>CM060928.1:848630897-853430897 GCA_030765085.1 Allium cepa
CCGATGAACTAAAATTCATCTGATTTGGCCTATGGTGATTCGCGCTTTGGGGCGATTCATAGTGTAACGAGTTAAGGTTGTCGCTGCTGAAGAAGCCAAGGATGAACAGGTTAAGAGATTTGAAAGGGAGGCGAGTTGGTCGAATAGGTTGAGTGATGATAACAAGGGATCGTCTCATATATGACTCGGCTTCTTCCATGTGACTTAGCAATTTCCATGAGCCGTAGCCGAGTTAAGACTTGGAGGATTTCTAGTTGTTTTGGATCAGAGCCTTTCTCCTGTTCCCCGAGTTACGACTTAGGACTTAGAGGATAAGCAGCTTGATGTGTTTGATGGCTGAGGATAGGAACGACTCATCCCTTGAGTCGGTTGCGACTTAGTACTTGAGTCGGTTTTGACTTAGCACTTGAGTCCGATACGACTTAGCACTTGTGTTCGATACGACTTAGCACTTGTGTTCGATACGACTTAGCACTTGTGTTCGATACGACTTAGCACTTGTGTTGTTTTTTTTAGGATCTGCTTAAACCTTGAATTTGCAGTGATGTTGAACTGTTGAACTTTGATGCCTTCTTTTACAAATTACTTTGACTCGCAAGTTAACAACCTGTCCAATACAACATTTACAGAAAAACCGGGGCGAATATACTGCCATTGATCGCCCTCTTCGAATGACAGATTAGCTAACAACAGTCATTAAACTTAAACAGATTGTGTGAATGAAGTGCTCAACTTATTAACTTCAAGTAAAATACTAAAGCAATACTGAAATAGTCAATTAAAATTGACCAGCTCGCATTAATATTATACTTGAACTAAAGACTAACAAGTTCTGAAATTTTTGTAATCGATCAATCGTCGACTAGTTTTATTTCAGTTATATTTACTTGTTATTATTATTTTTTTATTAGTTTTTTGCACAACACTTCACACTTTTTTAGGAAACGTGCACCTTCATATTTGAATATCCAGTTGTTTGTGTAGAATGACTTCTCAGGAAGGTGATACAACAGTTCGGACTGGAGAGGTAACTGTTCTTCCGGCTCCACTGGTTAATCCTCCCGAAAGAGCTCCTACTTCACTATCATACAAAGTTTTTCGCCAGTTGTGTGCTCAGTTTGGTATCGTTGAATCAGATGCCATTCTTCCCGAAAGAAATAACACTGCCGATATAGCTCCTTCTGGCTTTGTGACAATTAACCGGCAAATGTGCCTAAGTGGAGGCATTCCTCCTTTCAATGACTTTTTCCAACAACTTCTCCGTCAACTGGCCATTGCTCCATCCCAGCTACACCCCAATGGCTATGCCATTCTAATGGGGTTGTGTGTGCTTTTTAGGAGAACACTTGATCGACTTCCAAGCTTTGGTGAAGTTTGTTATCTATGCTCTTTTGCTCGGACTAAGGATCATCCTTCCATTACTGTTGTGAGGAGCGCCCGAAACCGCAAACTGATTGTTGGCCTCCCTGATACTGCTCACGGGTTTTTAACCCAATTCTTCTATGTTCGTTGCCCTCCGGGGTTTTATGGTGTGTGGAGAGTTGGAAGTAAGGGCGTTCAGCTTTATTCCTGACACATGTTTTCCTTATAAAATCTTTTCATAGCCTGAGTAGTTAGATGTTAATTTCCCTTTTTACTTTTCAGCGCTTCCACCTCCTTCTAGAGACCCAGGCTATAAGCAAATTTTTGAAAGATTGAATGCTGTGCCAGTAGAAGAGAGGAATATAAAGTTTTTGCTGAGAGATGACTTTTTACATCAATACGGGCTTCTTCACTCTTCTCGCTATACTCAGCCTCATGAAGCCCCGACTGAAGTTCCCGATTCCCCGACTGAAGCATCAGATGCCCCCGTTACTATCGAACAATCTTCATCAAAAGAGTCTAACATCGAAGCTTCATTGGTGAAATGTTCCACCCCTACCGGCATTATGGGGTCATCTAGTAAGACGGCACTTGCCCCGATTGAGGAAGAAGAAGGACCTTCACAGCCTCTCGGGGGATTAGCTGATGTAGGAACTGAGAAAACAAGTCTCACCGAGCATGATGGTGACGATGTTTATGATGGGTTGAGCGACATAATAGTGACCTCACAGGAGCTTTTTAGAGATGACGTGTCTAAAACTATCTCTCCTATAATTGAGGCGACGTCCCTTCTTCGACTAACACCAACACAAACACCAACTCCTCATACCCAAGCTATCATCACCCCTACACCAATGAGTGGTTTGTAGCTTAATGCGCGTAGCTTGCACATCACACAACACTTAGGATTTTTCGGCATTTGTTCATATTTAACTTCTTTTCTTCGGGAGTTTCTAAGACTTGCTATTTTTGCCTTTTCAGATTCCTCTATGGGGCGCAGCGGCAGCGGTTCTTATTACAAGGACTTTCGACGCTATGGAGGGCGTGGCAGCTATGACTACAAGCAATACTATGCCGATCCCAGAGAAACCAATGAGCAGAGAGCTGCGCGAAAAGCTGAAGAGAGGAGAAGGTATGAAGAACGTCATGAGGGAGCGGGCACGCGACATGAATCCTTCCCAAGGGATGATGACTCCCATAAACGTAAAACGCACGATGATAGGGGGAAGAGCCATATTGAGGATTCGAGAAAGCGGACCAAACTTGGCGAGGAGCACGTGCCCGTGACATCTGAGAGACCTGGTGCCTCAGTTTCTATTGACATCCCTTCCAAATCTCCTGCTCTTGAAGGAAGTGCCATCCAAACACTTCTCAACAGGCCTTCATACCATGTTGAAAGGGGCCCCCCGACTTTGCAGAGCCGATTCCCGAACTGGTGTTTGAGGGGGGTACGCTTCGACCTTGATTTGGTCCCCATCGACAAAGAAGCTATGTACAGAAATCTCGATGCTGTCAAGCTTGATATCGATAGAATGTCTGGATGGCAAAAGCTGGTTGATGAACTTCAAAGAGTTAATCGGGCTAACATCGAAGCAATGCTGACCATGGAAAATGACAAATCAGAATGGCAGAAGATTCTTGATCAACACAACGCTGAGATGAAGGAGATAGCCGAATACAATGAAAAACTCGAAGCTGAAGTAAAGCAGCTCAAAGATGATCTTGCCTCTTCTACTAATACTTACACCCAAAGAGAAGAGGTATTGCAAAAACAAGTGCGAGATGCGCACGCCAGCCAGAGGGACGCTGAAGCTAAAGCTGAGAGGTTGGAACAAGCTGTAGAGAACCACCGCACTGATGTCACCCAGCTGCAGAATAAACTGAGCGCCCGGGACATGGAGATTGAAGCGCTAAAAGCCCAACTTGCTCAGACCGAAAAAGATCGAGATGAGGCCATGGCTGGCAAAATTGCAGCCGAAGAAACTGCTCAGACCATGGAAAACGATATCAATTCGACTTTATTCGATTTTTATTTACATTGTGTCTTGGGACGCGGCAGCCTCTCTTTTCTTGGTCCTAAGTATGAAATCACCCTGGCCGAGGTGTGGGAAGCTGCTCTTAACATGTTTAAAGACGCCGGGTATGGCGATGAAGATTTTGAGGCGCGTTACCTGGATGAGGGAGCTCGCGCTGCTCTTGCGAAGGGGCGAGAACAACTTGCCAGGATGAGAACTGGAATGGCGGAAGAGGAACGTTCTGGAAAGGAATTAACGCTTACTTCCTCTGTCCAACCTCCAGTTTCTCCTGTGGTTGACATCACGGGTTCTAGCTCCTCTACTCCGCCTGCAACTAAGACAGTAACTGAAACTACAAGTGCACAAGGCGGGGATGAAGGTGGTGAAAGCAACGAAGCACAGCGATATGAAATCAGCCTCAGAGATCCAACTACCCCAGGTAAACTTGACACCGGACCAGCCCAAGTGGTGAACTGCTCGTTCGCTCCTTGTGAACTTGACGATCTTCTTGATTATTTTTCAAATGTCAATGAATTCCCGACTTTTGATTATTCCTCAAATGTTAATGAATTCCCGACTTTTGACGAGCCGTCATCCCCTCTCTTTTCGAAAGATACTGATATTTTAAGTTTTTTCTCCTTTGTAGAGAAAGCACCGAGTCAAACTCAAGCTTCTTCTCCCCCGGTGATCCTTCCTCCATCTCTTCAAGTAGCGCCTCCTTCTGCCTCGCAACCTGGGTCACAAGAAGAACAAATAGAAGCTCTCCATGGCCTGGATGATCCCATTGCTTCGCAAGAGCAAAAAGATGAGGGACTTGAGGGAGGTGACATATCTCCGGAGCGGACTCCTTCTGACGATATAACTTTATCTAAACTTGTCACTCCAGGAAGTGAGTCTTCCTCAAAGAGGAGAAGGAAGCAAGGAGCATCAAGGAGGAGAGGGAAGATAATCACTGCCACTGAAGAGGAGCCAGAAGTTGGGCCAGCTGCGCCTACCTCTCCTTCCTCCCTTATACCCACTGGCCGACCTGAAAAGCTGATCATTCGGCCGGGTAAAGGGTCTAAAGGCAGCAAAAAGAAGTGAAGATCTTCAGTTTCTAGTTTTTTGTGTTTTGCATGTACTGGCCGAGAATTGTGCGGGTACCGGCCCCCGCTTTTCTTTATTTTGAAACCTGTACCTGCGTTGTAATTGAATAAAATGATTCCTCGTTTGTACAAACTTTTGTTTGAATTAAAGAATACATTTGTTATTCGTTTTGGCATGAGTTTATTTGATATTGCAGCGAGCTTATGGTATGTTACTTGAGCGTTACCTTTTGCTGGTTTAGTTATACCATATTGTGTGTAATTATACTATATTGCCCCCATTCCATAAGTATGCTGCAATATTCTATACCTCGAGGGGACTTACACTCTTATTTGCTAAAGAATAATTATTTTATTCTTTAAAGAAAATTTTATAGAGTACAACTCCCTTCGTATAAGTTTTTGTGCTTGGTCGTTCGAAGAAATCACTTTTTTCTTTTGCTTATGTGCATATCTCATCAAGTGAATTCCTCTATGTGGTAAAGCGGACCTCTGAAGGGTACTTTAACTTCTTTTCTTTTTACGATCATTTCTCATAGTAGGCAAATTACTTTTCCTTTGAAAGTTAAAGTACGCTTTTGATGAGGATTTTTTTTTTTATAGAAAGTTGTACCTCTGAGGAGGGATTTTTTCACGTTTCAACACTTGGAAGTTTTATTTCAATCTCGGTGAAACGTGTACCTCCAAAGAGTTATGCTTTAGAAATCCTTTTCACGTTTCAACACTTGGAAGTTTTATTTCAATCTCGGTGAAACGTGGGTTTCCAAAGAGGTCTTTTTTCTTAATTGTGTTCCCGGGAGGGGGTTGTACCTCTGAGGAGGGATTTCTCACGTTCCAACACTTGGAAGTTTTATTTCAATCTTGGTGAAACGTGTACCCCCAAAGAGTTGTGCCTTTGAAGAAAGCCTTTTCACGTTTCAACACTTGGAAGTTTTATTTCAATCTCGGTGAAACGTGTGCTTTCAAGAAGGTCTTTGTTTTTACATTTCAACTTTGGTGAAGTGAAATTCCGAAGAGCGGCTGCTACACTTCAACTCCTGGCGAAATGGGCCTCCGAAGAGGGCTTTTATTTTGTTTACATTTCAACTCTGGTGAAGTGAAATCCCGAAGAGCAGTTATAACACTTCAACTCCTGGTGAAATGGGCCTCCGAAGAGGGCTTTTATTTTGTTTACATTTCAACTCTGGTGAAGTGAAATCCCGAAGAGCGGTTATAACACTTCAACTCCTGGTGAAATGTGCCTCAGAGAGGGTTTTCATCGCCTGGAAGTTACTCTCTCATGGTTGGAGGGTCATGACTCCTCCAATCTTTTTTGTTGAGTAGAGAACTTTCTTTTTTGTGGCATATGACCCATTAGAGGTCTTTTATTATCCGAAGAGTTGCGCCTCCGAAGAGGACTTGTGGCGCTGATGGTAGCTTTGGTTGTTCCTCTGTTCACTTGCTTATGCCTTTTCAGCGATCCTTTTTTTTTTTTTTTTTTTTTTTTTTTTTTTTCTTTTCAAGTTTTCATCCCCCTTTTTCTCACAAGTGGCTTGTTTAATCCAAGGAAGTGTACTTCATTGCCAGGCAAGTTCGTGAGAACGGGCACTAGCTTCCTAATTGGATGTTTGTTTGTTTAAACAATCTCAATTTATCAGCAAGGGCTCGTTCCTATCGAAATCATTAGCCGTTCAATTGAAGCATTTCCTATCTAGGATTTGAATTCGGGGTCTTTGTGACTTGAAATTTGTTTGTTGAATGATGGTGAGAATCGCTCGGTCTTATTATGCGCAAGTTTTATCTCCACTGTCTGCAAAAATTTAAATCGATATTTCAGCAATACATTTTGTGTATTTTTATATCGAAAACAAAGCAAACATATAATGATAATAAGGAACACAAGATTTATAGTGGTTCGGCCATGAAATTGGGCCTACATCCACTTTATATTCTTTCATTATTTACTTGCATCAGTTTCACAATTGCTTTCAATTACAGGAATCATACATTCATAATTCTTTTTACAATGTTTCAACAAAATTTTCAAGTAAAGTATGGACGCAAGTGATTGCTGTTCCATGCCCTTGGAATTTGATCTCCATCAACTGTGGTGAGCTTGAATGTGCCGTCAAGAAGTTTCTGACCTATCACATACGGTCCTTCCCAATTTGGCCCAAACACACCTGTCGCAGTCATAATTCTTTTTAGGACTAGATCTCCAATTTCAAAGCTGCGTTGACGAACTTTGGAATTGAAATGTCTGGCTATCCTTTGCTGATGAGCTGCAACTCTGAGGTTAGCTTCATCTCTTTTTTCATCAAGGAGATCCAGCGCTTCAAGTTGCAGCTTTTCATTTTCTGCTTGATTGAAATGGATTCTTCTGTGTGAAGGGACCTCTGTTTCAACCGGGATCATTGCTTCCGATCCGTATGCTAACGAAAAAGGAGTATGCCCAGTTGCAGTTTTGTGAGTAGTTCTGTATGCCCATAGTGCAAGTGGTAGTTTATCGACCCAACCACCTTTTGCTCTTTCGAGTTGCTTTTTGATGGTTGATTTGATGATCTTGTTCACTGCTTCCACTTGCCCGTTTGCCTGCGGATGAGCTACTGCCGAAAAGCTTTTCTGGATTTTGAATCGTTTGCAAAAATCCTGGAATTCCTCACTTTCAAACTGAGTACCATTGTCTGTGATTATTTTTTGAGGCACACCGTATCTGCAAATGATATTCTTGGTCACAAAGCTTATCACTTTCTTAGAAGTGATAGTAGCCAATGGTTCAGCTTCAGCCCACTTAGTAAAATAATCAACCGCAACAATAGCATATTTAATCCCTGATTTAGCGGTTGGTAGCGGCCCAATGAGATCCATTCCCCAAATTGCAAATGGCCATGGACTGATCATCTGTGTGAGTTCGGTAGAAGGTGCTCTAGGAATTTTGGCATATCTTTGGCACTTGTCACATTTTCGGGAGTAATCTGCGGCATCCCGATTAATTTCTGGCCAAAAATATCCGTATCGGAGAATTTTCTTTGCTAATGTTTGACCACCTGAATGATCACCGCATTCTCCTCCATGCACTTCAGTTAGGATTGTTTTGGACTCTTCCCGGGATACACATCGAAGCAATGGCATTGAGAATCCTCGTCTGTATAATTGACCATCCTGGATTATATATCGAGAAGCTTTTCTCAGTAGCTTTTGTCGTTCTTTAGAGTTTTCTGGTAAAGAGCCATTGAGTAGATACTTTGTTATTGGAGTCATCCATGATTCTTGCTCTTGCGACATACTCATAACCCAATCGATATCCATTTCATCAATGCTCGGATTTGACAAAACTTCCACTGGAACTAACCCTAAGGATTGGGCTTCGCCAGAACTTGAGTATTTTGCGAGAGAATCTGCTTTCATGTTTTCTTCTCGAGGAATATGACTTATCGTGTAATGGTCGAATTCACATAAAAGTTCCCAAGCCTTTGACACATAAGCGGGCAGATTTCCTCCTTTCGTTTGAAACTCCTTCTTGACTTGGCATACTATAAGCTGAGAATCACTGAAGATCTGTAACGCTCGAATGTTTAGTTCTTTAGCAATTTTCAAACCAGCGATCAGAGCTTCATATTCTGCTTCATTGTTTGTTGAAGGAAATTCTAATCTTAGCGCATAGCATAATGACCGGCCTTCAGGAGTTTCAAGAACAATTCCAGCACCTGAACAGTAATCATTTCTTGCGCCATCTACAAACAACTTCCATTGGGTTGGGGAGTTCTCGATTGTTTCTTCCTCGCTGTTACCCTTGTCTGTAAATTCTGCAATAAAATCTGCCAAAGCTTGTCCGTTGATCGCTTTTCTAGGATGATAAGTGATGTCATATTGGCTCAATTCAATATTCCACTTTAAAAGGCGGCCCGAAGTCTCAGGGCGAAACAAGACTTGCTTTAAAGGTTGATCAGTGAGGACTTTGATAGGATGAGCCTGGAAATATTGCCTCAACTTTCTTGAGGCAATCAATAGACAATAGGCGAGTTTTTCCAACTTGGAGTAATTCATTTCTGCCCCAGTGAGTCTTTTGCTGATATAGTAAACTGGATGTTGAATCCTTTTGTCTTCCCGTACCAGCGCTGCACTTAAAGCATGAGATGAAACTGCCAAGTATATAAGAAGATCCTCGCCATCGCCGGGCCTGGAAAGTATTGGAGGCGTTTCCATATGTTGAATCAATTCTTCAAAAGCTTTCTGGCATTCGGGAGTCCAGTCAAAGTTTTTCTTTCCTTTCTTTAGAGCGTCGAAGAATGGAATGCATTTATCAGTAGCTTTGGATATGAACCGACTTAAGGCGGCAATTTTTCCATTGAGACTTTGCAATTCCCTCTTTGTTTTAGGAGCTTTGACTTCTTTTAGAGCAGTGATTTGAGCTGGACTAGCTTCAATGCCCCTAGCGCTCACGATGAAACCCAAGAACTTCCCAGATTCTACCCCGAAAGAACATTTTAAAGGGTTAAGCTTCATTCCGTATCTTCGGAGAATTGCGAACATTTCTGCTAAGTGTTCGATGTGATCCACTGCTTTCTTAGATTTTACTAGCATGTCATCAACGTAAACTTCCATAGTCTTTCCCAACTGCGGTTTGAACATAGCATTAACCAGTCTTTGGTATGTTGCCCCCGCATTCTTCAACCCAAAGGGCATAACTCTGTAACAGTAAAGACCGACATCGGTGATAAAGCTTGTGTCCTTCTGATCTGGCTCATGCATCATGATCTGATTATATCCGGAGTAGGCATCCATAAAAGACAACAATTCATGACCCGCTGTTCCATCTACCAGTTGATCGATCCTGGGTAATGGGAAGCAGTCTTTGGGACAGGCCTTGTTTAGATCTGAAAAGTCGATGCACACTCTCCATTTACCATTGGCTTTCTTAACTAGCACTGGATTTGAAACCCAATTTGGATAGGTAGATTCTCTGATGAAATTATTCTCCATGAGCCGGTCAACTTCCTCTTTCAATGCTGTCGATCTTTCTAGACCTTGGATTCTTCTTTTCTGCTTTACTGGCGTGAACTTTGGGTCAATATTCAGAGCATGTACCGCAACTTCTGGGGATATTCCGCACATATCGGCATGGGTCCAAGCGAAAACATCCAGGTTTGCTTTCAAAAAAGATATCAAGGCATTCTGAACTGACACATTAAGTTGTGAACCCACATTCAGCACCTTGTTTGGGTCCTTCAGATCAACGGGCACCGGTATCGTTGTTTCTGCTGGTACCACCCTACTCTCCCCCGCACTGGCCTTTCTAGGATCCATCACTTTTCGTGCCCCGCTATGCTCGCCAGTGCAGGGTCCGCCCTGTAGTTGCTATAGGGTTGGTGTTTTGATGCGGATTGGGGTTGCCGCATCTTTCCCCATTTCTCTCTTCCTTGTTTCTCGCAGCTCTGTCATATAACATTCTCGCCCAGCGTTCTGGTCTCCTTTAATAACTCCTACCCCATTGTCTGTAGGGAATTTAATAGTAAGACACCATGGGGCAAGGACAGCTTTGAATGCAGCAAGAATAGGTCGACCAAAGAAAGCATTATAAGCAGAAAATTCATCTACTATCACAAAAGTCTGCTTGCGAACTACTTTTCTTTCTCCTTCTCCGAGTTCCACAAGCAAGTCAATGGTTCCTACTGGTTGCTTTGGCTCCCCAGTGAAGCCAACAATCTTCTGAGATGAGGCTTGCACATCCGCCATCGGGATTCTCATCTGGTCAAACGTTTTCTTGAAGAGGATGTTGCAAGATGCGCCGCAATCAATAAGAACTCTTCTGACAATAGCCGGTCCAATACCGGCCGAGATGACTAACGGGTCCAAAGTAGGGGCCTCAATGCCCGTGGAATCTCTAGCCCTGAACACAATATCATCATTAAAAGTCCTTTGTTGTTTCAGGGGTGTAGAGTTCTCTAAAACAAAGACATTCTCTTCAGTTGGCATATGTTTCAGAGCTCGAGTGTACCTCTCCATTTCACCCCAGCTTCTGCCTGCTGGGTGGGGTCCTCCTGTGATGACATTAATAACTGGCCTTCCAGATTCATGTCCTGCGGCCTTCTCATTTGTCCTGGGCTGATGAGCAAGAGCTTGTTGCCCCTGACTTGACGAAGCAGGATCATTACCACTCTTCTTCACAAATTGCTGCAGCTTATTTTCTCTTAGCAATTCTTCGATTATATTTTTCAATTGACGGCAGTCGTCTGTGTCATGACCAGGCTGATTATGGAAGCGACAGAACTTCCCACTTTGCACAGCTTTTCTTCCGGTTCTGAGAACAGGAGGTTTGGGATACTCAAAAGAATCTTTTGTAGCCAGGTAGATGCGCTCTGGTGTTTCTAACAAAGGAGTATATTCTGATGGCTTGAAGGATCGAGGCTTCTTCGAATTGTGTTGTTTCCTTCCATCATTATTTTCTCTTTTCTGTCCCACAGATCCATTCTTACGTGGCGCAGCAGTGTTGTCTTCAGCTTTCTCTACTGTTGCCTTTGCCGGGACAGGACGGCTTTCCAAACGCATGAATTCATCCGCCTTTTTGTAGAACTTTTCCAGAGAATTTGGCTCCTTCATGTTCAGCCACTTTCCGAATTCACTTGACTTATCAATAGCTCTCATCAAATAGGTCAAGACCATGCGGGGTTCTGCATTATCCACCTCAGCTAACGCTATATTAAAGCGATTTAAAAAAGACTTGATAGTTTCCCCCGGATTCTGTTCCAAACCGGATAACGACATGATGTCTTTTGCCTTTGAAGCATATAGCCTAAATTGCTCTTTAAATTTCCTGGTTAGGTCTGAAAACTGATCGATGGACCGGACAGGTAGTTTTGTGAACCAAAGCAGAGCTACCCCTTCCAAATACACAGGAAAATAGCGGCATTTTATCTCGTCAGAAGCTCTGGCACCTGTCATGTGCCAATCATATTTGTACAGGAACTCATTTGGATCACTTGTCCCTTTGTAAGCTGGAATGGTCGGAGGGACGAACTTCCTTGGGAATTCAGCTTTTAGGATCTTTTCAGTAAACGGAGTCTTGCTCGGAGCGAAACCCCACTCTTTCTCATCTTCGACCCTTTGCATACTTTCTTTCATAATCTGTCGAACCATACCAGAAAGATATTCTTCGTCATTCCTATTTCTGGATCCTCCAGCCTCAGGCAATGTCTGTTCAAAGGGGCTAGCAGCCCTTTCGGGAATGTTTCTAGTTTCAGCATCATGGACATTACCGACAAAGTTCCTTTCATTATTCGCAGGTTGACGGTTTGCCCCGAGCAGATCGTTTAACCTATTCAGAATCAGAGCATTCTGAGCATTCTGAGCTTCCAATTGCGCGTTCTGGGCATTTATTTGCTGATTCAACCCAAAGATAGCAGCGTCCAATTCCGCTTTTGAAACTCCAACAGCTGGAGTGGCTTGATTTGGTGTTGGGGAAGTGGAGGTTCCCTCTTGAATGTTTGCAGATCTCACAGATTTACTTTTCCTTCCAGGAGCCATGATTTCGGATAGACTTCTGGTTCTTAAAGAAACTCTATCTACAAATCTTTCTGAAACAATGATGATAGATGTCCTGAGTTCAATTCTCAGTGAAAGCACCAAAATGTTAACGAAAAAATTTAAACGCTAACACCCTGGTGTATAAGATGTGATTGTGAAAGCACCACCCGTTTGTACGGGAAACAGAAATAAGCAGAAAGTATGTAGAAAAACGGTAAGAGACACAGTATTTATAGTGGTTCGGCTTATAATCCAGCCTACGTCCACTTTAATCTTTTTATCACTAGTTTGATTACAATTCTTTACAAGATCTTTCAATTACAACACACTTCAAGTGATAGGATATGTGAAACAAGTAGCTCAAGCTTTGATGTTGACAATCATCTTCAAATCCATGGTGAATGTGGATGATTCCTTCATGGAGTTCCTTTAGAAGTTTGTTGGATCTAAAAAGCTTTGAAGTCGTCTGGAATTCGGCAGAGTAATGGCGCTTGAAGAGAATGAGCCCAAAGGTCTTTTGCATGTTGGAGATGGTTTCATATTTATAGAGAGTTCTGGGCGGAAAAAGTGCTAAGTCCTAACTCGTGGCCGACTTAAGATAAGTCGTGTTCGACTTAAGGTAAGTCGTCCCCGGGTCACTGAGCCGAGTCTATGGCAGTTCCCCTTTTTTGAACCCATCCCTAAGTTCTAAGTCGTGTGCGAGTTATCTGGCTGCAATTGCTAATTTCCCTTCTTAAGTCGTATACGACTCTTTTTATGTCGTAAGTCGTAGTCGACTTAACCAATTGCAACTGGTTTAAAGCAAGTCTTAACTCGTAGACGAGTTAAGAGGTGTGTCTTTAGGTCGTATCCTCCTTAAGTCGTATAACTTCTTTAAGTCGTAAGGGTCTTAAGTCGTACAAACTGCAGTTATCATTAAGTCGTAGGCCATCAATTTCCTTAAGTCGTAAAGACCTTAAGTCGTTAGCTTTTCTTAACTCGTATGCCTGCTAACTCGTAGAAGATCTTAACTCGCAGAGGATTAACTCGTAGAGGCTTAACTTGTGGAAGATCTTAACTCGTACACTTGCTAATTTGTAGATATGCTAACTCGTAAAGGCTTATCTCGCAAGTAGCTTAACTCGGGTACTCCTTAACTCGTAGGCTGCTTATCTCGTAAGCTTGCTAACTCGTAGAGGTCTTTAAGTTGTAGGAAGTTGCTGACTCATGTATCCTTTAACTCGTACATGCCTTGAGTCGTACATGCCTTGAGTCGTACATGCCTTGAGTCGTACATGCCTTAACTCGTGGACCTGTTAACTTGTGAACGAGTTAGGGTTAACACTTATCATCCCATCTGAACACTTGGTTCTTCTTCGTCAATCCTGTTAACGGTGCAGCTATCTTGGAAAAGTCTTTGATAAACCGACGATAATATCCTGCTAATCCAAGAAAGCTTCTTACATCGGATGCATTCTTAGGTCTAACCCAATCCTGGATTGCTGCCACCTTAGCGGGATCAACCGCTATTCCATTTCCAGAAATAACATGGCCTAAGAATCTCACTTCACTCTTCCAGAAGTGACACTTCGAAAACTTAGCCTTCAGCTGATGTTTCCGTAAGATTTCCAAAACAATACGCAAGTGCGTCTTGTGCTCTTCCTCAGTTCTGGAATAAATCAGAATATCATCCACGAATACAAGTACGAACTTGTTCAACTGATCTCTGAATACTCTATTCATAAGATCCACAAAATATGCTGGTGCGTTAGTCAATCCAAACGGCATTACCAGCCACTCATAGAAACCCGATGGTGTCCTGAAAGCAGTCTTCGGCACACTATCCTTAGCCACTCTCAACTGGTGAAATCCCGTTGCCAAATCCATCTGAGAGAACACCTTAGCCTTGTGAAGCTGATCAAACAAGTCATCTATCCTCGGCAATGGATACTTGTTCTTCTTAGTCACCTTATTCAGCTCACGATAATCCACACACAACCTCAACGATCCATCCGCTTTGGTTGCGAACACAACTGGTGCACCCCATTCGGACACACTACGCCGAATGAATCCTTTCTGTAAAAGGTCATCAACTTGCACCTTCAACTCTTGCTGCTCCCTAGGCGCCATCCGCCTAAGAGGCATCACAACAGGTCTGGCTCCCTCAACTAGATCGATACAAAACTCGATCTCCCTATGCGGCGGTAAACCTTTGACCTCGTCAAAGACATCCTCAAATCCATTCACAATAGGCACCGATGACAGTCCATCCCATGGAACAACCAGCGAATACATGAAGCTCATGAATACGCCTTCTTCATGCTTACATCGTATCACAACCTTTCGCCCTTCCACATTCCCGACTGTCACCTCCAGCCTCTCACAATCAATCCTTGCCGCATACTTCCTAAGCCAGTCCATACCCAAAATAATTCCGAACCCTGCAAAGTTCAGAACAAAGCAATCACAAACAAACGAGCAATCATGACTCGACACAACTAGACCATGGCATATCATACACAAACATGACGAACCCCCAACTGGATTTGTCACAACCAATGGCCTATCAACAATATCCGGTTTCAAACCTAACCGGCCTACCAAATCATCACAAACAAAAGAATGAGACGCTCCAGTATCAAACAACACTCTAATTGGAACACCATAAATGGAAAGAGTACCTTGAACCACCACACTCTTCCCCTTCTCTTTAGCAGTAGGAGCTTTTGAAGATGACGGCACAGCTCCCATAGCATAAGCTTGCACAATCTGCCTATCCCTCCTTGGTTTCGGACAATCCCTCCTGAAATGCCCTGGCTTATCACAATTGTGGCATTTCGCCGGCGCCCTTGGATTCCTACAATCCTTGGAGATATGACCCTTCTGCTGGCAATTGTAGCAAGTCACTTCGCCCCTTGGCTTCTTCTGGCTATCTTTACCCTTCTGTTGCTGCTGCTTCCTCTTCTTGTTTCCACTCTGCTGTGGCTTAGATCCTTCCTTGGTTACAGCGACAACAGAACTTTCCCTAGGAAACAAACACTCATGCCTGAGGGCTTTTTCCACAATCTTCTCAAACGGATCGTCCAAATGATCCACCAACTGCCTTCCAAGATAAATGTCCAAACCGGTCACAAACTTCTCATTCTTCTGATAGGGAGAATCAATATACGATCGAGCATACTTGGACAAAGCTTCAAACTCAGAAACATACTCAAGAACTGGTCTCCCACCTTGCTTGAGCTCCACAAACTTCTTAAACAGAACAGATTTCTGAGCCGTAGAGATGAACTTAGCTTCAAATCTAACTTGGAATTGCTCCCAAGTAATCTCCTCCTCCGGAGTATCAATGGTGATAGAAGTCCACCAATCCGAAGCTCTCCCTTGAAGTTGCCTTGATGCGAGCTTCATCTTAGTTGCATCCTCAATTCCCAAGTCACCAAAAATCCTTCTACAAGCATCTATCCATCTCTGCACTTCAATGGTCGATTCCGTTCCCAAGAAAACCTTTCCTCCAAGAGAAGTATAGTCCTTGCAAAGCTTAGCAAAATCCACCGGTCTTGGAGCTTGAACTTGAACTCCCACATCTACTAACGGTCCTGAAGCTGGTATCCTCCTCACGATCGAAGTCATCATGGCCTCAAACATAGGAGCATAATCAACGGCTTCCCTAGCAGCACGGCTTTCCCTCGCAGCTTGTCTCTCACTTCGGCTCATCCTTAATATCTACAAAAAGGAATGATTTAGAACACCTTGAAAATCAACTGCATGAGGAGTTCAAATCCTTCTAAACTACTATATTATATAGTAATCATCCATCAAAATACAATTACGTCTCTCATACGTAATTACGTCAGCGAGCATTGGCTAAAATCGATTAACCAAAGCTCTGATACCAAATGTAACGACCGCCCATGACTCCCGCACGGAAACAAGGGAATGGTGCGCTGAAAGTGTGCCAGGCAGCCATGAGTGACCGTCAAGGGTAAAATAAACATCGCAGACTCTATCGTAAAACTCACAGCGCATGGATAAAAATACAATAGAGAAATATAATATAGTGAAGCTCCCATAGAACAGAATATCATCATCTAATCATAATAGCTTTATACATGGTCTGAATCATGAATACAAGAACCTCACTACATAGCACTCAAAGTAATCAACAATCAGCGGAATATCCAGTACATAGAATATGAAAATAATATGCAAAAGCCTCCTGCTCGGCTTCGTCATCATCAGCGTGAGCCACTAAGATCAGCACCTGCCACCTGTCACCTAGTCTGCCCATCCCAACATGGATGAACAGCCCAAGGTAATAAGAGGAGACATAAAACCTTGAGTCGGACAAAGTCTTAGTGAGCAGTAAATCAACTATCAAACATACCAAAAGAGTATAAGGGATAAAAGGAATAGGAACCAAACCATCCCACTCCACCTCTTTCTACAGTGATAGCCCCAGACACACATTAAGGAGAAGCAAGCATAACATAGCAAGCAATTAAAGTAAAGCAATAATCACTCGAGTCAAGTTCGATGTTTTCCAAATACAAACCCCCAAGGCCTAAACCAAGATCAGATAAGCACCCAGAAAACACCGCTCTTGAGACCGAATGATGATACAATCAAACGTCCAAACATCCATGACTCTGGCTATCACTGTCATCATTGCCTTGATTTCACCGTTAGTTGAACGATCATCTGTCAAGGGCTAATGGTAACCCCGGTTCTAGACATAACTCCGCACGTCGTCGCAGCCCGTGCCTAGGAATTTTCGCAACTACCCAGAGTACTAGCACGTCGTCGCAGCCCGTGCTTGGAAGGTCGTCGCAGCCCGTTCCAACGTACTCTTGCTTTGAGCATGCTAGAACCTTCAACAACGATGAGATCTCAGCCTCCTAGTCATCCTCCTCGACGACTATTTCCATACTAGCTCAAGCGCCTCTCAAGCTAACCATTATCAACCAACTCGCATTGCATCATCGAGTTATCAACATGCTTGGGATGATCCCGTCTGGATTAAACCAAGGCTATCTCACATCATGCTTCGCTTTATCGCATCATAGAAAAGTCTCATCTCAACATCATGGCTTGCCTCATCGCATCATGGAAAAGTCCCATCTCAACATCATCTAATCCATACATATGAACTTCAACATCCGCTTCATATGCCACAAGCAGCTTTCACCATTCAAGAGCCTTTCCACTTAGCTTTTGAATCATCTTCGACCATCTTGTCTAGATCTAACTATCAATCAACTAACATACATAGCAATCAATCAAATCAATCATTAGCTTAAGCAATCAAGTAATCAAATATGGTCTAAGTAGGCATTTATAACTACAATGGCAATTTCGTAAATAAATGAGCATAGATATAACATACATGAATCATGGGTTTTTAGCATAGATCCAACAAATATAAATCATGGGTTTTTATCTCTACAACTTGGTAAATGAACTTGCATAAGTAAACATCTTCATAAGTAATGGATCTACACTCGAATCTAAGGAAAAATGCATAAAATCACTATCTACAACACTCCAACAAACCACCAATCCAATATACTCCTTTGGGTCCGCGTGAGAGATAACCACCACTCACCAAATCACCCAAACACTTCAAAAACTATCAACTTCAGATCTGGACAGCGAAGCTTCAAGCTTGATTCGTCGAAATCCCGCTTGAAACGATGAAATCTAGCTTGGTTGGATGAAGATCTTCAACTTTAGCTCTTGGATCTTTAATCTCGATCTTCGATCTTGTATAGATGTTAGAACTAGATTGGAGTGGAGAAAAGAAGATAAAGAAATGTTGTAGTCGAGCTCTCAAAATGGCAGCACTTCGTCGCTTCAAAATCCGGTGCCAAAAAGTGAGCCAAAGCCCTCTATTTATAGGCAGATCGCCCCCCTTAGGTCGCCTAGCCCTTAACACGTGTGCTCGGTTTTAGGTCGTTGCCGACCTAACATGCTACGACCTAACCCCATTACGACCTAAGACCACAGAATGCACGCGACTTAAAACATTGCCGCGACTGAACTAGGTCGTTTACGACCTAGCAACCTATGCCTCAACGACTCACGACTCATCAGGTGCCCGACCTAACACTCAAGCCTTCGTACGACTTATCACTCATACGACCTAAAGACTTACCCAAGATACGACTCATCAGCTTACGACCTAACAACTTCACGAGTTAACAATGCCGAATCCTAACTACTCATAGCGGCCTACCTTAGGTCGTCTAACGACCTAACTAACCTACCGACCTAACAATCCAACGACCTAAAACAAACACAGGACTCAACGACCTAACTTAGATCGTCTAATCCCTTAGGTCGCTCACCACCACTAGGTCGCTTACTACCTCTAGGTCGCTTACTATCACTAGGTCGCTTATATCCATAGGTCGCTCCACTCGACCTAAACTCCCTCACGACTTAAACTGCGCTAAGCCTTAACTCACCAACTCTTAGGTCGGTCATCTTCTATAGGTCGTAACTCGTTAACTACCGACCTAACTTAAGCCGCCCCTACACGAGTTAACTTCCTTAACTCGTCCATGACCTATCTTCCCTAGGTCGTTCACGACTTAACTATAGGTCGGTCACCACCTTAACTCGGTCACACAACCCAAGCTTCCCATGACTTAAGCTATGGATGACCTAAACAACACTAACGACCTAATAATTCTACGATATATCAATACGTAAAATACGGGTCGTTACAATTATTATAAATTTCCCTTTAAATATCATACTTTATAAAGATTCTGATGGTGAGATAAAAATCCATTTGTTAGCAACCATGACCTTGTCAAATAGAAGTATGCAAATGCATACAGGCATGTAAGCATACATTTAGTGGAAACAACTTGCATACCTTGTCAAATAGAAGTGTGCTGGCAAGAAGGTCTTCTATTCAGTAATTTTTCTGAAGATGGAGTTCATAAGAAGCAGAGTAGATCCATTCCTTCGATGGATTGGCTAGATAAGTGTAATCTATTCTGATTGGTAAAGAGAGAACAGTTTTCTTTTGATATTGGACCAGTTAATCGCAAAAGTGACTTGCGATAGTTTGAGTGTTCTCTTGAGTTATCAGGAGTTTGTCCGCATCTCGAGGTTGATTTTTCTTTTATGGATCTGTTGAACCATATTTCTGAGATGTGTTGTCCAGTTTGTGCTTGTGTTCTTCATCAGCATTTTCTTCTACTTTAGATCAGAGTTGTGCAGCGGAAGCAGTTTGTGAGTGCTTTTGTTTTGACTTTTTCGGATAGGAGAAGTAAGTTAGTCTTCTGATGTTTGTAGAGTAGAGTTGGTGTTCTTGGTTTTGGATTGATCTTGAGGAGATCATTCTGTTGGGTTGTTTCGGTCCAGTTTGTTTCTAGAGACATCAGCAAAGGTTGAGCTGATTGAGAGAGATGAAGGCAGCCCAGGATCGTTAGAAGTATTTTGTAGATATGAGATGAAGGAATTTGGATTCCGGAAATGGAGATTTGATTTTGGGTAAGTTTTCTCCGATCTAAGGAGCTATAAGGTTAGGTAAGACTGGGTAAGTCGACTCTTAGGTGTTTAGGATCTTTTTTGTGTTCTTTTGAGGATTGGTGTTTGATTTTCAAGGTTGAATTGTCAGTTTGGACAACTGGGATTCGATGTGTTTCACGTATCTCTGAGGGAGTACGTGTATGATTTATCTCTGCTTATGGAACCAACATTTCAGGAGGTGTGATTGTTCAGTCAAACTTGTTTGTAGTCTGATATCCTGTTTAGTTTTGTAGATCTAGTTGAGTAGGAGCTCTGTAGCTTAGTAGTATTGATTGTTTGGAATCTATAGAGAGAGTATCCCGATATTTTTACCGAGGAAACTCGAGGAAACTCTATCCAGAATTTTGTCTGGATAGTTAGATTTGTTTGTTTGAATAAATTGGTTGCTATGGTTGTTAGCATATGATTAATGTATGTCTGTGTTTTAAAATAAAATCTTAAGATAGATTATTAAATTACCTGTGGTTTTAAATTTCGGGCACGAAATTCTTTTAAGGGGGAAGGAATGTGATATCCCGGAAATTTGGCGATGTAAATTTAATAATCTGTGTTAAAAATTAAATTGATTTAATAATTTTTGATAATCAAATTTTGAGTTGATTTAATAATCTTCTTTTAATAAATGTTTAAATTGGAAGATTTTATTTTTTTAAAGCTAATAAATTGTTTTCTGTTTATAATATATATAACTATATATATTGTAAATTGATAAAATTTGATTTGGAATTTAGTAAATGAATCAATTTTTAATTCTAATTTAGTTTTGGTAAATTGAGGATTTGATTTAAATTTAACATTTATCCTCTCAAAGCAATTTAATAAATAATTATATGGTTTATACTTATGATAAATCTTATTTGTTTAAATTTATATTTTTAATTAGCTTAATATGAATTTGAATTAGATTAACATAAAAGATTAGTTGTATTTTCTTTTTAAAATATTGTTTGAAATTATATATAGGAATTTAAAAAAACAATATTAATATATTAAGTAATAGAAGTGATTTATAATCTCTTTTATAAATTATTTAAATTTGTTTAAATTGTTATTTTCAAATAATAATTATAATACTTAGTTTTTATAAACATAAATAGATTTTAGGAATAGAATTGTTATTTTTAAATTTAATAAGAATTATATATGCATATATATATAACTTGATTCTTAAATTTGATTTTACAATTTAATTTAAATTTGAATTTGATGTTGTGAAATTTAAAAGAATAAATACTTAAAAATATTTGAATAAGCTTATATTTATAAATTATTTTGTTTCATTTCTCTTAAATAAAAAAGAAATATATATATATATATATATATATAAGGAATAAAATAAGTTAAAGATTTTATAAACAATTTAGATTAAATTAAAATACTCTTAATACATGTGTAAATTTCTTAACACTTAAATGACATGTGTTGAATCATAAAATTAACAAAGTGACAAATGTTAGAAATTAAAACAAGTGTCCTATTTAAAATTTTCTTTTTTCTTCTATTTTAATCAAGTCAAAAGTTTTCTTATATAAAAACTTTGCCCCTCATTCTCATTCTCATATTCTTTTCTATTCTTCTTCTTCAAAACATGAGAAATCTTCAGCTGTAAAAATCTGCAAACTTCTTCTAACCAAATCAAAGCCAAAAATCTGAAATCAAAACAGAATTCTGTTCAAACAAATTCCTGCAGAATCTGTTTTCCCCTCAAAATAAATCTGAAACAATGTTTCCTCTAAACCAAAACCATCTGAACCATACTCAATCTTGAAATGCAAATCTTAGTCCGGTAGCCTTTTCAAAACATTAAATGCTTGAAATCAATTTGCAAATTTCCATAACCTGCATGCATCTGAAAATCATGGCTTTTCTGTTTTGAAAACTTCATCAAGCCTGCATTATTTTCTGGAAGCATGAAATTGTAAATCAGGGAAAACATTTGCAGTAAATCAAGATGGAAGTTTTTAAAGGAAAACCGAAGTTTAAAATTCATAAGCAAAAAGAATATAAGGAAGCTACTCAATGTTTTGGAAATTGAAACACAATCCAGTTTCAAGCATTTTCAGAAATAGTTTGCTCTGCTCATAGATTACTGGTGAGTAACATCACTCTTCATAAATTTAAGTATGGATCTAGTTGCTGTTTTACTTTGGAAATAAAATGTTTGTATGCCATTTACAAGCTTATTACCAGTACATATATGAATATACGTTGTAATGCATGTTGTAGTATAATTTTTTTCCTGTTCTTAAGTTCTAGGTTCTAGAATTTGCTTAAAGTTCCATTTCAGTTGATTTAGTATGTGTTAAGATTTAAGATTCAATCAAAAAAAAAATGGTTATGTAATATGAGTTAAGTTTAAATTTTATATAATATAAGAAAATTCTGTATTTTCATTGGAAACAAAATAATAACAGAACAAATTGTATATAAGAAGGAATTTGATCATACAGATTCAGTAATTCAAAAGTATAAATTGATTACTTAATCTAATACTTGAATTTTAAAACTAAAATCAGAATAATTAGTTTGAATTTGATTGGGCATTACTGGTTTTACCAAAAATGATGCTTTGGGGTGATACTGTCAACCTAGAAGGTCGGGGTGGCCATGGTTTTCTTTGGTGATGAGGTGATGATCAAGTATTCAAGGAAAAATAGTGGGAAGTGAATCAAAGCAGTGTAGCGTTGGTGATTTTGAATCAAAGATTTAAGCCCTAATTTTCTGTTCATCTGAAAATTGGGTCGACGCTAACTCTAGAAGTGATCGAGCCTTCCCAGATTTGAGTTGGTGATAGATGGGGTGTGGAAGTGATTGTGGCCAGAGGTGAATCTACTATGGTGGTCGGAATCTTATGTTGAGATGATTTCCAGGTTTCGTCTTTGCTTCCTGTTTTGAGCTCGAATGCTCATTTTTGATTCTGGGGTTTTGCAGTTTATTTGAGGGTCGGGATTAGGTTGAAGGATGGTCGATGACTTACGCGAGTGGTCGCGAGAGTTCGGAGGTGACGGCGGGGTTGGTGCAGGTGCACAGTGATCTTTGTGTATTAGTTTGTTTTGGGGAAGATGAATTCTCGTGTTTGTATCGAGTTTATTGTGTTTTTGCTCAAAGTTGTAGGTCATGGGACTCGGATAGTTGTTATGTGGGTTCAAGGGAGTATGGTTGTTGCAGGTTTTTGATAAACCTGACAGTACTTTGAAGTTTTATATAATTGCAAGATGAAAATGTTACTCAAGTTACTCGAGTTGATTTGAGTTTTGCTCGGTCTAGGTTAGGGTAGACATGAGTGATGTATGTATAGCTCGGGCTAGTTTGTTCAGGTTAGAGATCCTGTTATGATTTCTAAATTTAAACTGAATTTTAAAATACTAAGCAAGAATTTAAAATGAGTTTTAAATCTAATTTTTAATTATGGATTCAAGTTTTAATTTGAATCATAACTGGAGACGAATAAGTTTTAAATTCAAATTTGTTTAAAATACTTTAAAGGGGTTAAGTGTTTAAAAATGTTTTTAAAGAAATTTGAATTTAAATTGGAAATTTAAATGTAAAGAAATATTTTAAACAAAGATTAAATTTGATTCAAATCTTGATTTGAATCTTTGTTTCAAAATAGATTTAAGTTTTATAAATTTAAGTGTTTAACAATTTTGAATGATAAAAATTTAAATGTTTGAATTTAATAAAAAAAGAATCTGTTTTAAGATCTTGTAAAAATTTCTTTTCTAGTATTATTTATCATATAAATTTAAAGGTTTTAAATTGATTTTAAAACTTGTTGAGGTTAAATTATAATTTAATGATTTGTTATGCATTTAATTATTATGGTAATTAAATGCATAATTAATTTATTTAATAGATAAATGAAATAGATAATTACTTAAAGTAATTAATGGTTTTAAAACTTAAAGGTTTAAGATTAATTATTCTTAGGATAATTAACTTGTAATTTTAAGATTCATTAATTAAACAAGATTTGATTTTTAATTAATGATTAGTAATTAATAAATCAAGTAATAAATGATTAATTAAGTTACAGTTAACACTTAATTAATTAAATAATTTAGGATTAATTAATGGGCAATTAATGGTTAGTTAATTTGTAATTAATAATGATTAAAATAAATAAATTACTATAGAAAATAATTAATGATTTTTTAAATAGTTAATAAAGGTCATTAACTAAGAATTATTTAATAATTAATTAATGTGATTAATTTTTAATAATTAATTAAATTAATTTAAAGATAATTATTTGTATAAATTGTTAACTATAATTACTTATGGAAGTAATTAAGGAATTAATTACTTATTGTAAATAATTAAGTTTAATTTGATTAGATTAAGTTAATTAATTCAGTTTAATTAATTTAAATAATCATTTGATGATTTGTGGAGTATAATTACATAATGTAATTATATGAAGAGAAATTACTTAGAGAAGTAATTAATGGGCAATTACTGTCTTTAATTAATTGGAAGTGATTTGATGAGGGAAGTAATTTGAGTATAATTACTTTGTAAAATTAATCAAGGGATTAATTTGAGATAATTAATTAATGAGTAATTAATTTATTTGGTGAAGTAATTAAGGGTAGTTAATTACTGAATGAGGTTAATCAAGAGTGATTAACAATTATGGTTTAATGAAGATAAATTTCTTAATTTAATTGATTTAAATAGAAAATGTCATTAGAAATCATTAATTATTATAATTAATGATGTAACTAAGAATAGATTTATTTGGAAATAATTAATAAATGAAAGATAATTAAAGTAATTTATTTAAGAAGTAATGCAATTAATTTATAGTTAATTAGGAAAGTAATTCAAGATTAAATACTTTATTTGGTTCAGTATAATTAATTTGAGAAATTTATTTGTGGATAATTACTTGAATGTAATTAAAGGATAATTAATCAGGAATGATTAATTAAAATGAATAATTGATTGATGATTAATTGATTGATTGATAATTAATTAATAGTGATGTATGCAAGATTTATATTGATGAAGTAATTAATTTAATTTGCTTTAAATTAATTAGAAATGATGTAATTAATTTAATTCATTTTAAATTAATTATATTTGGTGAGATTATTAATTATTGCTTGTATGAATGGATGATATTGTTTGCCTTGGATGGTTTGAATCTCAGATATGAGATAGGTAATGTTGAGTGATATGGATGCATTGGTTGCATTGTGATGATGATTTGGATTACCTTTTGATAACGATAATACGGATTATCTGTTGTAATGATAACGTTGATTAACTATTGGGCTATGTGTATTATCTATCTGTGTATATAGATAATTGAATTATTTTAAACCTTGAAAACAACTTGGCCTTAAAAGATACACTTTGGATTTTGATGAGACCGGGATCGGGTTTCCATATTTGGATATCCGAAAATCACATCGATCCAAATTAACGATAGGTCGTGAATCTCATGTGAAGAGTGAAGACTCGAGTTGTAAGAACTATTCGTCAGTATAACTCTGAGGGTGATTCCGGGATGAGTTTGACGAGGTAGTACTTTCAGATTCGAGATGAACATTCAGAGTGCAAGGGTTATCATCGTTAACTCTGAGGGTGATTCCAAAATGAGTGTATCGAGATAATGCCTTCGGTTTCGTTCGAACCCGGAACGAACTAGTATGGATTGAATGCTTTCTGAACATCGTCAGGTGGATGATGAGCATTCTAAGAGATGTGTTCTCTAAAGGTAATCGTAGCCTCAAGCCTCATCAACCGGGAATGGCTAAAACAGGGGAGATGCAGCAAGGCTAAGTCGGTCATGCCCAAGTAGGACGAGATCGTCCCTTTTCTAGAAGTCCCTTTTTATTTCGGCTGTATAGGCAGTTGGAACGTAAGCCAACTGCGGGGTTTTCTTGTTCGGGACTGTCCAGTAAGAGATGGTTCCAGTCTTGTGTTGCAGGGGATTGGGAGTGATCCTCAGCACGTTGATCTAGGCCACGTACTGTGACGGACGATACCCCGGTAGCCCTGTCATTGATGGAATCCAAAATCCAATAAGTGCCAACGGTTTTGATTATATTATTCACTTTTGTGGCTAGTAGCTGCAATTTAATCATATAACAATTTCAGCTATTTCATATTTACTTGAAAAACCTAGACCTATTATAACATCACTGGATTTCCTATCAAATGCTTTGATTAGCGTAAGGTAAAAACTTTTCCATGTTTATGTGTGGGAAGTCTTACGTGATACCTTTCTTTTCAAAAGCTTTTCAAAGTTAAGCAACTTTAACCTGTTACTCACACCATACCCTTGTCTGACCCAGAGTTTATATTCTGTTTTCTTAAACTCTTGGGTACTCAAATTTTTACGAGTAGCCAAGGGATTCAGGTTAGCTTTAGACGAATTATGGAGGAGCAATGGAGCAGGAGACTCCGACGTTAGATATATAGTTCCGCTGTGTGTTCCCTGTGTTGATATCTCTTGTATTGAGTTGTAATAACTAGACAGGTGTTTAAAACTATCTAGTATGTGATGTATTTTCTGTGTAACTCTGATTAGTGTTGTATACTATGTGATATTTATGTTATCAATATAATTTATTCGTTCCGCTGTTGAGATTCTGATGTTGTTTCTTCTTTCTTCTCTTTCTTTCTCCTTACTATCCCTTTCTTTCTTAAACGATGATGCAATTTTTTATGGTTAGAAAGTCGGGTCGTCACAGTGCCATTCTTCTAGGAGGAATAACAACAGATCGAGCACCAGGAACAAGATTAATCCGAAAATCAATTTCCTGCTTCGAAGGAAAAGAAGTGACTTCACCAAATACATCGGGATATAATCTAACAGCAGGAGTCGAATCAAGATCACTGGGAGAAGAATCTAGAGAATAAAATAAAGTTGCCAAGAAAATCCTGAGGCATGCGGCACTGAATAATCAAGGAATTCCCTTGGTCATCAACAAGACGAACAGTCCGGGCTTTACAAGAGATATGAGAATCATGATGCACTAACCAATCCTGACCAAGCAATAAATCAAAAGCATCGAAGCCCAGAACATAAAAATCACCACAAAAGCGATGATCAGAATGGAGAAGTTTCGCTTGCTTACAAATCTGATTAAGGTTAGTGGGACCCCCAATAGGTTTTGAAACACAAAATAGAACAGAAGCATACTCAAAAGATAGGAGATGCTCAAACTTATCACACAAATCAACAGAAATAAAACTGTGGGAAGCACCAGTACTAAACAACACACGAACATGATGATGGACTAATGTAAATGAACCCTGGAGAGTACCTTGATCATCACTAGGAGCAGGAGCAGGTGGAGGAACAGGAGATGATGCAGAAGTGCCAGAAAATATACCAGAAGGAGTAACCCTCTGCTGGGTAGGGCAGTCCTTAAAATGATCAGGCTGGAGACAGATATGGCAAAGATCACGCCTAGCCAACTGAGCAGGTGGAGGAAAAGCAGCACCAGATAATGTAGGACAGCTATTGGCATAGTTTCCCTTCTGATCACACCTAAAGCAAGTGATAGAGGAGAGATCAACCGGTTGCCTCTGAGCAGTAGCAGATGATGAAGATCCCAAACCAGAACGCTTCTACCAATTCTTCTTCTGCTGCTGGAAATTAGGGTTACGCTTCGTGGAATTAGGAGATGAAGAATGAGTACCAGAAACAGCAAGACCTTTGGATGTGGGATTCTCATAGCGAATAGCCATATCTATAAGCTGGGTGAAAGAACCATGAACATGAGAATTAAGGCGACTATAATACTCAGCCGGCAATAAATTTCTCATTCTTCTTGAGAGGAGTATCAATAAGGCTAGGAACGAACTTGGAAAGTTCGTTGAACTTCCTCTCATACGCAGCAAAAGACATGCTACCCTACTTAAGATCCATAAACTCACAATAAAGCTGAGATTTCCCGGCCTCTGGCATCCATTTTTCCACAAAAGCCTCCCTGGAAAAGATATACATAAAACAAGCTTAAGATAGATTCAAAAGAAAATGAAACATAGGAACAAAATTCAAGATAACACAAAGGATACCTAAACTGCTCCCAAGTAATATCAGCTTCGACGGTGTTAGCCGTAACGGACTCCCACTAATCTAAAGCAGAATCACGCAACTACCAAGCTGCTAACTGACGCTTATGGGCATCAGTAATATCAAGACCAGTAAATATCCTCTCAAGACTCCACAACCACTGCTGAGCCTCAATGATGCTCTCTGAGCCGGTTAATGGAGTTCCACCTAGTTGAGAGTATTCCTTACAAAGAACAATGAATCGATCAGGAGCAACAGGCTGAGGAACTGGGGCAATACCACGAACCCTACCTCTGGCATTTACTCGATTCATCCTGAAAAATATCAAGAATGAATTTAGGACAGGATAAAGACAAGCCAAAGATAAATTAAGAGAAGATAAGAGAATTCACTTGGATGAATATCCTGAAGAAAGAAAAATCTAACTAGATAGATACGAAAGAAAGGAATTTGGAAAACATTTGAAAATCCTTTAAAACACGAAAAATTTATATATCAAAATAATCTTTGAAAATCATTGAAGTCATTTTGAAAAATCATTTTATACTTTGAAAATACTTCTCTCACAAAGATAGGATTCTGAGATTGATTTCACTCATTCTAGGGTAGAAATTCCCTATCTCTAATGAGTTTTTGCTCCGCGGAGGCAATGGTTTGCTAAAAAAACCAAAGCTCTAATACCAACTGTAACAACCCGCCATTTCGCACCATTCAAATCGACAATAATCCACACACGTCGGACTTGAATGATGCAAAATAATAGATTGTAAATAAATTTGGAGCAAATGAAATCAAATACAAAGAATCACAAAAACAGAACAATCAGATTAACTCGCAGCGGAATATAAAATAACATAGTAGTTCATGAAGCTACTATAACAGAGTCTCAACCCAAATACATAATAACAGTCTGAAACAACATAATAGAAATTCCAAATACATAGAAGTTCACTAATGCATGAGATAAACTAGAACAGCTGAAATAGGAATAGATATAAATGTAGATAAGCAGGAACTCCCGCAAATACCAACTCCAGAAAGAGAATCCAAAGCTGTGAATACTCAGGCTGACCCGAGCGTAAAGCAAAACACAAAACAATCGAGTTAGGACAATATATATTTATATGATGTAAACCAACTCAAGTGAACTGTAATATAGATACAAGTAACTAAAGGATGCCTGGGACCGCCCATCCTCTAAGGATCCGTTAAACTATTTACAAATGTTGTATTATCATTTACATTAGAAATACTAGCATTTCAAAAATGCAGTTAATTAACTTCAAATATTCAATATAATTTCTCAAACAATTATATTTTTTTAAACACTTTTAACTTATAAAATCACATATTTTCACTTTTAAAACAATCATTCAAATACCCTTATATTCATGATTTTATAAAGTTAAATTTCCATTCAAAAATCAATATTTAATAATAATTCACTTATTAAATTCCAACATTCATTTTTAAATTCATTAATTTGAATTTTAACTTAACATTTAAGTTTAAATTTTCAAATATAACTTATTTACGTTTTATTTACTTACTTCAAAATTTCACTTTTAAACAAAATTCATAAATTTGAATTTAAGTTATATTTCCAAATTTCAACTTAAATATTCATTCATTTCACATTTAACTTTATTCAAAAATCATTAATATATATAAAAATCATTTTAAATTCATTTTAATCCAAATTATCATAAATTTATCATATTTCCAGATTTAATTTAAATTCCATTTATCACCAAATTATAATTTCCAAAATAACTTACATTCCAAATTTTCTAACTTTACCATTAATTTATTTCACTTATAAATTTTCTGAAAATCAATAATACTTTACAAAATCATTTTTAATTCAGTTTAAATCAAAATTTTATAATATTTTAAATTTTTCAGTAAAAACATATTTTAACTACGGGTTTGTATTTTATTTCCTAGCCTAGGTAAAGTGATACGGGTAATATATCATTTCAACCCGTAATTTACAAAGAAAACCAGAGTTTTATCATTTCAAATCTGCAGTCCCAAGTAAAATGAAATAATTGAAAATCGTTCAGGCCTATCATTTCAGCCCATAACGATTTTCCCCTATTCTAAAGTCCGTTCGGGTATGTATCATTTCAACCCATAGTGATTCTACTCTAAAAGGAACTTGTAGTGTGATAAACTGATGTAAATAACAGAATATCATAATATAACAGTAACATATGATATAACAGGTGTTTAAGCATGGATGAACATCAGATGATCATAACATATCAAATATAATATGGTGATGTATTTTACAGATTCACATGTGATCGATTTACTATTCATATAAGTATAAAACTGCCTTGCGAGAATAACTCACTGATATAAGCTGGAGATGACAACAAACGAATGCACAACTGAGATCTTCAAAAGAATGATAGCATGACAAAGATTCGAGTGGGAGAGGCAAAGATTAATTTCCTTGAATACAATTCAAACAAAATGATTTAATAAACATAAATTTTCTACCCAAAATACGATTAAACAATGTTAGAATTAACTGCATAAAACAAAGCCAAAATCTTTGCAATTGCTTCCGACAACTTATGCTTTAGCCTAGGGTCAGAAACATATGGCTACGGTGAGAGTTTGGATCTGGTTTGGGTTGATATAGGTCGGCCAAATATGGGTAGAAGATGGTGCAAAGTTTGGTGATCATGAAACAACACAATCTAAGCAACACACATGGTTTCATGCAACAATTGGGTTCGGCCAAAGACAAGGTGGGCAAGGACATCACTGGTGGGGTCAGAAGATGATGTGGCAGAGGTGTTAGGTCAGGTAGGGACTGGATATGGTGGTGTAGGTTGTAACGACCCGTATTTTACGTGTCGATAAATCGTAAAATAGTTGCCATTAAGTCGTTAGTATTGCTTAAGTCATTCTGAGTCTAACTCGTATGTTAGTTTAGGTCGGCCGAGCAACACAAGTCATGTGCATGACTTAGAGAAGATAGTGGTAGTGGTTGCCGACTTAAAGGTTAACGACTTAAGGTGTTTGCCGACCTATAGAAGTAAGCGACTTAAGGGTGAGTGAGCTAGAGGACTTAGGAGTTAGCGAGTTAACGAGTTAATGGGTTGGACCGACCTATAGGAACTGACCGACCTAAAGAATTGACCGGTCTAACATTCAACGACCTAAGGGATAAAAGTATAGGAGATGGGTCGGTTGAACGAGTTACCGACCTAAGGGTGATAGGTCGGTGAGGCGACTTAAGGCAGGTAGCGGCTTAAGGAAGGTAGCGACCTAGTGGTTAGCCCTGTGTTTAGTTAGGTCGTATCATTTTTAGGCCGTCACATAGTTAGGTCGGCACTTGTGATAATTCGGCATTTGCTAAGCCGTGTGTGTAGTTACGTCGTAAGTCGCATGATGGCTTGAGTCGTTAGGTCGTGTCTAAGTTAGGTCGCATAGAGGCTTGAGTCGATAGGTCGTGGGTTGATGAGTCGTAAGTCGTGGGGCCTTGTTAAGTCATGACCGACTTAAGGGGGCGAATGACTCATAGGTTTGGCCTATAAATATATGGCCTTATCTCTCTTTTTGGGATCCGGATTTTGAGGCGACGAAGTCCTGCCTTTTTGAGAGCTCGAATGTTGTACTTCTTCACTTCTTTTCTCTTCTTAAATCTAGTGCTTCCATCCATCTAAATCGAAGATCTAAATCGAAGATCCAAGAGCCAAAGTTGAAGATCTACATCCATTGAACAGAGATTTCATCGTTTGAACGGAAATCTTGTCGGATCAAGCTAGATCCTTTGCTGTCCAGATCTGAAGTTAGTTGCTTTTGAAGCGTTTAGGTGATTCAGTGAGTGGTGGTTATCTCTCACACGGACCCAATGGAGTATATTGGATCGTTGGCTTGTTTGTGTGTTAAAGATAGTGATTTCATGCATTTCCCTTAAGTCTGCATGTAGATCCATCGTTCATAAAGTTTTGATATCCACTTTACTACATGTTAACCTATGCTAGTTCATTCATCAAGATATTACTTAGAATTCATGCTTGTTAGATTTGGACTCTTTATTTACGAAATTGCCATTTTTATTTAGATCTTGTTTGAATGATTGATTACTTGGATTAATGATTGATCTGATTGATTGTTCAAAATTAGTTGATTGATGATTTGATTTGGACAAGTTTGTCGAAGATGATTCAAAATCTAAGTGGAAAGGCTCTTGAATAAGGAAAGCTGCTCGTGGCATATGAAGCGGATGATAAAGCTCATATGAATAGATTTGATGATGATGGGACTTTGCTATGATGCGATGAGGCAAATCATGATGTTGATATGGGACTTTGCCATGATGCGATGAAGCAAAGCATGATGTGAGATAGCCTTGGTTTAATCCAGACGGGATCATCCCAAGCATGTTGATAACTCGGTGATATGGTTCGAGTTCGTTGATAATGGTTGGCTCGAGAGGCGCTTGAGCTAGTATGAGAATAGTCGTCGAGGAGGATGACTAGAAGGCTGAGATTTCATCGTTATTGAAGGTTCTAGCAGACTCAAAGCAAGAGTATGCTGGGCAGATTCGATAGTCCCAAAAGACTACAGTTGGTGGTCGAGTACTCTGGGCAGATTCGATAGTCCTTGGCGCGGGTCACGACGACGTGCGGAGTTCTGTCTAGAACCGGGGTTACCATTAGCCCTTGACGGACGGATGAAAGAATGAGCCGGTCATTCAATTAACGGTGATATCGAAGCAATGATAACAGTGATAGCCAGAGCCATGGATGTTTGGTTGTATCATCATTCGGTCTCAAGAGCGGTGCTTTTTGGGTGCTTATCTGATCTTGGTTTAGGCCTTGGGGTTTGTACTTGGAAAACATCGACCTTGACTCGAGTGATAATTGTTTTACTTTAAATGTCTGCTTTGCTATGTTTATTTCTGCTTAATGTGTCTGGGGCTATCACTGTAGAAAGAGGTGGAGTGGGATGGTTGGGTTCCTATTCCTTTTTACCCTTTATGCTCTTTTGGTATGTTTGATAGTTGATTTACCGCTCACTAGGACTTTTGTCTGACTCAAGGTTTTATGTTCAACTCTTATTACCTTGGGTTGTTCATTCATTTTGGGATTGGCAGACTAGGTAGCAGGTGACAGGTGCTGTTCTTAGTGACCAACGTTGTTGATGACGAAGATGAGCTGGAGGCTTTTGCATATTGTTTTTCTTGCTATATGTACTGGATGTTCCGCTGTTTGTATCTACTCTGAGTGATATGTAGTGAGGCTTACTGTATTGACTTTTCAGATTGTTGTACCAAACTATTATGAGTTTATATGATGAGATTCTGTTCTATGGAGCTTCACTATGTATACTTTTCTATTGTATTTTATCCATGCCCTGTGAGTAATACGATAGACTATTCTGTGTTTACCTTACCTTGATGATCATCCATGGCTGCCGGGCACGCCTTTCAGCGCACTATCTCCTTGGTTAAGCGCAGGAGTCGTGGGCGGTCGTCACATTTGGTATCAGAGCTTTGGTTAATCGATTTTAGCCAATGCTCGCTGATGTAACTATGTATGAGAGACGTAATTATATTTTGATGGATGATTACTATATATAATATAGTAGCTTAGAAGGATTTGAACCTCTTATGCAGTTGTTTCTCAAGGTGTACTAATCATTCTTTTATAGATATTAAGAATGAGTCGAAGAGGGAGACCAGCTGCTAGGGAAGGCCGTGATTCTGAGGGGGCTACTGATTATGCTGCTATGTTTGAGGCCATGATGACTTCGATCATGAGAAGGATGCCAGCTCCAGGGCCAACGGTAGATGTTGGAGTTCAAGTTCAAACTCCAAAACAGGTGGATTTTTCTAAGCTGTGTAAAGACTATACTGCTCTTGGAGGAAAGGTTTTCTTGGGAACAGAATCAACCATTGAAGTCCAGAGATGGATTGATGCTTGTAGAAGGATTTTTGGTGATTTGGGATTGAGGATGCAACCAAAAGGAAGCTCGCATCAAGACAGCTTCAGGGAAGAGCTTCTGATTGGTGGAACTCTATCACCATTGATACTCCAGAGGAAGAAATTACTTGGGTGCAATTCCAAGCTAGATTTGAGGATAAGTTCATTTCTACAGCTCAGAAATCTGTTCTGTTCAAGAAGTTTGTGGAGCTCAAGCAAGGTGGAAGACCAGTTCTTGAGTATCTTTCTGAGTTTGAAGCTTTGTCCAAGTATGCTCGGTCATATATTGAATCTCCTTATCAGAAGAATGAGAAGTTTGTGACAGGCTTGGACACTTACCTTGGGAGGCAGTTGGTGGATCATTTGGATGATCCGTTTGAGAAGCTTGTGGAGAAGGCTCTCAGGCATGAGAATCTGTTTCCTAAAGAAGGATCTGTTGTTGCTGTGACCAAGGAGGAGTCTAAACCACAGCAAGGAGGAAACAAGAAGAGGAAGCAGCAACAACAGAAGGGTAAGGATGGCCAGAAGAAGTCGAAGGGTGAAGTGACCTGCTACAACTGTCAGCAGAAGGGTCATCTCTCCAGAGATTGTAAGAATCCGAGAGTGCCGGTGAAGTGCCACAACTGTGACAAGCTGGGAGATATCAGGAAGAATTGTCCGGGACCGAGGAAGGACAAGCAGATTGTGCAAGCTTATGCTTTGGGGGTTGTGTCATCGTCTTCGAAAGCTCCTACTGTCGAAGAAAAAGGAAAGAGTGTGGTGGTTCAAGGTACTCTTTCCATTTGTGGTGTTCCAGTTAGAGTGTTATTTGATACTGGGGCGTCGCACTCCTTTGTTTGTAGTGAACTTATAGGCCGGTTGGGTTTGGAACCAGATATTATGGATAGACCATTGGTTGTGACTAATCCATTTGGGGGTTCGTCTTGTTTGTGTATGGTATGCCGTGGTCTGGTTGTGTTGAGTCATGATTGCTCTTTTGTTTGTGATTGTTTTGTTCTGAACTTTGCGGTGTTCGGAATTATTTTGGGTATGGACTGGCTTAGGAAGTATGCGGCAAGGGTTGATTGTAAGAGGCTGGAGGTGACAGTCGAGAATGTGGAGGGGCGAAGGGTTGTGATACGATGTAAGCATGAAGAAGGTGTCTTCATGAGCTTTATGTATTGGCTAGTTGTTCCACGGGATGGACTGTCATCGGTGCCAATTGTAAATGGATTTGAGGATGTCTTTGTTGAGGTCAAAGGGTTACCACCGCATAGAGAGATCGAGTTTCGCATCGATCTAGTTGAGGGAGCCAGACCTGTTGTGATGCCTCTTAGGCGAATGGCGCCTAGGGAACAACAAGAGTTGAAGGTGCAAGTTGATGATATTTTACAGAAAGGATTCAATCGGCGTAGTGTGTCCGAATGGGGTGCACCAGTTGTGTTTGCAACCAAAACGGATGGATCGTTGAGGTTGTGTGTGGATTATCGTGAGCTGAATAAAGTGACTAAGAAGAACAAGTATCCATTGCCGAGAACAGATGACTTGTTTGATCAGCTTCACGAAGCTAATATGTTTTCTCAGATGGATTTGGCAACGGGATTTGACCAATTAAGAGTGACAAAGGATAGTGTGCCGAAGACTGTCTTTAGGACACCATCAGGTTTCTATGAGTGGTTAGTAATGCCGTTTGGATTGACCAATGCACCAGCATATTTTGTGGATCTTATGAATAGAGTGTTCAGGGATCAGTTGAACAAGTTTGTACCTGTGTTCATGGATGATATTTTGATTTATTCCAGAACTGAAGAAGAGCACAAGACGCACTTGGGGATTGTTTTGGAAATCTTGCGGAAACAATAGCTGAGGGCTAAGTTTTCGAAGTGTCCCTTCTGGAAGAGAGAAGTGAGGTTCTTAGGCCATGTTATCTCTGGAAGTGGAATAGCGGTTGATCCCGCCAAGGTGGCAGCAATCCAGGATTGGGTTAGACCTAAGAAATGTGAGAAGTTTTCTTGGATTAGCAGGATATTATCGTCGATTTATCAAATACTTTTCCAAGGTAGCTGCACCATTAACATGATTGACGAAAAAGAATCAAGTATTCAGATGGGATGCTAAGTGTGAACAAGCTTTCGGAATCCTGAAAGAGCGACTGACAAATGCTCCTGTTTTGACTATTCCAAGTGGAAATGATGAGATGGTGGTTTACACCGATGCATGTGGTACTGGACTTGGAGCAGTGCTAATGCAGAAGGATAAAGTTGTTGCGTATGCAAGCCGACAACTGAAGCCGCATGAAAGGAATTATCCGACTCATGATTTAGAGTTAGCGGCGATTGTATTTGCTTTGAAGATGTGGAGACATTACCTACTGGGAGTTCGATTCGAGTTGTTTACAGATCATAAGTCATTGAAGTATCTTTTCTGCCAAAAGGATTTGAATCTCCGGCAGCAACGATGGTAGAGTTTTTAGCATCACATGATTTTGGTATAGCCAATACTCCGGGAAAAGGTAACGCAGTGGCAGATGCGTTAAGTCGAAGACATGCAGGATTGGGAGCCATGTTTTCGGAATGGAAGAGTCTCGAGTATTTAGCTGGATTTGACTTCAGGCCCAGTTGTGAATTGGAACCTGAGATGTTGGCAAACTTATCAATAAGACCTACTCTGGTGGAAAGAATTGGCGAGAGCTAAAAGCGAGACGATAAGCTTGTCAAGATTATCCGTGATTTGGAATCTGGATTGGATCCAGAGAAGGATTAAGGATTCGATGTCGATCGAGAGGGTTGGCTTCGGAAGCAAGGACGACTAGTTGATCCCGATAGAGACGAATTGAGAAATGAAGTTCTGAAGGAGAGTCATCACTCGAAGTTGACAGTTCATCCAGGTGGAAATAGGATGTATCGGGATATGAAGAGAACCTATTACTGGGAAGGTATGAAGAAGGATGTTCGAAATTTTATTTCCAAATGTATGAACTGCCAGTTGGTAAAAGCCGAACAGAAGAAGCCAAGTGGATTGCTTCAGCCGTTAGAAGTTCCTACATGGAAGTGGGAGCAAATATCGATGGATTTTATCGATGGTCTACCTAGAACAAGGGCTGGAAATGAAGGAATTTGGGTCACCGTAGATCGATTGACTAAGAGTGCAAGATTCATTCATGTTCGATCAACTAGAACTGCATCGAAATTGGCTGAGTTGTATGTTAAGTGGATAGTTTGATTCCATGGTATTCCGAAAAGTATAGTGAGCGATCGAGACCTATTGTTCACTAATGGATTTTAGAAGAGCTTCCAGGAAGTTTTGGGAACCGAGTTGTGTTTGAGTACAGCTTATCACCCCCAAACAAATCGTCAGACCGAGAGAGTCAACCAAGTTTTGGAAGATCTCCTCAGAGCATGTGTTTTGGACTTCGGAGGATCATGGGAAGATCATCTTCATTTGGTGGAATTTTCGTATAATAACAGCTACCAGTCCAGCATTGGTATGGCGCCGTATGAAGCATTGTATGGAAGACCGTGTAACTCTCCGACATGTTGGTTGGAAACGGAGAAAAGTTAATACTTAGGACAGAAATGATTCGACAGACTTCGGATTGCATAGAGATCATTCGGCAACGAATGAAGGCAGCCCAGGACCATTAGAAAAGGTATGCCGATAAGCGTCGTAAGGATTTGGAATTCGACGTAGGAGATATGGTTTTTGTGAAGATTTCTCCACTGAAGAATGTTATTCGATTCGGGAAGAAAGGAAAATTGACTCCGAGATTTGTTGGACCATTCCCGATCATCGAGCGAATTGGAAAGCTCGCTTATAAGTTGGAGTTACCAGAAAAGATGTCGGGTGTGCATAATGTTTTTCACGTATCGTATCTACGGAGGTATGTGCACGACCCAAGTACGGTGGTTTCTACTGATAGTTGTGAGGACTTTGAGATTGATCCAGTTGTTAGAAGACCTCGTAAGCCGCTTCGTGTTGTGGAAACTGACACAAAACAGCTTAGGAGGAAGGTAGTCAGGTTGCTCAAGGTACAATGGAGTGATGATGTTAACGACTGTACAAGGGAGGAGGAAGAGAGGATGAAGGCAGCTCATCCTGAACTCTTCGAGGTATGGCCCTAAGATGTCGTGACATCTCATGAATTTGTAACATGTTCTAGTTTTAGAATTCTGCATGCTAGGTTAGTAATTGGATGCATGGGTGTTGGTTGCTATGGATGGTAGGCATGCGGAATAGTTTATGATTGCTCTTGATTGTTTGGAATTTTGGGGGCGAAATTCCTAAGGGGGAGAGAATGTAACGACCCGTATTTTACGTGTCGATAAATCGTAAAATAGTTGCCATTAAGTCATTAGTATTGCTTAAGTCGTTCTGAGTCTAAGTCGTATGTTAGTTTAGGTCGGCCGAGCAACCCAAGTCATGTGAACGACTTAGAGAAGTTAGTGGTAGTGGTTGCCGACTTAAGGGTTAACGGCTTAAGGTGTTTGCCGACCTATAGAAGTAAGCGACTTAAGGGTGAGTAAGCTAAAGGACTTAGGAGTTAGCGAGTTAACGAGTTAATGGGTTGGACCGACCTATAGGAACTGACCGACCTAAGGAATTGACCGGTCTAATATTCAACGACCTAAGGGATAGAAGTATAGGAGATGGGTCGGTTGAACGAGTTACCGACCTAAGGGTGATAGGTCAGTGAGGCGACTTAAGGCAGGTAGCGGCTTAAGGAGGGTAGCGACCTAGTGGTCAGCCCTGTGTTTAATTAGGTCGTATCATTTTTAGGTCGTCACATAGTTAGGTCGGCACTTGTGTTAAGTCAGCATTTGCTAAGTCGTGCGTGTAGTTAGGTCGTAAGTCGCATGATGGCTTGAGTCATTAGGTCGTGTCTAAGTTAGGTCGCGTAGAGGCTTGAGTTGATAGGTCGTGGGGTTGATGAGTCGTAAGTCGTGGGGCCTTGTTAAGTCGTGACCGAATTAAGGGGGCGAACGACTCATAGGTTTGACCTATAAATATACGGCCTTATCTCTCTTTTTGGGATCCGGATTTTGAGGCGACGAAGTCCTGTCATTTTGAGAGCTCGAATGCTGTACTTCTTCACTTCTTTTCTCTTCTTTAATCTAGTGCTTCCATCCATCTAAATCGAAGATCTAAATCGAAGATCTAAATCGAAGATCCAAGAGCCAAAGTTGAAGATCTACATCCATCGAAGAGAGATTTGATCGTTTGAAGGGAAATCTTGTCGGATCAAGCTAGATCCTTTGTTGTCCAGATCTGAAGTTAGTTGCTTTTGAAGCGTTTAGGTGATTCGGTGAGTGGTGGTTATCTCTCACACGGACCCAATGGATTATATTGGATCGGTGGCTTGTTTATGTGTTAAAGATAGTGATGTCATGCATTTCCCTTAAGTCTTCATGTTGATCCATCGTTCATAAAGTTTTGATATCCACTTTACTACATGTTAACCTATGCTAGTTGATTCATCAAGATATTACTTAGAATTCATGCTTGTTAGATTTGGACTCTTTATTTACGAAATTGCCATTTTTATTTAGATCTTGTTTGAATAATTGATTACTTGGATTAATGATTGATCTGATTGATTGTTATAAATTAGTTGATTGATGATTTGATTTGGACAAGTTGGTCGAAGATGATTCAAAAGCTAAGTGGAAAGGCTCTTGAAAAGGAAAGCTGCTCATGGCATATGAAGCGGATGATAAAGCTTATATGGATAGATTTGATGATGATGTTGAGATGGGACTTTGCTATGATGCGATGAGGCAAAGCATGATCTTGAGATGGGACTTTGCTATGATGCGATGAAGCAAAGCATGATGTGAAATAGCCTTGGTTTAATCCAGACGGGATCAACCCAAGCATGTTGATAACTCGGTGATATGGTTCAAGTTCGTTGATAATGGTTGGCTCGAGAGCGCTTGAGCTAGTATGAGAATAGTCGTCGAGGAGGATGACTAGAAGGCTGAGATTTCATCGTTATTGAAGGTTCTAGCAGACTCAAAGCAAGAGTATGCTGGGCAGATTCGATAGTCCCAAAAGACTACAGTTGGTGGTCGAGTACTCTGGGCAGATTCGATAGTCCTTGGCGCGGGTCACGACGACGTGCGGAGTTCTGTCTAGAACCGGGGTTACCATTAGCCCTTGACGGACGGATGAAAGAATGAGCCGGTCATTCAATTAACGGTGATATCGAAGCAATGATAACAGTGATAGCCAGAGCCATGGATGTTTGGTTGTATCATCATTCGGTCTCAAGAGCGGTGCTTTTTGGGTGCTTATCTGATCTTGGTTTAGGCCTTGGGGGTTTGTACTTGGAAAACATCGACGTTGACTCGAGTGATAATTGTTTTACTTTAAATGTCTGCTTTGCTATGTTTATTTCTGCTTTGTGTGTCTGGGGGCTATCACTGTAGAAAGAGGTGGAGTGGGATGGTTGCGTTCCTATTCCTTTTTACCCTTTATGCTCTTTTGGTATGTTTGATAGTTGATTTACCGCTCACTAGGACTTTTGTCTGACTCAAGGTTTTATGTTCAACTCTTATTACCTTGGGCTGTTAATCCATTTTGGGATGGGAAGACTAGGTAGCAGGTGACAGGTGCTGTTCTTAGTGACCAACGCTGTTGATGACGAAGATGAGCTGGAGGCTTTTGCATATTGTTTTTCTTGCTATACGTACTGGATGTTCCGCTGTTTGTATCTACTCTGAGTGATATGTAGTGAGGCTTGCTGTATTGACTTTTCAAATTGTTGTACCAAACTATTATGAGTTTATATGATGAGATTCTGTTCTATGGAGCTTCACTACGTATACTTTTCTATTGTATTTTATCCATGCGCTGTGAGTAATACGATAGACTATTCTGTGTTTACCTTACCTTGATGATCGTCCATGGCTGCCGGGCACGCCTTTCAGCGCACTATCTCCTTGGTTAAGTGCAGGAGTCATGGGCGGTCGTCACATAGGTGGCGGCCAAGGGTGTGATTGTGGTGGTGGAACATCATGGTGATCGGTTATAGACATTTAGGTGGAGTTTGGTGTATTTTCATGTGGATCTACCAACAAGTGTGGCTCGGCTTGGGATGGTCAGTGAGGAGGAGGTGGTGGTGATGGGTTCCAATGGTGGTGGAGGCGGCCAAGCTGAAGGAGGTGGCAGGCCAAACCTGAAGAGGAAGAAAGCAAGTGCAAATTCAATATTAACAAGCATAAAAATGAAAAAGAAAAAGAAGATTTTACCAAACTTTTTGACAAGGAGGGAGGCCGAACCTTTTTTGTGATGAGGAAGAAAATATTTCACGTGAAAATGATATGGGATTCGACTGAAGATAAGGAGTGTTATGGAAGCAAAATTGAATAGGTGTTGGTTGGAGTTGAAAAGGTGTTGAATACAAAAAGGCTAAAGTAAATCAATGGTCACTAAACTCTTCAAATAACCATATTTCTTTTTGTAATTTTAAATAACTGAAATATATATACATATATATATATATATATATTCAGATAAAAATACGAAAATTTAGTAAATAAACAAAAATAAATAAATAAATATTAATTATATATAATTAAATTAAGAAAACAGTAAAGAAAATGAAAACTAGGCTAGAAAATTTGAAAATAAATGGAATAAACTTTGGAAAATTTTTATGTACATTAAAAATATTTATAAATAAAGATAAGAACACAATATAAAAATGCATTCACAAAATAAATATACAAATTTTAAATAAATATAATTTAAATGAAGAAAATAGCAGAAAAATGGAAACTAGCCTTTAAAAATAGAAAATAAATGCAATAAATTTTGGAAATTTTTTATTATCACTTTAAAAATATTTAAAAATGAAATCTTACAAATAAAAAAAATTTAAAATAATTTCAAAAAAAATAAAGTCAAGTTTAAAACTATATTCAAAAATCTAGGGTTGTTACAAGGATGGTGGATGCGTTTCCTTTGAGGTGTATACGTGGACTCGACTCCCATGGGTTGGCATAAGGTAGGTAAAACAGGAGCGATCGACGGGCTAAGAAGGTAGCACCTTTTATCGGACACACTCCTTCGATACCATTCTACTACTTTGTGATTGATTGGGGCCCTTTTGATTTTGGGGGTGTGGCTCGAGGTGGGCGTAGTAGCTACTACGTGTTACCACCGGCTGAAAGCATAATTGGTATATCTACCCTGGCATTGCCTAGTAGTGCCGTGTCACCTACCCTAGCACGTCTTGTACGAGGTTGACTTTCTACCTAGCCCGTGGAGTATCCTCTGGTGGCTTCCCGATCAGGAAGAACTATGATACTAGATGGACTACTGGGACTATTACGTGTTTAAGGTGGAAAATGTAAAGCCTTAATGTTATTTAAAAGTAAATTTATTTTACTATAGACATTATTATAGTAGCGAAATATTACTACATAATAAGTAGTTTAACGGATCCTTAGGAGATGTTAATCCCGAGCATCTCTAAGTTATTGCACTCACGTTAGACACTGGATAGGAGATGTCAAATCCCGTAAACATCCCTAACGTCGCTCTACTCATATTATTTACCATTGATTTAACTTACATAAGATCTTTTAGTTCTGACTCGAGTATTTTGTCATTTCAATTCGCTCTGGTCAGTTCGAGCATTTCAGGATTTGAAGACTTTATTTCTAAAGGACAAATACGAAGATTGTATTACTGCTATTTATTATATTATTCCACTGCATTCATACTGTTCCGATGCATTATTTATTATTCTCTAGTATGGAAACTCTGATATGTGTTGTACAAGTATAATCAAATGTTTTGTAAACAGCATCATGAACTGTTGTTTGATTATTATATTTTGTCTTTCCGCTGTGAGATTTTGTTTTGTTTTATTTCTTTCTCCGTTTTTCTCATTTACCCCAATAACAATCCGCTCTTTTGTATGGTTTGAGTTGGCACGTGTGTCTGCTTAAACGTACAAAAAGGCGGATGTTACATCTGGTATCAGAGCTTTGATTTAGCGATAAATCTTAGTTTTGTGGGGTCCGACTCTTTATTAATAAGGTAGTAATACCCTATGATGAGTCGCTGAGTGTATATATATGAGAGAGCGAATTTGTGAGTTTTATAAAAAGGTTTTAATACTATGCTAATTTGTTCCGTTTGGTATTTATAAATTCTGATTGATGCATAGGACGCTATGACATCAATAGGGATTTCTAAACACTTAATAGGTTAGATCGATACAATATTGTTTTGAATATAGGTGAATGAAATAATTTTGCCTATTATTTTTTCCATATACAAAATAAAGTTTTTATAATGGTTATCTTTGGTTGTACTATATTGGTCGTTAGGTAGTGAAATTTATAAATATTGGTTGTAAAATAAAATTTACAACGAAAATGAGAATAAATTGGAAATTTTAGAACTTAAGTTTCGGGGTTTTGAAAATTTCTTTCGAATGATTTTGGAATATCATAATAATACTATTAGAACTATGTTCTGAAATAAATATTTCAATATAATTTGAAAGAATTTTTTTAAATAAATTTAGGAAAGAAATAAATTCTTTACTCCCCTCTCTGTCGTTGAAAAATAGTTTCGGTGATGAGTGCACGCATCATCGATATTTATTTTCAAGTTTCGAAGTGGGAATGCCACTGTAGTAGTTTTACTGTAGATTTATTTTCATAAACAAATATGAATGTTAAATTGTTTTAAATATAATTGGATATATAAGTTGCAAATATATACATTTATCTATTATTTTAAAAAGATTTTGAATAAAACCCGTTATTTACTTCTTAGGTTTCCATTAATTAATGGTTTCAACTATTGTAGTGAAATGGAATGTAACTAATTAATAATTGGAACCTCTAATTAAATTAAGAGATTAAATAATAGGTTATAAAGAAAATTACAAGAAAGTTGATATTAGTAACATATAAAACAAAGGATATGATTATTGAACATTTGACTAATTAAAAGAAATAAGATAAACTTGCATACCTTTCGATTACATTCTTAAAGCATATATATAACTTACCAAATATTAAAAGTTGAAATGTTTAATAAGAAAATGTAATGGAACCTTATGCAAGTAAAACTTGAAGTAATGGAAGTATTCAGTGAAATTCCTTAACAAACAAGAATTTGATGTTGTTATTGTTATAAACTTAAGTAAATGTTGAAGTTATTTATAATATAAGTAGAAAGATGAATACTGTAAATAAATGAAATTAGGTAATGAATGAATAATGGAAATACGAAAATTAGCAAGAAATAAATGTAAATTAAAAAGGTAAATGATTATATGAATGAAAAGGAAATGAACCAATAAATGTGTGAAATGAAATAAATAAGAATGAACTTGATCTATTGTTTGGAATTGTTGTTTGTTTGGTTTATGGTTGTTTGGGCAAGGATACTTTAAAATTGTTTGGATGTATGAATAATCTATTTAGTTTCATCTAAGACTGTAGAGTAAATGGTGCACTTAATAGTTTATTTTCCATTCTGTACAATTTAAAGTGTTTGAACCCAAACAACTATTTGTTTTGTTTGATGTTGATGGATAATTGAATTGTGTTGTTGTTTGACATTGATTTTTTTCTAGTGATTGAAACAAAATAACCTTTCATTCTATATAATGATTAACTCTTTTTAGATTATATAAGTGAAATACAGGTTATGGAAGCAATTGCTACTGCTTTTGGTTTCATAATTAAGCGTTGTTTGCCCGATAAATAGGTACATTTTCGGATTACGGTTCTATAGCGTTGTTATATTATTTTCTCATATTGGAATATGTTACTTTGGAAAATATATGTTATATATTGTTATATTTGGTATTATATTTTCTCCCAAGCCTCTCCGTACAAAGGAGACTCTGCTGAATTCTTCCATAAATTTTGGACTTAGAAAATTTTTGAAGAATGTTTTCCAAACTTTACTAATTTGAGTATAAAACGATCTAATGGTCATAACTTGGTATATTTTATTCAAAATTATTTAATTTTGTAAATTTATTTGTTTATAAAGTCAATATTTTCGAAAAAGATGCATTGTTACTCAATTCCTTCTTTTCCCTTCTCTTCCTTTTCGAGGACGAAAAGTTTTGAGCGGGGGAGAGTGTAACGACCTATAATTTTCGATAATTAAGATGTTAATTTAATAAAAAAATTGCGAATAAATATTGGGAGATATAAGAATTTCGTAATTTATTTAATGAAATAATAACTCAAGTGAAACGCAACAGTGTTAATTATAGTTAATTATTTACAACTTGAATGGAATTCCAATTAGTTGAAATAAGGTAAATGTATACTTGGTATTAAATTTAATAGAAAACGAACGTAAATATTGAATTAATTTAATGAATTAATAATAATAAATAGTAATTGAATAAAATCATTGTTCTGTAAGTAATTATAATATTGTTTGAAAAGGTAACTTATAAGAGTATGATTAAGAGTTAGTGGCAACAATTATTATAAGTTACCTATATATGTTAATCCATTAAATTGAATTGGAATCAATTGCAATGAATCTAAATAAAATATTATGTTAATTAAGTAATATTTGAAAATAATGTTAATGTTATTCATAATAGGATAATATGTTGGATTGAAGGAATGGAAATAAAGATTTATCAATTTATTGCGATTTGAACTATAATAATTGGAATAATCGCAATTAAATGAAATTAAATATTAAAATATTACGTTAATTGAAATTAAGATGGAATTTGAGAATATTAATGTAATAGATCATGAATCCGATGTTAATTTCATCCATTTGACAACAATAAATCAAAAAATAGAATAAAAGAAAATTAGACGTAATTATTGGAAATTAAATTTATAATTTCTGAATTTAATGAAATCGAGGTTAACACTGAAATTTGATAAATTAATCAACTCTAAATTGACATCTAATTTTGTTTAAATTAGTGTAAATGGTTAAGAAATTTAAAAATGATAAAAATTGTCAATTATATAACCGAAATTGAAAATTTGATTTAATTAATTATTATTAATTGATTTAATTAATGAAAGAATTAGCCATTTTGGCCACTGACTCGGATTTCGACGAACTAGTTTCATCGGATCCATAACAGCGAATTATAGTAGGATTTCAAGTTTCATAGCAATCGGGCTTGTCGTTTGATCATATAGACTCGAAACGCCTTGAAATCAATTTAATTGAAACTAATTGAAATCAATTTGAAATACGTTGATTTTAATGTAACTTCTTCATACAATTGAATATGGACTTGAAAACTATTCCATTGATTTTAAAATATTTACACATCCATTTTGATATATGGGTTGATCCATTTTCGTTCCGGAGTCGAAACGGGCTTTTTGGGCCATTTTATCTTTCAACGTGTAAATTAATCTTGTCCATCCATTCTAATTCCAGCTTTGCCTATTTATACCTTATTATAAACCCTAGCCTATTTCTTATGTTCATTATTCTGTCGTACAATTCCAGTTGATCCTCCTCATTCCAATGGCAGACAAAAAAACAAAATTCCAAATGCAATTTCAAATAAAATTCACAGCCGAAAATTCAACATCACAAATAATATCAAATTATATATAAATCTGAAGCTCTCAATGAGCGCAAATCAAATCCGTGGTTCGTCCGTGCAATCAGATTTTCGTTTGTCCAGAAGTGACTAAGCCAATTTTGGCCGTTCGTGTGTCATCGTGGAGGCTTAATGGTGGATCATCCATTTGGGAGCGATCAGCTGGTACTGTCGCGAAGAGGAGGCTGCACGCTTTCGATCCATGTGGTGACTTGGGGCTAGAAGCATCGAGATTCATGGTAGTTTGTGGTCAAAGGGACGGCGGCCACATGCATGGGGAGGTGGCTTGAGGAGGTCACACATCTCGACGTGGTGATGGGGAGGCGTCTGGGCCAGGGGAGGACGATTGGGGTGTCTGATCATTGACGAACGGTTGAAATTAGCTTGCGAGGTGTAGGGTTTTATGGCGGCTAGTAACTGCTCGAGCGTGATTGGGTCCGCTTGGCCTAGGGTTTAGTTCTGCTAGGTATATGACTTGTTCAATAATATTATTATTATATTGATTTTATAATATAAAGCTTATTACGTTCTAATATGCATAATTTTTACATACGAGGTCCGCTTCACGTGCGATTTCTTCCATTAGGATCTTATTAAAATTTCGGACACTTTGACATTGGTTTGGATGAAATCTAAAAGCGTTTGAATTTTGGGTTTAAATTGGATTTAAATTATTTAAATTCAAAGGGTGAGTGTTTTAACCCACTCACAACTTCTAAAATTTCTTATGTTTATTAAATTGACTAATGATGTGAGTAGAAATTTACTTATGACGTTTGGCATATTTTGAATCGTCATCTCAGTTTATTCGAATTTATTTGGATAAATAGTTCTTTAATTTATTATTGAATACAAACTTCCAGTAAATACCTATTATTTATTATCTGTTCCATATTGATGTTATTGATTGAATTGGATGATGATTGTGATAAATGTTTGATGATTGATATTGGATGATTGGATGTAGTATTTTATATTGTTATAAATTGCAAGTTTTTATGGATTTTCATTTCATTCGAGATTGCAGTTTGAAATGGTATATAACCGTATTTATATTTTAAATTACAGATTAAAATGATAAATATCTGTATCACTTGACCATAGGATAGAAAATTATATACAAACACCTTGGTCTATATATAAAAATATATTTTAAAATGATTTCTATGGTTTTGTAAAGAATTATATGGTTTTAGATAAATATTGATTTTAGATATTATATAAATGTTATTTTATTCCTAATCTTGTGCTATGTATAATTTGTTTTTAATATAGAATAAGCTTAATAATAAGTTGATTTTTATTGAAGATAATATGGTTAAGTATTTAAATTATATTTTAGAGTTTATAATGTTTTAAATAAATTCAAGTTGGAAGATAAATTTGAAATTTATTTGAAATTGAATTTATTTAAGAATTAAACTCTAAGGAGTTTGATGTGAAATTTATTAAATTTGAAATTTAGAAGGTATGATGTTTATAACTTGATTTTGGTTTTAGGTGAATTAAATGAATGTGTCAAGTATAAATAAATTGAAGGAAATATTTAGTTAATTGTAATTTGAGTTTTATTTAAATGATAATGGGTTTATTATGTTAAATATTTCAAAACTAAATAATAGAAAATTTAATTATTGAATCGTAATTACCAAACATATTTTTGAAATTGTTGACTATCTAAAGTTTGAAATATATTAAATTTGGAATGGTTTATTCTATTGATCAAATCTGTTTTTAAATCGATATAAATTGGAGTAGTTTATTTGGAAACTGAATTCAAATTTATGATTTAGGATTTGGTTAAATTTAAAATTTAGAAATTCGAGTTGTTTTGGAATTGATTTGCGAAATTAAAGAAGCTATTTATTATATAAAGTGTTTTTAAGTGATGGAAGTTATGTTTCAAAGTTACGAGTTTTAAAGTATTATGATTTGAAAGTGTATAATTTCAAGTGTTTGATTTCGAAGTGTATAACTTTGAAAGTGATATTTTTTTGGAAAAATAATATATTTGGAATAAAAATGATGTTATATTGATTTGGGTTTTTATAAAAATGGTATCATGTTGATTTGGTTTTTGAAATGGAAATGATATCGTATCTGTATGGTTTTAAAATGGATATTATATTCTGGTTTTGAAGTATAATTATGTTGAAATGACCGCGATGTTATAATACTGTTTGGTTATAAAGAGACCGGGATCAGAAGTTGTCATACTCTCTGCCAACTCTAAAAACCACTTTAACAACCGTGTACACGACGGAGATTCCAAAATGAAGTAGGATGGCGGCGGCGTTTCCTTTGAGGTATGTATGTGGACACGACTCCCATGGGTTGGCATAAGGTGGCTAAAACAGGAGCGATCGACGGGCTAAGAAGGTAGCACCTTTTATCGGACACACTCCTTCGATTCCGTTCTATTACTTTGTGATCGATTGGGACCCTTTTTATTTTGGGGGTGTAGCTCAAGGTGGGCGGTAGTAGCTGCTACACGTTACCACCGGTCCGTAAGCGTAATTGGCATATCTACCCTGGCTTTTCCTAGTTGTACCGTGTCATCTACCCTTGCGTGCCTTGCACGAGTTTGGTTTTCTCTCGTAGCCCCCGTGGATTATCCTCTGGTGGCTTCTCGATCAGGAGAGACTATGATACTGGATGGACTACTGGGACTATTACGTGTTAAGGTGGAAAATGTAAAGCCTTGATGATATTTAAAAGTAAGTTTATTTTACTATAGACATTATTATAATAGCGAAATATTACTGCATAGTAAATAGTTTAACGGATCCTTAAGAGATGTGAATCTCGAGCATCTTTTAAGTTACTGCACTCACGTTAGACACTGGATAGGAGATGTCAAATCCCATAAACATCTCTGACATCGTTCCACTCATATTATTTACCATTGATTTAACTTACACAATATCTTTTAGTTCTATCTCGAGTATTTTGTCTTTTCAATTTGCTCGGGTCAGTCTGAGCATTTCAGGAATTGAAGACTTTATTTCTAGAGGACGAAGAGGAAGATTGTATTACTACTATTCATTATATTATTCCTCTACATTCATACTACTCCGCTGCATTATTAATTATTCTCTGGTATGTGAAACTCTGATATGTGTTGCATAAGTATAAACAAATGTTTTGTAAACCAGCTTCATGAACTATTATTTGATTATTATATTTTGTTTTTCCACTGTGAGATTCTGTTTATTTTATTTCTTTCTTCGTTTTTTTATTTACCCCAATCCGCTTTTTTGTATGGTTTGAGGTTGCACGTGTGTCTGCTTAAACGTACAAAAAGACGGGATGTTACAGGATCTTTCCGTTTCTCACACATTGACCTTCTATTTTCCTGTTTGATTAAAACCAAATACGTATAAAAAATTTACATTTGAGAAACTTTCTGCGTACTTTTCTTCTTCCTCAAATCTACAGAAAACTCCAAACCCCAAAACTCCTAAATCTCCAAATCAATTTCCATCCTCCTCTTTCAAAACCCTAGCCTACCTCTCTTCTCTTAGCGCTACCCACCTCCATCACCACCCACAAACCACGGTAGTAAACCATGGCCAAATCCCCACAACTCCTCTTCTCTTCTTTCTCTCTTTTCCCTTCTTTCCCATTTCCTTTTCCTTTTACTTCCCCTTATTTCCATGGCTTATATATTCCACTAAACTACTCCAAATCAAATTTTTTTTAAACCGCGTATAATTTTGATGGCAACAACTTCGTTGTTGAACCCTTCTTCCCATTCCAAATATTTCAATCAAAAACTTCATTTTTCAAGTCCTTTCTCGAGTCTAGTTTTGGACGAAAATACCCCGTATTGTATCAATCATATCTCCTTCAGGAATGAACCCAATTATGTGATTCTTTTTTTCAAAGCATTTAAATTTCCAGTGACTTCAACTTGTTTTAGATCAGTTCTTCAAATTCCGTAATTTTCTATAACAAAAAAAACTCAAATCTTTACGAAGTATATTTGAACTCGGATTTTCAACTCTAAAAACATCTCTGTGTTTTGACCATAACTTCCTCAGGACAGAAGCTTTCTAAGTGATTCTTTTTCTGAAAGTGGAGAGAAATGAATTTGCAACAACCTTTTATTTAGTTACTTTTATAGACTCAGTAATATGCTAGTCCGTATAGTTTCTTAGAGATGACCTAGTTTCTGTTTTGTCCGGTGTTCAAATTTGGGCATTTAATTAGACTTTTAGGCATGGACAAATTAAAGTTGAGTGTTTTAACCTACTCACAACGACTAAATTATCTTATGTTGGCTAAATAAGATTTATGATGTGATTAGAAGTTTATTAATTGTTGTTTGGCGTTTTAATTTGTCATTTAGATTTATTGAATTGATATTGAATTTTATAGCCATGTAATTAATATTGAATATAATTTCTAGTTAAATGCCTAATAATAATAACCAATTAATTGTTGTGATTTATTTGCTAACTTGGATGTTGATTTTGACGGATGTTATTAGTTGAAATTTTAATGATTGGATATTTATTTATGCATATACCTCTGTTATCACTATGGCTTGAAATAATACATACCCGAATGATCTTATATATTAGGGAAATTGTTTTGGGTTGAAATTATAAACCCGAGCGGTTTTCATTGATTTGAAAATTTTAATTTTAGATACTGGTTGAAATGATATATACATCCATAGATATTTCTTGAATTTGGATTGTGTACTGGAATTGAATTATTTAAAAGGTTTAAGTTAAACTTCGATTTTTTAATTAAAGTGGCAAAAATTGATACCTTAAATTATTTGAAATCTTTTAATAATTATATTCACGTTGTATACTTGATAGGGGATGGAAAGTCCCGTAACATCTCTAAAGCCATTGCACTCACTTTTTATTTAAGATTAATTTGACTTACATAAGACCTTTCAGTTCTGACTCGAGTTTTTTGTTTTTATTACGATCGGGTCAGTCTGAGCTTTTCAGTGTACCGAAGACTATTATTTGGAGGGCAAAGACAAAGATTCAGTATATTATTACTATTTATTATAATTATTGCACAACATCATGTACTCTGTTGCATTTTTTGTTTACTCCTGCTATATGTATAACTTTGATTTGAATTGTAAAAGTGTAATCACATGTTATTTGTAAAGCAGCTTCGTGAACTATTTATTTGATTATTATATTTTGTCATTCCACTGCGAGATTCTATGTTTTATTTTTCCTTCTTTTCTTTTATTTTCTATTCACCCCATTAACAATCCTCCCTTTGAATGGTTTGAATTAGACATGTGTGGTTAATTATCGATTTAAACTGTCTAAAAAAGTGGGTCGTTACAGAAGAAGTAAGATCGTAGATCACCTCATAACCGTTAGTGGACGGATTTCCTTATCAACATCCTAGAAGAACGAAATGAGTTTATACATACAGTATAACACCTTAAATGGTAGTTGTGCCAAATAATTCCCGTTCTTCTAGATATTTCCAAAGTTGTATTTGGGTCCAAATTTGATAGTAGGTTATTTAACTATCAAACAAACAATCAATTCAACCAAATACTTCTTCACCTTGAAAAACACCAAGTCTTATTTAATTTAAATTTTAAATAAATTAAATCTCTTTCTCCACATATATACTTATCTTATCAAATTTAGCATATTCACAAATTATCCTTTACAAAAATATTTGAAAACCCTTCTAAAATAATGTGGAAAGCACCACTGCGGTATCAAACCATGGATCATAGCTCAATGGTTACGTCTTTATCCCAAAGAAATCCAAAACTTAATTATAGGCACATATTGCCTTCGATTTACGCCACGCGAGTATACTATTACTTTTCGAAAACTTTATTTAAAAATTACCTCAAATAATGCTTATAAGTTCTAAAATAAATTTCCAAGTTAAATCTAATCAAATATACTTAAATAAAAGTTATTATACAAAGCCATATTAATATTTAATAATTTACACTTTAAAAAAACCCTGGCTGTTTCTTAATTAACAATAAATATTTAACGATCGTTATAAAGCAACTATTTAATAATTAAATATGCTTTAAAAATTTAAAATAACTAAATAACTAATTTCTAGAATATTTTTAACACTTTTAAATCCTCGGTATTAATGATTAAAATCCCCTTTTTAAAACAAGTCCAAATTCTTGATTCTAATTTCACTTCGTAATTTTGGAAATCTTACTTGAGTCTAGTAAATAAATTTTGTACTTATTTGCAAATTCACTTATATTCTTCCAATGCAATAAAAATCTCGATTTTTAAGCCTTTGTATTTAAATAAGTACCTCCTAAGCATTTACTATAAAAATTCTTTTATAAACTTTATTCCAAAATTCCTACCCACAATAACCTAAAATAGTTACATTACAATTTCAAAAACATTTACTTCATCCAATAGATTTACCCAAAAACTCTATATAAACATTTTACTTCAAAATCCCTATTTACCCATTTAAACAATATTTTTATTGGTATTTAAAACTCCAAAAGTCTTGGTTAACTGCCATAACATCCAATCAATTCAAATCACATAATAATCTATCATAGATTATTCAAACAAAACATATATCACCATATATGAAATTAAATTCAACATTTTTGAGGAATCCCGTTGGATCCTTCCAACCTATTTCCTGCATCCACAGATGTTAGCACAACATTAAAATACCAATTCCGCTTCGAGGTGGAATATCGTGGTATATAGGGTCATCCACTATTATGCGCGGCGCACAAGGTCTTATCCGCTATATATATGCGGGAATATCAATCACTCCAAAATATATACTACTATATATAATATCACATCAAGTTGATAATAATTCAACAATTTGACCAGTCAATCATTAATTAGCTTTAACTATTTAAAATTAACACCAGTAGTCCAAAATTGAGTGAGATTAACTCCCATTGAGTTTATTTCATCAAACGTTCCAATTTTAAATCAAATCGAACGCGTTCTATTTAACCTAAAATTTTCACTTGTTCCAAACCTCTTAAGATCTGCTCCGACGCGTTGTATTCGCCGCTGTGATCACATCGTCGCTTGTTTCATCCAAATCCAAGCATGTATGACAAAGCTATGCTATTTTTATAGATTTGAATATAAATTTATATAAATAAACTCTTTTTTTTTGAAAAAAACCATAGATAGGGCCATTAGATTTCCATCTGCAAATCAAAGCCGCTCATCCCTATAACCCTTCCTCTTCATTCCCGTTTCCCTACCATGAACGAAACTCATGGCCGCCCTATCTTCCAATTTATCACATCAACTATGATCGTCGAGGAGACGATCGAATGCCACCACAAAAAAGAGCGCCTTCCCATGCACCTATGCCTGAAACCCGACGAAACTCGGCGCCATCTTTCTCTTGTATTCCATGCTCGAATTTGTGACCTTTCTCTTTGATTTGCCATCGTTCCTCGTCGCCATACATGATCTTAACCGTTGGATAGTTGGAGCTTGGCAAGCTCGACAATTTGCTAGTTTGAGGTTTTTAGCGAATGTAAAAGGATGGAGATATCGACAGGGAGGAAGTTGGGAGGGTTTCGACCATTGAAAATAAATGACGGCGGCTTCGTGAAATACACATATATAATATGTTATTTTAATATTATCTCCATTTTAACGTGCTTTTTCAAACGAACTCCAGATGAAACGTGTCGTCTAGCGTTTATAATGTTTTACCCTTATTCTGAACATAATAGAACAAGTTTCGGGCCCTAATTCGATCGTATGTGGAAGATAGCCTTTTGAATTGAATTAAAATATTAAATTTTTAGTATTAATTTATTATTCATCGATCCAATTAATCCTTATGTTTGAAATTTTGAACCATTTCAGAAATTCTTCCATATTCGAATTAATTAATAATTTAAGTTCAATATTTTAAAATAAATTAAATGTTCAAAATTAAATGACCAAAATCCCATGCCGTTACATTTGTTCTATTAAGTTTTATAATTCTGGGCGGTACATAGGACGCTATGGCATCGATAGGGATTTCTAAACACTTATAGGGCAGACCGACACAATATTGCTTTGAAATATAGGTAAATAACATAATTTTAACTAGTATTATATTTGTATGTAAAAGAATAATTTTTATTAGTGATATAGTTTCATGTGATATGTAGTTGTTAGCAAGTGAAATTTATAAATATTAGTTGCAAAAATGGATTGTAAATAAAATGAATATAAGTTGGAAATTTAGAACTTAAGTTTCGAGGTTCTGAATTTGTTTTTAAATGGATTTTTGAATACAATATTCGTATAATTAGAATTATTTTAGATATAATTATTTTCAATATAATTCGAAATGTTTAAAAGGAATTTTAAAAGGAAATAGGTCATGTACTCCCCTCTCTATCGCTTAAAAATAATTTCGGTAATGAGTGCACGCATCATCGATGTTCATTTTTGAGTTTCATGGTGGCAAAACTGCTGTAGCAGTTTTGCTGCACAATTGTTTTGATAAGAAAATCTTAATTTTAATTTTTGAACATTTACATGGTATATATAAAGGATATGAATATATATATATATATATTATAATCAGTTGGAACTGGAGCCCTATATTTAGTTCTTAAGTTTCTATCACGACTCGAAATCCAACGTTCGAGAATCGACATCAAATACCTCACTTGTATTCGACTGCCGGAGATTCGAACGTCGAACTCCAGTTCGGATGGAGCATATAACAAACAACATTTGATGAATAGAAACGGCGGAAACAAAATGAATATCATTGATCAACATACAGATACAACATCACAATATTTGATCACAACCATTATCACTAACATCGGAGTGCTAACCTTGATATAACAATAGAATATTAACAACTTTACGACAGAATGGCAATAGAGTCTTCAAAAGGTCCAACATACTTTAACTTTGATAAGCTCTTCATAACTCCAAACACATCAAAAGATATCGAACCCAAAGCTTTCCAAAATTTGATAGCTTCCAAACCAAAAAGACTTCAAAAGATTCGAAGCTAGCTCCAAAAACGGAAAACCTGCTTCTAGGCTGCTTCTGTGGAAATTATGGGCACCTAGAGTTTAGGAATGGAACAATAAACTCCGAGTCAGTCATGCGACTGGTATGAATAAACAAAAACAGTTGCTTCGAATAAAAACAAATCTATAAAATAAAATCCGGTATGCTTTTGGAAAATGAAATTACCATAAGGCCTCCCAGCACACACATAATGCAATCGCACACTTGGGTGAGATTTCTCCTTATGATAGTCAAACATGCTTTATACGAGAAAACTCTTGGATATTATTATTAGTGCATAGTGTAGAAAACATTTTCGAAAGTATAATATTAATCTTAGCTAGCATAAGTACCATTATAGTATGCCTACTATAGCTACCATGTTAAATGGCAGGTTCTACAACTAAAACCATATTGGGTTCGTATTGGTGATTGGATTTCCAACAAATGGTCAGGCTAAGGAACTTCCTATGCCACATGGGTGCACCTCTGGAGGGACGTACCGAGAACTTAACCAGCTCTCTGCCAACACAAGGCCGGGTTACCTTTGAAACTAGGTAGCTACTACACGAGTATGCTATCCTCCAGTCCTTTGCGACCTTTATCCGAGGGCCCACAACCATAAAGCAACAATCACACAGTAGTGAATTTGCAGCAACCACATAAGTTAAGTATCTGGGATCCATACTATTATACTACCTTTTTCCAGAAGGAAATCGACATACCCTAAAGGGCGCGACCCTCATAAACTTGCCGCATCTTTCCTATTTCGACCATTTTCGGGGTGTGAGCTCCAATGAGGTCTCATCCACAAAGCTATGCTTTACACAAAAGCCTTGCTTTGATCAACAAATGATTAGTAGCACACAGCAGCACTCGGCATGCCACACTACCAAATTCCGAGTATATCACTGATAAGCTTCAACTACATAACCTCTAAGCTCGTACGTCTCAGAGAAGGGCGTTAAGCTAAGAGAATAAATTCTCCGCCACCAAACAGAAATGTATTTGAGAGAAATCTTCTTTATATCTCAAATTGTAATGTCAGACATACAATCATACAAGTCTGTTTCAGGTTCGAACAGAACTGAAAGCACTTCGTCCAATAAAGGAAGAAGCCCTTGCAATCCGGCCATCCACAATCCCGATCAGACTGCCCATCACATATGGAGATCTCTAAACCAGAGCAACTCAGTGGGGAGTCATTCGATATGTTATCCTACCGTTCTCGAAGACACCCGGTCTTCACCACCGTATTCAAATGCTATCCATTTTGTCGAATCACTATTCAGAAGGGGTTAATGACACAAAGGTCCTCTCCCGGCTAAACCGAATGTGAGCGCTTAATTTTTTTAAAGACATGTGGATGTATCATTCATAAAGATTTACTATCAAGGTTCGATGTGGGTTTCGGATAACCAACTGGGATCCGACTCCCTGTCGCATCAAAATTTAAATGTCGTTTTACGGGCCAATAGGCCTTCACATTCACAGAAACAAATCACAGATATCACAGCTCAGCACAAAGCAATTCACATTACATAGCATCACAATCACATATCAGAAATATCTATCCAATACACAACATTCGATAATAATCAATCATCTTTAATTAAGATGAATTAATAGTGTGATTTAAATTAATTAACCAAATAATTACTTTCATTAATTATCTTTAATCAATGATTAACTATCCTTAATTATAATTAGTAAAACCTTAATCACCTTCATTAATTAATTATTCCTTAATTAATTATCTTAATTAATTAATACTTAATTATTAATTAATTAAATCATAATTACTTTAATTAATTAATCATTCCTTAATTAATTAATTATTAATTACAAATCAATTAACTTTAATGATTTACTTAATTAATCTTTATTATTAAGAAATTAATTAAAATAGTTATTCTTTAAGTCATTTATTAATAAAAGATAAAATCTTTTTATCCTTGTAAATCTCTTTGATTACCTTATAACCCTTGTTTAATGAATCATCATTATCATACAATTTAACTTAAATGATTAAGATTAGTTTTAAATAACATTTTATCTTAATTACCTTTCTTAATTTCATTATTCAATTAATATAAATAATTTTATAAAATAATGTAATAAAATTTAAATTAAGTTTAATTACTTTAAAAATGCCTTACTTAAAATCTTAATGAGTTTAAACTTAAATCAAAATTATCCTTTAAAAACATGGATTTAAAATTGTTTAAAAGTTTGAACTTTATTTTTTTTAAAGTAAAACTGTTTTGTACGTCAACTCCTGAGACCACTTCGAGCCTTCCCCGAACAGATACGCTACTCACTTCGAGTCTCACCAAAAATCAACCCGTATGACCTATTTTCTTTAAACTTAAATTTGTTTAAGTACAAACCTTACAACCCTGAAATCACTTCGAGTCCATACCCGAGCACAAACCCTTATCTCCCGAAGGCTACTTCGAGTCCTAAGGCATTCTTCCTAAAAACATTTCCACTGATACACTTAGAAGCTCATGCATGTTGCACAACATTTCGATCGCCACTGGTCGATGCTACGACTATCATCCAGTCAACAATTACCTCATCGATCTTACAAACCACCTAGATCCCTTGATCGACGACGAACACTCGATCGAGCTATAAGACCAAATGTGGAGAAAAAAATTGATTGCCACAGAAATGCCTCGCTCCGACTCCCCAAGCCATCAAAGACCAAGCAAATGCTGGGAAAGCTTCGCCTGTCTTCAATGCTTCGATCGCCACTGGTGCGATAAGCTCCGGCGCGATGATGAAGCCATAGCAACCTGGATTATCGACTTCGTTCAAATAAGGGTTAACACCCTAAACCCATGCCACCACAGCGACGTATAAAAATTAACGAACATTTTTCTGATGAACTCTAACCACCCAGCAAGCCATGTTTTCGATCTTGAGAACCAAAACTCCAGCGATCACTAGAATTTGGTGGAAACGACAATGCCATTCATCCTTATTTTGCACAGAGGATAAATTGTTAAAAATTATGATTTTCCTTTTAAAAATCATTGATTTCAAAATCCCTTCGAAACATATACTTGAAATAGCTTAATTTGGGTTTAACTGTGTTTTTAAAATTTCTAAGAAAATTAAGTTAAATTTTCTTACATTTATTTCTAAATCTTAAATCATGAACATACGAACATGTTCTATTTAAATTTCAAAGCTTAAAAATGGTTCGAGATAAAGTTCTTGGATTAAAAAACAAATTTTGGACTTGCAAGCCTGGAACAGAATACGGGTTTATGTGCACAGACATGCACACCTCGTTTCTAGGTGTAAATATATACATGCAACCTCAGATAACAATTCGAACTCAAATATTATGCATCACAATAGATTTTAGCTTAAATCGCACAGGGTTTACTTACCTTGAAATTTGAATAGAAAGCTTACTGGTTTTTAAAAGTTTGAAAATCTGGCAGCTGTTTTTAACTTGATCTTGAATTCTTTTCTACAGCTAATTGATATAAATTTTCCTTAATTTTCTGATGGATTTACTTGCTTAATCCTCAAATTCAAATTCTTTAAAAGGTTTGCTTACAGTTATATATATATATATATATATATATATATATATATATATATTAAAAATAGAGAAAACTCTGGTCTACAACTTAAAAGCTGGAGTTTGCAAAGCTTGAGTAGATACTGATTCCTATTGTTTATGTGATAATCCTAGCTTTTGTTTTGAAGTTTAACCCTGCTTTTATATTGAACTGTTTGTTGAAGAGCTGAAGTTGTTTTTGCTGAAATTTCTTTTCTGATTTGAGATTTTGGGAAAGTGTTTACATATTTTTGTTTACTAAAATTTGTTCTTGATTTAAAAGTTGAGGAAGTTATTGGTTTAATTATTTGTTACTGATGATTTTTTTCTCTGGTTTAAAGATTTGTACAAAGATTTGGAATGAATAAAAGAGATAAGTGGGAGGAGATAAAATGGCTTATATAACTTTATTTCTTTTTTTATGAATTTCTAAAAAAAAATGAAAATGATGTAATGACAGTTGTTAATTTCTTTCTACATGTTAAACACTCGTATCTATATTTACTACTTACTTAACATTTGTAAATTTTTATTAGAATAATATTTTAACATTATTTAAATTATATTTTAATTTACACTTTCCATTTCCTAAGAACATTTGCTTTATTTTAATAAATACTATTTAAAAGAGAATTTTGAAATTAAATACACATTAAAAAATTATATACATATATAAATCCAAATTATTTTACTAAAACATTTATTTAAAATTTTAAATCCAAATTCAAAGTCAAATTCAAATATACTCATATATACAAAGATATGTACAATTTAAATTCAAATGATTTTAAAAACATTTGTTATTTCAAATTTTTAAACTCAAATGAAATTGAAATCTTATCCATACAAATTAACACTTGTTTTATTCGATTTGGATTTTTTTCAAATTAATTTCAAATTAAATTCCAAAAGTTCAAATAAATTACTAATTTAAATTGATAAAATTTGGGATGTTACAAATTTCTCCCCTTAAGAAAATTTCGTCCTCAAAATTTATAAGAGATGGAAAAGCAAAAGAAGGATATAAGAATATAGAAAAAGATAAAGAAGGACTTACCAGTTTAAGCTGAAATTTCCACTCTACAATTGGGATAGGACTTTTGCATGTTGTCCTCTGTTTCCCAAGTACAGTCCTTTGGATCACCGCTCCATTGCACTTTAACCAGTTTCACAATTTTGTTCCTTAATTGCTTTTCATCGCGATCCATAATCTTTATCGGTTCTCTTTTAATTGCTAAATTGGGAGTGATTTTGAGATCCTATTGAGCAGCCTCTTCAATGATACTGTATGGATTCTGCACATATTTTCGGAGGTTAGAAATGTGAAACACATCATGCATGCCAGATAACTAGCTAGGTAGCTACACTCGATATGCTAGAGGACCGATCCTCTTCGAAATAGGAAATGGACCAATATAACATGGTGCTAGCTTACCAGTCTTTCCAAATCTTAACACACCACACATTGGAGATACTCTAAGGAAAACAGAGTCTCCAATCTGGAATTCCAAATCTCTTCTTCTACGATCCGCATAATACTTCGGACGACTTTGAGCAGTTATTAACTTCTTTCTATTAAAATCAACTTTTTTCATGGCTTCTTCAATCATATCTGGTCCAAAAACGAGTCTGTCACAAGACTCAATCCAGCATGCCAGTGATCGACACAAATGACCATATAAAGCTTCAAAAGGATCCATTTCGATACTGGCTTGACAGCTATTATTATATGAAAATTCGGCCAGATGTAAATAGTCCTCCCAAGAACCACCAAAGCTGAGAATACAAGCTCGCAAAAGATCTTTTAATATTCGATTTATCCTTTCAGTCTGCCCATCAGACTGTGGTAAGCAGAGCTGAAGTTTAGTTTTTTTCCCAATGCGGCTTGAAACACCTCCCAAAATCTACTAATGAAGATCAGATCATGATCACTCACTATACTGCTGGGTATACCATGGAGATGAATAATTTATTTTACATATAACTCGGCTAAACTTGCTGCTGTGTGGGTAGATTTCATTGGCAAAAAGTGAGCTCTCTTAGTCAAACAGTCCACAATTATCCAAATTGCTTTATTTCCTTTCCGAGTACAGGGCAACTCGTCGATGAAATCCATCGATACTTGATTCCATTTCCACTTGGGTACCTCCAAAGGCTGGAGTAAACCCGCCATCTTCTTCTGATCGCTTTTAATTTGTTGACAAGTGGCACAGTGACTCACATATATAGATATATCCCTTTTCATTGTCTTCCACGAAAATGTTCTTTTAATATCTCTATACGTCTTATTAACTCCTGGATGGATACTGAATTTAGATTTGTGACACTCATCTAAACTTTACGTTTCAAATCAAGGATGTCTAGGACATACATTCTACCTTTTAATCTTATAATCGCATTATTATCGATTCCAAAGTTGGAATCCTCACCTCGACGAAGTCTCCCATATATTTCCTGAAGAAACTTGTCCTCATTTTGCTTGTTAGCGATTTTCACAAGAAGAGTAGGAGTAACAGCAAGATGAGCAAGAATAGCATGCTTCCTACTTAAAGCATCGGCAACTACATTGGCCTTCCCAAGCATATACAGAATATCTAGGTCATATGACGCTAGAAATTTTAACCATCGTTGTTGCCTCAGATTTAAATCTTTCTGGGTGAAGAGATATTTCAAAGAATTGTGATCTGTGAATAATTTAAAATTTTCACCTAGAACAAGGAGTTATTAAGTATATATCTTAAATTAAATTAAACTTTTAAATTTTAGTAAAGCTGAAAGAGATTCTTACCCAGAAGATAGTCTCGCCAGATTTTCAAAGCGAAAATAATAGCTAGACGCTCGAGTTCGTGAGTTGGGTAATTTTTATCATGCGGACGTAATTGTCTACTCGCTAGGCAATTACCTTCCCATTCTGCGTTAGTACCGCACCCAAACCTTCACCACCAGCGTCAGTACAGACAAATAAACCTTGGTTCCCGTTAATGATAGCGAGAACAGGAGCGGCAGTTAATCTCCTTTTCAACTCCTAGAAAGCTTCATCACATTTCAGAGTCCAATTAAATTTAGCTTTCTTCATCGTTTAGCTTAGTCAATGGACTGGCTATCTTCGAAAAGTCCTGAACAAACTTCCAGTAATAACCGCTAAATGCAGAAAACTTCGAACTTCTTTTGGAGTAGTGGGTTTCCTTCAGTCAAGAATAGCAGAAATTTTGCCTGGGTCAACAGAGATTCCTTCTTCATTAACAATTTGCCCAAGAAATTCAACTTCTTTGACCTAAAATTGGAATTTGGAAAATTTAGTGAATAGAATGTTCTTCCTTAATATCTCTAAAACAATTCTCAAATTTTTAGCATGTTCCTCCTCGGTCTTGGAATAGACCAGAATATCGTCAATAAACAAAAGCATAAATTTATTTAACACCTCTTGGAACACAAGGGTCATTAAATCTATGAAGTATGATGGATCATTGGTTAGTCTGAAAGGCATGACTAACCATTCGTAGATCATGTTAGGACCCCTGAAACAGACAAATGAACACAGTCTTCGGCAATTCTTAGCTGATAGAATCCCTGAGCTAGATCTATCTTAGAAAAGAAACGAGCGTCGTGCAGTTGATCAAACAGATCATCAATTCTAGGTAGAGGAATTTATATTTGATTCTTAGCTTGTTGAGATCGCGGTAGTCTACACGCAATCTCAAGGATCCGTCAGATTTAGCAACAAACACCACAGCTGAGCCCCATTCGGAAACACTAGGATGAATCAACCCTTTCTCTAGCAAATCACCAGTTTGCTTGACTAATACTATCCTTTCCCTAGGTTCCATCCTGCGACTTGCGTGAACAACAGGATGAGCATTAGGTACTAAGACAATTCCGAGTTCTATCTCTTTGTGTGGAGGTATGGATTTTACTTCTTCGAACACGTCTGGAAATTCCCGGACAATGAGTATGGACTCCAGATTAGGTTCGGGATATCCAAATGTATTCAACCCTTTTAAGACTCGGATCCTCACAAGAAATCTCAATGAAATCTCCAAATTTGATTTTGATCGAAATCAATCAATTGTTACAATCTAATTTTGCTTCGTATTTTATTATCCAATCCATTCCAAGTAAGATTCCGAATTCATTAAAATCAAGGACAAAGAGACCGATAGGGAATTGGTAACAAGAGTATGAGATAGGAATGTCTCTACATCGTAGACAAAGATTCGCCGGGACACCAACTGGATTCTTTACGCAAATGGGCTCGTCGACAGAATCAGGTTCAAGATTTAATTCATTTATAGCTTGTTGAGAGATAAAACTATGTGTAGCGCCCGTGTCAAACAAAACTCTAACAATTCTATCATAAGTAGTAAGGTTACCTTCCAGAACTCATTTCCCTTTATTTTCTTTGGAGGTTGCAGGTTTATCTTTGACTGTGTACACCTTTGTTGTCTGAGCTTGCTTCATTGTTGGGCAGTCTTTAAATTCGTGTCTCGGTTTTTGACAATAATTGCATTTTCTGGGTTTTTCTTGTACAAATTGATTTTCTTGTTTCTTAGGCTTAGTACATCTACTTGAGTAATGGCCTTTTTCCAAACAATTAAAACAAGTAACACCTTTTTCCTTATCCTCTTGATTGTTCTTCTTCTCCTTCTATCCCTGCCATGGTTTCTTGCCCCCGAATTTAATTTTTTTTCCAATTTGGATTGCTCGTATTCCCTTTCTCCACCAGGGCTTCTTGCATATCCAGGGTAGCATATCAATACCCCATATCGATTAGATCTGAAAAAGACTCTTTAACGTGGCCAGTCATCCTTTCGTGGAACTTCTTATTCATTCCACGAATAAACCTTTCATTTTTCTTTAGAGTTACCAACTCTGGACCGAAACGAGACAATTCGTTGAATTTGTTTAAGTACTCCTCAAATGATAAACTCCCCTGCTTCAAGTCCATAAATTCCTAGTATATTCGAGAAATACCAGCTGATGGAATATAGCATTTCTCAAACACTTCTATAAATCGTTCCCACGTGAATTCATCTTTTGGCTCATCTACATTAACTATCTCCCACCAGGCTAGGGCTTCTTCTTGAAGTTGCCAAGAAGCTATTAGTCACGTTTGATCGTCTTCCAACTTTATCCCTTTAAAAATTCTTTCACATGATCTAATCCAGTCTTGAGCCTCAACAATAGACTCCTTGCCGGTGAACGGCTTACCACCAAGTCTTGAGAAGCTTTTATATAGATTAGCCAGATTCGGCTGAGTTTGAGTAGACAAAGCCGCTTCTAATGTTATGGGGACCTGACAAGTTGAAGTGGCATTTCCCCGACCCCTAGCTCTTCCTCTTCGCCCGATCTTTTACCATCTATAATCAGTAAGAAGAATTGATTTAGGTATACGGATGAAATTTCTTAGGAAATATCAGCTGTTAAAAGAAATAGACCAAGGAAATTTTAAGTTTCTCGGTTTTAAACTCATTTTAGGGTATACTTCACCCTACCTATAATGAGCCACCGAATGTGTTATACTCCGCAGCTAAAGTTCTTACTCAACCGTTAGCTTTGATACCACTTGTCACGACCCGAAATCCAACGTTTGAGAATCGACATCAAATACCTCACTTGTATTCGACTACCGGAGATTCAAACGTCGAATTCTAGTTTGGATGGAGCTTATAACAACATTAGATGAATATAAAAGCAAAAACAAAATAAATATCATTGATCAACATACAGATACAGCATCACAATGTTAGATTACAACCATTATCACTAACATCAGAGTGCTACACTTGATATAACAATAGAATATTAACTACTTCACAACGGAATGACAATAGAGTCTTCAAAAGGTTCCAACATACTTTAACTTTGACAAGGTCTACAAAACTCCAAACACTTCTAAAGATATCCAACCCAAAGCTTTCCAAAAATTGATAGCTTCCAAACCAAAAAGACTTCAAAAGATTCCAAGCTAGCTCCAAAACACGAAAAACCTGCTTCTAGGCTGCCTGTGTGGAAATTATGGGCACCCAGAGTTTAAGAAGGGAACAATAAACTCCGAGTCAGTCATAGGACTGGTATGAGTAAACAAAAATAGTTGCTTGGAATAAAAACAAATTTGTAAAAGAAAAACCGATATGCTTTTGAAAAACGTAACTAACATAAGGCCTCCCGGCACACACACAATGCAATCGCACACTTGGGGAGATTTCTCCTTATGATAGTCAAATATGCTTTATACGAGAAAACTCTTTAATATTATTGCTAGTGCATAGTGTAGGAAACATTTTCGAAAGTATAATATTAATCTTTGCCATCATACGTACAATTATAGTATGCCTACTATGGATACCTTGTTAAATTGCAGGTTCTACAACTAAAACCTTACTGGGTTCTTATTGGAGATTGGATTTCCAACAAATAGTCAGGCTAAGGAACTTCCTATGCAACATGGGTACGCCTCTAGAGGGACGTCCCAAGAACATAACTAGCTCTCTGCCAACACAAGGCCGAGTTACCCCTCTAACTATTAACTAATACACGAGTATGCTATCCCCCGGTCGTTTGCAACCTTTGTTCGAGGCCTCTCAACTATAAAGCAACTACACACAGAAGTGAATTTGCAGCAACCACATAGGTTAAGTATCTAGGCACCATACCATGACACCACCTTTTTCCAGAAGGAAATAGACATACCCTAAAGGGCGTGACCCTCATAACCTTGCCGCATCTTTCCTGTTTCGACCATTTTCGGGGTGTGAGGTTCGATGAGGTCTCGTCCACAAGGCTATGCTTTACACAAAAGCCTTGCTTTGATCAACAAATGATCAGCAACACACAACAGCACTCTGCATGCCACACTACCAAATTGGGAGTATATCACTGATAACCTTCAACTACATAACCTCTGAGCTCGTACATCTCAGAGAAGCATGTTAAGCTAAGAGAATAAATTCTCTGCCACCAAACAGAAATGTATTTGAAAGAAATCTGCTTTATATCTCAAAGTGTAAATTCATACATACAACCATACAAGTCTGTTCCGAGTTCGAACAGAACCGAAGGCACTTCATCCAATAAAGGAAGGAGCCCTTGCAATCCGCGCATCCACAATCCCGATCGGACTCCCCATAACATATGGAGATCTCTATATCGGAGCTACTTAGGGTAGAGTCATTCCATAGGTTATCCTATCGTTCTCGAAGACACCCGGTCTTAACCACCGTCTTCAAAACGCTATTCATATCGTCGTATCACTATTCAGAATGGGTCATATGACACAAATGTCCTCTCTCAGCTAAAGCAAATAGTGAGCGCTTAATTTTTTTTAAAACACATGGATGTATCATTCAAAAAGATTTACTATCAAGGTTAGATGTGGGTTTCGGATAACCAGCTGGAATCCGACTCTCTGTCGCATCGAAATTTAAATGTCGTTTTACGGGCCAATGGGTCTTCACATTCAGAGGAACAAATCACAGATATCAAAGCTCAGCACAAAGAAATTAACATTACATAGCATCGCAATCACATATCATAAATATCTATCCAATACACAACATTCGATAATAATCAATCATCTTTAATTAAGATGAATTAATTGTGTGATTTAAATTAATTAACCACACAATTACTTTCATTAATTATCTTTGATCAACAATTAAGTATCCTTAATTATAATTAGTTAAATCTTAATCACCTTCATTAATTAATTATTCCTTAAATAATTATCTTAATTAATTAATCCTTAATTATTAATTAATTTAATCTTAATTACCTTTATTAATTAATTATTCCTTAATTAATTAATTATTAATTACAAATCTATTAACTCTAATGATTTACTTAATTAATCTTTATTATTAAGCAATTGATTTAAATAGTTATTCTTTAAGTAATTTAGGAATAAAAGATAAATCTTTTTATCTTTGTAAATCACTTTGATTACCTTATAACCCTTGTTTAATGAATCATCCTTATCACAAATTTAACTTAAAGGATTAAGATTAGTTTTAAATAACATTTTATCTTAATTACCTTTCTTAATTACATTATTCAATTAATATAAATAATTTTACAAAATAATGTAATAAAATTTAAATTAAGTTTAATTACTTTAAAAATGTCTTACTTAAAATCTTAATTAGTTTAAACTTACACCAAAATTATCCTTTAAAAACATGGATTTAAAATTGTTTAAAAGCTGAAGTTTATTTTTTAAAAGTAAAACTGTTTTGTACGTCAACTCCTAAGACCATTACGAGCGTTCCCTGAACAGATATGCTACTCGCTTCGAGTCTCACCAAAAATCAACATGTATGACCTATTTTCCTTAAACTTAAATTTGTTTAAGTACAAACCCGTGCAACCTAGAAATCACTTCGAGTCCATACCCAAGCTCGAACCCTTATCTCCCGAAGCCTAGTTCGAGTCCTAAGGCCTTCTTCCCAAAAACATTTTCACTAATACACTCAGAAGCTCGTGTACGTTGCATAACGTTTCGACCGCCACTGGTCGACGCTACGACCCTCATCTAGTCGACAATTACCCCCACGGCCTTACAAACCTCCCAAATCCCCTGATCGACGATGAACACTCGATCGAGCTATAAGACCAAATCTGGAACAAAAATGATCACCATAGAAACGCCTCTCTCCGACTCCCCAAGCCATCAGAGACCACGCAACTAAGGTGAAAGTCTCGCCTGTCTTCAATGCTTCGATCGCCACCGGTGCGATCAGCTCCGGTGCGACGATGAAGCCACGCCAATTTGGATTCTCGACTTCGTTCAAGTATGGGTATAAACCCTAAACCCTTGCTATGCGATCGCTACAACGATGTATAAAATTTACGAACATTTTTCTGATGAACTCCGACCCCCTAACACGCCTTGATTTCGATCTCGAGAACAGAAACTCCGGCGATCACCAAAATTTGGTTGAAACGACAATGTCATTCATCCTTATTTTTTGACAGTGGAAAAATTTGTTAAAAATTATGATTTTTCTTTTAAAGATCATTGATTTCAAAATCGCTTTTCTTACATTTATTTTTAAATCTAAAATCATGAACATACAAACATGTTCCATTTTTCATAGCTTAAAAATGGTTCGAGATAAAGTTCTTGGATTTAAAAACAGATTTTGGACTTGTAAGCCTGGAACAGAATCAAGGTTTATGTGCACAGACATGCATACCACATTTCCAGGTGTAAATATATACATCCAACCTCAGGTAAAAATTCAAATCAAATATTGTGCATCACAACGGATTTTAGCTTAAATCACACAGGGTTTACTCACCTTGAAATTTGAATAGAAAGCTTGCTGGTTTTTAAAAGTTTGAAAATCTGGCAGCTGTTTTTAACTTGATCTTGAATTCTTTTTGTAACGACTCGAATTTTGCCTGCTCAAAAATCGACATCCATACCTCAAATCGTATTCGAATGTCATAGATTCAACCGTTCAAATCCGATTCGCCGGAGCTTATAACAATCATTAAGTAAACAACACAGCGGAATAAAAGAATAATACATTGATATACAGCTTTGATACAATATCTGATACAACAGATAATCCAATAGATATCAATATACATCAGAGATATGATACATTAAAATAACAGCGGAAAGAAAAATAGATAACATCTAGCAGCGGAACAATATAACTCTAAGATAGTCTTCAAAAGAGAACTCCGAGAACTGCAACTCCATTTCCAAGAATCAATCCAGCAATAGCTCGAACTCCCCATAACATATCACCAAGCTCAACAAGACTGGTGTGGTCCAAAGACTGAACGAACTCCAGAAAATCCACTATATCTAACTATCTGTAAAACCCAACTCTAGACTGCTCGTGTAGAAAATAATGAGCACCCAGAGTTTAGGAAAGAAACAATAAACTCCGGATCAGTCGTGGGACTGGTGTGAGCAACAAAAACAGTTTATCTATTAAAAACATTCAACAAAGGATTTTCAAAGTCAATTCGCAATGCTTTTGAAAAATGAGACTACCATAAGGCCTCCCGCACACACACACAATGCAAACGCAGAATCGGAGGAGATTTCTCCTTATGATAGTCAAAGATGCTTGATACGCATTTTAAAATAACATTTGATATTGTTACTAGTGCATAGTGTAGGAAAAATTCATTTCGAAAGTAGAATATAAATCTTAGCCAACATAGACATTTCGAACTATGTCTACTATAGCTACCATCCAAACAGTGGTGACCACCATAAGTGAATGGCAGGTTCTACAACTAATACCGTACAAGTTTCGTATTGGGAATTGGATTTCCAACAAATGGTCAGGCCAAGGAACTTCCCATTGCCACATGAGAATGCCTCTGGAAAGACATCCCCGAGAACCAAACCGGAACTCTGCCAACACAAGGTCGGGTTACCCCTAACTGGGTAACTACTGACACGAGCACGCCATTCCCCGATCGTAAACGACCTTTCTCACGGGATCTCGATAGCCAACAACCACAAAGTAATAAATTCGCAGTAACCACATAGGTTAAATATCTGGGCTCCATACCATGATACCACCTCTGTCCAGAAGGAAATGTACATATCCTAAAGGGTGCTACCCCTCATAACCTTGCCGCATCTTTCCTGTTTTGACCATTTCCGGGGTGTGAGGCTCGATGAAGTCACGTCCACAAAAACATACTTTATACAAAAGCTATGCTTTGGGTCAACAAATGATCAACACAATGATCACCAAGATAGACGATCAAATAAACGATCCTATCACAATAATCAACACAATGATCATTTCAGCAACACTCAGCATGTCACATTACCAAATTGGGAATATATCGCTGATAACTTCAACTATATAACCTCTGAGCTCGTACGTCTCAGAGAAGGGTGTTAAGCTAAAAGAATAAATTCTCCGCCACCAACAGAAATATATTTGAAAGAAATCGGCTTTATATCTCAATTTGTAATGTCAGACATACAATCCATACAAGTCTGTTCTGGGTTCGAACAGAACTGAAGGCACTTGCAAAGAAGTCCTTGCAATCCGGATATTCACTAATCACGTTCGTACTCCCCATCACATATGGAGTCTCTATACCGGGGACCATTCGATGCAAAGACATTCGACGAGTTGTCCTTACGTTTTCGAAAATATCCGGTCTTCACCACCGGTCTTCAAATGCTATCCATAACGACATATTACATATTCGGAATGGGATATATGACACAAAGGTCCTCTCCCGGCTAAACCGAATAGTGAGCGCAATATTTACAAGAAATATATGGGTATTGGGATTTCAATTAAGTCACAACTTAAAACCCAAAACTTTCTTTCAAATGGTTTAAATCAATTACCATTTCAAATCTTTTAAACAAAAAGATTCATTTTCACAACCTTTAACGGTTTAAACAATTTTCACATTTAAATCTTTTAAACAAAAGATTCATTCACATATCTTCCAAATCAATTTTCATTTCAATTTGATTTAACTCGTTAAATCTTTAAATCAAAGATTTAACTTATAGCCTTCAAAACAATTTCATTTCAATTTGATTTAAGCAAATCATCAATTTAAATCTGTTAAGAATAAACAGATTTAATTCATAGCTTTCAAAAAGAATTCATTCTTAACTTAGGAAAATCATTTCTCTATTAAATCTTGCAATTCTCCTAATTAACTGGAATCTCAGTTCTTATCTAAAAGTGTTTATCATTTGAAAACAACAGTTTTCATTTTGGAAATCTGATTCATTTATACGAGTTGAAATCCTTGGGTTAAATTCAAATTCCCAAAAATAATGCTTAAAAGTGGTTTAATCCCTATATAACCAATATAACATCTTTAATCCCTAATTTCAAATCATAGAATTCAATTTCAAGTATTGAATTTAAATTTAAATCAAATTATTTAAATTCCAAAACTTAATCAAGTAATTTAAAAATAAATTTTTATTTTGAAATACATTCCAAAAGCTTTTCACATTTATTCCGATTCCATTTCCAAAACATTTGAATTTAAAAATTCAAATTTAACTATTTCAAAAATCTACGACTTAATCGATTTCCTCGTGAAATCCATAATTGTGTGTGTATGGTGTGGTCCAGGGTTTAACACAATAGTGCACAACCATTCAATCATCACAGATCAAATATAACAATATATAGTTGATAAGCGGTATACCATAACGCTTATCTTCATTTACAGATCACAGATCACAGATATATATAAATCACAGATAATAATTTACATCCATCCCTGATAAATAACTACAGTACAGATCACACAAAACAGATTATATCACTAAGCATTACAGTTCAGAAATGTCAAATAATTCAACATTCCATAGAATCCAAACATTCATAAAAGAATTTATTAATCAACTGATTAATTTAGATTAGATGTATCATTATAAATCCGGTTTGATTATCATAATTTAGTTTTAAATTATATGAAATAAATCTTCTTTCAAATTTATTAGTTAACCCTTAATTATTAACTAATCATTCTTAAATCAATGAGTCAATTAATCTTAATTTTTTTTTAATCTTAATTAATTGCCATTATTAATTAATCCTTTAATTATTCACAAATAATTATGCTCTGATTTAAAAATCATCATTTAATTAATTACATTCATTAATTATCTATTAATTTCTTCTCTAAGCAATTAATTTTTCAAAACTATCAAATGATTCCTCTGAATAAATTAACTTAAGAAATTTAATTTAAATAATTTGATTAACTCCATAAATTACACCGAATATTTAATTTCACAATTATTGTTATTAAGTGTAATCGTACTTAATAGTTCTATAATTGATTATTATGAAATTAATCAATCTAAATTTATTGTTAAAATTTATCACATCAATTAATTCTTCAAATAAAATCTTAATTAATAGTCTTAATCAATTATTTAATTTCTTTAATTGCCTTTCCAAAGAAATTTCTTATATTTGATTTTAACATCTTATTTAAGATTAGTTCCAGGTTTTACTTTTAGATTCAACTTGTTTAAATTTCATTTTCAATTTCAATTCTATTTTAAATTCAATTTCTCCATACCTTTAATTGTTTCAAATTATTAAAACAAATGAAATGTAAAACTTTATTTATCTTCAAACTAATTTCAATTCAACTTGACCTATATTTACATTTTTATTTCAACTCAGTTTTAAAACCTTGCTTGATAAATTTGAATTTGGTTTTAAAATTTCAAAACAGAAAACAGTTCAGACATCAAAGCCTGGAACAAAACTCTGACCCGAGTCTATATGTATTTACTTCGAGTAAATGACTCGAACCACTCGAGTACGACGCGAGAAAATTCTCGTTCTTCCCGGGCAAACAAACACTCAGGCACAAATGCTCATGCACGTGCACATCGCCTCTGGCGAACTCCGACCATTCCTCTGGCCACTGACAAGTCAACCTCCACCCTGACAACCCAACGCAAGCGTCAGATCCCATCTCACAGCTCGAAAACGAAATCGAGATAAAACTCGAAACCTGGAAAAACGTGAACCATTTCCTCCCACACCTGTCATCGTCCCGTTCTCCGAGCTCTGACCACCGAAAATCATGAGACTTTGGCCATCGTCTTCGCCTTCGTCTCCAGTTCACTCCCACCAAGTCCGGTCACACTCGATGCATTGAGGAATGCGCACGAATCGAAATATCCATCACCACCGAAAACTAGGTTTAGGAAAAAAACTTCTCGCCGTCATCGCCACAGTGAACTGGACCACTTCCGGCTATTTTTCCCATCTTCGCCGTAGCCTCCTCCACCTATACGTGAAACCTTGGCCTCGATTGAGCCTTCGATTGCCTGAATTTGACCAAAACCCATCTCACGTTCATCTCTGAACTGCTACTAGTATTATCAACTAAAAATTCCTATTTTACTTTTAAAAATCCTATTTTGAAGTATGAATTCAGGTTATATAAGTAAATCAAAGTTTCGTGACACTTGAAATTATCTGAATTTGAAGTTAGCTCTGTATAATCCAATTTTTATTAACATATCCATTTTTATTTTACTTGAAACAATTTTTAAATAATAACCAATACTTAAACAAACATGTTTGCTTTTGAAACCAAGGCCTAACATGGATTATAAAACAAGAACTTGAATTATCTTTTTCCTAGCTTTGTTGGGTTGTTCTCTGTAAACCTGATATTTAAATAAAACAGAGAATACTCTGATGAAAGCCACAAACACAACACATGCATATCACCACAGCATATACCATAAGATACATATTCATTTCGAAGCAACACACAAGTTTAAACTTTGAAATACAGATGTGTACTCACCTTCCAAATCATTTCTTAAATCCAGTAGTTTACAGGTTAGAGTTTGGTTGATCTGAAGCTTTTCTTTTATTTTCCTGGAACTTGTAAATTTGGAATTTTGCTTTGCTAATGAAGTTGAACTCTTTGCATGCTTGATACTTATTACAGCTTTGAAAATGTTTAAAGAATTTGAGAAAATGTTTACAAGTATGCTCAGCCTTGTGAACTAAAGCTGTACATATATTATGTATAGAGGTGTGCAGGTACAAGTGATGGTATCCTCTTTTTTTTTTTGTTATAGGCTAGAGGTGTAAACATTAAATGCACCTGTACTTTGAAATGCATTTGTTTACCTTTACTTTTGCTTTCTTTCTTGTCTCGGCTGTACAAATATGTAAAAGTACGGTTTGGATTATTTCTTTTGTTTGAATACTTGAATGTATCTTGTATTTGATTTGTTACCTTTTCTTTTGTTTTTATCTTTTGTTTCGTTTTGTTATTTTGTTTAGTTTACTTTGTATTACAAATAATTTTCTATTTTAATTATGTTTGTATGCATATATTTGTTTGTAATTTATTTCATTTTAAATTTCACAAATCCTAGCTTTCTTTAAAAATACCTACATACATACATACATATATATATATATATATATATATATATATATATATATAAATCTGAAATAACCATTTCTGTCAATAAAAATCCATTTGTATAAATATTATACTATTAATATTGTTTAAATACAACTCATTATTTAATTAAAACAATTTATAAAAGAAACTGTCTTTATTCTGATAATTAACATATTTTTATTTGCTCTTATTCTTGCATTTTAAATTTACTTCTATTTTTAGTTTAAATATTTATCATAAATTTTACTTTAAAAATTATTGTTTTATATTTCTCTATATATACACATATATTTTATATAACTCAAATTATCATTATTTATAAATTTTTTTAAATCAATTTATTTATTTATTTTTATACTTGTGTCTAAAGTATACACTTTAATATTTATTTTTCAAACCATTAATATAAGATTTAAATTCAAATCAAAATATATATATATACACACAAGATTTTAAAATTTCAAATTGACTCATATATACCCAAATATACATATATATATATATATATATATATTCACATATATATATATATACATAATATTTAAAAATTTAAATGATTTATATAGAATATATTTGAACTCGGGGAAACTCACTTTACTATTTATAATTAATTTTATACATTTCTATTCAAAATTTCATTTAATTATTAATTTAAATTAAATAAAAATTCAGGATCGTTACAGACTTCCCCCCTTAAAAGAATTTCGTCCTCGAAATTCGCAGGCACGAAAACAATACAGAAATAGATAAAAGATAGAGAAATATCTTTTTAGATCAAACTGGATATTTTCAGGCCATTCATAATATATTTTATATTAAACACTACTCAAAATATTATAGTCATACATGAGTTATAGTCATACATAACCCACTAACATCCAACTTTTACTACGATCTCAAGTCCAAAATACCTATATAAATACCCCAAAATGAGTCAAACCGACCAACTACCAATCCTCACTCTCAGAACCCTCCCTCTCAGGCCCTGACATGTCCATCACTTCAACCTCATTGTCTGTCTCAAAAATCTCTTCCGGATCAGATTCTTCCAAAATAAGATACCCACCATTTAACTCCTCGTCCTCAATGGGATCATCATCATCCACGGCATTATCTAAATCCCAATGAATTTCTTCATCACCTTCGGACTCTTCCTCTACGTCAGGTTCTTCTTCCGCCTTAACCTCCTCCTCGAATTCCTCCTCAACTTCTTCTTCGAATTCTTCCTCGAACTCTTTTTCTTCGAATTCCTCTTCATTTTCTTCTTTGAATTCGTCTTCATTTTCTTCTTCGAATTCCTCTTCATTTTCTTCTTTGAATTCGTCTTCATTTTCTTCTTCGAATTCCTCTTCATCTTCTTCTTCTTCCACTGGTGGTTGGGGCTGCACTACAGGCTCCACTGGGAATTCCCTATAAACTGATGACTCACCTTCATCATCTCGTACCCTACTGGATGAAGCATAATCACCCACCCTCCTGACCTTTCCTCCTCGGCTAACGCTATTTGTTTTCTACAATTAAAATCAAAAGCCAAATATTAAGATCTTAAGTTTAGAGTTTTATATGTTGAGAAATACATCAAAGTTTATATTTCATATTTTATTCCACCCAAGAAGTTATAACAGAAATTCAAAATTTGTTCTCAACCAAATCGTTTTATCAATACAATTCAAAAGAATTTGAAAACGAATCAAAGAAAATTGATAAGAAAGTTGTTTCCACTATTGTTACAGAGTATCGACCATTTATAGTCGTATTTCCCTGTCCCCTATCTCGTTCTCTTCTTGCACTCATACTTACTATCAGTGGATAGTAAGAGAATTTACTGAGGCGTTAGAACGGATATCTTAAGGATTACTCATTCTAGGATTTACTTCACCCTATCTCTAATGAGCTACTTAATGTGTTACACTCTTGAGCTAAAGTTTCACCTTAGCTCTGATACCAAATTGTAACGACTCGAATTTTGCCCGCTCAAAAATCGACATCCATACCTCAAATCGTATTCGAATGTCATAGATTCAACCGTTCAAATCCGATTCGCCGGAGCTTATAACAATCATTAAGTAAACAACACAGCGGAATAAAAGAATAATACATTGATATACAGCTTTGATACAATATCTGATACAACAGATAATCCAATAGATATCAATATACATCAGAGATATGATACATTAAAATAACAGCGGAAAGAAAAATAGATAACATCTAGCAGCGGAACAATATAACTCTAAGATAGTCTTCAAAAGAGAACTCCGAGAACTGCAACTCCATTTCCAAGAATCAATCCAGCAATAGCTCGAACTCCCCATAACATATCACCAAGCTCAACAAGACTGGTGTGGTCCAAAGACTGAACCAACTCCAGAAAATCCACTATATCTAACTATCTGTAAAACCCAACTCTAGACTGCTCGTGTAGAAAATAATGAGCACCCAGAGTTTAGGAAAGAAACAATAAACTCCGGATCAGTCGTGGGACTGGTGTGAGCAACAAAAACAGTTTATCTATTAAAAACATTCAACAAAGGATTTTCAAAGTCAATTCGCAATGCTTTTGAAAAATGAGACTACCATAAGGCCTCCCGCACACACACACAATGCAAACGCAGAATCGGAGGAGATTTCTCCTTATGATAGTCAAAGATGCTTGATACGCATTTTAAAATAACATTTGATATTGTTACTAGTGCATAGTGTAGGAAAAATTCATTTCGAAAGTAGAATATAAATCTTAGCCAACATAGACATTTCGAACTATGTCTACTATAGCTACCATCCAAACAGTGGTGACCACCATAAGTGAATGGCAGGTTCTACAACTAATACCGTACAAGTTTCGTATTGGGAATTGGATTTCCAACAAATGGTCAGGCCAAGGAACTTCCCATTGCCACATGAGAATGCCTCTGGAAAGACATCCCCGAGAACCAAACCGGAACTCTGCCAACACAAGGCCGGGTTACCCCTAACTGGGTAACTACTGACACGAGCACGCCATTCCCCGATCGTAAACGACCTTTCTCACGGGATCCCGATAGCCAACAACCACAAAGTAATAAATTCGCAGTAACCACATAGGTTAAATATCTGGGCTCCATACTATGATACCACCTCTATCCAGAAGGAAATGTACATACCCTAAAGGGTGCTACCCCTCATAACCTTGCCGCATCTTTCCTGTTTTGACCATTTCCGGGGTGTGAGGCTCGATGAAGTCACGTCCACAAAAACATACTTTATACAAAAGCTATGCTTTGGGTCAACAAATGATCAACACAATGATCACCAAGATAGACGATCAAATAAACGATCCTATCACAATAATCAACACAATGATCATTTCAGCAACACTCAGCATGTCACATTACCAAATTGGGAATATATCGCTGATAACTTCAACTATATAACCTCTGAGCTCGTACGTTTCAGAGAAGGGTGTTAAGCTAAAAGAATAAATTCTCCGCCACCAACAGAAATATATTTGAAAGAAATCGGCTTTATATCTCAATTTGTAATGTCAGACATACAATCCATACAAGTCTGTTCTGGGTTCGAACAGAACTGAAGGCACTTACAAAGAAGTCCTTGCAATCCGGATATTCACTAATCACGTTCGGACTCCCCATCACATATGGAGTCTCTATACCGGGGACCATTCGATGCAAAGACATTCGACGAGTTGTCCTTACGTTTTTGAAAATATCCGGTCTTCACCACCGGTCTTCAAATGCTATCCATAACGACATATCACATATTCGGAATGGGATATATGACACAAAGGTCCTCTCCCGGCTAAACCGAATAGTAAGCGCAATATTTACAAGAAATATATGGGTATTGGGATTTCAATTAAGTCACAACTTAAAACCCAAAACTTTCTTTCAAATGGTTTAAATCAATTACCATTTCAAATCTTTTAAACAAAAAGATTCATTTTCACAACCTTTAACGGTTTAAACAATTTTCACATTTAAATCTTTTAAACAAAAGATTCATTCACATATCTTCCAAATCAATTTTCATTTCAATTTTATTTAACTCGTTAAATCTTTAAATCAAAGATTTAACTTATAGCCTTCAAAACAATTTCATTTCAATTTGATTTAAGCAAATCATCAATTTAAATCTGTTAAGAATAAACAGATTTAATTCATAGCTTTCAAAAAGAATTCATTCTTAACTTAGGAAAATCATTTCTCTATTAAATCTTGCAATTCTCCTAATTAACTGGAATCTTAGTTCTTATCTAAAAGTGTTTATCATTTGAAAACAACAGTTTTCATTTTGGAAATCTGATTCATTTATACGAGTTGAAATCCTTGGGTTAAATTCAAATTTCCAAAAATAATGCTTAAAAGTGGTTTAATCCCTATATAACCAATATAACATCTTTAATCCCTAATTTCAAATCATAGAATTCAATTTCAAGTATTGAATTTAAATTTAAATCAAATTATTTAAATTCCAAAACTTAATCAAGTAATTTAAAAATAAATTTTTATTTTGAAATACATTCCAAAAGCTTTTCACATTTATTCCGATTCCATTTCCAAAACATTTGAATTTAAAAATTCAAATTTAACTATTTCAAAAATCTGCGACTTAATCGATTTCCTCGTGAAATCCATAATTGTGTGTGTATGGTGTGGTCCAGGGTTTAACACAATAGTGCACAACCATTCAATCATCACAGATCAAATATAACAATATATAGTTGATAAGCGTTATGGTATACCATAACGCTTATCTTCATTTACAGATCACAGATCACAGATATATATAAATCACAGATAATAATTTACATCCATCCCTAATAAATAACTACAGTACAGATCACACAAAACAGATTATATCACTAAGCATTACAGTTCAGAAATGTCAAATAATTCAACATTCAATAGAATCCAAACATTCATAAAAGAATTTATTAATCAACTGATTAATTTAGATTAGATGTATCATTATAAATCCGGTTTGATTATCATAATTTAGTTTTAAATTATATGAAATAAATCTTCTTTCAAATTTATTAGTTAACCATTAATTATTAACTAATCATTCTTAAATCAATGATTCAATTAATCTTAATTTTTTTTTTAATCTTAATTAATTGCCATTATTAATTAATCCTTTAATTATTCACAAATAATTATGCTCTGATTTAAAAATCATCATTTAATTAATTACATTCATTAATTATCTATTAATTTCTTCTCTAAGCAATTAATTTTTCAAAACTATCAAATGATTCCTATGAATAAATTAACTTAAGAAATTTAATTTAAATAATTTGATTAACTCCATAAATTACACCGAATATTTAATTTCACAATTATTGTTATTAAGTGTAATCGTACTTAATAGTTCTATAATTGATTATTATGAAATTAATCAATCTAAATTTATTGTTAAAATTTATCACATCAATTAATTCTTCAAATAAAATCTTAATTAATAGTCTTAATCAATTATTTAATTTCTTTAATTGCCTTTCCAAAGAAATTTCTTATATTTGATTTTAACATCTTATTTAAGATTAGTTCCAGGTTTTACTTTTAGATTCAACTTGTTTAAATTTCATTTTCAATTTCAATTCTATTTTAAATTCAATTTCTCCATACCTTTAATTGTTTCAAATTATTAAAACAAATGAAATGTAAAACTTTATTTATCTTCAAACTAATTTCAATTCAACTTGACCTATATTTACATTTTTATTTCAACTCAGTTTTAAAACCTTGCTTGATAAATTTGAATTTGGTTTTAAAATTTCAAAACAGAAAACAGTTCAGACATCAAAGCCTGGAACAAAACTCTGACCCGAGTCTATATGTATTTACTTCGAGTAAATGACTCGAACCACTCGAGTACGACGCGAGAAAATTCTCGTTCTTCCCAGGCAAACAAACACTCAGGCACAAATGCTCATGCACGTGCACATCGCCTCTGGCGAACTCCGACCATTCCTCTGGCCACTGACAAGTCAACCTCCACCCTGACAACCCAATGCAAGCGTCAGATCCCATCTCACAGCTCGAAAACGAAATCGAGATAAAACTCGAAACCTGGAAACACGCGAACCATTTCCTCCCACACCTGTCGTCGTCCCGTTCTCCGAGCTCTGACCACCGAAAATCATGAAACTTTGGCCATCGTCTTCGCCTTCGTCTCCAGTTCACTCCCACCAAGTCCGGTCACACTCGATGCATTGAGGAATGCGCACGAATCGAAATATCCATCACCACCGAAAACTAGGTTTAGGAAAAAAAACTTCTCGCCGTCATCGCCACAGTGAACTGGACCACTTCCGGCTATTTTTCCCATCTTCGCCGTAGCCTCCTCCACCTATACGTGAAACCTTGGCCTCGATTGAGCCTTCGATAGCCTGAATTTGGCCAAAACCCATCTCACGTTCATCTCTGAACTGCTACTAGTATTATCAACTAAAAATTCCTATTTTACTTTTAAAAATCCTATTTTGAAGTTTGAATTCAGGTTATATAAGTAAATCAAAGTTTCGTGACACTTGAAATTATCTGAATTTGAAGTTAGCTCTGTATAATCCAATTTTTATTAACATATCCATTTTTATTTTACTTGAAACAATTTTTAAATAATAACCAATACTTAAACAAACATGTTTGCTTTTGAAACCAAGGCCTAACATGGATTATAAAACAAGAACTTGAATTATCTTTTTCCTAGCTTTGTTGGGTTGTTCTCTGTAAACCTGATATTTAAATAAACCAGAGAATACTCTGATGAAAGCCACAAACACAACACATGCATATCAACACAGCATATACCATAAGATACATATTCATTTCGAAGCAACACACAAGTTTAAACTTTGAAATACAGATGTGTACTCGCCTTCCAAATCATTTCTTAAATCCAGCAGTTTACAGGTTAGAGTTTGGTTGATCTGAAGCTTTTCTTTTATTTTCCTGGAACTTGTAAATTTGGAATTTTGCTTTGCTAATGAAGTTGAACTCTTTGCATGCTTGATACTTATTACAGCTTTGAAAATGTTTAAAGAATTTGAGAAAATGTTTACAAGTATGCTCAGCCTTGTGAACTAAAGCTGTACATATATAATGTATAGAGGTGTGCAGGTACAAGTGATGGTATCCTCTTTTTTTTTTGTTATAGGCTAGAGGTGTAAACATTAAATGCACCTGTACTTTGAAATGCATTTGTTTACCTTTACTTTTGCTTTCTTTCTTGTCTCGGCTGTACAAATATGTAAAAGTATGGTTTGGATTATTTCTTTTGTTTGAATACTTGAATGTATCTTGTATTTGATTTGTTACCTTTTCTTTTGTTTTTATCTTTTGTTTTGTTTTGTTATTTTGTTTAGTTTACTTTGTATTACAAATAATTTTCTATTTTAATTATGTTTGTATGCATATATTTGTTTGTAATTTATTTCATTTTAAATTTCACAAATCCTAGCTTTCTTTAAAAATACCTACATACATACATACATACATATATATATATATATATATAAATCTGAAATAACCATTTCTGTCAATAAAAATCCATTTGTATAAATATTATACTATTAATATTGTTTAAATACAACTCATTATTTAATTAAAACAATTTATAAAAGAAACTGTCTTTATTCTGATAATTAACATATTTTTATTTGCTCTTATTCTTGCATTTTAAATTTACTTCTATTTTTAGTTTAAATATTTATCATAAATTTTACTTTAAAAATTATTGTTTTATATTTCTCTATATATACACATATATTTTATATAACTCAAATTATCATTATTTATAAAAAAAATTAAATCAATTTATTTATTTATTTTTATACTTGTGTCTAAAGTATACACTTTAATATTTATTTTTCAAACCATTAATATAAGATTTAAATTCAAATCAAAATATATATACACACACACAAGATTTTAAAATTTCAAATTGACTCATATATACCCAAATATACACACACACATATATATATATATATATATATATATATATATATATATTCACATATATACATATATACATAATATTTAAAAATTTAAATGATTTATATAGAATATATTTGAACTCGGGGAAACTCACTTTACTATTTATTATTAATTTTATAAATTTCTACTCAAAACTTCATTTAATTATTAATTTAAATTAAATAAAAATTCAGGATCGTTACACTTTTCTGCAACTAACTGATATAAATTTTGCTTAATTTTCTGATGGATTTACTTGCTTAATCAAACTCAAATTCTTTAAAAGGTTTACTTACAGTTTTATCTATATTTTTTTATAGAAACAGAGAAAACCCTGGTCTACAACTTAAAAGCTGGAGTTTGTAAAGCTTGAGTTATTCCTGATTCATGTTGTTTATTTGATAATCCTAGCTTTTGTTTTGAAGTTGAACCTGGCTTTGATATTGAACTATTTGTTGAAGAGCTAAAGTTGTTTTTGCTGAAATTTCTTTTCTGGCTTGAGATTTTGGGAAAGTGGTTACAGATTTTTGTTTACTGGAATTTGTTCATGATTTAAAAGTTCAAGAAGAGGTTGGTTTAATTACTTATTACTGATGATTTTTTTCTCTGGTTTAAAGATTTGTACAATGCTTTGGAATGAATAAAAGAGATAAGAGGGAGGAGATAAAATGGCTTATATAATTTTGTTTCTTTTTTCCATGAATTTCTAAAAAAATGAAAATGATGTAATGGCACTTGTTAATTTCTTTCTACATGTTAAACACTTGTCTCTATATTTACTACTTACTTAACATTTGTAAATTTTTATTAGAAAAACATTTTCACATGATTTAAATTATGTTTAAATTTACACTTTCCATTTCCTAAGAACATTTGCTTTATTTTAATAAATACTATTTAAAAGAGAATTTTGAAATTAAATACACATTAAATAAATTACACACACACACACACACACACACACACACATATATATATATTTGTAAATCCAAATTATTTTACTAAAACATTTATTTAAAATTTTAAATTCAAATTCAAAGTCAAATTCAAATCTACTCATATATACACACATATATGCAATTTAAATTCAAACGATTTTAAAAACATTTTTTATTTCAAATTTTCAACTTAAATGAAATTGAAATCTTATCCATACAAATTAACACTTATTTTATTTGATTTGGATTTTTTTTTCAAATTAATTTCCAAAAGTTCAAATAAATTACTAATTTAAATTGATAAAATTTGGGATGTCACACTTTCTGTAAATTAGCAGTTTCAATTATTGCAATGAATGAAACCTTAACCTATTAATAATTGGAAACTTCAAATGTGTAATTAAGAAATTGAATGCTAAGTAATTAATGAAATATACAATAAATTAGTAATTCATAATTTGAAAATCAGAAGAAATTTGTAACTTGAAATCTGTAATAAACTTGTGTAACATTCAATTACATCCTAAAGGACGTACATATAACTTACCAAAAATATTAAAAGTTGAAATGTTAAATGGAAATATGTTACAGAATATTATACAAGTAAACTTTAGTAATGAAAGTGTTCAATCGGATTATTTCGATAAATTAGAATTCTGATGTTATAAAATGTTATAAATTTAAATTAATAATTTAAATGATACCAATTAAATTTAAATAAAAAGGTGAATACTGAAAGTAAATGATTATAAACTTAAGTTAACATATTAAGCTATTTATAATCAGATTGAATAGTAAAGGTGAATCCTATATTAAGCAAATGAATATAACTTCAGATAATGTTGAAATGATTAAGAGATAGACTTAATATTCAATTGACATTATAAAAGAAAAGAGTAAATGTAAATTAAAGGTAGAAATGCTTATGTATGAAATGTTTATTTATTGGAAATCAAGTATATCATTAAATTATAAATGTGAATTAAACTGTAATGAAAAGCATGTACTACTTAAATATTGAATTCATTGATTATTTTAAACAATTGAATGGAAATAACTTATGTAAGTAATCGAATGTAAAGAAATGAAAATGGCATTGTATGAATAAATGAGAAATGAATTTCTGTAGGTAATGAATGTAAACTAATAAAAATAGGCTTTGTATGAATGAATGAAACCGAAGAGCAGTAATTAATGTGAAAGAATTAAGTTAGAATAAGATTAAATGATATTTGGATTTTTTTTCTCGTTTTGGCTTATGAGATGTTTGGAAAAGGATACTTCTAACTGTATAAGGATGTATAAATAATCTATTAAGTTTTATCTGAGATTGTTGAGTGTATGGTATACTTAGTAGTTTATTTATCATTCTTACTATTAAAAGTTTCAGAACCCATACAAATCATTTGTTTTGGTTGTTATCGATGGATGGCTGATTACTTTGAATTCATATGACGATTGTATGCTTTGGTTTGCAAGTGATTGTTACTATGTTGTGTTGATTTGTTTATTATTAATTGAAACAACTAAATATTTCATATTTACATAGTTATAACCTCTTTGTATTGTATAAGGGAAATACAGGTTTATGGAACCAATAGCTACTGCTTTTGGTTTCACAAAATAAGCATTGTGTGCCTGACAAATAGGTACGTTCTCGAATTATGGTTTTATAGCGATATTATATTGTATTTCCATGGTTTGGGATATTAAATATGATATATATATATATATATATGTTTATAATTGATATTATTATTTCTTCCAACCTCTCCATACAAAGGAGACTTTGTCAAAATTTTCCGTGAACTTTGGACTTAGAATTGTTTTGTGAAAGTGGAAATATTTTTCAAACTTTTATTGAACTTGAATAAGAAAGGATTTAATTGTTTATAAATTGATACATTTTATTTAAATTATTTAATTATGCAAATTTATAATTTATAATTGATTACATTGAATAAAATATATTAATTTCTTAATACCTTCTTTTTCCTTTTCGAAGACGAAAAGTTTTGAGTGGGGGAGAGTGTGAAGACCCGTAATTTTTGACAATTAAATTATTAATTAATAATTTTGGGATTTAATATTGGAAGAAATTAAATATGTATGGTTAATTAGTGAGAAATAGTTATAATGAAATGTAATAATGTTGATTTAAGGTAATTGATGACTATTTTAATGTCATTTCAATTAAATGAAATGATTGTAAATATAAAAAATGTAACGACCCTGACTCGACCTTCGAAAATCGAGTTATGTAATCGAATTATGAAATTAAAGCATTTGAATTTCTTCTTTTTTTTCAACGCTTCACTGTATGTATTGTTTTTGCAATAATCACTAAGTATAAATACCTGATATTGTTTAAAAAAATAATGTTATAATCTTATAATCATTTTCTATTTATAAATCAAAAATTTAAAATTGATTATATAAGGTGCAGCTTGAATTTTCCTTTAGTGGCCTTAAGCCTGAGATTCAACAGAGAGGTGATTAAAATCCTTTACGAATATGCACACAACTATAATCCACCTATACATATATATATACACACACGCACACATGTAGATACATTTACACGTAGACAAATACAATTCACAACATACACAGATATCAAGCACAATATATATAAATAAGTTCAGGTCCAATAAGTTAAGTTGCTCACCTGGAATTTGAAAAAAATAGAGGCCAGACATTTTTGTTTTCCTGGAATTTAATGCATTGAAACTGAAATTTTGATTAGTTTAGATTATCTAATCTACATTTGTCTTGCTAATCTTTGAACTTGATCTATGCTGGATTTGTTTGAGTTGCACTGAACTTGTATTTGATTTCCAGATTAATGCTTTTGTTTGAATTGATCTTCTACAGGTTTGCTTTTATTTTTATATTTTTGATCTTTTATTTCTTTCTTTTTCATTTTACGTTTGTGAAATATGAAGATGAAAGAATATTGAAACCTGGTTTCTCTTCTATACATATATTTTTATATAAATTAAATTTTAAGAGAAATGTAAGCCACTTGTTAATATGCTTACACTTGTAATCACAAATTATTTTTAAGGCAACACATGTTATTTACTTGTATTTATTCTTCTACACTTGTAAAAATATTTAAATTTATGTTTAAGCCCTCTTCTCTAATTTATTTATAATTTATGTTTTAAACCCCTAGTTTATTTTTTAACTTTATATTTACATATGTTTTCACCTTTATATATATTTATAATCTTTTAAATAACCTAAAGAAAAATAATTTGAAATCAAATTATACACTTAATAAATAATCATACATACATATATATATATATATATTATAATTAGAAAACACTTTCTTATTAATTTTTAAAATATAGTTTTAAATCCAATTTATTTACTAAGATATTTATTTTTGAATTTCAAATAAAAATTCTACTTCAATCATATTTATATACATTTATATTAATAAACAAACAAATACCTTATTTTATTTGGAAAATTTCAAATTAACTCACTATTTAATTCAAAAAAATTATTTTAATAACCAAATTAAATTTGGTTCAAAACCGGGAATGATATAGATTCCCCCTTAAGAAAATTTCGTCCTCGAAATTTGCCAGACAAGGAGACAACAAAGAACAGACGGAGAATGTTTTACCAGATCAAACTAAATATTTATTCTACATTTGGCTTACCAAATCATAATATCATTAATAAATACTAGAATGAACTCATTCAATATTTCATAAGATACTCGGGTCATCTGGTCTACAAAATATGCAGGGGCATTTGTTAGTTCGAAGGGATAACTAACCATTCGTAGAATATATCTAGACACAAAAGAACAGACAAATGTATACAATTTAATTCTGTTTGAATGTCCCGAAGCATATACTAGCTTGTCCCTCTTCGGACTTGGATTCATACAAGAAATCATAACAAAATTCTCAAATTTGGTTTTGACCGAAATCCTTTCATCGACACAAGTCTTCATATTTTGTTAACCAATTTATTTAAACTTCAAATTTTAAATTCATTAAAGTTTAAAAAACGAAAAGCTGATAGGGAACCAACAAGAAAATATGAAATAGGAATTAGAAACTTTTCTACAACGATTCGCAGGGCCACCTTCATACCAAAGCTTCTTCCCGAGGTTGCCACGAAGTAATCCGAGAATTGAAATTGGATTAAAGGAGATTGAGAAGAGTTGTTTTCTTATTGTTACAAGGTATTGACCATTTGTAGTGGTACTCCCCTGTCCTCTGTCTCATCCTCTTCTTGCACTCATACTCACTATTAGTGGATAGCAAGAGAATTTACTGAGGCACACAGGCGGATATCTTAGGGAAATACTCATTCTAGGGCATTTGTAACCCTTTCTCTCATGAGTTACCTAATGTGTTATACTCCTGAGCTAAAGTTCAACCTTCAGCTCTGATACCACTTTAACGACCCCGACTCGACCTTAGAAAATCAAGTTATGTAATCAAATTATGAAATTAAAACATTTGAATTTTCTATTTTTTTTCAAAGCTTCACTGTATGTATTGTTTTTGCAATAATCACTGAGTATAAATACCTAAAAAAAATTTAAAAAAAATATGTTATAATGTTATAATCATTTTCTATTTATAAATCAAAATCTAAAATTGATTATAAGGTGCAGTTTGAATTTTTCTTTAGTGGCCTTAAGCCAGAGATTCAACAAAGAGGTGATTAAAATTCTTAACAGATATGCACACAACCATAATCCTGTATATATATATATATATATATATATATATATACACACACACACACACAGATACATTTACATTAAAACAAATACAATTCACAACATACACAGATATCAAGCACAATATATATAAAAATAAGTTCAGGTTCAATAAGGTAAGTTGCTCACCTGGAATTTGAAAAAAAAAACAGGGGCTAGACATTTTTGTTTTCATGGAATTTAATGCATTGAAATTGAAATTTTGATTGGTTTAGATGATCTGATCTGCATTTGTCTTGCTAATCTTTGATCTTGATCTGTATTGGATTTGTTTGAGTTGCTTTGAACTTGTGTTTAATTGACGTTTGATTTGCCGATTAAAGCTTTTGTTTGAATTAATCTTCTACAGGTTTGCTTTTGTTTTTCTGGTTTTGATCTTTTGATTCTCTTTGTTTTTCATTTCCGGTTAATATGAAGATGAATGAATATTTAAACCTGGTTTCTCTTCTATACATATTTTTTTATATAAATCAAATTTTAAGAGAAATGTAAGCCATTGTTAATATTCTTGCACATTTAATCACAAATTATTTTTAAGGCAATGCATGTTATTAACTTGTATTTATTCTTCTACACTTGTAAAAATATTTAAATTTATGCTTAAGCCTTCTTCGCTAATATATTTATAATTTATGCTTTAAACCCTGAATTTATTTTATTTAACTTTATATTTACATATGTTTACACCTTTACACATATATTTATAATCTTTAAAATAACCTAAAGAAAAATAATTTGAAATCAAATTATACACTTAATAAATAATCATACATATATATATATTACAATTAGAAAACACTGTCTTATTAATTTTGAAAATATAGTTTTAAATCCACTTTATTTTCTAAGATATTTATTTTTTAATTTCAAACCAAAATTATACTTCAATCATATTTATATACATTTATATTAATAAACAAACAAATACCTTATTTTATTTGAAAATTTTCAAATTAACTCACCATTTAATTCAAAAAAATTATTTTAATTACCAAATTAAATTTGGTTCAAAACCGGGAATGCTACAAAAAATTGGTTATAAGTTGTAAATGAGTAAATAAACCAAATTTTGTATTAAATGGTGAAATTGTATATAATTAATTGAAATTGATTAAAATAGAATAATTAATCCGAATGTGAATTTATTAGCTTTGTTTGTTAACAATAAACTTAGAAATGGGTTCGAACTTGTAAGTTGTAACAATTGATAATTATCAATTCACTATTTAATTCATTGAAAATAAATTGGAAATCAATTGCAGTCAATTCTATTAAATATTGTAGTTAATGTGTATTAAAATGATTAATGTGTATTAAAATGATAACGATAGAGTATTGATGTAACAAATGGTAAACCAACGTTAGTTACATTCATTAGGAAATGATTAATTGAATAAAAAGATTGAAATCAAATTTAACCAAATTATTAGAATTTAAACTATAATTAATGAATTTATTGCAATTGGAATTGGAACGCTATAATAGCGCAATATTAATAATTGAATTTGTCATGGAAGATTCGTTTTAAAGGATTACAAATTACTTAGTAATCAAAAATGATAAAAATTATTAGCTATTAAATTTGAAATTAAAAAATGATTTAATCGATTTAATAATAATTTATTTAATTAATGTGATAATAGCCATTCTGGTCACTGTCTCGGATTTTGATGAAACCATTTTCATTAGAACCGTAATGGTGAATTATTGTAGAATTTCAAGTTGTGTACCGATCGGACTTGTCATTTGATCGTACGGGCTTGAAACGCGTCGAAATCGATTTAATCGAGTTCAATCGAAATAAGCTGATTTTAAAAGCTAACTTCTTCGTATAATGGAATTAAGTGAAACTTGTTCCATTGGGTTTAAAAATATTGAAAACATCTATTTTGATATATGGAATGACCTACTTTGTTTTCGGAGACAGAACGGGCTTTTTGGGTTGTTATTGTCGTTCGTACTAATTCGATATATTCGTTCTTTCTTATCGAGCCTTCTCTATATAAATAAACTTTTGCATCTCAAAACCCTAACATCTTTTCACTTCTTTGTATGTACAAATTTCTGTTCCCTCTGTCCCTCTTCTCTTATGTCAGAAAAAATGACAAATTTCTATTGAAAATCAACTAGAATTTGCAACTCTCCAAACCATATATTCTACGGCCGCCCTTTACCCTTGACCCGACAGGCGATATTCCTTGTGACAATCGAAGCCTCTTCAGCCTAAATCTATGACAGGAGAAATGTACCTCTCCACTACGTGGTTCCATCCATGCCACCTAGGCATTGATCGGTGATTTCAGGCGGCGGAATTTGTTGTTCGAACGGCCGCAGTTTTTGGCAACCTTGCATCTCGATGGTGGCGATTTCACTAGCTGCGCTGGCACTTAGGGCGGGAGAGAGGCCTAGGTGACCTCTTGGCAAGGTGCGAAGGACCCACTTAGTGGCAAGCTGAGGCAATCTTTGAACTTTGGTCGCGTGCGTGTGCATGAATCTGGGCACGAGAAAGGGATAGTAAGAGGTAGCGATATTTTATTATATTATTATTTTAAATTTTCTTAATTGAGTTTAAATTTATATCGTATAACTTCAAATTCGAGTATCTTTTATGTACGAGGTCGGATCCACGTGCGGCTTTCGCCGCTTTGATCGTATCGAAATTTCGGACATTTTGGCACGGGATAAGGCGAATTTTGAGACTGGAATTTTGGGCCTTATTTTGGATTTCAAATCAATTTAAAATCAAAGAGTGTTTTGACCCATTTACAACTGCTAGATTATCGTATGTTAGTTAAATTGAATTTATGATGTGATTAGAAATTGATTGGTTGATGTTTAATATATTTAATTATCATTCCAGTTAAATATGACTTTAACGAATTTATTCACCATTAATTTAACACTAAATTTTAATTACCAGTTAATACCTATGAGTGATAACTAGTCAGTTGTTGTTATTTATTGGTTTATTTGAATGATGATTGTAATGGATGTTTAATTGTTGATATTGGATGACTAGATGTTATATTTGTATATTATTATAACATTGCAAGATCCATTTGTTTATTGTTAGGTAAAATCACTATGGGTTGAACTGATACATACCCGAATGATCTTATAGAAAGGAAAAATCGTTATGAGTTGAAATGATAGACTCATGCGATTTTATGGATTTTAATTTTAACTCGGGATTGCCGGTTGAAATGATATATACCCATAAATTTAAATTATTGCGGGTTGGAATGATATACATCTGTATCACTTGATCAGAGTGTAGAAAATTATATACGGACACCGGATTGGTTAAATTAAATAATTTTTATATCCTCAATTTTTGAATTTAGTTAAAGATATTTTGAAAAAATTAGTTTACATAAACTAAATTATTTTCGAAAATCCAAGCTTTAAATGTTGGAATTGAAACTATTTCAAATGAATTGTTTAAAGGAATTTAAATCGAATTTTCAAAGTTGAAATTTGAAAAAAAATGAAATTTATCGAAATTGAGTTATGGAAATATTGAATATTTAAAATTTCAAATCTACTAAATTTCAAGTGCTTTAGAATTATAGTTCAAACATGAATTTAAAATCGATATAAATTGAAATGATTTTTCTGGTATTTATATTGAAAGGAAATTTAGTTTTGTTGAAATCTGGATATGGTCCAGATTTGTTGAAATGGAAGAAATAGTTTAATTTGATATTAATTTCAAATTAATTATTATAATGTAAACCGTTTAAAGATATATTATTTAAAATTCTGATTTATTTATATTTTCAAACTATTTACTAATAAACCATTTCCAATAATCAAACAATTTTATATTAAACCATTAAAACTATATTTAATGTATTTTTTAACTATTTTTAACCTACTTTAATCTAATTAACTATTTTGATCTATTTTAAACAATTTTAATCTATTTTAAACTATTTAACTATTTTAATCTCTATTTAAACTAATTTAATTTACTTTAAACTATTTTAAACTATTTTAACCATTTAAAATATTTTAAACTATTTTAACTATTTTAAACTATTTTAAACCATTTAAACTATTTTAAAGTATTTTAAACCATTTTAAAGTATTTTAACTATTTTAAACTATTTTAAAACTATTTATGACTATATAAACTATCTTCCAAGTTTTAGACTGTGTAAAGTTGAAGTATTTAAATTTAAATATTGGATTTAAAAGCGAATAAGGTTAAATGATGTTACAACCTAAATTTGATTTTGAAATGATATTTTCTAAGGAAATGACATATTTGAGTAAATATGATGATTTTGAAATGAGAGTTTAACCTATTTTGTGAATATGATTTTGAAAGTGGATACGATTTCAAAAGTGATATGGTTTGAGTTGAATATGATATTTTGATATCAATTATGAATTGATTTTGCAAATGTAAAAGAACCATCGGGTGTGAAATAAGCATTTGGTTGTTAAAGAGACTGGATCGGATATTGTCATACTCTCTGCCAATACCGAAAACCAATTTAACAACCATGTATATGATGGAGATTCTAGAATGAAGTAGAATGGCTTGTCGAACGATTTAGCATGAGGTATTATCGTAGGCTTGGCTCCCTCAAGTCGGTTTGATGTGACAAAAACAGGAGCTATATAGGGCTAAATGAGGTCGCACCATCGATCGGACATGCTTCTTTGATAATATATTATGACTTTTTGATTGATTTGGTGGCTATAACGACCCGCATTTTTTAGATAATTAGAATTTTGAATTGAATAAGATTTTTGCAATTTAATATTAGAAGAAATTAAAATTGGTGGTTCATTAATAAGAAATGACTAGAATGTAATGTTAAAATGTTAATTCAAGACAATTGATAACTACTTTAATGTATGTCCAATTAATTGTATTTATCACGATCTGAAATTCAACGATTGAAAATTGACATCAAATACCTCACTTGTATTCGACTACCATATTAAAACGTTGAACTCTAGTTCGGATGGAGCTTATAACAACAATAGAAGAATATAAACAACGGAAACAAAAGATGATTTCATTATCACAATATTTGATTACAACAATTTAACACCATCATCCGAGTGCTATAACATAACACAATAACAGAATGGTAACGCCATAGTGGAATAATAACAACACGTCTTCAAATAGAAAGAGCGAGAATCCAAACTAAGCACTACCTTCTTCTAAACTTCAAAGCTTCTAGAAGACTTTCAACACCAAAGCTTCCAAAATCCAGTAGCTACCAAAAGACTCCTTACCTAAGCTAGCTCCAAAACACGGATAACCTGCTTCTAGGCTGCCCGTATGGAAATTATGGGCGCACAGTGTTTAGAAAGGGAACAATAAACTTCGGGTTAGTCATGGGACTGGCATGAGTAAAAAAAACACTTGTTTTTACAAAAACAATTTTTTAAAGAAATCCGATATGCTTCTGGAAAATGAAACTACCATAAGGCCTTCCGCATACACAATGAAATCGCACACTTAGGGGAGATTTCTCCTTATGATACTCAAACATGCTTGATACGAGAAAACTCTTTTGATATTATTATTTGTGCATAAAGTGAAAACATTTTGAAAGTATAATAATAATCTTAGCCAGCATACGTACCATTATAGCATGTCTAATATAGCTACCATATTTTATGGCAGATTCTACAACTAAAACTGTACATGGCTCGTATTAAATGATTGGATTTCAAAAAATAGTCAGGCAGAGGAACTTCCTTACCAAATGGGACGCCTCTGGAGGGAGGCCCCAAGAACCAATCCAGATCTCTGCCAATACAAGTCCGGGTTACCTCTGTAACTAGGTAACACCTACAAGTATGCCATCCCCGGTCGTTACCGACCATTATCCTGGGATTCACCAACAAATAGCAACAAACACACAGTTAAATATCTAGGCTTCATACCATGATACCACCTCTTATCCATAAGAAAATGGACATACCCTAGGGGCGCAACCCCTAATAACCTTGCCGCAACATTCCTGTTTTGGCCATTTCCGGGTTGTGAGGTCCGACGATGTCTCGTCCACAAAGCTACGTTTTACACAAAAGCCATGCTTAAATCAAAACATGATCAGCAGCACTTCATATGCCACATTACCAAATTGGGAATGTATCACTAGTAACCATCAAACGCATAACCTCTAAGCTCGTACGTTTTAGAAAAGGGTGTTAAGCTAAGAGAATAAATTTTCCACCACCAAATAGAAATGTATTTGATAGAAATCATCTTTACATCTCAAAGTGTAACGTCAGACATACATGCATACAAGTCTGTTTCGGGTTTGAACAGAACCGAAGGCACTTCCAAAGAAGTTCTTGCAAATCCGGGCATCTACAATCCCGGTTGGACTCTCTATCACATATGGAGATCTCTATACTGGAGCAACTCTTTGCAGAGTCATTCGAGTTATCCTATCGTTCTAGAGGTCATCAGATCTTCCCCACCGTCTTCAAATGCTATCCATTTCATCGTATCACTATTCGGAATGGGTTATATGACACAAAGTCCTCTCCCGGCTAAACCGAATAGTAGGTGTTTAATTTCAAAAGCACGTGGATACATCATTCACAAAGATTCACCATTAAGGTTTTATGTGGGTTTCAGATAACCATTTGGAATCCAACTCCCTGCCGCATCGAAATTCAAGGCCGTTTTACGGGCTAAGGCGTTTTCACATTCACACAAAAAACATATCACAAATATCACAATTCCGCACAAAGAAATTCATATCACATGGTATCACAATCACATATCAGAGATATTAATCAATACAAAGTATTCAATAGTAATCAATCAATTACAACAAAGACGAATAAACCGTGTGATTACAACTAATTAATCACATAATTATTTTCATTAATTATCCTTAATTAATAATTAATTATTCCTAATTATAAATTAATTAGTCCTTAATTATCAATTAATTAAATCTTAATTACCTTTATTAATTAATTACTCCTTAATTAATTACCTTAATTAATTCATCTTCAGTTATAAATTAATTAACTTAAATTAACAATTAATTAACCTTAATTATATAATTAGTTAACCGTTAATTAAGTAATTATTCTTTAATTATTAAGTAATTATAAATCAGATAATTTGATTAATCACTTAATTATCATTAAAAACTTTAATTAACAAACCTTGTAATTAATTAACATTAACACAAAGATTAACTCAAGATATTTAGGTTAATTAATGATTTAAAAAAACATTCGTTATAATTAACTCTTTAATTCAAAATAACTTTAGGAATTAATTTATAAATGGTGATCACATAATTAAATAAAACTTGATTACTTCTTCACTAACTTTAAAACTTGAATCCAAAGCAACTAATTAAAGGATGAGTCAAAATGTTTAAAATTTAAATTTGGTTTTAAAGTAAAACTATTTTATTTGACAAACCCGAGACCTACTTCGAGAATCACCCGAGCTACATGCCTATCTACTTCTAGTTGTCCCCGAGATAACCACCAATTTTTATTTTAAAACTTAGAATTTATTTAAGTTTGATAAAACCCGGTACAACTCAAAATACACTTGAGTCAACACTCGAGCATGTGACTTGCTTCCCCGAAGACTACTTCGAGTTGTCCCTCCTTCTTCAAATCAAATCCTTGACACACAGATAAATTGTGCACATGCACATATCGTCGACGACGATCAGACCTCCAAATCCACCTCCGACGAGTCGTCTACAGCCTCCAACTTCGATTCCCAACACCCAACTTCCAAAATTTGCTCGAAATCGAAATCGAGCCTACCAGTACTAACTGTAACAGGCATCTCCGACCTAAACTCGCCACGTCCAGGCAATGCCGACTACCAGAAAATACCAATCTCCATCTGAAGCTTTGCCACGAACCTCTGCCTCGTTTCCTCCACGACCGAATAGACTCGATGCCCTAACGACGGTGTTATAACTAACTTTCTAATCTCGACCTCGAACCAACTTAAAACCCTAGTTCGACCATCCCCCATTGCCACGATGAACAAGCATTACTCCAACCATTTTTTTTGACCTCCCCAAGTCTCCTTCCACCTACAGGAAAAACCCCATCCATTCTCATTATGTCGATGACGGTAATGGCCAAAAGACCCAAATCCGTTCAACTTTGAATTTCTCAATAAATAAGTTAATAAAAATCCCGATTCTTCCATTAAAATTCATGATTTAAGGAGGCGAACATGATTATGTAATCAAAACTCATTTCAATCAACTAAATTTCTAACAGATTTTTGATTCTACTTTGTTTTAAGGTTTACAGTAAACCATTCGTTTTTAATACTCAAATATATTTTTAGAATAGAGATCTTGTTAGCCTTAACTTGTTTCATTTGAACATCAGAGTTTATAGATAACTAGAGTGTGAGATTTTGATTTTTCAAACAAATTTGAAACCTGTAATGCTTAAAACAGAGACATATGTATGCTCTCAGACATTCACAGCTATATCCACTCATACATATACAGATTCATTCACATGCAAACAAATTTTCAACTTATTTTAAGCATGAACTCAAACAGCAGATCAAATTCTAGAGTTTAAAAAGGTTTACTCACCTTGAATTTTGAAAACAGAGAAGAAGCCTGAGATTTTCTTGATTTGAAAAATCTAGAAATTGCAAACTTTGATTTGTTTAATTACTGGGGTGATCCTTGCTTTACTTTGTTGTTTAATGGAAATTGTTTCAACTTAATCTGATTCCTTTGCTTGAGATGATTTCTAGGCTTATACTTTGAATTGAAAAGGGTGTTTGAATTTCCACGTTTTGCTTTGTTTTAATTTTAATGATTCTATGATTTTGATTTGTTTTTAATTTCCTGGTTTCACAAGCTTTTATTTTTTTTAGATTGGTTAAAGTTTTGAAAGTGGTAAAGAAATGAGAAAACGAAGTGGAAATGGTTTATATAATCTAGTTTTCTATTTTATTAATTTTTCTCAAAATAAAACAAAACGACACTTGTCTAATTTAATATAAAGTCATTACATTTGTTAAACAACTTATTACATGAATCACACTTGTTAAATTGCTTGTTAAATGTTTAACACTTGTATTTCACGTGAATTAAAGGTTTTTTAAATAAATTTTGCATTACATTTTCCTTATTTTATAAATACATTTTTCTATGTTAAACTTATACCATTTTAAAGGGAAATGGTTTTAAAATTAATTATATATCAAATAGATCGCATATATTTTATTTTTAAATCCAAATTATTTTACTAAGATTTTATTTTAAAAAATTAAATTCAAAGTCAAATCCAAATTCAAATTCAAATTCAAATACTAATTCAAATTAAATTCAAATACAAATACACCCATATATATATATATTTAAATTCAATTTTTTTTTAAAATATCTATTATTTTGACTTTCTAAACTCAAATGAAATTTACAATTTCAATTAGATATACAAATCAGTTCTCAATCTGATTTATTTAAAAAAAATTAAAATTAATTCCAAAATTTATATTAATTTCTAATTTCGATTCTGATAAAAATTGGGATGTTACAGATTTTTCCCCTCAAGAAAATTTCATCCTCGAAATTTGAAAGAGAGAAAAGCAATCAAATAATGTACGAATACAGAAAAAAATAGAAAAATGGCTTACCAGTCAAGCTGAAATATCCAATCTACAAGGACTTTTGCATGCTATCCTCTGTTTCCCAAGTACAGTCATTTGGATCGCCACTCCATTGCATTTTAACCAGTTTCATAATTTTATTCCTCAGTTGCTTTTCATCTCGATCAATTATTTTCAATGGTTCTCTTTTAACTACCAAATTTGGTATGATCCCCAAATCCTGCTGAGTGGCCTCTTCAATAATACAATTTGGATCATGCACATATTTTCGAAGATATGAAACGTGAAACACATCGTGTACGCTAGATAACTAGCTGGGTAGCTACACTTGATATGACAAAGGACCGATCCTTTCCAGTATAGGAAAAGGACCAATATATCATGGTGTCAGCTTACCAGTTTTTCCAAATCTCAACACTCCCCGCATTGGAGAAACTTTGAGGAAAATAGAATCTCCAACTTGGAATTCTAAATCTCTTCTTCAGCGATCAGCATAACTCTTCTAACGACTTTGAGCCGTTTTCAATTTCATTTGTATAAAATCAACTTTCTCCGTAGTTTCTCTAGTCCTATCTGGTCCAAGGACGAGTCTATCACCTGATTCGATCCAACATGCAGGTGATTGATACGTGCAACCATATAAAGCTTCGAAAGGAGCCATTTCGATACTGGCCTGATAGCTACTGTTATATGAGAATTCGACCAAATCCTCTCATGAACCACCAAAGTCAAGTATACAAGCACGCAAAAGGCATTCTAAGATTCAATTTATTCTTTCAGTCTGCCCATCAGACTGCGGATGTTAAGCAGTACTAAAGTTCAGTTTGGTTCCCAATGTGGCTTGAAATGCCTCCCAAAATCTGCTAGTGAAGATCGGGTCACGATCACTCACTATACTACTCGGTATACCTTGGAGACAAACAATCTCTTTCACAAACAATTCTGCTAAGCTTGCTACCATTCGGGTAGACTTTACTGGGATGAAGTGGGCAGTCTTAGTCAGACGATCTACAATAACCCAAATTGCTTCATTCCCCTTTCGAGTTCGAGGCAACCCGTCTATGAAATCCATAGGTACTTGATCTCACTTCCACTTAGGCACTTCCAACGACTGAACTAAACTGGGCTTCTTCTTCTGATCACTTTTGGTTTGTTGACAAGTAGCACAACGGCTCACATAAATAGATATATCCTTTTTCATTGTTTTCCACCAGAAAGTCCTTTTGATATCTTGATACATCTTATTAACTCCTGGATGGATACTAAGTTTGGACTTGTGACACTCGGCCATCACTTCCCGTTTTAGATCAGGGATATCTGAACACACATTCTTCCTTTCGACCTAATAATTCCACTATGATTAGTTTCAAAACTGGTACCTTCGCCTCGAACAATTTTCCAATAAATATCACGAAGAACTTGTCTTCCTTTTACCCGCTAGCGACTTTCTCAAGAAGAGTAGGAGTGACAACAAGATGAGAAAGAATAGCATGTTTTCTACTCAAGGCATCGGCTACCATGTTGGCTTTTCCGGCCGTATAAAGAATATCCAGGTCATAAGATGCTAGAAATTCCAACCAACTTGTTGCCTCAGATTTAAATCCTTCTAGGTAAAGAGATACTTCGGAGATTTATGATCGGTGAATAATTTTATTTTTTCACCCAGAAGATAGTGACGCCAGATTTTTAAAGCGAAAATAACAGCCAAAAGCTCCAAATCGTGGGTTGGGTGGCTTTTCTCATGTAGACATAATTGTCTACTTGCATAGGCAATTACTCTACCATTTTGCATTAGCACAGCACCCACACCATCACCACAAGCGTTAGTATAGACAGATAAAGCCTTGATTCCCGTTAATAATAGCGAGAAAGGGAGCAGTAGTCAATCTCCTCTTTAACTCCTGGAAAGCTTCATCACATTTCGGAGTCCAATCAAATTTAGCATTCTTCATAGTTAGCTTAGTCGACAAACTAGCTATCTTAGAAAAATCCTGAACAAACTTCCAGTAATATCCCGCTAAACCCAGAAAACTTCGAACTTCCTTTGGAGTAGTCGGTTGCTTCCAGTCTAGAATAGCGGAAACCTTGCCCGGATCTACAAAAATTCCCTCTTCATTAACAATGTGCCCAAGAAATCTGACTTCATTGACCCAAAAATGGCATTTGAAAATTTTGGCGAACAAAATGTTCCTCCTCGGTATCCCTAGAACAATTCTCAAATGCTCAGCGTGCTCCTCTTTGGTTTTGGAGTACATCAAAATATCATCAATAAACACAAGAACAGATTTGTTCAATGCTACTTGGAATACACGGGTCATTATGTCTACGAAGTATGCGGAAGCATTGGTTAGTCCGAAAGGAATGACTAACCATTCGTAGAAAGTGTTTGGACCCTTGAAAGTAGTTAAGTGAACACGGTCTTCAGCATTTCGTAGCTGATGGAATCCTTGAGCTAGATCCATCTTCGAAAAGGATCGAGCGCTGTGCAGCTGATTAAACAGATCGTCGATTCTAGGTAAAGGGAATTTGTTTTTGCAAGTTAATTTGTTGAGATCGTGGTAGTCTACACACAACCTCAAGGATCCATCAGACTTAGCGATGAATACCACAGCTAAACCCCAATCACAAACACTAGGACGAATTAATCCTTTCTCTAGCAAATCACAGGTTTGCTTGACTAATTCTATCCTTTCCCTAGGTGTCATCCTGCGACTTGCATGAACAACAGGACTAGCATTGGGAACTAAATCAATTCAGAATTCAATTTCTCTGTGCATGGGTAATGATTTAACCTCTTCGAATACGTCTGGAAATTCCTAGACAATAGGTATGGACTCCAAACTAGGTTCGGGATACCCCAAGGTATACATTAGCTTATCTCTCTTAGGACTCGGTTCCTCACAAGAAATTTTAATGAAATTCCCCAATTTGATTTTGATCAAAATTGTTCGATTGTTACAATCTAATTTGGCTTGGTATTTCATTAGCCAGTCCATTTCGAGTAAGATTTCAAATTCATCAAAGTCGAGAACAAAGAGATTGATAGGAAATTGATGATAAGAATATGAGATAGGATCGTCTCTACATCGTAGGCAAAGGTTCGTAGGACCACCAACTAGATTCTTACGCAAATAGGCTTCTCAACAAATTCAGGTTTTAGTTTTAATTCATTTACGGTTTGTTGGGAGATAAAGCTATATGTGGCTCCTGTGTCGAACAAAACTCTAACAACTCTATCATAAATAATAAGGTTACCTTCCAAAACTCCTTTTCCTTTGTTTGCCTTTGATGTTGAGGGGTCATCTTTTATCGCGTACATTTTTGCCACTTGTGCTTGCTTCCCTTTTCGGGCAACCTTTAGCTTCATGACCTGGCTTGTGACAATAGAAGCATTCCTTGGTTCTTTGACATGTCCTCATAGGTTAATCTTTCTTTACTTGTTTCTTTGGCTTCTTACAATCATTTGAATAATGGCCCTTCTCCTGACAGTTGTAACAAGTAATATCTCTAGTCGGGTTTTCCTGATAGTTCTTCTTCTCCTTGCCTTGATATGGTTTCTTCCCTTCAAACTTCCTTTTCTTCCAATTTGAACTACTTGCATTTCCTTTCTTCTTTGGAACTTCCTACATATCCAGGGTAGCATATCGATAACCCATATCGATCAAGTCAAAAAAGGATTCTTTCACGTGGGCTGTCATTATCTCATAGAATTTCTTATTCATCCCTCGTATAAACCATTCATTCTTCTTCAAAGCTGTATTCACCAGCTCTAGACCAAATCGAGATAACTCATTAAACTTATTCAAATACTCCTTAAATGATAAACTTCTAAGCTTCAAGTCCATAAACTCCTGGTGCATTCTGGAGATACCAGCAGACGACGTATAACGCTGCTCGAACACTTCTTTAAATCGACCCCAAGTGAACTCATCTTCCGGCTCATCCACAGTAACATTCTCCCACCAGGCTAGAGCTTCCTCTTAGAGTTGCCAAGAAGCTAAATCACATTTAATCGTCTTCTAACTTTAACCCTCTAAAAATTCTTTCACATGATTGGATCCAGGCCTGGGCTTCGATAATAGATTCCTTGCTAGTGAACGGCTTACACCCAGTCTGGAAAAACTTCGATATATATCATCTAGATTCGGTTGAGGTTGAGTAGGTATAGCTGCTTCTTCTTTTGTAGGGACTTGACCCGTTGTAGTGGTATTTCCCCGTCCCCTGTCTAGTCCTCTTCTCTCGCTCATTCTTACATCCGTAAATAGTAAGAAAACTTTATTTAGACCATACAGACGAGATATCTTAGGGATATACTCATTCTAGGGTATTCTTCACCCTATCTCTAATGAGTCGCCTAATGTGTTATACTCCATAGCTAAATTTCTTACTCAACCTTTAGCTCTGATACCACTTGTCACAATCCGAAATTCCCCGATTGAAAATCGACATCAAATACCTCACTTGTATTCAACTATCGGTGATTCAAATGTTGAAATCCAGTTCGGATGGAGCTTATAACAACATTAGATGAGTATAAACAGCGGAAACGAAAGATGATTACATTATCACAACACAGATACAACATTAAAATAATATTTGGTTACAACAATTTAACCCCATCATCAGAGTGATATAACACCATACAACAACAGAATGATAATGCAACAGTGGAATAATAACAATAGGTCTTCAAATAGAAAGAGCGAGAATCCAAACTAAGCACCACCTTCTTCCAAACTTCGTAGCTTCCAAAAGACTTTCAACACCAAAGCTTCCAAAATAAGATAGCTACCAAAAGGCTCCTAATCCAAGCTAGCTCCAAAACATGAATAACCTGCTTCTAGGCTGCCCGTGTGGAAATTATGAGCACCTAGAGTTTAGGAAGGGAACAAGAAACTCCGGGTTAGTCATGGGACTGGCATGAGTAAACAAAAACAGTTGTTTATACAAAAACAATTTTTTAAAGAAATCCGATATGCTTTTGGAAAATGAAACTACCGTCAGGCCTCTTGGCACATACATAATGCAATCGCACACTTGGGGGTGATTTTTCCTTATGATAGTCAAACATGCTTGATACGAGAAGACTCTATTGATATCATTATTAGTGCATAGTGTGAAAACATTTCGAAAATATAATCTTAATCTTAACCAGCATACGTACCATTATAGTACGCCTACTATAGCTACCATATTAGATGGTAGGTTCTACGAATAAAACCGTACGGGGCTCGTATTTACTGATTGGATTTCCAATAATAATCAAGCAAAGGAACTTCCTTACCAAATGGGATGCCTCTGGAGGGACGCCCCCAAGTACCAAACCAGATCTCTGACAATATAAGGCCGGGTTACCTCTGTAACTAGGTAACACCTACAAGTACGCCATCCCCGGTCGTTACCGACCTTTACCCGAGATTCACCAACAAATAGCAACAACCACACAGTTAAATATCTAGGATCCATACCATGATACCACCTCTTATCTAGAAGAAAATGGACATACCCTAGGGGTGAGACCCCTAATAACCTTGCCTCAACATTCCTATTTTGACCATTTCCAGGTTATGAGGTCCGACGATGTCTCGTCCGCAAAGCTACGCTTTACACAAAGGCCATGCTTCAATCAACGTATGGTCAACAACACTTCGTATGCCACAATTCCAAACTGGGAATGTATCACTAGTAACCATCAACTCCACAACCTTTGAGCTCGTAGGTCTCAGAGAAGGGTGTTAAACTAAGAGAATAAATTCTCCGCCCCCAACAGAAATGTATTTGATAGAAACCAGCTTTACATCTCAAAGTGTAACGTCAGACATACATCCACACAAGTTTGTTCCGGGTTCGAATAGAACTAAAGGCACTTCCAAAGAAGTCCTTTCAATCCGGGCATCTGCAATCCCGATCGACTCCCCATCACATATGGAGATCTTTATATCAGAGCAACTCAGTGTAGAGTCATTCGATAGGTTATCCTATCGTTTTCGAAGACACCCGGTCTTCCCCACCATCTTCAAGTGCTACCCATTTTGTCGTATCACTATTTGAAATGGGTAATATGACACAAAGTCCACTCTCGGCTAAACCAAATAGTGGGCGTTTAATTTTAAAAACACGTGGATATATCATTCACGAAGATTCACCACTAAGGTTCGATGTGGGTTTCAGATAACCATCTAGAATCCGACGCCCTGTCGCATCGAACTTCAAATGCTGTTTTACGGGCTAAGGGGTTTTCACATTCATACAGAAAACATATCACAAATATCACGGTTCGGCGCAAAGCAATTCATATCACATGGTATCACAGTGACATATCAGAGATATTAGTCAATACAAAGTATTCAATAGTAATCAATCATTTACAATTAAGATGAATAAATTGTGTGATTATAACTAGTTAATCACATAATTTCTTTCATTAATTATCCTTAATTAATGATTAATTATCCTTAATTATAAATTAATTAGTCCTTACTGATTAATAAATTAAATCTTAACTACCTTCATCAATTAATTACTCCTTAATTAATTACCTTAATTAAGTAATCTTCAATTATAAATTAATTAACTTGAAATAATAATTAATTAACTTTAATTATATATATAGTTAACCTTTAATTAAGTAATTTTTCTTTAATTATTAAGTAATTACAAATCATTTAATTTAATTAATCACTTAATTATCATTAAAAACTTTAATTAACAAACCTTGTAATTAGTTAACATTAACACAAAGATTAACTCAAGATATTTAGCTTAATTAATGATTTAAAAAAACATTCCTTATAATTAACTCTTTAATTTAAAATAATTTTAGGAATTAATTTATAAAGTGTGATCAACTAATAAATAAATCTTAATTACTTCTTCACTAGCTTTAAAACTTGAATCCAAAACAATTAAAGGACAAGTCAAAATGTTTAAAATTTAAATTCGGTTTTCAAGTAAAACTGTTTTATGTGACAAACCCGAGACTTACTTCGCGAATCGCCCGAGCTACATGCCTATCTACTTTGAGTGGTCCCCGAGGTGACCACCAATTTTTATTTTAAAACTTATAATTTGTTTAAGTTTGATAAAACTTGGTACAACTCAAAACATACTCAAGTCAACACTCGAGCCTGTGACCTGCTTCCTCGAAGAATACTTCACGTCATCCCTCCCTTCTTCAAACCAAATCCTGAGACAACCAGATACATTGTGCACATGCACACATCATGGACGACGATCGGACCTCCAAGTCCAACTTCAACGAGTCGCCTACAGCCTCCAACATCGATCCCAAACACCCAAATTCCAAAATATGCTCGAAATCGAAATCGAGCCTACCAGTACTAACTATAACAGGCATCTTCGACCTAAACTCGCCTTGTCCAGGCGAGACCACCAAAGAACACCATTCTCCGTCTAAAGCTTTCGCCATGAACCACTGCCTCGTTTCCCCCGCAACCAGACAGACTCGATGCTCTGACGACGGCGCTGTGACCAACTTTCTAATCTCAACCTCAAACCTACTTAAAACCCTACTTCGACCATCCCTCATTGCCATGGTGAGCAAGCATTATTCCAACCATTTTTACCGACCTTCCCAAGTCTCCTTCCACCTCCAGGCAAAACCCCGACCATTGTCATTACGTTGATGATCGGTAATGGCTAAAAGATCTAAATCCGTTCAACGTTGAATTTCTCATTAAATAAGTTATTAAAATCCTAATTCCTCCATTAAAATACACGATTTAAGGAGGCGAACATGATTATGTAATCAAAACTCATATTTCAATCAATTAATTTTTTAGAAGATTTTTTTATTCTACTGTGTTTTAAGGTTTTACAGTAAAGCATTCATTTTTAATCCTCAAATATATTTTTAGAATAGAGATCTTGTCAATCTTAACTTGTTTCATTTAAACATCAGAGTTTATAGACGACCAGAGAGTGAGATTTTGATTTTTCAAGCAAATTTGAAACTTGTAATGCTTAAAGAGAGACATATGTCTGTTCTCAGAATGCACAGCTATATCCACTCATATATATACGGATTCATTCACATGCAAACAAAATTTTAATTTACTTTAAGCATGAACTCAAATAGTAGATCAAATTCCAAAGTTTAAAAAAGTTTACTCACCTTGAATTTTGAAAACAGAGAAGAAGCCTGAGATTTTCTTGAATTTGAAAAATCTGGAAATTGCAAATTTTGATTTGTTTAATTACTAGGGTGATCCTTTCTTTACTTTGTTGTTTACTGGAATTTGTTTCAACTTAATCTCATTCCTTTGCTTGAGATGACTTCCAGGCTTATACTTTGAATTGAAAAGGGTGTTTTAATTTCTAGGTTTTGCTTTGTTTTTATTTTGATGATTCTCTGATTTTGTTTTTTTTATAATTTCCTAGTTTCACAAGCTTTTGATTTTTTTCAGATTAGTTAAAGTTTTGAAAGTGATAAAGAAATGAGAAAAAGAAGTGGAAATGGTCTATATAATCTAGTTTTCTATTTTTATTAATTTTTCTCAAAATAAAACAAAATGACACTTGTCCAATTTAATTATAAAATCACTACATTTGCTAAACAACTTATTTACATAAATCACACTTGTTAAATTGCTTGTTACATGTTTAAACTTGTATTTCACATGAATTAAACGCTTTTTAAATAAAAATTTTATTACATTTTCCTCGTTTTATAAGTACATTTTTCTTTATTATACTTATATCATTTTAAAAGAGAATGGTTTTAAAATTAACTATATATCAAATAGATCACATATATATATTATTTTTTAATCCAAATTATTTTACTAAGATTTTATTTAAAAAAATTTAAATTCAAATTCAAAGTCAAATCCAAATTCAAATTCAAATACCAATTCAAATTAAATTCAAATACAAATCCACCCATATATGTATTTAAATTCAAATAATCTTTTTAAAATATCTATTATTTTGACTTTCTTAACTCAAATGAAATTTTCAATCTCATTTAAATATACAAATCAATTCTCAATCTGACTTATTTTAAAAAATTCAAAATAATTCCAAATTATTTCCAAAAATTTTATTAATTTCTAATTTTGATTCTGATAAAAATTAGGATGTTATAGTAATGATTGTAAAGCTAAAATTGGTTATAGTTTGTAAATAAAAAATAAGGTTTAATAATGTAAATTTAATATAATAAATGACTAATTGAATGAAATCTCAAATAATTGTAATAAATTGTAAAGTTACATTGGTTAGAAATTGTAAATAAGAAGATAAAATCAATATGAGGTTATTTGTTTTGTTAGTTAGCAATAAAATTGGAAATGTGTTTCAATTGGAAATTGTTACAATAGTTAATTAATCCATTGAAATTTAATTAGTTATAAATGGTAAATAAGGGAATAAATTAAATTTTATAATTAATTGGTGAAAAATATGTAATTCATTGTAATTGGGAAGCGTCAGCGTGGTGTAAGTAGTTATAACATTTATTTGAAGATAATAAACTTCTAAGTGTGATTAAAGTAAGAAAAGGTGACAATTACTATATGTTATCTACTTAATCAGTCTGTTGAATTTAATGTGGAATAAATTGCAACTAAATGTAATTAAATATTATGATACCGTGAATTAATATGAAATTAGAGAATATTAATGTAATAAGTTATAAACCAATGCTAATTATGCCAATAGGGTAATGATTGATCATAATAATTGATATTAATATAAGAACGGGACAATTTAAGAAATAAATGTTGGAATATGAAATGAACAATAAATAATTGTGGTATAATCAGAATTCGTTTGAAATCTAATATTGAATATATGAAGCAATAATAGTTATTGGAATCCTTTAATTGAAAAGAAAAGACAAGTGCATTGTAATTAATAAGTTCAACATAAGAACTTACATTTTAAATTAAATTAAGTTAAAGATTCTAATGAAATTTAAGCTTTGACTTGAAAAGAATAAATTGTATGTTTTCTTCTAACCAGAATAAAAAATGTTCAATTTGAATAAAGGATAGGGTGAATGTTTTAAGGAAAGAATAACATAATTTTTATTTGAAATGCATCTTGTAGAAGTTGATTTTCAATAAGATAAAAACATTTAATTTGTAAATAGTGTACAAATTTTGTTGTATATGAAATTTTATAAAACATGTTTGAATTGGTATATATGAAAAGAAAATAGTGTTGATAATTAGAATTTTTTGAAATTAGTAATGAAATGAACTGGAATTTGATTAATTGAAATGTTTCAATTAAAAGAAAACATAAATGAAATTGTAATGAATGAGTTAAATAGAAACTTGCATTTTGTGTCAATATGGAATTAACATTTTAATAAAGATAATTGGATGTTTTGAGATGTATAAAAATAGGACTTTCATTTTAAATAAGGAAGATTTTGAAAAGAAAATTGAATTTTAGGATAATACACACACATTAGTATTCAAATTTCTAAATATATCAGAGGGTTCATGGTTGTGTAAATGTTATGGAATCAATTAGAGTTACCTTTAATTAACAATTGTACATTAATTACACATGTTCATGTATATTTATTTTCCATTTCATATATGGTTAAAACTTGTAAATTTATTACATTAATTTGAGTGTTACGGTAATTTAAAAATTAAAGTAAATTATTTTATAATGCATAGACAGATATACATTCATTAATTAATAAAATTGGTTTGAGTAACATAAATAAATGAATAAATTGACTGATTAATTGATTGATCGTGCTAATGGAGTGTGCACATATATTAACGTAAAATGAATGTTTCAATAAATAAATAATTAAATGATAAATAAGTGTATATTTGGGTTTCCCGAAGTGAATTAATGGAGTATGTTTTGGAATTTGGATCCCAAAGGTTTGTTTATAGAATATAAGTGGTCCCTTCATTTACTTTGCATTTGTTATCACATCCATGTTCTCTTTCTTTTTATTTTTAAGTTCTCCATGTAGGTTTCATTTGAGCATACATTTAATTTTTAGACTACTCATTCATTTCTTACTAATTAATAATTGCTTCATTCTTTTCATTTGTTTCTCATTTGTTAGTTTTCTCCTTTCATGCTTTGCCTAAAGTTTTTTCCTTTTTCTATTTCCATTTTTAATTTGAACATCCAAATTAATTTTCATGCCATCTAATTAGCATTTGCTATTTTTCGTTTCTGAAGTTTATTTCGTTCATGCGTTATTAGTTCTTGTAGTTTCCTTTGATTGGTAACTCTTTCTTCTGAAGCTTCATATTAAAGAACGGAAGATTTTTTTTATCTTTATTCAAATATTTATTCTTTTACGTCTTTCAATACTACCGTTTTAAGGCTATTCATATTCTTACTTTATTTCAATTACTAGTTTATTTATATATACTTTATTAGCTTTTCATTTATTTCCATCTTCATTCATGTAGTCTCATTTCATTTTTCAAATCTCAACTTCCTTAGATTCATTCCTCCAAACAAACATCCATCTATTTTTCTCTCTCGCTTCATTTTCCTCCTTCGTTTTTTCTTCTTCCTCAAACCACCTTTTTTCTCAAAGCGTCCCTGTAATGACCCGAAATTTTTGACCCCGAAAATTCGACACTAATATATTCACTGTAGAAGTGTCAAGCATTCAAACGCTGGACATTCTACATTGTTAGGGTAAAGAAGCAAGTGGTAAAAGAAGAAACAGAAAACAAAATACGGAATCTCACATTTGCATCGTATCAAAATATAATATCAAAGAATAGCATTTATACAGAAAAGCCGTGCCTATCAATTTACATTTAGTATACCAGAGTACGATCATCACAAATAACTGGATAGTTGTAACAACTTGTCCTAAACTATTATCAATACAAACTCTATTACATAGCGGAATATACTCCATAAGTTCCAACCATCCAGCTCGCCTCTTGAGCTCCAGAACGTCCTAACCAAAAAATCTATAATACTCAGTCTGACTTGAGCATTACAATAAAGTAACACCCAGGTCAGGCTGGAAACCAGCGTGAGCAAGCTCGTATAACTTGATAATACTAAGTTATAAAACTTATTTGAAACCCGAGGTAAATTGTATTTCACTATGAGTTCTTAAATTGTCATTGTAAAGGCCCGCAAATCCGTACCCCTTTGAGATGGCCAAAACCACCACATTTCAGCTCAAAGTGGAACAATAATACGAGTCTTGGGTTAAAGAAGAAAGAGGTAAAAGAAGAAGATAAAAACAACATCAGAATCTCACATCGCAGCGGAATAATATATAATATATAGAATACAGTTTTAAATACAAGAAATCTGTACTGTATACATATATATACATACCATCATCAGAGTACATCAATCAGTCATACAGAGACAACTATTATATGATCATACACAGCGGAAATAATAGACAAATACAGAAATACGCTCTGTCACCAGCTCGATTCCTGAGCTCCAGCATATAACCTGAACCTGTTTAACTCGGTCTGACCCGAGCATCATATAAAACAACACCCGAGTCAGTATGGAATACCAGCGTGAGAAAATCACACTCAATTGGATTATTAAAGTTTCAAAAATCCTTTGAAAACAAAATCATCTCGTAAGACCACGCCACAAACAAACATGTCAGGTTTTTACCTTACTATAGCTAAAACAATTTTATTAAAGTTCTCTGATATTATTATAGTGTCTATAGGAAGTAAAATAGAATCTAGATGAAATGCTTGCATCTCACGTTTCAGCAATAGTTGGGCACAATCAAAACCGTACAGGTGCTTATTGGAGATTGGATTCCATACAATGGCATAGCTACCGAGGTATCGCCCGTCACAGTACCTGGTCTAGATCAGAGTACCGAGGAGCCACCCTAACTCTCCTGCAACACAAGACCGGAACCATCCCTTGCTGGACAGTCCCAAGCAAGATCACCTCGTGATTGGCGCGACCAACCACCCTACGAAGTCGAAAAAAAAGGGACATCTAGACAGGGGAAACCTCACTCTCCAGTGGGGTCTACCCACAAAGTCTTGCTGCACCTCCCTTGTTTTAGCCATTCCCGGTTGATGAGGCTTGAGGTTAAGCGTTACCATTCAAGAACGCATCACTTAGAATGCTCATCGTCCACCCGACGATGTTTTAAAAGCATTCAATCCATACAAGTTGCCCTGGGTCTGGACAAGTCGAATCACCGTCTTCAACTCTTCACGGTCTTCATTCGTAATCGTTCAAACCTGATCAATCGTATAATTAAATCTGATCCCGGACTCTTTGAAACGATTAGCGCATTGTCCAATATTGATAGTCGGTTATTTAACTATCAATTAATCATACACAAACAACCATCAAATAATTTCCTCAAATTATTTATCTCAAATATCATTCAGATATTATTCCCATTTTAACCCATTTAAATCTAATTTCACGGTCCTTTCATTTCCATGAAATCACTTATCTGATTTCTCATACACACTCAATTTGATTTAACCCTTGAAAATATTTCTTATTTTCTCATTCCCTTCTCAAAAATCAATTTATACTTTGCTTATAAATTTTCAAACTCAATTCCTTCACTTAATAAGATTTCTCCTAAATCTTATCTCATTTAATAACTCACTGATCATCACAAGAGGATTATTAATTGGATTTTAAAAGCATTTGAAAACATTTAGATTTGTAAAATAAGAAGTATAGTTTTATACAATTTACGGTTTAAAAGAAATATTTAACATAAAAATTAGACTTCACATCCAGTTAATGATAAATTGTAAAACTGGATTTAGAAAATTAAAGTTTATTATAAATATTTGCGTATTCTTCAAAAATAACTACTTCGAAACATTTTAAATTCAAGAAATTGTTTACAAAAATTTATAGTGTGGTAATTTAAATACTCCTTTAAAAAAAATAAGTTTACAATTTTTGAAAAACCCTATATCCATCTATAATGCCTCTTGTCCAAATTCACACTTCTTACTTTCGGAAATATTCTACTATTTCCGTTTCAAACAAATTTATAACTCCCTGAGTTTTCTTTTTTTTTCATTTATTTATGAAAACAATTTATTCAAAAATCCTATTTTATAATTTTATTCTTCAATTCAATTCCATATTGTTCCTTAAAAAAAATTCCATTTCATTTCCTAATAAAATTCCCTTATTTTATTTCTTAATATAGTTCTCTTATTTTATTTTCTTAATATAGTTTTGCTTTACTTCAAATCCATTCATCGATTACAATATTTTCTTTAAGTCTTTAGTGTATAATTTACCCTTTTTCCCCGAACTCAACTTTAGCCAATTTTAAGTATAACCCAAGTAATAGATATTCTTTTTATTTTACTATATTTTCAATAGAAGTAGATCCAATTCCTAAATAGATATTCTTTTAATTTTAGTTTCATTTAACTTCCTTTAATTTATTTATTTATGATATTTAAAAAAATTCAAATTCCAACTTCCATGTTATTCAACACTTAATAATTCAATTCACATGCAATTCCATATTAATTCATCCAACCTGTCATATGAAACACATATATAATAAATATCTTTGAGGAATCCTGTTGGATCCCTCCAACCTGTTTCCCTGCACCCACAGATGCTAGCACAAAATAAAATAGAAATTCCACTTCAATGTGAATATTGCAGTATATGGGTTTACAATATCATCCAATGAATCAATTATTATAAATCAACCAAACGCATCCATTGATTTAAATTTAACATTAAAATTTATTTATGGCATCCAAATGAGTGAGAAAGTCTCACCTTTGCTTTAAGTTGCAATCTATTCCAATATTGCCTTGGTTTCTCGATTTTTGACCTTGAATAACAATTATATGGATTTTATTAATATTTGAACAATCGAATAATTATTTATCGTTTAAATAAATTTATGTTAATCTAATAATTTAATTTTAACTAGTGGTGAAATTTTAAACAAAAGACTTAAATTTTCAAAATCCTCTATGTATATATTTTTACTCTAAAGAAAATTAATTCATTTTCTTAACATATAGTTTTAATTTAAAACAAACAGAATTTTTAACTTTACAGTAAAAATATTTTTCCCTCTGTTTCCGCATATATAAAAATCTGTGTATTCTCTTACTAAAATCCTATTTTTAAACTTCACTGCAGTTTCCAGATAAAATTTCCAGTTTTTATATATATATTTTAATATGTGTGAATATATTAGATAAATTACATAGAAAAAAAACCGATACCTCACTGCTCACTCCAACGAGCATGAACCCACCCTCGTGCAACCCCTACAATCGATCGAGACTTCAACAACGACTTCGCCCAAATTCGAAATCGTGACCTCCCTGGATTGCTCACGTGCGACTGAGTCGCGACCGTCATATGCCTGCCCTAATCCTTCGTATCGCCTCTGCCATGGCCTCGCGTGCTCGAGCCTCGATGCCAAATCGATCTCCATGCCCTCGCGCGAGCACGCGCCCACATACGCGACTCCTCCTTCACGCGTCCGGCCGCCCTGTCGCTACGCGAGCCCTTCCAGTGTCACGCGAACACGACCAACCCTAGGTCGACCTCTTAAAGCCGCGCCTCGTCCCTTTCCCTAAATCGATTCGATTGAGTTAGGGTTTTATTTTTTTAGGCGAATCGAGATTTTTTTTTTTCGATGCTCTGAGCTTCAGTAATTAGGTTTAAGGATGAAAGGAAAAGGAAATCTTATTTTAAAAGGAGATAGGAATGGCTTGCTTCGGAAGACATAGCACGATATTTAAATTAAAACTATAATTTAATTTTTTTTTTGGCGTTTTAATCTCGTATGACCACACGATAACTCCAAAAATTACGAAATTTGAAATCAGACAAAAATTCAATATTACGGAGCCAACGGAACTGGTTTCATCGAATTCCGAGACTGTGCCTCGGAAGGCTATTTTTAAATGTCAATTTAAACGATGTAAATTTAAAATTGAACAAACGATGGTTAAATTCAATTTTAACCCATCTATTATTTCCAGTATTATCAATATAAATTTTATAAGCCGTTATCATATTTTTAACAAGCTTACAACTCCAAATTTCATATTTTACCCAATATCCAAATACTACTTTAATAATTAATAATTCAACAGGTCGTTATATTTTAAATTTTGAATTCTTTTTATTAAATAAAACAGCTTTCCATATTCAAAATCAAATTATAATTCAAATTAAATATTTAAATTCATTTTAAATATCGCAAATTAACTGTGAAAAGCCGGGTCGTTACATTCCTCCCCCCTTAAAAGAATTTCGTCCCCGAAATTACTAGTTAGGAAGAACGGTCCAATACCCATTACTATTTCTCCAAATCCAACAATTCAACATCCTACCAAACTATCTTTTTAATAAAAGACGCATTACCCTTCTTATTAACTTTTCAAACTTTTCCCTAGCTTCAAACTATACTATTTGTATAACCATTCAAATTTCAATTTAAAATCAAATTTTGACTTATCTAAATTTTCTCAAATTTTTTCTAACTCCCTAAATTCCCGAAATTTTTTGCCAGCGTCTCCTTTGCGCGGCTAGCTCAGTACAACTACAAAATGGCTCTACGGCCTCTCAAAAACCCAAAAGAAAACAAAAGGCCAAGTGGCTCGATCAAAATCCCAATCAATTTCATATAGAAATATAATCACATACCTTTTTTGTCAAGCATTTCAAAATTATCTTCTGAAATCTAAAATCAATTCTCTTTACCTTTATATTACCTGCATATCTTACATAACAATATGTCCAATCACAATATACAAAACATTTTATCGACTTTCTTACAAATGTCAATATTTATTCATTCAAATATTATTTTAGATTATATTAGAAATATCAATTCTCGATTGGGAATGCATAATTCCTTACTTAAGTTAGTATAAGCATTTATGTGTTTCTTATATTTATTTTCATCTTACCACTTTAGTTTATATCTATTCCTATTCAATTGATTCTTCCATTTTCCATATGAATTCAATTTATGTTTAACTCTGAATATTTAAATTCTATTTTTCATTTATAACAAATTCATGTCATTATTTCAAATAAGTTTCAATCACTAATTTATTTCAATTTCCAATTTGAAAACGTTTGTCGTTAACAATATTTTCAAAAACTTCAAAAAATTTCTAACTCTCAAAATTTCTGAAAATTTTTGGCAGAGGCCCCTTTGTACGGAAGAGCTTTTGCAATTTGACAGTATATATATATATATATATATGTACACATCGACCCACACGGTCGGAAAAACCAAAAACAGTTCATATTTCCTAGTTTGTATTGCGTAGGCGTACCTTATTTAGCATTTTAAGCAAGCGGCTTATTTAATTAAGCATATGCGCGGCCAAAATCTCGCTAAACGGTCTTCTGGTACCTGTACTTACTCAATTTATACACATAAGTAACATATTTATGAAATTTATAACATTTCATTCATTTAAGCAACTACAACACATCAATAACATAAGCAAGGCAATATAAGTAACTTCATAACAAATTTATTTAGTTTCCAAACTAGTTCCGTTTGTTTATGACTGACACAAATACCGTTTGCATTCAACTTTAAGTGGGTTACAACACATTTACTTAACTCCAATTCTTAATTATGTCCAAACAAATCCATTTTCAATTTAATTGATTTCCAAAATCAATTCCTGCTTCTTATCAATTCAAAAACATATTTTATAAACAATTATACGTGAATCAAGTTGTATAAACAAGTAATAAGGTTTCCAGATTAATTCAATTGCTTTTACTTGATTTATATCTTCATATCCGATTCAGAATGATTTTCAATATCGTTCTTTTATTCAATTCATTCTTAATCCGAACTATTTTGTATTCATGGCAGTTTATTCAGAAATCAAGTTTATTTACTTTTATTATTCCATAGAACTTTATTTAATCTTGTTTATGACACCAACAATTATTTCATGCAAATTCGACAATATTCATTCAAACAAACAATTTCTTTAGTTTTATAACTATTTTAAAATTGATTCCAACTCAAGTTATATATGAAATTTCATTCCATTCTACCATATCCTTACATTGATTTTATTCAACACCATTTTTATTAAGCTCGACAACTTCAATGCTTAAAATTTAACAATCATGTCCCAAATTTTGTTTAAGTCATGCTTCATTTAATTTTAGACTTAAGTTAATTTACTTCAAATTATTTATCTTTCATAACTTAAGTTTATTTCATTTGCCCATAAATTCTTTTCACAATTTTAATTTGATTCTATTTAAATCAAATCTCTTTCATTTACTTCTTAGCTCAATTAATTATTTCATTAAAAAATTTCAATTCCCTTGTTCGATTCATTCTTGAACTTATTTAACTTATTACAAGACCATTTTCACTTTATTTATTCACAATTGGATTTTTTTTGCACTTCTAACCATTTATATTTAATCCAATTTCATTTTATTTGCTGACCAATCCAAGTTGAATTTTATATTTACAATTCAAGGTCTCTTCCTCCCTTTCACTTAAATTCACTCTCCACTTTTATTAATTTACCATTCAACCTTTATTTAACCAATTCAAAGTTTATCCACATATTCAAGTGACTAATTTATCCTAAATTAGTTTACTCCCAATTTATAATTCAATACTTGATTTTTAGCTTCAAAAAATCTCTTCATTTAAATTTCTTTGGTTCAATTCTATTTTTATATTCAGGTTTGGATTTCTATTCATTTCCCAAATTCAAACAATCTATTTGGCTTATTTATTCCACCTTAATTTTATAAGTCCCACTTCTTATTTATCTTCACACTTCCATTTATTTACAGTTAACCACATTCCCATTTTATTTTAATTCAGGTTTATACATTTTTACTTAGCCAAGTATATATTTTATTTCAACGCTTCTCAATTCTTTTATAAGCTATCGAAGTCCTATTTATTCAAATTCAAATTTCACTTAGCTTACATTAAATTCAACCTCATTTCATTATTATGAATTTTACCCAACTGAGATTTTATTACAATATCATCTACACCTCAATTTAATTCATCTTCATTCAAATTCAAACATTAACTTAGCTTAAGATAATTCCAGTTCAATCAAAGTTCTCAATCCAATTAAATTTGCTATTTACCATCCAATCACATCCAAAGTTTAAGGTACTTCACCAATCTATTTTATTCAATGAACTTTCACTTTCTTCGAAATCACCCTTCCATAAATTTTAAATCTTAAGTTAATTTAATTATTGCAACTTCGTACTTAAATTCATTTCCAATTTATTTGATACTTGTCTAGATCAAATCCCATGTGATTTAATTAACCATTCTAAATTTGTTAAGATAATATCCAAGACCAATTTATTCTATCCATACTTGATTTGGATTTTATTTGTAAATTCAAACTATCTTTACTCTAATCCAATTCATAATAATTGTGATTCATATTTAATTTGACTTACCATTCAATGGAATTTCTATTTATAACTCGGGTTCCATCACTAAATTCCATTTTTAAACTGAATTTTATTTTCAGTTTAATTCAATTTACTTCCATTCACATAACTTGAATTAATTTCAATCCACTTTAAGTTTTATTTCTCATTTCAACTTCATTTAAAATCTACTAATTTATCCCTTCCAAAATATTAATTAAATTTCAAGTTTTAAATTTTAATCTAAGTTAAATTTCCATCTTTAACTTTTCACTTTGAGTTAAAATTCAACATTTAATGTTTTCCTTGATTAGATAACTATTTTAAATTTAATTATCTCATTTAATTTCAGAAAATATTCCTATTATATCAAAATGTGTTTTGGATGAAATTATTTCATTCATCCACTTTTGAAAATCAATATTGTGTCGAATTGCTCTATTTAATTGTTTAGAAACCCCTTCGATACAGTTTTCAAGGCTGTGCCGATGAAGGTTCATATACCACTCAATAAATCAATCAACGCAATATAAAGCCATTTTATATTCACTAACAAATACGCGCTCATATCTATAAATACGCTCAAACTCATTCTAGAGTACCATTGACTCTATTTCTAATGATTAATTCCCCACCAGAGCCAAGGTTCTCGCTTAACCTTTCAGCTCTGATACCAAGTGTAAAGGCCAGCAAATCCATACCCCTTTGAGCTGGCCAAAACCAGCACACTTCAGCTCAAAGTGGAACAAAAATACGGGTCTTTGGTTAAAGGAGAAAGAGGTAGAAGAAGAAGAACAAAACAACATCAGAATCTCACATCGCAGCGGAATAAAATATAATATATAGAATACAGTTTTAAATACAAGAAATCTGTACTGTATACATATATAAACATACCATCATCAGAGTACATCAATCAGTCATACAGAGACAACTATTATATGATCATACACAGAGGAAATAATAGACAAATACGGAAATACGCTCTGTCACCAGCTCGAATCCTGAGCTCCAGCATATAACCTGAACCTGTTTAACTCGGTCTGACCCGAGCATCATATAAAACAACACCCGAGTCAGTATGGAATACCAGCGTGAGAAAATCACACTCAATTGGATTATTAAAGTTTCAAAAATCCTTTGAAAACAAAATCATCTCGTAAGACCACGCCACAAATAAACATGTCGGGTTTTTACCTTACGATAGCTAAAACAATTTTTATTAAAGTTCTCTGATATTATTATAGTGTCTATAGGAAGTAAAATAGAATCTAGATGAAATGCTTGCATCTCACGTTTCAGCAATAGTTGGGCACAAGCAAAACCGTATAGGCGCTTATTGGAGAATGAATTACATACAATGGCAGGGCTACCGGGGTACCGTCCATCACAGTACGTGGTCTAGATCAGAGTACCGAGGAGCCACCCTAACTCCCCTGCAACACAAGACCAGAACCATCCCTTACTGGACAGTCCCAAGCAAGATCACCCCGTGATTAGCGCGACTAACCACCCACTAAGTCGGAAAAAAAGGGACATCTAGACAGGGGAAACCTCACTCTCCAGTGGGGGCTACCCACGAAGTCTTGCTACACCTCCCCTGTTTTAGCGATTCCCGGTTGATGAGGCTTGAGGTTAAGCGTTACCTTTCAAGAACGCATCACTTAGAATGCTCATCGTCCACCTGACGATGTTTTGAAAGAATTCAATCCATACAAGTTGCCCTGGGTTTGGACAAACCGAATCACCATCTTCAACTCTTCACGGTCTTCATTCGTAATCGTTCAAACCGGATCAAAGTGGTTTTCGGATAATTAAATCCGATCCCGGACTCTTCGAAACGATCAGCGCATTGTCCAATATTGATAGTCGGTTATTTAACTATCAATTAATCATACACAAACAACCATCAAATAATTTCCTTAAATTATTTATCTCAAATATCATTCAGATATTATTCCCATTTTAACCCATTTAAATCTAATTTCACGGTCCTTTCATTTCCATGAAATCACTTATCTGATTTCTCATACACACTCAATTTGATTTAACCCTTGAAAATATTTCTTATTTTCTCATTCCCTTCTCAAAAATCAATTTATACTTTGCTTATAAATTTTCAAACTCAATTCCTTCACTTAATAAGATTTCTCCTAAATCTTATCTCATTTAATAACTCACTGATCATCACAAGAGGATTATTAATTGGATTTTAAAAGCATTTGAAAACATTTAGATTTATAAAATAAGAAGTATAGTTTTATACAATTTATGGTTTAAAAGAAATATTTAACATAAAAATTAGAGTTCACATCCAATGAATGATAAATTGTAAACTGGATTTAGAAAATTAAAGTTTATTATAAATATTTGCGTATCCTTTAAAAATAACTACTTCGAAACATTTTAAATTCAAGAAATAGTATACAAAAATTTATAGTGTAGTAATTTAAATACTCCTTTAAAAAAAATAAGTTTATAATTTTAGAAAAACCCAATATCCATCTATAATGCCTCTTGTCCAAATTCACACTTCTTACTTTTGGAAATATTCTACTAATTCCGTTTCAAACAAATTTATAACTCCCTGAGTTTTCTTTTTTTTCATTTATTTATGAAAAAAAATTATTCAAAAATCCTATTTTATAATTTTATTCTTCAATTCAATTCCATATTGTTCCTTAAAAAAAATTCCATTTCATTTCTTAATAAAATTCCCTTATTTTATTTCTTAATATAGTTCTCTTATTTTATTTACTTAATATAGTTTTGCTTTACTTCAAATCCATTCATCGATTACAATATTTTCTTCAAGTCTTTAGCATATAATTTAACCTTTTTCCCCGAACTCAACTTTAGCCAATTTTAAGTATAACCCAAGTAATAGATATTCTTTTTATTTTACTATATTTTCAATAGAAGTAGATCCAATTCCTAAATAGATATTCTTTTAATTTTAGTTTCGTTTAACTTCCTTTAATTTAATTATTTATGATATTTAAAAAATTTCAAATTCCAACTTCGATGTTATTCAACACTTAATAATTCAATTCACATGCAATTTCATATTAATTCATCCAACATATCATATGAAACACATATGTAATAAATATCTTCGAGGAATCCTCTTGGATCCCTCCAACCTGTTTCCCTGCACCCACAGATGTTAGCACAAAATAAAATATAAATTCCACTTCAATGTGGAATATTGCAGTATATGGGTTTATAATATCATCCAGTGAATCAATTATTATAAATCAACCAAACGCGTCAAATGATTTAAATTTAACATTAAAATTTCTTTATGGCATCCAAATGAGTGAGAAAGTCTCACCTTTGCTTTGAGTTTCAATCCATTCCAATATTGCCTTGGTTTCTCGATTTTTGACAATGAATAACAATTATATGGATTTTATTAATATTTGAACAATTGAATAATTATTTATCGTTTAAATAAATTTATGTTAATCTAATAATTTAATTTTAACTGGTGGTGAAATTTTAAACAAAAGACTTAAATTGTCAAAATCCTCTATGTATATATTTTTACTCTAAAGAAAATTAATTTATTTTCTTAACATTTAGTTTTAATTTAAAACAAACAGAATTTTTAACTTTACAGTAAAAATATTTTTCCCTCTGTTTCTGCATATATTCTCTTACTAAAATCCTATTTTTAAACTTCACTACAGTTTCCTGATAAAATTTCCATTTTTTATATATATTTTTTAATCCGTGTGAATATATTAGATAAATTACATATAAAAAAACCCGGTACCTCACTGCTCACTCCAACGAGCATGAACCCAGCCTCGCGCAACCCCTACCATCGATCGAGACTTCAACAACGACTTCGCCCAAATTCGAAATCGTGACCTCCCTGGATTGCTCACGTGCGACTGAGTCGCGGCCATCATATGCCTGCCCTAATCCTTCGTATCGCCTCTGCCATGGCCTCGCGTGCTCGAGCCTCGATGCCAAATCGATCTCTATGCCCTCGCGCGAGCACGCGCCCACATACGCGACTCCTCTTTCACGCCTCTGGTCGCCCCGTCGCTACGCGAGCCCTTTCAGCGTCACGCGAACACGACCAACCCTAGGTCGACCCCTTAAAGCCGCGCCTCGTCTCTATCCCTAGATCAATTCGATTGAGTTAGGGGTTTTTTTTAGGCGAATCGAGATTTTTTTTTCGATGCTCTGAGCTTCAGTAATTAGGTTTAAGGATGAAAGGAAAAGAAATCTTTTTTTAAAAGGAGATAGGAATGGCTTGCTTCGGAAGACATAGCACGATATTTACATTAAAACGATAATTTAATTTTTTTTTTGGCGTTTTAATCTCGTATGACCACAGGATAACTCCAAAAATTACAAAATTTGAAATCCGACAAAAATTCAATATTACGGATCCAACGGAACTGGCTTCGTCGAATTCCGAGACTGTGCCTCGGAAGGATATTTTTAAATGTCAATTTAAATGATGTAAATTTAAAATTGAACAAACGACAGTCAAATTCAATTTTAATCCATCTATTATTTCCAGTATTATCAATATAAATTTTATAAGCCGTTAAAATATTTTTAACAAGCTTACAACTCCAAATTTCATATTTTACCCAATATCCAAATACTACTTTAATAATTAATTAATTCAATAGGTCGTTATATTTTAAATTTTGAATTCTTTTTATTAAATAAAATAGCTTTCCATATTCAAAATCAAATTATAATTCAAATTAAATGTTTAAATTCATTTTACATATTGCAAATTAACTGTGAAAAAGTCGGGTCGTTATTGTCATAGTCAATCACTTATTTCACAAATTAATATTTAAGTATTCTAACTTAGTTTAAATGGTCCGGTTACATAATTTATTTCAGTCTAGCCTATTTTAGTTCTAAACTCAAATCTATATAGAATTGTTGTAGATTACAAATCGATGTTGTTTCGGGTGTTTGCTGAAACACGACCCCGGTCTCTTCGAATCCAATGTCATTCTTAAATCCAAGTTGTTTAAGTAAGCAATTTAATTAAAATACCGGATGACAAATTTACATAGCAATTCATCATCAGAAGGCAACCCTCAAAATCGCAGTTCAATACAAACATATCATATCACAGACCATCACAAATTTTCATACTATAAATATCAATCAATCCAGACATTTTATACAATCTATCATCCATAGGAGAGACTTATAAATCCCACAATTATAGTAAATTTAATTAACTAAATTAATTTAATTACTTAAGAATTAATCACCTAACCTTGCTTAATTAAGAAATTTCAAACCATTTAAATTAATAATCATTCTTTAATTACTTTTTATAAATCAATTAATTAATCTTTAATTACTGATTATTATCCTTTAATTATTAATTAATAAACCTTAATTATTAATTAATAAATCTTTATTACTAATTAATTAATTCTTAATTACTAGTTAATTAATCATTAATTACAATTTAATTAATCTCTAGTTACTCAATTAATAAAACCTTAATTAATTATAACCCTTAATTATTAACTAATTACTCTTTAATTACTTTATTAATTTAATTAATCTTTAATTACCAAAGACCTTAATTATCTTTAAGATAACCCATTTCCTTTATTGATTACTTAATTACCATTAACATGTAAATTTAAATCATTTTATCTTTTTAATTAACTATTTAATTTTATTTAAAATTAAATTTAAAATAACTTAAGAATTTAACTTAATAAATTTAAGTTAAACAAATCATGCCACTCTCTTGAACAAAATATTTATGAACATTATTCTCAAGAAATTAATTTTAAAATTAGTTTAAACTAGATTTACTTTAAATTTTAAAACTTGCTTTCATTTGTATTTTAAAAAAAAATTGTTATAATATTTACTTCAGGTTCAACCCGAATCTTACCCGAGTCTAGCCAGGTGACTATATTCTCTCTCTTTTTAAAAAAAAAAAACTTGTTAAAATTTTAAACTGTTGACATGTCTTAACACTCACGAACACACCCCTGAGCCCTTACTCGGTCTAACGATCCAATCTCCCGTGTTTGACTTCGAGCCACATCCTTCTCCTCCAACACATATACACCCAGACACCAATGATACCTATGCACCATGCACACCAACCCAATCGCCTCTAATCATTGCTCTGACCATCATCATGTCGGCGACGACCTACTCGAACCCAATGATCACCCAAAACCATGAGCCTCCTCGTAAATCTAAATCGAACCCATCGACCCCTACCTAGAACAAAACCAGTCACTAGAAACCCACCTTGTGCTTTCACCTCTGACCACCAGTAACCACACATTCATGTCCAGAGCCTCGCCACTCTCCCACGCATCGATCCTACCACATGCGATCGACTCCAGCATCTCAACGTTGATGAACTAGTGTAACGACTCGTAATTTTCGGTAATTAATTTTTATTAATTTAATAAGTTTTGGTAATTTAATTCAAAAAGAGAATAAAACGTTGTAATTTAATAATGGAATCGCTAAAATAAAGGTGATAATGTTAATGCTAGTTAATAAATAACTAAATTAGTGCAAACCCAGTTAATTAAAACAATTGCAAGGTTATAATTGATTGTATTTAGTAAATTGGAAAAAATATTTAACAAATATAATTAAATATTATGTTACTGTAAATTAAGATAATATTTGAAAATAACGTCAATTCTATTTTTAATATGACAATTGTTTGATTTAAAGAACGGAAATCAAGATTTATTAATTTATTTGAAATTTAAGTTCAATCATTAAATTAATTGCAAATAAATAAAGATTTATTGATTAAAACTTAATAAACGGATAAATTGTAATTAAATGAAATTTAATATTTAATAATTACGTTAATAGGAATTTAGATGAAATCTGAGAATATTAATGTAATGGATTATAACAACCATGATTTTTGGATTACTCATGAAATAAATATTTAAAATAGAAATTTTAAATTAAAATTTTTTAAAAAAAAATTAGTGAGATTCATTTTGCAAAGTCAGTAGTCAATAAGTAGTAGCATGTTGTTAATAAAGTGCATTTTGGCCTTCACTTGCACAGAAGAAATAAAGTCCATTTCAAAACAAGTTGAAACAATTTATACATTCTTGGCCGTCAACAATTTATAAGCAAAGGTTAATCAAGTGTTGTCACCCACACAAATTGTGTAAAAAACATGAACACTTTGCATTGTTTCTAGCATCATTTTTGTCTTGATGTCATATTCATTTTTAAAGCAAAGTGTGAACACAGTTTGGCCATCATCATTTTATTTGTAGCTTTTATTCACCTATACTGAAGCACGTTTTTCTCTTTAATGCATTTGTACCCAAACCTCTGCCAACATATATTTTTGACTTATACACAATCGTGGAAAATAAAAGTAAGCTGGCATTTTTCATGTGTTTCAATTTCTTCAGTAGCTCTTCAAATAGATTAATGGAAGATTGAATTATTACTTTCTTCTCAGTTCTCAGTTGCTATTGTTTTTTTGAACCCAAATCCAAGGTGAGTGAAAAACTCACATTTCTAATTTAAAAATAATGTTGCCTATTTTTGATATGTTAATTTATTCTTGGGTTGACACTTTTTTGTTGTTGAATTGTTTACGATTGTATGCATTATTTTCGTATGTAATATCTTGTTATCTTTTGCAAGCTACCTGCTTATCTCAGTTCTTTTATGGATCTCAACTTTATTATCTACATATGTTTTCTATTATGGTATTTGACTGTTATGGGATCTTATTACAAAATATTGGTATTCTTATTTGGTTATTGAATTTCATAAAGACTATGCGCTAACTGGGACTTCTTGATATACATTGGTTCCTCCTGATTTTATCTTGGTAATATTTTTATGATGTATACCTTCACGTGTTTGATTTTCTATCCTCTCTTCCACCATCGATATTTGTATTCTTGGATCTTGGGTTTCTCTGTGGTCTTTTGGTCTTCGACATTTAAATTTTTATACGAAACTAAGTTTCAGGCATTTATATTTTGTTCGCATGTGTAAGTGTAGCGTGTAACTGTAGTGTGCCTGTAACATTGTGCGTGAAATATATGTCTAGATCATCATTTATTTTGCGAGTTATTCTCATTATTTGCATTAAGTATGTTTTAGCAAAGAGTAATTAAGTAAGTTTTGACAAAATCCAAATCAAGTCCAGGCTAGCATGGAAAAATTATTTAGTCCAGACCATTAGTTTTTTTAGTTGTGTGCAAAATGGTATGGTGTAATATTTGTTTGAGTATGTGGTTATTTACTGTGCCTTATTTATTTCGTGTGCATGGAAAGCTATCAGGTTAGAGTGTATGTGCATGAGCATTAGTGCTTGAAATTGGTCCAGGCTACTTAATGTTTTACGTGAGTATGGTGAAAATAAAAGAAATGAACAAGTCCAGGTCACTTTGCTTGCTTTTATTATTTGCATGAAAAATTAATGTATCCAGGTCATCTTTTTGTGTCCACTTTGTGTACGTGAGTGCAAATGCAGGTCCAAACTTTATACACCATTATATAGTGCGTGCGTTCCTAGTTATCTCATTTTTGTAGTCCTTTTAGTACGTGTATGAATATAGTTACTAAGTCCAGGCGGTGCAAGTTTTGATGAAAATATATAGTCGAGCAACTTGTTTATTAATTTACGTTGAACCGGCGTTTCATTTTAAAACGTATTTAGTTGCCATTATTTCTATAATAGAATTTTTACGCCGATATTATATTTTGAAGCGTGTTGTTTTGATGCGATTTTTGACAAATAAAAATTACTATCGTTTTGACTTTAGTAACCGTCAAATTAAAGTGAATTTTTAAGCAGGTATTCCGTAACGCTAATTTGATATCCGTTTTTACGATGTTTTATGAAGCGCAATTTCTTTGTCGAAATTGTTACAGATGTTGCTGTTTTAATCACGTGTTTTCAAATCGTTTTAAAATAAAATTGTTTCCAAAAATTTCACAGTTTTTGCTTTCAAAAGAATGCGGAATCGATTTAAACGTTTCAGCAAAATTGAGGACTATGAACCCTTACTTTTACTGATTCAATTAATTCCGGACTTGACCATTTGAGAACGTAAATGTTATTCATATAAAATACGCAATTTTGCATTTTCAAAAAACGATGAGGAGATTTAAACGATTTAGCAAAAGTGCGAAGTATCGAACCACGCTATTACTAATTCGGTTAATTCTGTACTCGTTAATTGAAATATATGTTGTTTGATGATTTTAATTATTTTTTTGGGCTTTCGAGTCACTATGCTGGACCTTCGGGTCATATGATGAACCTTTAGGTCAATTACCGATACTAGACCTTCGGGTCATCTGTTGGACCTTCGGGTCATATGTTGGACCTTCGGGTCATTTGTTAGGCGCCAAAATTATACTACTTGGTAGGCTTCGGCCATATGAGATGTACGTGCAGCATAGCTATAACTCGCCATCTGCTGGGATCGATCCACTTTTATGTTGATTTTCTAGTTACCTTATTTTGATTTCTAGATTCTGCGTATTGTTGTTTTGAATTCAATTGTGAATTTGAAAGTTGATTTTGATGGTGTTTAATGAGATTTCTTCATTTAAACAATGTTCATTACTATGTTGTATAGTCTGATCCGAGACTTTAATTTTGTGTATAGTCTCATCCGAGACTATAGTTTTATGTATAGTATCGTTCGAGATTATAATTTTGTGTATTGCCGTTTTGAATTCAATTGTGAGTTTGAAAGTTGATTTTGATGGAGTTTAAATTGAGATTTTTTCATTTAAACTATGTTGAATGTTTGTGCTGAGTAGTCTCATTGGAGACTATAATTATTTTCTTATGTGTTATTTATCATACACTTATTTCTGAAGTTTAAATTAGATTGATCCGTTTATTATTTTCCTTTATATAATACTCGGGTCAGACCGAGTTATTTCAGGATAATCGCTATCTATGATTTTGTTGCCGCTTCAGTTTTTGGTATTTCACATCATCTTTTATCTAGACTTCGAGGTGTTTCATTTTGGTGCATTGACTCTCGTCTCATATATGTTGATGACATGTAAATGTACATTTGGTTTATGTGAACTATCGATTGTTGTAGCATGTATCCAGACTTGTCTTCCTCTATATATCTGATATTTCTGTTCTGATGTGATTATACTTATCTACGTTGTTGTTATTACGAGTTGTTCTGAATTTTTCTTAAGCCACCGTAGTTTCGTTTTAGATTTGGATTGAATATATATCTTTGGGGTAATTTACACAACTCCTATCGATGTAATCAATACTCATGTAAGGCATAACTTACGGATGGTCGCTTCTAACAAGTCTTATTCTTCGCGATAGCACATGTTATTCCTTACAATATCCCTTGCTATTGTGGGCATAGAGGTGGGGCATCACAGCTTGGTATCAGAGCCGAGATTCAAAAAAAATTATAATAAACATAGAACAGAAGCAGAATGGAAGATGTGTTACAACTATTCGAGGGTTTTATTCGTGCCTTTTTAATCTATTCCTTCGTTTTTCTTAAACTTTTATCCTCTCCAACAAGTTGTAATATGTCTAGGAATATATATCATATTTCCATAGTATTCCATTTGTTAAATTCCTTTTCAATCTTAGATTTGAAAGTAGGTCGCTGAGTTTCTAAGTGTCCTTCTGCTCCTAAGGGTTTCAAATATGGGAAGCTTAATGTTGCTAAAGCTTCTGGTGATTCTTCTAAGCCCAAAGGTATTACACCTTCTGTTTTGGAAGGTTTTATATTATTCATGGCCGTTCTATTAGAGTTCTTTTAGATATAGGTGCATCGCATTCATTCGTGTCAAAGGAGCTAGTTGATGTTATTCCTTTGGAAGTTGTTAGTCTTTACGACCCTTTGAGGATTGTAAATCCTATTGGTAGATTCGCTACTCTTGGTTTGTTCTGGGCTGGTGTTGAGATTATTCTTTGTGGTTTTTCCTTTCATGCAAATCTGCAAGTTATGGATCATCTTAGTCTTCATATAATTTTGGTAATGGATTGGCTCGTCCGTTATGAAGATCAATCCTATGTCCCGAAAGAACTTTATATCTCAAGCATCCTGATGCTATTGAGTAGTTATCTATTATATTTCGAAGCATGGATCATACTTCGAATGATTTCATTTCTTCCTTCGAATTGGAGGATGTCTTAGCTAATATTCCAGTTTTTGTGATTTTCTAATGTCTCTGAGCCTATTTCATGTTTGCCACCGAAGAGGGCAATTAAGTTCTATATTGATCTTATCTCTGGTGCTCGTCCTGTCAGTCGTCCTTCCATGAGGAAGCCTGCTAAGTAAAATGAGGAACTCAAGCAACAATTATCTGAATTGGAAGCCAAGCAATTTACTCGTTCTAGCTCATCTCATTAGGGCGCCGCCGTTGTCTTTGTTAAGAAGCCAGATGATACTCTTAGGCCTTTCATTGATTATCGCAGGCTTAACGAGCTTATTATCAAAAAATATGTATCCATTACCTAGGATCAACGACATATTCGATCAATTAAGTGGCCTTAAGCTCTTCTCCCAACTCGACCTTACTACCGGTTTTCATTTGGCTACGAGTTGCGGAAGTTAGCATTCCACTTACCGCATTCCGCACTCGTTATGATTCTTATGAATGACTTATTATGTCATTCAGTTTTCCCAGCATATTTCATCCATTTTACGAATCGAGTATTCTACGAATATCTCGATGACTCCATTTGTGTATTTATTGATTTTGGATGAAACAGCAATTTAAAATTTTTTCAAATATTTTTCATGAGATTTATTTACATGTATTATTGGATTTGTGTTTATCATGTAGAAGATGATTTTGTGATTGTATTACCCATTGAGTGTTGTAAGAATTCTGGTCGATGTGCTTGATCAACGTTATCGATATGAATCTCCTAAACACTTTGATAAGACAATTTGACACAATAAATTGATCTATAAAAAGTAAATTTTTCTAAAAAATGATTTCGTAAAGATAATTGAAACTTTGGAAGTTTTAGCTTTTCAGGAAAGAAGATTATTTGAAAGAACTCTTTTTCGATACTCTTATCTTTGTGATCCCTGAAGGGAGCCAAGACTTTATTATTTGTACCAGTGCTAGCCGTATTGGTTTCGGTGTTGTTCTCATGCAAAAAGATAAAGTAGTTGCCTATGTTTCTAGGCAACTAAAGCCTAACGAGATTCGTTATTCTACCTATGATTTGGAGTTAGCCGCCATAGTATTTGCTTTAAAGATTTGGCGACATTATTTATTGGGCGAGCATTTTGTTCTCTTCACCGATCACAAATCTTTGAAATATCTATTCAGTCAGAAAGAACTTAGTATGAGGCAACAGCGTTGGCCAAATTTCTTGCTTCATATGATTTCAATATTCGGTACACCCCTTGGTAAGGGTAATCGAGTGCTGGTGCGCTTAGTCGCAAGTATCAAGTTGTTGTTTCCATGATGCTAGCAGAGTGGAATATATGGGAAGCTTTATCTCTTTGTGATAATAGAGGCTGTCCTTCAGTTTCTGATTCTCCCGTGCTTTTATTTAGTATGGAAGCTCGTCCTAGTTTGTTAGATTGTGTTGTCGATGCCCAGAAACAAGATCCCGATCTCTCTTATCTTATTCAGAGTTGTAAATCGGAATCCCGAAGTGATGATCTAAAGGATTTTGATTTTGATATTCATGGTTGTATTCGAAAGAAGGGAAGGTTGATCTTGCCTAATGTTCCTAATCTTAGAAATGACATTCTTGAGGACTTTCATCGTTCTAAGTATACTATCCATCCAGGTGGTAGTAAGTTGTATGCTGATATGAAACGCTTAAACTTTCGGGAAGGTATGAAGCGCGATGTTGCAAGTTATGTGAGTCGTTGCATGATTTGTCAACTTATTAAAGCACAACACCAGCCTCCTAGTGGTCTTTTGCAACTTCTTGAGATTCCATTATGGAATGGGATCAGATTTCTATGGACTTCATTATTGGTCTACCTCGTTCGGGGTCGGGCCATACTAGTATTTGGGTGATTGTTGACAGATTGACCAAATCAGTCCATTTTATTCCTGTCAAGTCCAATCGGACTGCTTCTTGTCTTTTGTGGTAGTTGGAAAGACCACATATCATTTGTTGAATTTATTTATAACAACAATTTCCAATCTAGTATCGGTATGGCTCCTTTCGAAGCCCTTTACGGAAGGTCGTGTCGATCACCATCTTGTTGGTTGGAATACGAGGATAAGTTAGTTCTCGGCCCCGATTATATTCGTGAATCTTCTGAGAGGATTGATATTATTAGACAAAGAATGAAAGAGGCTCAGATTAGGCAGAAAATTTATGCCGATCATCGTAGGAAGCCTTTGGAATTTTCTGTTGGCGATCGCATATTTATTCGTGTTTCTCCAATGAAGGGTGTGGTGCGTTTTAGTAGCTTCGGGAAATTGGATCCTCGATATATTGGACAATTTCCTATTACGGAATGCATTGGCCCTATTGCTTATCGTGTATCGCTACCTATTCCAATTTTCGGGAATTCATGACGTATTTCATGCATCTCAGCTTCGTCGATGCCTTCGAGATTCGGATTCTATTATTGATCCCCATATGTTGCAAGATCTTGAGATCTCACCCGACTTCTATTGTGCAAAATCCTATTCGTGTGCCAGCTTTGGAGGTTAAACGCCTTCATAATAAAGAAGTACCGCTTGTGAAAATTCAATGGTCCGAAAACCGCAAAGATTGCACTTGGGAAACCAAAGAATTCATCGAGCGTTCTTATCCTGGTTTTCTCTCCTCTTTGGGTGGAGGTGAGCATTCTTTATTCATCTATTCTATATTAAATCTTTGTTGTGAGGAAAAATTTGTGTTATAAATAACTTCTACTACGACGCAATTTTTATAAGGAGGGGACTCTGTAACAACCATGATTTTAGGATTGCTGACGAAATAAATATTTAAAATAGAAATATTAAATTAAAAATTTGAAAATAAATAGTGAGATTCATTTCGCAAAGTTGGTAGTCATATTAGTAGTAGCATGTTGTAAATAAAATGCATTTTGGCATTCACGTTCACAGGGGAAATAAAGTCCATTTCAAAACAAGTTGAAACAATTTCTACTTCTTGGCTGTCAACAATTTATAAGCAAAGGTTGATCAAGTGTTGTCACCCACACAAATTGTGTAAAACACATGAACACTTTGCATTATTTCTAGCATCTTTTTTGTCTTGCTATCACATTCATTTTTAAAGCAAAGTGTGAACACAGTTTGGCCATCATCATTTTATTTGTAGCTTGTACTCACCTCTACTGAAGCACGTTTTTCTCTTTGATGCATTTGTGCCAAAACCTATGCCAACATATATTTTTGACTTATACACAATCGGGGAAAAGAAAAGTATGCTGGCATCTTTCATTTGTTTCAATTTCTTTAGTAGCTCTACAATTAGGTTAATGGCGGATCAAATTGTTGCTTTCTTCTCAGTTCTCATTTGCTACTGTTTTTTTGAACCCAAATCCAAAGTGAGTGAAAAACTCACATTTCTAATTTAAAAATAATGCTGCCCGTTTTTGATATGTTATATTATTCTAGGGTTCACACTTTTTGTTGTTGAATTGTTTACGATTGTATGCATTATTTGCTTATGTAATATCTTGTTATCTTTTGCATGCTACCTGCTTATCTCAGTTCTTTTATGGATCTCAACTTTATTATCTACATAAGTTTTCTATTATGTTATTTGAGTGTTATGGGATCTTATTACAAAATATTGGTATTCTTGTTTGGTTATTGAATTTCACAAAGACTATGCGCTAACTGGGACTTCTTGACATACATTGGTTCCTCATGATTTTATCTTGGTAATATTTTTATGATGTATACCTTCACGTGTTTGATTTTCTAACCCCTCTTCGACCATCGATATTTGTATTTTTGGTTCTTGGGTTTCTCTGTGGTCTATTGGTCTTCGACATTTAATTTTTTACATGAAACTGAGTTCCAGGCATTTATATTTTGTTCGCATGTGTAAGTGTAGCGTGTACGTGTAGTGTGCCTGTAACATTGTGCATGAAATATATGTCCAGATCATCATTTATTTTGCAAGTTATTCTCATTATTTTCATTAAGTATGTTTTAGCAAAGAGTAATTAAGTATGTTTTGACAAAATGTAAATCAAGTCCAGGCTAGCGTGGAAAAATTATTTGGTCCAGGCCATTAGTTTTTTTTAGTTGTGTGCACAATGGTTTGGTGTAATATTTGTTTGAGTATGTGGTTATTTACTTTGCCATATTTATTTCGTGTGCATCGAAATTTTTTTGCACAAGCTATCAGGTTAGAGTGTATGTGTATATGCATGAGCATTAGTGCTTGAAAATGATCCAGGCTACTTAATGTTTTACATGAGTATGGTGAAAATAAAAGAAGTGAACAAGTCTAGGTCACTTTGCTTACTTTTATTATTTGCATGAAAAAATTAATATATCCAGGTCATATTTTGTGTGTCCACTTTGTGTACGTGAGTACAAATGCAGGTCCAAACTTTATATACCATTATATAGTGCGTGTGTTCCAAGTTATCTCATTTTTGTAGTCCTTTTAGTACGTGTATGAATATAGTTACTAAGTCGAGGCAGTGCTAGTTTTGATGAAAATATATAGTCGAGCAACCTGTTTATTAATTTACATTGAACCGGCATTTAATTTTAAAATGTATTTAGTTGCTGTTATTTTTATAACGGAATTTTTACGCCGGTATTATATTTTTGAAGCGTGTTGTTTTGTTGAGATTTTTGACGAATAAAAATTACTGTCGTTTTGACTTTAGTAACTGTCAAATTAAAGTGAACTTTTAAGAGGATATTCCGTAACGCTGATTTGATATCCATTTTTACGGTGTTTTGTGAAGCGTAATTTCTTTGTCGAAATTGCTACAGATGTTGTTGTTTTAGTCACGTGTTTTCAAATCGTTTTAAAATAAAATTGTTTTCAAAAATTTCACAGTTTACGCTTTCAAAAGAATGAGGAATCGATTTAACCGCTTCAGCAAAACTGAGGACTATGAACCCTTATTTTTACCGATTCGATTAATTCTAGACTTGTTCATTTGAGAACGTAAAATGTTATTTATATAAAATAAACAATTTTACACTTTCAAGGAAACGATGAAGAGATTTAAACGATTTAGCAAAAGTGTGGAGTATGGAACTACGCTTTTACTAATTCGGTTAATTCCGGACTCGTTAATTGAAATATATGTTGTTTGATGATTTTGATAATTTTGTTGGGCATTTGAGCCACTATGCTGGACCTTCGGGTCATATGATGGACCTTCGGGTAAATTACCTGTACTAGACCTTCGGGTCATATGTTGGACCTTCGGGTCATTTGTTCGGCTCCAAAAATTATAGTACTTGGTAGGCTTCGACCATATGAGATGCACGTGTGGCGTAGCTAAAACTCGCCATCTGCTGCGATCAATCCACTTTTATGTTGATTTTCTAGTTATCTTATTTCGATTTCTAGATTCTGCGTATTGCTGTTTTGAATTCAATTGTGAATTTGAAAGTTGATTTTGATGGAGTTTAATGACATTTCTTCATTTAAACAATGTTGTATATTTTGATCCGAGACTATAATTTTGTGTATAGTCTCATCCGAGACTATAGTTTTGTGTATAGTCTCATTTGGGATCATAATTTTGTGTATTGCCGTTTTGAATTCAATTGTCAATTTGAAAGTAGATTTTGATGGAGTTTAAATTGAAATTTCTTCATTTAAACTATGTCGATTGTTTATGCTAAATAGTCTCATTCGAGACTATAATTATTTTCTTAAGTGTTATTTATCATACACTTATTTCCGAAGTTTAAATTAGACTGATCCGTTTGTTATTTTCTTTTAAATAATACTCGGGTCAGACCGAGTTATTTCAAGATAATCGCTATATCTGATTCTGTTGCCGCTTCAGCTTTTGGGATTTCACATTATCTTTTTCTAGACTTCGAGGTGTTTCTTTTTGGTGCATTGACTCTTGTCTCATGCATGTTGATGGCATGTAAATGTACATTTGTTTTATGTGAACTATAGATTGTTGTAGCATGTATCCAGACTTGCCTTCCGCTATATATGTGATATTTATGTTCTGACGTGATTATACTTATCTACGTTGTTGTTTTTATGAGTTATTCTGAATTTTTCTTAAGCCACCGTACTTTCGTTTTAGATTTGGATTGAATATATATCTTTGGGAGTAATTTATACAACCCCTGTCGATGTAATCAATACTCATCTAAGGCATAACTTACCGATGGTCACTTCTAACAAGTCTTATTCTTCGCGATAGAAAACGTTATTCCTTATAATATCCCTTGTTATTGTGAGCATAGAGTTGGGGCGTCACATGCATCATGAACCAATTTTAAATTTCATCCATTTGATAATAATTTTGTTGGATACATAATTTAAAATCAAATAAATGATTCATTGGAATTTCAATAGATAATTAATGAATCGATGAAAATTGAAATTTAATTGCGGTAATGGCTAAATCAATTAACTTGGAATTGATATCTAAATTTGCTTAAATTACTGTAATTGTTTAAGAAATCAAAAATGATAAGATTTGCTAATTATGGAATTAAAATTGAAAAAGTGATTTAACTAATTAATTATTAATTTATTTAATTAACTGGAAAATAGCCATTTTGGTCACCGACTTGGATTTCGACGAAACTAGTTTCATCGGATCCATAACGGTGTATTATTGAAGGATTTCAAGTTTTAGAGCGATCGAACTTGTCGTTTGATCGTACAGGCTCGAAACGCCTAGAAATCAATGAAATTGAAATCAACTGAAATCAGTTTGAAATAACTTGATTTTTGCATAACTTCTTCATACGATAGAACTTGGACTTAAAACCTGTTCCATTGCATTTAAAATATCTCAAAACATCTATTTTATTATATGGGTTGACCCATTTTCGTTCCGGAGTCGAAACGGGCTTTTCGGGTCAATTAGCGTTCAAAACCCAAACCAATCGAGCCCATTGTTTCTTTTCTGACCTACCTATATACACCTCGTTATAAACCCTAGCCTATTTATTATGTTCATTATTCTATACGTACAATACCATTTATCCTCCTTATTTCAATTGAGACAAAAACCCTAAATTCCCAATTCAATTTCAAATCTAAATTCAATCTCCTCAAACTATATCGAATTATATATCGTTCTAAAGCTCTCGACGAGCGCAAGTCAGATCTGCAGTCTGTTTCTCGATCTGAGTTTTTGTGTGGCCAGAAATTGAGGTTTATCTCATGGTCGTTCATCGTGTCTTGATCATCTTTCACGGATCACCAAATTGAACTTACCATCGCATGGAGAGGACCACACGTTGTTCATCGAAGATGTTCGTTTTGTTTATTAACGGTTGGATTTTGCGTATAATTTGACTGGGGTTTCAGTTAGGCACGGTGGCTGCTGCAGTTTTGAGGCATTGATCGCCTGGGGGGGTCATCGCGAGTATGGTGACGCATCGTAGGTGGAGGACGGCACGCATCGTGGCCGTGCACGATGGCCAATGGTTGGCGGCTGTAATTCGTTCACGTGCCATGGTTTCTTCCATGCAGTGTTCGATCTGAGGGTCGAATAGGGTTCTAGGACGCGTTTGATCTATCTGGAGAGAGAGGTGGCGTGTGTTATTTTTTTATTTTATTAAAAATTTAAATCGTATGTGTTCTAATGCGTAACTTTCACGTACGAGGTCCAATTTACGCGTGCTTTCTTGCGTTGGGATCGTATTAAAATTCCAGACATTTTGGCACTCGTTTTGACGGATTCTAAGACTATTCGAATTTTGGATTTAAATTGGATTTAAATTCAATTTAAATTCAAAAGGTGAGTGTTTTAACTCACTCACAACTTCTAAAATTTCTTGTATTTGTTAAATTGATTTATGATGTGATTAGAAATTTATTTATGACTCTATGGCATATTTTTAATCATCATCTCTGTTAAATTGAATTTATTTGAATTAAATTGTTATTTAAATTATTATTTCACATAAGCTGTCGGTTAAATTTTTATTTAATTTATTATTGAATATAGACTGCCAGTAAATAACTATTATTTATTATCTCTTCTATATTGATGTTATTGTTTGAATTGGATGATGATTGCGATAAACGTTGATGATTGATATTGGATGAACGGATGTTGTATTTTATATTGTTATTAACTGCAAGTTGTTATGGATTTTATTTCATTCGGTAATGCGGTTTGAAATGATATATAACCGTATTTATATTTTAAATTGCGGATTGAAATGATAAATATTCGTATCACTTGACCATAGGATAGAAAATTTTATGATATTATATAATGTTATTGTGTTCTTGATTTCGAACTATGTATGATGTGCTAATATAAAATAAGTTTAATAATAAAGTTGGATTTTATGGAAGATAATATGGTTAAGTATTTAAATCATATGTTAATATATAGAGTTTATAATGATTTAAATAAATTAAGGTTGGAAGATAAATCAGAAATTTATTTGAAGTTGAATTTATTAGAATTAACTCAAACAAGTTGATGTGAAATTTATTAAATTGGAAATTTAAAAAGGTATGATTATTATAACTTGATTTTTGAGTTAAGGTGAATTAAAGGAGTATTTCAAGTATAAATAAATTTAAGAAAATAGTTAGTTATTTGGGATTTATTTAAATGATAATGGATTTATTTAGTAAAAATATTTCAAAACTAAATAATATAAATTTAATTTGATATGTATATATGAAATTTCCAAACTCGGTTTTGAAGTTGTTGAATATTTAAAGTTGGAAATATATTGAATTTGGAATGGTTTATTTTGTGGATCAAATCTGTTTTGAAATCGATATAATTTGGAATAATTTATTTGGAAATGGGATTGAATTGAAGTTTATGATTTGGGAATTGATTTGGAAATCGAAGAGGCTATTTTATATAAAGTATTTTAAATGTTTAAAACATTTAAGTGGTGGAAGTTATGTTCAAAGTTATGAGTTTCAAGGTAATATTCAAATGTTTTGATTTCGAAATGTTATAACTTTGAAAGTGTTATGATTTTAGAAAAGGATATACTGAAATGAAAATGATATCGCATTGATTTGGTTTTGAAAGGCAATGATATTTGGTTTTAGAGTATAAATTAATTTGCAATGACCGCGGTGTTATAATAACGTTTAGTTGTTAAAGAGACCGGGATCGGAAGTTGTCATACTCTCGGCCAACTACGAAAACCAATTTAACAACCGTGTACGCAGTGGAGATTCCAAAATGAAGTAGGATGGTAGCGACGTTCTATTAAGGTATATACGTGGACTCGACTCCGGTGAGTTGGCATAAGGTGGCTAAAACAGGAGAGATTCTCAGACCAAGGGGTAGCCACTCTTATCGCACACACTCCTTCGATATTATACTTTGACTTTTGGATTGATTCGGTGGCCATTTTTTATTTTTTTATTTTGGGGGTGTGGCTTGAGGTGGACGGTAGTAGTTGCTACGCGTTACCACCAGCCCGGATGCGTAATTGGTATATCTACCCTGGCATTGCCTTGTTGTGCCGTGTCACCTACCCTAGCGAGCCTTGTACGAGTTTGATTTGTGTCATACATATGGAGTATCCTCTGGTAGCCTACCGATCAGGAGGTATTATGTTACTGTATAGACTATTGGCATTATTACGTGTTAAGGTGGAAAATGTAAAGCCTTAACGCTATTTAAAATTAAGTTTATTTTACTAATAGACATTATAATAGCGAAATATTACTACATAGTAAATAGTTTAACGGATCCTTAGGAGATGTGAATCTCGAGCATCTCTTAAGTTACTGCACTTATGTTAGACACTGGATAGGAGATGTCAAATCCTGTAAATATCTCTGACGCCGTTCCACTCATATTATTTACTATTGATTTAACTTACATAAGATCTTTTAGTTCTGACTCGAGTGTTTTGTCTTTTCAATTCGCTTGGGTCAGTCTGAGCATTATAGGTTTCGAAGACCATATTTCTAGGGGATGAAGACGAAGATTGTATTATTACTATTATTTATTATATTATTCCGCTGCGTCCATACTGTTCCGCTGCATTATTTATTATTCTCTAGTATGTTGAACTTTGATATGTACTGTATAAGTATAATCAAATGCTTTGTAAACAGCTTCATGAACTGTTTATTCGATTATTATATTTTATCGTTCCACTGCAAGATTCTATTTTGTTTTTTTCTCTTTCTCTGCTTTTTCTTATTTACCACAAAAATCTGCCCTTTTGTATGGGTTGAGTCTGACATGTGTGGTTTATCATCGACTTAAAACGTACAAAAAGGCAGGATGTTACATCTGGTATAAAAGCTTTGGTTTAGCGATAAACCTTAGCTTTGTGGGGTCTGACTCTTTATTAATAGGGTAGTGATACCCTATGATGAGTCATTGATGTTTATATATAAGAGAGCGTATTTGTTAGTGTTAAAAAATGGTTTTGATATTGTGTTAATTTGTTCCGTTTTGTATTTATAAATTCTGGTTGGTGCATAGGACGCTATGACATCGATAGGGATTTCTAAACACTTAATAGGACAGACCGACATAATATTTGTTTTGAGTATAGGTGAATGAAATAATTTTTCCTATTATATTATATATATATAAAATAATTTTTTTGCAAATAATATATATTTTTGGTTGTAATTTAATTGTTGTTAGGTTGTGAAATTTTTAGATACTAGTTGAAAATAAGATTTGAAATAAAATAAATGAAAGATTGGAAACTTAGAACTTGAGTTTCGGACTTTGCAAAACTTCTTTTGAATGATTTTGGAATATAATAATAATATTATTAGAATTATTTTCTGATATAAATATTTCAATATGATTTGAAAGAACTGTTTTAAAGAAACCTTGGAAAGAAAAAAGTTGCGCACTTCCCCTCTCTGTCGCTGGAAAATAATTTCGGTATGAGTTCAAACATCATCGACATTCATTTTCCAGTTTTGAAGTAGAAAGGCTACTGTAGTAGTTTTACTGCAGATATATTTTGATATACAAATATAAATTTTAAATTGTTCTAAATATAATGGGAGATATAAGTTGCAAGTATATATATATATTTATCTATTATTTTAAAATGATTTGAAATTTAACTCGGTATTTAGTTCTCAAGTTTCTATTAATTAATAGTTTCAATTAGTGTAGTGAAATGGAATTTAAGTAATAATTGAAACCTCTAAATGAAATAAGACATCTAATGCTAAGTTATAAAGGAAATTGAAAGAAAGTTGACATTTGTAACCTCTGAAACAAGGACATTATTATTGAACATTTAATTAATAAAAGAAATGAGAAAACTTGTATAACTTTCAATTACATCCTTAAAAGCATATATATAACTTACCGAAGATTTAAAAGTTGAAATGTTTTATAAGAAAATGTAACGAAAATTGTACAAGTAAAATTATGAAATGAAAGTGTTCGATAGATCGCTTTTATAAATAAGTATTAATGTTATAGAGTTATAAACTTAAGTAATAATTGAAAAGTAACTATAATAAAACCAGATTAAAAGAATTATTGTAAGTGGGTAATTATAAACTTAAGTAAATGAATTGAAATGCTTATAAATTGAATGGAATATGAATACTATTGATAAATGAATGTAAATAAATAAAATTAAGTAATAAATGAATGTAATACAATAAAAAGAAAATTTACATGATACGATTAAATGAAAATAAATGGAAAATTGTAAGAAGTTAAATGTAAATTAAAAAGATTAATCATTATAAGGATGAAAAGGAAATCAAACAACAAATGGTATGAAATGAAATTAATAAGAATGAACTTGATCTATTGTTTGAAATTGTTGCTTGTTTGGTTTATGGTTTTTGGGCAAGGGTACTTTAAAATTGTTTGGATGTTTGAATAATCTATTTAAGTTCATCTAAGACTGTTGAGTAAATGGTGCACTTAATAGTTTATTTTCTGTTCTGTACAGTTTAAAGTTTTTAACACGAACAACTATTTACTTTGTTTGATATGGATGGATGATTGAATGTGTTGATTATGTAAGATGATTGTATGTTGTGTTTGAAATGAGTGTTGTTTTATATTGAATTGTTTGAAACAACTTTAAATATTTCGTTTAATACAATTATTAACTCGTTTTGGATTATATAAGTGAAATACCAGTTATGGAAGCAATTGCTACTGCTTTTGGTTTCAAAATATAAGAGTTGTTTACCCGACAAATAGGTATATTCTCGGATTGCGGTTTTATATGATATTATTTTGTTTTTCCTATGTGGGGATTATTATTTTGGAAATTATATGTAATATTTTGTTATATTTGATGTTTTACTTTCTCTCGAGCCTCTCCGTACAAAGGAGACTCTGCCAAAATTTTCCATAAATTTTGGACTTAGAAATTTTTTGAAATGTTTTCCAAACTTTATTAATTAAGTATAAAAAGATTTAGTGGTTATGAATGGGTATATTTTATTTAAATTAATTAATTTTGTAAATTTACTTGTTTATAAATTTAATATTTAAGTAAGATATATTGACTTCTCAATTCTTCTTTTCCTTCTTCTTCCTTTCGGGGACGAAAAGTTTTGAGTGGGGGAGAGTGTAACGACCCGTAATTTTTGATAATTAATTTTTGTTAATTTAATAAGTTTTGGTAATTTAATTCGGAAAGGGAATAAAAATTTGTAATTTAATAATGGAATCACTAAAACAAAGGTGATAATGTTAATGCAAGTTAATAAATAACTAAATTAGTGCAAACCCAATTAAATAAAACAATTGCAAGGTTATAATTGATTGTATTTAGTAAATAGGAAATAAATTTTAATAAATATAATTAAATATTACGTTAATTTAAATTAAGATAATATTTGAAAATAATGTCAATTCTATTTTTAATATGACAATTGGTTGATTTAAAAAATGGAAATCAAGATTAATTAATTTATTTGAAATTTAAATTCAATCGTTGGATTAATTGCAAATAAATAAAGATTTACTAATTTAAAACTTAATAAATGGATAAATTGTAATTAAATGAAATTTAATATTTAATTATTACGTTAATGCGAATTTAGATGAAATCTAATAATATTAGTGTAATAGATCATGAACCAATTTTAAATTTCATCCATTTGATAACAATTTATTGAATACAGAATTTAAAATCAAATAAATGATATATTGGAATTTCAATTGATAATTGATGAATCAATAAAAATTGAAATTTAATTGAGGTAATGGGTAAATCAATTAACTTGGAATTGATATCTAAATTTGTTTAAATTACTGTAATTGTTTAAGAAATCAAAAATGATAAGATTTGTTAATTATGGAATTGATATTGAAAAAGTGATTTAATTAATTATTAATTTATTTAATTAACTAGAAAATAGCCATTTTTTGCCACCGACTTGGATTTCGACGAAACCAGTTTCATCGGATCCGTAATGGTGAATTATTGCAGGATTTCAAGTTTTGAAACGATTGGACTTGCCGTTTGATCATACAGGCTCGAAACGCCTAGAAATCAATGAAATTGAAATCAACTAAAATCAATTTGAAATAATTTGATTTTTGCATAACTTCTTCATACGATAGAATTTGGATTTGTAACATGTTCCATTGCATTTAAAATATTTTAAAATATCTATTTTGTTGTATGGGTTGACCCATTTTCGTTCCGGAATCGAAACGGGCTTTTCGGGTCCATTAGCATTCAAAATCCAAACCAGTCGAGCCCATTTGTTTCTTTTCCGACCTACCTATATATACCTCATTATAAACCCTAGCCTATTTCTTATGTTCATTATTTTGTAGTACAATTCCATTTATCCTCCTCATTTCAGTGGAGACAAAAAACCTGAATTCCCAATTCAATTTAAAGCAAAATTCAACCTCCTCAAACTATATCGAATTATATATCTATTTAAAGCTCTCGATGAGCGCAAGTTAGATCTGCAGTATATTTCTTGATCTGAGTTTATGTATGGCCAGAAATTGAGATTTAATTCACGGTCGTTCATTGCATCTTGATCATCTTGCATGGATCGGCAAATTGAACTTACCATCGCATGGAGAGGACCACGCGTTGTTCATCGGAGGTGTTCGTTTTGGTTATTAACGGTTGGATTTTGCTCATAATTTGTCTAGGGTTTCAATTAGGCACGGCGGCTGCTGCAGTTTTGAGGCGTCGATCGCCTAGGTAGGTCATCGCGAGTATGGCGACCCATCGCAGGTGGGGGACGGCACGCCTCGTGGCCGCGCGCGATGGCCAATGGTTGGTGGCGGCAAATTCATTCATGTGCTAGGGTTTCTTCTATGCAGTGTTCGATCTGAGGGAGGAATAGGGTTTTGGGACGCGTTCGATCTATCTGGAGAGAGAAAGGTGACGTGTATTCCCTCTTTTATTTTATTAAAAAATTAAATCATATGTGCTCTAATACGTAACTTTCACATACTTTAAATTTTAAGTTTAAATTGGATTTAAATTCAATTTAAATTCAAAACGTGAGTGTTTTAATCCACTCACAACTTCTAAAATTTCTTATGTTTGTTAAATTGATTTATGATGTGATTAGAAATTTATTTATGACTGTTTGGCATATTTTTAATCATAGTCTCAATTAAATTGAATTTATTTGAATTAAATTGTTATTTAAACTATTATTGCATATAAACTATTAGTTAAATTGTTATTTAATTTATTATTGAATACAAACTGCCAGTAAATACATGTTATATATTACATGTTCTATATTGATGTTGTTGTTCGAATTGGATGATGATTGTGATCAATGTTGGTTGATATTGGATGAATGGATGTTGTATTTTATATTGTTGTTAACTCCATGTTATTATGGATTTTATTTCATTCGGGATTTCAGTTTGAAATGATATATTGTCGTATCTATATTTTAAATTACGGATTGAAATGATAAATATCCATATCACTTGACCATAGGATAGAAAATTTTATACAGACACCGAGGTCTATATAAATAAAATATTTTGAATTGATTTCTGTGGTTTTGTAAAGAAATATAAGGGTTTATATAAATATTGATTTTTGATATTATATAACGTTATTTTATTCTTAATTTTGAACTATGTATGATGTGTTAATATAAAATAAGTTTAATAATAAAGTTTGATTTTATGGAAGATAATATGGTTAAGTATTTAAATCATATGTTAATAATGATTTAAATAAATTAAGGTTGGAAGATAAATTGGAAATTTATTTGAAATTGAATTTATTTTAGAATTAACTCAAACAAGTTGATGTGAAATTTATTAAATTGGAAATTTTAAAAAGGTATGATTATTATAACTTGATTTTGGAGTTAAGGTGAATTAAAGGAGTATTTCAAGTATAAATAAATTTAGGGAAATATTTAGTTATTTGTAATTTGGGATTTATATAAATGATAATAGATTTATTAAGTAAAAATATTTCAAAACTAAATAATAGAAATTTAATTTGATATGTATGTATGAAATTTCCAAACTCAGTTGTGAAACTGTTGAATATTTAAAGTTGGAAATATATTGAATTTGGAATGGTTTATTTTGTGGATCAAATCTGTTTTGAAATCGATATAATTTGGAATAATTTATTTCGAAATGGGATTGAATTGAAGTTTATGATTTGGGAATTGATTTGGAAATTGAAGAGGCTATTTTATATAAAGTATTTAAATATTTAAACCATTTAAGTCGTGGAAGTTATGTTCAAAGTTATAAGTTTCAAGGTAATATTCAAATGTTTTGAAGTCGAAATGTTATAACTTTGAAAGTGTTATGATTTTAGAAAAGGATATATCTGAAATGAAAATGATATCGCATTGATTTGGTTTTGAAAGGCAATGATATTTGGGTTTAGAGTATAAATTATTTTGAAATGACCGCGGTGTTATAATAATATTTGGTTGTTAAAGAGACCGGGATCGGAAGTTGTCGTACTCCCTTCCAACTCTAAAAACCAATTTAGCAACCGTGTACGCTGTGGAGATTCCAGAATAAAGTAGGATGGTGGCGACGTTCTATTAAGGTATATACGTGGACCCGACTCCCGTGAGTTGGCATAAGGTGGCTAAAATAGGAGCGATTCTCCGGCCAAGGAGATAGCCCTTCGTAGCGAACACACTCCTTCGATATTATACTCTGACTTTTGGATTGATTCGGTGGCCACTTTTGATTTTTTGATTTTAGGGGTGTGGCTCGAGGTGGGCGGTAGTAGCTGCTACGCGTTACCACCAGCCCGAATGCGTAATTGGTATGTCTACCTTGGAATTGCCTTGTTGTGCCATGTCACCTACCCTAGCGAGCCTTGTACGAGTTTGATTTGTGTCGTACCTATGGAGTATCCTCTAGTAGCCTCCTGATCAGGAGGTATTACGGTACTGTATAGACTATTGGCACATTTACGTATTAAGGTGGAAAATGTAAAGCCTTAACGCTATTTAAAAGTAAGTTTATTTTACTAATATACATTATTATAATAGAGAAATATTACTACATATTAAATAGTTTAGCGGATCCTTAGGAGATGTGAATCCCGAGCATCTCTTAAGTTACTGCACTCATGTTAGACACTGGATAGGAGATGTCAAATCCTGTAAACAACTCTGACGCCGTTCCACTCATATTATTTACTATTGATTTTACTTACATAAGATCTTTTAGTTTTGACTCGAGTGTTTTGTCTTTCCAATTCGCTCGAGTCAGTCTGAGCATTACATGTTTCGAAGACCTTATTTCTGGAGGACGAAGACGAAGAATGTATTATTCCTATTATTTATTATATTATTCCAGTGCATCCATACTGTTCCGCTGCATTATTTATTATTCTTTGGTATGTGTACTTTGATACGTATTGTATAAATATAATCAAATTCTTTGTAAACAGCTTCATGAACTATTTATTTGGTTATTATATTTTATCATTCCGCCACAAGATTCTCCTTTGTTTTTTTCTCTTTCTCTGCTTTTTCTTATTTACCGCATAGCAACCGACCGTTTTGTATTGGTTGAGTCTGACGTGTGTGGTTTGTCGTCGACTTAAAAATGTACAAAAGGCAGGATGTTACAACTGGCCTCGCAAACCCAGTCGATAAAAACAGCTCCCAAAACCCTAGATCACCATCGCTCTGCTACCATGGTAGTCTAAAATTCCATCGGATATTTTTCCAGAGATCCCCATCGCGTCAGCTTCCTCCATCATTAAGCATAACACGTATTCTACGCCGATCATCGAGAAATCAACCGAAGTTCAATTTCCGTTCAACTTGCGAATTTCCACAATTTACTAAACTAAAAATCTTGATTTCAGCTTTAAAAACATGGTTTTCAATAACAAATCAGATTATGGAAATTAACCAATAAATCAAGGTTTTTGAATTTTTACATGCCTTTGAATTCTTACTGTATTTTCAAATTTTTCAGAAAATCTTAAACTAATAACACTTGTAAATATTTTTAAAGTTAAGATCCTATTGATTCAAACAATTTTTGTTCAAACATCAAATTCTTTAACGGATTAGGAGATGAGGATTGGAATTTTTAAATTGTTAAAGCCTGTAAACTTTAACAGAGAAGTATATACATATATATAGACATGCATACACTAAACCTTCACAAATACAGACATGCAAACCATGATTTACATCAATAACTTCAAAGATTATCACATACATCAAGATTTAAACCAGATTTAAGTTTTTAAGCAGTAGTTTACTCACAGGTTATGAAGAAACAGAGAAGCCTGGATTTGAGTTTTGTCTTTACTTTTTTCCTTGAGTTGTATCTAGATTTTGATTTAACTGAGTTGAACTTTTTTGAATCAATTTTTAGATTGGAAGGGGTCATTATATCTGGTTTGCTTTAATTCTTTTCTGGTTTTAGTTTCTTAAAGTTTGAATATTAACCAACAAATGAGAAAAGGAGTATAGAGGGATATGTATGCATAGCTTTGTATTTTCATTATTGTATATATGCTTTGCGACATTTGTATTTTGCATGCCACAATTAGCTTCCACTTGTTTAATGCATGTTGTAATCTTTTTACGCTTGCCTACTTTTCATATTAATACTTTTATCTATTTTATTTATTTATTATGCTTTTATTTCCTTTTTTTATTTGTATATAAAAACCATTTTTTATCCATTTATAAATTTAAAAGAAAGCATATAAACCTTTTTATTAACTTTTATTTTAACTAAAGCTAATTTACGTTTTAAATTAATAAATATTATCTTTAGTGATTTTTTTTCAAAAAGTATAAATTTAACTTTAACTAACCTTTGAATTTTTTTATATTGAATTCAAATCAATGCTTCCAAATCACATATACACACACACACACACACACACATATACATATACATATACATATACACACTTTTTACACTTTTACAATTTCCCATATATTCTATTTCCCATGGCATATATATAAAAATATGTATATACACACTTAAAATTTTCAACATTATAAAGTTTTCATATATCTATTTATAGTATTTATTAATTTACTATAAAATCTATGATTTTTCAAATATTTATAATCCAACATTTACTATGTTTCAAATCCATTTATAACATCCTGATAGTTTTAATTATCATAATATTATTTGTTCAACCTATAAATTAGCATTTCTACTAATTCAATCTAGTTAATTATCAATTAACAGGTGTCCAAAAATCTAGGTTATCATATTCCTCCCACCTTTGAATCTTTTCGTCCTCGAAAAGGAACGAAATCAGAATTTATTTAAAAACTTATTATCAGTTTAATTACTCTTTGAACATTTTTAACTAAAAACTCTTTTTGATTAAAAATTTTAAAACACTATAAAAATCTACATAATATTGCCAAAATAGCTTTATACAAATACTTTTTATGACTTGATGTCACAACAAGTCCATCTTTGTTCTTATAGAATTTCGGTCATACGCTGATCTGGCGTAGGACTGAAAATCTATAAGTACTTAGCAGAGCCGTTTTTAACACCCAGTGAAAATATTTGGAAAATATTTTGGTGAAAATATAGAAAACATTTTTGAAAATATAGTAAATACTTGGTGAGAATGCTCTGGAAATCATCACCCTCTCCATGGTCGCAATTAATCTGATGGCTACGTTGCCATCCCGATAAAATCCATAGAAAACTGTAGGCACTCCGCGCTCCTCGATTACGCCATGGAACCCGGCACAGATCATAGCTACACCCAGGGTTACGTCACCATCATGGCAAAAATCCATTTAACTGTAGGCATCAGTGCCCTCGAATTTTGCTGCCTAATGAAACTTCACCACTCCCACATAGATCGCAGACTACATCAGTCGAGTCCCAATGTAGCCTGTAGGCACTCACTGCCACGCAACTTTCGCTATGTCTTTATAGATCGAAGTCTACCGATGTTACGTTGCCTCACGGCAAAATCAACCATAGACCGTTGGCTCTGACGGCCACACGACTTTCGTTATGGTCTATAGTAGATCGCAGTGACATCGGGTTACACTGTCGTCACAGCATAACCCAAATATCTCTGTAGGCTTCAGCGCCCTCGACTTTTGCTAACCACACACAAAATCCTCAAGAACTTCAATTTGTCCGGACTTCTTCCCAGTATCCAATTTAAAGCCTCCCACGTAGGGCTCAAGGCAGAACCACTATGTGGATCTCCTATGAAGTTCATTTCATGTGAGCGCCTTTTTCCCCGTAGCCCTTCTAAAAACATTTTATATTATACACATATAGTATCTCCAAATCATACCCCTTTATGATTCACGTTAAAGTCTCCTAGACACAAAATTGATATCTCAAATCAATAGTTCCAAACTTGGCTTTCCAAATTCTCAAAATTGTTTTTCCCTAAAATCAAAAGCCTTTCCAAATCCGTAGGTTCCAAAACCTTTTTCCAAAATCATTCTCATAAAATCATTTAAAATTATAGATATATATATAATCTCTAAAAATCTTGGATCACTTCATACTTCTATAAATTCTCTTTTTATACTTCAAATCTTTTCAAAAATCTTTTCTTCTGGCTATAGATTCAACAAGGGGAGTTTATCATATATAACAAACACACACACACATATATATAACTTTAGTTATTACAAATTATGTACTCAAGTTTGATTTCCTTTATAAAGTTATATCACTTGCTTCTCATAAAGTGGATTTCAAAAGATTTCCAACTTTTACTTTTATTCATATATATATTTCTCAAAATATACTTTTCTTTACAAAAATCATTTCTCATTTCTTTTAAAATTTCAATGTCTATTTCATTTAATCACGTATGATGTACATATATCATCTTTATGCAACATTAAATCCGATCGCTCACTCGATCACACAATTTCACTTTCGAACTAGTATCGTCCACGCAACTTCCTAGTGCGGACTTAGATCTGGTTTCTTGATCAGAAACCGTCGTTCTCCTTGCATAGCCTAACTATGATAGAGAATTTTCAGAATCAATCAAAAATCCCTATCCAGGGTTCACCGTCGAAAATTGAGTGAAAAACCCCGACTCGGATCGATATACTATCTCAATTCTATGCTCGAATCTGGATCAAATCATTATGCGAATAGAAAAATATATGTACATCCTACGTATTTATCTTCTTTGATTAGCAGCTAAATCAATTTTCTTTTACTTCACATTCATTTAGGTTTCTACTCACTTATTCACAATTTCTTCCATTCCATTTGGATTATCACTTCAATTATACACAGTTTGCACTTTGACCTATTCGAATTTTGAAAACAGCTTGAAAAGTTTAAAATAGATAAGTAGTTGTAAAATAGCAATTAAAATAGTTAAGTAATAATAAAATAGTTGTAAAGTAGTTAAATAGTTGTAGAATAGCTAGATAGTTGCAAAAATGGATGTAAAACAGTAATTAGTTTCAAAATAGTTGTAAAATAAGTATAAGATAGTTTGGGTTTTAAAAATAAAGGTTGTATAGTAAATAGCTACGAAAATAAATCTAAAACAGTTTTATATTAAAATAATTTATTTGAAAAAGTTTTCAGAGTCAAACTGGTTCAATTTCTCAATTTCTCATTTCAATCAATTTCCAATCTCATTAAATTTATTCAATTTCAAATTTATCAATTTAAATTTGAATTAAATTTAATTCCTTTCCCAAATTCAGATCAATTCCCATTTGAATTTACACTTATTCAACTACAATCTCACTTCCAATTAATTCAATTCATTTGAATTTATCTCGATTCCAATCTCACTTTTTAAATCATCTTGAATTATATAAATTCGAGTTAAATTTTTAAATGTTGATTTAATCCTTTAATTCAAATTAACCCTTATTTTTAATTTAACAACTCAAATCTTTAGCAATTTCAGTTCTGAATCCAAATTTCAGATATTCATTTTAAATTACCTTTACTTAACTTATTTCAAGGTTCAAGTAGGAGTTCAAAACCTTTTAAATGATTTAATCTTTAGAATCCATTTTATTACCCAATTCTAACTTCAAAACCAATTCTTGACAAATTTTCAGTTTGCAAGTTCCTTTTTATCATTTAAATCTTACGTTCAAAGCGATTCCATTACCATATTTACAGTTTAACTTTAAAAATCAAAGTTGTTCTAAAATAAGGTTTTATTTCCATTTTATTCAGTAAGATATATATTATCTCAAAATAATCCAGTTCTCGATTTCAGGAGCTATTAATAACAACAGGATGATATCAGGTTGAGTCAAAGTAAATAAACATTCAAATTATTTAAAACATTCATCAATAGCATCCATTACCAATTTCCAAAACTCAAACTTGCTTTGAGATCGCACATAACTCCCACTCAAACTAACCGTTTAACTTTCCAAAGTTAAATTCAATTCATTTAATCCAGTCAATCTTACTAAATTTGAATTCTCCATTTCAAATTTTTAAACTTCTTATCAATATCCTTCCCACTTATAAGTTCACAAACTTATCACATTTTAGAGAAAACTCAATACTTAATGTTTACTTCAAATAAACCTGTTATTATGTATATCCCACATATACACATATTTATTTCATTTGCACTTCAAGTCATACTTTAGTTTTTAAACCATTCTTGGTTTTTAATTTCAAAACAAATTCCTTTTAAAATTTTAAAGCAACTCTTGTTTTAAAATAATATTCCTACATTTAGAAAATGTATTATTCGTTATATTTATTAATATTTTGAAACAATTTAAATTTCTGGACTTAGATTTAAAAACTTCACAATTTAAATCCTTTTCAATTTACAAGTCATACTTACTAAAATATCCCATTTTGCTTTATCATTAATTATTATTAGAAAACAAACATCCCATTATTAGGCACAACGACCATTTTATGATAATAACCTAGGTTATCATAACTGGAAACCAATTTACTACATATTATCTCATAATTTATTGGATAATAAAATCAGGGTAACTTAGTTCAGCATTCTAAAAATACTCTTACAAATTTTAGGATTTTATTTTCTAGTTTGAACCCATTTCTAGCTTATCTTATTTGTATAGTTCATATTATCCAATTCCTATTTGGTTGTATTTCTAGTACCACTTAATTCTTATTATTTTAATTTGAATAATCACAACCAATTACCTTAGTATATATTAGAAAAACTATTGCTTTATATATCAACATATAAGTTTATATAAAGACCAATTTTGAAACTGTTTTAAAATCTTTATATAAGAAAATAACAAATACGCCCTCATAAATAATGCACTCAACTCATTCTAGGGTACTATTGACCCTATCTTCAATGAGTAAACACACAAGAGCCAAGGTTCTCGCTTAACCTTCTGCTCTGATACCAAAATGTAACGACCCGATTTTTCGACCTCGAAAATTCGACACTAATACGTTCACTGTAGAAGTGCCGAGCATTCGAACATCAGAAATTCCAAATTGTTAGTGTAAAGAAGCAAGAGGTAGAAGAAGAAACAGAAAAGAAAACACAGAATCTCACATTTGCAGCGGATCAAAATATAATATCAAAGAATAGAATTTATACAGAAAAGCTGTATCTTTCAATTTACATTCAATATACCAGAGTACAATCATCACAAATATCTAGACAGTTGTAACAACTTGTCCTAAACTATTATCAATACAAACTCTATTACACAGCGGAATATACTCCATACGTTCAAGCCATCCAGCTCGCCTCCTAAGCTCCAGAATGTTCTAACCTGAAAATCTATAGTACTTGGTCTTACCTGAGCATTACAGTAAAGTAATACCAGGGTCAGGCTGGAAACCAACATGAGTAAACCTGTATAACTTGAAAATACTAAGTTATAAAACTTATTTGAAACCGGGATAACTTGTATTTCACTTCGAGTTCTTAACTTGTCATAATCAATCACTTATTTCACAAATCAATATTTAGGTATCCTAACTTAGTTTAAATGGTCCAGTTATATAATATATTTCACTCCAGCCTATTTTAATTCTAAACTCAGATCCATAGAGAATTATTGTAGATTATAATTGAAGTGGTTTCGGGTATTTGCTGATACCCGACCTCGGTCTCTTCGAATCCAATGTCATTCATTAATCCAAGTTGCTTAAGTAAGCAATTTAATTAAAATACCGGATGACACATTTACAGAGCAATTCATCATCAGATGGTAACCCTCAAAATCGCAGTTCAACACAAACATATCATATCACAGATCATCACAGATTTTCATACTATAAATATCAATCAATCCAGACATTCTATACAATCAATCATTCATAAGCAAGAATTATTAATCCCCAAAATTATAATAAATTAAATTAACTCAAATAAAATTAATTACATAAGAATTAATCACCTAACCTTGCTTAATTAAGTAATTTCAAACCATTTGAGTTAATTTATCATTCTTTAATTACTTTTATAAATAAATAAATTAATCTTAATTACTGATTAATTATTCATTAATTATTAATTAATAAACCTTAATTATTAGTTAATAAATCTTTATTACTAATTAATTATCCTTATTTACCAGTTAATGAATCCTTAATCACAATTTAATTAATCTCTAATTACTCAATTAATTGAACCTTAATCAATTATAACCTTTAATTATTAATTAATTAATTACTCTTTAATTACTTCATTAATTTAATTAATCTTTAATTACCAAAGACCTTATATATCTTTAAGATAACCCATTTTTCTTTATTGATTACTTAATTACCATTAACATATAAATTTAAATCATTTTATCTTTTAATTAACTATTTAATTATATTTAAAATTAAATTTGAAATAACTTAAAAATTTAACTTAATAAATTTAAGTTAAACAAATCATACCACTCTCTTAAACAAAATATTTAAAAACATTTTTATAAAGAGATTAATTTTAAAATTAGCTTAAACTAGATTTACTTTAAATTTTAAAACATTATTTCATTTCTATTTTCAAAAAAACGTTATAATATTTACTTTGGGTTCAACCAGAATCTTACCCGAGTCCAGCCCCGTGACTTTCTTCTCTTTTTCTAAAAAAACTTGTTAAAACTTTAAGTTGTTAACACGTCTTAACGCTCATGAACACACCCTCGAGCCCTTACTCGAGCCAACGATCAAATCTCCCATGTTCGACTTCGAGCCACATCCTTCTCCTCCAATACATATACACCAAGACACCAATGGTGCCTGTGCACTGTGCACACCAACCCAATCGCCTTCGATCATCGCTCTGACCATCAACATGTCGGCGACGACCCACTCGAACCCAACGACCACCCAGAACCACGATCCTCCCCGTAAATCTAAATCAATCCCATCTACCCCTACTTCGAACAAAACCAGTAACCAGAATCCACCTCGTGCCTTCACCTCTGACTACCGATCACCACGCATTGGTGTCCAGAGCCTCGCCACTCTCCCACGCGTCGATCCTACCACATGCGATCGACTCCGGCACCTCGACATTGATGAACTGGCCTTGCAAACCAAGCCGATAAAAACAACACCCAAAACCCTAGTTCTCGTCGCTCTGCTACCACGGTAGTCTAAAATTCCAACGGGTATTTTTCCCGAGATCCCCATCGCATCAGCATCCTCCATCATCAAGCATAACACCTATTCTTCGCCGATCATCGAGAAATCAACCGAAGTTCAATTTCCGTTCAACTTGTGAATTCCCACGATTTACTAAACTAAAACTTTAATTTCAGCTTTAAAACTCATGGTTTCTGATAACAAATCAGATTATGGAAATGAACCAATAAATCAAGGTGTTCGAATTTATACATGCCATTGAATGCTTACTGTATTTTCAAATTTTCCAGAAAATCTTAAACTAGTAACAATTGGAAATATTTTTAAAGTTAAGATCCTGTTGATTCAAACAATTTTTGTTTAAACATCAAATTCTGAAAGGGGTTAGGAGATGAGGATTTGAATTTTTAAATTGTCAAAGCCTGTAAATTTTAACAGAGAAGTATATACATATGTAAGACATGCATACACTAAACCTTCACATATGTAGACATGCAAACCATGATTTACATCAATAACTTCAAAGATTATCACGTACATCAAGATTTAAACCAGATTTAAGTTTTTAAAGCAGTAGTTTACTCACAGGTTTATGAAGAAACAGAGAAGCCTGGATTTGAGTTTGATCTTTACTTTTTCCTTGAGTTGTATCTAGATCTTGATTTAACTGTGTTGAATTTTCTTGAATCAGTTTTTTGATTGGAAGGGGTCATTGTATTTGGTTTGCTTTAATTTTTTTCTAGTTTTAGTTTCTTATATTTCGAATATTAACCAAGAAATGAGAAAAGGACTATAGAGAGATATATATACATAGCTTTGTATTTTTATTATTATATATATGCATTTGAGACATTTGTATTTTGCATGCTACAATTAGCTTCAACTTGTTTAATGCATGTTGTAATCATTTTACACTTGTCTATTTTGCATATTAATACTTTTATTTATTTTATTATTTTATTTATAATGCTTTTATTTCCTTATTTTATTTATATATACAAACCATTTTTTATCCATTTATAAATTTTAAAAGAAAGCATATAAACCTTTTTATCAACTTTTATTTTAACAAAAGCTAATTTACATTTTAAATTAATAAATATTATCTTTACTGTTTTTTTTTAAACTATAAAATTTAACTTCAACCAGCCTTTGAAATTTTTTATATTGAATTCAAATCAATGCTTCCAAATCACATAAATATATATATAGACACACACACACACACACTCACACATATATACACTTTTACAATTTCCCATATATTCTACTTCTCATGGCATATATATACAAATATGTATATACACAGTTAAAATTTTCAATATTATGAAGTTTGCATACATCTATTTATACGATTTATTAATTTACTATAAAAATTTTCATTTTTAGATATTTATAATCCAACATTTAATATAATTTCAAATCCATTTATAATATCTTGATATTTTTAATTATCAGAATATTATTTGTTCAACCCATAAATCAGTCTACTACTTCAATCCAGTTATTTATCAATTAAAAAGTGTCCAAAAATCTGGGTTACCACATTCCCTTTTCTTGTTCTTATTCTTCAAATCTTCTTCTTCTTTTCCAAAGCTTCTTTTTCTTTATTAATTCTTCGTCTTCTTAAATTTTCTTCTTCTTTTCCAAATATTCTACTTTTTCTAAATCCTTTTCTTCAAATCTAGGTCAATACAAACATATCCATCTCTTTCAAAATTTTCTATAAAAAGAAGAAGATTAAATTAGCAAGGAAACAAATTAAAAGGAGGAAGTAGTAGCAGATCCAAATCTAACTAGAGAAGGAAAATCCATAAAGTGAGTGTTTTAACCCACTTACAACTAATAAATTATCTTATGTTAGTTAAATAGAATTTATAATGTGATTTGGAATTGATTGTTTGATGTTCGATATATTTAAATTGTCGTTTTAGTTAAATTTAACTTTTATTGCATTTAATCATCGTTTAATTTAATATTGAATTTAATTGTCAATTTAATACTTGTTAATGATAATCAGTTATTTATTGATGTTTATTGGTTGGTTTGGGGGATTATTGTGATGTGTGTTTAATTGTTGATATCGGATGATTTGATGTTATATTTGTATTGTCATTTCATTGCAAATTCCCTTGGTTATTGTTAGAAAATCCCTATGGGTTGAAATGATACATGCCCAAACGATCATATAGAATAAGAAAAATCTATATGGGTTGAAATGATAAACTCGAGTGATTTTCATTGATTTGGAATTTAGGATTGTGGGTTGAAATAATATATACCTGTAAAGTTTATTTTGTGGATTGAAATGATAAATATCCGTATCACTTGGCTATAGGGTAGAAAAATGTATAGGGACACCGGATTGGTTAAATTAAACGATTTAAAACCCTTAAATCTTGAATTGGATTAAATGATATTTTCAAGGAAATTGATTGATATAATTGAATTACTTTGAAAATCCAAGTTTGAAGGTTGAAATTGGAAATAGGTTTAAATCGAAATTCCGAAGTATTTTATTCTATTTTATATCTATTTAAAGTATTTTAACCCATTTTAATCTATTTTAAATCTATTTAACCTATTTTAAATCTATTTAATCTATTTTAAATTATTTTAATCCATTTTAAGTATATTAAACTATTTTAATTTATTTTAATATTATATTAATCTATTTAATCTATTTAAATTATATTAACCCATTTTAATCTATTTTAAACAATATTAATCTATTTCTATCTTAAACTATTTTTAAAACTATTTTAAACTATTTTCTGAATTTCATGTTTGGTAAAGTGGAAGTTTTATATTTAAATCCTTGATTTTTAAGTAAAATACGATTAAACGTTGTTATAGCATAAGTATGGATTTAAATGACATATTTGAGGAATATGATGATTTAAGTGAGGATATAATCTATTTTTGGAAATGTAATTTCGAAATAGATTTGATTTCAAATGTGATATAATTTCGAAAGTAAATATGATTTCGAAAATGATATGGTTTTGAGAATATGATATTTTGATATAAATTATAAATCAGTTTTGGAAATGTAAAAGAACCATCCGGTGTGAAATAAGCATTTTGTTGTCATACAGACCAGGATCGAATATTGTCATACTCTTTACCAATACCGAAAACCACTTTAACTACTATGTACGTGGTGGAGATTCCAGAAATGAAGTAGGATGGTTTGGCGAACGGTTCTGTATGAGGTACTTACGTGACCTTGACTCCTATGAGTCAGCTTAGATGTGACCAAAACAGGAGCCATGTCGGGCCAAGTAAGGTCGCACGTCCAATCGAACACAGTTCTTCGATACCATATCATGACTTTGTGATGATTTGGTGGCCACCCTCGATTTTGATTATGGGCGTCTGTTCCAAGGTGGGAGGTAGTAACTGCTGTGCATTACCACCAGTCCAGATCCGTAATTGGTATATCTACCCTGTTGCCTCGAGTGCAGTGTTCACATGCCCTATCGCGCCTTCTACGAGTTTTTTGTGACGTACCTATGGAATGCTCCCTGATAGCCGACCTGCGGGTGGAGATTACAGTATCATAAAATATATTAAGGGGGATATGGGTAACATCTTAATGCTATTTTAATATTTTACTTTACTATAGACACTATTATAATAGTGTATTATACTATTTATATAGATAGTTTAACGGATCCATAGGATATGTAAATCCAGAGCATTTCTTAAGTTATTGCACTCATGTCGACATTGGAGAGGAGATGTCAAACCCCATAAACATCTCCAATGTCATTACACTCATATTTATTTATTTATCGTTGATTTAACTGACATAAGATATTTTAGTTCCGACTCAAGTGTTTTGTCTTTTCAATTCACTCGGGTCAGTCTGAGCTTTTCAGTTTATCGAAGACTGCTTTTTGGAGGACGAAGATGAAGATTTTGTACTATTATTATTTGCTATATTTATTCCACTGCATCACGTTGTTCCGCTGCATTTATTTGTTATTTATTCATGTTGTATGTAACTCTAATCTGTATTGTAAAAGTATAATTAATGTTATTTGTAAACAGCTTCATGAGCTATTTATTTGATTATTATATTTTATCATTCTACTGCGAGATAATGCATTTATTTCCCTTCTTTCTATGCTTTTTCTTATTTACCCCATAACAATCTGCCCTTTTGAATGGTTTGAGTCTGACGTATGTGGTTCATCATTGATTTAAACTGTCTAAAAAGGTTGGTGATTGTAGTTGGTATTAGAGCATTGGTTTAGCGATAACCTTAGCTTTGTTGGGTCTGACTCATTAGAAATAAGGTAGTAATACCCTAGAATGAGTCCTTGAGTGTATGTACAATAGAGCATATTTGTTAGTGTTATAAAAGAGTTTTGTATCGTGTTAATTTATTCTGTTTTGCATTTACAAATTCTGGCCGGTACATAGGATGCCATGGCATCGATAGGGATTTCTAAACACTTAATAGGGAAAACCGACACAATATTGGTTTTTAAATACAGGTAAATGAAATAAATTTACCTGGCATATATTTTGTATATAAAAGAATAATTTTATAAACGATATAGTTGGTTGTACTATATTTGTTCGTAAGATAGTGAAATTTTTAAATATTAGTTAAAAAATGAGATTGTAAATAAAATAAAAATAAATTGAAAATTTTAGAATTTAATTTCCGAGATTTTGACAATTTATTTCAAAAAGGTTTTGGGATATAATATTAGTAGAACCTAGAAGTATTTTCTGATATGAATATTTCAAGATGATTGAAAGAATTGTTTAGAAAGGAATTTTGGAAGGAAATAAGTTCTGTACTCCCCTCTCTGTCATTGGAAAATAAGTTCGATGATGAGTGCATGCATCATCGACGTTCATTTTCGAGTTTCAAAGTGGGAAGACCACTGTAGTAATTTTACTGCACATTTGTTTTTATTACGAATCTTAAAATTTTCTAAATATGTTTTGGATATATAAATGATATTATTATAGATATTACATTGAATGGGTTGAAAAGGGAACCCGGTACTTAGTTCTTAAGTTTTCTACAAATTAAAATTTTCAATTATTATAATGAAATGAAATCTTGACTATCCTAAAAATTGGAAACTTTTAATATGTGTAATTGGAAACTAGATGCTAAGCGATAAATGAAAATATAAGAAATTGAAAACTTGTAAACTGTGAATAAAAAGGAAATGAAAATAAGAAATGGTAACTGTTGAACATTTTCTTAACTAAATAACTAAGAGGAACTTATGTGACATTTTATTACATCCTAAAAGACATATATAACTAACTGTAATGTTAAAAGTTGAATTGTTAATGAGATTATGTCATAGAATATTATACAAGCAAAATTTATTTAATGAAAATGTTCTGATGGAATTCTTTCTATAAAAAGAATTAAGATGTATAAGATTTTTATAAACTTAAGCTAGTGAATTGATATACTAAGTAATTGAATCGAACATGAATACTTTAAGTAAATGGTTATAAACTTAAGTAATGTTTGAAGCCAATTATAAATGAAGTAAATAGTAAATGGGAATACTACATTAATGGAATGATTATAACTTCAGAAAACATTGTAATGATTTGGAAATGGATTTAATATTCAATAATACTACATATGGAAGAATGGATATGAAAGGAAATAATCTAGTAGTGGTAAATTAAATTGTAAAGAGACTTACATAATAATGGATAATCAAGTAGTTGAATCGAAAGAACATATGTAAGCAAATGATTATAAAGTAACGGATGAATGAAACTGATGGGCATTAAATGGTATGAAAAGAATTTAGTAAGAATGAACTTGAATAATATTTGAAATTATTTTTTGTTTTGGCTTATGGATGTTTGGGAAGCTATGCTTTAAATTGTTTGGGATGTATAAATAATCTATTAAGCATCATCTAACATTATTGAGTGTATGGTATACTTAGTAATTGTTTATAATTCTATATGATTAAAAGTGTCTAAACCCAAACAAATAATTTGTTTGGATGCTATGGATGTGTGATTGATTACATTGATTTCATGTGATGATTGTATGCTTTTGGTTGCAAGTGATTGTTTGTAACGACCCGTATTTTACGTGTTGATAAATCGTAGGATTTACAGGTCGTTAGTATTGTTTGTGTTGTTTCTAGCCCGAGTCGTGACCGACTCATAGGTTAGGTCGTGAGCGAGTTAGCTTAGGTCGTGAGCGAGTTAGCTTAGGTCGTTTGGGTAAGTTTTGGGTTTCTGGCCGACCTAAGTATCAACCGAGTTAAGGTAGCATACGACCTAAGGAGTTAAGTATTTGACCGACTCACGAGATAGGGGGGGGTTACCGAGTTATGGAGGTTGCCGAGTTAACGACTCATAGGATGGAAGGCTTGGGAGTTAGGTCGTTTGGAGGATAGGTCGTAAGTAGGGGTGAGCGACCTAAGGAGCTAACGGGTTAGGGTGTTAATGTGTTGAGAGTTAGGTCGGTTGAGCGACCTAGGATAGAGGAACGACCTAAGAAAGTGACCGACCTAGTGGTGAGCGACCTAATAGTTGTAGCGACCTAAGGATTTAGTAGTTAGGTCGTGGACCGACCTAAGTTAGGTCGTATGTGTGTTAAGTCGGCTAAGCAGAGTGTGTGTTAGGTCGGCAGGAGTTAGGTCGCGTAAGTACTGTAGAGACCTAGGTCGCAAGGGATGATAAGTCGGCAGAGTTTTTAGGTCGGTAGGATACTGTGTTTTAGGTCGTGTCTGGGTTGAGTCGTGTGGCAGTTGGGTCGGTAGTGTGTTGAGTCGTAAGTCGGCCTTGGCTGTATGTTGTGTTGGTTAGGTCGTAGGTCGTAGGGGCTGATGAGTCGGCAACGACTCATAAGTAGGTCGGGGACGACCTAAGGGGCGACGACCTAAGGGGTTTTCAGCCTATAAATAGAGGGGTTTGGCTCACTTTTTGGCACCGGTTTTTGAAGCGACGAAGTGCTGCCATTTTGAGAGCTCGACTACAACATTTCTTCATCTTCTTTTCTCCATTCTAATCTAGTTCTAACATCCACCCAAGATCGAAGATTTAGATTGAAGATTCAAGTGCCAAAGTTGAAGATCTTCATCCGTTTGAGCTAGATTTCATCGATTGAGGCGAAATATTGCCGAATCAAGCCTTGATCTTCGCTGTCCAGATCTGAAGTGTTTAGTTTTTAGGTTGTTTTGGTGATTTGGTGAGTGGTAGTTATCTCTCACGCGGATCCAAAGGAGTATATTGGATTGGTGGCATGTTTGGATGTTAAAGTTAGAGATTTCATGCATTTTTCTTAGATCGAAGTCTAGATCCATGGTTTTTGAAGATGTTTACTTATGCAAGTTTGTTTAATAAGCATTAGAGACAAAACCCATGTTTTATAATTGATAGATCTATGCTAAAAACCATGATTTCACATATGTTGGACTTTTGCTCGTTTATTTACGAAATTCCCATTATAGTTGATATTGCTTAAATTGCTTAATAGATCTTGTTTGAATGATTGATTATTTGAATGTATGATTGATTTGATTGTTTCCAAGTTAGCTAGTAGTTGATTTGGAACAAGATGATGAAAGAGGATTCAAAAGCTATGGAAGAAGGCTCTTGAATGGTGAAAGCTGCTTAAGGCATATGTAGCGGATGTTGAAGCTCATATGTATAGATTGGATGATGTTGAGATGGGACTTTGCCATGATTTGATGAGGCAAACCATGTTGTTGAGTTGAGACTTTGCTTTGATGCGATGAAGCGAAGTATGATGTGAGTCTTGGCTTAATCCAAGCAGGGATCATTCCAAGCATGTTGATAACTTGAAGAGTAGTTCAAGTTGGTTGATAATGGATTGTTCAAGAGGTAGCTTGAGCTTGTATGAGGATAGTCGTCAAGAAGGATGGCTAGGAGGCTTGGATCTCGTCGTTGTTGAAGGTTCTAGCATGCTCAAAAGCAAGAGTACATGGGGCGCCCATAACGACTACAGGTAGGTAGTCGGGACACCCAAAAGACTACAGGTAGGTAGTTGAGTACTCTGGGCAAAGTAGATAAGTCCTAGGCACAAGGCAGTGTGCGGAGTTATGGTTAGAACCGGGGTTACCATTAGCCCTTGACAGATGGTCATTCAACTAACGGTGAAATCGAGGCAAGGATGACAGTGATAGCCAGAGTCATGGATGTTTGGTTGTATTATCATTCGGCTTCAAGAGCGGTGTTTTCTGGGTGCTTATCTGATCTTGGTTTAGGCCTTGGGGGTTTGTATTTGGAAAACATCGTCCTTGACTCGAGTGGTATTCGCTTTACCTTAATTGTCTATGTTGTTATGCTTGCTTCTCCTTAGTGTATGTCTGGGGCTATCACTGTAGAAAGAGGTGGAGTGGGATGGTTTGGTTCCTATTCCTTTTATCCTTTATGCTCTTTTGGTATGTTGGATAGTTAATTTACTGCTCACTAAGACTTTGTCTGACTCAAGGTTTTATGTCTCCTCTTATTACCTTGGGCTGTTCATCCATGTTTGGGATGGGCAGACTAGGTAGCAGGTGACAGGTGCTGTGCTAGGAGTTCTACGCTGAAGATGACGAAGACGAGCAGGAGGCTTTGCATATTAGTTTTCTTACTATATGTACTGGGTATCCGCTGCTGTATTTGGTTGAGTGATTTGTAGTGAGGCTTTCATGTATGGATTTGAGTAGATGATTGTACAAAACTACTGTGATGCTTATATGATGATGTTCTGTTCTATGGAGCTTCACTATATTATATTTCTCTATTGTATTTTATCCATGCGCTGTGAGTTATGCGATAGAGATTCTTTTGTTTTGTTTTACCCTGACTATCGTCCATGGCTGCCTGGCACGCCTTTCAGCGCATTATTTCCTTGATTTGGTGCGGGAGTCATGGGCGGTCGTCACATTTGGTATCAGAGCTTTGGTTAATCGATTTCAGCCAACGCTCGCTGACGTAACGACGTATGAGAGGCGTAATTGTATTTTGATGAATGATTACTATATATAATATAGTAGCCTAGAAGGATTTGAACTCCTTATGCAGTTGTTTCTTAAGGTGTTCTAATCATTCTTATTACAGATATTAAGGATGAGTCGAAGAGGGAGACCAGCTGCAAGGGAAAGCCGTGCTGATGAAGGAGCTGTTGATTATGGAACTATGTTCGAAGCGATGATGACTTCGATCATGAGAAGGATACCAGCTTCAGGATCATCAGTGGATGTGGGAGTTCAAGTTCAAGCTCCAAGACCGGTGGATTTTGCTAAGCTTTGCAAGGATTATACTTCTCTTGGAGGAAAAGCTTTCTTGGGGACGGAGTCGACTATTGAGGTGCAGAGATGGATTGATGCATGTCGAAGGATCTTTGGTGACTTAGGGATTGAGGATGCAACTAAGAGAAAGCTTGCATCGAGACAGCTTCAGGGAAGAGCTGCTGATTGGTGGAATTCTATCACCATTGATACCCCAGAAGAAGAGATTACTTGGGAGCAATTCCAAGTTAGATTTGAAGCCAAGTTCATCTCTACGGCTCAGAAGTCTGTTTTGTTCAAGAGGTTTGTAGAGCTCAAGCAAGGTGGGAGACCAGTTCTTGAGTATATTTCTGAGTTTGAAGCTTTGTCCAAGTATGCCAGATCGTACATTGATTCTCCCTATCAGAAGAATGAGAAGTTTGTGACTGGTCTGGATGCTTATCTTGGGAGGCAGTTAGTGGATCATTTGGACGATCCATTTGAGAAGCTTGTGGAGAAAGCCCTTAGGCATGAGAGTTTGTTTCCTAAGGAAAGTTCTGTTGTTGCTGTAACCAGGGAAGGATCTAAACCACACCAGAATGGCAATAAGAGGAGGAAGCAGCAGCAACAGAAGGGTAAGGATGGCCAGAAGAAGCCGAAGAGCGAAATGACTTGCTATAACTGCCAGCAGAAGGGCCATCTTTACAAAGATTGTAAGAATCCCAAGGTGCCGGGAAAGTGTTATAACTGTGATAAGCTGGGACATATCAAGAAGGATTGCCCAGAGCCGAGGAAAGATAGGCAGATTGTGCAAGCCTATGCTTTGGGAGTTGTGCCGTCGTCTTCAAAAGCTCCGACTGCTGAAGAAAAGGGGAAGAGTGTGGTGGTTCAAGGTACTCTTTCTATCTGTGGTGTTCCAGTTAGAGTGTTGTTTGATACTGGAGCGTCGCATTCTTTTGTTTGTGATGATTTGGTAGGCCGGTTAGGTTTGAAACCGGATATTGTTGATAGGCCATTGGTTGTGACTAATCCGGTCGGGGGTTCGTCATGTTTGTGTATGATATGCCGTGGTCTAGTTGTGTCGAGTCATGATTGCTCGTTTGTTTGTGATTGCTTTGTTCTGAACTTTGCGGGGTTCGGAATTATTTTGGGTATGGACTGGCTTAGGAAGTGTGCGGCAAGGATTGATTGTGAGAGATTGGAGGTGACAGTCGGGAATGTGGAGGGGCGAAAGGTTGTGATAAGATGTAAGCATGAAGAAGGCGTCTTCATGAGCTTCATGTATTCGCTGGTTGTTCCACGGGATGGACTGTCATCGATGCCAATCGTGAATGGATTTGAGGATGTCTTTGACGAAGTCAAAGGGTTGCCGCCGCATAGGGAGATCGAGTTTCGTATCGATCTAGTTGAGGGAGCCAGACCTGTTGTGATGCCTCTTAGGCGGATGGCACCGAGGGAGCAGCAAGAGCTGAAGGTGCAAGTTGATGACCTTTTGCAGAAAGGATTCATTCGGAGAAGTGTGTCCGAATGGGGTGCGCCAGTTGTGTTCGCAACCAAAGCGGATGGATCGTTGAGGTTGTGTGTGGATTATCGTGAGCTGAATAAGGTGACTAAGAAGAACAAGTATCCATTGCCGAGGATAGATGACTTGTTTGATCAGCTTCACGAGGCTAAGGTGTTTTCTCAGATGGATTTGGCAACGGGATTTCACCAGTTGAGAGTGGCAAAGGATAGTGTGCCGAAGACTGCTTTCAGGACACCATCCGGGTTTTATGAGTGGCTGGTAATGCCGTTTGGATTGACTAACGCGCCAGCATATTTTGTGGATCTTATGAATAGAGTGTTCAGAGATCAGTTGAACAAATTTGTACTTGTGTTCGTGGATGATATTTTGGTTTACTCCAAAACTGAAGAAGAGCACAAGACGCACTTAAGGATTGTTTTGGAAATCTTGCGGAAACATCAGCTGAAGGCTAAGTTTTCGAAGTGTCACTTCTGGAAGAGTGAAGTGAGGTTCTTAGGCCATGTTATCTCTAGAAATGGAATAGCGGTTGATCCCGCTAAGGTGGCAGCAATCCAGGATTGGGTTAGACCTAAGAATGCATCTGATGTGAGGAGTTTTCTTGGATTAGCAGGATATTATCGTCGGTTTATCAAAGACTTTTCCAAGATAGCTGCACCGTTAACAGGATTGACGAAAAAGAACCAAGTGTTCAGATGGGATGCTAAGTGTGAGCAAGCTTTTGAAATCCTAAAAGAGCGACTGACGAGTGCTCCTGTTTTGACTATTCCAAGTGGGAATGATGAGATGGTGGTTTACACCGATGCATGTGGCACTGGACTTGGAGCAGTGCTAATGCAGAAAGATAAAGTTGTTGCGTATGCAAGTCGACAACTGAAGCCGCATGAGAGGAACTATCCGACTCATGATTTGGAGTTAGCGGCAATTGTGTTTGCTTTGAAGATGTGGAGACATTATCTATTGGGAGTTAGATTCGAGTTGTTTACAGATCATAAGTCGTTGAAGTATCTGTTCTCCCAAAAGGATTTGAATCTTCGACAGCAACGATGGCTAGAGTTTCTAGCATCTTATGATTTTGGTATAGCCTATACTCCGGGAAAAGGTAACGCAGTGGCTGATGCGTTAAGTCGAAGACATGCAGGATTGGGAGCCATGTTTTCGGAATGGAAGAATCTCGAGTATTTGGCTGGATTTGATTTCAGGCCCAGATGTGAATTGGAACCTGAGATGTTGGCAAACTTATCGATAAGACCTACTCTTGTGGAAAGGGTTGGCGAGAGCCAAAAGGGAGATGATAAGCTTGTCAAGATTATCTGTGATTTGGAATCTGGATTGGACCCGGAGAAGGATAAGGGATTCGAGGTCGATCGAGAGGGTTGGCTTCGAAAGCAAGGGCGACTAGTTGTTCCCGATGTAGATGGATTGAGAGATGAAGTTCTGAGGGAGAGTCATCACTCGAAGTTGACAATTCATCCAGGTGGAAATAAGATGTATCGGGATATGAAGAGAACCTACTACTGGGAAGGTATGAAGAAGGATGTTGGAAATTTTATTTCCAAGTGTATGAATTGCCAGTTGGTGAAAGCTGAGCAGAAGAAGCCCAGTGGATTGCTTCAGCCATTGGAGGTTCCTACATGGAAGTGGGAGCAAGTGTCGATGGACTTTATCGATGGTCTACCTAGGACAAGAGCAGGGAATGAAGGGATTTGGGTCATAGTAGATCGTTTGACCAAGAGTGCAAGGTTCATTCCTGTTCGATCGACTAGGACTGCATCGAAGTTGGCTGAATTATATGTGAAGTGGATAGTTCGTTTCCATGGTGTTCCGAAGAGTATAGTGAGCGATCGAGATCCATTGTTCACTAGTAGATTTTGGAAGAGCTTCCAGGAAGTTTTGGGAACTGAGTTGTGTTTGAGTACAGCTTATCACCCTCAAACAGATGGTCAGACTGAGAGAGTCAACCGAGTTTTGGAAGATCTTCTTAGAGCATGTGTTTTGGACTTCGGAGGATCATGGGAAGATCACCTTCATTTGGTGGAGTTTGCTTATAATAACAGTTATCAGTCGAGTATCGGTATGGCACCATATGAGGCATTATATGGAAGACCGTGTAACTCTCCGACATGTTGGTTGGAAACTGGAGAAAAGCTGATACTTGGGCCAGAGATGATTCGACAGACTTCAGATTGTATAGAGATCATTCGGCAACGAATGAAGGCAGCCCAAGATCGTCAGAAAAGTTATGCCGATAATCGTCGTAAGGATTTGGAATTCGACGTAGGTGATATGGTTTTTGTGAAGATTTCTCCTCTGAAGAGTGTCATTAGATTCGGGAAGAAAGGAAAGTTAACTCCGAGATTTGTTGGACCATTCCCGATTATCGAGCGTATTGGAAAGCTCGCTTATAGATTGGAGTTACCGGAAAAGATGGCGGGTGTGCACAGTGTTTTTCATGTATCTTATCTACGGAAGTATATGCACGACCCAACTACGGTGGTTTTTGCTGATAGCTGTGAAGACTTGGAGGTTGATCCAGTTGTTTCGAGACCTCGTAAGCCGCTTCGTATTGTTGAAACCGATACGAAACAGCTTAGGAGGAAGACGATTACGTTGCTCAAGGTACAATGGAGTGATGATGTTAACGACTGTACATGGGAGGAGGAAGAGAGGATGAAGGCAGCTCATCCCGGACTCTTCGAGGTATGGCCCTAAAGTGTCGTGACATATCATGAATTTGTAGCTTGTTCTAAGTCTTAGAATTCTGCATGCTAGGATAGAATTGGATGCATGGTTTGTTGATTGCTAAGGATGGTAGGCATGCGGAATAATTTTGATGGCTGATGTTTGCTTGGAATTTCGGGGGCGAAATTCCTAAGGGGGAGAGAATGTAACGACCCGTATTTTACGTGTTGATAAATCGTAGGATTTACAGGTCGTTAGTATTGTTTGTGTTGTTTCTAGCCCGAGTCGTGACCGACTCATAGGTTAGGTCGTGAGCGAGTTAGCTTAGGTCGTGAGCGAGTTAGCTTAGGTCGTTTGGGTAAGTTTTGGGTTTCTGGCCGACCTAAGTATCAACCGAGTTAAGGTAGCATACGACCTAAGGAGTTAAGTATTTGACCGACTCACGAGATAGGGGGGGGTTACCGAGTTATGGAGGTTGCCGAGTTAACGACTCATAGGATGGAAGGCTTGGGAGTTAGGTCGTTTGGAGGATAGGTCGTAAGTAGGGGTGAGCGACCTAAGGAGCTAACGGGTTAGGGTGTTAATGTGTTGAGAGTTAGGTCGGTTGAGCGACCTAGGATAGAGGAACGACCTAAGAAAGTGACCGACCTAGTGGTGAGCGACCTAATAGTTGTAGCGACCTAAGGATTTAGTAGTTAGGTCGTGGACCGACCTAAGTTAGGTCGTATGTGTGTTAAGTCGGCTAAGCAGAGTGTGTGTTAGGTCGGCAGGAGTTAGGTCGCGTAAGTACTGTAGAGACCTAGGTCGCAAGGGATGATAAGTCGGCAGAGTTTTTAGGTCGGTAGGATACTGTGTTTTAGGTCGTGTCTGGGTTGAGTCGTGTGGCAGTTGGGTCGGTAGTGTGTTGAGTCGTAAGTCGGCCTTGGCTGTATGTTGTGTTGGTTAGGTCGTAGGTCGTAGGGGCTGATGAGTCGGCAACGACTCATAAGTAGGTCGGGGACGACCTAAGGGGCGACGACCTAAGGGGTTTTCAGCCTATAAATAGAGGGGTTTGGCTCACTTTTTGGCACCGGTTTTTGAAGCGACGAAGTGCTGCCATTTTGAGAGCTCGACTACAACATTTCTTCATCTTCTTTTCTCCATTCTAATCTAGTTCTAACATCCACCCAAGATCGAAGATTTAGATTGAAGATTCAAGTGCCAAAGTTGAAGATCTTCATCCGTTTGAGCTAGATTTCATCGATTGAGGCGAAATATTGCCGAATCAAGCCTTGATCTTCGCTGTCCAGATCTGAAGTGTTTAGTTTTTAGGTTGTTTTGGTGATTTGGTGAGTGGTAGTTATCTCTCACGCGGATCCAAAGGAGTATATTGGATTGGTGGCATGTTTGGATGTTAAAGTTAGAGATTTCATGCATTTTTCTTAGATCGAAGTCTAGATCCATGGTTTTTGAAGATGTTTACTTATGCAAGTTTGTTTAATAAGCATTAGAGACAAAACCCATGTTTTATAATTGATAGATCTATGCTAAAAACCATGATTTCACATATGTTGGACTTTTGCTCGTTTATTTACGAAATTCCCATTATAGTTGATATTGCTTAAATTGCTTAATAGATCTTGTTTGAATGATTGATTATTTGAATGTATGATTGATTTGATTGTTTCCAAGTTAGCTAGTAGTTGATTTGGAACAAGATGATGAAAGAGGATTCAAAAGCTATGGAAGAAGGCTCTTGAATGGTGAAAGCTGCTTAAGGCATATGTAGCGGATGTTGAAGCTCATATGTATAGATTGGATGATGTTGAGATGGGACTTTGCCATGATTTGATGAGGCAAACCATGTTGTTGAGTTGAGACTTTGCTTTGATGCGATGAAGCGAAGTATGATGTGAGTCTTGGCTTAATCCAAGCAGGGATCATTCCAAGCATGTTGATAACTTGAAGAGTAGTTCAAGTTGGTTGATAATGGATTGTTCAAGAGGTAGCTTGAGCTTGTATGAGGATAGTCGTCAAGAAGGATGGCTAGGAGGCTTGGATCTCGTCGTTGTTGAAGGTTCTAGCATGCTCAAAAGCAAGAGTACATGGGGCGCCCATAACGACTACAGGTAGGTAGTCGGGACACCCAAAAGACTACAGGTAGGTAGTTGAGTACTCTGGGCAAAGTAGATAAGTCCTAGGCACAAGGCAGTGTGCGGAGTTATGGTTAGAACCGGGGTTACCATTAGCCCTTGACAGATGGTCATTCAACTAACGGTGAAATCGAGGCAAGGATGACAGTGATAGCCAGAGTCATGGATGTTTGGTTGTATTATCATTCGGCTTCAAGAGCGGTGTTTTCTGGGTGCTTATCTGATCTTGGTTTAGGCCTTGGGGGTTTGTATTTGGAAAACATCGTCCTTGACTCGAGTGGTATTCGCTTTACCTTAATTGTCTATGTTGTTATGCTTGCTTCTCCTTAGTGTATGTCTGGGGCTATCACTGTAGAAAGAGGTGGAGTGGGATGGTTTGGTTCCTATTCCTTTTATCCTTTATGCTCTTTTGGTATGTTGGATAGTTAATTTACTGCTCACTAAGACTTTGTCTGACTCAAGGTTTTATGTCTCCTCTTATTACCTTGGGCTGTTCATCCATGTTTGGGATGGGCAGACTAGGTAGCAGGTGACAGGTGCTGTGCTAGGAGTTCTACGCTGAAGATGACGAAGACGAGCAGGAGGCTTTGCATATTAGTTTTCTTACTATATGTACTGGGTATCCGCTGCTGTATTTGGTTGAGTGATTTGTAGTGAGGCTTTCATGTATGGATTTGAGTAGATGATTGTACAAAACTACTGTGATGCTTATATGATGATGTTCTGTTCTATGGAGCTTCACTATATTATATTTCTCTATTGTATTTTATCCATGCGCTGTGAGTTATGCGATAGAGATTCTTTTGTTTTGTTTTACCCTGACTATCGTCCATGGCTGCCTGGCACGCCTTTCAGCGCATTATTTCCTTGATTTGGTGCGGGAGTCATGGGCGGTCGTCACATTGTTGTTATGTTATATTGATTGGTTTTGTTATTAACTGAGAGAACTTAAATATTTCACTTTTATATAATTATTAACTCCTTCGATTATATAAGTGAAATACAGGTTTATGGAAGCAATAGCTACTGCATTTGGTTTCATAAAATAAGCGTTAGTTATCCGACAAATAGGTACGTTCTCGCATTATGGTTTTCTAACGATATTATATTATTTTTCCATGGTTTGGGATATATTATTTCAAAAAATATGCTATATATTATTATTATTTATATTATTATTTCTTCCAAGTCTCTCCGTACAAAGGAGACTCTGTCGAAATTTTTCGTGAAATTTGGACTTAGAATTTTTTTATGAAAAATAGAAATGTTTTCCAACTTTTATTGAACTTTAATATAAAAGGACTTAATTGTTTATAAACTGATATATTTTATTTAAATTATTTAATTATGTAAATTAATTGTTTATAAATTTAATATTTTGAATAAGATATATTGATTACCTAGTTCCTCCTTTTCCTACTTTTTCTTTTCGAGGATGGAAAATTTTGAGTGGGGGAGAGTGTAGCGATCCACATTTTTTCAATAATTAAATTTTGAATTAAATAAGATTTTTGTAATTTAATTGTAACAGCCCGATATTTTTAGCCATTCGCATCCACACATGCCGGACTTGAGTTGCTCAAAATATCGCATTGTAAATAAATTTTGGAGCAAATGAAATACAATCACAGAAACACAGACAAAAATATCAGAATAACTCGCAGCAGAAATTAAATTACCATAGTAGTTCATGAAGCTACTATAACAAACTCTCAAAACATAATACATAATATCAGTCTGAAAAACATATACAATAGAAATCTCAAATACATAACAGTTTGTAAATACCATAGCTGAAATAGAACAACTGAAACTAAAAGGGAACAGATAACTAGACAAGCAGAATCTCCAGCGATTCCTAGCTTCAGAAAAGAAATCCAGAGCTAAGTTATAAATACTCAGGCTGACCCGAGCGTAAAGTAAACCACAAAACACTCGAGTCAGGACATACATACTTATATAATGTAAAACAACTCAAGCGAACTGTAGTAGTAATGTACAATAACTTAAAGGATGCTTGGGACTGCCCATCCTTTAAGGATAGGTTAAACTATAAATTAAATACATCTCGTGGTTAAAATTTCATAATAGTAATTTATACTTCGAAATCAAATATCATTTAAAAATTCAATATCATTCAAAAATCATTTTAAAATATCATAACTTTCAAAACCACATTCATTTTTATTTAAAATACCATTTCAACACACATTTCAAAATAGTTTATATTTCAAAACAAATTACTTCATTTAAATCATTAAAATGAAGGTATTATATTTAATAATTAAACTATTAAATTTCTAAAATTTAAATCTTTCAAAGTTCATTTATTCACTTAAATTTATTAAAACAATGAAAAATCAACTTTCGCAGCATTTAGAAAATGCTACGGAAAGTTACTTTTAAAACTATTCGATTTAACAAAAGACAGCGTTCAAAAAAATGCGGCAATAGGGTTACTTTAGTTCAAATAAAACCTTAGTTAATTTCAGCAACTACAGCGCTTACAAAGTGCTATAATAGCCCTTAATTCAATCTAGTCATTTAGTTCTTTTCTATCAGCTACAACATTTACAAATGCTGTAATATCCTTTACATTAGAATAATAACATTTCAAAATGCTCTTAGTTAAATTCTAAATATTCAATATACTTTCACAAACAATTAAATTTTATTTAAATCATTTTAAATTTATAAAATCATATATTTTCACCTTCAAAACAATCATTTAAAATACCCTTATATACTTGATTTTATAAAGTCAAATTTTCATTCAAAAATCAATTTAATAATAATATACTTATATAACTCAACATTCAATTTCAATTCTTTATAATTAAATTTTTATCTTAACACTTAAGTTTAAGTTTCCAAATATAACTTTTTTTTCATTTTATTTGCTTAACTTAAAATTCATTTTTTAAACAAAATTCACAAATTTCCAATCTATGTTATATTTCAAAATTCAACTTAAATATTCATATATTTAACCTTTTAACTTATTCCAAAATCATTAACACTTTATGAAATCATTTTAAATTCATTTAATTCAAATTTTGTATTTATTTATCATATTTTCCTACTTAATTTAAATTCCATTTATACCCAAATCTAAATTTCCAAAATAACTTATATTACATATTTCTAACTTTACCATTAATTTATTTCACTTATATATTTTTAGAAAATCATTTTTAATTAAGTTTAAATCAAAATATTGTAATATTTACATTTCTACAATATTTTAAAAATTTTAGAAAAATATATTTTAACCACGGGTCTATATACCGTTTTCTAGCCTAGTTAAAGTGATACTGATAATATATCATTTTAACCCGTAATTTACAAAGAAAACCCGGATTCTATCATTTCAAACCCGCAATCCCAAGTAAAAAAGAAATAAGCAAAAATCGTTCAGGCCTATCATTTCAGCCCATAACGATTTTTCCCTATTCTAAAGTCCGTTCTGGTATGTATCATTTCAACACACAGTGATCGTAATCTAAAGGGAACTTACGGCATGATAAACTGATATAAATAAACAGAATAACATATGTATAACAGATGATATGATAGGTGTATAAATAGGGTGAACATCATATGATCATAGCATAAGCAGTTATAACATAATAATAATATCTACATATTCACAGGGTGTCAATTTACTACTTATATATGTACGGAAGGTCTGGTGAGAAATACCCACTCTCTACAAGCTGGAAATAACAACCAAACACACAAACTAAGATCCATAAAGGCATGAAATTACGACTACGATTCAAGTATGGGAGAGCCGAAGTAGTTGTCTTATGCATATGAAACAAAACAATACATATAACATGAATTTCAACCCAAAATATGATATTAAACAAGCTAGAATTAAGGAACAACAATTAATCAAACACTTACACTTGCTCCCACAAATCTCATGCTCAGCCAATAGGATGATAAGGCACTGCCATGGGGTGTATTTGGTCAGGTATGGGTCAAGTATGGTCGGCCAAGCAAGTTTAGTGAAGGTATGAATGTACAAACACAAGGCAAAGGTGCATTCTTATGTAACAACAAGTCAAGGCTATGGCCTTATGTGGCACGGCTAGACCTACTGAAGGCTAGGGGATGGTGTGGCAGTGGCTTTGGGTCTGGTGGGTGCTGGTGGAAGTGATGCAAGAGGTGGCCAAGGGGTGTGGTGAAGTGGTCAAGGCCATAGGAGCTCGGCTATGCATATATCGGAAGTGTTGCTTACATTTTTGTGTTGATCTTGCATCAAGGATGGCCATGGTCTGGTAGGTCAGAGGAGATGGAGGTGGTTTGCAGCTAGACATGGTGGTGATGAAGGTGGTGGTGATGGTGGAGCAAGGCCGAACAACATAAGGTTGAAGCAAGTGCAAGTAGAATAAGAAAGCAAAGAAGAAAAATGAAAAACTAAGAATTATTTACCAAAGTTTTTGCTCAGGAGATGGAGGCCTAAATTTTTTGAGTTGAGAAACAAAAATTTGCATGAAAATTTTTGTAAGATGCAGCTGAAGGAATGAGCTATGGTCAGCCAATAGTTAATGCAAATGTTGATTAGAATTGAAAAGGCAAGAAGGTGAAAAGTCTAAGGCATAAAGCTCTTCAAATTTACATATTTCTTTTTGCAATTTTAAATACATGAAAAATATGTATAAATACAGATAAAAACACGAAAATATAGTAAATAAACTAAAATAAATAAACAAATATTAATTAAATATAATTAAATTAAGAAAATAGAAAAAATTGTAAACTAGGCTTAAAAATTTGAAAATAAATGCAATAAACTTTGGAAAAATTATAACATTACTTTAAAATATTTTAAAATAAAAATATATACCTAAGATGTCATATAACACGTATTAGAACATAATATGAAAAATAAAAATATTATTTATATAAATTAAATTAGACAATTTTATTAAATAAATCTATTTACATACAATATTGTAAAAAGCATAACTTTCACACTATAAATCGGATTTCAATGAAATGAAAAGCAGTATTCTTTAAATTAAATTTGTTTTCATAATAAAGGATAAAATTCAAAAATTAAAATATTTAAATTTTAAATTTAAAAGTCAAAGTTTGACCAGAGTGACCAAAAATCCATATTTCTGGAAAATATTCTTTATATTCAGGTTTGGAATTATAATTCACATAAAAATCAAAATTATATTTTAAAATAAAAAAATTTGTCCATTTTAATAAATGTAATAAAAATTTTAAATCAGCAATTCAATTTTAAAAAATTAAAATAAACAATTAAAATAATCACAAAATACTGGGTTGTTACTCTTCACCACTCTAATCTTTTCGTCCTCGAAAAGGACGAACAAGGAAAATAAGAAAAAGCAAGATAGACAACAAATAGTATCTGGAAAAGCAATTTCGGATTTGAAGCACGAATGCTCTCCTCCGTCTTCTAGGTACAATCTCGATCACTGGTACTTCACGGTACTTTGATCAGACTAACAGATTTCCTTCTTAGCTGCTTCGTGCCTCTGTCGACAATACGAAGTGGCTTACTCTCGACAGTCAGATTAGGCTAAAATCCAAACTATCAAAAGAAGAAGGCTGAAATAATAAGAGATGAGTTATGAAGATACTAGAGAAGATGTGAGATATGGAATACATCATGCACTCTAGAATGCTTCTTAGGCGAATCCAAACGATATGCCAAAGAACCAACTCTTCCCATAATGCAGAAAGAACCCTCGAAGAGGAAAAAGGTAGGAATAGCTAGAAGGAAAAATAGGTTGAAAGACAAGGATGAACCCTTATTTTAAAACAATATAAATTTCAATTAAAATTTTATTTACAATATTTTAAACATTTTATAATATAATGAATAGTCATTTGATTCAAATCTGTTAGTTCGAAGTAAACAATATTTAAAACATTTTAAATTATTTAGAAAAGTAAAATAAATGATCAAAATATCCTTTATGTAATACTTTATCAAAATACTTTTATAACTCGATGTCTTAACAAGTTTACTTTCGTTCCTGTAGACTCTGACCATGCGTTGATCAGGCGCAAAGCTAGAATTCTCCAAGTACTTAGTAGACTTGTTTCAACACACAGTGAAAATACTTGAAAAACTTAAAAAAACAAATATGGAAAGTACAATCCAAACAAAACAAGCAAACCAAAACATGTCGAACATGGATCGCGGATACACAACGATTACGCCTGGATCCCCCAGGAAACATCCGTACCCGTAGGCTGACTACCGTAGCCCTACGATTACACCATGAAGACTAGTAGTACTGAAAATACACAATAGTTACGCCTGGATCCCAAAGTAAACATACCCTTAGGCTCTCGCAGCCCCTGTAGATTACGCTACAAGCGACCCAATAGATCACAGATACACAATGGTTACGCCTGGATCCCCTAGGAAACATCTGTATCCTTAGCCTCTCGCAGCGCCTGTGAATTATGCTATGTAGTCGCGATCATAAGACCATGGAGATCGCCATGGAATTGAATGGACACTCGAGTATCATATCCGAAAAACCCAAATTAGAGAGAATAATATCGACAGAATGAATCCACAATGTGGCCACAAAGCGGATATCAAGCAGAAGGCACTTTCCATATCCTTACTTCGAAAATATGTATCATATAGTACCTTTCAAGATCACTTTCAAATATCATACTTATATAAAGTCCATTGTATATAAGATTCCATTTTCAAATCAATTACTTTCCAAATACTTATATAGATTTCGATTATATAAGATTTCACTTTACAAATTGAGTACCCTTTTCCAAACCAACAGTTTTCAAATCAATTTCATACTTATACAAATCCATTTTATATAAGTTCGATAACTCCCAAATCAAAGTATTTAAATAAACAGGGTTCTCAATTTCAAACCATTTCAATATCAATTCAGTTTCAAAATCATATATGATTTCGCTAGACCATTTCTTCCAAATTTCATATATTCAGTTTCAAAGTTTTTTTTAAAATAATATATTCCAAATTTCCAAATCAACAAAATTTATGTCAAACAAATTCATTTCCATTTCAAACATATATTCACTTTCAAAAATCATAACACTTTCAAAGTTATAAATCTTTCGAAACCAAAATACTTGAAATCATTACACTTTAAAAAACATAACCTTTCGAAATCATACATTTGAAATCATAAAACATTCCTTTAATTCTTTACATTTAACAAATTTATTCAATTAAAACCAAATCTAAAATTTCCAATTTTAACTCAATTCAAAGCATCAGTTTCAGTTTAATTTAGTTTTCCAACAAAACCATTTCAAATATTATCAACTATCGAATAAAGATTTGATCCATAAAATAAAATATTCAATCTTTAATATATTTCAAAGCTTAAATATACCATATTCCAAAACTAAATTTTATAATTTCATATATCTCAAATTTTACTTCATTATTACTTAGTTTTGAAATATTCATTTCATAAATACATCATTTTCAAATAAACTCAAATTACTAGTAAACCAAATATCCTTTCATACAAATATAGACTTCAAATATTCATTTGTCAAACTCAATTATCATTTCAAATTCACATTCATTATCAAAATAAAGATTAATTCATTTCCAAGCCATTTCAATCATCAAAATATCTAAAATGGTTACTAAGTTTAAAACCATCCCTTTTTAAAACCTTCAAACTATTTTTTTCTATATGAAAAATTCAATTTACCATTGGAAAGATTATTGTTCTATATATATACTTTATTCAAAACATTTCAAATCTATATTTCATACCAGTATAATTCAAAATAGTCTTATTTATTTCTCTCAACGAACAGTTTCAGACTTATATAAATCATATTACTTTATACTTTAATCATACCAAACTAAACTTATATTCTTTATCAAATACCTTATACCTTTCGAAATTACTTAACTTTGAAAAGTTAACCTTGATTTTGAAGTGCTCGCACCTTCAAAATAGTCGAAGAAATCATCATTTCAATCCAAGAATTGGAAATCGCCAACAAATCAGTAAACTAATTCCAAAAGATAGGGTTATACCAAAACAAATCTGAATCCTGAGGGCCGAATACCGGCTTACTTTAAATCATTTCATATATATATATATATATATATATATATATATATATTTTGAACATCAAACCATGCTTCGAAATCTGAAATCAAAATTTGTTTCACAAAATCACACGCATAGTAAAGCTACTAGAGTGGCCTCTCCCCCACTCAGAAACTCGAAAATCAATGTCGATGATGCATGCATTCATCACCGAAGTTATTTTCCAACGACATAAGTGGGTTCTGGACTTTTATTTTCTTAAAACTTCTTTGAAATCTCTTAGTAATAATTGGAATTCATTCAAATACATTTTAAACATTTCTTATTCAGAAAGTATCTTTAAATCATATCATTATTATAAATTTTCCAAAATGTTAAAACCGATTTCAAAACACCGGAGTTCGATTCCTCGAAATTCGAACTCAAAACCTTTTAATTATAAATCATTTTTATGTAAATCAAATTCTTATAAATTTTCAAAATTTCAAATCTTTTCAAAATTTCATTTTTAAAAGGTATATAATCCTTATCGAAAGCATTTCACTTTTATATAAAAAGGTGGTCATCCTTATCAAAATAATAATTTCGATGTATGCACAAATTCAAAATACAATCAAACACAAATTTCCAAAGAATGATTCAAGGTTAGATTTCAAACAAACAGAGATTCGAATTTAGAAAAATTCTAATCAAATAGAATTCTGGTTCGAAGATAAGCTCAAACAAGGATGAGAAAATTTTATTACCAAATAGAAGATGGATAAGCCTAATAAATCGCGGGCGACCTTAACCGGGTCAACCGTGAATTCAGGAATATAATCAAATCGGAAATCTAAGGAAAATCAACATTCGATTGTCAGAGATAGAATCCAGGTAGAGCAAGAGATAGATAGCATCGTAAACCGATGATACAAAAATCTTCGGTGAATCAATGCCAATTTTAAAGGAGTTTCAACCCTTTACAAATTATTCAAAGATTGGCGGAATCACCGATCTTTAGAGAGGTCATTCCAAAGTGGAGTTATGGAATGCCCCAAAATCAAAAGGGTAAAATGGGGAAGACAAGACTGGAAATCAGAACAAGAGGAAGAGGTCCAAAGTTCAAGGAATCCTAATCGATAAGAATCCTAACCAAGAGATTTCTAACCAGGTGGATACCGAAGGAATTAAGTTTAGAAAATCTTGGTTTCAAAATAAGAAAAAATTTCTACCAAAATAATCTTTGAAAATCCTTTAAAAATCATTTGGAAATTATTTTATACTTCAAAAATATGCTCTCTCACAAGAAAATGATTCTAAGATCGATTTCACTCATTCTAGGGTATTTCTACCCTATCTCTAATGAGTTTTTGCCCCGTAGGCTAAGGTTTGCCTAAAACCAAAGCTTTGATACCAAATGTAGCAGCCCGATATTTTCAGCCATTCGCGTCCACACATGTCGGACTTGAGTTGCTCAAAATACCGCATTGTAAATAAATTTTGGAGCAAATGAAAAACAATCACAGAATCACAGACACGGAAATATCAGAATCTCGTTGCGAAAATTAAAATACCATAGTAGTTCATGAAGCTACTATAACAAACTCTCAAAACATAATACATAATATCAGTATGAAAAACATATATAATAGAAATCTCAAATACATAGCAGTGTATAAATACCAAATTTGAAATAGAACAACTGAAACTGAAAGGGAACAGATAACTAGACAAGCAGTATCTCCGACGATTCCTAGCTCCAGAAAAGAAATCCAAAGCTAAGTTGTAAATACTCAGGCTGACCCGAGCGTAAAGTAAAACACAAAACACTCGAGTCAGGACATATATACTTTTATAATGTAAACCAACTCAAGTGAACCGTAGTAGTAATGTACAATAACTTAAAGGATGCTTGGGATCGCCCATCCTTTAAGGATCAGTTAAACTATAAATTAAATACATCGCGTGGTTAAAATTTCAAAATAGTAATTTATACTTCGAAATCAAATATCATTTCAAAATTCAATATCATTCAAAAATCCATTTTTAAATATCAAAATATCATATCTTTCAAAACCATATTCATTTTTATTTAAAATACCATTTCAGCACACATTTCAAAATAGTATATTCCAAAATAAATTACTTCATTTAAATCATTTAAATGAAGGTATTATATTTAATAATTAAACTATTAAATTTCTAAAATTAAAATCTTTCAAAGTTCATTTATTCACTTAAATTTAAAACTATGAAAATTCAACTTTCGCAGCATTTAGAAAATGCTACGGAAAGTTACTTTTAAAACTATTCGATTTAACAAAAGACATCATTTAAAAAAATGCTGCAATAGGGTTACTTTAGTTCAAATGAAACCTTAGTTAATTTCAGCAACTACATCACTTACAAAGTGCTATAATAGCCCTTAATTCAATCTAGTCATATAGTTCTTTTCTATCAGCAACAGCATTTACAAACGCTGTAATATCCTTTACATTAGAAATAATAACATTTCAAAATGCTGTTAATTATATTCCAAATATTCAATATAATTTCACAAACAATTAAATTTTATTTAAATCATTTTAAATTTATAAAATTATATATTTTCACCTTTAAAACAATCATTTAAAATACCCTTATATACATGATTTTATAAAGTTAAATTTTCATTCAAAAATCAATTTAATAATAATATACTTATATAACTCAACTTTCAATTTCAATTCTTTATAATTAAATTTTTAGCTTAACACTTAAGTTTAAATTTCCAAATATAACTTATTGTTCATTTTATTTACTTAACTTAATATTCATTTTTTAAATAAAATTCACAAATTTCCAATCTAAGTTATATTTCAAAATTCAACTTAAATATTCATTTATTTAACCTTTTAACTTATTCAAAAATCATTAACACTTTATGAAATCATTTTAAATTCATTTCATTAAAATTTATATTTATTTATCATATTTTCCAACTTAATTTAAATTCGATTTATACCTAAATCAAAATTTCCAAATAACTTATATTTCAAATTTCTAACTTTACCATTAATTTATTTCACTTATAAATTTTTAGAAAATAAATAATACTATATAAAATCATTTTTAATTAAGTTTAAATCAAGATATTATAATATTTACATTTCTAAAATATTTTAAAATTTTAGAAAAATATATTTTAACCATGGGTCTGTATATCGTTTTCTAGCCTAGGTAAAGTGATATGGATAACATATCATTTCAATCCGTAATTTACAAAGAAAAATCGGGTTCTATCATTTCAAACCCGCAATCGCAAGTAAAAATGAAATAAATAAAAATCGTTCAGGCCTATCATTTCAGCCCATAACGATTTTTCCCTATTCTAAAGTACGTTCGGGTATGTATCATTTAAACTCATAGTGATTCTAACCTAAAGGGAACTTGCAGTGTGATAAACTGATATAAATAAACAAAATAATATTATATAACAGTAACAGATGATATGAAGGTGTATAAATAGGGTGAACATCATATGATCACAACATAAGCAGTTATAATATAATAATAATATCTACTGATTCAAAGGGTGTCAATTTACTACTTATATAAGTACGGAAGGTCTGGTGAGAAATACTCACTCTCTACAAGCTGGAGATAACAACCAAACACACAAACTAAGATCCACAAAGGCACGAAAGTATTACTACGATTCGAGTGTGGGAGAGCCAAAGTAGTTTTTGTGATGACCCGCAAATCCGTACTCCTTGAATATACACTAATCTCCATAGACTAACTCAAGATGAACAGAAATACGAATTATCAATGTTTTAAGAAAAAGAAAGAGCTAGAAGAAGAGATAAGACGATAGAAAAGAGAGGGAACAGAAAATGGAAAATAAAACAAAACAGAACGGAACAGAAAACAGCAGAACAATAACAGAATCTCACAATCGCAGCGGAACAACATATAATAATAAATGAATAATCTTTAAACAAAGAACTATATCAGTTATTACATTTTATACATTACATTACATCATCATCAGAGTGTACAACAACAAACAACAACAAACAGCGGAAAAAGAAATACTATATACTAGTAATACGCCATGCCATCCATCTTGCCTCCAGCAACTCCAGAATATCCAGAATATCCTGATAAACCTTAACTCTTGACTGCCCGTGTGAAAATTGGTGGGCACCCAGAGTTTAGGAAGGAAAACAATAAACTCCGAGTCAGTCATGTGACTGGTGTGAGAACTCAAAACAGTTTATTTATCTTTAAAATCAAAATAGAAGAACATTTTTAAAGTCAATTCGCAATGCTTTTAAAAATGAGACTACCATAAGGCCTCCTGCACACACACACAATGCAAACGCAGAATCGGAGGAGATTTCTCCTTATGATAGTCAAAGATGCTTGATACGCATTAAAAATAACATTTGATATTATTATTAGTGCATGGTGTAGGAAAATATTTCGAAGGTAGAATATAAATATTAGCCAACATACGACCATTATCGTATGCTTACTATAGCTACCATCCAGACAGTGGTGACCACCATAAGTGAATGGCAGGTTCTACAACTAATACCGTACAAGGTTTCGTATTGGGAATTGGATTTCCAACAAATGATCAGGCCAAGGAACTTCCCATTGCCACATGAGAATGCCTCTGGATGGACATCCCCGAGAACCAAACCGGATCTCTACCAACACAAGGCCGGGTTACCCCTAACTGAGTAACAACTGACCGAATATGTCATCCCCCGGTCCTTTGGGACCTTTCACCGAGCGCTCTCAATCAATTCACACAATCATAAAGTGTTTTCAACATGAGTAAGTTTCTAGGCTCCATACCATGATACCACCCTTTTCCAGAAGGTAATGCACATATCCTAAAGGGCGCTACCCCTCATAACCTTGCCGCATCTTTCCTGTTTTGACCATTCCCGAGGTGTGAGGCTCGACGAAGTCACGTCCACAAAAACATACTTTATACAAAAGCCATGCTTTGGGTCAACAAATGATCATAGAAATGATCACCAGGATAGACGATCAAACAAATGATCCTATCATAAATAATCAACACAATGATCATTTCACAGCAACACTCAGCATGTCACATTACCAAATTGGGAATATATCGCTGATAACCTTCAACTACATAACCTCTGAGCTCGTACGTCTCACAGAAGGGTGTTAAGCTAAAAGAATAAATTCTTCGCCACCAACAGAAATATATTTGAAAGAAATCTGCTTTATATCTCAATTTGTAATGTCAGACATACAATCCATACAAGTCTGTTCCGGGCTCGAACAAAACCGCAGGCACTTACAAGAAGTCCTTGCAATCCGGATATCCACAATCCTGATCGGATTTCCCATCACATATGGAGAACTCAATACCGGAGCAACTCGGTGCAGAGTCAATCGACAGGTCATCCTATCGCTCTCGCAAATACCGGGTCTTCAACACCGATCTTCAATGCTATCCATTACGTCGTATCACTATTCGGAATGGGTAATCCGAATAACGAGCGCAATAATTTAAAAATAAGTGTGCATTCAAATTCAACAAATACCTTTCAAAGGTAAATATTGATAGTCGGTTATTGAACTATCAATGGATATGCACAACATCACCAGATTCCAAATAATTTTCCAAATTATTTATTTCCTAAATTTCATATCTTTACTAGATATATATAATTTTCACACTTCAAAAATAAATCAATATTTATTTTTAAACAAATTCCCCTTTTCATTTATAAATTCCATAATGAATTTATATTTCACAATATCTATGAATATACGATTTTAATTATTCATTTTCAATTTATCTTCAAAAAGATAAATTCTCAACTTATTCACTTTGCACTGGAAAAACATTTCCATACTTATTTATTCATAAGTAATTCACAAATTTTATTTATTTTCAATCTTTGGAAAATATTCAATATACTTAAATCAAAATTAAGTATATATTTCATTCTTTAAGGAAATCATGCTCTTAAACATATTTATTTGGGCCAAAACGAATGTTGCGTAAAACATCGTTACAACGTCCCAAAATCACTAGTATAGGGATTCGAATTTAAGATAGATATATAAATCCCAATACTAAACAAAACATTTCCTTTCGGAAATCATTTACTATAACAACAGTGTTATAGTCCACCATTTCCTTTTATTTCTCGAAAACGTCTATTTCAACAATAAATGTTGAAATCTATGGTTTCGAATCTCAACACATTTTAAAACATCGTTAGATCATTTTAATTCTATTTAAAACATCAAATCTAAACATTTTCTTTAACATATTATTCACTAGTCAAAAACGTGAATATACTACGTTAACACATTTCATCCTTTTATACATTTCATTTTAAAGGATTATTCACAATCAAAAATGTGAATATAACTCCATTAATAGGTTTCAACAATTTACTTATCAAAATAAGTCGTTTACGAATTTATAAAACAACGTTTATAAATTCCATTTCTATTTATTTTATAACATCTTTCTTTATAAATTTTCTTTATCAACCTATTCACTTTATATCTCAATTATGAACCAAAAGTCCATATTATAAGTTAAATACTTATAAAACGATTATTTTACAAAATCGTTCCTTTTAAGACTTTCTAAATTATAAATCTTATAACTTATAAGATTCATTTATTTATCAAAAATCCATACTTCAATTAACTTTTCAAATTTTATAAACCTACTGCTTATAAAATTCCATTTATAACCTCACCGTTTATAATTCTATGAATTTCATTCATTTATGAAATTCATTTACAATTCATTCTAACACTTATAAAAACTCGTTTTATAATCCAAAATATTCTAATTTATAAATATCCATTTTATAAATCTTTTATACAAATAAATTTGTATTATTATTCTAAAACGTCTTTAAACTTCTTTATAATTTCCTCCTTTTGATTTATAAAATAATCAAATTTTATAAATCCTATATTTAAACTTTTTACAATAAATTCAAAAATCCCAGTTTAAACTATTTTATAAAAATAATTAATCCCATATTTTCAAAAATCAACCTTTAACTATATTTCTCAAAAGCCATAATTTTTATAACATTAAAATTTATAACGTTTATTTATTTATAATGGATCAATTCCAAACATATAGTACATTTTCAAAAATCACTTTAAAAATCATTTTAAAATTTCAAAATTGGTCCAATGATGCTACACACCAAATAGTCAATCACGACAACAACGATATCATATATCAATATGATAACCCATCAAATATCAAAATATCTGAATTCAAATAAAAACTGTTGAGGAATCCAGTTGGATCCCTCCAACCTGTTTTCCTGCATCCACAAAACATTAGCACAATACCAATTTCGCTCCAGTACGAAATTATCGCGGTATATGGGATTTAAAATATTATCCGCTTAATAGACGGCGCAATAGGGTCTCATCCGCTCTACAAATGCGGGAAATCAATAACTCCAATATATACATATGCCAATATATATATATTGCTATTATATATAATACCAATTTCACTGTTTATGAAATATTCGCGGTATATGTTTTTAATAAATAACCTCCGCTTACTAACGGCGCATAATGTCTATTTTAACAATCAATAGATAACAATCATCATTCAAACATGCATTCAAATATTTTAAATCTAACTATTTAAAATAAAATCGAAACTGATTCGATTGAGTTAGAAGTTCTCACCTTGATTTCAATTTCGTTTTAGCGATTTATTTCGAATAAAATTAAACGGACGTTTAATTTTACCCGAAATTCTCACTAACTCCAAATGACTCCAATCCAATTCCATCGCGTAGTGCTCGTCCATAAGATTCCAACGCAACTGGTTTCGCGCGTTTTCGACCTCGTATGAAAAAGTTATGATTTTTACAAGTTTTACACAAATTTTTTATATATAATTTACAACAATTATTTTCTTATTTTTAACCTTGCCCAAATCACAGCCACAAGATCATGCTTCCTGGAATCTTGGCCGACCATCACCTTCCTCTCCAAACTCACGCACGCCTACAGGTAAATGAACACGCACATACAAACCCATGAACATAAACTAGGGTTTAATTTCCAAGCCTCCACGAACACCGAAAGTTCATCAAACCCTCACCATCCCGACCCCCTTCGCAAGAGCCATACTCGGCCAAAACCCCAGCAAGCTCGGCCCCTCATGGACGTTGGAAAACGTGCGCGAGTTTCGGCCCTTCTACCTCAATTTTTCGACAGTCCGTGGCTCCGATTCTGATCATAGCCGTTGGATGTGGAGTACTCGATGTGCTCTACCTTTTTGTAGTTGATAATTTCTGTTAAAAGTGAATGGATTTCGAGAAAAAGGAGGAGGAAGGAGGGATGATTTCGGCCATTGGTTGCTTGCCGGCGGCTGGAGCTTTTAAATTAGGGTTAGGTTTAGTTTTTATTTTTATTTTGTGATGGGGGCTATTTATAGGAAATAAAACGACACTATTCATCCGGGATTTCCAAACTCCGATTTACGCGCCGTAACCAGCGTTTCTAGGGTTTACCCCGCGTTTCGGACACAATGGAACATGTTTCAGAAGCTAATTCGGTCATCTGTGCGAGTTATGGCAACAAACGGTCGATTTAAGTTAAACCGATTTAAACGATTTTCTAGGCGTTTTAATTTGTACCGGACAAACGGTAAATTCAATTGACACGAAATTTGAAACCATACAATAATATCACATTACGGATCCGATGAAACTGGTTTCGTCGAAATCCGAGACTTTTTGAAAAATGGCTATTTTAACTCGCCAAATTAAAATTAAAAATATTTCGATGCGTTTCGAGCTGCCACGATCAAACGATAACTCCGATTGACACGAAAATTGAAATCCAGTAACAACTAACTATTACGGATCCAATGGAACTGATCTCGTTCAATTCTGAGACTGTTCAAAAATTGACTATTTTCACTAGTCGATTAAATATTAAAATATTCAATTTTCACAAATTAACTTTTAATTCGATTTTAAAAGTTCTAAAACATCATTCTAACTCCAACATGATAAAATAAAATTTTACAAATCATTTTCAATCATATTTAACTCAATTTTCAATTATTTCCATCATTTCACATATTAAATTATTGATTTAATTATTCAATTAAATCCAATTATTCAAAATAAAATTTATTCGACTTATAAATTCACTTCTTAATATTTAAAATTAATTAAATATTCAAATTTTAAATAATAAAAATTCTGGGTCGTTACAATCTTCCCCCCTTAAAAGAATTTCGTCCTCGAAATTAACAAGTAAGAAAAGTTACAGAATCCATTAATTTTCCATAATTCATAGCCAAACTTATTACAATAACTTACTAAGTTTTCAAATCATACTTAGTTATCTTTTCAAAAACAATTACTATTGTTTAACTTTCAATTCCAAAATCAAAGTTAAGGTTTTCAAAATTTTCCAATTTTCTCAAATTTTTTCTAACGCCTTAAATTTCCGGAAAAATTCACCATAGTCTCCTTTGCGCGGCTCGATCCGAAAAAAAAATGACAGTATATATATCACAAATATACATCTCATCAAGTAATGAGGCATCCCGAAGGGAAAAAGTATAAAAGTACGATATTTAATCCGAGATATGTACCTTATATTTTATTAGCAAGCATATACGGCTAATATAGCGCGAAAGCGAGCTCCAAATGCGAAGCAAACGCGATCCGCACCTACTAAACACTCAACAAACAACATGAGAACATGCATATATGAAGATAATCTCAATATACATCATATAGCAACATAATAACTACATGTGTCAACATAGCAAATGTAGGAAAAGCAATATACTCAACTATCAACCAACTAACATCCATAACCAATTAATATTCATTCATATTCTCATTAATATTCAATGAAATGGTTTTCAATCTAATCACATTTGATTCATTAACAGTGGACGTTTTTACTAACATTCATTTTCAATTAGTTTATATTTACTAATTCATATTCAAGTTGGTTCACTTCCAAATCAAATTCAATTCTATTTAAGATTCACTTAACTTCCAATTGGATTTCCAATCATTTTAGCTTTCAATTTCATTAACTCTTAATGAATTATATACAATCAATCAACTAACATCCATAACCAATTAGTTAATCATTTCAAGTTGAATTTCCATTTACTTTAAATTCATTTTTATTTACAACTCATATTCACAAATATATCCATATAGTTTCACTTCTTATATATATAAGTTTATTTCACAATTGTAAATCACATTAATTATAATTCAATTCTTATAATTCTTTTGCTTATACAATTATTCTTTTACTTAGATTATTCAAACATCTAAACAATCAATTTATATACACTTTAATAATTCTGAAAAATTATTTCTTTATATATAAAATATAATCAAGGTAAAATTATTTCGTTTACCCGTTTTTAAAACAATATCGTGTCGAATTGTTCTATTCAAGTGTTTAGAAACCCCTTCGGCATAGTTGTCGAGACCACGCTGACGAAGGTTCATATGCCACTCAACAAACCAATCATCACAATATAAAACAATTTCATATTTACTAACAAATACGCTCTCATAGCTATTATTACACTCAAACTCATTCTAGAGCACTACTGACTCTATCTCTAATGAGTAATACCCAACAGAACCATGGTTGTCGCTTAACCATATGCTCTGATACCACCTGTGATGACCCGCAAATCCGTACTCCTTGAATATACACTAATCTCCATAGATTAACTCAAGATGAACAGAAATACGAATTATCAATGTTTTAAGAAAAAGAAAGAGCTAGAAGAAGAGATAAGAAGATAGAAAAGAGAGGGAACAGAAAATGGAAAATAAAACAAAATAGAACGGAATAGAAAACAACAGAACAATAACAGAATCTCACAATCGCAGCGGAACAACATATAATAATAAATGAATAATCTTTAAACAAAGAACTATATCAGTTATTACATTTTATACATTACATTACATCATCATCAGAGTGTACAACAACAAACAACAACAAACAGCGGAAAAAGAAATACTATATACTAGTAATACGCCATGCCATCCATCTTGCATCCAGCAACTCCAGAATATCCAGAATATCCTGATAAACCTTAACTCTTGACTGCCCGTGTGAAAATTGGTGGGCACCCAGAGTTTAGGAAGGAAAACAATAAACTCCGAGTCAGTCGTATGACTGGTGTGAGAACTCAAAACAGTTTATTTATCTTTAAAATCAAAATAGAAGAACATTTTTAAAGTCAATTCGCAATGCTTTTAAAAATGAGACTACCATAAGGCCTCCCGCACACACACACAATGCAAACGCAGAATCGGAGGAGATTTCTCCTTATGATAGTCAAAGATGCTTGATACACATTAAAAAGAACATTTGATATTATTATTAGTGCATAGTGTAGGAAAATATTTCGAAGGTAGAATATAAATCTTAGCCAACATACGACCATTATCGTATGCTTACTATAGCTACCATCCAAACAGTGGTGACCACCATAAGTGAATGGCAGGTTCTACAACTAATACCGTACAAGGTTTCGTATTGGGAATTGGATTTCCAACGAATGATCAGGCCAAGGAACTTCCCATTGCCACATGAGAATCCTCTGGATGGACATCCCCGAGAACCAAACCGGATCTCTACCAACACAAGGCCGGGTTACCCCTAAGTGAGTAACAACTGACCGAATATGTCATCCCCCGGTCCTTTGGGACCATTCACCGAGCGCTCTCAATCAATTCACACAATCATAAAGTGTTTTCAACATGAGTAAGTTTCTGGGCTCCATACCATGATACCACCCTTTTCCAGAAGGAAATGCATATATCCTAAAGGGCGCTACCCCTCATAACCTTGCCGCATCTTTCCTGTTTTGACCATTCCCGAGGTGTGAGGCTCGACGAAGTCACGTCCACAAAAACATACTTTATACAAAAGCCATGCTTTGGGTCAACAAATGATCATAGAAATGATCACCAGGATAGACGATCAAACAAATGATCCTATCATAAATAATCAACACAATGATCATTTCACAGCAACACTCAGCATGTCACATTACCAAATTGGGAATATATCGCTGATAACCTTCAACTACATAACCTCTGAGCTCGTACGTCTCAGAGAAGGGTGTTAAGCTAAAAGAATAAATTCTTCGCCACCAACAGAAATATATTTGAAAGAAATCTGCTTTATATCTCAATTTGTAATGTCAGACATACAATCCATACAAGTCTGTTCCGGGCTCGAACAAAACCGAAGGCACTTACAAGAAGTCCTTCCAATCCGGATATCCACAATCCTGATCGGATTTCCCATCACATATGGAGAACTCAATACCGGAGCAACTCTGTGCAGAGTCAATCGACAGGTCATCCTATCGCTCTCGCAAATACCGGGTCTTCAACACCGATCTTCAATGCTATCCATTACGTCGTATCACTATTCGGAATGGGTAATCCGAATAACGAGCGCAATAATTTAAAAATAAGTGTGCATTCAAATTCAACAAATCCTAACAAATACCTTTCAAAGGTAAATATTGATAGTCGGTTATTGAACTATCAATGGATATGCACAACATCACCAGATTCCAAATAATTTTCCAAATTATTTATTTCCCAAATTTCATATCTTTACTAGATATATATAATTTTCACACTTCAAAAATAAATCAATATTTATTTTTAAACAAATTCCCCTTTTCATTTATAAATTCCATAATGAATTTATATTTCACAATATCTATGAATATACGATTTTAATTATTCATTTTCAATTTATCTTCAAAAGGATAAATTCTCAACTTATTCACTTTGCATTGGAAAAACATTTCCATACTTATTTATTCATAAGTAATTCACAAATTTTATTTATTTTCAATCTTTGGAAAATATTCAATATACTTAAATCGAAATTAAGTATATATTTCATTCTTTAAGGAATCATGCTCTTAAACATATTTATTTGGGCCAAAACGAATGTTGCGTAAAACATCGTTACAACGTCCCAAAATTACTAGTATAGGGATTCGAATTTAAGATAGATATATAAATACCAATACTAAACAAAACATTTCCTTTCGAAAATCATTTACTATAACAACAGTGTTATAGTCCACCATTTCCTTTTATTTCTCGAAAACGTCTATTTCAACAATAAATGTTGAAATCTATGGTTTCGAATCTCAACACATTTTAAAACATCGTTAGATCGTTTTAATTCTATTTAAAACATCAAATCTAAACATTTTCTTTAACATATTATTCACTATTCAAAAACGTGAATATACTACGTTAACACATTTCATCCTTTTATACATTTCATTTTAAAGGATTATTCACAATCAAAAATGTGAATATAACTCCATTAATAGGTTTCAACAATTTACTTATCAAAATAAGTCGTTTACGAATTTATAAAACAACGTTTATAAATTCCATTTCTATTTATTTTATAACATCTTTCTTTATAAATTTTCTTTATTAACCTATTCACTTTATATCTCAATTATGAACCAAAAGTCCATATTATAAGTTAAATACTTATAAAACGATTATTTTACAAAATCGTTCCTTTTAAGACTTTCTAAATTATAAATCTTATAACTTATAAGATTCATTTATTTATCAAAAATCCATACTTCAATTAACTTTTCAAATTTTATAAACCTACTGCTTATAAAATTCCATTTATAACTTCACCATTTATAATTCTATGAATTTCATTCATTTATGAAATTCATTTACAATTCATTCTAACACTTATAAAAACTCGTTTTATAATCCAAAATATTCTAATTTATAAATATCCATTTTATAAATCTTTTATACAAATAAATTTGTATTATTATTCTAAAATGTCTTTAAACTTCTTTATAATTTCCTCCTTTTGATTTATAAAATAATCAAATTTTATAAATCCTATATTTAAACTTTTTACAATAAATTCAAAAATCCCAGTTTAAACTATTTTATAAAAATCATTAATCCCATATTTTCAAAAATCAACCTTTAACTATATTTCTCAAAAACCATAATTTTTATAACATTAAAATTTATAACGTTTATTTATTTATAATGGATTAATTCCAAACATATAGTACATTTTCAAAAATCACTTTAAAAATCATTTTAAAATTTCAAAATTGGTCCAATGATGCTACACACCAAATAGTCAATCACGACAACAACGATATCATATATCGATATGATAATCCATCAAATATCAAAATATCTGAATTCAAATAAAAACTGTTGAGGAATCCAGTTGGATCCCTCCAACCTGTTTTCCTGCATCCACAAAACATTAGCACAATACCAATTTCGCTCCAGTACGAAATTATCGCGGTATATGGGATTTAAAATATTATCCGCTTAATAGACGGCGCAATAGGGTCTCTTCCGCTATACAAATGCGGGAAATCAATAACTCCAATATATACATATGCCAATATATATATATTGCTATTATATATAATACCAATTTCACTGTTTATGAAATATTCGCGGTATATGTTTTTAATAAATAACCTCCGCTTACTAACGGCGCATAATGTCTATTTTAACAATCAATAGATAACAATCATCATTCAAACATGCATTCAAATATTTTAAATCTAACTATTTAAAATAAAATCGAAACTGATTCGATTGAGTGAGAAGTTCTCACCTTGATTTCAATTTCGTTTTAGCGATTTATTTCGAATAAAATTAAACGGACGTTTAATTTTACCCGAAATTCTCACTAACTCCAAACTAGTCCAATCCAATTCCATCGTGTAGTGCTCGTCCATACGATTCCAACGCAACTGGTTTCGCGCGTTTTCGACCTCGTATGAAAAAGTTATGATTTTTACAAGTTTTACACAAATTTTTTATATATAATTTACAACAATTATTTTCTTATTTTTAACCTTGCCCAAATCACAGCCACAAGATCATGCTTCCTGGAATCTTGGCCGACCATCACCTTCCTCTCCAAACTCACGCACGCCTACAGGTAAATGAACACGCACATACAAACCCATGAACATAAACTAGGGTTTAATTTCCAAGCCTCCACGAACACCGAAAGTTCATCAAACCCTCACCATCCCGACCCCCTTCGCAAGAGCCATACTCGGCCAAAACCCCAGCAAGCTCGGCCCCTCATGGACGTTGGAAAACGTGCGCGAGTTTCGACACTTCTACCTCAATTTGTCGACAATCCGTGGCTCCGATTCTGATCATAGCCGTTGGATGTGGAGTACTCGATGTGCTCTACCTTTTTGTAGTTGATAATTTCTGTTAAAAGTGAATGGATTTCGAGAAAAATGAGGAGGAAGGAGGGATGATTTCGGCCATTGGTTGTTTGCCGGCGGCTGGAGCTTTTAAATTAGGGTTAGGTTTAGTTTTTATTTTTATTTTGTGATGGGGGCTATTTATAGGAAATAAAAGGACACTATTCATCCGGGATTTCCAAACTCCGATTTACGCGCCGTAACCAGCATTTCTAGGGTTTACCCCGCGTTTCGGACACAATGGAACAGGTTTCGGAAGCTAATTCGGTCATCTGTGCGAGTTATGGCAACAAACGGTCGATTTAAGTTAAACCGATTTAAACGATTTTCTAGGCGTTTTAATTTGTACCGGACAAACGGTAAATCCAATTGACACGAAATTTGAAACCATACAATAATATCACATTACGGATCCGATGAAAATGGTTTTGTCGAAATCCGAGACTTTTTGAAAAATGGCTATTTTAACTCGCCAAATTAAAATTAAAAATAATTCGATGCGTTTCGAGCTGCCACGATCAAACGATAACTCCGATTGACACGAAAATTGAAATCCGGTAATAACTAACTATTACGGATCCAATGGAACTAGTCTCGTTCAATTCTGAGACTGTTCAAAAATTGACTATTTTCACTAGTCGATTAAATATTAATATATTCAATTTTCACAAATTAACTTTTAATTCGATTTTAAAAGTTCTAAAACATCATTCTAACTCCAACATGATAAAATAAAATTTTACAAATCATTTTCAATCATATTTAAATCAATTTTCAATTATTTCCATAATTTCACATATTAAATTATTGATTTAATTATTCAATTAAATCCAATTATTCAAAATAAAATTTATTCGACTTATAAATTCACTTCTTAATATTTAAAATTAATTAAATATTCAAATTTTAAATAATAAAAATTCTAGGTCGTTACAGTTTCTTGTGCATATGACACAAAACAATACATATAACATGAATTTCAACCCAAAATATGATATTAAACAAGCTAGAATTAAGGAACAACATTTAATCAAATACTTGCACTTGCTTCCATAAATCTCATGCTCGGCCTAGAGGATGATAAGGCACTACCAGCGGGTGTAATTGGTCAGGTATGGGTCAAGTATGGTCGGCCTACCAAGGGTAGTGAAGGTATGGAAGTTGTTTGAGTGATTAATGACATAAATGTACAAACACAAGGCAAAGATGCGTTTTTGTGTAACAACAAGTCAAGGCTATGGCCTTATGTTGCACAGCCAGACCTACTAGAGGCTATGGGAAGGTGTGGCAGTGGCTTTGGGTCAGGTAGGTGCTGGTGGAAGTGATGCAAGAGGTGGCCAAGTGGTGTGGTGAAGTGGTGAAGGCCATAGGAGCTCGGCTATGCATATATAAGAAGTGTTGCTTATATTTTTGTGTGGATCTTGCATCAAGGATCACCATGGCCTGGTAGGTCATAGGAGATGGAGGTGGTTTTCTGCTGGATAAGGTGGTGATGAAGGTGGTGGTGATGGTGGAGCAAGGCCTAACAACATAAGGTTGAAGCAAGTGCAAGTAGAATAAGAAAATAAAGAAGAAAAACGAAAAACAAAGAATTATTTACCAAAGTTTTTGCTCAGGAGACGGAGGCTGAATTTTTTTAAGTCGAGAAACAAAAATTTTCAGGAAAATGATGTAAAATGCAGCTGAAGAAATGAGGAATGGTCAGCCAATAGTTAATGCAAATGTTGATTAGAATTGAAAAGGCAAGAAGGTGAAAAGTCTAAGGCATATAAAGGGTTTAAAACTCTTCAAATTTCCATATTTCTTTTTGCAATTTTCAATACATGAAAAATATGTATAAATACAGATAAAAAAATGAAAATATAGTAAATAAACAAAATAAATAAATAAATATTAATTAAATATAATTAAATTAAGAAAATAGCAAAAATTGTAAATTAGGCTTAAAAATTTGAAAATAAATGCAATAAAATTTGAAAAAATTATAACATTACTTTAAAATATTTTAAAATTAAAATATATACCTAACATGTCATATAACACATATTAGAACATAATATGACAAGTAAAAAATTATTTATATAAATTAAATTAGACAATTTTATCAAAAAAATCAATTTAGATACAGTATTGTAAAAAAGCATAACTTTCACACTATAAATCGGATTTCAACGAAAAGAAAAGCAGTATTCTTTAAATTAAATTTATTTTCATAATAAAGGATAAAATTCAAAAATTCAAATATTTAAATTTTAAATTTAAAAGTCAAAGTTTGACCAGATTGACCAAAAATCCACTTTTCTAGAAATATTCTTTATATTCAATTTTGGAATTATAATTCACATAAAAATCAAAATTATATTTTAAAATAACTAAACTTGTCCATTTTAATAAATATAATAAAAAATTTAAATCAGCAGTTCAGTTTTAAAAAATTAAAATATACAATTAAAATAATCACAAAATACTGGGTTGTTACATTAATATTGAAAAAAATTAAAATTGGTGGTTTATTAATAAGAAATGACTAGAATGTAATGTTAAAAATGTTAATTTAAAAGAATTGATAACTACTTTAATATATGTCCAACTAATTGAAATGATTGTAAAGTTAAAATTGGTTATATGTTGTAAATAAAGAAATAGAGTTTAATACTGTAAATTTAATATAATAAATTACTAATTGAATGAAATCTCAAATGATTGTAATTGTAACGACCCGATATTTTCAACCATTCGCATCCGTGCATGTTCGACTTGAATTGCTCAAAATACTTCGTTGTAAATAAATTTTAGCAAATCTCAGAACATACAGTAAATAAATAATCACAGTATCACAGATATAGAGTAAATAATATTGCAGCGGAAGTAAAAGAGATAGTAGTTCATGAAGGTACTATATATAAGAAACATTAGAGTTAAACAAGATACAATAGAAGAGTAAAAAGATACATCATGTACAAACCAGAGTATATCACTGCAATTACTGGATACTGAAAGCAAAATAGATGGCTGGATCTTCAAGCAAAGCTCCAACTCCAAAGGTGAGCCTTGAATGCTAAATCACTCAGTCTGACCCGAGCGTAAAGAAAAACACAAAACACTTGAGTCAGGATTAACATTCTTATATCAATAAATCCAACTCAAGTGAAATAACAACTGAAATACAGGTAACTCAAAGGATGTTTGGGATAACCATCCTCTAAGGATCCATTTCACTATTTACTATGTAGTAATATTTCGCTATTATAATAATGTATAAAGTAAAATAAACATACTTTAAAATAGCATTGAAGGGTTACCCATATAGCCCGCAACACGTAATAGTCCCAGTAGTCCATCCAGTATCAGCGTACCTCCAGATCGGGAGGCTACCCTAAATACTCCATGGGCTACGGGAGAAAAACAAACTCGTAGTAAGGCTCGCTATAATGGGTGACACGACACTAAAGGCAATGCCAAGGTAGATATTGTTGAATATGCGCTTATATGATTTTTGTTTGATGATAATAAACATATATACATTCGTTTAAATGTATTTGTTAATATACTATTCTATTTTTCACAGTTTAAATAAATATTTGTTGAATAAAATAAATTACACAGAATTTGAATTTGAATTCAAACAGATATTTTATTCAAATAAATATTTATTACATTTTTGAATAGTACAATTTCAAGCTCTCGCTATAACTATACAACTTTGATTACATCACATTTTTCACATTTACATCAGCACCTCACTACATATCACTCACACTCGTATTTATCTTCAACTGCATTCCAGTTTGAATCCAGCATCTGAGTAATCTGCAAAAATATTCTCAAACGCAGTAAAATTGAAAGAGAAATATTTTTGAAATTTGAAAGAAACGATGATTTTGAAAACATTGTTTGCCTCAGTTATTTGGTTTGTTCGTCATCATTTAAATTTGAATTCATCATACACGAACAACTTGTGACATACACAGTGTATCACTTTATATGCCACAAGGCCGTGCACACCAATATACACTTAATTGATTTACAGGGACAGGCGAGCACAGGTCAAACTCAAATAAAAGACGGGTTCAACTCAGGTGGAGTATAAATAAAATCTCGACACACGCACAAGGTCAAACCCGAACTATTAGCTGGGTTCAACACAGGGCAGGTGTACAAGCTACATCCACAACAAACTCAGTGACATGCACAATAATCAACACAGTGAAGACATGAACAACTGAATCGAGTTCAAGTCAGACCAACACTGCAACTCAAAAAAAAACAACATGAATGCAACATGGCCAAGACTAAAAGCAACTGTTCTAAACTGCAACTCAAAGAAATTCAATGCAGCAACACTTCAATGAGCTACATACAGTGATACATGCACTAGTGAACAAGTACGGCACCAGGCCAGTGCAGTGCAACCACATAACAACAAGTCAAGGCCGCCATCACGAACAAAGAAAATAAAAGAGAACCGGGTTAATGCAAACAATGAATGCAACGAAGACCAATGGTCAATATGCACAAATATGCATATGAAACTAACATGGCCGAGCATTGTACAAGACTGCAACAAGAAGTACGCAGTTCAAAACGTCTACGACAGCAAGTAAGTGAGTGCATCAGTGTGCAAAGAGCTCGAGCACAGCAAATATGATAGCAAGCTTCAACTATATGAAGACGAGACCAAATACACAAGTTCACATGTGCAGCCAAATGGACAGAGAAGAATAACAAATATACAGAGACAATACAGCATGAACCAAAGGCAGTGCACAAATGACCAGGCTACAACATGGATTATGCAATGCAGATGCTAACATTGATGAATGTATATGACAGCAACAAGAGGCAACATCACATAATACAACTACAACAATGACCAAAAGTGTACAGCAATGCTAGTGAAGACAAAACAGTTCGAGTTATATCCCAGTGCCAACATATTCAACTAGGAGTGCAACTACAAGATACAGCAAGCACAATAAAACAATGATAACAAAATGCAACGAGAATTTTACAGTGTCAAGTTCATGTATGCAACAGGTCAGAGATACAACAATGGAACCATCACAACAGTTCACAGTGCAGTAATATCATATCACTACAGAAGTTCAAATCAAAACAACCAAATGAAGACGGCATCCCACAATATCCAGAAGTTTAGAAAATCAAATGACCGAAGTAAACACTCAGTATCAAGGCCGAAGTGACATTGAATCTCCAATTCAATGTTGAACAAGTCAACAAAGTAAAAATTCACGAAATCAATATTGTCAAAGTCAATCAAGCGTTCACCGTGATAACCAAGCAAATTGACAAAGTCACAAATCAAAACCCTGTGTGCCAAGCATCAAAATATACGCATATGAAAAAGTCAGAGATAAATATCAAGCATCAATACAAGATCGAACGAACGAAGACAAATTCAAATGAACGTATACGAACGCAAAAATTGGATTTCGAATCCTATATAAGCCCTATCATCATCGGCAAATTAATCATCGAGTTCGAGCAAGCCAAAATCAGAAAAGCAAAAGGATAAATTACATACCGAAATCACAAAATGAACTCGATCCAAATTGAAGAGCCGTGGGCAAAGCAAAAAGCATCGAAGCATAAGATCAAACAGTATCAAGCGGCGACTTCAATTTGCAAGAACCCTAGTTTGAATCGCAAGGAAGAAAAGCTCCAAAATTCGCAGAAGCCCTAATTGAATTGGAAAGAGGAACGACCATCGAACGAAGCAAACAAAGGAGACAAGCCAAATTAATTAAAGGGGCCGGCCTATTTTTCTCTAAAGGGAATTTTTTTTAAAGGGGCTTTTTATTTTTAGGGTTATTTAATTATCTTTTAATTGTTGTTTTTATTCAAATAATTTGTAAATCACCACCTAGGGTTTAGGTAGTGTCAGATTGTCTAGTTAGAATTAGTTCAGTGAGCAGGGTGTGCGAGTTTGCAGAACTCTATAGGCGGGAGCAGTGTTTGCGAGTAATCAAAGCTCTACAGGCGGGAGCAGAGTTTGCGAGTAATCAAAGTTCTATTGTAGGCGGGAGCAGAGTTTGCGAGTAAACGAAACTCTATAGGCGGGAGCAGGGTGCGCGAGTCTAGTAGAGTGTTTGTGAGCGGGAGCAAATGTTTGCGAGTCTAGTAGAATGTTTGTGAGCGGGAGCAAATGTTTGCGAGTCTAGTAGAGTGTTTGTGAGCAGGAGCAAAAGGGTCTGCGAGTCTAGTAGAGTGTTTGTAAGCGGGATACTGTTTAATTCTAATAGAAATCTGAGAATGCAGCAGTAGGCAGGGTTTGCCGAAGCTGGGTAAATTTTGTGTGTGATTTACTTTTCAGCATATTTATTTCTGCAGTTTTGTTTCTGTGTTTAAAATCAAGAAAATTTGCTATAACCCTATTCACCCCTCCCCCTCTCTAGGGTTAATCTAGATCCTACAAGTGGTATCAGAGCCCGGTATATTTTTTTTACTTTAACTCTAGAGATATGTTTGAATGCTTTTTAACTTTGGTATACAAGGTCTTTGCAGCGTCTTGGGATGGTGAAGAAGGTGAGGAAGCTAATTTGTGTTTGATGGCAAAATCAGATTCAGAAGTCAGCTCAGAGGAAACTAGTGAGATTTGTTGGCGGGCTAAGGAGCAACAAGAATGGTTTCTAGATTCAGGCTGTTCTAGACATATGACAGGTGACAAATCGAAGTTCTTTAGTCTAGAGAATTTTAAAGGTAGAAATGTGATCATGGGAGACAACAGTAAGTGTAAGATCATTGGTAAAGGTGAAGTAGGTAACGGTAATTTTTCTTTAACTAATGTTTTATACGTTGAGAATTTGCATCACAATCTCATTTCTATTAGCCAACTATGTGACAAAGGTATGAATGTTGTCTTCGATAGTGATACTTGCAAAATCATTGATAAAGATTCTAATAACATTGTTTTTATGGGCAAAAGAAAAGGAAATGTTTACTCACTTTCATTTGATAATCTAAATCTTTCTAGATGTTTGGTAGTCACAGACGAAGAGGCATTTTTATGGCATAGGAGACTTGGTCATGCTAGCATAAGCCTCTTAGAAAAACTTGGAACGAAAGAATTAGTCAAGGGGTTACCACATCAGAAATTTAAAAATAACAAAGTGTGTAAAGCATGTTCCTTGGGCAAGCTTAGTCGATCATCATTTCGTCCTAAAAACATTGTTAGCACATCAAGGGTTCTTGAATTAATTCACATGGATTTATTTGGACCAAATGAAATTGCAAGCTTAAATGGAAAACGTTATTGTTATGTATTGGTTGATGATTACTCTAGATTTACATGGGTTTATTTCTTTGCCAAAAAGTCTGAATCATTTGATTATTTTTCGAAATTTGCAAAACTTGTTCAAAATGAAAAAGGAGTTTCAATTAAAATCTTGAGAAGTGATCATGGAGGCGAATTTGAAAATTTGGAATTCGAAAGTTTTTGTGAAGAAAATGGTTTAAAACATGAATTTTCTGCTCCACGAACACCTCAACAAAATGGGGTGGTTGAAAGGAAAAATCGTACATTGCAAGAATTGGCAAGATCCATGTTGAGTGAGTATAAACTACCTCTAACCTTTTGGGCAGAGGCAGTGAATACGTCATGCTATGTAATGAATAGAGTAATGGTTAGACCAATACTTGGCAAAACATCTTATGAATTGTGGCATGAAAGAAAACCTATTTCCTATTTTCGTGTATTTGGATGTCCTTGTTTCATTCTTAACACAGGTGATCAACTTGGAAAATTTGAATCTAAGGCTGATGAGGAATTTTCATGGGATACTCAACAAGGAGCAAGGCTTACAGAATATACAACAAACGAACAATTGTTGAATCAATCAATGTGAAATTTGATGAATCTGACCAAGATAGAACGACTGAAAAGATGGTTGACGATGGGGTAGATCCTGAAGGCACTGAAGAAGGGACATTTAGTGAGAAAACTGAAAGTAGGACTGTTGATGCTGATAAATTAAGGTTCAAACCTAATCATTCTCTTGAATTAATTATTGGTGATCCTACGAAAGGTATACGTACTCGCTCTTCATTTAAAAATTTGTGTGCGTTTTGTTGTCATAGTGGTTTTATTTCTGAGATTGAACCTGATTCTGTTGAAATGGCTCTTAATGATGAAAATTGGATTTTAGCGATGCAAGATGAACTTAATCAATTTGAGAGAAACAAAGTTTGGAAATTAGTTCCTAGGCCTAATAACTATCCAATTGTAGGGACTAAATGGGTGTTTAAAAATAAACTTCATGAATCAGGAAATGTAATTAGAAACAAGGCTAGGTTGGTTGCAAAAGGTTATAACCAAATAGAAGGCATAGACTTTGATGAAACATTTGCTCTAGTTGCTAGGTTAGAAGCCATTAGAATTTTGCTAAGTTTTGCATGTTATATGGGTTTCAAACTTAAACAAATGGATGTAAAAAGTGCCTTTTTGAATGGTGATTTAAAAGAAGAAGTTTTTGTGGAACAACCCCCCGGTTTTGAAAATCATGAATTTCCAAATCATGTGTATAAGCTAGAAAAAGCATTATATGGTCTTAAGCAAGCTCCAAGAGCTTGGAATGACTGCCTTTGCACATATCTTTTGGAAAATGGTTTTAAAAAGGGTAGTGCTAACATGACACTATTTCTATTACATAAAGAAAGTGATTTTTTTATTGTTTAGATTTATGTGGATGATATTATTTATGGTGCTACTAATGAGCTCTTGTGTGAGAATTTTGAACAAGTCATGTAGGCTAAATTTGAGATGAGTTTGGTTGGTGAATTGAAATACTTTCTTGGATTTCAAATCAAGCAAAGCAGTGATGGTATTTTCATTTCACAATCCAAATATGTGTTGGGGCTATTGAAGAAATTTGGAATCGAAAATTCCAAACCATTGAGAACTCTTATGAGCCCATCAACAAAGTTGGACAAAGATGAGAAAGGAATTGCAATTGATCAAAAGAAATATCGAGGAATAATCGGTTCACTTCTCTATCTTACTGCTTCTAGACCTGATATTATGTTTTCTGTGAGCTTGTGTGCACGTTTTCAAGCAAATCCCAAAGAATCTCATTTAAAAGTTACTAAACGAATTTTGAGATGTCTTTCACACACACACAAATTTGGACTATGGTACCCTTCTTGTGAAAATTTTGATTTAGTAGGTTATTCCGATGCTGATTATGCTGGTTCATTGGTTGACAGAAAAAGCACTAGTGGGACATGTTTCATGCTAGGACATTCATTAGTCTCATGGTCAAGTCGGAAACAGAATTGTGTTGCATTATCCACCACTGAAGCAGAATATATTGCTTTGGGAAGTTGTTGTGCTCAAATTTTATGGATGATGCAAACTCTTTCTGATTTTGGCTTAGTCTATAAACAAGTTCCATTAAAATGTGATAGTAGGAGTGCTATAGATTTGTCAAATAATCCTGTTCATCATTCACGCACAAAACACATTGATGTGAGACACCACTTTCTTAGAGATCACATTGATAAAGAAGACATTTGCATTGAATATATTTCAACTGAAACTCAACTTGCTGATATTTTCACAAAACCTCTCCCCGAAGACAGATTTTCCAAATTACGTTTGGATTTGGGAATTATAGAAATTGACTAATCATTTTTTTTTAAATTTGATTTTTTAATTTGATTCTAAATGACTATTTTTTTGACTTATCTAACTCCCTTTGATTATCGAAAAGATGAATAGTGATTGAAAAAGTGATGAGTGTTGATATTTATCATATATTATAACTCGAGAAAGTATAATTAGAAAATTTCTTTAGAATTTCATAACAAGAGTTATAAAAACTTTTTGTTGGGTAAAAGTACCATGATCATTCCTATTTCTACCATCTTTCTATCGACCATCACTCATCAAAATCATATATAGAATGTAAATTTGTGGTAGTTTACAAAGGAAATCATTCGTTTTTCAATATCTTTAAATCTGTGAAGGAAATTATTTGTGCTTCAATTTATTATATTCTTCAATAAAATAAATATCCAAAGTATTCACTCTCGTTTAAAAGTCCTCACGGTTATGCATGGGTGAATTACTTGGATTTTTGATTATGTGCTTCCATGCTCATTTAAAAGTCCTCACGGTTATGCATGTATGGAACGCATATCAAAATTAATTGATTTAATGGACAAGTTGATTCTAATCCCATTTAAAAGTCCTCACGGTTATGCGTGGTTAGAAGATACTTGAATTTTTTTAAAAAAATTAAATTGGAATACTACTATTCTCATTTAAAAGTCCTAACGGTTATGCATGGTTAGTAGATATTCAAATTTTCTAAAATAAATATACCACAAATTGACACGACTATATTTTTTTTGATGAAATCATTCATACCATTCTAAAGTGGAATATGCGTCAATTAAAGTATTTATGATTTTTGTTTGATTTTTTATCGAAATTTAATATTTATATTCAATTGAGTTTTAATGTTGAATTAATATCGATCACTATATCTCTACTTTTCTATTACTATTATCCTTTCGCTGATAACAAAAGGGGGAGAGAAAAGTTAAGATTTTGTCAAATAGAATCAAGGAAAGGTCAAATAATTTTCCATTTGCATATAGGCCCATTCATATATTTCTATTTGTATGCATATATGAAAGGGGAGCATCATGTAGAGAGGAAGCATTTAAATAGGGGGAGCAATTAGAATATATCATTGATCAAATACATTTAACACGGTCAAAATCTTAAATATATGTTTGTTATCATCAAAAGGGGGAGATTGTTGAATATGCGCTTATATGATTTTTGTTTGATGATAATAAACATATGTACATTCGTTTAAATGTATTTGTTAATATACTATTCTATTTTTCACAGTTTAAATAAATATTTGTTGAATAAAATAAATTACACTGAATTTGAATTTGAATTCAAACAGATATTTTATTCAAATAAATATTTATTACATTTTTGAATAGTACAATTTCAAGCTCTCACTATAACTATACAACTTTGATTACATCACATTTTTCACATTTACATCAGCACCTCACTATATATCACTCACACTCGTATTTATCTTCAACTGCATTCCAGTTTGAATCCAGCATATGAGTAATCTGCAAATATATTCTCAAACGCAGCAAAATTGAAAGAGAAATATTTTTGAAATTTGAAAGAAACGATGATTTTGAAAACATTGTTTGCCTCAGTTATTTGGGTTGTTCGTCATCATTTAAATTTGAATTCATCATACAAGAACAACTTGTGGCATACACAGTGTATCACTGTATATGCCACAAGGCCGTGCACACCAATATACACTTGATTGATTTACAGGGACAGGTGAGCACATGTCAAACCCAAATAAAAGACGGGTTCAACTCAGGTGCAGTATAAATAAAATCTCGACACACGCACAAGGTCAAACCCGAACTATTAGCTGGGTTCGACACAGGGCAGGTGTACAAGCTACAACCACAACAAAATCAGTGAAATGCACAATAATCAACACAGTGAAGACATGAACTAGTGAATCGAGTCCAAGTCAGACCAACACTGCAACTCAAAAAAAAAAACATGAATGCAACATGGCCAAGACTAAAAGCAACTGTTCTAAACTGCAACTCAAAGAAATTCAATGCAGCAACACTTCAATGAGCTACATACAGTGATACATGCACTAGTGAACAAGTATGGCAGCAGGCCAGTGCAGTGCAACTACATAACAACAAGTCAAGGCCGCCATCACAAACAAAGAAAATAAAAGAGAACCAGGTTAATGCGAACAATGAATGCAACAGAGACCAATGGTTAATATGCACAAATATGCATATGAAACTAACATGGCCGAGCATTGTACAAGACTGCAACAAGAAGTATGCAGTTCAAAACGTCTACGACAGCAAGTAAGTGAGTGCATCAGTGTGCAAAGAGCTCGAGCACAGCATATATGACAGCAAGCTTCAACTATATGAAGACGAGACCAAATACACAAGTTCACATGTGCAGCCAAATGGACAGAGAAGAATAGCAAATATACAGAGACAATACAGCATGAACCAAAGGCAGTGCACAAATGACCAGGCTACAACATGAATTATGCAATGCAGATGCTAACATTGATGAATGTATATGACAGCAACAAGAGGCAACATCACATAATACAACTACAACAATGACCAAAAGTGTACAGCAATGCTAGTGAAGACAAAACAGTTCTAGTTATATCCCAGTGCCAACATATTCAACTAGGAGTGCAACTACAAGATACAGCAAGCACAATAAAACAATGATAACAAAATGCAACGAGAATTTTACAGTGTCAAGTTCATGTATGCAACAGGTCAGAGATACAACAATGGAACCATCACAACAGTTCACATTGTAGTAATATCATATCACTACAGAAGTTCAAATCAAAACAACCAAATGGAGACGGCATCCCACAATATCCAGAAGTTTAGAAAATCAAATGGCCGAAGTAAACACTCAGTATCAAGGCCGAAGTGACATTGAATCGCCAATTCAATGTTGAACAAGTCAACAAAGTAAAAATTCACGAAATCAGTATTGTCAAAGCCAATCAAGCGTTCATCGTGATAACCAAGCGAATTGACAAAGTCACAAATCAAAACCGTGTGTGCCAAGCATCAAAATATACGCATATGAAAAAGTCAAAGATAAATCTCAAGCATCAATAGAAGATCGAACGAACGAAGACAAATTCAAATGAACATATACGAACGCAAAAATAGGATTTCGAATCCTATATAAGCCCTATCATCATCGGCAAATTAATCATCGAGTTCGAGCAAGCCAAAATCAGAAAAGCAAAAGGATAAATTACATACCGAAATCACAAAACGAACTCGATCCAAATTGAAGAGCCGTGGGCAAAGCAAAAACCATCGAAGCATACGATCAAACTGTATCAAGCGGCGACTTCAATTTGCAAGAACCCTAGTTTGAATCGCAAGGAAGAAAAGCTCCAAAATTCGCAGAAGCCCTAATTGAATTGGAAAGAGGAACGGCCACCGAACGAAGCAAACAAAGGAGACAAGCCAAATTAATTAAAGGGGCCGGCCTATTTTTCTCTAAAGGGAATTTTTTTTTAAAGGGGCTTTTTATTTTTAGGGTTATTTAATTATCTTTTAATTGTTGTTTTTGTTCAAAGAATTTGTAAATCACCACCTAGGGTTTAGGTAGTGTCAGATTGTCTAGTTAGAATTAGTTCAGTGAGCAAGGTGTGCGAGTTTGCAGAACTCTATAGGCGGAAGCAGTGTTTGCGAGTAATCAAAGCTCTATAAGCGGGAGCAGAGTTTGTGAGTAATCAAAGTTCTATTGTAGGCGGGAGCAGAGTTTGCGAGTAAACGAAACTCTATAGGAGAGAGCAGGGTGTGCGAGTCTAGTAGAGTGTTTGTGAGCGGGGGCAAATGTTTGCGAGTCTAGTAGAATGTTTGTGAGTGGGAGAAAATGTTTGCGAGTCTAGTAGAGTGTTTGTGAGCGGGAGCAAAAGGGTCTGCGAGTCTAGTAGAGTGTTTGTAAGCGGGATACTGTTTAATTCTAATAGAAATCTAGGAATGCAGCAGTAGGCAGGGTTTGCCGAAGCTGGGTAAATTTTGTGTGTGATTTATTTTCCAGCATATTTATTTCTGCAGTTTTGTTTCTGTGTTTAAAATCAAGAAAATTTACTATAACCCTATTCACCCCCCCTTTAGGGTTAATCTAGATCCTACAGATATACCAATTACACACACGGGCTGGCGGTAACGTAGGAGCCACTACGCCTACCTCAAAACACACTCCTAAATAAAAATCGAAGGGTGGCCTTCAAATCAACCATAAGTAAGAGTATACTATCGAAGAAGTGCGTCCGACTAGAGGAGCTACCCCTTTTGCCCCGAGATAGCTTATGTTTTAGCCACCTTATGCCAACCCACGGGAGTTGGGTCCATGTAATATACCTCAAGAACTTCGTCACCATCCTACTTTATTCTAGAATCTCCACCTCGTGCACAATTATTAAAGTGGTTTTCAGAGTTGGCAGAGAGTATGACAACTTCCGATCCCGGTCTCTTTAACAACCAATCGTTATTATAACGCCATGGTCATTTCAAAATAATTTATACTTCAAAAACCAAATCATTTCAAAACTATATCCCTTTCAAAATAGTTTATACTTCAAAACCAAAACCATTTTTATTTCAAAACCAAATAAATACGATATCATTACCATTTCGAAAACCAAATTCATATGCTAGCTTTCCATTTCAAATATTTTACTTCCAAATCAATATTACTTTCAAAGTTATAACATTTCAAACCAAAATACTTTCAAACCATTAGATCTTGGAAACCATAATACTTTGAAATCTTACACTTTGAAAATCATAACGTTATGAAATCATAGCACTTCAAAATCATAACATTTTATATCATAACTGTAACAACCCTAGATTTTTCATATATTTTAATATTTGACTTTATTTTATTTTGAAATTATTTTTAAACTTGTTTTATTTCAAACATTTCACATTTTTAAATATAAGTGTTGATTATTATGTGAATTATAATTTCAAACAGGTATAAATTGAATATTTTACTGAAAGATGAATTTCTGTTCAAACTGGTCAAACTTTGACTTTTAAATTTCAAATTTAAATATTTAAACTCCTAAATTTTATCTTTTATTATCGAAATAGATTTAACAACTTGAATACTGCTTTTTGTTTCGTTGAGAACGGACTTAAACTGTGAAAGTTATGCACATTTCAATTTTGAGTATAATTTGTTTTATTTTGCAATTTTGTCTATTTTAGATTATATAAATCATATTTTCTTTGTTATATTTTATTTAATATGTGTTAATATGTTATTTTATGTATATTTTTTTCTTTTAATATTTTTAAAGTGATAATATAATTTTTCCAAAATTTATTGCATATATTTTCTATTTTTAAAGGCTAGTTTCCATTTTTTTGCTATTTTCTTCATTTAAATTATATTTAATTAAAATTTATTTATTTATTTTTATGCATGCATTTTATTTTTGTGTCTTTATCTTTATTTATAAATATTTTTCAAGTACACAAAATTTTTCCAAAGTTCATTTCATTTATTTTCAAATTTTCTAGCCTAGTTTACATTTTCTTTGCTATTTTCTTAATTTAATTATATATAATTAATATTTATTTATTTATTTTTGTTTATTTACTAAATTTTCGTGTTTTTAACTGAATTTATACTTATTTTTCAGTTATTTAAAATTGCAAAAGAAATGGTGGAAATTTGAAGAGTTTTGCGACCTTTGATTTGCTTAAGGCTTTTTGTCTTCTTGTCTTTTCACATTTCAACCATCACCTTTTCATTATTTGCTGCCATAACTCATTCCCTTTAGCCGACCACTTATCCACTTCATTTTTCATGAATTTTTTCTTCTCAAACTCTAAAAAAAAGTTTTGGCAATCTCCAAGAAGAAATTTTGATAAAAACTTTCATTTCTTTTTACATTTTCTACTGGATTTACTTGATTTTTGCACTTGCAATCTCTTATGCAGTTCGTCCCCTCCATCTCCAGCGCCTTGGCCGCCTCCACCACCACCTATTCCAGCCACCATACTCTCCTCTCCACTGCCATTCCAGAGCCGAGGCCATCCATGTTGATGATCCACCAAAATATGAAGCACACTCCACCTATATCTAACATAGCCTAGCTACCTTACTTCCATCACCTCCTCCATCACTTTGGCCAACTATACACCACCACCACCAGCAAATTCCTGACCTGAGCCCACGGCCACATCATCCTCAAGCCCACTACAGACCTGGCCATGCCCTTCTTGGCCATGGCCGAGCCCTCTAGTGCATAGGAATCCATGATATTTGCATTGTAGTGTTAGTTCATGCTCATATATCTTTGCTCCATCCTTTTGCCATGCTAAGCCCACCTTTAAGAACCCAAACAAGATCCAAACCATGCCTTTAGCCGTGCCATTTCAGATCTGGAGTTGAAGCATAGGTGGTAGAAAGCAAGTGCAAACACTTCGGTGATGTTCTGTGTATTCATTTCTAGCTTTGTTTAATTGAATTTGGGTTGAAAACTTATGTTATATTTATTTGTTTTGTCTCATGTATCCAAGGAGAATTAATCTTTGGCTCTTCCACTCATCTTTGTGTCGTGTTATCGTGCTTGTTTGGATCTCATTCGTGCATTCGTCGTTGTGTCTCCAGCTCAAAACAGTGAATTATTCTCACCTGACAATATGTACATATATAACTAGTAAATTGACCCCTTTTGAATCTGTAAAATGCATTATCATGGTACACCTGCTATATTATGATTATATGATATTCACCCATGCTCATACACCTGTTATAACATCTGTTACTGTTATATTATGCTGTTCTGTTATTTTTATCAGTTTATCACACTGCAAGTTCCCTTTAGGTTAGAATCACTATGGGTTGAAATGATACATACCCGAACGGACTTTAGAATAGGAGAAAATCGTTATGGGCTGAAATGATAGGCCTGAATGATTTTCAATTATTTTATTTTACTTGGGATTGCGGGTTTGAAATGATAAAACCCGGGTTTTCTTTGTAAATTACGGGTTGAAATGATATATTACCCGTATCACTTCGTCTAGGCTAGATAATGAAATACAGACCCGTTGTTAAAATATGTTTTTCTAAAAATTTTAAATTATTTTAGAAATGTATATATTATAATATTTTGATTTAAATTTGATTAAAAATGATTTTTGTAAAGCATTATTGATTTTCTGAAAATTTATAAGTGAAATAAATAAATGGTAAAGTTAGAAATCTGAAATGTAAGTTATTTTGGAAATTATAATTTGGTGATAAATGGAATTTAAATTAAATATGAAAATATGATAAATTTATGATATTTTCAATTAAATGAATTTAAAATGATTTTATAATATATTAATGATTTTTGAATAAAGTTAAAATGTGAAATGAATGAATATTTAGGTTGAAATTTGGAAATATAACTAAAATTGGAAATTTGTGAATTTGGCTTAAAAGTGAATTTTAAGTTAAGTAAATAAAAATGAAATTAAGTTATATTTGAAAATTTTAAACTTAAATGTTAAGTTAAATTTAATTTAATGAATTTAAAATTTAATGTTGGAATTTAATAAGTGAATTATTATTAAATTTTGATTTTTGAATGGAGATTTAACTTTATAAAATCATGAATACAAGGGTATTTGAATGACTGTTTTAAAAGTGAAATTATATGATTTTATAAGCTAAAAATGATTTAAATAAAAATATAATTGTTTGTGAAATTATATTGAATACTTGAAGTTAATTAACTGCATTTCAGAAATGCTATTAATTCTAATGTAAATGATAACACAGCATTTGTAAATGTTGTAGTTGATAATAATTAACCAAATGGCTAAGTTTAATTAAAGGCTATCATAGCATTTTTGTAAATGTTATAATTGTTGAATTTAACTAAGTTTTATTGAAACTGATGTAACTTTATTATGGCATTTTTAAATGCTATCTTTTGTTAAATTGAACTGTTATGAATGTAACTTTCTGTAGCAATTTCTAAATGCTGCGAAAGTGGAATTTTCATTTGTTTTAATAAATCAAGTGAATAAATTAATTTTGAAAGACTAAATTTTTGTAAATTTAATAATTTAATTATTAAATATAATAACTTCATTTTACGATTTAAAATGAAGTAATTTTTTTGAAATATAAACTATTTTGAAATGTGTTCTGTAATGATATTTAAATTAAATAAAAATGAATGTGGTTTGGAAGATATTATATTTTTGATATTTTGAAATGGATTTTGAATGATATTGAATTTTGAAATGATATTTGATTTTGATGTATAAAATACCATTTTGAAATTTTAACCAAGGGATGTATTTAATTTATAGTTTAACTGATTCTTAAAGGATGGGCGATCCCAAGCATCCTTTAAGTTATTGTGCATTTCTACTACAGTTCACTTGAGTTGGTTTACATTATATAAGTATATATTGTCCTGACTCGAGTGTTTTGTGTTTTACTTTAAGCTCGGGTCAGCCTGAGTATTTACAGCTTAGCTTTGGATTTCTTTTTTGGAGCCAGGAATTGATGGAGATTCTACTTGTCTAGTTATCTATCCCTTCAGTTTCAGTTGTTCTATTTCAGCTTTGGTATTGATAAACTGCTATGTAATTGAGATTTCTATTGTATATGTTTTTCAGACTGATATTATGTATTATGTTTTGAGAGTTTGTTATAGTAGCTTCATGAACTACTATGGTATTTTAATTTCCGCTGCGAGTTATTCTGATATTTCTGTATCTGTGATTCTGTGATTGTATTTCATTTGCTCCAAAATTATTTACAATGCGATATTTTGAGCAATTCAAGTCCGGCATGTGTGGATGCGAATGGCTGAAAATATCGGGTTGTTACAGTTGGTATCAGAGCTTTGGTTTTGGGCAAACCATAGCCTGCAGAGCAAAAACTCATTAGAGATAGGGTAGAAATACCCTAGAATGAGTGAAATCAATCTCAGAATCCTTTCTTTGTGAGAGAATGTATCTTCGAAGTATAAAATGATTTCCAAATGATTTTTAAAGGATTTTCAAAGATTATTTTGGTATAAAAATGTTCTTATTTCGAAATTAAGATTTTCTAAACTTCATCTCTTCGGTATCCACCTTGTTAGAAATCTCTTGGTTAAGATTCTTATCGACTAGGATTTCTTGAACTTTGGAACGCTCCCACTTGTTCTGGAGTCCAGTCTTGTTTTCCCCTTTTTTTTCCTTTTGATTTCGGAACATTCCGTAACTCTACTTTGGAATGACCTCTCTAAAGAGCGGTGATTCCGTAAATCTTTAAATGATTTGTAAAGGGTTGAAACTCCTTTACAATTGGCATTGATTCACTAGAGATTTCTGTATCCTCGGATGTCGATGCTATCCATCTCCTGCTCTACCCGGATTCTATCTCTGGCGAACGAAGGTCGATTTGCCTTAGATTTCCATATTGATTATATTCCTAAAGTCTCGGTTGACCGGTTAAGGTCGCCCGCGATTTATATAGGCTTATCTATCCTCTATTTGGCAATTAAATTATCTCATCTTCGTTTGAGTTTATCTTCGAACTAGAATTCTATTTGATTAGAGTTCCTCTAATTTTGAATCTTTGTTTGTTTGAAATCCTATCCTTGAATCATCCTTTGGAAATTTGTGCTTAGTTGTATTTTGAAATTGTGCATACATCGAAGTTATTAAGGATGACCATATTTTGTATATAAAAGTAAAATGTTTCGATAAAGATTTTATATCTTTTAAAAAAATGAAAATTTGAAGCTTTGAAAGGATTTGAAATTTTGAAAATTTATGAGAAATTTAAATTTATATAAAATGATTTATAATTGAAAGGTTTTGAATTTGAATTTCAAGGAATCGAACTCCGGTGTTTTGAAATCGGTTTTAAGATTTTGGAAAATATATAATAATAATATGATTTAAAGATATTTTCTGAATAAGAAATATTTCAAATGTATTTGAATGAATTCCAAAGATTTTGAAGAGATTTTAAAGAAGTTTCAAGAAAGTAAAAGTCCAGAATCCACTTATGTCGCTGGAAAATAATTTCGATGATGAATGCATGCATCATCGACATTGATTTTCGGGTTTCTGAGCGAGGGAGAGGCCACTCTAGTAGCTTTGTTATGCGAGTGATCTCGTGAAACCAATTTTGATTTCATATTTTGAAGTATGGTTTGATATTCGAAAGATAGATCCGTATATATATATATATATATATATATATATATATATATATATATATATATATATATATATATATTTGAAAAGATTTAAAGTAAGCCGGTGTTCTGTTCTCGAGTTTCAGATTTTGAAACCTAACTTTTGAAATTGATTTACTGATTTAGTGTTGATTTCCAACTCTTGGATTGAAAATATGATTTCTTCGACTATTTTAAGATTCGAGCACTTCCAAATCAAGATTAATTTTTCAAAGCTAAATTTTTTTGAAAGGTATAAGGTATTTGATAAAGAATATAAGTTTAGTTTGTATGTTTCAAGTATGAAATAATATGGTTTTTTATAAGTTGAAACTGTTTTGTTAAGTAAACAAATAAGACTATTTTGAATTATACTAATACGAAATTTAGTTTTGAAATGTTTTGAATAAAAATTAGTCTTCAAATGTTTGATAAAATTTTGGTTTTAAATGTTTTAACTTAGTAACATCTTTATGAAACTATTTATTTAACAAGTTGGAATAGATACATAAGTTGTACGTATGCAGTTTTATTCGCATAATTAATTTGATCCAAGTTTGAGTACACAAGTTCGAGGTGATTTACACCATTTCGTGTTAGGATTTTTCATTTGAGTCTTGATGACGAACATTTGATATGGATTTTGGGCTTGATTCTAGAATTCTCTATCATAGTATACGGCTATGCAAGGAGACTGATGGCTTCTAGTCAAGAAACCATATCGAAGTCCGCATTAGGGAAGTCGAATGGACAATACTAGTTCGAAAGCGAACTTGTGTGATCGAGCGAGCGATCGAATGTAATGTTGCGAAATGATGCCATATGTACATCTTGTATTCTAATATCATTGGTATACTTGACGCTGAAATTGAAAGTTGTTGGGTTGGATATCTTTGTAATTTAATTGGAATTTTTCTTTTATGAAAAACCACTATCAAATTTAAAACCATTTTTCAAAACTATTTTTCTTTTTCTTAAACTAACTGTTTTATTCTATTTTTCATAAAAACTATTTTATATACAAAACTATTCTTAATTAAAAATCTTTTAGTAAGCAAAGATGTTCAATCCCATATGGCTTTTCATGCAGCGAAATTTATTTTTTGAAAATTTTGATCCTTATATAAGATAAACTTTACGTAAGTATAAAATGATCTTGAAAACCATTGATTTTGATAAATCAATAATTGAAGCTTGTATTAGTATGAAAGGATATTTGGTTTACCTGTAATTTGAGTTTATTTAAAAATAATGGATTTATGAAATAAATATTTCAACACTAAGTAATAATGAAGTAAAATTTGAGATATATGAAATTATGAAATTTAGTTTTGAAATATGGTATATTTAAGCCTTGAAACATATTTAAGATTTAATAGTTTATTTTGTAAATCAAATCTATATTTGAAATTGATAATATTTGAAATGGTTTTGTTGGAAAACTAAATTGAAACTGATGGTTTGAATTGAATTAAAATTGGAAATTTTAGATTTAGGTTTAATTGAAAAAAAGTTTGAAATGTAAAGAATTAAGGAATGTTTTATGATTTCAAATGCATGATTTCTAAATGTTATGATTTTCAAAGTGTAATGATTTCAAGTATTTTGGTTTCGAAAGATTCATAACTTTGAAAGTATTATGACTTTTGAAGTGAATATATGTTTGAAATGGAAATGAATTTTGTTTGACCTAAATTTTGTAGATTTGGAAATTTGGATTATTTTCTAAATCTATTGTTTTAAGAAACTTTGAAACTGAATATATGTAATTTGGAAGAAATGATTTGGTGAAATCATATATGATTTTTAAACTGAAATACTATTGAAATGAATTAAAATTGAGAACCTTGTTTTTTTAAATACTTTGATTTGGGAGTTATCGAACTTATATAAAATTGATTTGTATAAGTATGCAGTAGATTTGAAAACTATTGATTTGAAAACTGTTGATTTGAAAAGGTACCCAATTTTGAAAAGTGAAATCTTATATAATCAAAATCTATATAAGTGTGATTTGATATACTATTGTTTTGAAAAGTATTTGATTTGAAATGAAATCTTATATAAAATGGACTTTATATAAGTATGATATTTGGAAGTGATTTTGAAAGGTACTATATGATACATATTTTCGAAGTAAAGATATGGAAAGTGCCTTCTGCTTGATATCCGCTTTGTGGCCACATTGTGGATTCATTCTATCGATATTATTCTCTCTCTTTGATTTGGGTTTTCCGGATATGATACTCGAGTGTCCATCGAATTCCATGGCGATCTCCATGGTCTTATGATCGCGACTGCATAGCGCAACTGCCTGGCTGAGCTGGCCTAGGGGTACGGATTGTTTCCTGGGGGATCCAGGCGTAACCATTATGTATCCTGCACTCTATGTAGGTCGCATTAGTAGCGCAAATGCCTGGCTGAGCTGGCCTGGGGGTACGGATTGTTTCCTGGGTGATCCAGGCGTAACCATTGTGTATCCCGCATTCTACTCGTCATCATGGCGTAACTCGCAGGGCTGAGAAAGCTTACGGATACGGATTGTTTCCTGTGGGATCCAGGCGTAACCATTGTGTATCTGCGATCCATGGTTAGACAACTGTTTCGGTTTGGTTGATTTGTTTGGATTGTACTTTCCATATCTGTTTTTAAAAGTGTTTTCATTATTTTCACTAGGAGTTGAAACAAGTCTACTAAGTACTTGGAGAATTCTAGCTTTGCGCCTGATCAACCCATAACCAGAGTCTGGAGGAACGAAAGTAAACTTGTTAAGACATCGAGTTATAAAAATATTTTGATAAAAGCATCTTGATAAAGTACTGTATAAAGAATATTTTGATCAGTTATTTTCCCTTCTAAAAATTTAAAATGTTTTAAATATTGTTTACCTTGAACCATCAGATTTGAATCAAATGACTATTCATCATACTATTAAAATGTTTAAAATGTTATGAAATTTTAATTGAAATGTATAATGATTTAAATAATGGTTCACCCTTGTCTTCCAACATGCTTCCCTTCCTATCTACCTTTTCCCTACCTTCTTTCGAGGATGTCTTCCAACCTATTGTTCTTTCTTGTTGTTTCTCCGCTTCCTTCCTTTTCGAGGACGAAAAGATTTGAGTCGGGGAGAGTGTAACAACCCTAGAATTTTCATATATTTTAATATTTGACTTTATTTTATTTTGAAATTATTTTTAAACTTGTTTTATTTCAAACATTTCACATTTTTAAATATAAGTGTCGATTATTATGTGAATTATAATTTCAAACAGGTATAAATTGGATATTTTACTGAAAGATGAATTTCTGTTCAAACTGGTCAAACTTTGACTTTTAAATTTCAAATTTAAATATTTAAACTCCTAAATTTTATCTTTTATTATGGAAATATATTTAACAACTTGAATACTGCTTTTTGTTTCGTTGAAAACGGACTTAAACTGTGAAAGTTATGCACATTTCAATTTTGAGTATAATTTGTTTTATTTTGCCATTTTGTCTATTTTAGATTATATAAATCATATTTTCTTTGTTATATTTTATTTAATATGTGTTATATGTTATTTTATGTATATTTTTGTCTTTTAATATTTTTAAAGTGATAATATAATTTTTCCAAAATTTATTGCATATATTTTCTATTTTTAAAGGCTAGTTTCCATTTTTTTGCTATTTTCTTCATTTAAATTATATTTAATTAAAATTTATTTATTTATTTTTATGCATGCATTTTATTTTTGTGTCTTTATCTTTATTTATAAATATTTTTCAAGTACACAAAATTTTTCCAATCATTTATTTTCAAATTTTCTAGCCTAGTTTACATTTTCTTTGCTATTTTCTTAATTTAATTATATATAATTAATATTTATTTATTTATTTTTGTTTATTTACTAAATTTTCGTGTTTTTAACTGAATTTATACTTATTTTTCAGTTATTTAAAATTTCAAAAGAAATGGTGGAAATTTGAAAAGTTTTGCGACCTTTGATTTGCTTAAGGATTTTTGTCTTCTTGTCTTTTCACATTTCAACCATCACATTTTCATTATTTGCTGCCATAACTCATTCCCTTCAGCCGACCACTTCTCCACTTCATTTTTCACGAATTTTTTCTTCTCAAACTCTAAAAAAAAGGTTTGGCCATCTCCAAGAAGAAATTTTGATAAAAACTTTCATTTCTTTTTACATTTTCTACTGGATTTACTTGATTTTTGCACTTGCAATCTCTTATGCAGTTCGGCCCCTCCATCTCCAGCGCCTTGGCCACCTCCACCACCACCTATTCCAGCCACCATACTCTCCTCTCCACTGCCATTCCAGAGCCGAGGCCATCCATGTTGATGATCCACCAAAATATGAAGCACACTCCACCTATATCTAACATAGCCTAGCTACCTTACTTCCATCACCTCCTCCATCACTTTGGCCGACTATACACCACCACCACCAGCAAATTCCTGACCTGAGCCCACTGCCACATCATCCTCAAGTCCACTACAGACCTGGCCATGCCCTCCTTGGCCATGGCCGAGCCCTCTAGTGCATAGGAATCCATGATATTTGCCTTGTAGTGTTAGTTCATGCTCATATATCTTTGCTCCATCCTTTTGCCATGCTAGGCCCACCTTTAAGAACCCAAACTAGATCCAAACCATGCCTTTAGCCGTGCCATTTCAGATCTGGAGTTGAAGCATAGGTGGTAGAAAGCAAGTGCAAACACTTCGGTGATGTTTTGTGTATTCATTTCTAGCTTTGTTTAATTGAATTTGGGTTGAAAACTTATGTTATATTTATTTGTTTTGTCTCATGTATCCAAGGAGAATTAATCTTTGGCACTTCCACTCATCTTTGTTTCGTGTTATCGTGCTTGTTTGGATCTCATTCGTGCATTCGTCGTTATGTCTCCATCTCAAAACAGTGAGTTATTCTCACCAGACAATATGTACATATATAACTAGTAAATTGACCCCTTTTGAATCTGTAAAATGCATTATCATGGTACACCTGCTATATTATGATTATATGATATTCACTCATGCTCATACACCTGTTATAACATCTGTTACTGTTATATTATGATGTTCTGTTATTTTTATCAGTTTATCACACTGCAGGTTCCCTTTAGGTTAGAATCACTATGGGTTGAAATGATACATACCCGAACGGACTTTAGAATAGGAGAAAATCGTTATGGGCTGAAATGATAGGCCTGAATGATTTTCAATTATTTTATTTTACTTGGGATTGCGGGTTTGAAATGATCAAACCCGGGTTTTCTTTGTAAATTACGGGTTGAAATGATATATTACCCGTATCACTTCGTCTAGGCTAGATAATGAAATACAGACCCGTTGTTAAAATATGTTTTTCTAAAATTTTTAAATTATTTTAGAAATGTAAATATTATAATATTTTGATTTAAATTTGATTAAAAATGATTTTTGTAAAGCATTATTGATTTTCTGAAAATTTATAAGTGAAATAAATAAATGGTAAAGTTAGAAATCTGAAATGTAAGTTATTTTGGAAATTATAATTTAGTGATAAATGGAATTTAAATTAAATATGAAAATATGATAAATTTATGATATTTTGAATTAAATGAATTTAAAATGATTTTATAATATATTAATGATTTTTGAATAAAGTTAAAATGTGAAATGAATGAATATTTAGGTTGAAATTTGGAAATATAACTAAAATTGGAAATTTGTGAATTTGGCTTAAAAGTGAATTTTAAGTTAAGTAAATAAAAATTAAATTAAGTTATATTTGAAAATTTTAAACTTAAATGTTAAGTTAAATTTAATTTAATGAATTTAAAATTTAATGTTGGAATTTAATAAGTGAATTATTATTAAATTTTGATTTTTGAATGGAGATTTAACTTTATAAAATTATGAATATAAGGGTATTTGAATGACTGTTTTAAAAGTGAAATTATATGATTTTATAAGCTAAAAATGATTTAAATAAAAATATAATTGTTTGTGAAATTATATTGAATACTTGAAGTTAATTAATTGCATTTCAGAAATGCTATTAATTCTAATGTAAATGATAACACAACATTTGTAAATGTTGTAGTTGATAATAATTAACCAAATGGCTAAGTTTAATTAAAGGCTATCATAGCATTTTTGTAAATGTTATAATTGTTGAATTTAACTAAGTTTTATTGAAACTGATGTAACTATATTATGGCATTTTTAAATGCTATCTTTTGTTAAATTGAACTGTTATGAATGTAACTTTCTGTAGCAATTTCTAAATGCTGCGAAAGTTGAATTTTCATTTGTTTTAATAAATCAAGTGAATAAATTAATTTTGAAAGACTAATTTTTTGTAAATTTAACAATTTAATTATTAAATATAATAACTTCATTTTACGATTTAAAATGATGTAATTTGTTTTGAAATATAAACTATTTTGAAATGTGTTTCGTAATGGTATTTAAATTAAATAAAAATGAATGTGGTTTGGAAGATATTATATTTTTGATATTTTGAAAGGGATTTTGAATGATATTCAATTTTGAAATGATATTTGATTTTGAAGTATAAAATACCATTTTGAAATTTTAACCACGGGATGTATTTAATTTATAGTTTAACTGATTCTTAAAGGATGGGCGATCCCAAGCATCCTTTAAGTTATTGTGCATTTCTACTACAGTTCACTTGAGTTGGTTTACATTATATAAGTATATATTTTCCTGACTCGAGTGTTTTGTGTTTTACTTTACTCTCGGGTCAGCCTGAGTATTTACAGCTTAGCTTTGGATTTCTTTTCTGGAGCTAGGAATTGATGGAGATTCTGCTTGTCTAGTTATCTATCCCTTCAGTTTCAGTTGTTCTATTTCAGCTTTGGTATTGACAAACTGCTATGTAATTGAGATTTCTATTGTATATGTTTTTCAGACTGATATTATGTATTATGTTTTGAGAGTTTCTTATAGTAGCTTCATGAACTACTATGGTATTTTAATTTCCGCTGCGAGTTATTCTGATATTTCTGTGTCTGTGATTCTGTGATTGTATTTCATTTGCTCCAAAATTATTTACAATGCGATATTTTGAGCAATTCAAGTCCGGCATGTGTGGATGCGAATGGCTGAAAATATCGGGTTGTTACAATAACACTTTGAAAATCATGACTAGAAACCATTACTTGCACCACTTAATCAATTTAGATAATGAAAGTACTTTATATAATAAAATAGTTTCTTCAATTTTTCAAATAAATTCCAAAACAACTCGAATTCTAGAATTCAAATTTTAGACAAATCTCAAATCATCAATTTCTATTCAATTCAGTTTTCAACAACCCACTTCAATTTATATCAATTTCAAATACAGATTTTAACCTCAAACAAAGCATTTCAAATTCCATATATTTCAAAGTTAAATATTCCAAAATTTGAAAACTAAATCTTAGTAATTCCATATATATCACCTTAAATCAAAAATCGAAGTTATAAAATTATATCCCTTTAAAATTAAAAGTCCATACGTTTCAAATCAATTTATTAAATAAATTCTTATTTAAATCCAATTTCAAATCAATTTCAAATCTATCTTCTCAACCTTAATTTATAAAATCATTATAAACTCTATGTTAAAATATGATTTCAATAAATACATATCCATATTATATTTTAATAAAATCAACTCTATTATTAAACTCATTTTATATCAAACAAATTTATACGTAGCTTAAATCGAGAATTTAACTATACATATAAAATAGCATTTATATAATATCAAAAATCAATATTTATATAAAGTCATATACTTTTTCAATACCATAAAAATCATTTCAAAATATTTTATATATATACCAACGGTGTCTGTATATAATTTTCGATCCTAGGTCAAGTGACACGTAAATTTATCATTTCAATCCGCAATTTAAAATATAAATATGGGAATATATCATTTCAACCTGCAATCCCAAATTCAATTTAAATGAAAATTGCTTGGGTTTATCATTTCAACCCATAATGATTTTCTCCTATTCCAAAATCCATTCGGGTATGTATCATTTCAACCCATAGTGATTTCTATATTAACAGGGAACTTGCCGAGCGATAAAAGATATGATAATAACATAACATGCATATATCATTAATATGAATAACTGATAATGGTGTCAGATGCAGGTGAACAGATACAGGTAATAACATATATATAACAATGTAAATAACTAACAACAGTGTATTTCAATGTCTTTTCAATTGAAATTAAATTTAATAAATAAAGAACGTTAATCGTGAGTGATTGCTCACCTTTCGAGGCCAGAGGGACAAGAAGATGACACAGACATGGATACGGACATAGAAAATCAAAAGGCTACAGCTTCAAATCTAGATATTGATGTGACAAAGTACGGCATGATGAAGCTGGATTCGATGAACAAATAAATAAGGGAATGTACTAAAATCATTGTTTAAATTAGAAATTCATATATTAAAGTCAAAAATGTATGCATATATATATATAATTAAATTTCAATCAATACATTAAAATTTAATAGTTTTATATATATTTATATGACTTATAAAAATCAATTCAACAAAACCAAAAGTTTAAAACTGCTATATATAAAAACACTATATGCTATATTTAAAACAATATTTAATATAAAAATCAGTATGTATAAAATCGACTTACCTATATGTACTAACATATAACTCGATTCCATATGCGCAACAGAACAACTTTGTATCATACACACACACACACACACACACACACACACACACACACTCTTATAACACGGTGAAGTATATATATATGATAATTCACAAGTAAAACAAAGTATATGTGCTCACTAACAATATATACAGTATGCTAATATAGTTTATAAAGTTTTACGTATGTACAGATTAATATATACATACTATAAAATAGCCATATATGCAAACAACTTTATATATTATTAGATACATATGTACTTAATATTTTACAAACTCAAACAAAATTTATAACTTATATATACATGGAAAACTAAGTTACAATATACATACGTATAATATATATATATATATATATATATATATATATATATATAAGCACTTACACATTAACCTGAAGAAATATATATATAGAAACGAAACATCTAACACGAGAAATAACACACACACACACACACACATATATATATATATATGTTTTATTAATTTTATTACTTCAAAAATCATGAAAAACAGAAATAAAGAGGCACGGTATATATATATATATATTACAACTTAATATAAGTTAGTATAACTTATACATACCCATATAAATCTAACAGTGTAACAAATACAACTGTAAGCAAAACTATATAACAAATTTAGAATATAATATATGTAACAACATAACAGAGCAGTTATAAAATAGCATATACAACGGCAAATGGAACTGTTAAAAACTTATACATTATATGTGTGTGTGTGTGTATGTGTGTGTATGTGTGTGTGTGTGTGTGTGTGTATATAATTGAAAAAAATGTAAAACAGAGGAACGAATAGCTTGTATAAAATATACTAATCATATTAAAACTATAACCATATATATACAAACTCATATAATCAATATAAACTATATATTCTTACTTATTTATACACAGCTTATAAAAAAACTTTTATAAATTTTACATTAACTCAATGAACATAGACTCGAAATCTATTAGATACATACAAAATAAATATACATGTAAACTACTGTTTTCCAAATAAAATACTGCTGCAAATATAATGTAAACTGTAAAGCACACATCTCAAAACACAAAAAAAAAATGGAGTCCTTTATAAATATATATGCAGGTGGTGTATTAAAGAATGACGAGCCGAGAAAATCATGTAGCCAATATATATTTAGGTAGACATATATACAACTTTATATAAACAAATAAATATACATCGACTTATACATACATACATATACATACATACATACATACATACATATATATATATATATATATATATATATATATATATATATATATATAAATTAAAAATACCTTGCCAAGACTTGAGAGAGGAGGGTGCGAAGTGGGTTTTCGCTACGGGCGAGTGATGAGGTTCAGGAGTGCTCGGAAAGAGGATCAAGAGAAGGCTTGGCCGATGTACCGCCTCTACTATGAGCGGCTATTGGATGGTGAACTGACTGCACGGCCGAGAAGGAAGATTTGTCTTCGAGTTTGGAGGTGCGGAAGGAGGAAAACGAGACCGAGCTGCTCGTGGTAGCTGCGATGTGATGGGTTGGAGGAGTAGGTTGTTATGATGGGGAGAAGCTTCGGCCATGTGAAGCTCGCCACATGCAGGGGCTGTTGTGCTTTCGGTGTTCGGAGCTACCGACGTGGATTGATGGATTGGGTACATGGCCGGAGGTGAGGCAAGGCCAGAAAAGTTTGCATGGGGAGGTGGCAGGGAATGGGTGAAGGAGGATTTTTTATAATTTATTGTAGTTTTTGATTTTTAGAAGAAAAATAAAATGAAACAAGAAGAGGAGAAACAAATGTGGAATGAGGAAAGAGGTATGAGGCCAAAAATAAAAGAATGAACGCATAAAAGAAAGATGCATTTGAAATGTACGTATAGATTTAGCTTCTCATTTCCGAATCGATTTTTCATGTGAACTTTTATACTGAATAAGTGGGTGACAGCTACCACGATGGAAAATGGATGGGCAAAGTGTAACAACCCGCATATTTAACAATTATATATTTAAATGTTTTATTTAAATATATCGTCGTTAGCTGGATTTAGGTCCGAAATGTTACTTTTTGCAAACGGCCGAAATGGGGATCGAAACCACCTCCATTGAGTCCAAAATGGCGTTTGCGATCTTTTTGAATATAAGCTTTGATATGTTTGGAGTAAGTCGAGTTTTGCTACCTTTTCTAATTGGGTTTTGGGTTCAGCCCACAAGCTTAACTAAATAACCTAACTCGGTCCCTCTCCTTCCATTCACTCATTTTCACTTCTAAACTCAAGCTAAAACTGAAAATGGGGGAAAGGAAGAGGAATTAGAAATTCCAAGCCCTAGTTCTTTTTTGCAAATTTGAAATCTTGCTCCAAAATCAAAGTGAAGCTATTGGTAAGCCCTCTCTTCATCTTCTCCAACTCTTTCTTCTTCAATTTCAGAAATTTTCCTAAACCTAACTTAGGAAAATACTTGTTTTGATCTTAGATTGAAGCTAGTAGAGTTGAAGTGGAGAGTGATTAGTCTTTTCTTTGCGTTCGAGCTTCTCATCCTTGTTTGTGAGTTAAAAGGCGAGATTTTTATCTCACATCTATGTCCAAACTATCTTTGATTGTTAGTTATGAATTCCTAATAATTATTCATGTGTAATCTCTTTTGATTCGGAATGGTTTTGTGAACATTGCAATTTTTGGTGTTTTGGAGTCAAATCTTTGAAAATCATAACTTTGATGTTGAACATGTTTTTGGTGGTGAATCAGAGAGTCAATGGTGCTCAGTTATCGATTGGCAAAAGCCCCTTAAGTCCTTTGCCTGACCGGTTGCAAATGGGGTGAGTTTGCTCCTCCATTTGATAGGCTGGAAAACCATTCTAGCTACAGCCAGTCGACTGGCCCCTTGTAGTCAGTCGAATGACTGCAGAGTCTAAAAACTCTCGGGTTATGGTTCAGTCGACTGACTGCAGAAGGCCAGTCGACTGACCTGCTTCAATTTTGCCTAGTATGCCTATTTGTTTATGATTCCAACTTTTATCGATTCGGGTTGATTCCAATTAGTTGTTATCACATTTTGACTTTGATGATTCCTTTTTGATTTCTCTTTAGTTTCATTCACAGGTTTTATAAATGATTTCTTCAAATTGTATTAAAAGCTCACTTCTCTAATTTATAAATTCTATTTAAAACACACACACACAATTTCGCACTTCGAACGAAGTGGAAAGGGGATTAAATGATTAAGTAAAACACAGACCATGAATCCGTGCTATTATTTTTCCGATTAATCCCCGACCTATTCGATTGATTGTTTTGACCTTTTGGTCTGGTTTACCGATGAGATGAGGTAAACTTTGTACTGCTTTGAGTGTGAAATTAACTAACGGATAGTAAACCGTTTAGTACGAACGAGTGGTTATGGGACTCACATTACCACTTTTCGGATTCCTTTTTGAGAGTTATGACACATTCTGCTAGTTAGTGGTGTCCAGTACTGGGCCTCCGAACTTTCGCCACTACGGTTTGTTGCCTTTGGGATAGTGTCTTCGGACTGTCTCCTTCAGGTTTGTTTCCTTCGGGTATGTTGCCTTCGGGTATGTTGCCTTCGGGTATGTTACCCTCGGGTTTGTACCTTCGGGTTTGTGCCTTCGGGTTTGTTGCCCTATAGTATCACTTTTGGAGTTAGTCATTCGTCGCCGCTCAAAAGTGATATTGGGTTTGGAGTCTTCGGGCTCATGGATCCTTGTTTATACAGTACTGAGCACGTGCAAATTTTCCGTTGTTTCATTGATATGTATATGCCCTAGGTATCACCCTTCGGTGTTGGTCTTTTTGAGCCGCACGATATGTAGCGGTTACCTTATGGAACTTGTGTTACCTTCATTGGTATTTGTTATTGCCTTTTTGGCTTGTTTTAAAATATTCCTATCCTTTGTTTCTTTGAGATGCCGATGATACGAGGCTTGTTGTGTTATGATTCATCTTTTTTTAGATGATTGTCTTATCTCTTTTAGAGATATTTGTTATACTTTGTGACCTTGTAGGTTTATTGTTGTTCAGTTTATCTAACTGATTTGTTTAGCTAGACTGACCCGTGTATTTATACTCGGGTCAGACCGAGATGTTTCAAGTTAGGTGCATTTGGACTTAGCCTACTTTGCTTCCGCATGGACTATCATGCTTGCTCCTTTTTGTTAAATTTTTTTGTGTAGTCCTTTTTGTTGTAACTCTGATATGTATTCTTTTGACTCGTCTGTATATTGTGGTTTGCTATACTACTTGACATGTATTAGTTTGTTTACTCTGTTATGTATCTGTATATGTGTATGTGAAGATCTATTGTCCTGTGATGTATATTACATTTGAGTTGTTGTATTCTGTTCTGATAAATCCTCCAGTCACCTATGGTTTTGTTTTAAGTATTCATTGGATATGTCGATCAGCTTGTATGACTATTGTCGATGTATTCAATAGATAGTTAAAGCAAGGCTATAGATGGTCGGTCCTAACCAGCCTTATTCTCCGCGTTAGTTGACGACATTACCCCGTAGTGTCCTTGGCTAGCGTGGGTATAGAGGTGGGGCGTCACAGCTTGTTATTCGAGCTGAGTTCAGAACAAAATATGATAAAAACAGAATAGAAGCACATATTACGATACATCAAAGTGTAATAAGTGATACAAATCTTTGAATCATCTTGCCTCTATTCCTTCTTTGCCTTTGGTGGTAGATAGAATGTGGGAATACGTCTAGGAATGCATTTCATTCTATAGTAGTCCACATTTGAATTAGTGATATCCACCGTGTGAATAATCTTGTTCTTATCTTAACTTTCAGCGTATGGTTGGAAGAGGTAGAGGACGACGTTCGGATGCTGGGCAATCTAGTGGCTCACATCCGGATGGCGTTTATATGTCTGCTGATCAGTTTTTGGAATTGTTTAGGAGCACTCAGCCTCTAGTTCCTCCTTGAGTATCTCCACCTTGCAAGTCTGCCTTTGCACGTCTGTGCAGTGATTTTTCTCATCTTGGGGGAAAGCCGTTTAAAGGCTTCGAGTCTGTTCTTGAAGTCCAAGCTTGGCTTCGCACGTGCGAGCGTATCTTCTCTCGCATGGATCTTTCTGATCATGATAGAGTTCTTGTAACTTCTAGTTTATTACAAGAGTGTGCTCTTGGTTGGTATGAGCTTCTTGTAGCCGAAATTGATGAGTCTACTCTTTCTTGGACTCAGTTTCGGGGGGGCGATTCGAACTCAAGTTCGTTCCTAAATCTGAAAAAGTTTTATTAAACCGCAGCTTCCTTGGGTTGAAGCAAAGGAAATCTTCTGTTTCTAAGTATGTTGCATCATTCGAAGCTTTATCTAAGTATGGTCTTGAATTCATTAGCACTTCTTATAAGAAGAATTTGAAGTTTGTCTCTGGTCTTAAGAAATATCTTAAGAAGTCTTTGTTGTTCCAGCTTAAGCTATCTTTTGAGGAGTTGGTTGATTCTGCGCTTCATCTCAAAGCCATCGAGAAGGAGTGTGATAGTGGTGAGGATGTTGAGGGTTCCAAAAACCCTAACAAGAAGCAGTTTCCATTTCAGAAGTCCAGGTCTTTTCCTTCTAAGAAGAAGAAGACTGGTGGTTCTAGTTCTCGGCCTCAGTCTTTTGAAACACCTTCCATTCGAAAGTGTTTCAATTATGGTTCTCCTGATCATATGATTCGAGCTTGTCCTAACCCTCTCTTCTGTCGCTATTGCAAGAAGGTAGGTCATCATGTTTCCACTTGCACTAGTTTTCCTGCTGTTGCTAAGTCTAGCAAGCTTTATGCTGCTAAGGCTTCTGAAGGTCCTTCTCAGCCCAAAGGTATATCTCCATCTATTTTGGAAGGTTCTATTTTATTTCTTGATCATAGTATTCGAGTTCTTTTCGATACGGGTGCATCACATTCTTTCATATCGAAAAAGCTCGTTGATGATTTATCTTTCGATGTTTCTTGTTTGGTTACTTCTTTAAGGATTGTGAATCCTATTGGGGGATCCACGACCCTTAGTATACTTTGCGATGATGTTGAGATTGTTTTATGTGGCTTTTCTTTTCGTGCGAATCTGCACGTTATTTCTTGTCTGGGATTTGATATGATTTTGGGAATGGACTGGCTAGTGAGATACGATGCCAGGATTATTTGCTCTGAGAGGATTTTATATCTTCGACATCTAGATTCATTTACTTAGCTATCACTTGATCTTCGGAATGTGGATAATTCTGAAATGGCATTATATTCACTTGACTCGCGAGATGATGATGATATATCTCGTATTCCTATTGCTTGTGACTTTTCTGATGTTTTTGAACCTGTTTCGGGTTTGCCACCCAAGCGGACAATTGAGTTCCGCATTGATCTCATTTCAGACGCGCAGCCAGTTAGTTGTCCTCCCACGAGGATGTCTACAAAGGAAAATGAGGAACTCAAGAAGCAGCTTTTAGAGCTTGAGTCCAAGCAGTTGATTCAGTCCAGTTTTTCTCCGTGGGGATCCGCGGTCGTCTTCGTGAAGAAGTCCGATGTAACTCTTAGGCTTTGCATAGACTATCGCAAGCTTAACGAGTTAACCATCAGGAATAGGTATCCATTACCTAGGATCGATGATATGTTCGATCTATTGAGTGGTGTTAAGGTCTTTTCTCAGCTCGACCTTGCCTCGGGTTTTCATCAGTTACGAGTCGCGGAGGATAGCATACCTCTTACCGCTTTCCGCACTCGTTATGGTTCTTTTGAGTGGCTCGTTATGCCGTTCAGTTTGACGAACGCTGCTACTTTCTTTTTCGATCTCATGAATTGAGTATTTCGGGAATATCTCGATAAGTTCGTCCTTGTTATCATTGATGAGATCCTTATTTATTCAAAGTCTGAAGCTGAGCATGCTAATCACTTGAGAATTGTCTTGAGTACTCTCCGTCGTCATCAGCTTAGAGCCAATTCTCCAAGGGCCATTTTTGGGAGAATAACGTTAAGTTCTTAGGCCATGTTGTATCTTCCGACGGCATTTCAGTCGATCCCTCAAAGATCGAAGCCATCCAGAATTGGAAGAGGCCTGAGAATGTGCATGAGATTCGTAGTTTCCTTGGATTGGCGGGTTATTACCGTCGGTTCATTAAGGATTTTTCCATGTTGTGCTTCCTCTCACCAGCCTTACTCGAAAAGGCATTCGTTATATTTGGTGTGACAAGTGTGAAGCTTCCTTCCTGACATTAAAGGAACTTCTCACTAATGCTCTTATATTAGTGGTTCCCAAAGGGAATCATGATCTCGTTGTCTACACTGATGCTTGTGGTAGTGGTCTCGGTGTTATTCTTATGCACAAGGATCGGGTAGTTGCTTATGCTTCTAGGCAACTACGTCCGAATGAAGTTCGCTATGCCACACATGATCTTGGGTTAGCCTCCATTGTCTTTGCCTTAAAGATTTGGCGACACTATTTATTGGGCGAGCGCTTCATTCTCTATACCGATCATAAATCCTTGAAGTACTTGTTCACTCAGAAGGAACTCAATATGAGACAACAGCGTTTGCTCAAGTTTCTTGCTTCCTATGACTTTGATATCCATTATACCCATGGAAAGGGTAATCGTGTTGCCGATGCGCTTAGTCGCAAACATTCGGCTGTTGTTTCTATGATGCTTGCCGAATGGGATATTCTTGAGACTCTATCTTTTTTGCGAAATTCGTGATAGAGGTTCATCTTCTGATTCTCCTATTCTATTCTTTAGTTTGGGAGCTCGACCCATTTTATTGGATCGTATTGTCGATGCTCAGTGGCGTGATCCTGATTTGTTGCATTTTATTCAGCTTTGTGAATCTGGATCCTGTGATGAGGCATTGCGGGATTTCAGCATTGATTCTCATAGGTGTCTTTGCAAGAAGAACCGTCTTTTTGTGCCTTCTGATTTTGCACTTAGGCATGACATTCTTGATGACTGTCATCGTTCTAAGTATACTATTCATCCTGGTAGTAGTAAGATGTATGCGGATATGCATCGTCTTTATTATTGGAAGCCATGAAGCGCGATGTGGAAAGTTATGTGAGTAATTGCATAACTTGTCAGCGCATTAAGGCCGAACATCAGTGTCCTTCGGGTCTTCTTCAGCCTCTAGAGATTCCATTGTGGAAATGGGATCAGATTTCTATGGATTTCATTGACGGCCTACCTCTTTTGAGATCTGACCATTCTAGCATTTGGGTTATTGTTGATTGCCTCACCAGCTCTGCTCATTTTGTTCCTATTAAGTCTAATAGGACTGCTCGCTTTTGGTTAAGTTATATGTCAAGGAAATCGTGAGACTTCACGGTGTTCCTAGTTCAATTGTGAGTGACCGTGATCCTTTATTCACGAGTCATTTTTGGCAGAGTCTTCAGCAAGCTTTGGGAAAAAGCTTAATTTTAGCACAGCTTACCATCCGTAGTCTGACGGACGGACTAAATGGGTGAATCGTATCTTGGAAGAGCTCCTCCGTATTCATATTTTTGATTTCGGTGGTAGTTGGGAGGATCACTACCTCTTGTAGAGTTCTCCTATAACAATAGTTTTCAGTCCAGTATCGGTATGGCTCCTTTCGAAGCTTTATACGGAAGACCATGTCGATTACCCTCTTGGTGGTTGGAATCTGGGGAGAAGCTTATTCTTGGCCCAGATTTTGTTTGTGATTCTTCCGAGAAGATTGATTTGATTCGTTTGAGAATGAAAGAGGCACACAGCCGCCAGAAATCCTACGCGGACAACCGTAGGAAGCCTCTTGAGTTCTCGATTGGTGATCTTGTCTTTGTTCATGTTTCTCCTCTGAAAGGGGTGATGCGCTTCAGTACGACTGGGAAATTGGCTCCTCGCTTCATAAGACCATTTACTATTCCCCGTGGCTTATAGATTTTCACTTCCTGCTCATTTATCTGGCATTCTCGACGTGTTTCAAGTCTCTCAACTTCGAAAGTGTCTTCGGGAGTCGAATTCTGTTATCGATTCTCCTGATTTGCTAGAGCTTGAGGTCTTACCGGACTTATCTATTGTATAGCAGCCTATTGGCGTACTTGACACGGAGGTGCGACACCTTCGGAACAAGGACGTGCCACTCATTAAAGTTCAATAGTTCACAAATCCCAATGAATGTACTTGGGAAACCAGAGAGTTTATCGAGCGATCCTATCTGGGTTTTCTATATTTGCATGGCAATGGTGAGAATATCTTTTCGTCTCAAGCTTATTTCCTTTTCTTTTTGATGATGTATATATGTAGTTGTTAAAAATATCGTCTCTGGGAATTGCAAGGGTGCAATTTTGTTAGGAGGGGCGATATGTAACAACCCGCATATTTAACGATTATATATTTAAATGTTTTATTTAAATATAGCGTCGTTAGTCGGATTTAGGTCCGAAATGTTACTTTTTGCAAACGGCCGAATTGGGGTTCAAAACTACCTCCATTGAGTCCAAAATGGCGTTTACGATCTTTTTGAGTATAAGCTTTGATATGTTTGGAGTAAGTCGAGTTTTGCTACCTTTTCTAATTGGGTTTTGGGTTTGGGTTTGGGTTCAGCCTACTAGCTTAACTAAATAACCTAACTCGGTCCCTCTCCTTCCATTCACTCATTTTCACTTCTAAACTCAAGCTAAAACAGAAAATGGGGGAAAGGAAGAGGAAATAGAAATTCCAAGCCCTAGTTCTTCTTTGCAAATTTGAATTCTTGCTCCAAAATCAAACTGAAGCTATTGGTAAGCCCTCTCTTCATCTTCTCTAACTCTTTCTTCTTCAATTTCAGAAAGTTTCCTAAACCTAACTTAGGAAAATACTTGTTTTGATCTTAGATTGAAGCTAGTAGAGTTGAAGTGGAGAGTGGTTAGTCTTTTCTTTGCGTTTGAGCTTCTCATCCTTGTTTGTGAGTTAAAAGGTGAGATTTTTATCTCACATCTATGTCCAAACTATCTTTGATTGTTAGGTATGAATTCCTAACACTTGTTCGTGTGTAATCGCTTTTGATTCGGAATGGTTTTGTGAACATTGCAATTTTTGGTGTTTTGGAGTCAAATCTTTGAAAATCATAACTTTGATGTTGAACATGTTTTTGGTGGTGAATCAGAGAGTCAATGGTGCTGAGTTATCGATTGGCAAAAGCCCCTTAAGTCCATTGCTCAACCGGTTGCAAATAGGGTGAGTTTTCTCCTCCATTTGATAGGCGGGAAAACCATTCCAGCTACAGCCATTCGACTGGCTCCCTGCAGTCAGTCGACTGACTGCAGAGTCTGAAAACTCTCGGGTTATGGTTCAGTCGACTGACTGTAGAAGGCCAGTCGACTGACCTGCTTCAATTTTTCCTAGTATGCCTATTTGTTTATGATTCCAACTTTTATCGATTCGGGTTGATTCCAATTAGTTGTTATCGCATTTTGACTTTGATGATTCCTTTTTTATTTCTCTTTAGTTTCATTCATGGGTTTTATAAATGATTTCTTCAAATCGTATTAAAAGCTCACTTCTCTAATTTATAAATTCTATTTAAAAAGCACACACACAATTTCGCACTTCGAGCGGAGTGGAAAGGAGATTAAATGGTTAAGTAAAACATGGACCATGAATCCATGCGTTTATCTTTTCGATTAATCCCCGACCTATTCGATTGATTGTTTTGACCTTTTGGTCTGGTTTACCGATGAGATGAGGTAAACTGTGTACTGCTTTGAGTGTGAAATTAACTAACGGATAGTAAACTGTTTAGTGCGAACGAGTGGTTATGGGACTCATGTTACCACTTTTTGGATTCCTTTTTGAGAGTTATGACACATTCTGCCAGTTAGTGGTGTCCAGTACTAGGCCTCCGGACCTTCACCACTACGATTTGTTGCCTTTGGGATAGTGTCTTCGGACTGTCTCCTTCAGGTTTGTTGCCTTCGGGTATGTTGCCTACGGGTATGTTGCCTTCGGATTTGTACCTTCGGGTTTGTGCCTTCGGGTTTGTTGCCCTATAGTATCGCTTTTGGAGTTGGTCATTCGTCACCGCTCGAGTGATATTGGGTTTTGAGTCTTCGGGCTCACGGATCCTTGTTTATACAGTAGTGAGCACGTGCAAATTTTCTTTTGTTTCATTGATATGTATATTCCCTAAGTATCGCCCTTCGGTGTTGGTCTTTTTGAGCCGCACGATATGTAGCGGTTACCTTGTGGAACTTGTGTTACCTTCATTGGTATTTTTTATTGCCTTTTTTGGCTTGTTTTGAAATATTCCTATCCTTTGTTTCTTTGAGATGCCGATGATACGAGGCTTATTCTTTTATGATTCATCTTTTGTTAGATGATTGTGTTATCTCTTTTAGAGATATTTGTTATACTTTGTGATCTTGCAGGTTTATTGTTGTTCAGTTTATCTAACTGATTTTTTTAGCTAGACTGACCCGTGTATTTATACTCGGGTCAGACAGAGATGTTTCAGGTTAGGTGCATTTGGACTTAGCCTACTTTGCTTCCGCATGGACTATCCTGCTTGCTCCTTTTTGTTAAAGCTTTTTGTGTAGTCCTTTTTGTTGTAACTCTGATATGTATTCTTTTGACTCGTCTGTATATTGTGGTTTTCTATACCACTTGACATGTATTAGTTTGTATACTCTGTTATGTATCTGTATATGTGTATATGAAGATCTACTATTCTGTGATGTATATTACATTTGAGTTGTTGTATTCTGTTCTGATAGATCCTCTAGCCACCTATGATTTTGTTTTAAGTATTCATTGGATATGTCGATCTGCTTGTATGACTATTGTAGTTGTATTCAATAGATAGTTAAAGCAAGGTTATAGATGGTCGCTCCTAACCAGCCTTATTCTCCATGTTAGTTGACGGCATTACCACGTAGTGTCCTTGGCTAGCATGGGTATAGAGGTGGGGTATCACACAAAGGAAGCAAAAGGTCTCAGAAATAAAAGGACTCAAAAAAAGAGCAACGATACGATTAATCGTTTCATGGTTTCCACCACGTACCGGACTCCACAACACAGAATTGAATATACCATAGAGGTCAGCACAATGAGGCAATCAAAACGGTATACAGATATTGGTGATACAATTATTCGACGAAAAATCGATATCAGTACCAAAATGCTGCTATTTCGTCGAAAATAAGATCGACGGAGCGATAATAGTCAAAATTTGAAGAAACGAAACATGACTTCTTACTCAGAAGATGATTTTCAATTTTTCTATAGAAAAATATTCAGCTTTGGAGAACATTTTATTATCATCAAATTTAACCGATTTAAATTAAAATAAAATTGCATAAGAAAATAAACTTTTATATTATCTGATGCAAATTTACCAGTTGCTATGTTAAATTAGACGTATTCCAAATATCAAGTTTTTATTTCAAAATTTTATTATTTAAAATTTCACAAAAATCCAATTAATTAAATAAATAAAATCACTAAAATTTACGGGTCCTTACACTCTCCCTACTCAAAACTTTTCGTCCTCGAAAAGGAAGGAGGTAGGAGAATAGAAACAACCATAAGAAAATAGATTGGAAAACAAAATAGAACAATTAATTTAAACCATATAATTTCAATTTAAATTATTTAATATTCAGCAATTGATTTGAAATTCAAGGTATTTCATTAAATTGATTTGATTTCAATTTATAAATTCCTTCAAAACAAAATTTATATTGTATATTATCCAATTACATATTCAACTTCTGAATAATTTAGGTAAGTTATATTGGAATGCAATTGGGTATTTACAAGTAAAAGTTTCCTTATTCAATTTATTTCAAGTTTAAATATTTATTCAAAAGTTTTCTTCATTAATTTCAATCTTAACAAAAATTCAAGAGTTAAATTTCCAATTAACTTCAAACAAATTAGAGATAAGTATAAACACGTATATATATTATATCTAAATAATCATATAACAATATATATATAATGTAAATTAATTTAATTTCCAAAACAAAACTATAGAAAAACTACAGAATGGTCTCTCTATCTTGAAACTCGAAAATGAATGTCAATGATGCAGCCGCCATCACCGAAATTATTTTCCAGCGACAAAAGAGGAGAGCACTGACTTAAAAATTTCAAATTTTTTTGAACGATTTCTATTTGAAAGTATTTTAAATAATATACATTTTAAAACATTAAAAATCAAAGTTTGAAGTCACCAAAAATTAAATTCTCAATTCAAAATTTAAATTCATTTAAAATCCAAATCAAATTATAACCAAGTTTATAAATTCATTTATTTATATGTTGGTAAAATCAATGGTTTGCAAAATAATAAATGAAAATCAAGTATCATCATTTCTGACAACAAATTCATTAACAATTTAATTTCAAAAAAATTCATACTCATATATAATATAATCATACCACATTATTTATTTATCAAATTTGAAACAATATTGTTTCAGTTTGCTCTGTTCAAGTGTTTTGGAAATCCTGTCGATAGCGATGATCAAACGAATCGATCGAAAATCCAAATCAACAACAACTGTTCAAACAACACAATATATATAAACATTTTTTTTAATTTACAAATACATTTCCTCGCTTGACGATACAAGAATCGATTTCAAACCAAGGATAGAGATTCAAATTTGATGGACTTAAATCAAAGAGAATTTTGATTTGAAGATAGATTCGAAACAAAGGTAAGATAATTAAATAACAAAATAGGAAGATGGATAAGTCTATATAAATCGTGGACAACCTTAACCGGTTCAACCGTGACTTAAAGAATAAGATCGATGTGGATTTCTGGGTAAATCAACATTAGATCTCAAAATATAGAATGTGGGATTACAAGAGATACTAGCATCTAATCAAGGGTATAAAATCTCTAGTGAATCGATGCTGTTGTAAAGGAGTTTCACCCCTTTACAAATCAATTTGAGATTGGCGAGACCGCCAACTCCTTATAAAGATCATATAAAGTGGAGTTATGGAACACTCCAGAATCAAAAGAAGATGAATAGTGAGGGACACGAATGGATTTTGGAACCACAGGAAACGTTTCAAAATTCAAAGGAAACGAGTCAAAGAGGAAAAGATTCAGATTCGAATGTAAGTGATTCTGTAAATACATTTATCATACATACTGATTTTTTCCTAAAGCTACCAAAGCTCTAATACCAAATGTAGCGACCCGACATTTCCAACCACTCGCATCCGCACATGTCGGACTTGAATTGCTCAAAATACCGCGTTGTAAATAAAATTTGGCAAATCTCAGAATATACAGTAAATAAATAATCAGAGAATCACAGACACAAAGTAAATAATATTGCAGCAGCAGTAAAAGAGATAGTAGTTCATGAAGCTACTATATATATATAAGAAACATTAGAGTTAAACAAAATACAACAGAAGAGTAATATGATACATTAGGTACAAATCAGAGTACATGTGACGCCCCACCTCTATACTCACGCTAGCCAAGGACACTATGGTGTAATGCCGTCAACTAGCACGGAGAATAAGGCTGTTGAGGAGCGACCATCTGTATAATTGCTTTGTGCGAGTACCGATATGCCAGATAAGATGTAACTTGCATTTCTTTTCAAGAAGGAATCCGACATACCGACACAAACTCGAAGCTACTACACAGTGGCTATTATGTCTTTGGAAACAAATATAGAAATAAACATAACACAAATCAGTCACAGATAATTCATATCACAAAGGAGGAAATAGATATAAATATATATAACACATAAAAGTGTTCATCGGAGTAGTAGTCAAGAAGATCCACAATAATACAAAAGAATAGCAACACGTGCTATAAAAAAGAATACAACTATGAGTCCATATCTCAAGTGTATACAACAAAATAAACCACTAATCAAAGTAAGCCAAAAGTCAAGGAGATAATCCTAGAAGTGAAGTCAAGTAGAAGCACCTCTAACATCTCGGTCTGACCCGATCATTATTTAATAAGAAAATAATAAACGGATCAGTCTAGTTATAATTATCAGATAAAATGAGATACAAGAAGAGATATAATAAAAAGATGTATGATAACCAAAAGTGTCATACTACGACAAGTATACATTAGAAAATCCACAAAAGTCATACAATATCTCAAGAGTCTCATAGCATCAAAAGAATGTCATATTCTTTATTTCATTCACCAAGCCACAATAAAATGACATACATATCAATGCCAATTGTAAAAGTTGGTGAAACATAAATTCCAGAAATCATCAATTAGAAATCCAAAAATCACAAGAAAAGGATGGCCAATCCCAAACGGAACACTATTCCATAGACCGAACATCGGCGCAGCTAAATAGAGACGCCCCATGCACAGTCAAACATCGAAGCACCTAGAAAGGTACGACCCATGCAAAGACAAACACCGACGCACCTAAATAGATACGCCCCATGTAACGTCTAGCATCGATGCACCTAGAAAGATACACCCCATGCATAAATAAGCATCGACGTACCAAAAAAGATAAGCCCCATGCATAAATCAACATCGACGTATCTAGAAAGATACGCCCCATGTAATGCCTAACATCGATGCACCTAGAAAGATACACCCCATGCAAAGTCGAACATCAACGTACCTAAATAGGTACAACCCACGCGAGAAATGAGATGAAGCTCAATAAAATGAAGTACAGTCCTCCACATGGAAAACGAGACATCGCACATTGCTAGTCTAAACCATAAAATGATCATCATCGATCATCAAGAAGTGTCAATTACAATAAGCTAGTAAATATATGAGCTTAGCCTCATGTCCCATAACCACTAGCTTAATTTAAATATTTACGAACAAATTGTAGATCTCCACTAGAAAATTGTCACAAGAGATTCAATCGAACAAGTCCAAGAATTAACCGACGAAGTAAGCTCAAGCGTTTCATACCAGTTGTTTTACTAAGTCGTTTAATTAGATTTCTCATATAAGTGAGGTAAAGGTTTGTATATACTAATAGATTGGAAATCGGTTTGAGAAAACGAGCTTTGTTATAAAATAGTGTTGAAATCATTTGAAGAAAGAGTTTTGATATTTACTACTATTATAGAAAACCTTTATATTTTAAAATGACAAGTCATAGAAGTGATTTTAGAAACAATCAATCATAAAAATTCACATACGAAGACGTGAATAAAATCTAAATAAACCGATAAAGAATCCATCGAGATAGATATTCAAAAATCCATAAAATCGACCGAGAAGCCCAAGATAGTTTATCTCGAAGAATGGTCAACTCAGCATCTCAACAAAGCAAGTTCTGTTGAATGTTTTTCAGATAAGATCCCCTACGGGGGGGGGGGGGGGGGGTCCGGGGGGGTGGCAACCCCCCAAGGTGGGGGTGCAGGGGCAAAGCCCCCGCTTCGGGGTTCGACCTGCCCGGTCAGGTCGCGGGGGTCCAGGGGGCAGCGCCCCGTCCAAAACGGTACGACCTAGTGAAGGCCTAAGGGAGGATAGGATCGAGCAACCTCGATAATAAATGATAACAACAAATAGGATCATCACGAATCGATTTGAATTTGGAAACCACGCAAAATAGACGAAATAGGCAAAACAGCAACAGGTCGGTCGGCCGGCTACAGAGCTCGGTCGACCGGACCCTGTTCTGGAAAAATCCTCGGGAAGTAGGTCGGTCAACTGAGCTCTGTAGTTGGTCGACCGGACCTGAGACAAAGAAGTGCTATGCACTTTTAGTAGCAGGTCGGTCGACCGGCCCAGTGGTTCGGTCAGCCGAACCTGTATTCTTGCACTTCCTACCCTATGTCAAAAGAGGTGTAAACTCCCTCAATTTGCAAACGGTTGAGCAACGGCGCTAAGGGTTTACGGCAATCGACTAGCCGGCCATAGAAGCTCCTCGGTTCATCACCAAAACATGGTCAAAACATCAATGCTATGATTTTTAAAGAGTTGAACCCAAAACACCAAAAATTGGAATATTCACCAAATCATTCCAAACCAAAAGCAATTGCACACGAATAAGTGTTAGGAATTCATACCTAACAATCGAAGATAAATGTAGACTAAGATGTGAGATAAAAATCTCACCTTTGAACCCAAACAATTGAAGAAGCTCTAAAGCAAAGGGAGATCAACCACCTTCAATCCCAACTCAAGAAGCTTGATTGTAAGCTTAAAAGAGAAATATTTCCCGAATTAGGTTTATGAATTTTCTGAAATCAAAGAGAGAATGAGTTGGGGAAGATGAAGAAAAGGCTTACCAATGGGTTCTCTTGAATTTGAAACTAGAAGTTGGATTTGCAAAGAAAACTAGGGCTTAGGAATTTCCATTTCCAATCTTTTCCACCATTTTTACTTTAGAACCGAAAAGAGGAGGAAGTGGGAGTGAATGGGGAGGGATGATTCAGTTTGGGGTATTATTATGGCTAGTGGGCTGAACCCAAACCCAAACCCTAAGTGAAAAAGGTCAAATTTTTAGCTAGCTCCAAACATATCGAAGTTTATACTCAAAAAGGTTGCAAACGGCATTTTGAACTCAATGGGAGGGGTCTCGAGTCCTAATTCGACTGTTTGCAAAAAGTAGCGTTTCGGACCAAAATCCGACGAACGATAAAATATTTAAATAAAATATTTAAATATACAATTGATAAATATGCGGGTTGCTACAGACTCCCCTCCTTAAAGAAATTGCGTCCTCGCAATACTTAAGAAGAAAATAAGAAGTAACAACCATAGAAGCATATCAACACAAAAGAAAATTTGAAATAGGAAGTTCACTATAAGGAGCATGAAAGAGTAAGTCTGAACGGGTTCGCACGGTGAATTCTCTGGATTCCCAAGAGCAATCCTTAGGATTTGAGAACCATTGAACTCTCACAAAAAGAACATCTTTATTTCGAAGGCACTCAACCTCCGCAGAATTGATGCGAATAGAATATAACTCCTAAGTCAAATCTGGTAAAACTTCACTTCCTTTAATAATACCGGCCTCAAGAATAAAATCGAAATCCCTAAGGCATTTCCGTAGTAGAAAGACGTGAGAAAATGTCATGAATAACAGAAAATTGAGCCGGTGCAATGACGTAGTACAAAAACGGTACGTCCGAGAAACTAGAAACTCGAATAATTTGGAGCACCGACGTAGTACAAAAACGGTACGTCCAATGAACCAAAGCTCGAATAATTTCGGAACACCGACGTAGTACAAAAATGGTACGTCCAATGAACCGAAGCTCAAATAATTCGAAACACCGACGTAGTACAAAAATGATACATCCAATGAACCGAACACCATAAAAGAACATCGGACGCAAGCCCATAAAAGAAATGTGGCAAAGCTTAATAAAATGAAGTACATCAAAACGTCTGACGAACTTGGTAAAAAGATTATAAGATATAAGGAATCTCGAGCCAACGAGGTTGACGCAAATTGAGTTCCTTATGAGAAATAAATATTCCAAAAACTTATGATCGAGGTAGAGAACAAATTTCTCCCTAAAAATGATGATGCCAAACTCTAAAAGCGAAAATAATAGCCGCGAGCACTAGATCATGAGTGGCATACCTAGTCTTAGTCGGCTTTTAACGATTTAGAAGCACAAGTGATAGAACGTTATTTTTGCAAGAGAACGACATCCAAACCAATACGATTAGCATTGGTATAAAAGATAAAGTCTTGGTTCCCTTTGGGAGTCACAAGAATAAGATTATCGAAAAGAAAGAATTTCTTTTAAATAATCTTCTTTCCTGAAAAGTTAAAACTTTCAAATTACATTTATCTTTATGTAATAATCTTTCTAGAAAAATTTACATTTTTACAAGTCAATTTATTGTGTCTGACTGTCTCATCAAAGCGTTTAGGAAATTCCTATCGATAATGTTGATCAAGCGCATCGACCAGAATTCTTAATGCACTCAATGGGCAATACAATCACAAAATCATCTTCTATATGATGAAAATATCTCTTAAAATTTTTGAGAATATTCTTTGCTCCTTTAATATCAAAATCAAATGTACTTATGAATAAATCTTATGAAAAAGATTTGCAAAATTTTAAATTTCTATTTTCATCCAAAATCAATAAATATAAGAATGGAATTATCGACATATTCATAGAATACTCGATTTATAAAATGGATGAAACAAGATGGGCAAACTAAATGACATAACAAGTCATTCATAAGAATCATAACGAGTGCGGAATGCGGTTTGTGGAATGCTAACTTCCGCAACTCATAGCAAATGAAAACCGGTGGTAATATTGAACTGAAAAGACCTTAGCACCACACAACAGATTACTTAGGTGATAATCCTAAGACAAGCTCAAAAATACCGGAAAGTTTCACAATCTATTTAGATGAGAGAAATAACACTTTCCTCATCATGTGAGCTTAAAGAATAAAATGATTCCACCAAAAATTTGAAATCGGAATCACAAAGAAAAATAAAAACCTGCTTAACAGATAGAAAGTGTCGAAGATGAATAGTCCACTCGAAAAATAGGATATGGGCTTCACAATGATTAAGCCAATCCTTTCAAAAAAAGTCAATTCCGAAGCCTAAGTAAAAATATCGGCTCGGAAAAAAAAATAACATAAAATAATTTCGACATCAATAGAAAGCAAATTGAGTGTTACGGACCCATCCGGGTTCACAATCCTCAAAGTAGTCGTCAAGCCCAAAAAATGTTTAAAAAGAATCAACAAGTTCTTTTGATATAAATTAGTGAGATGGAACCCATATCAAAATAACTCAAATAAGAAGATCACGAAATAAAACAATGCCATCAAGGAATGAGTGAAAAATACCTTTACCAAGAGAAGAGTTGCTAGGAGCTTGCACTACATTGAGCTTTCCCTCCTTCCTACTTTGAAGTATGGGACATGCAGTTATATGGTGACCCGAATTTTTGCAATAGCGACAATAAAGAGGTTTCGGACACTCCCTTGCATAGTGGTCCGTGGAACCACAATTGTAGCATTGTCCACGACTAGGGGTAGGGGCTTTTGCTACCGGGGTTTCTTGCCTTCCATTCTTGTTGGGAAAGGGGCCTTTGAATTTAATTGGCCTCTTCATGATGTCGTTGAAATTCTGTTTGGCAACCACAAGTTCAACATTACTCTCTCTATCGGCCTCTTGAAGATGAAGAGCGATATCAATAAGCTGATCAAATGAAACTTCAAGTTTCAGGAGTAATGGCTTCTTAAGATTCTTATTCAAGCCATAGACAAATCTTTGATTTTTCTTCAATGGGGAATTAATGTGTTCAACCCCGTAATTGGAAAGAGATTCAAAAGATGTGACATAATCTGTCACAGAAGATTTACCTTGAATAAGGTCAATAAAACGCCGTGCTAAAGTTACTTTTTCAGCCTCTGGCATAAACTTTAGTTCGAATCGTTCTCGAAATTGCTCCCAAGTGAGATCCGCTTCAACGATTTTAGAAATTAAAAGCTCATACCAATCTAATGCTCTTTCCTGGAGCATGCTAGAAGTCACTTGGACTCGATGTAGATCAATAAGGTTCATGCGAGAAAAGATGCGGTCGCATGATTTGAGCCAAGCCTGAATTTCTATAACACTCCCGGATCCCTTGAATGGCCTTCCACCTAAATCGGTGTAGTCTCTGCACAAGCGTGCAAAACTGGATCTAGGGTGAGTAGGCTTTGGAATGGATCCTATAGCTTGAGCATTCTTCACGAGATCTAAAAGCTGCTGAGCAGACATGAATACTCCATCTTGGGGAGTAGCACTAGATTGACCGGCATTGGGTCGATTAGACCTAACAATTCTTCTTCTTTAAGAAAGAAAGAAAGAAGAGGAAAAAGTTATTCTCAAAATAAATATCAAGCAATCTTGATAGATAAAACAAGGAATCATAAAGAAAATAGGATGAATCGGTACGAAGACTAGAATAAAATCCTAAAGCACGACTCCTAAGAAAGACTTAGGACGATGATCCTTGTTACAATATTTCGTATTGTCCCGAAGTTTGGCTTTGATACCAAGTTGTGACGCTCCACCTCTATACCCACGCTAGCCAAGGACACTACGGTGTAATGCCGTCAACTAGCACGGAGAATAAGGCTATTGAGGAGCGACCATTTGTATAATTGCTTTGTGCGAGTACCGATATGCCAGATAAGATGTAACTTGCATTTCTTTTTAAGAGGGAATCCGACATACCGACACAAACTCAAAGCTACTACACAGTGGCTATTATGTCTTCGGAAACAAATATAGAAATAAACAAAACACAAATCAGTCACACATAATTCATATCACAAAGGCGGAAATAGATATGAATATATATAACACATAAAAGTGTTCATCAGAGTAGTAGTCAAGAAGATCCACAATAATACAAAAGAATAGCAACACGTGCTATACAAAAGAATACAACTATAAGTCCATATCTCAAGTGTATACAACAAAATAAACTACCAATCTAAGTAGTTAGCCAAAAGTCAAGGAGATAATCCTAGAAGTGAAGTCAAGTAGAAGCACCTGTAACATCTCGGTCTGACCCGAGTATTATTTAATAAGAAAATAATAAACGGATCAGTCTAGTTATAATTATCAGATAAAATGAGATATAAGAAGAGATATAATAAAAAGACATATGATAACCAAAAATGTCATACTACGACAAGTATACATTAGAAAATCCACAAAAGTCATACAATATCTCAAGAGTCTCATAGCATCAAAAGAATGTCATATTCTTTATTTCATTCACCAAGCCACAATAAAATGACATATATATCAATGCCAATTGTAAAAGTTGGTGAAACATAAATTCCAGAAATCATCAATTAGAAATCCAGAAATCGCAAGAAAAGGGTGGCCAATCCCAAACGGAACGCTATTCCGTAGACCGAACATCGACGCACCTAAATAGAGACGCGCCATGCACAGTCAAACATCGACGCACCTAGAAAGGTACGACCCATGCAAAGACAAACACCGACGCACCTAAATAGATACGCCCCATGTAATGTCTAGCATCGATGCGCCTAGAAAGACACACCCCATGCATAAATAAGCATCGACGTACCGAAAAGATACGCCCCATGCATAAATCAACATCGACGTATCTAGAAAGATACGCCCCATGTAATGCCTAACATCGATGCACGTAGAAAGATACACCCCATGCAAAGTCGAACATCAACGTACCTAAATAGGTACGACCCACGCGAGAAATGAGACGAAGCTCAATAAAATGAAGTACAGTCCTCCACATGGACAACAAGACATCGCGCATTGCTAGTCTAAACCATAAAATGATCATCATCGATCATCAAGAAGTGTCAATTACAATAAGCTAGTAAATATATGAGCTTAGCCTCATGTCCCATAACCACTAGCTTAACTTAAATATTTACGAACAAATTGTAGATCTCCACTAGAAAATTATCACAAGAGATTCAATCGAACAAGTCCAAGAATTAACCAACGAAGCAAACGCAAGCGTTTCATACCACTTGTTTTACTAAGTCGTTTAATTAGATTTCTCATACGAGTGAGGTAAAGGTTTGTATATACTAATAGATTGGAAATCGGTTTGGGAAAACGAGCTTTGTTATAAAATAGTGTTGAAATCATTTGAAGAAAGAGTTTTGATATTTACTACTAGTGTAGAAAACCTTTATATTTTAAAGTGACAAGTCATAGAAGTGATTGTAGAAACAATCAATCATAAAAATTCACATATGAAGACGTGAATAAAATACAAAGAAACCGATAAAGAATCCATCGAGATAGATATTCAAAAATCCATAAAATCGACCGAGAAGCCCAAGATAGTTTGTCTCGAAGAATGGTCAACTCAGCATCTCAACAAAGCAAGTTATGTTGAATGTTTTTCAGATAAGATCCCCTACGGAGGGAGGGTCTGGGGGGGTGGCAAACCCCCAAGGTGGGGGTGCGGGGGCAACGCTCTCGCTACGGGGTTCGACCTACCCGGTCAGGTCGCAGGGTTCCAGGGGGCAGTGCCCCGTCCAAAACGGTACGACCTAGTGAAAGACTAAGGGAGGATAGGTTCGAGCAACCTCGATAATAAATGATAACAACAAATAGGATCATCACGAATCGATTTAAATTTGGAAACCACGCAAAATAGGCGAAATAGGTAAAACAACAACAGGTCGGTCGGCCGGCTATAGAGCTCGGTTGACCGGACCCTGTTCTGGAAAAATCCTCAGGAAGCTGGTCGGTCGACTGAGCTCTGTAGTTGGTCGACCGGACCTGAGACAGAGAAGTGCTATGCACTTTTAGTAGCAGGTTGGTCGACCGGCCCAGTGGTTCGGTCGGCCGAACCTGTATTCTTGCACTTCCTGCCCTATGTCAAAAGAGGTGCAAACTCCCTCAATTTGCAAACGGTCGAGAAACGGCACTTAGGGTTTACGGCAATCGACTACCCGGCCATAGAAGCTCTTCGGTTCATCACCAAAACATGGTCAAAACATCAAAGCTATGATTTTTAAAGAGTTGAAACCCAAAACACCAAAAATTGGAATATTCACCAAATCAATCCAAACCAAAAGCAATTGCACACGAATAAGTGTTAGGAATTCATACCTAACAATCGAAGATAAATATAGACTAAGATGTGAGATAAAAATCTCACTTTTGAACACAAACAATTGAAGAAGAAGCTCTAAAGCAAAGGGAGATCAACCACCTTCAATCCCAACTCAAGAAGCTTGATTGTAAGATTAAAAGAGAAATATTTCCCAAATTAGGATTAGGAATTTTCTAAAATAAAAGAGAGAATGAGTTGGGGAAGATGAATAAAAGGCTTACCAATGGGTTCTCTTGAACTTGGAACTAGAAGTTGGATTTGCAAAGAAAACTAGGGCTTAGGAATTTCCATTTCCAATCTCTTCCACCATTTTTACTTTAGAACTGAAAAGAGGAGGAAGTGAGAGTGAATGGGGAGGGATGATTCAGTTTGGGGTATTATTATGGCTAGTGGGCTAAACCCAAACCCAAACCCTAAGTGAAAAAGGTCAAATTTTTAGCTAGCTCCAAACATATCGAAGTTTATACACAAAAAGGTTGCAAACGGCATTTTGAACTCAATGGGAGGGGTCTCGAGTCCTAATTCGACTGTTTGCAAAAAGTAGCTTTTCGGACCAAAATCCGACGAACGATAAAATATTTGAATAAAATATTTAAATATACAATTGATAAATATGCGGGTTGTTACAAACTCCCCTTCTTAAAGAAATTGCGTCCACACAATACTTAAGAAGAAAATAAGAAGTAACAACCATAGAAGCATATCAACACAAAAGAAAATTTGAAATAGGAAGTTCACTATAAGGAGCATGAAAGAGTAAGCCTGAACGGGTTCGCACGGTGAATTCTCTGGATTCCCAAGAGCAATCCTTAGGATTTGAGAACCATTGAACTCTCACAAAAAGAACATCTTTATTTCGAAGGCACTCAACCTCCGAAGAATTGATGCGAATAGAATATAACTCCTAAGTCAAATCTGGTAAAACTTCACTTCCTTTAATAATACCGGCCTCAAGAATAAAAATCGAAATCCCTAAGGCATTTCCATAGTAGAAAGACGTGAGAATATGTCATGAATAACAGAAAATTGAGCCGGTGCAACGACGTAGTACGAAAACGGTATGCCCAAGAAACTAGAAACTCGAATAATTTGGAACACCGACGTAGTACAAAAACGGTACGTCCAATGAACCAAAGCTCGAATAATTTCAGAACACCGACGTAGTACAAAAATGTTACGTCCAATGAACCGAAGCTCAAATAATTCGGAACACCGGCATAGTACAAAAACGATACGTCCAATGAACCGAACACCATAAAAGAACATCCGACGCAAGCCTATAAAAGAAATGAGGCAAAGCTCAATAAAATGAAGTACATCAAAACATCCGACGAACTTGGTAAAAAGATCATAAGATACAAGGAAACTCGAGCCAACGAGGTTGACGCAAATTGAGTTCCTTATGAGAAATAAATATTCCAAAAACTTATGATCGAGGTAGAGAACAAATTTCTCCCCAGAAATGATGATGCCAAACTCTAAAAGCGAAAACAATAGCCGCGAGCACTAGATCATGAGTGGCATACCTAGTCTCAGTCGGCTTTTAATGATTTAGAAGCACAAGTGATAGCACGTTATCTTTTGCAAGAGAACGACATCCAAACCAATACGATTAGCATTGGTACAAAAGATAAAGTCTTGGTTCCCTTCGGGAATCACAAGAATAAGAGTATCGAAAAGAAAGTATTTCTTTTAAATAATCTTCTTTCCTGAAAAGTTAAAACTTTCAAAATTACATTTATCTTTATGTAATAATCTTTCTAGAAAAATTTACATTTTTACAAGTCAATTTATTGTGTCTGACTGTCTCATCAAAGCGTTGAGGAAATTCCTATGGATAACGTTGATCAAGCGCATCGACCAGAATTCTTAAAGCACTCAATGGGCAATACAATCACAAAATCATCTCTATATGATGAAAATATCTCTTAAAAGTTTTGAGAATATTCTTTGCTCGTTTAAGATCAAAATCAAATGTACTTATAAATAAATCTTATGAAAAAGATTTGCAAAATTTTAAATTTCTATTTTCATCCAAAATCAATAAATATAAGAATGGAATTATCGACATATTCATAGAATACTCGATTTATAAAATGGATGAAACAAGATGGGCAAACTGAATGACATAACAAGTCATTCATAAGAATCATAACGAGTGCGGAATGCGGTATGTGGAACGCTAACTTCCGCAACTCATAGCAAATGAAAACCGGTGGTAATATCGAACTGAAAAGACCTTAGCACCACACAAAAGATTACTTAGGTGATAATCCTAAGACAAGCTCAAAAATACCGGAAAGTTTCACAAACTATTTAGATGAGAGAAATAACACTTTCCTCATCATGTGAGCTTAAAGAATAAAATGATTCCACCAAAAATTTGAAATCGGAATCACAAAGGAAAATAAAAAGCTGCTTAACAGATAGAAAATGTCGAAGATGAGTAGTCCACTCAAAAAATAGGATATGGGCTTCACAATGATTAAGCCAATCCTTTCAAAAAAAGTCAATTCCGAAGCCTAAGTAAAAATATCGGCTCGGAAAGAAAAATCATATGAAATAATTTCGACATCAATAGAAAGCAAATTGAGTGTTGCGGACCCATCCGGATTCACAATCCTCAAAGTAGTCTTTAAACCCAAACCCTAAGTGAAAAAGGTCAAATTTTTAGCTAGCTCCAAATATATCGAAGTTTATACTCAAAAAGGTTGCAAACGGCATTTTGAACTCAATGGGAGGGGTTTCGAGTCCTAATTCGACTGTTTGCAAAAAGTAGCTTTTCGGACCAAAATCCGACGAATGAAAAATATTTAAGTAAAATATTTAAATATACAATTTATAAATATGCGGGTTGTTACAGTACATTACTGGAATTACTGGATACTGAAAGCAAAACAGATGGCTAGATCTTCAGGCAAAGCTCCAACTCCGAAGGTGAGTCTTGAATGCTGAACCACTCAGTCTGACCCGAGCGTAAAGCAAAACACAAAACACTCGAGTCAGGATTAACATTCTTATATCAATAAATCCAACTCAAGTGAAATAACAACTGAAATACAAGTAACTCAAAGGATGTTTGGGATAACCATCCTCTAAGTATCCGTTAAACTATTTACTACGTAGTAATATTTCTCTATTATAATAATGTCTACAGTAAAATAAACTTACTTTAAAATAGCATTGATGGGTTCCCCATATAGCCCCCAACACGTAATAGTCCCACCAGTCCATCCAGTATCAACGTATGTGATATCCCAGCAATATCAATTTAATAATATGTATTTAAAATTAAATTGATTTGATAAAATTTTAATAAAAAATTACTTGATTTAATAATCCAATTAAATAAATGTTTAATTGATGAATTTTATCTTTTAAAAGCTAATAATTGTTTTCCTATTTATAATGTATATATATATGTATATATATTATAGATAGATAAGTTTTGATTTTAGTTAAATAAACAAATAAATTCTTGTTTTTGACATTCTAATATTCATTTGATAATTTGAAGATTATTATTTATTTAATAAATAAATAATTGTTTAAAACACTTAAAGTAATTGTTTTAAATTGTATAATTGTATTTTAAACGTAGTTTAAATTTTAATAAGATAAATAAAAGTTTATTTTAAATATAGCTTAATAATTTTAATTTGGAATTATTTAAAAATTTAAAATACCATTTATATATTAAAAACATTAATGTATTTAAATAAGTTAAATAGTATATGTAATTTATGATTTCTTTTATAAATGATTTAAATTGATAAAAATGTTATTTTCAAATAATAATGATAAATGTATAATTATAGATAAATTTTAAAAGTCAATATTGTTATTACTTTAAAATTTAATATGTTAATATAAATTAGTTTTAAAATTAGATTTTTAAATGTATGAATAACATTTGGAATTGAATTAATTTTGAATTAAAAATGTAATCATATTTAAATTATTTGGTAAGCTATCATATTTTTATAATTTGTTTCATTTCATTTTCTTTAAAATGAAATGCACAAAAATTTACATATGAAAATAACTTATACATAAATAAATAAAAATAAAGGAAAAGGAGTTTTATTTACTTTTAAAATAAATAAAAACAAATAATATTAATTTCAAGACACATGTTATAAAACTAAGGGGTGGAAGGACAAGTGTAATTGAATTAAATAGCTAGTGTAACAAGTGTCCTTCTTATTTTGATTTTTCTTTTAATTTTTAATAAATCAATTACATTCATATAAAACATGTTTCCTTCATCTCTATTCTTTTCTAAATCTTTATTTTTTTTTTCAAAGTTAAGAAGAAAAAATTCTTAGCTGAAACAAACTAGTTTCTAAACTCTTCAAAACCAGATTTTTCAAATGCAATGCAACCCTCCCTCAATATCAAATCTGTAACATGTGTACTCTTCTTTCCAAAAATTAAAGAATGCAAGCATTCTCTCTTCCACCTGAATTTTTAAAACAACAGCAAGCTCTCAAATTTAATTGAAATCAAAAGCCTGCATGCCTTATTTAAACAAGAGTTTTGATCAATACTGTCTGCATTCTTTTCAAAACTGCATGCAGCTGCAGTTGCAATTCAAGCATATGTTGCCTGCATGCAAGTGCTAACAACTAGTTCAAAGTTCAAATGGCCTTCAAGCCTGTATGCAAGTTTTTAACAGCAAGCTACTCAAGTTTTATCAAAGATTCAAAGAAGTAAAAGCTTTTCAGAATTCTGTGCTCTGTTTCATAAATTCCAAGTGAGTAACACTCTTAAAGATTTAAAAATAAGTTTGTTGCTTAAATATGTATGTTTGTGCATGTTTATATGAATTGCATGATGATTAATCTGCCAGTGTAACAACCCTAGGTTTTGACTATATATTTAAATTTGACTTTATTTCATTTTGAAATTAATTTAAATTTGTTTATTTGTGTGATATCATTTCTAAACATTTTTAAAATGATAATGTAATTTTTCCAAAATTTACTGTATTTATTTCCTATTTTTAAAGGCTGTTTTCCTATTTTCTGCCATTTTCTTCATTTTAAATTTCTTTATGTTATTTTAAATTTGTTTTATTTGTGAAATTTAACCTCTAAATATTTTAAAAATAATAATATAATTTTTCCAAAATTTACTGTATTGATTTCCTATTTTTAAGGGTTGTTTTCCCCTTTTTTTGCTATTTTCTACATTAAAAATTATATTTAAATTAAATTTTAAATATTTATTTAGTGAATAAAATTTTGTTTTATGTTATTATTTATGTTTAAAAATACTTTACAAGCTCATATGATTTTTTTTTTATTTCATTTACTTTCAAATTTTCTTGTCTAGTTCACTGTTTTAACTATTTTTTCTTAATTTTTCTCTATATAATTAATAAATGGTATATATATTTTTATATTTTGTTAAAGTTTCGAAATTTTATCTGATAATATTGTTATTTCAGAAAATATAAACTTTTATAAATAATTAAAGGTAAATTGAAAGTGTTTGTGACCTTTTATTTCCAATGGCTTTTGATTTTCCCACCTCTTCATTTTCCTAAACTCTTGACATCAATTAGCCATAACTCTCCACATCTTCAGCCGACCACTTCATTCTTCATTCACGTACATCATTTCTCACCTAATTTCTGGAAAAAAAATTCGGTCATCACTTGTTTGAGAAGTTGGTAAAATTCTATTTTTCTTTTTTCTCCATTTGTTCACTTATGTTGATTTTCGTTTGATTTGCACCTGATTTTCTTTATCATAGTATCGGCCATTCCCCTCTCCAGCCCCTGCCGCCGCCACCACCACCTGAGCACGCCACCAGCACCTCCTCCTCATTGACCATCCCCATCCGTACCACCCTAGGTGGTAGTTCCTTCACCAAGTTCACCAAACTCCAACATCTTGACCTAGCCGAGCACAAGCCTTCACATCCACCACTTCCACCACCCATGGCCGCCACCTACATGACCACCACCACCTCCAGCACCCTCTTCCACGTCACCACAGTGGACCCTACGCCTCTGGCCGTGACCACAGCAGCCTTGGCCGAGCTTTGTTTGCTTGAAACTTGTGATGTTGTTAGTAGTTATGCCTTGTTGTGTTGTTGTTCCATCTCCATAATTTTTGCCATCAACAAACTCATGTTAGGCCGACCTTAGCAACCCAGACCTGACCCAAAACCATTGGCTTAGACCTGTACTCCACCTCTGGCTGAGCCTATGGGATGTCGGAAGCAAGTGCAAAGCATTTCAGCTTTGTTTTATGAAGTTATTTCTAGCATAGTTTATCGTATTTTTGGTCTGAAACCTTATAATTGTTATATTGTTTTGTTTGATTGGTATTCAAGGGAATTAATCCTTGGCTCCTCCATTTGTATCTGTGTTGTGCTTTTGTGCTTGTGTAGATCCCGTTTGTGCAATTCGTCGTTGTGTCATCAACTCAAAACAGTGAGTTATTCTCACTAGATAGTTTTATACTTATATGAATAGTAAATTGATCACTTGTGAATATGTAAACTGCATCACTATATTATTATTTGCTATGACACTATTATATGATGTTCACCCATGCTTAAACACCTATTATGACATTTGTTACTGTTATATTATGTTGTTCTATTATTTTATCCGTTTATCACACGGCAAGTTCCCTTTAGATTTGAATCACTATGGGTTGAAATGATACACACCCTAACGGACTTTAGAATAAGGGAAAATCATTATGGGCTGAAATGATAGGCCTGAAAGATTTCCAAATTTATTTCATTTACTTGGGACTGCGGGTTTGAAATGATAAAACCCGGATTTTCTTTGTAAATTACGAGTTGAAATGATATATTACCCGTATCACTTTTTCTAGTGTAGAAAATTATATAAGACCCGTAGTTAATATATTTTTTCTAAAAATTTTTTAAATTATTTTAGAAATGTAAATATTAAAATATTTTGATTTAAGTCTAATTAAAAATGATTTTTGGTAAAATATTATTTATTTTCTGAATAATTACAAGTGAAATAAATTAACGAAAAGGTTAGAAAATTTTGAATGTAAGCTATTTTGGGAAATTTGATTTAATTATAATTTGAAATTAAATAGAATATGAAAGCATGATAAATTTATGATAATTTGAATTTAAAGGAATTTAAAGTGATTTTATATCATATTAATGATTTTAATAAAGTTGAAATGTGAAATGAATGAATATTTAAGTTGAAATTTTAAATTGTAACTAAAATTGGAACTTTTGGAATTGACTTAAAAGTGAATTTTTAATTATGTAAATAAAAATATAAACTAAGTTATATTTGAGAATTTTAACTTAAGTGTTAGGTTGAAATTTAAATGTAATGAATTTAAAATTGGACACTGCAATTTAATAAGTGAATTAGTGAATGAATTTTTAAATGGAAATTTAACTTTATGAAATCATGAAATTAAAGAAAATTAAATGATGGTTATAAAAGTAAAATTATGTGATTTTATAAGTTAAAAGTGAATTATAGAAGATATAATTGTTGGATTAAACTAAGTTTTTTCCTTGAAACTAATGTAACACTACTACAGCATTTTAAACGCTGTCTTTGTTAAATTTAACTGTTTTGAATATAACTTTCTGTAGCAATTTCCAAACGCTGCGAAAGTTGAATTTTCACTGTTTTGATAAAATTAAGTGAATGAATGAACCATGACAGTTGAAAATTTTGGAAATTTAATAATTTAATTATTAAATGTAATAACTTCACTTTTAAAGGATTTAAATGAAGTAATTTGTTGGAATTGAACTATTTTGAAATGTCAATTGAAATGGTATTTTTAAATTGAATAAAAATGAATATGTTTTTCAAATGAAATGATAAGTTGATATTTTGAAATGGATTTGAAATGATATTGGATTTTGAGAAATAAATTCCATTTTTGAAATTAGAACTACGGGTTATAGTAACGATTGGTTGTTAAAGAGACCGGGATCGGATATGGACATATTCTTTGTCGATACCGAAAACCACTTTAACAACTGTGTGCGTGGTGGAGATTCCAGAATGAAGTAGGATGGTGACGACGTTCCTAAGGTACATTTCGTGGACCTAACTCCCGTGAGTTAGCATAAGGTGGCTAAAACAGGAGCGATCTCGGGCCAAAGGAGGTAGCACCTCTGGCTGAACACACTTCTTCGATACCATTCTATTACTGTTGTGATCGATTGGCTGCACCCCTTGATTTTTGGAGTGTTGTCCGGGGTGGGCGTATGTGGCTGCTGCGTTACCACCAGCCCATGTGCGTAATTGGTATATCTACCCTGGCATTGCCTTGTGTGCCGTGTCACCTACCATACCGAGCCTTTACTACGAGTTTGTCTTTCTCCCGTAGCCTATGTGGTATCCTCTGACAGTCACCCGGAGTGGAGATGGCATGATATTGGATGGACTACTGGGACTATTATGTGTGAAGGGTGATATGGGTAGCCCGGAACGCTATTTAAAAGTATGTTTATTTTACTGTAGACATTAGTATAATAGCGAAATATTACTATATAGTAAATAGTTTAACGGATCCTTAGAGGATGGGCGGTCCCAGGCATCCTTTAAGTTACTTGTATCTTTATTACAGTTCACTTGAGTTGGTTTACATTATATAAGTATATATTGTCCTGACTCGAGTTTTTTGTGTTTTGCTTTACGCTCGGGTCAGCCTGAGTATTCACAGCTTTGGATTCTCTTCCTGGAGCTGGTCTTTCACTGGAGTGTCTACTTATCTACATATTTATCTACTTCTGTTTCAGCTGTATTAGTTTATCTCATGTATTAGTGAACTTCTATGTATTTGGGATTTCTATTCTGTTGTTTTTAAGACTATATTATGTATTTGGTTTGAGACTCTGTTATAGTAGCTTCATGAACTACTATGTTATTGTATATTCCCCTGCGAGTTATTCTGTTTGTTCTGTGTCTGTGATTATGTATATTTGATTTCATTTGCTCCAAATTTATTTACAATCTGTTATTTCGCATCATTCAAGTCTGACATGTGTGGATTATTGTCGATTTGAATGGTACGAAATTGGGGTTGTTACAGTTGGTATCAGAGCTTTGGTTTTGGCAACCATTGCCTCTACGGAGCAAAAACTCATTAGAGATAGGGTATTTCCAGCCTAGAATGAGTGAAATCAATCTCAGAATCATATCTTTGCGAGAGACGTATTTTCAAAGTATAAAATGATTTTTCAAAATATTTTCAAAGGATTTTCAAAGATTATTTTGATATATAAATTTTTCTTGCTTTTAAAGGATTTTCAAATGTTTTCTAACTTTCCTTTCTTTCGTATCTATCTTGTTAGGATCTTTTCATTCTTTAAGATATTCATCCCAGTGTATTATCTTGCCTTATCTTAATTTGTCTCCGGCTTGTCTTTATTCTTATCCTAAATTCATTCTTGACATTTTTCAGGATGAATCGGGGAAATGCCAGAGTTAGGGGTCGCAGTATTGCCCCAGCTGCTCAACCTGTTGCTCCAGTCAGGTTCACTGTTCTTTGTAAGGAATTCACTCAACTTGGTGGAACCCCATTCACCGGTTCAGAGACTATCATTGAGGCTCAGCAGTGGTTGCGGAGTCTTGAGAGGATATTTGCTGGTCTTGACATTACTAATGCTCAGAAGCGTCAGCTTGCAGCCTGGCAGTTGCATGATTCTGCTTTAGATTGGTGGGAGTCCGTTACGGCTAACACCGTCGAGGCTGATCTCACTTGAGAGCAGTTTAGGTATCCTTTGGGTTATCTTTATTTTGTTCCTATTTTTCCTTTCTTTGAATCTATCTTAAGCTTGTTTTCTGTATCTCTTTTCTTGGGAGGCTTTTGTGGCAAAATGGATGCCAGAAGCCGGGAAATCTCAGCTTTATCGTGAGTTTATGGATCTGAAGCAGGGTACTATGTCTTTTGCTGGGTATGAGAGGAAATTCAATGAACTTTCCAAGTTCGGTCCTGGCCTTATTGATACTCCTCTTAAGAAGAATGAGAAATTTATTGCTAGTGCTCGGCCAGAGTATTATAGTCGCCTTATTTCTCATGTTCATGGTTCTTTCACCCAGCTTATGGATATGGCTATTCGCTATGAGAATCCCACATCAAAAGGTCCTGCTGTTTCTGGTGCTCAGTCTTCCTCTGTAGTTTTCAAGAAGCGTAAGCCTAATTTTCAGCAGCAGAAGAAGAATTGGCAGAAGCTTCCTGGTTTGGGATCTTCATCATCTGCCCCTGCTCAGAGGCAACCAGTTGATCTCTCCTCCATCACTTGCTTTAGGTGTGATCAGAGAGTGCGCTATGCCAATAGCTGTCCCACATTATCTGGTGTTGCAGTTCCTCCACCTGCTCAGTCGGTTAGACGTGATCTCTGCCATATCTGTCTCTAGCTCGGTCATTTCAAGAAGGATTGCCCTACCCAAAAGAGGGGTACTCCTTCTGGTATATTTGCTGTCACTTCTGCCTCATCTCCAGTTCCTCCACCTGCCCCTGCTCCTAGTGATGACCAAGGTACACTCCAGGGTTCATTTACTTTATTTCATCATCCCGTTCGTGTGTTGTTTGATACTGGTGCTTCACACAGTTTTATTTCTGTTGATTTGTGTGATAAGTTTGAACATCTCCTTTCTCCTGAGTACACTTCTGTTCCATTATGTGTTTCAAATCCTATTGGGGGTCCTGCTAACCTTAATCGGATTTGTCGAGAGGTGAAACTTCTCCATTCTGATCATCACTTTAGTGGTGATTTTTATATTCTGGGCTTCGATGCTTTTGATTTAATGCTTGGTCAGGATTGGTTAGTGAATCATAATGCTCATATCTCTTGTAAAGCCCGGTCTGTTCAGCTTGTTGATGATCAAGGGAATTCCTTGATTATTCAGTGCCGCATGCCTCAGGATTTTGCTGGCAACTTTATTTATTCTTTGGATTCTTCTTCCAGTGACCTTGATTCAACTCCTGTGGTTAGATTATATCCCGATGTATTTGGCGAAGTCATTTCTTTACCTCCGATGCGGGAAATTGATTTTCAGATTGATCTTATTCCTGGTGCTCGACCTATTGTTCTTCCTCCTAGAAGAATGGAACCCCGCAAGAAGGTTGAGATGGGAAAGCAAATTGAAGACTTATCTTCCAAAGGTCTGATTAGGCCCAGTTTTCTGAATGGGGAGCTACGGTAGTTTTTGTCACCAAATCTGATGGTTCACTTCGGATGTGTGTTGATTATAGGGAGCTGAACAAGCTCACTATGAAAAACAGATATCCTATGCCTCGTATCAATGATATGTTTGATAAGCTTCATGGTGCCACTATTTTCTCTCAGCTTGACATTGCCACAGGTTTTCATCAGCTCAGGGTTGCTGAGGATAGTATTCCCAAGACTGCTTTTCGCACTGAGAATGGATTTTATGAATGGTTAGTCATGCCTTTTGGTTTGACTAATGCTCCTAGTTTCTTTGTTGATTCGATGAATCGTGTTTTTCGTGATGTGCTTAATAAATTTGTGCTAGTCTTTGTTGATGATATCCTTGTCTTCTCTAAGACTAAGGATGAGCATAAGTCGCATTTGAAATATGTTCTTGAGACTCTCAGAAATCATCAGTTAAAGGCTAAATTTTCTAAATGCCATTTATGGAAGGATGGAGTCCGTTATCTTGGGCATATTGTTTCTAGTAATGGAGTCTCTGTTGATCCAGTTAAGATTGCTGCGATCAATGTAAGTCTTTCTTTTTTCTCTTTCTCTATCATTTTAATAATTCTATTTTTTCCTATTGTTTTATTTTCCTCCGATTTTTCCAGGATTGGGAAACTCCAAAGACTCCATCTGATATTCGTAGTTTTCTGGGCCTTGCCGGTTACTACCAGAGATTCATTGAGAATTTTGCTCGGATTGCTGCACCTCGCACAGCTTTAACTCGTAAGAATGCCAGATTTGTCTGGAATGATAAGTGTAAGGCTGCATTCAGTGAGTTGAAGAGCAAGCTAACTTCCGCACCAGTTCTTACTATTCCGAATGGAAGTGAGGGATTTACAGTTTATACTGATGCTAGTCGTGAGGGTTTGGGTGATGTTCTCATGCAGTATGGTAGGGTTATTGCCTATGCCAGCCGTCAGTTGAAGACCCACGAAGCAAATTATGCTGCTCATGATTTAGAGTTACTTGCTGTTGTCTTTGCTTTGAAACTTTGGAGGTATCATCTTCTTGGAACCAAGTTTGAACTTTTCACAGATCATCAGTCTCTGAGATATATCTTCACCCAGAAGGATCTGAATCAGAGGCAAGTTCGTTGGCTTGAGTTTCTGGCTTCTTACGACCTCGACATTAACTATACTCCCGTTAAATCTAATGTTGTGGCTGATGCTCTGAGTCGGAAGAAGGCTTTGCTGTGTCAGCTTGTTGTTTCTTCTTCTCCTCTTCTGGATCAGATTATGGCTAAGCAGGATGAGGACGAGATGCTTAGATTGATGAAGGAGAGTGTTCGTAGCAGAGTTGGTGGTAGTAGATGTAGTAGTGGAGCTCAGATTGATGACAAAGGGATTTTGCGGATTAATGGCAGGATTTGTGTTCCGAAGGTTGATAGTTTGAGACAGGAGTTGCTTCACGAAAATCATAGATCCAGACTTTCTATTCATCCTGGTGTGTCGAAGATGTATGAGGATATGAAGAGGCTTTATTGGTGGAAGGGGATGAAGAGGGATATCTCTATCTTTGTTAGTCGGTGTGCGACTTGTCAGCAAGTCAAAGCCGATCACTAGAAGACCCCTGGTTTGTTGCAGCCCCTCGAGATTCCTAATTGGAAGTGGGAACAGGTTTCCATGGATTTCATCGATGGTTTACCGAGGACTCGGAAAGGCAATGAGAGTATCTGGGTTATTGTTGATAGACTGACCAAGTCCGCTCATTTTATTCCGGTCAAGTCTACTCGTTCTGCTTCTAGTTTATCTGAGATTTACATGAGAGAGATCGTTCGTCTCCATGGTGTTCCTCTCAGTATTGTTTGTGATCGTGACCCTATCTTTACTAGTCAGTTCTGGAAGGCTTTTCAAGAATCTTTAGGTACTCGTTTGAATCTGGGCACTGCTTATCATCCTCAGACCGACGGTCAGACGGAAAGAGTAAATCAGATTCTCGAGGCTCTTCTTCGTGCTTGTGTGCTTGATGTTGGAGGATCTTGGGAAGATTATCTCCATCTTGCCGAATTTACCTACAATAATAGCTATCAGGCCAGTCTCAAAATGTCTCCATTTGCTGCTTTATACGGGCGACCTTGTAGATCTCCATCTTGCTGGATTGAATCCGGTAATCATTTGGTTCTTGGTCCTGAAGTGATTTTGGAAGCTTCTGAGAAAGTTGAGGAGATTAAGAAGAGGCTGAGAGTCGCTCAGGATAGACAGAAGAAATATGCTGATAGGCGTAGGCGAAATTTGGAATTTGCTGTTGGTGATCAGGTGTTCCTTAAGGTTTCTCCCTTGAGGAATGTCATTCGCTTTGGTCGTAGAGGGAAGCTTTCTCCCAGGTTCATTGGTCCTTTCCGCATCATGGAAAGAGTTGGTTCTTTGGCTTATCGTCTGGATTTGCCCGAGAAGCTTTCTGGAGTGCATGATGTATTCCATGTCTCACATCTTCGCCGTCATCTCCATGATCCATCTCTTATTGTGCAGCCTTCTGCTCTTGATAGTTTGGATATTGAGCCTAACCTGACTGTTGAGAGGAAGCCACTTCGTATTGTCGATAGAGATACGAAGCAACTTAGAAGAAAATCTGTTAATCTGGTCAAAGTACAGTGGAGTACTGATGATCGAGATTGTACTTGGGAAACGGAGGAGAGCATTCATGCTTCGAATCCGGAACTAGTCGTTTCAGGTACTATTTTGTTTCTCTATCTTGTTTCTCTTTATTTTTCCTTTCCGTTCTTTTCGAGGACGAAAAGATTTGAGTGGGGGAGAGTGTAACAACCCTAGATTTTGAATATTTAAATTTGACTTTATTTCATTTTGAAATTAATTTAAATTTGTTTATTTGTGTGATATCATTTCTAAACATTTTTAAAATGATAATGTAATTTTTCCAAAATTTACTGTATTTATTTCCTATTTTTAAAGGCTGTTTTCCAATTTTCTGCCATTTTCTTCATTTTAAATTTCTTTATTTTATTTTAAATTTGTTTTATTTGTGAAATTTCACCTCTAAATGTTTTAAAAATAATAATAGAATTTTTCCAAAATTTACTGTATTGATTTCCTATTTTTAAGGGCTGTTTTCCCCTTTTTTTGCTATTTTCTACATTAAAAATTATATTTAAATTAAATTTTAAATATTTATTTTGTGAATAAAATTTTGTTTTATGTTCTTATTTATGTTTAAAAATACTTTACAAGCTCATATGATTTTTTTTTTCATTTACTTCCAATTTTTCTTGTCTAGTTCACTGTTTTAACTATTTTTTCTTAATTTTTCTCTATATAATTAATAAATGGTATATATATTTTTATATTTTGTTAACGTTTCGAAATTTTATCTGATAATATTGTTATTTCAGAATATATAAACTTTTATAAATAATTAAAGGTAAATTGAAAGGATTTGTGACCTTTTATTTCCAATGGCTTTTGATTTTCCCACCTCTTCATTTTCCTAAACTCTTGCCATCAATTAGCCATAACTCTCTACATCTTCAGCCGACCACTTCATTCTTCATTCACGTACATCATTTCTCACCTAATTTCTGGAAAAAAAATCGGTCATCACTTGTTTGAGAAGTTGGTAAAATTCTATTTTTCATTTTTCTCGTTTTGTTCACTTATGTTGATTTTCGTTTGATTTGCACTTGATTTTCTTTATCATAGGATCGGCCATGCCCCTCTCCAGCCCTTGCCGCCACCGCCACCGCCACCACCTGAGCATGCCACCAGCACCTCCTCCTCACTGACCATCCCCATCCGTACCACCCTAGGTGGTAGTTCCTTCACCAAGTTCACCAAACTCCAACATCTTGACCTAGCCGAGCACAAGCCTTCACATCCACCACTTCCACCACCCATGGCCGCCACCTACATGACCACCACCACCTCCAGCACCCTCTTCCACGTCACCATAGTGGACCCTACGCCTCTGGCCGTGACCACAGCAGCCTTGGCCGAGCTTTGTTTGCTTGAAACTTGTGATGTTGTTAGTAGTTATGCCTTGTTGTGTTGTTGTTCCATCTCCATAATTTTTGCCATCAACAAACTCATGTTAGACCGACCTTAGCAACCCAGACCTGACCCAAAACCATTGCCTTAGACCTGTACTCCACCTCTGGCTGAGCCTATGGGATGTCGGAAGCAAGTGCAAAGCATTTCAGCTTTGTTTTATGAAGTTATTTCTAGCATAGTTTACCGTATTTTTGGTCTGAAACCTTATAATTGTTATATTGTTTTGTTTGATTGGTATTCAAGGGAATTAATCCTTGGCTCCTCCATTTGTATCTGTGTTGTGCTTTTGTGCTTGTGTAGATCCCGTTTGTGCAATTCGTCGTTGTGTCATCAACTCAAAACAGTGAGTTATTCTCACTAGATAGTTTTATACTTATATGAATAGTAAATTGATCACTTGTGAATATGTAAACTGCATCACTATATTATTATTTGCTATGCCACTATTATATGATGTTCACCCATGCTTAAACACCTATTATGACATTTGTTACTGTTATATTATGTTGTTCTATTATTTTATCCGTTTATCACACGGCAAGTTCCCTTTAGATTTGAATCACTATGGGTTGAAATGATACACACCCTAACGGACTTTAGAATAAGGGAAAATCATTATGGGCTGAAATGATAGGCCTGAAAGATTTCCAAATTTATTTCATTTACTTGGGACTGCGGGTTTGAAATGATAAAACCCGGATTTTCTTTGTAAATTACGAGTTGAAATGATATATTACCCGTATCACTTTTTCTAGTGTAGAAAATTATATACAGACCCGTAGTTAATATATTTTTTCTAAAATTTTTTTAAATTATTTTAGAAATGTAAATATTAAAATATTTTGATTTAAGTCTAATTAAAAATGATTTTTGGTAAAATATTATTTATTTTCTGAATAATTACAAGTGAAATAAATTAACGAAAAGGTTAGAAAATTTTGAATGTAAGCTATTTTGGGAAATTTGATTTAATTATAATTTGAAATTAAATAGAATATGAAAGCATGATAAATTTATGATAATTTGAATTTAAAGGAATTTAAAGTGATTTTATATCATATTAATGATTTTAATAAAGTTGAAATGTGAAATGAATGAATATTTAAGTTGAAATTTTAAATTGTAACTAAAATTGGAACTTTTGGAATTGACTTAAAAGTGAATTTTTAATTATGTAAATAAAAATATAAACTAAGTTATATTTGAGAATTTTAACTTAAGTGTTAGGTTGAAATTTAAATGTAATGAATTTAAAATTGGACACTGCAATTTAATAAGTGAATTAGTGTTAGATATGAATTTTTAAATGGAAATTTAACTTTATGAAATCATGAAATTAAAGAAAATTAAATGATGGTTATAAAAGTAAAATTATGTGATTTTATAAGTTAAAAGTGAATTATAGAAGATATAATTGTCGGATTAAACTAAGTTTTTTCCTTGAAACTAATGTAACACTATTACACCATTTTAAACGCTGTCTTTGTTAAATTTAACTGTTTTGAATATAACTTTCTGTAGCAATTTCCAAACGCTGCGAAAGTTGAATTTTCACCGTTTTGATAAAATTAAGTGAATGAATGAACCGTGAAAGTTGAAAATTTTGGAAATTTAATAATTTAATTATTAAATGTAATAACTTCACTTTTAAAGGATTTAAATGAAGTAATTTGTTGGAATTGAACTATTTTGAAATGTGAATTGAAATGGTATTTTTAAATTGAATAAGAATGAATATGTTTTTCAAATGAAATGATAAGTTGATATTTTGAAATGGATTTGAAATGATATTGGATTTTGAGAAATAAATACCATTTTTGAAATTATAACTACGGGTTATAATAACGATTGGTTGTTAAAGAGACCGGGATCGGATATGGACATATTCTCTGTCGATACCGAAAACCACTTTAACAACTGTGTGCGCGGTGGAGATTCAAGAATGAAGTAGGATGGTGACGACGTTCCTAAGGTACATTTCGTGGACCCAACTCCCGTGAGTTAGCATAAGGTGGCTAAAACAGGAGCGATCTCGGGTCAAAGGAGGTAGCACCTCTGGCGAAACACACTTCTTCGATACCATTCTATTACTGTTGTGATCGATTGGCTGCACCCCTTGATTTTTGGAGTGTTGTTCGGGGTGGGCGTATGTGGCTGTTGCGTTACCACCAGCCCGTGTGCGTAATTGGTATATCTACCCTTGCATTGCCTTGTGTGCCGTGTCACCTACCATACCGACCCTTTAGTACGAGTTTGTCTTTTTCCCGTAGCCTGTGTGATATCCTCTGACAGTCACCCGGAGTGGAGATGGCATGATATTGGATGGACTACTGGGACTATTATATGTGAAGGGTGATATGGGTAGCCCAGAACGCTATTTAAAAGTATGTTTATTTTACTGTAGACATTAGTATAATAGTGAAATATTACTATATAGTAAATTGTTTAACGGAACCTTAGAGGATGGGCGGTCCCAGACATCCTTTAAGTTACTTGTATCTTTATTACAGTTCACTTGAGTTGGTTTACATTATATAAGTATATATTGTCCTGACTCAAGTGTTTTGTGTTTTGCTTTACGCTCGGGTCAGCCTGAGTATTCACAACTTTGGATTCTCTTCCTGGAGCTGGTCTTTCACTGGAGTTTCTACTTATCTACATATTTATCTACTTCTGTTTCAACTGTATTAGTTTATCTCATGTATTAGTGAACTTCTATGTATTTGGGATTTCTATTCTGTTGTTTTTCAGACTATATTATGTATTTGGTTTGAGACTCTGTTATAGTAGCTTCATGAACTACTATGTTATTTTATATTCCGCTGCGAGTTATTCTGTTTGTTCTGTGTCTGCGATTCTGTATATTTGATTTCATTTGCTCCAAATTTATTTACAATCTGTTATTTCACATCATTCAAGTCTGACATGTGTGGATTATTGTCGATTTGAATGGTACGAAATTGGGGTTGTTACAACCTGTGTATATGATCTTAAACACATTACTGTATATAAGCATGCTAATGATAATTGTATGTGCTGTGTAAATATTCCTACTTGTGCTTAACTGCAGAAATACAGTTTTTAATCAAAATTAATTTTTCTCTTAAACAAGAAAATGTTATGATTTAAGATTCAGATGATATCTGAATTGTTGAGTATAAAGAAGCTTTAAAAAATTTATTTAAGTTAAATAAATTGTATTTTTGCCCTGGAAGAAAAAACAATAGGAAAGCTTTAAATTATTTTAAAAAAAAATTCAACAATGTAATTCTTTTATTTAAGATTATAAATTGAATACTAATTCAAAAATAGGATTTTTAAGTTCTAAATCTTAAATTCTAAAAGTTGAATTGTAGTGCATATCAGGGATTGCACAGTTTTAGGGTTTTTTGGAAATTCTGATGAACCTTGTAATTTGGGGGATCGGGATTACTTCTGGTGATAGTAGAGTAATCATTGTTGATGATAAAAATAGTGGAGAAGGTGATAAATCACCGAGGAGGTAGGGATGTTGGGTTTTGTCCTGTAAACCTAATTTTTAGGCAACCCATTGATTAGATTGGTATGGAAGTTACAGGTGACCGAGTGCCTTAAATTTTAGGGAGATAGGAGTATGGCCACTGACGAGATGGTGACCGGAGTTGCTTCTATTATGGTGGATGGAGGAGGGAGAAACCAAGGTTTTTCAGGTTGGTATTGATGTTTCCATTACTGTTGCCAGGTTTGTATTTGGAAGGAGGAACTCGATTTCGATTTTGAATGGGAGGTGAGTTTGTGATGATGTAATGGGTTCCAGGGATGGACGTTGACTTGCTGGAAGATTTGGAGGTGGCCGGAGATGGCCAAGGCCACCGTGCATATGCACGGTGAAGAAGGAGTGTCAGGGAAAAAGTTTGGGTTTGCTGTGTTTGTTTTGACTCGGTCGATACTCGAGTTAACTCAAGTTTTGCTCGAAGTTTTTGTGGGTTCTGCTCGAAGAAAATAAAAGGGGTCTCGAGTATTCCCTGTTATTACAGGTTTCACTGAAACCTATATATATTTCCAATTCAGATTTGTTTAAAAATCTTAATGCAGGGTTTTTGAAAACAGAATTTAAGCCAAATCTAAAATTTGAATTTCAAATGAGTTTTTGAATCCAAGTTTGAAATTTAAATTTAAACTTTAAAACAAAATGTTTAGAACAACTTCAAGAGTTTAAATATTTTAATTTAGGATAAGTTTTAAATTTAAATAAGGATTTAAACATAAGTTTAAATCTGGAATCAAACTTCAATTTTGAAACAATGTTTGAAAATTAAGGAAGTTTTAAAAAGAAATTTAAATGTTTAAACAAATTGGTTGTTCAAACATATTTAAATATGATTTGTATTTTTAAATGAATTTGGAGTTTAAATTTCTTATAACTTCTTTTATAAAATAAGAATAAAGCTTTAAAAGATTTTAAAATGTTTTTAAAACTTTATTTAAGTTAAGTTTGATTTATTTTTAAATTTTAAATTTAAAATGTAATTTGAAACAATTTAAAGTTAAATTGTTTTAAAGTTACTTTATTTATGATAAAGTAACCATGAATAAGAAATGTTTTATTTTTAAAAGTAAATTTAAGATTTAATGATCTTTGTTTCATTAAATTAGTAAGGTAATTTAAATAATTTAATTAATTAATTTGTTTAATTAATTAATGATTTGAAATTAATTAAGGTAATTAAATTAGTAATTAATTTAAGTTAATTACTTAAGAAAGGTAATTAAGAAATTGTTAATAAGTTAATGAAGGTCATTAACTTGTGATTATTTATTAATTAATTAATGTAATTAATTTTGATAAATTAATTGGATTAGTTAATTTAAATAATCAATTATGAAAGTTAATTAAGTATGATTACTTTATGGAATAATTAAAGATATTAATTACTCTTTGTAATTAATTTATTAATTGGATTAGTTTAAATTAATTAATTAAGTTTAATTAATTTAGAATAATCATTGAATGGATTAATAAGAAATCAATGTGGAATAATTACTTAGAGAAGTGATTAAGATAAATAAATTACTGGAAGTAATTAATTGAAGTATGGTATTTTGGGATTAATTACTGTGTGTAATTAATGTAAAGATAATTTCTTTATGGAGTGATTAATAATTAATTACTTAATGTAATTAATTTAAGCATTTATCAATTAAGTATTTGAATAATTAAATGATGTAATTAATTAAGAAATATTAATTACTAATGAGATTAATCTAGGATGATTAATAAATATAATTAATTATTAAATGTAATTAATTTAGAAGTAATTAAAGAAGTAATTAAGGGTAGTTAATTACTATATGTAATTAATCAAGTATGATTAATAATTATGGTTTAATTAAGGTTAATTACTTAATGTAATTAATTTAAATAAATAATTCATTTAAATTTAATTAAGGATCATTAATTAATATAATTAATGATGTAATTAAGGATTAATTAATTAGGATAAATTAATCAATGATAAGTGATTAAGGAAGTAATTAATTAATGTAATTAATTAAGGACTAATGTAATTAATTATAATTAATTAATTAATGAAGTAATTAAAGGTTAATTACTGATTTTGGTTAAGGATAATTAATTTGTAAAAAATTAATTAAGGATAATTACTTGAATGTAATTAAGGGATAATTAATCAAGGATGATTAATTAAGGTTATTAATTTGAGAAGAATTAATTGATTGATTGGTAATCAATTGAGGGTTAAGTTAGCAAGTTTTAAATGGTGAAGTAGTTAATTTAATTCATTTTAAATTAATTAAAGAATAGGAAATTAATTTAATTCACTTTAAATTAATTAGAGATAGAAGCAATTAATTTAATTCATTTTAAATTAATTATAGATGGTGTGATGATAGATCTTTGCTTATGAATGGATGATATGGTTTGCCTGAATGGTTTGAATCTCAGACATGAGATAAATAGTGTTATGGATGCATTGTTTGCATTGTGATGATGGTATGAGTTATCTATGGATGATGATAATGTAGATTATCAAGTTATGATGATAATATAGATTACCTGTTTATGATAATATTGTTGATTATCCACTATGATGATGTGAAATATCTATCTATGTGTATATAGATAATTAGAATTGAATTGTTTTGAACTTAAAAACAACTTGGACCTAAAAGACACGCTTTGGATTTCGATGAGACCGGGATCGGGTTTCCATATTTGGAATCCGAAAACCACATCGATTCCAATTAAACGTTAGGTCGTGAATCCAAGTGGAGCAAGTGAAGACTCGAGGTGTAAGGGCTATACGTTAGTATAACTCTGTGGGTGATTCCGTAATGAGTTTGACGGAATAGTGCTTATAGATTCGAGATGGTGAATCAGAGTGCAAGGGCTATGGTCCTTGACTCTGAGGGTGATTCCAACAATGAGTGCAACGAGATAGTGCCTTCGGTTTCGTTCGAACCCGGAACGAACTTGTATGGATTGAATGCTTTCAGTACATCGTCAGACGGACGATGAGCATTCTAAGATTTGATGTCCTATAAAGGTAATCGTAGCCTCAAGCCTCATCAACCGAGAATGGCTAAAACAGGGGAGGTGCAGCAAGGCTTCGTGGGTAGCTCCCACTGGAGAGCAAGATTGATCTCTGTCTAGAGGTCCCTTTATATTCGGCTGTGTGGGCGGTTGGTTCGCGACAACTGCCGGGGTTGTCTTGTTCGGAACTGTTCAGTAAGGAACGGGTCCGGCCTTGTGTTGCAGGGGAGTGGGAGTACTTCTCAGTACGGTGATCTAGGCCACGTACTGTGACAGGCGGTACCCCAGTAGCCCTGCCATTGTATGGAATCCAAAATCCAATAAGTGCCAACGGTTTTGATTGTATTACCCACTTTTATGGCTAGTAGCTGGAATTTAATAGATGTAACAATTTCGGCTATTTCTTATTTATTTGAAAACCCTAGACACTATTATAATATCATCGGATTTCCTATCAAATGTTTTGGTTAACGTAAGGTAAAAACTTTTCCATGTTTATGTGTAGGAAGTCTTACGTGATATTGTAACGACCCAGAATTTTAATTAATTAAAATTTGTATATTTAATTAATTTTAAATATTAATTAGTGAATTTATAAGTCGAATAAATTTTAATTCGAATAATTGGATTTAATTGAATAATTAAATCGATAATTTAATATGCGAAAATACAGAAATAATTGAAAATTGAGTTAAATATGATTGAAAATGATTTGTAAAATTTTATTATATCATATTGAAGTTATAATGATGTTATAGAACTTTTAAAATCGAATTAAAAGTTGATTTGTGGAAAATTGAGTATTTTAATATTTAATCGACTAATGAAATTAGCCATTTTTCGTGTCAGAATTGGACGAAACTAGTTCCATTAGATCCGTAATAGTTTGTTATTATCGGATTTTAATTTTCGTAGCAATCGGAGTTATCGTTTGATCGTGGCAGCTCGAAACGCATCGAAATTGTTTTAATATTAATTTGGCGAGTTAAAATAGTCATTTTTCAAACAGTCTCGGATTTCGACAAAACCAGTTTCATCGGATCCGTAATGTGATATTATTGTAAGGTTTCAAATTTCAAGTTAATCGGATTTACCGTTTGTCCAGGGCAAGCTAAAACGCCTAGAAAATCGTTTAATCGGTTTAATTTTAAATCGAACGTTTATTGCCATAACTCGCACAGATGACAGAATTAGCTCCTGAAACCTGTTCTATTGTGTCCGGAACGCGGGATAAACCCTAGAAACGCCGGTCACCGTGCGTAAATCGGAGTTTGGAAATTCCGGAATGAATAGTGTTCGATAGATTTCTATAAATTGCCCCCTCTCTTCACAAAATAAAAAAAATTAGCGTTTAAAACCCTAGCCGCCTCCAACAGAAACTGAAGGCCGAAAACAACCCACATTCTTCTCTCCAAATCTCTCAATCCATCAAGTATTAGCAAAAGGTGTCAACTAACAAATTGTAGAGGGCAACGAGAGCTTTAAATCCAACGGCTAAGATCGTTTCTAGTGCTTCGGATTGGCGGCAAATCGAGCAAGAAGTCCTCTAGTTGCGTACGACTTTCGAGGAGGAAGAGGCAGCCGAGTTCACCAAGGTGGCAGCCGAGCATAGGGGAGGTGATGAGCGTTCGAATGGAGGTGGTATGATGGAGTTTAGTCGAGTGTGGAGATCGTGGCTTGAAACCCTAAATTTGTGCAAATGGGTGCATGCGCGTGTTTCTTCCTGAAGGAGGATACGCGTGAGAAGATGAAGCAAAGGGACGGGCTGGATTGCAGGGTGTGGATCCAAGGGCTAGGATGGATGTAGGTTAAAATTTTTAAATTGAGTTGTAAATTTAGTTTATATAAAATCGTGTAAACTTGTAAAAATCATAACTTTTTCATACTAGGTCGAAAATGCACGAAACCAGTTGCGTTGGAATCGTATGGACGAGCACTACGCTATGGAATTGGATTAGAGTCGTTTGGAGTTAGCGAAAATTTTGGGTAAAATTAAATGCACGTTTAATTTTATTCGAAATAAAAGCTGAAAACGAAATTGAAATCAAGGTGAGAACTTCTTACTCAATCGAATCGGTTTCGATTTTAATTTTAAATAGTTATATTTAAAATACTTGAATGCATGTTTGAATGATGATTGTTATCTATTGATTGTTAAAATAGACATTATGCGTCGTTAGTAAGCAGATGTTGTTTATTAAAAACATATACCGCGAATATTTCATAAACAGTGAAATTGGTATTATTTATGTACTTGGATTTGATTTCCCGCAGTATATAGCGGATGAGAACCTATTGCGCCGTCTATTAAGCGGATAATATTTTTAATCCCATATACCGTGATAATTTCATACTGGAACGGAATTGGTATTGTGCTAACATCTTTGGATGCAGGAAAACAGGTTGGAGGGATCCAACTGGATTCCTCAACAATATTTATTTGATTTCAGATATTTTGGTATTTGATTGATTATCATATCGATATATGATGTCGTTGTTGGCGTGATTGACTATTTGGTGTGTAGCATCATTGGGCCAAATTTTGGAATTTTAAAATGATTTTTAAAGTGATTTTTGAAAGTATATGTTTATAAAATATTTTTGGAATCGATTCATTTTAAATAAATAAACGTATAATTTTAATGTAATAATTTTTTTTTGAGAAATATAGTTAAAAGTTGATTTTTGAAGATATGGGATTAATGATTTTATAAGATAGTTTAAATTGGGATTTCCGAATTTATTATAAAAGGTTTAAAAATAGGATTTATGAAATTTGATTATTTTATAAATCAAAGAAAATGATGAAATTATAAAGGAGTTTAAAGATGTTTTAAAATAATAGTATAAATTGATTTATATAAGAGATTTATAAATTGATATTTATAAATTAAAAATATTTGAATTATAAAACGAGTTTTTATAAGTGTTAGAACGAATTGTGAATGAATTTCATAAATGAATGAAATTTATAGAATTATAAACGGTGAAGTTATAAATGGAATTTTATAAGCAGTAGGTTTATAAAATTTGTAAAGTTATTTGAAGAATAAGTTTTGGGTAAATAAATGAATCTTATAAGTTATAAGATTTATAATTGGGAAGTTTAAAAAGAACGATTTCATAAACACATAAATTATAAGTATTTAACTTATAATATGGACTTACGGTATATAATTGAGTTATAAATCGAATAGGTTAATAAAGGAGATTTATAAAGGAAGTAGTTATAAAATAAATAAAAATGGAATTTATAAACGTTGTTTTATAAATTCGCAAACGACTTATTTTGATAAATAAATTGTTAGAACTTATTTATTGAGTTATATTCATGTTTTAGACAGTGAATAATCCTTTAAAGTAAAATGAAATGAAATGATGAAATTGGTTAACAAGTATATTCACGATTTTGGATAGTGAATATTATGTTAAATAAAATGTTTTGGATGTGATATTTTAAATAGAATTAAAGCGATCAAACGATGTTTTAAATGTGTTAAGATTCGAAACCATAGATTTCAACATTTACTGTTGAAATAGACGTTTTCGAGAAATAGAAGGAAATGGTGGACTATAACACTGTTGTCATAGTAAATGATTTCCGAAAGGAAATGTTTTGTATAGTATTGGGATTTATATATCTATTTTAATTTCAAATCCCTGTACTAGGGATTTTGGATTGTCGTAACGATGTTTTACGTAACATTCGTTTTGGCCCAAATAAATTTGTTTAAGAAAATCATTTCCTTAAAGAATGAAATATATACTTAATTTCGATTTAAGTATATTGAATATTTTCCAAGTGTTGAAAATAAAAGGATTTGAGAATACTTAATAAATAAGTATGGAAATGTTTTCCAATATGAAGGGAATATTTTGAGAATTTATTTTTTTGAAGATAAATTGAAAAGGAATAATTGAAACCGTGTATTCATAAATATTTTGGAATGTAAATTCACTATGGAATTTATAAAAGAAAGTGGAATTTGTTTAAAAATAAATATTGATTTATTTTTGAGGTATTGAAATTTTATATCTTGTAAAGATATTTTTGGGAAATAAATAATTTGGAAATCTTTTTGGAATCTGGTGATGTTGTGCATATCCATTGATAGTTCAATAACCGACTATCAATATTTACCTTTGAATGGGTATTTGTTGTGATTTGTTTGAATTTTAATGCCACACTTATTTTTGAATAAGCGCTCACTATTCGGGTTAGCCGGGAAAGGACCTTAGGGTCGTATAACCTATTCCGAGTATGTGATACGTCGTTATGGATTGCATTTGATGACCGGTGTTGAAGATCGGATATTTGCGAGAGCGATAGGATGACCTGTCGATTGACTCTGCACCGAGTTGCTCCGATATAGAGTTCTCCATATGTGATAGGGAATCCGATCAGGATTGTGGATATCCGGATTGCAAGGACTTCTTTGTAAGTGCCTTCGGTTATGTTCGAGTCCGGAACAGACTTGTATGGATAGTATGTCTGACATTACAAATTGAGATATAAAGCTGATTTCTTTCAAATACATTTCTGTTGGTGGCGGAGAATTTATTCTCTTAGCTTAACACCCTTCTTTGAGACGTACGAGCTCAGAGGTTATGTAGTTGATGGTTATCAGTGATATATTCCCAATTTGGTAATGTGACATGCTGAGTGTTGCTGTGAAATGATCATTGTGTTGATCATTTGTGATATGATCATTTGTTTGATCGTTTATCTTTGTGATCATTTCTATGATCATTTGTTGACCCAAAGCACAGCTTTTGTATAAAGCGTGGCTTTATGGATGAGACTTCGTCGAGCCTCACACCCCGGAATGGTCAAAACAGGAAAGATGAGGCAAGGTTATGAGGGGTAACTCCCTTTAGGGTTTGTGCATTTCCTTTTGGAAAAGGGTGGTATCATGGTAGGGAGCCCAGATGCTTACTCATGTTGAAACACTTTATTATTATGGTGTGATGTTGATTACGAGCACTCGGTTAAAGGTCCCAAAGGACCGGGGGATGGCATACTCGTGTCAGTAGTTACCCAGTTAGGGGTAACCCGGCCTTGTGTTGGCAGAGATCCGGTTAGGTTCTCGGGGACGTCCTTCCAGAGGCGTTCTCATGTGGCAATGGGAAGTTCCTTGGCCTGACCATTTGTTGGAAATCCAAAGAAACAATACGAGACTTGTACGGTTTTAGTTGTAGAACCTGCCATGGAATGTGGCGGTAACCTACTATTGAACATGGTAGCTATAGTAGGCATACGATAATGGTCGTATGTTGGCTAAGATTTATATCTTTACTTTCGAAATGATTTTCTACACTATGCAATAGTAATAATATCAAATGTTTCTTTTTAATGCGTATCAAGCATCTTTGACTATCATAAGGAGAAATATCCTCTGATTCTGCGTTTGCATGTGTGTGTGTGCGGGAGGCTTTATGGTAGTCTCATTTTTAAAAGCATTGCGAATTGATTTTTAAAATATTCCTCTATTTTGATTTTAAAGATAAATAAACTGTTTTGAGTTCTCACACCAGTCACATGACTGACTCGGAGTTTATTGTTTCCTTCCTAAACTCTGGGTGCCCACCAATTTCCACACGGGCAGTCAAGAGTTAAGGTTTATTAGGATATCCTAGAATTCAGGAGTTGCTGGAGGCAAGATGGATGGCATGGCGTATTATTAGTATATGGTATTTCTTTTCCGCTGTTTGATGTTGTTTGTTGTTGTACACTCTGATGTAATGAAATGTAATGTGATGTAATGTAATAACTGATATAGTTCTTTGTTTAAAGATTATTCATTTATTTATTATATGTTGTTCCGCTGCGATTGTGAGATTCTGATGTTGTTCTGTTATTTTCTTTCTGTTTCGTTCTATTTTCTTTTCTCTCTATTTTCTATCTTTTTCTCTCTTCTTCTACCTTTTTCTTTTTCTTAAACAATGAGAATTTGTATTTCTGTTCATCTTGAGTTAATATATGGAGATTAGTGTATATTCAAAGAGTACGGATTTGCGGGTCGTTCACAGGTGGTATCAGAGCATATGGTTAAGCGACAACCATGGTTCTGTTGGGTATTACTCATTAGAGATAGAGTCAGCAGTACTCTAGAATGAGTTTGAGTGTAATAATAGTTATGAGAGTGTATTTGTTAGTGAATATAAAATTGTTTTATATTGTGATGATTGGTTTATTGAGTGGCATATGAACCTTCGTCAGCACGGTATGCACAACTATGCCGAAGGGGTTTATAAACACTTGAATAGAACAATTCGGCACAATATTGTTTTAAATTGGGTAAATGAAATAATTTTACCTTGATTATATTTTATATATAAAGGAATAATTTTTCAGAATTATTAATGTGTATATAAGTTGATTATTTAGTTGTTTGAATAATCTAAATTGAAGAATAATTCTATAAACAAAAGAATTATAAGAATTGAATTATAATTAAAGTGATTTACAATTGAGAAATAAACTTATATATATAAGGAGTGAAACTATATGAATATATTTATTAATATGAGTTGTAATAAAAATGAATTTAAAGTTAAATGGAAATTTACTTTAGAATTGGAATCTGAATTGATTTATAAATGGGAATTTAAGTTATGTAAAACCAAGTGATGTTTGTAAAATGAAATATAACTTAAGAGTTGTTGAATGAAGTTGATATTGGTATCAAAGTAAATTAATAAAGTTAAGTGATAGATATGAACTTAAATTATATAAATGAAATTCAACTTTAGAAATTGAATTGAATGAATGGATTAAATGTTAATCAATTGAATGTAAATTAAGTTGATATGGAATAATGAATGTAAATGTAATTCATTAAAATCTAATGGAATTGGAAGTTGAATAATTGAATGAAAATCAATTTAATTAAACCAATTGAAAGCAAAGGAATTTGGTTGTAATTAATATACATTGGTTGTTATAGGGTTGTTAGTTGATTGTATATAATTCATTAAGTGTTAATGAAATTGAATTAATGAAATTGGAAGCTAAAGTAATTGAAATTCAATTGGAAGTTAAGTGAATCTTAAATGGAATTGAATTTGATTTGGAAGTGAACCAACTTGAATATGGATTAGTGAATATAAACTAATTGAAAATGAATGTTAGTAAAATCATCCACTGTTAATGAATCAAATGTGATTTAAATTGAAAACCATTTCATTGAATATTAATAAGAATATGAATGAATATTTATTGGTTATGGATGTTAGTTGAATGTTAGTTGGATGTTAGTTGGTTGATGGTTGAATTTATTGCTTTTACTGCATTTGCTATGTTGGCATATATAGTTATTATTTTGCTATATGATGTATATTGATACTATTTTCATATATGCATGTTTCTCATTAGTTTGTTGAGTGTTTAGTAGGTGCGGATCGCGTTTGCTTCGCATTTGGAGTTCGCTTTCGCGCTACATTAGCCGTATATGTTTGCTAATAAAATATAAGGTACATATCTCAGATTAAATACCGTACTTTTACACTTTTTTCCCTGCGGGATGCCTCATTACTTGATGAGATGTATATTTGTGATATATATACTGTCATTTTTTTTTCGGATCGAGCCGCGCAAAGGAGACTCTGGCGAATTTTTCTGAAAGTTTAAGGCGTTAGAATATTTTTGAGAAAATTGGAAAATTTTGAAAACTATAACTTTGATTTGGAATTGAAAGTTAAACGATAGTAGTTATTTTTAAAAAAGATAACTAAGTATGATTTGAAAACTTAGTAAAGTTATTGTAAGAAATTGAACTATGAATTTTGGGAAAGTTAATGGATTCTGTAACTTTTCTTACTTGGTAATTTCGAGGACGAAATTCTTTTAAGGGGGGAAGTATGTAACGACCCAGAATTTTAATTAATTAAAATTTGTATATTTAATTAATTTTAAATATTAATTAGTGAATTTATAAGTCGAATAAATTTTAATTCGAATAATCGGATTTAATTGAATAATTAAATCGATAATTTAATATGTGAAAATACAGAAATAATTGAAAATTGAGTTAAATATGATTGAAAATGATTTGTAAAATTTTATTATATCATATTGAAGTTATAATGATGTTATAGAACTTTTAAAATCGAATTAAAAGTTGATTTGTAGAAAATTGAATATTTTAATATTTAATCGACTAGTGAAATTAGCCATTTTTCGAACAGTCTCAGAATTGGACGAAACAAGTTCCATTGGATCTGTAATAGTTTGTTATTATTGGATTTCAATTTTCGTAGCAATCGGAGTTATCGTTTGATCGTGGCAGCTCGAAACGCATCGAAATTGTTTTATATTAATTTGGCGAGTTAAAATAGTCATTTTTCAAACAGTCTCGGATTTCGACGAAACCAGTTTCATCGGATCCTAATGTGATATTATTATAAGGTTTCAAATTTCAAGTCAATCAGATTTACTGTTTGTCCAGGGCAAGCTAAAACGCCTAGAAAATCGTTTAATCGGTTTAATTTTAAATCGAACGTTTATTGCCATAACTCGCACAGATGACCGAATTAGCTCCCGAAACCTGTTCCATTGTGTCCGAAACGCGGGATAAACCCTAGAAACGCCGGTCACCGCGCGTAAATCAGAGTTTGGAAATTCTGGAATGAATAGTGTTCGATAGATTTCTATAAATAGCCCCCTCTCTTCACACAATAAAAAAAAATTAGGGTTTAAAACCCTAGCCGCCTCCAACAGAAACCGAAGGTCGAAAACAACCCACGTTCTTCTCTCCAAATCTCTCAATCCATCAAGTATTAGCAAAAAGTGTCAACTAACAAATTGTAGAGGGCAATGAAAGCTTTAAATCCAACGGCTATGATCGTTTCTAGTGCTTCGGATTGGCGGCAAATCGAGCTAGAAGTCCTCTAGTTGCGCACGACTTTCGAGGAGGAAGAGGCAGCCGAGTTCATCAAGGTGGCAGCCGAGCATAGGGGAGGTGATGAGCGTTCGAATGGCGGTGGTATGATGGAGTTTAGTCGAGTGTGGAGATCGTGGCTTGGAACCCTAAATTTGTGCAAATGGGTGCATGCGCGTGTTTCTTCCTGAAGGAGGATACGCGTGAGAAGATGAAGCAAAGGGACGGGCTGGATTGCAGGGTGTGGATCCAAGGGCTAGGATGGATGTAGGTTAAATTTTTTAAATTAAGTTGTAAATTTAGTTTATATAAAATCGTGTAAAATTGTAAAAATCATAACTTTTTCATACGAGGTGGAAAACGCGCGAAACCAGTTGCGTTGGAATCGTATGGACGAGCATTACGCTATGGAATTGGATTGGAATCGTTTGGAGTTAGCGAAAATTTTGGGTAAAATTAAACGCACGTTTAATTTTATTCGAAATAAAAGATGAAAACGAAATTGAAATCAAGGTGAGAACTTCTCACTCAATCGAATCGGTTTCGATTTTAATTTTAAATAGTTATATTTAAAATACTTGAATGCATGTTTGAATGATGACTGTTATCAATTGATTTCTAAAATAGACATTATGCGCCGTTAGTAAGCGGATGTTATTTATTAAAAACATATACCTCGAATATTTCATAAACAGTAAAACTGGTATTATTTATGTACTTGGATTTGATTTCCCGCAGTATATAGCGGATGAGACCCTATTGCGCCGTCTATTAAGCGGATAATATTTTAAATCCCATATACCGCAATAATTTCGTACTGGAACGGAATTGGTATTGTGCTAACATCTTTGGATGAAGAAAAACAGGTTGGAGGGATCCAACTAGATTCCTCAATAGTATTTATGAGATTTTAGATATTTTGATATTTGATTGATTATCATATCGATATATGATGTCGTTGTTGTCGTGATTGACTATTTGGTGTGTAGCATCATTGGGCCAAATTTTGGAATTTTAAAATGATTTTTAAAGTGATTTTTGAAAGTGTATGTTTATAAAAAAAATTTGGAATCGATTCATTTTAAATAAATAAACGTATAATTTTAATGTTATAAAATTTTGTTTTTTTGAGAAATATAGTTACAAGTTGATTTTTGAAAATATGGGATTAATGATTTTATAAGATAGTTTAAATTGGGATTTCTGAATTTATTTTAAAAAGTTTAAAAATAGAATTTATGAAATTTGATTATTTTATAAATCAAAGAAAATGATGAAATTATAAAGGAGTTTAACGATGTTTTAAAATAATAGTATAAATTGATTTAGATAAGAGATTTATAAATTGATATTTATAAATTAGAAATATTTGAATTATAAAACGAGTTTTTATAAGTGTTAGAATGAATTGTGAATGAATTTCATAAATGAATGAAATTTATAGAATTATAAACGGTGAAGTTATAAATGGAATTTTATAAGCAGTAGGTTTATAAAATTTGTAAAGTTATTTGAAGAATAAGTTTTGGATAAATAAATGAATCTTATAAGTTATAAGATTTATAATTGGGAAGCTTAAAAAGAACGATTTCATAAACAAATAAATTATGAGTATTTAACTTATAATATGGACTTTCGGTATATAATTGAGTTATAAATCGAATAGGTTAATAAAGGAGATTTATAAAGGAAGTAGTTATAAAATAAATAAAAATGGAATTTATAAACGTTGTTTTATAAATTCGCAAACGACTTATTTTGATAAATAAATTGTTAGAACTTATTTATGGAGTTATATTCATGTTTTAGACAGTGAATAATCCTTTAAAGTAAAATGAAATGAAATGATGAAATTGGTTAACAAGTATATTCACGATTTTGGATAGTGAATATTATGTTAAATAAAATGTTTTGGATGTGATATTTTAAATAGAATTAAAGCGATCTAACGATGTTTTAAATGTGTTAAGATTCGAAACCATAGATTTCAACATTTACTGTTGAAATAGACTTTTTCGAGAAATAGAAGGAAATGGTGGACTATAACACTGTTGTTATAGTAAATGATTTCCGAAAGGAAATGTTTTGTATAGTATTGGGATTTATATATCTATTTTAATTTTGAATCCCTATACTAGTGATTTTGGGTTGTCGTAACGATGTTTTACGTAATATTCGTTTTGGCCCAAATAAATTTGTTTAAGAAAATCATTTCCTTAAAGAATGAAATATATACTTAATTTCGATTTAAGTATATTGAATATTTTCCAAGTGTTGAAAATAAATGGATTTGAGAATTACTTAATAAATAAGTATGGAAATGTTTTCCAATATGAAGTGGATATTTTGAGAATTTATCTTTTTGAAGATAAATTGAAAAGGAATAATTGAAACCGTGTATTCATAAATATTTTGGAATGTAAATTCACTATGGAATTTATAAAAGAAAGTGGAATTTGTTTAAAAATAAATATTGATTTATTTTTGAGGTATTGAAATTTTATATCTTGTAAAGATATTTTTGGGAAATAAATAATTTGGAAATCTTTTTGGAATCTGGTGATGTTGTGCATATCCATTGATAGTTCAATAACCGACTATCAATATTTACCTTTGAATGGGTATTTGTTGTGATTTGTTTGAATTTGAATGCCACACTTATTTTTGAATAAGCGCTCACTATTCGGGTTAGCCGGGAAAGGACCTTGGGGTCGTATAACCCATTCCGAGTATGTGATACGTCGTTATGGATTGCATTTGATAACCGGTGTTGAAGACCGGATATTTGCGAGAGCGATAGGATGACCTGTCGATTGACTCTGCACCGAGTTGCTCCGGTATAGAGTTCTCCATATGTGATGGGGAATCCGATCAGGATTGTGGATATCCGGATTGCAAGGACTTCTTTGTAAGTGCCTTCGGTTCTGTTCGAGCCCAGAACAGACTTGTATGGATAGTATGTCTGACATTACAAATTGAGATATAAAGATGATTTCTTTCAAATACATTTCTATTAGTGGCGGAGAATTTATTCTCTTAGCTTAACACCCTTCTTTGAGACGTACGAGCTCAGAGGTTATGTAGTTGATGGTTATTAGTGATATATTCCCAATTTGGTAATGTGACATGCTGAGTGTTGTTGTGAAATGATCATTGTATTGATCATTTGTGATATGATCATTTGTTTGATCGTTTATCTTTGTGATCATTTCTATGATCATTTGTTGATCCAAAGCACAGCTTTTGTATAAAGCGTGGCTTTGTAGACGAGACTTCGTCGAGCCTCACACCCCGGAATGGTCAAAACAGGAAAGATGCCGCAAGGTTATGAGGGGTAGCTCCCTTTAGGGTATGTGCATTTCCTTCTGGAAAAGGGTGGTATCATGGTAGGGAGCCCAGATGCTTACTCATGTTGAAACACTTTATTATTTTGGTGTGATGTTGATTACGAGCGTTCGTTAAAGGTCCCAAAGGACCGGGGGATGGCATACTCGTGTCAGTAGTTACCCAGTTAGGGGTAACCCGGCCTTGTGTTGGCAGAGATCCGGTTAGGTTCTCGGGGACGTCCTTCCAGAGGCGTTCTCATGTGGCAATGGGAAGTTCCTTGGCCTGACCATTTGTTGGAAATCCAAAGAAACAATACGAGACTTGTACGGTTTTAGTTGTAGAACCTGCCATGGAATATGGCGGTAACCTGCTATTGAACTTGATAGCTATAGTAGGCATACGATAATGGTCGTATGTTGGCTAAGATTTATATCTTCACTTTCGAAATGATTTTCTACACTATGCACTAGTAATAATATCAAATGTTTCTTTTTAATGCGTATCAAGCATCTTTGACTATCATAAGGAGAAATCTCCTCCGATTCTGCGTTTGCATGTGTGTGTGTGCGGGAGGCCTTATGGTAGTCTCATTTTTAAAAGCGGTGGGAATTGACTTTAAAAATATTCCTCTATTTTGATTTTAAAGATAAATAAACTGTTTTGAGTTCTCACACCAGTCACATGACTGACTTAGAGTTTATTGTTTCCTTCCTAAATTCTGGGTGCCCACCAATTTCCACACGGGCAGTCAAGAGTTAAGGTTTATCAGGATATCCTGGAATTCAGGAGTTGCTGGAGGCAAGATGGATGGCATGGCGTATTATTAGTATATGGTATTTCTTTTCCGCTGTTTGATGTTGTTTGTTGTTGTACACTCTGATGTAATGAAATGTAATGTGATGTAATGTAATAACTCATATAGTTCTTTGTTTAAAGATTATTCATTTATTTATTATATGTTGTTCCGCTGCGATTGTGAGATTCTGTTGTTTTCTTTCTGTTCCGTTCTACTTTCTTTTCTCTCTATTTTCTATCCTTTTCTCTCTTCTTCTACCTTTTTCTTTTTCTTAAACAATGATATTTCGTATTTCTGTTCATCTTGAGTTAATCTATGGAGATTAGTGTATATTCAAGGAGTACGGATTTGCGGGTCGTTCACAGATACCTTTCTTTTTAAAAGGTTTTTCAAAAGTTAAGCAACTTTAACCTGTTACTCACACCAGACCCATGTCTGACCCGGTGTTTATATTTTTTTTCATAAACTCTTGGGTACTCAAATTTTTACGAGTAGCCAAGGGATTCAGGTTAGGATTCGGGTTAGCTTTAACAAATATTGGAGGAGCAATGGAGCAGGAGGCTTCTGTGTTAGATATTAGTATTCCGCTTTGTGTTCTGTGTTGTCTCTGAGATTGCATTATGTTGTAAATACTAGACAGGTGTTTATAACTGTCTAGTATGGGTTGTATTATCTGTGTACTCTGATAGTGTTTGTAAACTATGTAAATATTTTATGTTATTAATATAATTTATTCGTTCCACTGTTTAGATTCTGATGTGTTGTTTCTTCTTTCTTCTCTTTCTTTCTATTCTATATCCCTTTCTTTCTTATTAGCGATGTGATTTCCTGGAGATAGGAAGTTGGGTCGTTACAGTAGTATCAGAGCATTAGGTTGAGTGAATACCTAGGCTCTGGAGTGGTGTCTATCTTGAGAGAGCGTATTTGTAATTTTGATATATATATATATATATATATATATTTGTTTTTTCTACCTATCTGTTGGGTTACCCGTTCAGGTTTTTCCAATATAGGTTATAAAGGTAGATAAGGCAGTGGTGTGTGTAACACGATTACTACCATTGGTTGGAATTTGGATGTTTGAGGTTGGAAGTGTATTTGTCGAGACTGTAGACCTAATACCGTCTCGAGTGAGTTGTGCAATGGTGTAGAGATTTCATCGATCTCTGAAGGAAATCTGTTAAGGTTCAGAGTTCATCTTTGAAGATGGATGAGTAGAGTTTGGATCTGTTGGTTGGCAGAAGTATGTGATGGTATTTTGATACCTCAGAAAGTGGTAGCTGCGTGATGAGATGCAGTAAATATGGATATGTCCGAAGATGTTTTCTTTGGAACAAGTTTTAGGGAGATATGTCTGTTTCGGTGTTGTGGCTGAGTTCAGCAGGATGTGGTGGTTTGCTTTGAGGCCTGAGTTTCTTAAAGAACTTTGGATCAGGAAATTTTGACATTGGTGTCAGCAGTGCAACTCAGAGTGTCTTTGTTGGCAGAAGTTGACTGGCTGAGTAGTTTCTGAAGGTGGAGTTCAGAAGCAGCAGAGTGTACCCAATACTTTATTAGATTGGCTAATTAAGAGTAAGCTGTTCTGCTTGGTAAAGAGAGAACAGATTTCTTTAGGAATTGGTCTGGATTGATTGCAAAAGTGACTTGCGATAGTTTCAGTGTTCTTTTGAGGTATTGAAGAATTTTTGGTTGTCTTTTGAGAAGTCGGAAGTTTGTCTACTTCTGAAGATTGAGTTTTCTTATCGACCGGATTCCAGGAGTGCTACCGGTGGATCAGCTAGTAGAAGGAGGATTTCTCGAGATAGGTTTAGTAAGGCAGCTCAGGATTGGAGAAATTTCTGAGTTTTCTTTGGATATGTTGAGCCATATTTATGGGAAGTGATGTCCAATTTGTGCTCATCAGCAGTGTCTTCTGTGCCAGATCAGAGTTGTGCAGCGGAAGTAGTTTGAGAATGTTTCTATTTTGTCTTTCCTGATAGAAGAAGTAAGTTTGTTCTTCTGATGTTTGAAGAGTAGAGTTGGTGATCTTAGTCTTGATTGATCTTGAGGAGATCGTTGTGTTGGGTTGTTTTTGGTCTAGATTTGTTTCTAGAGAAATCGGCAAGAGTTAAGCTGATCAGTTTGGATGTAGACAGCCCAGGATCATTCGAAGAATTTTATGGATAAGAGACGAAGGAAATTTGATTCCGGAGTCGGAGATTTGTTTTGGATCTCTTCTGTGTTTTGGTTAGATTGGTGTTTGGTTTTCAAGAATTGAATTGCCAATTTTGGATGATTGGATTTATGAGTTTCACGTATCTCTGAGGGAGTACGTGTATGAGTTATCTCTAGAAGTAGGACCGGCTGTTCAGGAAGGTTTAATGGTTGAGCCAGACTCGTTTGTAGTCTGATATCTTGTCTAGTTCTATAGATCTAGATGAGGAGAAGCTCTGTAGCTTTGTAGTTTAGATTGTTTGTATTTTGTAGGGCGAGTATCCCGGTATATATATATATATATATATATATATATATATATATATATATACTTAGGAAAACTCGAGAGATTTTTATCCAGAATTTTATTTGGATAATTAAATTTGTTTGATTAGATAGGTTGGTTGCTATGGTTGTTAGCATATGATTGATGTATGTTTGTGATTTAAAATTTAAAATTTTAAAATGGGTTATTAAATTATCTTTGCTTTTAAATTTCGGGGACGAAATTCTTTTAAGGGGGGAGGAATGTGATATCCCGGAAATTTTAGCAATATCAATTTAATAATCTATATTTAATATTAAATTGATTTGATAAAATTTTAATAAAAATTTACTTGATTTAATAATCCAATTAAATAAATGTTTAATTGATGAATTTTATCTTTTAAAAGCTAATAATTGTTTGCCTATTTATAATGTATGTATATATATATATATATGTATGTATATGTATATATATTATAGATAGATAAGTTTTGATTTTAGTTAAATAAACAAATAAAATCTTGTTTTTAAAATTCTAATATTCATTTGATAATTTGAAGATTATTATTTATTTAATAAATAACTAATTGTTTAAAACACTTAAAGTAATTGTTTTAAATTGTATAATTGTATTTTAAACATAGTTTAAATTTTAATAAGATAAATAAAAGTTTATTTTAAATATAGCTTAATAATTTTAATTTGGAATTATTTAAAAATTTAAAATACCATTTATATATTAAAAACATTAATGTATTTAAATAAGTTAAATAGTATATGTAATTTATGATTTCTTTTATAAATGATTTAAATTGATAAAAATGTTATTTTCAAATAATAATGATAAATGTATAATTATAGATAAATTTTAAAAGTCAATATTGTTATTACTTTAAAATTTAATATGTTAATATAAATTAGTTTGAAAATTAGATTTTTAAATGTATGAATAACATTTGAAATTGAATTAATTTTGAATTCAAAAAGTAATCATATTTAAATTATTTGGTAAGCTATCATATTTTTATAATTTGTTTCATTTCATTTTCTTTAAAATGAAATGCATAAACATTTACATATGAAAATAACTTATACATAAATAAATAAAAATAAAGGAAAAGGAGTTTTATTTACTTTTAAAATAAATAAAAACAAATAATATTAATTTCAAGACACGCGTTATAAAACTAAGGGGTCGAAGGACAAGTGTAATTGAATTAAATAGTTAGTGTAACAAGTGTCCTTCTTATTTTGATTTTTCTTTTAATTTTTAATAAATCAATTACATTCATATAAAACATGTTTCCTTCATCTTATTCTTTTCTAAATCTTCATTTTTTTTCAAAGTTAAGAAGAAAAAATTCTTAGCTGAAACAAACTAATTTCTAAACTCTTCAAAACCAGATTTTTCAAATGCAATGCGACCCTCCCTCAAAATCAAATCTGTAATATGTGTACTCTTCTTTCCAAAAATTAAAGAATGCAAGCATTCTCTCTTCCACCTGAATTTTTAAAAACAACAGCAAGCTCTCAAATTTAATTGAAATCAAAAGCCTGAATGCCTTATTTAAACAAGAGTTTTGATCAATACTGTCTGTATTCTTTTCAAAACTACATGCAACCGCAGTTGCAATTCAAGCATATGTTGCCTGCATGCAAGTGCTAACAACTAGTTCAAAGTTCAAATGGCCTTCAAGCCTGCATACAAGCTTTTAACAGCAAGCTACTCAAGTTTTATCAAAGATTCAAAGAAGTAAAAGCTTTTCAAAATTCTGTGTTCTGTTTCATAAAATCCAGGTGAGTAACACTCTTAAAGATTTAAAAATAAGTTTGTTGCTTAAATATGTATGTTTGTGCATGTTTATATGAATTGCATGATGATTAATCTGCCTGTGTATATGATCTTAAATACATTACTGTATATATGCATGCTAATGATAACTGTATGTGCTGTGTAAATATTCCTACTTGTGCTTAACTGCAGAAATACAGTTTTTAATAAAAATTAATTTTTCTCTTAAACAAGAAAATGTTAGGATTTAAGATTCAGATGATATCTGAATTGTTGAGTATAAAGAAGCTTTAAAAAATTTATTTAAGTTAAATAAATTGTATCTTTGCCCTGGAAGAAAAAACAATAGGAAAGCTTTAAAAATTTTTAGAAAAATATTCAACAATGTAATTCTTTTATTTAAGATTATAAATTGAATACTAATTCAAAAATAGGATTTTTAAGTTCTAAATCTTAAATTCTAAAAGTTGAATTGTAGTGCATATCAAGGATTGCACTGTTTTGGGGTTTTTTGGAAATTCTGATGAACCTTGTAATTTGGGGGATCGGGATTACTTCTGGTGATAGTAGAGTAATCATTGTTGATGAGAAAAATAGTGGAGAAGGTGATAAATCACCAAGGAGGTAGGGATGTTGGGTTTTGTCCTGTACACCTAATTTTTAGGCAACCCATTGATTAGATTGGTATGGAAGTTACAGGTGACCGAGTGCCTTAAATTTTGGGGAGATAGGAGTACGGCCACTGACGAGATGGTGACCGGAGTTGCTTCTATTCTGGTGGATGGAGGAGGGAGAAACCAGGGTTTTCCAGGTTGGTGGTAATGTTTCCATTACTGTTGCCAGGTTTGTATTTGGAAGGAGGAACTCGATTTCGATTTTGAATGGGAGGTGAGTTTGTGATGGTCGTAATGGGTTCCAGGGATGGACGTTGACTTGCTGGAAGATTTGGAGGTGGCCGGAGATGGCCAAGGCCACCGTGCATATGCACGGTGAAGAAGGAGTGTCAGGGAAAATTTTTGGGTTTGCTGTGTTTGTTTTGACTCGGGTCGATACTCGAGTTAACTCAAGTTTTGCTCGAAGTTTTTGTGGGTTCTGCTCGAAGAAAATAAAAGGGGTCTCGAGTATTCCCTGTTATTACAGGTTTCACGGAAACCTGTATATATTTCCAATTCAGATTTGTTTAAAAATCTTAATGCAGGGTTTTTGAAAACAGAATTTAAGCCAAATCTAAAATTTGAATTTCAAATGAGTTTTTGAATCCAAGTTTGAAATTTAAATTTAAACTTTAAAACAAAATGTTTAGAACAACTTCAAGAGTTTAAATATTTTAATTTAGGATAAGTTTTAAATTTAAGTAAGGATTTAAACATAAGTTTAAATCTGGAATCAAACTTCAATTTTGAAACAATGTTTGAAAATTAAGGAAGTTTTAAAAAGAAATTTAAATGTTTAAACAAATTGGTTGTTCAAACATATTTAAATATGATTTGTATTTTTAAATGAATTTGGAGTTTAAATTTCTTATAACTTCTTTTATAAAATAAGAATAATGCTTAAAAAGATTTTAAAATGTTTTTAAAACTTTGTTTAAGTTATGTAACGACCCATAAAGTTTTGTTAATTTTTAATGGTTTTATTTAGCGTACTTAATTAGATTTTTGAGAAATTTTAGATAATAATATTTTGAAACAAAATTTTTCATTCTAAATCCAAATATAATAAATTTAATACACATGCGTTTCAAACATATATATAAAATAAAAAAAAATCAAACTTACATTTATTAAAATCAAACATACATATAAGATAATATAATAAATTATAATATAGTATAGTATAACTGACATGCCTAAATGTATATGTCTTAATAACTAACGCATAAAGTTCCTATACGTATATATCATTATACTAATAAAAAAATCAAACTCCCTGTTAATAAATATTTCATATTTGTAAATAATTCCAAATTCTCACTTTTTACGTGATAAACCTACTAATAAAGAAGAAAAGTACATATTGAATAGTAGTGTGCTCTACTGCATGCACTGACACATTCTATTAAAATAAATTGTTCGAGGTAACGGTACCTTTAATTTTGACTTTATTTCTCCCGTTTCAAAATTTGAACGTGATATCCATTCAAGCTATTAATCGCCTTAATTGGTCTAAATCAGTGGGTAGCTATCATTTTTCCTACCGTTCAAATTTTTATTTTCTTTAGTAAATTTTTCAATCTTTGGATAGATTTCCCCATTCCTTGAATTCAGCTTACCTTGCCGTTTCCATTTTCAATGTATTCAATAAATTTATTCGTGACCTTCTTTGACTTTATATTGGCTCATTTATTTTCTTTACTATTTAATTGCTGTAAATATTCACCAAATCAAAACGTTTGACAGTTACTCTTCATTTCCTTTTATTTTGATTAAATCACGTTGATGAATCAATGGGCAATTTCCGTTTCTTTTACAATTAAAACTTTGAAACGTGCTGGACAAAAATAATAACAAATTGCTCAGCTCAAATCCAGGGAATTTGACAGTTGATATTACCTTATTCTTTCTCCTATTTTATACATATTCGTTTCCTTTTTTTTATGATTTCGGTTACAGAATAAATTTAAGCTATATATTTTCTTCCTATTGAAGTTTTATTACCTCTCCATCCTCTCTGCTTTTAATATATATGCTTGCCTAAATTCATCTTCATGTTTCTCTCGCCATTAAAAAAAAAAACAAAACAAGACTAGCTGTTTCATCTTTTGCCTTTATAATTTTCCGTTTGCTTACATTTCTTTGCCCATTCTTTTTCCCCTTTATCCTTGCCTTTTCAAACTAATGACGTGATGTACAAACATCAAAATTAATTGCTTTAAAATTCTAGCTATATCATAGGGTGACTGTTGATAGTGCATTCATTTTGTTTCGTTCAAAATTCCCTTCCGTTTCAAAATTCAAAGTGTGCCATCCAATCAAATTTATTGCTTTAATAATATTTCCTAAATCTATGCTTCTAGGTGTTGTTATGTCATCTCTGTATTTTGGGGTGATAAATTTTTGAACGTTTGATAATAATAATAAATCTGCTTAATATAATAGGCAATGAATTGAGATCTAGGAAATAAATAAATATAAAACTTATAACCTGCCAAATAATAAAATTACTGTAATTGTATCGTTGATTTTGAAACATACAAAATTCTATACGTCCTTTACGCATTCATTTATTTCCTTTCTAATTTCCTATACGTTTTATTTCAATCATTTATTTCCGTTCTAATTTCCTATATGTTTTATTCCATTCATTTATTTCCTCTCTAAATTCCTATACGTTTTATTCCATTCATTTATTTCCTTTCTAATTTCCTGTACGTTTCCATTTCAATCAAATTTATACCCTTCCTATTCACTTTTCTCTCCACAATCAGCCTTTCTTCTCTCCTCTCTATTTTTCTTACCTCTCCACTTATGTCTGCACCCCACTTTTCACGTGAAACCACTCCTTCCTCCTCCGTCTCCCCTCCTTTTCTTGTGTAACCGGTAGATGATGCAAGTTAGTATTATATATGTACATATTTAACTTGTATCTATATTTTGATTTTTTTTTTTCGTTTATAATATATGATGCATTCAGTTAGTTGATGAATGTAGTTTGTTTAAAAAGGTTAGATTAGATAAGTTGATACAATTTAGGTCTGCATTTGTATTTTATGTATTTGATTGCATGTTTTATACATTTGTTTACACATATTTTATGTTAAGGATTTCAATTTTAATATTGCAGTAGACTAGGGTACTTTTATATTGGTATACTGATATGAAGGGACAAACCCATATTGATTCTCTGACTAACATTTATTTTAATAAAATGAGTATGTTTATAGCATACATATTTACAGTAATAGGTTACAAGGTATATTATAAGTTACGAATATTGATTTGTAAGCTATATGTATACATAGTATAATAATTCTTTGAGTCTATGTTTAAATGTTTACAAGGTAAGCTATATATATATATATATATATATATCTATAAGCATATATTATATATATAAAGCAAGACTGTTTGATTATACACATGGAATAAAGTACTGTAAGTATATGAAGTTAAAAATCTCTGTTTTTTTTTCCTCTTACGGTAAATGATAAAAGTATATGTATATTTATTAATTTTTATATGTGTATATGATATATTTAAATCAATGTTAGTTTATACGTATATAAGTCGGTTTATATAAATAGGTTTACGTATAGTATATATACATATAAAGCTTTGTCTATGTGTTATATATATTGGCTTTGTCATTTACAGTTGTGTACAGTTGGTAACATTTCAAAACATAACATGATAATTTATGATATTGGTAAAGTAGTACATATTTTTTTGCATAAGGGTTGAATTTATACAAAGTGTCTGTATTTATATTATAGAAATTTAGTTATCTTTGGTTCATCGGTCTGTTGTTTAAATAGAGTATATACACTGATATTTTACAAAGCGCATTAATTTAATTTATGTTTAAATTTATTTTGATTTGGAATAAGTATAATACATATATCCCTCTTATTTAAATATATGTTTTAAAGGAAAATTCGTTTTAGGGAATAATTTATAACTTATATTTTCTTTTCCGATTATATCAATACGATTCTGATTCGTTTCCATCAAACTCTATCTTTCAGCTTTGCACGTCAAGATCCACTTTCATTCTTACTTCGCTTTGCGATTTTGTTTGGATTTGTTCGATTTTCTAGAGCGTGACCAAAATTCATAGCTTGCTCTGTTGTCGATCTTCTTTAGCCTCGAAAGGTGAGCAATCACTCACGATTAACATTCTTTTATTTATTAAATTTGATTTCAATTGGAACGACAATTGAAATATGCTGCTGTTAGTTGTTTTACTGTTATGACTGCTATTATCTGTATCTGTTCACCTATGACACCCGAAACCATTATCGGTTAATTATGTATGTGATAATAATACAGATTGGTTGATAATTGATTGTTTGATTGATTGTTGTTTAAATTGGATGTTAATTTTTATTGTTAAGTGATAACTAGTTGCTAGTTTAATTTGGGTAGTATAGTTTACAAATTAAACGGATTATATATGATGGACCTTAATTTATTAAAAACCTGACCCCGACATATGTAAATTTGATTAGTTAAATTTGACCCTTTAATTGTCGTAGAAATAGAAAATTTTATACTTTAAATCTTTTGAACGTAGTTTGGATTAATTGTTGTAGTTTAAAACTGAAATTTAAAAAGGAACGACAAGTGAAAAACTGTAATGTAATAATCTTTAATCTACATGAAATGATAGTGTAGATTCTAGAAGTAATCATACAAATAGCAATGCGAATTAATACGATTATTTCGGGGTTATTTGATTTATTTATTGAATTGTTATTGATTGTTGTTATTGCCTGTTTATTTACTTTGACACCATCCCTGTCATCACTGCAAGTTCCTTTTGTTATGTTTGTTTTGAATTGAAATGGGTTGAAAAGATAGACCCAAGTAGTTTCCATTTAATCTAATTTGGAATTACGGGTTGAAATGCTATCCACCCGTATACATTTAGTGTACGGATTGAAATGATAATATCCGTAACACTTGACCATGTGATAAGAAATATATGGTCTTATTTAATGTAAATTCTTAAATACATGTATAAAGGGTAATGATAAAGATAGAGTTAATTATGTCTAGTTTAATCAAAGATTTGATTTAATACATAAATCATGATAAATATCTATGTAAATTTTATTCGGAAAAATTTTGCAATAATATTGAACAATTAAGATTGGGATATAAATTTGGGTTATTTTTAATGGTATTCAGATAAGGATTTATTTATTTAAATCAATTTGAAATTTATCGAAGGAGATATTTCACGTTTAAATAAATTAAGAAATATTGAGTAAAATGTAATTTAAGGTCACTAAAATGATATTGCATCAAATAAGGGAGGGTTCAAGGCTAGATAATAACGATGTAAAAATCGAGAATCTATATGAAACTGTTAAATTTAAATTGTTATATATAAGCTATGAACCATAGTGGAATTAAATGGTGTAGAGGTTCGGTATGTATTTGGAACCAAGATAGTTGAATTGGTTATGTAGATAAGTAACCGAACTTAGTGAAATTTGAGTTTGAACTAGATTGGAAATTTTATTTAGAAAACTAGATTGGGAAAATTTTAGTTGAAATGTTGAATACTTAAATATGGAAACATATTGAAATAAACGGGGAAATTGGGATATCAAATCCAAATTTGGGAATTATAGATTTAAGTGGTTATTTTAGGAAGATTTAAACTAATAAAACGAGATTGGATTTAATTTAAATGGGAAGGTCGGGTTGATGTGAAACGATTTGTTAAGTTAAGGAAATTGAAAGTACTTTACTGTATACATTATTAAAATATATAAATACTATCTTGGGAGATATGATTATTTAAAGCGAATTTGATATTTGGGTTTGAGGTATAAATTAAGTAAATGACCACGGTGTAATAGTGTATATTTCCACCCTGTAGATAGTTCTATGGACCCTTAGAGGATGGACATCCCAAACATCCTTTAAGTTATATTGTATTTCAGTTGATATTTCATTTGAGTTGAATTTATTGATATAAGAATGTTAATCCTGACTCGAGTGTTTTGTGTTTTGCTTTACGCTCGGGTCAGACTAAGTAATACAGCATTAGAGACTCACCTTTGGAGATTGGAGCTTCATTTGGAGATCCAACTATCGTTTCAGCTTTCATTTTTCTAGTTGACTGGTTCAGAGAAGTCATCGGCTCGTACTGAAGACTTTTCTGTATTCAAGAGATTCTGATGTATTCATTTTAAACTCTGATGTATATAGTAGCTTCATGAACTACTATTTTTCTATTCCGCTGCATTATATTACTCTATGTCTGTGATCTGTGTTTGATTTATTTACTGTATATTTTAAGTTTGCCAAATTAAATTAACAATTCGGTATCTTGAATTATTCAAGTCGGACATGTATGGTTTTAGTGTCGATTTGAATGGTCAAAAATAGCGGGTCGTTACAAGTTAAGTTTGATTTCTTTTTAAATTTTAAATTTTAAATGTAATTTGAAACAATTTAAAGTTAAATTGTTTTAAAGTTACTTTATTTATGATAAAGTAACCATGAATAAGAAATGTTTTATTTTTAAAAGTAAATTTAAGATTTAATGATCTTTGTTTCATTAAATTAGTAAGGTAATTTAAATAATTCAATTAATTAATTTGTTTAATCAATTAAGGATTTGAAATTAATTAAGGTAATTAAATTAGTAATTAATTTAAGTTAATTACTTAAGAAAGGTAATTAAGAAATTGTTAATAAGTTAATGAAGGTCATTAACTTGTGATTATTTATTAATTAATTAATGTAATTAATTTTGATAAATTAATTGGATTAGTTAATTTAAATAATCAATTATGAAACTTAATTAAGTATGATTACTTTATGGAATAATTAAAGATATTAATTACTCTTTGTAATTAATTTTTTAATTGGATTAGTTTAAATTAATTAATTAATTCTAATTAATTTAGAATAATCATTGAATGGATTGATAAGAAATCAGTAAGGAATAATTACTTAGAGAAGTAATTAAGATAAATAAATTACTGGAAGTAATTAATTGAAGTATGGTATTTTGGGATTAATTACTGTGTGTAATTAATGTAAAGATAATTTCTTTATGAAGTGATTAATAATTAATTACTTAATGTAATTAATTTAAGCATTTATCAATTAAGTATTTGAATATTTAAGTGATGTAATTAATATAGAAATATTAATTACTAATGAGATTAATCTAGGATGATTAATAAATATAATTAATTATTAAATTTAATTAATTTAGAAGTAATTAAAGAAGTAATTAAGGGTAGTTAATTACTATATGTAATTAATCAAGTATGATTAATAATTATGGTTTAATTAAGGTTAATTACTTAATGTAATTAATTTAAATAATTAATTAATTTAAATTTAATTAAGGATCATTAATTAATATAATTAATGATGTAATTAAGGATTAATTAATTAGGATTAATTAATCAATGATAAGTGATTAAGGAAGTAATTAATTAATGTAATTAATTAAGGACTAATGTAATTAATTATAATTAATTAATTAATGAAGTAATTAAAGGTTAATTGCTGATTTTGGTTAAGGATAATTAATTTGTAAAAAATTAATTAAGGATAATTACTTGAATGTAATTAAGGGATAATTAATCAAGGATGATTAATTAAGGTGATTAATTTGAGAAGAATTAATTAATTGATTGGTAATCAATTGAGGGTTAAGTAAGCAAGTTTTAAATGGTGAAGTAGTTAATTTAATTCATTTTAAATTAATTAAAGAATAGGAAATTAATTTAATTCATTTTAAAAATTAGAGATAGAAGTAATTAATTTAATTCATTTTAAATTAATTATAGATGGTGTGATGATAGATCTTTGCTTATGAATGGATGATATGGTTTGCCCTGAATGGTTTGAATCTCAGACATGAGATAAATAGTGTTATGGATGCATTGTTTGCATTGTGATGATGGTATGAGTTATCTATGGATGATGATAATGTAGATTATCAAGTTATGATGATAATATAGATTACCTGTTTATGATAATATTGTTGATTATCCATTATGATGATGTGAAATATCTATCTGTGTGTATATAGATAATTAGAATTGAATTGTTTTAAACTTAAAAACAACTTGGACCTAAAAGACACGCTTTGGATTTCGATGAGACCGGGATCGGGTTTCCATATTTGGAATCCAAAAACCACATTGATTCCAATTAAATGTTAGGTCGTGAATCCAAGTGGAGCAAGTGAAGACTGAGGTGTAAGGGCTATACGTCAGTATAACTCTGTGGGTGATTCCGTAATGAGTTTGACGGAATAGTGCTTATAGATTCGAGATGGTGAATCAGAGTGCAAGGGCTATGGTCGTTGACTCTGAAGGTGATTCCAACAATGAGTGCAACGAGATAGTGCCTTCGGTTTCGTTCGAATCCGGAACGAACTTGTATGGATTGAATGCTTTCAGCACATCGTTAGGCGGACGATGAGCATTCTAAGATTTGATGTCCTATAAAGGTAATCGTAGCCTCAAGCCCCATTAACAGGGAATGGCTAAAACAGGGGAGGTGCAGCAAGGCTTCGTGGGTAGCTCCCACTGGAGAGCAAGATTGATCCCTGTCTAGAGGTCCCTTTATATTCGGCTGTGTGGGCGGTTGGTTCGCGACAACTGCCGGGGTTGTCTTGTTCGGAACTGTTCAGTAAGGAACGGGTCTGGCCTTGTGTTGCAGGGGAGTGGGAGTACTCCTCGGTACGGTGATCTAGGCCACATACTGTGACGGGCGGTACCCCAGTAGCCCTGCCATTGTATGGAATCCAAAATCCAATAAGTGCCAACGGTTTTGATTGTATTACCCACTTTTGTGGCTAGTAGCTAGAATTTAATAGATGTAACAATTGTGGCTATTTCTTATTTATTTGAAAACCCTAGACACTATTATAATATCATCGGATTTCCTATCAAATGTTTTGGTTGGCATAAGGTAAAAACTTTTCCATGTTTATGTGTGGGATGTCTTACGTCATACCTTTCTTTTTAAAAGGTTTTTCAAAAGTTAAGCAACTTTAACTTGTTACTCACACCATACCCATGTCTGTCCCGGAGTTTATTTTTGTTTTTCATAAACTCTTAGGTACTCAAATTTTTACGAGTAGCCAAGGGATTCAGGTTAGGATTCGGGTTATCTTTGACAAATATTGGAGGAGCAATAGAGCAGGAGGCTTCTGCGTTTGATATTAGTATTCCGCTGTGTGTTCTGTGTTGTCTCTGAGATTGTATTATGTTGTAAATACTAGACAAGTGTTTATAACTGTCTAGTATGGGTTGTATTATCTGTGTACTCTGATAGTGTTTGTAAACTATGTAAATATTTTATGTTATTAATATAATTTATTCGTTCCGCTGTTTAGATTCTGATGTGTTGTTTCTTCTTTCTTCTCTTTCTTTCTATTCTATGTCCCTTTCTTTCTTATTAGCGATGCGATTTCCTGGAGATAGGAAGTTGGGTCGTTACAACGTACCTCCAAATCGGGAGGCTACCCTAAATACTCCATGGGCTACGGGAGAAAAACAAACTCGTAGTAAGGCTCACTATAGTAGGTGACACGAAACACAAGGCATTGTCAAGGTAGATATACCAATTACGCACACGGGTTGGTGGTAACGTAGCAGCCACTACGCCCACCTCAGAACACACTCCCAAATAAAAATCGGAGGATGGTCATTAAATCAACCACAAGTAAGAGTACAGTATCGAAGAAGTGCGTCCGACCAGAGGAGCTACCCCTTTTAGCCCTAGATCGCTCTTGTTTTAGCCACCTTATACCAATCATGGGAGTTGGGTCCACGTAACATATCTCAAGAACGTTGCCACCATCCTACTTCATTCTGAAACCTCCACCGCGTATACAGTTGTTAAAGTGGTTTTTGGAGTTGGTAGAAAGTATGACAACTTCCGATCCCGGTCTCTTTAACAACCAATCGTTATTATAACTCCATGGTCATTTCAAAATAATTTATACTTCAAAAACCAAACCAAATCATTTCAAAACTATATCCCTTTCAAAATAGTTTATACTTCGAAACCAAAATCTTTTTTATTTCAAAACCCAAATAAATACGATATCATTACCATTTCGAAAACCAAATTCATATGTTATCTTTCCATTTCAAATATTTTACTTCCAAATCAATATTACTTTTAAAGTTATAACGTTTCAAACCAAAATACTTTAAAACCATAAGATCTTGGAAACCATAATACTTCAAAATCATACACTTTGAAAATCACAAAGTTCTAAAATCATATAACTTCAAAATCGTAATATTTTAAATCATAACAATTTGAAAATCACGACTAGAAATCATAACTTCCACCACTTAATTAATTTGGATATTAAAAGTACTTTATATAATAAAATAGCTTCTTCAATTTTTCAAATAAATTCCAAAACAACTCGAATTCCAGAATTCAAATTTTAATCAAATCTCAAATCATTAATTTCTATTCAATTCAGTTTTCAATAATCCATTTCAATTTATATCAATTCCAAATACAGATTTGAACCTCAAACAAACCATTTCAAATTCCATATATTTCAAAGTTAAATATTCTAAAATTTCAAAACTAAATCTTAATAATTCCAAATATATCACCTTAAACAAAAATTCAAAGTTATAAAATTATGTCCCTTTAAAATTAAAGTCCATTCGTTTCAAATCAATTTATTAAATAAATTCTTAATTAAATCCAATTTCAAATCAATTTCAAATCTATCTTCTCAACCTTAATTTATAAAATCATTATAAACTCTATATTATAATATGATTTAAATAAATTCATATCTATATTATATTTTAATAAAGTCAACTCTATTATTAAACTCATTTTATATCAAACAAATTTATACGTAGCTTAAATCGAGAATTTAAATATACATATAAAATAGCATTTATATAATATCAAAAATCAATATTTATATAAAGTCATATACTTTTTCAAAACCATAAAAATCATTTCAAATATGTTGTATATAGACCAGCGGTATCTGCATATAATTTTCTGTCGTAGGTCAAGTGACACGGCTATTTATCGTTTCAATCTGCAATTTAAAATATAAATACGGGTATATATCATTTCAACCCGAAATCCCAAGTTCAATTTAAATGAAAATCGCTTGGGTTTATCATTTCAACTCATAATGATTTTCTCCTATTCTAAAGTCCATTCGGGTATGTGTCATTTCAACCCATAGTGATTTCTATACTGACAGGGAACTTGCAGAGCGATAACAGATATGATAATACCATAATAGGCATATATCATTAATATAAATAACTGATAATGGTGTTAGATGTTAGTTGAACAGATACAGGTAATAACATATATATAACAGTGTAAATAACTAACATCAGTGTATTTCAATGTTGTTTCAATTGAAATCTAATTTAATAAATAAAAAACGTTAATCGTGAGTGATTGCTCACCGTTCGAGGCTAGAGGGACAAGAAGATGACACAGACATGGATACGGACATAGCTAATCAAAAGGCTGCAATGATAAATCTAGATGTTGACGAGACAAAGCATGGCGTGACGAAACTGAATTCGATGAACAAATAAATAAGGGAATATATACTAAAATCATTGTTTAAATTAAAAATTCATATATTAAAGTCAAAAATGTATATATATAAAATTAAAATTGAATCAATACATTAAAATTTAATAGTTTTATACATATATTTATATGACTTATAAAAATCAATTCAACAAAACCAAAAGTTTAAAACTGCTATATATAAAAACACTATATGTTATATTTAAAACAACATTTAATATAAAAATCAGTATTCATAAAATCGACTTAACCTATATATACTAGCATATAACTCGATTCCATATGCATAAATAGAACAACTTTGTATCATATGTATACACTTATAACACGGTGAAGTACATATATATACGATAATTGACAAGTAAAACCAAATATAAGTACTCACTAACAATATATACAGTATGCTAATATAGTTTATAAACTTTTACAAATGTATAGATTAATATATAAATACTATAGAATATTCATATATGCAAATTACTTTATATATTATTAGATACGTATGTACTTAATTTTTTACAAACTCAAACAAAATTTATAACTTGTATAGGCATGTGCATAGAAAATGAGTTACAATATACATACATATAATATAAGATATATACATATATATATAAGCACTTATATGTTAACCTGAAGGAATATATATATATATATATATATATATATATATATATATATATATATATATATATATATAAACGAAAAATTTAACATGAGAAATAACAAATATATTATTATTAATTTGATTACTTCAAAAATCATGAAAAATAGAAATAAAGAGGCATGATAGAGATATATATAATACAACTTAATATAAGTTAGTATAACTTATACATACCCATATAAATCTAACAGTGTAACAAATACAACCGTAAGCAAAACTATAAAACAAATTTAGAATATAATATATAATATATGTAACAACATAACAGAGCAGTTATAAAATAGCCTACACAACGACAAATGAAACTGTTAACAACTTATACATTTTTTTATATATAACGGAAAGAAATGTAAACAGAGGAACAAACAGCTTGTATAAAATATACCAATCATATTAAAACTATAACCATATATATACGAACTCGTATAATCAATATAAACTATATATATTCTTACTTATATATACACAGCTTGTTAAAATAAACTTCTATGAATTTTACATTAACTCACCAAACACAGGCTCAAGCTTTATTAGATATATACAAAATAAATTTATATGTATGCTACTGTTTTCCAAATAAAATACTGTTGCAAATATAATGTAAACTGTAAAACACACATCTCAAAACTTCAAAAAAACAGAGTCCTTTATAAATATAAATGCAGGTGGTGTATTAAAGAATGTCGAGCCGAGAAAATCTTGTTGCTAATATATATTTAGGTAGACATATATACAACTTTACATAAATAAATAAATATACATCTACTTATATATATAACTTAAAAATACCTTGCCGAGACTTGAGAGAGGAGGCCGCGAAGTAGGTTTTCACTGCTGGCGAGTGATGAGGTTGAGGGGTGCTCGGCAAGAGGAGCGAGAGAAGGCTCGGCCGATGTACTGCTTCGGCTATGAGCGACTGTTGGATGGTGAAATGACTGCACGGCCCAGGAGGAAGATTTGTCTTCGAGTTTGGAAGGGAGGAAGAAGGAAAACGAGACCGAGTTGCTCGTGGTGGCTGCGATGGTGATGGGTTGGAGGAGTAGGTGGTTATGATGGGAAGAAGCTTCGGCCATGTGAAGCTCGCCATATGCAGGGGCTGTTTTTCTTTGGGTGTTCGGAGCTATTGACGTGGATTGATGGAGTGGGTACACGGCCGGAGGTGAGGCAAGGGCAGAACAGTTTGCACGGGGAGGTGGCAGGGAATGGGTGAAGGAGGAATTTTTTAAAACTTACTGTAGTTTTTGATTTGTAGAAGAAAAATAAAATGAAACAAGAAGAGGAGAAACAGATGTGGAATGAGGAAAGAGGTGTCAGGCCAAAAATAAAAGAATGAACGCATAAAAGAAACGTGCATTTGAAATGAATGTATAGATGTGGCTTCTTATTAACTAACATCTTTTTCAAGTGAACTTTTATACTAAATAAGTGGGTGACAGCTAGCATGATGGAAAATGAATAGCTAAAGGAAGCAAAAGGTCTGAGAAATAAAAGGACTAAAAAAAAAAGGATACTGATACGACTAATCGTTTCATGGTTTCTGCCACGTACCTGACTCCACAACACAGAGTTGAATATACTATAGAGGTTAGCATGACGAGGCGATCAAAATGTATACAAATATTAGTGGTATGGTTATCCGATCAAAAATCGATATCAGTACCATAATGCTGCTATTTCGTCGAAAATAAGATCGACGGAGCAATAAAAGTCAAAATTTGAAGAAACGAAATATGATGTCTTGCTCATAAGATGATTTTCAATTTTTCTATAGAAAAATATTCAGGATTGGAGAACATTGTATTATCATCAAATTTAACCGATTTAAATTGAAATAGAATTGCACAAGAAAATATACTTTTATATTGTCTAATGAAAACTTACCAATTGCTATGTTAAAGTAGACGTATTCCAAATATCAAGTTTTTATTCAAAATTTTATTATTTAAAATTTCACAAAAAATTAAATAATTAAATAAATAAAACCACTAAAATTTACAGGTCGTTACAGTAATAAATTGTAAAATTACGTTAGTTAGAAATTGTAAATAAGAAGATAAAATCAATGTGAAGTTATTTGTTTTGTTAGTTAGCAATAAACTTGGAAATGTGTTTGAATTGGAAAATTGTAACAATGGTTAATAAATCCATTGAAAGTTAGTTAAATTGTAAATGGTAAATAAGGAAATAAATTAAATGTTATAAATAATTGGTGAAATAATATGTAATTCATTGTAATTCGGAAAAAATCAGGGTGGTGTAAGTAGTTATAAATTTATTTGAAGATAATAACTTATAGGTGTGATTAAAGTAAGAAAAGGTGACAACTGCTAGATGTTACCTATTTAATCAAACTGTTGAATTTAATTTTGGAATAAATTGCAACTAAATGTAAGTAAATATTACGTTAATATGAATTAAGATGAAATTGGAGAATATTAATGCAATAAGATATAACCCAATGCCGATTATGCCCATATGGTAATGATTGATCGTAATAATAGATGTTAATATAAGAATGGGACAATTTAAAAAATAAATGCTAGAAAATGAAATGAACAGTAAATAGTTGTGGTATAATGAGAATTCGTTTGAAATCTAATATTGAATATAAATTGTAATAATAGTTGTTGGATTCCTTTAATTGAAAGAAAACATAAGTGCATTGTAATTAATAAGTTTAACATAAGAACTTACATTTTAAATTAAATTAAGATAATTTTTTTTAATGAAATTTAAGTTTTGACTTGAAAAGAATAGATTGTATGTTTTCTTCTAACCAGAATAACAAATGTTCAATTTGAATAAAAGATGGAGTGAATGTTTTAATGAAAGAATAATATAATTTGTTATTTGAAATGCGTCTTGGAGAAGTTGATTTTCAATAAGATAAAAACATTTACTTTATAGATAGTGTATAAATTTTGTTGTATATGAAATTTTATAAAACATGTTTGAATTGGTATAAATGAAAAGAAAACTATATTTATAATTAGAATTTGTTGAAATTAGTAATGAAATGAGTCGGAATTAAATTAATTGAAATGTTTCAATTAAAAGAAAACATAAATTAAATTGTAATGAGTGAGTTAATATAGAAATTTGCATTTTATGTCAATATGGAATGAACATTATAATTAAGATAATTGCATGTTTTGAGATGCATAAAAATAAATCTTTCATTTTGAGTAAGTATGATTTTGGAAAAAAAATTGAACTTTTGGATAATATACACACGTACTTTAATATCCAAATTTCTAGATATATCATAGGGTTCATGTTTGTGCAAATGTTGTGGAATTAATTTGAGTTACCTTTAAATAACAATTGTACATTAATTACATATGTTCACGTATGTTTATTTTTCCATTTCATATATGGTTAAAACTTGTAAATTTGTTGCATTAATGTGACCGTTACAGTAACTAAAAAGTAAAGTAAACATTTTATAATGCATAGACAGATATTTATTCATTAATTAATAAAATTGGTTTGAGTAACTAAAATGGAGTATGCACATATATTAATGTAAAATGAATGTTTTAATAAGGAATTAAATGATAAATATGTGCATATTTGGGTTTGTTGAAGTGAATTAATAGGAGTAACTTTTGAAATTTGGACCACAAAGGTTTGTTTATATTATATAAGTGTTACCCTTGTTTATCTTGCATTTATTATCACATCCACGTTCTCTTTCTTTTTATTTTCAAGTTGTCTATGTATGTTCATTTAGGATTAACTAAATTTAAATTATTAGACTACTCATTCGTTTTTTATTAACTAATACTTGCCTCATTCTTTTCATTTGTTACTCGTTTGTTCTTTTCCTCCTGTCAAGTGCTTTACCTGAATTTTTTTTATCCTTTCCTTTTTCCATTTTTAATGTGAACATCCAAATAAATTTTCATGCCATCTAATTAGAATTTACTATTTTCTGGTTCTGAAGTTTATTTCTTCATGCGTCATTAGTTCTTGTAGTTTCCTTTCATTAGCAACTATTTCTTCTGAAGCTTCATATTAAAGAATGGAAGATTTATTTTATCTTTATTCATATATTTATTCCTTTACTTTACCTCTACTACCATTTTAAGATTGTTCTTATTCTTACTTTACTTCACTTGCTAGTTTGTTTACATATACTTTATTAGCTTTTCATTTGTTTCCATCTTCATCCCTGTAGCCTCATTTCATTTTTCAAATCTCATCTTCTATAGCTTCATTCCTCCAAACAAACACCCATCTCATTTTATCTCTCTCTTCATTTTCTCCTCCTTCATTTTTTTTCTTCCTCAAATCTCCTTCTTAATTTTTAAAGCTTTCCTTTTCTTATTCTTATTCTTCAAATCGTCTTTTTTTTCAAAGCTTCTTTTCCTTTTTCAATTCTTCATCTTCTTATTTTCAAAACATTCTTCTTTTTCTAAATCCTTTTCTTCAAATGTAGATCTATATAAACTTCTGTGCCTCTTCCAAAATTTTCTATAAAAAAATAAAAGATTAAGTTTTCAAGGAAACAATCAAAAGGAGGAAGTAGTGGCGGATTCAAATTTGACTGGAAAAGGGAAATCCATAAAGTGAGTGTTTAACCTAGTCCCAACTACTAAATTACCTTATGTTAGTTAAATTGAGTGTATGATGTGATTTGGAAATGGTTGGTTGATGTTTGGTATATTTAAATTATCATTCTAGTTAAATTTAACATTTATTGCATTTAATCATCGTTTAATTTAATATTGAATTTAATTGTCAGTTTGATACCTGTTAATGATAATCTGTTATCTATTGATGTTTATTGGTTTATTTGGGTTATGATTGTGATGTATGTTTAATTGTTAATATTGGATGATTTAATGTTATGTTTATATTTGTTATAACACTACAAGTTCCCTTAGTTATTGTTAGAAAATCCATATGGGTTGAAACGATACATACCCGAACGATCATATAGAATAGAAGAAAATCATTATGGGTTGAAATGATAAACCCAAGTGATATTCATTGATTTGGAATTTGGAATCGCGGGTTAAAATAATATATCTGTAAATTTAAATTTTTCAGATTGAAATGATAAATATTTATATCACTTGACCATAGGGTAGAAAATTATATACGGACATCGGATTGGTTAAATTAAACGATTTAAAACCCTTAAATTTTGAATTAAATCAAATGATATTTTGAAGGAAATTGATTTATATTAATTGAATTACTTTGAAAATCCAAGTTTGAAGGTTGCAATTGGAAATTGGTTTAATCAAAATTCTAAAGTATTGTAATCTATTTTAAATCTATTTAATTTATTTTAAATCATATTAATCTATTTTTATATATTTTAAACTATATTAAACTATTTTAGTCCATTTTAAAATTATATTAATCTATTTTAATCTATTTAAACTATATTAACCCATTTTAATCCATTTTAAACTATATTAATCTATTTTAATTGTCTTAAACTATTTTTAAATTATTTTAAACTATCTAAATTATTTTCCAAATTTTAGGTTTTGTAAAGTGGATGTTTTATATTTAAATCCTTGATTTTTAAGTAGAATACGATTAAATGATGCTATAACATAAATAGGGATTTAAATGACATATTTGAGGAATATGATGATTTAAATGAGGGTTTAATCAATTTCTGGAAATATAAATTCGAAAGTGGCATGATTTCAAATGTGACATAATTTCGAAAGTAAATATGATTTCAAAAATGATATGGGTCTGAGAATATGATATTTTGATATAAATAATAAATTAGTTTTGGAAATGTAAAAGAACCATCCAGTGTGAAATAAGCGTTTGGTTGTTAAAGAGAAATGGATAGGATTTTGTCATACTCTTTGTGAATACCCAAAACCACTCCAATAACTATGTACATGGTGAAGATTCCAGAAATGAGTAGAATGGTTTGGTGAATGGTTCTGTATGAGGTATTTACGTGATCCTGACTCTCGTGAATCAGCCTAGATGTGACTAAAATAAGAGCCATGTCGGGCCAAGTGATGTTGCACCTCCGATCGGACACATTTCTTCGATACCATATTATGACCTTATGAGGATTTGGTGGCCACCCTTGATTTGGATTATAAGAGTGTGTTCGAAGGTGGGTTGTAGTAGCTGCTATGCATTACCACTAATCCGAATCCGCAATTGGTATATCTACCCTGATATTGCCTCGAGTGTCGTGTTCACATGCCCTATCGCGTTTTCTACGAGTTTGTTTTGTGTCGCACCTATGCAGTGCTCCATGATAGCCCACTTATGGGTGGAGTCTACAGTATCTGTATCGACTACGGCATTGTATAAAATGTGTTAAGGGGGATATGCGTAACGTCTTAACGCTATTTTAATACTTTACGGTAGACACTGTTATAAAAGTGTATTGTACAATGTATGTAGATATTTTAATGGATCCTTAGGAGATGTAAATCTTGAGCATCTCTTACATTATTGCATTTACGTCGACACTGGATACGAGATGTTAAACCCGTAAACATCTCTGACTCCGTTACACTCATATTTATTTAACGTTGATTTAACTTACATAAGATCTTTTAGTTCTGACTCGAGTGTTTTGTCTTTTCAATTCGTTTGGGTCAAGCTAAGCTTTTCACTTTTTCGAAGATTGCTTTTTGGAGGACGAAGACTAAGATTTTTTACTATTATTATGTACTAATTTATTCCACTGCATCATGTTGTTCCACTGCATTTATTTATTATTTGTTCTTGTTGTATGTAACTCTGATCTGTATTCTAAAAGTATAATCAATGTCATTTATAAACAGCTTCATGAACTATTTCTTTGATTATTATATTTTATCATTTGCTGCGAGATTCTGTATTTGTTTCCTTTCTTTCTTTGCTTTTTTATTTACCTATAACAATCTGTCCTTTTGAATGGTTTGAATCTGACGTGAGTGGCTCATCGTTTGATTTAAACTATCCAAAAAGGCTGGTCATTACAGTGGCCAACCCTCGATTTGATTATGATGTTCCGAGGTGGGCGGTAGCAGCTGCTATGCGTTACTACCAGTCCGGGAGTGCAAAAGGTAGAATCCTACCCTGGCATTGCCTCACATGCCATGTCACATGCCCTATCGCATCAATTACTAGTTTGGTTTGTGTCATACCTATGGAGTACTCCTTGATAGCCCACCAGTTTACGGTGGAGTTTAAAGTATTGTATAGACTACGACATTTATATAAAATGTGTTAAGGGGGATATAACGCCTTAATGCTATTTTAATACTTTACTTTACTGTAGACAATATTATAATAGCGTATTGTACTATGTACTCGGTAGTTTAACAAATCCTTAGGAGATGGAATCCCTAACATCTCTTGAGTTATTGCACTCACGAACTGGGTATGAGATGTCAAACCCCATAAACATCTCTGATGTAGTTACGTGCATATTTCTTTACTATTGGTTTAACTTACATAAGATCTTTTAGTTCTGACTCGAGTGTTTTGTCTTTTCAATTTGCTCGGGTCAGTTTGGACTTTTCGGTGTATTGAAGACTACTTTTCTAGAGGACGAAGAAGGAGATTGTATACTCTTATTATTTATTACATTTATTCCAATACAAAATGTTGGTTTGCTGTATTATTATTATTTCTACTGCATGTACTCTGATCTGTATTATAAAAGTGTAATCAAATGTTATTTGTAAAATAGCTTTATGAACTTTTTATTTGATGGTTATATTTTGTTATTCCGCTGTAAGATTCTGTGTTTTGTTTTTCTTTCTTTTGTCTTATTTTCTTAGTTACCCTATAACAATCCTACCTTTTGAGTGGTTTGGGTATGACATTTGTGGTTTATTGTCGATTTAAACCACCCAAAAAGGTGGTTTGTTACAGTATCATTCGTTTTCTTTCGATCCATGAAATTTATGGCTGGGTCTTGCACTGACCGCCTTAATCCTTTTGGTGATTGGAATTGTGCGTATAGCTATTGGCCGGTGTTTCTTATTGCTTACAACTTTTCTCCATGGCTTTATATATAAAGATAATATGATGATAACTTTTTTAATATCTAGGCCACGACAACTAGAAAAAATTATAGGATAAAGGGGTGAAGGTGTATGATGTTATACTCATCGAGAATTTAGATTAAATAATATTATGTTGTGGATAATCAATGATGTTCCAGCTTATGGAAATTTAGTTGGTGGCACTATAGTGGGTAAGAGAGCATGTCCAATTTATGGCATTAATACTTGCTCAGTATGGCTACCATTTAGTAAGAAGTGTGCATACATGGGTCATAGACGATTCCTTGAACATAACCACAAATATCGTCAGTAGAAAAATTTATATGATGGAAACATAGGGAATTGACAACGGCCTCAAATACAAACTGGTGTTCTAATCTTTGACGATGTTCAAGGAATTATTAATGATTGAGGGAAAAATAAAACAAGAAAGAGAAAAGAGAAAGGAAAAAAGAAAAGGACAACCGAGATGAAAAAAGGATGTAAGATGTGGGAAGGGAGGTCCATTTTCTTTGATTTGTCTTATTGGAAGGTAAAATTTAAGTAGAAACAAATTGCTTTCCATTTTCTATTCATGTTTGCTACTTACTACTTTATTATTACTTAGTCATATGTGTTTAGTCAATTTTCTTAGCACTCCCTTTATGGCATAATCCAGATGTGATGCATGTTGAAAAAAATATCGGTGAAAGTATTCTCGTTACATTGCTTGATATCAAAGGAAAATACAAAGATGGCCTCAAATCACGACAAGATCTAAAAGCGATGGTCATTAGAAAAAAGTTGCATCCCATAGATATTGGAAATAAAGTATTGCTCCTAGCCATGCCACGCACCTTAAGTGATCAAGTAAAAGAGATCTTTTTATGGTAGAATAAAGAATTTGAAAGTGCCTGATGGATACAACTTAAATATGAGCAATGTTTCGCCCAAAAAGACAAGATTTCAAGTCTTAAGTCCTGTGATTATCATGTTTTGATGCAACAACTGTTGTCTATAGCATTCAGAGGACTTCAACCGATGGGAATAAAAATTGCACTACTACGACTATGCTCATTTTATAGTGACATGCCAAAGAGTGCTTGATAGGGATAAAGTAGAATTGATGGAGTATCAGATTCCGTTAACACTATGCGATCTAGAGTGGTTCTTCTCCCCTTCATTTTCTATATCATAATTCACTTGACAATGAATTTAGGGAGGGAAGCAAGAATTTATAGGGCAGTCCAATATCCATGTATGTATACATTTGAGAGGTAAAATTTATTATGAGTACTTAAAGTGGTTAGTAGTATATGCAGTTATGAAAGTAATTTGTTTATACATTTTAATTATAGGTATATGAAAATATTAAAGGGGTATGTTAAAATCAAGCACGGGTTAAAGTGTGCATTATTGAGCGCTATTCTATCAAAGAATGCATGAAATCTCGCTTTGGATATAATAAAGATGTATTACATATTGGAGAGAAAAAAAGTTGAAATGAAGTGGAACAAAGTGATTTTATATTCGAGGGGTATCCTATTTCCAAAGGAAAACCTATGAAAGTCGGTGAGGAGGTGAGTAGTGCTACTCAACGATACGACTTATTTAATACGAAAGAAGCAGAGCTGTATATAGGGTAAGTATAAGTTCAACTCAACTATAATCTATAAAATAAATTAGATCTTAAATTACATTTATGTGTGTAGAATGCATAAAGAGTAGCTGAAATGTTTGCATCCTCGTCTTTTACGAGATGATTTGGAACTTTCAAAGTTGCGATCAGAGACTTTTAGTTATTGTTTGAAAAAATGGATGAAAGCTATATTTTAAAAAAAAATGTTAACGATGAAAAGATTACATCATCATAAATCTCCATTTAATATGCTATGTTTGTATAGGTTAAAGATAATAAACGTGTACCCAATGTTAGCAAAATAATAAAATGGCTTGCATATAGAGCTCATTCGCAAATAATTTCATATTCTGGCTATATTATTAACGGTCGATGTTTTCATATGAAAAACTTTGAGAAGTCTATAAAAAATAGTGGTGTTTCCATTAAGACAAGTACTGACTGTGTAAATGGGTCCATTGAGAAGGTAATATATTATGGGGTCTTGCTTGAGATTTTTCTTGTTGGTTTATCGTCAATTCTGAGTTGCCTTGTTTAAGTGTGATTAGGCAAATATCTATCATGGAGTTAAGGTTGAAGATGGATTTACATTAGTCGATTTATATCAGTTCCAAAATCAATTTGCAAGCGACCCTTTCATCTTAGCAACATAAGCCATATAAGTCTGCTTCAATAGAGAAAGTAGCTCTTCAAATTGGTATATAGTGTCGAGAGCACCCTCTAGAGGGTTTCATGTGTTGGAAAAATATGATAAGGATGAAGAGTCAACTAGTAAACCACCAAATGAGCCACTACTTGATAATAGATGTAACGACCCAGTATTTTCAACCCTTCGCATCCGCACATTGTCGGACTTGAAGTGTTCAAAATACTGCGTTGTAAAATAAATTTGGCAAAACTCAGGATATACAGTAAATAAATCACAGAATTACAGACACAGATATCAGAATCTCGCAGCGGAAATTAAAAATTTAGTGGTTCATGAAGCCACTGATACAACTTTACAAAAACAGAACTTACTTTGTCTATAATCCTCAATACAAATTTAAGACATAAATAGAGATAGAGTCTTCAAAGTCTTGAATTCCAGAAAGGATAAAGGCTGAAACAACTTCCAGCAGCACGAATGTTCTACTGAGTGTCCTAGCTTCGGAGAGAAACTGAAACTGCAACTCAGGCTGACCCGAGCGTACAATAAAACAAAACACTCGAGTCAGGACATACATACTTATATAATGTAAGCTAAATCAAGTGTACTGTAATATATAGCGAGTAACTTAAAGGATGCTTGGGATCGTCCATCCTCTAAGGATCCGTTAAACTATTTACTATGTAGTATATTGCGCTATTATAATAGTGTCTACGGTAAAATAAACATACTTTTAAATAGCATTAAGGCTTTACATTTTCCACCTTAACACGTAATAGTCCCAGTAGTCCATCCAATATCATAGCTCCTCCTACTCGGGAAGCAACTAGAGGATACCACACGGGCTACGGGAGAAAACCAAACTCGTACAAGGCTCGATATGGTAGGTGACACGGCACAACTAGGCAATGCCAGGGTAGATATACCAATTGCTATCCGGACCGGTGGTAACGCGAAGCCGCAGCAACCGCCCACCTCGAACAACACTCCCAAATCAAAGGTGCACCCAAACAATCACATAAGCAATAGAATGGTATACGAAGAAGTGCGTTCGATCAGAGGAGCTACCTCATTAATCCGAGAATCGCTCCTGTTTTAGCCACCTTAAGCCAACTCACGGGAGTCGGGTCCACGTATATACCTTTCAAGAAACCGTCACCACCATCCTACTTCATTCTGGAATCTCCACCGCGTACATGGTTAGTCAAAGTGGTTTTCGGTATCGACAGAGAGTATGTCCATATCCGATCCCGGTCTCTTTGCCAACCAAACGTTATTATAACCCGTGGCCATTTAAAAACAGTTTATACTTTAAACCAGAATAATCATTTCCATTTCAAAACTATAGATACGATATCATTTTAAAGCCCAAAACAATATGATATCGTTATATTCAAAATATAATTCTTTCCAAAACTATATTGCTTAAAATTTATAATATCTGGAAACCAACCATTTGAATTATATCTTCAAAACATATTATTCTTGGAAATTTACTTTAAAACCATAACTCCCAAAACACAAATGGTTCGGATATTTAACGGTATATAGAATAAATGGGTTAATTTTATGGTTACTTTGTAAAGAAGAGAATTTACATAGCTTTACAAATAATTCCTCTATTTAAAGTTTTAAACCATAAATTAAATATCATTTTATGTTCCCAAAACATTACAATTCCCATATATATATTAATTGGGGTATTTACTATTCAAAACTAAGTTTGGGTTTTATTCTTTCCCAAATCAATGTTTTTATTATTTAGTCTTGAATATTCCCATAATTTCCATAAATAAAACTCCAAATTTTTAGCCATTAAATTTTCAAAATTTACTTAATACCAGAATATTCATCTTTAATTTATTAAGGAAAATTCAGTTATAAATATTATGTCTGAAGTTTTTCCAAAACTTAAGGTAAAATAAAATTTATCCAATTCCATAAATTTTAGAGCAATCAAATTCTAGATTCCATAGCACTTAGGAAATGCTACCTAAAGTTATGGGTAAAACTAGTCCAATTTCAAAAGACGGCATTTAAATGCTGTAATAGATTGTTTACTTAATAAATATTTCCAAATATAACTTATTTATTTATTAACTGAAATCTTATTCTTTCAAAATCCCGATTTACCAAATAAGTTATATTCCAAATTTTATTCAAACATTTATTTATTTTTATTTATAACTTATTAAAAATCAATATAAATTCCTTTAAAGATATAAATCGAATATTTAACTTCCAAAATAAATTTTTTTAATATTTCAGAAAATATTATAAGGACCACGGGCCTGTATATAGTTTTCTAGCCTAGGTCAAGTGATACGGATTTATATCATTTCAACCCGTAATTTACAAAACCCCGGGTTCTATCATTTCAAACCCGCAATCCTAAGTTACCAGTTAAGCAGTTAACAGAATAAATGAACAATAATCATTTAGGCCTATCATTTCAGCCCATACGAACTAAATTTAACAGGGAACTGGCAGTGGTGATCTAAGCAGTAAATAAACAATAACATAACTGCAGAAATAATATAACAGATAATACTGATGAGGTGTCAATTTAAATGGGGTTCATCATTCTATATTACACTACAGACAGATAATAGTGGAATACAATTTTACACATACACTTGCAATAATTTACCAAAATATAAATACGTATGTCTGGTGAGAAATACTCACCTGAAAGTTGCAGAAAATTTGAATTCAAAATGACGATTCACCGGTAAAGACCGACAGAAAATAACGATCAAATTTCTTCTGATGTCGCCTAGATTCAAATCTAGAACAAATTCAAATATTTTGAAACGCGACTTTAGAATTTATGGTCAAGAAAAGATTAAAAATAGAAAGGAAATTGATTTGACTTGCTCGACCACTCCACTGTGTAAAGTGCCCAAAATATACCCGAACTGTGAATCGTGCTAATGCCAAAATCTACGACAAAATTACTAAAGTCAGACTAAGCAAAATGGGAACGTTTTCCTACTCTATGTCGTGATACACATGTACACGTGCACACTTTAAAATTCCAACTCGCTCATTTACATGTACACGCGCCAAACATCTCATTGTTGCCTAACATACTTCAAACTTAGATTTACATATAATATTACATTCATCCCATTATTACTACAATTTCAATGCTTCGAAATCCAACAGACCGAAACTCCCAAAATACAAGACTTCCCAGTTCATACACCCAACTACCCGAGTCCCCTCCATAGTTACTTCGAGAAAATCATGCTAAAGCTTCGGGCCGATCATGTAGTTGCTTCGAGTTTCCTGTGTATAACACTTTGAAGACTCACCTATTTCTCTCTGTTTAATCATCTTGAAGCCACTACAAAACTTTGATCAACATCAGCTACAAAACTTACTACTAACCTAAAACCCCTCACTGAACTATGAATCAGATATCTAACCATCTACACTATCACTAATATCAAACAATTCCAGTTACTCTACAAATCAAAACAGGTCAGCTTGAACATGCACACTTGGATAAAACATGTACAGCTTATTGTAAGTCTGGATATGCACAGATTTCTTTAGAATACAAATGCAAACCGACATTTTCTACCAGCTCATACTACCTTATACAACACCACCTGCCTAACATCTCTCTGCCAAATTTCTACTCTATAAACTATTCTTTCAGCTACTTCTCATCCATCTGGAAACAGCTACCCCCTCTTCAATCTTTCCCAGTCTTCTTCTTCTCTGAGTCTATGCATCATCCAGCCTTAACTAATATAGCCTTGCTCACTGATGCTAATTTAACTCCCACTGATCTCTTGTATCACCCACTCCAGTCAGAGGGAAACTTGCACAACTCTATACTAAATGCAGACAAGTGACAAAAGAAACAAACTGGTATTGCACTTACCCTTTTCTGCCACCAACTATTCCTAGTATCCTTGTTACTAGGCTTGGTTAAAATTTTAATCAAAGCATTTCCAGCTATGAACTTACAAATGTCTCAATATCCCACCTACAGATTTCTCAATCTATACATGCCTATGGTAATATGGCTACAGATCTCACTCGAGGTCAGCAATATGTACATAACACCAAGCAGAGCCATCACAACATTTTCCTCTCAACTAATATTCCTCTCAACTGATCTGGAAAGAGTCATTACTAGCATCAGACAGATTTTTGTTGCCAAATTTATTTCACTTAGATTCTTAATTTGTTTTCCAGTGTTTCACTGTAAAAGCAATCCCCTCACCCTACATCAACTACTTCCATCTCTACAACTATCAGCCCAGTTTATCATCCACTAACACTACAAGGTTTGGCTCACACATCATGGCAGGTTTCAACAGATCTGGTCCTAGCTTCTGATACATGCACACTGACACATGGACCGGCACACACCCTCCTTATGCACACAAGACTCACTCAAATAAAAGACTCAAAGCTTTGCAGTTTACAAACTTCTTTGGTTGCTCTATCACTGAATGTTATACACTGAGCTATGCATATCTTATTAAGGCAAAACTATTGTTTGAAAAAAAAAAAAAAAAACTTGTCTGCATATATTTAAATCCTCAACATATCCTCCAGTCCCAATGCATGATATGCCTTCCCAAGCTTTTGTCTGAACAAATTCCCATTCCTTCAACATCTTCCTCAGCCTATACTACAACTGATCTACACCTATATCATAATCATATGCAGACTTGCCAAACTTCCTAGCCTAGACAACAAGTCACAGATCTACACAAAATAATTATGGACATAACTCATACAACACGGGGAGGCCGAGCAAAGTGATGAAGAAAATCAGAAAATGAAGAAGAAACAAATCTGGAAGAAAGGAAAGAATGTTATTACCTGATAGATCTTGGGCGAAAGAAGGAGGCAAGGCAGTGTAAAAGCGATGCAGAGGAGTGAAAGATATATTTATAGGCAAGGTTTTGAATTCTTCAGAGAAGAAAAATTTGCAAAGAAACGTATCAGTTTCATTTCTTTGATATCAATTTGTTGATATGAATGCGGAATTTTTGCATTGATTCAAAAGCAAGAGCTAAGTTCTAACGTTGCAAATTTAGAGGGTACGATCTGTGGCAAGATCAAGGGAAAAGAAATAACATCCTAGTGTTTATAAAGCATCAGTTATATTGATAAAATGTGTAAATGTGACTGTTATGAGAAGTTCATGCTGAAAGTATGCGTTACTTTGGGAAGAAAATAAGTACTAAAGTTCTTACGTTTACATATTAAAGGCAGATTTAAGGAATGCACTGGCCACTCAAATTGTTTGTTCTCTGAAAGTTATTATATGCGTGTAATTTGTGGTTTGAAAGCAGCAGTTGCACAAATGTATTTTGTTCTGATATGCCTTTGATTAGCTTCAGTTATAATTGCTTTAAAGTATCAGAGCAAACTATATTTTTATACATATGAAAACGTGGTTTAATGCTGAGGAGATGGCCTAATTAGTTTCTCTGATTTAAGTTTGGAAGCAAGCAATTTATCTGATTGAGATAACGAATGGCCAGTGGCATACAATTTTTGAACGGTTACTATGTTGAGATAAAGCAAGAATTTAATGATATTTTGAACGGTAGATTCTTTTTTCGTTTAATATGATGAAGTGGTGAAATTTATGTGCAAAGTTTAAGGAAGAAACGTATGCGAATTATTAAAACCAAAACTGACTTTTAAACCAGAATAACGTTTGGTATAAACACTGGCTGATATTTTTCTTCAAAAAGGTTTGAAAATATTATTTTTACACTACGCTAAACAGACGCGGTCCAAAACATCAAATATTTTCACAAAATTAACATTTTAAAACACACGTTTTGTTACGTTGCTTATACCCTACAATTGACGCGCTTTTGAACGCGAAATTTAACCGTTCAAACTTAGCTTAAATTTTCACAGATATTATTTAATTTTTATTGACACAACAAATTTTATAAAATATATTTCCAAATTAAATAATTAAACTATATTTTTAAACATAATTTATATAAACATTATTTCAAAATTGAATAATTAAAATAAAATAACAGCTAAAACTAGGGTTGTTACACTCTCCCCCACTTAAGAACTTTTCGTCCTCGAAAAGGAACGAAAGAAAAAGAAGCAAATGAAGATAAACTAGATAACAAATACCGTAAACGAATAGTTCCGGTATTTGAAGCACGAAGAAGATCCACTAGAATCGGTTTACCCTTTTCAGTTTGACCGTCAGCCTAGGGTGCTTAGCGGTGCTCAGGTCTCGATGAGTAACAAATAAAAGATTTTTAAAGATTGTAGAAAGATTTCTAAACAGACTGGTATATGCAATAGACTCCCCAATCCGTAGCAGATAAGGAAATCAAGGGCAACTACAAGATAGCTTGGCAAACAAGATAATAAATTTGAAAATCATGGTGCTTTGAAATCCTAATTCTTTGAAAGTCATTAAAATTTATAGATATTATCATTTAGAAATCATACTACAAAAATCATAACATTTTAAAAATAATCTTCATTTATACCCTTTAAATTCAATGTCAAATAATACTCATTTCATAGCTATAATATTCTAAGTTCATTTATTAGTTCATTTATCTACTATAGCATATTACAAGTATTCCTAATCAGTTTATTTTTGTATTTAACTCTTAATTTTAACAAATAACCTAACACCTATTTTATAAATAAGATATTTCTTCAATAAGTCATAATTGAAATTTCCATTTGAAAACCAAATTTCAATTATCAAATTTTACTGATATTAAAATATGTCTTAGCTATTTAAATCATAATTCTCCATTTTCAAGACATGTCTATTTCTTAAATAAAATATTTATTCATCAGACATCAATTAAACTATGATTTTTAAGATAAATAATCCTTACTTCAAAATATCCCTTTCAAATATATTTTCTTATTCAAAGATACATTGTTTATTACACACATATTCATTTCAGGAAATAACCTTTATTAAAATTTCTTGGTTGATTTAAGGTTCCATATTAAATCAAATTTGATTATTAGGTTATTTAAATAAATTTCTTAAATTCCTTTTTCCTTATTTACCTCCAAAATTTAAGTGTATAACATTTGTTATAACCACTCAAATTTTATTTATAAAATCCTTTTATATTGTATATTATCCAATTACATTGTTAACTTTTAAAAATCAAGGTAAGTTATATTGGAATAAAATTGAGTACTATACAACTAAAACTTTCAAATTCAATTATCTTCAAGTTGAAATTTTTCTTATTCAAGAATTTTATTTTATTTTTCAAGGTAAACTTCAAGAATTTAATTTCTGATTTCCTTCAACCTTTTAGAGATAGATAAATATATACATAATATGTCAACTAAAATTTAAATTATATATCTATATATATTAAGTCCTACTTAAGAAATTCGAATCAATTAAAATCTCAAGGAAACACTGTAGCCAGACTACAGAATGGTCTTTTCACTTCGAAATTCGAAAATGAATGTCGATGATGCTGCAGTCATCACCGAAATTATTTTCCAGCGACAAAGAGAAAAGCACTAATTTTAAAATTCTTTGGAAACAAATTTCTATACAAAATACTTAATACATCCTTTTAAAATTTAAACACAAGGTTTGAAATCATCAGAAATTTGAATTCTCAAGTTCTTGTTTAAATTCATTTCTGTTTCCAAATTAATTTATAACCATTGTTTTATATACAATTATTTATTTTAGCCAAACACATGGTTTATAAAAATAAATCAAACTATTATCTCTTGACAAATAGTTAAATTAATTATAAAATTCTGAAAATTATACTCATATATATAACATTAGATTTTATTTCAAAAATAGGAATAAACTTCTCAAACCAGGATAGAGACTCAAATTTGATGAACTCAAATCAAATAGAATTCGAGATAAGTTGAAATCAGAAGATCTGATGATTAAATAACCAAATAAGGAACTGGGTAAGTTTATATAAATCACGGACAACCTTGACTGGGTCAATCGTGACTTAAAGAGTCAGATCGATGTGGTTGGTGTAAAACTCCATTTGATCTGAAGAGATAGAGTTCAGAATAACCAAAGATACTAGCATATAAACCGAGGCTAAATATAAACCACCGGTGAATCAATGCTGATTGTAAAGGAGTTTCACCCCTTTATTTGAACAATGGCGAGACCGCCAATTTACTATAAAGAACGTCCGAAGTGGAGTTATGGGACACTCCAGAATCTAAAGTAGATGATAAGTGAGGGACACGAATGAACTTTGGAACCACAGGGAATGTCCAAAATTCGAAGAGGAAGAGATTCAAACTCGGATGAATGTGATTCTATAAATCCAATTTACCATACATTCTAAGTTTTGCCTAGAGCCAAAGCTCTGATACCAGCTGTAACGACCCAGTATTTTCAACCCTTCGCATCCGCACATTGTCGGACTTGAAGTGTTCAAAATACTGCGTTGTAAAAGTAAATTTGGCAAAACTCAGGATATACAGTAAATAAATCACAGAATTACAGACACAGATATCAGAATCTCGCAGCGGAAATTAAAAATTTAGTGGTTCATGAAGCCACTGATACAACTTTACAAAAACAGAACTTACTTTGTCTATAATCCTCAATACAAATTTAAGACATAAATAGAGATAGAGTCTTCAAAGTCTTGAATTCCAGAAAGGATAAAGGCTGAAACAACTTCCAGCAGCACGAATGTTCTACTGAGTGTCCTAGCTTCGGAGAGAAACTGAAACTGCAACTCAGGCTGACCCGAGCGTACAATAAAACAAAACACTCGAGTCAGGACATACATACTTATATAATGTAAGCTAAATCAAGTGTACTGTAATATATAGCGAGTAACTTAAAGGATGCTTGGGATCGTCCATCCTCTAAGGATCCGTTAAACTATTTACTATGTAGTATATTGCGCTATTATAATAGTGTCTACGGTAAAATAAACATACTTTTAAATAGCATTAAGGCTTTACATTTTCCACCTTAACACGTAATAGTCCCAGTAGTCCATCCAATATCATAGCTCCTCCTACTCGGGAAGCAACTAGAGGATACCACACGGGCTACGGGAGAAAACCAAACTCGTACAAGGCTCGATATGGTAGGTGACACGGCACAACTAGGCAATGCCAGGGTAGATATACCAATTGCTATCCGGACCGGTGGTAACGCGAAGCCGCAGCAACCGCCCACCTCGAACAACACTCCCAAATCAAAGGTGCACCCAAACAATCACATAAGCAATAGAATGGTATACGAAGAAGTGCGTTCGATCAGAGGAGCTACCTCATTAATCCGAGAATCGCTCCTGTTTTAGCCACCTTAAGCCAACTCACGGGAGTCGGGTCCACGTATATACCTTTCAAGAAACCGTCACCACCATCCTACTTCATTCTGGAATCTCCACCGCGTACATGGTTAGTCAAAGTGGTTTTCGGTATCGACAGAGAGTATGTCCATATCCGATCCCGGTCTCTTTGCCAACCAAACGTTATTATAACCCGTGGCCATTTAAAAACAGTTTATACTTTAAACCAGAATAATCATTTCCATTTCAAAACTATAGATACGATATCATTTTAAAGCCCAAAACAATATGATATCGTTATATTCAAAATATAATTCTTTCCAAAACTATATTGCTTAAAATTTATAATATCTGGAAACCAACCATTTGAATTATATCTTCAAAACATATTATTCTTGGAAATTTACTTTAAAACCATAACTCCCAAAACACAAATGGTTCGGATATTTAACGGTATATAGAATAAATGGGTTAATTTTATGGTTACTTTGTAAAGAAGAGAATTTACATAGCTTTACAAATAATTCCTCTATTTAAAGTTTTAAACCATAAATTAAATATCATTTTATGTTCCCAAAACATTACAATTCCCATATATATATTAATTGGGGTATTTACTATTCAAAACTAAGTTTGGGTTTTATTCTTTCCCAAATCAATGTTTTTATTATTTAGTCTTGAATATTCCCATAATTTCCATAAATAAAACTCCAAATTTTTAGCCATTAAATTTTCAAAATTTACTTAATACCAGAATATTCATCTTTAATTTATTAAGGAAAATTCAGTTATAAATATTATGTCTGAAGTTTTTCCAAAACTTAAGGTAAAATAAAATTTATCCAATTCCATAAATTTTAGAGCAATCAAATTCTAGATTCCATAGCACTTAGGAAATGCTACCTAAAGTTATGGGTAAAACTAGTCCAATTTCAAAAGACGGCATTTAAATGCTGTAATAGATTGTTTACTTAATAAATATTTCCAAATATAACTTATTTATTTATTAACTGAAATCTTATTCTTTCAAAATCCCGATTTACCAAATAAGTTATATTCCAAATTTTATTCAAACATTTATTTATTTTTATTTATAACTTATTAAAAATCAATATAAATTCCTTTAAAGATATAAATCGAATATTTAACTTCCAAAATAAATTTTTTTAATATTTCAGAAAATATTATAAGGACCACGGGCCTGTATATAGTTTTCTAGCCTAGGTCAAGTGATACGGATTTATATCATTTCAACCCGTAATTTACAAAACCCCGGGTTCTATCATTTCAAACCCGCAATCCTAAGTTACCAGTTAAGCAGTTAACAGAATAAATGAACAATAATCATTTAGGCCTATCATTTCAGCCCATACGAACTAAATTTAACAGGGAACTGGCAGTGGTGATCTAAGCAGTAGATAAACAATAACATAACTGCAGAAATAATATAACAGATAATACTGATGAGGTGTCAATTTAAATGGGGTTCATCATTCTATATTACACTACAGACAGATAATAGTGGAATACAATTTTACACATACACTTGCAATAATTTACCAAAATATAAATACGTATGTCTGGTGAGAAATACTCACCTGAAAGTTGCAGAAAATTTGAATTCAAAATGACGATTCACCGGTAAAGACCGACAGAAAATAACGATCAAATTTCTTCTGATGTCGCCTAGATTCAAATCTAGAACAAATTCAAATATTTTGAAACGCGACTTTAGAATTTATGGTCAAGAAAAGATTAAAAATAGAAAGGAAATTGATTTGACTTGCTCGACCACTCCACTGTGTAAAGTGCCCAAAATATACCCGAACTGTGAATCGTGCTAATGCCAAAATCTACGACAAAATTACTAAAGTCAGACTAAGCAAAATGGGAACGTTTTCCTACTCTATGTCGTGATACACATGTACACGTGCACACTTTAAAATTCCAACTCGCTCATTTACATGTACACGCGCCAAACATCTAATTGTTGCCTAACATACTTCAAACTTAGATTTACATATAATATTACATTCATCCCATTATTACTACAATTTCCATGCTTCGAAATCCAACAGACCGAAACTCCCAAAATACAAGACTTCCCAGTTCATACACCCAACTACCCGAGTCCCCTCCATAGTTACTTCGAGAAAATCATGCTAAAGCTTCGGGCCGATCATGTAGTTGCTTCGAGTTTCCTGTGTATAACACTTTGAAGACTCACCTATTTCTCTCTGTTTAATCATCTTGAAGCCACTACAAAACTTTGATCAACATCAGCTACAAAACTTACTACTAACCTAAAACCCCTCACTGAACTATGAATCAGATATCTAACCATCTACACTATCACTAATATCAAACAATTCCAGTTACTCTACAAATCAAAACAGGTCAGCTTGAACATGCACACTTGGATAAAACATGTACAGCTTATTGTAAGTCTGGATATGCACAGATTTCTTTAGAATACAAATGCAAACCGACATTTTCTACCAGCTCATACTACCTTATACAACACCACCTGCCTAACATCTCTCTGCCAAATTTCTACTCTATAAACTATTCTTTCAGCTACTTCTCATCCATCTGGAAACAGCTACCCCCTCTTCAATCTTTCCCAGTCTTCTTCTTCTCTGAGTCTATGCATCATCCAGCCTTAACTAATATAGCCTTGCTCACTGATGCTAATTTAACTCCCACTGATCTCTTGTATCACCCACTCCAGTCAGAGGGAAACTTGCACAACTCTATACTAAATGCAGACAAGTGACAAAAGAAACAAACTGGTATTGCACTTACCCTTTTCTGCCACCAACTATTCCTAGTATCCTTGTTACTAGGCTTGGTTAAAATTTTAATCAAAGCATTTCCAGCTATGAACTTACAAATGTCTCAATATCCCACCTACAGATTTCTCAATCTATACATGCCTATGGTAATATGGCTACAGATCTCACTCGAGGTCAGCAATATGTACATAACACCAAGCAGAGCCATCACAACATTTTCCTCTCAACTAATATTCCTCTCAACTGATCTGGAAAGAGTCATTACTAGCATCAGACAGATTTTTGTTGCCAAATTTATTTCACTTAGATTCTTAATTTGTTTTCCAGTGTTTCACTGTAAAAGCAATCCCCTCACCCTACATCAACTACTTCCATCTCTACAACTATCAGCCCAGTTTATCATCCACTAACACTACAAGGTTTGGCTCACACATCATGGCAGGTTTCAACAGATCTGGTCCTAGCTTCTGATACATGCACACTGACACATGGACCGGCACACACCCTCCTTATGCACACAAGACTCACTCAAATAAAAGACTCAAAGCTTTGCAGTTTACAAACTTCTTTGGTTGCTCTATCACTGAATGTTATACACTGAGCTATGCATATCTTATTAAGGCAAAACTATTGTTTGAAAAAAAAAAAAAAAACTTGTCTGCATATATTTAAATCCTCAACATATCCTCCAGTCCCAATGCATGATATGCCTTCCCAAGCTTTTGTCTGAACAAATTCCCATTCCTTCAACATCTTCCTCAGCCTATACTACAACTGATCTACACCTATATCATAATCATATGCAGACTTGCCAAACTTCCTAGCCTAGACAACAAGTCACAGATCTACACAAAATAATTATGGACATAACTCATACAACACGGGGAGGCCGAGCAAAGTGATGAAGAAAATCAGAAAATGAAGAAGAAACAAATCTGGAAGAAAGGAAAGAATGTTATTACCTGATAGATCTTGGGCGAAAGAAGGAGGCAAGGCAGTGTAAAAGCGATGCAGAGGAGTGAAAGATATATTTATAGGCAAGGTTTTGAATTCTTCAGAGAAGAAAAATTTGCAAAGAAACGTATCAGTTTCATTTCTTTGATATCAATTTGTTGATATGAATGCGGAATTTTTGCATTGATTCAAAAGCAAGAGCTAAGTTCTAACGTTGCAAATTTAGAGGGTACAATCTGTGGCAAGATCAAGGGAAAAGAAATAACATCCTAGTGTTTATAAAGCATCAGTTATATTGATAAAATGTGTAAATGTGACTGTTATGAGAAGTTCATGCTGAAAGTATGCGTTACTTTGGGAAGAAAATAAGTACTAAAGTTCTTACGTTTACATATTAAAGGCAGATTTAAGGAATGCACTGGCCACTCAAATTGTTTGTTCTCTGAAAGTTATTATATGCGTGTAATTTGTGGTTTGAAAGCAGCAGTTGCACAAATGTATTTTGTTCTGATATGCCTTTGATTAGCTTCAGTTATAATTGCTTTAAAGTATCAGAGCAAACTATATTTTTATACATATGAAAACGTGGTTTAATGCTGAGGAGATGGCCTAATTAGTTTCTCTGATTTAAGTTTGGAAGCAAGCAATTTATCTGATTGAGATAACGAATGGCCAGTGGCATACAATTTTTGAACGGTTACTATGTTGAGATAAAGCAAGAATTTAATGATATTTTGAACGGTAGATTCTTTTTTCGTTTAATATGATGAAGTGGTGAAATTTATGTGCAAAGTTTAAGGAAGAAACGTATGCGAATTATTAAAACCAAAACTGACTTTTAAACCAGAATAACGTTTGGTATAAACACTGGCTGATATTTTTCTTCAAAAAGGTTTGAAAATATTATTTTTACACTACGCTAAACAGACGCGGTCCAAAACATCAAATATTTTCACAAAATTAACATTTTAAAACACACGTTTTGTTACGTTGCTTATACCCTATAATTGACGCGCTTTTGAACGCGAAATTTAACCGTTCAAACTTAGCTTAAATTTTCACAGATATTATTTAATTTTTATTGACACAACAAATTTTATAAAATATATTTCCAAATTAAATAATTAAACTATATTTTTAAACATAATTTATATAAACATTATTTCAAAATTGAATAATTAAAATAAAATAACAGCTAAAACTAGGGTTGTTACAATAGAGACATACATAATGTGGATGAAAGTTACATAAGGAAGGACTGTGATGACATTTTGGTATGACGTAAGCATACTTTATTGATTTCTGCATAGCCATATATATTATAAAAGTTGTAGTCATTTGGTTAAACAATAATGTAAAATATTAATATTTTTGTATGTGTTTGTCTAAAATTTCAAAGTTTGTACGTCTAAATTTAAAAAATCTTATGTATCACATGGATTTATTGATTTTCTTAGATTGATGTCTTAACATGTATCAGAGTAATTTTATTTCATATCGTACATGGTTTTTACATATGTATTTTATTTGTACATGGTTGTTGCAAAGTAGTGCTATATTTAGTGTGATGATCTAATTCTTTGTAAATTATTATGTTTTTTATAGGTCGATCTCTTAGTAGAAGAAGAGTGAACTTGTACTATCAATGGGGAAGAAAGAGCAACATGACGGAGAGTTATTCAAAATATCTTATTTTACATGTCTATTTTATTTTGTGTCGATAGGAAGCTGATTTTGTAGTATAACTATTACGTATGATTTGTCGAGGTTGGTTTTCTAGTCTGATGGTTTCTTGTGGTTACTTGAGTGTCGATTTTGTAGTATAACTTTAGTTCAACATTAATTCAACTAGATGCATCATGACACACCCACTCAACATCATTCTACACTAGTTATGCACTAGTCTAGCTTTTGATTTGCATTTGTTCGGTTGTCTTTATCTCACTTCTTCACTTTTGCATAAGGTAAACATCATCTTGTTGTGCAAAAATTGCACAAATGCAAATAAACGATAAACAAGATCAAAATTTCCCAACTTGAACATCATTCAGCCTAGCGACAATTATTTTATTATTCCAAATAAATAGTAAATAGCTACAAAGAAGAAGAAAACAATGCACAATATTTATATCGGTTCCACTATCATCAAGATAGTGTACGTCCAGTCTAAAGGAGAGAATTTTTGTTACACATATGAGAGTTACAATAATGAGTTTACATACCAAATCCCTAAATTAGGGCTAATAAAAAAGGAGACTATATTTGGTGATCGCATGCTAAATACCAGGATGTGTTTATAATGAAGTCTACCCTCAATATATAGCCAGTGTAAATCTATGAGAGTCGTCGAATAAATTATCAAGATATGGTAAGAAGATAATGGAGGTAATTTACAATTGCAACAAATGGTGTGAACATAGCAAGTAATTCACTCATTCCTTTAATTAGAAAATATGGAAATAAATAATCCTAAAACAATACATTTACCGAGAGAGAAATAATATGCATATCTTTTTGCATATATTTTATTTCATAAGATATGCACGTATTATCTTCTTGCCATCTCATGCAATTGCAATCCAATAATTTATGCATTTCCATATTAAAAACCATGAACAAACGCGATTACTTTCCTCGTTACCATAACTACCTCCTTGATGCTCTGAATGACCGCCCTTCTCTTTTATAGTAAAGAACACATAACCCTCTTCAAAATGACACATAATTTAAATTATAGAATCTCAACACTCCACCATGATTCAAATTCTCTTTTCAACAGAAAACTCCTATAAATGAACTCCACTTTCAACCAAAATCCCTTATTGAGATAGATACCAAAAATGAATACTTACCCAATGGGTTCCGGCAAGGCCACCCCCCATCATACCTTGCTAACGAGCTCAGACTATGTCCCCGCCTGCCAACAAAAAGTTGTGAATATCCAAAATTAAAAGAAGGTAGATACCAAAATAATCTCAAAACCACTAAGGCCAAAAATCATCTCAATCGCCAATCAAATCTCTCTGCTCCCACATACCTTATTTTCCAAATAACAAATTTCCTATGAAAATCAACATAAGACTCTCACAGCAGCATTAAGCTATGAAGCAGATATAGGTTCTCAAATCTAGATATCCCTTCAACACACTAAACTCCTTATTACCAAAGTTCCAAGATTGGAATGCTCTTCTCCCTTAACGTAATCTCCTCCATCTTTATCTTCCATATTACACAAAATATCCTTTTTCATCAAAATGAGTAATAATATAATTTCCACTGGATCTACCATTCTTTCTAGAAGTCATTGATCCATAAATTTAAACAAGTTGCCTTACTCTCATACCAATCTGCTATGAAAATATTGCACAAATGCAGAAAAAACAATAAAAAAAATCTAGATTATTAATTTGAACAACATTCAATCTAGCCATAATTATTATATACTATAAATAAATATTGAATAACTATAAAGAAGAAACAGAAAGATGACAATATTTTCACAGGTTCAACTATCATCAAGATAATGTACGTTCAGCCCAAATGAGAGAATATTCATTACAAATGAGAGAGTTACAAGAGATTACAAGATAAGAATTTACACACCGAAGCCCTTGATTGGGGTTAATGAGAAGAGAGAATCTATTTGGGGATCGCTGGCTAAATCCTAGGATTGGTTTACAATGAAGTCTACCCTCAATATTGCCAGTGCATATCCATGAGAGTCATTAAATAAATTACAAGATATGGTAAGAAGATAATGGAGGCAATTTACAATGGTAACAAATGGTGCAAACAAAGCAAATAATTCACTCATTCTCTTAACTAGAAAAATGGAAACAAATAATCCAAAAGCGATACGTTTACCGAGAAAGAAATAATATGCATATCTCTTTGCATATATTTTATTCCGTAACATGTGCATGCATTTATTTCCTTACCTGCATTTCCATATTAAAAATAATAAACAAACATTACTTTCCTTGTTACCATAACTTCCTCCTTGATGCTCCAAATGACCTCCCGTCTCTTTCGTTCTAAAGAATACATAATCCTCTTCAAAATGACATATAATTTGAATCGTAGAACCTCAACACCTTTTGTTAAAAGGTGTTGACCAAACTCATATGTTGCCCCCACATAAGGATGGGGAATGTAATTTTAACATAGTATTAGAGTCGATGGTAACACCTGGGATGATGGACAATGCGTAAAAGATCTGTCAATCATGATGGCTAGCAGTGTAGGCTTAAGTAGTCAGATTTAAGATGAAGCAGATCATAGTACGTTGGATCTGGTAGAATGGTACAGGAACAAAGTCTCAATATGGTGCATGCATCGTGTGGGAGTTTTGGGAGATGCAGGGATAGATGCTGGCCAAGGTGGAGTTTGTTGGTGTGTCTTGTATTGTATGTAGGCAATGGGCACATATTGGAAAGAAGAATAGTCTCACATCATGAAAAATAATGGAGCTGGAGTGGTATATGTATGAATTTGGTTGCATGTAACAATAAGAGATTCTTTTTGTTAAAAGGTGTTGGCCAAACTCATATTTTTCCCACCACATAGGGATGTGCGGACGTGATCTCAACACATATTTGCATCAATTCACCTCGAATGCACCTATTTGACTCATGTATTTCAGTTGATTTGCATATGTAAATCTCAATACATGGTCAAGGAAAAAGACATTAATACCAAGTACTTGTTACTAGTTTATTTGCTAATTTTGTAAAACATATCATGTTGAGAGTATGTGGGTATATTCGCTACTTATCATACATCACTTAGGTTAAACAAAATTACAGAGTACTTACATATATACAACTTCTATACAAAACTAATGGCCTATGTAAAAATTAAAAAGAATTGTATGACACGAGTCTCTAAACTCTGAGTTTACTATGAAAATTTCGCTCTGTGCACTTTTTTTGTGCTTCCCTATTTTACCTTGTTATTTATTGTTGTCTTGTTATTAGTTCTATTAAGATAAGGATAATGGTCTATTAACTGAATATAATCCAACAACAGTTTTCATCCTAGTTCCTTTAACAATTCCAAAAAATAATTGATTAAAATCTTCTTCGCTTTTATTGTCCTTATTCTTCTTTTTATATTTCTTCTCTCAATATTTCAAAAACTGCTCCATGTTTTATTAAAAAGTGACAATATATGTATGCCACTCCTGTCGGTTGCACTTATTTCTTCGTTTTTATTTATTTATAATATAATGTTGATTGTTGTGCACTAAAACTATTTCTAGAAAACTACTTCACACTAAATGATTTTTGAAAATCTTTAATGATAGGTGAGATCCTATAATTAATTAATGAAATACATACATTGTCACTAGCCTAATTTCTGCTTTATTATTCTTGCTACAGGACATTCTTTATTAGCATGTATTTCTCTAATTTTAAATTTTGATATTTCAGAGCTCAAAGACAGTGGTCAAATGAGCAAAGAGGCAAGGTCTAGCTGCACTTGCAGTTGTTCATGCTACTGATGAGAGGGCTGGTAGTGTTGGAATCAACGAAATCCAAGGTGACAATCTTGAAGTTGCTGATTTTCTTCGGGATTTAAATTATGCTATAAGAAGATCTCCCTAAAGCGTACTGAACATCCAATACGACTCCCTCGTCCACCCAAAAGTGTAACGATCCGATATTTTGGACCATTCAAATCGACAATAAAACCACACTTGTCAGATTTGAATAGCTCAAAACACCGAATTGTTAATTTAAATTTGGAAAAACTCAGAATATACAGCAAATAAATAAATCACAATATCACAGACATAGAGAAATATAATGCAGTGGAAGTAAAGAGATAGTAGTTCATGAAGCTACTATATAAATGCATCAGAGTTATACAAGATACAATATAAGTTTCAATATGACAATTAAGTACAATCAGAATACATCACTGGAATCAATGGGATAACTGAAATGGAATAGATAGCTGGATCTTCAATCAAAGCTCCAACTCCGAAGGTGAGTCTTGAATGCTATATCACTCAGTCTGACCCGAGCGTAAAGAAAAATACAAAACACTCGAGTTAGGAAATACATATTTATACAATGTAAACCAACTCAAGTAAACTATAATATAAGGTACAAGTAACTTAAAGGATGCTTAGGACCGCCCATCCTCTAAGGATCCTTTAAACTATTTACCATGTAGCAATATTTCGTTATTATAATAATGTCTATAGTAAAATAAAATTACTTTTAAATAGGGTTAAGGGGTTACCCATATGGCCTTTAAAATGTAATAGTCCCATTAGTCCATACATTATCATAGTCCCCCCCGATCGGGAAGCCACCAGAGGATACAGCACGGGCTACGGGAGAAAACCAAACTCGTACAAGGCGCGATATGATAGGTGACACGGCACAACTAGGCAATGCCATGGTAGATTTACCAACTACTATCCAGAATGATGGTGACGCATTGCGCGCAGCTACCGCCCTCCTAAAGCCACACCCTCAAAAATCAAAAGGGCCCTAATCAATCACAAAGTAATAGAATGGTATCGAATGAGTGTGTCCGATAAGAGGAGCTACCTCACTGACCCGGAATCGCCCCTGTTTTAGCCACCTTATGCCAACTCATGGGAGTCGGGTCCACGTATATACCTCGAACGTCACCACCATCCTACTTCATTCTAGAATCTCCACCACTTACATGATTGTTAAAGTGGCTTTTGGCATCGATAGAGAGAATGCCCATATTTGATCGCGGTCTCATTAACAACCAACCGTTATTATAACCCATGGATATTTATTCAAAACATTTCTATTCCAAAACCATTTAAAATTAAATACCATTACTTTTCAAAATTGTAACGACTCAATTTTCGACTTTCGAAAGTCGACATCAATAAGTCCACTGTATCGAATGCCGCACAATCGAATGCTGGAAAACCGAACCATTAGGGTTTAAGAAGAAGAAGAAGATAGAAGAAGAAACCGAAAAATAATTAGATTGTCACATTTCGCAGCGGAAAAATATAATAGATAAATGAATAATTTTTAAACAAAAGCACTATATCAGTTTTTTTACATACATCATCAGAGTTTACAACGACACCATTCAACACTAGGCATTCACAACAACTAATCCATATTAAAACTGAACCTGCAGCAATCCCAACGCAGCGGACGCTACATAGTATAAATGATACGTCTCGCCATCCATTTTGAACTCCAGATCTCTACAACAACTTCTTGACTTCGCTCCCGAATAACTTATAACCTGACTTTAGGCTGTCCATATGGAAAATAATGGGCACCCAAAGTTTAGAAAGGGAATATTAAACTCCAGGTCAGTCATAAGACTGGTGTGAGATCTTAAAAATAGTTATTCTTTTACCAAAGAAACAAAAAAATTTAAAAGAAATCCATAATGCTTTTTGGAAAATGAAACTACCATAAGGCCTTCCTGCACACACACAATGCAATTGCACACTTAGGGAAGATTTCTCCTTATGATAGTCAAACATGCTTGATATGCAATTTTTTTTAATATTATCATTAGTGCATAGTGCAAAACATTTGCAAGTGTAATATTAATCTTAGCCAGGATACGTACCATCATAGTATGCCTACTATAGCTACCATGTTAAATGGCAGGTTCTACAACTAAAACTGTACAAGGTGCCTATTGGTGATTGGATTTCCAACAAATGGTCATGCAAAGGAACTTCCTAAGCCACATGGGTACACCTCTGGAGGGACGCCCCGAGAACCAAACAGGTTCTCTGCCAACACAAGGCCGGGTTACCTCTATAACCAGGTAACTACTACACGAGTATGGCATCCCCCGGTTGTTTGCGACTTTTTTCCAAGGATCCTCAACCACTAAGCAATAACCACAAAGTATAATAAATTTGTAGCAACAACGTAGGTAAAATATCTGAGCACCATACCATGATACTACCCTTTTCCAGAAGGAAATGACATACCCTTAGGGGGCCCTACCTCCAAATAACCTTGCTGCATCTTTTCGGTTTTGACCATTCCAGGTCGTGAGGCTCGACGAAGTCACGTCCACAAAGCTATGCTTCTCACAAAAGCCATGCTTCGATCAACAAATGATCAGCTGCACTTCATATGCCACATTACCAATTTGGCAATATATCACTAGTAACCATCAATTACACAACCTTTGAGCTCGTCCATCTCAGAGAAGGGTGTTAAGCTAAGAGAATAAATTCTCCACCACCAATAGAAATGTATTTGATAGAAACTAGTTTACATATCAAAGTGTAACATCAGACACACATCCATACAAGTCCGTTTCGGATCGAACTGAACTGAAGGCACTTCAAAGAAGCCATTGCAATCCGGATATTAACAAATCACGTCCGAAATCCCCATCATAAAGGGTGATAAAATCTCTATACCGGAGCAACCCGATGAGAGACATTCGACAAGCAATCCTTTCGCTTTCGAAAATACCCGGTCTTCAACACCATCTTCAAATGCAATCCCATTTCGTCATATCATTATTCGTAATGGGTTTTATTACACAAGGTCCTCTCCTGGCTAATCCAAATATTGAGCGCTTATTTTAAAAAATAAGTGTTCATTCAGATTTCAAACAAATCACAACAAATTTCCACTTTGATCTTTTAAACAAAAGATCCATCAGAATCACAAAGGTTCGATGTGGTTTACGAATATCCATTTGGAATCCGACCCCCGGTCGCATCGAAATTCAAATGCAATTAAAAAGGCCAATATTGATAGTCGGTTATTTAACTATCAATCATCATTCATAACAATCACTAGATTTCAAATAATTTTCCCCCAATTATTGTTTCAAAATATCTTTGCAAGATATATTTTCATATTTTAACCTTTTGAAAACAAATGTCAAATTAATTTCCACATTTTAATCCTTTGAAAACAAAATTTCAAATCATTTCCTTACGCGGAATATATTTCCAAATATTTATTCATTTCCACTTAAAATCTGCCGAGTTCAAATAATTTAAAATAATTTAAATTACTTATCCAGAAACATATATTTGGAAACATCTAAAATAAAAACTATTTTGGAACACTCTATTTTAAACTATTACTTATGAAATATATCAATATCTTATACAAAAATTTCAAGTCCAAACTAAATAAAATTAGTAGATAGAGTATAAATATTTAATTATCCATTTTCTAAAACAAATATCAATTAAAACTTTAAATAATCACTTCTATAATAATTTAAAATATATCTTTACTTTAAAGATATTCAAAATAACCTAAATAAATAATTTCTCCAAAATATTCTTTCCTTAAAACCATCTTTACAACTTCAGTTTATATTTATAAATAATATTGAAAACATACTCGGCTTTCTAGGAAAAATTCTCTTTCCATTCAAAATGGTCTATTTATATCAATTAATAAATTTTCTTGATTTATTTTAATTTACATTCCAAACCCTTAAATTTCTTTCCACATTTAAAAATAAACCAATGTTTATTTTAAAAAAAATTCCCTTTCCTTTTTCAATTCCCATTGTGAATTTAAATTTTCAAATACCCACTGATATATGATTTTCAAATCGACTTTCAAATATCCCTTCCAAACCAAATCAAATCCCAAATTTATTTCTAATTTATTCCAATCACCAAACCAAATTCCAAATTGATTTCTAAATTTTCTTTTAATCACCAAATCAATTTTCGTATCGATTTCCCAAAGGTTTATTTTAAAACACCAAATTAATTTTCAAATTGATTTTTAAAATCTTTTCAAACTCCAAATTAATCCCAAATTTGATTTCTAAAATTTATTTCCCTTTAAAATAAACCCCTTTCCCTTTTAAACTATTTAAAATCTGAATTTTAAATAAATTCTTCAACTTTTGAATAATATTACCTAAAATCCATTTATTGAACTTTTTTCCCATATCTTGGAATTTTATTAATAGGATTCAAAAAAAAACTTTATTCTTTTAAAATTCCTTCTTTTAAATTTATCTAATTCTCAAAAATAAATTTTACTATAAATTTTCAACTTGAATTTTTTTTAAATCCAATTTTATTTATTTTCGGTATCATACGATACCAAAAATATATTCGGCTAAACTATCGCCTTCAACGATTTCAGTCACAAATATAATCACACATAGATTATAAATAACCAACACATAATATTGAAACAAATCAATGTTTTGAGTGATCCAGTTGGATCCCTCTAACATGTTTCCCTGCATCCACAGATGTTAGCACAATAACTAAATACCAATTCCACTTCAAGGTGGAATATCGCGGTATATGGGATTTATATAATATCATTCGCTCGGTGGATAGGGTCTTATCCGCCATATAATGTGGAAAATCAATCACTCCCAATAAATATATAATGCCAATTCCACTTCGAGGGGGAATATCGCGGTATATGGGTTTAATATAATATCATCCGCTATTATGCGGTGCATAGGATCTAATCCAATACAACTGATAATAGTTTATCATCCGAGCACACAATCAACCACTTTAAATTTAACTGTTTAAATTTAAACTGGAAATTCCAAATTTGAGTGAGAAGATTTCACCTTTCTTTGCATGCAATCCATTTTCATCCCAGATTGTTTTCTTCATTATATTAGACCATGTATAAACAATTATATAATTTTATTAATATTCAAATAAATTGAACCATAAATTTCCCATTTATAAATTTAGCTACCAATGATTTTATTTTAAATTAATATCTTTATTTTAAATCAATTCCTTTTAATAATTTATGTAACAAAAATTGAAATTAAAACTAGATTTCCTTTAATAAATTAATTTTAACATAACTTAATAAATCAAAATGTATGCATGTGTATATATATTTATTTACTAAATAAAAACAAGATCATTTTATATCTTACTACTTTCAATTTTTTAACGAACTGTTATGACAAGTATATAAAATATGTATTTGTATTTTTATATATATATTACAGATTTAAACTGATTTAATATTGACTTTAAAAAACTGCTTAATTAATAAATAAATAAATTACCTACTGTCGAAATCAAATCCAATACCAGAAACCTCCCGCCCATACACGACATCGCGACCCACCAAAGGATCTAGACAACCTCGCCCATCACGAAAACTCCCGGAGCTACTCCTCATCTTGCCCTTTTTTCACGCCGATGACGTAGTGGTAAAGAAATGTCGATCGCGATCCCCTGCCCTAACTCAGCATCTCCCACTCGCTCGAGCTTGCACGCCCTGCTCTCGAGCTCGCGCGACATCTCGTAGCAGCCGACGTTGCTATACCCAAACATGACCGATAAAATCGTTGACCCAAGGATCGAGCTACCCCACCGAAAAGAATCGAGCATCCTAGCCCTCCATCACAACCCACAAATCCAGTATAAATCGAAGATTTCAATGATTTAGGATTTTAGAAGGTTAAATATCAATTTTCTACTTTGCTTTGGGTTCGGCCATTTTCGTGAATTTGAATTTGAAATGGTTTGAATGATAAAAGAAAGAAGGCTCGGCTAATTTTTTTTGTGAATGAACGAATTCGTATTGATTTCTTTTCTTCCATTTGAGACAGTCGTGTGATAATTCCACAGAATAAAAGGAAAACGTGTCTTTAAAATTTTGCGGAGTGTTTGAGATAATGGTACGTGTAGTTTGCTTTAGGAAATAATATAATATATTATTATTTAATTATAATTTAAATTAAATTTTAAATCGTTTTGGTTTTGAAAATCCAAATCTCGACATCCTATCGAGGTGTCCCGCTTGGCGTTTATAATGTTATACCCCTATTTCGAACGTAATGGAAAGGGTTCCGAGGCCAAATTCGATCATATGAAGAAGATAGCTTTTTGGACCAGTTATTAAATTTAATTTCGATATAAATTTCAGCGCGTTTGCTTATCGTACAGCCAAACGATCGCTCCAAACACTATGAAAATTACAATCCGATAATAATACAATATTACAGATCCAATGGAACTGGTTTCGTCGAATTCCAAGAACGTGCCTCGGAATTCTATTTTTAAATATCGATTTAAACAATATAGATTCAAAAAAGAACAGATTACTTTCAAATTCAATTTTGAAGCTTCCCTTATTTTTAATATTATTAATATAAATTTTCTAAGCCATGAAAATATTTTTAATCAGCTTAAAGCTGAAGATTCAAATTTTTATCCAACTTCAATAAATTAAATTCAATAATTTAATTCCCAAATTCATTCTGATATTTGAATTTCAAATTGAAATATCATTCAAACATTTAAAATCAATTGAATATTTTGATTTCAAATGTTCAAAATTTCCGGGTCGTCTCCTCCCTAAAAGAATTTCGTCCCGAAATTACTAGTTAAGAAGAAAGATCCACAACCCGTTTACCATTTTCCCAATCCAAATAGTTTTATCAACTTGCCAAAACAAATTAAAGACTCCTTATTGCTTCAACTAACTTTCCAATGTTAACCATAAATTCCAAATACTATTATTTTCTTCACAATTCAAATTTAAATTCGAATTCAAAATTTAAAATCTTCAAAATTTTCTCAAAAGTTTTCCAACTCTCTAAATCTTCCAAATATTTCGCCAGCACCTCCTTTGCGCGGCTAGCTCGGTACGACTACAAAATGGCACAACGGGCCCCCAGATTCAAAAAGAAAACGAAAAAGCCAAGCGGCTGGACAAGAAAGTCATCAAATTTCATACTGAAATTCAATTACATACCTTTTTGTCGAGCAGTTAAATTATCTTCGAAATCAAATCGCAATTTATCTTTTTCCTACACACCTGTATATCGTATTAGCCATAATATTCAATTACAACCTTCAAATATCATTTTGCACATTTCTTTACAAAAGTTTGAATACTTACTTTTTATACCATTTTTACTTCACTATTGAAGTTATGTATCCATTTTATTTTAATCTTACATTTTCAATTTCATTTGAATTCAATTTACAATTTTAATTTTATTTGGATTCAATTTACCTTCTGAATATTGAATTTTATCAATTATCTTTTATTAACAACTGATTCGTATCACTATTTTAAATTAGGTCCATTTACTAATTCATTACAAATTCCAATTCATTTTATCTCATACCATTTTTTTATTTCCACCTTTATTATCTTTATTTCGCTTTGAACTAATTCTACAACTTCATTTTATTTCACACAACTCAAATTGGTTTTCAATATTAATTCTCAATTCCAGTTTTATTTTTTTGTTCGTTCCCAAAATTTGTTTTCAATTCACCATTTTGGTTTATAACCAATTATATTTAAACTCGATTTCAAATTCCATATGAATTCAATTTACCTTTCATTTATAATTATTGAATTCAACTCATTTCAAATCATATTTTCTTGTCATTCCAATTCGTTTCACTAACTAAATTTAATTTCAATACTTCGCTTTGCTTATAACAAATCAAATTCAATTCCAATTCAATTCTATTTGCTTACAAATTCAAAATGAATTTCAACATTCAATTTCATTTTCTTGCATTCCAATTTCATTTTGAATCCATATCATCATTTATTTGACTCAAAATTTTAATTTCATTCTTTTATTCAATTTTCATTTTTAATTCCACTTGAGTTAAATTTTCCTTCCAACTTATTTTTTTCCACATTTACTTTTATCTAACTTCTCTTTAAGTTAGATTTTATTTTGACAACTTTAAACTTTACAAGTTATCAAACTTAATGGTATTCCATAAATATTTTATATAGTATTCCAGAGTCTTTCCATCTTTTCAAAACCATTTTTGAAATCAATTCAAATTATCTTTTGAATTCCCAAAACCAACCCCAGTTTTCCAAACAACCTCAAATTTTAAATAATTTGGCAGCAATTCCTCTCTTGGAAACTCGAAAATAAACACTGATGATGTTGCGATCATCATCGAAATTATTTTCCAGTGACCGAAAAGAGTTTATTACTTTTATCCCTTTAAAAAATTCTTCAAAATCTTTGAAAATCATTTTCAAATTTAAAAGGGATTTAAACTTTTCACCAACATTTCTAAATTTTCAAATCCTTTCAAATTCTTTCAAAAAATTTCCAACTACTCCTTTGGAATTCAATTTCAAATTACAAATTACATTTACAATTTACATTCTCAAATTCCATATGTATATGAATTTTATTTCTTAACTTTCAATTATGATTTCAATTTCTTATTTCAATTTCCATTCAACAATAATTTAGTATTATCATTTCCTAACAACCAAGCAACCATATAATATAATAATTTTCAAACATTATTTCCTTTATATATGAAAATAGTTTGGGTAAAATTATTTCATTTACCCTATTTTAAAACAATATCATGTCAAATTGTTCTATTCAAGTGTTTAGAGATCCCTATCGATAGAGTTTTACAGACTATACCGACCAGAATCCATATACCACTCAACAAACCAATCATCACAATATAAAACAATTTTAATATTCACTAACAAATACGCGCTCATATCTATTAATACACTCAAACATTTGAGAGTACTACTGACTCTATCTCTAATGAGTAATCCCCACCAGAGCCAAGGTTGTCGCTTAACCAATGCTCTGATACCAAATTTGTAACGACCCGATTTTTCGACTTTCGAAAGTCGACATCAATACATCCACTGTATCGAATGCCGCACAATCGAATGTCGAAAAACCAAACCGTTAGGGTTTAAGAAGAAGAAGATAGAAGAAGATAAAACAATAATCAGATTCTCACATTTTGCAGCGGAATAAATATAATAGATAAATGAATAATTTTTAAAACAAAAGCACTATATCAGGTTTTTTTACATACATAATCAGAGTTTACAACGATACCATTCAACACTAGGCATTTACAACAACTAATCCATATTAAAACTGAATCTGCAGCAATCCCAGCGCAACGGACTCTACATAGTATAAGTGATACATCTCGCCATCCAGTTTGTCCAGATCTCCACAGCAACTTCTTGACTTCGCTCCTAAATAACTGATAACCTGACTCTAGGCTGCCCGCGTAGAAAATTATGGGCACTTAGAGTTTAGAAAGGGAACAATAAACTCAAGGTCAGTCATGCGACTAGTGTGAGATCTTAAAAACAGTCATTCTTTTACCAAAAAAAACAAAAGAATTTAAAAGAAATCCGCAATGCTTTTTGGAAAATGAAACTACCATAAGGCCTCCCGGCACACACACAATGCAATCGCACACTTGGAGGAGATTTCTCCTTATAATAGTCAAACATGCTTGATACGCAAAAATTCTTTTTAATATTATCATTATTGCATAGTGGAAAACATTTGCATGTATAATATTAATCTAGCCAGCATACATACCATTATAGTATGCCTACTCTAACTACCATGTTAAATGGCAGGTTCTACAACTAAAACCGTACAAGGTGTGTATTGATGATTAGATTTCCAACAAATGGTCAGGCAAAGGAACTTCCTGGGCCACATGGGTATGTCATTGGAGAAACGCCCCGAGAACCTAACCAGATCTCTTCCAACACAAGGCCGGGTTACCTCTGTAACTAGGTAACTACTACATGAGTATGTCATCCCCCGGTCGTTTGCGACCTTTATCTGAGGATCCTCAACCATAAAGCAACAACCACAAAGTATAATAAATTTGCAGCAAGAACATAGGTAAAATATCTAGGCTCCGTTCCATGATACTATCCTTTTTCAGAAGGAAATGATATACCCTCAAAGGGCACTACCCCCAAACAACCTTGCTGCATCTTTCCTGTTTCGACCATTCAAGGTTGTGAGGCTTGACGAAGTCTCGTCAACAAAGCTACGCTTTTCATAAAAGGCATGCTTCAGTCAACAAATGATCAGCAGCACCTCGTATGCCACATTACCAATTTGGGAACATATCACTAGTAACCATCAACTACATAACCTCTGAGCTCGTACGTCTCAGAGAAGGGTGTTGAGCTAAGTGAATAAATTCTCCGCCACCAACAGAGATATATTTGATAGAAACCAACTATACATCTCAAAGTGTAACGTCAGACACACATCCATACAATTCTGTTTTGGGATCGAACGGAACCGAAGGCACTTCAAAGAAGCCCTTGCAATTCGAATATTTACTAATCACGTCTGGAATCCCCATCACAAAGGGTGATAAAATCTCTATACCAGAGCAACCCGATGTAGAGAAATTCAACAGGTAATCCTTTCACTTTTGAAAATACCCGGTCTTCAACACCATCTTCAAATGCCATCCCATTTTAACGTATCGTTATTCGGAATGGGTTTTATGACACAAGGTCCCATCCCGGCTAGTCCGAATAATGAGCACTTATTTTTAAAAATAACTGTTCATTCAGATTTCAAACAAATCACAACAAATTTCCACTTTGATCTTTTAAACAAAAGATCCATCACAATCACAAAGGTTCAATGCGGTTTTCGAATATCCATTTGGAATCCGACCCCCGGTCGCATCGAATTTCAAATGCCATTAAAAAGGCCAGTATTGATAGTCGGTTATTTAACTATCAATCATCATTCAAAACAATAATTTGATTTTAAATAATTTTCCCCCAATTATTATTTCCAAAATATCTTCGCAAGATATATTTTCATATTTTAACCTTTTGAAAAAAAAATTTAAATCAATTTCCACGTTTTAATTCTATGAAAATAAATTTTAAATCATTTTCGTTACTCGGAATATATTTCCAAATATCTATTGATTTCCACTGATAATCCATCGAGTTTAAATAATTTAAAATAATTTAAGTTACTAATCCAAAAACATATATTTGGACATCTAAATTAAAAATTATTTTGGAATAATCTATTTTAAAATATTAGTTATGAAATTTTATGTCAATATCTTATATAAAAATTTCAAGTCCAAACTAGTTTTAAAATAAAATTAGTAAATAGAGTATAAATATTTAAATATCTATTTTCTAAAACAAATATCAATTAAAACTCTAAATAATCACTTCTATAATAATTTAAAATATATCTTTACTTTAAAGATCTTTAAAATAACCTAAATAAATAATTTCTCCAAAATATTCTTTCCTTAAAACCGTCTTTGCAACTTCAGTTTATATTTACAAATTATATTGAAAACATACTCGGCTTTCCTGGAAAAAATTCTCTTTCTATTTCAAAATGGTCTATTTATATCAATTAATAAATCGCCTTGATTTATTTTAATTTACATTCCAAATCCTTAAATTTCTTTCCACATTTAAAAATAAACCAATGTTTATTTTACAACAAATTTCACTTTCCATTTTAAATTCCCGTTATGAACTTAAATTTTCAAATACCCACTGATATACGATTTTCAAATCTACTTCCAAATGTCCCTTCCAAACCAAATCAAATCCAAAATTTATTTCTAATTTATTCCAATCACCAAATCAAATTCCAAATTGATATCTAAATTTTATTTAAATCACCATATCAATTTTCATATCGATTTCCCAAAGGTTTATTTTAAAACACCAAATTAATTTTCAAATTGAATTCTAAAATCTTTTCAAACTCCAAATTATTCATAAATTTGATTTCTAAAATTTATTTCCCTTTAGAATAAATCCCTTTCCCTTCCAAACTATTTAAAATCCGTATTTTGAATAAATTCTTCAACTTTTGAATAATATTACCCGAAATACATTTATTAAACCTTTTTCCATATCTTGGAATTTTATTAATAGGATTCAAAAAAAACTTTATTCTTTTCAAATTCCTTCTTTTAGATTTATCTCAAAATAAATTTTACTATAAATTTTCAACTTGAATTTAAAAAAATCCAATTTTATTTATTTTCGGTATCATACGATACCAAAAATATATTCGGCTAAATTATAGCCTTCAATGATTTCAGTTACAAATATAATCACACACAGATTATAAATAACCAACACATAGTATTGAAACAAATCGAAATGTTTCGAGGAATCCAGTTGGATCCCTCCAACCTGTTTCGCTGCAGCCACAGATGTTAGCACAACAATTAAATACCAATTCCACTTCAAGGTGGAATATCGCGGTATATGGGATTTACATAGTATCATCCGCTATTATGCCGCGCATAGGGTCTCATCTGCTATATAATGCGGGAAATCAATCACTCCAAATACATATATAATACCAATTCCACTTCAAGGTGGAATATCATAGTATATGGGTTTAATATAATATCATCGGCTATTATGCGGCGCATAGGGTCTAATCCAATACAACTGATAATAGTTTATCATCCAAGCACACAATCAACCAAACTATTTAAATTTAAACTGGAAATTCCAAATTTGAGTGGAAAGATCACACCTTTGCTTTGCCTGCAATCCATTTTCATCCCAGATTGTTTTCTTTATTGTATTAGACCTTGTATAAACAATTACATAATTTTATTAATATTAAAATAAATTGAACCATAAATTTCCCATTTATAAATTTAACCACCAATGATTTTATTTTAAACAACTATCTTTAGTTTAAATCAATTTCTTTTAATAATTTATTTAAAAAAATTGAAATTAAAACTAAATTTCCTTTAATATATTATTTTTAACATAACTTAATAAATCAAAATATATGCATGTGAATATATATTTATTTACTAAATAAAAACAAGATCATTTTATATCTTACTACTTTAAATTTTTAAACGAACTGTTATGACAAGTATATATATTTAAATATGTATGTGCATTTGTATGTGTATATCTAAAATTTAAACTGATTTAATATTGACTTAAAAAACGGCTTAATTAATAAAAAAAAAACTATCTACTGTCGAAATCGCATCCAACAGCCAGAAACCTCCCTCCCATACACGACATCGCGACCCACCAATGGATCTAGACAACCTTACCCATCACGAAAACTCCTCGAGTTGCTCCTCGTCTTGCCCTTTTTTTCACGCCGATGACACAGTGGTGAAGAAATGTCGACCGCGATCCCCTGCCCTAATTCAGCATCTCCCACTCGTTCGAGCTTGCGCGCCCGGCTCTCGAGCTCGTGCGACATCTCGTAGCAGCCGAAGTTGCTATACCCAAACACGACCGATAAAATCACTTGCCCAAGGATCGAGCTGCCCCACCGAAAAGAATCGAGCATCCCAACCCTCGATCGCAATGCACAAATCCAGTATAAATCGAAGATTTCAATGATTTAGGGTTTTAGGTGGTTAAATTTCAATTTTCTTCTTTGCTTTGGGTTCGGCCATTTTCGTGAATTTGATTTTGAAATGGTTTGAATGATAAAAGAAAGAAGGCTCGCCTATTATTTTTTTTGTGAAAGAACGAATTCATATTGATTTTTTTCTTCCCTTTGAGACATGCTTGTGATAATTCCACAGAATAAAAGGAACACACGTCTTTAAAATTTTCCAAGTGTTTGACATAATGGGATGTGTAGTTTGCCTTACGAAATAATATTATATATTATTCTTTAAATCTAATTTAAATTAAAATTTAAACCATCTCGGTTTTGCAACTCCAATTCTCGACATCCTATCGAGGCACGTTGCTAGGCTTTTATAATGTTATACCCCTATTTCGAATGGAATTGAAAAGGTTCCGAGGCCAATCGATCGTATGGAGAAGATAGCTTTTTGGACCAGTTATTAAATTAAATTTTGACATAAATTTTCAGCGTGTTTGCTTATCCTACTGCCAAACGATCGCTCCAAATACTACAAAATTACAATCCGATAATAATACAATATTACGGATCTAATGGAACTGGTTTCGTCGAATTCCGGAAGGCTATTTTTAAATATCGATTTAAACATTATAAATTCAAAACTGAACAGATTACTTTTAAATTCAATTTTGAAGCTTCCCATATTTTCAGTATTATTAATATAAATTTTCTAAGCCTTGAAAATATTTTTAATCAGCTGAAAACTGAAGATTCAAATTTTTATCCAACTTCAATAGATTAAATTCAATAATTTAATTACCAAATTCATTCTGATATTTGAAATTCAAATTAAAATATCATTCAAATATTTAAAACCAATTGAATATTTCGATTTCAAATGTTCAAAATTTTCGAGTCGTCACAAAAGTAATATCCATTTTCAAAATTAAATACTATATTACTTCATTTCAAAGCCAAATCAATATATCATTTAAATACACCCAAATTTGCAAATCACTGAATATTTGCTTCAATTTATTGAACTTGAAATATTCCTTTAGATCATCTTAAACCAAACCATTTATACATCATATTCTTAAATCTTCAATTTCAATGAGTTTCAAATTAATATATTTAAAGACAACTCTTAATTAATACAATTCACATAATTTCATTTCCAAAACCAAAGTATTTTCAAAGTTATAATAACTCTAAAACCAACACTTTGAAACCAAGTTACTTTGAAATCATAACAATATAGAAATGCTATCATTTGGAAATCATACTACTTAACAACATAACCCTTTGGAAATGTTATTCTTTTGAAAATCGTAATACTTAGAAAATCATAACACCTTTAAAATAATCTTCATTTAAACCATTTAAATTCAAGGTCAAATACTACTTATTTAAAATTTGTAACATTTCTATGTTCATTCATTCAATTATACAATTTCCAAATCACTGTAAGTTTCAGCTACAACATCACTTATTACATGTTACGGTTGATATATTAGTATTTCAAAACATTGTCAAATTCAAAAACAGCAGCACTTATAATGTGCAACGGTAGGTATTTAGTTATTTCAAAATAGCTCAATTTAAGAAACAGCGGCACTTATCAAGTGCTGTAATAGGTGTTTAGTTATTCAAAACAATTCAGTTCAGAAACAACAACATTTATAAAGTGATGTAGTAGTTATTTAGTTATTTTCAAAAATATTTCAAATTCATAAATAGTAGCACTTACAAAGTGCTACAATAGGTATTTTGTTATTATTTCGAAATAGTTTACTTTCAGCCACAACAGCACTTACAAAGTGCTACAGTAGCTTTGTTATTATTTCAGAATATAGTTAAGTCTCAGAATTGATAGACTTAACAAATGCTATCTTAAAACCACAGCAATTCTGAAGTGCTGCCAATACTAATTCCAAATTTAATATAAAATTTCAGAAACATTAAAACTTAAATTTTAGCCATCTTAACTTATACAAATCATATTTTTCGCTTTAAAAATATTCATTTGGATATCAACTAACTTATGATTTACTAAAATAAACTTTTGTAAATAGAATATCCAAATTAAACTATACATCATTTATTAAGTCAATGTTCACTAATTTACTTAACTTTTAATTTAACAATTAACTTAACACTTCTTTTAGAGTACGCATTTCATAAATAAATATTTTGCCATAGTAAATATAGCAATCGACTTTTCTTTATAAATCTATTCATTTAGATATCAATTATCTATGATTTCAAGTTAACAAATTTTATTACAAAATACCCAGTTAAAACTGTGTTTCATTTTCTCAATTCAAATTACATTAATCATTATACAAACATGTCCATTTAATGAAATAAAATTCGTTACAACCACTAGGCTAGATTTAGAATTCCACACTAAATCCAATTTCATTATTAAGTTTTATCAAAAACAAAGATCTTTAAATTATAATTTAAAACCAAATAAAGATTTTTAAATTACCATTAAAACCAAAATCAACTTATAAATTTTAACTTATAGAAAACCAATATCTCATTATATTTCAAATCTTTAAATCAACTTTTAAGTTAAAATTCCATATATTCTAAAAATTCAAAATACTTAATAATTTTTCTTTTTTTAAGAAAAATACTACTATAAAAATATTAACAATAGGTCTGTATAATATTTTCTAGCCTAGGTCAAGTGATACGGATATGTATCATTTCAATCCGTAATTTGAAAAGAAAAATCCGGGTTTTATCATTTTAAACCTGCAATCCCAAGTAAATCAAATTCAATAAAAATCAATCGAGCCTATCATTTCAGCTCATAACCGTTTTTCCTTATTCTAAAGTCCATTCGAGTATGTATCATTTCAATCCATAGTGATATTGAACTTGCAGTGTAGGATAAAAGAAAATAAATAAAAGTATAGCATATAATATCATAACAGATGATATAATAGATATATAAACTGCATTTAACATCATACAAACATATCACAGGCAGGTATGGACATAGCATATTAATTTATACAATTCACATGTCATCATTTCACAAATATAAAAGTACGTATGTCAAGAGTGATGAACTCACCTTTCGAGGCTAGAGGTGATAGACAATGAAGTTGAGTTACGAATCCAAGCACGAATTTTGAAACAAAGCGAGATTGGCACGAATTCGATGGATAAGCTGATAAACAAGAATAGACGAAATCAAATCAGAACAAAGTCGATGATGATAAATGGTATGATTGAAATTATATAGATACAACATATAAAATTACATATATACAAAATCATATTCTAAATTTCAAATGCATATTAAATTTTATACATACATACATACGTACATACAAACATACATACATACATATATATATATATATATATATATATATATATATATATATATTAAAAACCATTTTTTTTAAATTATAACACATAAATTAAAATCGAACATATTTGCCACATATAATTTGGAAAAACACACATATATCTACTAGCTTATATTTGGTCAATATTAAAACTACGAACATAGGAGTTTGAAATATAATATTATTATGGATTTGTGGTATGTAACCTTCAGCCAAAAAAAACATATATATGCTTGGGCTTTATAACAATTATGACTTCCATCTACAAACAAATATATAACAAAACATTTAGTTACCAATATATAAATATATATATGTAACACAGTGTAACACATATTGTATTATGCAAGTCCATATATATATGCGAAGTCTGTATACTAAATTATATTTATGTAAACTATATTTACAGCAAATAAACAAACTTACATAACTATCATACTATAAGACTATAATAACATATACACTTTATAAACTCTAATATATATATATATAAATATAATCGACCATCTATGTATAAACAAAACATATTATTTGCATGACCCTATATAATATAAACTATATATATAAACAGTGAAACTGGTATATATAGAAAAAGAACTGTTTTATATAATATATAAACTAAATCCCACAGCAAATATTACCTTATATGTAACGATCTTAAATTTTGAACAATTTAATTTGTAAATATTTAATTTATTTTAAATATTTAAATGATAATTTGACTTAAATTTCAAATTTTCAGAATGAATTGGTGATTAAAATTTAGAAATTAATCTATTTAAAAGTTGAATAGAAATTTGAATTTTGACTTTGAAGTTGAAATTTAATATTGAACTTATATTTTAAATTTGGATTAATGATTTAGAAAAAAATAATTTGGATTTAAAATATGAAAATAAATAAAAAAAAATATATATATATATATATATAATAAAATAAATAAAGAATATATACTAGTTAAGATTTTTTACAACATAATTTTAACAAAAACTGATTAAATTTAAAAGAGAAAATAAAATAATAAAATAATAATAATAATAATAATAAAAAAGAAGTAAACCTTACCTTACTTTGAGCATTCCTCCATACCCATGATACATGCCGTGTTCCATGCCTTTCATCACGTAATTGCACGTCGCCTCTTTTCTATTTTATACCCGACCCCTCTCCTCATTACTTCATTCATACGAAAGAAAAAAAAAGAAATAAAAATGGCGGCCGTGTAATCGTTTTCGTTCGCCTTCAGAAATTAGGGCTTTTCAAATCAAAGGCACCGGCCTCGATCTGATTTGTGTTGCCTTGCTCGATCGATTCTCGTTGCTCTCTCTCTGGCTACTTCGAGTTGATGGAGTTCGACTTTCCTTCGATTCGAGATAAGGTGAGTTTCTAACTCACGATAATCTTCATGCAAGTTTTTGAATTTGTTTGAAGTGAATTTCTTGGTTGCATGCTATGTTGTGGGGTGATTTGGCTATCTTTGGCTCGGCTAATTAAATTTTAAAATGATATGCTCAGATTTGTGACTGCATGTTGGATTTTTGTTTCTAGTTGCTGTTATTTGCTAAATTTGCTTGGATTTTGAACTGATGAAAACAGATACTATTTGGTTTTGTTTTAAATTTGATAAGAGCAGATACTATGGATTTTTAATTTTTAAGAACTGATGAGAGCAGATGTTATTAGTTTTAAGTTTTAAACTGGTAGGAACAGACAGTAATTGTGATTTGTTTTAAATTGATAACCACTGATACTTTCATAACTTTGTTCTTTTTAAATTGATAATAACAGATACTATTTGGGTTGTTTTAAAATTGACAAGAACAGATACTACTTGGTTCTGTTCTAATTCTAATAAGAACAGATACTGAAATTTGTTTTTTATTTAAATTAATAAGAACAGATGCTACCAAATTTTGTTTTTAAAACTAATAAGAACTGATGCTACTTGATTTTTAATTAAACTGATGAGAATGGATGTTATAAATTGTATTTTTAAATTGATAAGAACAGATTCTACTCAATTTTTGATATGTGTAATTTGTTTTTTTTTTTTACTGATAAGAACAAATGCTAATTGGTTTTGTTTTTTTTACAATTGATAAGAACAGATGCTATGCCAAAAACTTTGCTTGTTTATGTTGCTGCATGTGTTGTATATATGTGCCTATAAACCCCCCCTATGGTTTGATGTTTTGCTGTGTATCATGCTTGCATGTCTATATATGAATGACCTTAGTTATAAAGGTCTGAACATCTTATAATCTGAAAATAACAAAATTTACAAGTTTAAACAAATTGTTTGATGAAAATGATTCATGCTAAAGTTCTTGGAACCATTATGTGATTATGTATTTATGCATATGCATGTCACTGTGAGTAAACTTCTTTTTAAAAAACAGTTCTTCACTTTTAAAAAAATCAATGCTTGAGCAAGCATTAGAACTTAAGTTAAAAGTAAACTGTCATTTGAAAAAAAATCAAAACTGCTATGATTTGAAACTACATTGCCTGCATTTGAAGAATAACTTCACAATTTTTAAGGGTTGCTTTAAATTAGTGGTGCAGGTGTTCTGATAGAAGTAAACATGTTATTTGATCTTGTTTGTGATAATGTTTGTGTATACATATATAAATATGTATGTATGAATAGCTGGTGCCAGAAACCCATTTGCATACTTATCTCTGCCTTAAAACCCAGATTCTTAATGGAAATTCATTTCCACTTGGTTTGTTTCTCTGTTTGGTTTGACAAGTTAACAAAAATTGTTTGTTCAGTGTAAAATCTTGGCTATAAATCAAAATCTAGCTTTATTTAAGAACTGTTGTCTCTGTAAACAACAGGACCAGTTATGTTCCAAATATGAAAAATCAAAACCATCTTAAATCATTGAAATAAGTTTAGAACTTGAATGCATTTTAGAAATCATGATTTTAAAAAAATATCACAATTTTTAGTGAACTGTTGTGTGAGCATTTCTGTTTTGAACAAAATGAGGAGTATTGGGATTTATACATTCCTCTGGGTAATATGAACATGCCTGTATTTTAGTTCCCTGTTATCAACTAGCCCTGATTATGTTTGCTTCAAAACTTCTGTTGACCTGTTGCAGTCCTGTAGTTGCATTCATTGGACATTTAGCCTTGTCCTGTAGTTGTACTGCATTGTGTAAATTCATAATACATGAATTGCTGTTGACTTCGGGTAACTTCGACACTTTCATCTCGAGCTTGTGTAATTTGAACCTGTTTTGGTGTGCAGTGTGCCCTGTACTGCAGTTTAGAAACAACATAAATTTTAAAACTATTGTCCCTGTTGTAACCCTGTTTGGTTGAAGTTCCTAGCATGCACGAAGTAATTTTATGTTTCTACAGGCAAATTATTATTGCCTCATTTTATAGACTTAACAAATAACTGAAAGATGTAACACAATTTTAGTCAGAACCAACAGTTGCAGGAGTGCTGCTGCCTTGCCATATTAATTTTTTATATGTTCATCTCCAATGATTTCATTTTGGGATTTAAGTGGCACATTCCATCTGCTAATATTTGATGCTTCATGACACTGTCAATTACAGCTTGCATTATTGAACTTCACTGCCCTGTACACGATAATTTTACAGGCTTCATTTGATGCATTTGTTTCGCTGTTGCCTCTGTGTTGCCTCTGTTGTTTGTCTTTGACCTTATATCTCCATACTGTTTTGTTCAAATTGGCACTGGTTTTGCCTTGAGCCTTTTCTTTGCAGTGATTGTCCGATTTGCGTTTGGTGTACATGTGTTGGCGAGGCAGTGCACATGTGTGCAAAGTATACGTGTGTACTGCAGCCACACGAGATCGACAGATTTTAAAAAAGTTAAAGTTGTTAATATGAAAATCCATAATAGATTAAAATTGATTCATGTGATCCATTTTATTCAGTTCATTTCAAATTTATTTACTTGAGTTAAGATTAATCCTGACTCGAGTGTTTTTGTGTTTTGCAATTAACGCTCGGGTCAGACCGAGTATTTATACAGCTTGAAGATTTTCAGGCCGCGAAGTTAGAGAGAGCGGGATTAAAGCACTCTACTAAAGTTTTCAGTAAAATTTTTCTTTGTACTCTAAAAAGATATATTCCGCTGTATAAGAATTTAATGCATTGTGCAAACTCTGATATATGTATGTAAGAAAAGTTCAATTATGAATAATATTATGATTATTTTGTGATTCTGTGGCTGATTCTGTTTAAACTTTATAAACTGACTAATAATTCGTCATTTTGAACGTTTCTAGTTGGTTTAATTACCGACTAGAGGCGGTCAGAGCGGCGGGTCGTTACAAAAGTGGTATCAGAGCTTTGGTTTACTCAAAGCTCAGTTTATGATGTTTAATACGAATAGTTACTAGAACCACTATAAATAAAGTGTTTTCAAATTTAAAGAAGTATAAAATTGTTTTCTTTAAAATAAAAGGTATTTTGGAAATTAAAATTATTTTGAAAATTCCCCTCTCTAAATGTGAGTTTGCGATAGTTTATATTCGGTGAGGTCTCGTTAGATTTGAGTTTCGATCGTTCAGAAACTCATTATCGAATTATTGAGATTAGGAAAAATGAAATATGAGTTAAGTGAACTAATAAATTAGTGAATTGGTTTAAATTGGTTTAAATCAAGTAACTTGAATATTTCGAGTAATAATTGTGAAATAAAAAGATATGTTAATTTAGTTATAATCAAGCGGATTATTGAACTATAATTTGGGAATTTGATTCTGAATTATTTTGAGAAATTGTTTTCAAATATAAAGAATGAATTGGTAAATGAATGGATTATAAGTATTTAACTTATAATATGAACTTTTGAGTATATAACTGAGTTATATAAATTGAATTGAATAGAATCAATAAGAAGATTTATAAATCGAAATTTTATAAATAGAAATGGAATGTGTAAAGATTGTTTATAAATTCGAAACCAATTGAATTTGATGAGTAATTTGTTATAGCTTATTAAAGGAGATATATCCACGATTTTGGACAGTGGGTAATCCTTTAAAAATAAAAATAAGTTGTAGAAATGATGAAATTGGTTGACAAATTATATTCACGATTTTGGACAGTGAATATATTATTGAATAAAACAGATATGTTTTAGGGAAGTGATATTATGAAATGAAATTTAATTGTTGATTTAACTGTAGAAATCAAACTAATTTCGATGTGAAGTTTATATTTCAAGTTTAGACTATTGTCTAAAATGGTTAATGTGGAAATATGAATTTAATGGAGCTAAATTGATGAACAATTTACTAAAGAACTAGTTGACTATTTTTGAAATAGAAAGTAAATGCAAAGTTCAAATAGAATTTAGATTTCAAATTTGAAGTTGTCAACATGATAATCTATAATAGGTTTAATAAATTCAGTGATGAATTTGAATTTGAACGTGCAGAGAATTAAATTAAGTGAAAAACTTAATATTGAAAAGTTTGAAATCGGTTTAAAACCAATATTGTGAAAAGTATGAGGAATTCAAACTATGAATTAAGTGAAGTAGAAAAAGTTAATAGTTTTAAAGATGTTTTAAAATGCATTAACTATCGAATACATAGATTTCAACATTCAATTGTTGAAATAGACGTTTTCGAGAAAATTAAGGAAATGGTGGACTATAACACTATTGTTATAGTAAATGGTTTCCGGAAGGAAATGTTGTTGATAGTATTGGGGTTTATATATCTATCTTAAATCCGAATCCCTATACTGGTGATTTTGAGTCGTCGTAACGATGTTTTACGTAACATTCGTTTTAACTCAAGTAAATGTGTTTAAAAGAATGATTTCCTTAAAGAATGAAATATATACTTAATTTTGATTCAAGTATATTGAATATTTTCAAAGTGTTGAAAATGAATGAATTTGTGAATTACTTATTATTGAATAAGTATGGAAATATTTTCCAATGTGAAACGAAAGGTTTGAAATTTTATCTTTTAAAGATAAATTGAAAAATGAATATTTGAAATTAGTTTCAAATGATTAAGTGTGAAAATTATATATCTTGTAAAGATATTATTTTGAGAAATGTGAACAATTAGTTCAACTTGGAAATTTTTCAAAGAATTGAATTTTGAGTTAAATTGAGTTTAACTTTGACACCAAAAACAGTATAAGTTCAGCTTTGAATTTTGGATAGTCGATTGGGATTGTATGTCTAGCATTGTGAATTGATGACATATCATTTGATCTCTATTAAATATATATCTGTGGTGGCGGAGAATTTATTCTTTTAGCTTAACACCCTTCTCTGAGACATACGAGCTTAGAGGTTATATATCGATAGACATCAATTATGTGTTGAGAATTGACGATGTAACGTGAAATCCAAATCGAATGTGAAATCGATAATGAATTGGATTGTGAATGTGAATTTGGTTTGAGATAACCTTAAATTTTCAAATCGATTGAGAGGAAAATTTTAAACGTGATGGAAAATTTTGAATCCTCTATTTGTTGTGAATGTGAAATGAGTTTTCGTAACTTATATATGTGAATACGATCGAAAACTATCAGTTTAGAAAAATCATCCGGTGTAGGGTTACATAGATATGATATGTACGAAATGTGAATGAAGTACTATATGTATATGACATATGTTTTCTAAAAACTGAGGATATGGAAATGTACCTTCCAATTTATTATGTGTGAAGGTGATTGGAACTCGGTGGAGTGTCCAGTGTAAATCGTAGCTACGTAGAATTCCCTTAGTGGAATGTCCAATGGGACTGATTTGATATCCCATTGTGTTGGGATTATGTGATTGATGCTGGCGTAATTCGAGGGGTGTGATACCTAAAGTTACAAGCGATTCCATTGAGATAGTGGCGCAACCGCCGAGTAAACTGCGATCTGGGAACCGAAGCGTAATTCGAGGGGCGTGATGCCTAAGGCTACGAGCGATTCTACTGAGATAGTAGCGTAACCGCCGTGTGGACCGCGATCTAAGGCGACAACCATGGCGAAATTCAGGAGTGATGAGAAATCTAAGTTACAAGCGATTCTACTGAGATAGTAGCGGAACCGCCGGGTGACTGTGATCCATGGGGGAACGGACTTTCCATATCCATTTTTAAAAGAATTTTTAAAAGAATTTTTAAAAGTATTTTCACTGGGAGTTGAAGCAAGTATGTTTAGTACTTGGACATTTTTAGTCTTGCGCCTGGCCAGCGTATGTCTAAAGTCTGTGAGAACGACGATAGACTTGTTAAACTTTGAGTTATCAAGTATTTTCAAAACTTTGAATAGAAAATCAATAATCTGAAATTAGAATTACATAATTCTAACTTAATGAATTAAGGAAGAAGATCTTTTTGAATATCTTGAAAGTCCACAGTTTTGGATAAGATGTATTATGCAAATATTTAGCATGAAAGATTTCAAGTTTAAAAATCTGAGTTTTGTAAATCAAAAGAATTAGTGAAAGACTTTTGTGTCTTGATTACTGAAATCGATAAACAAAACTAGTAAAATGAAATAAATGGAATGAATCCTATATTTATTTATGAGTTTGAAACTGAGTGAAATTATGTAGGATATAAATATCGGTGAGATTTTAGCAATCGTTTTCCTAACTTATAATTTCGGGACGAAATTCTTTTAAGTAGGGGAGACTGTAACGATCTTAAATTTTGAACAATTTAATTTGTAAATATTTAATTTATTTTAAATATTTAAATGATAATTTGACTTAAATTTCAAATTTTCAGAATGAATTGGTGATTAAAATTTAGAATTTAATCTATTTAAAAGTTGAATAGAAATTTGAATTTTGACTTTGAAGTTGAAATTTAATATTGAACTTATATTTTAAATTTGGATTAATGATTTAGAAAAAAATAATTTGGATTTAAAATATGAAAATAAATAAAAATATATATATATATATATAATAAAATAAATAAAGAATATATACTAGTTAAGATTTTTTACAACATAATTTTAACAAAAACTAATTAAATTTAAAAGAGAAAATAAAATAAAATAAAATAAAATAAAAAATAAAAAAAAAAAGAAGTAAACCTTACCTTACTTTGAGCATTCCTCCATACCCATGATACATGCCGTGTTCCATGCCTTTCATCACGTAATTGCACGTCGCCTCTTTTCTATTTTATACCCGACCCCTCTCCTCATTACTTCATTCATACGAAAGACAAAAAAAAGAAATAAAAATGGCGGCCGTGTAATCGTTTTCGTTCGCCTTCAGAAATTAGGGCTTTTCAAATCAAAGGCACCGGCCTCGATCTGATTTGTGTTGCCTTGCTCGATCGATTCTCGTTGCTCTCTCTCTGGCTACTTCGAGTTGATGGAGTTCGACTTTCCTTCGATTCGAGATAAGGTGAGTTTCTAACTCACGATAATCTTCATGCAAGTTTTTGAATTTGTTTGAAGTGAATTTCTTGGTTGCATGCTATGTTGTGGGGTGATTTGGCTATCTTTGGCTCGGCTAATTAAATTTTAAAATGATATGCTCAGATTTGTGACTGCATGTTGGATTTTTGTTTCTAGTGGCTGTTATTTGCTAAATTTGCTTGGATTTTGAACTGATGAAAACAGATACTATTTGGTTTTGTTTTAAATTTGATAAGAGCAGATACTATGGATTTTTAATTTTTAAGAACTGATGAGAGCAGATGTTATTAGTTTTAAGTTTTAAACTGGTAGGAACAGACAGTAATTGTGATTTGTTTTAAATTGATAACCACTGATACTTTCATAACTTTGTTCTTTTTAAATTGATAATAACAGATACTATTTGGGTTGTTTTAAAATTGACAAGAACAGATACTACTTGGTTCTGTTCTAATTCTAATAAGAACAGATACTGAAATTTGTTTTTTATTTAAATTAATAAGAACAGATGCTACCAAATTTTGTTTTTAAAACTAATAAGAACTGATGCTACTTGATTTTTAATTAAACTGATGAGAATGGATGTTATAAATTGTATTTTTAAATTGATAAGAACAGATTCTACTCAATTTTTGATATGTGTAATTTGTTTTTTTTTTTTACTGATAAGAACAAATGCTAATTGGTTTTGTTTTTTTTACAATTGATAAGAACAGATGCTATGCCAAAAACTTTGCTTGTTTATGTTGCTGCATGTGTTGTATATATGTGCCTATAAACCCCCCCTATGGTTTGATGTTTTGCTGTGTATCATGCTTGCATGTCTATATATGAATGACCTTAGTTATAAAGGTCTGAACATCTTATAATCTGAAAATAACAAAATTTACAAGTTTAAACAAATTGTTTGATGAAAATGATTCATGCTAAAGTTCTTGGAACCATTATGTGATTATGTATTTATGCATATGCATGTCACTGTGAGTAAACTTCTTTTTAAAAAACAGTTCTTCACTTTTAAAAAAATCAATGCTTGAGCAAGCATTAGAACTTAAGTTAAAAGTAAACTGTCATTTGAAAAAAAATCAAAACTGCTATGATTTGAAACTGCATTGCCTGCATTTGAAGAATAACTTCACAATTTTTAAGGGTTGCTTTAAATTAGTGGTGCAGGTGTTCTGATAGAAGTAAACATGTTATTTGATCTTGTTTGTGATAATGTTTGTGTATACATATATAAATATGTATGTATGAATAGCTGGTGCCAGAAACCCATTTGCATACTTATCTCTGCCTTAAAACCCAGATTCTTAATGGAAATTCATTTCCACTTGGTTTGTTTCTCTGTTTGGTTTGACAAGTTAACAAAAATTGTTTGTTCAGTGTAAAATCTTGGCTATAAATCAAAATCTAGCTTTATTTAAGAACTGTTGTCTCTGTAAACAACAGGACCAGTTATGTTCCAAATATGAAAAATCAAAACCATCTTAAATCATTGAAATAAGTTTAGAACTTGAATGCATTTTAGAAATCATGATTTTAAAAAAATATCACAATTTTTAGTGAACTGTTGTGTGAGCATTTCTGTTTTGAACAAAATGAGGAGTATTGGGATTTATACATTCCTCTGGGTAATATGAACATGCCTGTATTTTAGTTCCCTGTTATCAACTAGCCCTGATTATGTTTGCTTCAAAACTTCTGTTGACCTGTTGCAGTCCTGTAGTTGCATTCATTGGACATTTAGCCTTGTCCTGTAGTTGTACTGCATTGTGTAAATTCATAATACATGAATTGCTGTTGACTTCGGGTAACTTCGACACTTTCATCTCGAGCTTGTGTAATTTGAACCTGTTTTGGTGTGCAGTGTGCCCTGTACTGCAGTTTAGAAACAACATAAATTTTAAAACTATTGTCCCTGTTGTAACCCTGTTTGGTTGAAGTTCCTAGCATGCACGAAGTAATTTTATGTTTCTACAGGCAAATTATTATTGCCTCATTTTATAGACTTAACAAATAACTGAAAGATGTAACACAATTTTAGTCAGAACCAACAGTTGCAGGAGTGCTGCTGCCTTGCCATATTAATTTTTTATATGTTCATCTCCAATGATTTCATTTTGGGATTTAAGTGGCACATTCCATCTGCTAATATTTGATGCTTCATGACACTGTCAATTACAGCTTGCATTATTGAACTTCACTGCCCTGTACACGATAATTTTACAGGCTTCATTTGATGCATTTGTTTCGCTGTTGCCTCTGTGTTGCCTCTGTTGTTTGTCTTTGACCTTATATCTCCATACTGTTTTGTTCAAATTGGCACTGGTTTTGCCTTGAGCCTTTTCTTTGCAGTGATTGTCCGATTTGCGTTTGGTGTACATGTGCTGGCGAGGCAGTGCACATGTGTGCAAAGTATACGTGTGTACTGCAGCCACACGAGATCGACAGATTTTAAAAAAGTTAAAGTTGTTAATATGAAAATCCATAATAGATTAAAATTGATTCATGTGATCCATTTTATTCAGTTCATTTCAAATTTATTTACTTGAGTTAAGATTAATCCTGACTCGAGTGTTTTTGTGTTTTATAATTAACGCTCGGGTCAGACCGAGTATTTATACAGCTTGAAGATTTTCAGGCCGCGAAGTTAGAGAGAGGGGGATTAAAGCACTCTACTAAAGTTTTCAGTAAAATTTTTCTTTGTACTCTAAAAAGATATATTCCGCTGTATAAGAATTTAATGCATTGTGCAAACTCTGATATATGTATGTAAGAAAAGTTCAATTATGAATAATATTATGATTATTCTGTGATTCTGTGGCTGATTCTGTTTAAACTTTATAAACTGACTAACAATTCGTCATTTTGAACGTTTCTAGTTGGTTTAATTACCGACTAGAGGCGGTCAGAGCGGCGGGTCGTTACATTATATATAAGACGTATATTCAACAGTTTATATATATGTTATAACTAAAATATATATATGCTAGATCTAATATATAACCTGTATATATACAGTATAAACAACAAATCATATACATACCACACACGCACACCCATATATATATATTTATTAACAAATAGTATGTATACATCAATATATATATATATATATATATATATCTTAAACTAGATACCTACCTATATATATTAGAAAGCATGCAAGTGGAGGAGCCATCGGGTTAAGGGATGGCTGTGCTTATAAAACACGCAAGTAACGAGTCGGAGGTTGACAGGGCAGAGATGGATGCGGCCGCTGGTCGTGGATGAGGTGGGTGCGGTTGTGGGTGAGAAGAAGGAGGAGGCGAGCTTCGTTGGGGAGGATGGAGGGTTGAGGAACAGGCGGCGTGGCTTGGTGGCTAGTGCATGAGATATTGAGGAGGATGGAGGTACGAGGTGTAGGAGTGGATCTGCTAGGAGGTGCTGAGCAAATAAACCTTCTGCCATGAGGAAATAAGAGCCAGAGGAGGAAAGAAAATAAGTGAGGAAGAAGATGATTTTCCTATCATAGATTTTGGAAATAAAGTAAAGAAATGGAAAAATAAAAGGATGAAGTTATAAAGGATTAAAAGTGACCTGTTGCCAAATGAATAAATGTATACAAACATTTTGATTTTCGAACCGGTTTTGGGATGGCAACAGTCCTCCTTGGATTGAGCTGAATAATAAAATCAAATTATTATTAATTGAGCATCACGTTTCAAATTTGAAACGTAAAGTAAAATATAAAGTCAAGATTTTGCTGTGACGCCGCACCTCTATACCCACGCTAGCCAAGGACATACAGGGTAATGCCGTCAACTAACACGGAGAATAAGGCTGGTTGGGAGCGACCATCTATAACCTTGCTCTAACTATCTATTGAACACATCGACAATAGTCATACCAAGCAGATCGACATATCCAATGAATACTTAAAGAAAAACCATAGGTGGTTGGAGGACCTACCAGAACAGAATATAACAACTCAAATGTAATATACATCACAGAACAGTAGATCATCGTATACGCATATATTGGTACATAACAGAGTTTACAAACCGATACACGTCGAGTGGTATAGCAAACCACAATATATAGATGAATCCAAAAGAATACATATCAGAGTTACAACAAAAAGGACTACACAAAAACTATAACAAAAAGGAACAAGCTGAATAGTCCATGCGGAAGCAAAATAGGCTAAGTCCAAAAGCACCTAACCTGAAACATCTCGGTCTGACCCGAGTATAAAATACACGGGTCAGTCTAGCTAAACAAATCAGTTAGACATACTGAACAACAATAACCTGCAAGGTCACAATGTATAACAAACATCTCTAAAAGAGCTAACACAATCATCTAACAAAAAGATGAATCATATCATAACAAGCCTCATATCATCGGCAACTCATAGAAACAAAGGATAGGAATATCCCAAAACAAGCCATAAAGGCAAATAACAAATAACAATGAAGGTAACACAAGCTCCATAAGGTAATCGCTACATATCATGCGGCTCAAAAAGACCAACATCGAAGGGCGATACCTAGGGAATATACATATCAATGAAACATCATAAAATTTGCACGTGCTCAGTACTGTATAAACAAGGATCCATGAGCTCGAAGACTCCAAACCCAAATATCGCTCGAGCGGCTCATAAAGACCTAACTCCGAAAGCGATATAATAGGGCAACAAACCCGAAGGCACAAACCCGAAGGTACAAACCCGAAGGCAACATACCCGAAGGCAATATACCCGAAGGCAACAAACCTGAAGGAGAGTCCGAAGACACTATCCCAAAGGCAACAAACCGTAGTGGTGAAGGTCCGAAGGCCCAGTACTGGACACTACTAACTGGCAGAATGTGTCACAACTCTCGAAAAGGAATCCGAAAAGTGGTAACGTGAGTCCCATAACCACTTGTTTGCACTAAACGGTTTACTATCCGTTAGTTAATTTCACACTCAAAGCAGTACAAAGTTCACCTCATCTCATTGGTAAACCAGACCAAAAGGTCAAAACAATCAATCGAATAGGTCGGGGATTAATCGGAAAGATAAACGCACGGTTTCATGGTCCGTGTTTTACTTAACCATTTAATCTCCTTTCCACTCCGCTCGAAGTGCGAAATTGTGTATGTGCATTTAAATAGAATTTATAAATTAGAGAAGCAAGCCTTTAGTACAATTTAGAAGATTATTTTATAAAAACCCGTGGATTGAAATTAAAAAGGAATCATCAAAGTCAAAATAAATGATAACAACAAATAGGATCATCACGAATCGATTCAAATTGGAAATTCAATCCCAAAAGGCAAAGTGGGCTGAAATAGCAAATTCAGTTGACTAAATAGAGAATTCAGTTGACTAAACAGCAAATTCAGTTGACTAAAAAGAGATTTTCAGTTGACTGAATTCTGCCTGGAAACTTTCTGTTTCCAGGTTCAGTCGACTGAACAGAGAATTCAGTCGACTAAACCATGCCTGGAAACTTTTTTTTTCCACGTGCAGTCGACTGAACAAAGAATTCAGTCGACTGAATCTTGCTTGGAAACTTTCTATTTCCAGGTTCAGTCGACTGAACAGAGAATTCAGTCGACTAAACCATGCCTGGGCTGTTTTTCAGCCTATTCAAATGAAGAGCAAGCTCTTCCAAAATGCAACCGGACGAACATTGGCTCTAAGGGTTTGTGCCAATAGGAAACCCAGCCCTATATGCTTCGCGATGCATCACCAAAACATGATCAAAACATCAAAGTTAGGATTTTAAAGATTTGGACCCAAAACACTAAAAATTGGAATATTCAGCAATTCAACCCAAACCAAAAGCAAATGCACATGAAGAACTGTTAGGAATTCATACCCAACAACCAAAGATAATTATAGTCATAGATGTGAGATAAAAATCTCACATTTAACCCAAAACAAAGAAGAAGAAGGAGCTCAATTACAAGGAGAAGACCAACCAATCTCCACTTCAACCAACAAGCTTCAATCTAAGATCAAAACAAGTATTTCCTAAGTTAGGTTTAGGAAACTTTCTGAAATTGAAGAGGAAAAGAGTTGGAGAAGATGAAGAAGAGGCTTACCAACAACTTCACTTTGATTTTGGAGCAAGAATTCAAGTTTGCAAAGTAAACTAGGGCTTGGAATTTCTAATTCCTCTTCCTTTCCCCCATTTTCGGTTTTTAGCTTAAGTTTAAAAGTGAAAATGAGTGAATGGGAAAGAGAGGGACCGAGTTAGGGTATTGAACTGGCAAATGGGCTGAACCCAAACCTAAAACCCAATTAGAAAAAGCAGCAAAATTCAACTTACTCCAAACATATAAAAGTTTATACTTAAAAAGATCGCAAACGCCATTTTGGACTCAATGGAGGTGGTTTCGAGTTTCAATTCGTCCGTTTGCAAAAAGTAACATTTCGGACCAAAAATTCGACTAACGACAGTATATTTAAATAAAACATTTAAATATAAAATCGTTAAATATGCGGGTTGTTACATTTGCCACCGTTACAATGAACAGTTTATTGTTTTCGGCATGTATCGGACCTCAAATACAGAAATAAATACACCGTAGAGATCGGCTCGGTGAGACGATCATAATGGTGTACATAAATCGGCGAAAGGACCATCCGATCAAAAGCCGTATCGGACACTGGTGTACATTGCTATTCCGTATGGAAAAATACAAACGGAGCTAGAAGCATCCGCAATTTGCGAAACAAATTACACAGTCTTATTCAGAGTGTTCTAAATAAATATCCTCATGTTGACATATTTATGTTTTGGAACACCTTTAAATTCAACTGTTATTAACTGGTTTAAATCGAAACAAAATTACACAGTAAAATAAGCTTTCATATAAACTGATAAATTTTACTGGTTGCTATGCTTAATTAGACGTATTCCAAATATTAAATTTTTATTTCAAAATTTGAAAATTTGAAAATATCACCAAAATTCTATTAAATATGTAAATAAAACCTTTAAAAATTATTAAAAATTTACGTGTCATTACACTGTCCTCCACTCAAAACTTTTCGTCCTCGAAAAGGAAGGAGGTAGGAGAATAGAAACAACCAGAAAGAAAATAGATTTGAAAAACAAAATAAAACAATTAATTTAAACCGTATAAATTCAATTTAAATTTATTAATATTCAACACTTGCTTTTATCCATTTGGTTTTACTTAAGTTAAATCAATATTAACTATTTCCAAATTCATTATCTTATTATCCAATTATCTTTAATTAACAATTTCAAAAATTAAAATTTTGAATAGTCATTTATTATAATCATATTTATTCAACAAATTTAAACTTTTATTTTTTCCAAACTGTTATTAAATTTATTCCCGTAAAATATCTAATCACATATATTAAGTATGATTACATTTATTGTGACTATTCTAATTTATTTTAAATTCCTTTAACACCACTTATATTGTATTTTATTCAATTAACTTTCATTCTATTTACCACTATTAACCCTTTTATAACTAAATTTTAAATATATAACATTTATTATAACCACTCAAATTTTATTTATAAAATCTTTTTTATACCGTATATTATCCAATTACATTGTTAACTTCTAACAATTAAGATAAGTTATATTGGAATGCAATTGAATATTATACAAATAAATTTTTTCCCAATTAAATTATTCAAGTTTACATATTTATTCAAAATTTTGGTTTAATTTTATAATTGAAATCGTCCTTTAAGATAAAACTTTAGGAATTAAATTTCCGATCAATTTTCAAATTATTTTAGAGATAAATAAATATACATAATATATATCAAATCAAAATTTTAAATCATATATCACATATATTATAAATCAAGTCATATTTTTAGAAATCCAAATCAATTAAATTCTCCAACGCAAGACTGTAGCAAAACTACAGAATGATCTCTTCACTTCGAAACTCAAAAATGAATGTCGATGATGCTGCAGTCATTACCAAAATTATTTTCCAGTGATAAAGAAAAGAGCACGGATTTAACCAATTAAAATTTTCTTTGAAACAATTTCTACTTGAAATACTTTAAATAATACACCCTTTAAAACTTTAAACACAATGTTTGAACCATCAAAAATTAAATTCTTAGTTTCTTTTTTTAAATTCATTTAAATTTGCAAATTAATTTATAGTCATGTTTATTATTTATGTATGAAACCAAAGCCAATAGTTACAAGATATATACAAATCAAATATTATTTCTCAACCTTCAAAAATTCAGAAAATTTTACTAATATATAATATAATTATACAAAATTTATTCATTTACTAATTTTGAAAACAATACTGTGTCCGTTTGCTCTGCTCAAGTATTTTGGAGATCCTATCCATAGCGTTGATAACCTAAATCAACATCAACAACTCAAACAACACAATATCTAAAACATATTAATATAGATTTACAAATATACTATACAGGAATAGATTTTCAAAGCAAGGATAGAGTATCAAATTTGATTAACTCAAATCAAAGAAAATTTTGATTTGAGAATAAGTTGGAACGAAAGATAAGGTGATTAACTATTCGAATAAGGAAAGGGATAAGCTTATATAAACCGCGGGCAACCTTAACCGAGTCAACCGTGACTTCAAGAATGACATTGATGTGGAATTATAAGGCGGATCTTTATTCGATCTCAAGAGGTAGAATTCGAGACAACAAGAGATAATAGCATCTAACCGAGGATTTAGGAACCTCCGGTGAATCAATGTCTATTGTAAAGGAGTTTCACCCCTTTTACAAGCCATTCGAAGTGCAGTTATGGGATAGTCCAGAATCAAAAGAATATGAATAGTGAGGGACAAGAATGGATTTTGGAACTATAGGGAACGTTTCAAAATTCAAAGGAAATTGAGTCAAAAAAGTAGATATTCAAGCTCAAATGAAGTTGATTTTGTAAATAAATTTACCATATATGCTAAGTTCTGCCTACGCCAGAGCTCTGATACCAACTGTAACAAACCGATATTTTTGGCCATTCAAATCGACAATAAAACCAAACTTGCTGGACATGAATAGCTCAAAATACCGAATTGTTAATGTAAATTTGGCAAAACTCAGAATATACAAAAAATAAATAAATCACAGTATCATAGACACAGAGTAATATAATGCAGCAGAAGTAAAGAGATAGTAGTTCATGAAGCTACTATATAAATACACTAGAGTTATACAAGATAAAATAGAAGTTTCAATATGATAATCAAGTACAATCAGAATACATCATTGGAATCAATTGGATAACTGAAATGGAATAGATAGCCGGATCTTCAAGCAAAGCTCCAACTCTGAAGGTGAGTCTTAAATGTTGTATCACTTAGCCTGACCCGTGCGTAAAGAAAAAAACAAAACACTTGAGTCAGGACATACATACTTATACAATGTAAACCAACTCAAGTAAACTGTAATATAAGGTACACGTAACTTAAAGATTGCTTGGGACCGCCCATACTCTAAGATCCTTTAAACTATTTACTACGTAGTAATATTTCGCTATTATAATAATGTCTATAGTAAAATAAACTTCTTTTAAAAAGCGTTAAGGGGTTACCTATATAGCGCTTAACACGTAATAGTCCCAGTAGTCCATCCAGTATCAATGTCCATCTTCATATGGAAGCCACCAGAGGATACCCCACGGGCAACGGGACAAAACAAAACTTGTACAAGGCACAATAGGATAGGTGAAATGGTATAACTAGGCAATTCCAGGGTAGATTTACCAAATACTATTCGGACTGGTGGTGACGCATAACCGCCCTCCTCGAGCCACAACCCCAAAAATCAAAAGGGCCCTAATCAATCACAAAGTAATAGAATGGTATCGAAGGAGTGTGTCTGATAAGAGGAGCTACCTCACTGGCCCGGAATCTCTCCTGCTTTAGCCACCTTATGCCAACTCACGGAAGTCGGGTCAATCTATATAACTTAATAGAACGTCACCACCATCCTACTTCATTCTGGAATCTCCACCGCGTACAAGGTTGTTAAAGTGGTTTTCGGTATCGACAAAGAGTATGCCCATATCCGATCCCGGTATCTTTAACAACCAACCGTTACTATAACCCATGGATATTTATTCAAAACATTTATTTTCCAAAGCCGTTTAAAATTAAATACCATTACTTTCCAAAATAATATCCATTTTCAAAAATAAATACTATATTACTTCCTTTTAAAGCCAAATCAGTATATCATTTAAATAAACCCAAATTTCGAAATCACTGAATATTTCCTTCAATTTATTAAACACGAAATATTCCTTTAGATCATCTTAAGCCAAACCGCTTTATACATCATATTTTTAAATCTTCAATTTCAATGAGTTTCAAATTAATATATTTAAAGACAACTCTTAATTTAATACAATTCAAATAATTTCATTTCCAAAACCAAAGTACTTTCAAAGTTATAACAAATCTGAAACAACACTTTGGAACCATATTAGTTTGAAATCACAATAATATAGAAATGTTATCATTTGGAAATCATACTACTTAACATCATAACCCTTTGGAAATGTTATTCTTTTGAAGACCGTAATACGTAGAAAATCATAACACCTTTAAAATCATCTTCATTTAAACCATTTAAATTCAGGGTCAGAAACTATTTATTTCGAAATTGTAACATTTCTAAGTTCATTCATTCATTTATACAATTTCCAAATCATTGTAAATTTCAGCTACAATAACACTTATTACATGTTACGGTAGATATATTAGTATTTCAAAACATTGTCAAATTCAAAAACAGCAGCACTTATAATATGCTACAATAGGTATTTAGTTATTTCAAAACAGCTCAATTTCAAAAACAGCAGCACTTATCAAGTGCTGTAATAGGTGTTTAGTTATTCAAAACAATTCAGTTTAGAAACAACGGCATTTATAAAGTGCTGTAGTAGTTATTTAGTTATTTTCAGAAATAGTTCAAATTCAAAAACAGCAGCACTTGCAAAGTGCTACAGTAGGTATTTTGTTATTATTTCAAAACAATTTACTTTCAGCCACAACAACTCTTACAAAATGCTGCAGCAGCTTTATTATCATTTCAGAATATAGTTAAGTCTCGGAATTGATAGCACTTAACAAATGCTGTCTTAAAACCACAACATTTCTTAAGTGGTTTTCGGTATCGACAGAGTATATGCCCATATCTGATCCCGGTCTCTTTAACAAACAACCGTTATTATAACCCATGGATATTTATTCAAAACATTTCTGTTCCAAAACCATTTAAAATTAAATACCATTACTTTCCAAAATAATATCCATTTTCAAAACTAAATACTATATTACTTCCTTTGAAAGCCAGATCAGTATATCATTTAAATAAACCCGAATTTCCAAATCACTGAATATTTCCTTCAATTTATTAAACTTGAAATATTCCTTTAGATCAAACCAAACCACCTTATACACCATATTTTTAAATCTTCAATTTCAATGAGTTTCAAATTAATATATTTAAAGACAACTCTTAATTTAATATAATTTCAAATAATTTCATTTCCAAAACCAAAGTACTTTCAAAGTTATAACAAATCTGAAACCAACACTTTGAAACCATATTACTTTAAAATCATAACAATATAGAAATGTTATCATTTGGAAATCATACTACTTAACAACATAACCCTTTGGAAATGTTATTCTTTTGAAAATCGTAATACTTAGAAAATCATAACACCTTTAAAATAATCTTCATTTAAACCATTTAAATTCTAGGTTAAAAACTATTTATTTCAAAATTGTAACATTTCTAAGTTCATTCATTCAATTATACAATTTCCAAATCATTATAAATTTCAGCTACAACGACACTTATTAGATGTTACGGTAGATATATTAATTTCAAAACATTGTCAAATTCAAAAATCGCAGCACTTATAATGTGCTACGGTAGGTATTTAGTTATTTCAAAACAGCTCAATTTCATAAACAACAGCACTTATCAAGTGTTGTAATAGATGTTTAGTTATTCAAAACAATTCAGTTCAGAAACAACAGCATTTATGAAATGTTGTAGTAGTTATTTAGTTATTTTCAGAAATAGTTCAAATTCAGAAACAGCAGCACTTGCAAAGTGCTATAGTAGGTATTTAGTTATTATTTTAAAACAGTTCACTTTCAACAACAACAACACTTACAAAGTGCTAAAGTAGCTTTATTATTATTTCAGAATATAGTTAAGTCTCAAAATTGATAGCACTTAACAAACGCCGTCTTAAAACCACAGCGTAACAACTCGGGGTTTTGCACCAATTAATTATCGTCAAATGGCGATTAATTCTGCTGGCTAATTGCTGTGGGAGTTTTTAAATTAGGTTTAATTTTTTTTAAATTTTTTTATGGGTATGCGGGCTTTAAAATTTAATCTCGGCCCACGTTCTTTTTATTTTGGTGCTGTGATAATTAACTAAGGACGATGCTCGTTCCTCCCTCATTCATTTTTGCAAGCCCTAAAATACGAACGAAAATGGCTGCTCGTTCTTCTTTCTTCAGAAATTAGGGTTTCGGTAATTTGATGATGCCGATTACAAATGTTCGATTCAATTTGATTTCCTTGCTTGATTAGTTGATCGTCTCTTCAGATACCTTCGGCAGCTTGATTGATTTCGTCATTGCTTCGAACCAGGTGAGTGATTTTTCACTCATATCTAATTCAATTTCGTATATTGCGAATTTCGTTGCATGATTTCTTGGCTATTACGGTGTTGAATTCTTTGACACCTGATTTTGGTTTTCGTTCGTCTGGAATTACTTGAATTTGTTGCTTGCTTTGTTCAGGCCGTTTAATCATGATCGAATGCCATGATTTGAATTGATATTGTTCTTGTTGTTTTCGGTTTTGAATTGATTCTGATGATGGTAATTTTGTTCGACTTTGTGCTATATTGTTCTCGGCCCCTGGTAGCACTTGTTCAATTTCATCTGCTGGCTTTGCCATGATTTTGATTTTGCCTCCTTGTGATGATTACTTCTGCATGTTGTTGCATTATCCACTGTTTGTTCACTTTGATTCTACTGTGTCTTTAATGTTGGCTTGCATTTGATTTTATACATATGATGGCGTTCATGTGTACACCTTATCACTTGTGGTGGTCTGCACGGCGTCTGTTATAGTTTGCACTGTGTAGTCTCTGGTACATTGTTGTACTCGAGTTATTCTAGTGTGCCATTGTTGGTCTTTGTTGCTGTGTTGGCATATCTTTGGTGCACTGACATGAGTACGAGCCTTTTTCACACTGTTGGTTCATGTTGCATTCATTTGCATACCTGTTCATCCTGTAGTTCATTATATCATGTTTGATATAGTTTGCATTTCAGAGGTATCTGTTGTCTGCATGTAAATGTAAACTTGCTATTGCTCGAGATAGCTATCCTCTTCAATTCATTGTTGCATACATGTGTGATCATATATGAATGTTGTTGCACCATTGTTGCTTCACTGTTTCTCTTGTTGCCACTTACTTGGTTCAGTTGTTTGCACTGTGCATTCATGTGCACTTCGTTCACTTGCTTTTGCTCCTCTCTAATCATGGCTGGTCTGGTGATAATGTTCGGCATTGTCACTGACTTTGTACATATGTGTTCAAGCCCCTGTTGTCTGCATTGCTTTATTCGAAATTTGGGTTCATTATGATGGCACCGTGTTATTTTGTCAACCCTTGCAGTTCACTTGCTTATGCTAGTTCAAGTATATGTATGTTGTCATTTCCCTTGTACACTGATGTTTGATGTCATGTTGAATTTGAGAATTTTGTGTTGTATTGAGTTTGTTGGTGCATATGTTTGTTTCTGAGGTACGGGAGTTGTTGTCATACTTCACCGTGACTTTCATGTACTTTGTTCATAGCCAGTTGCCTCTGGTTTGAATTTTGCTTCAAAATTGATACTTTCATTTGCACAATTGAATTTCATGATACATTTGGGTAGTGATGTGAACTTATAGGTCATTCATTGTTGCCCAAACCGATCTTGTTTGATTTCTTGATATTACTGTTAGCTTTGGTTTGGCCTTGCAGTTATGTTGAGTCATAATAGCAGTGACTTGACCTTTGCAGTTTCGACTTGCTGTTAATATTTAGAGTTGTGATGACATCATATACTGTAGTGGCGAGGCAGTGCACGCGAGCGTGTACTACAGCCACACAGTATTGACTTTTATTGATAATTTCAATTGCTTGAATTGTTTCATGTGTTCAATTCAATATAATTTGAAATTGTATTTTGATTTGGTTTAATTTGATCATTTTGTGATATCTAATTACCTGATAGATAATTAGATTATGTGTTTTCTAATTATCGTATCGATAATTAGATTTTGTTGTTTATACTGTTTCACTGGCTTGAGTTTTGCTTTGGCCGCTTACTGTTAATTGTTGTTTAGGCAATTCTGTTGTTCTCTAAATTATCTTCATTGATAATCCTTTTATTTATCTTTGTTGATGATTTGGCTTTGCTGATTCGTTGTTAATGCTGTTATGCATTATATTTACCGTTATCTGATTTCCTTATTAAAGGATTGCATAGGTGAGATTTTGTGATTGTCGTCTAATTGTTATTTAATTATTATTGCTTTCGTGCATTAATAACTGAGTTTGAATTAGTCTGACCCGCGTATTGTTTTCTTTTGAATTAATTCTCGGGTCAGACCGAGTTATTACAGGTTGTTGATATCTTTCTTTGGGTTGCTGCTTGAGCTATGAAGTCTCTTCATATCTTTTGGAGTAGTCAGTGTTATTTCTTAGGATGATATGTATTCATGTATATTATTTACAATAATGTATTGTATATGTAACTTCCAGTGTCGACAGTTGTAGTTGTATTGCATGTATAGTATCACATGTATTTTGACTGACTTCAGTTATACATATATGAGATTTGATATTATCCGTGTTCTGTGTTTATTTTATCTGTGTTATTATTATATATGTGTCCTAAACTATAATGAACCATCATAGTTCGTTTTATACTAGAATTGGACATGTTTATGAGAGTAAATAAACGAAGAGATGAGAAAACATCACTCCTACCGAGGTAACCAATACTAGTGTAAGGCCTAAATACGGATGGCCACTCCTATCCTGCCTTATTCTTCGTAATAACAGACAGTATTTATTTTTAATACTCTTTGTTATTGTGAGCATAGAGGTGGGGCGTCACAGTTTGGTATCAGAGCGAGGGGTTTATGGACATAATATAGAACTTTACTTGGATGGAACATGTGTTACAGCTATTTGTTGATGTTTTTAATTGTGCTTTGATTCGAAACTATAGTTTTGAAATTAAGATGAAAATTTTAAGTATCTTTATTTAAAAATAAAAGTGAAATTGTGTTTTGATAATTGATTAATTTGTGTTCTGTTCATCATAGTGCGCAATAGAAACAGTGAGACTGTCTTCGCTGAGTATAGCTAATAACCCTTTTGATTTAAAAATAAAAATATGAAAATGAAATAAATTACATTGTGTTGTTACATAGATGTGTTTATTTTTATTTTCTTTGAAAATTTTCGAATTCGATTTGAGGATCCGAAGCGATTGCAGTTATGTGATTTTTGTTGAGATTTTTGCTGTTTTAAGTATCTTCATTGAAGATATAACCGAGTGATTCATTGTTAATCTTGTAGTGTGCGGGCAAATATGAGTTGCACGTTACTGCATTAATTTTACGTTGAACCGGTGTTTGGTTTTAAATGTATTTTGTTGCTGTTATTTTTATAACGGGATTTTTACACCGGTGCTAAATTTTTGATGCACGATGCTTTGTTGACATTTTTGATGAATGAAAATTCACTGGTATTATATTTTGATGCGAATTATTTTGATGAGATTTTGACGTATAAAATTACTGTCGCTTTGTCTTAAGTAACCATCAATTTTAAAGTGAATTTGTAAGCGGTTATTCCGCAATGCTGATTTGGTATCCGTTTTTACGGTGTTTTGAGAAGTGCAATTTCCTTGTCAAAATTGCTATAGATGTTACTATTTTAATCACGTGTTTTAAAAATCGTATTAAAATAAACTTGTTTTCAAAAAAAAAATACAGTTTGCGCTTTCAAAAGAATGAGGAAGCGATATAATTGCTTCAGCAAAATTGAGGACTATGAACCTTCACTTTTACTAATTCGCTTAATTCCGGACTTGTCCGTTTGAGAACGTAAAATGTTGTTTATTTAAAATATACAACTTTGCACTTTCAAGGAAACGATGAAGAGATTTAAACGATTTAGGAAAAGTGCGGAGCATGGAACCACATTTTTACTATTTTGGTTAATTCCGGACTCGTTAATCGAAATATTTGCTGTTTCATGATTTTGATGATTTTCGTGTGCTTTCGAGCCACTACGTTGGACCTTCGGGTCATATGATGGACCTTCGGGTCAAATACCAGTACCAGGCCTTCAGGTCATATGTTGGACCTTCGGGTCATTTGTTGGGCGCCAAAATTATGATGACGTTACTTGGTAGGCTTCGGCCATATGTTGTTGCACGTGCGACGTGGCTTAGACTCGCCTTATGATGGGATCGATCCACCTTTTATGTTGAATTTTTAGTTATCTTAATTGATTCTAGATATTTGTTGCTTGTAATTATCTGCAGGTAATTAGATATTTGTTGATTTGAGTTCTAATTATCTTTGTTGATAATTAGATATTTTTTGATTTGAGTTCTAATTATCTTTGTTGGTAATTAGATATTTGTTGATTTGAGTTCTAATTATCTTTGTTGGTAATTAGATAATTGTTGATTTGAGTTCTATTTATCTTTGTTGGTAATTAGATATTTGTTGATTTGAGTTCTAATTATCTTTATTGATAATTAGATATTTGTGGATTTGAGTTCTAATTATCTTTGTTGATAATTAGATAATTGTTGATTTGAGTTCTAATTATCTTTGTGGATAATTAGATAATTGTTGATTTGAGTTCTAATTATCTTTGTGGATAATTAGATATTTGTTGATTTGAGTTCTAATTATCTTTGTGGATAATTAGATATTTGTTGATTTGAGTTCTAATTATCTTTGTCGATAATTATATAATTGTTGATTTGAGTTCTAATTATCTTTGTCGATAATTAGATATTTGTTGATTTGAGTTCTAATTATCTTTGTCGATAATTATATAATTGTTGATTTGAGTTCTAATTATCTTTTTTGATAATTATATATTTGTTGATTTGAGATTTCTGATTATCGTTTTTGATAATCGAATATTTGTTGTTTCTGATTATCGTTTTCGATAATCGGATATTTGTTGTTTCTGATTCTCGTTTTTGATAATCGAATATTTGTTGTTTCTGATTGTCGTTTAGGTAATTAGATATTTGCGGTTTTGCGATTTATGATTTGTGTTTTCTAATTATCTTTGTTGATAATTAGATTTTGCTGTTTTCTAATTATCGTATCGATAATTAGATATTACTGTTTTGTGATTTCTATATTCTAATTATCTAATTGATAATTGAATATTGCTGATAATTGTATATATTAAGTTTTGTTGTCTTTGATTATCTAATTGATAATTATATTTTGTGAGAATTTGTGAATTTCTTTTATGAAATTGAAAGATTTCTCTGGCGTTTGAATTCTTGACCTTTATTTTTATAGCTTAACCAGTTTATGTTAGAAAAATAATTGTTACTGACGACTTTAATTATGAAAATGGCGGGGACACAATTTTTATAAGAAGGGGAGTCTGTAACAACCGGGGTTTTGCACCGATTAATTATCGTCAAATGGCAATTAATTCTGCTGGCTAATTGCTGTGGGAGTTTTTAAATCGGTTTAAATTCTTTTAAAAATTGTTATAGGTATGCGGGCTTTAAAATTTAATCTCGGCCCACGTTCTTTTTATTTTGGTGTTGTGATAACTAACTAAGGCCGATGCTCGTTCCTCCCCCATTCATTTTCGCAAGCCCCAAAATACGAACGGAAATGGCGGCTCGTTCTTCTTTCTTCAGAAATTAGGGTTTCTGTAATTTGATGATGCTGATTACAAGTGTTCGATTCAATTTGATTTCCTTGCTTGATTAGTTGATCGTCTCTTGAGATACCTTCGGTCGCTTGATTGAGTTCGTCATTGCTTCGATTCAGGTGAGTGATTTTTCACTCACATCTAATTCAATTTCATATATTGTGACTTTCGTTGCTTGATTTCTTGGCTATCACGGTGTTGAATATTTGACACCTTATTTTGGTTTTCGTTCGTCTGGAACTACTTGAATTTGTTTCTTGCTTTGTTCAGGCTGTTTAATCTTGATCGAATGCCACGATTTGAATTAATTCTGATGATGGTAATTTTGTTCGACTTTGGGCTATATTGTTCTCGGCCTCTGGTAGCACTTGTTCGATTTCACCTGCTGGCTTTGCCATGATTTTGATTTTTCCTCCTTGTGATGATTACTTCTGCATGTTGTTGCATTATCCGCTGTTTGTTCGCTTTGATTCTGCTGTGTTTTTAATGTTGGCTTGTGTTTGATTTTATGCATATGATGGCATTCATGTGTACACCTTATTTCTTGTGGTGGTCTGCACGGCGTCTATTATAGTTTGCACTGTGTAGTCTCTGGTACATTGTTGTGCTCGAGTTATTCTAGTGTGCCATTGTTGGTCTTTGTTGCTGTGTTGCCATATCTTTGGTGCACTGACTAAGTTCGAGCCTTTTATACACTGTTGGTTCATGTTGCATTCACTTGCATACCTGTTCATCTTGTAGTTCACTGTATCATGTTTGATATAGTTTGCATTTCAGTGGTATCTACTGTCTTCATGTACATGTATACTTGTTGTTGCTCGAGATAGCTATCCTCTTCAATTCACTATTGCGTACATGTGTGATCATATATGAATGTTGTTGCACCATTGTTGCTTCACTGTTTCTCTTGTTGCCACTTACTTGGTGCGGTTGTTTGCACTGTACATTCATGTGTCTGGTGATAACGTTCGGCATTGTCACTGACTTTGTACATATGAGTTCAAGACCCTGTTGTCTCCATTGCTTAATTCGAAATTTGGGTTCATTATGATGGCACTGTGTTGTTTGGTCGACCCTTGCGGTTCACTTTCTTATGCTGGTTCAAGTATATGTATGTTGTCATTGCCTTTATACACTGATGTTTCCTGTCGTGTTGAATTTGAGAACTTTTGTGTTGTATTGAGTTTGTTGGTGCATATGTTTGTTTCTAAAAGTATGGGAGCTGCTGTCATACTTTGTTGTGACCTTCATGTATTTTGTTCATAGCCAGTTGCCTCTGGTTTGAGTTTTGCTTCAAAATTGATACTTTCCTTTGCACAATTGAATTTCATGATACATTTGGGCAGTGATATGAACTTATAGGTCATTTATTGTTGCCCAGACCGATCTTGTTTGATTTCTTGGTATTACTGTTAGCTTTGGTTTGGCCTTGCAGTTGTGTTGAGTCATAATAGCAGTGACTTGATCTTTGCAGTTTCGACTTGCTGTTAATAGTTGGAGTTGTGATGCATCATGTACTGTAGTAGCAAGGCAGTACACGCGAGCGTGTACTGCAACCACAGAGTATTGACTTTTATTGATAATTTCAATTGCTTGAATTGTTTCGTGTGTTCAATTCAATATATTTTGAAATTGTATTTTGATTTGGTTTAATCTGATCATTTTGTGATATCTAATTATCTACTAGATAATTAGATTATGTGTTTTCTAATTATCGTATCGATAATTAGATTTTGTTATTTATGCTGTTTCACTGGCTTGAGTTTTGCTTTGACCACTTGCTGTTAATTGCTGTTTAGGAAATTCTATTGTTCTCTAAATTATCTTCATTGATAATCCTTTTATTTATCTTTGTTGATGATTTGGCTTTGCTGATTCGTTGTTAATGTTGTTATGCATTATATTTACCGTTATCTGATTTCCTTATTAAAGGATTGGATAGGTGAAATTTTTGTGATTGTTGTCTAATTGTTATTTAATTATTATTGCTTTCGTGCATTAATAACTGAGTTTGAATTAGACTGGCCTGCGTATTATTTTCTTTTGAATTAATACTCGGGTCAGACCGAGTTATTACAGGTTGTTGATATCTTTCTTTGGGTTGCTGCTTGAGCTATGAAGTCTCTTCATATCTTTTGGAGTAGTCAGTGTTATTTCTTAGGATGATATGTATTCATGTATATTATTTACAATAATGTACTGTATATGTATCTTCCAGTGTCGACAGTTGTAGTTGTATTGCATGTATAGTATCACATGTATTTTAACTGACTTCAGTTATACATATATGAGATTTGATATTATCCGTGTTATGTGTTTATTTTATCTGTGTTATTATTATATATATGTCCTAAACAATTATGAACCATCGTAGTTCGTTTTATACTGGAATTGGATATGTTGATGGGAGTAAATAGACAAAGAGATGAGAAAACATCACTCCTATCGAGGTAACCAATACTTGTGTAAGGCCTAACTACGGATGGTCGCTCCTATCCAGCCTTATTCTTCATAATAACAGACATTATTTCTTTTTAATACTCTTTGTTATTGTGAGCATAGAGGTGGGGCGTCACACACAGCATTTCTGAAGTGCTAACAATACTAATTTCCGATTTAATATAAAATTTCAGTAACATTAAAACTTCAATTTTAGCCATCTTAACTTATACAAATCATATTTTTCACTTCAAAATATTCATTTGGATATCTTTTAACTAATGATTTATTAAAACAAAATTTTGTAAATATAATATCCAAATTTAACTATACTTCATTTATTAAGTCAAATTTCACCAATTTACTTAACTTTTAATTTAACAATCAACTCAACACTTTATTTAAAACACACATTTCATAAATAAACATTTTGTCATAGTTAATATAACAATAAACTTTTCTTTATAAATTTATTCATTTAGACATCAATTAACTATGATTTCAAGTTAACAAATTTTGTTACAAAATTCCCAATTAAAATTGTATTTCATTTTCTCAATTCAAATTACATTAATCATTATACAAACATATCTATTTCATGAAATAAAATTCGTTACAACCACTAGGCTAGAATTAGTATTCCACATTAAAAAAATTCATTATTAAGTTATTTATCATAAACAAAGATCTTTAAATTACAATTTAAAACCAAATAAAGATTTTTAAATTACCATTAAAACCAAAATCAACTTATAAATTTTGACTTATAGAAAACCAATACCTCTTTATATTTTAGATCTTTAAATCAACATTTAAGTTAAAATTCCATATATTCTAAATTTCAAAATACTTAATAATTTTTGTTTTCTAGAAAAATATTGCTACCATGGGCCTGTATAATATTTTCAAATCTATGTCAAGTGATACGAATATATATCATTTCAATCCTTAATTTAAAAAGAAAAATCCAAGTTCTATCATTTCAAAACCGCAATCGCAAGTAAATCGAATGCAATAAAAATCATTCGAGCCTATCATTTCATCTCATAATGATTTTTCATTATTCTAAAGTCCGTTCGGGTATGTATCATTTCAACCCCTAGTGATAGGGAACTTGCAGTGTGGGATAGCAGAAAATAAATAATAGTATAGCATATAATATCAAAACAGATGATGTAACAGATATATAAATAGCACTTAACATCGTATAAACATACCACATGCATATAAAATTATATATATATATATATATATGTATATGTATATGTATGTATGTATGTATGTATACAAAATCATATTCTAAATTTCAAACATATATTAAATTATATATATATATATATATATTAAAAACCATTGTTTTTAACTTATAACACATAAATTAAAATCAAACATATCTACCATATATAATTTGAAATAAACACATATATATATCTACTAGCATATATTTGGTCAATAATAAAACTACGGACATAGGTGTTTGAAATATAATATTATTATGGATTTGTGGTACATAACCTTCAACCGGAAAAAAACATATATATGCTTGGGCTTAATTACAATTATGACTTCCATCTACAAACATATATAAAACAAAAAATTTAGTAACCAAAATATATATGTAACACTGTAACACATATTATATTATGCAAGACCATATATGTATGCGAAGTTTGTATAATAATTATATTTGTGTAAACTATATTTACAGCAAATAAACAGACTTACATAACTGTCATACTATAAGACTATAATAACATATACACTTTATAAACTCTAATATATATATATATATATATATATATATATATACACCGAAACCAATATATATAGGAAACGAATTGTTTTATATAATATATAAACTAAACCCACAGAAAATATTACCTTATATATAAGACATATATTCAACAATTTATTTATATGCTATAACTAAAATATATATATGCTAGATCTAATATATAACCTGTATATATGCAGTATAAACAACAAATCATATATAAACCACACACGCATACCCATATATATATATATATATATATATATATATATATATATTTATTAATAGATAGTATGTATAAGTCATAATATATATACATATATCTTAAAATAAATACTTACTTATATATATTATAAAGCACGCAAGTGGAGGAGCCATCGGGCTAAGGGATGGCTATGCTTATAAAGCACGCAGATGATGAGTTGGAGGTTGACGGGGTGGAGATGGATTCAGCCACTAGTCGTGGATGAGGTAGATGCGGTTGTGGGCAAGAAGAAGGAGGAGGCGAGCTTCATTGGAGTGGATGGCAGGCTAAGGAATAGGCGGCGTGGCTTGGTGGCTGGTGCACGAGATATCGAGGAGGGCGGAAGTGCGAGGTGTAGGAGTGGATCCGCTAGGAGGTGCAGAGCAAATAAACATTCGGCTGTGATTACTCGAAATTATAGGCAATATCAATTTAATAATCTGTATTAATAATTAAATGGATTTGATAATTTTCTGTTATAATTTTAATTTAAATTAGCAAATTTATTCTTAAAAGAAAATAAATATTTAATTGGTGAATATTGTCTTTAAAAGTTAATAAAATGTTTTCTACTTGTAACTATACATATTTGTATATATTGTAAATAGAAAAGCTTTGATTTAAATTTAACAAATAAAATCATGTTTTCAAATTCTAATATATATTTGGAAATTTGGAAGTTATGATTAAATTTAATATAAAACTTTTCAAAGGTTATTTAAATAGTTAACCATATAGTTTTAAAACACATAAGGTAAATGTTAATTGTTTAAAATATATTTTTCGCTTAAGTTTAAATTTAAGTAAAATTAATAAAAAGGTTTTTTTATTTTATTTTTAAATATTGTTTGATAAATATGATTTGAAAATATATACAAAGGTTTAAAATACAATTTACAAACATATAAAAATATGATACATTAATACATTTAGTAAAATAAGCAATTTATAAATAATGTAATAAACTCTTTTATAAATTATTTAAAATTGACAAAATTGTTATTTTTAAACAATAATAATAATGTGCTGTTTTTAAATATAAATAAATTCCAATAATTATTATCAAAATGAATTTGTGTTTGTTTAAATATATATATAGTGCCTTCGGTTTTGTTTGGACCCGGAACGAACTTGTATGGATTGAATGCTTTCAGAACATCGTCATTGGAGGACGATTAGCATTTTAAGATATATGTGTTCTATAAAGGTAATCACAGCCTCAAGCCTCATCAACTAGGAATGACTAAAATAGGGGAGGTGCAGCAAGGCTAAGTGAGTCACACTCAAGTAGGACGAGATTTTCCTCTCTCTAGAGGTTCATTTTTAATCGGCTGTGTGGGCAGTTGGTTGCAAACAACTTCAAGGTTGTCTTGTTCGAGACTATCTAGTAAGGGATGGTTTCGGCCTTGTGTTGCAGGGGATTTAGGTTGGATCGTTGGTATGGTGATCTTGGCCATGTACTATGACGGGCGGTACCACGGTAGCCCTGCCATTGATGGAAACCCATTCTTCCTACATGCCCTTTACGGTTTTGATTGTATAACCCACTTTGTGGCTATTATGCTGGAATTTAATCATGTAACAATTTCAGCTATTTTTTATTTACTTGAAAACCCTAGATCCAATTATAATATCACTGGATTTCCTATCAAATGTTTTGGTTGTCGTAAGATAAAACTTTTCTGCGTTTATGTGTGGGAAGTCTAATGAGATACCTTTTGTTTTAAAAAGTTTTCAAAGTTAAGCAACTTTAAACCGTTTACTCATACCAGACCCATGTCCGACCCAGAGTCTATTTTCTGTTTTATTAAACTCTTAGATACTCAAATTTTTACGAGTAGCCAAGGGATTTAGGTTAGCTTTGACGAATTCTGGAGGAGATAAGGAGCAGGAGGCATTAGCATTTGTAGATATATAGTGTTTTCATTGTGTGTATATCTCTGTGTTGTATTTTGAGATGTATGATAGATAGGTTTTATAACCGTCTAATGTTGTAATGTAAAGCTGTATAACTCTGATAAATGTTGTATATTATATGATACTTATGTGATTAATATATTTTATTCGTTCTGCTATGAGATTCTGATGTTGTTTCGTTCTTTCTCCTCTATCTTTTCTCTTTTCTATCCCTTTCTTTCTTAATGATGATGCGTCTTTCTGTGAGAGAAAGGCAGGTCATTTCAGTTGGTATCAGAGCGCTAGGTTGAGTGAATACCTAGGCTTTGGAGTGATTTCCTTCTTGAGAGAGCGTACTTGTATTTATATGTATATATATGTATGTATGTATGTATGTATGTACGTATGTATGTATATACATATGTATTTCTACCTATTTGTTGGGTTACCCGTTCGGGTTTTCCAATATGAGTTCTAGAGGTAGGAAGTGTAGTGGTGTGTATAGCATGACTACCAATTGAAGGTGTTTGCGTGTTGAGATGGGAAGTGTATCTGTTGAGGCTGTAGACCCAATACCGTCTCGAGTGAGCTTTGCTGCAGGGTGTAAGGATTTCACCAATCTCTGAAGGAAGACTTTTTAAAGGTTCAGAGTCCATCATTGAAGTGCAAGTTTGGATGAGTAAGAGTTTGGATCCGTCGGATGTGCAGAAGCTAGTGATGGTATCTTGGCAACTTCGGGAAGGAGCAGCTGCGTGGTGAGACGCAGTAACTATGGATGTGTCCAAAGTTGTCTCTTTTGGAGTAAGTTTAAGGAAGTGTGTCGGCATCGGTAATGAAACTAAGTTCAGCAGAGTGTTGTGTTTGGCTTGAGGCCCGAGTTTCTTGAGGAGACATCTTCCCATCTCTAGGCTCTATGTGGGATTGTATGATATGGCTTTGAGATTCGAAGAGCTTTGGATAGGAAGTCTTTGGCATCTGTGTCAGCAGTGCAGCTCGGAGGTGTTCTGTGTGCCGACAGGAAGGTCATCTGGCTAAGCAGTGTTTTAGTGGTGGAGTTTAGAAGCAGCAGAGTGGACCCATTTCTTTGATGGATTGGCTAGATAAGCATAAGCTATTCTGATTGGTAAAGAGAGAATAATTCTTTGGAAATTAGGCAGGCTTGATTGCAAAAGTGACTTGCGATAGTTGAGTGTTCTCTTGGGTAATCTTTTGCGTAGGATCGAGGCATCTCTAGGGAATGTTTGAGATATAGAAGTTGCAGAGATTTTTCCGGATGTCTTCGAAGAAGCCAAGGTATGCCATAACATCTAGAGATTCAGTTTTTGTATCGACTAGGATTCCAAGAGTGATACCGACAGTTTAGCTAGTAGAAGGATGGATCCTAGAGTGAGGGTTTGGTGAAGCAGCTCAGGATATCATGAAACTTCTGAGTTTTCTCTTTTATGGATCTAATGAACCATGTCTTCTGGGATGTATTGAGCTTGTGCTCGTGTTCATCATCAGCATTCTCATCTATTCCAGTTCAGAGTTGTGCAGCGGAAGCAAGGTGGAAGCTGTTCTAGAGTGGAAGCAACCCTAGACACCTTGGAAGTTCGTAGTTTTCTTGGATTAGAGGGTTTCTTCAGGAAGTTTTTTTAGGATCTGAAGGCGAGATTGGAAAGTGCACCTGTTTTATCTTTTCCGGATAGGAGAAGTTAGTTTTGTACCGATGATTGTGGAGTAGAGTTTGTGTTCTTGATTTTGGTTGATTTTAAGATGATCATTTTGTTAGGTTTGTTTTTGGTCCAGTTGGTTCCAAGAAGCATCAGCGAAGGTTGAGCTATACAGGAAGGAAAAAGCCAGTCCAGGATCGTCAGAAGAATTTTGTGGATAAGAAGACGCAGGAAATTTGGATTTCGAAGTCGGGTATTTGATTTTGGATAAGTTTTTTCCGGTCATAGGAGCTATCAGATTTTCTAAGGCTGGGGAAGCTAGCTCCGAGGTATAATGGATCTTTCTGTGTACTAGAAGGGATAAGTGTTTTGGCTTACAGGATTGAATTATCAGTTTGGAAGACTGGGATTCACTATATTTCACGTATCTCTGAGGGAGCACATGTATGATCCATAATTTGTTGTGGAACCAGCAGTTCAGAAGGATATGGTAGTTAAGTCAGACTTGACTATGATCTGATATCATGTTCAGATTGAGATGAGTAGGGGCTCTGGAGCTTAGTAGTTTAGATTGTTTGGATTCGGTAAAGCGAGTATCCCAATGTTTATACCTGGGAAACTCTAGATAGTGTTAGGAAAGTCTATCTTGATTTGTGTCAGGGTCGTTAGATTTGTTTGTTGGAGTAAATTGGTTGTTGTGGATGTTAGTATCTGGCTAATATGCATGCTTTGTTGTTTGGAAATAAAACCTTTGTTGGATTATTAAATTATCTTTGCTTTTAAATTTCGGGGACAAAATTCTTTTAAGGAGGGAGGAATGTGATGACCTGAAATTTTGGGCAATATCAATTTAATAATATGTATTAATAATTAAATTGATTTGATAATTTCCTTTTCTAATTTTAATTTAAATAGGCAAGTTTATTCTTTTAAAAGCAAATAAATATTTAATTGGTGAATTTTACCTTTTATAGTTAATAAAATGTTTTCTATTTATAATGTATATATATTTGTATATATTGTAATAGAAAAGCTTTGGCTTAAATTTAAAAAATAAAATCATGTTTTCAAATTCTAATATATATTTTGGTAATTTGGAAGTTATGATTAAATTTAATATAAAACTTTTCAGAGGTTATTTAAATAGTTAACCATATAGTTTTAAAATAGTTAAGGTAAATGTTAATTGTTTAAAATATATTTTTAGCTTAAGTTTAAATTTAAATAAAATTAATAAAAAGGTTTGTTTTATTTTCTTTTTAAATATTATTTTGATAAATATGATTTTAAATTATATATAAAAGTTTAAAATATAATTTGCAAATATATAAAACAAATGATACATTATTATATTTAGTAAAATAAGTAATTTATAAATAATGTAATAATCTCTTTTATAAATTATTTAAAACTGACAAAATTGTTATTTTTAAACAATAATAATAATGTGCTATTTTTAAAATATAAATAAATTCTAATAACTATTTTCAAACTGAATTTGTGTTTGTTTAAATATATGTGTGTGTGTGTATGTGTGTGTATGTGTATGTATATATGTATATTTGAGTTGATTTTGGAATTTTAAATTTAATTTGAATTTTGATTTAATTTTTAAATTCAAAAGATAGATACTTGAAATATTTGGATTTTAAAATATATGCATTAGATTTTATTTGTATATAATTTGTTTTATAATATTTTCTTTAAAGGAGCGTGTGTATATATATATATTTGGATAAGTATTCATTAATTAGTAGATTAAGTATTAAAGCTTTATATTAACATTTAAAATAAGTAAAAAATTACTTAATGACAAGTGTTAATACATTAAGTTATATTAGTAACATGTGTAAACTAATAAATAAACATAATGACAAATGTTAAGTTTTTAAACAAGTGTCATCATTTAATTTCAATTGTCTTTAATTTTTAATAAATCAAATTTAACTCTATAAATCATTTATCTCCTCTCCTCTCATTCTTTTCCTCTTCAATTCAAAAACTAAGAGAAAACTCAAACCAAATTCTCAAAACGAATCTGATAATTAAATATTCCTCAAACCAGAAACTAATCAAAACAATAACTAGTAAATCATTTTCAAGATCAAAACCAAAAGCATGTACTTTTCTTTAAACCTGAGATCAAGAAAGGAATTCAACTCAGCATAAATTCAAATTCAAACGGAAAATTCAAACTTCGGTTCCAGCAAACAAGATTCAATTCAACCAATAAGCAAGATCCTCAGTTTCAAAATCAAATGCATCAAAACAAGTTATAAAAATATAAAGCATGTCCTCTGTCCTTTGTTTTTAGGTGAGTAAACCCTTTTTTCTTTAAAAACATTTTTATCTATGTTATATCTGATGAATGAAATGATCTTTGTAGAAAGGTAGTGAATGAATTTTGCATGTGTGATATGAATGTAGATGTATGTATATATTGTGTTATGATAAGGAATATCTGTATATATATTCATATATATAGGACTCTGTTGTTTTCACAAGCTCCAGATTTTCTTTTTAAATTTTTTTATCTCCCCATATAAATAATTTCAGGCTATGACTTATAAACGAAATTTGTTCATAACAATGTCATACAAATTCTAAAAATAGTTTCAAATATTTTTATCCAGGAACTAACTCCAGAATATGAAATAACAGAAGAAATCAAAAATAAATCAAAAACCAGTATTTTTAATTCTATGATTTGATCCCATAAACAGATTAGTGATGTGAAATGATGATTATCGATATATGATTTAGGAATTTTAAGTGTGGGAATGATATGATATTTTGAGTTGATCACAATTTGAATATTCGTCGATTGATGATGAACGGAGTGATGATGGTAGTCGTGACCAAGGCTAGAGGTGGTGGGTGGTTTGGTGATCACGAGAAAAATATTGGGAGGATTTATTGAGGACCGTGGTGGAGGAATGTGGCGAACTAGGGTTCGGTGTATCGTTTTTGTCGAGTTGATTGCTGAGCTTCGTGCGGCATTGGTGGATCACTGGAGGTGGTCGCATGGGGGAGGTTAGAAGCAGGATGGCGAGGCGCAACTACGGTTGAGATGACTGCGTTTCTGATGACTGCGACCGGCGGTGCGAGGGGAGTTTGTGGATCCGGTTTTGTTCCAGTTGGTTTTTGGGTTGCTTGATTTTTTTTAGCGCACGTTCGTCGACGTTGAAGGGTCGGAGTGTTCCTTTTGCTAATGGTCGACTTGCTGGTGACGTCGGCAAGGATCGAAGGAGGTCAGGCGATGGGTGTATGTGCACAGGTGCATGGCGTATCAGAGAATTGTAGTGGTTTGGGGAAGAAGCCTGTCAGTTGAAGTCGGTCTCGAGTAATCTTGATTTTGTCCCAGGGTTTTTGGTTTGGCGAGTGTCTCGGGTAGGCTTCAGGGTTTATGATCTTCTATTTCGGGTCTGGGTTGTTTGGTGTTCCAGGTTTTAAATTTAGTAAGTACACATGTTTAAGTTTTAAATTTGATAAAAATGGTGACCAGATTTTAAAATGTAAAGGTAGATTTTTGAATCCAGTTTTTAGGTGAAGCATGAAGAAGCTTTTGAGCTAATAAAATAATATAATAAAGATAACTAGGTTTGAAAAGTTGTAAACTAATGCAAGTTTATAGTAAAAGTTTAACCAAGTTAAAAGTTTAAAAGGAAATTGTGAACTAGGTTTTAGAAGCTAAGAACTCAAGTTTTTAAAAGGTTTTAAAGCTATTAAAATAACTAGTTTTCAAAAGGAAAAAGGTTTTATACAAATTTAAAGATTTAAGTATATTGGAAAATAAATTTGTTTCCAAGCAAAATGTTTCAAACAAATTTTGAAAGATTTAAATGCTAAAGTAAAAGTTTAATTTTTTTAACTTGATTTTATTATTTTAAATCTAAACTAAATGTTTTAAAAATGATTTATGATAATTAAGTCATTAATAAGGATAATGTTTTATCTTAGAGTTAATTAAGATTTAAAGATTTAAGATTAATTTATTAATAAGGTAGTTAATGAGTAATTAATGAATTAATAAATTAATGATTAAGAATAAATTAATTTATAATTAGAATTAGAATTATGATTAATTAAAGATTTATTTAATTGATAATTAAGGACTAATTAATTTAGTGATTAATATTAATTAATTAGAGATTAATTAATTGTTAATTAGAGATTTATTAACTGGTAATTAGGGGTTAATTAATTTGTAATTAATAATGGTTAATTGAAGTTTAATTACTTAAAGAAAGTAATTAAAGAATTGTTAATAATTAATGTAAGATCATTAATTAGGGATTATGAAATGATTAATTAATGTGATTGATTTAAGATAATTAATTAGATTAATTAATTAAGGATAATCATTGTGGAGTTGGTTAAGTATAATTATTTAATGTTATTTATAAAGTGTAATTACTTAGTGAACTAATTAATGGGTAATTACTAGATGTAATTAATTAAAGGATAATTAATTGATGGAAGTAATTTAGGTTTAATTACTTTATGTAATTAATAAGGATAATTAGTTTGTGGAAGTAATTAAGGATTAATTACTTAGTGCAATTGATTAAAGAAATTAATTAATTCTGGAAGTTAATTAAGTAATGTAATTAATTAATAGTAGTTAATTACTAGATATGATTAATCAAGGTTGATTAATGAATGTGATTAATTAAAGATTAATTATTAAATATGATTAATAACTAAAGAAGTAATTAGAGGATCATTAATTAATATAATAATGAAAGTAATTAAAGATTGATTAATGTGATTAATTAAAGAAAACTAATCAATAATAAGTTATTATAGAATAATTAATGTAATTAATTAAGGATTAATGTAATTAATTATAGTTAATTAATTAATGAGGGTAATTAAAGGTTAATTACTGTAAATAGTTAAGGCTAATTACTTAATGTGTAATTAAAGAATAATTAATCAAGGATGATTAATTAAGATGGATAATTAAAGGAATGATTAATTAATTGGTTTATAATTAATCAATGATTAGAAAGCAGGATTTATAAGTAACTAAGGTAATTAATTTAATTCATCAATGGTTGATCAAATTAATTAGGGATGGTGTGGTTAATAAATCTTTGTTATGGATGGCTGAATGATATTGAATGCCTTGAATTGTTTGCTATCTTTGATATGGGATATGTGCTGATCTGTGACATGAGATGCTTTGGTTGAACTATGATGACGTGGATTATTTATTTGTGATGATGTGAATTATCTATCCGTGTGAATATAGGTAATAAATCAAATTGTTTTAACTTTAAAACAAATTGGCTTTAAAAGACGGCGTTTAGGATTTCGGTGAGACCCAAATCGGATTTCCAAATTTGGATATCTGAAAACCACATCGATCCAAATTAAACGATAGGTCTTGAATCTCAAGTGATGATCGAGATGAAGATTCAGAGTGCAAGGGCTGTTGTTGTTAACTCCGAGGGTGATTCCAAAATAAGTGCAACGAGATAGTGCCTTCGGTTTCGTTCGGACCCGGAACGAACTTGTATGGATTGAATGCTTTCAGGACAACGCCATTGGAGGACGATGAGCATTCTAATATAGATGTGTTGTATAAAGGTAATCGTAGCCTCAAGCCTCATCAAACAGAAATGGCTAAAACAGGGGAGGTGCAGCAAGGCTAAGTGAAACTTGCTCAAGTAGGACGAGATTTTTCCCTGTCTAGAGGTCCTTTTTATTCGGCTGTGTGGGCAGTTGGTTGTGAACAACTGCGGGGTTGTCTTATTTGAGACTATCCGGTAAGGGGTGGTCCTAGCCTTGTGTTGCAGGAGGGTTTAGGGTGGATCCTCTGTACGGTGATCTCAGCCACGTACTGTGATGGGCGGTACCCTAGTAGCCCTGCTATTGATGGAAACCCATTCTTCCTACGTGCTCTTTGCGGTTTTGATTGTGTAACTCACTTTGTGGCTACTATGCTGGAATTTAATCATGTAAAAATTTCAACTATTTCTTATTTACTTGAAAACCCTAGACCTTATTATAATATCACTGAATTTCCTAAATGTTTTTGTTATCGTAAGGTAAAAACTTTTCCATGTTTATGTGCGAGAAGTCTTGTGAGATACCTTTTATTTTTAAAGGTTTTCAAAGTTAAGCAACTTTAACTCATTTACTCACACCAGACCCATGTCTGACCCAGAGTTTATTTTCTGGTTTATTAAACTCTTGGGTACTCACATTTTTACGAGTAGCCAAGGGATTCATGTTAACTTTGACGAATTCTGCAGGAGATATGGAGTAGGAGGCTTCACCGTTTATAGACATATAGTGTTTCTGATGTGTGTGTATCTCTGTGTTGTATTTTGAGATGTATGATAGACAGGTTTTATAACTGTCTATTGTGTTGTAATGTAAAGCTATATAACTCTGATAAATGTTGTATATTATGTGACACTTATGTGATTAATATATTTTATTCATTCCGCTGTGAGATACTAAAGTTGTTTCGTTCTTTCTTCTCTATCTTTTCTCTTTTCTATCCCTTTCTTTCTTAATGATGATGCATCTTTCTATGGAGAGAAAGGCGGGTCATTTCATCGGCCATGTGGAAATAAGTGCCAAAGGAGGAAAGAAAATAAGTAAGGAAGAAGTTGATTTTCCTGTCGCGACTTTTGGAAATAAAGTGACGAAATGAAAAAATAAAAGGATGAAGTTATAAAGGATTAAAAGTGAACCGTTGCAAAATGAATAAATGTGTACAAACGTTTTGATTTTCGAACCGATTATGGGATGGCAACAGTCGTCCTTGGATTGTGAGACGACCCGACTTTCTCACCATAGAAAATCGTATCATCTTGAAGAAAGAAAGGGATGGAAAAGAGAAAAGAAAGAAGAGAAAGAAGAAACAACATCAAAATCTAAATAGCGGAACGAATAAATTATATTAATAACATAAATATTACATAGTTTACAATCATACCAGAGTTGCACAGATTACACATCACATGCTAGTCAGTTATAAACACCTATCTAGTTATACAACTCAATACAATGCAAGAGAACTACTCAGAGAAATCAACACAGCGGAAAACTATATATCTACACGCAGAAGCCTCCTGCTCCATTGCTCCTTCAAAATTTGTCAAAGTTAACCTGAATCACTTGGCTACTCATAAAAATTTGAGTACCCAAGAGTTTAAGAAAACAGAAAGTAAACTCCGAGTTAGACATGGGTCTGGTATGAGTAACAGGTTAAGGTTGCTTAACTTTTAAAAATCTTTTTAAAAGAAAGGTATCACGTAAGACTTCCCACACATAAACACGGAAATTTTTTTACCTTACGCTAAGCAAAACATTTGATAGGAAATCCAGTGATATTATAATAGTGTCTAGGGTTTTCAAGTAAAATACAGAAATAGCTGGAATGCTAACATCTCACGTTCCAACACAGTTGGGCACAACTAATACGAACGGCACTTATTGGATTTTGGATTCCATCAATGGCAGGGGTACCGCCCATCACAGTACGTGGCCTAGATCAACGTACCGAGGATCACTCCCAATCCCCTGTAACATAAGGTCGGAACCATTCCTTACTGAACAGTTCCGAACAAGACAACCCTACAGTTGTAGCTAGAAACCGTCCACACAGCCGAACAAAAAGGGACCTCTAGACAGGGGAAAATCTCGTCCTACTTGGGCATGACCCACTTAACCTTGCTGCAGCTCCCCTGTTTTAGCCATTCCCGATTGATGAGGCTTAAGGCTACGATTACCTTTAGTGAACACATCACTTAGAATGCTCATCATCCACCTGACGATGTTCTGAAAGCATTCAATCCATACAAGTTCGTTTCGGGTTCGAACGAAAACGAAGGCATTATCTCATTACACTCATTTTGGAATCACCCCCAGAGTTAACGACAATAACCCTTGCACTTTGAATCTTCATCTGCACTTGAGATTCACGACCTATCGTTAATTTGGATCGATGTGGTTTTCGGATATCCAAATATGGAAACCCGATCCCAGTCTCATCGAAATCCAAAACGCCATCTTTTAGGTCCAAGTTGTTTTAAAGTTTAAAACAATTCAATTATCTATATACACACAGATAGATAGCTCACAAATCACAATTTATAACCAACATTATCATAAATAACAGATAATCCACATTATCATTATAAACAGATAATCCATATCATCATCACAATAGATAATCCATATTATCATCACAATGCAACCAAAACATTCATTTCACACCATATTACTTATCTCATTTCAGAGATCAAAAGCATCTAAGGAAATCAATATCACCCATTCATACATAAGCAATGATTTACTTAATCACAATATAATTAATTTAAAATGAATTAAATTAATTACATCCATCTCTAATTAATTTAAATTGAATTAAATTAATTACATCATCTTTAATTAATTTAAAATAAATTAATTACTTCATCAATATAAATCTTGCTTACTCAACCATTTAATTGATTACAATCAATTAATTAATCATTCAAATTAATCACCTTAACTAATCACCCTTGATTAATTATCCTTAATTACATCCATGTAATTATCCTCAATTAATTTCACAAATTAATTATTCTTAACCAAAAATAGTAATTAACCTTTAATTACTTCAATTAATTAATTAACTATAATTAATTACATTAATCCTTAATTAATAACGTTAATTAATTACCTTTAATTACTTATCATTGATTAATTAATCATAATTAATAAACTTTAATTACATCATTAATTATAAAAATTAATGATTCTTAATCATATTTAATTAATTATCCTCTTAAATTGATTACCTTAAGTAATTAACACATAATTATTAATCCCTCTTGATTAACCATATTCAGTAATTAACTAACTTAATTACTTCATTAAAAAAAATTAAATATTCATTAATTAATCCCTTGATTAATTACTAAGTAATTTAATCCAAATTACTTCGTTCTTAAAACATCTTCAACTAATTACATCCTGTAATTACCAATCAATTACTTTACTAAGTAATTCCCAATCCATTAATTACATTAAGTAATTATCATTAAATAATCAGGTGTTTAAAATTAATTAAACTTAATTGATCAATTTAAACAATCACATTTAACTCAATTAATTACCTTAAGTAATTAATTTCTTAATTACTTCATTAAGTAATTACACTTAACAATTCACAAATGATTATTGTTAAATTAATTAATCTAATTAATTATTAATATTAACCACATTAATTAATTATTAAATAATCCTGGTTATTGACCTTCATTAACCATTCTTTAATTATTTTCATTAAGTAATTAACTCAGATTAACCATTGTTAATTACAATTTAAATTGTCTTTAATTATCCATTAATTAAAGTCTAATTATTTAATTAATTAAGTGTTAATTGTAACTTAATTAATCCTTAATTATTTAATTAATTAACCTTGATTTTAAATTAATTGCTTTATTAAGAAATCTTTAATCATTAATTTAATAATCTAATTAATGATCTTAATTACAAATTGATTAACCCTTAATCAATATTTATTAATCCCTAATTAATTAATTAATTAATTAATTATTCCTTAATTATCTTATTAATTAAATTAATTTCTAAACATTAATCTTAATTAAATTTTAAGATAAAACATTCCTTAATTATGTTTAAATTGTTATTAAAAAATTTATTTGGAAACAAATTACGTTTGGACTACTTTTAAATTTCATTTCAAATACAAGATTAAAACGAATATAATTTAAACATAAACAAAGTTTTAAACAAATTTAAAACCTTTTGAAAATTAAAAGACAAACAAGTGCTTGTCTTAATAAAGAAATTCATAAGAGTTTGAAACTAAATTCATTTCAAAATTCAATAATTTAAATTTACACTTTTTTTAAATCTTTCAAATTTAAAAACTTCATTTTATTTCAAAACTGAAGTTCATATTTAACTTTTGATTAAAATTAACTTTAAATCTTGCTCATATTTTTAAAAACTTCATTTCTAAAAAGTTCAAATTACTTACCAAAATTAAGTAGTTAAATAAGTTCAAGTTTTAAAACTTTATTTTTATTTAAAACTGAGATTTTAAATTTAAACTTGAATTCCAATATTTTAAACTTTGAATTTAAAACTAGGTTTAAATTCTAGCTTTCAATTAAAATCTGCAGTTTTAAAATTTTAAAACAAAAATACAGGTTACTGTAAAACCTGAAAACACTGAACAACCCAAGACACCACAAAATTTCTTCGAGTCTGCAACCAATCTTCCCCGAGCCAACTACCCTATTTCTTCGAGCAACCCAAGCAACTTCCCCTGCTACCAAACTAAACCAAAACATCATTAGAAAAATCTCATCACCGTGCATATGCACGGCGACTCCGGCCACCTTTGGTCATCGTTAATGATCGCTACACATCTGAAACCGTCACTACAACCCACCACGAACATCAAATTTGAGACAAACCTCTAGAAAACAAAAATGACAACCCAATTCCGAAACCTGGAAACATAATCAAGTTCCCCTTCAAAACCTGTCAACAACAAAATCTCACCGCTTTGACCACCAGAAGGTCAGCCACTATGGTCTCGACTTCATCCACGACCCAACTATCAATCCCTAAAACACCATAACACTCGATCAACCCTTCAAGCCGTAATGATCGATTCTTCAAACCCATTAAAAACTAGGGTTTTAAAAAGGAAAACACTACCGCAACTTCCACATTGATTTCCATCACCAACTATGATTTTTCCCAGCTTCTCCTAACTATCCTCTATCACCTAGAAGAACCCCGAGACACCACTATTCAAAGATCGCCAAAATTTGCTAAAAGTTTATTATCAGTTCAATACAAAACTGCACCTTCATCTCTTTTCTAAAAATAATGATTCTAAATTTAAAAATCATGTTATAGTTAATGCTATTGATTTATATTACTGAATTACTAATTTACACTGTTTGAATTTTGGTTAAAATCAACACGAACTGCTATCTTTATGTTTCCAGAGATAACAAACTTATATTTTAACTTAAAATTTTAAATATTAACTTAAGATAATCAAACAACTTTACTTTATAAATTTCATTATATCAGAAAACTAATTAAAAGATAAGTATTTTAATAAAATTTTGTACCTGGAAAATCAAACAGAACAGGCAAATACGACAGCATGCACACAATACATTTTCACATCACACTTTTATCAATACACAAACAATACTTATTTATATCAAAACATACTAGCATGCAACCAAATTAATGATTTAAGATTTAAAAGTTACTCACAGTTTTAAAAGGCAGCAGAGCCTCTGTTGGAAAAACTTTTGAACTTGCTTGATTGTAAACTGTTTGCATGCCTACATACAAAAATGCTTTTGAATTTGCTTTTGAACAGGCTTCATTTTGAAGACGTGCAGATTAAAAATGCAGGTTTTCTTTTTGCCTGATTTAACACTGATGCATGCTTCCTGATTGAAGAGAAAAAATGATGCAGATTTGCTTTTTATTTTGAAAATGGCAAGTGAACATGATTTCCAGATCTAAGAAAATACAGATTTTCTTTTTAAAGATGATTACTGACTTTAGATAACGAGGAGTTGAATTTCGATTTGTAAACTGATTTTTGGTTTAAACATGCAGGCTATAGATTTTAGATTTGTACAGGGATTTTTATTTTTGCAGGTTTTTGATATGAGGAATTTAACTTGCATTTGATAATGAGGGGATTTACTGATTTTGTTATGAAGATGTTTAATTTGGGTTTATATGTTCAGGTTTGTTTTGTGCTCAAACCTTAAATTCCTTAACTTTGGTTAGAAAATGAAAAAAACAAGTTAGAGTGAAAAATGCATGTTTATATAGGTTAATTTCTGATTTTATTAAATAAAAGAAAATTAAAACAAAATCACACTTGTAAACTACTTCAACATTTGCCAATTTAGTATGTTAATTTTTTAACATTTGTTATAAAAGCTTAAGAATACAACACTTGTCCTATTTAAAAGTAATTAGTATATTAATTTACATGTTAATATATGTATTAAGCCTAATTGATTAGTTAATTAGATTTTAATATGTATATAGTTTTCTTTAAAAGAAATAAAAACAAATTATGCTTATAAATAAAGCTTATGCATATAACAATTACAACAATTAAAAATCTATACTTTGGATTTCAAATTCAAATCAAATTCAAAATCTAATTTTTAGAAATCAAGTTATGAGTACAAATTAAATTTTGAAATATCAATTGCTATTTTTATTCAAAACCTATTTGTAAAGACAATACACAATTGATATTATTTTTAGAAATGACTCATTATTAAATTAAAAATAATGATAAAAGAAATTATGTCTTTATTAATAAATTACTTATTTTATTAAGCTATATTTTAAAAATAAACACAACAAATCTTTTTTGTTAATTCAGTTTAATCTTAATTAAATTTTAAACATTTAAACATTTGTCTTATCAATTTAAAATCATATATTTATTTATTACATAGCTTTGAAAACTTAATATTAAATTAAATCAAAATTTCCAAATTATTAATATATATATTAGAATTTTAAATCATGATTCATTTGCTAAGTTTAAACCAAGATTTATTTATTTAATAACTTTGAAAAGCTTATATATTAAATAAAAACAAATTCTCAAATTACTAAGAATATTAGAATTAGATGAATATGTTTATTTATTAAATTTAAAACAATGCTAATCTATTTACAATATAAACTATATATTTATATTATAAATAGAAACCAATTTATTATTTTTAAAAGATAAAATAACCAATTAAATAATTATTGAAGAAGATTATTTAATCAATTTGAATTATTATTAACAAAATTATCAATATCAATTTAATTTTAATACAGATTATTAAATTGATATTGTCAAAAATTCCGGGATGTTACAATCCTTCCCCCTTAAAAGAATTTCATCCCCGAAGTTTAAAACAAAGGTAATTCAATAATTTCATTAAAGATTTAATTTTAAAACACAAGCATATATTAAACATATGTTAACGACTAAAGCAACCAATTCATTTAATCAAACAAATCTAATTATCCAAGCAGAATTATGGATAAAATTTCGTCGAGTTTCCCCAAGTATACTCACCAGGATAATCGCTCTAGAGAATTCAAACAATCAATATCACTAAGCTATAGAGCTCCTACTAAACTATATCTACAACACTATACAGGATATCAGACTACAGACGAGTCTGACTCAACAACCAAAACTCCAGAACTGCTGGTTCCACAACCAGAGATAGATCATACACGTATTCGCTCAGAGATATGTGAAACTCATCGAATTCCAGTTATCCAAACTGGCAATTCAATCCTGTAGATCAATCACTTATTCTCCAAGATCACAGAAACACTATGACATAGATGGCCTTTTGCAACATTTTTGCAAGGTGTTGCAAGGTAAAATGTTGCGATAGTTATACAATTTTGGTCCTACTGCAACGTTGAATTTTTGGTGTTTCCTTAGCCATAAAAATGCGTTGCTCTTGCTAAACAAGTGTAATTGATGCAACATTTTTTTATAGTGTTGCTATAGCAAACCTTTGCATATCTTTCGCACCGATCCGTGCCAATCTACCAAGGAAAATCCTACGTTGGAGAACGTGACACTTCATCAATCCGAACAAGATAAGCATTAACCGTGTCTTTCTGAGATGACCAAAATACCCTTTTGTTTTACGTTCTTTCCAACGCGATGCTCCCTTTCGCTTCTACAGGGAAATAATTAAATCCGACCTCTACTGTCTAATGGCCATTATTGCTGATTTTCAATAGTTGCTTATGAGTATGATCCGTGCTATAATCTCTTCTACTTTCTTCCTTTACGTATTCATCCAAATATATTATTAATACCATTTCTCTTTTGGTTATTTAGCATCCTAGATCGATTAACGAAAACCCTAGATTGGCGATTATCGAAAACCCTAGATTGGCGATTATCGACCACCAGTAAACAGTTAAGCTCAAGCATCCCCACCCGATAACATTTTAGATTCTAGGTGAATCCTCACTTTACTGTATTACTTCATTGTTATTCAGGAAAAAACCATAAGCTATCTTTATTCTGAATCAGAATGGCTTAATCAGTATGAATATTTTTTATGTATGCACTCTTCTTGAATATGTTAGAAACCATGGATTATGGAATCTGATACCATTTCCTTGGCTCTCGCTGCAGGTAGTACAGAGGGTGGTTCTGAGCACCAAGAGAATAGACAAAGTGACTAATGAATTGATGTTTGTGAAGAAAGATCTTATGTGAACTAATTTTTTTAATGTTTTGTGTCCTTCTGAATTCAAGTTTTATCTACTGTAAATCATAAATATTACCACTCAGTAACTTAATTTTGGAAGGTTCATCGCGAGTGGGAAGTTTTATAGATACATTATATCGAGGCTTACTGTATATTTATTCTTTTGAGGAAATTGATGGTGATAAATTACATGAAACAAAATGAAAGCTTATAGTCTCTTTACTTTGAAGAAGATGGCGAGGGACATGCTTAATAAAGATGTAAATGAATTTTCAATCAAACTTCAATATTAGTTATAAACGATTTATATATTAAACTAAACGCAGATATAAAAACTAAGACATCCCAGTGTGTATTCTATCCTATTTCCGTGTATGCTGTTGCTAAGTGATGAAGATAGTTACAAAATATCACCTAACACTTCCAGCTACTTCATCAAAAAGTAATGGTTAAAGGAAAGTGTGAATAGAGTTGTATGGTGATGAAGTGATGAAGGAAACGCTGTGTTGATATGCAGGAGTGATGGTTTGGAATGTAGTATGGTGAAGTGTGTTTTGGAGTTATGCAGTGGATGGTGGCAATATTGAATTGAATGGACAGCGGATTGCTAGATGTGAAGGATAGAGGAACCAGATTGATATGTGCAGTAGGTGTAGGGAGGATGGTCAGGGGATATTTCAATGTGTTGAAATGATGTATGGAGTTTTTGGCTAGGATTGTAGGAAATTGCGGTCAGTGATATGTACTGAAGATATGTAGGAGTGGTATGACAGGTGGCAGACTGCTGTTTGAATGAAATGATGATAGATGTTGAATGAAGTGATTTTTTGATGTGGTAATGCAGGGTAATGGCAGCAGTGTGGGTATGTGAGGATGGAAAAAATTTGATAACCGCAGTTGCAAGTATGTGGTGGGCAGTGCAATATTGCAGTTGCAGTTGCCGTATGAATATGCTGTTTGTAGAGGTGGTATGGGGTTTTAGTTAGTGGTCTGTAGTGATGATCAGGGGAAGGGGCCAGACTGGAAGGATGGGATGTTGGTTATAGTCAGTTCACACCTCATTATATAACTTGGTACTGTCCTGAATCATTTGTTGTCAGCAAATAGTGCAAACCTCAGTGTATAGATCATGGGAGATATTGTGCACCAGACCCTGAACAAGATTTTAGTACTGGATATGAAGGAAAAGATGTTCTCCTAGAAAATTTGAGACAGCTGTGTGTTTTTAAAGTTGCAAATGAAAATAAAAGACCTTGGTTTTGATGGGATTATGTAACTGATTTTTAGATAAGGTGTCCTGTGGAAGAGAAGAAATATAATAAAGTGTGTGCTGATACTGTGATCAAATCCTTAGGTAGGTATATAACTTGAGTCACTATAAAAGACAGATTATCAATATCTTTCCATTTATTATTATTATTATTATTATTATTATTATTATTATTATATTCCTTCGACACACCTTGATGCTAAAAAAATTTAAGAATGCATGGGATATCCAGATGCAGATACTGTAAACCCTGCCTTGAAACAAGAGCAAGAAGATCAGGTTACATTCTTATTCTGATTAACTGCTTGGTTAGTATTATTATATTTTGAATTTTTAAAATCATTATATTTTTACATGTAGGTAGGGAAAGGATCCAGAAGTGATGTCACCATATTATCTACTGTCGTAAGGTATAATAGTAGTTGTAACGACCCGACTTCCTACACCCAGGAAGACGTATCGTTTTTAAGAAAAGAAAGAGATGAGAAAGTAGAAAAGTTAGAGAAGAAGAAGAAACAACAAAATTAGAATCTCATAGCAGAACGAATAAATATAATATATCACATAAGTATTTACATAATAAACGACTTAAATCAGTGTTATACAGATAATACATCACATACTAGACAGTTATAGACACCTGTCTAGTTATACAACTCAATACACAAAAAAACTCAACAATATGACTCAGAGATACCAACACAGCGGAACCATATGTATAACTATAACGCTGAAGCCTCCTGCTCCATTGCTCCTCCAGAATTCGTCAAAGCTAACCTGAATCGCTTGGCTACCCGTAAAAATTTGGGTACCCGAGAGTTTATGAAAAACAAAAATAAACTCCGGGTCAGACATGGCTCTGGTATGAGTAACAGTTTAAAGTTGCTTAATTTTGAAAATCCTTTTGAAATAAAAGGTATCACGTAAGACTTCCCACACATAAACATGGGTAAGCTTTTACCTTACGCTAACCAAAACATTTGATAGGAAATTCAGTGATATTATAATAGGTCTTGTGACGCCCCACCTCTATACCCGCGCTAGCCAAGAACACTACGGTGTAGTGCTGTCAACCAGCCCGGAGAATAAGGCTGTTGAGGAGCGGCCATCAATAGTTAGGCCTTACACTAGTACTGGTTATCTCGATAGGAGTGATATATATATATATATATATATAAATATTCGTAATTTTTCATCTCTGATTTATTTTCTCCCATCGACATACCCCAATACCAGTATAAAACGAACTACGATGGTTCATAATAGTTTAGAACAGTAAATATAAAATATTACACAGATAATATAATGCGGAACACAAATAAAATAGAAAGTCTCATATATACAATAACTGATGTCAGTTACAATACATTTGATACAATACATATGACACGGTACATATGATACAACTACCACAGTCGACTCAGGAAGTTACATATACAAGTACATTAACGTATATAATATACATGAATACATATTTTCCTATACAATTATACAGACTACTATAAGTGACGACGACTACTCCAAAAGATATGAAAGAACTTCATAGCTCTAGCAGCAACCCAAAGCAGAATATCTACAACCTGAAATACTCGGTCTGACCCGAGTATTAGATTCAAAAGTAAATAATACTTGGGTCAGTCTAATTCAAACTCAGTTATTAGTGCACAGAAGCAATAATAATTAAATACTGAATAGACGACAGTAATTAAACCAAATCAGAATGCAATTCAGAATATTGAATTGAAATGAACAAAACAGTTCAAACCATTGAAATATCAATTAAATATTAATTCAAGTAGGGCTGCAGTACACGCACGCGTGCACTGCCTCGCCACTACGGAATATGGAATACGCAAAAAGATCCATAAGTCAAAACAAAAAGAATATCATACCCGCCATACCGTGTGGCTGCAGTTCACGCCTGCGTGCACTGCCTTGCCACTATAGTGCTGACGTACACAATAAAATTCACAAGCGCGCACGAGGTCAAACTCGAAAACCGAGTTCAACACAAGTGAAATGCTAACACAAAGTGAACAGTGCTTAAACAAGAACCAAAACACAAATCCAGACCAGGTAATAAAAGAAGTACAACTGAAATGCACATAACACATGTGCGAGATACAAGTGCTCGTAGACATAAATACTCAAAGTCAAGACTACAGGTTACTGCATATCAAGTGTGCAATCCACAGTTGCAGGAAAGCAACAAAAGAAAAATGCTCAAATGTCTGCATATTAAATATGCAAAAACCAAAGTTGCAGTGAACAACAAAAATGCTCCAGAATTCACAGTCCAAACAAATGCAATAAGCAAGTGGCAGTAGTGAAAAGCTTCAACAAAGTGAATATGCAATATGTACACAAGATGGTGTACGGTCAGACATACAAGACCAGGCTAGTGATACAACACGCTCACAGTTCATACTTATTCGAAATTAGTTCAAGGAAAACGAGTGTATCAAGCTATAAGCCCAGCGACAACTATTATTTCAGGTTATAGTGCCAGCAACCAAAATGTATTAGCAAGGATGAATAAAGCAACCGAAACCACAATAAATAGGTACAAACAAGGATGCATGCAACAGCATGAAACACAAGAACACTCAAACTAGGAATACTTACTTCAAGTTCAAAACAAGGCAGCATATCAATGGAAATACATAGATAATACAACCGTGACAGTACTCACGTATATACATATACATGTATATACATTATATACATGGAAACAACAGCATCGAGTAGAGACCAAAAGTGTTCAGGAACACAAACAAGTACAGGGATACAGTGGACAAAAACAAGCCTACAAACAAATGTGCCAGATTGCAATTCAAGTCAATCCACCCATATATGCATACACACAAACATATGTATATATGCACATATATGCAGACACTGGTGACAGAGCAAGCTTGTGTACAACTCGACACATTCATTTCATTTCATTTCATTTTATTTTTCTTTTAAAAACATTTGCAGGGTTAAAAAATCATGTAAATAAAAATCTACCCGAGCCTTACAAAGTTTTACCCGAGTCAAAAGCAACGAAGACCCGAGGCAAGCCTAAAATAATCAAGTAACGAAACATGTCAGTGAAGCCGGTCATAATGAATATGACAGAAGAAATGGCCAGCAACAACATGCTTAAGGACACTACGGTGTACAATGAACAATGTAAGTCATGGGATCTAAATCAACAGCCCCGAAATCATCTCAAGGCAGAAAAGCAGCAGCATCGAACAAAAACAGGGTCGAGGCGACAAAGTTACAAAATCAATCATCAAAACAAATCGAATGGCCGAAGTCAGGTACAAAAATTCAAGGTCGAACACAAAATCACCAAACAATGAATTTGAATTAGATGTGAGTAGGGATTACTCACATTGTCGACGAATTTAGGGGAAGCCGGCCAGAATTCGGGCGAAGACGAACGAAGTGATCAACCGAAGCCCTAAATTTGGACAAAGAGGGAACGAATGCGAGCGCCCCCATTTTTTTATTTTTCGGTGGTTTTAGGTTTTGCGAACGAAAATAGATAAGGGGGGAGAGGGGGACCGGTTTGAATAAAAAGAGGGGATAAGGCCAAATAAAATAAAAAGAAAACTTTTATTTAAAGTCCTAAATTTCTTTTAACAATTTATAAATCAATTTTAATTCAAAATTTAAAAACTTCAAATAGAAGTTTGTGTCAATATTAATCGTCAAAATGTCAATTATTAATTGATGCAAATACCGGGTTGTTACAGACTCCCTTCCTTAAAGAAATTGCGTCCTCGCAATCATAAGGAATAAATGGACAAAAGGTAACAACCACAAGAGCATATCATCACAAGATGAAGAAATTTGAAAATAGAAAGTTAAACATATTGAGCACGAGAGAGAGAGAGAGAGAGAACGTGTTTGTTCGATGAATTCTCTGGATTCCTAAGAGAAAACCATAGAATTTGAGAACCATTGAGAACCTCCAAAAGAGAAACATCTTTATTTCGAAGGTGCTACACCCCCGAAGCAATGATGTGAATATAAGGTTGCTCAAGAATAGAAATCGGAAATCACTAAGGCCTTTCCGTAATTGGAAGACGTGGAAAACGTCATGAATAGCGGAAAATTGGGTCGGTACAGCGGCGTAGTACAATATAAACGCCAAAGAAATCTTTTAATTTCATAAAAGAAATTCACAAATTATCCACAAAATCTAATTATCAATAGATAATTCAGAAATCTCAAATCACAAATATTTGATTATCAAAAACGATAATCAATTCAACAAGTATTCGATTATCAAAATCGAAAATCAATCTTAAATCACAAATATTTAATTATCACAAATGATAATTAAATCTCAAATATCTAATTATCACAAGCGATAATCAGAAACAATAAATATCTGATTATCAAAAACGATAAATCAGAAATCACAAACATCCGATTATCAAAACGATAATCAGAAATTACCACAACGGTAATCAAATTTCAAATCACAAATATTTAATTATCACAATTGATAATTAAATCTCAAATCGCAAATGTTTAATTATCACAAACGATAATTAAATCTCAAATATCTAATTATCACAAGCGATAATCATAAACAATAAATATCTGATTATCAAAAACGATAAATCAGAAATCACAAACATCCAATTATCAAAACGATAATCAGAAATTATCACAACGGTAACCAAATTTCAAATCACAAATATTTAATTATCACAATTGACAATCAAATCTCAAATCACAAATGTTTAATTATCACAATTGATAATCAAATCTCAAATCACAAATGTTTAATTATCACAAACGATAATTAAATCTCAAATATCTAATTATCACAAACGATAATTAGAAACAATAAATATCTGATTATCAAAAATGATAAATCAGAAATCATAAACATCCAATTTTTAAAACGATAATCAGAAATTACCACAACAGTAATCAAATTTCAAATCACAAATTTTTTTTTCTTCAACTAACGAGTCCGAAATTAACCGAAATAGCAAACGCACATGACCCATAACCACGAGTTTTACTAAATCGTTTAATTCACTTCATCGTTTCCTTGAAAGTGCAAAATTGTGTATTTTAAATAAATAACATTTTACGTTCTCAAACGGACAAGTCCGGAATTAAGCGAATCAGTAAAAGAAAGGGGTCATAGTCCTCGGTTTTTCTGAAACGTTTAAATCGCTTCCTCATTCTTTTGAAAGCGTAAACTGTATAAAAAAAATTTTGAAAACCATTTTATTTATAAAATTACAATTTACATTCTCAAACGAACAAGTCCGGAATTAAGCGAATCAGCAAAAGAAAGGGGTCGTAGTCCTCGATTTTACTGAAACGTTTAATTCGCTTCCTCATTCTTTTGAAAGTGCAAATCGTAAAAATTTTGAAAACAATTTTTAAAACACGTGATTAAAACAGCGACATCAGTAGCAACTTCGATAAGAGGATTTTCATTCATCAAAAATGTCATAAGAATCTTCTCAAAGATAGGAAGGGGTATCATACCCTAAACTCGTATTCATAACAAGTCAATATCACATGAATTCACCAATGCACAAAAATTGATAAAACTTATCAATAGAGATCACGAAAATTGGTGAAGCACAAATTCTAGGAATCTACACAAGAAATCCAGAAATCACAAGATGAGAGTATGAAAACTCGAACCGGAGTATGAAAACTCGAACGGAGTATGAAAACTCGAACCGGAGTATGAAAACTCGAACGGAGTATGAAAACTCGAAACGGAGTATGAAAACTCGAACGGAGTATGGAAACTCACCTACACGTGAGCATGAAAAATCACCAACACGTGCAACACAAAGCGAGAACGGGAGCACGGAATCTCACCTACACGTGAGCATGAATATCACCAACACGTGCAACGCAAAACATAAAATATCCATAATAACATACTACTATAAGTATGTAAATAATGATCAACAGGAGATCAACCGATGAGATAATCAATATCACAAGAATCTTCTCAAAGATCCAAAGAGGTATCATGCCCCAAATTTGTACTCATGACAAATCAATAACATATGAATTCACCAATACACAAAAATAGGTGAAGCATAAAATTTCTAGAAATCAACATAAGGAATCTAGAAATCACGGAAAAAGGGAAAGAGGCATATCACATGACGGTCCGAAGACCAAGGGGAGCTACCCCACATGTGTGAATGGAATCACACAGATTGAGGTCAAGACTAACCAAAAAGCAGAAAGGTATGTGTGAATGGAATCACACAAGTGGTGTCTAGTCTGACCATCAGAACGATCATCATGATCAACGAGGAGTGTCAATTACACTAAGCATGTGTGAATGGAATCACACAGATTGAGGTCAAGACTAACCAAAAGCAGAAAGGTATGTGTGAATGGAATCACACAAGTGGTGTCTAGTCTAACCTCGCAAATAAAAAGACATAGCACAATTGCTAGTCTAGTTCATAAAGCGATCGTCAAGATCAATGAGAAGTGTCAATTACACTAAGCTAGTAAATATAAAAGTTTAGCTTCATGTCCCATAACCACTTGCTTAACTTAAATATTTACGAACAAACTGTAAATCTTCACTAATAAAATTGTCACAAGAGATTCAATCGAATAAGTCCAAGAATTAACCGGCGAAGTAAACGCAAGCGTTATATACCACTCGTTTTACTAAGTCGTTTAATTAGATTTCTCATACGAGTGAGGTAAAGGTTAGTATATACTAATAGATTGGAAAACGGTTTAGAAAAAGAGTTTTGTAGTAAAATAGTTTTGAAATCGTTTGGAGAAAAGGGTTTTGATATTTACTACTAGTATAGAAAACCTTTATATTTTTAAAGTGACAAATCACAAAAATGATTGTAGGAACAATCAAGCACAAGAATTCACATACAAAGATGTGAATAGAATCCAAAGAAATCGATACTGTATCCATCAAAAGGAATGTTCACAAAAATCCCGAAGAAAATGTTATCAAAGTTGCTAATAATTGGTAGCAACAAATCGGGGAATTAACAAGAATCGATAAATTTGGAAAAACAAAGCAGAACGAGCATAAATGCATAAATGACTTCAACGAAAATGAAAATCAAGTCAATGCCGAAGTCAACAAGTAATGGCCATAATAGAGTACAAAACGATTCAACATCATCAACAAAGAATTCAGCGGCAAACAAAAGTCAGAGTCTTGGAAATCAAGAAATTAGAGATTTCTCAAAAACAAAGTGACCGAAGTCGAATGGAAATCAAGCCGAGGAAAACATAAAACATCAAGTTCAGAATCGCTGAGATTCGAACAAAATCAATCATCGGCTAAATCAAATCAAAGCCGAAAACACAAGAATTCAAAATCAAATGCATATGAATAAGCGTTAGGAATTCATACCTAACAATTCAAAGACAATCATATGCAAATATGAGAGATAAAACGTCGACAAATAGTTGTAACACATGTACTATCTAAGTTATGTTTTATATTTGTTCTAAACCCCAGGCTCTGATACCAAGCTGTGACGCCCCACCTCTATACCCGCGCTAGCCAAGAACACTACGGTGTAGTGCTGTCAACCAGCCCGGAGAATAAGGCTGTTGAGGAGCGGCCATCAATAGTTAGGCCTTACACTAGTACTGGTTATCTCGATAGGAGTGATATATATATATAAATATTCGTAATTTTTCATCTCTGATTTATTTTCTCCCATCGACATACCCCAATACCAGTATAAAACGAACTATGATGGTTCATAATAGTTTAGAACAGTAAATATAAAATATTACACAGATAATATAATGCGAAACACAAATAAAATAGAAAGTCTCATATATACAATAACTGATGTCAGTTACAATACATTTGATACAATACATATGACACGGTACATATAATACAACTACCACAGTCGACTCAGGAAGTTACATATACAAGTACATTAACGTATATAATATACATGAATACATATTTTCCTATACAATTATACAGACTACTATAAGTGACGACGACTACTCCAAAAGATATGAAAGAACTTCATAGCTCTAGCAGCAACCCAAAGCAGAATATCTACAACCTGAAATACTCGGTCTGACCCGAGTATTAGATTCAAAAGAAAATAATACTCGGGTCAGTCTAATTCAAACTCAGTTATTAGTGCACAGAAGCAATAATAATTAAATACTGAATAGACGACAGTAATTAAACCAAATCAGAATGCAATTCAGAATATTGAATTGAAATGAACAAAACAGTTCAAACCATTGAAATATCAATTAAATATTAATTCAAGTAGGGCTGCAGTACACGCATGCGTGCACTGCCTCGCCACTACGGAATATGGAATACGCAAAAAGATCCATAAGTCAAAACAAAAAGAATATCATACCCGCCATACCGTGTGGCTGCAGTTCACGCCTGCGTGCACTGCCTTGCCACTATAGTGCTGACGTACACAATAAAATTCACAAGCGCGCACGAGGTCAAACTCGAAAACCGAGTTCAACACAAGTGAAATGCTAACACAAAGTGAACAGTGCTTAAACAAGAACCAAAACACAAATCCATACCAGGCAATAAAAGAAGTACAACTGAAATGCACATAACACATGTGCGAGATACAAGTGCTCGTAGACATAAATACTCAAAGTCAAGACTATAGGTTACTGCATATCAAGTGTGCAATCCACAGTTGCAGGAAAGCAACAAAAGAAAAATGCTCAAATGTCTGCATATTAAATATGCAAAAACCAAAGTTGCAGTGAACAACAAAAATGCTCCAGAATTCACAGTCCAAACAAATGCAATAAGCAAGTGGCAGTAGTGAAAAGCTTCAACAAAGTGAATATGCAATATGTACACAAGATGGTGTACGGTCAGACATACAAGACCAGGCTAGTGATACAACACGCTCACAGTTCATACTTATTCGAAATTAGTTCAAGGAAAACGAGTGTATCAAGCTATAAGCCCAACGACAACTATTATTTCAGGTTATAGTGCCAGCAACCAAAATGTATTAGCAAGGATGAATAAAGCAACCGAAACCACAATAAATAGGTACAAACAAGGATGCATGCAACAGCATGAAACACAAGAACACTCAAACTAGGAATACTTACTTCAAGTTCAAAACAAGGCAGCATATCAATGGAAATACATAGATAATACAACCGTGACAGTACTCACGTATATACATATACATGTATATACATTATATACATGGAAACAACAGCATCGAGTAGAGACCAAAAGTGTTCAGGAACACAAACAAGTACAGGGATACAGTGGACAAAAACAAGCCTACAAACAAATGTGCCAGATTGCAATTCAAGTCAATCCACCCATATATGCATACACACAAACATATGTATATATGCACATATATGCAGACACTGGTGACAGAGCAAGCTTGTGTACAACTCGACACATTCATTTCATTTCATTTCATTTTATTTTTCTTTTAAAAACATTTTCAGGGTTAAAAAATCATGTAAATAAAAATCTACCCGAGCCTTACAAAGTTTTACCCGAGTCAAAAGCAACGAAGACCCGAGGCAAGCCTAAAATAATCAAGTAACGAAACATGTCAGTGAAGCCGGTCATAATGAATATGACAAAAGAAATGGCCAGCAACAACATGCTTAAGGACACTACGGTGTACAATGAACAATGTAAGTCATGGGATCTAAATCAACATCCCCGAAATCATCTCAAGGCAGAAAAGCAGTAGCATCGAACAAAAACAGGGTCGAGGCGACAAAGTTACAAAATCAATCATCAAAACAAATCGAATGGCCGAAGTCAGGTACAAAAATTCAAGGCGAACACAAAATCACCAAACAATGAATTTGAATTAGATGTGAGTAGGGATTACTCACATTGTCGACGAATTTAGGGGAAGCCGGCCAGAATTCGGGCGAAGACGAACGAAGCGATCAACCGAAGCCCTAAATTTGGACAAAGAGGGAACGAATGCGAGCGCCCCCATTTTTTTATTTTTCGGTGGTTTTAGGTTTTGCGAACGAAAATAGATAAGGGGGGAGAGGGGGACCGGTTTGAATAAAAAGAGGGGATAAGGCCAAATAAAATAAAAAGAAAACTTTTATTTAAAGTCCTAAATTTCTTTTAACAATTTATAAATCAATTTTAATTCAAAATTTAAAAACTTCAAATAGAAGTTTGTGTCAATATTAATCGTCAAAATGTCAATTATTAATTGATGCAAATACCGGGTTGTTACAGGTCTAGGGTTTTCAAGTAAATAGAAAATAGCCGAAATTGTTACATCTATTAAATTCCAGCTACTAGCCACAAAAGTGGGTAATACAATCAAAACCGTTGGCACTTATTGGATTGTGGATTCCATACAATGGCAGGGCTACTGGGGTACCGCCCGTCACAGTACGTGGCCTAGATCAACGTACCGAGGATCACTCCCGACCCCTGCAACACAAGGCCGGAACCATTCCTTACTGAACAGTCCCGAATAAGATAAACCCCGGCAGTTGTCATGATCAACCGCCCACACAGCCGATTATAAGGGACATCTAGACAGGGGAATATCCTTGTCCTGCTTGGGCATGACCCACCTAACCTTGCTGCACCTCCCCTGTTTTAGCCATTCCCGGTTGATGAGGCTTGAGGTTGCGATTACCTTTAGAGAATACATTTCTTAGAATGCTCATCGTCCACCTGACGATGTGCTGAAAGCATTCAATCCACACAAGTTCGTTCCGGGTTCGAACAAAACCGAAGGCATTATCTCGTTACACTCATTTTGGAATCACCCTCAGAGTTAACGACGATATCCCTTGCATTCTGAATCTTCATCTTCACTTCAGATTAACGACCTAATGTTAATTTGGAATCGATGTGGTTTTCGGATATTCCTAATGTGGAAAACCGATCCCGGTCTCATCGAAATCCAAAACGTGTCTTTTAGGGCCAAGTTGTCTATTTAGCCTTAACAGTTTAATTTAAAATCATCAATATACACACAGATGGATAATTCACAATATAACAACAGATAATCATAGATAATCTCATAAACAGATAATCAATAATATCATCTAAACAGATAATTAAATATCACCATACTTTAAATCGAGCATCCATATCACATAGATATTATTCAAGTCAGATCACAATCATCAAATGAAATATCAATATCATTCATCCATAAGCAATGATTTATAATCTTACCATTTGTAAATAATTTAAAATGAATTAAATTAACTACTTCTATCTCTAATTAATTTAAATTAAATTAAATTAATTACTTCATCTATAAATCCTGCTTATACAACCATTAATTAATTATAAATCAAATTAATTAATCATCTTCTAAATATTCATCTTGATTAAACACCTTTGATTAATCATTCACTAATTACAATAGGTAATTAGTCTTTGATTAACTTTACAAATTAATTATTCTAAATTATTTAACATTTAATTACTTCATTTATAATTGATTACATTTATTCTTAATTAATCACCATATTATGAATTATTTCTTAATTACCCAATTCTTAATTTACATCATTAATTATATTAATTAATGATTTCTAATTTAGATTCAAAATAAATTACTTTATCTAAATTAATTTCATTTAATGATTAACATAATTATTAATCACCTTTGATAAATATCAACCAGTAATTAACTACCATTAAGTACTTATATTAATAAATTAATTATTCCATAATTAATTATCTCCATGAATTAATCCTCTGATTAATTACCAAAGTAATTATCCAAATTACTTTATTAACACATCATCTTCCACTAATTACACTCGGTAATTATCATTAATTACTTTCCTAAGTAATTCCACTTCATTAACTACATTAAGTAATCATACTTATCAACTTATCAAATGATTATCTTAAATTAATTAAAATTAATTAACTAAATTAAATTAATCACTTATCTCAATTAATTACAATAATTAATTAATCCTTTAATTTCTTTTAACAATTTACAATAGATTATCTAAATTAATTAATCTAATTAATTATTAAAATTAATCACATTAATTAATTATTTAATAATCCTTCAGTTAATTATCTTCATTAACTAATAACACTTCTTTAATTTATTTCTAATTCTAAATCATTAGTTTCAAAGTAAATAAATAAGTCATTCTTTAATTAACTTACTAATTAAATCATTTCAATATCTTAATTTTCTATAAGATAATCCACTTCTTTACAAATGATTTCATTATCATTAAAGTGAAAAACATTTCACATTTGAATCTAAATTTTAAATTACATTTTTAACTTAAGACTCAAAAGGGTTATTCTTTTAAACATTTATCCAATTTAAAGTTCAATTATTTGTTTGAAACCAATTCCTGTTAAAAACTTGATTTTTAAGACTTGATTTAAAACCCAAATTCATCTTTTTAACCTTAGATTCAAAAGTCCATTTGAATCTATACTTTAAACTTTGAATTTAAACCTCTTTTTAAATTTCTGTTTTCAAATTTTAAATTAAATTTTAAAAACAGAACACTGTCAGGTCTTTAAACCTGAGAATCCACATCTACATATTTTAAAACCTTTATCTCATTTCAGTTTTTAATTCAACAAAATAAACTTGAATTCCTACCTCTATTGAATTTAAATTTGTTTAAAACTGATACACAAATTTAAGTTTCAATTTTAGATTTGTTTAAAAAAAAAATATTGCTGCCAGGTTTTACAAAAACCCTGGAACAACAACTGACTCGAGTCAACTAAAAAGTGCTTCGAGTCTTTTGCCCTGTTGCTTCGAGTCATATACTCGAATAACCCGAGTTTTCCCCAACACGAATTTCCCCTGCACATAAAGTTCACCAGTACTTCCCAATTGCACGGTGCACATGCACCGTGACTATGGCCATCTCCGGCCATCCACTCAGACTTCAACACCTCACCGGCCATCACCAGACCCAAACACGATCATCCATAGCCACCTCACTTGCTTGAAACAAAATCGAGCTCATCTCTCCAAACCTGGAACCATAAACAGTTCTTCCCCTCGAAACCTGTCAATGCTAAAACCCCGCTCCTCCAACCATCAGAAAACCACCACCACCGGCCACGACTCCGCATTTCACCCCTCTACCCATACGCAAACCCCCGTTGAACTCGATGCACCAAGGAAATCGAACAAGCCCGAACTTCAACCCAGTTTAAAATTAGGTTTACAGAAGGAATCTCGTTGTTGTCGCCACCACGCCAAACTGCACCACCTACCACCATTTTTCCCATCACCGGGGTAAGCTCCTCCATCATCAAACAGAGCCACGACCACCCAGATACAGTGATCACCCCAAAATTTCCAAAAAATGCATTTTTAATACATTTCAGAACTGCTCTAGACTTCTGGTATTAAAAATCTTGATTTAAGTTTTAAAATCCATATTTTGTTATAGTGATTCAAAGAATATTCTTGATTTTATGATTAAAGTGTTTTGATTTTTCTCTTGTTCAACTTTTTCTCTGTTATTTTGATTTCCAGCACCATATTCAATTTTCATTCAACTTAAATATACTTAAACTTTAAATCATATTGAAACAAACAGTTTCTATTTGTATTATAACTCCTAAAAACTATTAGATCAATTGGTAAAATAATTTGAATCAATTCAAGCCTGAAAACAAAATGGATAAGCTTGTTTACAGAGACATTAATATGTACTCTGACCACATCCATATGCACAGAAGGTTTTATACATACAAATCACACTTATTTCTGGTTTTAAGCTTGCAGCTAGTTTAAATATTTAAGTTAGAAATTTAACCTACTCACTGCAATTAAAAACAGAACAAGTACAATACAGGTAATTTTAATTTGCAGGATTGAAATAAACAGTTTCATCACAAATCACCCAGAGAATAATGAATAAATAAATATTCACACCATATATTTAAGCATCCAATATCAACATGCAACAGATTTTAAAACTTAAGTAAATTTTAAAAGTGTTACTCACCTGATTTTCGATTCAGAGGTAAAGAACAGATTTAGTTCCAGGCTAATGTTGATTTTACTTTTAAATTTAAATTCCTCTTGTCTTGTTGATGATGTAGTTGTTGATTGTTTCCAGGCTGCTATATATATTTATATATATATTTAAAGTAATACGCAGGCTTCTTGTTGAAGAATAAAATGAAGATGATATATAAAAAAGTGTGCAGGCATAAGTAGGGATAGGTTTGAGCTATACTGGTACAAGATATTTGTTGTGCTGTATTTGATTTTTTTTTTCCAGTTCATTCGAACCAGAGACATACATATACAGAGAAGGAAGTGTATAGGGTAAGTTTGTTTTTTTTTTTTATTTTACTGGTACAGCAGCTATCTTTTGGGTCAGAGATTTTTTTCAGTTTTGGAGGCTTGGAAATGATTTTGTATGGTTGTGAATTGACTTTATTTGTGCTAGAGTTTATAGCATTAATTGTAATTGTCTTGTTTTCATTCTTTCGTATTAATCCCTGTTCAGATACAATATGTACAACTTGTATTCATTTTCTTTTCTTAAGTTTGTATTTGTTTAAGACTTTAGAAACTGGAATGCAAAGCCTTTTGCATACAAAATGAAATGAGGAAAGTTGATAAATAAACAGGTAAAGAGAATTGTTTAATGTTCAAGTGCACACAATTCAGAGATTTTTATTTTGCTTTGGGGCTGAAAACATTTTTGACATTCTTTGTTTTGTGCTAAGATGGAAAGCATTAAATGCTAATGTACCTTATGTACATAGATATTTTATCCACTTCCTTATCTTACATATGTTTACTTATTTATTTTATTTTATTTTAACTTAGATGCTAAGCTTACATACTATATTTCTATTCGTATGCATTGAAATGAAATTTTCTCTTGCCTGCATACTTTTTCTTCCAAGTTATTAATATTATTTGCTGTTTCGCTTGCTTAACAACATTCTTTATTTCAAACTACAACTATACAAAGTCTAGCATACCTCCCTTTTTGTTGTATAAGCATATTTTAGTTAACTTTATATATTTTTCCTAGTCATTAGCTATTTGTTTATAAAGTTTTTACTCAAGTATAAACATAATTTTATACTTAACACAATTTTAAAAAAAAATCTTTCCTTTACTTTCTTTTAAAACTTATATTATTAAATACTTAATTTATTAAAATTACTTCAAACCTATGCAAATTTTTATAAGATTCATTTTATATTTTAAATCATAGTTTACCCAAGCATGTGTATATGTATAGACATAAGTTTAAAATAACAAATTCTATATAAAAAAAATCCATTGTAAAGATATTACAAAAATTAATATTGTCTAACTATAACTCATTTCTAAAGATATTTTATTTTGTATTGTTTAAATATGACCCATTATTACATGAAAATAATTTATAAAAGATTTTATCTCTATGTTAATAAACTTCTTATTTATCAACCATATTATAAAAAGAACAAAACACCCCTTAGAATAAATTTTAACTTAAACTAGAATTTCTTTTAAACAAATTAAACTTATCTTGAGTAATTTAAGCCATATAGTTATTTTGTTTAATATTAAATTAAATCAAATTCCAAATTACCAAAAAGATTAGAGTTTAAAAACATATCCTTATTTATTAAAATTTAAAACAGACCTTAACTATTTACAATATATACAAATATATATATATATATATATATATAAATAGAAAACAATTTATTAGCTTTAAAAGATAATTTATCAGTTAAATATTTATTTAAAAGAAAATTATTAAATCAATTCATAACTTATTAACAAAGATATATCAAATCAATTTTATATTTTATATAGATTATTAAATTGATATTGCTCGAAATTCTGGGATATCACATTCTTCCCCCTTAAAAGAATTTCGTCCCCGAAATTTAAAACAAAGGTAATTTAATAATCTAGTTAAAGATTTATTTTAAAACACAAGCATATATTAATCATAAGCTAACAATCATAGCAACCAATTCATCCAATCAACCAATCTAACTATCGAGAGAAAATACTGGATAGAATTCCCTTGAGTTTCCCCGAGTATAAATACCGGGTTACTCGCTCTATAGAATCCAAACAATCAATACTACTAAGCTCCACACATCTAGATCTACAAAACAAGACATGATATCAGACTATAGACAAGTCTGATTCAACATCCAAACTCCCTGAACCGCTGGCTCTACAACCAGAGATAACTCATACACGTACTCCCTCAGAGATACGTGAAACACATCGAATCCTAGTTATCCAAACTCACAATTTACTCCAAAAGATCAAACACTTATCCAAAATCAAATCTCCGATTCTTTATCCACAATTTTTTTTTCGGACAATCCTGGGCTGCCTACATCCTTCTTGATCAGCTCAACTCTTGCTAATGCCCCTGAACTAAAACAATCAAACAAAATGATTTTTCCAAGATCAACCAACTCAGAACATAAACTCTACTGCAAAAATCAGAAGACAGTTCTCACTGTTTAATACCCGGAAGAGATAAAATAGATGCTCTCCAAACTGCTTCCACTGCACAACTCTGATCCGAGAAGATGAAAATGCTGATGACGAACACATGCAAAGACTGGAAAACACATTCCAAAAATATGGTTCAACAGATCCAAAAATAAAACTCAGAAATTCCTCCAAACCTGAGCTGCTTCACTAAAATCTTCCTCCAAGAACCATTCTACTACTAAGCTGAACCATTGGTAGCACTCCTGGAATCCAGTCGATACCAAACTCAATCTTCAAATGTTAACAAAATTCTGAGAAAGCTCAGACTATCGCAAGTCACCTTTGCGATCAACCCAGCCTAATTCCAAAGAAAAAACTGTTCTCTCTCTACCAAACAGAACAACTCACACATATGTGGCCAATCCATCGAAGAAACGGTTCTACATAATTACTTCTGAATTCCATTCCAGAAAAACTGCTAAGCCAGAAGATCTCTTGCCAACACCGAGAACATTCCAAGCTGAATTGCTGCCACAGATGCTAAGACTTTCTATCCAAAGCTCTCCGAGAAACTCGGACCTCAAAGCAAACAGAAACTCCCATCTGAACACAGCCACACACTGAAGCAGACACTCTTCCTTAACTTGTCCCAAAGATACATCTTCGGAGACATCCATAGTCACTGTGTCTCATCACACAGCTACTATACTTTGATATATCAAGATATCATGACTTACTTCAGTCCAACCGACGACTCCAACTCTAGCTCATCCCACTTCACTTCAAAGAAAAACTCTGAACCCTAACAGGTTACCTTCAAAGATCGATGAAATCCTTTACACCATCCAAAGCTTACTCGAGACGGTATTAGATCTACAATCTCGACAAATACACTTCCAACCTCAATTATTCAAATTCCAACCATCGATAGTCGTGTTACGCACACCACTACCATATCTACCTTTATAGCTCATTGGAAAACCTGAACAGATAACCCAACAATAGGTAGAAATATATGTGTATATATATATATATATATATAGATAAAAATTACAAGTACTCTCTCTCAAGAAAGAAATCACTCAAGAGCCTAGGTATTCACTCAACCTAGCGCTCTGATACCACTGTAACGACCCGACTTCCTACGCCCAGGAAGACGTATCGTTTTTAAGAAAAGAAAGAGATGAGAAAGTAGAAAAGTTAGAGAAGAAGAAGAAACAACAACATCAGAATCTCACAGCGGAACGAATAAATATAATATATCACATAAGTATTTACATAATATACAACTTAAATCAGTGTTATACAGATAATACATCACATACTAGACAGTTACAGACACCTGTCTAGTTATACAACTCAATAAACAAAACAACTCAACAATATGACTCAGAGATACCAACACAGCGGAACCATATGTATAACTATAACGCTGAAGCCTCCTGCTCCATTGCTCCTCCAGAATTCGTCAAAGCTAACCTGAACCCTTGGCTACCCGTAAAAATTTGGGTACCCGAGAGTTTATGAAAAACAAAAATAAACTCCGGGTCAGACATGGCTCTGGTATGAGTAACAGTTTAAAGTTGCTTAATTTTGAAAATCCTTTTGAAATAAAAGGTATCACGTGAGACTTCCCACACATAAACATGGGTAAGTTTTTACCTTACGCTAACCAAAACATTTGATAGGAAATTCAGTGATATTATAATAGGTCTAGGGTTTTCAAGTAAATAGAAAATAGCCGAAATTGTTACATCTATTAAATTCCAGCTACTAGCCACAAAAGTGGGTAATACAATCAAAACCGTTGGCACTTATTGGATTGTGGATTCCATACAATGGTAGGGCTACTGGGGTACCGCCCGTCACAGTACGTGGCCTAGATCAACGTACCGAGGATCACTCCCGACCCCTGCAACACAAGGCCGGAACCATTCCTTACTGAACAGTCCCGAAAAAGATAAACCCCGGCAGTTGTCATGATCAACCGCCCACACAGCCGATTATAAGGGACATCTAGACAGGGGAATATCCTTGTCCTGCTTGGGCATGACCCACCTAACCTTGCTGCACCTCCCATGTTTTAGCCATTCCCGGTTGATGAGGCTTGAGGTTGCGATTACCTTTAGAGAATACATTTCTTAGAATGCTCATCGTCCACCTGACGATGTGCTGAAAGCATTCAATCCATACAAGTTCGTTCCGGGTTCGAACGAAACCGAAGGCATTATCTCGTTACACTCATTTTGGAATCACCCTCAGAGTTAACGACGATATCCCTTGCATTCTGAATCTTCATCTTCACTTCAGATTAACGACCTAACGTTAATTTGGAATCGATGTGGTTTTCGGATATTCCTAATGTGGAAAACCGATCCCGGTCTCATCGAAATCCAAAACGTGTCTTTTAGGGCCAAGTTGTCTATTTAGCCTTAACAGTTTAATTTAAAATCATCAATATACACACAGATGGATAATTCACAATATAACAACAGATAATCATAGATAATCTCATAAACAGATAATCAATATTATCATCTAAACAGATAATTAAATATCACCATACTTTAAATCGAGCATCCATATCACATAGATATTATTCAAGTCAGATCACAATCATCAAATGAAATATCAATATCATTCATCCATAAGCAATGATTTATAATCTTACCATTTGTAAATAATTTAAAATGAATTAAATTAACTACTTCTATCTCTAATTAATTTAAAGTAAATTAAATTAATTACTTCATCTATAAATCCTGCTTATACAACCATTAATTAATTATAAATCAAATTAATTAATCATCTTCTAAATATTCATCTTGATTAAACACCTTTGATTAATCATTCACTAATTACAATAGGTAATTAGTCTTTGATTAACTTTACAAATTAATTATTCTAAATTATTTAACATTTAATTACTTCATTTATAATTGATTACATTTATTCTTAATTAATCACCATATTATGAATTATTTCTTAATTACCCAATTCTTAATTTACATCATTAATTATATTAATTAATGATTTCTAATTTAGATTCAAAATAAATTACTTTATCTAAATTAATTTCATTTAATGATTAACATAATTATTAATCACCTTTGATAAATATCAACCAGTAATTAACTACCATTAAGTACTTATATTAATAAATTAATTATTCCATAATTAATTATCTCCATGAATTAATCCTCTGATTAATTACCAAAGTAATTATCCAAATTACTTTATTAACACATCATCTTCCACTAATTACACTCGGTAATTATCATTAATTACTTTCCTAAGTAATTCCACTTCATTAACTACATTAAGTAATCATACTTATCAACTTATCAAATGATTATCTTAAATTAATTAAAATTAATTAACTAAATTAAATTAATCACTTATCTCAATTAATTACAATAATTAATTAATCCTTTAATTTCTTTTAACAATTTACAATAGATTATCTAAATTAATTAATCTAATTAATTATTAAAATTAATCACATTAATTAATTATTTAATAATCCTTCAGTTAATTATCTTCATTAACTAATAACACTTCTTTAATTTATTTCTAATTCTAAATCATTAGTTTCAAAGTAAATAAATAAGTCATTCTTTAATTAACTTACTAATTAAATCATTTCAATATCTTAATTTTCTATAAGATAATCCACTTCTTTACAAATGATTTCATTATCATTAAAGTGAAAAACATTTCACATTTGAATCTAAATTTTAAATTACATTTTTAACTTAAGACTCAAAAGGGTTATTCTTTTAAACATTTATCCAATTTAAAGTTCAATTATTTGTTTGAAACCAATTCCTGTTAAAAACTTGATTTTTAAGACTTGATTTAAAACCCAAATTCATCTTTTTAACCTTAGATTCAAAAGTCCATTTGAATCTATACTTTAAACTTTGAATTTAAACCTCTTTTTAAATTTCTGTTTTCAAATTTTAAATTAAATTTTAAAAACAGAACACTGTCAGGTCTTTAAACCTGAGAATCCACATCTACATATTTTAAAACCTTTATCTCATTTCAGTTTTTAATTCAACAAAATAAACTTGAATTCCTACCTCTATTGAATTTAAATTTGTTTAAAACTGATACACAAATTTAAGTTTCAATTTTAGATTTGTTTAAAAAAAAAATATTGCTGCCAGGTTTTACAAAAACCCTGGAACAACAACTGACTCGAGTCAACTAAAAAGTGCTTCGAGTCTTTTGCCCTGTTGCTTCGAGTCATATACTCGAATAACCCGAGTTTTCCCCAACACGAATTTCCCCTGCACATAAAGTTCACCAGTACTTCCCAATTGCACGGTGCACATGCACCGTGACTATGGCCATCTCCGGCCATCCACTCAGACTTCAACACCTCACCGGCCATCACCAGACCCAAACACGATCATCCATAGCCACCTCACTTGCTTGAAACAAAATCGAGCTCATCTCTCCAAACCTGGAACCATAAACAGTTCTTCCCCTCGAAACCTGTCAATGCTAAAACCCCGCTCCTCCAACCATCAGAAAACCACCACCACCGGCCACGACTCCGCATTTCACCCCTCTACCCATACGCAAACCCCCGTTGAACTCGATGCACCAAGGAAATCGAACAAGCCCGAACTTCAACCCAGTTTAAAATTAGGTTTACAGAAGGAATCTCGTTGTTGTCGCCACCACGCCAAACTGCACCACCTACCACCATTTTTCCCATCACCGGGGTAAGCTCCTCCATCATCAAACAGAGCCACGACCACCCAGATACAGTGATCACCCCAAAATTTCCAAAAAATGCATTTTTAATACATTTCAGAACTGCTCTAGACTTCTGGTATTAAAAATCTTGATTTAAGTTTTAAAATCCATATTTTGTTATAGTGATTCAAAGAATATTCTTGATTTTATGATTAAAGTGTTTTGATTTTTCTCTTGTTCAACTTTTTCTCTGTTATTTTGATTTCCAGCACCATATTCAATTTTCATTCAACTTAAATATACTTAAACTTTAAATCATATTGAAACAAACAGTTTCTATTTGTATTATAACTCCTAAAAACTATTAGATCAATTGGTAAAATAATTTGAATCAATTCAAGCCTGAAAACAAAATGGATAAGCTTGTTTACAGAGACATTAATATGTACTCTGACCACATCCATATGCACAGAAGGTTTTATACATACAAATCACACTTATTTCTGGTTTTAAGCTTGCAGCTAGTTTAAATATTTAAGTTAGAAATTTAACCTACTCACTGCAATTAAAAACAGAACAAGTACAATACAGGTAATTTTAATTTGCAGGATTGAAATAAACAGTTTCATCACAAATCACCCAGAGAATAATGAATAAATAAATATTCACACCATATATTTAAGCATCCAATATCAACATGCAACAGATTTTAAAACTTAAGTAAATTTTAAAAGTGTTACTCACCTGATTTTCGATTCAGAGGTAAAGAACAGATTTAGTTCCAGGCTAATGTTGATTTTACTTTTAAATTTAAATTCCTCTTGTCTTGTTGATGATGTAGTTGTTGATTGTTTCCAGGCTGCTATATATATTTATATATATATTTAAAGTAATACGCAGGCTTCTTGTTGAAGAATAAAATGAAGATGATATATAAAAAAGTGTGCAGGCATAAGTAGGGATAGGTTTGAGCTATACTGGTACAAGATATTTGTTGTGCTGTATTTGATTTTTTTTTTCCAGTTCATTCGAACCAGAGACATACATATACAGAGAAGGAAGTGTATAGGGTAAGTTTGTTTTTTTTTTTGTTTTTTTTATTTTACTGGTACAGCAGCTATCTTTTGGGTCAGAGATTTTTTTCAGTTTTGGAGGCTTGGAAATGATTTTGTATGGTTGTGAATTGACTTTATTTGTGCTAGAGTTTATAGCATTAATTGTAATTGTCTTGTTTTCATTTTTTCATATTAATCCCTGTTCAGATACAATATGTACAACTTGTATTCATTTTCTTTTCTTAAGTTTGTATTTGTTTAAGACTTTAGAAACTGGAATGCAAAGCCTTTTGCATACAAAATGAAATGAGGAAAGTTGATAAATAAACAGGTAAAGAGAATTGTTTAATGTTCAAGTGCACACAATTCAGAGATTTTTTTTTTCCAGTTCATTCGAACCAGAGACATACATATACTTCCCAAATGCACGGTGCACATGCACCGTGACTATGGCCATCTCCGGCCATCCACTCAGGCTTCAACACCTCACCGGCCATCACCAGACCCAAACACGATCATCCATAGCCACCTCACTTGCTTGAAACAAAATCGAGCTCGTCTCTCAAAACCTGGAACCATAAACAGTTCTTCCCCTCGAAACCTGTCAACGCGAAAACCCCGCTCCTCCAACCATCAGAAAACCACCACCACCGGCTAGGACTCCGCCTTTCACCCCTCTACCCATAAGCAAACCCCCGTTGAACTCGATGCACCAAGGAAATCGAACAAGCCCGAACTTCAACCCAGTTTAAAATTAGGTTTACAGAAGGAATCTCGTTGTTGTCGCCACCACGCCAAACTGCACCACCTACCACCATTTTTCCCATCACCGGGGTAAGCTCCTCCATCAACAAACAGTGCCACGACCACCCAGATACAGTGATCACCCCAAAATTTCCAAAAAATGCATTTTTAATACATTTCAGAACTGCTCTCGACTTCTGTTATTAAAAATCTTGATTTAAGTTTTAAAATCCATATTTTGGTATAGTGATTCAAAGTATGTTCTTGATTTTATGATTAAAGTGTTTTGATTTTTCTCTTGTTCAACTTTTTCTCTGTTATTTTGATTTCCATCACCATATTCAATTTTCATTCAACTTAAATATACTTAAACTTTAAATCATATTGAAACAAACTGTTCCTATTTGTATTATAACTCCTAAAAACTATTAGATCAATTGGTAAAATAATTTGAATCAATTCAAGCCTGAGAACAAAATGGATAAGCTTGTTTACAGAGACATTAATATGTACTCTGACCACATCCATATGCATAGAAGGTTTTATACATACAAATCACACTTATTTCTGGTTTTAAGCTTGCAACTAGTTTAAATACTTATGTTAGAAATTTAAGCTACTCACATCAATTAAAAACAGAACAAGTTCAATACAGGTAATTTTAATTTGCAGGTTTGAAATAAACAGTTTCATCACAAATCACCCAGAGAATAATGAATAAATAAATATTCACACCATATGTTTAAGCATCCAATATCAACATGCAACATATTTTAAAACTTAAGTAAATTTTAAAAGTGTTACTCACCTGATTTTCGATTCAGAGGTAAAGAACAGATTTAGTTCTAGGCTAATGTTGATTTTACTTTTAAATTTGAATTCCTCTTGTCTTGTTGATGATGTAGTTGTTGATTGTTTCCAGGTTGCTATATATATTTATATATATATTTAAAGTAATACTCAGGCTTCTTGTTGAAGAATAAAATGAAGATGATATATAAAAAAGTGTGCAGGCATAAGTAGGGATAGGTTTGAGTTATACTGGTACAAGATATTTGTTGTACTGTATTTGATTTTTTTTTCAGTTCATTCGTACCAGAGACATACATATACAGAGAAGGAAGTGTATAGGGTAAGTTTGTTTTTTTTTTTGTTTTTTTTATTTTACTGGTACAGCAGCTATCTTTTGGGTCAGAGATTTTTTTCAGTTTTGGAGGCTTGGAAATGATTTTGTATGGTTGTGAATTGACTTTATTTGTGCTAGAGTTTATAGCATTAATTGTAATTGTCTTGTTTTCATTTTTTCATATTAATCCCTGTTCAGATACAATATGTACAACTTGTATTCATTTTCTTTTCTTAAGTTTGTATTTGTTTAAGACTTTAGAAACTGGAATGCAAAGCCTTTTGCATACAAAATGAAATGAGGAAAGTTGATAAATAAACAGGTAAAGAGAATTGTTTAATGTTCAAGTGCACACAATTCAGAGATTTTTATTTTGCTTTGGGGCTGAAAACATTGTTGACATGCTTTGTTTTGTGCTAAGATGGAAAGCATTAAATGCTAATGTACCTTATGTACATAGATATTTTATCCACTTCCTTATCTTACATATGTTTACTTATTTATTTTATTTTATTTTAACTTAGATGCTAAGCTTACATACTCTATTTCTTTTCGTATGCATTGAAATGAAATTTTCTCTTGCCTGCATACTTTTTCTTCCAAGTTAATAATATTATTTGCTGTTTCGCTTGCTTAACAACATTCTTTATTTAAAACTACAACTATACAAAGTCTAGCATACCTCCGTTTTTGTTGTATAAGCATATTTTAGTTAACTTTATATATTTTGCCTAGTCATTAGCTATTTGTTTATAAAGTTTTTACTCAAGTATAAACATAACTTTATACTTAACACAATTTTAAAAAAATCTTTCCTTTACTTTCTTTTAAAACTTATATTATTAAATACTTAATTTATTAAAATTACTTCAAACCTATGCAAATTTTTATAAGATACATTTTATATTTTAAATCATAGTTTACCCAAGCATGTGTATATGTATAGACATAAGTTTAAAATAACAAATTCTATATAAAAAAAATCCATTGTAAAGATATTACAAAAATTAATATTGTCTAACTATAACTCATTTCCAAAGATATTTTATTTTGTATTGTTTAAATATAACCCATTATTACATGAAAATAATTTATAAAAGATTTTATCTCTATGTTAATTAACTTCTTATTTATCAACCATATTATAAAAAGAACAAAACACCCCTTAGAATAAATTTTAACTTAAACTAGAATTTCTTTTAAACAAATTAAACTTATCTTGAGTAATTTAAGCCATATAGTTATTTTGTTTAATATTAAATTAAATCAAATTCCAAATTACCAAAAAGATTAGAGTTTAAAAACATATCCTTATTTATTAAAATTTAAAACAGACCTTAACTATTTACAATATATACAAATATATATATATATATAAATAAATAGAAAACAATTTATTAGCTTTAAAAGATAATTTATCAGTTAAATATTTATTTAAAAGAAAATTATTAAATCAATTCATAACTTATTAACAAAGATATATCAAATCAATTTTATATTTTATATAGATTATTAAATTGATATTGCTCGAAATTCCGGGATATCACAGTAGTACTGTTATAGATGATACTAAGTTATATAGTTTGTGCATTAGTGGGGCTTTGAATATTGACCCATGCTGTCATTTTAAGTTGAAGTGTTCTTCTATGAATTGGAAGTAGAATAATATTGTTTGTTTATAATTTGATGCTATGTTTAAGTATTGATTGTAATATAATATTCTATTGATGTGATTACACTTTTTATTATTCTTAGTTCTGAAGAGGATATGGTTGGAAGGCGGATGAAGGTCGAGGCTGTTAACGTTGTGGTGAACTCAGCCTAAACCCCACCTTTCAAATGAATTTAAGACAAATTACCAGCAGTTAGGTATCTATTTTAACAAATGAATTTTTTGCTATAATTCTTTAAATGAATACTAATTGAATTATGAGTTATCATAGATGTATAAATTCAAAAAATGGTCATGTTTCCAAAACTTTTGCATTTATCTCATTGAAGTGGTGATTGAAAATTATAAAAAATGAGCCTATCAAAATCTATACCGGATTTCCATATATAAGTTCTGTAAAAAGCAGGAAACATTGCACTTAATTTTTCCACATTAGAATAGGTACTAAACACATTTGCATCATGCTGTATCAATTGTTTCTAACATTATTGTAAAAATGTTTATTTACAGAAATTGGTAAATGTGATCTTCCAACAAGGGTTTGACGAATTCGGTACAAGGGAGAAGAAAGTGATCGCAAGCGTGCCAATCACTGATTAGATACCGAGAAGCACGTAACAATGGGTATATAGAAACAGACATGTGCTACTTTTGATTTGGTGAAAATATATACAAAAAATGTTCGTATGATTCGTATATAATAATAATGAATAATACACTTCTAAGAATCCAATTTATCCACGCTTCAAAAACCAAAGCAATTGAGCCACTAAAGCAAATGCAGCCGCATGTAATCATGCGGCCAAGGCAGAATCTGATTACAAGTATATATAAATGGATAGTTAATATCATTTACAGATTGTGATATTTTGATATATCAAAAAAAAATATTGTGATATTTTGATTATAACATTTAAAGATTATGATTATAATATCATTGTATTGTTGCAGCTACAAAACCAGTGAAACGACAGTACGTGACGGCTCATCAATTACAACAGAACCAAAAAAACAAGAAGTTAGCTAAAGTCAACAGTCCTCGGAAGTCAGCACGGCTGAATAGCAATGCAACTGTGAATCTAAAGTTAGGTGAGGTGAACAGTCCTCGGAAGTCAGCATGGCGGAATAGTAATGTAACTTGATATTTTGAGGTAACTGACATGGATTGTGATGTGTACTGATGTATGAATTGTTATCTGTATTGTGTATTATCCTGTGTATTATGAAAGTGTTTTATGTGATATTGTACTGTGTATTTTGCAAGTGTTCTATGCGATGTTGTACTGTTCTATGTGCTCTTACTATCTCTTCAGTATAATGTTGCAGTAGCTTCAGTATAGTGTTGCAGTAGCTTCAGAATAGTGTTGTAGTAGCTTTGGAATAGTGTTATAGTAGATTCATAATAGTGTTGCCACCGGGTTATAAATGTTGCTTAAAATAATGTTGCAATAGTCATTCAAGGTGTTGCCATAGGGATGGACCCAGTTGGGTCATGGGCCCCACATTGTGGGCCCCATAAGATGTGGCCCCCACAACTTCAGAAAGTCAATATCTATACCAACATTTTTGGAATGTTGCTACAGATACCTATGGGTGTTTCCATAGACCCAAATAGGGTTCTATTGCAACAATATTACATATGTTGCCTTAGATAGTCAAAATGTTGCCTTTGAGGTCTAAGGCAACGCCAAAAATTGCATCACGCTAAAAGTGTTGCCATAGACCTATGGCAAAAATTTTCGGGCCTGAGCCAACATTTATTTTGTGTTGCAGAAGGCCATTTATGGCGTAGTGAAAAGATCCAAAACACTTCAGAGCTAACTTCCCAGCCTTACCCAATCTTATAGCTCCCTTTCGATCGAAGGAAACTTATCCAAATCAAATCTCCGACTTCGGAATCCAAATTCCTCCGTCTCTTATCCTAAAAAATCTTCGGACGATCCTGGCTACCTACAACCTTACTGATCAGCTCATCCCTTGCCGATGTCTCTAGAAACAAACAAAACCAATCAACTCAACAAAATGATCTCCTCAAGATCAACCCAGATCCAGGAACACAAACTCTACTCCTCAAATAACAGAAGACTAAACTCACTTCTCCTGTCCGGAAAAGAAAAGCAGATGCACTTCCAAACTACTTCCGCTGCACAAATTTGATCCGAAGTAGATAAAAATGCTGATGATGAACACGAGCACAAACTGGACAACACATCCCAGAAATATGGTTCATCGGATCCATAAGAAAACTCAGAAACTCCACTAAAACCTGAGCTACTACACCAACTCAATCTCCAGATGCGGATAAAATTTGACTTCCTTGAAGATATCTGGAAAAATTCTGATAACCCAAGAGAACACTCAAACAATCGCAAGTCACTTTTGCGATCAATCCTAACCAAATCCAAAGAAAACTGTTCTCCCTTTATTAAACAGAACAGCTTACACTTAACTAGACAATCCATCGAAGAAATGGGTCCACTCTGCTGCTTCTGAACTCCACTTCCAGAGATACTGCTAAGCCAGAAGACTCTCTGCCGATACACAAAACACTCTGAGCTGCACTGCTGCCACAGGTGCCAAAGATCTCCTAATCCAAAGCTTTTCGAGAAACTCAGACTTCAAACTAAACAGAAACACCAGCTGAACTCTGCTACCACACCGATGCAGACTCACTTCCTTGAACTTGTTCCAAAGAAAACTTCTTCAGAAACATCCATAGTCACTGCATCTCGTCACGCAGCTACAACTTCACGAGGTATCAAGATACCATCACTTGCTTATGCTCAACCGACAGATCCAAACCTACTCATCCAACATCAAAGATAGACTTCGAACCTTACAGGTTTCTTTCATAGATTGATGAAATCCTTCATCACAGCAAAATTCATTCGAGACGGTATTAGGTCTACAGTCTCGACAAACGCACTTCCAACCTCAAACATTCAAACTTCAACCAATGGTAGTCGTGTTACACACACCACTACCCCATCTACCTTCATAACTTATATTGGAAAACCTGAACATGTAACCCAATAGATAGGTAGAAATAAATATATTTATATATATTTAAAATTACAAATACGCTCTCTCAAGATAGACACCACTCCAGAGCCTAGGTATTCACTCAATCTAATGATCTGATACCAAGTGAGACGACCCGACTTTCTCACCACAGAAAATCATATCATCTTGAAGAAAGAAAGGGATAGAAAAGAGAAAAGAAAGAAGAGAAAGAAGAAACAACATCAGAATCTAAACAGCAGCACGAATAAATTATATTAATAACGTAAATATTACATAGTTTACAATCATTATCAGAGTTACACAGATTACACATCACATGCTAGACAGTTATAAACACCTGTCTAGTTATACAACTCAATACAATACAAGAGAACTACTCAAAGAAATCAACACAGCGGAAAACTATATATCTACACGCAGAAGCCTCTTGCTCCATTGCTTCTTCACAATTCGTCACAGCTTACCTGAATCCCTTGGCTACTCGTAAAAATTTGAGTACCCAAGAGTTTAAGAAAACAAAAAATAAACTTCGGGTCGGACATTAGTCTGGTATGAGTAACAGGTTAAGGTTGCTTAACTTTTAAAAACTTTTTGAAAAGAAAGGTATCACGTAAGACTTCCCACACATAAACATGGAAAAGTTTTTACCTTACGCTAACCAAAACATTTGATAGGAAATCCAGTGATATTATAATAGTGTCTAGGGTTTTCAAGTAAAATACAGAAATAGCTGGAATGCTTACATCTCATGTTCCAACATAGTTGGGCACAGCTAATACGTACGACACTTATTGGATTTTAGATTACATCAATGGCAGAGCTACCGGGTACCGCCCATCACAATACGTGGCCTAGATCAACGTACCGAGGATCACTCCTAATCCCCTGCAACATAAGGCCGGAACCATTCCTTACTGAACAGTTCCGAACAAGACAACCCCGTAGTTGTAGCTAGCAACCGCCCACACATTCGAAGAAAAAGGGACCTCTAGACAGGGGGAAATCTCGTCCTACTTGGGCATGAGCCACTTAACCTTTCTGCACAACCCCTATTTTAGCCATTCTCGGTTGATGAGGCTTGAGTCTATGATTACCTTTAGTGAACACATCACTTAGAATGCTCATCGTCCACCTAACGATGTTCTGAAAGCATTCAATCCGTACAAGTTCGTTCCGGGTTTGAACGAAACCGAAGGCATTATCTCATTACACTCATTTGGGAATCACCCACAGAGTTAACAACAATAACCCTTGCACTCTGAATCTTCATCTTCACTTGAGATTCACGACCTATTGTTAATTTGGACCGATGTGGTTTTCAGATATCCAAATATGGAAACCTGATCCCGCTCTCATCGAAATCCAAAACGCCATCTTTTTGGTCCAAGTTGTTTTAAAGTTTAAAATAATTCAATTATCTACATACACACAGATAGATAACTCACAAATCACAATTGATAACCAACATTATCATAAATAACAGATAATCCACATTATCATTATAAACAGATAATCCATATCATCATCACAATAGATAATCTATATTATCATCACAATGCAACCAAAGCATTCATATCATACCACATTACTTATCTCGTTTCTGAGATCAAAAGCATTCAAGGAAATCAAAATCACCCATCATACATAAGCAATGATTTATTTATCACAATATAATTAATTTAAAAGGAATTAAATTAATTACATCATCTTTAATTAATTTAAAATAAATTAAATTTATTACTTCATCAATATATATCTTGCTTGCTCAACCATTTAATTGATTACAATCAATTAATTAATCATTCAAATTAATCACCTTAATTAATCACCCTTGATTAATTATCCTTAATTACATCCATGTAATTATCCTTAATTAATTTCACAAATTAATTATTCCTAACCAAAAATACTAATTAACCTTTAATTACTTCAATTAATTAATTAACTATAATTAATTACATTAATCCTTAATTAATAACATTAATTAATTACCTTTAATTACTTATCATTGATTAATTAATCATAATTAATCAACTTTAATTACATCATTAATTATATAAATTAATGATTCTTAATCATATTTAATTAATTATGCTCTTAAATTAATTACCTTAAGTAATTAACACATAATTATCCATCCCTCTTGATTAACCATATTCAATAATTAACTAACTTAATTACTTCATTAAAACAAATTAACTATTCCTTAATTAATTACTTAATTAATCCCTTGATTAATTACTAAGTAATTTAATCCAAATTACTTCATTCTTAAAACATCTTTAATTAATTACATCCTGTAATTACAATTTAATTACTTTACTAAGTAATTTCCAATCCATTAATTACGTTAAGTAATTATCATTAAATAATCAGGTGTTTAAAATTAATTAAACTTAGTTGATCAATTTAAACAATCACATTTAACTCAATCAATTATCTTAAGTAATTAATTTCTTAATGACTTCATTAAGTAATTACACTTAACAATTCACAAATGATTATCATTAAATTAATTAATCTAATTAATTATTAATATTAACCACATTAATTAATTATTAAATAATCCTGGCTAATGACCTTCATTAACCATTCTTTAATTATTTTCATTAAGTAATTAACTCAGATTAACCATTGTTAATTACAATTTAAATTGTCTTTAATTATCCATTAATTAAAGTCTAATTATTTAATTAATTAAGTGTTAATTGTAACTTAATTAATCGTTAATTATTTAATTAATTAACCTTGATTTTAACTTAATTGCTTAATTAAGAAATCTTTAATCATTAATTTAATAATATAATTAATGATCTTAATTACAAATTGATTAACCCTTAATCAATATTTATTAATCCCTAATTAATTATATAATTAAATTAATTAATTATTCCTTAATTATCTTATTAATTAAATTAATTTCAAAACATTAATCTTAATTAAATTTTAAGATAAAACATTCCTTATTTGTTTAAATTGTCATTAACAAATTTATTTGAAAACAAATTACTTTTGGACTACTTTTAAATTTCATTCAAATACAAGATTTAAAGTGAATATAATTTAAACTTAAACAAAGTTTTAAACAATTTTAAAACCTTTTAAAAATTATAAGACAAACAAATACTTGTCTTAATAAAGAAATTCATAAGAGTTTGAAACTAAATTCATTTCAAAATTCAATAATTTAAATTTACACTTTGTTTAAATCTTTCGAATTTAAAAACTTCTTTTAATTTCAAAACTGAAGTTCATATTTAACTTTTGAATTCCAGATTTAAATTTAACTTTAAATCTTGCTCATATTTTTAAAAACTTCATTTCTAAAAAGTTCAAATTACATACCAAAATAAAGTACTTAAATAGGTTTAAGTTTTAAAACTTTATTTTTATTTAAATCTGAGATTTTAAATTTAAACTTAAATTCCAAAATTTTAAACTTTGAATTTAAAACTAGGTTTAAATTCTAGCTTTCATTTAAAAACTGTAGTTTTAAAAGTTTTAAAACAAAAATACAGGTTACTGTAAAACCTGAAAAAACTGAACAAGCCGAGACACCACAAAATTTCTTCGAGTCTGCAACCCATCTTCCCCGAGCCATCTACCCTATTTCTTCGAGTAACCCAAGCAACTTCCCCTGCTACCAAACTAAACCAAAACATCATCAAAAAAATCTCATCACCGTGCATATGCACGGCGACTCCGACCACCTTGTTCATCGTTGATGATCGCTACACATCTGAAACTGTCACTTCAACCCACCACGAACATCAAATTTGAGACAAACCTCCAGAAAAAAAATGACAACCCAATTCCGATAGCTGGAAACATAATCAATTTCCCCTTCAAAACCTGTCAACAGCAAAATCTCGCCGCTCCGACCACCTGAAGGTCACCCACTCCGGCCTTGACTTCATCCAGACCTAACTATCAATCCCAAAACACCATAACACTCGATCATCACTTCAAGCCGTAACGATCGATTCTTCAAACCCATTAAAAACTAGGGTTTTGAAAAGGAAATCACTACCGCAACTTCCACATTGATTTCCATCACTAGCCATGATTTTTCCTAGCTTCTCCTAACTCTCCTCCATCACCTAGAAGAACCCCGAGACATCACTATTCAAAGATCACCAGAATTTGCTAAAAGTTTATTTTTAGTCCAATACAAAACTACACCTTCGTCTCTTTTCTAAAAACAATGATTCTTAATTTAAAAATCATGTTATAGCTAATGGTTTTGATTTATAATACTGAATTACTAATTTACACTGTTTGAATTTTGGTTAAAATCAACATGCACTGCTATCTTTATGTTTCCAGAGACAACAATCTTATATTTTTACTTACTTAAAATTTTAAATATTAACTTAAGATAATCAAACAACTTTACTTTATAAATTTCATTATATCAGAAAACTAATTAAAAGATAAGTATTTTAATAACATTTTGTACCTGGAAAATCAAACAGAACAGGCAAATAAGAAAGCGTGCACACAATACATTTTCACATCAAACTTTTATCAATACACAAACAATACTTATTTATATCAAAACATACTAGCATGCAACCTAATTAATAAAGATTTAAAAATTACTCACAGTTTTAAAAGGTAGCAGAGCTCTGTTTGAAAAACTTTTGAACTTGCTTGATTGTAAAAATGTTGCATGCCTCCATGCAAAAATGCTTTTGAATTTGCTTTTGAACAGGCTTAATTTTGAAGAGGTGCAGATTAAAAATGCAGGTTTGCTTTTTGCTTGATTTAACACTGCTGCATGCTTCCAGATTGCAGAGAAAAAATGATGCAGATTTGCTTTTTATTTTGAAAATGGCAAGTGAACATGATTTCCAGATCTAAGAAAATACAGATTTTCTTTTTGAAGATGATTACTGACTTTAGATAATGAGGAGTTGAATTTGGATTTGTAAACTGATTTTTGGTTTAAACATGCAGGCTGCAGATTTTAGATCTGTACAGGGATTTGTATTTTTGTAGGTTTTTGATATGAGGAATTTAACTTGCATTTGATAATGAGGGGAAATACTGAATTTGATATGAAGATGTTTAAATTTGGGTTTATTTGTTCAAATTTGTTTTGAGCTCAAAGCTTAAATTCCTTAACTTTGATTAGAAAATGAAAAAAACAAGTAAGAGTGAAAAATGCATTTTTATATAGTGTGACGCCCCACCTCTATACCCACGCTAGCCAAGAACACTACGGTGTAGTGCTGTCAACTAGCGCGGAGAATAAGGCTGTTGAGGAGCGACCATCCGTGTAATTTCTTATCACACGGTGGCTATAAAATGATCTCCGGAAACAAATATAGAAGTAAGCATAACATGCGAATCAATCACAGATATCCATATCACAAAGGCGGAAAGAGATATGAATATATATCACATAAAAGTGTACATCAGAGTAGTGGTCTAAAAAGATCCACGATAATACAAAAGAATAGCAACGCGTGCTATACAAAAGAATACAACTATGAGTCTATATCTCAAGTGTAAACAACAAAAGCTGCTAATCTAAACAAGTAGCCAAAAGTCTGAGTAGTGAATCACTGGGGGAGGAGTCAAGCAGTAGCACCTGTAACATCTCTGCCTGACCCGAGTATTATTTATAAGAAAATAATAAACGGATCAGTCTAGCTATAAATATCAGATGACATGATATAAAATAAAAGATATGGCATAAACATAAAATATCCATACTGACATACTACTATAAGTATGCAATTAATGATCAACAGGAGATCAACCGATAAGAGATAAATCAATATCACAAGAATCTTCTCAAAGATCCAAAGAGGGCATCATACCCTAAACTTGTACTCATGACAAGTCAAAGAGATAAATTCCAGAAATCAACACAAGAAATCCAGAAATCATAAAAAGGGAAAGAGGCCTATCACATGACGGTCCGAAGACCATGGGGAGCTACCCCACATGTGTGAATGGAATCACACAGATTGAGGTCAAGACTAACCAAAAAGCAGAAAGGTATGTGTGAATGGAATCACACAAGTGGTGTCTAGTCTAACCTTGCAATGAAAGAGACATCGCGCAATTGCTAGTCTAATTCATAATGCGATCATCAAGATCAACGAGAAGTGTCAATTACACTAAGCTAGTAAATATAGAAGTTTAGCTTCATGTCCCATAACCACTTGCTTAACTTAAATATTTACGAACAAACTGTAAATCTTCACTAATAAAATTGTCACAAGAAGTTCAATCGAACAAGTCCAAGAATTAACCGACGAAGTGAACGCAAGCGTTTCATACCACTTGTTTTACTAAGTCGTTTAATTAGATTTCTCATCCGAGTGAGGTAAAGGCTTGTATATACTAATAGATTGGAAAACGGTTTAAGAAAAGAGCTTTGTTATTAAAAATAGAGTTGAAATTTTTTGTTAAAAGAGTTTTGATATTTACTACTAGTATTGAAACCTTTATATTATAAAGTGACAAAACACATAAGCAAGTGTAGAAACAATCAGTCACAAAGATCGCATACGGAGATGCGAATAAAATCCAAGGAAATCAGCTCAATGTTATTCAGATAAGATCCCCTACGGAGGGGGGGTCCAGGGGGGGTGGCAACCCCCCAAGGTGGGGGTGCGGGGGCAACGCCACCGCTTACGGGGTTCGACCTGCCCGGTCAGGTCGCGGGGGTCCAGGAGGCAGCGCCCCGACCAAAACGGTACGACCTAGTGAAGACAAAATGAGGTCTAACGACCTAAGGGGAATAGGGTCGAGCGACCTAAGGGTTGCGACCTAGGGGTCCAAGGGGTCAAGCGACCTACCGGGATAAGGTCCAACGACCTATAGGGTTATAATGTCATGTGACCTATCGGTTTATAAGGTCATGCGACCTAACGAGCCATGGCCAAACGACCTAGTAATGGTAGTAGGGTTGAGCGACCTAAAGGTTTAACCGGTCAAACGACCTAAGTAAGGTAAGGTCTAACGACCTAACGCTCGCGACCTAACGGTCTAAAGGCCATGCGACCTAGAGGAAAACAAGGTCAAGCGACCTAAAACGTCGCGACCTAACGACCAAAAACGTCGCGACCTAACGACCTAAAAATGGAAGGCAAGGCCGAGCGACCTAACGAAGAGGGGGTGAGCGACCTATGGTCATAAACAAGGTCGAGCGACCTATAGAGGCATAGGATGCAGCGACCTAAAACGTCGCGACCTAGCGACCTAAAACGTCGCGACCTAGCGACCTAAGGGGATAGGGGCCGAGCGACCTAACGTTCGAACGACCTACGACCTAAGGAGATAAGGGCCGAGCGACCTAACATTCGAACGACCTACGACCTAAGAGTCGAACGACCTAAGTGTTACGACCTAAGAGTCGAACGACCTAGCGTGGAAGCGGCCTAAAAGCCAAACGACCTAACGACCTAAGGTCATACGACCTAGCGACCTAAAGCCATACGACCTAACGACCTAAGGTCCATACGACCTACGACCTAAGGTCTATACGACCTAACTCCGAAGACGTTAGAAATGGCCAGGACGACCTACGACCTAAGGTCCATACGACCTACGACCTAAGGCTCAACGACCTAATTCCGAGGCTAACGACCTAACGCTGCAGGGGGAATTTAAGGCCAGAAACGACCTACGATCTAATGGTTAGGTCGCGAGCGACCTAACTCCGAACACACGAAAATGGCCAGAACGACCTAAGTGCAGAAAATTCACCAAAACGCTAAAAATTGGAGTTTTTCGCCAATCCAATCCAAACCAAATGCTAATATGCATGCAAAAGTGATAGGGAATCATTCCCAACAGTCCAATATGGTTATAGACTAGAATTGTGAGATAAAAATCTCACCTTTGCTCCAAAACCCAATGAAAATGAAGAACAAAGCTTGAAGGCAAATGGAGAAGCAACCACAAGCTTGAATCCGATGTCTTCTTCTTGAATTTGGAGTTGAATGTTGGAGTTGCAATAAAACAAAGACTTTGGAGTTTTAATTTCTCATTCCATTCACCATTTTTGTTGAAGCTTTAGTGTTAGGAAATGAAATGAAGCAATGAAGAAGAAGGGGGGGTGGAACTTGGGCCTAATGGGCTAAAAGTCCAAACCAAAGGCTCGAGCGAAAAAGTGGTGAAATTCCACTAACCCCAAACATATCAATGTTTATACTTAGAAGATTGCAAACGACGTTTCGAACTCAATGGAAGTGGTCTCGAGTCCTAATTTGACCGTTTGCAAAAAGTAGCTTCGGACCAAAATCCGATTAACGATAAAATATTTAAATAAAATATTTAAATATAAAAATCGATAAATATGCGGGTTGTTACATATAGGTTAATTTCTGATTTTATTAAATAAATGAAAATTAAAACAAAATGACACTTGTAAACTATTTCAGTATTTTTCAACTTAATATGTTAATCTTTTAACATTTGTTATAAAAGCTTAAGAATACAACACTTGTCCTATTTAAAAGTAATTTGTATATTAATTTACATGTTAATATATGTATTAAGCCTAATTGATTAGTTAATTAGATTTTAATATGTATATAATTTTTTTTTAAAAGAAATAAAAACAAATTATGCTTATAAATAAAGCTTACGCATATAAAAATTAAAACAATTAGAAATCTATACTTTGGATTTCAAATTCAAATCAAATTCAAAATCTAATATTTAGAAATCAAGTTATGAATACAAATTAAATTTTGAAATAACAATTGCTATTTTTATTCAAAACCTATTTGTAAAGACAATACACTATTGATATTATTTTTAGAAATAACTCATTATTAAATTAAAAATAATGATAAAAGAAATTATGTCTTTATTAATAAATTACTTATTTTATTAAGCTATATTTTAAAAAGAAACACAACAATTTTTTTTTTATTCATTCAATTAATTCTTAATTAAATTTTAAACATTTAAACATTTGTCTTATCAATTTAAAATCATATATTTATTTTTTACATAGCTTTGAAAACTTAATATTAAATTAATCAAAATTTCCAAATTATTAATATATATATTAGAATTTTAAATCATGATTCATTTATTAAGTTTAAACCAAGATTTATTTATTTAATAACTTTGAAAAGCTTATATATTAAATAAAAACAAATTCTCAAATTACTAAGAACATTAGAATTAGAAGAATATGTTTTATTTATAAAATTTAAAACAATGCTAATCTATTTACAATATAAACTATATATTTATATTATAAATAAAAACCAATTTATTATTTTTAAAATATAAAATAACCAATTAAATAATTATTGAAGAAGATTATTAAATCAATTTGAATTATTATTAACAAAATTATCAATATCAATTTAATTTAAATATAGATTATTAAATTGATATTGTCAAAAATTCCGGAATGTTACAGATTGAGATGAATAATAAAAGTAAATTATTATTGCTTGAGCATCACGTTTCAAATTTGAAACGTAAAGTAAAATATAAAGTCAAGATTTTGGCACCGTTACAACGAACGTTTATTGTTGCCGGCGCGTATCGAACCTCAAAATACAGAAGTAAATACACCGTAGAAATCAACTCGGCAAGACGATCAAAACAGTGTACAAATATCAGTGATAGGACCATTCGATCAAAAGTCGATATCGGACACTGATATACGCTGTTATTTCGTATGGAAAAAACAAAACCGATCTAGAAATGTCCGAAATTTACGAAACAAATTACGCAGTCTTATTCAGAGTGTTCTAAACAAATTTCCTCATGTTAACATATTTAGGTTTCGGAACACCTTTAAATTCAACAGTTATTAACTGATTTAAATCGAAATAAAATTACACAGTAAAATAAACTTCCATATAAATTGATAAAATTTTACTAGTTGCTATGTTTAATTAGACGTATTCCAAATATTAAATTTTTATTTCCAAATTTTAAAATTTTAAAATTTTCATCAAAATTCAATTAAATATATAAATAAAACCATTAAAAATTATTAAAAATTTACGGGTCGTTACAAAAAGCAACCCTGGTCATATTACAAACCCGATACAAGCCGCACCTTCTCCACCCACTAGCAGCCCTGTCCATACTACAAACCCAATATAGGCCCTCCTTCTCCACCCACTAGCAGGCCTGTCCATACTGTAAACACAATACAGTCCCCTCCTCCTCCACCCTTAAGCAACCCTAGACATACTTCAACCCCATCAGATGTCACTCCAAGCCAACTTCAAGCAGATTATAGTAAAGGTTATATATTGAAGAAATCTAGAAAAAAAGTGGGAGGACACTGTTGAAATCATTTGCTATATTACCAGGTGAGAAGCTGGAAGTAGAATTTAATGAAAGAGGTCAAGCCATAGGTCCTAATTCCAAGCATTTGTCATCAATATATTAGTACTCTAGTAAGGGATATGGTGCCTATGACCATTAGTTAATGGAAGAAAGTCTATGATGAATTGAGGGATGATCCCTGCACTTGTATTCAGGTACCAAATTACAATATATACACACACACATATATATTAGCATTGTTTTTTTAGCATGGTCTTTCTAATCAGTTGATTGGGTCTGGGAATAGAGGATGCTAGCTTGCTAATTGAACTTTGATTTCTTAATTTTGGATTGATTACTAGCACTTTTAAGTTAAGACATAACATAGGTGTTATACAATGTTATTTGAGTGACATAGACATAGAAACAATATTATCGTACTATTGAAACATTATTTATTTCATTATATTTTTTATATGTGCTATTTATTTTCTTTTATAATAATAAAGTAGAGTATAACTTTCTTGTGCCTTACTTTCTTGTGCCCTATATATGTGTTGTGCTCTAGTCTGTGTACATGTATCTCTGGACTGTAAGTGCACACTGGTTTGAACTGAAATGATATTCATCTTGATCGAACTTGGTTTGCATATTAATATATGTTTTACTTGTTTTGTTTTGCTGCCTCGATTTGTTCAAAATTGTTCTTAACTGAATTATTTCGTTACTGTTGGCCACATTTTCACTACCGAACTATCTCCTCTCCTTGCCGAGCCAACTCCCTTCCCCTCATAGCCAAACCAACCCACTCCACTCACTACCGAACCAGTCACCTTCCATCCACTACCGGTCCAACGCCAGCGAACCAGATCACCGAACCACTTCACCACCGAACCAACCTACCTCCACACTTAACCGGACCAACCACCACCGAACCAAACTCAATCCCAACCAACCACCGGTCCAAACAACATACCACTCTCCACCGAACCATGGCGTTGCCGGATCAAAGTTGCCAGGCCAGATTGCTTCAGCCCAGGCCCACCAACGGCTATATACATCCAGGACCCCTGCCCCCAGCCTTACTCTATAAATAGGGGGCAGGGATACAACTATGTAGGATAAGTTTGAGAGCTCAAGCATGGACGGAACTTTCAAACAACTTTCATATACTTGTATACAAAGCTTTGTACCTGTAATTTAAAGAAAAAAGGAGAATAAGATATAAAGTGGACGTAGGCACGTTCTGGCCGAACCACTATAAATCTGTGTGTCTTTTACAGTTTAGTCCATCTATTTTATATATTCGCATAAATCACCCAAATCGTTGAGAAACATATATAATCAACTAAATCATACGACTTGGAGGTGTTTGCCCATTTTTTGTGCAAACATTTTTGGTGCTTTCACTGAGAGCAGGAGCTCGAAGCTTCAGCTTCTCCTACTTAAACCTTTTTCTATCAGCATCGTTCATTGCTTGGAAAACATGCCTTCCGGACGGAAGAAAGATGCTAACAAAGGAAAGAACATCGCAACTGGCAGTATCCCAGATCCAGTGATCAGAGATCAAGACAATCGTCCGGTTCCAACAGCAAATGTAAATCAGGCAAATCCGACAGCCCCTGCTACGGAACAACCAATTACAAGGGCGGATCTGGACAGGATTGTGGATGAAGTAACTAACCGCTTCGCATCTCAACAAGAAGCCTTGGTGGATCAAGTCATGTCACGCTTAAGGGATGTTGAAGAAACCAACCGCAACACTGAATCATGGGGTGAGTCCCGATCTGGAGGATCTGGGAGACGACAAAGGTCTTTCTTCTTCGAAGAGGCTAACAACAGAAACAACTATGGTAGGAGCCGAGCCCGGACTCAGCCCGAATTCCGACCAGAGGAAACACTTGGAACCGAACCCAACAGGGGAGGTACCAGGCAGGGATCGGATGTAGCTGAGCCCTCCATGCTACCTAACCATGGAAACACCAAGGGACGGGGCCGAGCTGGAGTCCAGCCCGAAGTTGGACCCGAGGAAGTGCTGAGAAGAGAACCCAGCAAGGAAAGATCAAGGCAAGGGCCAACTACGGATGACCCCAGCATGCCCCAGGAAGACTAGAGGCAGCCGTTGGAGAATGTTAGGAGTGATAGACGATACCATCCTTACAGGTAATCTGGACGGAATCAATCCCGTAGGGAAGAACCAAACTCATTTCTATCCGCTCCAAGTTCTGATGAAAGGATGGCATGATTGTTCAGAGTGTGCATCCAACGAGAACAAAGGGATCGGGGGATAGGCGCTAGGGTAACCAGCCCCTTCACCCGCAATATAGAAACTGCCATCACCCCCCGGGAATGGAAAATGCCAACAATGGAACCTTACAAGGGAACCTCTGACACCGTTGTATACTTGAAGAGACACACAGCATATGCTCATGAGCGGAGCAACAGAGGGAGTGTTGAGTAAGTGCTTTCCACTATTCTCGGCGGATCTAGCTGCCTCCTAGTTCTGCCATCTGCCCCAAGGATCCATCAGCTCATGGGAAATGTTGAAAGAAAAGTTCGTCAGCCAGTTTCTCATTCATGTGGAACAACCGAAGGACGCTTATTCCCTATCTAATATCAAACAAAAGCCCGGGGAGACAGTGCAACAATATCTAACCCGATTCAACGCCGCAGCAGCCGCAGTCCAAGATGCCGACGAGAAACTTATCCTAATGGCCCTCTGCAGTGGTGTGCATCCGGATACTAAGTTTGCTAGGAGACTAACGAAAGAAAAGCCAGCTACCTTACCCGATTTCTTCCACGAAGCCGAGAAATATATGAGACTTGAAGACGCTGCCATTGAAAGGCAGACAGGGCAACAAATAAAGGCAGCTCATGGCAACACATCCGCAGTAGAAAAGGACGTTCGAAGAAATGACTCCAGAGATAGTGCTGGGGGCAAGAAGAGGGAAAAGCGGTTATATAGGCCAAGACCAAGATTTGACTCTTACACTCCTCTAAATGAAACAATCGAAAACATCTTCTTGGCCACCCAGGATAAAGTGAGATACAAGCGCCCCCCGCACAAGAAGGAATCAGATAATGCAATTAAGTTTGGAAAGTTCTGCCGATTCCACGAATCTCATGGGCATGACACCAATGAATGCCATCATCTCTGGGACTTGATTGAAGAACACATCAGAAGGAAGAGACTAGAGCGCTATGTGAAAGGTCAGAATAGGACTTCAACTCCTGCCAATGAGAACCCAGGGATGCCCCTCCCGGAAGTAGGCAGAGGAAATCGCAACACCAGCGGCTCCAGTCAAGAGAAGATAGTGGTCCTTACCATATCAGGAGGACCACACATCGCCGACGGAAGCTGGGCAGAGATGGAGAGATACGGTAAGTCACTTACAAACAACGAAGGCTACATTAATTCTGTTATAGAAGAACGCCACCCGAAACGGAAAGAGAATGATGACATCACATTCAGTAGGCGTGATCTAGAGGGAAGGCAGTACCCTCACATGGATCCTATGGTCATCTCTGCCTGGTTCGGTCCAGCCAAAGTTTTCCGAATTCTAGTGGACACTGGAAGCTTAGTAAATATCCTTTTCAAGCATGCTTTCGACAAAATGAAGCTGCCAATGAAGGATGTATCTCCGTGCAGCAAACCGCTACATGGTTTCACCGAAGATGCGAAGATGCCCCTCGGGCAACTGGACCTCTTTGTCGAAATAGGAAGTCATTCTCGCTCCGTTGTGCGGAAACAAATATTTGTGCTAATAGAGAACCACTCGGCCTACAATGCCTTTTTGGGAAGACCAGCCTTGTCTGACTTCCAGATTGTCCTAGCCCGTGGTGCCTGAAGATGAAATTTCCAACGGATAACGGAATAGGGGAAATAGGGGAGATCAAGACGCCGCTCGAGATTGCTATGTGACTGAACTTTGCAATAACCGCAGGAAGGATAAAGGGAAGGATGCAGAGACTTCTCTCTGCAAGAAAAACTTGGAAGCATAGCAATTAAAGAAAGCCCCCCCTCTTCAATACACCAGTGATCCTTTTAACGAATTAGACCCCAGGGACAAGGAGGAGGAGGCCACCACCGAGACTGCAAAGGCTATGGAATTTGTATCTGTAGACAAACACGATCCAAGTAAACTGCTGAGAGTCGGTTCTTAGTTAAGAGCGGAATTGAAGGATCAACTCGTCGATTTTCTTCGCCACAACATGGATGTATTTGCACGGACGCACGCCAACATGACTGGAATCTCCCCAGACGTAGCATGCCACATACTGAACATCGATCCCACCAAGATGCCAGTAAAACAGAAAAAGAGAAGCATGGGGGCAGAACGATCAGCAGCCCTCGAGGAAGAAGTAAAGAATCTACTTGCCAATAACTTCATACGAGAAGCCATCTACCCAGATAGATCGCCAACCCGGTACTGGTAAAGAAGGCTAATGGGAAGTGGCGAACATGCATCTACTTCTCCAACTTAAATGACGCTTGCCCGAAGGACTGCTTCCCACTCCCCCGAATCGACCAACTCGTGGACAGCACAGCCGGACACGAACTCTTATCCTTTATGGACGTATACTCAGGATATAACCAGATCCCTATGCATGCCCCCGATCAAGACCACACTAGTTTCATCACTGACTGGGGATTGTACTGTTATAGAGTAATGCCTTTTGGACTTAAAAATGCCGGAGCTACTTATCAACGCCTCGTCAACAAGATGTTTGCAAAACTAATAGGACGAACTATGGAAGTTTATGTGGATGACATGCTGGTAAAATCAAGGAAAGCCAACGATCATATAAACCACCTGGATGAGATGTTTCAAGTACTTCGCCAATATGGAATGAAGCTGAATCCCCTAAAGTGCTCCTTCGGAGTGTCGTCGGGAAAGTTCCTGGGATTCATAGTCCATGCCAAGGGGATAGAGGCAAACCCCGAGCAAGTCCGGGCTATGCAAGATATCACGATACCATCCACTCGAAGAGAGATGCAAAGCCTAAACATGAAAGTGGCCGCCCTATGCAGGTTCATCTCTAAAGCAACCGACAAATGCATCCCTTTCTTCGAAGCTCTAAAGAAAGACAAAGGAAAGTTCGAATGGACTGACGAATGCTCGACAACCTTCCTTAGCCTAATCGAACACCTTCAGAGACCACCAGTACTCTCAACTCCAAATGAAGGTGAAGAACTATACCTATACCTTGCTGTATCATCCCATGCTTTAAGCGCCGCTTTGGTGAGAGAAGACAACCGCGCGCAGCGGCCCGTATACTTTGTAAGCAAGAGATTTACAGGGGCAGAAGCCAGGTACCCTAAACTTGAGAAGCTAGCATACTGTCTGCTAATCACGTCACGAAAGCTGCGACACTATTTCCAGTCTCATTCCATCAGAGTTTTAACCGATCAACCGCTAAGGCAGGTACTCCATCGCCCCGACACTTCTGGGCGACTACTTAAGTGGTGCATTGAACTGAGTCAATATGATATAACCTACCATCCTCGCACCGCCATCAAAGGACAAGCCATGGCTGATTTGATTGCTGAATTCACTACCAACGAAGGTAAGGATCAATCTGAAATAGCAAAAGATATCAAGTGGAATCTCTTTGTGGATGGAGCATCGAACGAACAGGGCTCGGGGGCAGGTATTGTGATAATCACCCCCAGGGGAAGGAAGCTGCACTATGCCCTAAGGTTGGAATTCGCTGCCACCAACAATGATGCAGAATATGAAGCAGTAATAGCAGGAATGGAACTTGCCTTAGAAATTGGTGTCAGTTCTTTATGTCTCCATAGCGATTCTCAACTTATTGTAAATCAAATACTGGGAGAATTCCAGACTCGAGGAGAACGACTCACAACATATCTAAAGAAGACCAAGCTGCTGCTCAATCAATTGGATCACTATTTAATCAAACACGTTCCTCGAGAAGAGAACCGAGAGGTCGACGAACTGGCAAAGCAAGCTAGCATGAAGAACAACACCATTTCTGGAACGGTAGCCATCTCAAAAAAACTAGCCCCAAGTTTTGAACAAGAGGATCAGGTAGCTGCAATCGAAGAAGAAACTTGGATGACTCCTATCCGGAAATACTTGCAAGATGGCACACTACCCAACGAGGGTAATGAAGTCAGGAAAATCTTGAGGAGTGCTTCCCGCTACACGATACAAGAAGGAATCCTCTATCGGCGCGACTTCTGTAACCCCTTATTAAGATGTGTCACCGGAAGGGAAGCCAAGGAAATCTTATCCCACATCCATCAAGGAAGTTGCGGAGACCACACCGGAGGGCAGACTCTGGCAAAGAAGATACTCCGATATGGATATTTCTGGCCCACCTTAAACAAAGACGCCTTCGACTTCGTCAAAAAATGCGATAGATGTTAGAAATTTGCTAAAATCCCTCGACTACCAACCAATGAGATTACTCAGATGACCAGTCCTTGGCCCTTTGCGGTGGAATTGACTTGATTGGCGAACTGCCGATGGGCCGAGGTGGAGCCAAATATGCTATAGTGGCAGTCGACTATTTCACCAAATGGGTGGAAGCGGAACCTTTAAATAAAATATCTTCGGCAAAAGTTATTAACTTCTTGATCAAAAATGTTTTATGCAGGTACAAGGTTCCACTCAAAATCATATCGGACAGTGGACTTCAATTTGACAGCGAGGAATTCACCGACTGGTGCCGAGAGCATGGAATTCACAAAAGCTTCTCATCTGTAGCTTATCCCCAGGCAAACGGACAAGTCGAAGCTGTCAACAAAATTCTCAAAACTCTAATCAAGAAGAAACTTGTAAAGTCAAAAGGCACTTGGGTGGATGAACTTCCTATGGCACTTTGGGCCTACTACACATCTTACAGAACATCAACAGGACATACTCCTTTCTCTTTGGCATACGGATCGAAAGCCATGCTCCCAGTTGAAACTGTAGTGCCCTCCCACCGTAGGATCCACTACAACCCAGAAGAGAATGAAGAACCCCTACACATGTCTTTGGACCTAATTGAAGAAAGAAGAAATGATGCAGCGCTCAAAGCGGCAGCTCACAAGCAAAAAGTGGCAGCACAATACAACTCCAAGGTCAAACACCGCAGCTTACAAGAAGGAGATCTTATCCTCAAACGGATCTTTTCGCGCCCCGGAGCGCTAGATCCAATCTGGGACGGACCCTATGTGATTCATAAAGATCTCCACAACGGAGCTTACATTTTGTCAGCAGTGGACGGAGAGGTGTTCCAAAGGGCATGGAACATCCAACACCTTCTTCAATACTTTTCTTAACTTGTACTGCCCATATGAAGTGAATTAATAAAGAGAATCAGTGGACATAGGCATTTTCGTGCCGAACCACTCTAAAAATCTTGTCTCTTTTTTAACTTGTTCCTTTATATCTTGGCTGCTTGTTAAGCTTTATCCTTTTCTGTGGAACAAAATCCTGTATAACGGCATTTCCATTCTGGACACTTCATGGCACAACCTCACCTGGACAAGACCCAACAGGTACTATACGAATCTATGCCCTCGTCAATGAGACACTTTTGCTTTAGCATCTCTCTGCTGCGGGTTAACTCATTGCTCGCGACGACCCTCAAAGCCAACTGTAATGAGCCGATCATAAGCCACCGAGAAGGCCGACTATAGCCGAGGCAGTTCATTAGCATTCGGCTCGCCGGCGACTGTGAACTGATTATAAGCCCCAACATAAGGTATGGCCAGCCAGGGGCAGTTCACAGTTGACGATCGGCACCTACGCTAGCTGGCCACGGCAAATCGAATAATACCCACGATTACGGGCCATAATGGCCCGGGTAGTTACTGTGCGCGATCTCGGCTCCGATGTGTCTTAAGTACGGCTGTGGTAAAAAAGAAAACTCCCCGCGGAGGCGTAAGATATGTGACGAATGTCTCCAAGACCCACAACTAGGGAAAGTGACTACAAAACCCGTTCGCCACGAACTTAAGCACATCGAAGGCCTTCCGTGATTGGAAGATTTACCATTTCTTATATTTCCATTTTATTTATAAAAACTTTCCCCCTATCCTCTATAACGATCACTAAAGTACATGACACAAAATGGGAGACACTCGCTAGTGGAAATGAGAACTCACGACTAGATAACAGGTCACTCAGCTGCATTCCATCCTCAGTCACACAAGACATTCAAAGATACTGTCTACAACTAAAACATGAAGGGCGGTACTTCCTTTTCTTGTACATAAACATGTAGCTATAGCCTATTCACACATCACACTAACATTACGAGACATGAAATTATATTTTAAGCAAGAGCTTAGCATCAAACACGATTAAAGTACATGCGTATACACAACTATATTTCTTATGTAACACACCAAAATAACAAAAGCATTCAAATACGACAGAATCAGCTTATGTTATATAAGAATAAAATAATTCGCTACAATGGCATAATTACATAATTACAGCCTTAAAGTACATTAATGTTTTGGACTAGTATATTCAGGAATGCCACGTAAACCAAAAAAGTAGTCGGCTGCAGCAGGGCTCCGCCTCTATCCTGCTAGCCCTCCGGGATCTACTTGACCACAGGATAAGAACACCCAGCATGCTGGCCAGAGGTCCCACCTGTCTGATTCAGGAGAAGAATCCATCAGATAAATAATACGCAATCAAGTTAAGAAAAGATTGAGAGGGAAGACTTACCAGCATCTGCTCCCTGATCATCATCCCTCAACTGCATACCCACTTCCTCGGCTGTAAGCAGCCGCATGCCCTCCTTCACTGCCACTTTCTCCTCCTCGGTAAACTGGGCCGTGACCACATCCATTCTGAAAGCTACACCACCCTCCTTATCCGCCTCAGCCTTGGCCTCCTCCAAAGCCCGGAGATATATCCTAGCCATGACCCGGGGATAATCGTCCATCCACGACAGGTTGCCCTGCTTCCAAGTACGGAAGTACATGTCCTGCAGCATCTCATCCATCATTCCCTCGTTCTCCTCAAACTCCTTCATCCGGGCCTCAGAAGCCGACAGCCTTACAACGGCAGCATCTCTCTCCAATCGGTATCTCGAGCAATCATCCTGAAGGGATTTCCGCATCGCCTCCATCTCCTCCTTCAGCTTGGCTTGAGCAAGCTATACGGCCTCAAGCCTCCTAGATAACTACCCTACCTGCTCAAGATCCGCACTCTAAACTTCATCCACCGTGGCAATGGCCATATCGATTCGTTCCTTACAGGTGGCCTCCATTTTTCGCAGCTCGGCTCTGCTAGCCTCCTCAATAGTTTTCTTTAGCCATCTGGAGGCCGCCTCATGCTGGGAGATCTGAATGGCCTGATCGGCAAGCTGTTTGGCCTGATCGGAAACCATTAGCCGCAGCCGAATGTTAGCACTTCCGATTTCCTCTCTAGCCTTGACCAGTCGGGCGTGATGCCCCATCAACTTCTTGGTCTCTTCAGCCACCTGATCGATGTTTGCCTTGGCCTCATCCCCCATAGTCACAATCCGAGTGGTCAACAAGTCGAGATCCAAAGACTTAGCCTCATCAAGCACCCTTACCATAGGATTGCGGGGTAGGAGGTGCTCACCGGTAACCTCATCGAAGGAAATATCATGAGAACTCGGGTCCAGATCTAGATGACCCGCGAATGGGTTACGAGCCAAGCCGGGATGATCAACATGAGTAACGGAAGGATTCTCTGATAGATGCGGGGATGGTATGGACTCCGTATCCTCCCCCGTGATGTCATGAATAGGCTTGGTTGGGGGTTGAGTTCCAAGTGAAGGTTCGAACATGGAACGCCTCCTCTTTCCCTTTTGAATATCCTCTTCAATGACTCCGAGAAGAGGACGGTAGTCGACTACGCCCCCGGAACGGTCAGTTGAGGGCTTCGGTTTAGCAGAAGCTTTGAAGAGTTTGAATTGCTCGAGGCGGTGCCGAATGTCTGATGTCTTGGCCGCCTTACCCGTTCCTGGAATAAAAACCAAGTGTTACAAGCGTGCATGAGACTATAATTCAAGAAACATGTGAAGTTAAAAGAGGAGTCGAAAATTCACCTTGAACCGCCGGAGTTGCCCTAGCTGAAATGCTCTCAGAAGATAGACCGGCACCAGTCACGGCCTTATCAGATTTCTTCGGTTTCTCCACCAAGGCCGATCCTTCCTCCAAACCCTCAAAGGCTTGGCGGAAAGCATCATCCGTCCACTCTTGAATCTCACCTGCTTGCCCAGAGGTCAAGGCACCAACTCCACTACGGCTCTGTCCTTCGCCACCGTTACCACCATCACCTTCTCCATCACCTACGTCTCCTCTTTTCTCCTCTTCACTTTCCTCCTTCAAAACATCTAGGCATGTGCTGGGAGAGGGTCTATCAAATTTCTTGAGCTTCTTCCCCCCGATGACTGGAGGTATCGAGAAGGGTCTCCTCTTGCTGCTCTTTGTCGTGGCCCCTCCTTTGGCTTTGGCAGCTCTTTCCTCAGCCGTATCCCTCTGCTTGACCACAAACTAATATGGTAAAATCAAGTTGTATTCCAGGAGAGTGGCATTCCTGATTAGGTAAGAAGCTGACCTATCCCTTCCCGAAATGGCCTCTATCTCCGCGGCCATCTGAACCAGGTGATCATTCTCCACGACCGCAAAGCCACTTGTCGCTCGCAAGAAATAAAAGCACATAAGAAGAAGCATTCCAGTAAGAATGAAAATTATAAATAAGCTACAACTTACAGCCAGAGGTGAAGCGGTGGATCGAAATGGTGTCATCCTGGACGAAGAACCATTCCTTCTTAAACATGGTGAACTTTGAATACAAGTCCAAGACCGGCTTGAAGGACGCGACCGATTCCAAACTGATATATGGGGACCCCTTCTTATAGCCTCTCAAGTTATATAGATTCCAAATCTCCCGGTTAGAAGGGGGCGCCCGTACTTTCTCTGGAAAATCACGAATAGGCACACCAAGATAGCATAGGAGTTGCGCTGGAGCTGGAAAAGGGCCACCTTCAAATAGGTGAAGAAGCTAACTATCCAAGCATTGATTGGAGGAATGGCCCCACACATGCAGTGGTACCTACTATAAGCGACGTATCCTTCGGGGGGATTATATGGCATGATCCCCTTCCCTTGCAACAGCATGCGTGCTCTATCAATCCAAAGGAGCGGGAGATAACATCAAGCTGCTCCTCTTTGAGAGAGCTAGGCGGAGAAATCAGAAGCTCATGGGGACCATACCCATCTACTAGCGATCTCGGGGAGGGTCCACGACGTTCCGGCCCTGGATGAGCTGGGGGCACTACAGTTGACTCTCTTTTGTTCGAATATTTCTTCTTATCCGATCGAGTTTCCACTTTGTGAGACATTATATGCAACACCAAAAACAAACACACCGTTAAAACAAGGAGTATGGAAATATAGACAAACAAGTACATGCGGCCTGGAGTCTCATTCCCAATGCGAAACATAAAAGTTTGAGGCTAAAGTCCATTCAGCCTCGCACTTCTAAAACTCCCAAGTCCATCCGGTAGTACAAGGTCGAAAGGCCATTCGGCACTCAAACTACCGAGCCCATTCGGTAGAGCAAGGCAGAAGGCCATTCGGCGATATACTCCTCAGCTCATTCGGCACTCAAGCACACTCGGTAGTTCAAGACTAAAGCCCATTCGGCAAAAAAGGTTCTCACCTGGTTCGGCAAGGGTAGGAGTTTGATTCAGCTAACACATTTGGTCCGGCGAAGATAATATTTCGATTCGGCAAAAACAAAAGGTTGGCTCGGCTGAATAACGAAAGCATTGGGCCCCTATTTGTAAGCAAGAATCAACGATCGGACCAGTTGGTTCGTCATTACTCAAATCAAAACACGCCATATACAGGCATATGCCCTACTTTGGGGGGCAAATGTTGGCCACGTTTTCACTACTGAACCATCTCCTCTCCTTGCCGAGCCAACTCCCTTCCCCTCATAGCCAAACCAACCCACTCCACTCACTACCGAACCAGCCACCTTCCATCCACTACCGGTCCAACGCCACCGAACCACTTCACCACCGAACCAACCTACCTCCACACTTAACCGGACCAACCACCACCGAACCAAACTCAATCCCAACCAACCATCGGTCCAAACAACATACCACTCTCCACCGAACCATGGCGTTGTCGGATCAAAGTTGCCAGGCCAGATTGCTTCAGCTCAGGCCCACCAACGGCTATATACATCCAGGACCCCTGCCCCCGGCATCACTCTATAAACAGGGGGGCCGGGGTACAACAATGGCGGACACGTTTGAGAGCTCAGGCATAGACGGAACTTTCAAACAACTTTCATATACTTGTATACAAAGCTTTGTACTTGTAATTTGAAGAAAAAAGGAGAATAACATATAAAGTGGACGTAGGCACGTTCTGGCCGAACCACTATAAATCTGTGTGTCTTTTACAGTTTAGTCCATCTTTTTTATATATTCGCATAAATCACCCAAATAGCTAAGAACCATATATAATCAACTAAATCATACGACTTGGAGGTGTTTGCCCATTTTTTGTGCAAACAGTTACCCTAGTCTAAACACTTTAACTCTGAACTCTAAAAAGTGATTTCTAAATTTTTAATTTTTGAACTTGAATATTAGAGTGAATATTTAGTTGTATAATCACACTTTCTAATATATATATGCATTCTTATTATGCAGACAAGATTCAAGGTGGATAAAGTGTATAAGGAATACTTGTTAATGATATTGGGACAATGATGGAAGGATTCAAAATCATGATTAGCTGCAGCTATAATAAAGCATCTACTTGTCCCAACTCTACTTATAGAGTAGCAGACCCTAAAAGTGGATAATATAAAGAGCTCCGAAGAGTGGACTGCTTTTCTAAAGGAAAAAATGTTGAAAAAGTTTATGGTGGTTATTTTTATTTTTTTGATTACAACTATTAAATTTGCTACATTTTCTAATATCATATTTATTGAATTTATCTTATGTAGGATATGAGCAAAAAATTCAAAGCTATGAGAGCAAAGTATAAACTTCCACATACCATGAGTAGAAAAGATTTTGGAAGATTGGAAGAAGAAGTGGTAAGAAAATATAAAAAACTTAACCGATGAAAGTTCCAAAATTTTAATATTACAATCCCATTTGACGTACATTGATTATTGCTAAAGCAATTGTTTTATTTGTTATCACTTGTACATTCTTATGCTCTTATGCTATTTTGGCAATAAAAGGAAAGTGCAACGTCTGATATTAGTATAGATGAATTGTGGTGCAAAGCCCATACCATAAAAAATGGAGAACTTTCGAATTCAGTTGTTGCCAATTGCATATTAAGGATAAGTTCAAATATACGAAATAAGCAAAAAAATAATTAAGCGACTGAAGCTTTATGTTATTGTAGTGTGGTATTTTTTTAATTGCTTAATATTGGTTGTTTTTAATTTGTAATCTAAGATAAAAGAGCATAATGCCATGAGTCGGAGCTCTCAAAGAACAACATTAATTACTTAAGATGGAGTGTTGATGGTTTTGGTCAAGAACATGGCAGACATGTAAGAGGACTAGGTTTTGGGATTGTACGATCTCAGTTGCGTATTCATTGGGCTAATTTAGGTGAAGTACATGCATTGCAAAACAAAGTTAGAGGCTTGGGGGCTAAATCACAATAGCTTACTGCGATTATGCTGGTAAATATTAATTAGCTATGCTAATGAATACGTGACATGTCCTTATAGATCATTTGTTGCATATGTAAAAATACAATCTTTACAGGATATGAAAGTAAAGCAAACAGTTAATGAGGAAACTCCAAAGACTCCACATGCTAATACAGCTCGGACACCGTTTCAATATGTATGTCTCTGGTGATACGAAGGCACCATAATGTATCCATGTGGTTACCAGTACTCTTTATGTTTATTGGGATATGAAGGCACTGTAATATATGAAGGCACCATAATATATCCATGATGAAAAGATTGAACATGCTTACTTTGTACTCCTCTACGACTATCTAAGGGATTCTACGGCAATTTCATATATAATTTTGTCTTTCCCTTAAGATTTCAAGCAATTCTGTCAATGATAATATCCTTTTATTCCATTATTTTAGATCTTTTTTCAAATTATTTTTCTTCTACAAAATATATAAAGAGGAATTCCTTTCATTGAAATATACCATGCATTTTCTATTATATCGTTATGGCCCTGAAAATTGCACGGGCATTATTGAATCTGTAAGTGGTACTTTTGGACCAAAAAATATTTTTTAATGAGATGCATCAAAGTTGGGCAATGAACACTTGATGAATGATTTTGTACTTGTCAATAAGAATCATAAACTTCGAAATAAACTCATTGCTTATATAGAACCTATCAATTTTTCTATGACACTAATAATTTCTTCTCCCACTTTATGTGAATTTACTATTGGTGCTAAGAAATTTTAATCTACGTTTTTTTGAATCATTTCTTAGCCCAATTCATATAAAACAAAGTTTACTAACAAGGGAATAGATGTAGTGCTTGTACTTTCTTTTATATGTTCCCAAAGCATGCTTCTTTATGAATTTATGTATAACTCATACATAACTATTAGAACTAAATTCAAGCCTTCGTAATTCTAAAGTAGGCTTATTATAGCTTGACTGTCATTGAGAATAGAATTCAATTTTCATATATTGCTATCCCAACAAATTAAGATTTTACTTTTACCATTATCAATTTCATCAAAAGTATATCCCTAGTTAGGTTTAAAGCCTTTAATGAAAACATGTATTGTAACGAACCACTATTTCGCACCATTCAAATTCGACAATAAATTAACCCGTGTCAAACTTGAATAGTTCAAAACAATAAATTGTAAATAAATTTTGGAGCAAATTAAATCAAATCATAGAATCACAGACCTAGAAATCAAAATACTCACAGCAGAATAAAAATAACTTTGTGGTTCATAGAAAATCTCAATATTCAATTGTCTTGAATACAAAAGCTAAAAATAAGAACTGAACAGAAACTAGACGGCAGCTTTGATACATGTGATCTTCAGAAGTCCTAGCTCTGGAAAAGAGGTCTGAACTGATACTCCGGCTGACCCGGGCATAAAATAAACCATAAACACTCGATTTAGGACATACATACTTATATAATGTAAGTTAATTCAAGTGAACTGTAATATAAAGCAAGTAACCTAAAGGATGCTTGGGACAGTCCATCGTCTAAGGATCCGTTAAACTATTTACTATGTAGTAATACTTCTCTATTATAATAGTGTCTATTAGTAAAATAGCGTTAAGGGGTTACCCATATAGCCCTTAACACATAATATATTCCTATAGTCTATGCAGCACTGTAATCTCTCCCGTACTGGGCATCGTCAGAGGGCACTCGATAGGTATGGTACGAAACCAAATTCGTATAAGGCTCGCTAGGGTAGGTGACACGGCACAGCTAGGCAATGCCAGGGTAGATATACCAATTACGCTTCCTGACCGATGGTAGCGCGTAGCTGCTAATACCGCCCACCTCGAACAACACTCCCGAATCAAAGGTGCGTACCAAATAATCACAAAGTAATAGAATGGCATACGAAGAAGTACGTCCGATAAGAGGTGTTACCTCCTTAGCCCGTCGATCGCTCTTATTTTAGCCACCTTCTGCCAACTCACGGGAGCCGGATACACATACATACCTCAATAGAACGTCACCACCATCCTACTTCATTCTAGAATCTCCACCATGTACACGGTTGTCAAAGTGGTTTTCGGTATCGACAGAGAGTATGCCCATATCCGATCTCAGTCTCTTTAACAACCAACGTTAGCATTACCCGTGGTTATAAAATTCCAAAATAGTTTATATTTCAATCAAAATACTTCATTTTAAACTATTTGCAAGTGAATTTATTACTTTTACAAAGTCCAATATAAATCCCAAAGGTTTAGCCTTAATTCATTTGCATCCACTACAGCACTTGCAAAGTGCGGTAATATTCCTTACATCAGATTTAAGAAAATTTAATTCAAGCTTCCATATAATTTTAACAAAAATTAAACCTTAATTTAAACCCGTTTAACTTATAAAACATATTTCCTCTTTGAAATAGTTATTTAAATTTCTCAATAATTAATGATTTCTAAAAGTAAATTTCACAAATAAACATCAACTTCTCGAAGCTTTACTTATTAAATCAAATGCACAATTTTCTATAAATTTTACTTATTCAAAATAACTTAATTTCCCATTCCTTTCTTAACTTCCTTTTATTCTAAACCCAACTTCACATTTCTAAACTAAGTTATTATTTCAACTTCCATTTTAAGTATTCACTTTATTTAATTATTTAATTCATACAAAACTTAACCCTTTGTTTATTTACTTTATATACAAATTTATACTAAAATACCATATTTTATTACTTAACTCGAATTCCATTTTATTTTACAAATCAAAATTGACAAAATAAATTTATACTTTATATTCTAACTTAACCATTTATTTATTTACATATCTATCTTGTACAAAATCACTATGCTTATAAAATCATTTTTAAGCTAAATTTAAACAAAATATCAAAATATAATAATTTAAAAATCTTTAATATTGCCAGAAAATATATAATAATAATAACCATAGGTCTGTATAATAATTTCTAACCTAGGCCAAGTGGTACGGATAATATATCATTTCAATCCATAATTTACAAAGAAAAACTTGGGTTCTATCATTTCAAACCCGCAATCCCAAGTAAATAAATAGATAGAATAATTAAAATAAATATCGTTCAGGGCTATCATTTTAGCCCGTAATGATTCTATTTTATAGGGAACTTGCAGTGTGATAAAAAGTAAATAAATAAATAGTAACATCATAAATATAACAGTATAAAATATAACTGATGATGTGTCAATTAAATAACAGGGTTTTTAACATCATAAATTTATATCACGGGCAAGTAAAATAAAATAGAAACCTTCTACAATTACACTTTTCATTAATTTACAGATCTATAAGTATGTTTGTCGGATGAGAATATTCACTTTTTTCGAAGCTGCAGATTCTATCCAAACAACGATATCCACACCCGAAAAAGTGTACCGAAGGCACGATTAATTTTTAGCGGAAGCAACGACTCCATTCAAATCTTGAACAAAAAAAAAACTAAGTACGCGCATTCAATTATTGTCAAAGCAAATTTTTAAATAAAACAAAATTGGAACGAGATTTAAAATAAAAGGGTAATTGGCTCAATTTTTCTCAACCACTCCACCACATGACTTGACCAAATTATAAAGAAAGCTCGGCCTACCCATTTATATATATATATGAATGTATACACATACGCAAGTACTCAAATCAGGGGGGTAATTTGTCATAGGCTGAGTCTTCTTCACTTTCTCTTCTCCTTTTTTCCCTTTTTTTATCACATGGTCCAGCTCATCTCGGCCCTGCCTATATTTCAAAATCTGAATGCGTGCACGCGAGTCACGGCACGGAATACTTGACAAAATTTCTAGGCAATAATGGATCGGCAACCAAGCTACAGGTGGAGGGGTGTATTGGATCGGCAAGAAATGTAATGGGTGAACTGCACATGGGTGGAGTTCTGTGCAAACGTGCTCGGCCATGATGGCGCACGCACATCAACGGAAGAGGCCATGCTGGGCGGTGGAAGAGAGGCTGAAGGCGGTCGTGATGGGGTTGGAGTAGCCAAGCATTTTGGACAGAGGAGAAACACGAAGAAGAAAAGAAAATAAAACAAAAGGAAGTGTGGCCATTACCTGCTGTTGTTGAAGCCCATGCACGAAAAGGAGGAAGATGAAGGCCAAAATTTTTTTGCAGTGAGAATAAGTGCATGTGTTGGAATATATGCATAGGGTAGCTCACGTAGATCAAGGAGGTTGAAGTGTTAAGAAATATTAACCTAAATATGATTTACAGCAAGATATGGTGTACATGTTTATATTTAAAGGGAGTAATGCGTTGTTTTAGTGGAGGAAACAGCGTGAAATGAATTCGATTTTGGTATGTTATGTGAATTCAAAGATTTCATACCAGATTTTAAAATAATTGAAGACAATGGAAATTGTAACATTTACACGAGAATCAGGGCAAGCTATAAATTTGAACGGCTGTAGTTAATTTCTTCCCTCCTTTGAAAAGCCTGGTTGTTAAGTGATTGATTTATTCATTTATATCCGCGGTATGAATTTTAAGAACGCGTACTACAGAAAAGTGACGCCTAAAATATAACAAAAATAACGTATTTAAATTTATACGTTTTCCTATTTATTCGCTACTTATATTGAATGTACGTTAAAATATTTTATCCAATAACGCACCATTTTAAACGTGAAAATAAATAGCCAATTTATACTCTATTAATTTTAAAACTTAATACTTAATTAACTTTTGATTTGTTTACATTGGTTTGCTTAACTTAACATTTAACAAATAAATCGATGCATATACGAATAAAAGAAACCGTACAATTTATTTCCTATATATTATTCAATTTAAAATTTTATTTATCAATCATTTAACTAAGAAACAAATGTGTATACGTATAAAGTTTATTTCTTTTACCGAATATTAATTACTTGATTTAAATGTGTATAACCAATCTTTAAAAAAACAAAAGTGGAATAAAATGTTGTTACCAATATATCCAGTTAAATTAAAAGATTTGGAAGTTAAAATTAAAGATTTAAAACTTAAATTAATGTTAAACTTTAACCAAAATAGGAATTATAGAATTTTGCTTATATTTAAAAAAAATTGGGTGGTTATTTATAGTTAAATTCAAAATTCAACTTTTCGTAAAATAAAACCCCAGAGGTTATAAATAAATGAATGAAATATTTGTTAAAAATTTTAGGCTGTTACACTCTCCCTTACTTAGAATTTTTCGTCCTAAAAAAGGAACGAAAGAAGGAAACAAAGGAAGATAAGATAATAGAGCAAAGTAGCTGAAGCAAATAATTCCAAATTTGAAGCACGAATGCTCTCCTCTGTCTCCCAGGTGCGATCCCGTTCATTAGTACTCCACTGCATTTTGACCAGGCGGACAGATTTTCTTCTTAGCTGTTTCGTATCTCGATCGACGATACGAAGCGGCTTCCTTTCAATAGTTAGATCAGGCTCGATGTCTAAACTATCAAGAGCAGAAGGCTGGATAATAAGAGATGAATCATGAAGACAGCGAAGAAGGTGGGATACATGGAATACATTGTGTATTCCAGCGAATTTCTCGGGCAAATCCATTCGATAAGCAAGAGACCCAATCCTTTCCAAGATGCGGAATGGACCGATGAACTTAGGAGCAAGCTTCCCTCTACGCCCAAACTGAACCACATTTCTTAAAGGAGAAACCTTAAGAACAACCAAATCTCCGACAGCAAATTCCAAGCTCCTTCTACGACGATCAGCGTACTTCTTCTGTCTATCCTGAGCAATCCTTAACCTCCTCTTAATCTCCTCGACTTTCTCCGAAGCTTCCAAAATCATATCGGGACTAAGAACCAAATAGTTTACGGACTCAATCCATCAAGAAGGAGATCTACAAGGTCGCCCGTAAAGAGAAGAAAAAGGGGACATCTTAAGACTAGCCTGATAACTATTGTTATAGGTGAATTCCACAATATGGAGATGATCTTCCTAAGATCCTCCATAATTCAACTTACAAGCACGGAGAAGATCCTCTAGAATCCGATTCACCCTTTCCGTTTGACCGTCAGTCTGTGGGTGGTAAACAGTGCTCAGATTTAGACAGGTACCCAAGGATTCTTGGAAAGCTTTCCAAAATTGACTGGTAAAGATAGGATCTCGATCGCAAATAATGCTAAGGGAACGCCATGGAGTCGAACAATCTCCCTCATATAAATCTCAGCTAAACTCGAAGCCGTTCGTGTAGACTTAACTGGAATAAAATGAGCGGACTTGGTCAGTCTATCCACGATAACCCAAATGCTCTCATTTCCCTTCCTACATCTTGGTAAACCATCGATGAAATCCATAGAAACTTGCACCCACTTCCAATTGGGAATTTCCAGAGGCTGTAACAAACCCGAGGTCTTCTGATGATCCGCCTTGACTTGTTGACAAGTCGCACACCTACTAACAAAGATAGAGACATCCCGCTTCATAACCTTGCACCAATAAAGCTTCTTTAAATCCTGATACATCTTCGCTACACCCGGATGAATGGAAAGTCTGGATTGATGATGTTCCCGAAGTAACTCCTTCCTCAAACCATCAACGTTCGGGACACAAATCCGATCATTAATCCTCAAGATCCCTTCTTCATCAATCTAAGCTCCACTACCAATAAAACTATTAGCACCAACTTTACTACGGACACTTCCCTTCATACGCCTAAGCATCTCATCTTCATCCTGCTTAGCCTTGATATGATACACAAGAGGAGAAGAAACAACAAGCTGGCAAAACAAGGACTTCTTCCTACTCAAAGCATCCGCCACAACATTTGCTTTACCAGGGGTATAGTTAATGTCAAGATCGTAAGAAGCAAGAAATTTGAGCCACCGAACTTGTCTCTGATTCAAATCCTTCTGGGTGAAGATATATTTCAAAAACTGATGATCGGTGAAGAGGTCAAACTTAGCCTCCAAGAGATGATGTCTCCAAAGCTTCAATGCAAAGACAACGACCATCAATTCTAAATCATGGGCAGTACAATTAGCCTCATGGTTATTCAACTGCCGACTAGCATATGCAATCACCTTCCCATCTTGCATCAATACCGCTCCCAAACCTTTGCGACAAGCACCGGTGAATACCGTTAATCTCTCATTTCCATTCGAAACGGTGAGCACTGGTGCATTAGTAAGCTTGTTCTTTAACTCTTGGAATGTAGCTTTACACTTATCGCTCCAAATAAACTTAGCATTCTTTCGAGTTAGAGCAGTGAGCGGTGTAGAAATCCGAGCAAAGTTCTCAATGAACCTCCGATAATAACCGGCAAGGCCTAGAAAACTGCGAATATTAGTTGAAGTCTTAGGTTCGTCCCAATCCCGTAACAGAATAAGGGGAAATAAGGAACCCAGAAAAGATAGAGTGACAAATTTGGAGAGAGAAAGGAGGAAAAGACTTACTTTGATCGCAGCGATCTTGACTGGTTCAATAGAAACTCCTTCCCTAGAGACAATATGTCCGAGGAATCGGATTTCCTCTTCCCAGAAATGACATTTAGAGAATTTAGATTTTAACTGGTGACTCCTAAGGGTCCCCAACACAAAGCTCAAGTGGGATTTATGCTCTTCCTCAGTCTTAGAGAACACAAGGATATCATCAATAAAGACTAGGACAAATTTATTGAGCACATCGCGAAAAACACGATTCATCAAGTCAAAAAAGAAGGCAAGGGCATTAGTCAACCCAAAAGGCATAACTAGCCATTCAAAGAAGCCATTCTCAGTACGGAAAGAAGTTTTAGGAATGCTCTCCTCAGCTACTCTGAGTTGGTGAAAACCCTGTGGCTAAATCAAGCTGAGAGAAATCAGTCGCTCCATAGAGCTGATCGAACATATCATTTATGCGAGGCGTAGGATATTTGTTTTTCATAGTGAGCTTGTTCAGCTCCCTATAATCAACACACATCCGGAGAGAACCATCAGACTTGGTGACGAAAACTAAGGCTGTACCCCATTCTGAAAAGCTAGTTCTGATCAGACCCTTAGAGGACAAGTCTTCAATTTGTTTCCTTAATTCGTTCTTCTCCCGCGGTGCCATTCTTTTGGGTGGAAGAACTACAGGTCGTGGTACAGGGATGAGATCGATACGGAAATTAATTTCCCATTTCGGAGGTAGAGAAACGACTTCACCAAATACGTCGGGAATTTTTTTGACTACAGGAGTCGAAATGAATATCATCAGGTAAAGTATTGAGAGAATAAATGAAGCAACCAGCAAATTCCTGAGGCAAACTACACTGAATCACTAAGGAATCACCCTTATCACCAACAAGTGAGACAGTTCGGGAACTATAAGATATATGGGCATCATGCCTATCCAACAAATCACCTCCAAGCAGTAGATCGAAAGCATCAAACACCATAACATAGAAGTCACCAGTGAATCGATAATTATCGAGGAAGAGCTTCACATTCCTACAAACCTTACTAAGGTTCACAGGGCCACCGATAGGGTTTGAAACACATAAAGGTATAGAAGCAAACTCGAGAGAAAGGAGATGCTCAAATTTATTACCGAGATCCGATGAAATAAAGCTATGGGAAGCTCCGGTGTCGAATAAAATGCGAACATGAGATTTAAACAAAGTAAAAGAACCCTGAAGGGTACCTTGAGAGTCACTAGGAGCTGGAGAAGGCGTAGGTGAGGCTGTGGAGCTGGGGAGGATGCAGAAATGACAGCGAAAATCCCTGATGCCTTGCCCTTCTTCTGAGTAGGGCAGTCTCTCTTGGAATGTCCCAGCTAAAGGCAAATGTGGCAAAGGTCTCGCCTAGCCAACTGAGCGGGAGGTGGAATCGCAACACCCAAGGTAGGACAAATATTAGCGTAGCGTCCTTTCTGGTCGCATCGGTAGCAAGTAATGGCAGATAGATCCACAGGCTGCATCTGGGATGATGAAGACGATCCTAAACCAAGAGTCCTATTCTTATTCTTCTGTCGATGCTGAAAATGGGGCTTCCTCTTCTTGGAATTACCAGAATACTGAGATGGGGCCGACTGGTCAACTGGAGGAGCCCTAGAGGTAGGATTCTCATACCTGATAGCCATGTCCATCAGAGCGGTAAACGTAACGTGCACGTGGGTAATAAGGCAATCGTATAACTCGGGAAGTGCGCTAGCGATAAACTTCTCGTTTTTCTTCAGCGGGGTGTCTATCAGATTAAGGCCATACTGCGATAGCTCATTAAATTTTCTCTCATACTCGGTAAAGGACATATCGCCCTGCTTCAAATCCATATAGTATCGATACAGCTTAGACTTCCCAGCTTCGGGCATCCATTTCATGAGGAAAGCATCCCCAAAGCACGATAAGAGATATAAAATAGGATTAAAAAGGGAGGAAAGTGAACCGTACCTGGTCAACCGAAGAAGATACCCAAATTGTTCCTAAGTGATGTCAGCTTCAATGGTGTGAGCTGTAATGGACAGCCACCAATCCAAAGCTGCTCCCTTTAGTTGCCAAGCTACCAGTTGACGTTGCTGGGCATTCGTGATCTCAAGACCGGAGAAAATTCTCTCCAAATCTCTCAACCACTGCTGAGCTTCAATTATGCTCTCAGAACCTGTGAACTTGGTTCCACCAGGCTCGGTATATTTCTTGCAATGCTTAGTAAATCTAACAGGGACAACGGGTGCAGGAGCTGGGTCAGCACCTCGTCCCCTACCTCTGGCATTTCCTCGATTCATCCTGAGAAATCAAGAATGAATTTAAGGATAGAGGAAAATATAGAGGTAAAGATAGATTAGATATGGTAAAGTTCAACTAGACAGGCATTTAACAAAGGACCTAATTATATAAGATGGAGAAAGGGAAAGTAGTCTGCGAAAATTCGATTTTTAAAACAATAAAGCTTTATATCAAAATACTTCTTTGAAAATCCTTTGAAAATCCTTTTATACCACAAAGAAAGGAATCTAAGATTGACTTCGCTCATTCTAGGGTATTTCCACCCTATCTCTAATGAGTTTTTTTTGCTCTTCCGGCTATGGTTTGCCTAAAAACCAAAGCTCTAATACCAATTGTAATGACCCACTATTTTGCACCATTCAAATTCGACAATAAAATGAACCCATGTCAAACTTGAATAGTTCAAAACAATAGATTGTAAATAAATTTTGGAGCAAATGAAATCAAATCATAGAATCACAGACACAAAATCAGAATACTCGCAGCGGAATAAAAATAACTAAGTGGTTCATGAAGCCACTATCACATAGTCTCAAAATAAGTATAAATTACATTGTCTTAAACCAAATATAGTTTGAAACCAACATAGAAAATCTCAACATTTAATTGTCTTGAATACAAAAGATAAAAATAAGAACTGAACAGAAACTAGACGGCAGCTTGATACAGGTGATCTTCAGAAGTCCTAGCTCTGGAAAAGAGGTCCGAACTAATACTCAGGCTGACCCGAGCATAAAATAAAACATAAACGTTCGAGTCAGGACATACATACTTATATAGTGTAAGTTAATTCAAGTGAACTGTAATATAAAGCAAGTAACTTAAAGGATGCTTGGAATCGCCCATCCTCTAAGGATCCGTTAAACTATTTACTATGTATTAATACTTCGCTATTATAATAGTGCCTATTAGTAAAATAAACTTACTTTTAAATAGCATTAAGGGGTTATCCATATAGCCCTTAACACATAATATATTCCCATAGTCTATACAGTACCGTAATCTCCCTCGTACTGGGCGTCGTTAGAGGGCACTCCATAGGTATGGTACGAAACCAAATTCGTATAAGGCTCGCTAGGGTAGGTGACACCACACAAATAGGCAATGCCAAGGTAGATATACCAATTACGCTTTTGGACTGGTGGTAGCGCGTAGCTGCTACTACCGCCCACCTCGAACAACACTCCCGAATCAAAGGTGCGCTCCAAATAATCCCAAAGTAATAGAATGGCATACGAAGAAGTGCGTCCGGTAAGAGGTGTTACCTCCTTAGATCGTCGATCGCTCCTGTTTTAGCCACCTTATGCCAACTCACAGGAGTCGGGCCCACTTACATACCTCATAGAACGTCACCACATCCTACTTCATTCTGGAATCTCCACCGCGTACACGGTTGTCAAATTGGTTTTTGGTATCGACAGAGATTATGCCCTTATCTGATCCTGGTCTCTTTAACAACCAACGTTATTATTACCTGTGGTTATAAAATTCCAAAATAGTTTATTTTTCAATCAAAATACTTCATTTTAAACTATTTACAAGTGAAGTTATTATTTGTACAAAATCCAATATAAATCCCAAAGGTTTAGTCTTAATTCATTTGCATCCACTACAACACTTGCAATGTGCGGTAATATTCCTTACATCGGATTTAAGAAAATTTAATTCAAGCTTCCATATAATTTTAACAAAAATTAAACCTTAATTTAAACCTATTTAACTTATAAAACATATTTCCGCTTTGAAAAAGTTATTTAAATTTCTCAATAATTAATGATTTTTAAAAGTAAATTTCACAAAAAAACATCAACTTCTCTAAGCTTTACTTATTAAATCAAATGCACAATTTTCTATAAATTTTACTTAATTAAGTTAAATTACCATTTCAAAATAACTTAATTTCCCATTCATTTCTTAACTTTCTTTTATTCTAAACCCAACTTCACATTTCTAAATTAAGTTATTATCTCAACTTCCATTTTAAGTATTCACTTTATTTAATTATTTAATTCATAGACAACTTAACCCTTTTTTTATTTACTTTATATACAAATTTATACCAAAATATCATATTTTATTACTTAACTTGAATTCCATTTTATTTTACAAATCAAAATTTACAAAATAAATTTATACTTTATATTCTAACTTAACCATTTATTTATTTACATATCTATCTTGTACAAAATCACTATGCTTATAAAATCATTTTTAAGCTAAATTTAAACAAAATATCATAATACACTAATTTAAAAATCTTTAATGTTTCCAGAAAATATATAATAATAATAATCACGGGTCTGTATAATAATTTCTAATTTAGGTCAAGTGATACGGATAATATATCATTTCAATCCGTAATTTACAAAGAAAACCCGGGTTCTATCATTTCAAACCCGCAATCCCAAGTAAATAAATAGATAGAATAATTAAAATAAATATCGTTCAGACCTATCATTTCAGCCCATAACGATTCTATTTTATAGGGAACTTGCAGTGTGATAAACAGTAAATAAATAAATAGTAACAACAAAAATATAACAGTATACAATATAACTGATGATGTGTCAATTAAATAACAGGGTTTTTAACATCATAAATTTATATTACAGGCAAGTGAAATAAAATATAACCCTTCTACAATTACACTTGTTATTAATTTACAGATCTGTATGTATGTTTGTCGGATTAGAACACTTACTTTTTCGAAGCTGCAGATTCTATTCAAACAACGATATCCACACCGGAAAAAGTGTACCGAAGGCACAATTAATTTTTAGCAGAAGCAACGACTCAATTCAAATCTTGAACAAAAAAAACAAAAAAAACTAAGTACGCGCATTCAATTACGGTCAAAGCAAATTTTTAAATAAAACAAAATTGGAACGAGATTTAAAATAAAAGGATAATTGGCTCAATTTTTCTCGACCACTCCAGCACGCGACTCGACCAAATTATAACGAAAGCTCGGCCTACTCATTTTTATATATATGAATGCATGCACGTACGCAAGTATTCAAATCAGGTGGGTGATTTGTCATAGGCTGAGTCTTCTACACTTTCTCTTCTCCTTTTTTTCCCTTTTTTATCACATGGTCCAGCTCATCTCGGCCCTGCCTATATTTCAAAATCTGAATGCATGCACGCGAGTCACGGCATCGAATTCTTGACAAAATTTCTAGGCAACAATGGATCGGCAACCAAGCTACAGGTGGAGAGGTGTATTGGATCGGCAAGAAATGTTATGGGTGAACTGCATATGGGTGGAGTTCTGTGAAAACGTGCTCGGCCATGATGGCACACTACAAATCAACGAAAGAGGCCGTGCTAGGCGGTGGAGGAGGGGCTGAAGGTGGCCGTGATGGGGTTGGAGTAGCCGAGCATTTTGGACAAAGGAGAAACACGAAGAAGAAAAGAAAATAAAACAAAAGGAAGTGTGGCCATTACCTGCTGTTGGTGAAGCCCACGCACGTAAAGGAGGAAGATGAAGGCCAAATTTTTTTTGCAGTGAGAATAAGTGTGTGTGTTGGAATTTATACATAGGGTAGCACGCGTAGATCAAGGAGGTTAAAGTGTTAAAAAATATTAACCCAAATATGATTTACAGCGAGATATGGTGTACACGTTTATATTTAAAGGGAGTAATGCGTTGATTTAGTGGAGGAAACGACATGAAATGAATTCGATTTTGGTATGTTATGTGAATTCAAAGATTTCATACCAGATTATAAAACAATTGAAGGCAATGGAAAGTGTAACGTTTACACGAGAATCAGCGCAAGCTATAAATTTGAACGGCTATAGTTAATTTCTTCCCTCCTTTGAAGTGCCTGGTTGTTAACCGATTCATTTATTTATTTATTTCTGCGGTATGAATTTTAAGAATGCGTACTACAGAAAATTTACGCCCAAAATATAACGAAAATAACGTATTTAAATTTATACATTTTCCTATTTATTCGCTACTTATATTTAGTAGAATGTACGTTAAAATATTTTATCCAATAACGCACCATTTTAAACATGAAATTAAATAGCCTATTTATAATCTATTAATTTTAAAACTTAATACTTAATTAACTTTTGATTTGTTTACATTGGTTTGCTTTACTTAACATTTAACAAATAAACTAACGCGTATACGAAAAGAAACCATAAAATTTATTTCCTATATATTATTCAATTTAAAATTTTATTTATTAATCATTTAACTAAGAAACAAATGTCTATACGTATAAAGTTTATTTCTTTTACCGAATATTAATTTCTTGATTTAAAGGTGTATAACCAAGTTTAAAAAAGAACAAAAGTGGAATAAAATATTGTTACCAATATATCCAGTTAAATTAAAAGATTTGGAAGTTAAAATTTAAGATTTAAAACTTAAATTAATGTTAAACTTTAACCAAAATAGGAATTATAGAATTTTGCTTATATTTAAAAAAAATTGGGTGATTATTTATAGCTAAATTCAAAATTCAACTTTTCGTAAAATAAAACCCAAAAGTTTATAAATAAATGAATGAAATATTTGTTAAAATTTTGGGCTGTTACATGTATATGTTGTAGTTGTTATGTTTATGGTCTAAAAGAGCAAAATATTTCATACTGGATATACTATGGTGCCTTCATATCACCACAAAGTGATATGAAAATTTTTGCTCTTAAATTTCATTAAAAATACCGGTGATATGAAAGTTTTCTCTCTTAAATTTCATCTCAAACATAAAGAGTAGCACCATGTGTTGTACTGTAGTATTTCAAACATACTGGAATATATTTTTCATATAGATTTCTATTTACTGTTGCATGATATGTATTGCAAATATTTCATATATGTTGTAAGGTAATATTTTTATTTAGAGTCAACACCACTTGATATATGTCACATGTAATTTTGTAATATATCAAATATATATCACATACTTTATCAATACTTTGATCTAACAATGCTTAATATGCATATATGTTTCCATTGAAAATCCAAAATTCACCAGCTATGGATTACTTTAAAGTAGGTACTATTATATTTTTTGATTTATTATAATTAAGTGGCAGTTAAGATTCCAATTGCCATTATCTTTAGTACTTATTATAATTTTTTTGTAGAAGAATATATTTTTAGCTACAGAAGTAGTTCTCATCCTTGTTCCTACCTTTCTTAGGCAGATGATCATTTAGAAAACTTTAACTGTGTAATGAAATATTTTTAGGAGCAATAGCATGAAATTTTAACAGTAAAAAAGAATGAAAAAAGATTACCAATCATTTCAAAATTTGAAACTTTTAGTAGGTAAATGAATTTGTGTAAACTAAATTTTTTACGAGAGTTGAAGCAAATATACGGTTCATGTTAAGATCTGCATTGTCGTTAGGATATGTTAATTAGGAGCACTTAATTGGATGGATTTAGTGGGCTGATTGATAGAGATGCTACATTTGCCCTATTTGACCTAGGTTCTTGCTAATTACTCGCTTTTAACCTTTAACTGGCAAATAACCCATACTTTTCAAATGGAATAACTTCAATCCTTTTCTTGAAAAAGAAAATGTATGTGTTTAAAATTTTCAATCTTGCTAGTTAAATTATATGAAACTTTAAGTTTGATCTATTATTGTATTCTGAAAGAGGTCATAGTGAATGATCAATGAGGTTAGAAGTCAGCATGTGTTATTGTTACAATCCACACACTCTCTCTTACTTGTGTCTGGGAGAGCAAACTGCACAATTTTCATTTGAAAAACAGATCATCACCTATACATGATTCTAAACTTGCGCATTAAAACATTGTTACATAACCATTTTTTTGATGTCCCATTTTTCCTTAGGTAGACCAAATAAGCTAAAGCATATAAACATGTACATTCATTGTCTTTTTATATATGAATACATAAAGTAAAATTCTGTTAAACATTAGATACCACTTTTAGTTTAACATTCATGAAAATTCTCTCAAAACAACATTCATCTTAAGCACAATTATTTATCTCTTTATGTACTTAATATGAGCAAGCTCTATAGGAACTCTCTGTATCTAAAAGCATATACATCGTGTTAACTTCCTCCCTTTGCACTATTTTGCTAAAATATCTCTAAGCACATACATAATCCACAATTCCTAGAACTACTAGCAACATTGAAAGATTCACTATTAACATAGCAAATTGTTAGGGATATTGTTTTTTTTTTCTAGGGATTATTTTCTGGTGATATATCAGGGAACTCCCTAGAACCATAGTCTAATGTATTCCTAAATCATTCTTGTGTAATCACACCTTAAGAGCAACAATTTGATAGTTCAAGAACAGCCTAAATGGGATGCAAGCCGAGCTTAAAATGATCCGAGAAAATATAAAATATTGAGTTGGAAAAAGCAAGTTGTTGTAGAAGGAATGGTATTAACCACTAATCCTAATTGTTTGGTGCACTTTAAAAAACTAGGACTAGATGGTTGTAAGTTTGGGTTGATGTGGCGGTGGATCTTGGAGCTTTCTTATAGGGCAAATTTCGAGATGTGTACTACAGGAGAACCTGTAGGATCAACCGTGTTCGCATAAAGACTTCATTGCCTTCGACTAGTGTACTTCCATAGAGTATGCGTTGTTTTGTGATAAAAAACTTTATTTTCTTATGTATTTTATGTTGTACGTTGTATTTTGGAATGGTTATGCGAGAATGTTGTTTGGTACTGTTTTACTTGGTGATGTGAATGATTACTTTAGATTGTTTTATCGGTATGTATTGTACTTTGTTGGAATTCTATGATTATTAATATTTATGAATGAGTCTGATTCAGTTAGTCTTAGACATATATTGGTAGTTTTGGTAAATTAATAATTGGTGCATGTAATTTGTTTTGGGTTTAAATCACAACTGTCGGTTGTAGTTGTATGTCAGAAAAAGTTGTAGAACATACAAATCACAATGGTGAGTAAGAGTTATAATAGAGATTACTATAATGATTATCCTTTAGTTTCATACCTGCTAAATTATGAAATGTTGGATATCAACGACAGCTACTAATAGTTGTAAAAAGGTCAATTCCAACGATCAAAAAACAGTTGTAATAGGTTATACGACAATGGTTTTGTCCAACTGCAAATAAAAAGTTTTTAGTCCATGACAACTTCTCATAATACGACTTGGTTCCACTATTGTAATAGATCTTTTACAACAGTTTTCACCATTGTAATATGATGATTCTGTTGTAGTGCTTTAATTATATAACTCATTCTAAAGTATTCATGTTACTTAATTAAGTTTCCTTTATAATCTTACACTACGAATTTCATTTAAAAATGAAGATTACTTTTTACCAAAGAAATCCCAATTATTTTTCTTTAGTAAATATTTACTTCCCAAAATATAGAAACTTCCTTTAATTATTTACAAAATTAGTGTTAAGTTTTGAAAATTTGATGATTTCTCAAAAGAGTTTTTTGCAGTTAAAGCTGTTAAAGTTCGACCATTACTTTTACCTATGCACTTCGCCTATTTTCCTATTCATGAATTTACTAATTAGCTTTTCCATTCTTTTTTATGATAAAAATAAAAGAATTATCTAACCAAGAAATTATTATTGTAACAACCAAGTTCCCAAATTCATTTCCTATTAGAAAATCATTTACAAGAACTGCTTCCTTAATTTACAAAATTCCATTTTAATTTAAAAATAAAATTTCCAAATCTCTTAATTAATTACTTATCTCAATATTCGACAGGTTTATATTGGGTAAAAACCAAATATTTATGAATCCCTGGTTATGTTTATTTTGGAATAAATCCTTTAATTAGTCCTGGTTTGATACATTAGACTCTACCTAATTTAAGGTTGAATCAATATATATTTATAATACATATATACCCATAGACTCAATTCACTAACATCTTCTTAGAAGTGTATTCAATTTCCTCTTAATATTTTAATTAATATCCAAGAGATAAACAAATCCATAAAGTCATTTGTTATTCCAAATACAAATAGAGATAGCATCGTAACTCACATATCATTTAACCTAAAATTAAGCATTCAGAAATTGTTTCCAATTGAATTTAAAATAAAAGAATCATGCTTCTCTTTAGCTTTTGCTGATTTATCTACTTAAGTATTAATACTTATGTGTTTATACTTAGATTATAATGGTCTTTCAATGCCAATCCAAAGCATACCTTTTAAGGAGATATCGACCCCTGACCGAACACTAAAAGGAAATATACTCTAAAGTGCCAAATACTATCACTTCAGTAATCACTAAAAATTAACCGAAACATCCCTTACCACTTGTGAAATTCAATATTTACTAGAAGCTAGTAAATCTCACTTGTTACGGATACAATGGAAAACTTGAACTATATTCCCTTAAGGATCTATCGGTCCCATCGAACATCAAAAGATAATACAGTCCTAAAATTTAAATACTTCCTGATAGCACTGACAAGAATTTAACCAAGACATCCCATACTACCTGTTGAAATTCAAGTAATCACTAATGGGCTAGTAAGTTCTACTTAAACATTCTATTCAATGAGTTATACTACATCGGATGAAGCATTACTCGAGAGCTTTTACACAAATTGGTAACACTAGGTTGATTATTAGTACTTCCCCATATTATAGAATTAAGGCTTTTAAAACATTTTCCTTATAAGATTGTAATTTAGAAATCCAATAATATACTCTTTCATATAGAAAATGATGTCTAAATATTATTTTTCTTCATTGATATTTCTAATATTTTAATATTATAGAAATACCCTTATATTTTCAAAACCTTAATATATAATTATAGTTATATACCTTTTTATGCATATCCATTTATTTTAAATCCTATTAGTTTCAAAATATTTTTATTCCTTCTTAAATCAACATATTTCTAAAAATATGATTTTCCAAAACACCTATTTTAATAAAAGTGCATGTCCAGTTGTCTTGTTTGAATGTTTAGGGTTCTCTATCGAGTATGTTGGCAAGACATCCCGAACAAATCCTTAAAGCATCCAATGGGCAATTTAACACCATTAATGTATATTCCAAAGATCCTCTTTTAAATGCAGAATAATTATATCTTTATATATATATACTCTATTTAATACATATAATGACAAACTTATAATCATCGCTATTAAATAACTTAAAGAAAACTTATAAGATGGTGTTTTCTAATTAGGGGATTATTTCATTAAAATAATTCTTAATCAACTCTTTGGTTTAGAGTATATAATAAATCATTTATTATTTTTGGTTAGTTGGTAATTAAATACCAAACTTATCTCTATTTCCAATTGATTAATATTTTATAATTACAAGATTTGATCCTTAATTATTCTAAATCCATGAAATTCAATATCTCTTATTGTGATTTCCAATATGAAGGTACCGCAAGATTCAATTATTAATCTACAAATAAGATTGTAATTATCACTAGAAATCCTATACAAACAAACATCCAATCAATCCAATCACAAATTGATTGGATAATGTGCTCAGCGGAAACATCCATTTGCTTCTGCTACGCGGCTCTATTCATAAATAGATAGACAAAAACATCATGGTTTGCTGGACAGACAGAGTGCTACGTTCAATTGAGCTTGCTGGATTGTCCAATACTAGAATAAATGACTCTGTCGCTAGCCAATCACACTTCCGAATAGATAAGTTTGAATCAAAGATAACTTCGGAATCACATGATTCGATAATTGGAACATCAAGGAGTGAAAATAAAGAAAAATGTTCTTAGCATCCCAAAGGACACCTTATATTTCAAAGGGAATGATTTCTACTATCTGCCTCAAAAACCCCTAATGGAAGGTCTCTAAGACTCACCTAGACCAAGATATGTGTCTATAATATCATTTTCTTAACCTCGCTCTGATACCAATCTACGATGCCTAACCCCAGGACTCACAGTGATAAAAGATATTATAGAGTAATATCATCCGCTAGTGTAGAGAATATGGTTTCTTCGGAGCGATCATCCAAGCAAGCATCAATTTTTCGATTAATACGCTATATATATGTATTCTCTATAACAAGTGAAAACAATGTATGTGATCCAGGCTTAAAACAAAACTACGATGGCTAAATTAATAATCCTGAACAATATATGATAAATATAACTTACAAAATCATATATTTGACATAGCAGAATACAAATAGAAACAAGTCTGAATAGATACAGATAGATACATGATGTAGACTACATAATACAATAGTACAACATCCTAAATATATGAATATGTACATATAAGGATCCTAGATCAACATAAGATACATCATGGTATCAAGATATACTTAGTAATGACAAAAGTAAATATCCAGCTAGTTGATAGAAAGTCCGCTCTAAAAGAATCAAGCTGAAAGACTTAAAACATCTCAGCCTAACCTGGGTATTATAAAATTATAAATGGGTTAGTTTAGGCTAAAATGAATGAGGTAGCAAGACAAAGGATAGAAAATAGAAAATATAAACTAGAACTCAAATATAGTCATCAATTCAACTATCGACAATTATCAAGCATACTTCAATAACTCCAAGAATGAAATCACTAAATATCAAAACTTAAGATAGCTTCTACAAGCAAAATCGCCAAAACTATTTAGTGATAACACAATAACATAAAATCCAGAAATCACTAATAAAAATCAATAATCTCATAAAAGGTAAAAGGGAACCAAACTCCAAGATTGGTGAATAAATTCATCTATATGCATATAACTACAAGATAGACATGTATGTCTATAAACTCCAAGATGGGTATAATTCTCATAATTACTCCAAGATAGGCGAGACCTATAAAACTCCAATATAGGTGCGAGACCAATAAACTCCAGGATAGGAACAAGTCCTATAAAACTCCAAGATAGGTATAAGACCTATAGAAACCCAAAATAGGTGCACGACCTATAAAACTCCAAGGGCATGTCATAAACTCATTGATATAAGGGTCATGTACTCCCACCTAGCAACCAAATAAGCAACAACTTACATCCCGTACCATATGGGTTTGCCTAAACATTTACTATAAGATAGAAAACTCCACTCGTGTGTATAAATGGCTCAATCGAACAAGTCTATGAATTATTCGGTAAAACAAATGCGAGCATTCCATACTACTCATTTTATTCAACATTTTAAATCAGTTCCTCATTCAGTCGATAATGTGCATAAAATAATTTACTTTTAAATTATGGTTGAAACATTATTTTATAAGGTAGATTAAATGTATATAAAAAGCTTTTATAAAAAATCTTTATATACATATATAAGTAAATGCAATTTAGAACCATTGCACTAAATTAATTAAAAAAATTAATACATATGTAAATATATCAGGTAAATAGGCACAAGGAAGAAGTTGCAAAAAAATTTAGTCTCAGGGACAACAAGTTTGCTTTTTAGTTTGAAGGACACTTTTTAGTGTAAACTGAAAATGATAGTTACAACTGTCATTCTGTGAATTACACTAAGAAGTGTCCTTCTGCCTAAAAAACAAACATCTTATCCCTGAAACTAAATTTTTCTCTAACTTTTTTCTTGAGCCTAAAACCTCTAAATATACTATATGCATACTAGATTTATAAATTTCCTATGTAGAAAATATATTTATTCTTGAAAATATTTCGATAAAACGATTCAATTTGGAAATCATCCTTTTGAAAACTATAGTTGAAAATGTGCAAAGAAAATTTACGTATTGTGTCATGGACCCGTGGAGCAATTCTATTCCAAGGTGAGTTCATAAATTCATAATTTAAAATCGAAAAATAACATTAAAATCGATATAGAAAACAATATCAAAATCAAGCAAATAGATTATCAAATGGGAAAACAAAGGAACAAACAGAGCTCGGAATGACGTGACATGGGTCACAGCTCAGGTAATGACTAGTCCACCCATTTTGATGACCAGTGCATTGGTTTTTATGCCTGGCTAAGCCCCAAGCATCACCGGTAGTGCTCTAATTTCCCGTTTGCGGAGATTTCTTTGTTAAATAGAGCCTCGACTTATACTACACTGAATTGGCTATCATGCAAGCAATCAAACAACTTCAAATTAGTGATTTATAAGATCATTTGACAAGGGTTTCTAGCAAGTTGGGAAGGAATTTCAAATAGCGAGAGATATCATACAAAAATTGGATCCAAATTTCTCATATGTTCAAGCAACACAACAGCAGCTATAACCATCCAATGTAGTCTAGAAGTGTGAGGACAACTCACCTAATTAAGCTTGATTTGACAACTAAAGACCCAAATTCACTCGTGTTAGCATCCATAAGCATTACATAAGTTTAGCTTGGCAAACTGGAAAAAGAAAGATTGCAATCAGATAAAACTAAAATCAATAACTGAAACAGAGATAATAGAGGGTATAGGAGATTACATATGGTTGGTTTCTACTATTATAGATCAAAAGCCCTATTTTTAAAATTTGATCTGAGGATAATAGATATCTAGTGCTTTAGAAAATAGAGGAATCGATTTACTAGTTTAAAGCTTTGTTGGCTGAAATGAGAATGAGGAGTAAGAAATAAACATATATGTTTATTTCCTTCTCTTTAATCGTCTTACCACGTGGGCCTTGGGTATGCTACCATCCTAATAAGATAATGTATTATCCATTTCTTCTTATCTTCTGCCTTTAAACACTAAGTTGCATTTTTAAACAACATTTTATTTATCATATGTTGATTTTCCAAAATTTGACGAACTCTAAAATGACAAAAGTTACTATTTTTATTGATATTAATATGTTCAAAAAAATATTCTATAAAACCTTTGTAAATAAAAGATTTTATTATTACTTCGACAAAATAAAGTATTATTTTCCCAAAATTTATTTTTAACAATAAATATCAATATTAACATTTTTGTTGAATCAACAACATTTTTGTTGCAAAACTTAGAAATTGAAACATTTATTCCCAATCTGTCACTTATATGTAATTAAATGGATAAAATATTAGTACCATTCCCATTTTAAATACAAAATTATTTACATATACCTAATTACTTATTTTCCCTAAATTCATCCATAGAATCTAAATATAAGAATTAAATCACATAACTCGGTACTCCATTAAACTTCTAAAATAATTTATTCGCTCCAAATCTAATTTAAGTTTGAAAATATAAGCAAATAAAAATTTCCAAATCTTCCAAGATTAATATTATCTAAACAAACATAAAATTTAAGTTACACAAAAGCATATTTCATAGAATATCCAGTTTAATTAAACCAAAATCTAATTAAATTTTAAAGTTGGATAATTAAAATTTGATTAAGATAATTTTGAATCGTATTTTAAATTTAATTCCAGGTATCTTGACCAGATTTTTACATGCATACGCCTTGGAATTATATTTCGATGACAAACAAGATCGATTATATTATACAGACTTAAATAAACCCAGTAGACATTAACTAAAAGCAAGAAACACGGCATTACAGATCATGTCTAACAATTTAGTTTTGAATACTCATAGACGTACAAGGTTAAAAAATATAGTACAATATAAATATTATTATTATTATGCCCAATGAATAAAGATGACTCATGTACCAATGGGTTTATAGAGAAAAAATGAATAAGTATACAGGCCAGACATAAAGTTTGGTATGTGCAATATATTACCTTAAACGTATACATAATGAGACCACACCACTAAAGCATGTAATAGATTTTCCTTCACTACAATAAAACATTCATTTGATTTGCTTTAATTTTAGTCATACATAATCTTAAGTATAACTAAGTCTCGGTTACCACCACAACAATCTACTGAAGATGTATGGTTAAGGTTCTAACCTTCGAGTTCCATATAGACCTTATGCCTGCATAGTTTACTATATTCTAACAAATACAATAACAGTCTTGGTTCCCATTTAGGTTTTATACCGTCACTATTTACTTCAGCTACCACTAACAGCGTCATGCCTACTTCGTTTCTATATTTCGGTTACCACTATATGGATTACATCAGTGCTGTCGTATTTTGACTGCCGCTTTAGGCTTTACACTTACTTCATTCTTAGTTTCTTGACTGCCACACCCAGCCTTACATCTTCCACTATTCTCTTGGTTGACACCTTAGGCCTTAAATCAATCACTTTCACTTTCATGTTTTAGAAGGTTGCCACTTTAGGCCTTATGCCATGATTTTGGTCTCGGTTGCCACCCCAAGCCTTACAGATACGATTTCATGTTTTGGCTGCCACACTCGGCCTTATGCCTAGTCCGTTCTTATTTTCCACATCAGGGTCCTTACGCCTAAGCTTTAGGTCTTTTGATAGCTACTCCAGGGCTTACATCATCAACCAAAAACACTGCTAACTATTCGCTACTGGGCGTTCTAATTAGTGGATCATCAAGCTATCGTAAGCTGAACTTCGATCCAATTAATAATTTCTACTTACTACATTATCGTTAACATTTAGGTGCTAATTTCGATTATCTTTGTTGTAACTAGGCCAGTGCACAGCGAAAGTAATGAGTGAACTTCCAAAAAACTCACCACTTTGGATCATTATTGGGCCTATAAAGTCTAACTTATCTAGAATATTTCTAAATTTTTTTAAATTTATTATAAATAAATTTTTTTTATTTCATTTGAATTTACAAAATGATATACTATTATTCAATTTATGTTATCTTATATATACTATATCATATACACATATTGTGATGACCCATAATTTTATCATTTTGAATATGATATTTAATAAATTTTAAAAGTTCAATCGATTATTTTAAATGATAAACAATCCATTTTAATTATTTTATAATGATAATAAGTGATATACTAATTTTATGAATCTATATAAAGATATACAAACTTTGTCGCATTTTTGGGCAGATTAATGTCATATTTTTATAAATGGGTTTTAATATTATTTAATATGGTTATATATATTTTTTTAATTACTTAATGACGATAAGAAATTTATTCCCAAGTTTTTTTTCATAAATATAATTTGATTAAAACTGAAATACGATGGGAAATCGAATTTTGGGTTTACAATAGTTTGATGAATTGCAATTATTTTAAGTTGTAGAAACCTTGTTTGAATGTGCACACACATGCGTATATATGCACATATACATATGTGTATCATAATTAGTCAAATCAAAGCCTAAAAAAATCTACATACGTACATATAAACTCCCTATATGTAAACAAATACAACTTGAAAAAGAAAACTCACCATCACTCGATCAATAGAAACAAACACATGGGAGGGGAGCGGGGTAGTTCAGGAGAATGAAAGGGGAGGGTGGAGTAGCACATGGTGACGGAAACTATATCATGATGATGTTTGCGATATTTCACACATCTTTGCCAATAAATAGCAATGCATACCTTCACAATTCTTCCACTCACTCACTCTCAAAATTCCAAGTCTTCTCTTTTTCTTCTAAGACACAACAATGGCCTCCGTCTCCTTTTAAAAATATTTCAAAGTCGAGCCGAAGTTTGCCCGAAATAAATCGTAATATATAGAGTGATATAATACCATAGTTTGAAATTAAAGCTAGTTATCTTATCTTCTTCTCTTCTTGCTTGGCCGAGCTCATCTAGGCTCCTCCACTCCCTTTAAGTTTAATGCCCAGCACATCCAGGGGTCCTAGGGTAGTATTCATAAGCTTCGATACAAAAATAGCGGAGCTATAATCGATTTCATAGCACTAAAAGTTAGATCGGGAAAGCATATATGCGAGAATTACTCCGCTTGTTTATTTTATTAAACTATATAAGGTTATGATATGTTTTTCCATGCTTGTTTCATATACTTGATCGTCATGTTTTAGATATTGATTATATTCTTCTTGATATGGAAATGATTCACAGTAAAATACTCGTTGAATTTGCATAAAGAAATCACTTCCCTTTATAAGTTATAATTTTATATATAACATTGTTAAACTCTTTAAAAATGTATAAAAATAGTTTAAATGGTTTATAAACATTTTATAAACATTAAAACTCATTTTGACAAAGTTAGGTGAATTTTGAGAAATTGAGTAAAAATGAGCCCTTCGCATAGCGGTAGTTTGCGATTTCACGCCATAAAAAGTTGAATTAATGTACAGGATGAAATATAAGTCGAAATTTATTGAAATAAAAATTTTCTAAACCCACATAACTATAGTTTTAAAATGAAAGAAAAAAATTCAAGATATAATTTATTTAAGTTTGAGATATGTCCAAAACAACTTTTTAAAATCATTGTATTTTGGTGGTTCGTAAAATATTGTTTTCGAACCTTAAAAAATGAATATTGCTAATCTTTCAAAATATGAAATAAATTCCATTAATATGTTAAAATGTTTTAAAATGGATTTTTGTTATAAAAATGGACATATATATATATATATATGTATGTATGTATGTATGTATGTATGTATCATGAAATTGGTGTATTGATCTACAAAGCTTTCAAATCACTATTTACTGCCAATTTAGCAACAGAATTTTACAATTTTTGAATAAATGTTTGAACTTGGGTTTTTCTTTTCGAATATTTTGGAAACATTTTTCAAATAATTTCACAAGTATTTTAAAAAGTTTAAAGTCAATCAAATAACTTGATAGCTATATGTGTGACAGAGAGGAACTCTCTAGGCTGGGATTGTGAAGCCATTTGCCTGCTCCACTTAGCGATCTAGACTGGCCCGATGGAGCGGATAGTAAATTTGATTTATTCGGATCATAAAAGAAAAGATATTTGGAATTACCCACAAATTTAAACATAATTTAAAATAAAATTTTGATGGTAAAGAACATCATAGTTAAACTCTATATTATATCCTGAAAAGGAAATCCATACTATCTGAGTGAATTTAAAAGATGATTTCGTTGTTTATTCGATAATACAGCTTGAATACAAAAATTAGTATTGAGTATAATTAATCTAAAATCTATGAATACTTTTTGCTCGGTACAAATTGGTTTGGATATACAGTAAACGATAACATTGCTTATAACCCATTAGAAGACATGTTTGGAAAATAGGTAACCACCAATAGGAAGATGGAAATAAGTTTCCTAAGTAATTTAAAGGAAATGATTTGGTATTTCAAAAGTTAAAAGGAGCTTTGATAAATCCGCATATACCAAGAAGAAATGGTTTAAAATATATCTCTATATATTTTTTTATCGGATATAAAGATATTAATCGATTAAATGATGATCACTAATCACCCACATAGTTAACATCTTTTCTATCGATAGTTGGTTCGGAGAGACCGGGATCAAATTTGGGTGATTCTTAACCAAAAACCACTTGAAATAATATATGCATTTGAAAGTAAAAATACGTTGAAAACAATGATTTTGAAGACGTAGATCTTCATAATGTAGGGTGCTTGCCACTAACTTCTACAGTAATTCCAAAATCATATATATATATATATATGGTGGTAATGGTATCTTCATTTTGAAATATTCAACGCAAGGATTTCTTGCTGCTAATCCTAACAGGATGTAATAGGAGTACCTTCAGTTCTTCTTGTCCTTAGAAAACTTGTACGCATGAATGTTTGACAATGCATTTCTAAGACCACGTACATTGAATTTTACAAATGCATATATGTTTAGTTGTATAGGAGGTTACCCCTCTTACACTTACACCCTTCTTTAAGGCATATGAACTCTAAGGTTGTACTTTATGGAAATCAATCAGTATGTTATTAGAAATGGTAATATAGCATTCAAAGTGGGATTTTCCGCCTTGTGAAAGGTTATACGTTACCTTAGGCCTCACACTTGGAAATCGCTAAAATGGGGTAAGCCGCAAGGCTATGTGGTTCGTAACCATTAGGACGCGATCATTACCTTTCTAGATTACTCTATATATATCGAGTATGTGATGTATGCTACAATATCTGGTAAAGGTTGGTAACAATCGTGGTGATGTCATATTCAGTACTATCCAGGATTATTGTGTTAGCCATCAAAAAGGGACAGGCCGGTCTTGCTAGATGTAGAGAATCATCTATGGATCCTCGATACATTCCTCTAGAAATGTACTATATGGAAGGTGGTCCTTTACCTTTCCATTGTTGGAATCCAATTTCTAATACGAGCTTATGAACTTAGTTGTGCTAATATTGGAATGTAAGATGCAAGCATTTCAGCTATGCTATATATATATGTATATATATATGTGTATATATATATGTATATATATATATAAGGTGTTTTCAAAGAAATTTATTAAAAGTAATATATCTAATTTTAGTTATTAAATGGGTCATCATAAGGTAAAAAACCATCTGCATTTATGTGCAGCGTGGTCATGTAAGATACCCTATTTTCAAAAATATCTATGTCTTTAGTTTTCTTACACTAGTATCATAACTGACCCAGAGTTTATTTCTTTTCCCTTAATATCTTTGGTGCCCTACTTTTTGAGGAAGCCAAGTAGTCTGATCTAGCTTCAAGCCTTATGAAGGAGCCTAGAGCAGAAGATTGCTTTGTAGGTAGTTATCCATTTCCATTTCTTCTGTATTAGCCAGCACCTGTAGGGATAGGCAGTTATAACTATCCCTGGCAGGGTTAGTACTTTCCATAACTCTAATATATCATTTTGTATGTACTATCTTTATGAATAATTATAAGTAGTTAGATGCAACATGAGAATGTATTTTGTTCTATCTTCTATCTTATTTTCTTTTTATCCCTCTACAACACACGAATTTACAGCATATGAATACCAATAATGTATTAGCATCGATTTCGAAGGTTAAAATGGTGGATTGTCGCAAATATACATGTGTGTGCATGTGTAACATATCAATCCATGCAAGGTACAATATGCTTGTGTGTAGATGCTACGATTTACATCGTAATGGACACGCTAACACATCCTATATATCAATATATTGCAACGATCTGGAATTTCGAATACTTTGTATTTAAATATCTGAATTATTTAAACATTTGAATCTTGGATTAAATGTTATCAAAATGATTTAATAATCTTTTTAACTCCTTTTTAAATCATAAGTAATTATGGTACTTATTTTGTAAAAAAATTTACAAAAATAAATAATTTGAAAAAAACATCATCTGACCGAAAATTGTTTATCGATAAACAATTTTCTTTCTGTCAAAAATTGTTCCATTTTTTTTCACATACACTCATGCACTTAGGAAATCAAGAAAATGAAATAAAAATTCCATTTAGGAAATAAACTTTTTGGACGATGTCATGGATGATGTCATCAAAGATATTTAGGAAGCGAGCATAAATGGAAATGCTTAAGTGTTAAGCAAATGATAAAGGAGAAGTGATGTTTGTAATTAATGTTAGGTCCTCTCTGAGGGGTTTTTTATCAATCAACATCTCGTTCCTTGGAACAACCCGGAATTTTCGATCCCGAAAATTCCAGATAGTTAGGGAAAAGAAGAAAGAGATAGAAGAAAAAGAATAATAGAAACACCAAAATCTCACATGCGCAGCGGACAAAATATATATCAAATAATAATAGTTATACCAAGGAAACTGTACTTGTCAAATTACACTTTAATACATCAGAGTTACATTCATTTATACAACCACTGGATAGTTATAACAACATGCCCAGTTATACAACAACTTATCACAACAGAAAACACTCCATACGTTCCTGCCATCCAACTCGCCTCCTGATCTCCAAAACGTCCTTACCTAAAAATCTGTAATACTCGATCTGACCCAAGCATTACATCAAAGTAACACCCGGGTTAGGCCGGGAACCAGCGTGAGTAAACTCATCGATCAAGAAATTCCAATACATAGCATTTAATTAAAACCCAGGGTAACTCGTTTCAATTTACAAATTCTCAATTTGTTATAGACACCACAAATTTCACATATCAATATCTAAGCACCAAAGCTTAAATTAAATGGTCCAATTCACTTAATCATTCCATTCTAGCTTATTGATTTCTCATATCAATTTCTAAAAATTGAAGTGGTTTCGGGCATTTGCTAATACCCGACCCCGGTCTTTTCGAATCCAATGTCATCTCTGATCCACATTGTTAAGGTTTAAATCAATGCGATTCAAGTTCTGGATATCATACTACATAAAAAATTTAACTCAAATATGTAATCCACATTATTCACAGTTCAATATGTCCATATCACAGCACATCTCAATTGCCCATCAGAGACATCAAGAAACCAAATCATCCAAAATCATTAAACTATCCATACTTAAGATTTATTGGATATATAATTCAAAAATAATTTAATTAATCTCTAATTTAATTAATTGCCAACTTAATTCCTTCTTTTACTTTAATCCTGCTTACTTATCATTAATTAATTACAATTCCAATTAATTAATCATTCCTTAATCATCCATCTTAATTTATGATCCTTGATTAATCAACCTTTAATTACATTAAGTAATTTATCTTGATTATCACATAGATTAATTATTCTCATTAATTATCTTTTAATTAATCTCCTAATTAACACAAATTTATTACCTTGATCCATAATTATTTACTCTAATTAATTATCCTATATTTACTTACATTGATTAATTTATCCCATAATTAATCACACATAAGTTAACTAACCCTTTAATTAACTCTCTTAATTAAAACATACTTTCTAATTACACTAAACAACAACTCCTCGATTACTTACATTAAGTAATTATCATCATTGAATAACCACATTTAGTAATCTCCCATTTATTCCCTTCCTTAATAAATGACATTAAGCGATTATCCTTTAATTACTTTCATACTCATAAATCAATTTCATTAAGCAACTGACTATCCTTTAATTAACTATGTTAATTAAATTAATCCTCTAATTACTTTCCTTAGTTAATTAATTGCCTTAGTAATTATCTTAATTAATTACACCAATTAATTATTCTTTAATCTCATTTAGTGATTATATTTTAAATCAATTACATCATTTGAAACCTTCTAAATTAGTTTAAGTTTAATACTACATACCTACTACTTCTTAATTTCATCACTTATTTTATTTGGAATCAACTAGAGATTTTATTAAATCATTCACCCAATATTTAATCATTCAAATCCAAACCAATTTATCTTAATTAACTAAAATAAACTTGTTTAATAAGGCTTGAAACTTGTTGCAATTTTTTTTTTCTGGAACTTTGGAAAATTTAGATGCTTTAAAACCTGAAATTCCCTGCCTTAAAATCTGGTAATATACTTTACCCGCATATTTATTAACCCGAGCTGCATATCAAAACTTTCGAGTCAAAACTCGAGTTACACATGAGCCTAAAATCTTCGAATCAAACGCGAAAGTGCCACGAGCCAAACACAAGTACGATTTTCTTCCCCAACGTCTTTCAACTTCCAGACACCACATGCATACGTGCACCATGCACGCCAACCAGCCTTACTCCGATCAACTTTGAAATCTTCAGCAAGTCGCCACAACCTTCCTCTGTAAATCCAACCACTTGTCTCCACCGATTAGGCCAGGAATCAAAAACGAGCATCACAACTACATCTAGGAACCCAAACAGTAGATTCACCAAAACACCAACGCCTAAGCCCATATGAATCCTCACTGTCGAGCCTGGACGTTCACAAGGGTACTAAGCTCCATGCTCTATTACTCCAATCATGACCGATGCATTTACGAACCTTGAATTGCCTCGCAAAAGCCCTCGATCAACCCAAACCTAAAACCCTAAATCTCGATCGCCACACCTCGACAATGTCAAAGAATTTGAGCCATTATTTTTGCCGTACTTCCCTTCTGTTCAGCCTTCTTCTAACACAACTCAAGCCCTCTAAGTGGAGCGGTTCACCAGAAAAGGCTCATAATCTAATTTCTATTCATCGTCAAATTACTCACTTAATAAAATATTAAAAATCTAGAATTTATTCTTAAAATTCGTGATTCTCGGTAACAAAATAGATTTTAAACCTGGAAACATAAATCGATTAGATCGAGAATTTGGTATGTTGCAATTTCCACTGTCTTCCTAAGCTTCCAGATAGTTTTCAAACTAATTATGCTTAAATATTTTTTTTAAAACCTTGTTTATGTATAACAAACAAATCTCATTTGAACTCCGCAGCTATAAGAGAATATAGGAGTATATTTTGAATTTTTGAATTATATTTAAACTTGGAAATGTAAAACAGAGAGAGTCCTATATGTTTACAGACATGCATTCAAACATTCTCATACAAACATACATGCATTCATATTTAAATCATCATGCAAACATTAATCACACTTAACCTTAAGTAATTTCTGCGTGTATAGTTTACTCACCTTAGATTCGGTTTAAACAGAGGAATTGCTTTTGAATTGGAAACTTGCAAATGCCTGAAATCTTTTGAAAACTTTGTAGACTGGAAAATAACTTTTTGATCTGACTTAGTTGCTAAATTCTTGCTTAATCGAATCGGGTTGCTTTGAAACTGATCTTGAATTTGTTTGCCAAATCCGATTGAAGTTGTTTTATGTTGTAGTTTGGATTGCAGTTGAATTTATTTCTTTGATTCTTCTCTGGTTTTAAGTTACAGATTTTGTTTTCTTTGTATTTGTTTAGTTTTGAACATAAGAAAAAGAGAATAAGAGGTAAATAGTGTTATATAAATATAGCTTGTTTTACTTTTAATTATTTTTTTAAAAAAAACAAAAGAAGAAGCTAATGACACTTTTTTACCATGCATATTATTATCTTTACAAATGTTAAATTGATGAAAAAATTTGACTTACACTTGTTATTAAAGAAAATATGGTATAAATAGATATTTATATTATTATTCTTTTGTTGGTATTTTCATATATATGTTTTAATACATCTTTATTAAATATATTACCTTATATTACATTTATATTTATATACATATGTATTATTAATTTATATAAAATGAAATCCTTTTAAAGAAAATAGAATAAAACAAATCATATGAAAAAAATCTTGTACATATATTTTTAAATCCAAAATAATTTAAGATATTTATCTTTTAAATTTTCAAATTTTAACTCTAAGTTCATATTCAAATTCAATTTAACACCAACTCAAATATATATATAAACACAAATTCAATTTGAAAATAATTATTCTACTAAAATCTATTTAAATACATATCCAGATGTTCTTCAGATTATCAGAATTTCATTTGTTTGACCAAATAAAACCAGTACCTCTATAGTTAAAATCAGTTAATTATTCAACTATCAAATGTCCCAAAATCCGGGTTATCACATTCCTCCCCCCTTAGAATCTTTTCGTCCTCGAAAAGGAACGAAGCCAGAATTTATTTCAATAATTTAAAATACTATTTATCTGAAAATTATTCTTTGATCACTTTTCTAAAACACTTTAAAATCTATATAATATTGCTATAATAGTTTTATTTTTATAAAAATATTTTTATAACTCGATGTCTCAACAAGTTCTTCCTCGCTCTCACAGAAATTCGGTCATACGTTGATCAAGTGTAGGACTGAAAATCTATACGTACTTGGTAAACCCGCTTTCAACACCCAGTGAAAATACTGAGTGTAAAGACCCGTAAATCCGTACTCCTTGAATAGACACTAATCTCCTTTGTTTAATTCAAGATGAACGAAAATACGAACCCTTAGGGGTTTAAGAAAAAGAATTTAAGAAAAGAGAAGAGAAAAAGATAGAAGAGAAATAGAAAACAGAATAGGGATAGAAAATTTAGAGAGGGAAAAGAAGATAGAAAATTTTAAATTAGAGAGAACAGAATTTTTTTTTAAAATAGAAGAAAAAGAGAATAGAGAACATAGATAGAACAGAAGAAAATAGAACGGGAAAATAAAGAAAAAAAACAGAACGGAACAGAAAACAACAGAACAACATCAGAATCTCACAATTCGCAGCGGAACAACATATAATAGATAAATGAATAATCTTTAAACAAAGAACTATCAGTTATTACATTTTATACATTACATTACATCATATCATCAGAGTGTACAACAACAAACAGTGCAGTGGAAAAAGAAATACTATATAAGTAATATGCCATGCCATCCAGCTTGCCTCCAGCAACTCCAGAATATCCAGAATATCCTGATAAACCTAACTCTTGACTGCCCGTGTGGAAATTGGTGGGCACCCAGAGTTTAGGAAGGAAAACAATAAACTCCAAGTCAGTCATGTGACTGGTGTGAGAACTCAAAACAGTTTATTTACTTTATAATCAAAATAGAGGAATATTTTTAAATCAATTCGCAATGCTTTTAAAAATGAGACTACCATAAGACCTCCTGCCACACACACAATGCAAACGCAGACTTGGAGAAGATTTCTCCTTATGATAGTCAAACATGCTTGATACGCATTTAAAAAGAACATTTGATATTATTACTAGTGCATAGTGTAGAAAATTCATTTCGAAAGTAGAATATAAATCTTAGCCAGCATAGGTACCATTATATTATGCCTACTAATAGCTACCATATTAGATGGCAGGTTCTACAACTAAAACCGTACAAGTCTCGTATTGTTTCTTTGGATTTCCAACAAATGGTCAGGCCAAGGAACTTCCCATTGCCACATGAGAATGCCTCTGGAAAGACATCCCCGAGAACCAAACCGGAACTCTGCCAACACAAGGCCGGGTTACCCCTAACTGGGTAACTACTGACACGAGCACGCCATTCCCCGATCGTAAACGACCTTTCTCACGGGATCCCGATAGCCAACAACCACAAAGTAATAAATTCGTAGTAACCACATAGGTTAAATATCTGGGCTCCATACCATGATACCACCTCTATCCAGAAGGAAATGTACATACCCTAAAGGGTGCTACCCCTCATAACCTTGCCGCATCTTTCCTGTTTTGACCATTTCCGGGGTGTGAGGTTCGACGAAGTCACGTCCACAAAAACATACTTTATACAAAAGCCATGCTTTGGGTCAACAAATGATCAACACAATGATCACTAAGATAGACGATCAAATAAACGATCCTATCACAATAATCAACACAATGATCATTTACAGCATCACTCAGCATATCACATTACCAAATTGGGAATATATCGCTGATAACTTCAACTATATAACCTCTGAGCTCGTACGTCTCAGAGAAGGGTGTTAAGCTAAAAGAATAAATTCTTCGCCACCAACAGAAATATATTTGAAAGAAATCGGCTTTATATCTCAACTTGTAATGTCAGACATACAATCCATACAAGTCTGTTCCGGGATCGAACAAAACCGAAGGCACTTACAAAGAAGTCCTTGCAATCCGGATATTCACAATCCTGATCGGATTCACCATCACATATGGAGAACTCTATACCGGAGCAACTCGGTGCAGAGTAAATCGACAGGTCATCCTATCGCTCTCGCAAATACCGGGTCTTCAACACCGATCTTCAATGCAATTCACAACGACGTATCACATATTCGGAATGGGTTATACGACCCCATGGTCCTTTCCCGGTTAACCCGAATAGTGAGCGCTTATTCAAAAATAAGTGTAGCATTCACATTCAAACAATTCACATCAATTACCCATTCAAAGGGAAATATTGATAGTCGGTTATTGAACTATCACTGGATATGCACACATCACCAGTTTCCAAATAATTTTCCAAATTATTTATTTTCCAAAATATCTTTACAAGATATATAATTTCACACTTCAAAAATAAATCAATATTTATTTTTAAACCAATTCCACTTTCTTTTATAAATTCCTTAGTGAATTTATAATCCAAAACATCTATGAATATTCGATTTCAATTATTCATTTCAATTTATCTTCAAAAAGACAAATTCTAAATATCACTTCATATTGGAAAACAATTCCATACTTATTTAATAAGTAATTCACAAATTTTATTTATTTTCAACACTTAGAAAATATTCAATATACCTAAATCGAAATTTAGTATATATTTCATTCTTTAAGGAAATCATTCTCTTAAACATATTTATTTGGGCCAAAACGAATGTTATGTAAAACATCGTTACGACAACCCAAAATCACTAGAATAGGGATTCGAAATTAAAATAGATATATAAATCCCAATACTATACCAAACATTTCCTTTCGGAAATCATTTACTATAACAACAGTGTTATAGTCCACCATTTCCTTTTATTTCTCGAAAACGTCTATTTCAACAATTAATGTTGAAATCTATGGTTTCGAATCTCAACACATTTTTAAAACATCGTTAGATCGTTTTAATTCTATTTAAAATATCACATTCTAAACATTTTCTTTAACATACTATTCACTATTCAAAAACGTGAATAAACTTCATTAACAATTTCATCCTTTTATTCATTTTAATTCAAAGGATTATTCACTATTCAAAAATGTGAATTGTAACGACCCGCCTTTTTGGACAGTTTAAACCGACGATCAAATACCCATGTCGATTCCAAACCATTAAAAGGGCAGATAGTTATTGGGGTAATTAAGAAAAGAAAAGGAAGGGAAATAAAGGAAATGAAACAACACAGAATCTCACAGCGGAAGGCTAAAGTATAATAATAAAATAACAGTTCATGAAGCTGTTAATTAAATGAATACATTTGAAATGAATACATTTGATTATTATTATACAACATTTATCAGAGTTACATACACAACAAATATCATACAACAATGCAGCGGAATGGAATGAATATAATAGTAGTACATAATATACCAAATCTTCGTCTTCATCCTCCAGAAATAGATCCTCAAAAATCTGAAAACTCAGGACTGACCCGAGCGTAATGAAAAGACAAACACTCGAGTCAGGACTAAATATCCTCATGTAAGTTAAGTCAATCGTAAATAAATATGAGTGTAACGGCGTCAGAGATGTTTACGGGGTTTGACATCTCCTATCCAGTGTCAACGTGCGTGCAATAACTCAAGAGATGTTACGGGATTTTCCATCTCTCAAGGATCCGTGAAACTATATACTATGTAGTAATATACGCTAAGTAGATAATGCCTATCAGTAATATAAAGTATCAAAATAGCGTTAAGGCGTTACCATAATCCCCCTTAACACATTTTTATATTCCCAAAAGCATATACAAGACCGTAGTTTCCCCAAAACAGGAAGTCACCAGAGGGCAATCCATATACTCAAGGTACAAATCAAAACGTAGTGGTCGCGAATAGGATAATCAGTATGACAAGGTACATGAGGCAATACCAACTAGGATACTAGTAGTTGCGTGATCCGGACTGATGTTGGGCATAGCCAGCAGCTACCCCAACACCGCGAAACAACACTCCCAAATCAAGGGGTGCACCCAAATCGCATCACAAATGTAATAGATATGGTATCGAAGAAGTGTGTCCGCTAGAGGTGGCGAACCTCAATGGCCCGGCGCGGCTCCTGTTTTAGTCATGTCAGGGGTCATCCAATAATCGTTCTCTTTCTTCAGTCAACGCGTTCACCAAACCATCCACTTCATTCTGGATCAACACTCCGCGTATAATAGTTATTAAAGTGGTTTTCGGTATCGACAGAGAGTATGTCCATATCCGATCCCGGTCTCTTTAATAACTACGTATTATTACACCGTTGGCTCTTTTACATTTCAAATCGATTCATAATTGATATCAAAATATCATGTTCGCTTTAAAAATCAAATCCATTTCAAATATCATTTTATATCGCTTTTACATAGTAATATTCAAAGCCCGAATTAGGGTTAAATCTTTAAACAAATCAATTTTCGAATTTAAATCAAATCCCAATTTTTAAATTTCAAAGTCTCGACTTATATTCTTAACAATTTCTTTTAACCAAATTTATTTCAACATTCCAAACCCAAATTTCGATAAATTCGATTTCTATAAATTTATGTCTATTTATAACTTTTAAACAAACATATAAATAAATTTCAAATCGACGATTTTTAAAATTATTAATTTAGCCAATTCGGTGTCCGTATATAATTTTCTATCCTATGGCCAAGTAATTATTTATTTCAATTAAATGTCAGGGATGAGCATATATTACTTAAATTAAATCACAGTATCATATGTATGCATAACAGGATATATATAAGCAAATAAACATCCAAACATTCAAACATCAACCAATAACATCATCGAAATACATCGTCCAATAGGCAATACAATTCAAGGCAATTTCATAGTTATCGATGTCGGGTGATTAAATTGCAATTCAATTTCAATTTCAATTTAACTGTCAAATTTAAACTTCAACGATTAATTCGAATGACAGTCTATAAGACCATTAAATTTTTATCAAACAACGACAAATAAAATCATAACACTACATAATGACAATTTTAACTAGCATAAAGATATTCAGTACGTTGTGAGCGTTATAAAACACTCACCTTGATTTTACGATTTCAAATCAAATCGAACGACGTTCGATTTAACCCAAAATTTTCTCTAGCTCCAAACGATTCCAATCCAGCTCCTTTGCGAAGAGCTCGTCGAAACGATTCCAACGCAAAAAGTTTCGTCCGAATCCGACCTCGTATGAAAAAGATATGATTTTTACAAGTTTACACGATTTTATATTAACTAAATTTACAACCTTCTTTATAATTTTACCTAACTCAAATCTCAGCCACTAGATCCCTCCTCTGCAAATCTCCACCGCTCCTTCTTTCTTCCATCTCACGTTCATTCTACAGGAAGAAACCGAACAACATGAACCCATAAGCCATCACCTAGGGTTAAATATTGTGACCACCACGATCAACTTCAGGCCGATCAACGACCATGGTTTTGAAGCTCACGACGAAGGCTACCTTCGGCTGTAAGATGGTGGAACTCGGCCTCCTATTTTACCTCGAAAAACGCGAAAAACGCAGCCCCTTCCTACACGATTTCCCGTTGATTCAAAGCTCCGTTTTCGATCATCTCCGTATGGATTTGAAGAGCTCGTCGAGATCTACACTTTTGCTTTTGGAATTTTTTGATTTCGTTGAACGGATTGAAAGATATTAAGGAAAGAAGATCGGCAATTTCTGGCCATGGAATAGGTGGCGGCCATGATTTAGAATTAGGGTTTCTGGATTATAATAATAATAAAACTGTCTCGGTTTGCGTGCGTATTTATATTGGTAGGTCCAAAATCATCCGAACTCCAATCGAGACGTGCCGCCAGGCGTTTATAAGGTTTTACCCCCATTCCGGACGCAATGGAATAGGTTTCGGAGGCTAATTCGATCATATGTGTGAGTTACGGCAATAAATGATCAAATTTAAATTAAATCGATTAAACGAATTTCTATGCGTTTTGTCTTGCCCCGGACAAACGGTAAATCCGTTTGACTTGAAATTTGAAACCTTACAATAATATAACATTACGGATCCAATGAAACTAGTTTCGTCGAAATCCGAGACCGTTTGAAAAATGACTATTTTTAACTCGCCAAATTAATATTAAACAATTTCAACGCGTTTCGAGCTGCCACGGTCAAACGACAACTCCGATTGCTACGAAAATTGAAATCCGATAATAACTAACTATTACGGATCCAATAGAACTAGTTTCGTCCAATTCTGAGACTGTTCAAAAATTGGCTATTTTTCAGGCGATAATTAAATATTAAAATATTCAATTTTCACAAATAAATTTTAAATTCAGTTTTAAAAGTTCTATAACATCACTATAACTCCAATATGATAAAATAAAATTTTACAAATCATTTTTAATCATATTAAACCCGTTATTTTATTTATCCAATAAATTCCAAATATTTAATTTAGACAATTTCGCTTATCCAATAATTCATTATCTTTTGAAATATTGAAATTGAACTTATAAGATTCAACTTTTAAAACCATTTCAAAATTTAGAACACTAATTTCATTTTACAGTTATTCAATTATTCAATAAGTTTTAAATATTTAATTTAAACAATTACGTGTTCAATATTCAATATTTGATTTCAAATAGATTTTACTTATCAATCAATTACTCTATCATACCCAATGAATTCAACATTTAATATCCTATTCAACTATTGATTGCAAAGGCATTCACTAAGTAGCTTTTTTTTCATTACTTGGATAATTATTGCAATTCATTCCAGTTATTATTATTCCAAATGAATTACAAATTTTTTTCTAACATTAAATCACGAAATCTTATTAAATTAGCTAATTTAATTATCGAAAATTTACGGGTCGTTACACTCTCCCCCACTCAAAACTTTTCATCCTCGAAAAGGAAAAGAAGGGAAAAGAAAGGAAAAGAAACTAAGTATAGAATTCAACATTAGATATATTTTATTCAAAGTTACCAACTTATAAAACAATGAAATTCCATTTATAAAGTCATAACTACGCTTCCACTAACTTACTCCGAACGGCTTCCTAACTTTAAAAGTTAGTAATCAAAACAAGTTATAAAAAAAAAATTAAAACTTGAAAAAATTTCTAACCCCCGGGTTTTACGGAAAATTTCGGCAGAGTCTCCTTTGCGCGGCTCGATCGGAAAAAATATAATAGCATATATATCATAAATATACATCTCATCTCAATGATGAGGCATCCCATATGTGGGGAAACAACATATAAATATCACCAATATCATCTAAAACCGTAAGCGTACCTTTTATTTAGCATTTATTAGCATTTTACTTACATTATGCGTTTAGCGTAGAAGCGAACTCCACAACGAAGCGCAACCCCTTTGCTACCTACTAAAATGCTCAATAACTAAGTTAGAACCATGCATATAAAGATAGATCGATATATTTAGCCTACACAACATATATATAACATATTTAGCTTCAAAACTGAGATTTCAATTTCTGGACAGCAAACAAATCTTAGCTTTAGGTCACCTAAGCTGTAAAATTTGACAACAGAATCTAAACAAAAGTTGTTGCATTCATTTCAGGTTTTCCGGAATGTCCAAAATCCTCGAATTCGGATCATCCGTTCAAAAGTTATGGCCGTTTTACTTAGGGGATACGCTTCAGCCTGGGCAGTGTTTGCGCAGGTCCGCGACGTTCACCCACATTTCCGACCTTCTAAACCACATCAAAACACAAAACACTTAAAACAAAAGTTTTAGCTTAAGTTCTTAGCTTTCCATAAAGGGCAAGATCATCAAAATCCGATAAACCAGTCAAAAGATATGGCGAAAATACTAAGGTTGTATGCTTCAGATTTTTCTTATTTTTTTACACAGGACAGCGAGTAACATTCAAGTTTTTAACCTAGTAGACGAAGGAATTTCTCAAGACACTCTAAATAAAAGTTGTGCTATAGTTTCTAAGCTTTTCGGAAAGTCCAAAATCGTCGAATTCCGTTCAGCCATTTAAAAGTTATGGTTGTTTTCATTTTAGCATGTATTGGACCATTTTGGATTTTTTTTTTCTTCCAAAATTTTGTTTTTATTATTTCAAAGTACAAACCATCAAAACATCAAATTTTCTAAAGAACAATCATAAACACAAAGCTATTTATTTTCTTATTCATCCACACAATAGGTTTACATTCAATTTGTTTCCGATTTATTCAAGTTTGTTTCATTCATATTTTAAATTAAAGTCAATTTGCTTCAATTTAAATTGAATTCCATTATATTTAATTTCACTTTGCTTCGAATTTGAATTTTATTATTTTAAAATTTTATTCCCTTTATTCAATTCCATTAACACTAATGAATTCTACTTAATCAATTATCATCCATCTAACAACCAATGCATATCAAACATTAACATCCATCCAAAATCTACACTAAATCAATTATACATTTCCAAGTCAATTTTAATTTCATACACTTCCAAGCTTATAAACATTTAGTTATATTCAAATTGAATCAGTTTCCATTTACCAAATTTATATTTCATTAATTTTAAATTTTATTCATTCACTTATATATATCATTCATTTTACCGCTTAAATTTCTTTTATATTTACAACTATCAATTAGATCTTCACATTTTATTTTCATTCTCACACTGGTATATTATTTCTCTTCTTATCCTTATTAGCATTTTAAACCTTTTAAGTATTTGGTAAGTTATAGTTATGCAAATAGAATGTAGTTAAACAACATACAACTTCTTTCCATTTAAAGTTGAATTTTCAATTAATTAATTCTTAAGTCATTACTTAAATTTCACTATAATTTAATTTCACATTTTCATTCACATATAGTATTTCCATTTTATATTAACATAATTGTGAATCACCTTTAAATGTTAATTTGAATTCCAATTATTTACTAACAATTTTATTTATATTTGCAAACCATTAATTAAATGCATATTTCATTATTCAAACCTATACTTGTATATTATCCAATTAACAATTCATATAACATTTTTGAACTTCTTAAATATTTTGGTAAGTTATATCTATGCTATAGAATGAAATTTAATACTATGCGAGTTTTACAGTTTCAATTTTTATTTTAAGTTCATAATTTCCTAATTCTAAGGATTTCTACTTCAATTGATATTTCACTTAGCCCTTAGGTTCATTTCTCATTTCACAATTCAGAAGTTCCTTAATGATTCAAGTCTAAATTCATTTCACTCATTTAAAAAAATCATTAATTATTAGAGGACTTAAGAATTCCAATCCCGGTTTCATTTCAAATCAAGTTTTGAAATAATATATACTTATATAATTTATATAACCAATCATACTATAGAGAGTACAAAATAAAATAAAATTTGAATCAAAACAAAGTTTAGACAAGCTATTAAGTGGTCTCCCCCACTCGGACTCTCGAAAATAAACGCCGATGATGCATGCACTCATCACCGAAATCATTTTCTAGCGTCAAGAGAAGGGAATATAACACTTATCATAAAAAAAAATCCTTCGAAAACAATTTCAACTCAATTATGCTATCATATAATACTCATATTATGTTTTTCATATTCTTGTAAGTCAATTTCAAGCACCGGAATTTAAATTCCCAAATCCAAGTTAAAATTCATTTATATTCATTATCAATTGTGTTTACAAGATTTCATTTTCCTAAATCCATTGTTATTTAATCAATTGTTGTAAATATTGACTGATCAAACAATAACGATAATAATCTAATATTATCATCTCCTAACAATCAATTCAATCAAAATGAATAAATATTCAAATAATTCTTTATATAAAAATATATTCCAAAACGATATTGTGTTGGTTTGTCCTATTCGAGTGTTTAGAAATTCCTATCGACGCCTTGGCGTCCCAAGTATCGACCAGAATTCATAAATACTCAACGGAACAAATTAACACAATATAAAACCATTTTATATCAAATAACAAGTACGCTCTCTCATATACACTCAACTCATTCATATAGTTTACCTCTATTTCAATGAGTTATTCCCCACTAGAGCCAAGGTTTATCGCTAAACCAAAGCTCTGATACCAACTGTAACGACCCGCCTTTTTGGACAGTTTAAACCGACGATCAAATACCCATGTCGATTCCAAACCATTAAAAGGGCAGATAGTTATTGGGGTAATTAAGAAAAGAAAAGGAAGGGAAATAAAGGAAATGAAACAACACAGAATCTCACAGCGGAAGGCTAAAGTATAATAATAAAATAACAGTTCATGAAGCTGTTAATTAAATGAATACATTTGAAATGAATACATTTGATTATTATTATACAACATTTATCAGAGTTACATACACAGCAAATATCATACAACAATGCAGCGGAATGGAATGAATATAATAGTAGTACATAATATACCAAATCTTCGTCTTCATCCTCCAGAAATAGATCCTCAAAAATCTGAAAACTCAGGACTGACCCGAGCGTAATGAAAAGACAAACACTCGAGTCAGGACTAAATATCCTCATGTAAGTTAAGTCAATCGTAAATAAATATGAGTGTAACGGCGTCAGAGATGTTTACGGGGTTTGACATCTCCTATCCAGTGTCAACGTGCGTGCAATAACTCAAGAGATGTTACGGGATTTTCCATCTCTCAAGGATCCGTGAAACTATATACTATGTAGTAATATACGCTAAGTAGATAATGCCTATCAGTAATATAAAGTATCAAAATAGCGTTAAGGCGTTACCATAATCCCCCTTAACACATTTTTATATTCCCAAAAGCATATACAAGACCGTAGTTTCCCCAAAACCGGAAGTCACCAGAGGGCAATCCATATACTCAAGGTACAAATCAAAACGTAGTGGTCGCGAATAGGATAATCAGTATGACAAGGTACATGAGGCAATACCAACTAGGATACTAGTAGTTGCGTGATCCGGACTGATGTTGGGCATAGCCAGCAGCTACCCCAACACCGCGAAACAACACTCCCAAATCAAGGGGTGCACCCAAATCGCATCACAAATGTAATAGATATGGTATCGAAGAAGTGTGTCCGCTAGAGGTGGCGAACCTCAATGGCTCGGCGCGGCTCCTGTTTTAGTCATGTCAGGGGTCATCCAATAATCGTTCTCTTTCTTCAGTCAACGCGTTCACCAAACCATCCACTTCATTCTGGATCAACACTCCGCGTATAATAGTTATTAAAGTGGTTTTCGGTATCGACAGAGAGTATGTCCATATCCGATCCCGGTCTCTTTAATAACTACGTATTATTACACCGTTGGCTCTTTTACATTTCAAATCGATTCATAATTGATATCAAAATATCATGTTCGCTTTAAAAATCAAATCCATTTCAAATATCATTTTATATCGCTTTTACATAGTAATATTCAAAGCCCGAATTAGGGTTAAATCTTTAAACAAATCAATTTTCGAATTTAAATCAAATCCCAATTTTTAAATTTCAAAGTCTCGACTTATATTCTTAACAATTTCTTTTAACCAAATTTATTTCAACATTCCAAACCCAAATTTCGATAAATTCGATTTCTATAAATTTATGTCTATTTATAACTTTTAAACAAACATATAAATAAATTTCAAATCGACGATTTTTAAAATTATTAATTTAGCCAATTCGGTGTCCGTATATAATTTTCTATCCTATGGCCAAGTAATTATTTATTTCAATTAAATGTCAGGGATGAGCATATATTACTTAAATTAAATCACAGTATCATATGTATGCATAACAGGATATATATAAGCAAATAAACATCCAAACATTCAAACATCAACCAATAACATCATCGAAATACATCGTCCAATAGGCAATACAATTCAAGGCAATTTCATAGTTATCGATGTCGGGTGATTAAATTGCAATTCAATTTCAATTTCAATTTAACTGTCAAATTTAAACTTCAACGATTAATTCGAATGACAGTCTATAAGACCATTAAATTTTTATCAAACAACGACAAATGAAATCATAACACTACATAATGACAATTTTAACTAGCATAAAGATATTCAGTACGTTGTGAGCGTTATAAAACACTCACCTTGATTTTACGATTTCAAATCAAATCGAACGACGTTCGATTTAACCCAAAATTTTCTCTAGCTCCAAACGATTCCAATCCAGCTCCTTTGCGAAGAGCTCGTCGAAACGATTCCAACGCAAAAAGTTTCGTCCGAATCCGACCTCGTATGAAAAAGATATGATTTTTACAAGTTTACACGATTTTATATTAACTAAATTTACAATCTTCTTTATAATTTTACCTAACTCAAATCTCAGCCACTAGATCCCTCCTCTGCAAATCTCCACCGCTCCTTCTTTCTTCCATCTCACGTTCATTCTACAGGAAGAAACCGAACAACATGAACCCATAAGCCATCACCTAGGGTTAAATATTGTGACCACCACGATCAACTTCAGGCCGATCAACGACCATGGTTTTGAAGCTCACGACGAAGGCTACCTTCGGCTGTAAGATGGTGGAACTCGGCCTCCTATTTTACCTCGAAAAACGTGAAAAACGCAGCCCCTTCCTACACGATTTCCCATTGATTCAAAGCTCCGTTTTCGATCATCTCCGTATGGATTTGAAGAGCTCGTCGAGATCTACACTTTTGCTTTTGGAATTTTTTGATTTCGTTGAACGGATTGAAAGATATTAAGGAAAGAAGATTGGCAATTTCTGGCCATGGAATAGGTGGCGGCCATGATTTAGAATTAGGGTTTCTGGATTATAATAATAATAAAACTGTCTCGGTTTGCGTGCGTATTTATATTGGTAGGTCCAAAATCATCCGAACTCCAATCGAGACGTGCCGCCAGGCGTTTATAAGGTTTTACCCCCATTCCGGACGCAATGGAATAGGTTTCGGAGGCTAATTCGATCATATGTGTGAGTTACGGCAATAAATGATCAAATTTAAATTAAATCGATTAAACGAATTTCTATGCGTTTTGTCTTGCCCCGGACAAACGGTAAATCCGTTTGACTTGAAATTTGAAACCTTACAATAATATAACATTACGGATCCAATGAAACTAGTTTCGTCGAAATCCGAGACCGTTTGAAAAATGACTATTTTTAACTCGCCAAATTAATATTAAACAATTTCAACGCGTTTCGAGCTGCCACGGTCAAACGACAACTCCGATTGCTACGAAAATTGAAATCCGATAATAACTAACTATTACGGATCCAATAGAACTAGTTTCGTCCAATTCTGAGACTGTTCAAAAATTGGCTATTTTTCAGGCGATAATTAAATATTAAAATATTCAATTTTCACAAATAAATTTTAAATTCAGTTTTAAAAGTTCTATAACATCACTATAACTCCAATATGATAAAATAAAATTTTACAAATCATTTTTAATCATATTAAACCCGTTATTTTATTTATCCAATAAATTCCAAATATTTAATTTAGACAATTTCGCTTATCCAATAATTCATTATCTTTTGAAATATTGAAATTGAACTTATAAGATTCAACTTTTAAAACCATTTCAAAATTTAGAACACTAATTTCATTTTATAGTTATTCAATTATTCAATAAGTTTTAAATATTTAATTTAAACAATTACTTGTTCAATATTCAATATTTGATTTCAAATAGATTTTACTTATCAATCAATTACTCTATCATACCCAATGAATTCAACATTTAATATCCTATTCAACTATTGATTGCAAAGGCATTCACTAAGTAGCTTTTTTTTCATTACTTGGATAATTATTGCAATTCATTCCAGTTATTATTATTCCAAATGAATTACAAATTTTTTTCTAACATTAAATCACGAAATCTTATTAAATTAGCTAATTTAATTATCGAAAATTTACGGGTCGTTACATGAATATAACTCCATTTATAGGTTTCAACAATTTACTTATCAAAATAAGTCGTTTGCAAATTTATAAAACAACATTTATAAATTTCCATTTCTATTTATTTTATAAAAACTTCCTTTTTATAAATCTCTTTATTAACTTATTCGATTTATAATTTTAATTATAAACAAAAAGTCCAAATTATAAGTCAAACACTTATAATTTATTTATTTGCAAAAATCGTTCCTTTGAACTTTACAATTATAAATCTTATAACTTATAAGATTCAATGATTTATTCAAAACTATTCTTTTAATAACTTCCTAATTTATAAATCTTACTATTTATAAATCTCATTTATAACTTCACCGTTTATAGTTCTATAAATTTCATTCTTTAATGAAATTCATTTTCACTCCATTCAAACACTTATAAAAACTCGTTTTATAATTTCAATATCTCAATTTATAAATATCCATTTATAAATCTCTTAATATAATTCAATTTATATTATTCTTTTAAAACGTCTTTAATCTTCTTTAAAAAAAACTTCATCATTTTGATTCATAAAATAATTAAATTTTATAAATCCTATATTTAAACTTTTCACAATAAATTCTAAAATCCCAATTAAACTATTTTATAAAATCATTAGCATCATATTCTCAAAAATCAGTTTTTAACTGTATTTCACAAAAATCAATATTTTTTTATAACGTTAAAAATTATAACGTTTATTTATTTAAAATGAATATATTCCAAAAATATAGTATATTTTCAAAAATCACTTTATAAATCATTTTAAAATTCCAAAATCTGGGTCTAATGATGCTACACACCAAATAGTCAATCACGACAACAACGATATCATATATCGATATGAAAATCAATGAATATCAAAATATCCATAATCAAATAAATACTGTTTGAGGAATCCAGTTGGATCCCTCCAACCTGTTTTCCTGCATCCAAAAACATTAGCACAATACCAATTTCGCTCCAGTACGAAATTATCGCGGTATATGTTCTTATTAAATATTATCCGCTTAATAACGGCGCAATAGGGTCTCATCGCTAAACAAAAAATGCGGGAAATCAATAACTCCAATATATACATATGCCAATATATATATATATATATTGCTACTATATATAATACCAATTTCACTGTTTATGAAATATTCGCGGTATATGTTTTTAATAAATAACATCCGCTTACTAACGGCGTATAATGTCTATTTTAACAATCAATAGATATCAATCATCATTCAAACATGCATTCAAATATTTTAAATCTAACTATTTAAAATAAAATCGAAACTGATTCGATTGAGTGAGAAGTTCTCACCTTGATTTTATTTTCTGTTTTAGCGATTTATTTCGAATAAAATTAAACGGACGTTTAATTTTACCCAAAATTCTCACTAACTCCAAACGACTCCAAACCAACTCCATCACGTAGTGCTCGTCCATACGATTCCAACGCAACTGAGTTTGCATTTTTTCGACCTCGTATGAAAAAGTTATGATTTTTATAAGTTTGTACACGATTTAAATAAACAAATCTCAACATAACTAAAATATTTATAACCTAAAATAAATCACAGCCCTCCATCTCAACCCCTACCACATCTGGACCGTCCCCATCCTCTTCCTCTTTCACGTTCTTCTACAGGTTCAAGGCCGCACGCATAACCCACTCCATCCATACTAGGGTTTCGATTTGCTCTCGCTACACTCGACGAAATTCGATCAAACTACAGCCATTGCGAAGCACTCGACGCAAGCTACCTCCACCAGGAAGAGCTCGAAGCTCGGCCTCCCCCTTCCACCTAGAAACGCGCACGCACCTGCAGCAAACGGCCCCACCTCGCTCCCCCTTCGACGCTCCAAACCACATCTCCACCGTACGGATCTGAAGCTCTTGATACGCTCTACGATATTGCTGTTGAACACCTCGCGTGAATGTCAACGGATTGTGAATGATTAAGGGAGAAGCGTGGGTGTTTTCTGGCCTTTGAAATAGGGGGAGGCGGCTGCAGTTTTTGGCTAGGGTTTTGTATATTTTTTTTATTTTTTTGAGATAGTGGGCTATTTATAAGGAACCGACGAAACACTATTCATCCCGGAAATTCCGAACTCCGATTTACGCGCCGAAACTGACGTACCTAGGGTTTATCCCGCGTTCCGGACACAATGGAACAGGTTTCGGAAGCTAATTCGGAAGTATGTGCGAGTTATGGCTGTAAACACTCAATTTGAATTAAACCGATTTAAGCGATTTTCTAGGCGTTTTAATTTGTACCGGACAAACGGTAAATCCAATTGACTTGAAATTTGAAACCTTACAATAATATCACATTACGGATCCGATGAAACTGGTTTCGTCGAAATCCGAGACTTTTTGAAAAATGGCTATTTTAGCTCGTCAAATTTAAATTAAAAATAATTCGATGCGTTTCGAGCTGCCACGCTCAAACGATAACTCCGATTGACACGAAAATTGAAATCCGGTAATAAGTAACTATTACGGATCCAATAGAACTAGTTTCGTTCAATTCTGAGACTGTTCAAAAATTGACTATTTTCACTAGTCGATTTAAATATTAAAATATTCAATTTTCACAAATTAACTTTTAATTCGATTTTAAAAGTTCTAAAATATCGTTCTTACTCCCATATGATAAAATAAAATTTTACGAATCATTTTCAATCATATCTAACTATATTTTCAATTATTTCCATAATTTAACGTATTAAATTATCGATTTAATAATCCAATTAAATCCAATAATTCAAATAAAAATTTATTTGACTTATAAATTTCACTTATTAATATTTAAAATTAATTAAATATCCAAATTTTAATTTCTAAAAATTCTGGGTCGTTACAATCTTCCCCACTTAAAAGAATTTCGTCCTCGAAATTAACAAGTAAGAAAAGTTACAGAATCTATTAATTTTCCAAAATTCATAATTAAATTTCTTACAAATCTTTACTAAGTTTTCAAAATCATACTTAGTTATCTTTTCAAAAACAACTATTATTGTTTAACTTTCAATTCCAAAATCAAAGTTAAAGTTTTCAAAATTTTCCAATTTTCTCAAAATTTTTCTAACGCCTTAAATTTTCGGAAAAATTCGCCATAGTCTCCTTTGTGCAGCTCGATTCGAAAAAAAATGACAGTATATATATCACAAATATACATCTCATCAAGTAATGAGGCATCCCGAAGGGAAAAAAGTGTAAAAGTACTGTATTTAATCCGAGATATGTACCTTATATTTTATTAGCTAGCATATACGGCTAATATAGCGCAAAAGCGAGCTCCAAATGCGAAGCAACCGCGATCCGCACCTACTAATCACTCAACAAACAACATGAGAATCATGCATATAGATAATAGTATCAATATACAACATATAGCAACATAATAACTATATATGTCAACATAGCAAATGAAACATATTCAAACATCAACCAACTAGCATTCATAACCAATATATTCATTCATATTCTCATTAATATTTAATGAATTGGTTTTCAATTTAATCACATTTGATTCATTAACAATGGATGTTTACTAACATTCAATTTCAATTAGTTTATATTTACTAATTCAAGTTGGTTCACTTCCAATTCAAATTCAATTCTATTTAAGTTTCACTTAACTTCCAATTAAATTTCAATTACTTTAGCTTTAAATTTCACTAATTCACTTTCATTAACACTTAATGAATTATATACAATCAACTAACAATCATATAACAATCAATGTATATTAATTACAACCAAATTCCTTTGCTTACAATTGGTTTAATTTAATTGATTTTTATTCAATTATTCAACTTCCAATAACATTAGATTTTAATGAATTAACACCTACATTCATTATTCCATATCAACTTAATTTACATTCAATTGATTAATATTTAATCCATTAATTCAATTCAATTACAAAAGTTGAATTTCATTTACATAACTTAAGTTCACTTTTATTACAACTCATATTCATAAATATATTCACATAGTTTCACTTCTTATATATATAAGTTTATTTCTCAATTGTAAATCACATTAATTATAATTCAATTCTTATAATTCTTTTTGCTTATACAATTCCTTTATTTAGATTATTCAAACAACTAAACAATCAACTTATATACACTTTAATAATTCTGAAAATTTCCTTTATATATAAAATATAATCAAGGTAAAATTATTTCATTTACCCAAATTTTAAAACAATATTGTGTCGAATTGTTCTATTCAAGTGTTTAGAAACCCCTTCGGCATAGTTGTACATACCGTGCTGACGAAGGTTCATATGCCACTCAATAAACCAACCATCACAATATAAAACAATTTTATATTCACTAACAAATACGCTCTCATAGCTGTTATTACACTCAAATTCATTCTAGAGTACTGCTGACTCTATCTGTAATGAATTATACCCAACAGAACCATGGTTGTCGCTTAACCATAAGCTCTGATACCAACTGTAAAGACCCGTAAATCCGTACTCCTTGAATAGACACTAATCTCCTTTGTTTAATTCAAGATGAACGAAAATACGAACCCTTAGGGGTTTAAGAAAAAGAATTTAAGAAAAGAGAAGAGAAAAAGATAGAAGAGAAATAGAAAACAGAATAGGGATAGAAAATTTAGAGAGGGAAAAGAAGATAGAAAATTTTAAATTAGAGAGAATAGAATTTTTTTTTAAAATAGAAGAAAAAGAGAATAGAGAACATAGATAGAACAGAAGAAAATAGAACGGGAAAATAAAGAAAAAAAACAGAACGGAACAGAAAACAACAGAACAACATCAGAATCTCACAATTCGCAGCGGAACAACATATAATAGATAAATGAATAATCTTTAAACAAAGAACTATCAGTTATTACATTTTATACATTACATTACATCATATCATCAGAGTGTACAACAACAAACAGTGCAGTGGAAAAAAGAAATACTATATAAGTAATATGCCATGCCATCCAGCTTGCCTCCAGCAACTCCAGAATATCCAGAATATTCTGATAAACCTAACTCTTGACTGCCCGTGTGGAAATTGGTGGGCACCCATAGTTTAGGAAGGAAAACAATAAACTCCAAGTCAGTCATGTGACTGGTGTGAGAACTCAAAACAGTTTATTTACTTTATAATCAAAATAGAGGAATATTTTTAAATCAATTCGCAATGCTTTTAAAAATGAGACTACCATAAGACCTCCTGCCACACACACAATGCAAACGCAGACTTGGAGAAGATTTCTCCTTATGATAGTCAAACATGCTTGATACGCATTTAAAAAGAACATTTGATATTATTACTAGTGCATAGTGTAGAAAATTCATTTCGAAAGTAGAATATAAATCTTAGCCAGCATAGGTACCATTATATTATGCCTACTAATAGCTACCATATTAGATGGCAGGTTCTACAACTAAAACCGTACAAGTCTCGTATTGTTTCTTTGGATTTCCAACAAATGGTCAGGCCAAGGAACTTCCCATTGCCACATGAGAATGCCTCTGGAAAGACATCCCCGAGAACCAAACCGGAACTCTGCTAACACAAGGCCGGGTTACCCCTAACTGGGTAACTACTGACACGAGCACGCCATTCCCCGATCGTAAACGACCTTTCTCACGGGATCCCAATAGCCAACAACCACAAAGTAATAAATTCGTAGTAACCACATAGGTTAAATATCTGGGCTCCAGACCATGATACCACCTCTATCCAGAAGGAAATGTATATACCCTAAAGGGTGCTACCCCTCATAACCTTGCCGCATCTTTCCTGTTTTGACCATTTCCGGGGTGTGAGGTTCGACGAAGTCACGTCCACAAAAACATACTTTATACAAAAGCCATGCTTTGGGTCAACAAATGATCAACACAATGATCACTAAGATAGACGATCAAATAAACGATCCTATCACAATAATCAACACAATGATCATTTACAGCATCACTCGGCATATCACATTACCAAATTGGGAATATATCGCTGATAACTTCAACTATATAACCTCTGAGCTCATACGTCTCAGAGAAGGGTGTTAAGCTAAAAGAATAAATTCTTCGCCACCAACAGAAATATATTTGAAAGAAATCGGTTTTATATCTCAACTTGTAATGTCAGACATACAATCCATACAAGTCTGTTCCGGGATCGAACAAAACCGAAGGCACTTACAAAGAAGTCCTTGCAATCCGGATATTCACAATCCTGATCGGATTCACCATCACATATGGAGAACTCTATACCGGAGCAACTCGGTGTAGAGTAAATCGACAGGTTATCCTATCGCTCTCGCAAATACCGGGTCTTCAACACCGATCTTCAATGCAATTCACAACGACGTATCACATATTCGGAATGGGTTATACGACCCCATGGTCCTTTCCCGGTTAACCCGAATAGTGAGCGCTTATTCAAAAATAAGTGTAGCATTCACATTCAAACAATTCACATCAATTACCCATTCAAAGGGAAATATTGATAGTCGGTTATTGAACTATCACTGGATATGCACACATCACCAGTTTCCAAATAATTTTCCAAATTATTTATTTTCCAAAATATCTTTACAAGATATATAATTTCACACTTCAAAAATAAATCAATATTTATTTTTAAACCAATTCCACTTTCTTTTATAAATTCCTTACTGAATTTATAATCCAAAATATCTATGAATATTCGATTTCAATTATTCATTTCAGTTTATCTTCAAAAAGATAAATTCGAAATATCACTTCATATTGGAAAACAATTCCATACTTATTTAATAAGTAATTCACAAATTTTATTTATTTTCAACACTTAGAAAATATTCAATATACCTAAATCGAAATTTAGTATATATTTCATTCTTTAAGGAAATCATTCTCTTAAACATATTTATTTGGGCCAAAACGAATGTTATGTAAAACATCGTTACGACAACCCAAAATCACTAGTATAGGGATTCGAAATTAAAATAGATATATAAATCCCAATACTATACAAAACATTTCCTTTCGGAAATCATTTACTATAACAACAGTGTTATAGTCCACCATTTCCTTTTATTTCTCGAAAACGTCTATTTCAACAATTAATGTTGAAATCTATGGTTTCGAATCTCAACACATTTTTAAAACATCGTTAGATCGTTTTAATTCTATTTAAAATATCACATTCTAAACATTTTCTTTAACATACTATTCACTATTCAAAAACGTGAATAAACTTCATTAACAATTTCATCCTTTTATTCATTTTAATTCAAAGGATTATTCACTATTCAAAAATGTGAATATAACTCCATTTATAGGTTTCAACAATTTACTTATCAAAATAAGTCGTTTGCAAATTTATAAAACAACATTTATAAATTTCCATTTCTATTTATTTTATAAAAACTTCCTTTTTATAAATCTCTTTATTAACTTATTCGATTTATAATTTTAATTATAAACAAAAAGTCCAAATTATAAGTCAAACACTTATAATTTATTTATTTGCAAAAATCGTTCCTTTGAACTTTACAATTATAAATCTTATAACTTATAAGATTCAATGATTTATTCAAAACTATTCTTTTAATAACTTCCTAATTTATAAATCTTACTATTTATAAATCTCATTTATAACTTCACCGTTTATAGTTCTATAAATTTCATTCTTTAATGAAATTCATTTTCACTCCATTCAAACACTTATAAAAACTCGTTTTATAATTTTCATATCTCCATTTATAAATATCCATTTATAAATCTCTTAATATAATTCAATTTATATTATTCTTTTAAAACGTCTTTAATCTTCTTTAAAAAAACTTCATCATTTTGATTCATAAAATAATTAAATTTTATAAATCCTATATTTAAACTTTTCACAATAAATTCTAAAATCCCAATTAAACTATTTTATAAAATCATTAGCATCATATTCTCAAAAATCAGTTTTTAACTGTATTTCACAAAAATCAATATTTTTTTATAACGTTAAAAATTATAACGTTTATTTATTTAAAATGAATCTATTCCAAAAATATAGTATATTTTCAAAAATCACTTTATAAATCATTTTAAAATTCCAAAATCTGGGTCTAATGATGCTACACACCAAATAGTCAATCACGACAACAACGATATCATATATCGATATGAAAATCAATGAATATCAAAATATCCATAATCAAATAAATACTGTTTGAGGAATCCAGTTGGATCCCTCCAACCTGTTTTCCTGCATCCAAAAACATTAGCACAATACCAATTTCGCTCCAGTACGAAATTATCGCGGTATATGTTCTTATTAAATATTATCCGCTTAATAACGGCGCAATAGGGTCTCATCCGCTAAACAAAAAATGCGGAAAATCAATAACTCCAATATATACATATGCCAATATATATATATATTGCTATTATATATAATACCAATTTCACTGTTTATGAAATATTCGCGGTATATGTTTTTAATAAATAACATCCGCTTACTAACGGCGTATAATGTCTATTTTAACAATCAATAGATATCAATCATCATTCAAACATGCATTCAAATATTTTAAATCTAACTATTTAAAATAAAATCGAAACTGATTCGATTGAGTGAGAAGTTCTCACCTTGATTTTATTTTCCGTTTTAGCGATTTATTTCGAATAAAATTAAACGGACGTTTAATTTTACCCAAAATTCTCACTAACTCCAAACGACTCCAAACCAACTCCATCGCGTAGTGCTCGTCCATACGATTCCAACGCAACTGAGTTTGCATTTTTTCGACCTCGTATGAAAAAGTTATGATTTTTATAAGTTTGTACACGATTTAAATAAACAAATCTCAACATAACTAAAATATTTATAACCTAAAATAAATCACAGCCCTCCATCTCAACCCCAACCACATCTGGACCGTCCCCATCCTCTTCCTCTTTCACGTTCCTCTACAGGTTCAAGGCCGCACGCATAACCCACTCCATCCATACTAGGGTTTCGATTTGCTCTCGCTACACTCGACGAAATTCGATCAAACTACAGCCATTGCGAAGCACTCGACGCAAGCTACCTCCACCAGGAAGAGCTCGAAGCTCGGCCTCCCCCTTCCACCTAGAAACGCGCGCGCACCTGCAGCAAACGGCCCCACCTCGCTCCCCCTTCGACGCTCCAAACCACATCTCCACCGTACGGATCTGAAGCTCTTGATACGCTCTACGATATTGCTGTTGAACACCTCGCGTGAATGTCAACGGATTGTGAATGATTAAGGGAGAAGCGTGGGTGTTTTCTGGCCTTTGAAATAGGGGGAGGCGGCTGCAGTTTTTGGCTAGGGTTTTGTATATTTTTTTTATTTTTTTGAGATAGTGGGTTATTTATAAGGAACCGACGAAACACTATTCATCCCGGAAATTCCAAACTCCGATTTACGCGCCGAAACTGATGTACCTAGGGTTTATCCCGCGTTCCGGACACAATGGAACAGGTTTCGGAAGCTAATTCGGAAGTATGTGCGAGTTATGGCTGTAAATGCTCAATTTGAATTAAACCGATTTAAGCGATTTTCTAGGCGTTTTAATTTGTACCGGACAAACGGTAAATCCAATTGACTTGAAATTTGAAACCTTATAATAATATCACATTACGGATCCGATGAAACTAGTTTCGTCCAAATCCGAGACTTTTTGAAAAATGGCTATTTTAGCTCGTCAAATTTAAATTAAAAATAATTCGATGCGTTTCGAGCTGCCACGCTCAAACGATAACTCCGATTGACACGAAAATTGAAATTCGGTAATAACTAACTATTGCGGATCTAATGGAACTGGTTTCGTTCAATTCTGAGACTGTTCAAAAATTGACTATTTTCACTAGTCGATTTAAATATTAAAATATTCAATTTTCACAAATTAACTTTTAATTCGATTTTAAAAGTTCTAAAATATCGTTCTAACTCCCATATGATAAAATAAAATTTTACGAATCATTTTCAATCATATCTAACTATATTTTCAATTATTTGCATAATTTAACGTATTAAATTATCGATTTAATAATCCAATTAAATCCAATAATTCAAATAAAAATTTATTTGACTTATAAATTTCACTTATTAATATTTAAAATTAATTAAATATCCAAATTTTAATTTCTAAAAATTCTGGGTCGTTACACTGAGAAAACATTTTATTGAAAATATAGAAAACATTTTTGAAAGTAGAGAAAATATGTTTAGTGAGAATGCTCTTGAAATCATCACCCCCATCCATGGTCGTAGTTACATCCTGGGTTACGTTGCCATCGCAGCAAAAGTCCATGTAACTGTAGGCACTCTGCGCCCCTCGATTACGCCATGGAACCCACAACAGATCGCAGTTGCATTCCAGGGTTACGTTGCCATCGGAGCAAAAGTCCATGTAACTGTAGGCATCAGCGCCCACGATTTTCGCTGTTAAAATGAAACTTCTCCACTCCAAGATAGGTCGCGGTCTACCGATATAAAATCAAACGCAGATTGTTGGCTCTCAGCGGCACACATGACTTTCTCTATGTTACAATAGATCACGGTCTACCGATATAAAATCAAACGCAGACTATTGGCTCTCAGCGGCACACACGACTTTCGCTATGGTCTATAGTAGATCGCAGTGACATCGAGTTACACTGTTGTCACAGCATAACCCAAATGCCTCTGTAGGCATCAGCGCCCCTCGACTTTCTCTACATGCTACTCATAATCCTCAGGAACTAGTTTTGTCCGGACTCCTCACAGGATCAACTTTAGAACCCCCCCTTTGGGTTCAAGGTAGCACCACCCGGTGGCACTTCTGAGAAGTTCATTTCAAGGAAGCGCCTTTTCCTCCAGAGCCATTATCAAAACACTTTATACTATACACATATAGTATCTTTCAAATCATACGCCTAGTATGATCTCTTACAAAGCTCCTTTACACAAAATTGATTATCCCAAAATCGATAATTCTCAAACTAGGCTTTCCAAATCCAATATTGATTTTACCCAAAAATCAAAAGCCTTTACAAATCCAAAGGTTCCCAAAACCTTTTTCTAAAATCCTCATAAGATCCTTTATATGTGTAGATATATATAACTTTAAAAATCTTTGGATCATTTCAAACTTGTATAAAACTCCTTTTATACTTCAAACACTTTTAAAATCATTTCCTTCCGGCAATAGATTCAAAAAGGGGAGATTTATCTTATATAACAAAGATATATAACTTTGTTTGTTCTACATCAAATATTAAAATTTCATCACTCTTTTATAAAGTCGCTTATCAAATCCACTCACTCCCATAAAGTAAATTTTTACCATAGAAGTATCCAATTTCTATTTTATTTCATTATATATTTTTTCAAATATATTTTCATTCAAAAACCATTTCACATTACTTATTCATAAATTCCCAATATAAATTTCATTCAAATCCGCACGATGTACACATATCATTCGTACGCTATACCAATCTGATCGCTCACTCGATTACACAATTTCACTTCCGAACTAGTATTGTCCACTCGACTTCCTAGTGTGGACTCAGATCTGGTTTCTTGATCAAAAATCATCATTCTCCTTGCATAGTCATAACTATGATAGAGAATATCCAGAACTAATCAACAATCCATATCTAGGTTCGCCTTCAAAAATCGAGTGGAAAATTCCAACTCGGATCGATATAACTATCTCGAAATTCTGTGCTCGAATCTAGATCAAATCACTATGCGAATAGAATAATATACGTACATCCTACGTATTTATCTTTATTGGTTAATAGCCAAATCAATTCTTCTTTTCTATTCACATTTCCTTTAATTCTATTCATTTATCCACAATTTCTTCAATCCCATATGGATTATCACCTCAATTCTTATCTCAGTTGGACATTTAATCATAAACAGTTTGCACTCTGACTAGCTTAAATTTTAGAAATAGCTTGAAGAATTTAAAAATAGAGAAGTAGTTGGAAAACAATTATTAGTTTGTAAAATAGTTGTAAACAGTCAAGTAATTGTAAAATAGTCAAATAGTTATAGAAATTTTAAATAATTGCAAAATAGTTATAAAATAGTAATTAATTTGTAAAATAACTGAAAATAGTAATTAATTCATAAAACGGTTTAAAATTGTTAAATAATTCCAAAAATAATTATAAAATAAGTATAAGATAGTTTGGCTTTAAAAAGAAAGATTGTATAGTAAGTAGCTTGGAAAAATAAATTAATATTAAAGCAATTTATTATGAAAATAGTCCAGAGTCAAACTATTTAATTCTCAATCTCCATTTCCATTCAATTTAAATTCCCACTTCCATTTAAATTAAGTCAATTCCAATTTAAATAACTTCAATTTCAATTGAAATTGATTTAACCCCAATTCAAGTTGAATTAACCTCAATTTTTTCCAAATTCAAATCAAATTCCATTTGAATTTTAAACTATTCAACTTTAATCACAATTCCAATTATTTAAATTAACATTCAATTTGAATTAATTCAATTCAAATTTCAAATTTAAATCATCCCAAATTATATAAATTCGAGTAAAATTTCTAAATGTTGATTTAATCCTCTAAATCAAATCAACTTTAAACCATTTATTTCTGAATCCAAATTCCATTTTTAACCCATTTCAAAGTTCAAATATAATTCTAATCCTTTTTAAACAACTAAATCCTTGAAATTCAATTTATCACCAAATTTCAATTTTGAAACCAAACCTTTGAAGTTTTATCTTAATCCTTCAAATCTTAAGTCCAAAATGATTCCATTTTATCTTAATAATGGTTATATTACCATACCCCATTTCTTCATTCATTTAAACAAATCCAATCCCAATCTAAAGATTATTAATAACAATAGGATAATATTATCCAAATTATTTTAAAACATCCATTTTCAATTTTTTTTCAATTTCTAGATCTCAAACCCATTTTGAGATCACACAAACTCCCAATTCAAATTAACCATTTAACTTCCCAAGTTAAATCCCAATTTCATCTTAAAATTTCCAATTCAGGTTGCTTGTTAAATTATTTAACTTTCCAAAGTTAAATTCAACCTACTTAATCCAGCCAACCTTACCAATTTGAATTCCCATTTAAAATTCTAAACTTCACATTAATAATCTTCCCACTTATAAGTTCAAAAACTTATATCACTTCGGGTATCACATCACATTCCAAATTTAAAATTCAACATTTAGAGTTTATTTCAAATCATCTTTGATATTATGTATATTCCTCATATATACATATTATTTCCTTTACACACCAAGTTACTTTAAATTTTAAACCATCTTTGGTTTTAAATCCAAAACAAATTCCTTTAAGATTTCCAAACAACTCCTGTTTGAAACAAGCTCTTTCATTCAAATAATATTATTTATTATTTCTTTATCACTTTAAACAAATTTCAAATTTCTGGACCTAATTTAAAACTTCACAATTTAGATTATCTTCAGTTCCAATTTATAGGTCATACTTACCTATATGTTTTACTTTCCTAAAAAAATTCATTTTGCTTTCTCATTATTACACATTTTATCATTAAACACAACAGCTATTTATGATAATAACCTAGATTATCATATTTGGAAACCATCTTACTCTGAAAACTCTTTTCCAAATTCAAGATTCTAATTTCATTTTGAATCCATTACAAACTTATCTTCATTCAATTTCAATTTGGTTGTATTTCTATTACCACTTAATTCTCTTATTAAAATTTTCAAATAATATAACAACCAATTACCTTAATATTTATTAGAAAGAAATATCGCTTTGTATATCAAAATATATTCTCTTATGAAAATCATTTTTAAAATCATTTTATAAGAAAATAACAAGTACGGTCTCTCATATATATTACACTCAACTCATTCTAGGGTACCATTGACCCTATTCTTAATGAGTAATCCCACCAAAGCCAAGGTTCTCACTTAACCTTCTAGCTCTGATACCGAATGTAACAACCTAGAATTTTCAATTCCGAAAATCCCAGATAGTTAGGGAAAAGAAGAAAGAGATAGTAGAAAAAGAATAATAGAAACACCAACATCTCACATTCGCAGCGGATAAAATATATATCAAATAACAATAGTCATACAAAGGAAACTGTAATCATCAAATTACACTTTAATACATCAGCGTTACATTCATTTATACAACCACTGGACAGTTATAACAACATGCCCAGTTATACAACAACTTATCACAACAGAAAACACTCCATACGTTCGTGCCATCCAGCTCGCCTCCTGAGCTCTAGAACGTCCTTACCTGAAAATCTGTAATACTTGGTCTGACTCGAGCATTACATCAAAGTAACACCCGGGTCAGGCTGGAAACCAGCGTGAGTAAACACATATATCAAGAAATTCCAATACATAGCATTTAATTAAAACCCGGGGTAACTCGTTTCAATTTACAAATTCTCAATTTGTTATAGACACCACAAATTTCACTATCAATATCTAAGCACCAAAGCTTAAATTAAATGGTCTAATTCACTTAATCATTCCATTCTAGCTTATTGATTTCTCATATCAATTTCTAAAAATCGAAGTGGTTTCAGGCATTTGCTAACCCGACCCCGGTCTATTCGAACCCAATGTCATCTCTGATCCACATTGTTGAGGTTTAAATCAATGCGATTCAAGTTCTAGATATCATACCACATAACAAATTTAACTCAGATATGTAATCCACATTATTCACAGTTCAATATGTCCATATCACAACATATCTCAATTGCCCATCAGAGACATCAACAAACCAAATCATCCAAAATCATTCAACTATTCACACTCAAGATTTATTGGATATATAATTCTAAATTAATTTAATTAATCTCTAATTAAATTAATTGCCAACTTAATTCCTTGTTTTACTTTAATCATGCTTACTTATCATTAATTAATTACAATTCCAATTATGTAACGACTGCGATTTTCGACCACGAAGGTCGAAATTAATACGTCCACTATATCAACTGTCGAGCAATCGAATGCCGAAAAAACCGTACCGTTAGGGTTAAAGAAGAGGTAGAAGATAGAAGAAGAAAAAGAAAGAAAGAAGAAGCAACAGAAAACAATATTAGAATCTCACAATCGCAGCGGAACAACATATAATAGATAAATGAATATCTTTAAAACAAAGAACTATATCGGTTATTACATTGCATCGCATTACATTACATTATCAGGGTTTACAACAACAAACAAGGAAAAGAAATACTATATACTAGTTGATACGCCAAGCCATCCAGCTTGCCTCCAGATCTCTACAGCAACTCCTGAATTCCAAAATGACCTGATAACCTGACTTTAGACTGCCCGTGTAGAAATTGGTGGGCACCCAGAGTTTAGGAAGGAAATAATAAACTCCAATTCAGTCATGGGACTGGTGTGGGAACTTAAAACAGTTTATCTTTAAAACCATACAAAGAAATATTTTTAAATAGATTTGCAACGCTTTTAGAAAATGTAACTGCCATAAGGCCTCTCGCCACACACACAATGCAAACGCAGAACTTGGAGGAGATTTCTCCTTATGATAGTCAAAGATACTTGATACGCAAATTTCTTTTCAATATTTTTAATATAAGTGCAAAATGTGGAAAACCATTTCAAAAGTAGAATATAAATCTTAGCCAGCATAGGTACCATTATAGTATGCCGACTATAGCTACAATATTAGATGGCAGGTTCTACAACTAAAACCGTACAAGGTTCGTATTATTTCTTTGGATTTCCAACTAATGGTCAGGCCAAGGAACTTCCCATTGCCACATGGAAACGCCTCTGGAAGGACGCCCCGAGAACCTAACCGAATCTCTGCCAACACAAGGCCGGGTTACTCCTAGATGGGTAACAACTGACACGAATGTGCCATCCCCCGGTCGTAACCGACCTAAATCCCTGGATTCACCAACAACCACAAATATAATAAGTTTGCAGCAACAACATAGGTTAAGTGTCAGGGCTCCATACCATAATACCACCTCTATCCAGAAGGAATGACATACACTAAGGTGGCGCTATCCCCTAATAACCTTGCCGCATCTTTCCTGTTTTGACCATTACCGGGGTGTGAGGTCCGACGAAGTCTCGTCCACAAAGCTATGCTTTATACAAAAGCCACGCTTTGATCAACAAATGCTCAACAGCACTTCATATGCCACATTACCAATTTGGGAATATATCACTAGTAACCATCAACTACATAACCTCTGAGCTCTTACGTTTCAGAGAAGGGTGTTAAGCTAAGAAAATAAATTCTCCGCCACCAGCAAAAATATATTTGATAGAAACCAGCTTTACATCTCAAATTGTAACGTCAGACATACATCCATACATGTGCATTCTGGGTTCGAACAGAATCGAAGTCACTTCCAAAGAAGCCCTTGCAATCCGGATATTCACTAATCACGTATGGAATTCCCATCACAAAGGGTGATAAAATCTCTATATCGGAGATCAGCCGATGCAGAGACATTCGACGGTAATCCTTCCATTTTCGAAAATATCCGGTCTTCAAATGCTATCCATTACAACGTATCATTATTCAGAATGGGATTTATGACACAAAGGTCCTCTCCTGGCTAAACCGAATAACGAGCGCTTATTTTTAAAAATAAGTGTAGCATTCAATTTCAAGCAATTCACAACAAATACCCATTTAAAGGTAAATGTCGATAGTCGGTTATTTAACTATCAAAGCAAACCAACAAATATTCAGCACCATAACAATCACTAGGCCCTTTTATTAATCTTCCATAAATTAAATAACTTACCAAATATTCACTTCAATTAATCTTTAAAAGATATAATCTCAAAACATTTCACTTCGTATTGGAAAAACATTTCCAAATATTTATTTAACAATAAGTAATTCACAAATCTATTTATTTTCAATACTTAGAAAATATTCAATATACTTAAATCACAATTAAGTATATATTTCATTCTTTAAGGAAAACATTCTCTTAAACACATTTTTTTGAGTCAAAACGAATGTTGCGTAAAACATCGTTACGACAACCCAAAATCACTAGTATAGGGATTCGAAATTAAGATAGATATATAAATCCCAATACTATATAAAAAATTTCCTTTCGAAAATCATTTACTATAACAATAGCGTTATAGTCCACCATTTCCTTCTATTTCTCGAAAACGTCTATTTCAACAATGAAAGTTGAAATCTAGGGTTTCGATCCTTAACACATTTTAAAACAACTTCAAATTGCTTTAATTCTATTTAAAAGATCACTTTCTAAAACATTTCTTTAATATATTATTCACTGTCCAAAATCGTGAATATACATCATTAACCAAATTCATCATTTCTACACAATTTATTTTAAAGGATTATCCACTGTCCAAAATCATGGATAATCTCCTTTCATAATCTAAAATAATCGACTTATCAAAATAAGTTGATTTCGGATTTATAAAACAACGTTTATAAATTCACATCTATATAAATTTTATAAAAACTTCAACTTATAAAAATCCCTTAATTAACAAATTCTATTTAAATCTCATTTAAATGCCAAAATCCAATTTATAAGTTAATTACTTATAAATCTTTTATTTTACAAAATCTATTCATTTTATAACTTCATAATTTATAATTATATAAATTTCATTCACTTATGAAATCCATTTATACTTCATTTTAACACTTATAAAAACTCATTTTATACTTCAAATATTTTTAATTTCTAAATATCAATTTTACAAATATTTTAATAAATCGTTTACAATAATTCAAAAATCCTAATTTAAACCAATTTATAAATTAATCAACTACTTATTTCAAAAATCACATTTCGGTTGATTTCACAAAAATCATAATTTTTTATAACATAAAAATTATAACGTTTACTTATTTAAAATGAATCAATTCCAAAATTCAATAAAACGTATACTTTCAAAAACCACTTTAAAATCCTTTTAAATTTGAAATCATTACTTTAACATTTTTAAAACTCCAAAAATAGGCCCAATGCTGCAACAGCACTAAATATAACAATCACGGCATCCAAAACATCATATATCATATGATAACAGAAAATATCACAATATTTGTAAATAAATCAACATTGTTGAGGAATCCAGTTGGATCCCTCGAGCCTGTTTTCCTACATCCACAGATGTTAGTACAATACCAATCCCGTTCCAATACGGGATATCGTGGTATATGGGTTCATATAAAATATTATCCGCTATTATGCGGTGCAATAGGGTCTCATCCGCTATATAGGAAATCAACTCCAAGTACATATATAATACCAATTCCACTTCACGGTGGAATATCGCAGTATATGTGTTTAATAAATAACATTCGCTTAATATACGGCGTATAGGGTCTATCTCAATACAACAGGTAGTAATTTATCATTCAATCACATAATCAAGCAATTTTAAATCTAACTATTTAAAATTTAAATCGAAACAAATTCGATTGAGTGAGAAGTTCTCACCTTGCTTCAAATAACAGTTTCAACGTTTTATTTCAAATAAAATTAAACACGCGTTTAATTTTACCCAAAATTTTCACTAGCTCCAGTCAATCCCAATCCAGCTCCATCGTGTAGTGTTCGCGAATACGAACCCAACGACATTCGTTCCGTACGTTTTCGATCTCGTATGAACAAGTTATGACGTTATAAGTACTACACGATTTAATATATATAAATTAATTAACTTTTTATTCATATTTTTACAACCTAAATCTCGGCCGTGCATTTCCAGGAGATGAAATCGTGGCCGCATATGCTTTCTTCCCCAAAACCGTTACCAGGATAATCACGCGTTCGAAGAACCCATCTAGCCGCCCAAAAACCTAATACTCGCGCCTCCTACGTCCACTTCGACAACGATCGGTGAATGACATTTTGAAGCCCACTTCGACCCCTACCATCGGCCATGGACCGACCTCAACTCGGTTGCTACATCACGTCGAAAAACGCGAATCAATGACGCCTCTTTGAACGTCGATTTCTTTTGACCCGTTGCTCCATTTTCGATCATAGCCGTTGATCTTAAAGATCTCGATACCCTCTACAAGATTATAGTTCAAGCTTTCTTGAATTAACGTGTGGATTGGAAGATAATTGAAGAAGAAAATGGGAAATTTTCGGCCATTAATGAAGGAGGCGGTGGCTGTAACCCTAGGGTTGATTATTTTTGCAAAAGTGAATATTGAGGTCCTTTTATAGAAAAATGGCAACGCACTATTCATCCAAAAAGTTTTCCGAACTCCAAACGAACCGTGACGCCTAGCATTTATAATGTTTTACCCCCATTTCGAACGCAATGGAATATATATCGGAGGCCAATTCGATCAAATTTGGAAGATAAATTTTCGAATCGAATTATTTATATTTAAAATTCACTCAAACGATTTTCTATGCATTTTAGCTTTCCTTGGACAAACCGTAAATCCGATTGACACGAAATTTGAAATCATACAATAATATAATATTGCGGATCCGATGAAACTAGTTTCGTCGAAATCCGAGACTGTTTGAAAAATGGCTATTTTTAACTCGTCAATTAAATATTAAAATATTCAACTTCTACAAATTAACCTTTAATTCAATTTTAAAAGTTCTATAACATCATTCTAACTCCAATATGATTTAATACAACTTTACAAATCAATTTTAATCACATTAAACCAAATTTCCAATTAATTCTGTAATTTCATATATTAATTCATCGATTTAATTATCTAATTAAATCTAGATATTCGAAATGAAATTTATTCGACTTACAAATTTTACTTGTTAATATTTAAAATCAACTAAATATACAAATTTCAAATGACAAAAATTCTGGGTCGTTACAAACTTCCCCCTTAAAAGAATTTCATCCTCGAAATTACCAAGTAAGAAAAAGTTACAGAATCCATTAACCTTTCAAAACCATTTTTTCAAATTAAATTCATTTAAACAATCTAACTTTTCCAAAGTCCATAGTTAAACTTCTTACAATAACTTTACTAAGTTTTCAAATCATACTTAGTTATGTTTCAACATTTTCCAATTTTCTCATAAATATTCTAACGCCTTAAATTTTCAGAAAAATTCGCCATAGTCTCCTTTGCGCGGTTCGATCCGAAAAAAACGACAATATATATATCACAAATATACATCTCATCAAGTAATGAGGCATCCCGTGGGGAAAAAAGTGTAAAAGTATGATATGTAATCCGAGATATGTACCTTATATATTATTAGCGAGCATATACGGCTAATATAGCGTGAAAGCGAGCTCCAAATGTGAAGCAAACGCAATCCGCACCTACTAAACACTCAACAAACCATGAGAAACATGTATATATGAAAGTAATATCAATATACAACACATATCACTACGACAACTACATATGCCAATACAGCAAATGCAACGAAAGCAACAAATCCAACCATCAACCAACTAGCATTCAACTAACATCCATAACCAAATCAATACACCTTCATTTCTCATTAATATTCAATGAATTGGTTTTCCAATTTAAATCACATTTGATTCATTAACATTGGATTTACTAGCATTCAATTATATTCAATTTCAATTAGTTTGCATTCACTAATTTATATTCAAGTTTGTTCATTTCCAAATCAAATTCAATTCTATTTAGATTTACTTACTTCCAATTTGAATTCAATGATTTATAGCTTTCATTTTCATTTATTGAATTTCATATGAATTTTCTATACAATCTACTAACAACCAACGTATAACCAACTTAACCAAATTTATTTAATTCGCTTACATTCATTCAATTTGGTTCATCAATTTTAACTAGCTTTAATAAATTAACACTTACATCCATTATTTCATATCAATTCATTTACATTCAATTGATTTACATCCAATTCATTCATTAATTCATTTGCTAATTCATTTGACAAATAAGGTTGAATTTCATTTATATAACTCAAGTTCACATCCATTTAATTCGCTTTATTAATTTACTTCGATACCAAAATCAACTTCATTCAACACAACTTAAGTTATATTCCATTTCAAACATCATTTGTTTAACTTAACTTAAATTTCCACTTATAAATCCAATTCAGATTCCAATTCTATATAAAACATTACCAAAGCTAAAATCTATTATCTCATATTATAAGTTCAAAACTCTCTTTACTTATATTCAACAATTACAACTTGGATTTTAATTTCAAATTTGTTTATTACAACCAAACTTAAATTTTAAATTTACTATGGTAGCAAATCCATTACACAGAAACTGGAAAATGATACTGATGATGCTGCAGTCATCACCCTTATTATTTTCCAGCAACAGTAGTGAATTCAGTGCTTAATATTCTTTCAAAAAATTTCTTTTTATTCATACATCACATTTACAAATCTTTTACTTATATAATTTCACTATTTTCTCTTTACTTATATAAGATCATTTCACAATTGTAAATAATATTAATTATAATTCCATACTTATAATTCTTCGCTTATACAATTTATTCTTTCAATTAACTTATATATATTCTTACATTTTCAACAAACAAACAATCAATTTATATACACTTTAATAATTCTGAAAAATTATTCCTTTATATATAAAATATAATCGAGGTAAAATTATTTCATTTACCCTATTTTAAAACGATATCGTGTCAAATTGTTCAATACATGTGTTTAGAGATCCCTATCAACAACGTTAATTACTCGTATTGACCAGAATCCATATACCACTCAATAAACTAATCATCACAATATGAAACAATTTATATTCACTAACAAGTACGCTCTCATAGCTATTATTACACTCACACTCATTCTAGAGTACTACTAACTCTATCTCTAATGAGTAATTCCCAACAGAGCCAAGGTTGTCGCTTAACCATATGCTCTGATACCAAATGTAACGACTGCGATTTTCGACCACGAAGGTCGACATTAATCCGTCCACTGTATCAACTGCCGAGCAATCGAATGCCGAAAAAACCGTATCGTTAGGGTTAAAGAAGAGATAGAAGATAGAAGAAGAAAAAGAAAGAAAGAAGAAGCAACAGAAAACAATATCAGAATCTCACAATCGCAGCGGAACCACATATAATAGATAAATGAATATCTTTAAAACAAAGAACTATATCATTTATTATATTACATCACATTACACTACATTATCAGGGATTACAACAACAAACAGCGGAAAAGAAAGACTATATACTAGTTGATACGCCAAGCCATCCGGCCCGCCTCCAGATCTCTACAGCAACTCCAGAATTCTAGAATGACCTGATAACCTTACTCTAGACTACCCGTGTAGAAATTGGTGGGCATCCAGAGTTTAGGAAGGAAACAATAAACTCCAAGTCAGTCATGGGACTAGTGTGAGAACTTAAAACAATTTATCTTTAAAAACAAATAAAGAAATATTTTTAAATGGATTCGCAATGCTTTTAGAAAATGTAACTACCATAAGGCCTTCCGCCACACACACAATGCAAACGCAGAACTTGGAGGAGATTTCTCCTTATGATAGTCAAAGATGCTTGATATGAAAATTTCTTTTCAATATTATTATTATAAGTGCAAAATGTGGAAAACCATTTGCAAAGTAGAATATAAATCTTAGCCAGCATAGGTACCATTATAGTATGCCTACTATAGCAACATTAGATGGCAGGTTCTACAACTAAAACCGTACAAGGATCGCATTGTTTCTTTGGATTTCCAACTAATGGTCAGGCCAAGGAACTTCCCATTGCCACATGGAAACGCCTCTGGAAGGACGCTCCGAGAACCTAACCGGATCTCTGCCAACACAAGGCCGGGTTACCCCTAGCTGGGTAACAACTGACACGAATATGCCATCCCCCGGTCGTAACCGACCTAAATCCCGGGATTCACCAACAACCACAAATATAATAAGTTTGCAGCAACAACATAGGTTAAGTATCAGGGCTCCATACCATAATACCACCTCTATCCAGAAGGAATGACATACACTAAGGGGGCGCTATCCCCTAATAACCTTGCCGCATCTGTAACGACCCGAAATTTTCTAACCCGAAAATTCCAGATAGTTATGAAAAAGAAGAAAGAGATAGAAGAAGAAGATCAAAAACACCAAACATCTCACAATCGCAGCGGGTAAAATATAATAATAAATAATAACAGTTGCATAAGAATACTATATCTGTCGATTACATTTTAGTACATCAGAGTTTTACATATATATACAGTCACTGAATACATACAATTATCATGACTCAGATTAACAATAATATAAATACAGCGGAATACTCTATACAATATCTCCATCCAGCTCGCCTCCTGAGCTCCAGAACGTACTTACCTGAAAATCTCTAATACTCGGTCTGACCCGAGCATTATACCAAAGTAACACCCGGGTCAGGCTGGAAACCAGCGTGAGTAAACCCAACTAACATGGAGTACCAAAACAAACACTTATAATAACCCAGGGTAACATATATCAATTTAACAAATTCGCAATTCGCTATAGACAACGCTTATTCCACACATCAATTGCTAAGTATCAAACTTAGGTAAAATAATCCAATTTACTTAATCATTTCATTCTGGCCTTACTGATTTTCACAAAATCAATTTATTAAAAATTCGAAATGGTTTCGGGTATTTCCTAATACCCGACTCCGGTCTCTTCAAAACTCATGTTATCCTAACTCAGGTTATCCAAATGAAATACACATACATTTCATATCAGTGATATCCACTCATTCAAGGCATTCAATACCATTCAATCATTCATAAGCAAAGCTTAATCACTTCCAAAATTAATTAAATTAATCCTGATTGAATTACTAACACCATTTCCCAGATTCCTTCATTCAATATTAAGTGATTTCAAATCAATTAATAAATCAACCCTTCATTATTCATCTTAATTAATCACATTGGATTTAATTATCTTTCAATTGCATTCAAGAAATTATCTTTAATTAATCATCACAATATAATTCTTCTTAACCAAATCAATAAATAATCTAAATTGCTTCATGAATTATTATCTATTTTAACTATCTTAATCCTTAACTACTTATATTAATTTATTTCTCACAAGTTAATTATTATGGATTAATCAATTTTAATTAATCGGTCTTTGATTACATCATTAAACATCTAAATTAATTATATTAATTAATTATGCCCTCGATATTAATCATTTTAATCGTGCTTACTTAACAATAATTAGTTACACTCCATCAACTTATCCTTCCCTAAATATCCACCTTGAATTTATCACTAATGTAATTGTTTTAAAGGATAGATAATTTTTCTCTAATTAATCTCCTGATAAATTTACCTTCGATTGCTTCAACTAAGTACTAACCCTTTTTATCAATTTCACCAAGTATTTTAAATCTAAATTACTTCCATTTATTAATCATCCATTAATTTATTACATCTAGTAATTTCGAGTATCACCAATTACCTTCCCAAGTAATCTTACTTAATAACTTACATTTAGTAATCATGCCTACCAAATTTCACAATTGATTTCCTTTAGTAAATCTATAAAATTCATTACCTTAAATTAATCACATTATTAAATCATTTAATAATCCTTAACTAATAATCTTTTATTAGCTATATTCTTTAGCCGATCCTTTAATTACTTCTTTGAGTACTTAACTTTGATTAATCACTAAATTACAAATTAATTAATTCATTAATTCTCAATCACAAATTATCTAATTTCTAATTAGGTAATTAATTTCTAAAATTTAATTACATTTATCCTTCATTTTTCGATTAACTAAATTTTAATCATCGATTAACAATTCCAACTTATGTAATTAACAATTTTTTTTATTTGACCTTAAGTTAATGACTTTAATCCAAATCATTAATTTAGAAACCTTAATAACTAAATTAATCCATACCATTAATTAATTGACTTATTTATTTAACTCTTCATTTTCCTTAACAAATTTAATTTGTGAATTTCCAATCATTAAATTTCTAACTAACTTAAGACAAATATTTTTACGACCGATTTAATGATCATTATCAAACACAATTGGAAATGTTTTTCTTCCAATCAACAAGATAGATAACAGTAACCAAATAATAGCAACTCAGATTATACGGGTCGAAGATTTACTCACAATCGATTGCGATATACCCAACTGTCTCCTTCCAAAAACGCGCCATCCCTAACGAACGCGACTGCCGAAACTTCCCTGTCCTCACCATCGAACGCAACCGCCCTGCAAACCCTATCCTGGGTCGCGCCGTCGTCATGACCCCCAACGTCACCATGCGACCCTCCATGAGCACGCCGCTCAACTCCTTTCCCCTATATCTAAATTCGAATGCCCACCCCCCTTCGATTCGATCGCTGATGTTGCCAGAAACTCGCTCAAAAACTCTGAGTCCACGCCACGAAACCCAAAATCGAACACGCTCCAAATCGTTGCCCCCTTCTCGCGTTACCAATCGAACATGGCTCCCGCCTTTCTCTTATTATTATTTTTTTCGAGTTCGTTTACCTGCTTTTTGAATAGAGAGGAACGAAGACATTCGAGAATAAGGAGGAGAACCAGAATAAAATAGAGGGGGTAGGAAGCTTCTTGAGCACGACTTGAAAATGAAAATATCTTGTTAATATTATTTTTCGTTTGACGAGTTCCATTGGCTTCGAGAATAAAGAAGGGGGAATGAAAATGAAATAGAATCCTGGGGAAACTTCTTGAGTACGAGCATGGGTTTTAATTTTTTTTTTTGTATTGTAAAGCTTCCAACATGACCGTTAATTGCTACTAAACTTTCGAACTCCTGTAAAAGAATACAGCTAGACGATTATAAGGTTTTACCTACGTTCCGAACACAATGGCACGTATTCCTGAGGCTAATTTAGTCGTATGTGTGAGTTACGGAATTAAACGATCGATATTAATTTAAATCGATTAAAATAAATCTAAGCGTTTCGAGCTACCAGGGTCAAACGACAACTCTGATTGCTCCGAAAATTGAAATCCGATAATAACTAGCTATTACGGATCCAATGGAACTGGTTTTGTCGAATTCCGAGACTGTGCCTCGGAAGGCTTATTTTAAGTTCAATATAATTTCAAAACTGAATAAATTATATTTAAATTAAATTCCAATTATCCAATTATCTTCAGTATCATTATTATAAATTTTATAAGCCTTTAAATTATTTAATAGGCTTAGAAATATCAGATTCAACAATTTACCCAATTTTCAATTATTAAAATCAATATTTAAACTATACAATTTCAATGGTTTCATTATCAAGTAAATATTGATATCTTGAATTCAAGTTAGAATTAACTTTTAAATATTTTAAAATCGATTAATTATTCCAATTTAATTCGTTAAAATTTCCAGGTTGTCACATTCCTCCCCCCTTAAAAGAATTTCGTCCCCGAAATTATTAGTTAGGAAGAATGGACCAATACCCGTTTACCTTTCCAAAAACTCGCAATTCAACATCCTACCAATTATCTGTTATTAAAGGCCCACTATCACCATAACCAACTTCCTAAAACCATTTATAGTTTCAAATACTACCCTTTTGTTCAATCATTTAAATTTAAATTTAACCAACTTTTAGAATTATCAAAATTTTCTCAAAATTTTTCTAACTCTCTAAATTCCCGAAAATTTTTGCCAGCGTCTCCTTTGCGCGGCTAGCTCGGTACTACTACAAAAGGCCTCTACGGGCTCCCAAATCCAAAAGAAAACAAAAGCCAAGTGGCTACATCAAAAACCCAATCCAATTTCATACAGAAACTTAAATACATACCTTTTTTGTCGGGCAATTCAAATTTATCTTTTGTAATCAAATCCAACTTTCTTTTCCCTTTTTAATACCTGCATGTCTTGCTTAACAACAATATCCAATCATGCCTTTTTAAAATCTTTTCATACATTTCCTTACAGAAGTTTTCACATTTACTTTTATGCAAATTAGTATTCCCTCATTTCATACGAATTCAATTTATTTTCTATTTTGAATATTGAATTTCTATTTTTCATTTATAACTGATTCATAGTAGTTTCATCTACTAATTTACTTTAATTTCCAATTTTGAAATTGTTTTGTCGTTAACCAAATTTTTTTTCAAAAAATTTTCTAACTCCCCAAAATTTTCGAAATTTTTTGGCAGAGTCTCCTTTGTACGGAGGAGCTTTTGCAATTTGACAAGAGATATAAATATGTATACATTGACCCACACGGTCGGAAAAAGAAAAAACAGTTCATATTTCCTATTTTTATTGCGTAGGCGTACCTTATTTAGCATTTAAGCAAGAAGCTTATAAATTCTAGCAATTAGCATACCCAAATCTAGCCAAACGGCTTCCCTGTACCTGTACTTACTCAGTTTAAATACGTAAGTGTCGTACGTAGAAAATCTATTAACATTTCACTTACTTTTAATAGCTAAACACAAGCATTACATAAATAACAAGCACCAAACACTTCCAATAAGCCATTTATATGTTTTAAAGCACATCTAATTGTTTCCAACCAAATTTATATGCCTTTTTATTCAATTTTAATGGTTTACACACAATTACTTGCATTCAACTCATTTTAAGCGAAACAATCTCATATTCACTTCAATTGATTCAAAAATCAATTATATCGCTTCCACTAATTCATAGCATTTAATTTGATTAAATCTCGCTTACGTTAAACGATAATCATTTCTACGCAATTTGACAATATCCATGTGAATAATTAATTATTTAAGTTTTATAACCAATTAAAATTGATTCCAACTCAGTTCTATTTAATTCAATTCCATTTTAATTTATTCACAATCATTTTATTTAGCTCGACACATTCCATGCTTGTGTGATACTAACCATTCCCAAATTAATTTAAACCGAGCTTTTATTCAGTGGGCTTTATCCCTTTATTTTATAATCCCAGTAACCCATTTTAAATTTTAAATTTACTTATTTAATTCAATTTCGAATTTATTTTATTAATACAATGTCATTCTCAATTTATTTTTATTCACTTGGGTTTTGTGTGCAACCCAAACCATTTCTATTATAATTCGCTTTTATTTCAACACTTCCATTTTATCAAAATTTACTTGCAAATTTAATTAAATATTATTCAAATCACACTTGGATTTTATTTGAAATTCAAGCCATCACATTTTACAATATCTCCTCTTATTTAATTCATTATCAAACCCAAGTCGAATTCTATTTATAATTCGAATTCATTTCTAAACTCCATTATTAACTTACCATTTATTCATTTATCCAAGTTAAATGTTATTATTTAATATAATTATTTAGCCAATTAGCTTATTCCAATTCTATAACAAGATTCAATTTTATTACAGAATCACTTTATTAAATTTCCCGTGTTCAAATTTTATTTTATAATTCCAGTTTGAATTTTCCCTTTTAATCTCCCAAAATTTCAACATCTTAATATTAAAAATTTTAGGAATGCTTTTAAATTCAGATATTACTATTAAAATAGTTTTTAATAAAAATACTTTTATAATTCGATGTCTCAACCAGTCCATCCTTGTTCTCACAGAAATTCAGTCATACGTTGATCAGGCCTAGGACTGAAAATCTATAAGTACTTGGTAAACCCGTTTTCAACACCCAGTAAAAAAAACTACTTCGAACATAATTTTACTAAAAATATCGAAAACAGTTTTTCAAAATTGAAGAAATATCTTTAGTGAGGATGCTCTGAAAATCATCACCCCCATTCCATGGTCACAGTTACATACCAGGGTTACGTTGCAGTCACAACAAAAGTCCATGTAACTGCAGGCTCTCCGCGACACTCTCGATTACGCCATGGAACCCACACAACAGATCATAGTTACATCCAGGGTTACGTTGCAGTCACAACAAAAGTCCATGTAACTGCAAGCTCTCCGCGGCCTCTGATCTCTCTATCAAAATGAAGCTTCTCCACTCTTACGTAGGTCGCAGTCTACCGAGATAAACTCAAATGCAGACTGTTGGCTCTCAGCGGCACACACAACTTTCGCTATGTTATACCATAGGTCCCAGTCTACCGATATAGAATCAAACGTAAACTGTTGGCTCTCCGCGGCACACACGACTTCCGCTATGGTATACACTACTCATAATCCCTAGGAACTAGTTTTGTCCGGACTCCTCACATGATCAACTTTAAAAACCCCTCGGGCTCTAGGCAACACCACCCAGTGGCACTCCTAAGAAGTTCATTTCAAGAGGACGCCTTTTTCCCCAGAGCCATCATCAAAATATTTTATACTATACACATATAGTATCTTCAAATCATACACCTAGTATGATATCATACAAAGCTCTTTTACACAAAATCGATTATCCAAAATCGATAATTCTCAAAATAGGCTTTCCAAAACTCAATATTGATTTTTTCAAAAAAATCAAAAGCCTTTCCCAAAATCCTCATAAGATCCTTTATATATATTCAGATATATATATATATAATTTTTTTAAAATTTGGATCCTTACTTTCTTGTATAAAACCCTTTTATACTCCAAACACTCTCAAAAACGAAAAAAATATCCAATTTCCATCTTTATTCATTTCATATTTCTCATAATATTCTTCAGTTCAAAAGAACCATTTCACATTCCTTATTCACCTTTACATTAATCACCATTTGGATTATTACTTTAATCCTTATCTCAGTTGGGTACATTAATCAATAACAGTTTGAACTACGACCAATTTAGAAAAATAGCTTGAAAATTTTAAAAATAGGTAAGTAGTTGAAAAATAATTATTAGTTACAAAATAATAGTAAAACGGTTAACTAATTGTAAAATAGTCGAAAAATAGTTGAATAGTTCCAGAGATTTTTAGACAATTTAAAGATAGTAATTTATTTGTAAAGTAGTGGAAAAATAGTAAATAGTTTAGGGAACAATTGAAAAATATTTAAATAACTCCAAAAATAATGGTAAAACAAATATATAATAAATTATCTTTAAAAAGAAAGGCTGTATATATTTAATAGCTTAGAAAATAAGTTTATATCAAAACAATTTATATTGGAAATAGTCAAGAGCCAACTCTCACCTCCTCAACAATTCAATTTAAATCTCAATTTAAAGTGACCCAATTCCAATCCAAATAACTCCATATTCCATTAGACTTGATTAATTCCCAATTCAAGTTGAATCCATCTTGATTCCTTCCCAAATTTAAATCAAATTCTAATTGATTTTAATCCTGTTCAATTTTAACTATAATTTCATAGTATTGCAATCAATTTGAATTATTATCAATTTAATTTCAGAATCCAAATCACTTTAATTTAATCCATTCCAATTTCCCATTTAAAATTTTTTAAACTTATATATTTTCTATCACCAATCCAATTACTTCAACCCAAATTAAATTTTGAACTAATTCAGTTTCAATCTTGAATTTTAAACTACCTCGAATTATATAAATTCGAGTTAAATTCTCAAAGGTTGATTTAACCTTTTAAACCAAATTAACTTTTATTTAAAGTTTTTAAACAATCTCAAATTTCTGAGTCCAATTCTTCATTTCAACTTATATCTACTTATATTTTTTATTATTTCATAAACATTTTATCAAGATTCCAGAATTTCAAATCCAAACCCAGTTCACAAACAATTCCAATTAAAACATTTTGGTAGCAATTTCTCTTTTAGAAACCCGAAAATAAACATCCATGATGCTGCAGTCATCACCGACTTTATTTTCCAGTGACCGAAAGAGTTCAATGCTTTTATTTCTTTAAAAACATTTCCAAATATTTTTAATTTCAAATCTCCCAAATTTCAAACACAAAAATATTTTTGAAATAATATTATTCTTTCTTTAAAACCCTTGGAAACCCCTTTCAAACCCAAAAGAATTTTAATTTTCCCCAAAATTCCAAACTCCCAATCCATCAAATTCATATTTAAACATTACTCTGGAATTTTCATCTTACTCTATTTCAAATATTCTCTGGAATTTGATTTCAAATTATAATCTCATTTATTTATGAAGTTTGTTTCAATTAATAAATTACATTTACAATCTATATTTCAAATTCCTTTTTGATTTTAAACCAATTCCACTTAAATTAAAATTCCAAAATTATTCCAATTACTTTGGACTAGTACCCATTTAATTGAACCCACTTCAATTTCAATCATTTCGATTCAATCCAATTCAAATCTTCCATTTACATTTTTGAACTTATACATCTTCAATCCCAAATCCAATTAATTCAAATCGGATTCAATTTGAATGAGTTCAATTCCAACTTCAAATTTATAACCATCTCAAATTAGATAATTCGAGCTAAATTCTCAAAGATTGGTGTAACCTTTTTAAACCAAATTTATTTTTTCCATTTGAAGTTTTCAACAATTCTAATTTCTGAGTTCTAATTCTAGAATTTCATTTTTAATTAATTTAATTTTAATTTGGTTATATTATAGTCCTTCTTAACTTAATTTCGATAATTTAACACCTAATCACCTTAATATTTATTAGAATGAAATATTGTTTTATATATCAAAATATACTTTTATATAGAACCATTTAAAATCTTTATATAAGAAAATAACAAGTACGCGCTCATATATATACACTCAACTCATTCTAGAGTGCTACAGACTCAATTTAATGAGTAATCCCCACCAGAGCTAAGGTTCTCGCTTAACCTTTCGGCTCGGGTACCAAATGTAACGACCCGAAATTTTCTAACCCGAAAATTCCAAATAGTTATGAAAAAGAAGAAAGAGATAGAAGAAGAAGATCAAAAACACCAAACATCTCACAATCGCAGCGGGTAAAATATAATAATAAATAATAACAGTTGCATAAGAATACTATATCTGTCGATTAAATTTTAGTACATCAGAGTTTTACATATATATATATACAGTCACTGAATACATACAATTATCATGACTCAGATTAACAATAATATAAATACAGCGGAATACTCTATACGATATCGCCATCCAGCTCGCCTCTTGAGCTCCAGAACATACCTACCTGAGAATCTGTAATACTCGGTCTGACCCGAGCATTACACCAAAGTAACACCCGGGTTAGGCTGGAAACCAGCATGAGTAAACCCAACTAACATGGAGTACCAAAACAAACACTTATAATAACCCGGGGTAACATATATCAATTTAACAAATTCGCAATTTTCTATAGACAACGCTTATTCCACACATCAATTGCTAAGTATCAAACTTAGGTAAAATAATCCAATTTACTTAATCATTTCATTCCGACCTTTTTGATTTTCACAAAATCAATTTATTAAAAATTCGAAATGGTTTCGGGTATTTCCTAATACCCGACTCCGGTCTCTTCAAAACTCATGTTATCCTAACTCAAGTTATCCAAATGAAATACACATACATTTCATATCAGTGATATCCACTCATTCAAGGCATTCAATACCATTCAATCATTCATAAGCAAAGCTTAATCACTTCCAAAATTAATTAAATTAATCCTGATTGAATTACCAACACCATTTCCCAGATTCCTTCATTCAATATTAAGTGATTTCAAATCAATTAATAAATCAACCCTTCATTATTCATCTTAACTAATCACATTGGATTTAATTATCTTTCAATTGCATTCAAGAAATTATCTTTAATTAATCATCACAATATAATTCTTCTTAACCAAATCAATAAATAATCTAAATTGCTTCATGAATTATTATCTATTTTAACTATGTTAATCCTTAACTACTTATATTAATTTATTTCTCACAAGTTAATTATTATGGATTAATCAATTTTAATTAATCGGTCTTTGATTACATCATTAAACATCTAAATTAATTATATTAATTAATTATGCCCTCGATATTAATCATTTTAATCGTGCTTACTTAACAATAATTAGTTACACTCCATCAACTTATCCTTCCCTAAATATCCACCTTGAATTTATCACGAATGTAATTGTTTTAAAGGATAGATAATTTTTCTCTAATTAATCTCCTGATAAATTTACCTTCGATTGCTTCAACTAAGTACTAACCCTTTTTATCAATTTCACCAAGTATTTTAAATCTAAATTACTTCCATTTATTAATCATCCATTAATTTATTACATCTAGTAATTTCGAGTATCACCAATTACCTTCCCAAGTAATCTTACTTAATAACTTACATTTAGTAATCATGCCTACCAAATTTCACAATTGATTTCCTTTAGTAAATCTATAAAATTCATTACCTTAAATTAATCACATTATTAAATCATTTAATAATCCTTAACTAATAATCTTTTATTAGCTATATTCTTTAGCCGATCCTTTAATTACTTCTTTGAGTACTTAACTTTGATTAATCACTAAATTACAAATTAATTAATTCATTAATTCTCAATCACAAATTATCTAATTTCTAATTAGGTAATTAATTTCTAAAATTTAATTACATTTATCCTTCATTTTTCGATTAACTAAATTTTAATCATCGATTAACAATTCCAACTTATGTAATTAACAATTTTTTTTATTTGACCTTAAGTTAATGACTTTAATCCAAATCATTAATTTAGAAACCTTAATAACTAAATTAATCCATACCATTAATTAATTGACTTATTTATTTAACTCTTCATTTTCCTTAACAAATTTAATTTGTGAATTTCCAATCATTAAATTTCTAACTAACTTAAGACAAATATTTTTACGACCGATTTAATGATCATTATCAAACACAATTGGAAATGTTTTTCTTCCAATCAACAAGATAGATAACAGTAACCAAATAATAGCAACTCAGGTTATACGGGTCGAAGATTTACTCACAATCGATTGCGATATACCCAACTGTCTCCTCCCAGAAACGCGCCATCCCTAACGAACGCGAAACTTCCCTGTCCTCACCATCGAACGCAACCGCCCTGCAAACCCTATCCTGGGTCGCGCCATCGTCATGATCCCCAACGTAACCATGCGACCCTCCATGAGCACGCCGCTCAACTCCTTTCCCCTATATCTGAATTCGAACGCCCACCCCCCTTCGATTCGATCGCTGATGTTGCCAGAAGCTCGCTCAAAAACTCCGAGTCCACACCACGAAACCCTAAATCGAACACGCTCCAAATCGTTGCCCCCCTTCTCGCGTTACCAATCGAACATGGCTCCCGCCTTTCTCTTTTTTTTTTTTTCTTTTTTCGAGTTCGTTTACCTGCTTTTTGAATAGAGAGGAACGAAGACATTCGAGAATAAGGAAGAGAACCAGAATAAAATAGAGGGGGTAGGAAGCTTCTTGAGCACGACTTGAAAATGAAAATATCTTGTTAATATTATTTTTCGTTTGACGAGTTCCATTGGCTTCGAGAATAAAGAAGGGGGTACGGAAATGAAATAGAATCCTGGGGTAACTTCTTGAGTACGAACATGGTTTTTTTTTTTTATTGTATTGTAAAGCTTCCAACTGGACCGTTAATTGCTACTAAACTTTCAAACTCCTGTAAAAGAATACTGCTAGACGATTATAAGGTTTTACCTACGTTCTGAACACAATGGCACGTGTTCCTGAGGCTAATTTAGTCGTATGTGCGAGTTACGGAATTAAACGATCGATATTAATTTAAATCGATTAAAATAAATCTAAGCGTTTCAAGCTACCACAAACGACAACTCTGATTGCTCCGAAAATTGAAATCCGATAATAACTAGCTATTACGGATCCAATGGAACTGGTTTTGTCGAATTCCGAGACTGTGCCTCGGAAGGCTAATTTTAAGTTCAATATAATTTCAAAACTGAATAAATTATATTTAAATTAAATTCCAATTATCCAATTATCTTCAGTATCATTATTATAAATTTTATAAGCCTTCAAATTATTTAAATAGGCTTAGAAATATCAGATTCAACAATTTACCCAATTTTCAATTATTAAAATCAATATTTAAACTATACAATTTCAATGGTTTCATTATCAAGTAAATATTGATATCTTGAATTCAAGTTAGAATTAACTTTTAAATATTTTAAAATCGATTAATTATTCCAATTTAATTCGTTAAAATTTCCGGGTTGTCACAGCATCTTTCCTGTTTTGACCATTACCGGGGTGTGAGGTCCGACGAAGTCTAGTCCACAAAGCTTTGCTTTATACAAAAGCCATGCTTTGATCAACAAATGCTCAACAGCACTTCGTATGCCACATTACCAATTTGGGAGTATATCACTAGTAACCATCAACTACATAACCTCTGTGCTCGTACATTTCAGTGAAGGGTGTTAAGCTAAGAGAATAAATTCTCCGCCACCAACAGAAATATATTCGATAGAAACCAGCTTTACATCTCAAATTGTAACGTCAGACAAACATCCATACAAGTCCATTCTGGGTTCGAACAGAACCGAAGGCACTTCCAAAGAAGCCCTTGCAATCCGGATATTCACTAATCACGTCCGCAATTCCTATCACAAAGGGTGATAAAATCTTTATATCGAAGATCAGCCGATGCAGAGACATTCGACGGTAATCCTTCCGTTTTCGAAAATATCCGGTTTTCAACACCGGTCAAATGCTATCCATTACGACGTACCATTATTCGGAATGGGATTTATGACACAAAGGTCCTCTCCCGGCTAAACCGAATAATAAGCGCTTATTTTAAAAAATAAGTGTAGCATTCAATTTCAAGAAATTCACAACAAATACCCATTTAAAGGTAAATGTCGATAGTCGGTTATTTAACTATCAAAGCAAACCAACAAATATTCAGCACCATAACAATCACTAGGCCTTGTTTAATAATCTTCTATAAATTAAATAACTTGCCAAATATTCACTTCAATTAATCTTCAAAAGATATAATCTCAAAACATTTCACTTCATATTGGAAAAACATTTCCAAATACTTATTTAACAATAAGTAATTCACAAATCTATTTATTTTCAATACTTAGAAAATATTCAATATACTTAAATCACAATTAAGTATATATTTCATTCTTTAAGGAAAACATTCTCTTAAATACTTTTTTTGAGTCAAAACGAATGTTGCATAAAACATCGTTACGACAACCCAAAATCACTAGTATAGGGATTCGAAATTAAGATAGATATATAAATCCCAATACTACATAAAACATTTCATTTCAAAAATCATTTATTATAACAACAATGTTATAGTACACCATTTCCTTTTATTTCTCGAAAACGTCTATTTCAACAATGAATGTTGAAATCTAGGGTTTCGATCCTTAACACATTTTAAAACAACTTCAAATTGCTTTAATTCTATTTAAAAGATCACTTCCTAAAACATTTCTTTAATATATTATTCACTGTCCAAAATCGTGAATATACTTCATTAACCAAATTCATCATTTCTACATAATTTATTTTAAAGGATTATCCATGTCCAAAATCGTGGATAATCTCCTTTCATAATCTAAAATAATTGACTTATCAAAATAAGTCGATTTCGGATTTATAAAACAACGTTTACAAATTCACATCTATATAAATTTTATAAAAACTTCAACTTATAGAAATCCCTTAATTAACAAATTCTATTTAAATCTCATTTAAATGCCAAAATCCAATTTATAAGTTAATTACTTATAAATCTTTTATTTTACAAAATCTATTCATTTTATAACTTAACAATTATAATTCTATAAATTTCATTCACTTGTGAAATCCATTTATACTTCATTTTAACGCTTATAAAAACTCGATTTATACTTCCAATATTTTTAATTTATAAATATCAATTTTATAAATCTTTTAATAAACCGTTTATAATCATTCAAAAATCCCAATTTAAACCAATTTATAAATTAATCAACTACTTATTTCAAAAATCACATTTCGGTTGATTTCACAAAAATCATAATTTTTTATAACATAAAAATTATAACGTTTACTTATTTAAAATGAATCAATTCCAAAATTTAATAAAATGTATACTTTCAAAAATCACTTTAAAATCCTTTTAATTTTGAAATCGTTACTTTATCATTTTTAAAACTCCAAAAATAGGCCCAATGCTGCAACGGCACTAAATATAACAATCACGGCATCCAAAACATCATATATCATATGATAACAAAATATATCACAATATCTGTAAATAAATCAATACTGTTGAGGAATCCAGTTGGATCCCTCCAACTTGTTTCCCTGCGTCCACGGATGTTAGCACAATACCAATCCCGTTCCAATACAGAATATCGTGGTATATGCGTTCATATAAAATATTATCCGCTATTATGCGGCGCAATAAGGTCTCATCCGCTATATAATGCGGAAAATCAACTCCAAGTACATATATAATACCAATTTCACTTCACGGTGGAATATCACGATATATGTGTTTAACAAATAACATCAGCTTAATATACGGCGTGTTGGGTCTATCTCAGTACAACAGATAGCAATTTATCATTCAATCACACAATCAAGCAATTTTAAATCTAACTATTTAAAATTTAAATCGAAACAAATTCGACTGAGTGAGAAGTTCTCACCTTGCTTCAAATAACAGTTTTAGCGTTTTATTTCGAACAAAATTATATGCGCATTTAATTTTACCCAAAATTTTCACTAGCTCCAATCAATCCCAATCCAGCTCCATCGCGTAGTGTTCGTGAATACGAACCCAATGCAATTCGTTTCGTGCATTTTCGACCTCGTATAAACAAGTTATGACGTCACAAAGATTACACGATTTAATATATATATAAATTAATTGACTTTTTATTCATATTTTTACAACCTAAATCTCGGCCGTGCATTTCCAAGAGATGAAATCGTGGCCGCATATTCTTTCTTCCCCAAAACCATTCCCAGGATAATCACGCGTTCGAAGAACACATCTAGCCGGCCAAAACCCTAATACTCGCGCCTCCTATGTCCACTTCGACAACGATCGGTGAATGGCGTTTTAAAGCACACTTCGACCCCCACCATCGGCCAAGGACCGGCCTCACTCGGTTGCTACTTCACGTCGAAAAACATGAATCAATGACGCCTCTTTGAACGTCGATTTCTTTTGACCCGTTGCTCCATTTTCGATCACAGCCGTTGATCTTAAAGATCTCGATACCCTCTACAAGATTATAGTTAAAGCTTTCTTGAATTAACGTGTGGATTGGAAGATAATTGAAGAAGAAAATGGGAAATTTTCGGCCATTAATGAAGGAGGCGGTGGCTGTAACCCTAGGGTTGATTATTTTTGCAAAAGTGAATATTGAGGTCCTTTTATAGAAAAATGGCTACGCACTATTCATCCTAAAATTTTCCGAACTCCAAACGAAGCGTGCCACCTGGCGTCTATAATGTTTTACCCTCATTCTGAACGCAATGGAATATATATCGGAGGCCAATTCGATCAAATTTGGAAGATAAGTTTTCGGATCGAATTATTTAAATTTAAAATTCACTCAAACAATTTTCTATGCGTTTTAGCTTGCCCCGGACAAACTGTAAATCTGATTGACGCGAAATTTGAAATCATATAATACTATAATATTACGGATCCGATAAAACTGGTTTCGTCAAAATTCGAGAATGTTTGAAAAATGGCTATTTTTAACTCGTCAACTAAATATTAAAATATTCAACTTCTGCAAATTAACTTTTAATTCAATTTTAAAAGTTTTATAACATCATTCTAACTCCATTATGATTCAATACAACTTTATAAATCAATTTTAATCACATTAAACCAAATTTCCAATTATTTCTGTAATTTCATATAATAATTTATCGATTTAATTATCCAATTAAATCTAGATATTCGAAATGAAATTTATTCGACTTACAAATTTTACTTGTTCATATTTAAAATGAATTAAATATACAAATTTCAAGTAACAGAAATTCTGGGCCGTTACAAATTAATTAATCATTCCTTAATCATCCATCTTAATTTATCATGCTTGGTTAATTAACCTTTAATTACATTAAGTAATTTATCTTGATTATCACACAGATTAATTATTCTCATTAATTATCTTTTAATTAATCTCCTAATTAACCCAAATTTATTGCCTTGATCCATAATTAATTATTCTAATTAATTATCCTATATTTACTTACATTGATTAATTTGTCCCATAATTAATCACACATAAGTTAACTAACCCTTTAATTAACTCCCTTAATTAAAACATACTTTCTAATTACACTAAACAACAACTCCTCCATTACTTACACTAAGTAATTATCATCATTGAATAACCACATTTAGTAATCTCCCATTTATTACCTTCCTTAATAAATGACATTAAGCGATTATCCTTTAATTACTTTCATACTCATAAATCAATTTCATTAAGCAACTGACTATCCTTTAATTAACTATGTTAATTAAACTAATCCTCTAATTACTTTCCTTAATTAATTAATTGCCTTAAGTAATTATCTTAATTAATTGCCTTAATTTATTATCTTAATTAATTACACCAATTAATTATTCTTCAATTTCATTTAGTGATTATACTTTAAATCAATTACGTCATTTGAAACCTTCTAAATTAGTTTAAGTTTAATACCACATACCTACTACTTCTTAATTTCATCACTTATTTTATTTGAAATCAACTACAAATTTTATTAAACCATTCACCCAATATTTAATCATTCAAATCCAAACCAATTTATCTTAATTAACTAAAAAAACTTGTTTAATAAGGCTTGAAACTTGTTATAAAAATTAAAAAAAAATTTGGAACTTCGAAAATTTTAGATGCTTTAAAATCTGAAATTCCCAGCCTTAAAATCTAGTACTACACTTTACCCACATATTTATTTACCCGAGCTGCATATCAAAACTTGAGTTACACATGAGCCCAAAATTTTCGAATCAAACGCGAAAGTGCCACGAGCCAAACACGAGTACGATCTTCTTCCCCAGCGTCTTTCAACTTCCAAACACCATGTGAGTAGTGCACCATGCACGCCAACCAGTCTTACTCCGATCTACTCTGAAACCTTCAGCAAGTCGCCACAACCTTTCTCTGCAAATCTGACCATTCGTCTCCACCGATTAGGCCGGGAATCAAAAACGAGCATCACAGCTACATCCAGGAACCCAAACTGTAGATTCACCAAACACCAACGCCTAAGCCCATATGAATCCTCACCATCGAGCCTGGACGTTCATAAGGGTACTACGCTCCATGCTCCATTACTCCGATCATGACCGTTGCGTTTATGAACCCTGAATTGCCTCGCAAAAGCCCTCGATCAACCCAAAACTAACACCCTGAATCTCGATTACCACACCTCGATAATGTCAAAGAATTTGAGCCATTATTTTTACCGTACTTCCCATCTGTTCAGCCTTATTCTGACGCAACTCAAGACCTCGAAGTGGAGCGGTTCACCAGAAAAGCCTCGTAATCTAATTTCTGATCATCCTCAAATTACCCACTTAATCAAGTATTAAAAATCTTGAATTTACTCTTAAAATTCGTGATTCTCGGTAGCAAAATAGATTTTAAACCTGGAAACATAAATTAATTACATCGAGAATTTGGTATGTTGCAATTTCCACTGTCTTCCTAGCTTCCAGATAGTTTTCAAACTAATTATGCTTAAATATTTTTTTTAAAACCTTGTGTATGTATAACAAACAAATCTCATTTGAACTCCGCAGCCTATAAGAGATTATAGCAGTAGATTTTGAATTTTTGAATTATATTTAAACCTGGAAATGTAAAACAGAGAGAGTCCTATATGTTTACAGACGTGCATTCAAACATCCTCATACAAACATACATGCATTCATATTTAAACCATCATGCAAACATTAATAACACTTAACCTTAAGTAATTTCTGCATCTATAGTTTGCTCACCTTAGATTCGGTTTGAACAGAGGAATTGCTTTTGAACTGGAAACTTGCAAATGCTTGAAATCTTTTGAAAACTTTGAAGACTAGAAAATCACTTTTTGATCTGACTTAGTTGCTAAAATCTTGCTTAATCGAATCAGGGTTGCTTTGAAACTGATCTTGAATTTGTTTGCCAAATCCAGTTGAAGTTGTTTTAAGTTTGTAGTTTGGATTGCAGTTAAATTTATTCTTTGAGTCTTCTTTGTTTTTAAGTTACAGATTTTGTTTTCTTTGTATTTGTTTAGTTTTGAACATAAGAAAAAGAGAATAAGAGGGAAATAGTGTTATATAAATATAACTTGTTTTACTTTTAATTATTATTTTTTTTAAAAACAAAAGAAGAAGCTAATGACACTTGTTCAACATGCATATCATTATCTTTACAAATTTAAATTGTTGACAAAATTTGACTTACACTTGTAATTATAGAAAATATGGTTTAAATGGATATTTGTATAATTATTCTTTTGTTGGTATTTGCATATATATGTTTTAATACATCTTTATTGAATATATTACATTTACATTTATATACTTATGAATTATTAATTTATATAAAATGAAATCCTTTTAAAGAAAATTGAATAGAAAAAATCATATAAAAAAATCTTGTACATATATTTTTAAATCCAAAATAATTTAAGATATTTATCTTTTAAATTTTCAAATTTTAACTCTAAATTCATATTCAAATTCAATTTAAAACCAACTCAAATATATATTTAAATATAAATTCAATTTGAAAATAATTATTCTATTAAAATCTATTTATATGCATATCCATATATTCTTTAGATTATCAGAATTTCATTTGTTTGACCAAATAAAACCAGTATCTCACTAGTTAAAATCGGTTAATTATTCAATTATCAAATGTCCCGAAATCCAGGTTATCACATTCCTAAGCTTATATAAGGCGGGGCATACCCTTAGAAACAAATCACTAACTTGCGAAAAAGTATGGGAAATAAAAATGGTGTAAGTGCTTAAGCACCAATCCACTAATTTTCCCTACCCTTTTCAAGTTTTAGTCATCTCCAATGTTGTGATGAACCAGGATTTCGGACAAGTCAAAATCGTCAAAAAACTTGTCCATTCTAAAACTACAAATGAAAACTACCAACTTAAAACACAATATTCGATAAACATTTAACACTATAAAATATATAGGATACAATTACAATTTTACAAATTATCAAAGTAATCAACTTAATCTATTAGGTGTTCTTTAATACATACCAAATACATATGCATGTATCTAACACTGCACAACTCTAATGAGAGATAAACAATAGTCATTCCTGCAGACTTACTAAACTTGTCAAACGCGGAATAAATTAATAACCAGGAAAAGTACATCAATACATGATATATAGCAAACCATAACTAGAAAAAAGTCATGTTATTATTGGGGCTGCATCACTACCACTTGTTACTACCTACATGTCGCTATCTAACTGGGTACCCAATTAGACGCAGAATCAAGCCAACGTAGTTCTCCTACCGCAAATAGGACTCAAGGAGCCTACGATGAAACAAACAAATATGCAGCTCCCAAAACTACTCATTTAGGCTTAATCTTTGCATTTAAAATTTTCAAATGTAATCACCTTTACGAAAATTATCTCTTTGGACTTTATTCCTGAATTACTATTTCAAAACTTTTGAAATATATATATCTTTTATATTCAAACTAGTCCTTTACTTCGAGATCTGAAAACAAATCAACATTTTGAAACGATATTTATGTACAAGCATAAAAAAACAATATGCTACCAAATCTGGGGAGGTTTCTAGCCATAACTAGGCCCTTAAGTCTAGCCTTATAACAGATTGGTGCATCCCTTTACTCTGACGGACTACACTGAGGCTACAGAACATCTACACCTCCTTTGCCTTTGCATTTTGTAGGTTATGGGTTACCCGAATCTTTGGTAATATAACAAATCACTTTATAACTCGAAGTAGCAAAATCATTTACACTAATATTACAAATACTTCAAATCTATAATAACTTTTATTTCTAAATCCTTTATAAAATCATCTTAAAACCATCGGGTTTAGTCCTCGAAATTCTTTTTGTTTTGTAAAACATTTTTATAAAGCCATTCTTTATATAAATCACTTTTATATAAAATCACTTCAAAATATTTATTCTCAAATATTTCTATTTTCTTTCAAAAGAAACCATTTCATTTAAAAGATAAAATATCTTTTATTTCCAAAATCATAATAAATATCTTTTATATAATTCCTAATTAACCAAAAAAATTATCGAACACTTTATAGTCAAACTCTGAAACTCTAATCACAAGGTGTTCGGATTTAATTATTGTCGATTTATTGTCTACCCAGCATATGCATATAAAAAGGTAAACTGCTCATAAACTGGTCGAGTTTGATTCAGACAATCAAACAATGAAATAAACATAACAATAAATGATAAATCAATGCTTCATTCTATCAAATATTTACAACACTTTTTTATTTTAACTGGGTCAAAGCAGTTTGATATTTATTTTAGAGCATCCTGTAACGACCCAAAATTTTGGTTATTTGAAATTGGAATATTTAATTGATTTTGAATATTTAAAAGTTAATTTTCAACTTGAGTTTCAAACATAACCATTTATTTGATAATTTAGTTATTGAATTTAATAATTAAAATTTGGTTAAAATATTGAATCTTGAGTTTTAAACTTGATAAAAATAATTTAAAGTCTTTTAAATTTACATTAATAAGAATGAAGGTAATAAAGCTTTTTAAATTGAATTTATAAATGATTGTTCAATTTTAAAAATATTTCATTTAAATTGATGAGTAAAAATAGTCTTCCGAGGAACAATCTTGGAACTTGATGAAACCACTTCCATTAGATCTAAAATAGTGTATAAATATTGGATTTAAAATTTTGTAATGTTAGGAGTTACATTTTGGTCGTACGGGATATAAATGCACTGATATTTATATCGAAAATTCAATATAATAATTTGGTCCAAAAATCTATCTTTTCCATACGATCGAATTAGGAATCGAAATATTTTCCACTGCATTGGGAACAAGGGTATAATAATATAAATGCTTAGCGGCATGCTTTTTGATAGGGGTTTGAGAATTTGAGTTGTGTAATTGAGACGTTTTAAAATTTAAATAATATAATTATTTGTTGGTTGACCATATTCCCATCAGTTTTTTTCCCCTTACTTCGATTCACTGCAGATGCCCCATTCAAACATGTTCCTTCCTTTAAATCACGTCCTTCTTCATTTCAATCAACACAACCGAGCTCATAGAGAAAAATCAACTTCAAAATTTTGTTTCTCATTATATACTCACTTAAAATTCATGAAATTAATTTTAAAATTTTTGTTTTGCTCATGCTTCAATATGGTATAAGTGTTAGTAGGTGTGGCACTTGTTTGTGGTAATCAATTTTAGTGTGAGAGCTTAAATATGAACTAGGATTCGCTTTCTATGTTGATTTTGGACCAGATGGAGATTTGGTTAGCGTAGTCGAGCTCACGAGGATGAACGATAGCGGCGGCGGAATTTTGAGGGAGGCCGGTTGTGTGTTGGTGACCGCGACATTTTGGGTTCACTGGTCAATGAAGGTGCTGTGTTTTAGGATAGGAAAGTGGAGGGGGCGTCATGGGGACAGTCGCGAAGCTTGTGTGACATGGAGGAGTTTGGTGGTGGCGGATTTGACTTTCACTGTTGGTGGAGGTTACGGCAGCCATGCATGCACGCTAGAGATGGACTTTACTATGCGTATCGTGTACAGGTATGAGAGGATATTTGTTGGGGAAGAAGCAACGTTGAGTGGGCCAGGTTTGTTAGGTATGGGCTGTCCCTTTAAAAAAAATAGAAAGAAGAAAAAAAACCGAGAGCGGGGGACTGTAGACCAAAATGATGGGAGAAGAAGCAAGCTTGGAAGAAATAGAGTAAGTAGGCCGGGTTTTATAAATGGTTAAGTCACACACACACACACACACACACACACACACACACACACACACACACACACATATATATATTGTTTTATTAAATTCAAATGCTAATAAGTGTTATAACTCGAAAATGTTTGGTCGGATTGGAACGCAATTTTTTACGTTGTGATCATAATAGCGTATTCTACGAAATGATGCTGGTTTGGGTGAATTTGGAGCTTTTGAGATTTTTAACTAAATTCGAACGCCATTCAAATTTGGTCGGAAATCAGAAATAAAGGCGATAACTGGAATAAATGTGAGTTAATCTCACTCAATTTTAAATTACTGCAATTAATTTTATATAGTTAAAATTAATTATTGATTGATTGGTTGAACTGATATATTATTATCAGTTGAATGTGATACTATATATAGCAGTATATATATTAGTAGTTGGATTGATTTTCCACATATTTTAGCGGATGAGAACCTATACGTCTTGCATAATAGCAGATGACCCTATATATCACGATATCCCCCTCGAAGTGGATTGCTATTTTTTGTTCTGCTGTCATCTTTGCTTGCAGGAAAAACGGTTGGAGGGATCCAGCTAGATTCGTCAAAAATGTTGAATTCGTTTTCATATTCAGTTATATATGATATGTTGAATAATCTGCAGTAGATTATAGTGTGATTTGAATGTATTGGATGCAATGGTATTACTGGACTAGATTTTGGTATTTTAAAATATCACAAATGTATATAATGAATTTAAAAAGAAATTAAAAGGGAATTTTTGAAGTAAAAATTTTATGGAATTTTGGAATTAATTAAATAGGAATTGTTGTGATAAAATAAATGATTTTAAATTTATCTTAACTATTTCGTGAAATCGTAAATGGAAATTTTGGAATATTATATATATATAGGATTTTAAAAATAAATCCTAATTGATACTTATTTAAACATAAAGGATTTTTAAATCAAGATTTTAAGTAGATTGGAAGGATAGAAGTGAATTTGGAAATAAGTATACAACTGATTATACTTGATCTTAGACAAGATTTCTAAATTACGAAATGGAAGTAAAATCCAAAATTGGTTTTTTTTGGAATATATTGGGTGTTTTAAGAAGTTCGTTTATAAATAAAATTCAATATGAGAATTTTATTTATAAATGGATTTAATTTAGAAATCAAATTATAATGGATGTAAGCGATGTGATACTGTTATAAACTAGAATTGAAACGGTGATGTTTATGAATAAAGTGAAATAATTATCAGTGGATAAATTTAAGGTATAACTTCACAGCGAGAATTTATAACGACATGCGCAAATCGATTTTAAAAGAAAAGATAGTTTTTTTTTGAAAATGTAATAAAAAAAGATTATGAAATTGGGAAGTAAATCAAATTGCTGATAAATCAGGAGGGATTTATTAATATTAGACTAGCTATATTAGAGTTGACGAAAAAATATTTTCGCGAGAAGTTAAGTTCTTTTTAAGAAGAGGATTTTAAATTATTAAACCGGGTAATTCAAAAACTGTTCAAAAATATTTCAAAACTTAGTTATTTAAATATTTTAGAATTGTCAAAATGGATTATAAGTTATAAACAAGTCTTGTGAATCGATTGGAATTTTATTAATAAATCTAAATTAATTATTGTATGAAAGTTATGCAATTATTTTAAATTTTTTAAAGTATATTTAATTATTAGTTAAGATAGTTAAAATTAGTTGGTGTTAGGTCAATCATAATTAAAAATTAATTAGTATTTTTATTTTAAAGATAAATTATTCAATGTTACTATTGTTTTATATAGTAATTTTTATTTAAAGAGAATTTTCCTAAATTAACTCAGAAAATTATTAAATAAAGTCTTCGGAAAGTAATGGTATACTTTCATGGAGAAAACGGAGGCAGAGGTTGCCTACAGTTAATTTTTGATTTCTCTGGGGTAAAGACGTAACCATTGAGCTATGAGTCCATGGTTGATACCGTAGTGGTGTGTTCCATAATTATTTTAAAAAGTTTTCGAATATTTTAGAAAATAATGGTTAGTGAATATACTTACGCCGATAAGATAAGGACACACCTTTTTATAAAGAGATTTAATTTATTTACATATTAAATTAAATGGGACTTGGTGTCTTTCAGTGGAAAATAAAATATTTGGTTGAATGGTTGTTTATTTGATAGTTAAATAACCGACTATCAAATCTAGATCCAAAATATAACTTTGGGAATATCTAAAGGAAACACAGGGATTATGTGGTATAGTTATCGTTCGAGGTCCTATGTTGTACGTATAAGCTCGTTTCGTTCTTCTAGGACGATGATAAGAAAATACGTCCACTAACGGTTAGTAGGTAATCTTCCATCTTATTTTCGTCCATTTATTTCCTAAAGAACCGGGTATGAGTTTACTGAAAATATTGAACTTTGTTTCGAAGAGACCAGGATCAGATAAGTTATCTAAAGACCAGTTCGATCCAACAAATACGTTTCAAAGTGAAGGCAAGAGCATGGAATCAAAGATGGAGTACTGAAGTTCAAAGGCTAATCACTACTAATCTTGAGGATGATTCGAAAATGAATTTAGTAGGAATAGTGCCTTCGGTTTTGTTCAGACTCGGAATGGACTTGTATGGATGAATGCTATCAGTACATTGTCATTGGAGGACAATGAACATTTAAGTGGAAATTCCTTTGAAGGTAATCTTATTCTCTAGCCTCATCAACCGAGAATGATTGAAAATCAGGGGAGATGCAGCAAGGCTAAGTGGATCACACCCAATTAGGGTATGTTTATCACCTTTCTAGATACCCCCGGATATTGTTACTACGGTGCATGGAAAAACTCGAAAAGGTTAGGAACGCCCGGGGTGATAGCATGTTCAGTCTATCCAGGTTAGGGGTATATCGGTCTTGTGTTGCAGGGTTCCCAACATGGTCCTAGGTACATTTTTCTAGATGTGTGCTCTGATAGGTGGTACCTCAGTGCCTAGTCATTCGTATGAAATCCATTCTCCAATACATGCCTTTACGGTTGTGGTTATAGATCCTAGTATGCTGGAATTTAATTAATGTAACAGTTTTGAATAAGTATTTGTACTTAGACACTGTTATAATATCATATGATTTTAATATAAAATGTTTTGGTTATCGCAAGGAAAAAACCCATCATGTTATGTGTGGCATGGTCTTATGAGATACCTTGGTTTTTCAAAGGATTTTGATAACTTTAATAAGTAGAGCATGCTTTCTCACGCTGATTTTTCAGACTAACTCAGATACTATTTTATTATAATTCTCGGGTAAGACTGAATACTACAGGTACATTATAGGATGCTATGGAGCTTAGGAGATGAGCTGGATGACGAAGATGTATTTTTCGTATTTGATTTTATTCTGCTGTGTATTGTAGGCTGTATATTCATCACGAGTGAGGACAAATTACTATATTTGTCCAGTATTGATTTGTTGACTTGTTGTACTCTGATGATGTAATGTGTGAATAATAGTTATAGTTCGTTTTGTATAAAGAAATGTTATTATCTATTGTATATTGTTCTGCTGCGATTGTGATATTATGTGTTGTTGTTCTCTTTCTTCTCCTATCTCTTTCTTATTTCACTCTAACGATCCGATATTTCCGGCACTCGATTGCTCGGCATCATAAAAAGTGGACGTATTGATGTTGATTTTCGAGCATCGAAAATCTAGGCCGTGACACTTGGCATTAAAGTTGAAGGTTAAGTGAGAACCTTGGCTTTGATAGGGTAACCCATTAGAGATAGGGTCAGTAGCATCCTAGAATGAGTTTGAGTGTATTAATAGATATAAACGCGTATTTATTAGTGAATATAATTTTTTTTTTATATTGTGTTGATTGATCTATTGAGTGACTTGTGGATTCTGTTCAATACAAGTAATTAACGTTGTTGATAGGGATCTCTAAACACTTGAACAGAGCAATCGACATGGTAATGTTTGAAATGGGGTAAATGATATAATTTTACCTAAATTATCTTTATATATATAAAGGAATAATTTTTCATAAATTATCATAGTGTTGTATGGTGTGCTTGGTTGTTAGGAAATGATAACGTAAACTATTATCATTTGTTGTTGTGGTGATTGAATAAAAGTTGATATTATAGTCAACATTTAAGAAAGTAATTCATATAACAAAATGTGATTTTGTAAATATTGTAACGACCCGCAAACCCATACCCCTTAAGTCAACATTATTTTCCAATATATCAACTCAAGGTGAATGGAAATACGAACCTTGAGGGTTAAAGAAGAAGGAGGTAGAAGAAGAAAATAGAAACAACATTAGAATCATACCAACGCAGCGGAATAAAATATAATAGATAATAACTGATCTTTACACAAAGGAAAAGAAATATCTGTTTATACATTACATCATCAGAGTACAATAACCACTATACACACCACTGGACAGTTATCACAACTTGTCCTTACAAAATTGAATACACATCTAATCAACACAGCAGAATATTTCATATGAGTATAGAAGTACGTATCGCCACCCAGCCCATCTCTTGAGCTCCACCGCATCCTTTCCTGTACAATACTCGCCCTGACCCGATCATTATAGTTAAATAACATACGAGTCAGTCTGGAATACCAGCGTGAGAAAACCACACTCAATTGGATTATTAAAGTTTCAAAATCCTTTGAAATCAAAAGCATCTCGTAAGACCACGCCACAAATAAACATGTCGGGTTTTTACCTTACGATAGCCAAAACACTTTTTATCAAAATTCTTTGATATTATAATAGTGTTTATATACAAGTACTTATTCAAATAGCCGAAATTGTTACATTTATTAAATTCCAGCATACTAGCCACAAAGTGGGTTATACAATCAAAACCGTAAAAGGCACGTAGGGAGAATGGATTTCCAACTAATGGCCAGGCATTGAGGTACCACCTATCATAGTATGTGGCCTAGATCACCATACTGAGGATTACTCCCAATCCCCTGCAACACAATACCGAGACTACCCCTTACTGGATAATCCCGAGTAAGATCACCCCGCGGTTGGGATCAGCAACCGCCCACTAAGCCGAATAAAGAAAGGGACATCTAGATAGGGATGACCTCACCCTAATGGGCGCTACCCACTTAGCCTTACTGCATAACCCTTGATTTTTAGTTATTCCTGGTTGATAAGGCTCGAGGCTAAGCGTTACCTTTTTAGAACATATCACTTAGAATGTTCACCGTCCACATGACGATGTTCTAGAAGCATTCATCCATACAAGTCCATTCCGAGTTCGAACGGAACCAAAGGCACTACTTCTACTACATCCATCTTGGAATCATCCTCAGGATTAGTAGCGACTAGCCCTTGCACTTCACTGCTCCACTTCGACTTCGAACTTGTTTTTCCACGAAACGTTCAAACCAGATCGAAGTGGTTTTCGAGAATTTAATTCCGATCTCGGTCTCTTCGAAACGATCAGCGCATTGTGCAATATTGATAGTCGGTTATTTAACTATCAATTAATATTCACAAACAACCATCAAACCTAAATAATTTTCCAAATTATTTATTAACCTCAAAATATCTTCATAAGACATATTTCCTATTTTTAACCCTTTGAAGACAGTGCCAAACCATCTTCCTCTCACGGAACACATTTCTCAAATGTTTTCTATTTCCACTGAAATCACCAAGTACAAATATTTAAAACACTTATTATAAAATATACTTTAAAATATTTAAATAAAAACTACTTTAATACTTTATTCAAAGATATATGCTTTAAGAATATTATAAAGCTACTTAATAAAATAATAAAACTAAATTTTTATCCTTTTAAACCATAATACCAAGTCACCTTCAAATAATTTTTACTAACATAAATTTGAAAAAAAAATACTTACTTTAAAATTTAAACATTTAAAAATAATAAATTTCTAAAACATGCTTTTAAAACAACTTTAAACTTTTAACTTATACTTAAAAATTTGCTTTGAAAATGTACATGGCTGTCCAGGAAAATACACTTCTCTTTCACATTTTTTTAAAAATAAATCATTATTTATTTTTAAACAAATTTACCCATTCCTTTAATAAATTCCCACCGTGAATTTATTCTTCCAAATATCCACTGATATATTACTGTACTTTTATAAACCCAGTTTATAAATTTCTTAGCCCCACCCCCTTTAAAATTCCATTTTCAAACACTTAAATCAATTTTCAAATTGATTTCCAAGTTAGTCCATTTGAAATAAATTCCTTTCCTTACTCAATTTATTTCAAAACCCATTAACTTCAGATTTATTTTCTTAATTATGATTTAAAATCTTTTTAACTGAAAATACCAATTTCATATTTTCCAAATTTCTTCTTTATCCTTTTCACTAAACTTAAACCTTGAATTGTTTAAAATAAATTCTTTGTCCCTTTAAATGATAATACTTGAGTTCAAAAAAATCACTTATTTCCATTTATTCAAAAATCTCATTTCTCGTACTTGGAATTTTATTTATTAGAATTTAAAAATCAACTTTTATTCCTTTCCCAATTCATTCTTCAATTTATTCAAATTCTACAATTATTTACTTAAAATTTTCTCTTTTATTTCCTTTCAAAATCCAAATCTATACATTTTTGATAACTCAGAATATCCAAGTATATGCAACCAAACCATAGCATCCAACATTTCTATTACCAATATAATTTATCACAGATTAGCAATGACCAAATCATAGAATATTAAAACATTCTAAATAAATTTGAGGAATCCCGTTGGATCCCTCCAACCTGTTTACCTACATCCATAGATGTTAGCACAATACAATAATACCACTTCCATTTCGAGGTGGAATATCGTGGTATATGGGTTTACATAATATCATCCGCTATTATGCGGTGCATAAGGTCTCATCCGCTATATAATGTGAGAAATCAATCGCTCCAATACACATTATATATTACTATATAATATACCACATCCAATCAATTCAATCATTCAACCATTCAAATTTAAATTAAACCCAGATGAGTGAGATTAACCCACCTTTGATTTTTGTTTGCAAATCCAATCCATCTCGACTTGTTACTGCATGATTTTTGACCTTGAACAAACAATTCAAGATTTATTTATATTTGAATTAACCAAAGCAATTTATTTCCATTTAACAAATTTAATTTACTAATAATTAAATTCTAACTAGTAGTTTTAAAACCAATTTTCTTTTAATAAATATTTTTAGGAACAAAATAATTAAATAAGTTTGTTAAACAAATTAATCTCTATTACTATATTATTTTGAAATAACCAGTAGATTAAAATATGGACATATATTTATTATTATATATTTTTCAGAAATTACATACAGATTTATAAAATAGACTATAATTTCCCTGTTTTTCTCCTTACTTATCCATATTTTTCTGTTTACCTACAAATATTTATACACATACCAAATTTAAGTTGAAACTAAAATCCATTCCATACCCTCTACAAAATTGAAGTGTATTTATATATACAACTTCGCTGTACTTATATTTTACAAAATCAAATTAAAACAGACACTATACCTCACTGCGCTGTTCGAGGCTGCAACCATCTTCCATCGCGACTAGTCGAAACTGGTAAAGCTTTCGAGGTCATGCTCGAATCCACCCCTCAACGCCGACCCGCATCAACATCATCAGCCGTCTGCAAGACCAAACACCCATGCTTGACATGATCGCGACCCTGACTTGGCCCCCATCGATCTCGAATGCCGCGACCCATTGTTACAGTTCTTGCGACCGAAAACCCTTGCCGCGATGGTGCTTGGCTTTCCTTCGTCAATCACTGCCCATCGCCTCCTCAACACATCACTTCGAAACCCATCCTTGACCAACAGCTGCTCGTACTCGAACCATCCAACGACATCGACCCCAAATCGAATCGCCTCGCCCAAACTCGCTTCCACTATCGCGATGTCCCTCGCGGTTTTGAAGACACGCGAATGCCTTATTATTATTTCTCGAATTTGATTTACTAGCCGAATGAATTCATTCCTTTAGAGGAGAAAAAGGATGGGGTCTTGTTACTGAAGAGAGGATTAAGGATTTTTTTTCTCTCGATCTGTTAGAGGTGATAACAAGAAAAATGGGAGGGGACATGATTTGATTTTTGCATGTTGGGGGAAATAAGCTATAGTGACAGGGAAAAGTTGTGATAGTGAAAGGAAAGCAGCTGATGGAAAAATATTTGACCAGTCAACCATATACATTTACAAATTTCAAATTTAAATTCAAATGCAACTTAAGATTTCAAACTCCTATCGGGGCGTACCACTAGGTGTTTATAATGTTATACCCCTATTCCGAACGCAATGGGAATGGTTTCAAGTCCTAATTCGGTCGTAGGGAGAAGATAGTTTTTTGGACCCAGTTATTATATTAAATTTCGATTTAATTTTCAGCGTGTTTATCTACCGTATGGCCAAACGATCACTCCAAACACTACGAAAATTGAAACCCGATAATAATACACTATTATGGATCCAATGGAACAGGTTTCGACAAATTCCGAGATTGTGCCTTGGAAGGCTATTTTTAAACGATATAATTTCAAAACTGAATAAAACACCTTTAAATTCAGTTTAAAAAGTTTTATTACCTTTATTACTACCAATATAAATTTTACAAGCCTTTTAAAATATTTTTAACAAGTTTGAAACTCAAGATTAAATATTTTACTCAATCTTCAATTATTAAATTGAATAATTATATTATTCAACAAATTGCTGTATCTACATTCTGAATAGATAAATCCAAGTTCTGCGTATTCAAAACCAATTTATAATTCAATTTCTATATTTAAAACTATTTAAATATTCCAGATTCAACGCTGAAAATTCTGAGTCGTCACAAATATGATTTTGTAGATGTGATTTAAAAATTGATATGGTTTACAAAAACGATTTCTAGAGGATTTAAAAGTCAGAAATTTAGGAATTTAAATTCTGATGTTTTTGAAAAGTTTTTCAATAGTTTCTAAAAATAATAGTGATATTGTTTGGAGAACATTTTTGAGTTGGAAATATTTAAAAGGAATTTTAAAATAATAAAAGCACTAAACTTGCTTTGGTCTTTGGGAAATAATTTCGGTGATGACTGCAGCATTATCGATGTTCATTTTCAAGTTTCCAAGAGACAAACTGCTACTAATTGAAGATTTTGTTTTGTTAAAATTGATTGATCTTGGGATTCAAATGTATGATTTGATATATTAGTGGAATTAGTATTTGTATGTGTGTATGATTTTAAAAATGACTGAAGTACTTAGAATAGAGTGTGTAAACTCTGGGTTTCTTATTTGAATTACTTAGAACAAATTGTATGATCTGAAATGTTTATTTGGAAATATAAGAGAATAAGGTCGAAATTATAAAAATCTGGAAAGCAAAATTGAAATGAATCTTACCTTAAGTTAAGTTTACTAGAGTGGATAAAATTGAATGTCGAAAATGGAGAATGAAATTTAACTTAAGAAGAGTTAAATGAAAGTGTGTGTGATAATAGAATAAATTAGTAAAGTAACTAATTAAGTGAAATGAATTGGAAGAAATTAGTGAATGGGATATAAATAAGTTTGAAAAATTATAAAAATTGAAATTTGATGTTGGAATGTGATTAAACTTAAATTAAGTTAAGTAAAGGGGATTCTGAAAATTTAGCCTAAGTAAGATAAATGAAATAATTATTGGAAATGGAATCTACGGAGATGTGGGCTAAATGAATAAACGAACTAATTAAAATAATTAGTTAATTGAATATGGTTTGGAATGTTGATTAATATAACCAAATGTGAATAAGAAAATTGGTATTGGAAAAATATGCTAAGTACATAGGTAAATAGAATAAATGTGAATAAAAAGAATTTGATATAACTAATAACCTATTAGAAATAAATACGTAAGTTGTACATATATTATTTATTTCGCATAATGTAACAACCCTAGATTTTTGCTTATATATTTTAAATTTGAATTTATTTTTATTTTGATTATTTTAAATTTATTTTTATTTCAAACATTTTATCTATAAATGCTGACTATTAAGTGACTATAGTTCAAAATAGTATAAATTGGACATTTTACTAAAAAGTTGAATTTCTACTCAAACTGTTCAAACATTGACTTTTAAAATTTAAATTAAAATCATTTTTAAATCTTTAATTTTATCTTTTATTATGAAAATAGATGTAATAAGTTGAACACTGCTTTTCGTTTCATTGAAAACAGAGTTAAACTGTAAAAGTTATGTACATTTCAATTTTGAGTGTAATTTGATTTATTTAACAATTTTGTCTATTTTAAATTATATAAATCTTATTTTATTTGTCATATTTTATTTTAATATGTTATTTTATGTATATTTTTGTATTATAATAATTTTAAAATGAAGTAAACAATTTTCCAAAGTAAATGGTGATTTATTTGTAATTTCTGGACACTATTTTGGATTTTTAAGAAATTTCTTTAAATCTTTTTCTATTTTCTTTAAATTTAATTTTTTTTTCTTATGTGTTAATGGGTTATTATAAGTATATTTTGTCTTTTAATATTTTTTTTAAAGTGATGTTATAATTTTTCCAAAGTTAACTGTGTTGATTTCTTCTTTTTTTAAAAAGGCTGTTTTCTTATTTTCTGTTATTTTCTTCATTAAAATTATATTTAAATTTTTTTTTTATTTTGTGAATGTACTTTTATTTTATATTATTATTTATGTTTAAAAATATATTACAAGCTCATATGAATTTTCTAAAATTTATTTCATGTAATTTCAAATTTTCTAGACTAGTTTACCATTTTTAGCTATTTTCCTTAATTTAACTTTATATAATTAATAAATATTATATATATTTTTATATTTTGATAAATTTTCGAAATTTTATCTGTGATTATTATTATTTCTAGAAATATCAAGTTATATAAACAAAATTAAGGAAGTTTGAAAGGTTTTAAAAGCTTTGAAACGTAAAGTCGTTTCACCTCCTAAGTCGTTTCTTTTACCGTTTCCTCATTTACTCTTTGACCGTTTTTTTTCTCTTTCTATTGAATAGCCTTGTATTTTCCTTCCTATTCACGTGAGAAACTTATCACTTTCCATCATCAAACTCATGGCTAGAAGTATTGAAGGTAATGGCTTCCATTTTATCTTCTTCTTCCTTTGTTTTTCTACTTTTCTATTTGAATTTTGTACTTGTTCTCACCTTCATAGCTTGGCTCCTCCTCAACCAGATCTGACTTGACCTCCACCACCCCCTTCCTCTGACCATCTCCCATCCTACTACCTCTCCATTTCAGGCCAAGCAAATCCAAGGTGAAGACCACCACAAGATCCACCAAAAACCATCACAAGCGATCACTTATGGCCTAGAATTGTCATCTCCTCCTTCTACCACCATTTGCCGCCACTACCACCACCACTTATGACCTGACTCCACCCTCTGCCACATCACCTACCACCACCTGCACCACTGGTTGGGCCCACCTAGCCTTTCCGAGCACAATAGGAGCATAGAGATGAAGTTGTTGCCTTGTAGTTGCCTTGAAATTATATAGTTTTGCACCTATACCATCTCATCACTTTTACACCATGATGGCCGACTACTTTGGACCCCAAACTTGACCCAATCCTCTACCTTAGCTGAGCTTATTCCATGTCTAACTGAAGCATATGAGGTTGAGAACAAGTGTAATTCGTTTAGTGTTGTTTTGGTGTTTTGTTTCTAATGCTATTTTGTGATAACTTGCGTTGAAACTTACATATATTTGCATTGTTTGGTGCAAATATTTGAACAAGTCTAATTGCTTTGGCTCTCCACTTTCTTGTCGTATCCGTGTTGTCGTGCCTTCGTAGTGTCGGTATGTGTGCTTTGGCAGCGATCTCCAGCTTTGAATATGTGAGTATTTCTCACCAGACATTATGTACTTATATAAGTAGTAAATTGACACCCTGTGAATCTGTAGAACTATATGATCATGTTATAACTGCTTATATTATTATCATATGATGTTCACACCTGTTATTACACCTATTATATTATATGTTACTGTTATTTCATGCTATTCTGTTTATTTTATCTGTCCATCACACTACAAGTTCCCTTTAGATTAGAATTACTATGGGTTGAAATGATACATACCCGAACGGACTTTAGAAAAAGGGAAAATTGTTACGGGCTGAAATGATAGGCCTGAATGATTTTCAATTTATTTCATTTACTTGGGACTGCGGGTTGGAAATGATAAAACCCGAATTTTCTTTGTAAATTACGAGTTGAAATGATATATTACCCGTATCACATTACCTAGCGTAGAAAATTATATACAGGCCCGCAGGTAAAATACGTTCTCTAAAAATTTTAAAATATTTTAGAAATTTAATTATTATAATATTTTGATTTAAAATTAAATAAAAATACAATTTTTGTAAAGTATTATTGATTTTCTGGAAATATATAAGTTAAATAAATTATGGAAAAGTTAGAAAATCTAAATGTAAGTTATTTTGGAAATTTTGATTTAATTTTTAATAGAATTTAAATTAACTTAGAAAACATGATAAATTTATGATATTTTAAATTTAAATTAATTTAAAATGATTTTATAACATATTAATGATTTTTGAATAAAATTAAAATGTTAATGAGTGAATATTGAGTTGAATTTGGAAATATGACTTAAATTGGAATTTATGAATTTGGTTTAAAAGCGAAATTCTAAGTTAATTAAATAAAATGGAATTAAGTTATATTTGAAATTTTAAACTTAAGTTTTAAGATGAAATTTAATGCAATGAATTTAAATTTGAATGTTGAAATTTAATAAGCGAATTATTAATAAATATTGATTTTTGAAAGGAAACTTAACTTTATAAAATCATGAATTTAAGGAAAATAAAACGACGCTTATAAATGTGAAATGTATGATTTTATAAGTTAAAAATGATTTAAATTAAAAAAAATAAGTGTTTGTGAAATTCTATTGAATATTTGAAGTTAATTAACAGCATTTTTAAATGTTGTCTTTTGTTAAATTGAATTGTTTTGAATGTAACTTTCTGTAGCATTTTCCAAATGCTGCGAAACTTGAATTTTTATTGTTTTAATAAATTTAAGTGCATAAATGAACATTGAAAAGTTTAAATTTTTGGAATTTAATAATTTAATTATTAAATGTAGTAACTTCATTTTTATGATTTAAAATGAAGTAATTTGTTTTGAAATATAACTATTTGATATATTAAAATGATTGAAATGTGGTTTCGAAAAGATATGATATTTTGATATATTAAAATGATTGAAATGTGGTACTGAAAGATATGATATTTTGGTATATTGAAATGATTTGAAATGTGGTTTTGAAAAAATATAACTATTTTGATATAGTAAAATGATTTGAAATGTGGTTTTGAAAAGATATTATATTTTGATATATTAAAATGATTTGAAACGAAGTTTTGAAAGATATGATATTTTGATATTAAATGATTTGAAAAATGGAGTTTTGAAAGATATGACATTTTGATATTAAATGATTTGAAAGAAGTTCTGAAAGATATGATATTTTGGAAATGAAGCTTTGAAAGGTTATGATCTTTTGATATATTAAAATGATTTGAAAGGAAGTTTTGAAAGGATATGATAATTTAATATATTGAAATGGTTAGAAATGACTTGATATTTATTTTGATAAATATTTGAATTGAAAGATATGGTATGATGATATATTGAAATGGTTTGGAAATGCTTTAATCTTTATTTTGATAAAGATTTTGGTTGAGATGATATTTTGATATATTAAAATGATTTGAAAGGAGGTTTTGAAAGGATATGATAATTTAATATATTGAAATGGTTAGAAATGACTTGATATTTGTTTTGATACATACTTGAATTGAAAGATATGGTATGATGATATATTGAAATGGTTTGGAAATGATTTAATCTTTATTTTGATAAAGATTTGGGTTGAGATGATATTTTGATATATTAAAATGATTTGAAAGGAAGTTTTGAAAGGATATGATAATTTAATATATTGAAATGGTTAGAAATGACTTGATATTTATTTTGATACATATTTGAATTAAAAGATATGGTATGATGATATATTGAAATGGTTTGGAAATGATTTAATCTTTATTTTGATAAAGACTTGGGTTGAAATGATATTTTATTTTGAAGTATATAATATTATTTTAAAGTTATAACTACGGGTTATAATAACGATTGGTTGTTAAAGAGACCGGGATCGAATATTGTCTTATAGCCGGCCAATACCGAAAACCACTTTAACAACTGTGTACACGGTGGAGATTCCAAAATGAAGTAGGATGGTGGCGACGTTCTCGAGGTATATTACGTAGACCCTACTCCCGTGAGTTAGCATATATGACTAAAACAGGAGCTATACCGGGCTACACAAAGGGTCGCACACTTTCATCGAGCATGCTCCATCGGAAACCATTCTATTACTTTTGCGATTCGATACGATGTGCCACTTTGACTCGGGGGTATTGTTCGAGGTGGGCGGAAGCTTCTGGCTTGCCTTCACCACCGGTCCGGGAGTGCAAACGGTGTATCCACCCTGGCATTGCCTCGCGTGCCGTGTCATATCCTTATATCAAGCCCACTACGATTTTGGTTTTAAAGATCCGACCGCGTTAAGGTCCACCATCCCCTTAACGCTATTTTCTATATGATTATACTTTACCGGTTAGACACTACTGTATGTAGCTCAATATACTACATAGTAAATAGTTTAATGGATCCTTAGAGGATGGGCGGTCCCAAGCATCTTCTAAGTTACTTGTACCTTTACTACAGTTCACTTGAGTTGGTTTACATTGTATAAGTATGAATGTCCTGACTCGAGTGTTTGTATTTTTATTTACGCTCGGGTCAGTCTGAGTATTCATAGATTTGGATTTCCACTTTCTGGAGATTGGAATCGCTGGAGATTATCTGCTTGTCTAGTTTTATCTTTTGTAGTCTGTTGTTTCTTTCAGCTCTTGTATTAGTGGACTTCTATGTAGTGAGACTTTCTTTGTACTTTATTTCTTCTATTGTATTTTATGTAACTCTGATATTTTTTATATAGTAGCTTCATGAACTACTATTCTTTTACTTCCGCTACATTATTATTACTCTGTGTCTGTGATCTGTGCTTTTATTTACTGTATATTCTGAGATTTGCCAAATTTTTATTTACAACGCGGTATTTTGAGCAATTCAATTCCAGCATGAGTGTCTACCTATACACTTATAATGGATGCGAATGGTTGAAAATATCGGGTTGTCACAGTTGGTATCAGAGCCTTGGTAGCTCTAGGCAAAACTCAGCATATGGAGCGAATGTATTTAGAATCACTTTCATTCGAGTTTGAATCTCTTCCTTTTTGACTCGATTCCTTTGAATTTTGAAATGTTCCCTACGATTCCAAAATCCATTCGTATCCCTCACTATTCATCTTCTTTTGACTCTGGAGTATTCCAAATCTCCGCTTCGAATGATCTTTCTAGTGAGTCGGTGGTAACGCCAATTTCAAATTGAATTGTAAAGGGGTGAAACGCCTTTACAATTAGCATCGATTCACCAGAGATTTATATCTATCCTTGGCTTAGATGCTAATATCTTTTGTTATTCCAAACTTTATCTATTGAGATTTAATGTAGATTTACCCTAGAAAATCTACATCGATCTTATTATTTAAGTCACGGTTGACCCGGTTAAGGTTGACCGCGATTTATTTAAGCTTACCCACCTCTCTACTCTGTTATTTAATCATCTTGTCTTTTGTTTCTAATCTAGTCTTCCAAACATTTTGAATTGTACTTGTATATCTATGTTTGGTTTTATATATTGTGTTGTTTGGGTTGTTGATGTTGATTTGGGTTTCCAATCGATTCGTCTGATCAACGCTATCGATAGGATTTCCAAAACACTTTGACAGCACAAACTGACACAATATTATTTTAAAATTTTGTTAATGAAATAAAATTTTGATATATAAATAAATTTATGGAACTTAATAAACTGATTTAAAATTGATTATTTGAAGTGATCATACTTGATTTATCATTTATTGTTCTATAAATGAATTTATAGATAGTTATAAATTGATTTGGGAACTGAAATGAATTTAGAATAAGAAATCTGAGAATTTAATTTTCGATGATTTCAAACCTTATGTTTAAAGTTTTAAAGGTTATATTATTTAAAGTATTTTCGAACAGAAATTTGTTTTCAAAGGACTTGAAAGTTTAAAAAATTAGTGCTCTTCTCTTTGTCGCTGGAAAATAACTTCGGTGATGACTACAGCATCATCGACATTCATTTTCGAGTTTCGAAGTGAAGAGACCGCTCTGTAGTCTTGCTACAGCTTCGTTTTGGAAATCAATTTGATTTGAATTTCTAAAATATGACTTGATCTATAATATATATAGACATAATATTTAAATTTGATTTGATAAATTATGCACATACATTTATTTATCTCTAAATGGGTTGAAGAAATCGGAAATTTAATTCTTAAATTTTATTCTAAAGAATAATTTCAATTATAAAAAGAAAATAAATTTTTTGGATGAATATTCAAGCATGAAATGATTTAATTGTATAATACAATTGCATTCAAATATAACTTACCTTAATTTCAGAAGTTAACAATGTAATTAGATAATATACAATATAAAAATATTTTTTTTAATAGAATTTGAGTGGTTATATTAAATGTTATACACTTAAAATCTTAATTATAAAATGATTAACAGAGGTAAATAGAATAAATGGGTAATTGAATAACTTACAATAAAATAATGTTAAGAGAACTGAGAATAAAAGAAAGCAGTTATAATAACTGTAAGCATATTTAACATAAGTGATAAATATATTGAGAGGAATAAACTTAATTTTAATTAGGAATAAAGAAGAATAAGATTTATTAAGTACATTGTGAGTGTAATAAATGATTATTTTTCAAACTCATGGTTTTAAAAATTGTTAATTTAAGATGATTGGATAATAAGATAATGAAATTTGAGATAGTTAAGATTTATTTAACTTGTGTGAAGATTTATTCTCTATTTAAGATGAAATTTCCATGCTTTCAATTTTATTTCCTTATTTTGTTTTTCAAACTATCTTTTTGTTGTCCTTATTATCCTTATCTTCATACAGACTGGTATAGACATCTTTCTATAATATTTCCGTTTAGAAATCTTTCTATAGTCCTTGATAATCCTTGGTAATCATTTTGGATCCACCTTTTCATCCTTGTGTTCTTAATTTTGGAGAATCTTGGAAAGATCATCTCCACCTTGTTAAACTTATCTATAACAACAATTATCAGGTATAATTTCAATCTTCTTATCATCTTATCTTAATCCTATTTCACTCTATCTTTGTCTGTGCTTTCCCGTACCTCATTCCTTTTCGGGGACGAAAAGTTTTGAGTGGGGGAGAGTGTAACAACCCTAGATTTTTGCCTATATATTTTAAATTTGACTTTATTTTTATTTTTATTATTTTAAATTTATTTTTATTTCAAATATTTTATCTATAAATGCTGACTATTAAGTGATCTATAGTTCAAAATAGTATAAATTGGACATTTTACTAAAAATGTGAATTTCTACTCAAACTGTTTAAACTTTGACTTTTAAAATTTAAATTAAAATAATTTTTAAATCTTTAATTTTATTTTTTATTATGAAAATAGATGTAATAAGTTGAACACTGCTTTTCGTTTCGTTGAAAACAGAGTTAAACTGTAAAAGTTATGTACATTTCAATTTTGAGTGTAATTTGATTTATTTAACAATTTTGTCTATTTTAAATTATATAAATCTTATTTTAGTTGCATATTTTATTTTAATATGTTATTGCATGTATATTTTTGTATTATAATAATTTTAAAATGAAGTAAACAATTTTCCAAAGTCAATGGTGATTTATTTGTAATTTCTGGACACTGTTTTGGATTTCTAATAAATCTTTTTCTATTTTCTTTAAATTTAATTTTTTTTATTATGTGTTAATGGGTTATTTTAAGTGTATTTTGTCTTTTAATATTTTTTTAAAGTGATTTTATAATTTTTTCAAAGTTTATCGTGTTGATTTCTTCTTTTTTTAAAAAGCCTGTTTTCTTATTTTCTGTTATTTTCTTCATTAAAATTATATTTAAATTTAATTTTTTTAATTTTGAAAACGTACTTTTATTTTATATTATTATTTATTTTTAAAAATTATTACAAGATCATATGAATTTTCTGAAATTTATTTCATGTACTTTCAAATTTTCTAGACTAGTTTACTATTTTTAGCTATTTTCCTTAATTTAACTTTATATAATTAATAAATATTATATATATTTTTATATTTTGATAAATTTTCAAAATTTTATCTGGGACTATTATTATTTCCGGAAATATCAAGTCACATAAACAAAATTAAGGAAGTTTGAAAGGTTTTAAAAGCTTTGAAACGTAAAGTCGTTTCACCTCCTAAGTCGTTTCTTTTACCGATTCCTCATTTACTCTTTGACCTTTTTTTTCTTTTTCTATTGAATAGCCATGTATTTTCCTTCCTATTCACATGAGAAACTTCTCACTTTCCATCATCAAACTCACGGCTAGAAGTATTGAAGGTAATGGCTTCCGTTTCATCTTCTTCTTCGTTTGTTTTTCTACTTTTCTATTTGAATTTTGTACTTGTTCTCACCTTCATAGCTTGGCTCCTCCTCAACCAGATCTGACCTGACCTACACCACCCCCTTCCTCTGATCACCTCCCATCCTACTACCTCTGCATTTCAGGCCAAGCAAATCCAAGGTGAAAAACACCACAAAATCCGCCAAAAACCATCACAAACTATCACTTATGGCCTTGAATTGTCATCTCCTCCTTCTACCACCATTTGCCGCCACTACCACCACCACTTATGACCTGACCTCCACCCTCTGCCACATCACCTACCACCACCTGCACCACTGGTTGGGCCCACCTAGCCTTTCCGAGCACAATAGGAGCATAGAGATGAAGTTGTTGCCTTGTAGTTGCCTTGAAATTGTATAGTTTTGCACCTATACCATCTCATCACTTTTACACCATGATGGCCGACTACTTTGGACCCCAAACCTGACCCAATCCTCTACCTTAGCTGAGCTTATTCCATGTCTAACTGAAGCATATGAGGTTGAGAACAAGTGTAATTCGTTTAGTGTTGTTTTGGTGTTTTGTTTCTAATGCTATTTGGTGATAACTTGCGTTGAAACTTACATATATTTGCATTGTTTGGTGCAAATATTTGAACAAGTCTAATTGCTTTGGCTCTCCACTTTCTTGTCGCATCCGTGTTGTCGTGCCTTCGTAGTGTCGGTATGTGTGCTTTGGCAGCGATCTCCAGCTTTGAATATGTGAGTATTTCTCACCAGACATTATGTACTTATATAAGTAGTAAATTGACACCCTGTGAATCTGTAGAACTATATGATCATGTTATAACTGCTTATATTATTATCATATGATGTTCACACCTGTTATTACACCTATTATGTTATATGTTACTGTAATTTCATGCTATTCCGTTTATTTTATCTGTCCATCGCACTTCAAGTTCCCTTTAGATTAGAGTCACCATGGGTTGAAAGGATACATACCCGAACGGACTTTAGAAAAACGGAAAATTGTTACGGGTTGAAATCATAGGCCTGATTGATTTTAAATTTATTTCATTTACTTGGTACTACAGGTTGCAAATGATAAAACCCAGATTTCTTTGTAAATTATGGGTTGAAATGATATATTACCCGTATCACTTTACCAAGCGTAGAAAATTCTATACAGGCCCGTAGTTAAAATATGTTTTCCAAAAATTTTAAAATATTTTAGAAATTTAATTATTATAATATTTTGATTTAAAATTAAATAAAAATATAATTTTTGTAAAGTATTATTGATTTTCTAGAAATCTATAAGTTAAATAAATTATGGAAAAGTTAGAAAATCTAAATGTAAGTTATTTTGGAAATTTTGATTTAATTTTTAACGGAATTTAAATTAACTTATAAAATATGATAAATTTATAATATTTTGAATTTAAAATGATTTTATAACATATTAATGATTTTTGAATAAAGTTAAAATGTTAATGAGTGAATATTGAGATGAATTTGGAAATATAACTTAAACTGGAATTTATGAATTTGGTTTAAAAGTGAAATTTTAAGTTAAGTTAAATAAAATGTAATTTAAGTTATATTTGAAATTTTAAACTTAAGTGTTAAGTTGAAATTTAATGTAATGAATTTAAATTTGAGTGTTGAAATTTAATAAGCGAATTATTAATAAATATTGATTTTTGAAAGGAAACTTAACTTTATAAAATAATGAATTTAAGGAAAATTAAATGATGCTTATAAATGTGAAATGTATGATTTTATAAGTTAAAAATGATTTAAAAAAAATAAGTGTTTGTGAAATTCTATTGAATATTTGAAGTTAATTAACAGCATTTTTAAATGGTGTCTTTTGTTAAATTGAATTGTTTTGAATGTAACTTTCTGTAGCATTTTCCAAATGCTGCGAAACTTGAATTTTCATTGTTTTAATAAATTTAAGTGCATAAATAAACATTGAAAAGTTTAAATTTTTGGAATTTAATAATTTAATTATTAAATGTAATAACTTCATTTTTATGATTTAAAATGAAGTACTTTGTTTTGAAATATAACTATTTGATATATTAAAATGATTGAAATTTGGTTTCGAAAAGATATGATATTTTGATATATTAAAATGATTGAAATGTGGTATTGAAAGATATGATATTTTGGTATATTGAAATGATTTGAAATGTGGTTTTGAAAAAATATAACTATTTTGATATAGTAAAATGATTTGAAATGTGGTTTTGAAAAGATATGATATTTTGATATATTAAAATGATTTGAAACGAAGTTTGGAAAGATATGATATTATGATATTAAATGATTTGAAAAATGGAGTTTTGAAAGATATGACATTTTGATATTAAAATGATTGAAAAGAAGTTCTGAAGCTTTGAAAGGTTATGATCTTTTGATATATTAAAATGATATGATAGGAAGTTTTGAAAGGATATGATTATTTAAAATATTGAAATGGTAAGAAATTACTTGATATTTATTTTGATAAATATTTGAATTGAAAGATATGGTATGATGATATATTGAAATGGTTTGGAAATGATTTAATCTTTATTTTGATAAAGATTTGGGTTGAGATGATATTTTGATATATTAAAATGATTTGAAAGGAAGTTTTGAAAGGATATGATAATTTAATATATTGAAATAGTTAGAAATGAGTTGATATTTATTTTGATACATATTTGAATTGAAAGATATGGTATGATGATATATTGAAATGGTTTGGAAATGATTTAATCTTTATTTTGATAAAGATTTGGGTTGAGATGATATTTTGATATATTAAATGATTTGAAAGGAAGTTTTGAAAGGATATGATAATTTAATATATTGAAATGGTTAGAAATGACTTGATATTTATTTTGGTACATATTTGAATTGAAAGATATGGTATGATGATATATTGAAATGGTTTGGAAATGATTTAATCTTTATTTTGATAAAGATTTGGGTCGAAATGATATTTTATTTTGAAGTATATAATATTGTTTTAAAGTTATAACTATGGGTTATAATAACGATTGGTTGTTAAAGAGACCGGGATCGGATATTGTCTTATAGCCGGCCAATACCGAAAACCACTTTAACAACTGTGTATGCGGTGGAGATTCCAGAATGAAGTACGATGGTGGCGATGTTATCGAGGTATATTACGTGGAACCAACTCCCGTGAGTTGGCATATATGACTAAAACAGGAGCTATACCAGGCTACACAAAGGGCCGCACCCTTTCATCGAGCATGCTCCATCGGAAACCATTCTATTACTTTTGTGATTCAATACGAGGCGCCACTTTGATTCGGGGGTATTGTTCGAGGTGGGCGAAAGCTTCTGGCTTGCCTTCACCACCGGTCCGGGAGTGCAAACGGTGTATCCACCCTGGCATTGCCTTGCGTACCGTGTCATATCCTTATATCGAGCCCACTACGATTTTGGTTTTAAAGATCCGACCGCGTTAAGGTTCACCATCCCCTTAACGCTATTTTCTATATGATTATACTTTACCGATTAGACACTACTGTATATAGCGCAATATACTACATAGTAAATAGTTTAACGGATCCTTGGAGGATGGGCGGTCTCAAGCATCTTCTAAGTTACTTGTACCTTTACTACAGTTCACTTGAGTTGGTTTACATTGTATAAGTATGTATGTCCTGACTCGAGTGTTTGTATTTTTATTTACGCTCGGGTCAGTCTGAGTATTCACAGATTTGCATTTTCACTTTTTGGAGATTGGAATCGCTGGAGATTATCTGCTTGTCCAGTTTTATCTTTTGTATTCTGTTGTTCCTTTCAGCTCTTGTATTAGTAGACTTTATGTAGTGAGACTTCCTTTGTACTTTATTTCTTCTGTTGTATTTTATGTAACTCTCATATTTTTTATATAGTAGCTTCATGAACTACTATTATTTTACTTCCGCTGCATTATTATTACGCTGTGTCTATGATCTGTGTTTTTATTTACTATATATTCTGAGATTTTCCAAATTTGTATTTACAACGCGGTATTTTGAGCAATTCAATACCCGCATGAGTGTCTACCTATACACTTATAATGGATGCGAATGGTTGAAAATATCGGTTTGTCACACATAACGACATGATCTAGTTTCGAGCGTAGAATTTCGTGATAATTTATATTGGTCCGAGTTGAAACTTTTCACTCGATTTTCGATGGTGAACACAAGATATAGGTTTTTGATTGATTCTGGAATTCTCTATCATAGTTATGGCCATGTAAGGAGAATGATGGTTTCTAATCAAGAAACCAGATCTGAGTCTGCACTAGAGAGTTGTGTGAACGATACTAGTTGGGAAGTGAAATTGTGTGATCGAGTAAGCGATCGGATTTTATATTGCGTACGAATGATATATGTACATCGTGCGGGTTTTGGGTGAAATAAATATTGGAAATTGAAAATGCTGAATAAAATGATTTTGAATTATGTGATTGGATATTATTGGTAAGTAAGGTGCGAGTAATTAATAGGAAAAGCTAAATTGATGTGTTCGATTTTAGAAGTAAAATTTGATTGCCCGACAAAAAGGTACATGTTTAAATTATTGTTTGAAATCGATGATTTTATGATTGAGCCACTTGGCCTTTTTTTTTCTTTTGATGATTTGAGCTTGTAGAGGAGATTTGTAGTTGTTCCGATCTAGCCGTGCAAAGGAGACGCTGGTGAAATTCTGTGAAAATCTGAGGAGTTAGAAAATTTTAAAGAAATTTTTTTGATAACTGAATGAGATTTCTGATTATAACACGAAATGGTTGAGTAAATATATTATTTGGAATATATGGATGAATTTGGAAATCGACAAAAGTGATATTGTATTTCAATAGATTGATTTTGGGAAGTTGTTTAAACTGATTGGTTTTGAAGTCGTTAATGGGTTTTGGACTAATCTTCTTACCTAGCAATTTCGTAGACGAAGTTCTTTTAAGGGGAGAGGAATGTAATGACCCAGAATTTTGGTTATTTGAAACTAGAATATTTAATTGATTTTAAATATTTAAAAGTTAATTTTCAACTAGAATTTCAAATATAATTATTTATTTGATAATATAATTATCGAATTTAACAATTGAAAATTGATTAAAATATTGAATCTTGAGTTTTAAACTTGATTGAAATTATTTAAAGGCTTATTAAATTTATATTAATAAGAATGAAGATAATAAAACCTTTTGAATTGAACTTAGAGGTGATTTTTTCAATTTTAAAAATAGATTGTTTAAATTGACGAGTAAAAATAGCCTTTCGGTGTACAGTCTTGGAATTCGATGAAACACGTTCCATGGAATCCGAAATAGTGTATTATTATTGGATTTCAAATTTCATAGTGTTTGGAGTTATCGTTTGGTCGTACGACATATAAACGCGCTGAAATTTATATCGAAAATTCAGTATAATAATTGGGTCCAAAAAGCTATCTTCTCCATAAGATCGAATTAGGACTCGAAATCTTATCCATTGCATTCGGAATAGGCATATAAAGTTATAAACGCCTAACGGCACACCTCAAAAGGGGTTCGAGATTTTGAATTGTGTAATAGGGACATTTTAAATTTTAAATAATTTTTTTTTGTTGATTGACCATATGCACATCAGTTCTTTTTCCCCCTCACTTTAAGTCACTGTAGGTGCCCCATTCAAACACATTTCCTCCTTTAAATCACGTCCTTCTTCATTTCAACTAGCACAGCCGAGTTCACAGAGAAAAATCAACTTCAAAATTATTTTTCTTCATTATACACTCACTTAAAATTCATGAAATTAATTTTAAAATTTTTGTTTTAGCTCATGCTTTAAATACGCTCACATTTATTCTGGTTATTGCCTTCATTTCTGATTTTTGATTACTGCAATTAATTTTAAATAGTTAAAATTAGTTATTGATTGATTGGTTGAATTGATAAATTATTATCAGTTGAATGTGATACTATATATAGTAATATATAATATTCGTAGTTGGATTGATATTCCCGCATATTTTAGCGGATAAGACCTTACGCGCCCCCGCATATTAGCGGATGACCCTATATACCACGATATCCCCCACGAAATGGGATTAGTATTTTTTGTTGTGCTAACATCTATGGTTGCAGGAAAAACAAGTTGGAGGGATCCAACTGGATTCCTTAAAAATGTTGAATTTATTTTCATATTCAGTGATATATGATATGTTGAATAACCTGTTGTAGATTATATATTGGTTTGAATGTATTGGATGCAATGATATTGTTGGACTAGATTTTGGTATTTTAAAATATCATAAATATATATATTAGATTTAAATAGAAATTAAAAAGAGATTTTTGGAGTAAAATATTTATATGGAATTTTGGATTTAATTAAAAATAAATTGTTGTGATAAAATAAACGATTTTATATATATCTTAACTATTTCGTGAAATTGTAAATAGAGATTTTGGAATGTTATATATATATATAGGATTTTAAAAATAATTCCTAATTGATACTTGTTTTAAATATAAAGGATTTCAAATTAAGATTTTAACTAGATTGAAAGGATAGAAGTGAATATGAAAATAAGTATAAAATTGGTTATACTGGATCTTAGATAAGATTTTAAATTACATAATGGAAGTAAAATCGAGAATTGGTTATTTTTGTGGAATATAGTTGGGTTATTTAAGAAGTTAATTTATAAATGGAATTCAATTTTAGAAATTTATTTATGAAAGGAATTAATTTGGAAATCAATTTATAATGGATTTAAGTGGCGTACAACCATTATAAACTAGAATTGAGAAGGTGAGATTTATAAACAATGTTTATAAATAAAGTGAAATGTTTGTTAGTTGATAAATTTAAGATATAAATTCAAGGTGAGAATTTATGACGAGATGGGTAAATCGATTTAAAAAGAAAAGATAGATTTTTCTTTTGAAAATGTAAAAAAACAAGATTTACGAAAATGGGACGTAAATCAAATTGGTGATAAATTAGGAGGGATTTATAAATATTAGACTGGCTATATTGGAATTGAAAAAAAAAATTTAGCGAGAAGTTAATTTCTCAAAAAATGAGGATTTTAAATTAGTAAACTGGCGAATTTATAAAGTTTTTAAAAATATTTTAGAAAATTAGTTATTTAAATATTTTAAAATTGTCAAAATGGATTATTAGTTATAAATAAGTCTTGTGAATCAATTGGAATTCTATTAATGAATCAATATTGATTATTGTTTCAAAGTTATGTAATTATTTTAAACTGTTTGAAGTATATTAAATTATTAATTCAGTTAGTTAAAATTAGTGGGTATTAAGTTAATTATTATTAAGCTTGAGTTGTTTACTAAGCCTGAGTGGATGTTGTTTACTAAGCTTGAGTTCTCATCTATAAGTGGTTTAATGGAGGCTTTGCAGTCCTTCAACCTAATAACTGGCCTTTCAATTAATCAATCTAAATCATGCATGCTTGTTGCTGGTGTCTCCGATGTTCATGCTACTGCACTTTACCAGCATTTTGGTTTCTCCTGTATGGCTTCTGATATGAGTTATCTCGGCCTTCCATTAATAACTAAAAGAGTAGCTAATGCTGACTGTTTAACCCTATACAATAAAATAACTTCTGTCATGTCCAAGTGGGGAAAAAGGCACTTATCTCAATGTGGCAGGCTTGTTCTTATAAAAGCTGATGTGTTTCCTTCCCTTGTCTATTGGGCACGTACATTTATCTTACCTGCTAAGCTTTTGCTGTTAGTTAGGTCTGCCATGAATAGGTATTTCTGGACTGGAAGTGTTCACAATAGAAAGTTACTGCCTTGCGCTTTTTCCTTATTTGAGTCCACTTTGAAACAGGGTGGGCTTGGAGTTATCAATGTTAGGAAGTGGAATACTGCTGCTTTTAGTAAACACTTTGATGATCTTATCAACAAGAAAGATAGTTTATGGGTCAAATGGACATGGCAATACAATATTAAGAGTAGATATTTTTGGAGTATGGATATACCTCAGAACTGTAGCTGGAATTGGAGAAATCTGCTGAAACTTAGGGATGTTTTCTTACCAATGGTTCACTATCATCTTAAACCGATTACTGGTGTTAGTTTTTGGCATGACCCATGGGTTAGGAAGGGTTTGATTCTATCTAAAGTATGTGAGTATTCCTTGATTCAGCAATCTGGAATTCATAGTGATGCTAAGGCTAATGATTTTTTAATTGAAGGCAATATGTTGTTGCCTTACAATAGCAATCAGTTGATAAGGCAAATGTGGAGGGATATTCTTTATTTTTTCAAGTCTGCTAATCATCCTATTTCTGTTACTTGGGAATAGAAGTTACATTCTATATCCTCTGTGTACAACCACTTATATGCATCTACTCCTCTACCTACTGCTAGGTGGTTCTCTGTAATCTGGACAAAAGACTGTGTGCCAAGGGAGAACTTGATGATGTGAAAGGTTGTAAGTCATGCTTTGATGACTAGGAATGTTTTGAACAAGTTTGGGTTGACTTGTTGCACTGATTGTGTTTTTTGTGACTTGTGTGAAGAAACTATTGAGCATCTCTACTTTGAATGCTCAGTTTTACTTATCATGATGAGTAGAATAAGTTGTACAACCGGGTTTGATTTAGTATCTGCCAACTTTGTCTCTGTTTGGATTATAATTTATAAAGCAACTAGAAGGAGGAATGATGAGGTTAGAGCTTTAGTTCTTTGGATTGAAAATTTATTTGGATGTGATTTGGAGAGAAAGGAATGCTATAATACTTGAGAACTTGAGGAAAAATCTTGATACTCTCTGGTTTGAAGTGAGGACTAGAGTTTTCATGCAACTTAACAGGAGCATTAAGCTATACCCTGATGGCATTATTCATGCTTTGGCTTCCTAGTTTAATTCGTCCTTGTTTTTCTTCTTCTCCTTTTTATTTTTATTTTTTAGCTTGATTCAAAGCTTGTTTCAGTCTTTATTTTATTTTTTTACAATAAATATGGTAGGGGTCCAGGTCAACCTCACTGGCTTTGCCAAAAAGTTAATTATTATTAACAATTAATTTATATTTTATTTTAAATATATATTCAATATTAATATTACTATATATAATAATTTTTATTTCAAGAGTATTTGCCTAATGTAACTTGGAAAATTATTAAATAAAGTCTTCGGAATGTAATTGTATACTTTCATGGCGAAATCGAAGGTAGAGATTGCCTGCACTTAATTTTGGATTTCTCCGGGATAGAGATGTAAACCTTGAGTTGTGAATCCATAGTTGATACCGCAGTGGTGCTTTCCATAATTATATTAAAAACTTTTGAAATATTATTGAAAAGGACGATTAGTGAATGTACTTACTCTGATAAGATAAGTACACATTTTTTTATAAAGAGATTTAATTTATTTAAATTTTAATTTAAATGGGACTTGGTGTCCTTCAGTGGAAAATGAAATATTTGGTTGAATGATTGTTTATTTGATAGTTAAATTACCAATTATCAAATCTGGACCAAAAATAAAACTTCTAGAAGAAACACGGGGAATATGTGGTACAACTACCATTCGAGGTGCTATACTGTACGTATAAACTCATTTCGTTCTTCTAGGATGATGATAAGGAAATCCGTTACAATTAGGAGGTCATCATTGATCTTAATTTTGTCTGTTTGTTTCCTAAAGAACCGGGTTGAGTTTACGGGAAATATCGAACGTTGTTTCGAAGAGACCGGGATCGGATAAGTTATCCGAAGACCACTTCGACTCAACGAATACGTTTCGAAGTGAATACAAAAGCATGGAATCAAAGATGGAGTATTGAAGTGCGAGGGATAATCGCTACTAATCATGAGGATGATTCCAAAATGGATTAGTAGGAATAGTGCCTTCGATTTCGTTCAGACCCAGAATGGACTTGTATGGATGAATGCTATCAATATACTGCTAATGGAGGACAATGAGCATTCAAAGTGGAAATTCCTTTAAAGGTAATCGTAGCCTCTAGCCTCATTAACCAAGAATGAGTGAAAATCAAGAGAGATGCAGCAAGGCTAAGTGGGTTGCACCCAATTAGGATATGTTTATTACCTTTCTAGATACCCGCAAATATTATTACTACGGTGCATGGAAGAACTCGGAAAGGGCGGGAACACCTAGGGTGATAGCATTTTCGGTCTATCCAGGTTTGGGGTAGTTCGGTCTTGTGTTGTAGGGGATCCAAGCGTGGTCCTCAATACATTTTTCTAGATGTGTACTGTGACAGGTGGTACCCCAGTGTCTAGTAATACATATAGAATCCATTCTCCAATACGTGCCTTTACAATTTTGGTTGTAGAGCCTATATGTTGGAATTTAATTAATGTAACAATTTCAGCTATTTGAATAAGTATTTTTACTTAGACAGTTTTATAATATCAGATGATTTTGATATAAATGTTTTGATTATTGTAAGGTAAAAACCCATCATGTTTATGTGTGGCATGGTCTTACGAGATACATTTTATTTTCAAACGATTTTGATAAGTTTAATAATTCAAATTAAGTATTTTTTCTCAAGCTGGTTTTTCAGACTGACTCGGGTGTTATTTTATTATAATACTTGGGTGAAATCGAGTATTACGGATACAGGATAGGATACTATGAAGCTTAAGAGACGAGCTGAATGATGAAGACTTATTTCTCGTATTTGATTTTATTCCGCTCTGCATTGTCGGCTGTATATTCAACACTAGTGACGACAAGTTATTATAACTCTCCAGTATTGAATTGTTGACTTGTTATACTATAATGATGTAATGTGTGAACAGTAGATATAGTATTCTATATAAAGATATGTTATTATCTATTGTATATTTTTCCATTACGATTGTGAGATTTTGTGTTGTTGTTTTCTGTTTCTTCTCCTACTTCTTTCTTCTTTCCCTCTAATGCTCTGGTATTTCTAGTACTCGATTGCTTGACATGCTATACAGAGGATGTATTGATGTTGATTTTCAAGCATCGAAAATCTGGGCTGTGACACATCTAGGCTTTCCCTTCCACATGTTCCATCCCTCGTCCAAGTCTCCTTGGATCTCACAGATGAAACACATGTACTAGTTGTTTCCACATACCCCATTAAGTATTTAATTCTAATTTTTAAAATACTTAATTAAGCATCCAAACATAGCCAAACAAGAAAATCAAATCATTGTTTTAGCAAACTAAGTAAACAAGCATTCAACAAGGGTTTTCAAACAACACTTAACACATAAAATTCCTTCAACTTAACAAAGACTTTGATGAACTTAAAGTAATAAATAACTCACTTTGGATTCCACACCATCAAACTTTAAGGCAAGGAACTCCAGATCTAAACCATACTTCCTACCAATTTTACTAATTTTGTCACCACGGATTTTGACTATAGCTTCGCTACTGTTTTCTGAAACTTCTTGAAATCTGACTATAGCTCCGGTATACTAGAAGTTAAGATGAAAAGAGGTGGAGATGGCTTCTAGGTGGGCATGGCTTTGGATGGATGGATGGAACTTACTAGCATGTACACGACTTAAGTGGTATATTTTTTGTCGATTATTTCTACCATAACTTTGTTACGCTTTTGGAATTTTTTAAGAGAGACATGGAAGTCGTTAAAAAATGGAAGAAGAGTTTGAAAATGGAGAAGAAAGGCATGACAAAAAGTGAGAAAGCGTGTTGGTATTTGTATGAAAAATTTTGGATTAAAATAATACTTTGTAAAAGACCAAAATACCCTTTGCTTGTACTTTAAGCAAACTAATTTTTTCAAAACTTAACATCACATTTCAAATCATTATTTTATATCATTTTCACTTAAGTATTATGTAAAGAATATAATAAGTATGTTTGTTTGATTTAATGTTTACTTTTAGACTTCTATAACACTTTTTGTCTTTTTATGCTTACTTTTTGTTAATTATATTCTAGAATTCTATAAATATGTTTGGTAAAAGTAAAATTGATTAATGAATTAATTAATACTTACACTATTTGAATATATGTTCATATATAAGAAAATAAAGGTGCAAGAACGTTGCAACAACTTTAAATCTACAAAACATTGATTTTCGACAAAATGTTTTACGATCATATTTTGATATTTCAGTTAAACTATTTATTTCTGTAAACTAAATTTAAAAACAAATTTTTATATCATAATTTAAAATTAGAAATACTTATAAATTGATTAAAATAATTTATTTAACCATTGAAACTTACTTTTCTAAATTCAAGATTTTATCACTTTTGTCAATACAAGCAATTACTCCTATTTTATGTATATTTCTCATTAAAAATCCTATTTAATATTACTTAAATCATAATATATAAAATATTTTATATTTAAAATCACTTTAAATAATATATTTTAAAGTGGTCAAATTCTGGGCCATTACAAACGCCTTACAAAATTTTGGATACAGGCAAAAGACATCAAGGGAAATATGATTGGAAAGTAAGAACTAGGAGGAGGGAGGAAGAAGGAGAACCAAGAGGGGGCATTGGGCATAGGAGGAGGAGGTGTCGCTCTGGGTAGGAATTGCTAAAGGTTGGATCATTTGGCTTTTGGTGATGGTGGGAAATGGTTCTTTGTTCTTATGGATTTGTGTTTGAGTTTGGCATGGATTACAATGAGTTATCTAGGTATCTTATAAGGATATATTATGTATATATATGTTGTATTTGAATTATAAATTTAAAAGTGACATTAAGTAAGTAAATTTATAAATTTTGGACCCCTCTAGCTTTTGAAAGAAAATGACAACTTTATATTGTATAACATCACATCTATTGCCATCATAGTCAGGTGCATGGCCTTGACTTGATGTTTAAATAGTTGTTTAAATTGTGTGTTAAATTGAAGTAGGTTTGAAAGTGTTTGAAGCGAGAATAGTCATTATAACTGCACTTCTAAATCCCTAGGTATTTTTCCCTAGCCTTTTTATAGATGTTTCCGAACACATTTTGAAGTATCTTAAAGTTGGGTTAAAGTTTAAATATATTTTTATAATTGTATATGTATTTCAAAAGAAAAGAGGTTTTATAATATAAAACATGTTTTTGATGAAATTATAAATTTTTTAGTTTCAACTAATATTTTATATAGACATTTAAAACCTATTTGTAAGTATTTTTAAAGTATATATAAGTTTTAAAAAAGGTAATTTATTATGCTTAAGAGTAAAAGCCGATGAGATAGACTTCTCTATTTTTAGGAGTTCAAATTGATGTCGAGTAGGGAAGAAGCAATATAGCTCTAACCTACTGGAATTCCCTCTTGAATAAGTAATAATAAAATTGGAATATCGGGAACGTACCAATCTTGTTGTTTACTTACTTGTTTAAAACGTAATTAAATTTGCCAAACGCTAAAAGCTGACAAAGTAGGTTTATCTATTTTTGGGAGTTAAGATTGATGTCGAGTAGGGATAGAGAAATAAAGCTCTAATGTAACGACCCGCGTAAATTCGATGTTTGAAATGAATTAAATTAATAGGATTTTATTTTAAAATTTAGAAAGAAATAAAAATCTTATTAATTTATATGAAAGAAAATATTGAAATTTGATGTATCAAAGGTAATTAAAATTTGCAAATTAAATTATACATTGCAATTAATAGTAATAGTGGAAATTGTTGCAAGTATTGAATTTGTCAATGGAATAAAATATTGATTTACGGAAATTGAATATAAACGGAGGTAATAAAGTAATGCGGGAAAATAAATGATGTAATTAGTACAATCCTTTTTATTTGTAAACTATTGTAAGGTGTTAATTAATTGAAATATGAAAATTTGGAAATAGATTCAAATTTTATGTTAGATAAATGAATTGCAATAATTAAAGTTAGTAATTAATAGGTTAAAGGGAATACCAATTTATTCATAAATGAATATAAGTAAATGTAACAAAATAAATAGGAAATGCTAATTATTCATAAGTGATGGTTGATGATATAAACGTTACTAACTATTAATGTAGTAACGTAAGATGTAAATGTATTTTCAACGGAAATGTAACCTTATTTCTAGGTAGAAATAGCAGGTAGATTTATGAAATGGAGTTTATGAGATAAATAGAATTGAATGTTTCGTTAGTATGAGTTTAAGGGAATATGGGGTAAATTGATTAAATCAATAAAAGACAATAAATGCAATGATGATGGGTTAGTAATAAAAGTGAATAGGAAAATGATTGTATAGTAAAAATGGAATTCCAACTTGTTGGAATGGAGTAAATACATTTAGTAATAAATTTAGGATAGGAAAACGAAATGGAAATATTGAATTAGTTAATTCGTATATATATATAGAATGGCGATTATTGGATTGTAAATAATAAACTTATTAATGGTGATCAAGAGTTGTGACCACAAGTTATTATGAGTGATACATATATATATTTAATTCAATTCAATTGATCTGGAAATCATTGCATTAAATATAAATTAAATGTTACGTTGAATAAGTTAAGGTAATAAATGGATAATAACGTAAATGTTCTTCATAGATATGATAATTTGAATCTATTGAAATTTATGGATTTGAATATAACATTTTACGTTAATTGGAGATAAAGATGGAAATAGGTAATAATTGCATTAATTTGTAAGTAGAAATAAATCGTTAATGAGAACAAGTATTTAGGATTTACCACCTATTTAGTATATTAAGTTATAACGGAAAATCAATTGCAATAATTAACAATATATTTATTTCATTAATGATAATGATGTAATATTTGAAATATTAAATAGGATGGAATTCAAATGTATATAATGATAGAAATGTGAAATTTAGGGAATAGATTCAAAGTTATAAATGAGTTGTTAAAATAATACATAATAAGTGCAAATTGAATGAATCAATGGGAGCATAGATTTAAGTTTAGAAAACGATATTTTGGTTTAATTAAGTATTGCAAATAAATGAAATTAACGTTTAAATATTTCGTTTATAGAGATTAAACTAAAATTCAAGGATATTAAAATAATAGATTTTGAACCCAACATGGAATCCTTCTACTTAAAATTTTTAGATGGAATAAACATTTGATTATTTAATTGAATAAAGAAAAAGATCTATTTAGTATGTAATTTAATGCTTGTTGAAACCTGTAATTTTATAAACATGTTTGCTTGACTATAAATAAGGATTACAATGTTCACGTATTTATTTAATTGATTTCATCAATTAGGGTCTGTTTTGAAGTGGAAGATTAAAATTAATTGGAAATAAATTTATTAAAATCTTTCAATTGAAAAAGGAAAAGAAACAAAGTGCAATTAATAAAATTTATGTAAGAATGTTTTCATTATGAATGTACATTATTTGGAAATATAAGAATTGATTTAATATTGTATAAGTTGATCATTTAGAATATAAGAATGTTTACATTATGAATTGCAAGTAACAAATTAAGGAAAATAAAAGAATGTTGAGGAAATAAAGCAAACGTTTCCATTCTAAATAAAAGGAAGTGGAGAAATTAACACTGCAATGGATAGACTTATCAGCTTTTAATTTACATCTAAATTTGTTTAGATCAATTTGGAAATTAATAAAATTGTGGATATATTTTGAAACATAAACGAAACGTCTAGATTTACATTTGTAAATACGTTTAAAATAAAATGTAAATGATAAGGAATTTATTTATTTCCTAAATCCATAACGTGTGTAATTAATATTATTTATCTTTTGGGACCACCTCCGTTTGCACGTTAAAATTCGTGCACACCTATTCTTTTGCGATCTATCTATAAATAGGCGGTGAAACCCTAGCCTCCATCTTCATTCCTCTGTATAGTCTCTTCTTCAACTTCTTCTCTTCTTCAATGGCAATAGACAATTTCTAGATCCAGTTTCAATCCAAATAAAAGTCAAAATTCAAACTCCTCTAAAAATTCCAGAAAAATTATATGTTGGAGTTCTCAGAATACGCAATCTACTGGTGGTGTTCGTTTTCCGTTTTGGGTTCGGTCTGGAAACATATTCGCGTGCTCCTGTAGCCAAAGCGCGTGGAAGACGATAGTGACGTGGCTAGTATTTAATTAAGGTTTGTTTTGTTTTATAATTTATTTTGATTTTCAAATCGTTTAAATCGCATAACTTTTTCATACGACCTCGGATTCACGCGAAACTTTTTTTGTTAGGATCGTAATTAAATTCCGAACAGTTTGGAACTAGTTTGGACCAATTTGGAGAACGTCGAATTTTTGGGTTTAAATCGGATTTAAATTCGATTTAAATTTAAAAGGTGAGTGTTTTAACCCACTCACAACTTCTAAAAGTTTTTATGTTTGTTAAATTTATTTTAGATATGAGTAGAAATTTATTTATAACTGTTTGGCATGTTTTGTTCATCATATTTGCTAAATCGCGTTATTTAATTTAACAGTTAATTTATTTTATTTATTGCGTATTAATTGACAGTTAGAATTTATTTATTTGCATAGGAACTGCTAGTAAACAGTTATAAAATTTATTACTAAATATAAACTGTTAGTTTAATAGTTGATTAAATTTATTTTTGAATATAACCGCTAGTTATTACCTGATATATATTATCAGATATATATTGATATTGAATTATTATTGGATGATGATTGTGATTTGGATGATGGATTATGTTGATGAATGGATGTTTTATTTTATATCATTAAACTGCAAGTTATCATGCATTTTTCGTTTCATTCGGGATTGTGGTTTGAAATGATATACAACCGCAAATTTTTATTTTTAAATTGCGGATTGAAATGATAAATATCCTTATCACTTGACCATAAGATAGAAAATTATATACAGGCACCGTGGTCTATATATAAATTATTTTAAAGTGATTTCTATGGTTTGGATGGGATACGGTTTATAAAAATTTGATTTTGATATTTCATAAAATATTATTCTTCGATATATATACATATGAAGTTAAAATTTTGAAAATTAAGTTGTGTATAAACCTGTTGAATAAAAATGAAAAATTGAGAAAATGGAATTTGGAAATTTATCTTATATGTTTAAGTTTGGAAATTTTAAGGTATGATATTTATAACTGGATTTTCCAAGATGAATTAAAAATGAAAATTCTAGTATAAAGTAAATTTGAGAAAATATTTAATTGCTAGAAATTGGAGTTTTATTTATGGAATTTATATGAATATTCAAGACTAAATAATAGAATATTAATTGTTGAAAGAAGAAAATACAACCTTAGTTTTGAAATATTAATACTCCAAATGGATATATATATATATAGAAATTGAAGGGGTTTTTGGAACTTGAAGTGATATTTAAATTATGGTTTAAACTTTAAATAAAGTAATATATTTGAAAAGCCATGGAAATTATTTTTCTTTACAAAGTAACTTTAAAGTTAAACCATTTATCTTACATTCGTTGAATATCCAAACCATTAAAGTTTTAGAAGTTATGGTTTTAAAATTTTGAATTTCGAAATATTATGCTTTGAAAGTATATTTCAAATATTTGGTTTCCAGATATTTTAAATTTTAAACCAGCATGATTTTGGAAAAGAATTATATTTGAGATAAAATGATATCATATTGTTTTGGGTTTAAATTGATATCGTATTCATAGTTTTGAAATGGAAAATTTTATTCTGGGTTTAAAGTATAAACTATTTTTAAATGCCCGCGGTGTTATAATAACGATGGGTTGGCAAAGAGACCGGGATCGGATATGGACATACTCTCTGTCGATACCGAAAACCACTTTGACTAACCGTGTACGCGGTGGAGATTCCAGAATGAAGTAGGTGGTGGTGACGTTTCCTGTAAGGTAAATACGTGGACCCGACTCCCGTGAGTTGGCATAAGGTGGCTAAAACAGGAGTGATTCTCGGGCCAATGAGGTCATACCTCTGATCGGACGCTCCTCTTCGATATTATACTTTGACTTTGGATTGATTCAGTGGCCTCTTCTATTTTTGATTTTGGGGGAGTTTATTCGAGGTGGGCGGTAACTGCGGCTACGCGTTTCCACCAGCCCGGATAGCAATTGGTATATCTACCCTGGCATTGCCTAGTTGTGCCGTGTCACCTACCATACCGAGCCTTTACTACGAGTTTTGTTTTGTACCATACCTATGGAGTGCCCTCTGACGACGCCCAGTACGGGGGAGATTACGGTACTGTATAGATTATGCGAATATATTCTGTGTTAAGGGCTATATGGGTAACCCCTTAACGCTATTAAAAAGTTAGTTTATTTTACAATTAGACACTATTATAATAGTGCAATATACTACATAGTAAATAGTATAATGGATCCTTAGGAGATGTAAATCCCGAGCATCTCTTGAGTTAGTGCACTCATATTTACTCCTGTTGATTTAACTCACATAAGATCTTTTAGTTCTGACTTGAGTGTTTTGTCTTTTCAATTCGCTCGGGTCAGTCCGAGCGTTTCAGGATTTGAGGATTTAGCTCTGGAGGACGAAGACGAAGATTTGTATTACTAGTATCTACTATATTATTCCACTACACCATTTAATTCCGCTGCATTGTTATTGGTATGTGTAACTCTGATATGTAGTATATAAATGTTTTGTAAACAGATTTATAAACTATACATTTTATTATTATATTTTATCCTTCCGCTGCGAGGTTCTGTTTCTTTTATTTCTTTCTAGTTTTTCTTATTTACCCCATAACAATCCACCCTTCCGTATGGTTGAACTGGCACGTGTGTCGGTTTAAATCGTGCGAAAAGGCGGGACGTTACAGTTGGTATCAGAGCTTTGGTTTAGCGATAAACCTTGGCTTTGTGGGGTTTGACTCTTTGTTAACAGGGTAGTAATACCCTATGGGAGTCGCTGAGTGTATATATATGAGAGAGCGTACTTGTTAGTGTTATAAAAAGGTTTTAATATTGTGTTAATCTGTTCCGTTTTGTATTTATAAATTCTGGTTGATGCATGGGACGCTGTGTAATCAATAGGGGTTTCTAAACACTAAATAGGACAGACCGACATAATATCTGTTTTAATATAGGTGAATGAAATAATTTTTCCTATTATATTTTCTATATATAAAATAAAATTTTCAATCTATATCTATATTTGGCTGCAATAGATTGGTTGTTAGGTGATAAAGTGTATAATTAATAATATAAGTTAGATTGGCAAATAAGATTGATGAAATTTGGAAATTTAGAACTTAAGTTCCGGGGTTTTGAAATTTCTTTCGAATAAATTTTGGAATATAATAATATTATTTATAAGTATTTTCTGATATAAATATTTCAATATAATTCGGAAAAATTGTTTTAAAGAAGATTTCGAAAAAATAAGTTTTGTACTTTCCTCCCTGTTGCAGGAAAATAATTTCGGTGATGAGTGCACGCATCATCGACTTTCATTTTCGAGTTTCGAAGTGGGAAGACCACTGTAGAAATTTACTGCAGAATTGTTTAAGAAATTTTTATCGTTTTAATTATAATTGGATATATATATGTTAATAATAGATATCTATCTATTATTTTAAATGGTTTAAAAATTAAACCCGGTATTTGGTTCTTAAGTTCCAGTTAATTAATAGTTCAATTAAGTGTAGAAATTGGAACCTTTAATTAAAGTAAAAATTTAATACAATAGGAAGATAAGTAATGTAAATAAACGATTGTAAACATTATTAAATGAATTAATGAACTTCTTTATTTATAAGAATTGATGTATAAAGTTGCAAATTTAGTGTAGTTAAATTGTTACCATTATTAAATATAATAGAAATGTAAGCATTAAATAAATGAATGAAATTAAAAGTAAGTTGAAATTGTAATTTATAAAACAAATATATATAATTATTAAACCATTAATTAATTAAGGGAATTGAGAAGAAACTTATATAATTTTCACTTACATTCTTAAAGCATATATATAACTTACCATATAATAAAAGTTGCAATGTTAGTAAGAAAATGTAAGGGGAAATCTTATAAGTGAAGCTTGAGGTAATAAAGGTATTCAATGAATTTGCTGTTACAAAATAAGAATTAAATGTATAAACTTAAGTTAAAATGGAAATTTTAAGTATTATAAATAGATGATTATAAACTTAAGTAAATAAAACGGAATGCAAATATAATGAATATTGTAATAAATGAAAAATGAAAATTGTAAGTAATGAAGGAATCACTCAATAAATGAAAGAAAAGAAATTAAACAACTAAAGCATGAAATAAATGTATAATAAGTTAATTTGGTTGTTGGTTTGAATTGTTATTGTTTGACTTATGGTTAGTTGGGCAAGAGAATTTGAAGTTGTTGGATGAATAAATAATCTATCGTTGTTCCATCTAAGACTGTTGAGTAAAGGATGCACTTGATAGTTATTTTCATTCCATAAAATTTCAAGTTTTGAACCCGAACAACTATTTGTTTGTTGTGTTAAATGGTTGCTTTGTCTTGTGTATGTATGATGTTTGTAAAGTTGATGGTTGTTGTATTGATTGGTTGATTAATGGTTGAAACCGCTTAAATATTTCACTTTATATAAATTGTAACCCTTTGGATTATATAAGAAAATGCAGTATCTTGGAAATATTTTGGAAATGTTTTTCCAAACTTTAATAATTTAAATATAAAGGATTAAATAGTTATAAATAGGATATCTTATTTAAAGTGATTAATTTTGTAAATTTAATTGTTTATAAGTTAAATATTTTAGATAAGATGTATTGTATTTAATTTTTCCCTTCTTTTCCTTTTCGAGGACGAAAAGTTTTGAGTGGGGGAGAGTGTAATGACCCGCGTAAATTCGATGTTTGAAGCGAATTAAATTAATAGGATTTTATTTTAAAATTTAGAAAGAAATAAAAATCTTATTAATTTATATGAAAGAAATATTGAAATTTGATGTATCAAAGGTAATTAAAATTTGCAAATTAAATTATATATTGCATTTAATAGTAATAGTGGAAATTGTTGCAAGTATTGAATTTGTCAATGGAATAAAATATTGATTTACGGAAATTGAATATAAACGGAGGTAATAAAGTAATGCAAGAAAATAAATAATGTAATTAGTACAATCCCTTTTATTTGTAAACTATTGTAAGGTGTTAATTAATTGAAATATGAAAATTTGAAAATAGATTCAAAATTTATGTTAGATAAATGAATTGCAATAATTAAAATTAGTAATTAATAGGTTAAGGGAATACCAATTTATTCATAAATGAATATAAGTGAATGTAACAAAATAAATAGGAAACGCTAATTATTCATAAGTGATGGTTGATGATATAAACGTTACTAACTATTAATGTAGTAACGTAAGATGTAAATGTATTTTCAACGGAAATGTAACCTTATTTCTAGGTAGAAATTGCAGGTAGATTTATGAAATGGAGTTTATGAGATAAATAAAATTGAATGTTTCGTTAGTATGAGTTTAAGGGAATATGGGGTAAATTGATTAAATCAATAAAAGACAATAAATACAATGATGATGGGTTAGTAATAAAAGTGAATAGGGAAATGATTGTATAGTAAAAATGGAATTCCAACTTGTTGGAATGGAGTAAATACATTTAGTAATAAATTTAGGATAGGAAAACAAAATGGAAATATTGAATTAGTTAATTCGTATATATATATATAGAATGGCGATTATTGGATTGTAAATAATAAACTTATTAATGGTGATCAAGAGTTGTGACCATAAGTTAGTATGAGTGATACATATATATTTAATTCAATTCAATTGATTTTGAAATCATTGCATTAAATATAAATTAAATGTTACGTTGAATAAGTTATGGTAATAAATGGATAATAACGTAAATGTTCCTCATAGATATGATAATTTGAATCTATTGAAATTTATGGAATTTGAATATAACATTTGACGTTAATTGGAGATAAAGATGGAAATAGGTAATAATTGCATTAATTTGTAAGTAGAAATAAATCGTTAATGAGAACAAGTATTTAGGATTTACCACCTATTTAGTATATTAAGTTATAACGGAAAATCAATTGCAATAATTAACAATATATTTATTTCATTAATGATAATGACGTAATATTTGAAATATTAAATAGGATGGAATTCAAATGTATATAACGATAGAAATGTGAAATCTGGGGAATAGATTCAAAGTTATAAATGAGTTGTTAAAATAATACATAATAAGTGCAAATTGAATGAATCAATGGGAGCATAGATTTAAGTTTAGAAAACGATATTTTGGTTTAATTAAGTATTGCAAAATAAATGAAATTAACGTTTAAATATTTTGTTTATAGAGATTAAACTAAAATTCAAGGATATTAAAATAATAGATTTTGAACCCAACATGGAATCCTTCTACTTAAAATTTTTAGATGGAATAAACATTTGATTATCTAATTGAATAGAGAAAAAGATTTATTTAGTATGTAATTTAATGCTTGTTGAAACTTGTAATTTTATAAACATGTTTGCTTGACTATAAATAAGGATTACAATGTTCACGTATTTATTTAATTGATTTCATCAATTAGGGTCTGTTTTGAAGTGGAAGATTAAAATTAATTGGAAATAAATTTATTAAAATCTTTCAATTGAAAAAGGAAAAGAAACAAAGTGCAATTAATAAAATTTATGTAAGAATGTTTTCATTATGAATGTACATTATTTGGAAATATAAGAATTGATTTAATATTGTATAAGTTGATCATTTTAGAATATAAGAATGTTTACATTATGAATTGCAAGTACAAATAAGCATTTTAAGGAAAATAAAAGAATGTTGAGGAAATAAAGTGAACGTTTCCATTCTAAATAAAAGGAAGTGGGGAAATTAACACTGCAATGGATAGACTTATCAGCTTTTAATTTACATCTAAATTTGTTTAGATCAATTTGGAAATTAATAAAATTGTTGATATATTTTGAAACGTAAACGAAACGTCTAGATTTACATTTGTAAATACGTTTAAAATAAAATGTAAATGATAAGGAATTTATTTATTTCCTAAATCCATAACGTGTGTAATTAATATTATTTATCTTTTGGGACCACCTCCGTTTGCACGTTAAAATTCGTGCACACCTATTCTTTTGCGATCTATCTATAAATAGGTGGTGAAACCCTAGCCTCCATCTTCATTCCTTTGTATTGTCTCTTCTTCAACTTATTCTCTTCTTCAATGGCAACAGACAATTTCTAGATCCAGTTTCAATCCAAATAAAAGTCAAAATTCAAACTCCTCTAAAAATTCCAGAAAAATTATATGTTGGAGTTCTCAGAATACGCAATCTACTGGTGGTGTTCGTTTTCCGTTTTGGCTTCGGTCTGGAAACATATTCGCGTGCTCATGTAGCCAAAGCGCGTGGAAGATGATAGTGATGTGGCGAGTATTTAATTAAGGTTTGTTTTGTTTTATAATTTATTTTGATTTTCAAATCGTTTAAATCGCATAACTATTTCATACGATCCCGGATTCACGCGAAACTTTTTTTGTTAGGATCGTAATTAAATTCCGGACTGTTTGGAACTAGTTTGGACCAATTCGGAGACCGTCGAATTTTTGGGTTTAAATCGGATTTAAATTCGATTTAAATTCAAAAGGTGAGTGTTTTAACCCATTCACAACTTCTAAAAGTTTTTATGTTTGTTAAATTTATTTTAGATATGAGTAGAAATTTATTTATAACTGTTTGGCATGTTTTGTTCATCATACTTGCTAAATCGCGTTATTTAATTTAACTGTTAATTTATTTTATTTATTGCATATTAATTGACAGTTAGAATTTATTTATTTGCATAGGAACTGCTAGTAAACAGTTATTAAATTTATTACTAAATATAAACTGTTAGTTTAATAGTTGATTAAATTTATTTTTGAATATAACCGCCAGTGATTACCTGATATATAATATCAGATATATATTGATATCGAATTATTATTGGATGATGATTGTGATTTGGATGATGGATGATGTTGATGAATGGATGTTTTATTTTATATCATTAAACTGCAAGTTATCATGCATTTTTCGTTTCATTCGGGATTGTGGTTTGAAATGATATACAACCGCAAATTTTTATTTTTAAATTGCGGATTGAAATGATAAATATCTGTATCACTTGACCATAGGATAGAAAATTATATACAGGCACCGTGGTCTATATATAAATTATTTTAAAGTGATTTCTATGGTTTGGATGGGATACGGTTTATAAAAATTTGATTTTGATATTTTATAAAATATTATTCTTCGATATATATACATATGAAGTTAAAAATTTGAAAATTAAGTTGTGTATAAACCTGTTGAATAAAAATGAATAATTGAGAAAATGGAATTTGGAAATTTATCTTATATGTTTAAGTTTGGAAATTTTAAGGTATGATATTTATAACTGGATTTTCCAAGATGAATTAAAAATGAAAATTCTAGTATAAAGTAAATTTGAGAAAATATTTAATTGCTAGAAATTGGAGTTTTATTTATGGAATTTATATGAATATTCAAGACTAAATAATAGAATATTAATTGTTGAAAGAAGAAAATCCAACTTTAGTTTTGAAATATTAATACTCCAAATGGATATATATATATATATATATATATATATATATATATATAGAAATTGAAGGGTTTTTGGAACTTGAAGTGATATTTAAATTGTGGTTTAAACTTTAAATAAAGAAATATATTTGAAAAGCCATGGAAATTATTTTTCTTTACAAAGTAACTTTAAAGTTAAACCATTTATTTTACATTTGTTGAATATCCAAACCATTCAAGTTTTAGAAGTTATGGTTTTAAAATTTTGAATTTTGAAATATTATGCTTTGAAAGATATTTCAAATATTTGGTTTCCAGATATTTTAAATTTTAAACCAGCATGATTTTGGAAAAGAATTATATTTGAGATAAAATGATATCGTATTGTTTTGGGTTTAAATTGATATCGTATTCATAGTTTTGAAATGGAAAATTTTATTCTGGTTTTAAAGTATAAACTATTTTTAAATGACCGCGGTGTTATAATCACGATGGGTTGGCAATGAGACCGGGATCGGATATGGACATACTCTCTGTCGATACCGAAAACCACTTTGACTAACCGTGTACGCGGTGGAGATTCCAGAATGAAGTAGGTGGTGGTGACGTTTCCTGTAAGGTAAATACGTGGACCCGACTCCTGTGAGTTGGCATAAGGTGGCTAAAACAGGAGTGATTCTCGGGCCAATAAGGTCATACCTCTGATCGGACGCTCCTCTTCGATATTATACTTTGACTTTGGATTGATTCAGTGGCCACTTCTATTTTTAATTTTGGGGGAGTTTGTACGAGGTGGGCGGTAACTGCGGCTACGCGTTTCCACCAGCCCGGATAGCAATTGGTATATCTACCCTGGCATTGCCTAGTTGTGCTGTGTCACCTACCATACCAAGCCTTTACTACGAGTTTTGTTTTGTACCATACCTATGGAGTGCCCTCTGACGACGCCCAGTACGGGGGAGATTACAGTACTGTATAGACTATGCGAATATATTCTGTGTTAAGGGCTATATGGGTAACCCTTTAACGCTATTAAAAAGTAAGTTTATTTTACAATTAGACACTATTATAATAGCGCAATATACTACATAGTAAATAGTTTAACGGATCCTTAGGAGATGTAAATCCCAAGCATCTCTTGAGTTACTGCACTCATATTTACTCCTGTAGATTTAACTCACATAAGATCTTTTAGTTCTGACTCGAGTGTTTTGTCTTTTCAATTCGCTCGGGTCAGTCCGAGCGTTTCAGGATTTGAGGATTTAGCTCTGGAGGACGAAGACGAAGATTTGTATTACTAGTATCTACTATATTATTCCACTACACCATTTAATTCCGCTGCATTGTTATTGGTATGTGTAACTCTGATATGTAGTATATAAATGTTTTGTAAACAGATTTATAAACTATACATTTTATTATTATATTTTATCCTTCCGCTGCGAGATTCTGCTTCTTTTATTTCTTTCTCGTTTTTCTTATTTACCCCATAACAATCCGTCCTTCCGTATGGTTGAACTGGCACGTGTGTCGGTTTAAATCGTGGGAAAAGGCGGGACGTTACATCTAACCTATCGGGCTTCCCTTTTGAATGAGTAATAGTTAAGTCGGAAATGGCAGAAATGGGCAAATCATATTGTTTGTTACTTGTTTATTGAAATTATTAATACTATACTTAAAACTAAAAGCCGATGATTAAGCTTATCTATTTGTGAGATTCAAGAATGAAGTGTCTAGGTAAGGCTTTCATGCAACCTGTGCTCTAACTTAACAGGCTTCACCGTTCGATAAGGAATAGCAGGTTGAAATGTTGAAAACAAGTTAAGTATACAAACATTGACTTATATAGGAAATTTTTTAACTGGATAATAGATTAGTCGACTACCGAATATAACTTATTATTAACTTAGATCTTTAATATGAATGTTTTAGAGATAATACATGTATGGAATGGTTTTGAATTTGTTGTGATAATTTCTTTTAACATTCGTCTTTATCCTTTTTTATTAAACTTACGAATGTAAATAGATCTTCAAAAGAATGTTTCAAAGATATGCATAAGTGAAATGGTTCTGGGTTTGTAGTGACAATATTTAAGTAACATTTGTCTTAAATCTTTTGGATAGATTTGTGAAAGCACTTAGATCTTTAAAATAGATATTTTAAAGGAAGCTATAATTAAGGAATATTTGGAAAAAGATAGAAAAAGTAAAGGTTTAAAGTAAGAAATCTTGTAAATGATTTGTGATTATACTTTTACCATTTGAGATAACTATATGAATACTTTTTAAACATAGAAAATTAAATGTTTAAAGTAAGAACCTTGCTAATGATTCATGAATATACTTATAACATTTGAGATAAGTACATGAATACGTTTTAAAGTATTGAAAGAGTACAAAAAGTAAATGTTTAAAGTACGAAATATTGTTAATGATTTGTGAATATACGTATACCATTTGAGATAAGTATATAGATATTGAAATAGTACAAATGAATAGTAGAAATTCATAAACGATGTTTTATTAAGTGAAAGAACTTTTACCAATAAAAGAGGTTTTAATTAATAAAAGATTAATTAAACAAAAAAGGGGTTAGAAGTTTCTTATGTGTCGCTTTGTGTGACTTAATTGTACTTTGTATGTTTACTCATTTATGGAAAACATTTAGTGGTATACTTAGGACTAAAAGCCGATGAAGAAAGCTTGTCTATCTATAGGAATTAAGACTGAGGTTTATGTAGGGATATGAGCAATAGAGCTCTAACCTACCGGCTTCACTCTTGATCGAGGGATAGTGTGATATAAAAATATTGAAAAGGTGATAAATATACGAGACTTGGTTCCCATATGCGATCGCCCTCACTATCATTAAATGACAAAATTCATCAATTCAATCTTCAAGAGATCGGGATCGTCAAGTGTTTTACTTATCGAAAAACCACTTCAAGATTTAATACGTGCTCTGTTCCTTAGAAGTGGATCTATTCTATAACAACCTGAATCCCAGTGGGTCTGGATTTTTTGAAAAGATGCTAAAATCCAAGCCCACCGAAACTCGAGTTGGATACCTGGTATCCTGCAAAATAGGCAAAGATAAATATATCAGAGCTCAGATAAATATATCATAGCGGAGCTGAATAAAATATAATAGTAAGTAAATAGTCACCAATAAAATAACACTTTTTAAACAAGTGTCTCAAAACTGGAAAATCTCTGCCATCCCTAACCTGTAGGATGTTATGAGGGGGTCGAAACTAAAGTTCTGGTGAATGGACAAATTATACACTTCTAAGCTTAATTCTACATGTACCCTTTTATTTCCATTTACTCTCGCCTTAGTGTGTGAATCGTGCTCATCTACTCCCTAGTAGATTAAAACCTAATAACTGATATATATATATATATATATATATATATATATATATACCCCTTGACTGCATCGGTCCTAGATACTACCCACAGTACCTTCTGTATCCTCCTCGTAAAGGACTCTATCGTCTTGCCAATATGGCGTTCTGTGACTACATCTATAAAGGACCGCCTCATAAGGCCTATAATATAGATGTTCTGTCATCTACTATGAAAATGTAAAACTGCGTCCGCACTAGTCTATACTAATGCTTGGACATCCACAATGTACCACCTAGTGCATACCTTGAGGACTATACGTAATCGTTCTTTCTACTCCCTGAATCCCACCTAACAAGGTCCACCTTGTAAGGAACTCGGTCGGGGATTTTCTATTTCTGTAAAGGAATGCCATGTTTGGCCTACAATATAGATATTTTATTTGGTCTACCGTTTTCTTATCATGACTACGCCCCCATACAGCCACCCATCAACTAATCGAAAGACCTCTAAAGAGCTAAGCGATTGTGTCCTACTGCAAACAATCTAAACATCCAATTGGCTGGGCCCCTCATCCAATGTCTCGATAGTGAAAGGTTCATTGGAATGTTGGTTTAACTCTAGTCTTTCCCAAACTCACTTCTTGGCTTTGATGTTGGCCAGTTATCTGCATTCGACTAACCTTTTTGGTCATGCCCACTTAAACTTACTTGCAAGTACCGGGACAAACGAATATCCTACTCCAAACGTCAACCCCTTTTGACTGCCAACAATGGTCCTACTATGCAAAAAGTAGTCTTGGCATACTTTTTTGATGGAACACCTATAGACTTGCCTCTGGAGGACTGCTCCGTTAGCCTGCCCAGAAGGCCATACTAGAGTACCCTCATGTCTCGTTGATGTCTTGTACGTCCTTCTAGCCCAAAATAACTAAGTTGGACGTTCTTGTTCTGTGCTGAAATCTGTGGAGAATTGCTTTGTTAGATTCTTCATCCTTTAGGCTGCTTCAAACGCATCTCACTCTTTTATTAGACCTTAAGTCTGATCTTTTAGTTTGCATTTAGTCTACTTTTCTTATTTTGTTAGCTACTTATTTACCCTAATTAGCCTAATCTTGTCCCAGCCTGACCTAACTATTGTGAGACCAACAATTCCTGACTGAAAGGGAATGTCAATTGCATGGGGCCACTTCTATTATCTTGCTTATTAACTTAATTTAAGTCTTAAGTTTATTAAAATAAGCCTCTTCTATTATATCTTGCTCATTAACTTAATTTAATTCTTAAATAAGTCTTTTCTATTCTTTATGCTTAATTATAACCTGTGTTATAATCTTACTTGTAATTGTCACTTTTATTTTCTTTTATAATCTATGCATTATAAATATAATTACAAGTGTCTATTTTCTATTCTAGTGTTCCTTCATTTATGATGATGCTGAATTCTCTTTAATTCTACGTCCGATTGTCACAAATTTACTTATCATAATAACCACTTTGCTTTTATTCTATTATCTACGCAGTAAATGCAGACCTAGGTACATTTCTATTTATAGCTTCAAGTCATATCTAATAATTAATTTTATTCCTTCAATTCTTTACTTTATTTTCTTATATTCTAGAAAGTAGTTCTATTCTATTTGGTTGGTTATGAAAAATTGTATTAAAAATCCATTTTCGTGTTTTAATACTAAATGATGCTATAAACTATAATCCGTAACTGCAAGATATTTTCTTTATTATTTCTTTTACTTTTTGGATAGTGCAAAATATAGTAGTTTCTCAATTTTACACTAATTCTCTTTTTCCTCCTGTTATTCTTGCAATTAAGTTTATCATCATCTTTTAAATATTAAACAATGTATATGTATTCTCTTTTCTAAACCAAACAATTAATCAATCTCTTATTTCCTTATCAGGTTATTAAAATTTCCCTTTTATTTTATCTATCCTTTTTTTGGCATAACTTACTGCAAATTTCTATTTTTCTCTTATTATTTCAGCTTTTCTTAGTTACAGCTAATTTTTGTAAATCTAGTGTTCTTTTGTTTTGGTCTGTATTTGCGAATTCTTCTTGTTACTATTTTATCCGTGTAAAAAGGAATAAAAAGAAGCTAAAATTTACAGGCTAAATTTCAAATTTTAAATAGATGTAAACAATTATAAATTTCTTACTTTTAGGCTTATGCCTTTCTCTAACTGTCAAGCCTAATATTATTTATATTTAATTGGATTACAATTTCCCTTTTTTCCATATAAATAATAACTAAATATAATCTCTCATATACAATTTACAGTCTTAGCATAACTAATTAACAAAATAAATTACTGAAATAAACACATAATGAAAATATATAACGGGGTCTAATGATAATATATCATAAACATAATATATATAATTAGATCCACTCACTTAGAAAGAAAACACTCCAAGTTCTAGATCTGATTTTTAACCCGGTTCCATAATCCATAGCATTCCTTATTGCAACCCTATTTGGATCCATAAGTTGGGATTTATATGGATTTAGAAATCCGGATCTAATTGAAGAAAAATAAAATAAATAAACCATAGAACCAGATCTGAGAACTTTGCCTCATTCGGACAACTTTATTTGAACATCACTATTTTAGACCTATAATTTCTATCTCCAACTTGTAATTCAGCAGGCATAAATCTAAAGTAGCTAATTTTTGAAGAATTGGAGGAGAAAGAAGAGTGGCAGGGCTTTCGCAACCATGTAGAAAAATATGAGTTTGAAGGCTGGCTCTGCCTCGTTATTTATAGGAAGTCAAAACAGTGTCGTCCGTCCGCTCAAAACGATGCTAATCAGGTCGTTTAAAAGGGTGCAAGAGTAGCGCGCTTGATTTATTTTTAAACATTTTACTTATTATAAACGTTTAATGTTTAATTGTTTCATATTAGTTCCAATTAACTCTCATTAATTCTCTGATTTAATGCTCTTTATGAAGCACGTCTATTTTGGATTTTAAATGTGCCTTATTTGTTTTATTAAATGTTATTTATAAATGTTAACTTTTAAACGTTATAAATTATAATCATTTAACTTTATTTTATGTTGCTTGTTTATTCTAATTAATCACCACCAATTGCTTGATTAATTTCCCAATATAAAACTTGACTATTTTGAATTTAACATGTGACCAATTAATTTGAATTAATTTTCTCCAATAACTGATTTGATTACATTGCTTGTAAATGTTAATTAATTGCCTTTAATTACCAATATCATTGAATTTCCTTTGTGATGGCAATGTTAATTACTTACCTTTACGATGCCCGACTATTTTAAAATTCAAATGCGCGTTATTTCTGGAATTTCATACTTACATATATTTATTTATAATAAATATATTTATGTACATTTACATGTATAATTGTTTCTTGATACAAAACTTCGAACGTCCATAACTTGTTCTTACGAACTCCGTTCGAGACATATTATATATGTAAATTGATCAGTAAATCACCACGAACACAATGGAATAAGTTTTAGGGAAAAATTCCGACAATTCCAAAATTATTTATTTTCACTTTTCATAATTATTTGATTATTTAATTATATAAAAATATAGGGTGTTACATTCTCCCATCCTTAAGGGAAATTTCGTCCCTGAAATTTTGCAAGGGCTAAACTATGCAATTCCTCGCATTACTCGCATCCATTTCGTGTACATGCCATTGAAAAAAGTGCAATACATCTTAAAATATATGCATATACAAGAATTTCTAAGTGGCACCTCTTATATGAATGCTTTTCCTTTTAGAAATTCCTTTCAAAACATGACATACACATTCTAAATATACTTGCGATTTCTATATGAATGCAATCTTTTAAAAACTCAAAACATTTTTCATCCAATTTTTTCCACATTCCTACTGAATAGGAGCATAGTTCAACAAATTTTACGTCCAAACCTACCACATAACTTTAAATTTTTAGAAAATTCTAATTTTCCAAATTCGATTTTTATGTTTTAAAGAAGATGGAAAATGGAAAAACATCACATTTCTCCATTTTACTTTTGCATACCTCTCTATCCGCACTTGGAACTTATGCTGCTATCCTATAAAATCTCTATTTTCTTTCCCAAACATGGTTTACGTAAGAAATATTTTTCTTTTCAAACTTTTTCCCAAGCTTAATTTATGGGAAAGATGTATTTTTCTGTTGCAATTCTCATTCATTTCATTGACGTTTCTGTTGCTTTCTTTAGATATTACTATTTTTCTTTTGGTTACCTTTTATATGCTTTTGTTCTTCTTTTAATAAATAAACTAAGCACAACTATCATCTAGGGCTAGGAGGTATAGGACCATGTCCACTCTGACAAAGGAAGGTCCTACAATAGGAATCCAAGTAACTCATATGCTCCTCTTGCCGCCTATTACTTGTTACCAACTTACGCTGTATTACTCATGACGAATAAGATCTATTCATGTTTTTTTATTCCATGCTTAAAAAGGAATAACTAAGTCCCATTAATTGCAATGTATCAAGATTTCGATCTATGCAATCTCTATCTAAAAATGCAACTAAGCTTGAGGAAATTTTCTCTTTACCTTTCATTTTTTCCCCAACTAAGGTCTACCTATCCAAATCATGTGTGTCTTACCTTCTTACTAATATCTTTTCACTATCATTCTGTAGTCTACACACATGAAGCAACATTTCTAGGTTTTTACTAGTGTCCTATACACCTTATAGGAACTTTTATTATTACTACTAGGAGTAATTGCTGTTATAGCCTTACACTTTTCCCGTTACATATAAGAAATGATTTTTGTCTCCTCCATATTTAAAACTAGTTTGGTTTGGTCTTTATCATTTTCCTTCAAAAATTAAAGCTTCTAAATTTTTGAAATGTCAAATCCCAAAATTCTTGCCTTTGAAAATGTTATTTTGAATTTTCTGTTAAATTCATAAGTACTTGGTTACTTAAAATTTTACCTTTTCAAAAACTTATTTACTTTTCCACCAAACCATTTTTCTTTAAAACATGTCTTGCTTGTTCTTAAAACATTTTTCTTTTTTCTTGACTTCAAAAAAATGTCCTCACATGTTTTCAAAATATTTTATTTTCATAGATTTTCAAATTTACGAAAACTGGAGTAGATGAGAACAATTATTTTATCAAAAATTTCCTAATTTTTCTACTTTTCCAATTACTTAACCTTGGAGGAGTTTCTAACTTACTAACTTAACTATTTCATACCTTAATGTATTGGAATTACTTTCTCTTATGAGAAACCATTAACGCTAAAACCTTCTATGAAGCTTTTAAAGGAGCATTTATGTTTATGTGAAATTATAAGGAATTTATTATTTATTTTATCGAAATAGGCTATACAAAATATGATGCTTTCCATACCTTGTGCATCCCTTTCATGTATTACATATAACTTACACACAACATCTTTATTTGTGACTTATAGAAAATTATATCATTATTCATTTCATTCCAATAAACTAAAGTCTGTTTATTCTATATTCATTTATTTAAGATGTTTCCTACTAAATTCACTAATTTAACATGCATTATTTTTCAAAATTGCTTTAATATTTGCATAACTAGAAAATATTTTCATATACTTATTTAAATAACAAGTGTACATACAAACCACTTTACAAATTATCTCCAATACTTTTTTGTGTCAAAGCAGATGTTGCGTAAAACACCGCTACTACAACCCAAAAATGCTAATATTGGATTCAATTAAAATAAATTTAAATAAATCCCATATGCTTATGTAAGAAAATTTACTTTGAGAGTCACCTACTATAACAATAGTGTCATCGTCTATGCTTCCTTTATTTTTACCGAAAACATTTATTACAACAATAAATGTTGTAACTTACTTTTCGATACTTAATGTAACGACCCGAAAATTTCGATCCTGAAAATTCAAAATAGTTAGAAAAGAAAACGAAAGAGAAAGAAGAAGAAATAGGATCAAAACACAGAAACCTCACATTTGCAGCGGATCAAAATATAATATCACATAATAACAGTTTACAAGAATAACTGTATCAATACACTTATATTTATATACATCAGAGTTATAACTATCACCAATCACTAGACAGTTTGAAACAACATGTCTAAGTTATGCAATAGCATATCACAACGGGAAACACTCCATACGTTCTTTCCCTCCAGCTCGCCTCCCGAGCTCTAGAACGTCCATACCTGAAAATCTGTAATACTCGGTCTGACCCGAGCATTACATCAAAGTAACACCCGGGTCAGACTGGAAACCAGCGTTAGTAAACCCATCTAACAAGGAATACAAAAACATGCAACTTATACAAACTCAGGGTAACTTATCAATTTACTACTTCGCAAGCTATTAAAAACATTACATACATCACACATTAATTTATAAGTACCAAACCTAGATTAAATGGTCCAATTTACATTAAATCATTCCATTTCATTCTATTAATTTCACGTATCAATTTATAAAGAATCGAAGTGGTTTCGGGTATTAATTAATACTCGACTCCGGTCTCTTCAAATTCTGTTCATCTTAACCCAAATTATTCAAGTGAATACATCCTACCTTTAATATTGGATATCACTTTACACATCATTTCATCATAGATAACCACATTATAACAGTCCAACCGAACATATTATATCACAACATTTCATATCACAGATATCAATCAATTCAAGGCATTTAACATCATTCAAACATTCATAAACAAAATTGATCACTTCCAAAAAAAATTATTTAATTTGTCTCTAATTAAATAAATTTTAAATCTTTAATCACTTGGATTATCTTTACTAAACATTAATTAATTACAAACCAATTAATGAATCATCTTTAATTATCCATCTTAATTAGTCACCCTTGATTAATTATCTTTAACTACATAAAGCAATTATCCTTTAATTGATTACACCAAGTAATTAATTCTTAATTACTTTTCCTAAGTAATTAACCTTTAATTATTACCCATTACGTAATTTCCCTTATATTAATTACATCCAGAGATTTATCCATCAATTACTTCACTAGGTAATTACACTTATCAATCTCATAAGGTAATTATACTTAATCAGTTACCAGGCGACTATCTTTAATTAATTAACGGATTAATTAATCATATTCGTCTCATTAATTACATTGGGTAAGTCATTCCTTAATTACCATATAAACAAATTAATAAATCTTTAATTAATTATAGATTAATTATTCCTTAATTATTAATTAATAAACCTTAATTATCAGTTAATATCCTTCAGTACAAATTAATCAATCCTTAATTTCTTTAAAAATCAATTAATTAATCTTTAATTAGCTGATTAATTATCCATTAACTATTTGGTTTATTGGTTAATAACCTTAATTATTAATCGATATCTCTCAATACAATTTAATTAATCCATAATTACTTTTATAATAGTTCAAACCAAATTTTATTTTAAATTTTAAAACCAGCTTTCATAAAACCTTCTTAAAACGTTTTCTAACCTTGCTTCGGGTTTTAATCCATTACTGACTCGAATATTGACACAATACATTTGGTTCAAAACTTCATATACAATGCTAAAGAAACAATAATTGTATAAGTAATTTATATAATAAAGTTTAAACTACTTTCATTTTAAAACCTAAGTTAAAACCCCTTTTCTCTCTTTTTATATTATTATTTTTAAAAAACTTGCCTAATACTTACTTCGGGACAAGCCAGAAGTTCACTCGGGTTTTACTCGAGTTCCCCTTTCATTTCAAAAATTTAGATTTGGGTTTAGTTTACTTAAATTAAAACCCTGGAACCAAAACTCTCTCTAGAACCACTCGAGTTCACACTCGAGTCACACGCCAAAATGTACGAGACTTACTTCGAGACAACCACCATAACAACCTATAAACCCAAAGCAACAGACATGGCATCCCTGTGCACATACACCACTATCGGAGTCGCCATCCACCTCCGATGAACCCTCCAACATACCATCTTTATTGTTGTAACACTTCCAGACCAACGAAACAGACGATCAAGCAATAGATCGAAATCGAGTAGCCCAGTTGTAAATTGGGAACAGACCGTTGCCAGAAAAACGACTCGAACATCCAACGTTGATCATCGGAGCGCTAGAAATTCCATCCACATCCCCACAAACCCTTCACACAGCTATTACCCAAACCCGATGCAACTTGATGCGTCAGAGCCGCCTCCTCGTCCAACATTCCAGAAATGCTCAAATTAGGTTTAAAAACCTAAATCTTCTCCTTCCCATCGCCTCGATGATTTGGAGCTCTTCCAGGTAATTTTCCCAAACACCCCGCAACAACATCCATCTCCAGTTAAAACCCCAAGACCTCTCAACCCTTAGATCATCGGGGATTGCCCAATGAACAAATTCCAGTCAAACCCAAAATACAAACCCAATGCATTATAAAAAATTTAGATTTTAGTTTTAAAAATCATAACTTTCTAAACAGGTTAAAGTTATAATCTTGAAACATCAAATTATGATGTTTGAAAATTTGACTTATTTTGAATCTTGACTGTAATCCCCAAATTTCCATAGAAGCTTGCTTTGATTTACTTTAAACTATTTTAAATTGAAATCTTGTTAAACCGAAATCTCTTGTCTAGAAACTATTTTCTAAAATGAATCAGCGGGATGAGATATGATTTTTGAATAGATAAAATGCCTATAGCCTAGAAAATTAATTCATATGTCTGATTTTTCAGACTTGCACAACATTTTTATACATGTAAACACGTTTCAGAATCTAAAAACCATCACGCAATCCCAATTCAGACATACACTATTAGTTTACTTCAACCATTTAGCATATGTATAAAATCTAAAGTGATTCATGTTTATAGATAAAAAGCAGAGGTTCAACTAAGATTAGAGATGTTTTTAAAATCAACAGAAATACCATAAGCATTCATACATAAAAATGCAGAGAAGTCATCACACAAATTTTTCACAAGTTATTTAAGTTTTAAATCTAAAAAGTTTACTCACTTGTTAGAAGAAGATAACAGAGATCGGTTGATCAGGATTCCTGTCTTCAAATTGAAGCTTTGAATTTGCTACTAGCTGTTCTAAATTTGAACTGATCTGACTTTTAGGGTTTGAATTAGATTTGCTTCCTGAAGTTGAATTTGTTGTCTTGTTAGTTGAAATTACTTGCTTTACACATTTTCGAATTCAGTTTTGCAGTTGAAATTAGTTTTGCAGATTTTTCTTTATTCTTGAATTTGCTGAGAAGATATCTTGAAATCCTAATTTTAGTTTTTACTGAATTTGATTTTTACAGATTCCTTTACTCGGTGTATTATTTTTATTAAATTTTGAAAATAAAAATAAAAGACACTTGTCACTAAACTTACTTGATTTGTTAACACATTTTATAAAGAATGCTAACACATGTACCTTCATACATAATCAAATTTTTAAAAACTTCTATAATAAATTTTCTAATTCATAAATACATATTTTAATTTATATAATAAATTCTTTTAGAGGAAAATACTATAAAACAATTTATGTTCTTAATAAAAATCCAATAAAATACATTCTAAAATCAAAGTATGATTTAAGATATATATATATATATAACTATCTTTTGAATTTCAATTTAAATACCCAAATTCAAATTAAATTTCAAATCAATTTAAACAAACACAATTTCAACTTGTATATAATAATTCTGTTTTAAAATCTATGTATATATATACAACACAATTACATGTATAAATATTTATTTGATTAGATTCATATGTTCAATCTAAAATTTCAGTATATTTTTTTTTATTTATTAAACCAATTATATTATTAATTACAATGCCCAGAAATCCGGGTTATTACATTCCTTCCCCCTTTGAATATTTTCGTCCTCGAAAAGGAACGTAGCCAGAATTTATTAAAATGCTTAAAATCAGATAAATTTCCTTTGATCATTTTTAGAACACTTATAAAAATCTATATAATATTACTAAATAGTTTTTATAAAAATACTTTTATAACTCGATGTTTCAAAAAGTCATTCCTTGTTCTCATAGAAATTCGGTCATACGTTAATCAGGCGTAAGACTAAAAATCTATAAATACTTAGCAGACTAATTTTCAACATCCAGTGAAAATACATGGAAAATAATTTTATTGAAAATATAGAAAACAGTTTTTGAAATAGAGGATATATCTTTGGCGAGAATGCTCTGGAAATCATCACCCCCCTCCATGGTCGTAGTTACATTCTAAGGTTACGTTGCCATCGCAGCAAAAGTACATGTAACTGCAGGCTCTCCGCGGCCTCTCGATTACGCCATGGATCCCACAACAGATCGCAGTTACATTCCAGGGTAGCCATCACAGCAAAGGTCCATATAACTGCAGGCTCTCTTCGGCCTCTGATTTTCGCTGTCAAAATGAAACTTCCCTACTCCTACATAGGTCGCAGTCTACTGATATAAAATCAAACGCGGACTGTTGGCTCTCAGCAGCACACACGACTTTCTTTATGTTACCAGAGGTCGCAGTCTACCGATATAAAATCAAACGCAGACTGTTGGCTCTCAACGGCACACACGACTTTCGCTATGGTATGCTCTCTTATAATCCTAGGAACTAGTTTTTTTTGGACTCCTTACAGGATCAACTTTAGAACCCCCCGGGGCTCAAGCAGCACCACCCGGTGGCACTCCTGAGAAGTTCATTTCAAGGGAGCGCCTTTTTCCCTAGAGCCATCATCAAAACATTTTATACTATACACATATAGTATCTTCAACTCATACACCTAGTATTATCTCATACAAAGCTCCTTTACACAAAATCGATTATCCTAAAATCGATAATTCTCAAACTAGGCTTTCCAAATTTTCATATTGATTTTACCCAAAAATCAAAAGCCTTTCCAAATCCAAAGGTTCTCGAAACCTTTTCTAAATATAAACCAAGCCAGAAAATTTATCCCTTAAACTCTTTGTTTCCAGTACGTGATTGAATTCCTCTTCGAATTCGATGATTTTTGGTGGGAAATTTGTAGTTTTTAAGTTAGGGATGGAGAAGGAATCATGGATGATCGGGAATTGGGTTTTTCGTCAATTCACGACGAACGGCGTGGAATTAGTTTTCGAAATTCTGGCTGATGAAGATGGTTGTAATGGCGGTCGATGGAAAAATACTTAGGATATTTACCCAAGGCCGTGGAGGCGGGTTGACGTGAAAATAGGGTTTTAGGAGCGTAATTGATCGACGGCAAGGTTGGGCAATTCACGACGTCGTAGATGGACTAGGGATTATCGGAGGTGGGGGAAAAGTAAGTGGTGAGAAAGGGGAAGGTCTAGATGATAGTATGGGTCCTCCGGTGGTCGGAAGAGGGCGGAGCAGGGAGTTCTTGCGACTGTGTTTTCCTATTGTTGACCGGTCCTGTCAAATTTTGATTTACTGGTGATATTACCGATCCGGGTGGTCAGAAACCCTAGGAGGCTCGAAGGTGATGAGCAGGGATGGTCGGAAGGAAGTTTGTCGACCAGAAGAAGGTGTGTATGTGCACCGTGTCATGCGTGCAGATGGAAGATGAATCAGGAAATGGAAGAAGAAGGGGGGGTCTGGAGGAAGTTTTGCTCGGGAAAATTCTCAATTTGCATGAGAGGAACTTCGAGTTATTCAGGCGTGTGCTACTCCAGGATTTTAAGTATGGCAGTTTTAACTTAAAATAAGTTTTAAAAAAAAATTATAGATGTAGAAGAAGGAACTCAAACCAGTTCCGAGTTGAATCCGGGTCTAACCCGAAGCAATATTGAAGCTGGAAGCTATCAAGATTTTAACATGCTTTTAAAAAAGAAAAAAGGTTTTATAGAAAAACAATGTTTTGAAAGACAGAAAAAAATGAAATGAAATGACGGTTGTTTTAAGAAAACTTTTGTTAAATAATTTCTTTGTTTTTTTAACCTTTACTTAAGAAATGAAATTGATTATTTAACATATGTTGTTAAGTTAAACTTTAATACAATTTTAAACTTAATTTTTATAAATAAAATTAAGTATTAATTAAAGGATAAATGTTTTAATTTATTTGAATAGAAATTTGATAAAGAATAATTATTTAGTAGAAGTAATTAAAGATTAATTACTTGGTGGAATTATTCAAATGATTTTGGTGATTGATGGATAAATTACGAGTTGTAATTAATATAAGGGAAATTACTTAATGGGAAGTAATTAAAAGTTAATCACCTAGGAGGAGTAATTAAGGATTAATCAGTATTAATTATAGTGTTTGCGCCAAAATTGGTCACAAACACCCAATACCGCGAAAGCACCCGTTTACGTACTCAAATTAATAATAATCAACACAGTTCTCAGCAACAATCAATATAGAATTCAGATCTAAGCAACTAATCACAATAATTCACAGACAATAATCACAAACACAGGATTTATAGTGGTTCGGCGTTCGTGCCTACGTCCACTTTGAAGGTTTTCTCTTTATTGCTTCACTTGATGATCTTATTCAATTACAACGGGTTGTAGCTTTGAACTTGATAATCTTAATTGATTACAACGGATTATATCTTTGAGCTCTGAACTCAACAGCAATAGTGACGAATAGGATTGAATTCAGCAGAGTCTGGACTTGCTTTCTCTCTTCTGAATCTCCTCCCCTTTTCTGAATGACCAGGGGCTCTATTTATAGGCGTGGAAGGCCAAAATCCCGCCCAAAACCTGGAGAGGCTGCTTGGCACGTGACGGGGGGCCCACAGGCCTGCGTTCTTGGACTGCGTGCCCAGTTTGGCATCGATTCGAAGTGAACTTCGAATCGATCAAAAAATTGTCCAATTGCGATGAAACTTGGCGTGGACGTTCTTCATCATGTAATCAAGCTTCTGTGAAAATTTCATGGCATTTGGATCAAGGGATTGAGAGATATGATCGATTCAAGGTGATGCATTTCGGTACGCTGGCATCTTCGAAACGATCCTATGGGTCGTTCGAACCCATATGTTTCGAATCCATATGGTTCGAACCCATAGGTTCGAATCCATATGGTTCGAATCCATACGGTTCGAAACCATAGGTTCGAATCGAACCTGTTGCATGAGGGGGCAGCGACACTTCGAATCGATGGCTCTGGATCGATTCGAAGTTGTTTTTAACGTGTAGGGTTCGAAGACAGCATGGACTCGAAGCTTGTGATGGGTTCGAAGCTTGAGGTGGACACGAAGTGGTGATGGATACGAAGTTGATGGACGGATTCGAAGTAGTGATGGATACGAAGTTGATGGATGGATTCGAAGTAGTGATGTATACGAAGTTGATGGATGGATTCGAAGTGGTGATGGATACGAAGTTGATGGATGGATTCGAAGTAGTGATGGATACGAAGTTGATGGATGGATTCGAAGTGGTGATGGATTCGAAGTAGTGATGGAGTCGAAGCATGAATTGGCTTGATGGATTCGAAGGGAGACGTTGGCTGATGGATTCGAAGGGAGACGTTGGCTGATGGATTCGAACGTCGCCTCTTCCTATGGGTTCGAATATGATGGGTTCGAAACAGATGGTTTCGAACACGATGGTTTCGAACACGATGGGTTCGAATATGATGGGTTCGAACATGATGGGTTCGAACCGAGCAATGTGTACCTTCTTAACTTGAATCCATCATAACTTGAGCATATGACCTCGGATTGACTTGAAATTTGAAATGCTGGCTTCTATGGTCTTTCTTGTCATGCCTTATTAATTGTGGCCCGATCCGGGCTCGGACAGAATTCATCGATATCCATAGTGAGGTGAAATACGACCAATCTCTGAGGCGAACTATTTTCTGTTTTTGACCAATCTTTTGGTATCACGGCTTTTGCCCAAAAAGCGGGATAACATTTTGCCCCCTAAAACATGCCTTGCGGTAGCAAGGTGTGTTTTGCAATGCCTTGAGCTGGATGTTCATATCCTGTCGTCAACCTGTAAAGAACTTGATAGTTTTATATGTCCTCAAATGACGATCGTTCGCGATCGAGTTTATTCGAGATGGAGCGCGGCCGTTCATGGTCAAGCGCCTAACTTCAGATGACGATCGTTCGTGATCGAGTCATTTGAGGGGAAGTGCGACCCTGCGCGGTCAAGCGCGTAAATCCGTCCGTCGATCATTCGGGATCGAGTCATCTGCGGTGAAATATGACCGTTCAAGGTCAAGCGCCTAATTTCAAATGACGACCGTTCGCGATCGAGTCATCCGAGGTAAGGTGCGACAGTGCGCGGTCAAGTGCGTAAATCCATGTATCGATCGTTTGGGATCGAGTCATCTGTGGTGAAATGTGACCGTTCAAGGTCAAGCGCTCAACTTCAAATGACAACCGTTCGGGATCGAGTCATTCGAGGTAAAGTGCGACAGTGCGCGGTCAAGTGGTGGGCCTCAAATGACGACCGTTCGCGATCGAGCCATTTGAGGTAAGGTGAGTTGTGCCGTTCGAGGCGAGTTTGTGACTGTTCGAAGTCGAGTGCCGTTCGAGGCGAATTGTGACTGTTCGTAATCGGGTGCCGTTCGAGGCGAATTGTGACTGTTCGAAGTCGGGTGCCGTTCGAGGCGAGAAAACGCGCCCGGGAGGGCTTGATGTTTTGAATGCCAGGGTCACGTTCGGGTGAGTTCCTGGATTGTTTGTGTGCCTATTGAAGGCGAATCAGTGTACCCGGAGGGGCTTGATATTGTTGATACCAGGTTCACGTTCGCGTGGGTCCCTGGATCATTTGTTTAGGTATATCACTATCTCAGAGCATGCCTAAGGACCGTTCGCGACCCCGTACATGTGCAAGTAGCCTAGCCATTTCAGAGTTATCAGAATCAAATATTTATTCAACGGGTGAGCTTTTAAAAACAGAAATGTCCAAACAAACCAAGTTCAAATGTCCAAATCAACATGAAATAAAAACAAAGCAAAGATGTCAAAGTCCAAATCAACATGAAATAAAAACAAAGCAAAGATGTCAAAGTGTAAGTTCCCACTGCGAAACATTCAATGATCATTCAGAGCATGCCTGGAGAACGTTCGCGATCTCGTACATGTGTAAATGATTCGATTGCGTTAGTGGGAGCTTGCGACTCGTTCATCGTTATTTTAACTAATTGATAACCAAACGGCGTCCTGGTTCAGGGTTGCCCCTGGTTGATGTAGACGGTGGCCACTCTGGCTCCTCCGCTGAAGCTCGCCTCCTCACATACTGAAGGAGCATGCCTTTCCTGATGTGTCCTTCCACCTCGTCCTTCAGATGCCTACAATCATTAGTGTTATGACCGTTTAATTCATGAAATACGCAAAACTTATCTGATTTTCTTTCGCTTGAGGTTGGATCCCTCCGCATTGGTCTGCGATACGGAATCTGCTCCTTGGTATCCTGATAAATGCGTTCCAAACTCTCAGTCAGCTCGGTGTAAGTAGTGAATCGCGGCTGTCTCTGCTGCCGTTTTGACCTGTTATCATAATCCTCAGTCCTTCGTTTTCCTTTATCCTTGTCTGAGTCCTTTTCGATAGGCTTTTTGTCTTTAAGCATATAAACTTCTATTCCCTCTCCTTCTTCTCTTTCTGCATTTGCGTCCTCTAAACGTAAAAACTTTTCTGCCTCGTTGTAGAATTCCTCTAGATCCACGGGTGGATCTTTAGTCAATGAATTCTTGAATTCTGTGCCGTCAGCTACTCCGGACACAGCAGCCATTACCACCATGGACGGATCCGCTTGGTCCACTGACGCTGCTGCTGCATTGAATCGTGCTAGATAACTTCTCAAGGTCTCTCCGGCTTTCTGCTTTAAGGTTGCCAAAGTCATCACATTCTTGGGTCTCGTAATGTGAACCCTGAATTGCCTCATAAATCTCTCAATTAAACCATTCCACGTTCCGATGGATCCATTCTCTAATTGCCTAAACCACAATGCTGCAATATCTGTCAAGTATAATGGAAAGCACCGGGCCATAACCTCCTCTGGTGCCCCCAGCACTTCCATATGCCTCATATACTTTGTTAGATGAACCGTGGGGTCCGTTCTTCCGTCATACGTGTCCAACGATGGTAACTTGAAATCCGGTGGGTTTCTATCTTGTCTAATTGCCGAAGTGAAAGGACTCCTATTAACATCCTCCAAATCCTTGTTTACCAAACCGCTTCTCATAGCTCTTCTAACCATCTCCGCCAATCTGTCGTTGTCACCGAGGTGCAATCTTCGTTCATTACTTTCAACCTGCCCCCCGAGTCCATGAGAGAATTCTGGAATCTGCCCCCTTGACTGAGCGTTCATTCCTCTGTTGCCTCCAGGTTGCGTGGGCACTCCTCTCTCTCCCTCCGGGACTAGATCTTCGTGCTCCAAGTGTGCGCCTCCTGATCCAGGTGCTATTCCGGATGGTCCTGCTCCGTTCTGAACTCCATCGGTTTCTCTATTCTGTGCTCCAAGTTGTCCAATTTGTTGGAATAAGCTCTGAATCAACTCCTCCTGCCTCTTCATCATTGTCTCCATTTCGTCCCTAGTGATGTAGATTGATGCTTGATTCCCTCCTGAGGAGGCCTCTTGACTTCCTTGTGGTTCACTTCTCTCAGGCCTTGGCCTTCTACTCGATTGTCTTGTCATAATTTCTAGATCTGAACTCCTGGATTTTCAAATTCAACTTCTTCCTGAATTAGCCTTCTCAGTGAAAGCACCAAAATGTTTGCACCAAAATTGGTCACAAACACCCAATACCGCGAAAGCACCCGTTTACGTACTCAAATTAATAATAATCAACACAGTTCTCAGCAACAATCAATATAGAATTCAGATCTAAGCAACTAATCACAATAATTCACAGACAATAATCACAAACACAGGATTTATAGTGGTTCGACGTTCGTGCCTACGTCCACTTTGAAGGTTTTCTCTTTATTGCTTCACTTGATGATCTTATTCAATTACAACGGGTTGTAGCTTTGAACTTGATAATCTTAATTGATTACAACGGATTATAGCTTTGAACTCTGAACTCAACAGCAATAGTGACGAATAGGTTTGAATTTAGCAGAGTCTGGACTTGCTTTCTCTTTTCTGAATCTCCTTCCCTTTTCTGAATGACCAGGGGCTCTATTTATAGGCGTGGAAGGCCAAAATCCCGCCCAAAACCTGGAGAGGCTGCTTGGCACGTGACGGAGGGCCCACAGGCCCGCGTTCTTGGACTGCGTGCCCAGTTTGGCATCGATTCGAAGTGAACTTCGAATCGATCAAAAAATTGTCCAATTGCGATGAAACTTGGCGTGGACGTTCTTCATCATGTAATCAAGCTTCTGTGAAAATTTCATGGCATTTGGATTAAGGGATTGAGAGATATGATCGATTCAAGGTGATGCATTTCGGTACGCTGGCAACTTCGAAACGATCCTATGGGTCGTTCGAACCCATATGTTTCGAATCCATATGGTTCGAACCCATAGGTTCGAATCCATATGGTTCGAATCCATACGGTTCGAAACCATAGGTTCGAATCGAACCTGTTGCATGAGGGGGCATCGACGCTTCGAATCGATGGCTCTGGATCGATTCGAAGTTGTTTTTAACGTGTAGGGTTCGAAGACAGCATAGACTCGAAGCTTGTGATGGGTTCGAAGCTTGAGGTGGACACGAAGTGGTGATGGATACGAAGTTGATGGACGGATTCGAAGTAGTGATGGATACGAAGTTGATGGATGGATTCGAAGTAGTGATGTATACGAAGTTGATGGATGGATTCGAAGTGGTGATGGATACGAAGTTGATGGATGGATTCGAAGTAGTGATGGATACGAAGTTGATGGATGGATTCGAAGTGGTGATGGATTCGAAGTAGTGATGGAGTCGAAGCATGAATTGGCTTGATGGATTCGAAGGGAGACGTTGGCTGATGGATTCGAAGGGAGACGTTGGCTGATGGATTCGAACGTCGCCTCTTCCTATGGGTTCGAATATGATGGGTTCGAAACAGATGGTTTCGAACACGATGGTTTCGAACACGATGGGTTCGAATATGATGGGTTCGAACATGATGGGTTCGAACCGAGCAATGTGTACCTTCTTAACTTGAATCCATCATAACTTGAGCATATGACCTCAGATTGACTTGAAATTTGAAATGCTGGCTTCTATGGTCTTTCTTGTCATGCCTTATTAATTGTGGCCCGATCCGGGCTCGGACAGAATTCATCGATATCCATAGTGAGGTGAAATACGACCAATCTCTGAGGCGAACTATTTTCTGTTTTTGACCAATTTTTTGGTATCACGGCTTTTGCCCAAAAAGCGGGATAATATATAGGTTGATTAACTGTTTCATCAACTGGTGATCAAGACTTAATCAATTTTTAATTAAGGTTATTAATTAATAATTAAGTTTTACTAATTAATAATTAAGATATAATTGATTGTTAATTAATGATTAATCAATAAATTATAAGAATAATTATGGAATAATTAATTTGTATTAAAAGATATTGATTAATAATTAAGGTTATTAATCAATAGTTGATGGTTAATTTATCAGTTAATTAGAGCGTAATTAATTGATTATACAGTAATTAAGGATTGATTACTTTGTGTTAAAGGAGATTGATTAATAATTGAGGTTTATAAATTAATAATTAAAGGATAATTAATCTATGATTAGAGATTAATTGGTTGATTGATAAGGTAATCAAGGAGAAATAAATTAATTAAATAATTGTAAATTAATTAATGGTTAATTAAGCAGGATTAGATGATTAATTATGATATGAATTGATAATGCTTGCTTATGGATGATTGTTGTTGAATAAATTGAATGATATCTATTGGATGATATGCTGTGACATTATGTTGATATTGATTTTATCATTGATAAATGGGAGATGTTTATCTAGCTGAGTAAAAGTGACATCCAATATTTGAATTTAATCACTTGGACAACATGGGTCCAGATGGTTTTGAATTCGAAGAGACCGGAGTCGGGTATTAGTAAATACCCGAAACCACTTCGATTCTTTATAAATTGATATGTGAAATAGGTGATGTCTATAACAACTAATGGAGTTGTAAATTGATATAAGTTACCCCGGGTTTATATAAGTTGTATGCTTTTGTATTCTTTGTTAGATGGGTTTACTCACGCTGGTTTCCAGCCTGACCTGGGTGTTACTTTGATGTAATGCTCGGGTCAGACTGAGTATTACAGATTTTCAAGTAAGGATGTTCTGGAGCTCAAGAGGCGAGCTGGATGGCTGGAATGTATGGAGTGTTTACCATTTTGATATATTATTGTATAATTAGGACATGTTTAAAACTGTCCAGTGAATCGTAATGGTTGTAACTATGATGTATAAATAGAAGTGTATTGATACAGTTCTTCTTTTAATTGTTATTATGTGATATTATATTTTGATCCGCTGCGAATGTGAGGTTTTCTGTATCTTGTTCCTGTTTCTTCTTTTTCACTTTCTTTTCATTCTAACTATCTGGAATTTTAGGGATCGAAATTTTTCGGGTTGTTACATCTAAGATTTATTTGTTTCGTTCTTAATTATCAGTATTTTAATGTGTGAGTTGAGCAACCGAGTTGAATCTAGGGTTCGAAGGGGATGTTCGTCGATGTCTTGCTAGTTGCCTCGGCAAGTATCGAAGTTGGCAGTAGTTCTGGTGCATGTGCACCAATATCAGTGTATCTGGGTGTTTATAGTTTGGGTAGAGGGAGCTTTGGGAAGAAGGTTTCAACTCGGGATTTGTCTCGTGCGATTGAGGGAAAGACTCGAAGCTGTTATGTTTGTTGAATGTCACAGAACGTACTCGAGAAAAGGAGGAGAAGGACTCGAGTGTGGCATGATTATTTGGGATGGGACTGTGCTTCACGTTATGGGCTTCGGCCTGTTTTTAAATTAAGAATTTGAATTATGGGGTATGGATGTAGTCTTTGACCAAGGTTAAACAAGAGTAAATTCTTTGGATTAAACTTTCCAAATGTTTTTGTCGAACGGGTTAATCAAAGAAATTATATTAAAAACCCAAGACTATTTACCATACAACTTTTCTTTAAAAAAAAGAACTTAATTTGGTTTAAAATCTTGTCAGTTGTGAATAATATTTGTAACACTGCTGTGATAAGTGCTACAGGAATTTGTATGATGCTTGCATGTATATGAATATGATTGGATTGAGTGTGCATGTTTATATACTCATATATAGTGGTCTCTGTTGGTTATGCAGACCAAAACAAGATTAAAAAAATCAAAATCTCATCTTATATTCTCCTATAGACTGTGATATTTGAATAAATGTGTTTGAATCTTCAGGATCTAATTGTTAAAAGAATTTTTGAGTTAAATTTGAAGGAAGTTTTACTGGAAGGAAGTTAAACAACTCTATTTTTAATAACCCATAGAGTTAACACTTGTTTAAAAATATTAATTAATTAAAAGATATATGTGTAAGTATTTTAGAAACATAGTTTAACATGTGTTAGATGTTTAAACAAGGTAAATTACAAGTGTTGTAACTTAAGACAAGTGTCAAATTTGCATTTTTATTTCTCTTTAATTTTAGATTATCATAAATATAGTTATATAAATTCTTGCAATCTTTCATTTTTTCTTTCTCCATTTTCAATTCCTAAACTAAGACAATGTTTTCAGCTGAAACCCCTTTCTCTCTAAATATTCTTCAAAACCATTCCATTTTTTAAACAACCCTCAAATCATTTTCAATCTGAAAATCAAAATTCTATAACATTTTCATCCTCAAAAATCTGTTCAAATGCATAGCATAAACCCTGTAATCATTCCTGTAACTCAGTATCAAATGCATTGCAAACTTGCATGCATGAAAATTTTCAAAGCTGGAAGTAAATTTAAAAACATTAGCAACTCAATCTGTTCATCAATAAAGATCTGCATTCATCTCTTCTAAAATCTAGAAAATCAAGGAAAGACTTGCATTCTTTAATCTGTAACTCATTTCCAAGAGGCAAGCAACCTGCATTTCTTCTAAAATAGGGAAAGTGGTCTCTACATGCATGTTAGAACATCAAACAAATGAAGCTTTTTAAAGAATTCAAGAAGGATTTTAAAGGATTCAAAAGTTTTAAAAATCTCTGCTCTGCTCATTAAAACAGTGAGTAACATAACATTTTTTTTTAAATTTAAGTACAAATTTGGTTGCTTGTTTTATCTGAGAAATAAGTAGAATTTCATATATATGTATACTGTTAAATATTGTTGTGTTTATATAAGTACTGATGTGATGCATATTTGATTTTCTAAGTTCTGTCCGCACAATACAAGCTCATATTGATCAAATATCTTTTTCTTTTGATCAGGTTGGTTATTATGACTTAGAAATTGAATGAAATTTGTCTATTACATGATAAAGTAAATTTTAAATTTTTTTATATAAGTTGAATAAATTTTATATTACGTGGAAGTAGATATAACAGAGCAATAGTTGTGTAAAGTGAAAATTCAAACCAAATGAATTTACGTTTCAGGTTTGTATATCAAACCATCATGTAAAATTATGTTTAAAAGAAAAAGTAAAACTACAATTTTTATTGCTTAAACCAGAAAGCAATTCAAACTTCACTGTGTTTTACATATTGGGTTAGCACAGATGATATTTGGGGTTTAATTGAGTTGGATTTGTTTCTGGAGGAGTAGGAGATATCTGAGATGATGAGAAAATTACTGGATTGGACTGCAATTCATCTTTGAGGGTGTAATTTTGTTTTAAAAATTTAAACCCTAGTTTTACTGTAACTTGAGGAAGTGATCATTTAGGCATCTATCATTGATCGACTTCAATGAATTTTTGGGAAATGATAGCATGGAAGTTGGGAAATGCGTGGTTGGAATTGCAACTGCTCCGGTCGACGGTGGCGCGTGAACAAGGTCGTTGACAGGTTTGGGTTGTGGGGTCTGTTTTATTTCCAGGTTTGGGGATATTAGGTCGCGATCTTAAATTAGAGCAAGTGTTGTTGGAGTTGGTGTTTGGTTGGCCTGAGGGGATGGTTGTCGACTGCGGAAAGGTTATGGAGTTGGCCAGCGGTGGCCGAAGAGGATGTGCAGGTGCACTGTGCATTGATGGATGTGTTGGTGATGTTGTAGGTTCAGGTTTTGGTGCCTCGAGATAGTCTCGGGGGACGTGAGTTTTCGCTCGAAGAAGATAGATTTTTGGCTCGAAGTATTTGTAGGGGTTGCTCGAGTATATGACTTGTTTCGGGTTTTTAATCAAAGCATAAACCTGTTATAGTTTTTAGAAATTTGAAGTAAAGTTCAGAACGTAAATTTAAATTTGAACTTAGGATGTAAAACCTGGATTTAGATATGAATTTAAATAATTTGAATTTTGATTTTTGTACTAATTCAAAATTTTCAAATTTAAGTTTGGTTTTAAATGAAAATAGAAACCTGCTTTCTGTTTTTTAAAATTTAAAAGTAAAGTTTAAAATGCCAATTTGGAAATTTAAACAAAGATTAAAATCTGAAACTGAATATGGATTCAAAGTAGTTTGAATCTGCGATTTAAAATAATTTAAGTTCTAAAATTCAAAAAACCTGTTTTAAACAACTTTTAGGTGTATTTAGTTTTGAATTTAAAACTGAAGTTTAAAATCTGTAAAATAGAAATTTAAAATCAGTTCAAATCTGAGTTTGTGAAATCTGGAATTTGGTTTAAAATTTCAGGTTTTAAAATAAATTAAGTTTTTTTAAAAATTTATTTATTTTTAATTATTTTAGAAATGGTTAAATAATTTTGAATTTTAAAATGAAGATATAGAATATAAGTGAGTTTTTAAAATTTAAGTTGAATCTGGAATGAAGATTCAAGCTGTATTTTAGATTTGAAATTAAAAGTGAATTTTTAAATTTGATTTAAATAACCTGAAATGTTAAGTGTGCTTTTAAATTGATTTGAATTTAAATTGAATTGGGATTTAAATTCTTTTAAAAACTTATTTTATAAAGTGTATGTTTCTTTTAACATATAAGATAAAGGGTTTGAATTATTTCAAAAATCTTGTTTAAGCTAAATTTGTATCTTAAGTTTAAAATGAAATTTAAATAGAATTTAAAGTAAATTTGAAAACAAATTGTTTTAAGTACTTTGATAAAGTAAAAATGTTATCTTAAAAGATAAATAAAATTTAATGATTGGACTCGTTAGATTATTAAGATAATTAAGATGGGTAATTAATTATTTAATTAATTAATAATGTGGATGATTAATTAAGCAATTAATAATTTTTAAGTTAATTAATTAAGTCTTAAGATTAATTAATTAAGGTTAATTAATCTATAATTAAGGTTTGTTAATTAAATTTTAATTAATGATTAAGATTAATTAATCAAGTGATCAAGGAATAGTTAATTTGCAGTTAATACTTAATTAATTTAATAATTTGTAATTAATTAATTGGTAATTGAATATTAATTAATTTGTAATTAATAATGATTAATATAAATTAATTTGTTAATTGATTAATTAAGAATAGTTAATGAAGGTCATTAACTTAAGATTATTTAACAATTAATTAATGTGATTAATTTTGATAATTAATTAGATTAATTAATTAATAATAATCATTTTTAAATTTTTTAAGTTTAATTACTTAATGGAAGTAATTAATGAATTAGTTACTTAATGTAATTAATTGGGTTAATGTGATTTGTTTAGGCTAATTAATTAAGATTAATTAATTTAAACACTTGATGATTTGATGAATAATTACTTAATGTAATTAATGGAATTGTAATTACTTAGGGTAGTAATTAATTGATAATTACCGGATGTAATTAAAGATGTTTAATGATGGAAGTAATTTAGATTAAATTACTTTGAGTTTAATCAAGGGATTAATTGGGATAATTAATTAAGAGTAATTAACTTATGGAATGAGTAATTAAGGGAAGTTAATTACTGGATTGTTATTAACTAAGGGTGATTAATATATGTGGTTTAATTGCAGATTAATTACTTAATGTAATTAATTTTAAATAAAAAGATTTGATTAAATGTAATTAGAAATCATTAATTAATAAAAATAATGATGTAATTTAGAATTGATTAATTAAGGGATAATTAATAAATGAAGTAATTAATTAATAAAGGATTAATGTAATTAACTTTAGTAATTAATTGATTAAGTAATTAAAAGTTAATTATTGAAAGGGTTAAGTATAATCAACTTTTGTAATTAATATTAATAGCTAATTACTTATTGTAATTAGAGTATTGTTAATCAGAAATGATTAACTGAAATGAATAATGAGATGGTAATTATATAATTGATTTGAAATCAATTAATGATTAAGTTAAGCAGGATTATGATGATGAAGTAATTAATTTAATTTATTTTAATTAATTAAGAGATGAAGTAATTAATTTAATTCATTTTAAATTAATTATCGATGGTGTGATCATTAGATCATTGCTTATGTTTGACGATTGGTATTGGTTGCCTTGTTTGGTTTGTAATCTCAGCTATAAAATGAGAAATGTTATATGATATGGATGCATTGGTTGCATTGTGATGAAGATATGGATTATCTGTTTACAATGATATGAATTATCGGTGGATGATAATGTTAATTATCCATTGTTATGTTGTGAATTATCTATCTGTGCGTAAATAGATAATGAATTGAATTGTTTTAAACTCTAAAACAACTTGGCCTTAAAAGACACGTTTTGGATTTCGATGAGATCGGGATCGGGTTTCCATATTTGGATATCCGAAAACCACATCGATCCAAATTAACGATAGGTCATGAATCTAAAGTGAAGATGAAGATTCAGAGTGCAAAGTTTATCGTCATTAACTCTGAGGGTGATTCCAAAATGAGTGTAACGAGATAATGCCTTCAGTTTCGTCCGAACCCGGAACGAACTTGTACGGATTGAATGCTTTCATAACATCGTCAGGTGGACGATGAGCACTCTAACTGATATGTCCTATAAAGGTAATCGTAGCCTCAAGCCTCATCAATCGGGAATGGCTAAAACAGGGGAGGTGCGGCAAGGCTAAGTGGGTCATGCCCAAGTTGGACGAGATTTACCCCTGTCTAGATGTCCCTTTTATTTCGGCTTAGTGGTGCGGTTGGTGATCACAACTATGGGTTGGTCTTGTTCGGAACTGTTCGGTAAGGAATGGTTCCGGCTTTGTGTTGCAGAGGAGCGGGCGTACTCCTCAGTACGACGATCTATGCCAAGTACTGTGACAGGCGGTACCCCAGTAGCCCTGCCATTGTATGGAATCCAAAATCCAATAAGTGCCAACGTTTTTGACTGTATTACCCACTTTTGTGGCTAGTAGCTGGAATTTAATAGATGTAACAATTTTGGCTATTTCATATTTACTTGAAAACTCTAGACCTATTATAATATCATCGGATTTCCTATCAAATGTTTTGGTTAGCGTAAGGTTAAAACTTTTCCATGTTTATGTGTGGGAAGTCTTACGTGATACCTTTTCATTTCAAAGGTTTTTCAAAGTTAAGCAACTTTAACCTATTACTCACACTTGACCCATGTTGACCCGGAGTTTATTCTGTTTTTCTTAAACTCTTGGGTACTCAAATTTTTACGAGTAGCCAAGGGATTCAGGTTAGCTTTGACGGATTGTGGAGGAGCAACGGAGCAAGAGGCTTCTGCGTGTAATATTTAGTTTTCCACTGTGTTGGTATCTCTGAGTGTTTTCTGTATTGTGTTTCAGTTATAATAACTAGACTGGTGTTTATAACTGTCTAGTATGTGTTGAATTGTCTGTGTAACTCTGATATTGTTATATACTATGTAATACTTATGTTATTAATATAATTTATTCGTTCCGCTGTTGAGATTCTAGTGTTGTTTCTTCTTTCTCTTCTTTCTTTCTCTTTTCTATCCTTTTCTTTCTTAAAGATGATGCGATTTTCTGAGAGTAGGAAGTCAGGTCGTTATAGTTGGTATCAGAGCTGACTTAAATCCTTAAGACTTATTTACATTTTACAACTTCTCCTTATCCGAAAAAGACAAAACAGATGCACCCCCAAACTGCTTACGCTGCATAACTCTGATCCGAAGTAGAAGAAAATGCTGATGAAGAGCACGAGCACAAACTAGACAACACATCCCAGAAATATGGTTCAACAGATCCATAAAGAAAACTCAATAGTTCCTCCAAAACCTGAGCTGCTACACCAACTCTATCTCTAGGAATCATCCTTCCACTATACTGAACCACATGTAGCAATCCTAGAATTCTAGTCGATAAGCAAACTCAATCTTCAGATGCAAACAAAGTTCTGACTTCCCTGAAGACATCCGGACAATCTCCAACAACTCAAGAGAATACTCAACTATCGCAAGTCACTTTTGCGATCAAATCAGCCTATTTCCAAAGAAACTGCTCTCCCTTTACCAATCAGAACAGCTTATGCTGGCCTAGCCAATTCACCGAAGAAGAGGATCCACACTGCTGCTTCTGAACTACTCTTCATAAGAACTACTCAGCCAGAAGACTTCCTGCCAACACAAAGTACTCTAAGATGCACTGCTAACACCAATGTCAGAGACTTCGTAATCCAAAACTCTCCAAGAAACTCGGACTCAAAGCAAACAGAAACACCTTGCGGAACTCAACCACAACACCAAGAAGACTCACTTCCTTACTCTTCTTCAAAAGAAACATCTTCGGAAATATCCATAGTCGCTGCGTCTCATCACGCGGCTACTACTTCCTGAGATCTCAAGACACCATCACTTGCTTGCTTCTGCCCAACCGTCAGATCCAAACTCAACTCATCCAACTCTACACTTCAAAAATGAACTCCGAACCCTAACAGGTTTCCTTCAGAGATGGATGAAATCCTTTATCACTGTAGAACTCACTCGAGACGGTATTAGGTCTACAGGCTCGACATACACTTCCAACCAATGGTAGTTGTGTTACACACACCACTACCTCATCTACCTTTATAACTTATATTGGAAGACCCGAACGGGTAACCCAATAAATAGGTAGAAATATAAATATAAATATATATGTATATATTAAAATTACAAATACGCTCTCTCAAGATAGACACCATTCCAGAGACTAGGTATTCGCTTAACCTAGCGCTCTGATACCAAATGTGACGACCCGACTCTCTGATAGTGGTGTTTTGTGGTGAGGACGGCAATGGTCGCGACGACCAAGCTTGGCCGGAGTTGATGGGACATGTGCACCAGAGTGTTGTGTGCACTGGGGTAAAAATCTCATCAAAATCTCATCGTATATTCTCCAATAGGCTGTGATATTTAAATAAATGCATTTGAATCTTCAGGATCTAATTGTTAAAAGAATTTTTGAGTTAAATTTGAAGGAAGTTTTACTGGAAGGAAGTTAAACAACTCTGTTTTTAATAACACACAACAAAATTTCTTTAAAATTTTTACATCTTAATATATGAACTGTTTTATGTTATGGCACTTGAAGGGAATCTGTTCGTCATAACTTAACTTGATTTTTTTTTAAAAAATCAGATGAAATAACTAGCAAGTCCTCAGTAATCAAGGAAACACCGTAAAATACGTTCCTAAGCAGAAAATCAAATATTTAAATTTCAGGTTTCGATTATATTAAACGGTTCATATTTGAAAGTGTTGATTTTTGATTATAGTTTCGTGTTGTTTCGAGACGTATATAGTGGGAATTTAAGAGATGAACGGAAATTGGTTTTTCACCAACTTCCGGCGAACCCATGGATGATGGGGGCCGATTCTTGACCAAGGGGTGGCTGAAAGGGTGGCAAGTTCTGGGAAAAATGGGTTCGTTTTTTTTAATAGGTGATTTGAGCGACTGAGTTGAATCTAGGGTTTAAGGGGATGTTATTTTGGCTGGGTCGTGCGGCAATAGCGAGGAGGGGCAGACGTGCGTGCCTGGGAATAAGGATGAGGTGATGTTAGTGATTCTCAAGGCAAGTTTTCATAGAGGTCGGTGGACCGTGGAGGTGTGGCAAGGCAGTGTCGAGTGGAGGTGTTTTGAACCAGATTTGGGTGAAGATTCAAATTCTCGAACTTCTGATTTAAGTTCTCGTGTTGATCATCATCATGGTGGGGTGATCGTAAGTGGTTTGGAGGGATGTTTGGGAATAAGTGTCTGGCCACCGTTGATGTGTGCACGTGCACAGCAGTTGATGTGTGCACGATGGAAGACGGAAGGAGCGACTAATGGTGGAAATATGAAGTAGTTTGGAAGAACAGGGAGGGAAGGAAGGAAATTTCGGCCCGATTAATTTGGGCTTGCTAAATTTTAATAGTAGAATGGGGAAAGAGGAGTTGTATCCGATTTCGTAAGTATTGGGCTAGGGAATTTTGTTTGGGACGATGTTTTAATTTGATTTAACCGAGTTTTCTAGCTAATGATTTGATCTAGTTTAAAACGCGAAAGGAAGTGGAAGTAAATGATTAACTGAATTTTAAATGAATTGCTTGGGTTAATTTTTTTACAATAAGTTAATTATTTAGTTATATTTCTATGTGTGATTTCAAATGAACTTTAATAATGATTAAATAAGGGTAATTAATATAAAAGTTATTAATTAAGGGTTTATTAATTAACTTAAGTAATTGCGGATAATTAATTTAAGTAATTAATACTTAAGATGATTAATTAAAAGGATTAATTTCACTAATTAATTGAAGGTTAATTATTTATTGTGAATGACTATATGATTAGAAAATTAATTTCAAGAATTAATTTAAGGTTAATGAAAGTAATTAAAGGATTTCAAATTACTTAATTATTTAAAAGGAAAGTTCTTAATGAAAAAAGTTTGTAATGATAATAAAAGTATTTAAAGACACTGTGACGACCCATCCGACTTGACTCCGGCCTTCAATCATCAATTACGCAAGCTGAATCAAAATCGAGACAGTCACACCATTCCTGGAACTAATCCTTCACCAGAAAACCCGCCGTAGCCTTCCATTCCAAAATAGTCTGAACTTTCACTGGATCTACAGAGATTGCTTCACCAGAAACATTGTGGCCCAAAAATTTTACTTTTGATTTCCAAAAATGGCACTTAGAAAACTTCGCCTTCATAACGTGCCTTCTCAGAGTTTCCAATACTATTCCCAAGTGCTGCTTCAGCTCTTCTTCTGACTTAGAGTAGACCAAGATATCATCGATGAACAACAAAACAAACTTATTCAAAACATCTCTAAAGACTCGGTTGATCATATCTACAAAGTAGGTAGGAGCGTTGGTTAACCCGAAAGGTATAACCAACCACTCACAGAAACAATTAGGTCCCCTAAATGCAGTTAAGGAAATACTATCCTCAGCTACCCTTAATTGATGGAAACTTGATGCTAGATCCAATCGAGAAAAGACTGAAGCTCCATGAAGCTGGTCGAAGAGATCATCAATACGAGGAAGAGGATACTTATTCCGAATGGTCACTTTGTTCAATTCACGATAGTCTACACATAACCTTAGCGACCATTCGGAATAAGTATCCTCTTCCTCATATTGATGATCTCTTCGACCAGCTTCATGGAGCTTCATTCTTTTCTCAATTGGATCTAGCATCAGGTTTCCATCAGTTAAGGGTAGCTGAGGACAGTATTCCCTTAACTGCATTTAGGGGACCTAATTGTTTCTATGAGCGGTTGGTTATGCCTTTCGGGTTAACCAACGCTCCTGCCTACTTTGTAGATCTGATGAACCGAGTCTTTAGAGATGTTTGGAATAAGTTTGTTTTGGTGTTCATTGATGATATCTTGGTCTACTCTAAGTCAGAAGAAGAGAACAAGAAGCACTTGAGAATAGTATTGGAAACTCTTAGAAGGCATGTTCTGAAGGCGATGTTTTCTAAATGCCATTTTTGGAAATCAGAAGTAAAATTTTTAGGCCACATTGTTTTTGGTGGAGGAATCTCTGTAGATCCAGCGAAAGTTGAGACTATTTTGGAATAGAAGGCTACGGCGGGTTTTCTGGTGAAGGATTGGTTCGAGGAATGGTGTGACTGTCTCGATTTTGATTCAGCTCGCGTAATTGATGATAGAAGGCCGGAGACAAGTCGGATGAGTCGTCACAGTATTAATCACAATCATTTAATTAATTAATCACTTCTTAATTAACCTCATTATCAATTAATCAACCTTTAATTAATTAATAAGTTAATTGTTAAACAGTAATTAACAATTTGAAAATTTATCTTTTATTTAAAAGAAAAGATATTTCTATTCACAACATATATCAAATATATATATTATAAATAGAATAAATTTTATTAGCTTTGAAAAATAATTCTTATAAAAATTTCCATAATAAAAATATTTATTAACCTTAAAATGATTAATTTTACCAATTTAAATTAAAATTATAAAGAAAAATTATCAAATCAATTAAATTATTAATGCAGGTTATTAAATTGATATTGCCTAAAATTCAGGGCTGTTACAATATAACTTAATTTGGTTTTCAAAATCATAATAATATCCTTATTTGAAAATAAAGCATTTAAAATCAAATTTAAAATTTAAAACACTAATTTAAATTGAAATTCAAAATTTACCCGGGTAATTACTTTCAACAAACTTCTTTGCAATTTAAATTTAAAATAAATTCAATTAATACTTTAAAAGTTTGATTTACATTTTATTTCAAAACAACAACTTTAACTCAGGATTTTTCTTCTTTATAAAACTTGTTTACAATTTTTAAAACTTGATCTTCAATTTATTCAACAACAAGTTAATTTTGGCACTCTAACATTTACACAGAACCAACCATAAAACACACAACCAAAACTCGAGTAAAACACTCAATCAACCCGTGCCTGCCCCGAAGACAACCCAACACCATTCTTCTTCGAGACGAGCACAAGAATATCACGAGAGCTACTTTGAGTTTCTAACGTCTTCCCCAGATCATTCTTTCAGTGCACACGAACGTGCACGGTGCACGTGCGCCATCACCTACGGTCGAACTGGGTTGTCACGACCAACGACGATGAACACAAAATCATACGCGAGCAACGTCGAAGAATTGGTATGCGAAACAAAATTTTACCCATTGGCTCGAAAAGACTACAGAACCACTCGACCCAAAACCCAATCACCGCCAAAAACTTGACGTTGACGAACTCGCCGTCCCCACCACAGAACCGCCACGTCACGAATTCCATTTTAAATTGTTAAAAAGATATTGATCAATGATATATATAATTTTTAAAACTTTTGATCATTTCAAACTTGTATAAAACTCCTTTTATACTTCAAACATTTTCAAAAACCCTTTTCTTATGGCAAAAGATTCAACAAGGGGAGTTTTATCTTATATAACAAAGATATATAACTTTATTTATCCAAATCAAATAGTCAAATTTGATTACTCCTTTCAATATCAATTTCATTCAAATATGTACAATGTACACATAACATTCGTACGCTATACCAATCTGATCGCTCACTCGATCACACAATTTCACTTCCGAACTAGTATCGTCCACCCGACTTCCTTGTGCGGACACAGATCTGGTTTCTTGATCGGAAACCGTTATTCTCCTTGCATAGTCATAGCTATGATAGAGAATATCCAGAACCAATCAACAACCCATATCCAGGTTCGCCGTCGAAAATCGAGTGAAATAACTCAGATCGACATAATTATCTCGAAATTTTGTGCTCGAATCTTGATCAAATCATTATGCGAATAGAATAACATACGTACACCCTACGTATTTATCTTTATTAGTTATTAGCCAAATCAATTCCATTTCTATTCACATTCACTTTGATTTTCATTCACTTATTCACAATTGCCTCAATCCATTTGGATGATCACCTCTATTCTTATCTCGATTGGGTATTTAACCAATAACATTTTGAACTCCGGCCAGTTTATTTAGAAAATAGCTTGAAATTTTTTAAAATAAATAAGTAGTTGAAAAATAATTATTTGTTTGTAAAATGGCTGTAAAATAGTCAAGTAATTGTAAAATAGTTGGAAAAGAAATAGTTAAATAGTTATAGAAATTTTAAATAATTGCAAAATAGTTGTAAAATAGAAATTAGTTATAAAGTAGTTGAAAAATAGAAATTAGTTATAAAATAGTTGAAAAATAGAAATTAGTTTATAAAATAATAGAAATTTTGTTAAATAGTTCCAAATATAATTGTAAAATAAGTATAAGATAATTTGGATTTAAAAAAAAAGAAAAGTTGTATAGTAAATAGTTTGAAAAAAATAGATTTGTACTAAAACTATGTATTTTGAAAAATAGTCCAGAGTCAAACTGTTCAATTCCCAATCTCCATTCCCTATCAGTTCAATTTAAATTCCACCTCCATTTAAATTGACCCAATTCCAATTTAAATAACTTCAATTTCCATTAAAATTGGTTCAACCCCAATTCAAGTTGAATCAACCTTAGTTTCTTTTCAAATTTAACTTTATTCAACCTTGATCTCAAATTCTACTAATTCAAATAAATTTCAATTGAACTAGTTCCAATTTCAATTCATTTCAACTCCAGTTTGAATTAATCCCAATTTCAAACTCCATTTCCAAATCAAGTTGAATTATTCTTGATTTCCTCCCAAATTCCATTTGAATTTAAAACTATTCAACTTTAATTACAATTCCAAATTATTCAAGTAAATTTGGACTAATTTCAAATTGAACCCACTTTAATTTCAAATCATTTAAATTTCTATAAGAATTAATTCCAATTCCCATTTGAATTTTATACTTATATATCTTCAATCGCAATTTCAATTAATTCAAATCAAATTCAGTTTGAACTAATTTCAATTCAAATTCCAAATTTAAACCATCTCGAATTATATAAATTCAAGTTAATACTTCGAATGTTGATTTAATTCCTTTAAATCAATTTTCCTTTAAAGTTTTTAAACGATTCAATTCCGAGTCCAAATTTCAAAATTCCATTTTAAATTATCTTTACTTAACTCATTACAAGGTTCAAGTAAGAGTTTTAACAATTTTAATTTACAAATTTATTTCTTAACATTCAAATCTTAAGTTCAACGGAATTCCATATATCAATTTTAGATTTAAGTTAAATTTTATTTATCCCTATGATGGATATATTACCACACTTCACTTCTCATTCATTTAAACAAATCCAATTCACAATTTAAAGATTATTAATATCAATTCATTTTAAACATTCATCAGTTTCCAATTTCCAGATCTCAAACCCACTTTGAGATCACACAAACTCCCAATTCAGATTAACCATTTAACCTCCCAAGTTAAATCCCAGTTTCATCTTGAAATTTTCAAATCAGGTTGACCATTCCAACTTATTTAACTTTTCCCCAAGTTAAACTCAATTCACTTAATCCATTCAACTTAGCCAATTTGAACTTCCATTCCAAATTTTAAACTTCTCATAAATAATCTTCCCACTTATTAAGTTCAAAAACTTATCGCTTTGGCTATCATATCTCATTCCAGATTTAAAACTCAATATTTATAGTTTATTTCAAACCATCTTTGGTATTATGCATATCCATACATATATATATATATATATTTAACCAAACAGGCTATACTTTAAAATTTAAACCACCCTTGATTTTTAATCCAAAACATATTCCTTTAAATCTTTAAACATCTCTTGTTTGCATCAAGCTCTCTCATTCAATAAATATTATTTATTATTCCTTCTAATAATTTAAAAACAAATTTCAAATGTTTTTAAATCTTAAGATTCAAACTTCACAATTTAGATCAACTTCAATTTCAATTTATAACCCATACTTACCTAAATGGTTTACTTCCTTAAACATTTTATTATTTATTGGAAAATAATCATCCCATTATTAAACACAATAACCATTTTATTTCTCTATTTTGAAACCAATTCTAACTCATCTTATTTTGAAATTCTTCCTCAATTTCAAGAATTAAATTTCAGTTTGAATCCATTTCAAACTTATCTTTATTTTATTTCAATTTGGTTGTATTACTATTACTACTTAATTTAATTCCAATAGTTTAACAACAAATTGCCTTAATATTTATTAGAAAGAAATATTGCTTTATATATTAAAATATAGTCTTATATAAAATCATTTAAAATCTTTTTATAAGAAAATAACAAGCACGCTCTCATATATATATATATATATATATATATATATATATATTCACTCAACACATTCTAGGGTACCACTTACCCTATCCTTAATGAGTAATCCCACTAGAGCCAAGGTTCTTGCTTAACCTTTTGCTTTGATACCAAATGTAACGACTGTAACATCCCACCCTTTTGGATGATTTAAATCAACAATAAACCACACATGTCAACTAAAATCATTCAAAAGGTAAGACTGTTAATGGGGTAAATAAGAAAATAATAGAAAAGAAGGAAAGATAAAACACAGAATCTCACAGCGGAATGACAAAATATAAAAATCAAATAAACAGTTCATGAAGTTGTTTTACAAATAACATTTGATTACACCTTTACAATACAAATCAGAGTTATATATACAGTATAAATAAATAAATAGTGCAGCGGAACACATGATGTAGTGGAATAATTTATAATAAATAGTAGACTCGTCTCCGTCTTCATCCTCCAAAATATAATGGTCTTCAATACACTAAAAAAGCTCAGACTGACCCGAGCGTAATAAAAAGACAAAACACTCGAGTCAGGACTAAAGGATCTTATGTAAGTCAAATCAAAATAAGTAGAATAGATATATTACTATAATGGATTCAGAGATGTATAACAGGAATTTCGTCTCCTATCAAGTGTACAATGTGGATTTAATTATTTAAAAGATTTCAAACGGTTCAAAAATACCAATCTTAATCATTTTAATTAAAATAGATCCGAATTTTAAATTAAAAACTTAAATCTTTCAAATAATTCAATTCTAATAAATAATCCAAATTAAAGAAATTACATGGTTATATGTCATTTCAACCAGTATCCAAATCAAAATTTCCAAATCAATGGAAACCGCTCGAGTTATCATTTCAATCCATAGTGGTAACAAAGATATATACATAAATAAACATCCAATCATCCAAAATGACAACCAATAACATCCATCACAATCCAACATCCAAATCAGCCAATAAATCACAACAATCAATTGATTATCATTATCAGGTGTATAACTTGCAATTTATATTCATTATTAAATAAATGGCAAATTCAATTCAATATAAATTCAAATTTAAATTAAATGACAATCTAATAATACCAAAAGCAATTAATAAATTTCTAATCACATTATAAATTTAATTTAACTAGCATAAGATAATCTAGTATTCGTGATTGGGTCAAAACACTCACCTTTGATATTTAGAACGCAAAAATCCAAACAAAGATGCCTTTTCCAATAGTCTCCAAACTCAGCCAAACCTATTTTATGTTATTAGGAATTCCAATACGAGTCCAAGGGAAGAAACTACGCATGTATCAAAGCTCGTATGAGGAAGATATTGAGGTTATAAGGATATAAAATAAAATAAAAATACATGCATATTTAATTCTTAAAATAAGAAACTTTAATAACTCACGTTTTCAAATTTGATGTACCCAAAACATAGGCAAGAAGTGGAAAGCCAAAACCATTAAGGCTAATTCTCATTGTTCAATTTTTTTGAAGGCTTCTTGTAAAAGAAGGCAAGGCGATGAGGAAAGGTACGGATGTGGTTAAGGAAGAAATGGATGCTCACACCTTTTTATTCTTTTCTTTTTCTAAACATAGCTTCAGTAAAATGAATTGGCAGCAATTAAGTAGAGGTATAAAGCTATGTTGACATTGAGACTTTGAGGGAAACAAATAGAGGTCTGATGTTTGAAAAAAATAAGGAATTTCTAGGGGAAAGAATGATATAAAACAAAAGAAGAAAGAGAGGTGACAAATGAAATATGTATGGAAGGGAAAAATAAAACAAAACTGTATGATCTAAGTAGATGCTTTGGGAAACAAATAAACAAAACGGAAGAATAAGAAAGGATATAAAATTCACGTTTCAATTACATCAAAGAATTGCAATAAAACCAAATGTGGAAATGACGGCAGGTGTATTGAATAATAAGGAAATGAAGGGACCACTTAGGTTCTAGTTAATTGCATGATCCACTCAATTAAATATATTATCACTGAATATACCCTTTTTCACACTCGTTTACACATAATTAACATATAGTAAATAAATTTGAATACAATAACCAGTGTAACGTTACAAAAAAATAAAAGATGATCTAGAACTCAAATTCAAGTTTTTTTTCTTTCAAAATAATGTTTTTCTCATAGGGGAATTGCACAACCTAAAAAGTCAACTAAATTTAAACTTCAAGATTAGTGTTAAAATCACTTATATACAGCCTCAGATGTATACTTAATGACTGTAAAATATTGTTTTAAAATTCATTTTTTCTTCTTTATATAGAATTATTTTTACCTTCAAAATGAAAATATTCGTTTTATTTTCATTAAAATGTTCTTTTTATTTTTTTAAATAATGTATGTTTCTTTCGTTAAATCCGAAAAATTAATATTAATATTTCTTTTTTTTTTAAATTGAAGGATCCCAAATCGACATAATTGTAATTAATTTCAAAATTACACTTATAACGGATTATAACAAACGTACATTTCTTTCATTAAACGCCATTAATTTCAAATAAATTCTCTTTCCTGTAAGGACCCGATTCTTCGTCTTCCGAAAATTCAACATCGATACTCACTTTATCGACTGCCGAGAAATCGAATGCCGAAAAACCGAACACTTAGGGTTTTAAGAAGAAGAAAAAGAGAAGAGAAGAGAGAGAAAGGAAAATGTAGAGGAAAGAAAATAGAAAATAGAACAGAAAGAAAATAGAACGGAATAGAAAACAACAGAACAACAACAGAATCTCACAATTCGCAGCGGAACAACATATATAATAAATGAATAATCTTTAAACAAAGAACTATATCAGTTATTACATTTTATACATTTCATTACATTACATCATATCATCATCAGAGTGTACAACATCAAACAACAAATAGTGCAGCGGAAAAAAGAAATGCTATATAAGTAATGTGCCATGCCATCTAGCTTGCCTCCAGCAACTCCAGAATATCCAGAATATCCTGATAAACCTAACTCTTGACTGCCCGTGTAGAAAGTGGTGGGCACCCAGAGTTTAGGAAGGAAAACAATAAACTCCGAGTCAGTCATGTGACTGGTGTGAGAACTCAAAACAGTTTATTTATCTTTGAAAACTAAATAGAGGAATATTTTTAAAGTCAATTCGCAATGCTTTTAAAAATGAGACTACCATAAGACCTCCCGCCACACACACAATGCAAACGCAGACTTGGAGGAGATTTCTCCTTATGATAGTCAAAGATGCTTGATACGCATTTAAAAAGAAACATTTGATATTATTGCTAGTGCATAGTGTAGAAGACATTTCGAAAGTAGAGTATAAATCTTAGCCAGCATAGGTACCATTATAGTATGCTTACTATAGCTACCATATTAAATGACAGGTTCTACAACTAAAACCGTACAAGTCTCGTATTGTTTCTTTGGATTTCCAACGAATGATCAGGCCAAGGAACTTCCCATTGCCACATGAGAATGCCTCTGGATGGACATCCCCGAGAACCAAACCGGATCTCTACCAACACAAGGCCGGGTTACCCCTAACTGAGTAACAACTGACCGAATATGCCATCCCTCGGTCCTTTGGGACCTTTCACCGAGTGCTCGCAATCAATTCACACAATCATAACAAAGTGTTTTCAACATGAGTAAGTATCTGGGCTCCATACCATGATACCACCCTTTTCCAGAAGGAAATGCACACATCCTAAAGGGCGCTAACCCTCATAACCTTGCCGCATCTTTCCTGTTTTGACCATTCACGGGGTGTGAGGCTCGACGAAGTCACGTCCACAAAAACATACTTTATACAAAAGCCATGCTTTGGGTCAACAAATTATCATAGAAATGATCACCAGATAGACGATCAAATAAACGATCCTATCACAAATAATCAACACAATGATCATTTCAGCAACACTCAGCATGTCACATTACCAAATTGGGAATATATCGCTGATAACATTCAACTACATAACCTCTGAGCTCGTACGTCTCAGAGAAGGGTGTTAAGCTAAAAGAATAAATTCTCCGCCACCAACAGAAATATATTTGAAAGAAATCTGCTTTATATCTCAATTTGTAATGTCAGACATACAATCCATACAAGTCTGTTCCGGGCTCGAACAAAACCGAAGGCACTTCTCACGAAGCCCTTGCAATCCGGGGATTCACAATCCCGATCGAATTTCCCATCACTTAAGGAATCTCTATACCAGGAGCTACCCAGTGCAGAAACAATCGATAGGTCATCCTATCGCTTTCGCAAATACTCGGTCTTCAACACCGGTCATCAATTGCAATTCATAACGACGTATCACATATTCGGAATGGGTTATACGACCCCATGGTCCTTTCCCGGTTAACCCGAATAGTGAGCGCTTATTCAAAAATAAGTGTGGCATTCAAATTCAAACAAATCACAACAATTACCCATTCAAAGGGAAATATGATAGTCGGTTATTGAACTATCAATGGATATGCACACATCACCAGATTCCAAATAATTTTCCCAATTATTTATTTTCCAAAATATCTTTGCAAGATATATAATTTCACACTTCAAAAATAAATTAATATTTATTTTTAGACAAATTCCCCTTTCCTTTATAAATTCCTTAGTGAATTTATAATCCAAAATATCTATGAATATTCGATTCCAATTATTCATTTCAATATTCCTTTTCAATTTATCTTCAAAACGATAAATTCTCAAAATATTCGCTTTATATTGGAAAACATTTCCATACTTATTTATTCATAAGTAATTCACAAATTTTATTTATTTTCAACACTTGGAAAATATTCAATATACTTAAATCGAAATTAAGTATATATTTCATTCTTTAAGGAAATCATTCTTTTAAACATATTTATTTGGGCCAAAACGAATGTTGCGTAAAACATCATTACGACGTCCCAAAATCACTAGTATAGGGATTCGAAATTAAAATAGATATATAAATCCCAATACTATATAAAACATTTCCTTTCGGAAATCATTTAGTATAACAACATTGTTATAGTCCACCATTTCCTTCTATTTCTCGAAAACGTCTATTTCAACAATGAATGTTGAAATCTATGGTTTCGAATCTCAACATATTTTAAAACATCGTTAGATCGTTTTTATTCAATTTAAAACATCAAATCTAAACATTTCTTTAACATATTATTCACTATTCAAAAACGTGAATATACTACGTTAACCAATTTCATCCTTTCTATTCATTTTATTTCAAAGGATCATTCACAGTCAAAAATGTGAATATAACTTCATAAATAAGTTATAAAATTTAACTTGTCAAAATAAGTCATTTGCGAATTTATAAAACAACGTTTATGAATTCCTTTTCTATTTATCTTATAAAACTTCTTTTTATAAATTCCTTTATTAACCTATTCCAGTTTATAACTCAATTATAAAACAAAAGTTCACATTATAAGTTAAATGCTTATACAACGATTGTTTTACAAAATCGTTCTTTTAAACTTCATAATTATAAATCTTATAACTTATAAGATTCAATTATTCATCCAAATATATTCTTTAATAATTTCACAAAATTTATAAATCTTACTATTTATAAATTTCATTTATAACTTCACCATTTATAATTTCATAATTTCCATTCATTTCTGCAATCCATTTTCACTTCATTCAAACACTTATAAAAACTCGTTTTATAATTCAAATGTTTTAATTTATAAATATCAATTTATAAATCCTTTATAAAATCAATTTATACTATTATTTTAAAACATCTTTAATCTCCTTTATAATTTCATCCTTTTGATTTATAAAATAATTAATTTTTATAAATCCTATATTTAAACTTTTCACAATAAATTCAAAAATCCAATTTAAACTATTTTATAAAATCATTAACCCATATTTTCTAAAATCAGCCTTTACTATATTTCTCAAAAATCTTAATTTTTATAACATTAAAAATTATATCGTTTATTTATTTAAAATGGATCAATTCCAAAAATATAGTATATTCTCAAAAATCACTTTAAAAATCATTTTAAAATTCCAAATTTGGTCCAATGATGCTACACACCAAATAGTCAATCACGACAACAACGATATCATATATCGATATGATAATCCATCAAATATCGATATGATAATCCATCAAATATCAAAATATCTGAAATCAAATAAAAACTGTTGAGGAATCCAGTTGGATCCCTCCAACCTGTTTTCCTGCATCCACAATCATTAGCACAATACCAATTCCGTTCCAGTACGAAATTATCGCGGTATATGGGATTTAAATATTATCCGCTTAATAGACGGCGCAATAGGGTCTCATCCGCTAAACAAATGCGGGAAATCAACAACTCCAATATATACATATGCCAATATATATATATATATATATATATATATATATATTGCTATTATATACAATACCAATTTCACTGTTTATGAAATATTCGCGGTATATGTTTTTAATAAATAACATCCGCTTACTAACGGCGCATAATGTCTATTTTAACAATCAATAGATAACAATCATCATTCAAACATGCATTCAAATATTTTAAATCTAACTATTTAAAATAAAATCGAAACTGATTCGATTGAGTGAGAAGTTCTCACCTTGATTTTAATTTCGTTTTAGCGATTTATTTCGAATAAAATTAAACGGACGTTTAATTTTACCCAAAATTCTCACTAACTCCAAACGACTCCAATCCAATTCCATCGCGTAGTGCTTGTCCATACGATTCCAACGAAACTGGTTTCGCGCGTTTTCGACCTCGTATGAAAAAGATATGCATTTTTGAAGTTTACACGAATTATATACTTATAATTTACAACAAAACTTTATATTTTTAACCTTGCTTCTAATCACGGCCCTCCATCTCAAACCCAAACACATCAGGCCCGTCCATATCTTCTCCTTCCAAACTCACGTACCATCTACAGGTACAAGCCGTAAGAAGAAACCCACTATGCTCGAATTAGGGTTTAACCCCACGGCCTCCACGAACATCGAAAGTTCATCAAACCACCACCATACGAACCACCATGCAAAGCTCCACCTTCGGCCATCCCCTTGTGAAGCTCGGCCTGCCCTATGTCCAGAAATACGTGCATGAAAACGTGGCCTTTATCACCTTTTTGCCGCCAATCCGTCGCGTGAAACCCCATCATCACCGTATGGATTCGAAGCTCTCGAGATGCTCTTCAAGTTTGTAGTTGAAAGTTCTAGCTAATTCTTCACGGATTGGAAGAGATTGAGGGGGGAAAGAGATGAATTTCTGGCCATGCATCAGGTAGGAGGCGGCTAGGGTTTAAAGAATTAGGGTTTTGCAAATTTATGAAAGGGGGGGGGGCTTTTATAGAAAATTCGCGCGACACTATTCGTCCCGGATTTTCCGAACTCCAAACGAAGCGTGCCGGTTGGCGTTTGTAAGGTTTACCCCGCGTTCCGAACACAATGGAATATGTTTCGGGAGCTAATTCGGTCATCTGTGCGAGTTATGGCAATAAACGTTCAATTTGAATTAAACCGATTTGAACGATTTTCTAGGCGTTTTAATTTGTACCGGACAAACGGTAAATCCAATTGACACAAAATTTGAAACCTTACAATAATATCACATTACGGATCCGATGAAACTAGTTTCGTTGAAATCCGAGACTTTTTGAAAAATGGCTATTTTAACTCGCCAAATTAAAATTAAAAATAATTCGATGCGTTTCGAGCTGCCACGATCAAATGACAACTCCGATTGATACGAAAATTGAAATCCGGTAATAACTAACTATTACGGATCCAATGGAACTGGTTTCGTTCAATTCTGAGACTGTTCAAAAATTGGCTATTTTCACTAGTCGATTAAATATTAAAATATTCAATTTTCACAAATAAACTTTTAATTCGATTTTAAAAGTTCTAAAATATCATTCTAACTTCAATATGATAAAATAAAATTTTACAAATCATTTTCAATCATATTTAACCCCATTTCCAATTATTTCCATAATTTAACATATTAAATTATCGATTTAATTATCCAATTAAATCCAATAATTCAAATTAAAATTTATTCGACTTAAAAATTCACTTATTAATATTTAAAATTAATTAAATATCCAAATTTTAATTATTAAAAATCCTGGGTCGTTACATTTCCCTTTTATTAGAAGATTCCAAGTCAAATTAACGGCAATAAATTCATTAATTAATTTAAATTCCAACATATACTTATTTTGTTTTTTTTAATCTTATTATTCAATCAATTATCATATTACATATATACTTAATGTTGGTTTACCATTTCATTACCTCAATCTTCTATATTTATCACTTTAGTTCATATTAACTGTAGTAGGTAATTAGATTAACTGCAATTGATTTTCAATTTAATTTCAATGGATTAAATAAATAGGTGATGAATGACAAATGTTACCTTTTACTTACTTAATCGCATTTACAAGATTATTATTAACAACAAATGCTGTGACTACTTACACAATCCTGATTATACTCAATTTTCCATTAATTTCATATAATTTACCCTTTTATATAACATTTAATTCATTTCCTTATTTCAACTTATCATCAAATAACGTTACAATTATTTTAATCACTAATATACAATTCCAACATTAAACCCAACATTCAATTGCCTTAATTCAATTAATTACCCATTCAATATTAAAACGATAAATTAATGAGAAAATAGTTAATACAATCGTTTATAATAATAATTCATACCCCTTATCTTATTCTTTACAACCAAGGGTTATAATTTGCTTACCCAAAAAGGTTTTATATTCAATATTAACCTATTTCAATCAACTACATACAAGTTCAACATCTACATCATTTAATTTATTTCATTATTTACAATCATAACCAAGTCAACCTACAATGTATTTCAATTAGTTTGAAATTACTTTAAATATTTATCAGTAGCGCTCAAACAACGCCACTGATTTCATATTCAATATTAGCCAATTCTAATTGATTACATATAATTTCAACGTTCCATGTATTTCCTTATTTTTAGTTATAACTAATTATAACCTTAAAGTCACTTCAATTAATTGGAAATTAGATTAAAATAGTTAGCAATTACCTTATATTAACATTACTAACATTACATTCTAGTTATTCTTCTCCTTGTAACATCAATTTTTTTAGTTTTATTTCAGTATAAAATTATAAAATATTATTTAATTAATATTTTAATAATAAAAAATTATGGGTCGTTACACTCTCCCCTACTTAAAACTTTTCGTCCTCGAAAAGGGAAAAGGAGGAAATTAGGAAAAGGAGAAAATAAGGAATCATTATATTTTATTCAAAGTATTCAATTTATAAACAATTAATTTTCATAACTAATTAATTTAAATAGAATATACAATTAATTACAAGTAATTCTTCATATCCAAGTCTACCAAAGTTTGAAAATATTTCACTTTTCACAAAATTTCTAAGTCTAAAATTTACGAAAAATTTCGACAGAGTCTCCTTTGTACGGAGAGGTCGCGGAGAAATAATAATATCTATAATCATCATATATATATATATATATATCACATTAAAAAATTAAACATCCCAAACCATGGCAAACAATATAATATTGCTAGAAACTTGTAATCCAAAAATATACCTATTAGTCGGGAAAAGAACACTTAATTTATGAAACCAAAAGCAGTAGTTATTATTTCCATAAACTTGTACTTCACTTGTAAAATCCAAAGAAGTTAATAATACGTGAAAAGAGATATATTTAAGTTGCTTCAATTAATAACAAACAAATCAACACAATATAATAATAGTCACATGCAAACAAACAACATGACCATTATATGTAACAAAGGAATCAATCGTATGTCCATAGCAACCAAACTGATGATTTGTTCAGGTTCAGACATTTTTAGTCGTACAAGATGATAAATAGACTATTAAGTGTACCCTATGCTCAATAGCCTTAGATAAATACTTGATATATTATCTATACATCCTTATAGAGTTAGAAGTATCCTTTCCTATCATCTCAAAAGCCAAAATAACCAATAATTTCAACACAATATTTAAGTTTATTCAATTGGTTTCTTTTTTTTTATATCATTACTATTCTTTTTTCTCTCTCATATAACGTCCTTTTCTTTTTCTTACATGTACATATATATATTATTTCACAATATTAACTTACATACATAACATTTCTTGTTCATCAAAATTCTTATTTAGAAATAATTTCATTGAACGCTTCCATTACTTAAGTTTTACCTGTATAATATTCTATTACATATTCTATTAACATTTCAACTTATTAAACATTTTTGGTAAATATATGTGTTTTAAGAATGTAATTGAGTGTTATACAAGTTTATTTTATTCGTGTTAGTTAACAAAATATTCAATGATTACATATTCTAAATTTTTATATCTTTTGATTTACAAGTTACAAATTTCTAATTTCTTATATATTTTATTCGTAAAATTCCATTCTTATTTATTTAATTACTTATTATTTATATAAAGGCCAATCACCTACATAATTTGTTTTCCATTAAAGATTAAGCCATTAATGAATCATTTCACAAAATATTACTTAAGCTTCTACAGCCTTACTTAATTTTATACCTTAATTTAGTTATAGAATAAAAATTTAAGTTTTTGGTGTTCGCCCTTGAAGAGAAAAGAAATACTTCAATATACCTAAAAATTCAATTAAAACATTTAACCTCATTCACTTAGTAGGAATATAAGATAAATTTAAAACATCTTTATAGCATTATGCAAGGACTTTCCCAAAGTTTAAACAATGTTAGAAATTTGTATCAAAAATTTATATTAAAACATTATGATAAGATTTTAAAAATAAAGTTCCTTAAATCTGATAATTTATTAGACTCAATATTCCAAAATAAGTATAAACTCTAGATTATTAAAGTGAAACTAATAGCATACTCAAATCTTGCACTAAATATCTAAATAAAAGTATAAATTTTCATAGATTCATGATTAATTTTACACACTTGGTTTAAAATGAATATTCAAATCATGGGAAAAACATTTATCATGGTTTAATACAAAATTCATATAGTAACTAAACCTATAAATTTACTACTAGTACTTCGAAATCAAGTAATTATTTAAAACCATACTTCCAAAATTGAGATTCTAATTTATTTTCCAAGTATATTTAAAACTTCGCAAATCATTTTTTCCATTTATATAATATATCTTCAAATTATACATTCAAAGAAACTTATAAAAAAAAATTACAAAAATAAAATTCATTTGAAAACTTCATTTGCAAATTAATCATCTTTAATGTTTTAATACTTTACAAAAAAAAATTCTATAAATTTTCTTGCTTCATTTATTAATACCATTTCAGTAATTTTAAATAACATCTTTTTAAATATATGTAAATTATTTGAAAAAAATTACTTACATCATTACTTTTATTTAAAAAGAAGCTATTGAAAACCTTAAATCCATTATGTTTAAATTTTATTAGTTTTAAATCTCCAAATACTTTTAAACATCATTAATAAATCAATAATCATTAACTTTAAAATGTTTTATTTAATTAATAACTTCTGACAATATTTAGAACACTAATAATTTACTACTAAACCATGTTGTACATAAATAAACAATATTTAAACATTTTAAAGTATTTAGAAAGGAAAAATGATCAAAATATCTTTTATATATTACTTTATCAAAATACTTTTATAACTCGATGTTTTAACAGGTTTATCCTTGTTCTTGCAGACTCTGGCCATGCGTTGATCAGACGCATGGCTAGAATTCTCCAAGTACTTAGCAGACCTGTTTCAACATCCAATGAAAATACTTAAAATCATTGAAAATAGATATGGAAAGTACGTTCCCCCATGGATTGCAGTTACGCAATGGTTATGCCGCTATCCCAGCCGAATCAATTGTAGCTGTAGGCATCTCACCCCTCGATTTACGCTATCCAATAATATCAAATGAATATAATAAGTGACCCACCAAAGGGATCCGATAATGACCCACCAAAGGGATTCGATAATGACCCACCAAAGGGATCCAACAAATGACCCACCAAAGGGGTCCGATGGAAGGTACTTCGCATATCGTTTATTTCAAAATATATCATACCATATATAGTCACCATTCAGAATCATAGCTTCAAATATCGCACTTATATAAATTCCATCATATATAAGATTTCATTTTCAGATAGAGTATTTTCCAAATCAATAGTCTCAAATATATCAAATCATTCTTATATAAATTCCGTTATATATAAGATTTATCTCTTCAGATCAAAAACCTTCCAAAATCAACATTTTTAAAAATCACCTTATACTTATATAAGTCTATCTTATGCAAGAAAAAAAAATTTGCAAATCAATTACGCTGCATGAAGATCCATATGGAATTGAACATTTTTGCTTTGCAAAAGGTTTTGAATTTAGAATAGTTCTTTTTTATATATACAATCATTTTGTGAAATAGTTTGGTATATAAAATGGTCGTGGAAAATAGTTTGTAAATAAAATAGTTTGTAAATAGTTTGAAAATAAAATAGTTTTTATAAGAAAAATTAAAGAAAATAGTTTGTATAAGGAAAATAAAAGAAAGCAGTTTGAAAAATGGTTTTAAATTAATAGTAGTTTTTCATAAAAGAAAATCCCAATTTAAATTACAATGATATCCAACCCAACAACTTTCAATTTCAATGCCAAAGCATATTAATAATATTAGAACATAAGATGTACACATGTCATCATTTCGCAACATTACATTCGATCGTTCGCTCGATCACACAAGTTTGCTTTCGAACTAGTATTGTCCATTCAACTTCCCTAACGCGGACTTCGATATGGTTTCTTGACTAGAAACCATCATTCTCCTTGCATAGCCATATACTATGATAGAGAACTCTAGAATCAAACCAAAAATCTATATCAATATTCACCATCAAGAATCGAATGAAAAATTCTAATGCGAAATGGTGTAATTCACCTCAAACTTACGTACTCAAATCCGGATCAAATTAATTATGCGAATAAAATAATATACGCACAACTTACGTATTTATTTCATTTTGATTCATCACAGTTATACTTCAACTAAATTCATTATTAATGTCATTGATTAATGAAAGTATCATTTCATACTTTAATATTTGTTTCACATAATTTCTCCATTTAACATATAACACTAATTTATTCATTCTCATAATATTGCTTATATTTCTCTTCAATTTAAATTACATTCATTCCACATGTAATATTTCTCATTTAATATTACATTTATTACCAAATCATTTCATAAGGAATTTTCTTAAGTTTATAGCCAAATTATAAAAACATAATTCCTTTTTATAAGACATTGTTCAGGTTTAAAGTTATCACAACTTTATTTATAACCATTTATTATAACATCCATTTATTTCATAACAATTTACAAGTCATGGTTTTATTTATAATCAATTCACATTAATTCATACTAATTCAGAAGGTTTTGATTATCCAAAATATCCAAATATTTTGTTTTTCAATAGTTGAACTACGGTCAAAAACAACAAAATTCACAACAACAATAATTAGCCAATGCTTTTAAACTGATAAAACGCAACTAATCAACAATAAATGATAATAACTAAATATTACCATTTCATAAATCAAACACGTTACAAATAACTATATTAGTTATAAAATTTAATCCTCTGCATATCATATAATATTAGGAAAAAATTCATTTCAAAACTTATATAAAACACTTTTATAAAACTAACAAATACACGCTCTCATATATACACTTAGACAACTCATTCTAGGGTAGTAATACCCTATCTCTAATGAGTTAACCCCAACAGGCTAAGGTATGTCTAAACCAAAGCTCTGATACCAACTGTAACATCCCACCCTTTTGGACGATTTAAATCGACAATTGTAACGACCCAGAAAATTTTAACAATTTTTAATTGATTCTATAACGTATTTAATTGAATATTTGTGAAATCTTATAATAATTGAATTTTTAAATAAAATGTTTATATATTTAGAATACGTATATTTAAATATAGCAGATTGTAAATTTTCAAATAATTTTATGGAAGTTTATTTAATTGAGAAAACGTGCTGTCCAATTCAAGCTATTAATTGCTTTAATTGATTTCTGAATCAGTGCGTAACGGTTTCGTTTTACTACCGTTAAAGATTTCTATTGCTTAAAACTTTTCCAATTCAGGTAGACTTCTCCATTCGTAACCATTAATAAATTGGAGATCATCGACCTTGCTTTTATTATTCCTTGTAGTTTCGTGCACTGACTTTACTTTTCCCACTAACCATAATTTTCTCTATACGTTTCTTTTGCAATTGAAGCGTATATTTATATTTATGGTGGTGCGTTTATTCTGGTCTCCCTTTATTTTTGTTTTTAACGCTCGAAAGAATCTCAAATCATCAAGCTAGTAGCATCCGTTCCTTCCCTCGCTTTCATAAGGCCTATAATATATAAACAACTTGCTTATAGATCTGAACACAACTTTTTCATCAAATTTAATGTGCCTTCCTCTCCCTATTATTTCGGTTCCAACCTTCCTAGTAATTGGCTTTAATAAATTTTGGCTAAATCATAGCTACGGACTTTTCAAATTTCTTTCATTTTATATTTATTTCCAATTCCTTCATTTGCTTCAAAATTTTTGAACGTGCCTAATCATCTCAGCATGTATGTATAATGTAAGCCTACCTTTCCTTAGAAAGATATCGCTCACAAAATTTCCTGATTTCTTTCCTTTTATCCATTTTTATATCCTTGACTTTCAAAACTCATTTTGTGTTGTACAAACAAACAAAAATTTATTGCTTTAAGTGTATAGCTAAATCAACTATTGACCATTACAATTACTTTTATTTTTATATTCATTTCAATTTATTACTTAATAACGTTTTGATGAATCAATGGACAGCTTTACGTTTCTTTTGCTTTTGAAAACTTTATATTTATAGTGTACGTTTCTTTTGCATTTCAAAAATTTGAAACATGCTGCCCCATTTAAGCCATTAATTGTTTTAATTATTTTTCTTAATCGACATATAACCATTGCTTTTTATTATTCCTGGATTTACATCCATACTTTAATCTCTGCTGTTCCATTTATTTCATTTGAAATCTAAATTTATTTACCATTCATTTATACGCCTCCTTCTCTTTCTCTTTTTACGTTATTTCCCTGCTTGCAAGATCTGTTGCCATTCCCGTATTTATTTCTTTCCTTTTTGAAATTTAAAACGTATACGTTTTACATTTATTTATTTCGAAACCATCCATTGCCTTTCCTTTAAATCAATCCATTCTCTTCTTATTTGTTTTAATTTATTTCCTCTTTTCACCAACACTCAATCTTTATACATATTTGTTTTAATTCATTTTCTCTATTCATGTGCATTCAATATTTATACATATTTGTTTTAATTTATTTTCTCTTTTCACCAGCATTCAATGTTTATATACATATTTGTTTCATTTTATTTCCTCTGTTCACCCGCATTTAATCTTTATATAATTGTTTTAATTTATTTCCTCTTTCTTTTTTTTTTTCTCCTTAAATTATAGGAATAAATTCCTAAATTTCCTCTAGCCATTACTATCTTTATTTCTTGCCACTTTAAACAAAATTTCTTTCCACTCTATCAATGCGAGGCTTCTCTTATAAATACAAATCACTCGTACATACCCTACTCCATATTAGTAGATCTTCATCTCCTCTCTTGCGCGTGAAGCTTCTTCTGTAGGTAAATGGCTGCACTAATTTTTTTTTCTTCTTATTTCTTTTCTTTTTCTTCTTCTTTTTCCTCCTTTTCTTTTGTTTTCTTATTGTTTATATTGCTTTTGCTTTTCCTTTATTTTAAGCATAACATGCTTCAAGTATATATTTTACATTATAAGTATGTTTATATAGTGCAGCGCAAGTATACATTAAATATAGAGTTATAAACATTTGCATTTGTTCTATGGTTAGTTTTATATGAGTATTTATTGAAATTTGTTTAGTATGACTTTTGAATATACAATGGGTTATTTCATACTGTTTATATATAATATAAGATGTTTAGCAGTCTGCATATATGTTACAGCATGTAAGATTTTTATAAAAAAAAAAGAAAGGTGTTAATTTTATATTGTATTGTTTATAAAAAGGTGTTAATTTTATAATACATATATTGTGGGACAGTATACATTTATAAACATATTAATATACACTAAGTTATAAAACATAAGTTTGATATATAGGTAGAGTTTGCATGGGTTTAAATTTCCTTCTGTTGTTTAAAATATAGTTGTAGAGTTATAAAATTTTGGGGAGAATATATAGTATAATATATTTTAAGTTAGTTTGTATGTCTGTCCAGAGATGAATTATTATACAAATACAGTTTTATAAGATCTAAGATTTGTTGTTTTAAAATGTAAGTTTATACTAGTGATTATATGGGTTAAAATTTGAAATTGATATTTTTAAGATGATAAAGAAAGTTTAATGTAAGTGTTAACATGTAAGAAATGCCTGAAGCCTGTTTTAATATTAAAGAAAGTAGTGGAATTTAAATTGTTAAATTAAGTTGGAGCTGTGCTCTCGCCCTTCTCTTTCTTATAAATATTTTGCAAATGGTAAATTTATATCAAGTATAAGGTGTGCAGTGTTTCAACAAATTAAGAAAAGTCGATATTGGTCTTAACAATAATAATGTGGAATGTTGACTTAAATGTTAATTTAAATATGATTATAAAAAATTTATGTTAATATTGGTTTTAAACATAGTTTTGCAGTTTTCTATTATTTGCGTTTGTTTGAAAACGTATGTATGTATATGTAATTTTAATGCGTTTCAAAACTAATATTGGTTAAGAGAGTAGTATAATAGAATAATATTTGTATTTCATTTAGGTCTACATAAAGCAGTTTCTGATCAGTTTTCATCGATCTCTATTTATCAGTTGTCCATCGTATTCGTGCCAATCTTGCTTCGCTTTGAAATTTTTGTTTGGATTTGTTCAGATCGTGATCCAGCGTAGCTCAATTCTTTGTCCAATCTATCTAGCCTCGAAAGGTGAGCAATCACTCACGATTAACATTCTTTTATTCATTAAATTTGATTTCAATTGAAACGACAATTGAAATATGCTGCTGTGGTTATTTAAATTTGTTATATATGCTATTATCTGTAACTGTTCACCTGCGGGATATGACACCATATCCTGTTGTTTATAGTATATTGTTATTGATGATATATGCTTGTTATTTTATTGTATTATATGTTATCACTTTGCAAGTTCCCTGTAGTTTAGAAATCACTATGGGTTGAAATGATACATACCCGAACGGACTTTAGAATAGGAGAAAATCGTTATGGGTTGAAATGATAAACCCAAGCGATTTTCATTTATTTGAATTTGGGATTACGGGTTGAAATGATATCCGCCCGTATATATTTAGTGTACGGATTGAAATGATAAATATCTGTAGCACTAGACTATATGATAGGAAATATATACAGACACCGTTGGTCCATATAAATATTCTGAAAATAATTTTTATAATTTTGAAAAAAAATATATGGTTTAAATAATATTGATTCTTAAGATATTATATAAATGGAAATTTTATATATAGATTTAGTAGTAATATTTGATTTAAATTAGATTAATTTAATACGGATAATATGGTTAAGTATTTATGTAAATCTATATTTCATATAGATTTTCTTGTAATAAATTGAATAATTAAGATTGAGAGATAAATTTTGGTTTATTAAAAATAGTATTTAAATGAGGATTTATTTAATTAAATCAATTTGAAATTTTTGAATGGGAAATTTAAAGGTATGATTTTATAACTGGATTTTTGATTTATGTGATTTAATGAATATTTCACGTTTAAATAAATTAAAGAAAATATTGAGTAAAATGTAATTTAAGGTTACTTAAATGATATTATATCTAATGAGGGAGTATTTCAAGACTAAATAATAATGAGGTTAAATCGAGATCTATAGGAAACTGTTAAATTGAACATTTAAATACTAAAGCTTTGAACTATATTGGAATTTAAATGGTTTATTTTGAGATTCGGATCTGTATTTGAAATCAATATAGTTGAATTTGTTATTTAGAAACTAAATTGAATTAAAATGAAAATTTAGGTTGAACTAAATTTGAATTTATTATTTAGAAAACTAAATTGAATAAAAATTTAGTTTGAAACGTTGAATACTTAAAGTCTTGAAATATATTGAAATATAAAGGGGTATTTTGTGATTACAAATCCGAATTTGAGATCGATAAAATTGAAGTGGTTATTTTTGGAATTGAGTTGAATTAAAATTGAAAATACTTTATTGTATAAATTATTTAATATATATAAATACTATTTTGGGAAATATAGAGATATTTGAAGTGAAAATGATATTTGGTTTTGAAGTATAAACTATTCTGAAATGACCACGGTGTTATAGTGTATATTTCTACCTTGTAGATAGTTCCATGGATCCTTAGAGGATGGTTATTCCAAACATCGTGTAAGTTATTGTATTTCAGTTGATATTTCATTTGAGTTGGATTTATTGATATAAGAATCTTAATCCTGACTCGAGTGTTTTGTGTTTTGCTTTACGCTCGGGTCAGACTGAGTGATACAGCATTTGAGACTCACCTTCGGAGTTGGAGCCTTGCTTGAAGATCCAGCTATCTATCATTTCAGTCATCCTGTTGATTTGTTCAGAGAAGTCATCTGCGCGTACTAGAGACCTCACTACATCTAAGATATTCAGTTGTATTTTATTTCTAACCCCAATGTATATAGTAGCTTCATGAACTACTATTCTTTATCTATTCCGCTGCATTGTATTACTATGTGTAAGTGATCTGTGATTGATTGATTTACTGTATATTTTAAGTTTTGCCAAATTTTATTAACAATTCGGTATTTTGAATTATTCAAGTCGGACAGGTACGGTTTTATTGTCGATTTGAATGGTCCAAAATAGCGGGTCGTTACAAAAATAAACCACACATGTCAACTAAAATCATTCAAAAGGTAAGACTGTTAATGGGGTAAATAAGAAAATAATAGAAAAGAAGGAAAGATAAAACACAGAATCTCACAGCGGAATGACAAAATATAAAAATCAAATAAACAGTTCGTGAAGTTGTTTTACAAATAACATTTGATTACACCTTTACAATAGAAATTAGAGTTATACATACAGTAGAAATAAATAAATAGTGCAGCGGAACACATGATGTAGTGGAATAATTAATAATAAATAGTAGAATCGTCTCCGTCTTCATCCTCCAAAATATAATGGTCTTCAACACACTAAAAAAGCTCAGATTGACCCGAGCGTAATAAAAAGACAAAACACTCGAGTCAGGACTAAAGGATCTTATGTAAGTCAAATCAAAATAAGTAGAATAGAAATATTACTATAATGGATTCAGAGATGTATAACAGGAATTTCGTCTCCTATCAAGTGTACAATGTGGATTTAAATATTTAAAAGATTTCAAACGATTCAAAAATACCAATCTTAATCATTTTAATTAAAATAGATCCGAATTTTAAATTTAAAACTTAAATCTTTCAAATAATTCAATTCTAATAAATAATCCAAATTAAAGAAATTACATGGTTATATGTCATTTCAACCAGTATCCAAATCAAAATTTCCAAATCAATGGAAACCGCTCGAGTTATCATTTCAATCCATAGTGGTAACAAAGATATATACATAAATAAACATCCAATCATCCAAAATGACAACCAATAACATCCATCACAATCCAACATCCAAATCAGCCAATAAATCACAACAATCAATTGATTATCATTATCAGGTGTATAACTTGCAATTTATATTAATTATTAAATAAATGGCAAATTCAATTCAATATAAATTCAAATTTAACTTAAATGACAATCTAATAATACCAAAAGCAATTAATAAATTTCTAATCACATTATAAATTTAATTTAACTAGCATAAGATAATCTAGTTTTGTGAATGGGTCAAAACACTCACCTTTGATATTTAGAACGCAAAAATCCAAACAAGGATACCTTTTCCAATAGTCTCCAAACTCAGCCAAACCTATTTTATGTTATTAGGAATTCCAATACGAGTCCAAGGGAAGAAACTACGCATGTATCAAAGCTCGTATGAGGAAGATATTGAGGTTATAAGGATATAAAATAAAATAAAAATACATACATATTTAATTCTTAAAATAAGAAACTTTAACAACTCACGTTTTCAAATTTAATGTACCCAAAACAAAGGCAAGAAGTGGAAAGCCAAAACCATCAAGGCTAATTCTCATTGTTCAATTTTTTTGAAGGCTTCTTGCAAAAGAAGGCAAGGCGATGAGGAAAGGTACGGATGTGGTTAAGGAAGAAATGGATGCTCACACCTTTTTATTCTTTTCTTTTTCTAAACATAGCTTCAGTAAAATGAATTGGCAACAATTAAGTAGAGGTATAAAGCTATGTTGACGTTGAGACTTTGAGGGAAACAAATAGAGTCTGATGTTTGAAAAAAATAAGGAATTTTTAGGGGAAAGAATGGTATATGATATAAAACAAAAGAAGAAAGGGAGGTGACAAATGAAATATGTATGGAAGGGACAAATAAAACAAAACTGTATGAGCTAAGTAGATGCTTTGGGAAACAAATAAACAAAACGGAAGAATAAGAAAGGATATAAAATTCACGTTTCAATTACATCAAAGAATTGCAATAAAACCAAATATGGAAATGATGGCAGGTGTATTGAATAATAAGGAAATGAATGGACCGCTTAGGTTCTAGTTAATTGCATGATCCACTCAATTAAATATATTATCACTGAATATACCCTTTTTCACACTCGTTTACACATAATTAACATATAGTAAATAAATTTGAATACAATAACCATTGTAACGTTACAAAAAATAAAAGATGATCTAGAACTCAAATTCAATTTTTTTTCTTTCAATAATGTTTTTCTCATAGGGGAATTGCACAACCTAAAAAGTCAATTAAATTTAAACTTCAAGATTAGTGTTAAAATCACTTATATACAGCCTCAGATGTATACTTAATGACTGTAAAATATTGTTTTAAAATTCATTTTTTCTTCTTTATATAGAATTATTTTTACCTTCAAAATGAAAATGTTCGCTTTATTTTCATTAAAATTTTCTTTTTATTTTTTTACAATAATGTATGTTTCTTTCGTTAAATCCGAAAAATTAATATTAATGTTCTTTTTTTAATGAATCTCTTCCTTTTTGACTCAATTTCCTTTGAGTTTTGGAATGTCCCTCGGTTCTGAAATTCATTCTTGTCTCTTCCTATTTATATTTGTTTGATTTTGGAGTATCCCATAACTCCACCGAATGTTTTGTAAAGGGGGTGAAAACACCTTTACAATTGGCATCGATTCACCGAAGATTTTTGTATCCTCGGTTTACGATGCTGCTATATCTTGGTATGCCGAATTCTATCTCTGGCAATCGAATGTCGATTTGCTTTAGAATTCCACATCAATTATATTCCTGAAGTCACGGTTGACCCGGTTAAGGTCGCCCGAGATTTATAGAAGTATATCCATCTTCTATTTTGTAATTTGATTTTCTCAACCTTGTTTGAGCCTATCTTCGAATCAGGATTCTATTGATTAGAGTTCCTCTAAATTTAATCTCTATCTTTGTTTTGAAATCCATTCTTGAATCATCATTTGAAAATCGGGTTTGTTGTATTTTAAAATTGTTTTATACGAAATTTTTATTTTGATAACTATGATTTTATTCTATATATAAAAGTGAAATTTTTTCGATAAGGATTATATACCCATATATAAAACGAATAAGAAATGTTATTCTATAAATAAAAGTTTTGAAAGGATTGGAAATTTTGAAAATTTATAAGAAAGTGATTTATATAAAAAGGATTTATAACTGAAGGGTTAAATTTGAAATTCGAGAATTGAATTCTGATATTTTGAAATTGGTTTTAAGAATTTGGGAAAATATATAAAAATAATACGATTTAAAAGTATTTTTCCGAATAAGAAATGTTTCAAATGGCTTCAAATGAATTCCAATAATTTTGAAGAAATTTCAAAGAAGTTTTCAAGAAAATAGAAGTCCAGAACTCACTTATGTCGCTGGAGAATAATTTCGGTGATGAGTGCACGCATCATCGACATTGATTTTCGAGTTTCAGAGTAGGGGAGAGGCCACTTTAATAGCTTCGCTATGCGAGTGATTTTGTAAAACCATTTTTGATTTCAAATTCCGAAGTATAATTTGATATTTTCGAAAGATATATGTATATATTTGAAACAATTTAAAGTGAGACCTGTGTTCAGTCCTCGAGTTTTCAATTTGACTAGTAATAACTCTATTTATAAAAAAAAATTGATTTCCAACTCTTAGATTTGAAATTTGATTTCATCGACTATTTTGAAGGTTCGAGCACTTCCAAATCAAGGTTTAAAAGTTTTAAACTAAGAAATTTCGAAAAGTATAAAATTTTTGATAAAGCATATAAGTTTAGTTTTGAAGAGTATGACATAAGTAAGTTTGAAACCTTTTGTTAAGTAAGTGAATATGACTATTTTTAATTATACTAATATGGAATTTAGTTTTGAAATGTTTTGGAAAAAAAAAAATTAATTTCAAATAATGGTTTTCAGAAAGGTAAATTGGATATTTCTAATAGAAATAGATAGTTTAAAAGTTTTAAAGTGATGATTATAAATTTGGAAACCATTTTGAGTATAATTGATTTTGAGAAAATATTTGGTTTTGAAATTAAATTGAAATTAAAAACCAGTACTTATATGGTGATTTTGGAAATAAATTTGTTTGACTTGAATTATTTTAATTTGGAAACTGGAATAATTTTCTAAACCTATTATTTTGGGAACTTTGAAATTTAGATACTTAATTTGGAAGAAAATTTGGTGAAATCCTATATGATTTTGAAACTGAATTGATATTCAAATGATTTGAAATTGAGACTCTTATATTGTTAAGCATTTGATTTGGGAGTGGTCGAACTTATATAAAATCGATTTGTATAAGTATGAAGTGATTTGAAATCTATTGATTTGAAAGGTACTCAATTTGGAAAGAGAATTTTTTTTATAAATCGAAGTCTATATAAGTATGATTTGATATACTATTGATTTGGAAAGTATTCGATTTGAAAATGGAATCTTATATATATATGTACTTTATATAAGTATGATATTTGAAAGTGATTTGAAAAGGTACTATATGGTATATATTTTCGAAGTAAAGATATGGAAAGTGCCTTCTGCTTTATATCCGCTTTGTGGCCACATCGTGGATTCATTCTATCGATATTATTCTCTCTGATTTTTGGTTTTTCGGATGTAATACTCGAGTGTTCCCACCGTGGCGTAACCCATGGTTTTTTTCTCTTTCGTGAATGCATAGCGCAATTGCCTGGCTGAGTCTTGCCTAGGGTTACGGATTGTTTCCTGGGGGATCCAGGCGTAACCATTGTGTATCCTACAATCTGTGTAGGTCGCGAATAGTAGCGCAAGTGCCTGGCTGAGTCTTGCCTAGGGGTACAGATTGTTTCCTGGGGGATCCAGGCTTAACCATTGTGTATCCTGCACTCTACTAGTCATCATGGCGTAACTCGCAGGGTTGAGAAAGCTTACGGATATGGATTGTTTCCTGGGGGACCCAGGCGTAATCATTGTGTATCTGCGAACCATGATCGGACAAAGGTTTTGGTTTGGTTGATTTGTTTGGATTGTACTTTCCATATCTGTTTTTAAAAGGTTTTTCAAATATTTTCACTGGGTGTTGAAATAGGTCTACTAAGTACTTGAAGAACTCTAGCTTTGCGCCTGATCAACGCATGGTGCAAGAACGAGGATAAACTTGTTAAAACATCGAGTTATAAAAGTATTTTCGAAAGAAAATTTGGTTTCGATATAAAAGTATTTTATTTATAAAGGTATTTTATTATAAAAGTATTTTCAACAAAGAAATTTTGTACTAATATTTGAAATTTAAATTCTTATGGTTTGAAATAAATTATTCGTGCCCGATTCTATTCTTTTGAATCTACCTCATCTGCTCAGCTTTATTTTTCACCTATATTCCGTTTTCGGAATCTACCTTCCTTTCCTTTTTGAATAAATCTTTTAAATATTGCTTATTTGTATACTACATTGTTTTATATAAAATTTTAGTGTTATAAATATTTTTGAGGTTATAAATTAAATAAAACATCTTTAAAGAAAATGATTATTAATTTATTGATAATATTTGAAAGGTATCTTGAGATAGATTAAAAATTTCATAAATTTTGGATTTAATATTTTCAATAGTCTTTGTAAATAGAAGTAATAATGTAAATAATTGTTTGCAAAGGAGTTTGAGAAGTATTAAATATTAAAGAAAATTTAATTTCAAATGAAGTTTTCAAATAAATATTTTAAATAAAATTTATATAGTTTTAAAATTTATTGTTTATCTTGGCTTTCAATCTATTTTTTCTGGTTGTTTTATTCTCCTACCTCCTTCCTTTTCGGGGATGAAAAGTTTTGAGTGGGGGAGAGTGTAACGACCCAGAAAATTTTAACAATTTTTAATTGATTCTATAACGTATTTAATTGAATATTTGTGAAATCTTATAATAATTGAATTTTTAAATAAAATGTTTATATATTTAGAATACGTATATTTAAATATAGCAGATTGTAAATTTTCAAATAATTTTATGGAAGTTTATTTAATTGAGAAAACGTGCTGTCCAATTCAAGCTATTAATTGCTTTAATTGATTTCTGAATCAGTGCGTAACGGTTTCGTTTTACTACCGTTAAAGATTTCTATTGCTTAAAACTTTTCCAATTCAGGTAGACTTCTCCATTCGTAACCATTAATAAATTTGAGATCATCGACCTTGCTTTTATTATTCCTTGTAGTTTCGTGCACTGACTTTACTTTTCCCACTAACCATAATTTTCTCTATACGTTTCTTTTGCAATTGAAGCGTATATTTATATTTATAGTGGTGCATTTATTCTGGTCTCCCTTTATTTTTGTTTTTAACGCTCGAAAGAATCTCAAATCATCAAGCTAGTAGCATCTGTTCCTTCCCTCGCTTTCATAAGGCCTATAATATATAAATAACTTGCTTATAGATCTGAACACAACTTTGTCATCAAATTTAATGTGCCTTCCTCTCCCTATTATTTCGGTTCCAACCTTCCTAGTAAATGGCTTTAATAAATTTTGGCTAAATCATAGCTACGGACTTTTCAAATTTCTTTCATTTTATATTTGTTTCCAATTCCTTCATTTGCTTCAAAATTTTTGAACGTGCCTAATCATCTCAGCATGTATATATAATGTAAGCTTACCTTTCCTTAGAAAGCTATTGCTCACAAAATTTCCTGATTTCTTTCCTTTTATCCATTTTTATATCCTTGACTTTCAAAACTCATTTTGTGTTGTACAAACAAACAAAAATTTATTGCTTTAAGTGTATAGCTAAATCAACTATTGACCATTACAATTACTTTTATTTTTATATTCATTTCAATTTATTACTTAATAACGTTTTGATGAATCAATGGACAGCTTTACGTTTCTTTTGCTTTTGAAAACTTTATATTTATAGTGTACGTTTCTTTTGCATTTCAAAATTTTGAAACATGCTGCCCCATTTAAGCCATTAATTGTTTTAATTATTTTTCTTAATCGACATATAACCATTGCTTTTTATTATTCCTGGATTTACATTCATACTTTAATCTCTGCTGTTCCTTTTATTTCATTTGAAATCTAAATTTATTTACCATTCATTTATACGCCTCCTTCTCTTTCTCTTTTTACGTTATTTCCCTGCTTGCAAGATCTGTTGCCATTCCCGTATTTATTTCTTTCCTTTTTGAAATTTAAAACGTATACGTTTTACATTTATTTATTTCTAAACCATCCATTGCCTTTCCTTTAAATCAATCCATTCTCTTCTTATTTGTTTTAATTTATTTCCTCTTTTCACCAACACTCAATCTTTATTCATATTTGTTTTAATTCATTTTCTCTATTCATGTGCATTCAATCTTTATACATATTTGTTTCAATTTATTTTCTCTTTTCACCAGCATTCAATGTTTATATACATATTTGTTTCATTTTATTTCCTCTGTTCACCCGCATTTAATCTTTATATAATTGTTTTAATTTATTTCCTCTTTCTTTTTTTTTTCTCCTTAAATTATAGGAATAAATTCCTAAATTTCCTCTAGCCATTACTATCTTTATTTCTTGCCACTTTAAACAAAATTTCTTTCCACTCTATCAATGCGAGGCTTCTCTTATAAATACAAATCACTCGTACATACCCTACTCCATATTAGTAGATCTTCATCTCCTCTCTTGCGCGTGAAGCTTCTTCTGTAGGTAAATGGCTGCACTAATTTTTTTTTCTTCTTATTTCTTTTCTTTTTCTTCTTCTTTTTCCTCCTTTTCTTTTGTTTTCTTATTGTTTATATTGCTTTTGCTTTTCCTTTATTTTAAGCATAACATGCTTCAAGTATATATTTTACATTATAAGTATGTTTATATAGTGCAGCGCAAGTATACATTAAATATAGAGTTATAAACATTTGCATTTGTTCTATGGTTAGTTTTATATGAGTATTTACTGAAATTTGTTTAGTATGACTTTTGAATATACATTGGTTTATTTCATACTGTTTATATATAATATAAGATGTTTAGCAGTCTGCATATATGTTACAACATGTAAGATTTTTATATAAAAAAAAGAAAGGTGTTAATTTTATATTGTATTGTTTATAAAAAGGTGTTAATTTTATAATACATATATTGTGGGACAGTATACATTTATAAACATATTAATATACAGTAAGTTATAAAACATAAGTTTGATATATAGGTAGAGTTTGCATGGGTTTAAATTTCCTTCTGTTGTTTAAAATATAGTTGTAGAGTTATAAAATTTTGGGGAGAATATATAGTATAATATATTTTAAGTTAGTTTGTGTGTCTGTCCAGAGATGAATTATTATACAAATACAGTTTTATAAGATCTAAGATTTGTTGTTTTAAAATGTAAGTTTATACTAGTGATTATATGGGTTAAAATTTGACATTGATATTTTTAAGATGATAAAGAAAGTTTAATGTAAGTGTTAACATGTAAGAAATGCCTGAAGCCTGTTTTAATATTAAAGAAAGTACTGGAATTTAAATTGTTAAATTAAGTTGGAGCTGTGCTCTCGCCCTTCTCTTTCTTATAAATATTTTGCAAAAGGTAAATTTATATCAAGTATAAGGTGTGCAGTGTTTCAACAAATTAAGAAAAGTCGATATTGGTCTTAACAATAATAATGTCGAATGTTGACTTAAATGTTGATTTAAATATGATTATAAAAAATTTATGTTAATATTGGTTTTAAACATAGTTTTGCAGTTTTCTATTATTTGCGTTTGTTTGAAAACGTATGTATGTATATGTAATTTTAATGTGTTTCAAAACTAATATTGGTTAAGAGAGTAGTATAATAGAATAATATTTGTATTTCATTTCGGTCTACATAAAGCAGTTTCTGATCTATTTTCATCGATCTCTATTTAACAGTTCTCCATCGTATTCGTGCCAATCTTGCTTCGCTTTAAAAAATTTGTTTGGATTGTTCGATGTCTAGATCGTGATCCAGCGTAGCTCAATTCTTTGTCCAATCTATCTAGCCTCGAAAGGTGAGCAATCACTCACGATTAACATTCTTTTATTCATTAAATTTGATTTCAATTGAAACGACAATTGAAATATGCTGCTGTAGTTATTTAAATTTGTTATATATGCTATTATCTATAACTGTTCACCTGCGGGATATGACACCATATCCTGTTGTTTATATTATATTGTTATTGATGATATATGCTTGTTATTTTATTGTATTATATGTTATCACTCTACAAGTTCCCTGTAGTTTAGAAATCACTATGGGTTGAAATGATACATACCCGAACGGACTTTAGAATAGGAGAAAATCGTTATGGGTTGAAATGATAAACCCAAGCGATTTTCATTTATTTGAATTTGGGATTACGGGTTGAAATGATATCCGCCCGTATATATTTAGTGTACGGATTGAAATGATAAATATCTGTAGCACTAGACTATATGATAGGAAATATATACAGACACCGTTGGTCCATATAAATATTCTGAAAATAATTTTTATAATTTTGGAAAAAAATATATGGTTTAAATAATATTGATTCTTAAGATATTATATAAATGGAAATTTTATATATATATTTAGTCGTAATATTTGATTTAAATTAGATTAATTTAATACGGATAATATGGTTGAGTATTTATGTAAATCTATATTTCAAATAGATTTTCTTGTAATAAATTGAATAATTAAGATTGAGAGATAAATTTTGGTTTATTAAAAATAGTATTTAAATGAGGATTTATTTAATTAAATCAATTTGAAATTTTTGAATGGGAAATTTAAAGGTATGATTTTATAACTGGATTTTTGATTTATGTGATTTAATGAATATTTCACGTTTAAATAAATTAAAGAAAATATTGAGTAAAATGTAATTTAAGGTTACTTAAATGATATTATATCTAATGAGGGAGTATTTCAAGACTAAAAATAATGAGGTTAAATCGAGATCTATAGGAAACTGTTAAATTAAACATTTAAATACTAAAGCTTTGAACTATATTGGAATTTAAATGGTTTATTTTGAGATTCGGATCTGTATTTGAAATCAATATAGTTGAATTTGTTATTTAGAAACTAAATTGAATTAAAATGAAAATTTAGGTTGAACTAAATTTGAATTTATTATTTAGAAAACTAAATTGAATAAAAATTTAGTTTGAAACGTTGAATACTTAAAGTCTTGAAATATATTGAAATATAAAGGGGTATTTTGTGATTACAAATCCGAATTTGAGATCGATAAAATTGAAGTGGTTATTTTTGGAATTGAGTTGAATTAAAATTGAAAATACTTTATTGTATAAATTATTTAATATATATAAATACTATTTTGGGAAATATAGAGATATTTGAAGTGAAAATGATATTTGGTTTTGAAGTATAAACTATTCTGAAATGACCACGGTGTTATAGTGTATATTTCTACCTTGTAGATAGTTCCATGGACCCTTAGAGGATGGTTATTCCAAACATCCTGTAAGTTATTGTATTTCAGTTGATATTTCATTTGAGTTGGATTTATTGATATAAGAATCTTAATCCTGACTCGAGTGTTTTGTGTTTTGCTTTACGCTCGGGTCAGACTGAGTGATACAGCATTTGAGACTCACCTTCGGAGTTGGAGCCTTGCTTGAAGATCCAGCTATCTATCATTTCAGTCATCCTGTTGATTTGTTCAGAGAAGTCATCTGCGCGTACTAGAGACTTCACTACATCTAAGATATTCAGTTGTATTTTATTTCTAACCCCAATGTATATAGTAGCTTCATGAACTACTATTCTTTATCTATTCCGCTGCATTGTATTACTCTGTGTAAGTGATCTGTGATTGATTGATTTACTGTATATTTTAAGTTTTGCCAAATTTTATTAACAATTCGGTATTTTGAATTATTCAAGTCGGACAGGTACGGTTTTATTGTCGATTTGAATGGTCCAAAATAGCGGGTCATTACAAAAATAAATCACACATGTCAACTAAAATCATTCAAAAGGTAAGACTGTTAATGGGGTAAATAAGAAAATAATAGAAAAGAAGGAAAGATAAAACACAGAATCTCACAGCGGAATGACAAAATATAAAAATCAAATAAACAGTTCATGAAGTTGTTTTACAAATAACATTTGATTACACCTTTACAATAGAAATCAGAGTTATACATACAGTAGAAATAAATAAATAGTGCAGCGGAACACATGATGTAGTGGAATAATTAATAATAAATGGTAGAATCGTCTCCATCTTCATCCTCCAAAATATAATGGTCTTCAACACACTAAAAAAGCTCAGACTGACCCGAGCGTAATAAAAAGACAAAACACTCGAGTCAGGACTAAAGGATCTTATGTAAGTCAAATCAAAATAAGTAGAATAGAAATATTACTATAATGGATTCAGAGATGTATAACAGGAATTTCGTCTTCTATCAAGTGTACAATGTGGATTTAAATATTTAAAAGATTTCAAACGATTCAAAAATACCAATCTTAATCATTTTAATTAAAATAGATCCGAATTTTAAATTTAAAACTTAAATCTTTCAAATAATTCAATTCTAATAAATAATCCAAATTAAAGAAATTACATGGTTATGTGTCATTTCGACCAGTATCCAAATCAAAATTTCCAAATCAATGGAAACCGCTCGAGTTATCATTTCAATCCATAGTGGTAACAAAGATATGTACATAAATAAACATCCAATCATCCAAAATGACAACCAATAACATCCATTACAATCCAACATCCAAATCAGCCAATAAATCACAACAATCAATTGATTATCATTATCAGGTGTATAACTTGCAATTTATATTCATTATTAAATAAATGGCAAATTCAATTCAATATAAATTCAAATTTAACTTAAATGACAATCTAATAATACCAAAAGCAATTAATAAATTTCTAATCACATTATAAATTTAATTTAACTAGCATAAGATAATCTAGTTTTGTGAGTGGGTCAAAACACTCACCTTTGATATTTAGAATGCAAAAATCCAAACAAGGATACCTTTTCCAATAGTCTCCAAACTCATCCAAACCTATTTTATGTTATTAGGAATTCCAATACGAGTCCAAGGGAAGAAACTACGCATGTATCAAAGCTCGTATGAGGAAGATATTGAGGTTATAAGGATATAAAATAAAATAAAAATACATACATATTTAATTCTTAAAATAAGAAACTTTAATAACTCACGTTTTCAAATTTAATGTACCCAAAACAAAGGCAAGAAGTGGAAAGCCAAAACCATTAAGGCTAATTCTCATTGTTCAATTTTTTTGAAGGCTTCTTGCAAAAGAAGGCAAGGCGATGAGGAAAGGTACGGATGTGGTTAAGGAAGAAATGGATGCTCACACCTTTTTATTCTTTTCTTTTTCTAAACATAGCTTCAGTAAAATGAATTGGCAACAATTAAGTAGAGGTATAAAGCTATGTTGACGTTGAGATTTTGAGGGAAACAAATAGAGTCTGATGTTTGAAAAAAATAAGGAATTTTTAGGGGAAAGAATGGTATATGATATAAAACAAAAGAAGAAAGGGAGGTGACAAATGAAATATGTATGGAAGGGACAAATAAAACAAAACTGTATGAGCTAAGTAGATGCTTTGGGAAACAAATAAACAAAACGGAAGAATAAGAAAGGATATAAAATTCACGTTTCAATTACATCAAAGAATTGCAATAAAACCAAATGTGGAAATGATGGCAGGTGTATTGAATAATAAGGAAATGAATGGACCGCTTAGGTTCTAGTTAATTGCATGATCCACTCAATTAAATATATTATCACTGAATATACCCTTTTTCACACTCGTTTACACATAATTAACATATAGTAAATAAATTTGAATACAATAACCATTGTAACGATACAAAAAATAAAAGATGATCTAGAACTCAAATTCAATTTTTTTTCTTTCAATAATGTTTTTCTCATAGGGGAATTGCACAACCTAAAAAGTCAATTAAATTTAAACTTCAAGATTAGTGTTAAAATCACTTATATACAGCCTCAGATGTATACTTAATGACTGTAAAATATTGTTTTAAAATTCATTTTTTCTTCTTTATATAGAATTATTTTTACCTTCAAAATGAAAATGTTCGTTTTATTTTCATTAAAATTTTCTTTTTATTTTTTTACAATAATGTATGTTTCTTTCGTTAAATCCGAAAAATTAATATTAATGTTTCTTTTTTTAAAAAAATTGAAAGATCCCAAATCGACATAATTGTAATTAATTTCAAAATTACACTTATAACGGATTATAACAAACATACATTTCTTTCATTAAACGCCATTAATTTCAAATAAATTCTCTTTCCCTTTTATTAGAAGATTCCAAGTCAAATTAACGGCAATAAATTCATTAATTAATTTAAATTCCAACATATACTTATTTTGTTTTTTTAATCTTATTATTCAATCAATTATCATATTATATATATACTTAACGTTGGTTTACCATTTCATTACCTCAATCTTCTATATTTATCACTTTAGTTCATATTAACTGTAGTAGGTAATTAGATTAACTGCAATTGATTTTCGGTTTAATTTCAATGGATTAAATAAATAGGTGATGAATGACAAATGTTACCTTTTACTTACTTAATCGCATTTACAAGATTATTATTAACAACAAATGCTATGACTACTTACACAGTCCTGATTATACTCAATTTTCCATTAATTTCATATAATTTCCCCTATTATATAACATTTAATTCATTTCCTTATTTCAACTTATCATCAAATAACGTTACAATTATTTTAATCACTAATATACAATTCCAACATTTAACCCAACATTCAATTGCCTTAATTCAATTAATTACCCATTCAATATTAAAACGATAAATTAATGAGAAAATAGTTAATACAATCGTTTATAATAATAATTCATACCCCTTATCTTATTCTTTACAACCAAGGGTTATAATTTGCTTACCCAAAAAGGTTTTATATTCAATATTAACCTATTTCAATTAACTACATACAAGTTCACCATCTACATCATTTAATTTATTTCATTATTTACAATCATAACCAAGTCAACCTACAATGTATTTCAATTAGTTTGAAATTACTTTAAATATTTATCAGTAGCGTTCAGACAACACCACTGATTTCATATTCAATATTAGCCAATTCTAATTGATTACATATAATTTCAACGTTCCATGTATTTCCTTATTTTTAGTTATAACTAATTATAACCTTAAAGTCACTTCAATTAATTGGAAATTAGATTAAAATAGTTAACAATTACCTTATATTATCATTACTAACATTACATTCTAGTTATTCTTCTCCTTGTAACATCCATTTTTTTTAGTTTTATTTCAGTATAAAATTATAAAATATTATTTAATTAATATTTTAATAATCGAAAATTATGGGTCGTTACAACAACCTAGAAATTTCGATCCCGAAAATTCCAGATAGTTAGAAAAGAAAAAGAAAGAGAAAGAAGAAAAATAGGAGCAAAACACAGAAACCTCACATTCGCAGCGGATCAAAATATAATATCACATAATAACAATTTATATGAATAACTGTATCAATAAACTTATATTTATATACATCAGAGTTATAACTATCACCAATCACTAGACAGTTTGAAACAACATGTCCAAGTTATACAATAGCATATCACAGCGGGAAACACTCCATACGTTCCTAACCTCCAGATCGCCTCCTGATCTCCAGAACGTCCTTACCTGAAAATCTGTAATAGTCGGCCTGTGACACCCCACCTCTATACCCACGCTAGCCAAGAACACTACGGTGTAGTGCTGTCAACTAGCGCGGAGAATAAGGCTGTTGAGGAGCGACCATCCATGTAATTTCTTATCACACGGTGGCTATAAAATAATCTTCGGAAACAAATATAGAAGTAAGCATAACATGCGAATCAATCACAGATATCCATATCACAAAGGCGGAAAGAGATATGAATATATATCACATAAAAGTGTACATCAGAGTAGTGGTCTAAAAAGATCCAGGATAATACAAAAGAATAGCAACGCGTGCTATACAAAAGAATACAACTATGAGTCTATATCTCAAGTGTAAACAACAAAAGCTGCTAATCTAAACAAGTAGCCAAAAGTCTGAGTAGTGAATCACTGGGGGAGGAGTCAAGCAGTAGCACCTGTAACATCTCGGTCTGACCCGAGTATTATTTATAAGAAAATAATAAACGGATCAGTCTAGCTATAAATATCAGATGACATGATATAAAATAAAAGATATGGCATAAACATAAAATATCCATACTGACATACTACTATAAGTATGCAAATAATGATCAACAGGAGATCAACCGATAAGAGATAAATCAATATCACAAGAATCTTCTCAAAGATCCAAAGAGGGCATCATACCCTAAACTTGTACTCATGACAAGTCAAAGAGATAAATTCCAGAAATCAACACAAGAAATCCAGAAATCATAAAAAGGGAAAGAGGCCTATCACATGACGGTCCGAAGACCATGGGGAGCTACCCCACATGTGTGAATGGAATCACACAGATTGAGGTCAAGACTAACCAAAAAGCAGAAAGGTATGTGTGAATGGAATCACACAAGTGGTGTCTAGTCTAACCTTGCAATGAAAGAGACATCGCGCAATTGCTAGTCTAATCCATAAAGCGATCATCAAGATCAACGAGAAGTGTCAATTACACTAAGCTAGTAAATATAGAAGTTTAGCTTCATGTCCCATAACCACTTGCTTAACTTAAATATTTACGAACAAACTGTAAATCTTCACTAATAAAATTGTCACAAGAGGTTCAATCGAACAAGTCCAAGAATTAACCGACGAAGTGAACGCAAGCGTTTCATACCACTTGTTTTACTAAGTCGTTTAATTAGATTTCTCATCCGAGTGAGGTAAAGGCTTGTATATACTAATAGATTGGAAAACGGTTTAAGAAAAGAGCTTTGTTATTAAAAATAGAGTTGAAATCATTTTGTTGAAAGAGTTTTGATATTTACTACTAGTTTTGAAACCTTTATATTTTAAAGTGACAAATCACAGAAGCGATTGTAGAAACAATCAATCACAAAGGTCACATTCGAAGATGTGATAAAAATCCAAGGAAATCAGCTCAGCAAGTTCTGTTGAATATTTTTCAGATAAGATCCCCTACGGAGGGGGGGTCCAGGGGGGGTGGCAACCCCCCCAAGGTGGGGGTGCGGGGGCAACGCCACTGCTTACGGGGTTCGACCTGCCCGGTCAGGTCGCGGGGGTCCAGGGGGCAGCGCCCCCGGCGGGGTGCGGGGCAGCACCCCGTCCAAAACGGTACGACCTAGTGAAGACAAAATGAGGTCTAATGACCTAAAAGTTAAGGGTCCAACGACCTATAGGTTCACGCGACCTAGGTGGAATGCGACCTACGAGATAGGCAAGTGGAACGACCTAAAGATGAATGGGTCGAACGACCTAACGTGAGCACAGGTGAAGCGACCTATCGGTCCAACGACCTAAGGGGAAACGGCAACCTAGGTCTAACGACCTAACTGCTCACGACCTAAAGGTCTAAAGGGTCAAACGACCTAGTGGTGCTCGCGAGTTAGCCGAAGCGAGCGACCTAAGAGAGACGAGCGACTTAAGGAACTCGCGACCTAACATTTGAATAGGTCAAGCGACCTAAGTGGTCAGGCGACCTAAGGTCTTACGACCTAACGACCTACGGTCTAAAGGCCACGCGACCTAGAGGATCTGCGAGCTAACGAGGCCGACCTAAGGTGCAAGCGACCTAAGGGACAACGGGCTAAAGTATGGTACGCGACCTAAAAGATGGCGCGACCTAAGGTGAGAGCAGGTCGAGCGACTTAAGGCGATGCGCGACCTAAGACCCAGCGACCTAAAGGGATGCGCGACCTAAGAGAGGCATACGACCTAAGCTCAAATACGAGCTACGAGCTAGCGACCTACGACCTAAGCTCAAATGCGAGCTAAGGCCTACGACCTAAGGCCCTAACGTACTAACATTTGTCGCGACCTAAGTGGTGACGACCTAACAAGGAAAGGCTGAGCGACCTAACGCTGCAGAGGGGATTTAAGGCCAGAAACGACCTAACTCCGAAGTGAAAATTCAAGGCAGTGCGACCTAGCGCGCTAACACGCGAACGACCTAAGTGTTAGGTCGCGAGCGACCTAACTCCGAACACACGAAAATGGCCAGAACGACCTAAGTGCAGAAAATTCACCAAAACGCTAAAAATTGGAGTTTTTCGCCAATCCAATCCAAACCAAATGCAAATGTGCATGCAAAAGTGATAGGGAATCATTCCCAACAGTCCAATATAGTTATAGACTAGATTTGTGAGATAAAAATCTCACCTTTGCTCCAAAACCCAATGAAAATGAAGAACAAAGCTTGAAGGCAAATGGAGAAGCAACCACAAGCTTGAATCCGATGTCTTCTTCTTGAATTTGGAGTTGAATGTTGGAGTTGCAATAAAACAAAGATTTTGGAGTTTTAATTTCTCATTCCTTTCACCATTTTTGTTGAAGCTTTAGTGTCAGGAAATGAAATGAAGCAATGAAGAAGAAGGGGGGTGGAACTTGGGCCTAATGGGCTAAAAGTCCAAACCAAAGGCTCGAGTGAAAAAGTGGTGAAATTCCACTAACCCCAAACATATCAATGTTTATACTTAGAAAATTGCAAACGACGTTTCGAACTCAATGGAAGTGGTCTCGAGTCCTAATTTGACCGTTTGCAAAAAGTAGCTTCGGACCAAAATCCGATTAACGATAAAATATTTAAATAAAATATTTAAATATAAAAATTGATAAATATGCGGGTTGTTACAGACTCCCCTCCTTAAAGAAATTGCGTCCTCGCAATATATAAGGTGGAAATAAGAAGTAACAACCATAAAAGCATATTAATACTAAAGAAATTTGATATTAGAAGTTCACCTCAAAGAGCAGGAGTAAGCAAGTCCGGATGTGTTCGCTCGATGAATTCTCTGGATTCCCAAGAGCAATCCTTAGGATTTGTGGACCATTGAACCCTCACAAGCGGAACATCTTTATTTCGAAGCCGTTTACCCTCCGAAGCAATAATTCGAATAGGATGCTGCTCATAAGTTAAATTCGGCGAAACTTCAATTTCTTCCACAACAGCAGGCTCAAGAATGGAATCGGAATCCCGAAGGCATTTCCGTAATTGAGAAACGTGTAACATGTCTTGCATAGCAGAAAACTGAGCCGGTAATGCAAGGCGACAAGCCATGGAATCTATACGTACGGTGATAGGGAATGACCCAATATATTGAGGCGCTAATCTTTCCCTATCAACGGGAACGTACAACACCTATCATAGGTGAAACACGAGTAAAATTCTGGACCTAAAACCAGCTTCTCACCGACCTTAAGCCAACAAGAAGGAGATTGGCATAGCATTCCCTAGAGTGCCTCGAAGAATGCCATACCAATACTAGATTGGAAGCTATGATTATAGGAAAATTCAATAAGAGAAATATGATTTTCCCAACTTCCACAAAAATCAAGCACACAACACGAAGAAGGTCTTCCAGAGTTTGGTTCACACGCTCTACTTGTCCATCGGACTGGGGTAATAAGCGGTGCTTAAATTAAGCTTCGTTTCTAAAGCTTTTTGAAGACACTTCCAAAAATCCACTAGTAAACAATGGATCACTATCGCTATCGATAGAAGTAGGAACTCCATGTAATTTAACATCTCCTTTAACAAAGAGTTTGGGCCAAAAGAGGAACGGTTCGGTTAATCCGAACGGGGAATAAAATGGACGAATTTAGTAAGTCTATTTACTATAACCCATAAGTTATCATGACCCGAACGGGAATGGGGAAAGACACCTATAAAATCCATAGGGATTTGGTCTTACTTCCAAATTGGAATTTCTAAAGGTTGCATTAACCCACCAGGCCTTTAGTGTAGGGCCTTGACAAGATGGCGAGTCATACAACACTTAACAAAATTAGCGATATCAGATTTCATTCACTCCAAATAATAAAGTCGCTTCATATCTACGTACACTTTACTACTTCTAGGATGAATGGTAATTTTGGAACGATGTGAATCTTCTAAAATATATTGACGAAGATCACAAATATTTGGTACGATAAGTCTACCAAACTTTTAAAGGTCGCCACGAAAATCAATATCGAAGTCTTTCTAACTTTCAATAAGAATTTTATCCCTACAACATTGGCTAAGAAAAGCCAATTCAGAATCTAGCCCTTTGAGCTACAAGGATGCAGTCTAAAAAGAATAAAGAACCTCTAGACTACATAAAACAAGGGATGCATATAAATCGGATTTCGCGATCTCGAATCTCTCAAGTGAATAGAGTCTCGAGATCGTTCCATTCGGATATCACCATAGAAAACAACTACTTGTTGCTTACGACTAGTGCATTGGCAACAAGATTTCCCCTTTCAGGGAGTATATAGAATATCAAGATCATAAGATGCAAGAAATTCGAGCCAATATGGTTGACGCAACTTAATTATGAGAAATAGATATCCCAATGATTTATAATTGAGGTAGAGAACAAATTTCTCCACCAAAGACGATAATGCCAAATATTGAAAGCAAAATCAATAGCCGCGAGTACCAGATCATAAGTGGCATTCCTAGTTTCGATCGGCCTTAAAGATTTAGAAGCAAAAGTGATTGCACGTTCTCTACGGGAATCACAAGAATAAGAATATTGAAAAGAAGGAATTTTGTCCTCTTTCCCAAAAAGCTAAAACTTTAAAAATCACAATTACCTTTATAGAAAAATTTATATTTTACAAGTCAATTTATTGTGTCTGATTGTCTAATCAAAGCGTTTAGGAAATCCCTATCGATAGCGTTGATCAAGTGCATGGACCAGAAATCTTAAAACACTAAATGGGCAATACAACACAAAATTACCATTTTATAGGAATTTAAAATATCTTCTTAAAAGATTTGTAAAATTTTAAATTTCTAATTTCATCCAAAATTAATAAATACAAGATTGGAATTATTGAGATATCCATAGAATACTTGATTTATAAAATGGATGAAATAAACTGGATAAACTGAATGACACAATATGTCATTCATATAAATCATAATGAGTGCGGAATGCGGTATGTGGAAGGCTAACTTCCGCAACTCGTAGTGATTGAAATTCGGTGGCAAGGTCAAACTAGAAAGACCTTAACACCACTTAAAAGGTTGCTTAGGTAACGATCCTAAGACAAACTCAAAAATATCGGAGAATTCTCAACCGATATGAATGAGAGAGATATCTCTTTATTCAATATGTGAGCTTAAAGAATAAAATGATGTCATCGATTTGAAATCGAAATCACAAAGGAAAAATATGAATCTGCTTAACAGATTGAAAATGTCGAAAAGGAATTGTCCATTCGGAACAATTGCATATGGGCTTCAAAGTGATTAAGCCAATCCTTTCACGCAAATCAATTCTGAAACCTAAGCAATGCACAATACGCAAATCGGTTCGGAAAGAAAAACCACATGTAATAATTTCGACATCAATAATAAGCAAATTGAGTGTTGCGAATCCTATGATTCGGATTCACAATCCTCAAAGAAGTCATCAAGCCCAAAATATAAAAATAAAGAGAATCAACAAGTTCTTCTGATAAATAAAAATGATGAGGGAAACCCATATCAAAAAGAACTCGAATCGGATAATCGCAAACAAATGAAATCAAGGATTAAATAAGGAATACCTTGACCCAGAGAAGTTTCGTTAGAAGCTTTTAGCTTTCCTTCTCTCTTACTAGGTCGTGTGGGACATGTAGACAAGTAATGGCCCGAGCCCTTGCAATAGCGGCAATAGAGGGGTTCCGGGCACTTGGTTACATAATGGTCTGAGGAACCACAATTGTAGCATCGTTTACGACTAGAGGTAGATGGCTTGGCTACCGAAGTTTCTGGTCCCACCTTCTTCTTACTTAGAAGTATGGGGCAGACAGAAATATGATGACTGGAATCTTTGCAGTAACGACAAAAGAGTGGTTCCGGACACTCCTTCGCATAGTCGTCCCTAGAACCATAGTTGTAGCATTTTCCACAATTAAGGATTGGAGTCTTTGCTCCAAAAATAGGTTGCTTCACCTTCTTATCGGGATGAGGGCTTTTGAATTTAATACGCCTCTTCTTGGAAATCCCAATATCACTATCAATTCCTTTATCAGCCTCTTCCTCTTGTAGAGTGATATCTACAAGCTGGTCGAAAGGAACTTCTAGTTTCAAAGGTAAGATCTTTGTGGTATTCTTACTCAAAGCACAGATAAACTCTTGATTCTTTACAAGATCCAAAAGTTGTTGGGCAGACATGAATGCGCCATCCAGAGAAGGACTATTGGATTGACCAGCGCTAGGACTGCTAGAACTAACCATTTCTCTTCCTTAAGAAAGAAAGAAGGAAGAAGAAGAAGGTTATTCACAAAATGAATATCAAGCAATCTTGATAGGTAAAACAAGGAATCATAAAGAAAATAGGATGAATCGGTACGAAGACTCGAATTAAATCCTAAGGCACAACTCCTAAGAAAGACTTAGGACATGATCCTTGCTAGATTATTCTACATTGTTCCGAAGTTTGGCTCTGATGCCAAGCTGTGACGCCCCACCTCTATACCCACGCTAGCCAAGAACACTACGGTGTAGTGCTGTCAACTAGCGCGGAGAATAAGGCTGTTGAGGAGCGACCATCCATGTAATTTCTTATCACACGGTGGCTATAAAATAATCTTCGGAAACAAATATAGAAGTAAGCATAACATGCGAATCAATCACAGATATCCATATCACAAAGGCGGAAAGAGATATGAATATATCACATAAAAGTGTACATCAGAGTAGTGGTCTAAAAAGATCCAGGATAATACAAAAGAATAGCAACGCGTGCTATACAAAAGAATACAACTATGAGTCTATATCTCAAGTGTAAACAACAAAAGCTGCTAATCTAAACAAGTAGCCAAAAGTCTGAGTAGTGAATCACTGGGGGAGGAGTCAAGCAGTAGCACCTGTAACATCTCGGTCTGACCCGATTATTATTTATAAGAAAATAATAAACGGATCAGTCTAGCTATAAATATCAGATGACATGATATAAAATAAAAGATATGGCATAAACATAAAATATCCATACTGACATACTACTATAAGTATGCAAATAATGATCAACAGGAGATCAACCGATAAGAGATAAATCAATATCACAAGAATCTTCTCAAAGATCCAAAGAGGGCATCATACCCTAAACTTGTACTCATGACAAGTCAAAGAGATAAATTCCAGAAATCAACACAAGAAATCCAGAAATCATAAAAAGGGAAAGAGGCCTATCACATGACGGTCCGAAGACCATGGGGAGCTACCCCACATGTGTGAATGGAATCACACAGATTGAGGTCAAGACTAACCAAAAAGCAGAAAGGTATGTGTGAATGGAATCACACAAGTGGTGTCTAGTCTAACCTTGCAATGAAAGAGACATCGCGCAATTGCTAGTCTAATCCATAAAGCGATCATCAAGATCAACGAGAAGTGTCAATTACACTAAGCTAGTAAATATAGAAGTTTAGCTTCATGTCCCATAACCACTTGCTTAACTTAAATATTTACGAACAAACTGTAAATCTTCACTAATAAAATTGTCACAAGAGGTTCAATCGAACAAGTCCAAGAATTAACCGACGAAGTGAACGCAAGCGTTTCATACCACTTGTTTTACTAAGTCGTTTAATTAGATTTCTCATCCGAGTGAGGTAAAGGCTTGTATATACTAATAGATTGGAAAACGGTTTAAGAAAAGAGCTTTGTTATTAAAAATAGAGTTGAAATCATTTTGTTGAAAGAGTTTTGATATTTACTACTAGTTTTGAAACCTTTATATTTTAAAGTGACAAATCACAGAAGCGATTGTAGAAACAATCAATCACAAAGGTCACATTCGAAGATGTGATAAAAATCCAAGGAAATCAGCTCAGCAAGTTCTGTTGAATATTTTTCAGATAAGATCCCCTACGGAGGGGGGGTCCGGGGGGGGTGGCAACCCCCCCAAGGTGGGGGTGCGGGGGCAACGCCACTGCTTACGGGGTTCGACCTGCCCGGTCAGGTCGCGGGGGTCCAGGGGGCAGCGCCCCTGGCGGGGTGCGGGGCAGCGCCCCGTCCAAAACGGTACGACCTAGTGAAGACAAAATGAGGTCTAATGACCTAAAAGTTAAGGGTCCAACGACCTATAGGTTCACGCGACCTAGGTGGAATGCGACCTACGAGATAGGCAAGTGGAACGACCTAAAGATGAATGGGTCGAACGACCTAACGTGAGCACAGGTGAAGCGACCTATCGGTCCAACGACCTAAGGGGAAAAGGCAACCTAGGTCTAACGACCTAACTGCTCACGACCTAAAGGTCTAAAGGGTCAAACGACCTAGTGGTGCTCGCGAGTTAGCCGAAGCGAGCGACCTAAGAGAGACGAGCGACTTAAGGAACTCGCGACCTAACATTTGAATAGGTCAAGCGACCTAAGTGGTCAGGCGACCTAAGGTCTTACGACCTAACGACCTACGGTCTAAAGGCCACGCGACCTAGAGGATCTGCGAGCTAACGAGGCCGACCTAAGGTGCAAGCGACCTAAGGGACAACGGGCTAAAGTATGGTACGCGACCTAAAAGATGGCGCGACCTAAGGTGAGAGCAGGTCGAGCGACTTAAGGCGATGCGCGACCTAAGACCCAGCGACCTAAAGGGATGCGCGACCTAAGAGAGGCATACGACCTAAGCTCAAATACGAGCTACGAGCTAGCGACCTACGACCTAAGCTCAAATGCGAGCTAAGGCCTACGACCTAAGGCCCTAACGTACTAACATTTGTCGCGACCTAAGTGGTGACGACCTAACAAGGAAAGGCTGAGCGACCTAACGCTGCAGAGGGGATTTAAGGCTAGAAACGACCTAACTCCGAAGTGAAAATTCAAGGCAGTGCGACCTAGCGCGCTAACACGCGAACGACCTAAGTGTTAGGTCGCGAGCGACCTAACTCCGAACACACGAAAATGGCCAGAACGACCTAAGTGCAGAAAATTCACCAAAACGCTAAAAATTGGAGTTTTTCGCCAATCCAATCCAAACCAAATGCAAATGTGCATGCAAAAGTGATAGGGAATCATTCCCAACAGTCCAATATAGTTATAGACTAGATTTGTGAGATAAAAATCTCACCTTTGCTCCAAAACCCAATGAAAATGAAGAACAAAGCTTGAAGGCAAATGGAGAAGCAACCACAAGCTTGAATCCGATGTCTTCTTCTTGAATTTGGAGTTGAATGTTGGAGTTGCAATAAAACAAAGATTTTGGAGTTTTAATTTCTCATTCCTTTCACCATTTTTGTTGAAGCTTTAGTGTTAGGAAATGAAATGAAGCAATGAAGAAGAAGGGGGGTGGAACTTGGGCCTAATGGGCTAAAAGTCCAAACCAAAGGCTCGAGTGAAAAAGTGGTGAAATTCCACTAACCCCAAACATATCAATGTTTATACTTAGAAAATTGCAAACGACGTTTCGAACTCAATGGAAGTGGTCTCGAGTCCTAATTTGACCGTTTGCAAAAAGTAGCTTCGGACCAAAATCCGATTAACGATAAAATATTTAAATAAAATATTTAAATATAAAAACTGATAAATATGCGGGTTGTTACATGGCCTGACCCGAGCATTACATCAAAGCAACACCCGGGTCAGGCTGGAAACCAGCGTGTGTAAACCCATCTAACAAGAAATACAAAAACATGCAACTTATATAAACCCAGGGTAACTTATCAATTTACAACTTCACAAGCTGTTAAAAACATTACATACATCACACATTAATTTATAAGTACCAAACTTAGATTAAATGTTCCAATTTACTTTAAATCATTTCATTGCATTCTATGGATTTCACGCATCAATTTATAAAGAATCGAAGTGGTTTCGGGTATTAATTAATACCCGACTCCGGTCTTTTCGAATTCAGTTCATCTTAACCCAAATGATTCAAGTGAATACATCCTACCTTTAATACTGGATATCACTTTACACATCATTTCATCATAGATAACCACATTATTACAGTCCACCCGAACATATTATGTCACAACATTTCATATCACAGATATCAATCAATTCAAGGCATTTAACATCATTCAAACATTTATAAACAAAATTGATCACTTCCAAAAAAGAATATTTAATCTATCTCTAATTAAATAAATTTTAAATCTTTAATCACCTGGATTATCTTTACTAAACATTAATTAATTACAAACCAATTAATGAATCATCTTTAATTATCCATCTTAATTAATCACCCTTGATTAATTATCTTTAATTACATAAAGCAATTATCCTTTAATTAATTGCACCAAGTAATTAATTCTTAATTACTTTTCCTTAGTAATTAACCTTTAATTATTACCCATACGTAATTTCCCTTATATTAATTACATCTAGAGATTTATCCATCAATTACTTCACTAGGAAATTACACTTATCAATCTCATAAGGTAATTATACTTAATCAGTTACCAAGCGACTATCTTTAATTAATTAACGGATTAATTAATCATATTCATCTCATTAATTACACAGGGTAACTCATTCCTTAATTACCCTATAAACAAATTAATAAATCTTTAATTAATTATAGATTAATTATTCTTTAATTATTAATTAATAAACCTTAATTATCAATTAATCTCCTTCAATACAAAGTAATTAATCCTTAATTTCTTTTATAATCAATTAATTAATCTTTAATTAGCTGATTAATTATCCATTAACTATTTGGTTTATCGGTTAATAACCTTAATTACTAATCGATATGTCTCAATACAATTTAATTAATCCATAATTACTTTTATAATAGTTCAAACCAGATTTTATTTTTAACTATAAAACCAGCTTTCATAAAACCTTCTTAAATCGTTTTCTAACCTTACTTCGGGTTTTAACCCGTTACTGACTCGAGTATTGACTCAATACATTTGGTTCAAAACTTGATATACAATGCTAAAGAAACAATAATTATATAAGTAATTTACATAATAAAGTTTAAACTACTTTCATTTTAAAAGCCAAGTTAAAACCCCTTTTCTCTTTTCTTTTCTTTTTTTTTTAAAAACCTTGCCTAATACTTACTTCGGGACAAGCCAGAAGTTCATTCGGGTTTTACACGAGTCCCCTTTAATTTCAAAAATTTAGAATTAGGTTCAGTTTAAGTCTTAAATTAACCAAAACTCTCTCTAGAACCATTCGAGTTCACACTCGAGTCACACGCCAAAATTTACGAGACTTACTTCGAGACAACCCCCACAACAACCCATAAACCCAAAGCAACAGACATGACATCCCTGTGCACATACACCAGTGTCGGTGTAACGACCCAGAAATTTCGATTCCGAAAATTCCGGATAGTTAGAGAAAAGAAGAAAGAGATAGAAGAAGAACAGAAAAGAAACACACAGTCTCACATTCACAGCGGATAAAATATAATATCAATAATAGTAATACCAAAGAAAACTGTATCTATCAATTTACATCGATATAACAGAGTTAGAAATTTTTTATATAACATTGGACAGATACAATTTAACATGTCTCAGATATATACAATATCATAGTGGAAACTCTCCATACGTCCCTGCCATCCAGCTCGCCTCCTGAGCTCCAGAACGACCTTACCTGAAAATCTGTAATACTCGGTCTGACCCGAGCATTACATCAAAGTAACACCCGGGTCAGGCTGGAAACCAGTGTGAGTAAACTCATCAAGCATGAATTACAAAATCATATAGCTTATATATAACCCGGGGTAACTTGTATCAATTTATAACTTCACAAGTTGTTACAGACATCACTTATTTCACACATTAATTTCTAAGTGCCAAACTTAAATTAAAAAGGGTTCAGTTCACCTAATTCATTCCATTCCAGTCTATTGATTTCACATATCAAATTTCTAAAGAATCGAAGTGGATTCGGACATCTGCTAATACCCGACTCCGGTCTCCTCGACTGCAATGTCATTATTAACCCAAGTTATTTAAACGAAATACAATTCAAACTTTAATATACAGGATGTCACTGTTTTAACCCAACATATTAAATCGCATAGCATCACACATCACATACCAGAGATATCAACCAATCTAAGGCATATATTATCATTCAATCATTCATAAGCAAGATTAATTATCCATACCATCTCTAATTAATTTAATTAACCGACAATGAATTCAATCAGTTACTTTAATTTCTTTTAAATCCTTCTTATTAATTGATTGCAAACCAATTAACTAATCATCCAATAATCATTCATGTTAATTAATCCTCCTTGACTAGTTATTCTTAAATTACATTAAGCAATTTATCTCTAAATTAATCACATAGATTAATTATTCTTAACCATTCACATTGATTAGTCTTTGATAAATTAATAACATTCATTAGTGATCCTAAACCACTTCTAGTAATTTCTCTTTATTAATCATCTTCAATTTAATTATCCTTAATTGATCACAACTTAAATAATTTTAAAGATAAATTCTTTATCTTTATTTAATACTTAAATTATTATTATACTTCCATTTGAAACATTTTGCAAATTGATACTATAATTGGAAGATTTGGAAACCTTTAGCTTGGTTTTCTTTACTTAAAACAGATCTGGTACAAGTTCATTTCAAAACTTGCATTTGATTTTACTCAAACTTTAGATATCCGCATTTTTTATTTAGAACAGGTATAGGTCTTACCTCAAACCAAAAATCCCATCACAAAAAAAAAATACCCGAGCAAACTCTCACAATTCCCGAGTAAATTCATGAGGACCCTCATCTCTCACGTTTACTTCGAGTTCCAAAACGTCCTACGCAAGAGAGAACCCGAGATCTCCCCTCATCACTTAAAACTCAAACACTTCCAGATTCAGGTGGCACACGCATGCACATGCACCGTTGATTGACGAGGTTCCAGCGTCCACTATCATCATGGTCGAGTTACTGATGATCTTCTCCTACAATCCCAAATACCCCGCCTTCAACACAAATCCAGAATCAAAATTGAACAAACTCGAACCACCTGAAACAACACCTTCACCTAAAACGCCTTCGAGACCACATCCCCGACCATCGGACGTCCTGTGACTCCTACAACATATTCTCTGGCCATCCACTCATCCATCCCCCTGGGTCCGACGCAACTCGAACAACCAAAGACGATGTCGCTTCCAGACTTGACCCATTAGGTTAGATTCCCACTTCGACCAAATTCCGATGCTACGGTGAACTACCCACTCTTCTGGCATTTTTGTTGATCTTAACGAACTTCACCTTACCTCCAGTTTAAATCTTGGCCTTTCCACTACCTCCAATCACTAGAAACACCCACAAATCTACCTTCCGATTAACGTCGAATTCAACACTCAATACAATACTACAAATTAGGAATTTTTTTTTAAAAAAAATAACTTTCAGAGTTGATTCAAGTCGTATAGTCGAATCAACGAAATTTAACACTTTATTTTATCGTACTTCAAAATTGATTCTGTATTTCCTTAATTCCAAGAATATTTCCAACCCTAGTATACTTGAACACATATATTTTTTAAAAAAAAAACTAAATTATGTTTAAGTAAACCCATCCTGTATGAAAATCAGAACCTGTCAGAGGAAAGAAGGAAAGATTTGGATTTTTGATCGAAGTGTTAAACTCTGAATTATAACAGAGATAATCCAGGTATTCAAACATACACACTTCAACACACATATATGTATAGAGATTACTTTATATATTCACATGAAATACATGATTCATTCTTAAAATCCCACCATCAACAGATTTTTATTTATTTAAACTTTTAAATCAAAAGTTTACTCACAGGGATTTCCAAACAAACAGAGGAGGCTGGGTTATATTACCCACTGTTATAATATGTTTGAATAGTGCTTGTAAACTACTAAATAATTAACAGAGGTATACATGTTTAGATATAAACAGATATGCGCATATTCTTCCACTAATACTCATTAACATATGAATCTATCCATGCAAACATTACTCCATCTCATACTTTAAAGATTTTCTCATGTGCGATCAAAGATAAATAGTTTTGAACCTTAGAAGTTAGTTCACTCACCTGATTTTTGAAAGACTGAGCACCTTACTTTGGAAACTAGAATATCCATTAGCATTTTTTTTGAAAACTTGAGTTGCCTCCTTATTTTGAAACTGCAGCTGCATGCTAATGAAACTTGCATGCTGGCTTAGTTTGAAACCCAGGTTGAAGACATGAATGCTTTGCTTCCAGGTTGAAAAGAAAATGCTTCAAACTATTGAATTGATGAAGCCAGGATTTTGGTTTGAGCTTACTTTGAAAATGGAATTGAGTTGCTGACGCATATTACTTGAAAACAGAGATGAAAATGCTTTACATGCTTCCGTCTTTAAGAAATGCAGGATTTCTTCTTTTTTTTTTACGATTCCAGATTGAAGAAATGCAGACTTGATTTTCTTTTGAAAATGATTTGCAACTTGGTTTTTGAAAAAAATGCAGACATTTGATTTTGCAAATATTAATTCAGGTTGCTTTCAAAACAGAGAAAATTGTTTGAATGTCCACTGCCTTTATTTAGAAACTGATCTACAGGTTTTTGATTTGAGGAATGATATTCAAGTTGATGTTTGATTCTCTGGTTTTACCTTGATGAATGAACTGCAGATATTTTTTTTTAGAAGTTAAGAAAAGAAATGGAAAGATGAATGAAGTATGTTTATATAACCTTGGTTAAATTTTAAATATTTATTTTTGAAGACAAACGACACTTGTTATCAGAAGTTTACAAATGTTCATATGTGATCTAATAATTTTACACTTGTTATATTCCATTTTTGAAATTATGCCACATATACTTAAATGTTTTTGATATGTTTATAAATCCTTATATTATAATTTCAATTAATTAGGTATATATATATATATATATGTTATACTTACCTATATTAATTTATGCATTTTCCTTTTATATTAACATAAGTAAAAATGTTTTTATATTTATGTATATATGTTTTGTATTTATTTTTATACTTACAACTAATCTTAATTTTTTTCATGTATTTATACTCATTCAATGTCATAAACCATACTTATTAAATTAACATATTTTTTTTTCTTAAATGTTTATTTATAAATTTACCTATATATATTTTTCATTTCATGATGTTCTTTAAATATACATTTATTTATTACAAAGTAACATTTTCAATATATTTATTTGAATTCCAAACCCAAACTTACATTAAATTTTAAAAATCAACTCATATATAAATATAATTTTAAACAAACATATATTTAATTTTATTTGAAAACAATAAATTTTGCACATTCCTACAATTATATTAGGGAATTAATAAATATTTATTCAGATATAAATATTTATCATTGGATTTATTTAAAGTTGAATTTTATATTTTTATCACTAAAATAGGTATCTAAATTTATATATTTATTATCAAGTTTATTTGTTCAATTAATAAGTCAGGGTTTAATAAATTTAGTCATGTTAATTACAAATTAACAGTTGTCCAGAAATCTGGTTTATCACATTCCTCCGCCCTTTGAATCTTTTCGTCCTCGAAAAGAAACTAAGCCAAAATTTAAAATACTTGTTATTAGAAAAATTATTCTTTGAAACCCTTTTTAAAACACTTTAAAGTTTACATAATATCATTAAATAGTTTTATAAAAATACTTTTTATAACTCGATGTCCTAACCAGTCCTTCCTTGTTCTCACAGAAATTCGGTCATACGTCGATCAAGCTAAGACTGAAAATCTACAAGTGCTTGGCGGACCCGTTTACAACATCCAGTGAAAATATTTTGAAAATAATTTTATTGAAAATATAGAAAACAGTTTTTGAAAATAGAGGAAATATCTTTGGTGAGAATGCTCTAGAAATCATCACCCCATTCATGGTCACAGTTACATTCCAGGGTTACGTTGCCGTCGTAGCAAAAGTCCATGTAACTGCAGGGTCTCCGCGGCCTCTCGATTACGCCATGGAACCCACACAACAGATCACAGTTACATCCAGGGTTACGTTGCCGTCGCAGCAAAAGTCCATGTAACAGCAGGCTCTCAGCGGCCACTGATTTTCGCTGTCGAAATGAAACCTCTCCACTCCTACGTAGGTCGCAGTCTGCCGATATAAAATCAAAAGCAGACTGTTGGCTCTCAGCGGCACACACGACTTTCGCTATATTATACCATAGGTCGCAGTCTACCGATATAAAATCAAACGCAGACTGTTGCTCTCAGTGACACACACGACTTTCGCTATGGTATACTTTACTCATAATCCCCAGGAACTAGTTTCGTCCGGACTCCTCACAGGATCAACTTTAGAACCCCCTCTTGGGGCTCAAGGCAGCACCACCCGGTGGCACTCCTGAGAAGTTCATTTCAAGGGAGCGCCTTTTTCCCCAGAGCCATTATCAAAACATTTTACACTATACACATACAGTATCTTCAAATCATACACCTAGTATGATATCATACAAAGCTTCTTTACACAAAATCGATTATTCCAAAATCGATAATTCTCAAACTAGGCTTTTCAAATTCTCATATTGATTTTACCCAAAAATCAAAAGCCATTTCCAAATCTAAAGGTTCCCAAAACCTTTTTCCAAAATCCTCATATGATCCTTTATATATAGAGATATATATAAAATCCTTGATAAAAATCTTTTGATCATTTTAAACTTGTATAAAACTCCTTTTATACTTCAAACACTTTCAAAAACTCTTTTTCATCTGGCAAAAGATTCAATAAGGGGAGTTTTATCTTATATTACTAGGATATATAACTTTATTTATCCAAAATCAAATATTCAAATTTGATTACTCCTTTCAATATAATTTTCATTCAAATCCGTACGATTCACACATACCATTCGTACGCTATACCAATTTGATCGCTTACTCGATCACACAATTTCACTTCCGAACTAGTATCGTCCACACGACTTCCTAGTGCGGACACAGATCTAATTTCTTGATCAAAAACCGTCACTCTCCTTGCATAGTCATAACTATGATAGAGAATATCCAGAACCAATCAACAATCCATATTCAGGTTCGCCGTCGAAAATCGAGTGAAAAATCCCACTCGGATCGAAATAACGATCTCGAAATTCTATGCTCGAATCTGGATCAAATCACCATGCGAATAGAATAACATACGTACACCCTAGTATTTATCTTTATTTAGTTATTAGCCAAATCAATTCTCTTTCTATTCACAAACACTTTAATTTTCATTCACTTACTCACAATTGCTTCAATCCATTTGGATTATCAACTCTATTCTTATCTTGATTGGGTGTTTAACCAATAACAGTTTGAACTACGACCAGTTTATTTAGAAAATAGCTTGAAAATTTGAAAAATAGATAAGTAGTTGGAAAATAATTGCTAGTTTGTAAAATAGGTGTAAAAAAGTTAGAAAATAGTTAAATAATTATAGAAATTTTAGATAATTGCAAAATAATAGTAAGATAGTAATTAGTTTTGTAAAATAGTAATTAGTTTATAAAATAGTTGGAAAATTGTTAAGCAGTTTCAAAAATAATTGTAAAACAAGTATAAGATAGTTTGGCTTTTAAAAGAAAGGTTGTATGTATAATGAATAGCTTGGAAAAATATGTTTATATTAAATAATTTATATTAAAAATAGTCCAGAGTCAAAACTGCTCACTTCCCAATCTCCATTCTCATCAATTCAATTTAAATTCCCTTTTACATTTAAATTGACCCAATTCCAATTTAAATAACTTCAATTTCCATTGAAATTGATTCAACCCGCAATTCAAGTTGAATTAACCTCAGTTTCTTTCCAAATTTTACTTTATTCAACCTTGATTTCAAATTATACTAATTCAATTAAATTTCAATTGATCTAGTTCCAATTTCAATTGATTTTAACTCCAGTTTGAATCATTCTCAATTTCAACTCCATTTCCAAATCAAGTTGAATTATTCTTGATTTCTTCCCAAATTCAATTCAAATTCCACTAGAATTTTATATTATTCAAATTTAATTACAATTCCGAATTATTCAAATCAATCCAATTCAAATTTTCCATTTGAATCTTATACTCATACATCTTCAATCACCATTTCAATTAATTCAAATCAAATTCAATTTGAGCTAATTCAAATTTCAAATTTAAACCATCTCGAATTATATAATTCGAGTTAATACTTCAAATATTGATTTAATTCCTTTAAATCAATTTACCTTTAAAGTTTTAAACAATTCAATTCACAGTTCAGACCTAACATATTATACAATAAATCAAATTAGCCCTTATTTTAAAAATATCCATCCATTTCCAATTTTTGGATCTCAAACCCAATTTGAGATCACTCAAACTCTCAAATATAATCAATCATTTAACTTTCCAAGTTAAAACTTAATTTTATCTTGAAGTTTCCAAATCAGGTTGATCATTCCAACTTATTTAACCTTTCCCCAGTTAAACTCAATCAATCCCGTTTAACCTTACTCAAATTTGAATTCCTTTTCAAATTTTAATCTTCTCATAAATAATCCTCCCACTTATTAAGTTCAAAAACTTATCACTTTTGGTATCATATCTCAAACCAAATTTAAAACTCAATATTTAGAGTTTATTTCAAATTATCCTTGATAATATGTATATCCACATATATATATGTATTAATTTCTTTTACATACCAAGTTATACTTTAAAATTTTAAACCACCTTTGGTTTTTAATTCAAAACAAATTTCTTTAAATTTTCAAACAACTCTTGTTTGCAATAGGACTATTTCATTCAAATGCATTAAATAATATTTTTTATTATTTTTTTAAATTAATTAAATCATTAATTAATTCCAATTAATCACATTCGGTAATTAACTTCTTTCTTAATTACCTTCATTAAGTAATTGTTCCTTAAATTACTTACCTCTAGTTACTTCATTAAGTAACCCCCTCTTTATTTATCATTTCCAATTACTATCCATTAATTAATCTCATTAAATAAAGTTTAATTAATTACATAAATTAATTGATTATCCTTATCCTGAAACCTTTCTCGAATTCAAGATTAAATTTCATTTTGGTTGTATTTCCTTAAAACATTTTATTGTTTAAAGCAATCAAACCATTGTTAAACACAATAACCATTCAATTTCCTAGTTTGAAACCAATTCCGATTCATCTTATTTTGAAATTCTTCCTTAACTTTAAGATTTTAATTTAAGTTTGAATCCATTTCAAACTTATGCTTATTTAATTTCAATAATTTTAAAACCAATATTTATTAGAAAGAAATATTGTTTTATATAGCAAAATATATTCTTATATAAAACCATTTAAAATCTTTAAATAAGAAAATAACAAGTACGCTCTCTCATATATATATATATATACACACACACACACTCAACTCATTCTAGGGTACCACTTACCCTATCCTTAATGAGTAATCCCACTAGAGCCAAGGTTCTCGCTTAACCTTCAGCTCTGATACCAAATGTAACGACCCGGAAATTTCGATTTCAAAAATTCCCGATAGTTAGAGAAAAGAAAAGGAGATAGAAGAAGAACAGAAAAGAAACACACAATCTCACATTCGCAGCGGATAAAATATAATATCAATAATAGTAATACCAAAGAAAACTGTATCTATCAATTTACATCGATATAACAGAGTTACAAAAATTTTATACAACATTGGACAGATACAATTTAACATGTCTCAGATATATACAATATCATAGTGGAAACTCTCCATACGTCCCTGCCATCCAGCTCGCCTCCTGAGCTACAGAACGTCCTTACCTGAAAATCTGCAATACTCGGTCTGACAGGAGCATTACATCAAAGTAACACCCGGGTCAGGCTGGAAACCAGCGTGGGTAAACTCATCAAGCATGAATTACAAAATCATATAGCTTATATATAACCCGAGGTAACTTGTATCAATTTATAACTTCACAAGTTGTTACAGACATCACTTATTTCACACATTAATTTCTAAGTGCCAAACTTAAATTAAAAAGGGTCCAGTTCACCTATTTCATTCCATTCCAGTCTATTGATTTCACATATCGAATTTCTAAAGAATCGAAGTGGATTCGGACATCTGCTAATACCCGACTCCGGTCTCCTCGACTCCAATGTCATTATTAACCCAAGTTATTTAAACGAAATACAATTCAAACTTTAATATATGGAATGTCACTGTTTTAACCCAACATATTAAATCGCATAGCATCACACATCACATACCAGAGATATCAACCAATCTAAGGCATATATTATCATTCGATCATTCATAAACAAGATTAATTATCCATACCATCTCTAATTAATTTAATTAACCGACAATGAATTCAATCAATTACTTTAATTTCTTTTAAATCTTTCTTATTAATTGATTGCAAACCAATTCACTAATCATCCAATAATCATTCATGTTAATTAATCCTCCTTGACTAGTTATTCTTAAATTACATTAAGTAATTTATCTCTAAATTAATCACATAGATTAATTATTCTTAACCATTCACATTGATTAGTCTTTGATAAATTAATAACATTCATTAGTGATCCTAAACCACTTCTAGTAATTTCTCTTTATTAATCATCTTCAATTTAATTATCCTTAATTGATCACAACTTAAATAATTTTAAAGATAAATTCTTTATCTTTATTTAATACTTAATTATTATTATACTTTCATTTGAAACATTTTGCAAATTGATACTATAAATGGATGATTTGGAAACCTTCAGCTTGGTTTTCTTTACTTAAAACAGATCTGGTACAAGTTCATTTCAAAACTTGCATTTGATTTTACTCAAACTTTAGATATCCGCATTTTTTATTTAGAACAGGTACAGGTTCTTACCTCAAACCAAAAATCCCATCACAAAACAAAAAACCCGAGAAAACTCTCACAATTCCCGAGTAAATTCATGAGGACCCTCACCTCTCATGTTTACTTCGAGTTCCAAAACGTCCTACGCGAGAGAGAACCCGAGATCTCCCTTCATCACTTAAAACTCAAACACTTCCACATTCAGGTGGCACACGCATGCACATGCACCGTTGATTGATGAGGTTCCAACGTCCACTATTGTCATGGTCGAGTTACTGATGATCTTCTCCTACAATCCCAAATACACCGCCTTCAACACAAATCCAGAATCAAAATTGAACAAACTCGAACCACCTGAAACAACATCCTCACCTAAAACTCCTTCAAGACCGCATCGCCGACCATCGGACGTCCTGTGACTCCTACAACATATTCTCCGGCCATCCACTCATCCATCCCCCTAGGTCCGATGCAACTTGAACAACCAAAGACGATGTCGCTTCCAGACTTGACCCATTAGGTTAGATTCCCACTTTGACCAAATTCCGATGCTATGGTGAACTACCCACTCTTCTGGCATTTTTGTTGATCTCGACGAATTTCACCTTACCTCCAGTCGAAATCTTGGCCTTTCCAGTACCTCCAGTCGCCAGAAACACCCACAAATCTACCTTCCGATTAACATCGAATCCAACACTCAATACAATACTACAAATTAGGATTTTCTTTTTCTTTTCTTAAAAAAAAATAACTTTCAAAGTTGATTCAAGTTATATAGTTGAATCAGCAAAATTTAACACTTTATTTTATCGTACTTTAAAATTAATACTGTATTTCCTTAATTCCCAGAATATTTCCAACCCTATTATACTTGAACACGTATATTTTTAAAAAAAACTAAATTATGTTTAAATAAACCTATCTTGTATGAAAATCAGAACCTATCAGAGGAAAGAAGGAAAGATTTGGATTTTTGATCAAAGTGTTAAACTTTGAATTATAACAGAGATAATCCAGGTATTCAAACATACACACTTCAGCACACATATATGTATAGAGATTACCTTATATATTCACATGAAATACATGATTCATTCTTAAAATCCCACCAGCAACAAATTTTTATTTATTTAAACTTTTAAATCAAAATTTTACTCACACGGATTTCCAAACAAACAGAGGAGGCTGGGTTATATTACTCACTGTTATAATATGTTTGAATAGTGCTTGTAAACTGCAGAATAATTAACAGAGGTATACATGTTTAGATATAAATAGATATGCGCATATTCTTCCACTAATACTCATTAACATATGAATCTATCCAAGCAGACATTACTCCATCTCATACTTTAAGGAATTTCTCATGTGCAATCAAAGATAAACAGTTTTGAACCTTAGAAGTTAGTTCACTCGCCTGATTTTTGAAAGACTGAGCACCTTACTTTGGAAACTGGAACATGCATTAGCTTTTTAAAAAAAAAACTTGAGTTGCCTCCTTATTTTGAAACTGCAGTTGCATGCTAATGAAACTTGCATGCTGGCTTAGTTTGAAACCCAGGTTGAAGACATGCATGCTTTGCTTCCAGGTTGAAAAGAAAATGCTTCAAACTATTTATTTGATGATGCCAGGATTTTGGTTTGAGCTTTCTTTGAAAATAGAATTGAGTTGTTGAAGCATATTACTTGAAAACAGAAATGAAAATGCTTTACATGCTTCCGGCTTTAAGAAATGCAGTCTTTCTTCTTCTTTTTTTATGATTCCAGATTGAAGAAATGCAGACTTGATTTTCTTTTGAAAATGATTTGCAACTTGGTTTTTGAAAAAAATGCAGACATTTGATTTTGCAAATATTAATTCCAGGTTGCTTTCAAAACAGAGAAAATTGTTTGAATGACCTCTGCCTTTATTTAGAAACTGATCTACAGGTTTTTGATTTGAGGAATGATATTCAAGTTGATGTTTGATTCTCTGGTTTTACTTTAAGGAATGAACTGCAGATTTTTTTTAGAAGTTAAGAAAAGAAATGGAAAGATGAATGAAGTATGTTTATATAACCTTGGTTAAATTTTAAATATTTATTTTTGAAGACAAATGACACTTTTTATCATAAGTTTACAAAAGTTCATATGTGATCTAATAATTTTACACTTGTTATATTCCATTTTTGAAATTATGCCACATATACTTAAATGTTTTTGATATGTTTATAAATCCTTATATTATAATTTCAATTAATTAGGTATATATATATATATGTTATACTTACCTATATTAATTTATGCATTTTCCTTTTTATATTAACATAAGTAAAAATGTTTTTACATTTATTTATATATGTTTTGTATTTATTTTTATACTTATAACTAATCTTATTTTTTTCCATATATTTGTACTCTTTCAATGTCATAAACCATACTTCTTAAATTAACATATGTTTTTTTCTTAAATGTTTATTTATAAATTTATCTATATATATATTTTTCATTTCATGATGTTCTTTAAATATACATCTATTTATTACAAAGTACCATTTTCAATATATTTATTTGAATTCCAAACCCAAACTTACATTAAATTTTAAAAATCGACTCATATATAAATATAATTTTAAACAAACATATATTTAATTTTATTTGTAAACAATAAATTTTACCTATTCCTATAATTATATTAGGGAATTAATAAATATTTGTTTAGATATAAATATTTATCACTGGATTTATTTAAAGTTGAATTTTATATTTTTATCACTAAAATAGGTATCTAAATGTATATATTTATTATCAAGTTTATTTGTTCAATTAATAAGTTAGGGTTTAATAAATTTAGTCCTGCTAATTAGAAATTAACAGTTGTCCAAAAATCTGGATTATCACAGTCGGAGTCACCATCCACCTCCGATAAACCCTCCAACATACCGTCCTTTACTGTTGTAACACTTCCAGACCAACAGAACACATGAGCAAGCAATATATCGAAATCGGATTGCCTAGTTGTAAATTGGGAACATACCGTTGCTAGAAAAACGACTTGAACGTCCAACGTTGATCATCGGAGCGCCAGAATTTCCATCCACATCCCCATAGACACTTCACGCAGCTATTACCCAAACCCGATGCTACTCGATGCATCAGAGCCGCCTCCTCGTCCAACATTCCATACATGCTCAAATTAGGTTTAAAAACCTAAATCTTCTCCTTCCCATCGCCTCGATGATTTGGAGCTCTTCCAGGTAATTTTCCCAAATACCCCGCAACTACATCCATCTCCAGTTAAAACCCCAAGACCTCTCAACCCTTAGATCTTCAGGGATTGCCCAATGAACAAATTCCAGTCAAACCCAAAATACAAACCCAATGCATTATTAAAAATTTAGATTTTAGTTTTAAAAATCATAACTTTCTAAACAGGTTAAAGTTATAATCTTGAAACATCAAATTATGATGTTTGAAAATTTGACTTATTTTGAATCTTGACTGTAATCCCAAAATTTCTATAGAAACTTGCTTTGATTTACTTCAAACTGTTTTAATTTAAATCTTGTTAAACCAACATCTCTTGTCTAGAAACTATTTTGTAAAATGAATCAGCGGGATGAGATATGATTTTTGAAAAAATAAAATGCCTGTAGCCTGGAAAATAAATTCATATGTCTGATTTTTCAGACATGCACAACATTTTTATACATCTAAACATGTTTCAGAATCTAAAAACCATCATGCAATCCCATTTTAGACATACATTACTAGTTTACTTCAACCATTTAGCATATGTATCAAATCTAAAGTGATTCATGGTTACATATAAAAAGCAGTAGTTCAACTAAGTTCTGAGATGTTCTTAAAATGAACAGAAATACCATAAGAATTCATACATAAAAATGCATAGAATTCATCGCACAGTTTTTCACAAGTTATTTAACTTTAAATCTAAAAAGTTTACTCACTTGTTAGAAGAAGATAACATAGATCAGTTGATCAGGATTCCTGTTTTCAAATTGAAGCTTTGAATTCGCTACTAGCTGTTCTAAATTTGAACTGATGTGACTTTTAGGGTTTGAATTAGATTTGCTTCCTAAGTTGAATTTGTTGTCTTGTTAGTGAAATTACTTGCTTTACAGATTTTCGAATTCAGTTTGGCAGTTGAAATTAGTTTTGCAGATTTTTCTTTATTCTTGAATTTGCCGAGAAGATATCTTGAAACCTTGATTTTAGTTTATACTGAATTTGATTTTTACATATTCCTTTACTCAGTTTATTATTTCTATTAAATTTTAAAAAATTAAAAGACACTTGTCACTAAACTTACTTGATTTGTTAACACATGTTATAAAGAATGCTAACACATGTACCTTCATGCATAATCAAATTTTTGAAAACTCTTATAACAAATTTTCTAATTTATAAATACATATTTTAATTTATATAATAAATTCTTTTAAAGGAAAATACTATAAAACAATTTATGTTCTTAATAAAAATCCAATAAAATACATTCTAAAATAAAAGTATGATTTAAGATATATATAACTATCTTTTGAATTTCAATTTAAATACCCAAATTCAAATTAAATTTTAAATCAATTTAAACAAATACAATTTCAACTTGTATATAATAATTCTGTTTTAAAATCTTTGTATATATATACAACACAATTACAAATATAAATATTTATTTGATCAGATTCATTTGTTCAATCTAAAATTTCAGTATATTTTTTATTATTTATTAACCCGATTATATTATTAATTAAAATGCCCAGAAATCCAGGTTATTACACTTAACATAATCTAGTTTTTATATTTTAAAATCTTTGTTTATCTACACGGAAAGTAGCGAGCTATACACACTCTATAATTCTTCAAAAAGAATTTCACTCTTAATAAAATTTACATTGTATAAAAACCAATTTAAATTTCATACCACTTATTTTTTTCAAAAACCCAGTATTTACTTCCTCAAATATATTAACAATTACATTTTTCAACTTTTCAACTCCAAAAGATTCATTTTACTTGGCTGGACATAAAGTGGATTTTCCGCATACTAAAACCTCTTATTCCTTCAAAAACAACAACACTCTCCATAATATCCCTAGGGAACTTCCCCACTTCCTATAACATATGGATACCAATCGTCTCTTAAAACATGGCTTATTTGCACGCTATAACTTGGTAATAACAATGGGCTCAACATACTTCGGTTATCCCAAATCCAATTAGAAAACTATGCACAAATATACTGCTAAAATTTTTTCCATATGTTATAATTTATAATTGGGGACTATTTGGACTTTAGTACATAATATATTTATATTTCATTTAAAAATACAAGTACGTTCACTCACTATCTACCCAAGAATCCTAAACCTAGGCTTTGATATCAAATGTAACAACCCAAATCCCAGTGGGTCTGTATTTTTCGTAAAGATGCTAAAATCCAAGCCCACTAAAACCCGAGTTGGGTGTCTGGTATCCTGCAAAATAGGTAAAGATAAATATATCAAAGCTCGGTTAAATATCTTACAGCGAAACTAACTAAAATGTAATAGTAAGTAAATTCTCACCAAAAAACAACACTTTCTAAACAAGTGTCTCAACGCTAGAAAGTCTCTACCATCTACATAACCTGTAGGATGTTATGAGGAGGGGGTCAGAACAAAAGTTCTGGTGAATGGACAAATTGTACAATTCTAAGCTTAATTCCACATATACTGATTTATTTCCATTTACTGGTATATTAGGTTTATTTGGTTATAATGCTCTCGCCTTAGTGCGTGAATCGTGCCTATCTACTCCCTAGTAGACTAAAACCTAATAGTTGATATATATATATATATATATATATATATAGCTATATGCCTTTTGACCTCATCGGTCCTAGATACTACACATAGTACCTTCCGTATTTCTCGCGAAGGACTCCATCGCCTTGCTACTATGGCGTTCCGTGATTACATCTATAAAGGACTGCCTCATAAGGCCTATAATATAGAACTTCCGTCGTCTACTATGAAAATGTAAAACTGCGTCTGCACTAGTCTATACTAATTATCAGACATCCATAATGTACCAACCAGTGCGTACCTTGAGTACTACACAAAATCGTTCCATCTACTCTTAAAATCCCGCTTAACAATGTATACCTTGCACGGAACCTAGTCAGACATTTTCTGTTTCTGTAAAGGACTGCCCTGTTAGGCCTACAATACAGATATTCTATTTATGCTGTCTCTTTCCTTATCGTGGCTATGGCCCTGTGCTGAAACACCCTACCATCCATAGTATACCCAAAAGGACACACTAGAAGACGTGATGCGTTGTATGTATAAACTAAAACTAGCAGAGACAAACATTCACAGGACAGAAATAGGTAAAAACAGCGGAAACAAATTAAATAATAACTTATTTAGAAAAAAACTTCATAATTGCTTTAAAACCAAATAAGTCACCAATTACCAAATACATCACGTGTCAAATATCATACATATATGTCTTATGAAATCAAAGAAAACCATAGTCTCAAAAATCAGAGTACAACCATTCCCCAACATGTGCCGATATAAGTAAAGATCAAAAAGCTGAAATAAAAGAAGTGGAAGTACATAGTGGAATCTCCTTCAAAGAAACCTCCAAGCAGCTGTAACCTACTATCCTCTTCCTTGATTACCTATGGAGGGAAAGGGGGAATATGGAGGAGTGGGTCAGGCTAAAACTCTAGTGAATGATAGTAACTACTAGAATCTTCAAGTAAAGTAAAGGTAATAGGATTTACAACAGTTCTAGTATATAAAAAGAAACAAAGGAAATGGAAGAAGAAATAAGCTGAAAATAAATACGAATTAACTATTAAATATGATTGGTTAACTTTGATTGTTTGCACTTATCCTTGATTGCTATTTGGATTAGGCTGATTCCCTAATCCTATAATTAGGATGAAATCCTAATTCTACACCTTTGATCGGTCTGCTGCTCCATAGTACATATTGTGGACTAGACGCTATACAACTCCCTACACATAAGGTAATGACTTCTATGAAAGACGCACAAAGTACAACGGTGTCTACGAAAGAAGCACAAAGTATCTATTGTAGATTAGATGTTATATAGCTCCCTAAACAGAAGGTAATGGTGTCTACGAAAGACACACATAATAAGCGCTTGGAACTCATAACGATTTGTGAGCCATCATTGGAAATCGCACGCATGACCACCACTAAGCTCATGCTACCTGTTGTTCCACCTATTAGTTCTTCTTATTACCTCAAGCACCAGCATAATCGTGCCTCTCGTCTCACTTTAGGATTATGTGAAACACCTTGTCCATAGAGATAATAGGGGAAATGCTGTTGGTACTAGCCCGTCATCCAAACAATATCTAGTTGCGCCCCTTGGCCTAAACCCCCATGATTTGGACTTCTACTTATTGACCAATTGCTACCATTATTAGCATAAGCATGCCCCTCATCTCACTTCAGGATTATGTGAAACACTGTATCCACAGAAATAATAGAGGAATGATATTTGGTACAGGTCCTACTTTATGTCTTTGTTTATTAATTTGATAAATTATTCAAATAAGCCTTTGTTATTGTTCCTACTATCTGTGCTTATTAATTTATCCTAACTCTTAAAATAAGCCTCATTCTGTTCTGTTTTCTTATTACAACCCACGTTATAATCATGCTTATTACATAACCCAAGGTCTAAGTGCGAAAATAAGCTTATTTCATCTTTTACTCTTTTTAGGTATAATTCTAAGTTATAACTAGGCGGATTTCTTTAATTTAGTCCAACTCTAATATTTACATCACAATTTATGTCTAGTTCCATTTCTTATTGCAGTCGTTTCATTTTACATCTTATCATCCGTTATTTCAGTACTCTTATAATTATAATCCATATTTGCATTTAATCCATTCTAATCCATATGCGAAGAAGAAGGAGAAACAAAAGAAAACTGAAAATAGAAGAAAATCCAAAGATGTAAATAACGCATAAATAATAGTAAATAAATTTAAGATGTAACTAACTGTAATTAAACGAAAAAGCTATAATTAACAGAAATTAGCTCCAAATAACTGAAAAGAATAGCTAGAAAGAAATAGACCGAAAATAAACATAAAACTGGAATCAACTGATAAAATGGTATTTCCAAAATCGGAGAAAAACTACAACTATTGGAAACCCTATTATTTTAGATTGCTTAAAAATCTAAATAATTACAATCACTCACCTGTGATCCTATGCTCTTCCCTTTTGGTCTTCCCGTATCCACTTAAAGGTATTAAAATATTTTATTAAAAAGATTGTCTCCTTAGAAATTATTCCTTTTTGGGTGCTTCATTAAAAGGTGAACCCAAGCAAAGAAAATCTAGAGTGAGAGAAAGTATTAGGCCTTGGGTCTTATTTGTAGGGGTAGAAGTGGATCTTAGACTATTGTATTTGGAGATTGAATAGGATGCAACCACGTCATTTGTTGAATGGAAGCCATCGAATGGTAGCGCAGAGGGACCAGATGAGCCAAAACGACGAAAACAACGTGTAAAAAAAACTTGCTGGAACCAACAGGAACGAAGAAAATTTTCTTTGTTCCCATTCGTAGGCGGGTTGACCTACAAGTCAACCACCCTTGAAGCCAGGTCAACCGAACTGATCGACCTAGGCCTTGGGATGGTCGACCCCAAGGTCAACATCCTTATATATATATATATAAATATATATATATATATATATTCCGTTTTATTGTTAAATTCTCAATTGTCTCATACTAGCTCAGATTTGGACGTTCTATATATGGAAATTGTCCAGAAAATTACCACGGACACAATGGTGCAACTCTCTTGGCTCAATTCTGATAATTTCACAAAGTTATTTTATCGTTTGATTAATTAACGAATTAGTTAATATAGCTTTAAATTTCTAGGTTGTTATAGTCTCCCCTCCTTTAGGGATTTCTGTAGAATCGATATCACCCTAGAGGGGGGTTGAATAGGGTGACAGTATTAATATTAAAAATTAATTGTGGAAGCTTTCAGAATAATTTCAACACAGATCACAGAATAATAGCAGCATAGATAATAGCAGAATAAAATGCAGAAATAGAACGACACAAAATTTACCCAGCTTCGGCAAAACCCTGCCTACGTGCTGCCCCCAGGGTTTCTACTAGAAATTAAGTAGTCACACGCTTACACACATAAACTCGCGACACCCGCTACTAACTAACCTAACTCTACGCTCAAAACCCTACCACAACTCAGACACTGAGTTGCAAATTCTCAAACTACACCACATAGTTTGTGCCCTAGTCACACGACTAGAAAATACAACGGTTTAAAATTTAAAACCAAATTTAAAAAGAAATTTAAAAACAAAAGACAAAAAACCATAATTAAAAATTAAAAAGCCTTTATAATAAAAGATAATAAGAAAGCTGGCCCTTTATATTTTGACCTGATCCTCTTTGCTTCGTTCCTTTGTGAAAATGGTGGTTGTTCCTTTTACGTTCTTCTTCGATCAGTAATTAGGGCTTTTTAAAGCGCTTGATTTTAGTTGATCAATTCGCGAGAATAATTACGAGTAGCTTTGATCGATTGTTTCTCGTTGCTCACTTTGGCTGCTTCTGTTCGATGGAGTTCAACTTCGATTTGGTATGTGATTTTCGTTTATGCTATTCTGTTATGCTTGATTGAATTCCTATATTCTGCCGATGATGACTTTTTGGGGTTTTAATGCTTGAACTCGATGATTTCTTGAACTGCCGATGATGTTGCTTATATATAAATCGATGCCCTTACTTCACTGTCATGGTTTTAGCTTGAAACCGTTTAATCCTTCCTTGATCGTTACGGCAGCTACTTTCCTATTTTATTTGGATTTGATTTTTGACTTTTTCAATTTGTTTCCGCGTTGATTTCTGACTTGGTCAAAATTCGATGTTGATTTGTGAATTCAACTTCTTTTTTCTGATGACTTCGGTCTTGACACTGTGTATGCAAATCCATGACTTCGGCCATTTTGATTTCTTAAAATACAACCTGGGGGTAATGTCGAACTGCACCATCTGTTCCATTATGATGGATTCTATTTCTTTTTTCATATTTTTGCTGTGTCACTTGTGTACTAAGCATTTCTGAGTTTTTGATTTGTGTCACTTGATTGCCGAGTCTTTGAACATTGTTGTGTCACTTGATTCTTCTGAAGTTTAAGTTGCTTCAACACACTGCTGTGTTTATTTACTTGGTTGTGTACTTGGACTTGTAGCAATTAAACTGTATTTGATGCAATAGTTCATCTTTGTTGTATATATGCTTGCTTCTTGGTCATTTTTGTATGTTGTCACTGCAATGTGAACTTTTGAGTTACTTGCGATAGTTTGGGCATTGCCTCCATGTATTTCATGTAGTATTTGTATCACTTGATAGCATCAAGCCTAATCTATTGTTGTCATTTCTTGTCTGGTTCATCTTTGTAGCGCTGACTTGATTTGAAACTACTACAGCTCATTCACTTGACACTTAAACTTGATATTTTTATTCGAGTTTCCTGCATCATTATCTGGTTTGAAATTAATTTGCTCTATGTCTTCATTTGTACACATATGTATGTGATATCTCGGTTTCTCATGGTAGTCTACAGGCTTCTCTTGTATACTTCGCTTGATCTATACATTCGAGTCTGTCTGTGCTCATTTCAGTTGTCTTGACCATTTTCTTGAGCTTGTACACTTTGATTGCACCTGAGTTGAATCTAGCTCAAACGCTCGGGTTTGACCTTGTGCGCATGTTGTGATGTTATTTGTGTTGTATTTGAGTTGAACCCGATAATTTGGGTTTAACCTGTGCTCAGCTGTCCCTGTAAATTTATCAAGTGTATATCGGTGTGCACGGCCTTGTGGCATATACAGTGATACACTGTGTATGTCACAATTTGTTCATGTATGATGAATTCAAAGTTAAATGATGACGAACAACCCAAATAACTGAGGCAAATATTATTTTCAAAAATTCACATTTTATTTTATACTGCAAAAATATTTCCTTTTCAATTTTACTGCGTCAATATTTATTTTTGTAGAGTGCTCAGATGCTGGATTCAATTTGGAATGAAGTTGAAGATAAAATACGAGTTGAGTGAATGAGTGATATGTAGTGAGGTCAGATGTAAAAATTAATTTGTGATGTAATTGAGTTTGTATTGCAATCAAAGTTGTATAGTGTATAGTGAGAGCTTGAATTTGTGCTATTCATAATTGTAATAAATATTTGTTGGAATAAAAATTCTGTTTGAATTCAAATTCTGTATTATTTATTTCTATTCAGCAAATATTTATTTATTCTATGAAAAATAAAATAGTACATTAAATATATTTACACGAATATATATATATATATATATATATATGTTTATTATCATCAAACAAAAATCATATAATCGCATATTCAACAATCTCCCCCTTTTGATGATAACAAACATATATTTAAGATTTTGAATATGTTAAATGTATTTGATCATAGATATACTCTAATTGCTCTCCCTAAATGCTTCCACTCTACACAAAGCTCCTCCTACATATATGCATACAAATAAAAAATGTGCAAATGAACCTAGATGCAAATAGAAAAATTATTTGACCTTTGCTTGATTTTATTTGACAAATTCTTAACTTTTCTCTCCCCCTTTTGTTATCAGCAAAAGAATAATAGTGTTGGAGAAAATAGGGATAAAGTGATTGATATTAATTCAACATTAAAAAATCAATTGATGTAAGTATTAAATTTCAATAAAAAATCAAACAAAAATCATAAATACTTTGTTAGGCGTATATTGCACTTTTAGAATGATGGGAATTATGTCATCATATAAAACCATACAGTTGTGTCTATTTGTGGTATATTTATATCAGGAATTTGAATATCTACTAACCATGCATAACCGTTAGGACTTTTAAATGAGATTAGTAGTATTCCAATTTTATTTAAAAAAATGGGATTCAAGTATCTTCTAACCACGCATAACCTTGAGGACTTTTAAATGGGATTAGAATCAACTTGTTTATTTTTAAAAACCAACTTTTGATATGCGTTCCATACATGCATAACCGTAAGGACTTTTAAATAAGCATGGAAGCACATAACAAACTCCAAGTAATTCACCCATGCATAACCGTAAGGACTTTTAAATGAGAGTGAATACTTTGGATTTATTTTATTTTAATAAAATGAAAAAAATGAATGATTCCTGTTTAAAGCACCACATATTGACAAACTATATTGAGTTTCTGATGAGTGATGGTCGATAGGAAATGATAGAAATAAAAATGGTAATGGAATCTTTACCCAACAAAAGTTTTTATAACTCTTGTTTGAATTCCTAAAGAAATTTTCAAAATATACTGTCTTGAGTAATGTATGATAAATATCAACACTCGTCACTTTTTCAATCACTATTTATCTTTTCAATAATTATTAGGGACTCAGACTAGTCGAAATTGTCATTTAAAATCAAATTAAAAATTATAAAATCAATTTTTGAAAATATGGTCAGAAATGATTTTCTCGAAGGGGTTATATATGGAAAAATTTCTGCTATTTGAAAATTATTTGAATTTAAAAATATGCAGACATTTCCCCAAAAAAAACGATGCACTTACTAAAATTCACGTTCAACTAGTAAGTTTTCTGTCAACTAGATTACCAGTATGATCTGCATCTGAATTTCTCTTTCACTCCAAAATATCACTAATTAAATTTGATAGACTAGACCATGAAGTGTGCACCAAAAAATTTCAAACTCAATTTTAACAGCAATTTAAATGACATTCTCTTGAAGCTGTGTTAATAATCAAAAATCGTGAATATAGAGTTAGTCGTATTATAACCAAATGTATCATCATCCAAAAAAACACTATTATTAATTCAAACTAAGATATATGAAGTAATTCAAATGATCTAGAGATTTTTATAGTGTTTTTGCATAAGAATATAATTGGCCAACAATTTTAAATAAGTCAGAACCAACATCGTCATCTTTTCATCATCTCAATATTGGCTGATTTATTTCAAAATACGGTGCAGATTATCACATTTAATATATCGTTCAAATACATATACCTTTACCTGTTTTACCTTTACGATATTTTTCGTTGTTGTCTGTTGTGATTCTGTCACCTTTATACTAGGCTAAGGAACTTTGCTTTGTCGCTCGTTGTGTTTTTGGAACAGCCAAAATCCAGAGAACACTATTGTTGTTTCTTAGCCCGCCACCACACCTACACGATGAAAGATTTTTGTGACCTATTTGTTTTAATAGGTCCATGATTGTTAGTGGCAGAATATTTAGAAAAATAATTTTGTGTAGACCAAAAACTATTTATAATTGTTCCCTTTGGCACCCAAATTTGTTTAACTTTGAGAGTTTTTATATTTGTGCCTTTTGGAACCCAAATCTGTATAGTTTTCACATGTTTGGGTCTATACCAACAATTATTGTGATTGTGTCCATGTTTTGTATAAATTGCGCACATAGAATTAACTCGATTAATATTGCTTTCAAAATTTCCAGATTGACTGTATCCAAGTCCTTGCCTAACCGTATTAACAGTTTGCTTTCCTAATAGCATATTCAACGATTTTTCACTTTTTGAAAATTTATCTAAAGTCGTTGACAATTGTTGGACTTGTGTTTCGAGAGATTCATTTTCGTTTAACAATTGTGTGCACTTTTTAATAGAATTCTCTCTCCTAGTATTTTCATTCTCTTTAATAATCAGAATTTCATTTTCAAGTGATTTTATATTAATTTCTAATTTTTTAATTTCTTCTTCGAATGTTGGACACTTATCACACTTAGGGATCCTACTTTGATAGGTTTTAACTAATTGGTCAATTTGTTTATTTAAATCTATTAAAGTATCTTTTTGTGATTCAAGTTGGCATACTTCTCCCTAAGTCGTTCAAAACAGCCATTCACTTCGTGAAAATATATAAGTAATTCTGAATGAGAGAGTTTTGATACCTCACTAGGCTCGTCATCGTCACTGTCAGTTATTTCACCATGAAGACACATGTCTCCTTTCTCACTTTCACTATTAGTACTTTGATTATCTTCATCACTTATATTCCACGTAGCTGCAAACCTTCTCCTTTTTGATTTCTTTTCAGAGTCGCGTCGATTTTGAGGACAATTGGGCTTGATGTGTCCGGGTTGGTTGCATTTATGACAGATGATCTTCGGTTCTTCTAGATTGTCTAATATTTTATTTATTTTACTTTTCAATTTTCGATTTAGAGCTAGATTTCCGTATTTGTAATCCCACCTTTTGACTTTCTTTATTATCAGCTCCAATTCTGCTGCTCCGTCATCATCATCACCATCACTTTCTGTTGTTCCTTTAGAGCTATGGATTTCTTTCGAGTATCACCTCCTTCACGCTCTTCCTTAAATTTCATTTCTAGCTCATAAGCGGTGAGATTTCCGATGAGTTCTTCGACTTTCATTTGTTTCAAATCTTTTGATTCTTGAATGGCAGTCACTTTGGCTTCAAAATTTGTGGAAGGACTCTGAGGATTTTTCGGACTGTCTCCAACTCTGTGTATGATTTCCCAAGAGCTTTTAATTTTGATATGATATTGGAAAGTCGTCCATGCATCTTTTTAATATTTTCTTCCTTTGCCATTATGAAATTCTCGTATTCACTGCTTAGCATGGCAAGGCGAGATTCTTTGACTTGAGATGTTCCTTCATGAGTCACTTCTAGTGTGTGCCATATTTCCTGCGCAGTTAGACAACGTGAGACACGATTAAATTCAAATCTAATGAACAGATAATAGAATTCATAGCTCTAGCATTAGCATTTTGTAATTTATTTTCTAGTTCTGTCCGTTGATCCATTGGTTTATCTATTTCCTGATTATCTACCATTATAGTTGGTGCTCTATAACCTGTCTCAACAATGTTCCAAGCATCAATGGTTTTCAGAAAAATTTTCATTCTATTTTTCCAATAAGCATATTCACCATTGAACATTGGTGGTCTAACTATGGATTGACCCTCAGCAAAAGCATTATTAAAAGAAGCCATTTTAAAAATTCAACTTTTTAAAGCAAAAATTGATTTTTGAAAAAAATCAAATTTTTAAAACCAAAAACCGACTAATATTCCTAGCTCTGATACCACTTGTATGATCGATTTCACCATAGGGGGGTGAATAGGGTGACAATATTAATTTTAAAAATTAATTGTGGAAGATCACAGAATAATAGCAGCATAGATCACAGAATAATAGCAGCACAGATAATAGGGGAACAAAATGCAGAAATAGAATGACACAGAATTTACCCAGCTTCGGCAAAACCCTGTCTACGTGCTGCCCCCAAGGTTTCTACTAGAAATTAAATAGTCACATGCTTACACACGTAAACTCGCGACACCCGCTACTGACTAACCTAACTCTACGCTCAAAACCCTGCCACAACTCAGACACTGAGTTGTGAATTCTCAAACTACGCCACGTAGTTTATGCCCTAGTCACACGACTAGAAAATACAACGGTTTAAAATTTAAAACCAAATTTAAAAAGCTATTTAAAAACAAAAGAAAAAAACCCTAATTAAAAATTAAAAAGCCTTTATAATAAAAGAGAATAAGAAAGACGGCCCTTTATATTTTGACCCGATCCTCTTTGCTTCGTTCCTTTGTGAAAATGGTGGGCTTTCCTTTTTCGTTATTCTTCAATCGGTAATTAGGGCTTTTTGAAGCGCTTGATTTTAGTTGATCAATACGCGAGAGTAATTGCGAGTAGCTTTGATCGATTGTTTCTCGTTGCTCACTTTGGCTGCTTCTATTCGATGGAGTTCAACATCGATTTGGTATGTGATTTTTGTTTATGCTATTCTGTTATGCTTGATTGAATTCATATATTCTGCCGATGATGACTTTTTAGGCTTTTAATGCTTAAACTCGATGATTTCTTGAACTACCGATGATGTTGCTTATATATAAATCGATGCCCTTACTTCACTGTCATTGTTTTAGCTTGAAACTGTTCGATCCTTCCTTGTTCATTACGGCAACTACTTTCCTATTTTATTTGGATTTGATTTTTGACTTTTTCAATTTGTTCCTGCGTTGATTTCTGACTTGGTCAAAATTCGATGTTGATTTGTAAATTCAACTTATTTTTTATGATGACTTCGGTCTTGACACTGTGTATGCAAATCCACGACTTCGGCCATTTTGATTTCTTAAAATACAACCTGGTGGTAACGTCGAACTGCACCATCTGTTCCATTATGATGGATTCTATTTCTTTGTTCATATTGTTGCTATGTCACTTGTGTACTAAGCATTTCTGAGTCTTTGATTTGTGTCACTTGATTGCCGAGTCTTTGAACATTGTTGTGTCACTTGATTCTTCTGAAGTTTAAGTTGCTTCAACACACTGCTGTGTTTATTTACTTGGTTGTGTACTTGGACTTGTAGCATTGAAACTGTACTAATGCCATAGTTCATCTTTGTTGTATATATGCTTGCTGCTTGGTCATTTTTGTATGTTGTCACTCCAATGTTAACTGTTGAGTTACTTACGACAGTTTGGGCATTGCCTCCATGTATTTCATGTAGTATTTGTATCACTTGATAGCATCAAGCCTGATCTACTGTTGTCATTTCTTGCCTGGTTCATCTTTGTAGCACTAACTTGATTTGAAACTGCTACAGCTCATTCACTTGACACTTAAACTTGATATGTTTATTTGAGTTTCCTGCATCATTATCTGGTTTGAAATTAATTTGCTCTGTGTCTTCATTTGTACACACATATCTATGTGATATCTCGGTTGCTCATGGTAGTCTACAGGCTTCTCTTTTATACTTCACTTGATCTATACATTCGAGTCTGTACTGTGCTCATTTCAGTTGTCTTGACCATTTTCTTGAGCTTGTACACTTTGATTGCACCTGAGTTGAATCTAGCTTAAACGCTCGGGTTTGACCTTGTGCGCGTGTTGTGACTTTATTTGTGTTGCATTTGAGTTGAACCCGATAATTTGGGTTTGACCTGTGCTCACCTATCCCTGTAAATTTATCAAGTGCATATCGGTTTGCACGGCCATGTGGCATATATAGTGATACACTGTGTATGTCACAAGTTGTTCGTGTATGATGAATTCAAAGTTAAATGATGACAAACAACCCAAATAACTGAGGCAAATATTATTTTCAAAAATTCACATTTTATTTTATACTGCAAAAATATTTCCTTTTCAATTTTCCTGTGTCAATATTTATTTTTGTAGAGTTCTTAGATGTTGGATTCAATTTGGAATGAAGTTGAAGATAAAATACGAGTTGAGTGAATGAGTGATATGTGGTGAGGTCAGATTTAAAAATGAATTTGTGATGTAACTGAATTTGTATTGTAATCAAAGTTGTATAGTGTATAGTGAGAGCTTGAATTTGTACTATTCAAAATTGTAATAAATATTTGTTTGAATAAAAATTCTGTTTGAATTCAAATTCTGTATTATTTATTTTTATTCACCAAATATTTATTTAATCTATGAAAAATAAAATAGTACAATAACAAATACATTTACACGAATATATATATATATATATATATATGTTTATTATCATCAAACAAAAATCATATAAACGCATATTCAACAATTTTGTCCCCGAAATCTCTAAGGATAAAAGAATGAATTAAGTGTTTTCGTCCAATATCTATAACCAACTATTCAATCGTCAACCATTCATCCATTGTCCTTAAATTTTTCTAATGCAATTTATGTTACTTATTGAATTAGTGTAGTGTTAATGTCCCTAACTAATGCAAAAGATTAGAAGGTTCACTGATTCAGTTTACCTTCTTTTATGCAATCACATCCATGCTATGTATAGAAATGAATGCTAAAATTCCTAATGGTAAAATATAGTTCTATATGTGTGCGACAATCATCAACCAAATGCAACAGCCATGTGATAAACATCGATTTATAACAACCTTGGAAAATAAAAATGCAAATGCACACACAACCATATGCATATGCTCTAGTGTCCTAGTTAGGCCGATCTCTAAGAGATAATAGTGTCTAGTGTAAGTAATGCATCCATTAGTATCCACTAGCAAACACTTGCAACCACTAGCATCCATCATTCATAACATGTTCTAGTAAATTGTTTACATCAAATCCTACCATCCATAGATTAAATCCTAAGTTCTATCCCCAAAGAATATAAGCGAAAGAACCTATTCAAAACTAAAGATGGAAAGTTGGAAATTTGAAAAATTACTATCAAAGAAATGCGGATATGTGATACGAATTTTCACCAAATCAAATTTAGTCTTTTCCGAAGTCTTTCTAACTATGTCGGAACTAAGGCAATCCCTATGTGGACTTTATCCAACATAAAGGCGACTAGTGCGGTCTTCCATAAAGAGCTTCGGACGGTGCCACTCCAATGCTAGCTTGAGGACTACCATCTTATTCTAATTCCACTAAAGAAAGATGCTTTTCCCATGCTCTTCCAAAATCAGGAATATCCATTCTCAACCATGCGTGTCTTACAATTTTACCAACTCCATTTTACTGTTCTTTTTTAGTCTGCTCACATGAATCAACATTCCTAGATTCTCACTAGCGTCCTATATGCTTTATGGAAACTCTATTATTACTTCCAAAAGTAATTACTACTGTCTCGTTTATAGCCTTACACCTTTTCTATCACTCTTTAGGAAATGGTTCATGTCTATTCCACTTTTAAGAGTTTGGTTTGGTATTTATCCTCTTATTTCCAAAACCTAAGGCTTCTAAATTTTCAAATCCCAAAATCTTTGTCCTTAAATGATATCTTTATGTTCTTATTAGATTCAAAAATACTCGGTTGCTTAACATTTTATTTTTCTTGATTTGCATCCTTACATTTTTTTTGGATTTACATTGTTTCCCAAACCTAGAAGGAAAAACTTACAAATTCCAAGTCCAACTTATTCCTTGCTTTCTTTTATAGATCTTTTCATTTTTCTATTTGAAATTTCAAGTTCTACTTTGTTAATTTTTTCATTTCAAAAACTTATTTACTTTTTCACCAAACCATTTCCTTTTAAAATACCTTTAAAATATCCTTATGTGTTTTCAAAGCATCTTCTTATTACACCTAATGGTCTCATACCTTAATGTATTGGAACAGCTTTCTCTTGTAAAAAATTATTAACGCTAAAATCTTCTATGAATCTTTTGAAATAGGATTTCATGTTTATGTGAAATTGCAAGGAACATATTTTATATTTTTTGAAATAAGCTCTATAAAATATGGTGCTCCTCGTACCATGTACGTCTCTTTCATTTATTCCTTGAAACTTTTATATAAAAAATTATTGGATTCACAGGAAATTACACCATTATTCTTTTCATTCCAATGGATTAAAGTATGTTTAAATTATATTTTCTTATGATGGACATTGGAAAAACTCACCTTTGAAACTGTTTTAGTATATCCATAACCAAAAACATTTTTTTATACTTATTTAATTAATAAGTGTATTCACAAATTGCTTTTATTCTACTCTTGGAAATTATCTTTTGAAAATACATTTTTATTTGGGTTTAAAGCAGCTGTTGTGTAAAAAACTGTTACTACAACACAAAAATACTAGTCTATAAATTCAATTAACAATAAATACTAATAAACCTCACATATTATGTAAAAACATGTCCTTTGGGAGTCACCTACTATAGAAGTAGCTTTATAGTATATGAAAACATTTATTACAGCAATAAATGTTGTAATCTAGTTTTCGATAATTAATACATTCTAGGTTTTTATATTTAAAATCCTTGTTTACTTTCAAAGAAACTAGTGAGCTATATACACTCTATAATTCTTCAAAAAGAATTTCACCTTTCCAACAAAATTTACATCATACAAAAACCAATTTAAATTTCTTATCATATTTCCAAAAAGATAATTATTCCTTTTCTATTCTAATAATATTTATTGGGTTATACATAAAGTAGATTTTCCTACTTATTACCTGTTGGGTGTGTTTCCACCACCGAACCAATGAAAGAAAGCATCACCGAACCAAAAGGGGGAAGGCCATACCAAACCAATCCACTCTCCACTAACTACCAAATCAACTCACTACCGAATCAACCTCCACCGATCGAATGCCTCACCGGACTAGCCTCCACCGAATCAACTCACCACCAAATCAACCTCCACCGATTCAAGGCCTCACCGAAACAGCCTCCACCGAATCAACCACACCGAAACAATCCCATCTCCTCCACCACCGGACCAAAACGCTAGTCCAACCATCCACTACCGAACCAACGTTGCCAGGCCAGACCAATTCAGCCCAGGCCCACCAGCAGCCATATACATCCAAGACCCGTGCCCCAGACTCACTCTATAAATAGAGGGGTAGGGGCACAACAATGGCAGACAAGTTTGAGAGCTCAAGCACGGATAGAACTTTCAAACAACTTTCATATACTTGTAATCAAAGCTTTGTATTTGTAATCTGATCAGGAAAGGAGAATAACATACAAAGTAGACGTAGGCACATTCTGGCCGAACCACTATAAATCCCTGTGTCTTTTACAGTTTAGTCCCTACTTTTTACATATTTGCGTAAATCACCCAAATCGCTAAGAACAACATAAAATCGACTAAATCATACGACTTGGAGGTGTTTGCCCAATTTTTTTGCAAACATTTTTGGTGGTTTCACTGAGAGCTCGAGCTAGAAGCTTCAACTTCTCCCACTCAACCTTCTTCCCAACAGCATCGCTCATTGCTTGGAAAACATGCCTCCCAGGAAGAGGAAAGATGCTAGCAGAGGAAAGAACATCGCAACTAGCGGTATCCCAGATCCAGTGATCAGAGATCAAGAGAATCGTCCTGTTCCAACAGCAAATGGAAATCAAGCAAATCCGACAGCCCCTGCTACGGAACAACCAATTACTAGGCAGATCTGGACAAGGTTGTGGCTGAAGTAACTAACCTCTTCGCATCTCAACAAGAAGCCTTGGTGGACCAACTCATGTCACGCTTAAGGGATGTCGAAGAATCCAACCGCAACACCGAATCATGGGGTGAGTCCTAGTCTGGAGGATCTGGGAGGCGATAAAGATCTTTTTTCTTCGAAGAGGCTAACAACAGAAACAACAATGATAGGAGCCGGGCCCAGACTCAGCCCGAGTTCCGACCCGAGGAAACACTTGGAACCGAACCCAACGGGGGAGGTACCAGGCAGGGGTCGGATATGGCTGAGCCAGTCATGCTACCTAACCATGGAAACACTAATGGACGGGGCTGAGCTGGAGTCCAGTCTGAAGTTGGACCCGAGGGAATGCTTAGAACAGAGCCCAACAGGGGAAGATCGAGGCAAGGGCCAACTGTGGCTGACCCCAGCATGCTCCTAGAAGATCGAGGACAGCCACCGAAAAATGTTAGGAGTAATAGACGATACCATCCCTACAGGTCATCTGGACGAAATCAATCCCACAGAGAAGAACCAAACTCATTTCTATCCGCTCTAAGTTCTGATGAAAGGATGGCGCGATTGTTCAGAGAGTGAGTCCAATGGGACCAAAGGGGTCGGGGGATAGGCGCTAGGTTAACCAGCCCCTTCACCTGCAATATCGAAACTGCCATCACCCCCGGGAATGGAAAATGCCAACAATGGAACCTTACAAGGGAACCTATGACCCCGTTGTACACTTGCAGAGATACACACAGCATATGCTCATGAGCGGAGCAACAGAGGGAGTGCTGTGTAAATGCTTCCCACTATTCTTGGCAGATCTAGCTACCTCTTGGTTCTGCCATCTACCCCAAGGATCGATCAGCTCATGGGAAATGTTGAAAGAAAAGTTCATCAGCCAGTTCCACATTCATGTGGAACAACCCAAGGACGCTTATTCCCTATCTAATATCAAACAGAAGCCCGGAGAGACAGTGCAACAATACCGAACCCAATTCAACACCGCAGCGGCCGCAGTCCAAGATGCCGATGAGAAACTTATCTTAATGGCCTTTGTAGTGGCGTACATCCGGATACCAAGTTTGCTAGAATATTAACGAAAGAACAACCAGCTACCTTACCCGATTTCTTTCATGAAGCCGGAAAGTATATGAGACTTGAAGATGCTGCCACCGAAAGGCAGACAGGGCAACAAGCCAAGGCAGCTCATGGCAACGCACCCGCTACAGCAAAGGACGTCGGAAGAAATGACTCTCGAGACAATGCTGGGGGCAGGAAGGGAGAAACGCCTATATCGGTCAGGACCAAAATTTGACGCTTACACTCCTTTGAATGAAACAGTCGAAAACGTCTTCCTGGCCACCTAAGACAAGCTTAAATACAAAAGCCCCCCGTACAAGAAGGAATCAGATCACACAATCAAGTCTGGAAAGTTCTGCCGTTTCCAAGAATCCCATGGGCGTGATACCAATGAGTGTCGTCATCTCCGGGACCCGATTGAAGAACACATCAGAAGGAAGAGTTTGGAACACTATGTAAAGGGTCAGGACAGGACTCCAGCTCCTGCCAAGGAGAACCCAGGGCAACTCCACCCAGAGACAGGCGGAAGAAATCACAACACCAGCGGTTCCAGTCAAGAGAAGATAGTGGTCCATACAATATCGGGAGGACCACACTTCGCCGACAGAAATGGAAAGATATGGAAAGTCGCTTAGAAACAATGAAGACTGCATCAATTCCGTCATGGAAGAACGCCACCCGAAGCGGAAAGAGGATAATGACATCACATTCAGTAGGCGAGACCTAGAAGGAAGGCAGTACCCTCACATGGATTCTATGGTCATCTCTGCCTGGTTCGGCCCAGCCGAAGTTTTTCGGATTCTAGTAGATACTGGAAGCTCCGTAAACATTCTATTCAAGCATGCTTTCGACAAAATGAAGCTGTCAATGAAGGATGTGTCTCCCTGCAACAAACCACTACACGGTTTCACCGGAGACGCGAAGAGGCCCATCAGGCAATTGGACCTATTTGTTGAAATAGGAAGTCACCCCCGCTCCGTTGTGTGGAAACAAACATTTGTGCTAATAGATAACCACTCGGCCTACAACGCCTTTTTAGGAAGACCAACCTTGTCTGACTTCTAGATTGTTCTGGCCCCTTGGTGCCTGAAGATGAAATTTCCAACATATAATGGGATAGGGGAAGTAGAAGGAAATCAAGACGCCGCTCGAGATTGCTATGTAACTGAATTTCGCAATAACCATAGGAAGGATAAAGGGAAGGATGCAGAGACTAGTCTCTGCAAGAAAAACTTGGAAGCATAGAAACTAAAGAAAGCCCCTCCTCTTTGATATACCAGTGATCCTTTCAATGATTTAGACCCCAGGGACAAAGAGGAGGAGGCCACCGCCGAGCCTGCAGAGGCCATGGAATTTGTATCTGTAGACAAACACGACCCAAGTAGACTGCTTAGAATCGGGTCTCGGTTAAGAGCAGAATTGAAGGATCAACTCGTCAATTTTCTTTGCCACAACTTGGATGTATTTGCATGGATGCACGCTGACATGACTGGAATCTCCCCAGACGTAGCATGCCACGTACTGAACATCGATCCCACCAAGGTGCCAGTAAAGCAGAAAAAGAGAAGTATGGGGGCAAAACGATCAGCAGCCCTCGAGGAAGAAGTAAAGAACCTATTTGCCAATAACTTCATACGAGAAGCCATCCACCCAGAATGGATTGCCAACCCGGTACTGGTAAATAAGGCAAACGGGAAGTGGCGAACATGCCTTGACTTCTCCAACTTAAATGACGCTTGCCCGAAGGATTGTTTCCCACTCCCCCGAATCGATCAACTCGCAGACAGTATAGCCGGGCACGAACTCTTATCTTTTATGGATGCATACTCAGGATATAACCAGATTCCTATGCACGCCCCCGATCAAGACCACACTAGTTTCATCACTAACCGGGGATTGTACTGCTATAGAGTAATGCCTTTTGGACTTAAAAACGCTGGAGCAACTTATAAGCGCCTCGTCAATAAGATCCTTGTGGAACTAATAGGACGAACTATGGAAGTTTATGTGGATGACATGCTGGTAAAATCGGCAAAGCCAAAGACCACGTAAGCCACCTAAGCAAGATGTTTCAAGTATTTGCCAATATGGAATGAAGCTGAATCCACTAAAGTGCTCCTTTGGAGTATCATCGGGAAAGTTCTTAGGATTCATCGTCCATGACAGAGGAATTGAAGCGAACCCTGAACAAGTCTGGGCTCTGAAAGAAATCAGGATACCTTCCACTCGAAGAGAAATGCAAAGCCTAAATGGGAAGGTGGCCGCCCTAAGCAGATTCATCTCTAAAGCAACCGACAAATGCATCCCTTTCTTCGAAGCCCTAAAGAAAGACAAAGGAAAGTTCGAATGGACCGACGAATGCTCAACAGCCTTCCTTAACCTAATCGAACACCTCTAGAGACCACCAGTACTCTCAACTCCAAATGAAGGAGAAAAACTATACCTATACCTTGTTGTACCATCCCATGCTCTAGCCGCGGCTTTGGTGAGAGAAGACAACCGCGCACAGCGGCCCGTATACTTTGTAAGCAAGAGATATACGGGGGCAGAAGCCAGATACCCTAAACTTGAGAAGCTGGCATACTGTTTGCTGATCACGTCACGGAAACTGCGACACTATTTCCAATCTCATTCCATCAGAGTTTTAACTGATCAACCACTAAGGCAGGTACTCCATCGTCCCGACACTTCTGGGAGACTACTTAAATGGTGCATTGAACTGAGTCAATATGATATCACCTACCATCCTCGCACCGCCATCAAGGGACAAGCCATGGCCGATTTCATTGCCGAATTCACTACCAACGAAGGTAAGGAGCAACCTGAAATAACAGAAGATATCAAGTGGAATCTTTTTGTAGATGGAGAATTAAACGAACAAGGCTCGGGGGCAGGTATTGTGATAATCACCCCTAGGGGAAGGAAGCTGCACTATGCCCTAGGGTTGGAATTCGCTGCCACCAACAACGATGCAGAATATGAAGTGGTGATAGCAGGATTAGAACTTGCCTTAGAAATTGGAGTCAGTTCTTTATGTCTTCATAGTGATTCTCAACTTATCGTAAACCAAGTACTAGGAAAGTTTCAGACTCGAGGAGAGCGACTCACAGCATATCTAAAGAAAACCAAGCTGCTACTCGATCAGTTGGACCACTATTTAATCAAACACATTCCTCGAGAGGAGAACCGAGAGGCCGACGAACTGGCAAAGCAAGCTAACATGAAGAACAACACCATTTCCGGAACAGTAGCCATCTCAGAACAACTAGCCCCAAGTTTCGAACAAGAGGATCTGATAGCTGCAATCGAAGAAGAAACTTGGATGACTTCTATCCGAAAATACTTACAAGATGGCACACTACCCAACGAGCGTAACGAAGTCAGGAAAATCTTGAGGAGAGCTTCCCGCTACACAATACAAGAAGGCATCCTCTATCGACGCGGCTTCTCTAACCCCTTATTAAGGTGTGTTGCTGGAAGGGAAGCCAAGAAAATCTTATCCAACATCCATCAAGGGAGCTGCGGAGATCACACTGGTGGGCTAGGCAGCTCATTACGGCGTTCGGCTTGCCGGCAACCGTGAACTGATTATAAGCCCCAACATAAGGTGTGGCCAGCCAGGGGCAGTTCACAGTTGACGATCGGCACCCGCGCTAGCCGGCCACGGTAAATCGAATAATACCCACGATTACGGGCCACAATGGCCCGGGTAGTTACTGTGCACGATCTCGGCTCCGATGTGTCTTAAGTACAGCTGTGGTAAAAAAGAAAACTCCCCGAAGAGGAGTAAGATGGGTGACAAATCTCTCCAAGACCCACAACTAGGGAAAGTGACTACAAAGCCCGTTTGCCATGAACTTAAGCGCGTCGAAGGCCTTCCGTAATTGGAAGTTTTACTATTTCTTATATTTCCATTTTATTTTAAAAAAACTTTCCTCCTATCCTCTATAACGATCCCTAAAGTACAGGACACAAAATAGAAGACACTCGCTAATGGGAATATCACAACTGGATGACTGATCACTCAGTAGCATTTCATACTCAGTCACACAAGACATTCAAAGCTACCGTCTACAACTAAAACATGAAGGGCGGTACTAACTTTTCTTGTATATAAACACGTAGCTATAATTTATTCAAGCATCACATTAACATTGCGAGTCATGAAATTATATTTTAAGCAAGAACTTGACATCAATCACAATTGAATCACTAGCACATGCACAGCTATATTTCTTATGCAACACATCAAAATAACAAAAACATTCAAATATAGTAAAATCAGTCTAAGTTAAAAGTTACATGCCAAAAATCAAGTTGTTCGCTACATAATTACAGCCTGAAAATTACATTAATGTTTTAAGACTAACATAGACAGCAATGTCAAGTAAACCGAAAAATGTCCAGATCAAGCCAATGAGCCGACTGCATCGGGGCTTCGCCTCTATCCTGCTGGCCCTCCGAGGTCTACTTAACCGCAGGATCAGAACTCCTAGCATGTTGACCAGAGGTAGTTGGCGCTTCAGAGGTCCCACCTGTCCAATTCAGGAGAAGAATCCATTAAATAAACAATAAGCAACCAAGCTATGAAAAGGCTAAAAGGGAAGACTTACCAGCATCTGTTCCTTGATCATCATCTCCCAACTGCACACCTACCTCCTCCTCAGCAGCGAGCAGCCGCATGCCCTCCTTCACCGCCACTTTCTCCTCCTTAGTGAATTGGGTCGTAACCACATCCATTCTGAAGGCCATGCCACCCTCCTTATCCGCTTCAGCCTTGGCCACCTCCAAAGACCTGAGATAAATCCTGGCCATGAATCGGGGATAATCATCCATCCAGGATAAGTTGCCCAGTTTCCAAGTACGGAAGTACATATCCTGGAGCATCTCATCCATCATCCCCTCATTCTCCTTGAACTCCCTCATTCGGACCTCAGAAGCCAACAGCTTTGCAACCGCAGTATCCCTCTCCGATCAGTATCGCGAGCGGTCAGCCTGAAGAGATTTCCTCATTGCCTCCATCTCCTCCTTTAGCTTGGTTTGAGCAAGCTCTACGGCTTCAAGCTTCCCGGATAACTCCTCTACCCGCTTGAGATCCGCTTTCTGGACCTCATCCACCGTTGCAATGGCCATATCGATCCGTTCCTTGCAGGCAGCCTCCATTCTCCGTAACTCTGCTCTGCTAGCCTCCTCCATGGTTTTCTTTAGTCGCCTGGAGGCGTCCTCATGCTGAGAAATCTGGATGGCCTGATCGGCGAGTTGCTTGGCCTGGTCGGAAACCATTAACCGCAATCGAATATTAGCACTCCCGATTTCCTCTCCGGCCTTGACCAGTCGGGCATGATGCCCCATCAGCTTCCTGTTCTCCTCAGCAACCCGGTCGATGTTTGCCTTAGCTTCGTCCCCCATAGTTACAATCCGAGTAGTAAGCAAATCAAGGTCCAGGGACTTAGCCTCATCAAGCACCCATACCATAGGATTGCGAGGGAGAAGGTGCTCACCAGTAGCCTTGTCAAAGGAAATATTATGAGAGCCTAGATCCAGATCCGGATGACCCACAAACGGATTACGGGCCAACCCGAGATGATCTATTGGGGTAACAGTAGGGTTTTCAAATGAATGCGGGGAAAGTATAAACTCAATATTCTCCTCCGTGGTATCCCGAAGAGGTTGAGTTGGGGGCTGAGGACCAGGTGAGGATTCGAACAAGGAACGACTCCTCTTCCTCTTTTGGATGTCCTCTTCGATGACCCCAAGAAGAGGACGGTAGCCGACTACGTCTCCGGGGTGGTCAGTCGAAGGCTTCGGCTTAGTAGAAGCTTTGAGAAGTTTGTATTGTTCAAGCCGGTGTCAAACATCTAATGTCTTGGCCGCTTCGCCCGCTCCTGGAATAAAAACCAAGTGTTACAAGCATACATTGAGCTATGATTCAAGAAACGTATCAAGTTAAGAAGAGTAAAAAGAAGCTTTTGTTATACAAACCCTGTGGAGGAGTAGGATACTGCAATAAGTCCTGGATCTCATTCCAGGACGGGAGCTGGCCATAAAGTATTCCTAAATCCTTATCATGAATGGAGTCGTCAAGAGTCAAAAATTCACCTTGAATCGCAGGGGTTGCCTTAGCTGAAATGCTCTTGGAGGATGAATCGGCACCAGTCCCGGCCTTGTTAGCTTTCTTTAGCTTCTCCACCAAGGCCGATCCTTCCTCCAACCCCTCAAAAGCCTGGCGGAAAGCATCATCTGTCCACTCTTGAATCTCCCCTGCTTGCCCAGAGGACAAAGCCCCACCGCCATCACCGCTCTGTCCTTCGCCACCATCATCATCATCACCTTCTCCATCACCTCCGCTCTCCTCCTTGCCTCTTTCCTCCTCCCCCTCTTCCTCCTCCGGGATGTCTGGACATGTGCTGGGGGAGGGTCCATCGGACTTCTTACGCTTCTTTCCCCCGGCAATTGGAGGTTTTGAGAAGGGTTTCCTTTTGCTACTCTTCGCCGTATCGCCTCCTTTAGCCTTAGCAGCCCTCTCCTCAGTTGTGTCTCTCTGCTTGACCACAGACTGACGTGGTAGAATCAAATTGTGCCCCAGAAGAGTAGCATTCTTGATCAAGTAAGAAGCTGACCTCTCCCTTCCCGACATGGCTTCTATTTTCACAGCCATCTGAACAAGGCGATCGTTCTCCACAACCGCAAAGCCACCTGTCGCTAGAAAGAAATAAAAACACATAAGAAGAAGCATTGCAGTCAGAACGTAAATTATAAACAAGCTTCAACTCACAGCCAGAGGTGAAGTGACGGATAGAAACAGAGTCATCCTTGATGAAAAACCTTTCCTTCTTGAACATGCTGAACTTCGAATATAAGTGTAGGACCGTCTTGAAGGACACGGCTGATTCTAAGCTAATGTAGGGAGACCCCTTCTTGTAGCCTCTCAAATTGTAAAGGTACCGAATCTCCCGGTTGGAGGGGGACGCCCGTACTTTCTCTGGAAGATGATAAATAGACTCACCAAGATAGCATAAGAGTTGCGCTGAAGCTGGAAAGGGGCCACCTTCAAATAGGTGATGAAGCTGACTATCCAAGAATTGATTGGAGGAATGGCCCCACACATACAATGGTACCTGCTATAAGCAAAATATCCTTCAGGAGGGTCATACGGTATAACTCCATTCCCTGGCAGCACCATGTGTGCTCTGTCAATCCCGAAAGAACGAGATATAACTTTAAGCTGCTCCTCTTTAAGGGAGCTAGGAAAGCAGTCAGGTGGCGAGTTCAGAAGCTCCCGAGGGCCGTACCCATCTACTAGTGATCTCGGGGGAGGTCCATGACGTCTCTATCCTGACTGAGCTGGGGGCACTGTGGAGGACTCTTCTCTGTCCTTGGATTTCTTCTTACCTGATCGAGTTTCCACTTTACGAGACATTTATGTGCAAACACAAAAAGTGCGTCGTTAGAATGAGGGAAGTAAACAAGCAAGTGCATGAAGTCTAGAATTTCATTTATAAGTTAAAACATAAAAGGCATAAGGATCATTCGGCAATCATACTCCCCATGGTGATTCGGGAATTCAAGGCCGAAAGATCATTCGGTACTCGGAATCTCCGGGTTCATCCGATAATTCAAGTATTTAAGTTCATTCAGTACTCAGAATCTCCGGGTTCATTCGGCAAGTCAAGCATTTAAGTTCATTCGGCCCTCGGAATCCCCAGACTCATTCGGTAGTCCAAAAACATAAAAGCCATTCGGCGAGAGAAGGCTAAATCACCTGATTCCGTAATCTAACGTTATTCGGCAGTACGTTTGATTCGGCAAGATAGAATCTGATTCGGCTATTTCAGTTAGTAAGGAATGACGAAAGCATATGGCCCATACTTGTAGGCAAATAGACACGATCGGACCGATTGGTTCGGCACTCGAGACCGAATGAGAATGTCAAAGATGAATGGCCTAAAACAAAGCACGGCATATGCTGACATATGCCCCACTTTGGGGGGCAAATGTTGGGTGCATTTCCACCACCGAACCAAAGAAAGAAAGCATCACCGAACCAAAAGGGGGATGGCCCTACCAAACCAATCCACTCTCCACTAACTACCGAATCAACTCCCCACCGAATCAACCTCCACCGATCCAAAGCCTCACCGGACCAGCCTCCACCGAATCAACTCACCACCAAATCAACCTCCACTGATCCAAGGCCTCACCGGACCAGCCTCGACCGAATCAACCACACCGAACCAATCCCATCTCCTCTACCACCGGACTAAAACGCTAGTCCAAACATCTACTACCAAACCAACGTTGCCAGGCCAGACCACTTCAGCCCAGGCCCACCAGCAGCTATATACATCCAAGACCCCTACCCCCAGCCTCACCCTATAAATAGAGGGGCAGGGGTGCTACAATGACGGACAAGTTTGAGAGCTCAAGCACGGATAGAACTTTCAAACAACTTTCATGTACTTGTAATCAAAGCTTTGTACTTGTAATCTGATCAGGAAAGGAGAATAACATATAAAGTGGACGTAGGCACATTCTGGCCGAACCACTATAAATCCGTGTGTCTTTTGCAGTTTAGTCCCTGTTTTTTACATATTTGTGTAAATCACCCAAATCGCTAAGAACAACATAAAATCTACTAAATCATACGACTTGGAGGTGTTTGCCCAATTTTGTGCAAACATTACCCTAAGTGTATCCTTTCTAAAACTTGGAAATCTCGTTTCCTTAATTAAAGTCTTTTGTTCCTATACTCTAATTTATTCGAAGATACTACCTTTAGATCCACTTATATGAAACAACCATAATTTCTACAATTATAAACACATGGGCTTTCTTCTTTTCTTATCAACTTAATTTATTGTGCATCTCTAATCTTTGCCTAACTCTGTTTGGATTTTCACAATCTGAACCTAAATTTACAAAATCATTTCTCAAACTCTTTCCATGTGTATACCTTCCCTATGACCCAAGAACATGCTTCCTTATGCCAAAAATGATACTTCAAGGACTTTGCTTCAACTGAAGAATGCTAGGTGTACGAAGGACCTCCTCGAGATGAACAGCATGCTCCTCCATACTCTTGGAAAATACTAATATGTCGTCCACGAATACCACTACAAACTTTTTAGGACGTCTCTAAAAACATGGCTCACCAAATTGACGAAATAGGTTGAGTCATTGATTAGCCCAAAAGGCATAACCATCCACTCAAAGAATCCATCGGGTGTCCTAATGCAGTCTTATTAGTGTTGTCATCAGTGACCTTAGACTGATGAAATCATGTGGTTAAATCAAGATGGGAGAACACAAAAGAGCCAACTAATTGGTCAAAAAGATCATATATCCTTGAAAGTGGATAACGGTTCTTCTTTTTGAGCTTATTTAATTCCCTATAGTCCACGCAAAATCGAAGAGAATCATCCGCCTTAATAGCAAAGACGACTGGCGCTCCCCACTTCGATATGCTCCTTCTTATAAACCCTTTCTCGAAAAGCTCATGGATCTACTTACTCAATTCCTTCCTCTCCCTAGGTGCCATAAGCCTTACAGGTAATGCTACTGGCTTAGCATTATTTGTCAAATAAATCCTAAATTCAATCTCTCTCTTAGGGGGTAGTCCCTTTACTTTATCAAAGACGTCTGGAAAATCTCTAACGAGAGAAACCGAATATAACACTAATGGTGATGGATCGAGGGAATAAAGGAAGCTCAACATAACTGATCCTTTTCGATCGCAAGAAACCTCGAGAGTCCTAATGCTACATGCCTCTAGTCTAACGACTCTCTACTCATAATCTAATATAGCTTCATATATGGATAGCCAATCCATTCCTAAAATCATCCCATACCCAAAAAGTGCCAAAACATAGGCACCACAATCAAATTCTATGCCTAGGATAAAATTTTTCAAACCCCTACAAACCATAAACAAGTGTGCCAAACCTCCTAAAGGGTTTGAAACAAAAATGGGATCTACTAATAAGGAATGTCTAAGTGCAAAAAATCTACTAGGTGGGTAGAGATGAAAGAGTGTGATGCTCTAGAATAGAAAAGAGTCCGAACGAGAAAATAAAAAATTGTAATCAAATTTTCCTACCTTGATTTGGTAGGCTGTTGGAAGGTGCTCTATCTGAAGTTTTAGTCTGTGCTGCAGGTGCACTCGCTGGCTGCCCCATTTTCCAAGGACAATTTTTTTTTTTGAAATAGGGTTCAAATTTTCTATTGAAACTATAACAAAATTCAATACAAAAGTCTTTAGGCAATCAGTATAAATCTGAGCAAATTGCAATCAGACTAAGCCTAATATCCTTCCTAAAGTAAGCCCATCAGGCAGAAGATTCGAGAGAAGTCTCGGACCATATTTGGAAAGCAAACACTTCCGTTTGAGTTCATTCATTCATCTCAAAAACTGAATATAACAAGAAACATTAGTGGTTGTCTCTGATAAATTCCATGATGCGTTTCTGTCTCGAAGAAATTTTGATCTTCTACATCTTCTGCTAGATTAAGTCTTCTATCATAAGTAGTTCCAGCTGCTAGATTCTTCTCAAAATCAGATCTAAGCTTCATATCTATGTTTCTTCCAGCTAATGGCAGCGAATCCAGCAGCTAACACCTTCTCAAGTCAAAAACCATGAAGAATCTTTACAAGATAAGTCTCCGTTGCCCAAAAGTTAAAGTTTTTAGCCTTGTTTGTAAAGCTAACAACTTTTTTTTGCTCCTAGTTTTATCGAGGCTGTCACTATGTCAGATGCACCAAGAATCTTGAATTATCCGATCGGGATTTGCAAAACTTTACGCTTTCTGTTGTATATTTAATTTGTCATTGTTAATAATAATGTAATTAATTGAGAGAAAGGGAGAACCAATGTAATTTATACAGGAACCTGAGAACCTAGAGCTAGGAATCAGAAAAGCAAGAAGGTATCAGACGAGCAGAATCAAATGATAATGTAGATGCACCCCAATTCAGCATTGGGAGGTAAATCCCCATTTCTGTGCTATAGTATCATTCATGCCGGTGATGTTTTTGAAGTACTTTGATTTTGTCATTCTGGTGTTCATTGTTTGGTAAATGTTTTTACATATCTGCGACCTTTCAGTAAACTAATTTTGGAAAATCCTTTCATTCCTTTCTTTCCAAATATGCCAAACACAGACAGACAATGATAGTTGAAACAGATCTGAGTTGAGGTTTTTTGAATTTGTGATGGAAACTATTTTCTGTAAATCTTCTTTCAGAGAGAAAGAAAATTGACTGTCTGGTGAATTGAAAAACTTTTTTGTGTTCCAAAGCCAAATGTTTTTAGTATAATTACACTGAAAGAATAGATGGTCTGTAGTTTCAGTGTGAATGTTACAAAAAACACAATTAGAGTCCACAATTATCTGTTTTTGGAGTAATTTATCTTTGGTCAGTAGATAATCGTTAATGGCTTTAAAAAGGCATACCGCCATTTTTGGAACATGTATTTTGTTCCAAACCAAAGATGACCAAAACTTAACTTCACAACTGGTTACCAAAACTTAACTTCACAACTGGTTCTAATAATGTTCCAAACTTTTTTAAACTGGTATATCCCATCCTTTGTGCATTTCCAAGACCAAAAGTCTTTCTCCCGTTCGTAGTGAATTTTAACTCCTTCTATTTCTGCATGTATTTGGAATAAGAAACTATATGAGTCCCATTTCCACTCTCCTTTCTTAAAAATTTTTGAAAGAGACAAATTCTCTGTTCCAGTTCTATACGCTGTCCCCCTTACAATTTGTTCCATAATGGAACTACCATTCAACCATGGGTCAAACCAAAGAGAAGTTGTTTTTCCGTTAGCAATGTTAAGAGATAGGCATTTTAGAGCGTCACGTCTATTTTTCAAAATAAATTTCCACACTCCCGAGTCATCCATTCATTGATTAATGTCCCAGAAGCTTTTATGACCTATGTATTTACAGTTCATGAACTTCGCCCAAATACCTACTGTATTAATTACCTTCCATATTAATTTAATATATAGTGCTCGGTTCATTTGTTCTAGATTTCTCAATCCCATTCCTCCTTCTTCTTTTTGTCTACACAAAATCTCCCATGGAATTTTACTGCTATGACTTTTCCAAAGAAAATTGAGAACCAAATGTTTAATTTTGTGAATAGTAGCATCTGGAAGACAAAAGCATTGCATCCAAAATTGAATAACAGGATAAATGGTAGATTTGATGAGTTCTAGTCTCCCAGCAAGACTAAGCATTTTTGTTTCCTATCCACTAATTCTTAGCTTGATCTTCTCTATCAATATAGAGCAATCTTTATCCCTCAAATTAGCACTGGACAAGGGGATACCCAAATATCTTATTGGGAGTTCCGCTTGTTGGATATTAAGGGTCGTACTAATATCAGTACAGCAATCCACCCATTTTCCAAAGTAAACATTGGATTTCTCACAATTTAATTCCAATCCAGTAACTTTCTTCATGGTCTTAAAGACATCACTGATAGCTTTTGCCGTTTGGGCATTGGCTTTAGTGAAGACAATAATGTCGTCAGCGTATATGAGATGAGTCAACTTGTTGTTAAAGTCAGAAATTGGAGAAATCTTCCCTACCCTAACTTTATCATCCATTAATAGAGTAAAATATTCCAATACCAGAGTAAATAGAATTGGGGATAGTGGATCGCCTTGTCTAAGGCCGTTAGAACTTTTGAAATAGCCATGCGATTCCCCATTTGCAATGATAGAAAAGACTGGGGTCGTTATAATGTTGTCTATAATTCTCACCCATTTTTCGGGGAATCCCATACTTTTTAGCATGTGTATAATGAAAGACCTATTAATGGTATCATATGCTTTCTTTAAATCAACTTTGATACACATATATTTATTATCCTTTCTTCCGAGGCCCTTGATAATTTCATGGGCAAACAAAATTCCATCCCCTATAGATCTATCTTTTATAAATGCCATTTGATTATGGGACACTAACTTATCCATAAAAGGGGCCAGTCTGTTACAAAGTATTTTAGTGAAAACCTTGTATATAGTGTTACAACATGCAATAGGTCTAAAATACTGAATACAAGTAGAATGATATTTTTTAGGTATCAGATGCAAAAACGTATGATTCCATTCTTTAATTATTAAACACTTAAGAAAGATATCATTCAAGGCTTTGAAAATTAATTCCTTAGAAAGATTCCAATGTATTTTGAAAATTTTCGAATTAAAATCGTCAGGGCTTGGAGAAGTGGTGTCTTTAATATCCCATAATGGAGTCTTGATTTCTTCCAGGGATATACTATCATTCAAAAAATTAGCACCATACTCAGAAATGATCGTTTTACATATAACTTCTGGGAATTGGTTACACATAGGAAGGTTAAACAGTTGTGAATAGAATTCAATAGCTGTTTCCGCAAACTTTTCTTCCGAGATCACACTTCCATCAACTTCGATTCTAGTCAAACGCCTTCTACTTCTTCTGTTAGACATTTTTGCATAAAAAAATGCAGTGGCCTCTTCGCCCATCATCATCCAATCGCACTTAGCTTTTTGTTTGGTATCTAGGAATTCTTTTTTAAGTGCCACTTCCAGCTTAATTTTTGCATTTTGAAATTCCATTGCTAAGTTATGATCGTTATCTGTTTCCAGAAGTTTCTGAAGTCTTGAACAATTCTCTCTCTGAAAGTTGACCTCTTGTTTGGTATTACGTTGTTTCATACTCCATATCTTGAGCTATGTTTTGATATTTTTGAGAGTGTGGATGAGTTGCTATAAAGGTCTGTCTTCAGGATTAGAAATCCAAAAAATTTCAATCATGGGGAAATATTCCTTATTTAAAGGCCAATGATTCATATATCTGAAAGGTCTGTTCTTATCCCTAGACTTGGGAACTAGTGATACTAGGATTACATTATGATCACTCACTGAAGGAGGCAGATATTCAGCTGATAAATCTGGAAAAACATTGATCTAGTCTAGATTAGCAAAGACCCTATCAATCTTAGAAAATATATTTCGACTTGGACCAGACCACCAGGAATATTCATAGCCTTTAATGGTTATCTCATTAAGGCCTGTATATCTGGACATATCCTCTAGTTCAAACAGATTACCAAACGTCACTGGATTGCCTCCCATCCTATCTGAGGGGCTATTTATGCAGTTAAAGTCTCCAAGAACCATCCATGGTCTGAAAATGTTCATAGCATCCTCCTGTAAATTTTTCCATAGTCTTTTCCTTAGGGATGCATAATTTTGAGCATAGATAAAAGTTAAGTTACATTTGAATTTTTAGGTATTGATCAGTTCTATGGATATGTGTTGATCACTCATACTGATGTAGCTAAAGTCCCATATATTTCGGTCTACTAGAACAAGGATTCTGCATTTAAAATAACAAGAAACATTACTTATTATTTTCCATTTTTCTTCCAGCGCTCTTTCTAACTTCAGGATATCCCGATACAACAACTTATTTTCCAGAACACCAAAACAACTTATATTATACTTATCAATTAGTTTTCTCACTTCTCCCATTCTGTTGGAGTTGTCAAACCCTCTAACATTCCATCATGAAATCGACATTAAGTTATCTTGTTGTTTCGGGTCCTCAACGTCCTGGGGGATTCACCTATGCCTTCGGTAGCAATGCCTAGTTTCTTAACCCACTTAGGGTTCTTGCGAACAAGTTTTTCCTTTTGTATGTTCTCAATTTCTATTTCATGAGGTTTGGGCAATTGATGTTCCTCTTGAGTTGCATCTACATTATCAAATGTATTCTGTTCCTCTATGACTTCTGTTAATCCTGAGTACTGGCCTTGTTTTTCTCGTACCTGTATATCATAACAAGGTTTAGTTCCTCTACTATAATTAACATTATTAGTTAAACAATCATCAATACAAATATCACTAGAAAGCATAGGTTTTGAAAACGAAAGAGTATCCGTTATAATCAAAGGGCGTTTGAGAATAGAAATATAGGGCGAAGGTGACGTCGGAGATGCTGTGCTTTGATCTCTAGTTGCCGGCTTGGAAATTATCTCAGAGGAGTGCAAAACGCAGTTTGCTGTATTAGGTGAGGCGTCAGATCTGACCACTTCTTTTGTCTCCAACGAATTAATTTCTACCTGGTTTATATCCAGAGACCCATTAGTAGGAGGACAGTTGGCATTTATGTTTTGATATTCTTGGCATGATTGTTGTACAGTTTCCGTCATACTATCACCACTTGGAACCTCCGCCTCATATTTCTTGGTTTCCTCTTTAGATGAGTGGTCATCTTGCATTACTTCAGTATTAGGGGAAGCATTGGAACAGTCATTTTCCGATGGTTTCTCCAATTCGTTAGTACTATCTTTAGCTCCTTCCTCCCTTGCCAATTCTCGACAGTCGTCAATGCTTGGAGCTTTATGTCTTTCCTTATCCGATTCATTAACTTGACTCGGTTTAGGAACCCAAGTTTTAATCAATGGGCATTCATCTGTTACGTATCCGAAACACACACACTTGCTACAAATGGGAGGGGGATTCTCATATTCCACTTCCTGAGTAAAGCTCCTCCCATTAACATCCATACCTTCAATGATTTTAGGTAAACCATAGGATGTGTTAACCTCAATCATCACTCTAGCATAGGCTAATCTAGTTTTGTCTTTTGTAGCCTCATCCATCTTAATTGGAACCCCTATTGTGCTTGTTAAAGCACTGATAGCCTTATTACCCCACAACTTGAAACTTAAACCAGGTAGTCTAAGCCACATAGGTAGAGATGTAAGCAGATCTCTATCTGTTCTCATGTTTGGGGTCAGTCTCTTCATTATGATCAGGTTGCGATCCATGAACCAAGGTCCTGACTTCAAAATCTTATTACAATCCTCTTCAGAACCAAATCTAACCACGAAGAAGCCGTTGTTCCTTGTGTGAACAGAAAACGGCTTCTGTGTTGACCATACCCTGTTAGCGTATCCTTCAAAAGTTTTAAACCATGGTTTGTAACCAACCACATAGAGTAATATGCATAGATCCCATCCTCCCTCTGCTTCTTTGATAGCTTCTGGCGAAAGATTGCCGATCCTCTTACCATCAACTGTTTTTGGTTCAATAAATTCCAGATCTAGGTTACCTAAATCTCCGACTGCACCTATTTTAACAGCCTCACTATACGAAAAAAATTTGGCATCTTCTGGGACCGTAAATTTGATTTGGTTTCTTCTGGGTTGAGAGGCAAACTGTTTTGACATAGATCTTCCAAATTTAGATTCCTGCACCCTTCTACATGTGATCCGATCTGTATTGGTCTGGGCTTTGCTCGAAGTATTACCCCCCAGCTGCAGCCTAGATTCTGATACTGAAGTTGGGGCCTTGCCCCTTTTCCTTCTAACCTCCTCCCAGCCTTCCTCGTCCCGCAGAAACCCCATGTATGGCGTTCCAGTTGTGTAGAGTAAGGATTGAAGAAAGAATGTGGAACTAGGAATCGTACCCTAATTCTGAAGTTTCAGAAGAGAGAGAATGAAGAAAGGTAGAAGATTCACTAGAAGAAGAAGGGAGAAACCCTAGTCTCCAGATCTGAATTGTTAAAGGTAAATGTTAAAAAAATTGTAAGAGCATCTTATAGTCTTACTAAAGTGACCAAGCTGTCCACGATTGAAATACCCTTCCTTCATTCCCGCATTCTTATAGTCTTTTGCGTAATGACCAATCATTCTACAATGCTTACATTGCCTACTTTTCTTGATTTTCTTCTGAAGTCCTCCCTCTTTCCTCTTGTCCTTATCCTTCCCGTCCTTCCCCTGCTTCTTCTTAGAGCTTGTAGGAACCTTCTCAAGCTCTCTTTTCTACTGCTAAGATGCAAGTTGAACTCTCTGTTGGTCCATTAAATCTAACCGCCTAAGCCTTTGCTCCATATTCTCCAACCTAGCTCGTGTCTCCTCGAAATCCTCCGTGCCAGAAAACGTTCCGCCCCCTATACTAGCGAAGTTATTGCATAGCTTAGAAAAATGGCTGGTGTAGGTGGATCAAAGGTATTTCCACCTGCCGGTGTTGCATTGGGCATATGCCATTGCACTTCTGATACCATAGCTCTACGGAACCAGTCAACCATACTATGCAAAGAGAAAGGAAATTAGGCTTGAAATAATCGAAAGAAGGTTGAACTGGACTTTGAAGGGATTTTTATAAAAACTCTTTTATACTTGAAAACTATCTCTAAGAGTTCCTTGAAAAATACTTTTAAATAAGCTATTTTGAAAAATAATTTACTTTTTAATATAAACTTTAGGAATCCTGTAACCTCGCTTTGATACCGAATGAAACACCTCACACCACTTAGTAGACCCAAAAGGACAAGCTATAAGGCTTAGTGCGTTGTAAGTATAAACTAAAACTAGCAGAGAGTAAGATTCACAAGATAAAAATAGGTAAAAACACTAGAAATAATTTAAATAATAACATATTTAGAACATACTTCATAATTTCTTTAAAAACCAAATAAGTCACCAATAACAAATATATCTCATGTCAAAATACCATACATATATGTCTTATGAAATCAAAGAAAATCATAGTCTCAAAAATTAGAGCACAACTACTCCCCAACATGTGCCAGTACGAGTGAAAAACAAAAGGCAGAAATAATAGAAGTGGAAGTATACGGTCGAATCTCCTTCAAAGAAACCTCCCAATAACTACAACCCACTGTCCTCTTTCTTGATTGCCTATGGAGGAAAAAAGGAAAAAATAGAGGAGTGGGTTAGATTAAAGTCTGATTAATGATAATAACTACTAGAATCATTAAGTAAAGTAAAGGTAATAGGACTTTACAACAGTTCTAGTATATAAAAAGAAACAAAGGAAATAGAAGAAGGAATAAGATGGAAATAAATACGAATTAACTATTAAATATGATTGGTTAATTTTGATTGTTTGTACTTATCCTTTATTGCTGTTTTCATTAGGCTGATTCCCTAATTCTATAACTAGGATGAAATCCTAATTCTACCCTTTTGATCGGTCGACTGCTCCACAGTGCATACTGTAGACTAGATGCTATATAACTCCATACACATAAGGTAATGACATCTACGAAAGACGCACAAAGTGCAATGGTGTCTACGAAAAACGCATAAAGTATCTACTATGGACTAGACGTTATATAGCTTACTCCATTTTGTTGGGTTATTAGTCGTTTTATTAAAAATGGTGGCATTTTCTTCTCCTTTCCCGATCACCCCTCCTCCTCCTCATCCTCCTCCTCCTTCTCCTTCTACGTTCCCTCCTTCTTCTGTTTCTTCGTTCCCTTCTATTTCGATCCCTCCTTCTGATATCCCCCCTCCTTCTGAGATCCCTCTTTCATATTTGTCTGTTCTTGATTCTTTGAATTCCATAAATCATTCATCTCTGATTCGAGTAAATCAATGTTCACCATTAACTGTTAATGTGAATCAGGAGCTGAATCATATTCATCAATCAAGATTATCTGAATCTGAGTTTCAGTGGGCTTCTTTATTCAAGAAAAAGCCTAGAAATGCAGGAGTCTTTGTTCCGAGACATTTTGATATTAAGAAAGATGGGGTTCCTAAAATGCTTCCTGATGAGGTGAGAGATGAAGGTATTAAGTATTGGGCAGATCATTTAGTTGGTTTTTTCTTAGATGGTCCTCTATCTTACTCAACAGTGTCAAAGCATCTGAGAAGTATCTGGCGATTACAAGGTGAAGTGGATATAAAATCTGATAATGAGAATTTTTTTTTTAATTTTTCGAATGATCAGGATAGGATAAAAATTCTACAATCTGAACCTATTTTTATTAAAGGATAAAGGTTCATTATTACAACATGGAATCCTTCATTTGGATATTTCCAGGAACAAGTTAAAAAGGTACCAATTTGGGTTCATTTCTATAGAATTCCATTGATTGTTTGTAATTGGAATCAATTGGTTAGCTTGTCATGTGGGAAAGTTGATTTGCCTTGATGAAAGTACAGAAAGGCTGTCAAGATTTAAATATGCTAAGGCGTTAATAGAAATTTCTCCTGAAAAGGAACTTCCTGATTTTATTGCAATTAAAGGCTTAGGTGATTGTTGTCCACATGTTAGAGTTGAATATGATTGGAAGCCAAAAATCTGTAGTAAATGCAAAGTATTTGGACATGAAACTATGTTCTGTTCAGGTAATAATATAAGGAAAAGTTTGGATATGCAAAACTGTAGTGACCTTGGTGAAAATGAGCAGTTTGTATATAAGGGAAATATGGAACATGGTAATATGAAAGAGAAGGTACAGAAGTTTCACAATGTTGGAATTAATAATAGGAATTCTTTGAAAGCATGGAAGAAGAAGGATATGGTTCAGCAAACTCGTAATGATAATTTGAATGGGTTCAAAAGTTTTCAAATGCCTGATGATAAAGAAAAGATTTTGGAAATAAACTGTAATATACAAAAAGAATCTGGTGGTAAGATGGAATTGGGAATAAAGGTTGCTACAACTAACCCTTTCCAGATTTTATCTGATATTGGTGAAGGGGATGTGAATAATGAACAAATTAATAGTTTCACTGATGGAAAAATTGCTGAAGTAATTGCTAAGGAGTGTTCAAGTGACAAGAATAAATCAGATGACAAATATTCACATGATGCATCCTCAAAAGCCACTGTATTTTCATCTTCCTCTGAACATACTACTGCCTCACCATTTACCTCTTCTAAAGCCACTAAACATGCCACAGAACAAGCCTCTGGACATACTTCTGATCATGAACTCACCTCCCCATATGCATCCTCTAAAGCCTCTGAACTTTCCTCTTCCTTTGTACATACTACTGCCTCCCCACTTACCTCTTCACAAGCCACTAAACATGCCACTAATCAAGTTTCTGAACATACTGTACTTTCCTCCACTTATACCTCCTCAAAGGCCACTGAACTCTCCTCTTCCTTTGGTCAAACTATTGCCTCCCCTCTTACCTCTTCACATGTCACTGAACAATCATCTGGACATGCCACATCTATTAACTCCCCTCATGTCTCTGCACAATCTCATAATCACACCATCCCAAATAAATCACCTGATCTATCCTCCTCACTTACCTCCCCTTTTCTTAATATTTCTCCTCCTAATCATTTAATTTTACACCCTCCATGCTGTGCAAAGGATTTTATTGAAGTGCAAGTTACAAGCAACCTAAAAAGGAAAAAAGGGTAAGAAGAAAGTTTCATTCTATGAAACAACAGAAGATCTAAACAATGGTAAAGACTATGGAATTGAAGAAGTACAACCAAGAAGCAATAATGATTCTGAGACTTTTAAAGTAGCTAATTCTCAGTTAAGTGGCTTAAGGCATACAAGGAAACACCCTTCTAATATTATTATGCCCAAGCATTTATGATGTTAAGCAGTAATATAGCATATTGGAATATACGAGGTGGTCATCTTGCATCAAAACAAGCTGAAGTAAAGCAGCTAATTAAGGGTCAGCATTTACAACTTATTGTTATCAGTGAAACAAAGTTGAATAAAATGCAAACAGATTTAGCTTGTAAGAATATTGCTCCAGATTGGGATCATGAGGACAATTTACATAGTGCTCCTTTTGGCAGATTATTGGTTTTATGGAATTCAAAGGTTCTGAGATTGGCAAAGTTGCAAGAAAGTGATCAATTTATTCATTTCAGTGCAACTCTTTTGTCTTCTAATTGTTCATTTCTGATTACATTTGTTTATGCTCAAAACAATCTTGCAAAAAGACTGTCTTTTCTTTCCAATCTTGTTTCTTTATCTCTTACAATTTTACCGTGGATTGTCTTTGGAGATTTTAATTGTATGTACTCAACTGATCAAAAAATGGGAGGTATCCCTCTCTCCTTAAAAGACATTTCTCCCTTGAATCAAGCTTTATTAAATTCATCTCTTGTTCATATTCCATCCTCTGGTGCAGTGTTTACTTGGAACAATAAAAGTAAATGTGGTCCTAGAACTTATTGCAAACTTGATCATGCGTTTTATAATATTCACTCTTTAAATCTTTGGCCAAACCTCATTTGCAAATTCCTAAATCCTTCTATTTCTGACCATTCACCTATCATCTTATCTTGGGGGGAGAAGCCAATTAGTAGGAATCCATCTTTTAAATTTTATAAAACTTGGACTAATCATAAGGATTTTTTAAGCATTGTGATGCAGGTATGGCAGGAGAATTTTTTTGGCAATCCTCTTTTTATTCTTAAGTCAAAGCTGCAGAAATTGAAGGCAAATTTGAGAATCTGGGCAAAAGAAAATTTTGGAATGGGTTCAAAAATATCCGATGGAATTAGAGAGAAATTATTTGTTATTCAGAAGCAACTACAAATTGATAATCTGAATGCATCTTTAGCCAGAAAGGAAGCGGATTTGTCAAATGAACTGCTTGAGGCATTAGAATTTGAAGCTATGATGAAAAAGGAACAACTTCATGAAACTATTGATAAACATGGTGATAGGAATACAAGATTTTATCATAACTCTATCAAAATTAAACAATGTAAAGAAAGAATTACGAGTATATTTGATAGGAATGGAGTTCTAAAAGAGAATGATGATTCCATCAATGGAGCTTTTATTGAATACTTCTCATCAATACTTGCCAACCCTTTGCCAATGACTCCTAACCTTTCACCTGTATTTTCTGTGAAGTTGCCTTTTTTGAATTCTGAGCAAGCAAGTGAATTAATTCGAGAAGTTCTACCTGAAGAGATTAAGATGGCAGTCTTTTCTTTGAAGCCTGACAGTAGTGGAGGTCCAGATGGATTTAGTTCTTTCTTCTATCAACATTCTTGGAATATTATAAAGGAAGATGTCAACAGAGCAATTCTATATTTCTTTTCTCATAACAAATTACCAATGGGAATTAATGCAACAAACATAGCCCTTGTTCCAAAATGTACTAATGCTAGAAATGTTTCTGACTTTAGACCAATCTCTTGTTGCAATGTGCTGTATAAAATTATCTCCAAGATCATTGTAAATAGAATTCAGAATATTCTATCTTCTATTATATCCAACAATCAAGTTGCTTAGCTTTCAAACAGAAATATAAGTGATAATATTCTTCTTACTCAAGAACTTACAAGAGGTTATGGAATTGGAAGTATCTCTCCTAGATGTTTGATCAAACTTGATATACAGAAAGCTTTTGACTCAGTATCATGGTGCTCTATTATAGCAATTCTTTCTCGAATGAACTTTCCAAAGCCAATGCTTGCATGGATTTATACTTGTATGTCTACCCCTCATTACTTAATAGTTAGGAATGGATGTTCTAAAGGTTTTTTCAAAGGTACGCAAGGTATTAGGCAAGGTGATCCTGTCTCTGCATATTTGTTTATTACTGTAATGGAGGTATTAAATGCTTTGATTATTGAGCAAGTTAATAATGGGAAGTTTGAGCTGCATCCAAAATGTAAAGAGCCTCTAATAACACATCTCTTATTTGCTGATGATCTAATCATTTTTACAAAGCCAACTATGTCTAATATTTCCACTGTAATTGAAGTTCTGGAAAAATTCTACACTATCACTGGGTTGAAGATTAATATTAAGAAATCTCATATTCTGATTGCGGGTACAAATGATGAGATTAAGAGAGAAATAATTACATTCTCTGGACTTAGTGAAATGCAACAAAATGAAAAATATCTTGGTCTTCCTATCATCAAAGCAAGAATAACTACTACAGATTGTATGCCACTTTATGAGAGAATAATTGAAAAATTATTAGTCTGGCCTAATACAAAGCTATCACAAGCTGGGAATTAATAATTGTTCGAAGTATTGCAACTGCCATGGTCAATTATTGGATGAGACACTATATCCTTCCATGTAAACTTGTATCAATGATAAATAGTGCTTTGAATAGATTTTTTTGGCATGGAGATCCCTTTTCTAAAAAATTAATCCCAATTTCATTTAAGAAAATACAACTTCCAAAGAATAAAGGTGGACTGGGGATAATAAATATTAGATTATGGAATGTAGCTGCTATGTCCATTTACTATGACAAGATATTACCTAATAATCAAGATCTCTGGACTCGGTGGGTAATGAAAAATTTATTAAAGGGTAAAGATTTCTGGTCTATCAGTATACCCCAATTGTGCAGCTGGAGTTGGAGGAATCTCTTGAAGTTAAGATCAAAGTTTTTACCAATTATACAATGTAACCCTATAGTTGATAATGAGTTAAATTTCTGGACTACTCCTTGGGCTAAGACAGGATTGAGAATTCAGGAAATTATATCTTATCCTCTGCAGATGCTCACTGGTATTCCACTGAATGCAAAAGTCAAATCTTATATTAGTGATGGTTTTATTAATCTTCCTTATTGCAGTTCTAAACATGTTAGAGATTTATGGCAGTATTTAGAATCCTTGCCACTGAATAATAAAAATGAGAAAGTTCTTTGGATTGTAAAAGGAAAAAAGCATGCAATATGTACTGTATACAAGGCTTTGTTGAATAATGAAAATGTGGATACTTTTCCTTGGGCAGCTAGAGTATGGTCAAGTAAGTCATCAGCAAAGGAAAATCTTTTACTCTGGAAAATAATGGCTAATGCAATTAATTCTAAACAGAAGCTATTGAAACTTGGTTTTCTTAATAATGATGAATGTGTTTTCTGTCAATCCTCCTCTGAATCAAATACCCACTTATTTTTTGAGTGTAATTTTACATTTAAAGTGTGGAATAGATTGCTTTCCAATGGAAATTTTTATAGACCAATGAAAAATTCAAGAATAGAATGGTATAATATCTTTAAGGCAACAAGATGGAAGTGTGCTAAATCTGAAATTCTGTTGATAGTTCTAAAGATCTTTGTTTATGAAATTTGGAGAGAAAGAAATAGTAGAATTTTTGATCAGAAATTTGAGAATGAAGATGTGTTGTTCAGTAGATGCATAAGAGGATTCGAAGAAGGGTTGCAAGGCTGAGATGATTTTAAGTGTACATTGAAATTGTTTTGCTGTTGTGTTAAAATTTTGTTTTGATTTGTAGTTGTATTAGCATAGGATTAGTAAAGCTAGTGTGCTATGTTTTTTCACTATCATAAACAGAAGTTTTGCATGTATTCTCTATGTACTTTTTGGTGATTGTTAATAAAAGGGCAGGGCTCCCTTAGCCCATTGTTTTTCTAATTAAGAAGGCAATGGTGTCTACGAAAGACACACATACTAAGCGCTTGGAACTCATAACGATTTATGACCCATCTGTAAGTCGCATGCATGACCACCACTAAGCTCGCATTACCTGTTCTTCTACCTATTGGGTCTTCTTATTACCTCAAGCTCCAGCATAAGCATGCCTCTCGTCTCATTTCAGGATTTTGTGAAACACCGTATCCATAGAAATAATAGGGAAAATGCTATTGGTATTGTCCCGTCATCCAAACAATATCTAGTTGCACCCCTTTTCCCAAATCCCTATGATTTGGACTTCTACTTGTTGACCAATTAATACCATTATTAACATAAGTGTACCCCTCGTCTCACTTATAGGGAAATGCTATTTGGTACAGGTCCTACTTAACTTCTTTGCTTATTAACTTAGATAAATTATTCAAATAAGCCTTTTTTTATTATTCCTATTATCTGTGCTTATTAATTTATCCCATGTCTTAAAATAAGCCTCATCTCTGTTCTGTTTTCCTATTATAACCTATGTATAATAATGCTTATTACTTAACCAAAGGTTTGAGTGTGAAAATAAGCATTTTTCATCTTTTTCTCTTTTTAGTTATAATTCTAAGTTATAACTAAACCAATTTCTTTAATTTAGTCCAATTCTAATATTTACATCACAATTTCAGTCCAGTTCCATTTCTTATTGCAGTTGTTTCATTTTACACCTTATCTTCTGTTATTTCAGTATTCTTATAATTTTACTCCTTATTTTCTTTTAATACATTCTAATCCATACGCGAAGAAGAATGAGACAAAAGAAAACTAAAAATAGAAGAAAATCCAAAGATGTAAATAATGCATAAATAACAGTAAATAAATTTAAAATACTGTAAATAACTATAATTAAACGGAAAAACTATAATTAACAGAAATTAGCTGCAACAACCTGAAAAGAATAGTTAAAAAGAAATAGACTAAAAATAAATCTAAAACTGAAAATAATTCATAGAAGTTACTTTCAAAATTGTAGAAAAACTACAACTATTGGAAAACCTATTATTTTAGATTGCTTAAAAATCTAAATAATTATAATTACTAACATGTGATCTTAAGCTCTTCATTTTTGGTCTTTTGTATCCACTTGAGAGTATTAAAATATTTTTATAAAAAATAATCTCTCCTTGGAAAATTATTCCCTCTGGGTCCTTCATGAAAAGGTGAACCCAAGCGGAGAAAATCTAGATGGAGAAAAAGTATTAGGCCTAGGGTCTTATTTATAGATGTAGAAGTGGATTTCAGACCATTGAATTTGAAGGTTTAATACGATGCAACCATGTCACAGGTTGAATGGGAGCCGTCAGATTGTAGCCTGGAGGACCAGATGAGCCAAAATAATGAAAACAACGTGTAAAGAAAACTTGCTGGAACCAATAGGAACGGAGGAAATTTCCTTCGCTTCCCGTTCGCAGGCGGGTCGACCGCCCTTGAAGCTAGGTCGACCGGCCGGTCGACCTGGGCCTTGGGATCGTTGACCTCTAGGTCGACCTCCATATATATATATATATATATATATATATATATATATATATATATATAATTTTCTTGTTAAATTCATAACTTTCTCATACTAGCTTGGATTCTGACGTTCTATATATGGAAATTGACCAGAAAATTACCACGGACACAATGCTGCAACTTTTTTGGCTCAATTATGATAATTTCATAAAGTAATTTTATCATTTAATTAACTAACGAATTAATTATTATAGCTTTAAATTTCTGGGTTGTTACGCACGCAGCCACCCCTTAACTAATCGAAAGACCTCTAAAGAGCTAAGTGGTTGTGCCCTACTGAAAACAATATGAACTTCCAATTGGCTGCACCCCTCATCCAATGTCTCGATAGTGAAAGGTTCATTGCACTATGTGTTTAACTCTAGTCTTTCTCGAACTCGCTTCTTGGTTTTGATGTTGGCCCAATATCCGCATACGACTATCCTTTTGGGTCCTACCCACTAAAACTTACTTGCAAGTACTAGGACATACGGATATCCTACCCTAAAAATTAACCCCTTTTAACTGCCTACAATGATCCTGCCATGCAAAAAGCAGTCAACGCGTACTCTTTTGATGGAGCACCTATAAACCTACCTCAGGAGGAATGCTCCATACAGAGTACCCTCATGTCCCGTTGAAGTCTCGTACTTCCTTTTTTCCCAAAATAACTAAGTCATACGTGCTTCTTCTGTACTGAAATCTATGATGAACTGCTTCGTTAGGCTCTTCATCCTTTGGGCTGCTTCAGATGCATTTCACTCTTTTATTAGACCCTAAGTTTAATCTTTTATTTTGCGTTTAGTTTACTTTTCTTATTCCGTTGGCTACTTATTTACCCTAATTAGCAAAATCTAATCCCAGCCTCACCTAACTGTTGTGTGACTATCAGTTCCTGACTGAAATGGAATGCTGGGCCACTTCTATTATTTTGCTTATTAACTTAATTTAAGTCTTAAGTTTATCAAAATAAGACTTTTATGTTATTTCTGCTCTATTTGCTTATTAACTTAATTTAAGTCTTTAATAAGCCTTTTCTATTCTTTCTGCTTAATTATAACCTATGTTATAATCTTACTTATAATTGTCACTTTTATTTTCTTTTATACTTTGCACATTATAAATATAATTAAAAACGTCACTTTTCTATTCTAGTCTGTCTTCTTTTGTTATGATACTGAATTCTCTTTAATTCTCTTATATTATATGACAATCTTGGCTTGGGACTACGTCCGATTGCCGCAAATTTACTTATCATAATAACTGCTTTGCTTTTAACCTATTGTCTATGCAGAAAATGCAGATCTAGGTACATTTATGTTTGTAGCTTCTGGTCTTATCTAATAATTAACTTCATTCCTTCAATTCTTTACTTCATTTTCTTATATTCTAGGAAGTGGTTCTATTCTATTTGGTTGGTTACCAAAACTGTACTGAAAATCCATTTCTATAATTTAGTACAAAAACTGTACTAAAATTCCTTTTTTTCTTGCAATTACGTTTATCATTATCTTTTAAATATTAATCGATGGATACGTATTCTCTTTTCTAAGCTAATCAACTAATCTACCACTTACTTCCCTATCAAGTTATTAAATTTTCCCTTCTAATTTATTTTTCCCCATTTTGGCATAATTTACTGCAAATTTCTATTTTGCTCTTTTTATTTCGGCTTTTCTTATTTACATCTAATTTCTATAAATCTAGTTTTCTTTTATTTTGGTCAGTATTTGCTAATTCTTATCTTTATTAATTTATTCATGAAAAAGGAATAAAAAGAATCTAATATTTACAGGCTAAATTTAAACTTTAAAATAGATGTATATAACTGTAAATTTCTTACTTTTAGGCTTATGCCTTTCTCTAACTGTCAAGCCTAATATTATTTATATTTAATTGGATTATTATTTCCCTTTTTTTCATAAAAATAATAATTAAATATAAGCTCTCTTATACAATTTAGTCTCAGCCTAACTAATTAATGGAATAAATTACTATAAAAAATATAGAATAAAATTATTTAACATGAATCCATCGATAATATATTGTAAGCATAAAAGATTTATAATTAAATCCACTCACCTGGAAAAGAAAAACTCCAAGTTCCGAATCTGATTTTTAACCAGTTCTATTGTCTATAGCTTGCCTATTGCAACCTATTTGGATCCATAAATTAGGATTTATATGGAATTAGAAATCCGGATTAATTGAATAAAAATAAAATAAATAAACTAGAGAACAGGATTTGAGAACTTTTCCTCATTCGAACGACTTTATTTGAATATCTCTATTTTAGACCTATAACTTCTGTCTCCAACTTGTAATTTAGAAGGTGTAAAACTAAAATAGCTAATTTTTAAAGAATTGGAGGAGAAAGAAGAGTGAGAGGGCTACCACACCTATTTAGAAAAATATGAGTTTGAAGGCTAGCCCTGCCTCTTTATTTATAGAGAGTCAAAACAGTGTCGTCCGTCCGCTTAAAACGATGCAAATCAGGCCGTTCAAAAGGGTGTAGAATGAGCACACATGATTTGGTTTTAAAGGTTTTATTTATTATAAATGTTTAACGTTTAAACGTTTCCTATTAATTCCAATTAACTCTCATTATTTCTCTGATTTAATGCTCTTTATATCGCACTTCTATTTTGGATTTTAAATGTACTTTATTTATTTTATTATGTTATTTATAAACATTAACTTTTAAACGTTATAAATTATAAATGTTTAACTTTTTTTATGTTGCTCGCTTATTCTAACTTATCACCATCAATTGCTTGATTAAATTCCCAATATAAAATTTCTCTATTTTGAATGTCACATGTGACCAATTAATGTAAATTAATTTCCTCCAATAGTTAATTTGATTACATTGCCTGCTAATGTTAATTAATTACCCTTAATTACTGATATCAATTAATTTAATTATGATGGAAATGTTAATTAATTAACCCCTTCATGACGTGCGTCTATTTTAAAATTCAAATGCGCATTATTTCTAAAATTTCATACACACGTATATTTATTTATAACAAATTTATTTTCCTACATTTACATGTATAATTATTTCTAGATGCAAAACTTCGAACGTCAGTAACTTTTTCTGTAACAACCCTGTATTTTCAGCCATTCGAATCCATTATAAGTGCATAGGTAGACACTCATGCCAGACTTGAATTGCTCAAAATGCTGCGTTGTAAATAAAATTTGGCAAATCTCGGAACATACAGTAAATAATAATCACAGAACACAGACATAGAGTAAGAAATGCAGCGGAAGTAAAAGAGATAGTAGTTCATGAAGCTACTATTTAAATATATCAGAGTTAAATAAAATGCAATGGAATAAATAAAGTACAATAGAAGTCTCATGATGATAACCAAGTACAAGCGGAATAGAACAACAGAACTGGAATAGATAAAACTAGACAAGCAGATAATCTCCAGCGATTCCAATCTCCAGAAAGTGGAAATCCAAATCTGTGAATACTCTGGCTGACTCGAGCGTAAATAAAATACAACACTCGAGTCAGGACATACATACTTATACAATGTAAACCAACTCAAGTGAACTGTAGTAAAAGTACAAGTAACTTAAAGGATGCTTGGGACTGCCCATCCTCTAAGGACCCGTTAACTATTTACTATGTAGTAATATTGCGCTATTATAATAATGTATAATAGTAAAATAAACTTACTTTTAAATAGTGTTAAGGAGTGACCCAATATTCCCCTTAACACAAATAATGCCAATAGTCTATACAATACCTGCATATCTCCTGATCGGGAGACTACGAGAAGATACTGCATAGGTACGACACAAATAGAAACTCATAGTAAAGGCTTGATATGGTAGGTGACACGGCACACAAGGCAATGCCAGGGCAGATATACCAATTACGACACTCGGGCTGGTAGTAACGCAGCAGCCACATACGCCCACCGCGGAACACATTCCCATAAAAATCGGAGTGGCGCCCAAACAATCACAAGTAATAGTATGGAATCGAAGAAATTCGTCCGCTACGATGTGCGACCTCAACTAGCCTGAGACTGCTCCTATTTTAGCCACCTTATGCCAACTCACGGGAGTTGGCTCCACGTAACATAGCATAAGAACGTCACCACCATCCTACTTCATTCTGGAATCTCCACCGCGTACACGGTTGTCAAAGTGGTTTTCGGTATCGACAGAGAGTATGACCATATCGGATCCCGGTCTCTTTGCCAAACAATTGTTATTATAACACGTGGTTATAACATTAAAATAATATTTTTATACGTCAAAATAAAATATAATTTCAATCCAAATCTTTATCAAAATAAAGTTTAATCATTTCTGAACCATTTCAATATATCAACATACCATATCTTTCATATTCAAATATTTACCAAAATAAATATCAAGTCATTTCAAATCATTTCAATATATATCCTTTCAGAACTTCCTTTCAAATCATTTTTAATACATAAATATCATATCTTTCAAACTTCATTTTTCAAATCATTTTAATATCAAAATATCATATCTTTCAGACTTCATTTTTAAATTATTTTAATATCAAAATATCATATCTTCCAAAACTTCATTTCAAAACATTTAATATATATAAAATATCATATCTTTCAAAACTTCATTTCAAAACCTTTAATATATATCAAATATCATATCTTTGAAAACTTCATTCCAAAACATTTAATATATATATAATTATCATATCTTTCCAAACTTCATTTCAAAACATTTGTAATATCAAAATATCATATCTTTAAAAAAAATTCATTTCAAAACATTTAATATATATCAAAATATCATATCTTTCCAAAGCTTCAACTTCAAATCATCGTATAAGTTCAAATCCAAATGTTCAACTTTAAATACCATTTAAATTCAAAGATATCATTCATTTATTTTCATTCCAAATCACCTTTTAAATTGTTCATATTTTAATCAAAATAATTCATTTGAATCATTTAAAATTTAAGTTTATATACTTTCAAATCAAGTATTCATTTTCAAAGTTTTAAACCATTCTGAGTTCATTTACTAAGTTAAAACCATAAACATTGAAAATTTCAGCCTTTCACAGCATTCAGAAAAAGCTGCTGTAAGTTATACTTGAAAACATTTCAATTTAAACCATTTAAACATTATAAAAAACATATTTTAGCATTCAACGATGTTCATTAAATACTCTTTTAATTAATGATTTTTATAAAGCAAACCTTTACAGAAATCCAAATTTTTCGATAATTTCACTTAACAAATTCAATTGTACAATTTTCCCATTTTTTTTCATTTGACACCTTATTAACACTTACATTTCCAAATTTCCATTTCACAAATTAAACTAAATTTCCAATTTACTTAATTAACTTAAACCTTTAAACAAAATCAAATTCCACATTTCCAAATCATGTTGTATTTTAAAATTCCACTTTTAAGCATTCATTTACTTAACCATTTTAATTGATAGAAAAATCAATAATACTTTATTAAATCATTCAAATTCAAATTTAAATCAAATTATCATATTTACCATTTTCCAAATAAAAATAAATTTTCATTTTATTTATATAACTTAAATATCATTTTTAACCAAAATTCCAAATTTCCAAACTTAAGTTATATTCCCAAATTCAATTTAACCATTTATTTATTTAACATTTCCACTTATAGAAAAATCATAAATCCTTTATTTAAAACACTTTTAAATCTATTTAAATCAAATTATCATAAATTTACATTTTAAATCACTTAAAATTTTATTTATATAACTTAAATGTCATTTTAAAAGTCAAAGTCCAAATTCCAGATTTAAGTTCCATTTCAAAAATTCAACTTAAGCATTTAATTATTCAAAATAATTATAGAAAAATCAAAATTTCTTTATTTAAACATTAAAAATCCAATTTAAAAAAAATTCATAAATTTACACTTTTAATAATATTTAAAAATATTCAAAATACTTTATTAAATAACCACGTGCCTGTATATAATTTTCTAACCTAGGTCAAGTGATACGGATATATATCATTTCAACCCGCAATTTACAAAGAAAAATACGGGTTCTATCATTTCAAACCTGTAATCCCAAGTTAAAACAAAATAAATAAAACCCGTTCAGGCCTATCATTTCAGCCCACAACGATTTTTTCCTATTCTAAAGTCTGTTCGGGTATGTATCATTTCAACCCATAGTGAACCTAATCCACAGGGAACTTGCAGTGTGATAAGTAGATATAAATGAATAGTTAATAACATATAGCAGTAACAGATGATATGAAAGGTAAATTAATAAGTTTAACATCATATGTAAATAATCACAGGCAGTTATAACATCATATATAATTCTACACGTTCAATTGTTGTCGCTTCACAATTGCATAAGTATAATATGTCGTGTGAGATTTACTCACCTCTTTTGCTGGAGATATGAATCAAATGACACAAATGGATTCTCAAAGGCAAGATGACACAACAATAGATCCAAGTGGGAAGAGAACCAAGCTCAATGATCTTGTCGTAAGACATAAACAAAACCAAATATAAACATAGATTCGATACTAGATTGAATTGAAAGAACTTTGGAATAAAAAGCAACATGAACACATGATCTTTTGCCTTGCTTTCTATTATTGTTTTGCAAGGCCTAGGGGTGTATTTTGCTCTGATTTGAACAAGTTTTGGCTCAGGTTTGGTCATGTGTATGCACGGACTAGGTAGTGGAATATGGTGGAGAAGTTTATATATAAGGATGTTAGAGTTTTAAGGCAAATAGTGTGATTTTTGGTCAAAACAAAGGCTTGACCTTGGGGTTATGGCTCGGCCTGGATGCACCATGACTGGTCAGTGGTGGAAAGGGGTGTGTAGAGGTCAGGTCAGAGGAGTGGTGGCGGCTATGGTGATGGTTAGGGTGGTGGTTGAAGGAGATGAACAAGTAGTGGTCAAATAAGCATATTTTTAGGCCTTTGGTTGCATTTTTGAGGGGTTTGGTCATCATGGAGGGCTCGACGTTGGTCATGGGTGGAAGTATAGGTGGTGGTGATGGCAGGGAAGAGGTTTAGAGAGTGGTGGCTACGGCTATAAAGGAGAGGCCTAGCAAATAGCATGAGAAAACAAGGCAAAATATAAGAAAACAATGGAAAAGGAAGAGAAAAAGAAGAGGAAAAGAGGAGCCATTACTCAAACCTTTCTAGCCATGAAAAATAAAGTGGAGAGGAAATTTTTTATGTGAAATGAATTGAAAAACTCATGGCTAAGCATAAGGTAGTGTACGACCAAGCAAAGCAAGTGAAAAGACAAGAAAATGAAAGGACTGGCAAATGAAAGGTCTTAAGTTAAAAGCTTTCTTAAACTCTTCACATTTCCTTTTCTTTAATTCAATTAAAACAAAATAAAATCAGAAATTTACTTTTATAAACCGAAACCAAGTAAAAAAATATGAAAATAATTAATTAATTTTAAAGAAAATATAAAAAGAATAAAACAAATTTCTTAAAATTCAAAACAGGGTTCAAAAATTACAATTGAAACTTCACTGGGTTTGGAAAAATATCTACTTCATTTTAAAAATATTCTAAAGCAAAATTTGAAATAAAATGATTTTTCAAACATTTTAAAAGTGAAATAAATAATTTAATTTAGATAAAATAGAAAAAGAACAAAAGAAAATGTTTAAAAATTGGAAACAGGACATGAAAATTACAAATAAAATATCACTATCCTTATAAACTTTCCATTTCACTTTAAAACAAATAAATTTCAAATAAATAAAATAAATGAGAAACAAAATAAAGTAAACGAGAATAAATAAGTACTTAATAAAATATAAAGTTAATAAAGAATTACTTTAATCATTTGAAACTAGGAATTAAAATTATAAACAGAATAGAACTGACATTTGAAAATGTCAACAACACTTAAAAAAATGTTTAAAACGAAAATATATTCATAACATGTTATTTTCCCATATAAATTAAATTATAACATTACATGACCAAATAAAATATTATTTATATAATTTAAAATAAATAATTTTGTTAAATACAGCAAATTGCACTCAATAGTTAAAAAGGCATAACTTTCACATTATAAATTAGATTTCAACGAAACGAAAAGCAGTGTTCTTAAAATTTTATTTACTTTCATAATAAAAGATAAAATTCAAATTTTCAAACTTTCAAATTTTTAAATTTAAAAGTCAAAGTTGACCATATTGACCTAAATACAAATTTTTGGAAAATATTCTTTTCAATCATATTTGGAATTCTAATTCACCTCAAAATCAAAGTTTATATTTGAAATAACAAAATTATCTAAATTAAATAAATAAAATAAAGTTAAATCAAAATTCAATTAAAATAATTACAAAATACAGGGTTGTTACACTCTCCCCCACTCAAAACTTTTCATCCCCGAAAAGTGAAAATGTGTACGTGCTAATATAGTACACACGGATCGCGTAATATGATGTATAACACACAAAAATATGACTAATCACAGATAATAGAAAATTCAGTAAAATAGAAAAAGCACACCAGAGATTTTTATACTGGTTCGGAGCACCGTCCTACGTCCAGTCCCAGACTCCTATCTGGATTTTCACTACCAACTACCTCGCTTCACCCGGAGGAACAGGTTTACAACAACCGAGCAGACGAATGGGATTTCACGCCTCTAATACACTGAGGACTTCAACACTTGCCTCTTACAACACTGAGGACTTCAACACTTTCCTCTTACAACACCGAGGACTTCAACAAAGATGAAAATAATTGTTTGTTGACGGTGTGTGTTCTTGCTAACACTATTTTGTCACTTGTAGTACAAACTTCCTATATCTAATCCTCAAATAGAATATTTGTATATATGAAGATTTGGAAGTGGATATCGTATTGAATCAAAAGAATGTTAAATAAATTTCAGGATTCAAAAACGATATATGTTAGAATATGAGCAATTTGAGCGCTTGAAAGTATAGGATTGAGATCAATAAAATAGAGATTAAAATAATAGAAATTAGTTAATTGGAATAATGATTTCATGATGTTTATATAAGAAATGAATAGTTGTAACCCTTTGTGAAAAGGTACAAACAAAGGTAATGATCATTGGTGAAGAGAAAGAGAAGCAACCGTTGAAGAAAAGGAAGTGTCTATACGAAAGGTTGCTTTCTGTTTGAAAACGGTCGACAGGTCAAAAAGGACCAGTAGAAAGGAATTTGAATATATATACGTTATGTACACTTGTGCACGTTAACTGAGCATTCTGGGCAGAAACGATCGACTGCCTTGTTTTAACCGGTCGACCGGTTTAGCCCAGATTGCACAGTTAATGTGCATTCATTCATACATATATATATACATATATACATATATATATATATATATATATATATATATATTAAAAGATTGAAGGTATAAGATTATTTGAGGATATATTTTAACATAAATAACATTACTAACATACCAAATAATCAACCTCTAACATATGGAGCTCTTTGTGTCTCTTTAATGAATAACTTCTTTTTGTCGATCACGGCTTATCCCTTTGTCAGAAATCAAAACTCTATAAAAATCTTGACTCAACATTCTCCCCCCTTTTGATTGATGACAACATAGTTATGAATCTCCCCATGTATATGATATCCCCCTGAGATTGTGTCCTGCATATATACTGTTAGCACAATTTTCTCCCCCTTTGTCATCGACGAAAAGGAGTTGTTAAATGGAGGATGTAAATGAGATTATAAGCAACATAAAACTACTACCATAGATCAAGAGTAACATTCATACAAGATGATACTACACACAAGTCTAGTACGAATTAAAACACGACACTATTTAGTACAAGTGCCAGATAATGTCTTTAAAGAAAAAACTAAAGTCATAAGAACGCAAAAAAAATAAACTAAAAGTGACTTAATCTGACTCCGTCTCACCGTCTTCTTCTTCTTCTCCTTCTTCTTCAACAAGCTGAGATTTTCTGTGTCCACGTTCATGACTAGTTCCCGAGCTTGTACCCTCCTTCGAAGATGTCCAAGCAAAAGTAGGAGGAGCTGGGTGCTTGCCAAGGCCTGGAGCTTGCATTGATGAAGATGATGCACCACATGATATTGCTTCCCATATAGAAATGAAGAAAGACTTAAGTTTGTTAAAGCGTTTATCCATTTTTGTATTCATGCGCTTAAGTCGTGCTTCGAGAAGGAATTGATTTCGAGCAATAGTGTCAAGTAATTTTTTTTTTGAGGAAGATGGTCGTAAAAGTTTAACTTCCTCAGGTTTAGGGAAGGATGATCATGATGAAGCTTCTTTATGTCCTTGTTCTTTCCATTGTTCAAAAGGCATAATATGAAAGTATGGAGCGGGAAGCTTCATTCTTTTAATCGATGCTTTCTTGATGACTTGTGGCTTGGAAATTGAAGACTTGGGAGGTTCATTGCCACAATCAAGCAAGAGACGCATAGTATACTCGTTATAGAACAAGTGTGGCCTAGAGCAATCATTTACTTTCAAGATCTCATCAAAGATCATACCAATCCAATTTATACGAATACCCCCATAGATTGAGTATAATACCTTGAAATTTTCTTTATAGCCGGTATCAAAATTTCCTATTCTCGGTAATAGAGAGTGCATAAGAGTATGATGAAGAATTCTTGCAAAAGGCCGTAAACCAATAGACTTAGTGATATCCTTGTCATCTTCAATTAATTGATGGCAAATTTGATTACGGACATGAACATTGCAAAAATTACTTGAGAATTTTTCACCGATAAATGAAGAACCAAGAACGGTTGCCATCCTATCACATGAGATAAACACTTCTTTGCCACAAACAACGGACCAAAGACAATAATTAGGATTCTCTGGCTTGTTTTTCTCTAAATTTAGGTTAGCATAGAATAATTTGATCATTACATGGTTAATTTCCATATTGTTTTGATCAAAGTCAATTAGGTTTTCAATGTCGGCATCCTTTGCTAAGCCAAGAATACGATAACTAGAGAAATCTGAAAATTTAACAAAAGAACCTGGATGGATTGTAAAATCCTTCATCTCATTCCACCTTTTGACTGCGATTGGATCCATAAGCCACTTCCTAACAGAGAGATCGATTGGTTGAGTTTCGGAGGTAGAAGCTTGCTTTAATTTCTTTTGAGCCATTTGGGTGAGATTGGTAGAAGAATTTAGTTCTAGGGTTATAAGAGTTTGTTGAAAAAAAATGAAGAGATGGAGTGGAAAAAAATAACCGTATGTGCCTTTAAAAAAAACTGCTCGAAACCGGTCGACCGCCCTGAAATCATCGGTCGACCGTTTTCATACAGAAGCAAAAAAACGGTCGACCGGTGGTATCTGGCCGGTCGACTGGTTTGCCTGTGAGTTGTCTTTCCTTCTTCTTGCTTGTATTTCTGAGTGTTAACGATCCATATAATATTGAGTTTATTCAAAACATGATATATATACACACATATATATCAGTTCATAAAATCAAATACGAGAATACAATCATAATATTGAAACAAATTTAATGAGAGGTAGAGGAATTATGGTCGGAAGTCTCTTCTTTGACATCGGTAATGCGTGATTTCCATGGCGACCATTTTTCTTTCGCTCCTTCATTCTGAGCATAGTTTTTATCCCATGAATTTGGGCTTCTAGAGGATGAAGGTGCATGAGGCATTGGCTCGTATACGCCATGTTTGCTTGAACCACAAAAGAATGATGCCATTCTTTCTAGAAGAGATAGTCGTTCCGAAGTCAGTTGTTGCTCATAATGCAGCTGTCTTTGAAGATCGATTTGATGTTTTTGATAATGATGAATCTCATTGATCTTCTCTCTGGTATGGGGTGAACAAAACAACACCTTCTTTGCTCATTTCGAAGTTGGCGTATTGCCAGGAGTATGAATGCATTGGTGATGACACTTTGATTTGTGTTTTGGAGTTTCAGGAGAGTAATATTCTTCTGGCTCAGAACTTGTGATCGAAATATGGGACTTTTGAGCACACTCATCGCAAATATGTGCCATAATGAACTATATGTATAAACTTTTAGGCTTAGATAGGAAGTGATAAAAATAATATTTTTTGTCAAGCTAATAAAAAAATTCTTATATATAAGCTTGTAGATGAGAATTGTCATGCAAACTTGGCCATAGAAAAAAATAGAAGCTCATATTCAATTTCCTAATATAGCAATAGCAAAAATAATCCGAAAAGAACTTAAGAATATAACATTAGTGATTACTTATCAAGTTCTTTTCTAGAAATTAAACCAAGTTCTCTAGGAAATTTAATGAAACTAGACTCAAGTAGAGGCTTAGTAAAAATTTCCGCTAGTTGACTATCAGTTTGGACATATTCGAGACATATATTTCCTTTTTCAATATTGTCTCTAAGGAAATGATGACGGATATCGATGTTTTTGGTTCTGGAGTGATTCACTGGATTCTTAGAAAGATTTATAGCACTTTTTTTATCACAGTATATAATAGAATTTGATAAATGAATATCAAAATCTTGAAGTGTTTGTTGCATGTATATTACTTGAGTACAAGCGAGAGCCGCTGATATATATTCAACTTCACATGTTGATAGTGAAACACAATTTTGTTTCTTACTAAACCAAGAGACAAGTGATTTTCCAATAAAATGGCACGTACCACTTGTACTCTTTCTATCAGTTCGAGAGCCTCCAAAATCAGCATCACTATATGATACTAATTCAAATGGACATTCTTTTGGATAAAAAAGACTGAAATCTTTAGTATTATTAAGATAACGAATTATACGTTTCACTGCTCGTAGATGTGATTCCTTTGGATCTGCTTGAAAGCGTGCACATAGACAAACACTCATCATTATATCTGGATGACTTGCTGTAAGATAAAGAAGAGAACCAATCATGCTTCGATATAGTTTCTGGTCAATATTCTTACCATTTATATCTTTTTCAAGATGTGGAGTTGTACTCATAGGAGTAGGTTTGCTAGATGTGTTATTTAACCCGAAGCGTTCGATAAGATTTCCGCAGTATTTTTCTTGATTAATAAAGATACCATTCGGAAGTTGTTTGATTTGAAGTCCAAGAAAATATGACAGTTCTCCCATATGAGACATTTCGAATTCTTTGGTCATAATATTTTCAAATTCCTTGCAGAGTTTATCGTTTTTTGAACCAAAGATGATCTCGTCTACATATATCTGAATAACTAGAATATCCTTTTGAGAATGTTTGATAAACAAAGTTTGATCGACTTTGCCTATTTGAAATCCTGAGTTAATAAGATAGCTACGTAGTCGTTCATACCAAGCACGAGGTGCTTGTTTTAAACCATACAGAGCTTTCTTAAGTTTGAACACATGATCAGGATATTTTTCATGTACGAACAACGGAGGTTGTTCGACATATACATTCTCTTTGATAAATCCATTGAGAAATGCACTTTTGACATCCATCTGATAATGTTTGAAATTATGGTGACAAGCAAAGGATAATAGGATTCTAATAGCTTCTAATCGAGAACCTGGTGCAAAAGTTTCTTCATAATCGATACCTTCTTTCTGATTATACCCTTGTGCTACTAATCTTGCTTTATTTCTGGTGATATTTCCCTGTTCGTCAGCCTTATTTTTATAGACCCATTTAGTACCAATAACTGACTGATCAGTTGGTCTTGGAACAAGTTCCCAAACGTCATTGCGCTCGAACTGATTTAATTCTTCTTGCATGGCAATGATCCAGTAATCGTCTGCAGCAGCTTCTTTTGGATTCTTAGGTTCGATATTTGAGAGAAAAGTGACATGACCCATTTGGTTGAGTTGACTCCTTGTTCTGACATGTGATGTTACTTCACCGATTATATTTTGGGTCGGATGGTCTCTTAATATCCTTGGTGGTGATTGTAACTCACATATTTGAGGAATATTCTCAATAATTATTTCCGAGTCAGAATCAACATTTGTGATGATTGGATTATCAGTGACTATTGTTTCGTCATCATCTGATATATTTTGAGGATGCTGATAGAATTCATCGAAAGAGACATGAAGTGACTCTTTAATAGTTTTGGTTTGTTTATTAAATATATGATAGGCCTTGCTTCGTTCCGAATAACCGACAAATATTCCATCATCGGCTTTTGGATCGAATTTGCCAAGCTGGTCTTTCGTATTTAAAATAAAGCACTTGGAACCAAAAACTTTGAAGTATGAGATTTTAGGCTTTCTTTTGTTAAATAATTCATAAGGAGTATTCTTGGTAAGAGGTCATATGGACACACGATTTAAAACATAACAGGCAGTTGCGACGGCTTCTGCCCAGAAATGTTTTGGTAAGGTGGTTCCATTCAATAATGTTCTTGCACATTCTTGTAAAGTTCGGTTCTTCCGTTCTACAACTCCGTTTTGTTGTGGAGTTCTGGGAAACGAAAAATTATGATATATACCTTTCTTTGTACAAAAATGTTCCAATTCATTATTTGCAAACTCTCCGCTACGATCACTTCTTATATTTTTAACTTTAATCCCTTTTGATTTTTGAATTCTTTTGACGAAAGATTGGAAATGATCGAAAGTGTCACTTTTGTTTTTTAAGAAAATTGTCCATGTGTAACGGGAGAAATCATCAACAATTACAAGCACATATCGACTGTGATTTATTGACTGAACCCTAGTAGGTCCAAATAAATCCATATGTAGTAACTCAAGTGGTTGTAATGTTGATATGACTTCCTTGGATTTAAAAGAAGATTTGGTCAATTTTCCTAATTAACATGCGTCACAGATGTTGTTAACCTTAAAACTTATTTTGGGTAGTACAGCGAAACTAACTAAAATGTAATAGTAAGTAAATTCTCACCAAAAAACAACACTTTCTAAACAAGTGTCTCAACGCTAGAAAGTCTCTACCATCTACATAACCTGTAGGATGTTATGAGGAGGGGGTCAGAACAAAAGTTCTGGTGAATGGACAAATTATACAATTCTAAGCTTAATTCCACATATACTGATTTATTTCCATTTACTGGTATATTAGGTTTATTTGGTTATAATGCTCTCGCCTTAGTGCGTGAATCGTGCCTATCTACTCCCTAGTAGACTAAAACCTAATAGTTGATATATATATATATATAGCTATATGCCTTTTGACCTCATCGGTCCTAGATACTACACATAGTACCTTCCGTATTTCTCGCGAAGGACTCCATCGCCTTGCTACTATGGCGTTCCGTGATTACATCTATAAAGGACTGCCTCATAAGGCCTACAATATAGAACTTCCGTCGTCTACTATGAAAATGTAAAACTGCGTCTGCACTAGTCTATACTAATTATCAGACATCCATAATGTACCAACCAGTGCGTACCTTGAGTACTACACAAAATCGTTCCATCTACTCTTAAAATCCCGCTTAACAATGTATACCTTGCACGGAACCTAGTCAGACATTTTCTGTTTCTGTAAAGGACTGCCCTGTTAGGCCTACAATACAGATATTCTATTTGTGTTGTCTCTTTCCTTATCGTGGCTATGGCCCTGTGCTGAAACACCCTACCATCCATAGTATACCCAAAAGGACACACTAGAAGACGTGATGCGTTGTATGTATAAACTAAAACTAGCAGAGACAAACATTCACAGGACAGAAATAGGTAAAAACAGCGGAAACAAATTAATAATAACTTATTTAGAAAAAAACTTCATAATTGCTTTAAAACCAAATAAGTCACCAATTACCAAATACATCACGTGTCAAATATCATACATATATGTCTTATGAAATCAAAGAAAACCATAGTCTCAAAAATCAGAGTACAACCATTCCCCAACATGTGCCGATACAAGTAAAGATCAAAAAGCTGAAATAAAAGAAGTGGAAGTACATAGTGGAATCTCCTTCAAAGAAACCTCCAAGCAGCTGTAACCTACTATCCTCTTCCTTGATTACCTATGGAGGGAAAGGGGGAATATGGAGGAGTGGGTCAGGCTAAAACTCTAGTGAATGATAGTAACTACTAGAATCTTCAAGTAAAGTAAAGGTAATAGGATTTACAACAGTTCTAGTATATAAAAAGAAACAAAGGAAATGGAAGAATAAATAAGCTGGAAATAAATACGAATTAACTATTAAATATGATTGGTTAACTTTGATTGTTTGCACTTATCCTTGATTGCTATTTGGATTAGGCTGATTCCCTAATCCTATAATTAGGATGAAATCCTAATTCTACACCTTTGATCGGTCTGCTGCTCCATAGTACATATTGTGGACTAGACGCTATACAACTCCCTACACATAAGGTAATGACTTCTATGAAAGACGCACAAAGTACAACGGTGTCTACGAAAGAAGCACAAAGTATCTATTGTAGATTAGATGTTATATAGCTCCCTAAACAGAAGGTAATGGTGTCTACGAAAGACACACATAATAAGCGCTTGGAACTCATAACGATTTGTGAGCCATCATTGGAATCGCACGCATGACCACCACTAAGCTCATGCTACCTGTTGTTCCACCTATTAGTTCTTCTTATTACCTCAAGCACCAGCATAATCGTGCCTCTCGTCTCACTTTAGGATTATGTGAAACACCTTGTCCATAGAGATAATAGGGGAAATGCTGTTGGTACTAGCCCGTCATCCAAACAATATCTAGTTGCGCCCCTTGGCCTAAATCCCCATGATTTGGACTTCTACTTATTGACCAATTGCTACCATTATTAGCATAAGCATGCCCCTCATCTCACTTCAGGATTATGTGAAACACTGTATCCACAGAAATAATAGAGGAATGATATTTGGTACAGGTCCTACTTTACGTCTTTGTTTATTAATTTGATAAATTGTTCAAATAAGCCTTTATTATTGTTCCTACTATCTGTGCTTATTAATTTATCCTAACTCTTAAAATAAGCCTCATTCTGTTCTGTTTTCTTATTACAACCCACGTTATAATCATGCTTATTACATAACCCAAGGTCTAAGTGCGAAAATAAGCTTATTTCATCTTTTACTCTTTTTAGGTATAATTCTAAGTTATAACTAGGCGGATTTCTTTAATTTAGTCCAACTCTAATATTTACATCACAATTTATGTCTAGTTCCATTTCTTATTGCAGTCGTTTCATTTTACATCTTATCATCCGTTATTTCAGTACTCTTATAATTATAATCCATATTTGCATTTAATCCATTCTAATCCATATGCGAAGAAGAAGGAGAAACAAAAGAAAACTGAAAATAGAAGAAAATCCAAAGATGTAAATAACGCATAAATAATAGTAAATAAATTTAAGCTGTAACTAACTGTAAGTAAACAAAAAAGCTATAATTAACAGAAATTAGCTCCAAATAACTGAAAAGAATAGCTAGAAAGAAATAGACCGAAAATAAACATAAAACTGGAATCAACTGATAAAATGGTATTTCCAAAATCGGAGAAAAACTACAACTATTGGAAACCCTATTATTTTAGATTGCTTAAAAATCTAAATAATTACAATCACTCACCTGTGATCCTATGCTCTTCCCTTTTGGTCTTCCCGTATCCACTTAAAGGTATTAAAATATTTTATTAAAAAGATTGTCTCCTTAGAAATTATTCCTTTTTGGGTGCTTCATTAAAAGGTGAACCCAAGCAAAGAAAATCTAGAGTGAGAGAAAGTATTAGGCCTTGGGTCTTATTTGTAGGGGTAGAAGTGGATCTTAGACTATTGTATTTGGAGATTGAATAGGATGCAACCACGTCATTTGTTGAATGGAAGCCATCGAATGGTAGCGCAGAGGGACCAGATGAGCCAAAACGACGAAAACAACGTGTAAAAAAAACTTGCTGGAACCAACAGGAACGAAGAAAATTTTCTTTGTTCCCATTCGTAGGCGGGTTGACCTACAAGTCAACCACCCTTGAAGCCAGGTCAACCGAACCGATCGACCTAGGCCTTGGGATGGTCGACCCCAAGGTCAACATCCTTATATATATATAAATATATATATATATTCCGTTTTATTGTTAAATTCTTAATTGTCTCATACTAGCTCAGATTTGGACGTTCTATATATGGAAATTGTCCAGAAAATTACCACGGACACAATGGTGCAACTCTCTTGGCTCAATTCTGATAATTTCACAAAGTTATTTTATCGTTTGATTAATTAACGAATTAGTTAATATAGCTTTAAATTTCTAGGTTGTTATAGTCTCCCCTCCTTTAGGGATTTCTGTAGGATCGATATCACCCTAGAGGGGGGTTGAATAGGGTGACAGTATTTATATTAAAAATTAATTGTGGAAGCTTTCAGAATAATTTCAACACAGATCACAGAATAATAGCAGCATAGATAATAGCAGAATAAAATGCAGAAATAGAACGACACAAAATTTACCCAGCTTCGGCAAAACCCTGCCTACGTGCTGCCCCCAGGGTTTCTACTAGAAATTAAGTAGTCACACGCTTACACACATAAACTCGCGACACCCGCTACTAACTAACCTAACTCTACGCTCAAAACCCTACCACAACTCAGACACTGAGTTGCGAATTCTCAAACTACACCACATAGTTTGTGCCCTAGTCACACGACTAGAAAATACAACGGTTTAAAATTTAAAACCAAATTTAAAAAGAAATTTAAAAACAAAAGACAAAAAACCATAATTAAAAATTAAAAAGCCTTTATAATAAAAGATAATAAGAAAGCTGGCCCTTTATATTTTGACCTGATCCTCTTTGCTTCGTTCCTTTGTGAAAATGGTGGTTGTTCCTTTTACGTTCTTCTTCGATCAGTAATTAGGGCTTTTTAAAGCGCTTGATTTTAGTTGATCAATTCGCGAGAATAATTACGAGTAGCTTTGATCGATTGTTTCTCGTTGCTCACTTTGGCTGCTTCTGTTCGATGGAGTTCAACTTCGATTTGGTATGTGATTTTCGTTTATGCTATTCTGTTATGCTTGATTGAATTCCTATATTCTGCCGATGATGACTTTTTGGGGTTTTAATGCTTGAACTCGATGATTTCTTGAACTGCCGATGATGTTGCTTATATATAAATCGATGCCCTTACTTCACTGTCATGGTTTTAGCTTGAAACCATTTAATCCTTCCTTGATCGTTACGGCAGCTACTTTCCTATTTTATTTGGATTTGATTTTTGACCTTTTCAATTTGTTTCCGTGTTGATTTCTGACTTGGTCAAAATTCGATGTTGATTTGTGAATTCAACTTCTTTTTTCTGATGACTTCGGTCTTGACACTGTGTATGCAAATCCACGACTTCGGCCATTTTGATTTCTTAAAATACAACCTGGGGGTAATGTCGAACTGCACCTTCTGTTCCATTATGATGGATTCTATTTCTTTGTTCATATTTTTGCTGTGTCACTTGTGTACTAAGCATTTCTGAGTTTTTGATTTGTGTCACTTGATTGCCGAGTCTTTGAACATTGTTGTGTCACTTGATTCTTCTGAAGTTTAAGTTGCTTCAACACACTGCTGTGTTTATTTACTTGGTTGTGTACTTGGACTTGTAGCAATTAAACTGTATTTGATGCAATAGTTCATCTTTGTTGTATATATGCTTGCTTCTTGGTCATTTTTGTATGTTGTCACTGCAATGTGAACTTTTGAGTTACTTGCGATAGTTTGGGCATTGCCTCCATGTATTTCATGTAGTATTTGTATCACTTGATAGCATCAAGCCTAATCTATTGTTGTCATTTCTTGTCTGGTTCATCTTTGTAGCGCTGACTTGATTTGAAACTACTACAGCTCATTCACTTGACACTTAAACTTGATATTTTTATTCGAGTTTCATGCATCATTATCTGGTTTGAAATTAATTTGCTCTATGTCTTCATTTGTACACATATGTATGTGATATCTCGGTTTCTCATGGTAGTCTACAGGCTTCTCTTGTATACTTCGCTTGATCTATACATTCGAGTCTGTCTGTGCTCATTTCAGTTGTCTTGACCATTTTCTTGAGCTTGTACACTTTGATTGCACCTGAGTTGAATCTAGCTCAAACGCTCGGGTTTGACCTTGTGCGCATGTTGTGATGTTATTTGTGTTGTATTTGAGTTGAACCCGATAATTTGGGTTTAACCTGTGCTCAGCTGTCCCTGTAAATTTATCAAGTGTATATCGGTGTGCACGGCCTTGTGGCATATACAGTGATACACTGTGTATGTCACAATTTGTTCATGTATGATGAATTCAAAGTTAAATGATGACGAACAACCCAAATAACTGAGGCAAATATTATTTTCAAAAATTCACATTTTATTTTATACTGCAAAAATATTTCCTTTTCAATTTTACTGCGTCAATATTTATTTTTGTAGAGTGCTCAGATGCTGGATTCAATTTGGAATGAAGTTGAAGATAAAATACGAGTTGAGTGAATGAGTGATATGTAGTGAGGTCAGATGTAAAAATTAATTTGTGATGCAATTGAGTTTGTATTGCAATCAAAGTTGTATAGTGTATAGTGAGAGCTTGAATTTGTGCTATTCATAATTGTAATAAATATTTGTTGGAATAAAAATTCTGTTTGAATTCAAATTCTGTATTATTTATTTCTATTCAGCAAATATTTATTTATTCTATGAAAAATAAAATAGTACATTAAATATATTTGCACGAATATATATATATATATATATATATATATATGTTTATTATCATCAAACAAAAATCATATAATCGCATATTCAACAATCTCCCCCTTTTGATGATAACAAACATATATTTAAGATTTTGAATATGTTAAATGTATTTGATCATAGATATACTCTAATTGCTCTCCCTAAATGCTTCCACTCTACACAAAGCTCCTCCTACATATATGCATACAAATAAAAAATGTGCAAATGAACCTAGATGCAAATAGAAAAATTATTTGACCTTTGCTTGATTTTATTTGACAAATTCTTAACTTTTCTCTCCCCCTTTTGTTATCAGCAAAAGAATAATAGTGTTGGAGAAAATAGGGATAAAGTGATTGATATTAATTCAACATTAAAAAATCAATTGATGTAAGTATTAAATTTCAATAAAAAATCAAACAAAAATCATAAATACTTTGTTAGGCGTATATTCCACTTTTAGAATGATGGGAATTATGTCATCATATAAAACCATACAGTTGTGTCTATTTGTGGTATATTTATATCAGGAATTTGAATATCTACTAACCATGCATAACCGTTAGGACTTTTAAATGAGATTAGTAGTATTCCAATTTTATTTAAAAAAATGGGATTCAAGTATCTTCTAACCACGCATAACCTTGAGGACTTTTAAATGGGATTAGAATCAACTTGTTTATTTTTAAAAACCAACTTTTGATATGCGTTCCATACATGCATAACCGTAAGGACTTTTAAATAAGCATGGAAGCACATAACAAACTCCAAGTAATTCACCCATGCATAACCGTAAGGACTTTTAAATGAGAGTGAATACTTTGGATTTATTTTATTTTAATAAAATGAAAAAAAATGAATGATTCATGTTTAAAGCACCACATATTGACAAACTATATTGAGTTTCTGATGAGTGATGGTCGATAGGAAATGATAGAAATAAAAATGGTAATGGAATCTTTACCCAACAAAAGTTTTTATAACTCTTGTTTGAATTCCTAAAGAAATTTTCAAAATATACTGTCTTGAGTAATGTATGATAAATATCAACACTCGTCACTTTTTCAATCACTATTTATCTTTTCAATAATTATTAGGGACTCAGACTAGTCGAAATTGTCATTTAAAATCAAATTAAAAATTATAAAATAAATTTTTGAAAATATGGTCAGAAATGATTTTCTCGAAGGGGTTATATATGGAAAAATTTCTGCTATTTGAAAATTATTTGAATTTAAAAATATGCAGACATTTCCCCAAAAAAAACGATGCACTTACTAAAATTCACGTTCAACTAGTAAGTTTTCTGTCAACTAGATTACCAGTATGATCTGCATCTGAATTTCTCTTTCACTCCAAAATATCACTAATTAAATTTGATAGACTAGACCATGAAGTGTGCACCAAAAAATTTCAAACTCAATTTTAACAGCAATTTAAATGACATTCTCTTGAAGCCGTGTTAATAATCAAAAATCGTGAATATAGAGTTAGCCGTATTATAACCAAATGTATCATCATCCAAAAAAACACTATTATTAATTCAAACTAAGATATATGAAGTAATTCAAATGATCTAGAGATTTTTATAGTGTTTTTGCATAAGAATATAATTGGCCAACAATTTTAAATAAGTCAGAACCAACATCGTCATCTTTTCATCATCTCAATATTGGCTGATTTATTTCAAAATACGGTGCAGATTATCGCATTTAATATATCGTTCAAATACATATACCTTTACCTGTTTTACCTTTACGATATTTTTCGTTGTTGTCTGTTGTGATTCTGTCACCTTTATACTAGGCTAAGGAACTTCGCTTTGTCGCTCGTTGTGTTTTTGGAACAGCCAAAATCCAGAGAACACTATTGTTGTTTCTTAGCCCGCCACCACACCTACACGATGAAAGATTTTTGTGACCTATTTGTTTTAATAGGTCCATGATTATTAGTGGTAGAATATTTAGAAAAATAATTTTGTGTAGACCAAAAACTATTTATAATTGTTCCCTTTGGCACCCAAATTTGTTTAACTTTGAGAGTTTTTATATTTGTGCCTTTTGGAACCCAAATCTGTATAGTTTTCACATGTTTGGGTCTATACCAACAATTATTGTGATTGTGTCCATGTTTTGTATAAATTGTGCACATAGAATTAACTCGATTAATATTGCTTTCAAAATTTCCAGATTGACTGTATCCAAGTCCTTGCCTAACCGTATTAACAGTTTGCTTTCCTAATAGCATATTCAACGATTTTTCACTTTTTGAAAATTTATCTAAAGTCGTTGACAATTGTTGGACTTGTGTTTTGAGAGATTCATTTTCGTTTAACAATTGTGTGCACTTTTTAATAGAATTCTCTCTCCTAGTATTTTCATTCTCTTTAATAATCAGAATTTCATTTTCAAGTGATTTTATATTAATTTCTAATTTTTTAATTTCTTCTTCGAATGTTGGACACTTATCACACTTAGGGATCCTACTTTGATAGGTTTTAACTAATTGGTCAATTTGTTTATTTAAATCTATTAAAGTATCTTTTTGTGATTCAAGTTTGGCATACTTCTCCCTAAGTCGTTCAAAACAGCCATTCACTTCGTGAAAATATATAAGTAATTCTGAATGAGAGAGTTTTGATACCTCACTAGGCTCGTCATCGTCACTGTCAGTTATTTCACCATGAAGACACATGTCTCCTTTCTCACTTTCACTATTAGTACTTTGATTATCTTCATCACTTATATTCCACGTGGCTGCAAACCTTCTCCTTTTTGATTTCTTTTCAGAGTCGCGTCGATTTTGAGGACAATTGGGCTTGATGTGTCCGGGTTGGTTGCATTTATGACAGATGATCTTCGGTTCTTCTAGATTGTCTAATATTTTATTTATTTTACTTTTCAATTTTCGATTTAGAGCTAGATTTCCGTATTTGTAATCCCACCTTTTGACTTTCTTTATTATCAGCTCCAATTCTGCTGCTCCGTCATCATCATCACCATCACTTTCTGTTGTTCCTTTAGAGCTATGGATTTCTTTCGAGTATCACCTCCTTCACGCTCTTCCTTAAATTTCATTTCTAGCTCATAAGCGGTGAGATTTCCGATGAGTTCTTCGAATTTCATTTGTTTCAAATCTTTTGATTCTTGAATGGCAGTCACTTTGGCTTCAAAACTTGTGGAAGGACTCTGAGGATTTTTCGGACTGTCTCCAACTCTGTGTATGATTTCCCAAGAGCTTTTAATTTGGATATGATATTGGAAAGTCGTCCATGCATCTTTTTAATATTTTCTTCCTTTGCCATTATGAAATTCTCGTATTCACTGCTTAGCATGGCAAGGCGAGATTCTTTGACTTGAGATGTTCCTTCATGAGTCACTTCTAGTGTGTGCCATATTTCCTGCGCAGTTAGACAACGTGAGACACGATTAAATTCAAATCCAATGAACAGATAATAGAATTCATAGCTCTAGCATTAGCGTTTTGTAATTTATTTTCTAGTTCTGTCCGTTGATCCATTGGTTTATCTATTTCCTGATTATCTACCATTATAGTTGGTGCTCTATAACCTGTCTCAACAATGTTCCAAGCATCAATGGTTTTCAGAAAAATTTTCATTCTATTTTTCCAATAAGCATATTCACCATTGAACATTGGTGGTCTAACTATGGATTGACCCTCAGCAAAAGCATTATTAAAAGAAGCCATTTTAAAAATTCAACTTTTTAAAGCAAAAATTGATTTTTGAAAAAAATCAAAATTTTAAAACCAAAAACCGACTAATATTCCTAGCTCTGATACCACTTGTATGATCGATTTCACCATAGGGGGGTGAATAGGGTGACAATATTAATTTTAGAAATTAATTGTGGAAGATCACAGAATAATAGCAGCATAGATCACAGAATAATAGCAGCACAGATAATAGGAGAACAAAATGCAGAAATAGAATGACACAGAATTTACCCAGCTTCGGCAAAACCCTGCCTACGTGCTGCCCCCAAGGTTTCTACTAGAAATTAAATAGTCACATGCTTACACACGTAAACTCGCGACACCCGCTACTGACTAACCTAACTCTACGCTCAAAACCCTGCCACAACTCAGACACTGAGTTGTGAATTCTCAAACTACGCCACGTAGTTTATGCCCTAGTCACACGACTAGAAAATACAACGGTTTAAAATTTAAAACCAAATTTAAAAAGCTATTTAAAAACAAAAGAAAAAAACCCTAATTAAAAATTAAAAAGCCTTTATAATAAAAGAGAATAAGAAAGACGGCCCTTTATATTTTGACCCGATCCTCTTTGCTTCGTTCCTTTGTGAAAATGGTGGGCTTTCCTTTTTCGTTATTCTTCAATCGGTAATTAGGGCTTTTTGAAGCGCTTGATTTTAGTTGATCAATACGCGAGAGTAATTGCGAGTAGCTTTGATCGATTGTTTCTCGTTGCTCACTTTGGCTGCTTCTATTCGATGGAGTTCAACATCGATTTGGTATGTGATTTTTGTTTATGCTATTCTGTTATGCTTGATTGAATTCATATATTCTGCCGATGATGACTTTTTAGGCTTTTAATGCTTAAACTCGATGATTTCTTGAACTACCGATGATGTTGCTTATATATAAATCGATGCCCTTACTTCACTGTCATTGTTTTAGCTTGAAACTGTTCGATCCTTCCTTGTTCATTACGGCAACTACTTTCCTATTTTATTTGGATTTGATTTTTGACTTTTTCAATTTGTTCCTGCGTTGATTTCTGACTTGGTCAAAATTCGATGTTGATTTGTAAATTCAACTTATTTTTTCTGATGACTTCGGTCTTGACACTGTGTATGCAAATCCACGACTTCGGCCATTTTGATTTCTTAAAATACAACCTGGTGGTAACGTCGAACTGCACCATCTGTTCCATTATGATGGATTCTATTTCTTTGTTCATATTGTTGCTATGTCACTTGTGTACTAAGCATTTCTGAGTCTTTGATTTGTGTCACTTGATTGCCGAGTCTTTGAACATTGTTGTGTCACTTGATTCTTCTGAAGTTTAAGTTGCTTCAACACACTGCTGTGTTTATTTACTTGGTTGTGTACTTGGACTTGTAGCATTGAAACTGTACTAATGCCATAGTTCATCTTTGTTGTATATATGCTTGCTGCTTGGTCATTTTTGTATGTTGTCACTCCAATGTTAACTGTTGAGTTACTTACGACAGTTTGGGCATTGCCTCCATGTATTTCATGTAGTATTTGTATCACTTGATAGCATCAAGCCTGATCTACTGTTGTCATTTCTTGCCTGGTTCATCTTTGTAGCACTAACTTGATTTGAAACTGCTACAGCTCATTCACTTGACACTTAAACTTGATATGTTTATTTGAGTTTCCTGCATCATTATCTGGTTTGAAATTAATTTGCTCTGTGTCTTCATTTGTACACACATATCTATGTGATATCTCGGTTGCTCATGGTAGTCTACAGGCTTCTCTTTTATACTTCACTTGATCTATACATTCGAGTCTGTACTGTGCTCATTTCAGTTGTCTTGACCATTTTCTTGAGCTTGTACACTTTGATTGCACCTGAGTTGAATCTAGCTTAAACGCTCGGGTTTGACCTTGTGCGCGTGTTGTGACTTTATTTGTGTTGCATTTGAGTTGAACCCGATAATTTGGGTTTGACCTGTGCTCACCTATCCCTGTAAATTTATCAAGTGTATATCGGTTTGCACGGCCATGTGGCATATATAGTGATACACTGTGTATGTCACAAGTTGTTCGTGTATGATGAATTCAAAGTTAAATGATGACAAACAACCCAAATAACCGAGGCAAATATTATTTTCAAAAATTCACATTTTATTTTATACTGCAAAAATATTTCCTTTTCAATTTTCCTGTGTCAATATTTATTTTTGTAGAGTTCTTAGATGTTGGATTCAATTTGGAATGAAGTTGAAGATAAAATACGAGTTGAGTGAATGAGTGATATGTGGTGAGGTCAGATTTAAAAATGAATTTGTGATGTAACTGAATTTGTATTGTAATCAAAGTTGTATAGTGTATAGTGAGAGCTTGAATTTGTACTATTCAAAATTGTAATAGATATTTGTTTGAATAAAAATTCTGTTTGAATTCAAATTCTGTATTATTTATTTTTATTCACCAAATATTTATTTAATCTATGAAAAATAAAATAGTACATTAACAAATACATTTACACGAATATATATATATATATATATATATATATATATATGTTTATTATCATCAAACAAAAATCATATAAACGCATATTCAACAATTTTGTCCCCGAAATCTCTAAGGATAAAAGAATGAATTAAGTGTTTTCGTCCAATATCTATAACCAACTATTCAATCGTCAACCATTCATCCATTGTCCTTAAATTTTTCTAATGCAATTTATGTTACTTATTGAATTAGTGTAGTGTTAATGTCCCTAACTAATGCAAAAGATTAGAAGGTTCACTGATTCAGTTTACCTTCTTTTATGCAATCACATCCATGCTATGTATCGAAATGAATGCTAAAATTCCTAATGGTAAAATATAGTTCTATATGCGTGCGACAATCATCAACCAAATGCAACAGCCATGTGATAAACATCGATTTATAACAACCTTGGAAAATAAAAATGCAAATGCACACACAACCATATGCATATGCTCTAGTGTCCTAGTTAGGCCTATCTCTAAGAGATAATAGTGTCTAGTGTAAGTAATGCATCCATTAGTATCCACTAGCAAACACTTGCAACCACTAGCATCCATCATTCATAACATGTTCTAGTAAATTGTTTACATCAAATCCTACCATCCATAGATTAAATCCTAAGTTCTATCCCCAAAGAATATAAGCGAAAGAACCTATTCAAAACTAAAGATGGAAAGTTGGAAATTTGAAAAATTACTATCAAAGAAATGCGGATATGTGATACGAATTTTCACCAAATCAAATTTAGTCTTTTCCGAAGTCTTTCTAACTATGTCGGAACTAAGGCAATCCCTCTGTGGACTTTATCCAACATAAAGGCGACTAGTGCGGTCTTCCATAAAGAGCTTCGGACGGTGCCACTCCAATGCTAGCTTGAGGACTACCATCTTATTCTAATTCCACTAAAGAAAGATGCTTTTCCCATGCTCTTCCAAAATCAGGAATATCCATTCTCAACCATGCGTGTCTTACAATTTTACCAACTCCATTTTACTGTTCTTTTTTAGTCTGCTCACATGAATCAACATTCCTAGATTCTCACTAGCGTCCTATATGCTTTATGGAAACTCTATTATTACTTCCAAAAGTAATTACTACTGTCTCGTTTATAGCCTTACACCTTTTCTATCACTCTTTAGGAAATGGTTCATGTCTATTCCACTTTTAAGAGTTTGGTTTGGTATTTATCCTCTTATTTCCAAAACCTAAGGCTTCTAAATTTTCAAATCCCAAAATCTTTGTCCTTAAATGATATCTTTATGTTCTTATTAGATTCAAAAATACTCGGTTGCTTAACATTTTATTTTTCTTGATTTGCATCCTTACATTTTTTTTGGATTTACATTGTTTCCCAAACCTAGAAGGAAAAACTTACAAATTCCAAGTCCAACTTATTCCTTGCTTTCTTTTATAGATCTTTTCATTTTTCTATTTGAAATTTCAAGTTCTACTTTGTTAATTTTTTCATTTCAAAAACTTATTTACTTTTTCACCAAACCATTTCCTTTTAAAATACCTTTAAAATATCCTTATGTGTTTTCAAAGCATCTTCTTTTTACACCTAATGGTCTCATACCTTAATGTATTGGAACTGCTTTCTCTTGTAAAAAATTATTAACGCTAAAATCTTCTATGAATCTTTTGAAATAGGATTTCATGTTTATGTGAAATTGCAAGGAACATATTTTATATTTTTTGAAATAAGCTCTATAAAATATGGTGCTCCTCGTACCATGTACGTCTCTTTCATTTATTCCTTGAAACTTTTATAAAAAAAATTATTGGATTCATAGGGAATTACACCATTATTCTTTTCATTCCAATGGATTAAAGTATGTTTAAATTATATTTTCTTATGATGGACATTGGAAAAACTCACCTTTGAAACTGTTTTAGTATATCCATAACCAAAAACATTTTTTTATACTTATTTAATTAATAAGTGTATTCACAAATTGCTTTTATTCTACTCTTGGAAATTATCTTTTGAAAATACATTTTTATTTGGGTTTAAAGCAGCTGTTGTGTAAAAAACTGTTACTACAACCCAAAAATACTAGTCTATAAATTCAATTAACAATAAATACTAATAAACCTCACATATTATGTAAAAACATGTCCTTTGGGAGTCACCTACTATAGAAGTAGCTTTATAGTATATGAAAACATTTATTACAGCAATAAATGTTGTAATCTAGTTTTCGATAATTAATACATTCTAGGTTTTTATATTTAAAATCCTTGTTTACTTTCAAAGAAACTAGTGAGCTATATACACTCTATAATTCTTCAAAAAGAATTTCACCTTTCCAACAAAATTTACATCATACAAAAACCAATTTAAATTTCTTATCATATTTCCAAAAAGATAATTATTCCTTTTCTATTCTAATAATATTTATTGGGTTATACATAAAGTAGATTTTCCTACTTATTACCTGTTGGGTGTGTTTCCACCACCGAACCAATGAAAGAAAGCATCACCGAACCAAAAGGGGGAAGGCCATACCAAACCAATCCACTCTCCACTAACTACCAAATCAACTCACTACCGAATCAACCTCCACCGATCCAATGCCTCACCGGACTAGCCTCCACCGAATCAACTCACCACCAAATCAACCTCCACCGATTCAAGGCCTCACCGAAACAGCCTCCACCGAATCAACCACACCGAAACAATCCCATCTCCTCCACCACCGGACCAAAACGCTAGTCCAACCATCCACTACCGAACCAACGTTGCCAGGCCAGACCAATTCAGCCCAGGCCCACCAGCAGCCATATACATCCAAGACCCGTGCCCCAGACTCACTCTATAAATAGAGGGGTAGGGGCACAACAATGGCAGACAAGTTTGAGAGCTCAAGCACGGATAGAACTTTCAAACAACTTTCATATACTTGTAATCAAAGCTTTGTATTTGTAATCTGATCAGGAAAGGAGAATAACATACAAAGTAGACGTAGGCACATTCTGGCCGAACCACTATAAATCCCTGTGTCTTTTACAGTTTAGTCCCTACTTTTTACATATTTGCGTAAATCACCCAAATCGCTAAGAACAACATAAAATCGACTAAATCATACGACTTGGAGGTGTTTGCCCAATTTTTTTGCAAACATTTTTGGTGGTTTCACTGAGAGCTCGAGCTAGAAGCTTCAACTTCTCCCACTCAACCTTCTTCCCAACAGCATCGCTCATTGCTTGGAAAACATCCTCCCAGGAAGAGGAAAGATGCTAGCAGAGGAAAGAACATCGCAACTAGCGGTATCCCAGATCCAGTGATCAGAGATCAAGAGAATCATCCTGTTCCAACAGCAAATGGAAATCAAGCAAATCCGACAGCCCCTGCTATGGAACAACCAATTACTAGGCAGATCTGGACAAGGTTGTGGCTGAAGTAACTAACCTCTTCGCATCTCAACAAGAAGCCTTGGTGGACCAACTCATGTCACGCTTAAGGGATGTCGAAGAATCCAACCGCAACACCGAATCATGGGGTGAGTCCTAGTCTGGAGGATCTGGGAGGCGATAAAGATCTTTTTTCTTCGAAGAGGCTAACAACAGAAACAACAATGATAGGAGCCGGGCCCAGACTCAGCCCGAGTTCCGACCCGAGGAAACACTTGGAACCGAACCCAACGGGGGAGGTACCAGGCAGGGGTCGGATATGGCTGAGCCAGTCATGCTACCTAACCATGGAAACACTAATGGACGGGGTTGAGCTGGAGTCCAGTCTGAAGTTGGACCCGAGGGAATGCTTAGAACAGAGCCCAACAGGGGAAGATCGAGGCAAGGGCCAACTGTGGCTGACCCCAGCATGCTCCTAGAAGATCGAGGACAGCCACCGAAAAATGTTAGGAGTAATAGACGATACCATCCCTACAGGTCATCTGGACGGAATCAATCCCACAGAGAAGAACCAAACTCATTTCTATCCGCTCTAAGTTCTGATGAAAGGATGGCGCGATTGTTCAGAGAGTGAGTCCAATGGGACCAAAGGGGTCGGGGGATAGGCGCTAGGTTAACCAGCCCCTTCACCTGCAATATCGAAACTGCCATCACCCCCGGGAATGGAAAATGCCAACAATGGAACCTTACAAGGGAACCTATGACCCCGTTGTACACTTGCAGAGATACACACAGCATATGCTCATGAGCGGAGCAACAGAGGGAGTGCTGTGTAAATGCTTCCCACTATTCTTGGCAGATCTAGCTACCTCTTGGTTCTGCCATCTACCCCAAGGATCCATCAGCTCATGGGAAATGTTGAAAGAAAAGTTCATCAGCCAGTTCCACATTCATGTGGAACAACCCAAGGACGCTTATTCCCTATCTAATATCAAACAGAAGCCCGGAGAGACAGTGCAACAATACCGAACCCAATTCAACACCGCAGCGGCCGCAGTCCAAGATGCCGATGAGAAACTTATCCTAATGGCCTTTGTAGTGGCGTACATCCGGATACCAAGTTTGCTAGAATATTAACGAAAGAACAACCAGCTACCTTACCCGATTTCTTTCATGAAGCCGGAAAGTATATGAGATTTGAAGACGCTGCCACCGAAAGGCAGACAGGGCAACAAGCCAAGGCAGCTCATGGCAACGCACCCGCTACAGCAAAGGACGTCGGAAGAAATGACTCTCGAGACAATGCTGGGGGCAGGAAGGGAGAAACGCCTATATCGGTCAGGACCAAAATTTGACGCTTACACTCCTTTGAATGAAACAGTCGAAAACGTCTTCCTGGCCACCTAAGACAAGCTTAAATACAAAAGCCCCCCGTACAAGAAGGAATCAGATCACACAATCAAGTCTGGAAAGTTCTGCCGTTTCCAAGAATCCCATGGGCGTGATACCAATGAGTGCCGTCATCTCCGGGACCTGATTGAAGAACACATCAGAAGGAAGAGTTTGGAACACTATGTAAAGGGTCAGGACAGGACTCCAGCTCCTGCCAAGGAGAACCCAGGGCAACTCCACCCAGAGACAGGCGGAAGAAATCACAACACCAGCGGTTCCAGTCAAGAGAAGATAGTGGTCCATACAATATCGGGAGGACCACACTTCGCCGACAGAAATGGAAAGATATGGAAAGTCGCTTAGAAACAATGAAGACTGCATCAATTCCGTCATGGAAGAACGCCACCCGAAGCGGAAAGAGGATAATGACATCACATTCAGTAGGCGAGACCTAGAAGGAAGGCAGTACCCTCACATGGATTCTATGGTCATCTCTGCCTGGTTCGGCCCAGCCGAAGTTTTTCGGATTCTGGTAGATACTGGAAGCTCCGTAAACATTCTATTCAAGCATGCTTTCGACAAAATGAAGCTGTCAATGAAGGATGTGTCTCCCTGCAACAAACCACTACACGGTTTCACCGGAGACGCGAAGAGGCCCCTCGGGCAATTGGACCTATTTGTTGAAATAGGAAGTCACCCCCGCTCCGTTGTGTGGAAACAAACATTTGTGCTAATAGATAACCACTCGGCCTACAACGCCTTTTTAGGAAGACCAGCCTTGTCTGACTTCCAGATTGTTCTGGCCCCTTGGTGCCTGAAGATGAAATTTCCAACATATAATGGGATAGGGGAAGTAGAAGGAAATCAAGACGCCGCTCGAGATTGCTATGTAACTGAATTTCGCAATAACCATAGGAAGGATAAAGGGAAGGATGCAGAGACTAGTCTCTGCAAGAAAAACTTGGAAGCATAGAGACTAAAGAAAGCCCCTCCTCTTTGATATACCAGTGATCCTTTCAATGATTTAGACCCCAGGGACAAAGAGGAGGAGGCCACCGCCGAGCCTGCAGAGGCCATGGAATTTGTATCTGTAGACAAACACGACCCAAGTAGACTGCTTAGAATCGGGTCTCGGTTAAGAGCAGAATTGAAGGATCAACTCGTTAATTTTCTTTGCCACAACTTGGATGTATTTGCATGGATGCACGCTGACATGACTGGAATCTCCCCAGACGTAGCATGCCACGTACTGAACATCGATCCCACCAAGGTGCCAGTAAAGCAGAAAAAGAGAAGTATGGGGGCAAAACGATCAGCAGCCCTCGAGGAAGAAGTAAAGAACCTATTTGCCAATAACTTCATACGAGAAGCCATCCACCCAGAATGGATTGCCAACCCGGTACTGGTAAATAAGGCAAACGGGAAGTGGCGAACATGCCTTGACTTCTCCAACTTAAATGACGCTTGCCCGAAGGATTGTTTCCCACTCCCCCGAATCGATCAACTCGCAGACAGTACAGCCGGGCACGAACTCTTATCTTTTATGGATGCATACTCAGGATATAACCAGATTCCTATGCACGCCCCCGATCAAGACCACACTAGTTTCATCACTAACCGGGGATTGTACTGCTATAGAGTAATGCCTTTTGGACTTAAAAACGCTGGAGCAACTTATAAGCGCCTCGTCAATAAGATCCTTGTGGAACTAATAGGACGAACTATGGAAGTTTATGTGGATGACATGCTGGTAAAATCGGGAAAGCCAAAGACCACGTAAGCCACCTAAGCAAGATGTTTCAAGTATTTGCCAATATGGAATGAAGCTGAATCCACTAAAGTGCTCCTTTGGAGTATCATCGAGAAAGTTCTTAGGATTCATCGTCCATGACAGAGGAATTGAAGCGAACCCTGAACAAGTCTGGGCTCTGAAAGAAATCAGGATACCTTCCACTCGAAGAGAAATGCAAAGCCTAAATGGGAAGGTGGCCGCCCTAAGCAGATTCATCTCTAAAGCAACCGACAAATGCATCCCTTTCTTCGAAGCCCTAAAGAAAGACAAAGGAAAGTTCGAATGGACCGACGAATGCTCAACAGCCTTCCTTAACCTAATCGAACACCTCTAGAGACCACCAGTACTCTCAACTCCAAATGAAGGAGAAAAACTATACCTATACCTTGTTGTATCATCCCATGCTCTAGGCGCGGCTTTGGTGAGAGAAGACAACCGCGCACAGCGGCCCGTATACTTTGTAAGCAAGAGATATACGAGGGCAGAAGCCAGATACCCTAAACTTGAGAAGCTGGCATACTGTTTGCTGATCACGTCACGGAAACTGCGACACTATTTCCAATCTCATTCCATCAGAGTTTTAACTGATCAACCACTAAGGCAGGTACTCCATCGTCCCGACACTTCTGGGAGACTACTTAAATGGTGCATTGAACTGAGTCAATATGATATCACCTACCATCCTCGCACTGCCATCAAGGGACAAGCCATGGCCGATTTCATTGCCGAATTCACTACCAACGAAGGTAAGGAGCAACCTGAAATAACAGAAGATATCAAGTGGAATCTTTTTGTAGATGGAGAATTAAACGAACAAGGCTCGGGGGCAGGTATTGTGATAATCACCCCTAGGGGAAGGAAGCTGCACTATGCCCTAGGGTTGGAATTCGCTGCCACCAACAACGATGCAGAATATGAAGTGGTGATAGCAGGATTAGAACTTGCCTTAGAAATTGGAGTCAGTTCTTTATGTCTTCATAGTGATTCTCAACTTATCGTAAACCAAGTACTAGGAAAGTTTCAGACTCGAGGAGAGCGACTCACAGCATATCTAAAGAAAACCAAGCTGCTACTCGATCAGTTGGACCACTATTTAATCAAACACATTCCTCGAGAGGAGAACCGAGAGGCCGACGAACTGGCAAAGCAAGCTAACATGAAGAACAACACCATTTCCGGAACAGTAGCCATCTCAGAACAACTAGCCCCAAGTTTCGAACAAGAGGATCTGATAGCTGCAATCGAAGAAGAAACTTGGATGACTTCTATCCGAAAATACTTACAAGATGGCACACTACCCAACGAGCGTAACGAAGTCAGGAAAATCTTGAGGAGAGCTTCCCGCTACACAATACAAGAAGGCATCCTCTATCGACGCGGCTTCTCTAACCCCTTATTAAGGTGTGTTGCTGGAAGGGAAGCCAAGAAAATCTTATCCAACATCCATCAAGGGAGCTGCGGAGATCACACTGGTGGGCAGACTCTGGCAAAGAAGACACTCCGATATGGATATTACTAGCCCACTTTAAACAAAGACGCCTTAGACTTCGTCAAAAGATGCGACAAATGTCAGAAATTTGCTAAGATTCCTCGACTACCAACAAATGAGATTACTTAAATGACCAGTCCTTGGCCCTTTGCAATATGGAGAATTGACTTGATTGGCGAACTCCCGATGGGCCGAGGTGGAGCCAAATATGCTATAGTGGCAGTCACTATTTCACCAAATGGGTGGAAGCGGAACCTCTAAATAAAATATCTTCGGCAAAAGTTATTAACTTCTTGATCAAAAATGTTATGTGCAGGTACGGGGTTCCACTCAAAATCATATCGGACAATGGACTTCAGTTTGACAGTGAGGAGTTCGCCGATTGGTGCCAAGAGCACGGAATTCACAAAAGCTTCTCATCGGTGGCTTATCCCCAGGAAAATGGACAAGTCGAAGCTGTCAACAAAATTCTTAAAACTCTAATCAAGAAGAAGCTTGAAAAGTCAAAAGGCGCTTGGGTGGATGAACTTCCTACGGCACTTTGGGCCTACCGCACGTCTTTCAGAACATCAACAGGGCATACTCCTTTCTCCTTGGCATACGGATCGGAGGCCATGCTCCCAGTTGAAACTGTAGTGCCATCCTGCCGTAGGATCCATTACAACCCAGAAGAGAACGAAGAACTCCTCCACATGTCTTTGGATCTAATCGAAGAAAGAAGAAATGACACAGCACTCAAAGCAGCAGCTCACAAGCAAAAAGTGGTAGCACAATACAACTCCAAAGTCAAGCATCGCAGCTTACAAGAAGGAGATCTTGTCCTCAAGCGAATCTTCCTGCGCCCCGGAACGCTAGATCCAATCTGGGATGGACCATATGTAACTCATAAAGATCTCCACGGCGGAGCTTATATTTTGTCAACAGTGGATAGAGAGGTGTTCCAGAGGGCATGGACATCCAACACCTTCGTCGATACTTTTCTCAACTTGTACTGCCCGTATAAAGTGAATTAACAAAGAGAATCAGTGGACGTAGGCATTTTCGTGCTGAACAACTTTAAAAACTTGTCTCTTTTTTAACTTGTTCCTTTATATCTTGGCTACTTGCTGAGCTTTATCCTTTTCTGTTGAACAAAATCCTGTGTAGACGGCATCTCCATTCAGGGCATCACATCACAACTTCACCTGGACAAAACCTAACAGGTATTATACGAATCTATGCCCTCGCCAATGAGACACTTTTTCTCCAGCATCTCTCTGCTGCGGGTTAACTCATTGCTCGTGACGGCCCTTAAAGCCAACTGTAATGAGCCGATTATAAGCCGTCGAGAAGGCCAACCATAGCCTAGGCAGCTCATTACGGCGTTCGGCTTGCCGGCAACCGTGAACTGATTATAAGCCCCAACATAAGGTGTGGCCAGCCAGGGGCAGTTCACAGTTGACGATCGGCACCCGCGCTAGCCGGCCACGGTAAATCGAATAATACCCACGATTACGGGACACAATGGCCCGGGTAGTTACTGTGCACGATCTCGGCTCCGATGTGTCTTAAGTACAGCTGTGGTAAAAAAGAAAACTCGCCGAAGAGGAGTAAGATGGGTGACAAATCTCTCCAAGACCCACAACTAGGGAAAGTGACTACAAAGCCCGTTTGCCATGAACTTAAGCGCGTCGAAGGCCTTCCGTAATTGGAAGTTTTACTATTTCTTATATTTCCATTTTATTTAAAAAAAACTTTCCTCCTATCCTCTATAACGATCCCTAAAGTACAGGACACAAAATAGGAGACACTCGCTAATAGGAATATCACAACTGGATGACTGATCACTCAGTAGCATTTCATACTCAGTCACACAAGACATTCAAAGCTACCGTCTACAACTAAAACATGAAGGGCGGTACTAACTTTTCTTGTATATAAACACGTAGCTATAATTTATTCAAGCATCACATTAACATTGCGAGTCATGAAATTATATTTTAAGCAAGAACTTGACATCAAACACAATTGAATCACTAGCACATGCACAGCTATATTTCTTATGCAACACATCAAAATAACAAAAACATTCAAATATAGTAAAATCAGTCTAAGTTAAAAGTTACATGCCAAAAATCAAGTTGTTCGCTACATAATTACAGCCTGAAAATTACATTAATGTTTTAAGACTAACATAGACAGCAATGTCAAGTAAACCGAAAAATGTCCAGATCAAGCCAATGAGCCGACTGCATCGGGGCTTCGCCTCTATCCTGCTGGCCCTCCGAGGTCTACTTAACCGCAGGATCAGAACTCCTAGCATGTTGACCAGAGGTAGTTGGCGCTTCAGAGGTCCCACCTGTCCAATTCAGGAGAAGAATCCATTAAATAAACAATAAGCAACCAAGCTATGAAAAGGCTAAAAGGGAAGACTTACCAGCATCTGTTCCTTGATCATCATCTCCCAACTGCACACCTACCTCCTCCTCAGCAGCGAGCAGCCGCATGCCCTCCTTCACCGCCACTTTCTCCTCCTTAGTGAATTGGGTCGTAACCACATCCATTCTGAAGGCCATGCCACCCTCCTTATCCGCTTCAGCCTTGGCCACCTCCAAAGACCTGAGATAAATCCTGGCCATGAATCGGGGATAATCATCCATCCAGGATAAGTTGCCCTGTTTCCAAGTACGGAAGTACATATCCTGGAGCATCTCATCCATCATCCCCTCATTCTCCTTGAACTCCCTCATTCGGACCTCAGAAGCCAACAGCTTTGCAACCGCAGTATCCCTCTCCGATCAGTATCGCGAGCGGTCAGCCTGAAGAGATTTCCTCATTGCCTCCATCTCCTCCTTTAGCTTGGTTTGAGCAAGCTCTACGGCTTCAAGCTTCCCGGATAACTCCTCTACCCGCTTGAGATCTGCTTTCTGGACCTCATCCACCGTTGCAATGGCCATATCGATCCGTTCCTTGCAGGCAGCCTCCATTCTCCGTAACTCTGCTCTGCTAGCCTCCTCCATGGTTTTCTTTAGTCGCCTGGAGGCGTCCTCATGCTGAGAAATCTGGATGGCCTGATCGGCGAGTTGCTTGGCCTGGTCGGAAACCATTAACCGCAATCGAATATTAGCACTCCCGATTTCCTCTCCGGCCTTGACCAGTCGGGCATGATGCCCCATCAGCTTCCTGTTCTCCTCAGCAACCCGGTCGATGTTTGCCTTAGCTTCGTCCCCCATAGTTACAATCCGAGTAGTAAGCAAATCAAGGTCCAGGGACTTAGCCTCATCAAGCACCCATACCATAGGATTGCGAGGGAGAAGGTGCTCACCAGTAGCCTCGTCAAAGGAAATATTATGAGAGCCTAGATCCAGATCCGGATGACCCACAAACGGATTACGGGCCAACCCGAGATGATCTATTGGGGTAACAGTAGGGTTTTCAAACGGATGCGGGGAAAGTATAAACTCAATATTCTCCTCCGTGGTATCCCGAAGAGGTTGAGTTGGGGGCTGAGGACCAGGTGAGGATTCGAACAAGGAACGGCTCCTCTTCCTCTTTTGGATGTCCTCTTCGATGACCCCAAGAAGAGGACGGTAGCCGACTACGTCTCCGGGGTGGTCAGTCGAAGGCTTCGGCTTAGTAGAAGCTTTGAGAAGTTTGTATTGTTCAAGCCGGTGTCAAACATCTGATGTCTTGGCCGCTTCGCCCGCTCCTGGAATAAAAGCCAAGTGTTACAAGCATACATTGAGCTATGATTCAAGAAACGTATCAAGTTAAGAAGAGTAAAAAGACGCTTTTGTTATACAAACCCTGTGGAGGAGTAGGATACTGCAATAAGTCCTGGATCTCATTCCAGGACGGGAGCTGGCCATAAAGTATTCCTAAATCCTTATCATAAATGGAGTCGTCAAGAGTCAAAAATTCACCTTGAATCGCAGGGGTTGCCTTAGCTGAAATGCTCTTGGAGGATGAATCGGCACCAGTCCCGGCCTTGTTAGCTTTCTTTAGCTTCTCCACCAAGGCCGATCCTTCCTCCAACCCCTCAAAAGCCTGGCGGAAAGCATCATCTGTCCACTCTTGAATCTCCCCTGCTTGCCCAGAGGACAAAGCCCCACCGCCATCACCGCTCTGTCCTTCGCCACCATCATCATCATCACCTTCTCCATCACCTCCGCTCTCCTCCTTGCCTCTTTCCTCCTCCCCCTCTTCCTCCTCCAGGATGTCTGGACATGTGCTGGGGGAGGGTCCATCGGACTTCTTACGCTTCTTTCCCCCGGCAATTGGAGGTTTTGAGAAGGGTTTCCTTTTGCTACTCTTCGCCGTATCGCCTCCTTTAGCCTTAGCAGCCCTCTCCTCAGTTGTGTCTCTCTGCTTGACCACAGACTGACGTGGTAGAATCAAATTGTGCCCCAGAAGAGTAGCATTCTTGATCAAGTAAGAAGCTGACCTCTCCCTTCCCGACATGGCTTCTATTTTCACAGCCATCTGAACAAGGCGATCGTTCTCCACAACCGCAAAGCCACCTGTCGCTAGAAAGAAATAAAAACACATAAGAAGAAGCATTGCAGTCAGAACGTAAATTATAAACAAGCTTCAACTCACAGCCAGAGGTGAAGCGACGGATAGAAACAGAGTCATCCTTGATGAAAAACCTTTCCTTCTTGAACATGCTGAACTTCGAATATAAGTGTAGGACCGTCTTGAAGGACACGGCTGATTCTAAGCTAATGTAGGGAGACCCCTTCTTGTAGCTTCTCAAATTGTAAAGGTACCGAATCTCCCGGTTGGAGGGGGACGCCCGTACTTTCTCTGGAAGATGATAAATAGACTCACCAAGATAGCATAAGAGTTGCGCTGAAGCTGGAAAGGGGCCACCTTCAAATAGGTGATGAAGCTGACTATCCAAGAATTGATTGGAGGAATGGCCCCACACATACAATGGTACCTTCTATAAGCAAAATATCCTTCAGGAGGGTCATACGGTATAACTCCATTCCCTGGCAGCACCATGTGTGCTCTGTCAATCCCGAAAGAACGAGATATAACTTTAACCTGCTCCTCTTTAAGGGAGCTAGGAAAGCAGTCAGGTGGCGAGTTCAGAAGCTCCCGAGGGCCGTACCCATCTACTAGTGATCTCGGGGGAGGTCCATGACGTCTCTATCCTGACTGAGCTGGGGGCACTGTGGAGGACTCTTCTCTGTCCTTGGATTTCTTCTTACCTGATCGAGTTTCCACTTTATGAGACATTTATGTGCAAACACAAAAAGTGCGTCGTTAGAATGAGGGAAGTAAACAAGCAAGTGCATGAAGTCTAGAATTTCATTTATAAGTTAAAACATAAAAGGCATAAGGATCATTCGGCAATCATACTCCCCATGGTGATTCGGGAATTCAAGGCCGAAAGATCATTCGGTACTCGGAATCTCCGGGTTCATCCGATAATTCAAGTATTTAAGTTCATTCAGTACTCAGAATCTCCGGGTTCATTCGGCAAGTCAAGCATTTAAGTTCATTCGGCCCTCGGAATCCCCAGACTCATTCGGTAGTCCAAAAACATAAAAGCCATTCGGCGAGAGAAGGCTAAATCACCTGATTCCGTAATCTAACGTTATTCGGCAGTACGTTTGATTCGGCAAGATAGAATATGATTCGGCTATTTCAGTTAGTAAGGAATGACGAAAGCATATGGCCCATACTTATAGGCAAATAGACACGACCGGACCGATTGGTTCGGCACTCGAGACCGAATGAGAATGTCAAAGATGAATGGCCTAAAACAAAGCACGGCATATGCTGACATATGCCCCACTTTGGGGGGCAAATGTTGGGTGCGTTTCCACCACCGAACCAAAGAAAGAAAGCATCACCGAACCAAAAGGGGGATGGCCCTACCAAACCAATCCACTCTCCACTAACTACCGAATCAACTCCCCACCGAATCAACCTCCACCGATCCAAAGCCTCACCGGACCAGCCTCCACCGAATCAACTCACCACCAAATCAACCTCCACTGATCCAAGGCCTCACCGGACCAGCCTCCACCGAATCAACCACACCGAACCAATCCCATCTCCTCTACCACCGGACTAAAACGCTAGTCCAAACATCTACTACCAAACCAACGTTGCCAGGCCAGACCACTTCAGCCCAGGCCCACCAGCAGCTATATACATCCAAGACCCCTACTCCCAGCCTCACCCTATAAATAGAGGGGCAGGGGTGCTACAATGACAGACAAGTTTGAGAGCTCAAGCACGGATAGAACTTTCAATCAACTTTCATGTACTTGTAATCAAAGCTTTGTACTTGTAATCTGATCAGGAAAGGAGAATAACATATAAAGTGGACGTAGGCACATTCTGGCCGAACCACTATAAATCCGTGTGTCTTTTGCAGTTTAGTCCCTGTTTTTTACATATTTGTGTAAATCACCCAAATCGCTAAGAACAACATAAAATCTACTAAATCATACGACTTGGAGGTGTTTGCCCAATTTTGTGCAAACATTACCCTAAGTGTATCCTTTCTAAAACTTGGAAATCTCGTTTCCTTAATTAAAGTCTTTTGTTCCTATACTCTAATTTATTCTAAGATACTACCTTTAGATCCACTTATATGAAACAACCATAATTTCTACAATTATAAACACATGGGCTTTCTTCTTTTCTTATCAACTTAATTTATTGTGCATCTCTAATCTTTGCCTAACTCTGTTTGGATTTTCACAATCTGAACCTAAATTTACAAAATCATTTCTCAAACTCTTTCCATGTGTATACCTTCCCTATGACCCAAGAACATGCTTCCTTATGCCAAAAATGATACTTCAAGGACTTTGCTTCAACTGAAGAATGCTAGGTGTACGAAGGACCTCCTCGAGATGAACAGCATGCTCCTCCATACTCTTGGAAAATACTAATATGTCGTCCACGAATACCACTACAAACTTTTTAGGACGTCTCTAAAAACATGGCTCACCAAATTGACGAAATAGGTTGAGGCATTGATTAGCCCAAAAGGCATAACCATCCACTCAAAGAATCCATCGGGTGTCCTAATGCAGTCTTATTAGTGTTGTCATCAGTGACCTTAGACTGATGAAATCATGTGGTTAAATCAAGATGGGAGAACACAAAAGAGCCAACTAATTGGTCAAAAAGATCATATATCCTTGAAAGTGGATAACGGTTCTTCTTTTTGAGCTTATTTAATTCCCTATAGTCCACGCAAAATCGAAGAGAATCATCCGCCTTAATAGCAAAGACGACTGGCGCTCCCCACTTCGATATGCTCCTTCTTATAAACCCTTTCTCGAAAAGCTCATGGATCTACTTACTCAATTCCTTCCTCTCCCTAGGTGCCATAAGCCTTACAGGTAATGCTACTGGCTTAGCATTATTTGTCAAATAAATCCTAAATTCAATCTCTCTCTTAGGGGGTAGTCCCTTTACTTTATCAAAGACGTCTGGAAAATCTCTAACGAGAGAAACCGAATATAACACTAATGGTGATGGATCGAGGGAATAAAGGAAGCTCAACATAACTGATCCTTTTCGATCGCAAGAAACCTCGAGAGTCCTAATGCTACATGCCTCTAGTCTAACGACTCTCTACTCATAATCTAATATAGCTTCATATATGGATAGCCAATCCATTCCTAAAATCATCCCATACCTAAAAAGTGCCAAAACATAGGCACCACAATCAAATTCTATGCCTAGGATAAAATTTTTCAAACCCCTACAAACCATAAACAAGTGTGCCAAACCTCCTAAAGGGTTTGAAACAAAAATGGGATCTACTAATAAGGAATGTCTAAGTGCAAAAAATCTACTAGGTGGGTAGAGATGAAAGAGTGTGATGCTCTAGAATAGAAAAGAGTCCGAACGAGAAAATAAAAAATTGTAATCAAATTTTCCTACCTTGATTTGGTAGGCTGTTGGAAGGTGCTCTATCTGAAGTTTTAGTCTGTGCTGCAGGTGCACTCGCTGGCTGCCCCATTTTCCAAGGACAATTTTTTTTTTTTGAAATAGGGTTCAAATTTTCTATTGAAACTATAACAAAATTCAATACAAAAGTCTTTAGGCAATCAGTATAAATCTGAGCAAATTGCAATCAGACTAAGCCTAATATCCTTCCTAAAGTAAGCCCATCAGGCAAAAGATTCGAGAGAAGTCTCGGACCATATTTGGAAAGCAAACACTTCCGTTTGAGTTCATTCATTCATCTCAAAAACTGAATATAACAAGAAACATTAATGGTTGTCTCTGATAAATTCCATGATGCGTTTCTGTCTCGAAGAAATTTTGATCTTCTACATCTTCTGCTAGATTAAGTCTTCTATCATAAGTAGTTCCAGCTGCTAGATTCTTCTCAAAATCAGATCTAAGCTTCATATCTATGTTTCTTCCAGCTAATGGCAGCGAATCCAGCAGCTAACACCTTCTCAAGTCAAAAACCATGAAGAATCTTTACAAGATAAGTCTCCGTTGCCCAAAAGTTAAAGTTTTTAGCCTTGTTTGTAAAGCTAACAACTTTTTTTTGCTCCTAGGTTTATCGAGGCTGTCACTATGTCAGATGCACCAAGAATCTTGAATTATCCGATCGGGATCTGCAAAACTTTACGCTTTCTGTTGTATATTTAATTTGTCATTGTTAATAATAATGTAATTAATTGAGAGAAAGGGAGAACCAATGTAATTTATACAGGAACCTGAGAACTTAGAGCTAGGAATCAGAAAAGCAAGAAGGTATCAGACGAGCAGAATCAAATGATAATGTAGATGCACCCCAATTCAGCATTGGGAGGTAAATCCCCTTTTCTGTGCTATAGTATCATTCATGCCGGTGATGTTTTTGAAGTACTTTGATTTTTTCATTCTGGTGTTCATTGTTTGGTAAATGTTTTTACATATCTGCGACCTTTCAGTAAACTAATTTTGGAAAATCCTTTCATTCCTTTCTTTCCAAATATGCCAAACACAGACAGACAATGATAGTTGAAACAGATCTGAGTTGAGGTTTTTTGAATTTGTGATGGAAACTATTTTCTGTAAATCTTCTTTCAGAGAGAAAGAAAATTGACTGTCTGGTGAATTGAAAAACTTTTTTGTGTTCCAAAGCCAAATGTTTTTAGTATAATTACACTGAAAGAATAGATGGTCTGTAGTTTCAGTGTGAATGTTACAAAAAACACAATTAGAGTCCACAATTATCTGTTTTTGGAGTAATTTATCTTTGGTCAGTAGATAATCGTTAATGGCTTTAAAAAGGCATACCGCCATTTTTGGAACATGTATTTTGTTCCAAACCAAAGATGACCAAAACTTAACTTCACAACTGGTTCTAATAATGTTCCAAACTTTTTTAAACTGGTATATCCCATCCTTTGTGCATTTCCAAGACCAAAAGTCTTTCTCCCGTTCGTAGTGAATTTTAACTCCTTCTATTTCTGCATGTATTTGGAATAAGAAACTATATGAGTCCCATTTCCACTCTCCTTTCTTAAAAATTTTTGAAAGAGACAAATTCTCTTTTCCAGTTCTATACGCTGTCCCCCTTACAATTTGTTCCATAATGGAACTACCATTCAACCATGGGTCAAACCAAAGAGAAGTTGTTTTTCCGTTAGCAATGTTAAGAGATAAGCATTTTAGAGCGTCACGTCTATTTTTCAAAATAAATTTCCACACTCCCGAGTCATCCATTCATTGATTAATGTCCCAGAAGCTTTTATGACCTATGTATTTACAGTTCATGAACTTCGCCCAAATACCTACTGTATTAATTACCTTCCATATTAATTTAATATATAGTGCTCGGTTCATTTGTTCTAGATTTCTCAATCCCATTCCTCCTTCTTCTTTTTGTCTACACAAAATCTCCCATGGAATTTTACTGCTATGACTTTTCCAAAGAAAATTGAGAACCAAATGTTTAATTTTGTGAATAGTAGCATCTGGAAGACAAAAGCATTGCATCCAAAATTGAATAACAGGATAAATGGTAGATTTGATGAGTTCTAGTCTCCCAGCAAGACTAAGCATTTTTGTTTCCCATCCACTAATTCTTAGCTTGATCTTCTCTATCAATATAGAGCAATCTTTATCCCTCAAATTAGCACTGGACAAGGGGATACCCAAATATCTTATTGGGAGTTCCGCTTGTTGGATATTAAGGGTCGTACTAATATCAGTACAGCAATCCACCCATTTTCCAAAGTAAACATTGGATTTCTCACAATTTAATTCCAATCCAGTAACTTTCTTCATGGTCTTAAAGACATCACTGATAGCTTTTGCCGTTTGGGCATTGGCTTTAGTGAAGACAATAATGTCGTCAGCGTATATGAGATGAGTCAACTTGTTGTTAAAGTCAGAAATTGGAGAAATCTTCCCTACCCTAACTTTATCATCCATTAATAGAGTAAAATATTCCAATACCAGAGTAAATAGAATTGGGGATAGTGGATCGCCTTGTCTAAGGCCGTTAGAACTTTTGAAATAGCCATGCGATTCCCCATTTGCAATGATAGAAAAGACTGGGGTCGTTATAATGTTGTCTATAATTCTCACCCATTTTTCGGGGAATCCCATACTTTTTAGCATGTGTATAATGAAAGACCTATTAATGGTATCATATGCTTTCTTTAAATCAACTTTGATACACATATATTTATTATCCTTTCTTCCGAGGCCCTTGATAATTTCATGGGCAAACAAAATTCCATCCCCTATAGATCTATCTATTATAAATGCCATTTGATTATGGGACACTAACTTATCCATAAAAGGGGCCAGTCTGTTACAAAGTATTTTAGTGAAAACCTTGTATATAGTGTTACAACATGCAATAGGTCTAAAATACTGAATACAAGTAGAATGATATTTTTTAGGTATCAGATGCAAAAACGTATGATTCCATTCTTTAATTATTAAACACTTAAGAAAGATATCATTCAAGGCTTTGAAAATTAATTCCTTAGAAAGATTCCAATGTATTTTGAAAATTTTCGAATTAAAATCGTCAGGGCTTGGAGAAGTGGTGTCTTTAATATCCCATAATGGAGTCTTGATTTCTTCCAGGGATATACTATCGTTCAAAAAATTAGCACCATACTCAGAAATGATCGTTTTACAAATAACTTCTGGGAATTGGTTACACATAGGAAGGTTAAACAGTTGTGAATAGAATTCAATAGCTGTTTCCGCAAACTTTTCTTCCGAGATCACACTTCCATCAACTTCGATTCTAGTCAAACGCCTTCTACTTCTTCTGTTAGACATTTTTGCATAAAAAAACGCAGTGGCCTCTTCGCCCATCATCATCCAATCGCACTTAGCTTTTTGTTTGGTATCTAGGAATTCTTTTTTAAGTGCCACTTCCAGCTTAATTTTTGCATTTTGAAATTCCATTGCTAAGTTATGATCGTTATCTGTTTCCAGAAGTTTCTGAAGTCTTGAACAATTCTCTCTCTGAAAGTTGACCTCTTGTTTGGTATTACGTTGTTTCATACTCCATATCTTGAGCTATGTTTTGATATTTTTGAGAGTGTGGATGAGTTGCTATAAAGGTCTGTCTTCAGGATTAGAAATCCAAAAAATTTCAATCATGGGGAAATATTCCTCATTTAAAGGCCAATGATTCATATATCTGAAAGGTCTGTTCTTATCCCTAGACTTGGGAACTAGTGATACTAGGATTACATTATGATCACTCACTGAAGGAGGCAGATATTCAGCTGATAAATCTGGAAAAACATTGATCTAGTCTAGATTAGCAAAGACCCTATCAATCTTAGAAAATATATTTCGACTTGGACCAGACCACCAAGAATATTCATAGCCTTTAATGGTTATCTCATTAAGGCCTGTATATCAGGACATATCCTCTAGTTCAAACAGATTACCAAACGTCACTGGATTGCCTCCCATCCTATCTGAGGGGCTATTTATGCAGTTAAAGTCTCCAAGAACCATCCATGGTCTGAAAATGTTCATAGCATCCTCCTGTAAATTTTTCCATAGTCTTTTCCTTAGGGATGCATAATTTTGAGCATAGATAAAAGTTAAGTTACATTTGAATTTTTAGGTATTGATCAGTTCTATGGATATGTGTTGATCACTCATACTGATGTAGCTAAAGTCCCATATATTTCGGTCTACTAGAACAAGGATTCTGCATTTAAAATAACAAGAAACATTACTTATTATTTTCCATTTTTCTTCCAGCGCTCTTTCTAACTTCAGGATATCCCGATACAACAACTTATTTTCCAGAACACCAAAACAACTTATATTATACTTATCAATTAGTTTTCTCACTTCTCCCATTCTGTTGGAGTTGTCAAACCCTCTAACATTCCATCATGAAATCGACATTAAGTTATCTTGTTGTTTCGGGTCCTCAACGTCCTGGGGGATTCACCTATGCCTTCGGTAGCAATGCCTAGTTTCTTAACCCACTTAGGGTTCTTGCGAACAAGCTTTTCCTTTTGTATGTTCTCAATTTCTATTTCATGAGGTTTGGGCAATTGATGTTCCTCTTGAGTTGCATCTACATTATCAAATGTATTCTGTTCCTCTATGACTTCTGTTAATCCTGAGTCCTGGCCTTGTTTTTCTCGTACCTGTATATCATAACAAGGTTTAGTTCCTCTACTATAATTAACATTATTAGTTAAACAATCATCAATACAAATATCACTAGAAAGCATAGGTTTTGAAAACGAAAGAGTATCCGTTATAATCAAAGGGCATTTGAGAATAGAAATATAGGGCGAAGGTGACGTCGGAGATGCTGTGCTTTGATCTCCAGTTGCCGGCTTGGAAATTATCTCAGAGGAGTGCAAAACGCAGTTTGCTGTATTAGGTGAGGCGTCAGATCTGACCACTTCTTCTGTCTCCAACGAATTAATTTCTACCTGGTTTATATCCAGAGACCCATTAGTAGGAGGACAGTTGGCATTTATGTTTTGATATTCTTGGCATGATTGTTGTACAGTTTCCGTCATACTATCACCACTTGGAACCTCCGCCTCATATTTCTTGGTTTCCTCTTTAGATGAGTGGTCATCTTGCATTACTTCAGTATTAGGGGAAGCATTGGAACAGTCATTTTCCGATGGTTTCTCCAATTCGTTAGTACTATCTTTAGCTCCTTCCTCCCTCGCCAATTCTCGACAGTCGTCAATGCTTGGAGCTTTATGTCTTTCCTTATCTGATTCATTAACTTGACTCGGTTTAGGAACCCAAGTTTTAATCAATGGGCATTCATCTGTTACGTATCCGAAACACACACACTTGCTACAAATGGGAGGGGGATTCTCATATTCCACTTCCTGAGTAAAGCTCCTCCCATTAACATCCATACCTTCAATGATTTTAGGTAAACCATAGGATGTGTTAACCTCAATCATCACTCTAGCATAGGCTAATCTAGTTTTGTCTTTTGTAGCCTCATCCATCTTAATTGGAACCCCTATTGTGCTTGTTAAAGAACTGATAGCCTTATTACCCCACAACTTGAAACTTAAACCAGGTAGTCTAAGCCACATAGGTAGAGATGTAAGCAGATCTCTATCTGTTCTCATGTTTGGGGTCAGTCTCTTCATTATGATCAGGTTGCGATCCATGAACCAAGGTCCTGACTTCAAAATCTTATTACAATCCTCTTCAGAACCAAATCTAACCACGAAGAAGCCGTTGTTCCTTGTGTGAACAGAAAACGGCTTCTGTGTTGACCATACCCTGTTAGCGTATCCTTCAAAAGTTTTAAACCATGGTTTGTAACCAACCACATAGAGTAATATGCATAGATCCCATCCTCCCTCTGCTTCTTTGATAGCTTCTGGCGAAAGATTGCCGATCCTCTTACCATCAACTGTTTTTGGTTCAATAAATTCCAGATCTAGGTTACCTAAATCTCCGACTGCACCTATTTTAACAGCCTCACTATACGAAAAAAATTTGGCATCTTCTGGGACCGTAAATTTGATTTGGTTTCTTCTGGGTTGAGAGGCAAACTGTTTTGACATAGATCTTCCAAATTTAGATTCCTGCACCCTTCTACATGTGATACGATCTGTATTGGTCTGGGCTTTGCTCGAAGTATTACCCCCCAGCTGCAGCCTAGATTCTGATACTGAAGTTGGGGCCTTGCCCCTTTTCCTTCTAACCTCCTCCCAGCCTTCCTCGTCCCGCATAAACCCCATGTATGGCGTTCCAGTTGTGTAGAGTAAGGATTGAAGAAAGAATGTGGAACTAGGAATCGTACCCTAATTCTGAAGTTTCAGAAGAGAAAGAATGAAGAAAGGTAGAAGATTCAGTAGAAGAAGAAGGGAGAAACCCTAGTCTCCAGATCTGAATTGTTAAAGGTAAATGTTAAAAAAATTGTAAGAGCATCTTATAGTCTTACTAAAGTGACCAAGCTGTCCACGATTGAAATACCCTTCCTTCATTCCCGCATTCTTATAGTCTTTTGCGTAATGACCAATCATTCTACAATGCTTACATTGCCTACTTTTCTTGATTTGCTTCTGAAGTCCTCCCTCTTTCCTCTTGTCCTTATCCTTCCCGTCCTTCCCCTGCTTCTTCTTAGAGCTTGTAGGAACCTTCTCAAGCTCTCTTTTCTACTGCTAAGATGCAAGTTGAACTCTCTGTTGGTCCATTAAATCTAACCGCCTAAGCCTTTGCTCCATATTCTCCAACCTAGCTCGTGTCTCCTCGAAATCCTCCGTGCCAGAAAACGTTCCGCCCCCTATACTAGCGAAGTTATTGCATAGCTTAGAAAAATGGCTGGTGTAGGTGGATCAAAGGTATTTCCACCTGCCGGTGTTGCATTGGGCATATGCCATTGCACTTCTGATACCATAGCTCTACGGAACCAGTCAACCATACTATGCAAAGAGAAAGGAAATTAGGCTTGAAATAATCGAAAGAAGGTTGAACTGGACTTCGAAGGGATTTTTATAAAAACTCTTTTATACTTGAAAACTATCTCTAAGAGTTCCTTGAAAAATACTTTTAAATAAGCTATTTTGAAAAATAATTTACCTTTTAATATAAACTTTAGGAATCCTGTAACCTCGCTTTGATACCGAATGAAACACCTCACACCACTTAGTAGACCCAAAAGGACAAGCTATAAGGCTTAGTGCGTTGTAAGTATAAACTAAAACTAGCAGAGAGTAAGATTCACAAGATAAAAATAGGTAAAAACACTAGAAATAATTTAAATAATAACATATTTAGAACATACTTCATAATTTCTTTAAAAACCAAATAAGTCACCAATACCAAATATATCTCATGTCAAAATACCATACATATATGTCTTATGAAATCAAAGAAAATCATAGTCTCAAAAATTAGAGCACAACTACTCCCCAACATGTGCCAGTACGAGTGAAAAACAAAAGGCAGAAATAATAGAAGTGGAAGTACACGGTCGAATCTCCTTCAAAGAAACCTCCCAATAACTACAACCCACTGTCCTCTTTCTTGATTGCCTATGGAGGGAAAAAGGAAAAAATAGAGGAGTGGGTTAGATTAAAGTCTGATTAATGATAATAACTACTAGAATCATTAAGTAAAGTAAAGGTAATAGGACTTTACAACAGTTCTAGTATATAAAAAGAAACAAAGGAAATAGAAGAAGGAATAAGATGGAAATAAATACGAATTAACTATTAAATATGATTGGTTAATTTTGATTGTTTGTACTTATCCTTTATTGCTGTTTTCATTAGGCTGATTCCCTAATTCTATAACTAGGATGAAATCCTAATTCTACCCTTTTGATCGGTCGACTGCTCCACAGTGCATACTGTAGACTAGATGCTATATAACTCCATACACATAAGGTAATGACATCTACGAAAGACGCACAAAGTGCAATGGTGTCTACGAAAAACGCATAAAGTATCTACTATGGACTAGACGTTATATAGCTTACTCCATTTTGTTGGGTTATTAGTCGTTTTATTAAAAATGGCGGCATTTTCTTCTCCTTTCCCGATCACCCCTCCTCCTCCTCATCCTCCTCCTCCTTCTCCTTCTACGTTCCCTCCTTCTTCTGTTTCTTCGTTCCCTTCTATTTCGATCCCTCCTTCTGATATCCCCCCTCCTTCTGAGATCCCTCTTTCATATTTGTCTGTTCTTGATTCTTTGAATTCCATAAATCATTCATCTCTGATTCGAGTAAATCAATGTTCACCATTAACTGTTAATGTGAATCAGGAGCTGAATCATATTCATCAATCAAGATTATCTGAATCTGAGTTTCAGTGGGCTTCTTTATTCAAGAAAAAGCCTAGAAATGCAGGAGTCTTTGTTCCGAGACATTTTGATATTAAGAAAGATGGGGTTCCTAAAATGCTTCCTGATGAGGTGAGAGATGAAGGTATTAAGTATTGGGCAGATCATTTAGTTGGTTTTTTCTTAGATGGTCCTCTATCTTACTCAACAGTGTCAAAGCATCTGAGAAGTATCTGGCGATTACAAGGTGAAGTGGATATAAAATCTGATAATGAGAATTTTTTTTTTAATTTTTCGAATGATCAGGATAGGATAAAAATTTTGCAATCTGAACCAATTTTTATTAAAGGATAAAGGTTCATTATTACAACATGGAATCCTTCATTTGGATATTTCCAGGAACAAGTTAAAAAGGTACCAATTTGGGTTCATTTCTATAGAATTCCATTGATTGTTTGTAATTGGAATCAATTGGTTAGCTTGTCATGTGGGAAAGTTGATTTGCCTTGATGAAAGTACAGAAAGGCAGTCAAGATTTAAATATGCTAAGGCGTTAATAGAAATTTCTCCTGAAAAGGAACTTCCTGATTTTATTGCAATTAAAGGCTTAGGTGATTGTTGTCCACATGTTAGAGTTGAATATGATTGGAAGCCAAAAATCTGTAGTAAATGCAAAGTATTTGGACATGAAACTATGTTCTGTTCAGGTAATAATATAAGGAAAAGTTTGGATATGCAAAACTGTAGTGACCTTGGTGAAAATGAGCAGTTTGTATATAAGGAAAATATGGAACATGGTAATATGAAAGAGAAGGTACAGAAGTTTCACAATGTTGGAATTAATAATAGGAATTCTTTGAAAGCATGGAAGAAGAAGGATATGGTTCAGCAAACTCGTAATGATAATTTGAATGGGTTCAAAAGTTTTCAAATGCCTGATGATAAAGAAAAGATTTTGGAAATAAACTGTAATATACAAAAAGAATCTGGTGGTAAGATGGAATTGGGAATAAAGGTTGCTACAACTAACCCTTTCCAGATTTTATCTGATATTGGTGAAGGGGATGTGAATAATGAACAAATTAATAGTTTCACTGATGGAAAAATTGCTGAAGTAATTGCTAAGGAGTGTTCAAGTGACAAGAATAAATCAGATGACAAATATTCACATGATGCATCCTCAAAAGCCACTGTATTTTCATCTTCCTCTGAACATACTACTGCCTCACCATTTACCTCTTCTAAAGCCACTAAACATGCCACAGAACAAGCCTCTGGACATACTTCTGATCATGAACTCACCTCCCCATATGCATCCTCTAAAGCCTCTGAACTTTCCTCTTCCTTTGTACATACTACTGCCTCCCCACTTACCTCTTCACAAGCCACTAAACATGCCACTAATCAAGTTTCTGAACATACTGTACTTTCCTCCACTTATACCACCTCAAAGGCCACTGAACTCTCCTCTTCCTTTGGTCAAACTATTGCCTCCCCTCTTACCTCTTCACATGTCACTGAACAATCATCTGGACATGCCACATCTATTAACTCCCCTCATGTCTCTGCACAATCTCATAATCACACCATCCCAAATAAATCACCTGATCTATCCTCCTCACTTACCTCCCCTTTTCTTAATATTTCTCCTCCTAATCATTTAATTTTACACCCTCCATGCTGTGCAAAGGATTTTATTGAAGTGCAAGTTACAAGCAACCTAAAAAGGAAAAAAGGGTAAGAAGAAAGTTTCATTCTATGAAACAACAGAAGATCTAAACAATGGTAAAGACTATGGAATTGAAGAAGTACAACCAAGAAGCAATAATGATTCTGAGACTTTTAAAGTAGCTAATTCTCAGTTAAGTGGCTTAAGGCATACAAGGAAACACCCTTCTAATATTATTATGCCCAAGCATTTATGATGTTAAGCAGTAATATAGCATATTGGAATATACGAGGTGGTCATCTTGCATCAAAACAAGCTGAAGTAAAGCAGCTAATTAAGGGTCAGCATTTACAACTTATTGTTATCAGTGAAACAAAGTTGAATAAAATGCAAACAGATTTAGCTTGTAAGAATATTGCTCCAGATTGGGATCATGAGGACAATTTACATAGTGCTCCTTTTGGCAGATTATTGGTTTTATGGAATTCAAAGGTTCTGAGATTGGCAAAGTTGCAAGAAAGTGATCAATTTATTCATTTCAGTGCAACTCTTTTGTCTTCTAATTGTTCATTTCTGATTACATTTGTTTATGCTCAAAACAATCTTGCAAAAAGACTGTCTTTTCTTTCCAATCTTGTTTCTTTATCTCTTACAATTTTACCGTGGATTGTCTTTGGAGATTTTAATTGTATGTACTCAACTGATCAAAAAATGGGAGGTATCCCTCTCTCCTTAAAAGACATTTCTCCCTTGAATCAAGCTTTATTAAATTCATCTCTTGTTCATATTCCATCCTCTGGTGCAGTGTTTACTTGGAACAATAAAAGTAAATGTGGTCCTAGAACTTATTGCAAACTTGATCATGCGTTTTATAATATTCACTCTTTAAATCTTTGGCCAAACCTCATTTGCAAATTCCTAAATCCTTCTATTTCTGACCATTCACCTATCATCTTATCTTGGGGGGAGAAGCCAATTAGTAGGAATCCATCTTTTAAATTTTATAAAACTTGGACTAATCATAAGGATTTTTTAAGCATTGTGATGCAGGTATGGCAGGAGAATTTTTTTGGCAATCCTCTTTTTATTCTTAAGTCAAAGCTGCAGAAATTGAAGGCAAATTTGAGAATCTGGGCAAAAGAAAATTTTGGAATGGGTTCAAAAATATCCGATGGAATTAGAGAGAAATTATTTGTTATTCAGAAGCAACTACAAATTGATAATCTGAATGCATCTTTAGCCAGAAAGGAAGCGGATTTGTCAAATGAACTGCTTGAGGCATTAGAATTTGAAGCTATGATGAAAAAGGAACAACTTCATGAAACTATTGATAAACATGGTGATAGGAATACAAGATTTTATCATAACTCTATCAAAATTAAACAATGTAAAGAAAGAATTACGAGTATATTTGATAGGAATGGAGTTCTAAAAGAGAATGATGATTCCATCAATGGAGCTTTTATTGAATACTTCTCATCAATACTTGCCAACCCTTTGCCAATGACTCCTAACCTTTCACCTGTATTTTCTGTGAAGTTGCCTTTTTTGAATTCTGAGCAAGCAAGTGAATTAATTCGAGAAGTTCTACCTGAAGAGATTAAGATGGCAGTCTTTTCTTTGAAGCCTGACAGTAGTGGAGGTACAGATGGATTTAGTTCTTTCTTCTATCAACATTCTTGGAATATTATAAAGGAAGATGTCAACAGAGCAATTCTATATTTCTTTTCTCATAACAAATTACCAGTGGGAATTAATGCAACAAACATAGCCCTTGTTCCAAAATGTACTAATGCTAGAAATGTTTCTGACTTTAGACCAATCTCTTGTTGCAATGTGCTGTATAAAATTATCTCCAAGATCATTGTAAATAGAATTCAGAATATTCTATCTTCTATTATATCCAACAATCAAGTTGCTTAGCTTCCAAACAGAAATATAAGTGGTAATATTCTTCTTACTCAAGAACTTACAAGAGGTTATGGAATTGGAAGTATCTCTCCTAGATGTTTGATCAAACTTGATATACAGAAAGCTTTTGACTCAGTATCATGGTGCTCTATTATAGCAATTCTTTCTCGAATGAACTTTCCAAAGCCAATGCTTGCATGGATTTATACTTGTATTTCTACCCCTCATTACTTAATAGTTAGGAATGGATGTTCTAAAGGTTTTTTCAAAGGTACGCAAGGTATTAGGCAAGGTGATCCTGTCTCTGCATATTTGTTTATTACTGTAATGGAGGTATTAAATGCTTTGATTATTGAGCAAGTTAATAATGGGAAGTTTGAGCTGCATCCAAAATGTAAAGAGCCTCTAATAACACATCTCTTATTTGCTGATGATCTAATCATTTTTACAAAGCCAACTATGTCTAATATTTCCACTGTAATTGAAGTTCTGGAAAAATTCTACACTATCACTGGGTTGAAGATTAATATTAAGAAATCTCATATTCTGATTGCGGGTACAAATGATGAGATTAAGAGAGAAATAATTACATTCTCTGGACTTAGTGAAATGCAACAAAATGAAAAATATCTTGGTCTTCCTATCATCAAAGCAAGAATAACTACTACAGATTGTATGCCACTTTATGAGAGAATAATTGAAAAATTATTAGTCTGGCCTAATACAAAGCTATCACAAGCTGGGAATTAATAATTGTTCAAAGTATTGCAACTGCCATGGTCAATTATTGGATGAGACACTATATCCTTCCATGTAAACTTGTATCAATGATAAATAGTGCTTTGAATAGATTTTTTTGGCATGGAGATCCCTTTTCTAAAAAATTAATCCCAATTTCATTTAAGAAAATACAACTTCCAAAGAATAAAGGTGGACTGGGGATAATAAATATTAGATTATGGAATGTAGCTGCTATGTCCATTTACTATGACAAGATATTACCTAATAATCAAGATCTCTGGACTCGGTGGGTAATGAAAAATTTATTAAAGGGTAAAGATTTCTGGTCTATCAGTATACCCCAATTGTGCAGCTGGAGTTGGAGGAATCTCTTGAAGTTAAGATCAAAGTTTTTACCAATTATACAATGTAACCCTATAGTTGATAATGAGTTAAATTTCTGGACTACTCCTTGGGCTAAGACAGGATTGAGAATTCTGGAAATTATATCTTATCCTCTGCAGATGCTCACTGGTATTCCACTGAATGCAAAAGTCAAATCTTATATTAGTGATGATTTTATTAATCTTCCTTATTGCAGTTCTAAACAGGTTAGAGATTTATGGCAGTATTTAGAATCCTTGCCACTGAATAATAAAAATGAGAAAGTTCTTTGGATTGTAAAAGGAAAAAAGCATGCAATATGTACTGTATACAAGGCTTTGTTGAATAATGAAAATGTGGATACTTTTCCTTGGGCAGCTAGAGTATGGTCAAGTAAGTCATCAGCAAAGGAAAATCTTTTACTCTGGAAAATAATGGCTAATGCAATTAATTCTAAACAGAAGCTATTGAAACTTGGTTTGCTTAATAATGATGAATGTGTTTTCTGTCAATCCTCCTCTGAATCAAATACCCACTTATTTTTTGAGTGTAATTTTACATTTAAAGTGTGGAATAGATTGCTTGCCAATGGAAATTTTTATAGACCAATGAAAAATTCAAGAATAGAATGGTATAATATCTTTAAGGCAACAAGATGGAAGTGTGCTAAATCTGAAATTCTGTTGATAGTTCTAAAGATCTTTGTTTATGAAATTTGGAGAGAAAGAAATAGTAGAATTTTTGATCAGAAATTTGAGAATGAAGATGTGTTGTTCAGTAGATGCATAAGAGGATTCGAAGAAGGGTTGCAAGGCTGAGATGATTTTAAGTGTATATTGAAATTGTTTTGCTGTTGTGTTAAAATTTTGTTTTGATTTGTAGTTGTATTAGCATAGGATTAGTAAAGCTAGTGTGCTATGTTTTTTCACTATCATAAACAGAAGTTTTGCATGTATTCTCTATGTACTTTTTGGTGATTGTTAATAAAAGGGCAGGGCTCCCTTAGCCCATTGTTTTTCTAATTAAGAAGGCAATGGTGTCTACGAAAGACACACATACTAAGCGCTTGGAACTCATAACGATTTATGACCCATCTGTAAGTCGCATGCATGACCACCACTAAGCTCGCATTACCTGTTCTTCTACCTATTGGGTCTTCTTATTACCTCAAGCTCCAGCATAAGCATGCCTCTCGTCTCATTTCAGGATTTTGTGAAACACCGTATCCATAGAAATAATAGGGCAAATGCTATTGGTATTGTCCCGTCATCCAAACAATATCTAGTTGCACCCCTTTTCCCAAATCCCTATGATTTGGACTTCTACTTGTTGACCAATTAATACCATTATTAACATAAGTGTACCCCTCGTCTCACTTATAGGGAAATGCTATTTGGTACAGGTCCTACTTAACTTCTTTGCTTATTAACTTAGATAAATTATTCAAATAAGCCTTTTTTATTATTCCTATTATCTGTGCTTATTAATTTATCCTATGTCTTAAAATAAGCCTCATCTCTGTTCTGTTTTCCTATTATAACCTATGTATAATAATGCTTATTACTTAACCAAAGGTTTGAGTGTGAAAATAAGCATTTTTCATCTTTTTCTCTTTTTAGTTATAATTCTAAGTTATAACTAAACCAATTTCTTTAATTTAGTCCAATTCTAATATTTACATCACAATTTCAGTCCAGTTCCATTTCTTATTGCAGTTGTTTCATTTTACACCTTATCTTCTGTTATTTCAGTATTCTTATAATTTTACTCCTTATTTTCTTTTAATACATTCTAATCCATACGCGAAGAAGAATGAGACAAAAGAAAACTAAAAATAGAAGAAAATCCAAAGATGTAAATAATGCATAAATAACAGTAAATAAATTTAAAATACTGTAAATAACTATAATTAAACGGAAAAACTATAATTAACAGAAATTAGCTGCAACAACCTGAAAAGAATAGTTAAAAAGAAATAGACTAAAAATAAATCTAAAACTGAAAATAATTCATAGAAGTTACTTTCAAAATTGTAGAAAAACTACAACTATTGGAAAACCTATTATTTTAGATTGCTTAAAAATCTAAATAATTATAATTACTAACATGTGATCTTAAGCTCTTCATTTTTGGTCTTTTGTATCCACTTGAGAGTATTAAAATATTTTTATAAAAAATAATCTCTCCTTGGAAAATTATTCCCTCTGGGTCCTTCATGAAAAGGTGAACCCAAGCGGAGAAAATCTAGATGGAGAAAAAGTATTAGGCCTAGGGTCTTATTTATAGATGTAGAAGTGGATTTCAGACCATTGAATTTGAAGGTTTAATACGATGCAACCATGTCACAGGTTGAATGGGAGCCGTCAGATTGTAGCCTGGAGGACCAGATGAGCCAAAATAATGAAAACAACGTGTAAAGAAAACTTGCTGGAACCAATAGGAACGGAGGAAATTTCCTTCGCTTCCCGTTCGCAGGCGGGTCGACCGCCCTTGAAGCTAGGTCGACCGGCCGGTCGACCTGGGCCTTGGGATCGTTGACCTCTAGGTCGACCTCCATATATATATATATATATATATCATTTTCTTGTTAAATTCATAACTTTCTCATACTAGCTTGGATTCTGACGTTCTATATATGGAAATTGACCAGAAAATTACCACGGACACAATGCTGCAACTTTTTTGGCTCAATTATGATAATTTCATAAAGTAATTTTATCATTTAATTAACTAACGAATTAATTATTATAGCTTTAAATTTCTGGGTTGTTACGCACGCAGCCACCCCTTAACTAATCGAAAGACCTCTAAAGAGCTAAGTGGTTGTGCCCTACTGAAAACAATATGAACTTCCAATTGGCTGCACCCCTCATCCAATGTCTCGATAGTGAAAGGTTCATTGCACTATGTGTTTAACTCTAGTCTTTCTCGAACTCGCTTCTTGGTTTTGATGTTGGCCCAATATCCGCATACGACTATCCTTTTGGGTCCTACCCACTAAAACTTACTTGCAAGTACTAGGACATACGGATATCCTACCCTAAAAATTAACCCCTTTTAACTGCCTACAATGATCCTGCCATGCAAAAAGCAGTCAACGCGTACTCTTTTGATGGAGCACCTATAAACCTACCTCAGGAGGAATGCTCCATACAGAGTACCCTCATGTCCCGTTGAAGTCTCGTACTTCCTTTTTTCCCAAAATAACTAAGTCATACGTGCTTCTTCTGTACTAAAATCTATGATGAACTGCTTCGTTAGGCTCTTCATCCTTTGGGCTGCTTCAGATGCATTTCACTCTTTTATTAGACCCTAAGTTTAATCTTTTATTTTGCGTTTAGTTTACTTTTCTTATTCCGTTGGCTACTTATTTACCCTAATTAGCAAAATCTAATCCCAGCCTCACCTAACTGTTGTGTGACTATCAGTTCCTGACTGAAATGGAATGCTGGGCCACTTCTATTATTTTGCTTATTAACTTAATTTAAGTCTTAAGTTTATCAAAATAAGACTTTTATGTTATTTCTGCTCTATTTGCTTATTAACTTAATTTAAGTCTTTAATAAGCCTTTTCTATTCTTTCTGCTTAATTATAACCTATGTTATAATCTTACTTATAATTGTCACTTTTATTTTCTTTTATACTTTGCACATTATAAATATAATTAAAAACGTCACTTTTCTATTCTAGTCTGTCTTCTTTTGTTATGATACTGAATTCTCTTTAATTCTCTTATATTATATGACAATCTTGGCTTGGGACTACGTCCGATTGCCGCAAATTTACTTATCATAATAACTGCTTTGCTTTTAACCTATTGTCTATGCAGAAAATGCAGATCTAGGTACATTTATGTTTGTAGCTTCTGGTCTTATCTAATAATTAACTTGATTCCTTCAATTCTTTACTTCATTTTCTTATATTCTAGGAAGTGGTTCTATTCTATTTGGTTGGTTACCAAAACTGTACTGAAAATCCATTTCTATAATTTAGTACAAAAACTGTACTAAAATTCCTTTTTTCTTGCAATTACGTTTATCATTATCTTTTAAATATTAATCAATGGATACGTATTCTCTTTTCTAAGCTAATCAACTAATCTACCACTTACTTCCCTATCAAGTTATTAAATTTTCCCTTCTAATTTATTTTTCCCCATTTTGGCATAATTTACTGCAAATTTCTATTTTGCTCTTTTTATTTCGGCTTTTCTTATTTACATCTAATTTCTATAAATCTAGTTTTCTTTTATTTTGGTCAGTATTTGCTAATTCTTCTCTTTATTAATTTATTCATGAAAAAGGAATAAAAAGAATCTAATATTTACAGGCTAAATTTAAACTTTTAAAATAGATGTATATAACTGTAAATTTCTTACTTTTAGGCTTATGCCTTTCTCTAACTGTCAAGCCTAATATTATTTATATTTAATTGGATTATTATTTCCCTTTTTTTCATAAAAATAATAATTAAATATAAGCTCTCTTATACAATTTAGTCTCAGCCTAACTAATTAATGGAATAAATTACTGTAAAAAATATAGAATAAAATTATTTAACATGAATCTATCGATAATATATTGTAAGCATAAAAGATTTATAATTAAATCCACTCACCTGGAAAAGAAAAACTCCAAGTTCCGAATCTGATTTTTAACCAGTTCTATTGTCTATAGCTTGCCTATTGCAACCTATTTGGATCCATAAATTAGGATTTATATGGAATTAGAAATCCGGATTAATTGAATAAAAATAAAATAAATAAACTAGAGAACAGGATTTGAGAACTTTTCCTCATTCGAACGACTTTATTTGAATATCTCTATTTTAGACCTATAACTTCTGTCTCCAACTTGTAATTTAGAAGGTGTAAAACTAAAATAGCTAATTTTTAAAGAATTGGAGGAGAAAGAAGAGTGAGAGGGCTACCACACCTATTTAGAAAAATATGAGTTTGAAGGCTAGCCCTGCCTCTTTATTTATAGAGAGTCAAAACAGTGTCGTCCGTCCGCTTAAAACGATGCAAATCAGGCCGTTCAAAAGGGTGTAGAATGAGCACACATGATTTTGGTTTTAAAGGTTTTATTTATTATAAATGTTTAACGTTTAAACGTTTCCTATTAATTCCAATTAACTCTCATTATTTCTCTGATTTAATGCTCTTTATATCGCACTTCTATTTTGGATTTTAAATGTACTTTATTTATTTTATTATGTTATTTATAAACATTAACTTTTAAACGTTATAAATTATAAATGTTTAACTTTTTTTATGCTGCTCGCTTATTCTAACTTATCACCATCAATTTCTTGATTAAATTCCCAATATAAAATTTCTCTATTTTGAATGTCACATGTGACCAATTAATGTAAATTAATTTCCTCCAATAGTTAATTTGATTACATTGCCTGCTAATGTTAATTAATTACCCTTAATTACTGATATCAATTAATTTAATTATGATGGAAATGTTAATTAATTAACCCCTTCATGACGTGCGTCTATTTTAAAATTCAAATGCGCATTATTTCTAAAATTTCATACACACATATATTTATTTATAACAAATTTATTTTCCTACATTTACATGTATAATTATTTCTAGATGCAAAACTTCGAACGTCAGTAACTTTTTCTGTAACAACCCTGTATTTTTAGCCATTTGAATCCATTATAAGTGCATAGGTAGACACTCATGCCAGACTTGAATTGCTCAAAATGCCGCGTTGTAAATAAAATTTGGCAAATCTCGGAACATACAGTAAATAATAATCACAGAACACAGACATAGAGTAAGAAATGCAGCGGAAGTAAAAGAGATAGTAGTTCATGAAGCTACTATGTAAATATATCAGAGTTAAATAAAATGCAATGGAATAAATAAAGTACAATAGAAGTCTCATGATGATAACCAAGTACAAGCGGAATAGAACAACAGAACTGGAATAGATAAAACTAGACAAGCAGATAATCTCCAGCGATTCCAATCTCCAGAAAGTGGAAATCCAAATCTGTGAATACTCTGGCTGACTCGAGCGTAAATAAAATACGAACACTCGAGTCAGGACATACATACTTATACAATGTAAACCAACTCAAGTGAACTGTAGTAAAAGTACAAGTAACTTAAAGGATGCTTGGGACTGCCCATCCTCTAAGGACCCGTTAACTATTTACTATGTAGTAATATTGCGCTATTATAATAATGTATAATAGTAAAATAAACTTACTTTTAAATAGTGTTAAGGAGTGACCCAATATTCCCCTTAACACAAATAATGCCAATAGTCTATACAATACCTGCATATCTCCTGATCGGGAGACTACGAGAAGATACTGCATAGGTACGACACAAATAGAAACTCATAGTAAAGGCTTGATATGGTAGGTGACACGGCACACAAGGCAATGCCAGGGCAGATATACCAATTACGACACTCGGGCTGGTAGTAACGCAGCAGCCACATACGCCCACCGCGGAACACATTCCCATAAAAATCGGAGTGGCGCCCAAACAATCACAAGTAATAGTATGGTATCGAAGAAATTCGTCCGCTACGATGTCCGACCTCAACTAGCCTGAGACTGCTCCTATTTTAGCCACCTTATGCCAACTCACGGGAGTTGGCTCCACGTAACATAGCATAAGAACGTCACCACCATCCTACTTCATTCTGGAATCTCTACCGCGTACACGGTTGTCAAAGTGGTTTTCGGTATCGACAGAGAGTATGACCATATCGGATCCCGGTCTCTTTGCCAAACAATTGTTATTATAACACATGGTTATAACATTAAAATAATATTTTTATACGTCAAAATAAAATATAATTTCAATCCAAATCTTTATCAAAATAAAGTTTAATCATTTCTAAACCATTTCAATATATCAACATACCATATCTTTCATATTCAAATATTTACCAAAATAAATATCAAGTCATTTCAAATCATTTCAATATATATCCTTTCAAAACTTCCTTTCAAATCATTTTTAATACATAAATATCATATCTTTCAAACTTCATTTTTCAAATCATTTTAATATCAAAATATCATATCTTTCAGACTTCATTTTTAAATTATTTTAATATCAAAATATCATATCTTCCAAAACTTCATTTCAAAACATTTAATATATATAAAATATCATATCTTTCAAAACTTCATTTCAAAACCTTTAATATATATCAAATATCATATCTTTGAAAACTTCATTCCAAAACATTTAATATATATATAATTATCATATCTTTCCAAACTTCATTTCAAAACATTTGTAATATCAAAATATCATATCTTTAAAAAAAATTCATTTCAAAACATTTAATATATATCAAAATATCATATCTTTCCAAAGCTTCAACTTCAAATCATCGTATAAGTTCAAATCCAAATGTTCAACTTTAAATACCATTTAAATTCAAAGATATCATTCATTTATTTTCATTCCAAATCACCTTTAAAATTGTTCATATTTTAATCAAAATAATTCATTTGAATCATTTAAAATTTAAGTTTATATACTTTCAAATCAAGTATTCATTTTCAAAGTTTTAAACCATTCTGAGTTCATTTACTAAGTTAAAACCATAAACATTGAAAATTTCAGCCTTTCACAGCATTCAGAAAAAGCTGCTGTAAGTTATACTTGAAAACATTTCAATTTAAACCATTTAAACATTATAAAAATCATATTTTAGCATTCAACGGTGTTCATTAAATACTCTTTTAATTAATGATTTTTATAAAGCAAACCTTTACAGAAATCCAAATTTTTCGATAATTTCACTTAACAAATTCAATTGTACAATTTTCCCCTTTTTTTTCATTTGACACCTTATTAACACTTACATTTCCAAATTTCCATTTCACAAATTAAACTAAATTTCCAATTTACTTAATTAACTTAAACCTTTAAACAAAATCAAATTCCACATTTCCAAATCATGTTGTATTTTAAAATTCCACTTTTAAGCATTCATTTACTTAACCATTTTAATTGATAGAAAAATCAATAATACTTTATTAAATCATTCAAATTCAAATTTAAATCAAATTATCATATTTACCATTTTCCAAATAAAAATAAATTTTCATTTTATTTATATAACTTAAGTATCATTTTTAACCAAAATTCCAAATTTCCAAACTTAAGTTATATTCCCAAATTCAATTTAACCATTTATTTATTTAACATTTCCACTTATAGAAAAATCATAAATCCTTTATTTAAAACACTTTTAAATCTATTTAAATCAAATTATCATAAATTTACATTTTAAATCACTTAAAATTTTATTTTTATAACTTAAATGTCATTTTAAAAGTCAAAGTCCAAATTCCAGATTTAAGTTCCATTTCAAAAATTCAACTTAAGCATTTAATTATTTAAAATAATTATAGAAAAATCAAAATTTCTTTATTTAAACATTAAAAATCCAATTTAAAAAAAATTCATAAATTTACACTTTTAATAATATTTAAAAATATTCAAAATACTTTATTAAATAACCACGTGCCTGTATATAATTTTCTAACCTAGGTCAAGTGATACGGATATATATCATTTCAACCCGCAATTTACAAAGAAAAATACGGGTTCTATCATTTCAAACCTGTAATCCCAAGTTAAAACAAAATAAATAAAACCCGTTCAGGCCTATCATTTCAGCCCACAACGATTTTTTCCTATTCTAAAGTCTGTTCGGGTATGTATCATTTCAACCCATAGTGAACCTAATCCACAGGAAACTTGCAGTGTGATAAGTAGATATAAATGAATAGTTAATAACATATAGCAGTAACAGATGATATGAAAGGTAAATTAATAAGTTTAACATCATATGTAAATAATCACAGGCAGTTATAACATCATATATAATTCTACACGTTCAATTGTTGTCGCTTCACAATTGCATAAGTATAATATGTCGTGTGAGATTTACTCACCTCTTTTGCTGGAGATATGAATCAAATGACACAAATGGATTCTCAAAGGCAAGATGACACAACAATAGATCCAAGTGGGAAGAGAACCAAGCTCAATGATCTTGTCGTAAGACATAAACAAAACCAAATATAAACATAGATTCGATACTAGATTGAATTGAAAGAACTTTGGAATAAAAAGCAACATGAACACATGATCTTTTGCCTTGCTTTCTATTATTGTTTTGCAAGGCCTAGGGGTGTATTTTGCTCTGATTTGAACAAGTTTTGGCTCAGGTTTGGTCATGTGTATGCACGGACTAGGTAATGGAATATGGTGGAGAAATTTATATATAAGGATGTTAGAGTTTTAAGGCAAATAGTGTGATTTTTGGTCAAAACAAAGGCTTGACCTTGGGGTTATGGCTCGGCCTGGATGCACCATGACTGGTCAGTGGTGGAAAGGGGTGTGTAGAGGTCAGGTCAGAGGAGTGGTGGCGGCTATGGTGATGGTTAGGGTGGTGGTTGAAGGAGATGAACAAGTAGTGGTCAAATAAGCATATTTTTAGGCCTTTGGTTGCATTTTTGAGGGGTTTGGTCATCATGGAGGGCTCGACGTTGGTCATGGCTGGAAGTATAGGTGGTGGTGATGGCAGGGAAGAGGTTTAGAGAGTGGTGGCTGCGGTTATAAAGGAGAGGCCTAGCAAATAGCATGAGAAAACAAGGCAAAATATAAGAAAACAATGGAAAAAGAAGAGAAAAAGAAGAGGAAAAGAGGAGCCATTACTCAAACCTTTCTAGCCATGAAAAATAAAGTGGAGAGGAATTTTTTTATGTGAAATGAATTGAAAAACTCATGGCTAAGCATAAGGTAGTGTACGACCAAGCAAAGCAAGTGAAAAGACAAGAAAATGAAAGGACTGGCAAATGAAAGGTCTTAAGTTAAAAGCTTTCTTAAACTCTTCACATTTCCTTTTCTTTAATTCAATTAAAACAAAATAAAATCAGAAATTTACTTTTATAAACCGAAACCAAGTAAAAAAATATGAAAATAATTAATTAATTTTAAAGAAAATATAAAAAGAATAAAACAAATTTCTTAAAATTCAAAACAGGGTTCAAAAATTACAATTGAAACTTCACTGGGTTTGGAAAAATATCTACTTCATTTTAAAAATATTCTAAAGCAAAATTTGAAATAAAATGATTTTTCAAACATTTTAAAAGTTAAATAAATAATTTAATTTAGATAAAATAGAAAAAGAACAAAAGAAAATGTTTAAAAATTGGAAACAGAACATGAAAATTACAAATAAAATATCACTATCCTTATAAACTTTCCATTTCACTTTAAAACAATTAAATTTCAAATAAATAAAATAAATGAGAAACAAAAAAAAGTAAACGAGAATAAATAAGTACTTAATAAAATATAAAGTTAATAAAGAATTACTTTAATCATTTGAAACTAGGAATTAAAATTATAAACAGAATAGAACTGACATTTGAAAATGTCAACAACACTTAAAAAAATGTTTAAAACGAAAATATATTCATAACATGTTATTTTCCCATATAAATTAAATTATAACATTACATGACCAAATAAAATATTATTTATATAATTTAAAATAAATAATTTTGTTAAATACAGCAAATTGCACTCAATAGTTAAAAAGGCATAACTTTCACATTATAAATTAGATTTCAACGAAACGAAAAGCAGTGTTCTTAAAATTTTATTTACTTTCATAATAAAAGATAAAATTCAAATTTTCAAACTTTCAAATTTTTAAATTTAAAAGTCAAAGTTGACCATATTGACCTAAATACAAATTTTTGGAAAATATTCTTTTCAATCATATTTGGAATTCTAATTCACCTCAAAATCAAAGTTTATATTTGAAATAACAAAATTATCTAAATTAAATAAATAAAATAAAGTTAAATCAAAATTCAATTAAAATAATTACAAAATACAGGGTTGTTACACTCTCCCCCACTCAAAACTTTTCATCCCCGAAAAGTGAAAATGTGTACGTGCTAATATAGTACACACGGATCGCGTAATATGATGTATAACACACAAAAATATGACTAATCACAGATAATAGAAAATTCAGTAAAATAGAAAAAGCACACCAGAGATTTTTATACTGGTTCGGAGCACCGTCCTACGTCCAGTCCCAGACTTCTATCTGGATTTTCACTACCAACTACCTCGCTTCACCCGGAGGAACAGGTTTACAACAACCGAGCAGACGAATGGGATTTCACGCCTCTAATACACTGAGGACTTCAACACTTGCCTCTTACAACACTGAGGACTTCAACACTTTCCTCTTACAACACCGAGGACTTCAACAAAGATGAAAATAATTGTTTGTTGACGGTGTGTGTTCTTGCTAACACTATTTTGTCACTTGTAGTACAAACTTCCTATAATCTAATCCTCAAATAGAATATTTGTATATATGAAGATTTGGAAGTGGATATCGTATTGAATCAAAAGAATGTTAAATAAATTTCAGGATTCAAAAACGATATATGTTAGAATATGAGCAATTTGAGCGCTTGAAAGTATAGGATTGAGATCAATAAAATAGAGATTAAAATAATAGAAATTAGTTAATTGGAATAATGATTTCATGATGTTTATATAAGAAATGAATAGTTGTAACCCTTTGTGAAAAGGTACAAACAAAGGTAATGATCATTGGTGAAGAGAAAGAGAAGCAACCGTTGAAGAAAAGGAAGTGTCTATACGAAAGGTTGCTTTCTGTTTGAAAACGGTCGACAGGTCAAAAAGGACCAGTAGAAAGGAATTTGAATATATATACGTTATGTACACTTGTGCACGTTAACTGAGCATTCTGGGCAGAAACGATCGACTGCCTTGTTTTAACCGGTCGACCGGTTTAGCCCAGATTGCACAGTTAATGTGCATTCATTCATACATATATATATACATATACATATATATATATATATATAGATTAAAAGATTGAAGGTATAAGATTATTTGAGGATATATTTTAACATAAATAACATTACTAACATACCAAATAATCAACCTCTAACATATGGAGCTCTTTGTGTCTCTTTAATGAATAACTTCTTTTTGTCGATCACGGCTTATCCCTTTGTCAGAAATCAAAACTCTATAAAAATCTTGACTCAACATTCTCCCCCCTTTTGATTGATGATAACATAGTTATGAATCTCCCCATGTATATGATATCCCCCTGAGATTGTGTCCTGCATATATACTGTTAGCACAATTTTCTCCCCCTTTGTCATCGACGAAAAGGAGTTGTTAAATGGAGGATGTAAATGAGATTATAAGCAACATAAAACTACTACCATAGATCAAGAGTAACATTCATACAAGATGATACTACACACAAGTCTAGTACGAATTAAAACACGACACTATTTAGTACAAGTGCCAGATAATGTCTTTAAAGAAAAAACTAAAGTCATAAGAACGCAAAAAAAATAAACTAAAAGTGACTTAATCTGACTCCGTCTCACCGTCTTCTTCTTCTTCTCCTTCTTCTTCAACAAGCTGAGATTTTCTGTGTCCACGTTCATGACTAGTTCCCGAGCTTGTACCCTCCTCCGAAGATGTCCAAGCAAAAGTAGGAGGAGCTGGGTGCTTGCCAAGGCCTGGAGCTTGCATTGATGAAGATGATGCACCACATGATATTGCTTCCCATATAGAAATGAAGAAAGACTTAAGTTTGTTAAAGCATTTATCCATTTTTGTATTCATGCGCTTAAGTCGTGCTTCGAGAAGGAATTGATTTCGAGCAATAGTGTCAAGTAATTTTTTTTTGAGGAAGATGGTCGTAAAAGTTTAACTTCCTCAGGTTTAGGGCAGGATGATCATGATGAAGCTTCTTTATGTCCTTGTGATGTCCCGGAAATTTGAGGCAATAATTATTTAATAATTTCATTGATAATTATTTTAAAAATGTGAAATATTGTTTTAATAATTTAATTTAAACTGGAAATCTCTTTTGAAAATTAATAATTATTTAGTTTGTTAAATAATTATCTTTAAAATATTTATAATGTATAAATGTTTATACATTGTAAATAGAAGATTTGGTTTTAATTTTTTTTTATATGTAATAAAGAATATTTTCTAATTATTTTATATAAATGAATAATTTGTATATTAATTAATTTGATTTAAATTAGTATTGTATAATTTTCTCAAGTTTGTTTTAATTTTCTTTCTTATATCTTTATTAAAAAGTAAGTATGTATTTATTTTGTTTTTAAAATAAATATAGTTTAAATTTCATTTTATAATAAAGGTTTATTTTGTTTTGTTTTATTTTAAAATCTTCTTTTCTTTTGAAATTTAGTTTCATATAGAATATTATTTTAAAAAGAATTAAACAAACATTAATATGTAAGTGTATAGTTTTATAAAAAGCTTATATGTATTTAATTAAAAGCTAATGTTAATAAATCACTTTGAACTTGCTAAAACAAAGTAGAAATGTTTCAAGATAAATTCAAATACATTTAGTAATTTAGAATTCTCTTTTAAATATTAACATGCATATGTGTTAACTTTTTAAACTATTAAGTAGACACTTGTAAAAATTTTGACATAATAAGTTAACATGTGGCATTGATTTTAAATCTCATTGTTTAAATTATTGATAAGTGAAATATAGCAAAGCATTTGGATTAAAACATTTTCTCATTTGAAAGATCTGAAAATCAAATTTCAGAAATTCTAAAAACAATCTTCAAGCTTGCAAATAAATTTCTACAAACCATCTTCAATCAAATTCACAAATCTGCAAATCATCTCCACAAGCAAATGCATGTTTTAGAATCTACATTCAACTACAAATCTGCAACCTCTCTACTTAAATTTCTGCAAAAAAAAAATCAATCCTCAAATCTGCAATATTTAAAACCCAATCTACATCTAAATTCTGTGAGATTCAACCTCAAAAAAATCTGCATGTTAAATCTGCAAATCTGAGCATTAGAATGGGTCTGCATGTAATCTTCATCAACAAGTAATAGCATCAAGAAACTCAGCAATCAAAATACAAGTAAAGCAACTTCAATTTCAAACCTGCACCCAGATTTCAAATGCAGTTTCAAGTCAGGGGCCTGGGAATTGAAATCTACATCAAATTGCTCTGCATATAGTGTTCTGCATCTTCAATTTAAGGTGAGTAAGCTTTTTATCTTTTAAAAACAGTTTTTTTAAATCAAAATCAAACATAAGTTAAAGAGCTTATGTTTTTATTTACAGAAAGCAAACTGTTTTAAAACAAACTGTTCTGTTTTGTTTTAAAATGAAATAAGTAAACTTACATGTATAAATTTGTGACACTTGAGTATATGAAGTGAAGATAAATAAATGATGTGGTGATTACAAACTCATGAATGATATGTGTGCATAGGAATGAATTTGCTTATATGTTTTTTTTTCTTATTTCTGGGATCTGCATACCTAGTTGGTTGTGAACTGAGATGTTTTCTTAAATAGTAAAGCATTATTATTTAAATTGTTGCTGTTACTAAACTTGTGTGTAAACAAAGTATGTTAGTTAGTATAAATGTAGTTTCTGGAAAAAAAAATCATGAATTAGTTAAAATATGTTAAAATCTAAAACCTGTTACCTCTGAAATAACTATAGCAGTGAGTATATTTTCAAATAAGAATTGGGATACCAACATCATTAATTATTATAAACAAGATTATAACATTGATGTATGTTAGAAATAAGGAAGTATAAAACAAGTTTCATTTTTTTTAGTTGACTGTGTAAATGTGCATTTCTGTTTGAAACAAAAAAGGAAACTTGAATTAATCTGTTAAGCTAGTGGATATTGAGTGTTTAGGTTCTTCATGCTAGTGGTATATTGAGGTTAGAATGGAGTAAATTGGGTGATATATGATCAGAGAAAGAGAGGAGTTAGGAATTGAGTTCTTTTCAGATTTCAGAACTTTGTTTGAATGTGCAGTTCTTAGTATATTACCATGCTCTCTGTTGCTTCAAGTTATTTGTGGCTTTGGGAACTTGTAGAGGGGATGTAAGGGAAGATATATTCAAGAATGTGTCGATGATGGTGGCTGGAGGTGGTGTTTCTAAGTGATTGACAAGGGGTCTTTGTTGCAGTGTGTACTCAGGGGATTATTAGTTGTGTGCAGGTTGTTGACTCGGGGAATACTCGGGTAGATTGGCTTCTGACTCGAAGCAACAGATAGGGAAACTCGAAGTAAAATTTTGTGTACTCGGGTAAGTTGGCTTCAGAGTTGAAACAGAGAGTATTTGCAGTTTTTTTAAGAATTTGAATGGAGTTCAAATTCTAGTGTAAGGTTTGATTCATATATATGTTGAAATTGAATTCAAATTGAGTTTGAATTCAAAGTTTTTTTAAAATTGAAATATCTTAAAATAAGTTTAAATTTGGTTTTAAATAAATATAAAAAAAATGGTTACAGGTTCAAATCCTGTAGTTTGCAGTTTTCATAAAATTGAATGAAATTATAATTTAAAGATCTTAATTTGATTTAAATATAAGTTAAGTCTGAATTCAAATGAAGTTTTGAGTTCAAGGTTTTAAAAATGAAATTTTTAAATTTAATCAAGATTTAAATTCAGTTTTAAATCAAAATTAAAACAGTTTCAGGTTTTAATCCAGAAGTTTTGCAGTTTTTAGACTTTTGAATGAATTCATGTTTTTTTTTAGTGGATCTTGATTCAAGTGGAAGTAGAAACTGACTTCAAATAAAGTTTGAAATTCAATGTTTTTAAAAATGAAAACCTTAAATTTAAACCAGATTTAAATTTTGATTTTAAATCTAGATAATAAAAACTGTTTCAGGTTTTTTTTTTAAACTCAGAGAGTAATTTGCAATTTTAGTTTAGATGAATTCATTTTTTTTATACATAAAATCTGATTCAAATGGAAGTTGAATCTTAATTCAAATGTAGTGTTGAATTCAAAAGTATTAAAAATGAGAATCTTAAATTTAAACAAGTTTTAAACTCTGTTTAAACCAAGACTAAAAACAGTTTCAGGGTATCTTTCAAAACCAGAGTTTGAATTTAAACAGTTTTTGTATGTTTTAAAACTTTGAACAGATTTGAATGTTTTAAGTAAGTTTTAAACTCAGTTTGAAATCAATTTAAAAATGTTTCCAGATTTCTTTGAAACCCAGTTTAATTTCAAAACAGTTTTTAAAATTTGAAATAAATGAACATATTCAAATGTTTAAAAGTGAATTTGAAAATGAAATTTCATTTCAAATAAGTTTAAAACTTGAAAGAATTGAGTTCCTTTAGTATTTGAAAGTATTTGAATTAAAATATGAAGTGTTGATGTAAATTTAAAAGTTGAAAATAATCAATTTATTTTCAATGCTTAATTTATCAAGTAATTTAGTTTTAAATCTTTCTTGAGTGATGAGTGTTGTTTAAACATTCATTTTTATTTTATGGTTTATAATTATTTTTGGAATTAATGAATCTTTAAATAAAATTTGAAATTGATTCTTAGAAATGTATTGTTTTAATACATTTTGAAATTAAATGAGTCTTTTGATAAGTAATTTGAATATTTTGAAAATATTTAAGATAATTAAGAATTTACTTAATTATCTGATTTGGAATAATGATTTAGATTAATTTTAATTAGAAATGATTTATTAATCTAATCCAGATTTCTTAAGTATGTAATTAATGAAATGTGTTAAATAATAATGATGATAATTATCTAAGGATAATTAAGTAATTAATTAATGTCAATAAATTTTAATATTGTGATTTGTTAAGTTAATTAATTTAGTTTAATTAATTTTAATAAATCATTAGATAACTTTAAGAATGTAATTACTTAATGTAATTAGTGGAGCAGGATTACTTGATGAAGTAATAAGGTTAATTACTGGAATGTAATTAGTAATTTGGATAATTACTTTTGGAATTAATTAAGGAATTAATTAATGATTAATTATTGGTTAATTAATTTATAAATGAGTAATTAAGATAGTTAATTATTAATCAAGGTGTTTAATAATTAGGTTAATTACTAAATGTAATTAATTTTAATTAAGTAATCTATTTAAATATTAAAGATCATTAATTAATGTTAATGATGTAATTAAGGATTGTTCAATTAAGTAATAATTGATTAATTAAGTAATTAATTAATTGTAATTAATTAAGGGCAATTATAATTAATTATAATCAATTAATAAATGAGTAATTAATGTTAATTACTTATAATTTAGGTTAATTAATTTATAAAATTAATTAAAGACTAATTACTTATTGTAATTAGTGAATGATTAATCAAAGTTGTTTAATCAAGTTGAATACTTAGGAAGTGAATTAATTAACTGGGTTAATTAATGGATGTTAAGCAGGATTTAAATGAGTAATTAATTTAATTATTTTAAATTAATTAGAGATGGTTGTAATTAATTTAATTCATTTTAAATTAATTATAATTGTTGGTTAATGAATCATTGCTTATGGATGTTATTGATTAAATGGTTGTGATCTCAGAAATGAGATGATTGTATCTGTATGATATGAATGTTTGGATAACTATGATGGTTTGTGATGGATTATTTGGATGGATGATTATCTGTTTATGGATGATACAGATTGTCTGTTTATGATATGAATGTGATTATCTATTTTGAGATATAGTTTATCTATCTGTATGAATTAGATAACAATGAAATAAGTTAATTGTTTAAAACCCTTAAGTACAACTTGGACATTAAGATGGCGTTTGGTTTCGATGAGACCGGGATCGGGTTTCCATATTTGGAATTCCGAAAACCACATCGATTCCAATTAAACGTTAGGTCGTTAATCCAAGTGGAGCAAGTGAAGACTCGAGGTGTAAGGGCTATACGTCAGTATAACTCTGTGGGTGATTCCGTAATGAGTTTGACGGAATAGTACTTATAGGTTCGAGACGGTGATATAGAGTGCAAGGGTTATTGTCGTTAACTCTGAGGGTGACTCCAATACGAGTGTAACGAGATAATGCCTTCGGTTTCGTTCGAACCCGGAACGAACTTGTATGGATTGAATGCTTTCAGAACATCGTCAGGTGGACGATGAGCATTCTAAGAGATGTGTCCTCTAAAGGTAATCGTAGCCTCAAGCCTCATCAACCGGGAATGGCTAAAACAGGGGAGGTGCAGCAAAGCTTCGTGGGTAGCCCCCACTGGAGAGCAAGATTGATCCCTGTCTAGAGGTCCCTTTTTATTCGGCTTAGTGGGCAGTTGTCAGTGTACACCAACTGCGGGGTTGTCTTGTTCGGAACTGTTCAGTAAGGAACGGGTCCGGCTTTGTGTTGCAGGGGAGTTAGGGTGGCTCCTCGGTACGGTGATCTAGGCCACGTACTGTGACGGGCGGTACCCCAGTAGCCCTGCCATTGATGGAATCCAATAAGTTCCTGTACGGTTTTGATTGTGCCCAACTATGTTGGAACGTGAGATGTAAGCATTCCAGCTATTTCTGTATTTTATTTTGAAAACCCTAGACACTATTATAATATTACTGGATTTCCTATCAAATGTTTTGGTTAGCGTAAGGTAAAAACTTTTCCATGTTTATGTGTGGGAAGTCTTACGTGATACCTTTTGTTTTCAAAGGATTTTCTAAAGTTAAGCAACTTTTATCCCCGTTTACTCACACCAGACCCCTGTCTGACCTGAGTGTTTATTTTCTGTTTTATTAAACTCTTGGGTACTCATATTATGTATGAGTAGTCAAGTGTTTCAGGATTGCTTTGATCGAGTTCTGGAGGAGATAATGGAGCAGGAGGCTTCAGCGTGTAGATATATGTAGTGGTTCCGCTGTGTTTGAGTTGTATCTGTTTCTCTGATGTATTTGGATTGTAATTGCTAGACAGATGTTTATAACTGTCTAGTTTGTGTTGTATTAGCCGTTTAACTCTGATGTATATGATACTGTGTAAAGTTTTATGTGATATATTATAATTTATTCGATTCCGCTGTGAGATTCTGATATTGTCTGTTCTTTCTTTCCTTTCTTTTCTCTTTTCTATCCCTTTCTTTCTTCTTAATGATGCAACTTTCTGGAGTATGGAAGTTGGGTCGTTACAACGTGGTATCAGAGCGTTAGGTTGAGTGAATACCTAGGCTCTGTAGTGGTGTCTTTCTTGAGAGAGCGTATTTGTAATTTTTAATATATATATATTTCTGCCTATTTGTTGGGTTACCTGTTCGGGTTTCCAATATAAGTAATAAAGGTAGATAGGGTAGTGGTGTGTGTAACACAACTACCAATAGTTGGAGTTTGAGTGTTGGAAGTGATCTGCTAGGGCAGTTTGGGTATCTTGTTTAATTTGGCAGTTTGGTGAGAAAGATTTCTCTGATCTCTGAAGGAAATCTTTTCAAGATTCGGAGTTTATTTTTGGAATATAAGCTTGGTGCAGTCGTGTGAGGGGTTTTTCTTGAGTTTGGATCGGTTGGGAGTTCTGAAGCCAGCAATGGTATTTTGAAAACATTAAGAAGGAGTTCTGTCTATATTTGAGTTTGAAACTCAGTTTGGCAGAGTATTTTGAGTTTGGTTTGGGAGCGAGTTTCCCGAGAGATATCTGTCTTTTGAAGGCTCTATTGTGAAAAGGCTGGTGTAGCTTTGAGGTTCGATGAGTTTTTGGTTAAGGAAGCTTTGGCAGCAGTAGCAGCAGTGAGTGGCCTGTTCTTCGGTGGTTCAGAAATCTCTGTGATTCTTCTGTCAGTAGTCCGGGCAGATGGTGGAGCTTGTCCATTTCTTCTGAAAGCTCAGTTGGGTGAGATGTTAGTGGTTAAGAGGTGGGCCACTAGTTTCTTCTTTTGAAGGCTTTAGCTGTTCTGATTTTGTAGTGAGAACAATTTCTTGAGATCTGAACCAGGTGGAATCGCAAAAGTGACTTGCGATAGTTCAGAAGTTCTCTGTGTGATCTTTGCTTGGATTGAAGCATCTTTAGTGGATGTTTGAGTTATCAAGGTGATTTGGTATTTTCTGGATATCTTTGAAGGAATCAAGATTTGCATTCGCATCAGAAGATTGAGTTCTGTATCGACTTGGTTCTTGGAGCTTTGCCGGTGGTTTAGCATTGTAGGAAATTCTTTGAGTATGATCTGTTTAAGTTGATAGAATTTATTGGATCCAGTTTCCTGGTTTCTGGTTGAATTTTTGCTGTGGTGGTTGTGACTGAATCGGATATGTCACTGGGATTTTATGGAATTTGATGAACAATATTCCGGGATAAGTTGATCAAGTTTATACTTATGTTCATCAACAGCATTCACGAATCAGAGTTGCACAGTGGAAGCATGGTGGCGGCTATTCCAGAATAGGAGCATCCGATTCTTTGGGAATTTGAGTTTTGTCTTGGATCAAAGGATTTCTACAGGATATTCATTTTGGATCCGGAGACCTGATTGTTTTATATCTGTAGTAGAGTTTGTGTGGTGGAGTTTGATTGATCTAGAAGTTGAAGGCAGCCCAGGATCAATATGAGTATTGGATCTTTCTGTTTTCTCTTAAGAGTTAAGTATATGGTTTATCTCTGGTTTTAGAATCAGTAGTTCTGTGAGATTTAGGAGTTGATCAGGACTTGTCTATAGTCCTATATTCTGTTTAGATTTGTAGATCTAGATATATAGGAGCTCTAGATCTGTGTTGTGTTGCTAGTTTAGATTCTGTAGGGCGAGTGTCCTGGTGTTTGTACCTGGGAAACTCTAGGGAATTCTATCCAGAATTTTGTCTGGGTAGTTAGAATTGTTTGTTTGAATTGGTTGCTATGATTGCTAGTATTTGGTTGATAGTATATGATTGCTCTTTTAAAATTTAAAATTAGTATGGGATTATTAAATTACCTTTGCTTTTAAATTTCGGGGACGAAATTCTTTTAAGGGGGGAGGAATGTGATGTCCCGGAAATTTGAGGCAATAATTATTTAATAATTTCATTGATAATTATTTTAAAAATGTGAAATATTGTTTTAATAATTTAATTTAAACTGGAAATCTCTTTTGAAAATTAATAATTATTTAGTTTGTTAAATAATTATCTTTTCAAAGATTAAAAATATTTATAATGTATAAATGTTTATACATTGTAAATAGAAGATTTGGTTTTAATTTTTTTTATATGTAATAAAGAATATTTTCTAATTATTTTATATAAATGAATAATTTGTATATTAATTAATTTGATTTAAATTAGTATTGTATAATTTTCTCAAGTTTGTTTTAATTTTCTTTCTTATATCTTTATTAAAAAGTAAGTATGTATTTATTTTGTTTTTAAAATAAATATAGTTTAAATTTCATTTTATAATAAAGGTTTATTTTGTTTTGTTTTATTTTAAAATCTTCTTTTCTTTTGAAATTTAGTTTCATATAGAATATTATTTTAAAAAGAATTAAACAAACATTAATATGTAAGTGTATAGTTTTATAAAAAGCTTATATGTATTTAATTAAAAGCTAATGTTAATAAATCACTTTGAACTTGCTAAAACAAAGTAGAAATGTTTCAAGATAAATTCAAATACATTTAGTAATTTAGAATTCTCTTTTAAATATTAACATGCATATGTGTTAACTTTTTAAACTATTAAGTAGACACTTGTAAAAATTTTGACATAATAAGTTAACATGTGGCATTGATTTTAAATCTCATTGTTTAAATTATTGATAAGTGAAATATAGCAAAGCATTTGGATTAAAACATTTTCTCATTTGAAAGATCTGAAAATCAAATTTCAGAAATTCTAAAAACAATCTTCAAGCTTGCAAATAAATTTCTACAAACCATCTTCAATCAAATTCACAAATCTGCAAATCATCTCCACAAGCAAATGCATGTTTTAGAATCTACATTCAACTACAAATCTGCAACCTCTCTACTTAAATTTCTGCAAAAAAAAAAATCAATCCTCAAATCTGCAATATTTAAAACCCAATCTACATCTAAATTCTGTGAGATTCAACCTCAAAAAAATCTGCATGTTAAATCTGCAAATCTGAGCATTAGAATGGGTCTGCATGTAATCTTCATCAACAAGTAATAGCATCAAGAAACTCAGCAATCAAAATACAAGTAAAGCAACTTCAATTTCAAACCTGCACCCAGATTTCAAATGCAGTTTCAAGTCAGGGGCCTGGGAATTGAAATCTACATCAAATTGCTCTGCATATAGTGTTCTGCATCTTCAATTTAAGGTGAGTAAGCTTTTTATCTTTTAAAAACAGTTTTTTTAAATCAAAATCAAACATAAGTTAAAGAGCTTATGTTTTTATTTACAGAAAGCAAACTGTTTTAAAACAAACTGTTCTGTTTTGTTTTAAAATGAAATAAGTAAACTTACATGTATAAATTTGTGACACCTGAGTATATGAAGTGAAGATAAATAAATGATATGGTGATTACAAACTCATGAATGATATGTGTGCATAGGAATGAATTTGCTTATATGTTTTTTTTTCTTATTTCTGGGATCTGCATACCTAGTTGGTTGTTGTAACGACCCGGAATTTTCGTTAATTTAATTTACTCATTTTAACAGAGTTTAAATAATTTAATTTAGAAAAATTTAAGATCTGTGATTTTTAATGAAGCAAATGACTGAATGAAATGAAACCATGGGAATTTAAGTATAAGAATTTCCAGTTGGAACAAAATGACGAGAGAATTTAAGTGCTGAAAAATTGTTATTTATAGGCTAAGAAATTAATATAAGGAAACAAAATGGGAAGATTTCATTTATTTCATGGTTTTAATTCGTTTTTCTTTAATAAGTTGTAATTGAATTTAGTAGAAAATAATATGTATTAAACCTACTTATAGAATTCGGAGCTAATTCAAATGAATTTAAGTAGTGAAAGGGCTTTACCTGTATATAGATTTAATATGAGAAATAAAATGGGAATATTAGATTGAGTTAATGCAGAAAAAGGAATGTAAACGGTAATTAGAATAAATTAAGGAATTCTCTAACGCAAGTAATAATCTATACCTTGAATGGACGTTTCAATTTGATAAATTATTTAAATGAGATGTCTTAGTAAATAAATAATTAGGTCAATTAGTATGTGGTGAAATTTAATGTTGAAATAATTTTGTAGATAAGAGTTTAGGTGGAATGGGTTAATTTATGAAATAAAGGATAGAAATCATATAAAACGTTAAGCAAGTTGATTTAATGTGTAACGTAAGGTGTAAATGTAAATTCCAATGGAAACGTAACCTTATTCTAGGTAGAAATTTCAGGTATATTGATAAAGTGGAGTTTAGACACTTAGTAATAAATTTAGTACAGGAAAAACGAAATGGAAATATTGAATTTATTTAATTGGTATATATTACCCATTTATATGGTCTATTAAATCTAGTCGGGTATAAATGGCAATTAATTCCTTAAATTAGTGCAATCAATGTATGTTTAATTGATAACGATAAAAAGGTTGATTATATTCAGTGTGAACAACGTAAAATATTATCATAGCATGATCTTTGGTTTGAATAAAAAGGGTGGAAATCAGTTTGCTCGGATTTAGTGGAATTGGAAATTTAATAAGTGAAATTTTTGCAATCAGTGTAATAAAAGGTTACGTAAATAAATGGTAAATTTTTGATATTAATAAAATGATTTTTTTAGGAATTGAAATAAGTATTATAAATGGGCAAATTTAGTTACTTTAAAGTGAAACGGAAATTTTAACGTAATAGTTGAATGCAATATTAAATTCATCTAATTTATAATAAAGATTCGTTAGATTTATTTAATAGGAATTTTGGGACATTTAATAGATAATTGCTGATGTTGAATGGAAGTAAAGGAATTTCTAAAATTAAAATTTAGCAAACTTTTAAACCATTGCAAATTGATTAGGGATATAAAGAGTTGTTTATTTAATTGAGTTAAATTTTTGAAATTGCGTTATTGCAATTAAATGGGAATTTAATGTTGGACATTACGATTGTGGAGTTTAAGTTGCAAAATTTTGGATAACAATAATATTAGACCATGAACAAATTCTAAATTTTATACTTGGTGATAAATGAATTTCATGGGCGATTAAGTTTAACTGTTGGATAAATTTAAAATTTATACTTAATATTGTAACTTGGAAATTTTTCAATGATAAATTGGTTAATCTTTAACAAATTGACATTTGAAAATTTGTTAAATCATTTTAGATATTTGAGAATTATAAAGTGATAAAGATTTTCAATTCTTAAACTAAATTATAAAAATTGGATTTATTTACTAATTTTTATTTATTTAATTAATATAAAAATAGCCATTTTGGGCACGGACTCGGATTTCGACGAAACCAGTTTCATCGGATCCGTATCGGTGAATTATTATAGGGTTTCAAATTTCGTATCGATCGGACTTGTCGTTTGATCGTACGAACGCGAAACGCCTTGAAATCAATTTTATTAAAATCAATTTGAAATCAATTTGGAAATCTTGTTTTTAGCATAACTTCTTCATACGATCAAATTTGGACGTGAGACTTTTTCCATCGCGTTCAGAATATTTTTAAATACCTATCTGGATATATAGATTTAATAGATTCGGTTCCGGAGGCATAGCGGGCTTTTGGGCCATAGTTTGTTGCGTACGTTCACTCTTCTAGCCTATACGCTCTAACCTAACCCTAACTATAAATATACCATAATAAACCCTAGCCTCCTTCCTACTGTCAGTTGGATATACGTACATATTTCTTCATCTTCTCTCTTCCTCAATGGATGCATTTCAGATCCAAATTTCAAATCGCAAATCAAAAGCTGAAAATTTAAAGTCCTCCTAAAAATCCGAAAAAATTATATGTCGAACATCTCGACGATACGAATCAGCGGCTGCAATTTGTTTTTCCAGATTTTGCTTCGATCAACGGCAAAATCGCGGTCAAACCTAGAAATTCGAAACCTAAGCTTGAAATTGGGGCTTCTCGATTTAAGCCATAATCGATGAAATTGGTTCTGGGTATTGTAGTACTCGACGACAGGGTTCGTTCAAAGGTAGTTGGAGATGGTACGGTGGGACGAGGCGGCCGTAATCGATGAACTAGGGTTCGAAAACCCTAGTTTTCAGGTGGCGGCGCACGGCGAGTTAGGCGACCGGAACTTGGCCAGGGGTAGAGGACGTGGTCACGAGCACAACGGCAGTGGCTTTGTGGCATAAGGTGGCGTGTAGGGGCGGCAATTCACGGTCAAAGGTGCGTGTTCATGGGTTCGGCCTGCAGTTGTTCGTGCGCGAGTTTGAAAGCTGGGAGAGGGAACGCGTGATATCACTGGTGACGTGGCATGAGGGAGGGTGAGTTTTGTTTTAATTTATTTTGAATTTCAAATCGTTTTATGGCCATAGATTCTTCATACGTTATCCGTTTCACACGATTTTTTTTGCGTTAGGATCGTAATTTAATTCCGGACTTGATGACGCTGGTTTGGACAAATTCTGAGACGGGCGAATTTTTGGGTTTAAATCGGGTTTAAATTCAATTTAAATTCCAAAGGTGAGTGTTTTAACCCACTCACAATTACTAGAAGCTTTTATGTTTGTTAAATAAATTTTAGAAATGAATAGAAATTTATTTATGAGCTTTTGGGCATGTTATTTCATCCATATCTGTTGAATTGCATTTTGTTGAATTTAGCTGTTAATTTAAATTGATTGATTGCATATTAATTGGCTGTTAGAAATTATTGTTTGCATAAGAACTGCTAGTTAACAGTTATGTAAATTATTATTGAGTAAACTGTTAGATAAATAGTTGATAAATTTAATTTGGAAAAAAAAAAAAAACTGACAGCTATTACCTGTTGTATATGTTCATAGATATATACTGTTATTGATTGAAATTGGTTGATGGTTGCGATTGGATGATGGATGTTGTTGATGAATGAATGTTTATTGCATATCATTAAATTTGCAAATTTATCATGCATATTTCATTTTTCGGGATTGTGGTTTGAAATGATAAAACCGCAAAGTTTTATTTTTAAATTGCGGATTGAAATGATAAATATCCGTATCACTTGACCATAGGATAGAAAATTTTATACAGGCACCGCGGTCTATATATAACTATTTTAATGTGATTTCTATGGTTTGGATGGAATACGGTTTATAATAATCTTAAATTTTATACTGTATAAATATTTTTCTTCCGTATTTATGTACATGAAAAGTTGGAAATTTTGAAATAAAAAGGTGTATAAATTCCCTTAGTAAAATGGAAGAAAATTTAGAAAATGGAGTTGGATAAATTTATATCATATGTTTAAATGTTAAGTTTGGAAATTTAAGATATGATATTTATAATTGGATTTTTCCCAAGAAAAAATTGAAATGAATATTCTAATATGAATTTGAATTGGAAAAATATTCTAATATAATTGGAATCGAAAAATACATATGTTTTATTACTAGAAATTGGAGTTGTTTAAGGATTTATGTGAATATTCAAACTAAATAATAAAACATTTAATTTGTTGAAAGAATATATTCCAATTTTAGTTTTTGAATATTAATACTCCAATGGATTTATATATATGGAAGTTGAAATGGTTTTGGAACTTAAGAGTGATATCTAAATTATGGTTTTAACTTTAGATAAAGAAATATTTCCATAAAGCCATATAACTTATTTCTTTACAAAGTGACAGTAAAGTTAAGCTTTTTAATTCGCATACCGTTGAATATCCAAACCATTTGAGTTTTAAAAGTTATGGTTTGAAATTATGGATTTCCAAAAATATTATGCTTTGAAAATATTCGATTTTCAGATATTATGAAGTTAAAGCCTTTTTATTATTGGAAAGAAATTATATTCGGGATAAGTGGTAAAATATGGTTTTGGGTTTTGGAATGATATCGTAATATTATGGTTTTGAAATGGATTATATTCTGGTTTTAAAAGTATAAACTGTTTTAAATAACCGCGGTGTTATAATAACGATGGGTTGGCAAAGAGACCGGGATCGGATATGGACATACTCTCTGTCGATACCGAAAGCCACTTTGACTAACCGTGTACGCGGGGGAGATTCCAGAATGAAGTAGGTTGGTGGCGACGATTCCTGTAAGGTAAATACGTGGACCCGACTCCCGTGAGTTGGCATAAGGTGGCTAAAACAGGAGCGATCGACGGGTTAATGAGGTCATTCCTCTGATCGGACACTCCTCTTCGATATTATACTATGACTTTGGATTGATTCAGTGGCCACTTCTATTTTTTTGATTTGGGGAGTTGTTTCGAGGTGGGCGGTTGCTGCGGCTTCGCGTTACCATCGGCCCGGAAGCGTAATTGGTATATCTACCCTGGCATTGCCTAGTTGTGCCGTGTCACCTACCCTATCGCGCCTTGTACGAGTTTGGTTTTCTCCCGTAGCCCGTGTGGTATCCTCTAGTGGCTTCCCGATCAGGAGGGACTATGATATTGGATGGACTACTGGGACTATTACGTGTTAAGGGCTATATGGGTAACCCCTTGACGCTATTAAAAAGTAAGTTTATTTTATAAATAGACACTATTATAATAACGCAATATACTACATAGTAAATAGTTTAACGGATCCTTAGGAGATGTAAATCCCGAGCATCTCTTGAGTTACTGTACTCATATTTATTTTTGTTTATTTAACTCACATAAGATATTCTAGTCTGACTCGAGTGTTTTTGTCTTTTCAAATTCGCTCGGGTCAGTCCGAGCGTTTCAGGATAGCAGGTTTTAGCTTTGGAGGACGAAGACGAAGATTCAGTATTATTTTATATATAGTATTGCACTACACACTCTTTCTATTCCGCTGCATTGTTGTATTTGGTATGTGTAACTCTGATATTCATTGTATAAGAAAAATCAAGCTTTTGTAAACTGTTTATGAACTGTATACTTGTTACTATATTTTATCCTTCCGCTGTGAGATTCTATTTTCGTTTTATTTCTTCTCTATTTTTCTTATTTGCCCCATAACACTCCTCCCTTGCGTATGCTTTGAATCGGCACGTGTGTCGTTTAAAGTGTGCGAAAAGGCGGGATGTTACAGTTGGTATCAGAGCTTTGGTTTAGCGATAAACCTTGGCTTTGTGGGGTTTGACTCTTTGTTAATAGGGTAGAAATATCCTATGGGAGTCGCTGAGTGTATATATAAGAGAGAGCGTACTTGTTAGTATTAATAAAAATTTTTTGATATTGTGTTAATCTGTTCCGCTTTGTATTTATAAATTCTGGTTGATGCATGGGACGCTATGCCATCAATAGGGATTTCTAAACACTTAATAGGACAGGCCGACATAATATTAGTTTTTAATATAGGTGAATGAAATAATTTTGCCTATTATATTTTCTATATATATAAAAATATTTTTATAAAGATATATATATATATTTGGTTGCTATAGATTGGATGTTAGGCAATAAAAATATTTATAATAACTGAAGCTAAGTGAAATTATAATAAACCAAATTTGGAGATTTAGAACTTAAGTCCGGGATTTTTGAAAATTTGCTTTCAAAGAATTGTGAAATTTATTGATTTGGTTTATAAGTATTTTCTTATATAAATATTTCGTATAAATTGGAAGAATTGTTTTAAAGAAGATTTGGAAAAGAATTAAATTCTGTACTTTCCTCTCTGTCGCTGGAAAATAAATTCGGTGATGACGGCCGCATCATCGACTTTCATTTTCGAGTTTCGAAGGGGAAAGGCCGCTGTAGTAAATACTACTACAGAATTGTTTTGAATTTATTTGAAATTTTAATTGTTTAAAGATAATTGGAGATATAAGAGTTGTAAGAAATTATATTATCTATTATTTTAAAGTAATTTTGAAATTTGACCCGGTATTAAATTCTTAAATTTCCATTAATAAATTGTTTAAAATTATGTTAGTGAAAAAAAAAGGGGTTAAGTAATAAATAAATTAAAACCTCTAATTTAATTAAGAGAATTATTGCAAGGATATAAAGAGAAAGTGAATACGTAGGAGAGAGAATAGTAATAAGGATTAACATTGAATTGAATTAAAGAATGGAGATTTAACTTGTATAAGTTCAATTGCAATTTCTTTAACATAAATAACTTACCCAAATATAAAAGTTGAAATGTTAAATAAGAAACTAGAATTGAATATTTTACAAGTAGGAATTTAGGAAAAATTGAAGTATTCAATAAACGACTGTATAAATAAGAATTTAATGGTATAAACTTAAGTTATGATTGAAATTTTACTAAAAAAAAAAAAAAAAAAAATTAAGTTAAGAATTACTAATAGGTGATATGAACTTAAAGTAAATAAAATGAAATTCTAAATAAGAATTGATTGTAGGATTATTAACTTAAGTATGTTTTAATTTCCTCTATTCCAATATAATGGAAACCTCCACATTAAATAAATGAATGAGATTAAAGGTAAGTAACAAATATATATATATTAATTAAAGGAATTAAGAAGAAACATGTAAATTGTCACTTACATTCTTAAAATATATATAACTTACCATAAAATAAAAGTTGAAATGTTAGTAAGAATATGTAAAAGAAAATCTTGCAAGTAAAGCTTGAAGCAATAAAGGTATTCAATAAATTGCTGTTATTAATGAGAATTTATTTTATAAACTTAAGTAATAAAAGGAAACTTAAGTAATAAAAAGGAAATACAAATATAATGAATTTGGTGATAATTGGAAAATAAACTTGTAAGAAACAAAGAAATCCCTCATAAATGAAGGAAAGAAAAATCAAAACACTGAATTATGAAATAAATGTATAATGAGATATTTTGGTGTTGATTTGAATTGTTGGTTGATGTATGTTGTTGGGTAAGGAATTATGGAGTTGTTAGATTTACAAATAATCTATCTTTGTTCCATCTTAGGCTGTTGAGCAACGGATGTACTTGATAGTTATTCTTCATTCGTACAACTTCAGAATTTGAACCCGAACAACTAATTGTTGTTTGATTAAATGATTGTTTGTTGAATGTGGTGTGTGCTGTTGAGAAAAAAATTGTGGTTGTTGCATTTGATTGGATATGAATGATTGAATCCACCTAAACCTTTCACTGTAAAATAAATATTTAACCTTTTAGATTATATAAGTGAATACAGGGGTTGGAAGCAACTGCTACTGCTTTTGGTTCCAAAATAATAAGCGTTTTGCCCGACAAATAGGTACGTTTTCGGATTACGATTAAAGCGCTATTTATATATTTTCCAGTGTGGGATATTTTATTTTGGATATATGTAATATATTTGTATATTTGGATATTATATTTTCTCCAGAGTCCCTCCGTACAAAGGAGACTCTGCCAAAATTTTTCGTAAATTTTGGACTTAGAATTTTGTTAAAATATTTTTCCAACTTTAATAATTCAAGTATTAAAGGATATGATTGATTATAAAACAAGTATATTTCATTAAAGGAAATTAATCCAGTAAAATATAAGTTAATAGTTGAAATTAGATATACTGTTTTATTATTCCTTCTCCCTTCCTTTTCCTTTTCGAGGACGAAAAGTTTTGAGTGGGGGAGAGTGTAACGACCCGGAATTTTCGTTAATTTAATTTACTCATTTTAACAGAGTTTAAATAATTTAATTTAGAAAAATTTAAGATCTGTGATTTTTAATGAAGCAAATGACTGAATGAAATGAAACCATGGGAATTTAAGTATAAGAATTTCCAGTTGGAACAAAATGACGAGAGAATTTAAGTGCTGAAAAATTGTTATTTATAGGCTAAGAAATTAATATAAGGAAACAAAATGGGAAGATTTCATTTATTTCATGGTTTTAATTCGTTTTTCTTTAATAAGTTGTAATTGAATTTAGTAGAAAATAATATGTATTAAACCTACTTATAGAATTCGGAGCTAATTCAAATGAATTTAAGTAGTGAAAGGGCTTTACCTGTATATAGATTTAATATGAGAAATAAAATGGGAATATTAGATTGAGTTAATGCAGAAAAAGGAATGTAAACGGTAATTAGAATAAATTAAGGAATTCTCTAACGCAAGTAATAATCTATACCTTGAATGGACGTTTCAATTTGATAAATTATTTAAATGAGATGTCTTAGTAAATAAATAATTAGGTCAATTAGTATGTGGTGAAATTTAATGTTGAAATAATTTTGTAGATAAGAGTTTAGGTGGAATGGGTTAATTTATGAAATAAAGGATAGAAATCATATAAAACGTTAAGCAAGTTGATTTAATGTGTAACGTAAGGTGTAAATGTAAATTCCAATGGAAACGTAACCTTATTCTAGGTAGAAATTTCAGGTATATTGATAAAGTGGAGTTTAGACACTTAGTAATAAATTTAGTACAGGAAAAACGAAATGGAAATATTGAATTTATTTAATTGGTATATATTACCCATTTATATGGTCTATTAAATCTAGTCGGGTATAAATGGCAATTAATTCCTTAAATTAGTGCAATCAATGTATGTTTAATTGATAACGATAAAAAGGTTGATTATATTCAGTGTGAACAACGTAAAATATTATCATAGCATGATCTTTGGTTTGAATAAAAAGGGTGGAAATCAGTTTGCTCGGATTTAGTGGAATTGGAAATTTAATAAGTGAAATTTTTGCAATCAGTGTAATAAAAGGTTACGTAAATAAATGGTAAATTTTTGATATTAATAAAATGATTTTTTTAGGAATTGAAATAAGTATTATAAATGGGCAAATTTAGTTACTTTAAAGTGAAACGGAAATTTTAACGTAATAGTTGAATGCAATATTAAATTCATCTAATTTATAATAAAGATTCGTTAGATTTATTTAATAGGAATTTTGGGACATTTAATAGATAATTGCTGATGTTGAATGGAAGTAAAGGAATTTCTAAAATTAAAATTTAGCAAACTTTTAAACCATTGCAAATTGATTAGGGATATAAAGAGTTGTTTATTTAATTGAGTTAAATTTTTGAAATTGCGTTATTGCAATTAAATGGGAATTTAATGTTGGACATTACGATTGTGGAGTTTAAGTTGCAAAATTTTGGATAACAATAATATTAGACCATGAACAAATTCTAAATTTTATACTTGGTGATAAATGAATTTCATGGGCGATTAAGTTTAACTGTTGGATAAATTTAAAATTTATACTTAATATTGTAACTTGGAAATTTTTCAATGATAAATTGGTTAATCTTTAACAAATTGACATTTGAAAATTTGTTAAATCATTTTAGATATTTGAGAATTATAAAGTGATAAAGATTTTCAATTCTTAAACTAAATTATAAAAATTGGATTTATTTACTAATTTTTATTTATTTAATTAATATAAAAATAGCCATTTTGGGCACGGACTCGGATTTCGACGAAACCAGTTTCATCGGATCCGTATCGGTGAATTATTATAGGGTTTCAAATTTCGTATCGATCGGACTTGTCGTTTGATCGTACGAACGCGAAACGCCTTGAAATCAATTTTATTAAAATCAATTTGAAATCAATTTGGAAATCTTGTTTTTAGCATAACTTCTTCATACGATCAAATTTGGACGTGAGACTTTTTCCATCGCGTTCAGAATATTTTTAAATACCTATCTGGATATATAGATTTAATAGATTCGGTTCCGGAGGCATAGCGGGCTTTTGGGCCATAGTTTGTTGCGTACGTTCACTCTTCTAGCCTATACGCTCTAACCTAACCCTAACTATAAATATACCATAATAAACCCTAGCCTCCTTCCTACTGTCAGTTGGATATACGTACATATTTCTTCATCTTCTCTCTTCCTCAATGGATGCATTTCAGATCCAAATTTCAAATCGCAAATCAAAAGCTGAAAATTTAAAGTCCTCCTAAAAATCCGAAAAAATTATATGTCGAACATCTCGACGATACGAATCAGCGGCTGCAATTTGTTTTTCCAGATTTTGCTTCGATCAACGGCAAAATCGCGGTCAAACCTAGAAATTCGAAACCTAAGCTTGAAATTGGGGCTTCTCGATTTAAGCCATAATCGATGAAATTGGTTCTGGGTATTGTAGTACTCGACGACAGGGTTCGTTCAAAGGTAGTTGGAGATGGTACGGTGGGACGAGGCGGCCGTAATCGATGAACTAGGGTTCGAAAACCCTAGTTTTCAGGTGGCGGCGCACGGCGAGTTAGGCGACCGGAACTTGGCCAGGGGTAGAGGACGTGGTCACGAGCACAACGGCAGTGGCTTTGTGGCATAAGGTGGCGTGTAGGGGCGGCAATTCACGGTCAAAGGTGCGTGTTCATGGGTTCGGCCTGCAGTTGTTCGTGCGCGAGTTTGAAAGCTGGGAGAGGGAACGCGTGATATCACTGGTGACGTGGCATGAGGGAGGGTGAGTTTTGTTTTAATTTATTTTGAATTTCAAATCGTTTTATGGCCATAGATTCTTCATACGTTATCCGTTTCACACGATTTTTTTTGCGTTAGGATCGTAATTTAATTCCGGACTTGATGACGCTGGTTTGGACAAATTCTGAGACGGGCGAATTTTTGGGTTTAAATCGGGTTTAAATTCAATTTAAATTCCAAAGGTGAGTGTTTTAACCCACTCACAATTACTAGAAGCTTTTATGTTTGTTAAATAAATTTTAGAAATGAATAGAAATTTATTTATGAGCTTTTGGGCATGTTATTTCATCCATATCTGTTGAATTGCATTTTGTTGAATTTAGCTGTTAATTTAAATTGATTGATTGCATATTAATTGGCTGTTAGAAATTATTGTTTGCATAAGAACTGCTAGTTAACAGTTATGTAAATTATTATTGAGTAAACTGTTAGATAAATAGTTGATAAATTTAATTTGGAAAAAAAAAAAAAACTGACAGCTATTACCTGTTGTATATGTTCATAGATATATACTGTTATTGATTGAAATTGGTTGATGGTTGCGATTGGATGATGGATGTTGTTGATGAATGAATGTTTATTGCATATCATTAAATTTGCAAATTTATCATGCATATTTCATTTTTCGGGATTGTGGTTTGAAATGATAAAACCGCAAAGTTTTATTTTTAAATTGCGGATTGAAATGATAAATATCCGTATCACTTGACCATAGGATAGAAAATTTTATACAGGCACCGCGGTCTATATATAACTATTTTAATGTGATTTCTATGGTTTGGATGGAATACGGTTTATAATAATCTTAAATTTTATACTGTATAAATATTTTTCTTCCGTATTTATGTACATGAAAAGTTGGAAATTTTGAAATAAAAAGGTGTATAAATTCCCTTAGTAAAATGGAAGAAAATTTAGAAAATGGAGTTGGATAAATTTATATCATATGTTTAAATGTTAAGTTTGGAAATTTAAGATATGATATTTATAATTGGATTTTTCCCAAGAAAAAATTGAAATGAATATTCTAATATGAATTTGAATTGGAAAAATATTCTAATATAATTGGAATCGAAAAATACATATGTTTTATTACTAGAAATTGGAGTTGTTTAAGGATTTATGTGAATATTCAAACTAAATAATAAAACATTTAATTTGTTGAAAGAATATATTCCAATTTTAGTTTTTGAATATTAATACTCCAATGGATTTATATATATGGAAGTTGAAATGGTTTTGGAACTTAAGAGTGATATCTAAATTATGGTTTTAACTTTAGATAAAGAAATATTTCCATAAAGCCATATAACTTATTTCTTTACAAAGTGACAGTAAAGTTAAGCTTTTTAATTCGCATACCGTTGAATATCCAAACCATTTGAGTTTTAAAAGTTATGGTTTGAAATTATGGATTTCCAAAAATATTATGCTTTGAAAATATTCGATTTTCAGATATTATGAAGTTAAAGCCTTTTTATTATTGGAAAGAAATTATATTCGGGATAAGTGGTAAAATATGGTTTTGGGTTTTGGAATGATATCGTAATATTATGGTTTTGAAATGGATTATATTCTGGTTTTAAAAGTATAAACTGTTTTAAATAACCGCGGTGTTATAATAACGATGGGTTGGCAAAGAGACCGGGATCGGATATGGACATACTCTCTGTCGATACCGAAAACCACTTTGACTAACCGTGTACGCGGGGGAGATTCCAGAATGAAGTAGGTTGGTGGCGACGATTCCTGTAAGGTAAATACGTGGACCCGACTCCCGTGAGTTGGCATAAGGTGGCTAAAACAGGAGCGATCGACGGGTTAATGAGGTCATTCCTCTGATCGGACACTCCTCTTCGATATTATACTATGACTTTGGATTGATTCAGTGGCCACTTCTATTTTTTTGATTTGGGGAGTTGTTTCGAGGTGGGCGGTTGCTGCGGCTTCGCGTTACCATCGGCCCGGAAGCGTAATTGGTATATCTACCCTGGCATTGCCTAGTTGTGCCGTGTCACCTACCCTATCGCGCCTTGTACGAGTTTGGTTTTCTCCCGTAGCCCGTGTGGTATCCTCTAGTGGCTTCCCGATCAGGAGGGACTATGATATTGGATGGACTACTGGGACTATTACGTGTTAAGGGCTATATGGGTAACCCCTTGACGCTATTAAAAAGTAAGTTTATTTTATAAATAGACACTATTATAATAACGCAATATACTACATAGTAAATAGTTTAACGGATCCTTAGGAGATGTAAATCCCGAGCATCTCTTGAGTTACTGTACTCATATTTATTTTTGTTTATTTAACTCACATAAGATATTCTAGTCTGACTCGAGTGTTTTTGTCTTTTCAAATTCGCTCGGGTCAGTCCGAGCGTTTCAGGATAGCAGGTTTTAGCTTTGGAGGACGAAGACGAAGATTCAGTATTATTTTATATATAGTATTGCACTACACACTCTTTCTATTCCGCTGCATTGTTGTATTTGGTATGTGTAACTCTGATATTCATTGTATAAGAAAAATCAAGCTTTTGTAAACTGTTTATGAACTGTATACTTGTTACTATATTTTATCCTTCCGCTGTGAGATTCTATTTTCGTTTTATTTCTTCTCTATTTTTCTTATTTGCCCCATAACACTCCTCCCTTGCGTATGCTTTGAATCGGCACGTGTGTCGTTTAAAGTGTGCGAAAAGGCGGGATGTTACATTGTGAACTGAGATGTTTTCTTAAATAGTAAAGCATTATTATTTAAATTGTTGCTGTTACTAAACTTGTGTGTAAACAAAGTATGTTAGTTAGTATAAATGTAGTTTCTGGAAAAAAAATCATGAATTAGTTAAAATATGTTAAAATCTAAAACCTGTTACCTCTGAAATAACTATAGCAGTGAGTATATTTTCAAATAAGAATTGGGATACCAACATCATTAATTATTATAAACAAGATTATAACATTGATGTATGTTAGAAATAAGGAAGTATAAAACAAGTTTCATTTTTTTTTAGTTGACTGTGTAAATGTGCATTTCTGTTTGAAACAAAAAAGGAAACTTGAATTAATCTGTTAAGCTAGTGGATATTGAGTGTTTAGGTTCTTCATGCTAGTGGTATATTGAGGTTAGAATGGAGTAAATTGGGTGATATATGATCAGAGAAAGAGAGGAGTTAGGAATTGAGTTCTTTTCAGATTTCAGAACTTTGTTTGAATGTGCAGTTCTTAGTATATTACCATGCTCTCTGTTGCTTCAAGTTATTTGTGGCTTTGGGAACTTGTAGAGGGGATGTAAGGGAAGATATATTCAAGAATGTGTCGATGATGGTGGCTGGAGGTGGTGTTTCTAAGTGATTGACAAGGGGTCTTTGTTGCAGTGTGTACTCAGGGGATTATTAGTTGTGTGCAGGTTGTTGACTCGGGGAATACTCGGGTAGATTGGCTTCTGACTCGAAGCAACAGATAGGGAAACTCGAAGTAAAATTTTGTGTACTCGGGTAAGTTGGCTTCAGAGTTGAAACAGAGAGTATTTGCAGTTTTTTTAAGAATTTGAATGGAGTTCAAATTCTAGTGTAAGGTTTGATTCATATATATGTTGAAATTGAATTCAAATAGAGTTTGAATTCAAAGTTTTTTTAAAATTGAAATATCTTAAAATAAGTTTAAATTTGGTTTTAAATAAATATAAAAAAAATGGTTACAGGTTCAAATCCTGTAGTTTGCAGTTTTCATAAAATTGAATGAAATTATAATTTAAAGATCTTAATTTGATTTAAATATAAGTTAAGTCTGAATTCAAATGAAGTTTTGAGTTCAAGGTTTTAAAAATGAAATTTTTAAATTTAATCAAGATTTAAATTCAGTTTTAAATCAAAATTAAAACAGTTTCAGGTTTTAATCCAGAAGTTTTGCAGTTTTTAGACTTTTGAATGAATTCATGTTTTTTTTTAGTGGATCTTGATTCAAGTGGAAGTAGAAACTGACTTCAAATAAAGTTTGAAATTCAATGTTTTTAAAAATGAAAACCTTAAATTTAAACCAGATTTAAATTTTGATTTTAAATCTAGATAATAAAAACTGTTTCAGGTTTTTTTTTTAAACTCAGAGAGTAATTTGCAGTTTTAGTTTAGATGAATTCATTTTTTTTATAGATAAAATCTGATTCAAATGGAAGTTGAATCTTAATTCAAATGTAGTGTTGAATTCAAAAGTATTAAAAATGAGAATCTTAAATTTAAACAAGTTTTAAACTCTGTTTAAACCAAGACTAAAAACAGTTTCAGGGTATCTTTCAAAACCAGAGTTTGAATTTAAACAGTTTTTGTATGTTTTAAAACTTTGAACAGATTTGAATGTTTTAAGTAAGTTTTAAACTCAGTTTGAAATCAATTTAAAAATGTTTCCAGATTTCTTTGAAACCCAGTTTAATTTCAAAACAGTTTTTAAAATTTGAAATAAATGAACATATTCAAATGTTTAAAAGTGAATTTGAAAATGAAATTTCATTTCAAATAAGTTTAAAACTTGAAAGAATTGAGTTCCTTTAGTATTTGAAAGTATTTGAATTAAAATATGAAGTGTTGATGTAAATTTAAAAGTTGAAAATAATCAATTTATTTTCAATGCTTAATTTATCAAGTAATTTAGTTTTAAATCTTTCTTGAGTGATGAGTGTTGTTTAAACATTCATTTTTATTTTATGGTTTATAATTATTTTTGGAATTAATGAATCTTTAAATAAAATTTGAAATTGATTCTTAGAAATGTATTGTTTTAATACATTTTGAAATTAAATGAGTCTTTTGATAAGTAATTTGAATATTTTGAAAATATTTAAGATAATTAAGAATTTACTTAATTATCTGATTTGGAATAATGATTTAGATTAATTTTAATTAGAAATGATTTATTAATCTAATCCAGATTTCTTAAGTATGTAATTAATGAAATGTGTTAAATAATAATGATGATAATTATCTAAGGATAATTAAGTAATTAATTAATGTCAATAAATTTTAATATTGTGATTTGTTAAGTTAATTAATTTAGTTTAATTAATTTTAATAAATCATTAGATAACTTTAAGAATGTAATTACTTAATGTAATTAGTGGAGCAGGATTACTTGATGAAGTAATAAGGTTAATTACTGGAATGTAATTAGTAATTTGGATAATTACTTTTGGAATTAATTAAGGAATTAATTAATGATTAATTATTGGTTAATTAATTTATAAATGAGTAATTAAGATAGTTAATTATTAATCAAGGTGTTTAATAATTAGGTTAATTACTAAATGTAATTAATTTTAATTAAGTAATCTATTTAAATATTAAAGATCATTAATTAATGTTAATGATGTAATTAAGGATTGTTCAATTAAGTAATAATTGATTAATTAAGTAATTAATTAATTGTAATTAATTAAGGGCAATTATAATTAATTATAATCAATTAATAAATGAGTAATTAATGTTAATTACTTATAATTTAGGTTAATTAATTTATAAAATTAATTAAAGACTAATTACTTATTGTAATTAGTGAATGATTAATCAAAGTTGTTTAATCAAGTTGAATACTTAGGAAGTGAATTAATTAACTGGGTTAATTAATGGATGTTAAGCAGGATTTAAATGAGTAATTAATTTAATTATTTTAAATTAATTAGAGATGGTTGTAATTAATTTAATTCATTTTAAATTAATTATAATTGTTGGTTAATGAATCATTGCTTATGGATGTTATTGATTAAATGGTTGTGATCTCAGAAATGAGATGATTGTATCTGTATGATATGAATGTTTGGATAACTATGATGGTTTGTGATGGATTATTTGGATGGATGATTATCTGTTTATGGATGATACAGATTGTCTGTTTATGATATGAATGTGATTATCTATTTTGAGATATAGTTTATCTATCTGTATGAATTAGATAACAATGAAATAAGTTAATTGTTTAAAACCCTTAAGTACAACTTGGACATTAAGATGGCGTTTGGTTTCGATGAGACCGGGATCGGGTTTCCATATTTGGAATTCCGAAAACCACATCGATTCCAATTAAACGTTAGGTCGTTAATCCAAGTGGAGCAAGTGAAGACTCGAGGTGTAAGGGCTATACGTCAGTATAACTCTGTGGGTGATTCCGTAATGAGTTTGACGGAATAGTACTTATAGGTTCGAGACGGTGATATAGAGTGCAAGGGTTATTGTCGTTAACTCTGAGGGTGATTCCAATACGAGTGTAACGAGATAATGCCTTCGGTTTCGTTCGAACCCGGAACGAACTTGTATGGATTGAATGCTTTCAGAACATCGTCAGGTGGACGATGAGCATTCTAAGAGATGTGTCCTCTAAAGGTAATCGTAGCCTCAAGCCTCATCAACCGGGAATGGCTAAAACAGGGGAGGTGCAGCAAAGCTTCGTGGGTAGCCCCCACTGGAGAGCAAGATTGATCCCTGTCTAGAGGTCCCTTTTTATTCGGCTTAGTGGGCAGTTGTCAGTGTACACCAACTGCGGGGTTGTCTTGTTCGGAACTGTTCAGTAAGGAGCGGGTCCGGCTTTGTGTTGCAGGGGAGTTAGGGTGGCTCCTCGGTACGGTGATCGAGGCCACGTACTGTGACGGGCGGTACCCCAGTAGCCCTGCCATTGATGGAATCCATAATCCAATAAGTTCCTGTACGGTTTTGATTGTGCCCAACTATGTTGGAACGTGAGATGTAAGCATTCCAGCTATTTCTGTATTTTATTTTGAAAACCCTAGACACTATTATAATATCACTGGATTTCCTATCAAATGTTTTGGTTAGCGTAAGGTAAAAACTTTTCCATGTTTATGTGTGGGAAGTCTTACGTGATACCTTTTGTTTTCAAAGGATTTTCTAAAGTTAAGCAACTTTTATCCCCGTTTACTCACACCAGACCCCTGTCTGACCTGAGTGTTTATTTTCTGTTTTATTAAACTCTTGGGTACTCATATTATGTATGAGTAGTCAAGTGTTTCAGGATTGCTTTGATCGAGTTCTGGAGGAGATAATGGAGCAGGAGGCTTCAGCGTGTAGATATATGTAGTGGTTCCGCTGTGTTTGAGTTGTATCTGTTTCTCTGATGTATTTGGATTGTAATTGCTAGACAGATGTTTATAACTGTCTAGTTTGTGTTGTATTAGCCGTTTAACTCTGATGTATATGATACTGTGTAAAGTTTTATGTGATATATTATAATTTATTCGATTCCGCTGTGAGATTCTGATATTGTCTGTTCTTTCTTTCCTTTCTTTTCTCTTTTCTATCCCTTTCTTTCTTCTTAATGATGCAACTTTCTGGAGTATGGAAGTTGGGTCGTTACAGTCCTTGTTCTTTCCATTGTTCAAAAGGCATAATATGAAAGTATGGAGCGGGAAGCTTCATTCTTTTAATCGATGCTTTCTTGATGACTTGTGGTTTGGAAATTGAAGACTTGGGAGGTTCATTGCCACAATCAAGCAAGAGACGCATAGTATACTCGTTATAGAACAAGTGTGGCCTAGAGCAATCATTTACTTTCAAGATCTCATCAAAGATCATACCAATCCAATTTATACGAATACCCCCATAGATTGAGTATAATACCTTGAAATTTTCTTTATAGCCGATATCAAAATTTCCTATTCTCGGTAATAGAGAGTGCATAAGAGTATGATGAAGAATTCTTGCAAAAGGCCGTAAACCAATAGACTTAGTGCTATCCTTGTCATCTTCAATTAATTGATGGCAAATTTGATTACGGACATGAACATTGCAAAAATTACTTGAGAATTTTTCACCGATAAATGAAGAACCAAGAACGGTTGCCATCCTATCACATGAGATAAACACTTCTTTGCCACAAACAACGGACCAAAGACAATAATTAGGATTCTCTGGCTTGTTTTTCTCTAAATTTAGGTTAGCATAGAATAATTTGATCATTACATGGTTAATTTCCATATTGTTTTGATCAAAGTCAATTAGGTTTTCAATGTCGGCATCCTTTGCTAAGCCAAGAATACGATAACTAGAGAAATCTGAAAATTTAACAAAAGAACCTGGATGGATTGTAAAATCCTTCATCTCATTCCACCTTTTGACTGCGATTGGATCCACAAGCCACTTCCTAACAGAGAGATCGATTGGTTGAGTTTCGGAGGTAGAAGCTTGCTTTAATTTCTTTTGAGCCATTTGGGTGAGATTGGTAGAAGAATTTAGTTCTAGGGTTATAAGAGTTTGTTGAAAAAAAATGAAGAGATGGAGTGGAAAAAAATAACCGTATGTGCCTTTAAAAAAAACTGCTCGAAACCGGTCGACCGCCCTGAAATCATCGGTCGACCGTTTTCATACAGAAGCAAAAAAACGGTCGACCGGTGGTATCTGGCCGATCGACTGGTTTGCCTGTGAGTTGTCTTTCCTTCTTCTTGCTTGTATTTCTGAGTGTTAACGATCCATATAATATTGAGTTTATTCAAAACATGATATATATACACACATATATATCAGTTCATAAAATCAAATACGAGAATACAATCATAATATTGAAACAAATTTAATGAGAGGTAGAGGAATTATGGTCGGAAGTCTCTTCTTTGACATCGGTAATGCGTGATTTCCATGGCGACCATTTTTCTTTCGCTCCTTCATTCTGAGCATAGTTTTTATCCCATGAATTTGGGCTTCTAGAGGATGAAGGTGCATGAGGCATTGGCTCGTATACGCCATGTTTGCTTGAACCACAAAAGAATGATGCCATTCTTTCTAGAAGAGATAGTCGTTCCGAAGTCAGTTGTTGCTCATAATGCAGCTGTCTTTGAAGATCGATTTGATGTTTTTGATAATGATGAATCTCATTGATCTTCTCTCTGGTATGGGGTGAACAAAACAACACCTTCTTTGCTCATTTCGAAGTTGGCGTATTGCCAGGAGTATGAATGCATTGGTGATGACACTTTGATTTGTGTTTTGGAGTTTCAGGAGAGTAATATTCTTCTGGCTCAGAACTTGTGATCGAAATATGGGACTTTTGAGCACACTCATCACAAATATGTGCCATAATGAACTATATGTATAAACTTTTAGGCTTAGATAGGAAGTGATAAAAACAATATTTTTTGTCAAGCTAATAAAAAAAATTCTTATATATAAGCTTGTAGATGAGAATTGTCATGCAAACTTGGCCATAGAAAAAAATAGAAGCTCATATTCAATTTCCTAATATAGCAATAGCAAAAATAATCCGAAAAGAACTTAAGAATATAACATTAGTGATTACTTATCAAGTTCTTTTCTAGAAATTAAACCAAGTTCTCTAGGAAATTTAATGAAACTAGACTCAAGTAGAGGCTTAGTAAAAATTTCCGCTAGTTGACTATCAGTTTGGACATATTCGAGACATATATTTCCTTTTTCAATATTGTCTCTAAGGAAATGATGACGGATATCAATGTTTTTGGTTCTGGAGTGATTCACTGGATTCTTAGAAAGATTTATAGCACTTTTTTTATCACAGTATATAATAGAATTTGATAAATGAATATCAAAATCTTGAAGTGTTTGTTGCATGTATATTACTTGAGTACAAGCGAGAGCCGCTGATATATATTCAACTTCACATGTTGATAGTGAAACACAATTTTGTTTCTTACTAAACCAAGAGACAAGTGATTTTCCAATAAAATGGCACGTACCACTTGTACTCTTTCTATCAGTTCGAGAGCCTCCAAAATCAGCATCACTATATGATACTAATTCAAATGGACATTCTTTTGGATAAAAAAGACTGAAATCTTTAGTATTATTAAGATAACGAATTATACGTTTCACTGCTCGTAGATGTGATTCCTTTGGATCTGCTTGAAAGCGTGCACACAGACAAACACTCATCATTATATCTGGACGACTTGCTGTAAGATAAAGAAGAGAACCAATCATGCTTCGATATAGTTTCTGGTCAATATTCTTACCATTTATATCTTTTTCAAGATGTGGAGTTATACTCATAGGAGTAGGTTTGCTAGATGTGTTATTTAACCCGAAGCGTTCGATAAGATTTCCGCAGTATTTTTCTTGATTAATAAAGACACCATTCGGAAGTTGTTTGATTTGAAGTCCAAGAAAATATGACAGTTCTCCCATATGAGACATTTCGAATTCTTTGGTCATAATATTTTCAAATTCCTTGCAGAGTTTATCGTTTTTTGAACCAAAGATGATCTCGTCTACATATATCTGAATAACTAGAATATCCTTTTGAGAATGTTTGATAAACAAAGTTTGATCGACTTTGCCTATTTGAAATCCTGAGTTAATAAGATAGCTACGTAGTCGTTCATACCAAGCACGAGGTGCTTGTTTTAAACCATACAGAGCTTTCTTAAGTTTGAACACATGATCAGGATATTTTTCATGTACGAACAACGGAGGTTGTTCGACATATACATTCTCTTTGATAAATCCATTGAGAAATGCACTTTTGACATCCATCTGATAATGTTTGAAATTATGGTGACAAGCAAATGATAATAGGATTCTAATAGCTTCTAATCGAGAACCTGGTGCAAAAGTTTCTTCTAATCGATACCTTCTTTCTGATTATACCCTTGTGCTACTAATCTTGCTTTATTTCTGGTGATATTTCCCTGTTCGTCAGCCTTATTTTTATAGACCCATTTAGTACCAATAACTGACTGATCAGTTGGTCTTGGAACAAGTTCCCAAACGTCATTGCGCTCGAACTGATTTAATTCTTCCTGCATGGCAATGATCCAGTAATCGTCTGCAGCAGCTTCTTTTGGATTCTTAGGTTCGATATTTGAGAGAAAAGTGACATGACCCATTTGGTTGAGTTGACTCCTTGTTCTGACATGTGATGTTACTTCACCGATTATATTTTGGGTCGGATGGTCTCTTAATATCCTTGGTGGTGATTATAACTCACATATTTGAGGAATATTCTCAATAATTATTTCCGAGTCAGAATCAACATTTGTGATGATTGGATTATCAGTGACTATTGTTTCGTCATCATCTGATATATTTTGAGGATGCTGATAGAATTTATCGAAAGAGACATGAAGTGACTCTTCAATAGTTTTGGTTTGTTTATTAAATATATGATAGGCCTTGCTTCGTTTCGAATAACCGACAAATATTCCATCATCGGCTTTTGGATCGAATTTGCCAAGCTGGTCTTTCGTATTTAAAATAAAGCACTTGGAACCAAAAACTTTGAAGTATGAGATTTTAGGCTTTCTTTTGTTAAATAATTCATAAGGAGTATTCTTGGTAAGAGGTCATATGGACACACGATTTAAAACATAACAGGCAGTTGCGACGGCTTCTGCCCAGAAATGTTTTGGTAAGGTGGTTCCATTCAATAATGTTCTTGCACATTCTTGTAAAGTTCGGTTCTTCCGTTCTACAACTCCGTTTTGTTGTGGAGTTCTGCGAAACGAAAAATTATGATATATACCTTTCTTTGTACAAAAATGTTCCAATTCATTATTTGCAAACTCTCCGCCACGATCACTTCTTATATTTTTAACTTTAATCCCTTTTGATTTTTGAATTCTTTTGACGAAAGATTGGAAATGATCGAAAGTGTCACTTTTGCTTTTTAAGAAAATTGTCCATGTGTAACGGGAGAAATCATCAACAATTACAAGCACATATCGACTGTGATTTATTGACTGAACCCTAGTAGGTCCAAATAAATCCATATGTAGTAACTCAAGTGGTTGTAATGTTGATGTGACTTCCTTGGATTTAAAAGAAGATTTGGTCAATTTTCCTAATTAACATGCGTCACAGATGTTGTTAACCTTAAAACTTATTTTGGGTAGTCCTCTAACTAGATCGTTTTTGGCTAGCTTGTCAATAGTTCCGAAGTTTATATGACAGAAGCGTTTGTGCCATAACCATGGATCATTATCATTAGCCATAAGACACATATCTGAATTATGATTAATATTCATATTCAGAATATATATATTTCTGTCTCTATAACATTCGAAAGCTAAATTATGGTCTTTATCTAAAATACTACACTTATTATCCGAAAAGGAAATTGTAAAACCCTTGTCACATAACTGACTAATACTAAGTAAATTGTGTTTCAAATTTCTAACTAGCATGACATTAGTAATGAGAGGTAAGTTAGATGTACCGCAATTTCTCACAACGCCTTTGCCGATGATATAGCCTTTTGAATTATCTCCAAAAGTGACGGAGCCACCATCTGAGTATGTAATATTTGTCAATAAGCTCTTGTCTCCAGTCATGTGCTTTGAGAAACCACTGTCCAATATCCACTTTCCTCTTTTCTTAAGTGGGACCTCATCTTCTGTTGCCATGAAACAGACATTTGCTTGTTCATCTTCCATATCATTATCACTTTCTGATGAGTCTGTATCATCCCACGTTACCGAGAATGCTTGTTTCTTTGATTTGTCCTTATTATATTTTAATTTGTCATTTTCTGACTTCTTCTTTTTCTCCGGACAATCCTTGTGCATGTGCCCCTTTTTGTGACAGTTGAAGCATTTTATAGCGGATGATGTTGGTTTATTTGATCCAGATTTCTTTCTGTTATAACGACTGGCTTTTCGCTGTTTTAGGAATTTTTTGAAACCTTTTGCTATGAATGCCAGATCTTCATCTTCAGACTCTGATTCATTTTCGTCTTTTTCAGCATGGAATGCCACGTTCTTCTTTTCTTCTTTTCTTCTTTTTGTTCCTTTCTAATCTGCAAGTTAGCTTCATAGGACATTAGATTTCCTATCAATTCATCCGGCTTCATGACGGAAAGGTCATTAGCTTCTTCAATTGTTAATACTTTTCCTTCCCATTCACTAGTCAGAGAATGTAGGACTGTTGAAACAACATCAAAATCAGAATACTTTTGTCCTAAGCCAATAAGTGCATGGTGGATAGTTTGAAAACGTGAATACATATCATTGATTGTCTCATTTGGTTTCATTTTGAAATTTTGAAATTGACTTTTCAGCATGGCTATTTTGGCTTGTTTAACCTTGTTAGTACCTTCATGAGTGGTTTTCAGCGTTTGCCAAATTTGATATGCAGTAGTGTAGATACTAACACGGTTATATTCATTTTGGTCTAATGCACAAAACAACATATTTATTGCCTTCGCATTTACGGCTGCTGCCGTTTTCTCAGCCGCTGTCCATTCTGAATAATCAGTTGTTGGATTCACTATTTCTTTTTGAGTAGCATTCCAGGCATCATAACTGTTTGATTGCATAAAGAATGACATACATGTTGCCCAATAGCTATAGTTAAGACCATTGAAAAATGGAGGTCTTTGTGTCGATTGGCCTTCCGTGTAAGTGGTGTTTTGAGTGCTAGTACTTGCGTTATTTGCCATATTACAAGAATATACCAAATAACTGTGTTACAGTTATATGATGACCGTGCTCTGATACCAAATGAAAATTGTGTACTTGCTAATATAGTACACACGGATCGTGTAATATGATGTACAACACACAAAAATATGACTAATCACAGATAATAGAAAATTCAGTGAAATAGAAAAAGCACACCAGAGATTTTTATACTAGTTCGGAGCATCGTCCTACGTCCAGTCCCGGACTTCTATCTGGATTTTCACTACCAACTACCTCGCTTCACCCGGAGGAAAAGGTTTACAACACCCGAGCAGACGAACGGGATTTCACGCCTCTAATACACAAAGGACTTCAACACTTGCCTCTTACAACACCGAGGACTTCAACAAAGATGAAAATAATTGTTTGTTGATGGTATGTGTTCTTGCTAACACTATTTTGTCACTTGTAGTACAAACTTCCTATAATCTTATCCTCAAATAGAATATTTGTCTATATGAAGATTTGGAAGTGGATATCGTATTGAATCAAAAGAATTTTAAATAAATTTCAGGATTCAAAAACGATATATGTTAGAATATGAGCAATTTGAGCGCTTGAAAGTATAAGATTGAGATCAATAGAATAGAGATTAGAATAATAGAAATTAGTTAATTGGAATAATGATTTCATGATGTTTATATAAGAAATAAACAGTTGTAACCCTTTGTGAAAAGGTACAAACAAAGGTCATGATCATTGGTGAAGAGAAAGAGAAGCAACCATTGAAGAAAAGGAAGTGTCTATACAAAAGTTTGCTTTCTGTTTGAAAACGGTCGACAGGTCAAAATGGACCAGTAGAAAGGAATTTGAATATATATACACGTTATGTACACTTGTGCACGTTAACTGAGCATTCTGGGCAGAAACGGTCGACTGCCTTGTTTTAACCGGTCGACCGGTTTAGCCCAGATTGCACAGTTAATGTGCACTCATTCATATATATATATTCAAAGATTGAAGGTATAAGATTATTTGAGGATAGATTTTAACATAAATAACATTACTAACATACCAAATAATCAACCTCTAACATATGGAGATCTTTGTGTCTCTTTAGCGAATAACTTATTTTTGTCGATCACGGCTTATCCCTTTGTCAGAAATCAAAGCTCTATAAAATCTTGACTCAACAAAAAGGAATGAGGTACGGGAAAGCATAGAAAAGATAGAAACGAAATAAGATTAAGACAAGGTAACAAGAAGATTGAGATTATACCTGATAACTGTCGTTATAGGAAAGTTTAAGAAGGTGGAGATGATCTTTCCAAGATCCTCTAAAATCAAGAACACAAGCACAAAATGGTGGATTCAAAATGAGCACCAAAGATTATAGAAAGATTTCTAAACAAAAAGATTATTGAAAGATGTCTATACCAGTCTGTAGCAAGATAAGGATACTGAGGGCAACCAAAAGATAGTTTGAAAAACAAAATAAGGAAATAAGTTTGGAACCATGGAAATTTCAACTTAAATAGAAAATAATTTTTTTTACACAAGTTAAATAAATCTTAACTATCTTAAATTTTATTATCTTATTATCCAATCATCTTAAATTAACAATTTTAAAACTTTGGTTTTGAAAAATAATCATTTATTATACTCATAATGTACTTAATAAAATTAATTCTTCTTTATTCCTAATTAAAATTAAATTTATTCCTCTCAATATATTTATCGCTTATGTTAAATATACTCACACTTACTATAACTGCTTTATTTTATTCTTAGTTCTTTTAACATTATTATTGTAAGTTATTCAATTACCCTTTATTATATTTACCTCTGTTAATCATTTTATAACTAAAATTTAAGTGTATAACATTTATTATAACCACTCAAATCTTATTTATAAAATCATTTTATATTGTATATTATCCAATTACATTGTTAACTTCTGAAATTAAGGTAAGTTGCATTTGATTGGAATTGTATTATACAAATATAACTTTCCAATCAAATCATTTCATGCTTGAATGTTCATCCAAAATTTTGATTTTCTTTTTATAATTGAAATTATTCTTTAAAATAAAATTGAAGAATTAAATTTACGATTTCTTCAAACCTTTTAGGGATAAATAAATGTATGTACATAATTTATCAAATCAAACTTAAATCATATATCTATATATATTATAAATCAAGTCATATTTTAGAAATTCAAATCAATTTTATTTCCAAAACAAAGTTGTAGCAAAACTACAGATCGGTCTCTTCACTTCGAAACTCGAAAATGAATTCAATGATGTTGCAGTCATCACCGAAATTATTTTCCAGCGACAAGTGAAAGAGCACTAATTTTTAAACTTTAAAATCCTTTGGAAACATATTCTTATTCGAAAATACTTTAAATAATATACTTCAAAACATAAACACGAGGTTTGAAACCATCGAAAATTAAATTCTCAAATTTCTTGTTTTAAATTCATTTCAGTTCCCAAATCAATTTATAAACAACTATTTATAAATTCATTTATAGAACTATAAATGGTAAATCAAGTTTTATCATTTCAAATAATCAATTTAAATAAATTTATTAAGTTCCATAAATTTACTTATATATCAAAATTTATTTCAGTAACTAAATTTTAAAATAATATTATGTCAGTTTGTTCTGTCAAAGTGTTTTAGATATCCTATCGATAGCGTGGATCAGACGAATCGATCGAAAATCCAAATCAACATCAACAACCCAAACAACACAATATATAAAAAAAATATAGATTTACAAGTACAATTCAAAATGTTTGGAAGAATAGATTGGAAACAAAAGACAATATGATTAAATAACAGGGTAGGGAGATGGGTAAGTTTAAGTAAATCGCGGGCAATCTTAACCGGGCCAACCGTGACTTAAAGAATAAGATCAATGTGGGTTTTCTAGGCTAAATCTACATTCGATCTCACGAGATAGAGTTTGGAATAACAAAAGATATTAGCATCTAAACCAAGGATAGATATAAATCTCCGGTGAATCGATGCTAACTGTAAAGGAGTTTCCCCCTTTACAAATGAATTTTTTTTAGATTGGCGGGACCTCCATTTCACTATAAAGCTCATTCGAAGTGGAGTTATGGGATACTCCAGAATAAAAAGTAGATGAATAGTGAGGGACACGAATGAATTTTGGAACCGCAGGGAACGTTCCAAAATTCAAATGAAATTTGAATCAAAGAGAGAGAGATTAAAGTTTGGATGAAAGTGATTCTGTAACTAAATTTACCAAACATTCTAAGTTTTGCTTCAAAGCCAAAGCTCTGATACCAAATGTAACAGGCTGCGCCAGTGGGGTAACGCCCACCGTAGCATACATTGGTACCTGTGTTCTGTCTTTACGGCCAGCCTCTCGATTGCACCACCAACCCCCATGGGGACATGTAGGAGTAAGAGTCAACCGTTCGCTACCAAACCAGGAAGCGAGAACCCCCTATCATGCTGCATCCTCCAAGTGAAATGGCAGACACACATGTCGGACTTGAATTGCTCAAAATAACGTGTTGTAAATAAAATTTGGCAAATCTCAGAACATACAGTAAATAATAATCACAGAACACGGTCAAAGAGTAAGAAATGCAGCGCAAGTAAAAGAGATAGTAGTTCATGAGGCTACTGTGTAAATATATCATAGTTAAATAAAATACAACAGAATAAATAAAGTACAACAGAAGTTTCAAGATGATAACCAAGTACAAGCAGAATAAAACAATAGAACTGGAATAGATAAAACTAGACAAGTAGCTAATCTCCAGCGATTCCAATCTCCAAAAAGTGGAAATCCAAATCTGTGAATACTCAGGCTGACCCGAGCGTAAATAAAATACAAACACTCGAGTCAGGACATACATACTTATACAATTTAAACCAACTCAAGTGAACTGTAGTAGAAGTACAAGTAACTTAAATGATGCTTGGGACTGCCCATCCTCTAAGGATCCGCTAAACTATTTACTATGTAGTAATATTGTGCTATTATAATAATGTGTAATAGTAAAATAAACTTACTTTTAAATAGCGTTAAGGAGTGACACAATATTCCCCTTAACACAAATAATGCCAATAGTCTATACAATACCCGCATATCTCCTGATCGGGAGACTACGAGAAGATACTGCATAGGTACGACACAAATAGAAACTCGTAGTAAAGGATCGATATGGTAGGTCACATGGCACATAAGGCAATGCTAGGGTTGATATACCAATTACGACACTCGGGCTGGTGGTAACGCAGCAGCCACATACGCCCACCGCGGAACACATTCCCACAAAAATCTGAGGTGTGCCCAAACAATCACAAGTAATAGTATGGTATCGAAGAATTGCGTCCGCTACGAGGTGCGACCTCAACTAGCCCGAGACCGCTCTTGTTTTAACCACTTTTTGCCAACTCACAAGAGTTGGTTCCACGTAACATACCATAAGAACGTCGCTACCATCCTACTTTATTCTGGAATCTCCACAGCGTACATGGTTGTCAAAGTTGTTTTCGGTATCGATAGAGAGTATGCCCATATCCGATCTCGGTCTCTTTGCCAACCAATCGTTATTATAACCCGTGGTTATAACTTTAAAATAATATTTTTATACTTCAAAATAAAATATCCTTTCAATCCAAATCTTTATCAAAATAAAGATTTAATCATTTCTAAACCATTTCAATATATCAACATACCATACCTTTCAAATTCAATTATTACCAAAATAAATATCAAGTCATTTCAAATCATTTCAATATATATCCTTTCAAAACTTCCTTTCAAATCATTTTTAATACATAAAATCGTATCTTTCAAACTTCATTTTTCAAATCATTTTAATATTAAAATATCATATCTTTCAAACTTCATTTTCTAATTATTTTAATATTAAAATATCATATCTTCCAAAACTTCATTTCTAAACATTTAATATATATATAAAATATCATATCTTTCAAAACTTCATTTCAAAACCTTCAATATATATCAAATATCATATCTTTCAAAACTTCATTCTAAAACATTTAATATATATCAAATTATCATATCTTTCCAAACTTCATTTCAAAACATTTTTAATATTAAAATATCATATCTTTAAAAAAAACTTCATTTCAAAACATTCAATATATATCAAAATGTCATATCTTTCCAAAGCTTCAATTTCAAATCATAATATAAGTTCAGATCCAAATATTCAACTTTATATACCTTTTAAATTCAAAGATATCATTTATTTATTTTCATTTCAAATCACCTTTCAAATAGCTTATATTTTAATCAAAATAATTCATTTAAACCATTTAAAATTTAAGTTTGTATACTTTTAAATCAAGTATTCAATTTCCAAAGTTTTAAACCATTCTGGGTTCATTTACTAAGTTAAAACCATAAACATTGAAAATTTCAGCCTTTCACAGCATTCAGAAAAAGCTGCTGTAAGTTATAATTGAAAACATTTAAATTTAAACCATTTAAACATTATAAAAATCATATTTTAACATTCAACGATGTTCATTAAAATACTCTTTAAATTAATGATTTTTATAAAGCAAACCATTACAGAAATCCAAATTTTTCAATAATTTCACTTAACAAATTCAATTGTACAATTTTCCTATTTTTTTCATTTGACACCTTATTAACACTTACATTTCCAAATTTCCATTTCACAAATTAAACTAGATTTCCAATTTATTTAATTAACTTAAACCTTTAAACAAAATCAAATTCCACATTTCCAAATCATGTTGTATTTTAAAATTCCACTTTTAAGCATTCATTTACTTAACCATTTTAATTCGTAGAAAAATCAATAATACTTTATTAAATCATTCAAATTCAAATTTAAATCAAATTATCATATTTACCATTTTCCAAATAAAAATAAATTTTCATTTTATTTATATAACTTAAATATCATTTTTAACCAAATTTCCAAATTTCCAAACTAAAGTTATATTCCCAAATTCAATTTAACCATTTATTTATTTAACATTTCCACTTATAGAAAAATCATAAATCCTTTATTTAAAACACATTAAAATCTATTTAAATAAAATTATCATAAATTTACATTTCAAATGACTTAAAATTTTATTTATATAACTTAAATGTCATTTTAAAAGTCAAAGTCCTAATTCCAGATTTAAGTCCTATTTCAAAATTTCTATTTAATCATTTAATTATTCAACATTTTTAACTTATAGAAAAATCAAAATTTCTTTATTTAAACATTAAAAATACAATTTAAATCAAATTTTCATAAATTTACACTTTTAAGAATATTTAAAAATATTCAAAATACTTTATAAAATAACCACAGGCCTGTATATAGTTTTCCAACCTAGGTCAAGTGATACAGATATATATCATTTCAATTCGCAGTTTACAAAGAAAAATACGGGTTCTATCATTTCAAACCCGCAATCCCAAGTTAAAAAAAAACCCGTTCAGGTCTATCATTTCAGCCCATAATGATTTTTCCTTATTCTAAAGTCCGTTCGGGTATGTATCATTTCAACCCATAGTGAACCTAATCTACAGGGAACTTGCAATGCGATAAATAGATATAAATGAATAGTTAATAACATATAACAGTAACAGATGATATGAAAAGTAAATTAATAAGTTTAACATTATATGTAAATAATCACAGGCAGTTATAACATCATATATAATTCTATACGTTCAATTGTTGTCGCTTCACAATTGCATAATTATAATATGTCGTGTGAGATTTACTCACCTCTTTTGCTGGAGATATTAATCAAATGATACAAACGGATTATCAAAGGCAAGGCGACACAACAATAGATCCAATTAGGAAGAGAACCAAGCTCAATGATCTTGTCATTACCCATAAACAAAACCAAATATACACATAGATTCAATACCAGATTGAATTGAAATAACTTTGGAATAAAAAGCAATATGAACACACGATCTTTTTCCTTGCTTTCTATTATTGTTTTGCATGGCCTAAGGGTGTATTTGGCTCTGGTTTGAACAAGTTTTGGCTCAGGTTTGGTCATGTGTATGCACGGCCTAGGTAATGGAATATGGTGGAGAAGTTTATATAAGGATGTGAAGAGTTTTAAGGCAAATAGTGTGATTTTTGGTCAAAACAAAGGCTCGACCTTAGGGTTATGGCTCGGCTTGGATGCACCATGACTAGTCAGTGGTGGAAAGGGGTGTGTAGAGGTCAGGTCAGAGGAGTGGTGGTGGCTATGGGGATGGTTAGGGTGGTGGTTGAAGGAGATGAACAAGTAGTGGTCCAATGAGCATAGTTTTAGGCCTTTGGTTGCATTTTTGAGGGGTTTGGTCATCATGGAGGGCTCGTCCTTGGTCATGGATGGAAGTATAGGTGGTGGTGATGGAACGGAAAAGGTGTAGAGAGTGGGGGCTGCGGCTATGGAGTAGAGGCCTAGCAAATAGCATGAGAAAACAAGGCGAAATATAAGAAAACAATGGAAAAAGAAGAGAAAATGAAGAGAAAAAGAGGAGCCATTACTCAAACCTTTCTAGCCGTGAAAAATAAAGTGGAGAGGAAAATTTTCACGTGAAATGAATTGAGAAACTCAGGCTAAGAATAAGGTAGTGTACGACCAAGCAAAGCAAGTGAAAAGACAAGAAAATGAAAGGACTAGCAAATGAAAGATCTTAAGTTAAAAACTTTTTTAAACTCTTCACATTTCCTATTATTTAATTCAATTAAAATAAAATAAAATCAGAAATTTACTTTTATAAACCGAAACAAGTAAAAAATATGAAAATAAATAATTAATTTTAAAGAAAATATAAAGAGAATAAAACAAATTGCTTAAAATTCAAAACATGGTTCAAAAATTACAATTAAACATCACTGGCTTTGGAAAAATATCTACTTCATTTTAAAAATATTCTAAAGCAAAATTTTAAATAAAATCATTTTTAAAACATTTTCAAAGTGAAATAAATAATTTAGTTTAGAGAAAATAAAAAAAGAACTAAAGAAAATGTTTAAAAATTGGAAACAGGACATGAAATTACAAATAAAATATCACTATCCTTATAAACTTTCTATTTCACTTTAAAACAAATAAATTTCAAATAAATAAAATAAATTAGAAAAAAAAATAAAGTAGGAAAGAGAATAAATAAGTCCTTAAGAAAATATAAAGTTAAATAAAAAATTACTTTAATTATTTGAAACTAGGAATTAAAATTATAAACAGAATACAACTGACATTTGAAAATGTCAATAACACTTAAAAAACGTTTAAAACCAAAATATACTCATCACATGTTATTTTATCCATATAAATATAAATTATAACATTACATGACCAAATAAAATATTATTTATATAATTTAAAATAAACAATTTTGTTAAATACAGCAAATTACACACCATAGTTAAAAACGCATAACTTTCACATTATAAATCAGATTTCAACGAAACGAAAAGCAGTATTCTTAAAATTTTATTTACTTTCATAATAAAAGATAAAATTCAAATTTTCAAACTTTTAAAATTTTAAATTTAAAAGTCAAAATTGGCCATATTGACCAAAATACAATTTCTTTGGAAAATATTCTTTTTAATCATATTTGGAATTCTAATTCACCTCAAAATCAAAGTTTATATTTGAAATAACAAAATTTTCTAAATTAAATAAATAAAATAAAGTTAAATCAAAATTCAATTAAAATAATTACAAAATACAGGGTTGTTACATTTTCGTACGAACTCCATTGGAGACATATTATATTTGTAAATTGACCACAAAATCGCCACGAACACGATGGAATAAGTTTAAGGCCAAATACTAAAAATTCCATAAATCTTATTTTCATTGTTCATAATTATTTAATTTTTTTATTATATAAAATTCTGGGTGTTACGTGTTCAAGATGTTGGAATCCATGTATGGTTTTGAGATCTATTCGAGTTGTGCGAATCTAATTTAGGGATTTGTGTTCTATTCAAGTGATGAACACTCGTCTGGAAAAACCAAATGTAACCTCGATGTAACGACCCAGAATTTTATTTAATTAAAATTTGAATATTTAATTAATTTTAAATATTAATAAGTGAATTTATAAGTCGAATAAATTTTATTTTGAATAATTGGATTTAATTGGATAATTAAATCGATAATTTAATATGTGAAATTATGGAAATAATTGAAAATTGAGTTAAATATGATTGAAAATGATTTGTAAAATTTTATTTTATCATATTGGAGTTAGAACGATATTTTAGAACTTTTAAAATCGAATTAAAAGTTTATTTGTGAAAATTGAATATTTTAATATTTAAATCGACTAGTGAAAATAGTCAATTTTTGAACAGTCTCAAAATTGAACGAAACCAGTTCCATTGGATCCGTAATAGTTAGTTATTACCGGATTTCAATTTTAGTAGCAATCGGAGCTATCGTTTGATCGTGGCAGCTCGAAACGCATTGAATTGTTTTTAATATTAATTTGGCGAGTTAAAATAGCCATTTTTCAAAAAGTCTCGGATTTCGACGAAACCAGTTTCATCGGATCCGTAATGTGATATTATTTTAAGGTTTCAAATTTCGTATCAATTGGATTTACCGTTTGTCCGGTACAAATTAAAACGCTTAGAAAATCGTTTAAATCGGTTTAATTTAAATTGAACGTTTATTTCCATAACTCGCACAGATGTCCGAATTAGCTTCCGAAACCTGTTCCATTGTGTCCGGAACGCAGGGTAAACCCTAGAAACGCTGGTTAAGGCGCGTAAATCGGAGTTCGGAATTTCCGGAATGAATAGTGTCGTTCGTTTTCCTATAAATAGGGCCTAAATTCAAAAAAATAAAATAAAAATAAAACCTAAACGTGTAGCTGCCACCCCAACGATGTAAGGCCGAAATTGTTCCATTTTCTCTCCTCAATCTATTCAAATCCGTGCAACGATTCGAGAAACTTCCAACATGAAAGATGAAGAGCACGCAACGAGCTTCGAATCTATACGGCTATGATCGTGTTTGGAGTTTCGAATCGACGACAAATCAAGCTCAAAGGCAGGACATTCGGCCTCGAACTGCGCGCGCATATGGTGGCCGAGCTTCATGCCGTGGATGGTGAAGGTGGCTCTTGGAAAGGCGAGTCGAATGGAGGTGGTTTGATGAAGTTTCGTCGAGCGTTGGTGGCACGAAGTGAAACCCTAATTTGATGGTATGGGTTGCGTGCGTGTTCTGTTATCTGGTAGTGGTATGCGTGTGGAAGATGAAGGGGGGGGGGTGCGGTGGAGATCTACAGGGGTTTGGATCCAAGGGCTAGGATTGAATAGGTTTAAGAAATTAAAATTTTAGTTGTAAATTTTATATAAAATTCAAGTAAACTTCATAAATCCATATCTTTTTCATACGAGGTCGAAAACGCGCGAAACCAGTTGCGTTGGAATCGTATGGACGAGCACTACGCGATGGAATTGGATTGTAGTCGTTTGGAGTTAGTGAGAATTTCGGGTAAAATTAAACGTCCGTTTAATTTTATTCGAAATAAATCGCTAAAGCGAAATTGAAATCAAGGTGAGAACTTCTCACTCAATCGAATCAATTTCGATTTTATCTTAAATAGTTAGATTTAAAATATTTGAATGCATGTTTGAATGATGATTGTTATCTATTGATTGTTAAAATAGACATTATGCGCCGTTAGTAAGCGGATGTTATTTATTAAAAACATATACCGTGAATATTTCATAAACAGTGAAATTGGTATTATATATAATAGCAATATATATATATTGGCATATGTATATATTGGAGTTATTGATTTCCTGCATTTGTATAGCGGATGAGACCCTATTGCGCCGTCTATTAAGCGGATAATATTTAAATCCCATATACCACGATAATTCCGTACTGGAGCGGAATTGGTATTGTGCTAATGTTTTTGGATGCAGGAAAACAGGTTGGAGGGATCCAACTGGATTCCTCAACAGTATTTATTTGATTTCAGATATTTTGATATTTGATGGATTATCATATCGATATATGATATCGTTGTTGTCGTGATTGTCTATTTGGTATGTAGCATCATTGGACCAAATTTTGGAATTTTAAAATGATTTTAAAGTGAATTTTGAAAGTATACGTTTATAAAATATTTTTGGAATTGATCCATTTCAAATAAATAAACGTTATAATTTTTTTTAGTTATAAAAATTATGATTTTGAGAAATACGGTTAAAGATTGATTTTTGAGAAATATGGGTTAATGTTTTTATAAAATAATTAAATTGGATTTTTGAATTTATTATAAAAAGTTTAAAAATAGGATTTATAAAATTTGATTATTTTATAAATCAAGAGAATGGTGAAATTATAAAGGAGATTAAAGATGTTTTAAAAAAATAATAGTATAAATTGATTTTATAAAGGAATTATAAATTGATATTTATAAATTAAAACATTTGAATTATAAAACGAGTTTTTATAAGTGTTTGAATGAAGTGAAAATGGATTGCATAAGTGCATGGAATTTATAAAATTATAAATGGTGAAGTTATAAGTGAAATTTATAAATAATAAGATTTATAAATTTCGTGAAGTTATTAAAGAATATATTTGGCTAAATAAACGAATCTTATAAGTTATAAGATTTATAATTATGAAGTTTAAAGGAACGATTTAGTAAACAAATAAATTTTAAGTGTTTAACTTAAAATATAGACCTTTGGTTTATAATTGAATTATGAATTGAATAGGTTAATAAAAGGAATTTATAAACGTTGTTTTATAAATTCGCAAACGACTTATTTTGATAAATAAATTGTTGAAACTTATTAATGGAGTTATATTCACATTTTTGACTGTGAATGATCCTTTAAAATAAAATGAATAGAAGTGATGAAATTTGTTAACGTAGTATATTCACGTTTTTGAATAGTGAACAATATGTTAAAGAAATTGTTTTGAATGTGATGTTTTAAATAGAATTAAAACGATCTAACGATGTTTTAAAATGTGTTGAGATTCAAAACCATAGATTTCAACATTTATTGTTGAAATAGATGTTTTCGAGAAATAGAAGGAAATGGTGGACTATAACACTGTTGTTATAGTAAATGATTTCCGAAAGGAAATGTTTTGTATAGTATTGGGATTTATTTATCTATTTTAACTTCGAATCCCTATACTAGTGACTTTGGGTTGTCGTAACGATGTTTTACGCAACATTCGTTTTGGCCCAAATAAATATGTTTAAGAGAATGATTTCCTTAAAGAATGAAATATATACTTAATTTCGATTGAAGTATATTGAATATTTTCCAAGTGTTGAAAATAAATAAAATTTGTAAATTACTTATGAATAAATAAGTATGGAAATGTTTTTCTAATGTGAAATGAAACGTTTTGAGAATCTATCTTTTTGAAGATAAATTGAAAAGGAATATTGAAACCTATTGAAAATCGTATATCAATAGATATTTTGAAATATAAATTCACTATGGAATTTATAAAAGAAAAGGGTACTTGTTTAAAAATAAATATTGATTTATTTTTGAAGTATTGAAAATAATATATCTTGTAAAGATATTTTGGAAAATAAATAATTTGGAAAATTATTTGGAATCTGGTGATGTTGTGCATATCAATTGATAGCTCAATAACCGATTATCAATATTTACCTTTGAATGGGTATTTGGTGTGATTTGTTTGAATTTGAATGCCACACTTATTTTTGAATAAGCGCTCACTATTCGGGTTAACCGGGAAAGGACCATTGGGTCGTATAACCCATTCCGAATATGTGATACATCGTTATGAATTGCATTTGAAGACCGGTGTTGAAGACCGGATCTTTTTGAAAGCGATAGGATGACCTATCGATTGTCTCTGCACTGGGTAGCTCCTGGTATAGAGATTCCCTAAGTGATGGGAAATTCGATCGGGATTGTGAATACCCGGATTGCAAGGGCTTCGTGAGAAGTGCCTTCGTTCTGTTCGAACCCAGAACAGACTTGTATGGATTGTATGTCTGACATTACAAACTGAGATATAAAGCAGATTTCTTTCAAATATATTTCTGTTGGTGGCGGAGAATTTATTCTTTTAGCTTAACACCCTTCTCTGAGACGTACGAGCTCAGAGGTTATGTAGTTGAAGGTTATCGGCGATATATTCCCAATTTGGTAATGTGACATGCTGAGTGTTGCTGTTAAATGATCATTGTGTTGATTATTGGTGATAGGATCATTTGTTTGATCGTCTATCTTGGTGATCATTTCTATGATCATTTGTTGACCCAAAGCATGGCTTTTGTATAAAGTATGTTTTTGTGGACGTGACTTCGTCGAGCCTCACACCTCGGGAATGGTGAAAACAGGAAAGATGCAGCAAGGTTATGAGGGGTAGCGCCCTTTAGGATATGTGCATTTCCTTCTGGAAAAGGGTGGTATCATGGTATGAAGCCCAGATACTTACTCATGTTGAAAACACTTTATGATTGTGTGAATTGATTGCGAGCGCTCGGTTGAAAGGTCCCAAAGGACCGGGGGATGGCATATTCGGTCAGTTGTTACTCAGTTAGGTGTAACCCGGCCTTGTGTTGGTAGAGATCCGGTTTGGTTCTCGGGGATGTCCATCCAGAGGCATTCTCATGTGGCAATGGGAAGTTCCTTGTCCTGATCATTCGTTGGAAATCCAAAGAAACAATACGAGACTTGTACGGTTTTAGTTGTATAACCTGCTATGGAATATGGCGGTAACCTGCTATTGAACATAGTAGCTATAGTAGGCATAAGTGTGGAATGTCTATGCTGGCTAAGATTTATATTCTACTTTCGAAATAAATTTTTCCTACACTATGCACTAGTAATAATATCAAATGTTCTTTTTAATACATATCAAGCATCTTTGACTATCATAAGGAGAAATCTCCTCCGATTCTGCGTTTGCATTGTGTGTGTGTGCGGGAGGCCTTATGGTAGTCTCATTTTTAAAAGCATTACGAATTGAATTTAAAAATATTCCTCTGTTTTGGATTTCAAAGATAAATAAACTGTTTTGAGTTCTCACACCAGTCACATGACTGACTCGGAGTTTATTGTTTTCCTTCCTAAACTCTGGGTGCCCACCAATTTCCACACGGGCAGTCAAGGGTAAGGTTTATCAGGATATTCTGGATATTCTGGAGTTGCTGGAGGCAAGCTGGATGGCATGGCGTATTACTAGTATATAGTATTTCTTTTCCGCTGTTTGTTGTTGTTGTTGTACACTCTGATGATATGGTGAAATGAAATGTAATATAATGGAATAACTGATATAGTTCTTTGTTTAAAGATTATTCATTTATTATTATATGTTGTTCCGCTGCGAATTGTGAGATTCTGATGTTGTTCAGTTGTTTTCTGTTCTTTCTATTTTCTTTTCTCTCTATTTTCTGTCTTTCCTCTCTTCTTCTTCTTTTCTTTTCTTAAACCATAACATTTCGGGTTTCCGGCCTTCGATTTCTCGGCAGTCGATAAAGTGAGTATCGATGTTGAATTTTCGAAAGTCGAAATTTTTTGGGACGTCACAGGTAGCATATGGTTAAGCGACAACCATGGTTCTGTTGGGTATTACTCATTAGAGATAGAGTCAGCAGTACTCTAGAATGAGTTTGAGTGTAATAATAGCTATGAGTGCGTATTTGTTAGTGAATATAAAATTGTTTTATATTGTGACGATTGCTTTGTTGAGTGGTATATAGATTCTGGTTAATACGAGTAATTAACGTTGTTGATAGGGATCTCTAAACACTTGTACAGAACAATTCGACACAGTATTGTTTTAAATTGGGTAAATGAAATAATTTTACCTTGATTATATTTTATATATAAAGGAATAATTTTTCAGAATTATTAAAGTGTATATAAGTTGATTGTTTAGTTGTTTGAATAATCTAAGTAAAAGAATAATTGTATAAGTAAAAAGAATTATAAGAATTGAATTATAATTAAAGTGATTTACAATTGAGAAATAAACTTATATATATGAGAAGTGAAACTATATGGATATATTTATGAATATGAGTTGTAAATAAAAATGAATTTAAAGTTAAATGGAAATTTACTTTAGAATTGTAATCTGAATTGATTTATAAGTAGGAATTTAAGTTAAGTAAAACAAAGGATGTTTGTAAAATGGAATATAACTTAAGTGATGTTGAATGAAGTTGATATTAGTATCAAAGTAAAATAATAAAGTGAAGTGATAAATGTGAACTTCAATTATATAAATGAAATTCAACTTTTGTAATTGAATTGAATGAATGGATTAAATGTTAATCAAATGAATGTGAATTAAGTTGATATGAAATAATGAATGTAAGTGTAAGTGTTAATTCATTAAAAATCTAATGTTATTGGAAATTTAATAATTGGATGAAAATCAATTAATTAAACCAATTGAAAGCAAAGGAATTTGGTTGTAATTAATATACATTGATTGTTATATGGTTGTTAGTTGATTGATTGTATATAATTCATTAAGTGTTAATGAAATTGAGTTAATGAAATTGAAAGCTAAAGTAATTGAAATTCAATTGGAAGTTAAGTGAATCTTGAATAGAATTGAATTTGATTTGGAAGTGAACCAACTTGAATATGAATTAGTGAATATAAACTAATTAAGAATGAATGTTAGTAAACATCCATTGTTAATGAATCAAATGTGATTAAATTGAAAACCCAATTCATTGAATATTAATGAGAATATGGATGAATATTTATTGGTTATGAATGTTAGTTGGATGCTAGTTGGTTGATGTTTGCATTTGTTACTTTTACTGCATTTGCTATGTTGGCATATATAGTTATTATGTTGCTATATGTTGTATATTGATACTATTGTCTATATGCATGATTCTCATGTTGTTTGTTGAGTGATTAGTAGGTGCGGATCGCGTTTGCTTCGCATTTGGAGCTCGCTTTCGCGCTATATTAGCCGTATATGCTTGCTAATAAAATATAAGGTACATATCTCGGATTAAATATCGTACTTTTATACTTTTTTCCCTTCGGGATGCCTCATTACTTGATGAGATGTATATTTGTGATATATATACTGTCATTTTTTTTTCGGATCGAGCCGCGCAAAGGAGACTATGGCGAATTTTTCCGGAAATTTAAGGCGTTAGAAAAAATTTGAGAAAATTGGAAAATTTTTGAAAACTAAACTTTGATTTAGAATTGAAAGTTAAACAATAATAATTGTTTTTGAAAGATAACTAAGTATGATTTGAAAACTTAGTAAAGTTATTGTAAGAAGTTTAACTATGAATTTTGGGAAAGTTAATAGATTCTGTAACTTTTCTTACTTGTTAATTTCGAGGACGAAATTCTTTTAAGGGGGGAAGATTGTAACGACCCAGAATTTTATTTAATTAAAATTTGAATATTTAATTAATTTTAAATATTAATAAGTGAATTTATAAGTCGAATAAATTTTATTTTGAATAATTGGATTTAATTGGATAGTTAAATCGATAATTTAATATGTGAAATTATGGAAATAATTGAAAATTGAGTTAAATATGATTGAAAATGATTTGTAAAATTTAATTTTATCATATTGGAGTTAAAACGATATTTTAGAACTTTTAAAATCGAATTAAAAGTTTATTTGTGAAAATTGAATATTTTAATATTTAAATCGAATAGTGAAAATAGTCAATTTTTGAACAGTCTCAGAATTGAACGAAACCAGTTCCATTGGATCCGTAATAGTTAGTTATTACCGGATTTCAATTTTAGTAGCAATCGGAGCTATCGTTTGATCGTGGCAGCTCGAAACGCATTGAATTGTTTTTAATATTAATTTGGCGAGTTAAAATAGCCATTTTTCAAAAAGTCTCGGATTTCGACGAAACTAGTTTCATCGGATCCGTAATGTGATATTATTGTAAGGTTTCAAATTTCGTGTCAATTGGATTTACCGTTTGTCCGGTACAAATTAAAACGCTTAGAAAATCGTTTAAATCGGTTTAATTTAAATTGAACGTTTGTTGCCATAACTCGCACAGATGTCCGAATTAGCTTCCGAAACCTGTTCCATTGTGTCCGGAACGCAGGGTAAATCCTAGAAACGCTGGTTACGGCGCGTAAATCGGAGTTTGGAATTTCCGGAATGAATAGTGTCGTTCGTTTTCCTGTAAATAGGGCCTAAATTCACAAAAATAAAATAAAAATAAAACCTAAACGTGTAGCCGCCACCCCAACGATGTAAGGCCGAAATTGTTCCACTTTCTGTAACGACCCAGAATTTTTAGAAATTAGAATTTGAATATTTAATTAATTTTAAATATTAATAAGTGAATTTATATGTCGAATAAATTTTATTTTGAATAATTGGATTTAATTGGATAATTAAATCAATAATTTAATATGTTAAATTATGGAAATAATTGAAAATAGGGTTAAATATGATTGAAAATGATTTGTAAAATTTTATTTTATCATATGGGAGTTAGAACGATATTTTAGAACTTTTAAAATCGAATTAAGAGTTTATTTGTGAAAATTGAATATTTTAATATTTAATCGACTAGTGAAAATATTCAATTTTTGAACAGTCTCAGAATTGAACGAGACCAGTTCCATTGGATCCGTAATAGTTAGTTATTACTGGATTTCAATTTTTGTGTCAATCAGAGTTATCGTTTGATCGTGGCAGCTCGAAACGCATCGAATTATTTTTAATATTAATTTGGCGAGTTAAAATAGCCATTTTTCAAAAAGTCTCGGATTTTGACGAAACCAGTTTCATCGGATCCGTAATGTGATATTATTGTAAGGTTTCAAATTTCGTGTCAATTGGATTTACCGTTTGTCCGGTACAAATTAAAACGCCTAGAAAATCGTTTAAATCGGTTTAATTTAAATCGATCGTTTGTTGCCATATCTCGCACAGATGACCGAATTAGCTTCCGAAACCTGTTCCATTGTGTCCGAAATGCGGGGTAAACCCTAGAAACGCTGGTTACGGCGCGTGAATCGGAGTTTGAAAAATCCGGGATGAATAGTGTCGTTCGTTTTCCTATAAATAGACCAACACCCTTCATAAATTAAAAAAAAAAAATATAAACCCTAAAATCTAAACCCTAGCCGCCACCCCATAATTCAAAGGCCAGAAATCATCCTCCTTTCCCCCTCAATCTCTCCCAATCTACAAACAATTAGAAGAAGTGATCAACTACAAAGATGAAGAGCATCCCGAGAGCTTCAGATCCGTACGGTGATGATGGGGTATGGCGCGACGTGGAGGGAGCTAGGGGCGTGCATGCGTGGCCGTTCATCTTCGTGCGCGCGCGTGTAGGGGTGGCCGAGCTTCATGCTCTATGGGCCGTGTGTGGCTCTTGCGAAGGGGGTCGAGATGGTGGTAGTTGATCGAGTTCAAATTGCGTGTGGGTGGAGTATAATTTAACCCTAATAGGCGGCTATGGGTTCTAGGTTGCGTGCATCAACCTGTAGAAGAGAATGAAGAAGAAAGGGGCAGGGGAGTGCGGCCCTGATGCAAGGAAATGAAATCTAACGGCCAATATTAATTTAGGTTAAGAAAAATAGAATTTATGTTGAAATTATTATATAAAAATCGTGTAAAACTTCATAAAATCATATCTTTTTCATACGGGGTCGAAAACGCGCGAAACAAGTTGCATTGGAATCGTATGGACGAGCACTACGCGATGAAATTGGATTGGAGTCGTTTGGAGTTAGTGAGAATTTCGGGTAAAATTAAACATCCGTTTAATTTTATTCGAAATAAATCGCTAAAGCGAAATTGAAATCAAGGTGAGAACTTCTCACGCAATCGAATCAGTTTCGATTTTATTTTAAATAGTTAGATTTAAAATATTTGAATGCATGTTTGAATGATGATTGTTATCTATTGATTGTTAAAATAGACATTATACGTCGTTAGTAAGCGGATGTTATTTATTAAAAACATATACCGCGAATATTTCATAAACAGTGAAATTGGTATTATATATAATAGCAATATATATATTGGCATATGTATATATTGGAGTTATTGATTTCCCGCAATTTTTTTTAGCGGATGAGACCCTATTGCGCCGTCTATTAAGCAGATAATATTTTAAATCCCATATACCGCAATAATTCCGTACTGGAGCGGAATTGGTATTGTGCTAATGTTTTTGGATGCAGGAAAACAGGTTGGAGGGATCCAACTGGATTCCTCAACAGTATTTATTTTTGATTTCAGATATTTTGATATTTGATGGACTATCATATACGATATATGATGTCGTTGTTGTCGTGATTGACTATTTGGTGTGTAGCATCATTGAACCAAATTTTGGGATTTTAAAATGATTTTAAAGTGATTTTTGAAAGTATACGTTTATAAAATATTTTTTTTGAACTGATCCACTTTAAATAAATAAACGTTATAATTTTAATGTTATAAAAATTATGATTTTTGAGAAATATAGTTAAAGGTTGATTTTTGAAATTATGGGTTAATAATTTTATAAAAAGAGTTTAAATTGGGATTTTAGAATTTATTATAAAAAGTTCAAAAATAGGATTTATGAAATTAGATTATTTTATAAATCAAAATGATGAAGTTTTTAAAGGAGTTCAAAGACGTTTTAAATATTAATATGAATTGAATTATATAAGATATTTATAAATGGATATTTATAAATTGAAATATTGAAATTATAAAACGAGTTTTTATAAGTGTTAGAATGAATTGTAAATGAATTTCATAAATGAATGAAATTCATAGAATTATTAACGGTGAAGTTATAAATGGAATTTTATAAGCAGTAGGTTTATAAAATTTATGAAGTTATTAAAATAATGGTTTTGGAAAAATAAATGAATCTTATAAGTTATAAGATTTACAATTTGGAAAGTCTTAAAAAGAACGATTTTGTAAAATAATCGTTTTATAAGCATTTAACTTATAATGTGAACCTTTGGTTCATAATTGAGATATAAAGTGAATAGGTTAATAAAGAAAATTTATAAAGAAAGATGTTATAAAATAAATAGAAATGGAGTTTACAAACGTTGTTTTATAAATTCGTAAACGACTTATTTTGATAAGTAAATTGTTGAAACCTATTAATGGAGTTATATTCACATTTTTGACTGTGAATAATCCTTTGAAATAAAATGTATAGAAAGGATGAAATTGATTAACGTAGTATATTCACGTTTTTGAATAGTGAATAATATGTTAAAGAAATTGTTTTGAATGTGATGTTTTAAATAGAATTTAAAACGATCTAACGATGTTTTTAAAATGCGTTGAGATTCGAAACCATAGATTTCAACATTCATTGTTGAAATAAACGTTTTCGAGAAATAGAAGGAAATGGTGGACTATAACACTGTTGTTATAGTAAATGATTTCCGAAAGGAAATGTTTTGTATAGTATTGGGATTTATATATCTATCTTAAATTCGAATCCCTATACTAGTGATTTTGGGACGTCGCAACGATGTTTTACGCAACATTCGTTTTGGCCCAAATGAATATGTTTAAGAGAATGATTTCCTTAAAGAATGAAATATATACTTAACCTCGATTTAAGTATATTGAATATTTTCTAAGTGTTGAAAATAAATAAAAATTTGTGAATTACTTATGAATAAGTAAGTATGGAAATGTTTTTCCAATATAAAGTGAATATTTTGAGAATTTATCTTTTTGAAGATAAATTGTAATGAATAATTGAAATCGTATATGCATGGATATTTGGGAATGAAAATTCACTATGGAATTTATAAATAAAAGGGAGAATTTGTTTAAAAATAAATATTGATTTATTTTTGAAGTGTGAAATTATATATCTAGTAAAGATATTTTTGGAAAATAAATAATTTGGAAAATTATTTGGAATCTGGTGATGTGTGCATATCTATTGATAGTTCAATAACCGACTATCGATATTTCCCTTTGAATGGGTATTTGATGTGATTTGTTTGAATTTGAATGCCACACTTATTTTTGAATAAGCGCTCACTATTCGGGTTAACCGGGAAAGGACCATGGGGTCGTATAACCCATTCCGAATATGTGATACGTCGTTATAAATTGCATTTGATGACCGGTGTTGAAGACCGGGTATTTGCGAAAGCGATAGGATGACCTGTCGATTGTCTCTGCACTGGGTAGCTCCTGGTATAGAGATTTCCTAAGTGATGGGAAATTCGATCGGGATTGTGAATACCCGGATTGCAAGGGCTTCGTGAGAAGTGCCTTCGGTTGTGTTCGAGCCCGGAACAGACTTGTATGGATTGTATGTATGACATTACAAATTGAGATATAAAGCAGATTTCTTTCAAATATATTTCTGTAGGTGGCGGAGAATTTATTCTTTTAGCTTAACACCCTTCTCTGAGACATATGAGCTCAGAGGTTATGTAGTTGAATGTTATCAGCGATATATTCCCAATTTGGTAATGTGACATGCTGAGTGTTGCTGTGAAATGATCATTGTGTTGATTATTTGTGATAGGATCATTTGTTTGATCGTCTATCCTGGTAATCATTTCTATGATCATTTGTTGACCCAAAGCATGGCTTTTGTATAAAGTATGTTTTTGTGTACGTGACTTCGTCGAGCCTCACACCTCGGGAATGGTCAAAACAGGAAAGATGCGGCAAGGTTATGAGGGGTAGCGCCCTTTAGGATATGTGCATTTCCTTCTGGAAAAGGGTGGTATCATGGTATGGAGCCCAGATACTTACTCATGTTGAAAACACTTTATGATTGTGTGAATTGATTGCGAGCGCTCGGTGAAAGGTCCCAAAGGACCGGGGGATGGCATATTCGGTCAGTTGTTACTCAGTTAGGGGTAACCCGGCCTTGTGTTGGTAGAGATCCGGTTTGGTTCTCGGGGATGTCCATCCAGAGGCATTCTCATGTGGCAATGGGAAGTTCCTTGGCCTGTTCATTCGTTGGAAATCCAAAGAAACAATACGAGACTTGTACGGTTTTAGTTGTAGAACCTGCCATCTAATATGGTAGCTATAGTAAGCATACTATAATGGTACCTATGCTGGCTAAGATTTATATTCTACTTTCGAAATGAATTTTTTCTACACTATGCACTAATAATAATATCAAATGTTCTTTTTAATGCGTATCAAGCATCTTTGACTATCATAAGGAGAAATCTCCTCCGATTCTGCGTTTGCATTGTGTGTGTGTGCGGGAGGACTTATGGTAGTCTCATTTTTAAAAGCATTGCGAATTGTGAGATTCTGATGTTGTTCTGTTGTTTTTCTGTTCCGTTCTATTTTCTATTTTCTTTCCTCTCCATTCTCTATCTTTTCTCTCTTCTTCTACCTCTTTCCTTTTCATAAACCATAACATTTCGGGTTTCCGGCCTTCGATTTCTCGGCAGTCGATAAAGTGAGTATCGATGTTGAATTTTCGAAAGTCGAAAATTTTCGGGACGTTACATTTGGTATCAGAGCTTATGGTTAAGCGACAACCATGGTTCTGTTGGGTATTACTCATTAGAGATAGTGTCAGCAGTACTCTAGAATGAGTTTGAGTGTAATAATAGCTATGAGAGCGTATTTGTTAGTGAATATAAATTGTTTTGTATTGTGTTGAATTATCGGTTGATTGTTTATAGATTTCGGTCGATGTAGTCTGGCTAACTATCGTAGAAAGGGGTTTCTAAACTCTTAAACAAGATAAACCGACACGATATTGTTTTAAAATTAGGTAAATGAAATAATTTTACCTTGAGTATATTTTATATGTAAAGGAATAATTTTTCAAAATTATTAAAGTGTATATAAGTTGATTGTTTATTTGTTTGAATAATCTAAATAAATAAAAAACATGTTGTAAAAGAATAATTGTATAAGCAAAAAGAATTATAAGAATTGAATTATAATTAAAGTGATTTACAATTGTGAAATAAACTTATATATATGAGAAGTGAAACTATATGAATATATTTATGAATATAAGTTGTAAATAAAAATGAATTTAAAGTTAAATGAAATTCAACTTTTGTGATTGAATTGAATGGATTGAATGTTAATCAATTGATTGTGAATGAAATTGATATGAAATAATGAATATAAGTGTAAATTCATTAAAATCTAATGTTATTGAAAGTTGAATAGTTGAATAAAAATCAATTAATTAAACCAAATTGAATGAATATAAGCAAAGGAATTTGGATGTAATTAATATACATTGGTTGTTATATGGTTGTTAGATTGATTGTATATAATTCATTAAGTGTTAATGAAATTGGAAGCTAAAGTAATTGAAATTCAATTTGAAGTTAAGTGAATCTTGAATAAAATTGAATTTGATTTGGAAGTGAACCAACATGAATATGAATTAGTGAATATAAACTAATTGAAAATGAATGTTAGTGAAAACATCCACTGTTAATGAATCAAATGTGATTAAGTTGAAAACCCAATTCATTGAATATAAATGAGAATATGAATGAATATTTATTGGTTATGGATGATAGTTGGTTGATGTTTGCATTTATTGCTTTTGTTTCATTTGCTATGTTAACATATATAGTTATTATGTTGCTATATGTTGTATATTGATACTATTGCATATATGCATGATTCTCATGCTGTTTGTTGAGTGATTAGTAGGTGCGGGTCGCGTTTGCTTCGCATTTGGAGCTCGCTTTCGCGCTATATTAGCCGTATATGCTCGCTAATAAAATATAAGGTACATATCTCGGATTACATACCGTACTTTTACACTTTTTCCCTGCGGGATGCCTCATTACTTGATGAGATGTATATTTGTGATATATATACTGTCATTTTTTTTTCGGATCGAGCCGCGCAAAGGAGACTATGGCGAATTTTTCCGAAAATTTAAGGCATTAGAAAAATTTGAGAAAATTGGAAAATTTTGAAAACTTTAACTCTGATTTGGAATTGAAAGTTAAACATTAGTAATTGTTTTTGAAAAGATAACTGTATGATTTGAAAACTTAGTAAAGATTATAAGAAGTTTAAAATTTGTTTTGGGAAAATTAATAGATTCTGTAACTTTTCTTACTTGATAATTTCGAGGACGAAATTCTTTTAAGGGGGGAAGATTGTAACGACCCAGAATTTTTAGAAATTAGAATTTGAATATTTAATTAATTTTAAATATTAATTAGTGAATTTATAAGTCGAATAAATTTTATTTCGAATAATTGGATTTAATTGGATAATTAAATCAATAATTTAATATGTTAAATGATGGAAATAATTGAAAATAGGGTTAAATATGATCGAAAATGATTTGTAAAATTTTATTTTATCATATGGGAGTTAGAACGATATTTTAGAACTTTTAAAATCGAATTAAGAGTTTATTTGTGAAAATTGAATATTTTAATATTTAATCGACTAGTGAAAATAGTCAATTTTTGAACAGTCTCAGAATTGAACGAGACCAGTTCCATTGGATCCGTAATAGTTAGTTTTTACCGGATTTCAATTTTCGTGTCAATCGGAGTTATCGTTTGATCGTGTCAGCTCGAAACGCATCGAATTATTTTTAATATTAATTTCGCGAGTTAAAATAGCCATTTTTCAAAAAGTCTCGGATTTCGACGAAACCAGTTTCATCGGATCCCTAATGTGATATTATTGTAACGTTTCAAATTTCGTGTCAATTGGATTTACCGTTTGTCCGGTACAAATTAAAACGCCTAGAAAATCGTTTAAATCGGTTTAATTTAAATCGATCGTTTGTTGCCATATCTCGCACAGATGACCGAATTAGCTTCCGAAACCTGTTCCATTATGTCCGGAACGCGGGATAATCCCTAGAAACGCTGGTTACGGCGCGTGAATCGGAGTTCGGAAAATCCGGGATGAATAGTGTCGTTCGTTTTCCTATAAATAGACCAACACCCTTCATAAATTAAAAAAAAATATAAACCCTAAAATCTAAACCCTAGCCGCCACCCCATAATTCAAAGGCCAGAAATCATCCTCCTTTCCCCCTCAATCTCTCCCAATCTACAAACAATTAGAAGAAGTGATCAACTACAAAGATGAAGAGCATCCCGAGAGCTTCAGATCCGTACGGTGATGATGGGGTATGGCGCGACGTGGAGGGAGCTAGGGGCGTGCGTGCGTGGCCGTTCATCTTCGTGCGCGCGCGTGTAGGGGTGGCCGAGCTTCATTCTCTTTGGCCCGTGTGTGGCTCTTGCGAAGGGGGTCGAGATGGTGGTAGTTGATCGAGTTCAAATTGCGTGTGGGTGGAGTATAATTTAACCCTAATAGGCGGCTATGGGTTCTAGGTTGCGTGCATCAACCTGTAGAAGAGAACGAAGAAGAAAGGGGCAGGGGAGTGCGGCCCTGATGCAAGCAAATGAAATCTAACGGCCAATATTAATTTAGGTTAAGAAAAATAGAATTTATGTTGAAATTATTATATAAAAATCGTGTAAAACTTCATAAAATCATATCTTTTTCATACGAGGTCGAAAACGCGCGAAACCAGTTGCGTTGGAATCGTATGGACGAGCACTACGCGATGAAAATGGATTGGAGTCGTTTGGAGTTAGTGAGAATTTCGGGTAAAATTAAACGTCCGTTAAATTTTATTCGAAATAAATCGCTAAAGCGAAATTGAAATCAAGGTGAGAACTTCTCACTCAATCGAATCAGTTTCGATTTTATTTTAAATAGTTAGATTTAAAATATTTGAATGCATGTTTGAATGATGATTGTTATCTATTGATTGTTAAAATAGACATTATACGCCGTTAGTAAGCGGATGTTATTTATTAAAAACATATACCGCGAATATTTCATAAACAGTGAAATTGGTATTATATATAATAGCAATATATATATATATTGGCATATGTATATATTGGAGTTATTGATTTCCCGCATTTTTTTTAGCGGATGAGACCCTATTGCGCCGTCTATTAAGCGGATAATATTTTAAATCCCATATACCGCGATAACTCCGTACTGGAGCGGAATTGGTATTGTGCTAATGTTTTTGGATGCAGGAAAACAGGTTGGAGGGATCGAACTGGATTCCTCAACAGTATTTATTTTTGATTTCAGATATTTTGATATTTGATGGACTATCATATACGATATATGATGTCGTTGTTGTCGTGATTGACTATTTGGTGTGTAGCATCATTGAACCAAATTTTGGGATTTTAAAATGATTTTAAAGTGATTTTTGAAAGTATACGTTTATAAAATATATTTTTTGAACTGATCCATTTTAAATAAATAAACATTATAATTTTAATATTATAAAAATTATGATTTTTGAGAAATATAGTTAAAGGTTGATTTTTGAAATTATGGGTTAATAATTTTATAAAAAGAGTTTAAATTGGGATTTTAGAATTTATTATAAAAAGTTCAAAAATAGGATTTATTAAATTAGATTATTTTATAAATCAAAATGATGAAGTTTTTAAAGGAGTTCAAAGACGTTTTAAATATTAATATGAATTGAATTATATAAGAGATTTATAAATGGATATTTATAAATTGAAATATTGAAATTATAAAACGTGTTTTTATAAGTGTTAGAATGAATTGTAAATGAATTTCATAAATGAATGAAATTCATAGAATTATTAACGGTGAAGTTATAAATGGAATTTTATAAGCAGTAGGTTTATAAAATTTATAAAGTTATTAAAATAATGGTTTTGGAAAAATAAATGAATCTTATAAGTTATAAGATTTATAATTTGGAAAGTCTTAAAAAGAACGATTTTGTAAAATAATCGTTTTATAAGCATTTAACTTATAATGTGAACCTTTGGTTCATAATTGAGATATAAAGTGAATAGGTTAATAAAGAAAATTTATAAAGAAAGGTGTTATAAAATAAATAGAAATGGAGTTTATAAACGTTGTTTTATAAATTCGTAAACGACTTATTTTGATAAGTAAATTGTTGAAACCTATTAATGGAGTTATATTCACATTTTTGACTGTGAATAATCCTTTGAAATAAAATGTATAGAAAGGATGAAATTGATTAACGTAGTATATTCACGTTTTTGAATAGTGAATAATATGTTAAAGAAATTGTTTTGAATGTGATGTTTTAAATAGAATTTAAAACGATCTAACGATGTTTTTAAAATGCGTTGAGATTCGAAACCATAGATTTCAACATTCATTGTTGAAATAAACGTTTTCGAGAAATAGAAGGAAATGGTGGAGTATAACATTGTTGTTATAGTAAATGATTTCCGAAAGGAAATGTTTTGTATAGTATTGGGATTTATATATCTATCTTAAATTCGAATCCCTATACTAGTGATTTTGGGACGTCGCAACGATGTTTTACGCAACATTCGTTTTGGCCCAAATGAATATGTTTAAGAGAACGATTTCCTTAAAGAATGAAATATATACATAACCTCGATTTAAGTATATTGAATATTTTCTAAGTGTTGAAAATAAATAAAAATTTGTGAATTACTTATGAATAAGTAAGTATGGAAATGTTTTTCCAATATAAAGTGAATATTTTGAGAATTTATCTTTTTGAAGATAAATTGTAATGAATAATTGAAATCGTATATGCATGGATATTTGGGAATGAAAATTCACTATGGAATTTATAAATGAAAGGGAGAATTTGTTTAAAAATAAATATTGATTTATTTTTGAAGTGTGAAATTATATATCTAGTAAAGATATTTTTGGAAAATAAATAATTTGGAAAATTATTTGGAATCTGGTGATGTGTGCATATCTATTAATAGTTCAATAACCGACTATCGATATTTCCCTTTGAATGGGTATTTGATGTGATTTGTTTGAATTTGAATGCCACACTTATTTTTGAATAAGCGCTCACTATTCGGGTTAACCGGGAAAGGACCATGGGGTCGTATAACCCATTCCGAATATGTGATACGTCGTTATGAATTGGATTTGATGACCGGTGTAGAAGACCGGGTATTTGCGAAAGCGATAGGATGACCTATCGATTGTCTCTGCACTGGGTAGCTCCTGGTATAGAGATTTCCTAAGTGATGGGAAATTCGATCGGGATTGTGAATACCCGGATTGCAAGGGCTTCGTGAGAAGTGCCTTCGGTTTTGTTCGAGCCCGGAACAGACTTGTATGGATTGTATGTCTGACATTACAAATTGAGATATAAAGCAGATTTCTTTCAAATATATTTATGTAGGTGGCGGAGAATTTATTCTTTTAGCTTAACACCCTTCTCTGAGACGTACGAGCTCAGAGGTTATGTAGTTGAATGTTATCGGCGATATATTCCCAATTTGGTAATGTGACATGCTGAGTGTTGCTGTGAAATGATCATTGTGTTGATTATTTGTGATAGGATCATTTGTTTGATCGTCTATCCTGGTGATCATTTCTATGATCATTTGTTGACCCAAAGCATGGCTTTTGTATAAAGTATGTTTTTATGGACGTGACTTCGTCGAGCCTCACACCTCGGGAATGGTCAAAACAGGAAAGATGCGGCAAGGTTATGAGGGGTAGCGCCCTTTAGGATATGCGCATTTCCTTCTGGAAAAGGGTGGTATCATGGTATGGAGCCCAAATACTTACTCATGTTGAAAACACTTTATGATTGTGTGAATTGATTGCGAGCGCTCGGTGAAAGGTCCCAAAGGACCGGGGGATGGCATATTCGGTCAGTTGTTACCCAGTTAGGGGTAACTCGGCCTTGTGTTGGTAGAGATCCGGTTTGGTTCTCGGGGATGTCCATCCAGAGGCATTCTCATGTGGCAATGGGAAGTTCCTTGGCCTGATCATTCGTTGGAAATCCAAAGAAACAATACGAGACTTTTACGGTTTTAGTTGTAGAACCTGCCATCTAATATGGTAGCTACAGTAAGCATACTATATTGGTACCTATGCTGGCTAAGATTTTTATTCTACTTTCGAAATGAATTTTTTCTACACTATGCACTAATAATAATATCAAATGTTCTTTTTAATGCGTATCAAGCATCTTTGACTATCATAAGGAGAAATCTCCTCCGATTCTGCGTTTGCATTGTGTGTGTGTGCGGGAGGCCTTATGGTAGTCTCATTTTTAAAAGCATTGCGAATTGTGAGATTCTGATGTTGTTCTGTTGTTTTTCTGTTCCGTTCTATTTTCTATTTTCTTTCTTCTCCATTCTCTATCTTTTCTCTCCTCTTCTACCTCTTTCCTTTTCATAAACCATAACATTTCGGGTTTCCGGCCTTCGATTTCTCGGCAGTCGATAAAGTGAGTATCGATGTTGAATTTTCGAAAGTCGAAAATTTTCGGGACGTTACACTTTCTCTCCTCAATCTCTTCAAATTCGTGCAACGATTCGAGAAACTTCCAACACGAAAGATGAAGAGCACGCAGCGAGCTTCGAATCTATACGGCTATGATCGTGTTTGGAGTTTCGAATCGACGACAAATCAAGCTCAAAGGCAGGCCGTTCGGCCTCGAACTGCGCACGCATATGGTGGCCGAGCTTCATGCCGTGGATGGTGAAGGTGGCTCTTGGCAAGGCGAGTCGAATGGAGGTGGTTTGATGAAGTTTCGTCGAGCGTTGGTGGCACGAAGTGAAACCCTAATTTGATGGTATGGGTTGCGTGCGTGTTCTGTTATCTGGTAGTGGTATGCGCGTGGAAGATGAAGGGGGGGGGTGCGGTGGAGATCTACAGGGGTTTGGATCCAAGGGCTAGGATTGAATAGGTTTAAGAAATTAAAATTTTAGTTGTAAATTTTATATAAAATTCAAGTAAACTTCATAAATCCATATCTTTTTCATACGAGGTCGAAAACGCGCAAAACCAGTTGCGTTGGAATCGTATGGACTAGCACTACGCGATGGAATTGGATTGGAGTCGTTTGGAGTTAGTGAGAATTTCGGGTAAAATTAAACGTCCGTTTAATTTTATTCGAAATAAATCGCTAAAGCGAAATTGAAATCAAGGTGAGAACTTCTCACTCAATCGAATCAGTTTCGATTTTATTTTAAATAGTTAGATTTAAAATATTTGAATGCATGTTTGAATGATGATTGTTATCTATTGATTGTTAAAATAGACATTATGCGCCGTTAGTAAGCGGATGTTATTTATTAAAAACATATACCGCGAATATTTCATAAACAGTGAAATTGGTATTATATATAATAGCAATATATATATATATTGGCATATGTATATATTCGAGTTATTGATTTCCCGCATTTGTATAGCGGATGAGACCCTATTGCGCCGTCTATTAAGCGGATAATATTTAAATCCCATATACCGCGATAATTCCGTACTGGAGCGGAATTGGTATTGTGCTAATGTTTTTGGATGCAGGAAAACAGGTTGGAGGGATCCAACTGGATTCCTCAACAGTATTTATTTGATTTCAGATATTTTGATATTTGATGGATTATCATATCGATATATGATATCGTTGTTGTCGTGATTGACTATTTGGTATGTAGCATCATTGGACCAAATTTTGGAATTTTAAAATGATTTTAAAGTGATTTTTGAAAGTATACGTTTATAAAGTATTTTTGGAATTGACCCATTTCAAATAAATAAACGTTATAATTTTTTTTAGTTATAAAAATTATGACTTTGAGAAATACGGTTAAAGATTGATTTTTGAGAAATATGGGTTAATGTTTTTATAAAATAATTAAATTGGATTTTTGAATTTATTATAAAAAGTTTTAAAATAGGATTTATAAAATTTGATTATTTTATAAATCAAGAGAATAGTGAAATTATAAAGGAGATTAAAGATGTTTAAAAAATAATAGTATATATTGATTTTATAAAGGATTTATAAATTGATATTTATAAATTAAAACATTTGAATTATAAAACGAGTTTTTATAAGTGTTTGAATGAAGTGAAAGTGGATTGCATAAGTGCATGGAATTTATAAAATTATAAATGGTGAAGTTATAAGTGAAATTTATAAATAATAAGATTTATAAATTTCGTGAAGTTATTAAAAATATATTTGGCTAAATAAACGAATCTTATAAGTTATAAGATTTATAATTATGAAGTTTAAAGGAACGATTTAGTAAACAAATAAATTTTAAGTGTTTAACTTAAAATATAGACCTTTGGTTTATAATTGAATTATGAATTGAATAGGTTAATAAAAGGAATTTATAAACGTTGTTTTATAAATTCGCAAACGACTTATTTTGATAAGTAAATTGTTGAAACTTATTAATGGAGTTATATTCACATTTTTGACTGTGAATGATCCTTTAAAATAAAATGAATAGAAGTGATGAAATTTGTTAACGTAGTATATTCACGTTTTTGAATAGTGAATAATATGTTAAAGAAATTGTTTTGAATATGATGTTTTAAATAGAATTAAAACGATCTAACGATGTTTTAAAATGTGTTGAGATTCAAAACCATAGATTTCAACATTTATTGTTGAAATAGATGTTTTCGAGAAATAGAAGGAAATGGTGGCCTATAACACTGTTGTTATAGTAAATGATTTCTGAAAGGAAATGTTTTGTATAGTATTGGGATTTATATATCTATTTTAACTTCGATTCCCTATACTAGTGACTTTGGGTTGTCGTAACGATGTTTTACGCAACATTCGTTTTGGCCCAAATAAATATGTTTAAGAGAATGATTTCCTTAAAGAATGAAATATATACTTAATTTTGATTGAAGTATATTGAATATTTTCCAAGTGTTGAAAATAAATAAAATTTGTAAATTACTTATGAATAAATAAGTATGGAAATGTTTTTCCAATGTGAAATGAAATGTTTTGAGAATCTATCTTTTTGAAGATAAATTGAAAAGGAATATTGAAACTTATTGAAAATCGAATATCAATAGATATTTTGAAATATAAATTCACTATGGAATTTATAAAAGAAAGGGGAACTTGTTTAAAAATAAATATTGATTTATTTTTGAAGTATTGAAAATAATATATCTTGTAAAGATATTTTGGAAAATTATTTGGAATCTAGTGATGTTGTGCATATCAATTGATAGCTCAATAACCGACTATCAATATTTACCTTTGAATGGGTATTTGATGTGATTTGTTTGAATTTGAATGCCACACTTATTTTTGAATAAGCGCTCACTATTCGGGTTAACCGGGAAAGGACCATGGGGTCGTATAACCCATTCCGAATATGTGATACGTCGTTATGAATTGCATTTGAAGACCGGTGTTGAAGACCGGATCTTTTTGAAAGCGATAGGATGACCTATCGATTGTCTCTGCACTGGGTAGCTCCTGGTATAGAGATTTTCTAAGTGATGGGAAATTCGATCGGGATTGTGAATACCCGGATTGCAAGGGCTTCGTGAGAAGTGCCTTCAGTTCTGTTCGAACCCAGAACAGACTTGTATGGATTGTATGTCTGACATTACAAATTGAGATATAAAGCAGATTTCTTTCAAATATATTTCTGTTGGTGGCGGAGAATTTATTCTTTTATCTTAACACCCTTCTCTGAGACGTACGAGCTCAGAGGTTATGTAGTTGAAGGTTATCAGCGATATATTCCCAATTTGGTAATGTGACATGCTGAGTGTTGCTGTTAAATGATCATTGTGTTGATTATTGGTGATAGGATCATTTGTTTGATCGTCTATCTTGGTGATCATTTCTATGATCATTTGTTGACCCAAAGCATGGCTTTTGTATAAAGTATGTTTTTGTGGACGTGACTTCGTCGAGCCTCACACCTCGGGAATGGTGAAAACAGGAAAGATGCAGCAAGGTTATGAGGGGTAGCGCCCTTTAGGATATGTGCATTTCCTTCTGGAAAAGGGTGGTATCATGGTATGAAGCCCAGATACTTACTCATGTTGAAAACACTTTATGATTGTGTGAATTGATTGCGAGCGCTCGGTTGAAAGGTCCCAAAGGACCGGGGGATGGCATATTCGGTCAGTTGTTACTCAATTAGGGGTAACCCGGCCTTGTGTTGGTAGAGATCCGGTTTGGTTCTCGGGGATGTCCATCCAGAGGCATTCTCATATGGCAATGGGAAGTTCCTTGGCCTGATCATTCGTTGGAAATCCAAAGAAACAATACGAGACTTGTACGGTTTTAGTTGTATAACCTGCTATGGAATGTGGCGGTAACCTGCTATTGAAGATAGTAGCTATAGTAGGCATAAGTGCGGAATGTCTATGCTGGCTAAGATTTATATTCTACTTTCGAAATAAATTTTTCCTACACTATGCACTAGTAATAATATCAAATGTTCTTTTTAATACGTATCAAGCATCATTGACTATCGTAAGGAGAAATCTCCTCCGATTCTGCGTTTGCATTGTGTGTGTGCGGGAGGCCTTATGGTAGTCTCATTTTTAAAAGCATTACGAATTGAATTTAAAAATATTCCTCTGTTTTGGTTTTCAAAGATAAATAAACTGTTTTGAGTTCTCACACCAGTCACATGACTGACTCGGAGTTTATTGTTTTCCTTCCTAAACTCCGGGTGCCCACCAATTTCCACACGGGCAGTCAAGGGTAAGGTTTATCAGGATATTCTGGATATTCTGGAGTTGCTGGAGGCAAGCTGGATGGCATGGCGTATTACTAGTATATAGTATTTCTTTTCCGCTGTTTGTTGTTGTTGTACACTCTGATGATATGGTGAAATGAAATGTAATATAATGTAATAACTGATATAGTTCTTTGTTTAAAGATTATTCATTTATTATTATATGTTGTTCCGCTGCGAATTGTGAGATTCTGATGTTGTTCAGTTGTTTTCTGTTCTTTCTATTTTCTTTTCTCTCTATTTTCTGTCTTTCCTCTCTTCTTCTTCTTTTCTTTTCTTAAACCATAGCATTTCGGGTTTCCGGCCTTTGATTTCTCGGCAGTCGATAAAGTGAGTATCGATGTTGAATTTTCGAAAGTCGAAATTTTTTGAGATGTTACACTCGACATCAAAAATGACAGAAAACATAGTAAGGTATAGCTTAGGTTTTGGTTGACCATTGATAGGATATTATCACTTTATATCTAGAGTATGCTAAACGATGTTTAGCGCAGGAGATGATGGTATAAGGGATCACAATTTAGAGGTGGACTGTATATGTTTTCCTAAAGGTATATTTTATCTAGAAATACGTCGCTCAGACGTACTTTTTGACCCTTGTCTAGAACATTGGATCCGACTCCATTAGAGAGATCTCTATGGAAAATCTAATAGGCGAACGTTCCTTCTTAAATTTGATTGTACTCCTAATATGCTATTGAATGTAATGAATGCGACTATTCCGACTATGTTATAATTTATATTCTACACGCTAGACATTATCTAATATATCACCTTATGTTCTTATTAGATGGTGGTTCTTTTGAAGGGATGATCGTTATGGCATTCTACACAGTCTCAAAAGTACTATTATATGCTAGCTACATATTTCATGACTTTTTCATATCAAACTTATGCCTGACAGGTGGCTTTTATTTTCCCTAAATTCGTCATATGCTCTTTCGAATGTCTGAGAAAGATAGGCTTTTATTGATGTTCTTTGGAGCACGAGGAGATGAGCTAGATATTTCACCTATCTTAGGATTCTTATTTCCGCTACATTACTATTGTATATCTCAGCATTTATGAAGAGAGGTTTTTATAACTATCCAGGTTGATGATAATACATAGGTTTTGTAACTCCGAAATTTCTGTATCAGAGTAACCTTCGTAATATTCCTTTGATATTACATACTATCATTCCACAAGTGAGATTATGATGTTGCGTTCTCTTTTTACTTATCTATTTCTTTTACATTTTATTTTTACCCTAACTTTTCATCTTTCTGACACTTAGGTGATCGGCATGTGAACACTGTTGATGTATTAGTTTTGACATTTGGGGGTCGAAAAGGAAAATTACTGTAACTGGTATCAAACCTAAAGGTTAAGCAAGAACCCTGGCTTTGGTAGGTACGATTCACTAAGATATAGGGTAATGGAATTGTAACGACCTGGATTTTTCATTGTTCGGTTTTGCATATTTAAATGGTTTTAAATAATGAATTTGAATTACAGATTGATTTTGAGTATGGAAAATTTGGGTTTAATTATAAAATAAATTAAGAATTTAAATACAGCGATTTATGGGATGAATTAATTATTGAATTTTATAGTTGAATGTTCGTTAACTTTTTGTATATTGAGTTTTAAACTCGATAAGAATAATGTAAAGACTTGTAAAATTAATATTGATAATAATAAAGATAATAAAAGTTTTTAAATTGAATTTAAAGGTGATTTGTTTAGTTTTAAAAATATATCATTTAAATTGACATTCCGAGGCACGGTCTCGAAATTCAACGAAACCGGTTCTTTTGGATCCGTAATAATGTATTATTTTCGGATTTTAAATTTTGTAGCATTTGAAGTTATCATTTGGTTCTACGGTATAGAAATGCATAGAAATTTATATTTAAAATTCAATATAAATTGGGTCCAAAAAGCTATCTTCTTCATACGGTCGAATTAGGACTTAACATTTTCCATTACATTTAAAATAGGGGTATAACATTATAAATACCCAGCGACATGACTCGATAGAAGCTTGTGGATTTAAGTTACGAAAATTTGAGATTCTTTAGAAATTAACTTAAAATTTATATTCCTTTCAACCCTTCACAGTTTTCTTTCCTTTTCATCAGCCACCTAGGATTTGACTTTGCCCACTCAAACACGCTAGCTTAAAATCTTACGGGACCTCTTTTCCTTCTATTAAAATGCTTGTGCCTTTCGTTTCCTTCCTTCAAATTTCAAATGAGAATCGGAGAAAAAAAATACATGAATGAAAGTTTGTTCAAATCAGTTAAAATTCGAATAAGGTCACTTCGTTTTCTCCATTTCAAATTCCAAATCTACTGGAACAAAGATCCATGGCTGAACCATTTATGGAAAAAAAAATGTCGAATGAGAGTGGTCGAGTGGCGAAGCTCAGACAAGCACTAGCATGGTGGCATACAGCTACACGAGAGAGAAGCAACCCTTGTTGTGCGATCAATTTAGGGATAGCAATGATTTTTGTGTTCGATCGATGGAGGCGTCGTGATTGTTCGAGGACTTAGACGTGGCTGTACTCGAGTGCGGCAAGGAATATGGTATTGTTCGATGTTAGGGTGGGTAGCTCTTCGATCGACCATTAGCCAAAGGCCGCGACTATGGGTAGGGTTCAAGTGGCGGCAGCGAGGTGAACGACATAGAGGTGATCGGTAGCAAGGCGAGCAGCAGATTAGGGTTCAAGGCAAGGACATTACGGTATTGGATTTTATTTTATTTTTTCTTTTAAGCTATCTAATTAATATATGTACTCGAATGGTTAATAAAACTAGTAATTAATTCGTACGTGGTCCAAGTAAATAAAATAAGACGGTTTAGATTCATAGAAAAAAATATACGAGCTGGAGTTAATTTGGAACGATTAGCAACTCGAGAATCAAAGGTGGGAATTTTCTCACTCATTGGATTATATCTTTTAAAATTTAAATGTTTAAATTTAAATCATTGGATGTTTGATTGATAAATTTATGATTTATCTGTTGGATGAATATATATATATATATACATACATATATATATATATATATATATATATATATATATAGTAGTATATATTAGTATTGGAATGATATTCCCGCACATTATAACGAATGTGACCCTATGCGTTCTACATAATAGCAGATGACCTCATATACCACGATATCCCCCTCGAAGTGGGATTGGTATTTTTATTGCTTTCTAACATCTGTGGATGCAGGAAAAATAGGATGGAGGATCCAATTAGATTCCTCAAAATTATTTAGCGTTTATATATATATATATATATATATATATATATATATATATATAACTGAAGTGAATGTATAATCTACTTGATTTTTGTGTGATGAAATTTTTTTAAATGTTATAATTGCATGAATTAATTTTGAATACCAAAAATACTATTTTCAAAATTAATGAATTAAAAAGAGATTTTTAAATTAAAAATATATACATCGAAAATTTAGTATTTTAACGAGACTGATTTGGATAAGCAAAAATAGATTTTTGAAAATGCGGAGAAGTGTTTAAATAGAGAATTTAAATTAAATTATATAAAGGGATTCTAGAAGACTGGATTTTAAAAATGATATTCAAAAAAATATTGGAAGAAATTGAAATTGACGCTGAAAATAAATTGGCAAAAAAAATGAGAACTATAGGGAATTGAATTTATAAAAATGATTTTTTTTATATAAATGGAATTACTTTAACGACACTCAAGGAAGGTACAAAAATTTATAAACAAAGTTTACAAATAAAGGAAAGAGATATTAGATGGTAAATATGGAATTTACAGGGAGAATTTATATTTAAATATGGAAATATGGTGAGAGAATAATAATGTGTAATATTTTTGAAGTGAAATGGTTAAGGAGACTAGGATGGAAGCGATGTGTGGGAAATCGAGAAGAGTTAAAAATTGAAATTTGGTTATTGAGATTTAAAATTTTATTTCTATTAATAAGTTAAGTTTAGAATTTCTAAAAGGAAAATTTATTTATGAAACAACGTAATTTTAAGTTAGTGTTGAAATATTTCAGATGTGACTTTTAAGTACTTAATATTTATTTTAATAAAATCCTAAATTTTAAATCTTCTCTAGAAAGTGATATTATAAAAGGTGTTTCAATATTCTAAATAATTATTTCAATATGTCTTAAAAATAAATAATTTTTTTAGATACTTATTTTCCTCTATTTACATATGTATATATATATATAGAGATTTTTTTGAAAGGGTATAAAATTTATTTCTAAATCTTCTCGAGGACTGGAAAGGGTTACTGAATAGATGGGACTTATAAGAAAACAATCTTAAAGCAAAGGTTGGGGAAAAGTTAGAAAATTCCAGAGTAATTAAATAAAAGCAGGCTTCGAAAATGAAATAGAATTCCTTAAAAGAAGTAGGAGAGAAATTGGAATTATAAGCAAGTATTACTGATTTTGGGAATATTGAAGGGAATTAATTGAAGAATCTTGAAATTTACAGATTTTTTTGCAAACTAGTCAAGGATTGCAAATAAAATTGTAAATGATTTTGAGAAGGGAAAAAGGAAATAAAAGGAACATTATTCAAGGATTGAATATCAAATGAAGTGGGGAAAATATTCTAAGTATTGGAAAGGGTTGGAAATGTTTCGTGAAAATAAAAAAGATATTTGAAAACTATTTTTAAAATGCTGAGGTATGGGAAGTAATATCTTATTAAGATATTTTGAAAAAAAATTTGAAAATTTTTATAATGAGGCCTGGTGATTGTTATGGATGTGTATTGATAGTTAAATAACCGACTATCCAATTTTGGCCTATCTCATTAATCATTTTGAAAAGACCGGAATCAGATTTAGTTATCCAAAAACCACTTCGATCTTGTTTGAACGTAATGAATGAATACCGTAAAGATGATGAAGACGGTGATTCGGTTTGTCCAGACCCAGGACAAATTATATGGACGAATGCTATTAGAACATCGTCATTGGAGGACGATGAGCATTCTAAGTAAATGTGTTCTTTAAAAGGTAATGCTTAGCCTCAAACCTCATCGATCAGGGAATGACTAAAACCGGGGAGATGTAGTAGGTAGCACCCTAGTTGTAAGGTTACCCCTATCTAGAGTCCTTTTTAATTCGGCTGTGTGGCAGTTGCTGATCTCAACCGCAGGGTAATCTTATTCGGACTATCCAGGTTAGGGATAGTCCGGTCTTAAGTTGCAGTGGATCGAGAGTGGTCCTCGATACATTGTTTTAGAGGTGTACTATGACGGACGGCACCCCAATAACCCAGTCATTCGATGGAATTCATTCTCCAATAAGCGCCCTACGGTTTTTATTGCGCCCAACTATGCTGGAACGTGAAATGTAAGCATTTCAGCTATATTCTATTTACTTTCTATAGACACTATTATAATATTAGACGGATTTGATAAAAATGTTTTGGTTGTCGTTAGGTAAAAACCCATCATGTTTATTATGATATGGTCTTACGAGATACCTTTGTTTTCAAAGGATTTTGAAAAGTTAATAATTCAATTTGAGTGTTTTTCTCACGCTAGTTTTCCAGACTAACTCGGATGTTATTTGATTATAATGATCAGTTTAGACCAAGCATTACAAATTCAAGTAAAAAGCTATGGAGCTCAGGAGACGAGCTGGAGGTGTTCAGACATATAGCACGTACTTGAATATTTCTGCTGTATGAGGGCAAGTTGGTATAACTATCCAGATTTGATGTAATGATTGTGTACTCTGATGATTGTTAGTATTAAACAGTAACAGATTCTTTTGTATAAAAACCTATTTTTATCTATTATATTTTTTCCGCTGCGATTGTGAGATTTTGTGTCGTTGTTTTTCTTTCTCTTCTACCTTTTTCTTCTTCACCGCTAATGAACTGGTATTTCAGGAACTCGACTACTCGGCAATCTATACAATGTACATATAGATGTCGATTTTCGAAATTGGAAATTCCCATGCATTACAGTTGGTGTCAGATCTGAAGGTTAAGCGAGAACCTTAGCTCTGGTGGGGATTATTCATTAGAGATATAGTCAGCAGTACTCTAGAATGAGTTTGATTGTATTAATAGATATGAGCGCATATTTGTTAGTGAATATAAATTATTTTATATTGCGTTGACTTAAATTCTGGTCAGTACAGTCTGGATAACTATATCAATAAGGATTTCTAGACTCTTAAACTTGGCAAACCGATAGAGTATTGTTTTAAAAATGGGTAAATGAAAAAAATTTACACCAAAACCATATTTTGATAATAAAGAAATAATTTTTTTAAATTATTATATATATTCAGAGTGTTTAGATGATAATAATGTAATCAAATAGGATTATAAAATTGAAAGTAGTTTATATAACCAAATGACAATTTGTACTAGCGTAAATTATACAAACGGATTACAATTAAATTGGATTTAAGCCAGAATTTGAAATTTAAAATCTCGAAAATTTTGAGAAAAAATTGGAAATGGATTTGAATTAAGTATTTGGGAATTTTGAAATCTCGAAAGTTTGGAGAATATTTTTTGAAGTATTGTGGAAATGAAACAGAATTATTTTTGGAAAAAGTTGTTTTGAATTGTTTTAAAATGGATATTGGAGGAGATATAGCACTAAACTCACTTCTGTCACTGGAAAATAATTCTAGTGATGACTGCAGCATCAACGGTATTCATTTTCGAGTTTCTAAGCGACAGATTGCTACCATAATTTATTTGTTTATATTTTTTGGGCAAACCAGTTTTGTTTTGGAAATTCCAAAAGGAATTTGTTTTAGATAAAAACCAGGATTGGTTTAAAAATGTAAAAGTGTGATTTTAGAATATTTGAGATTTCAAAATGATTTGAAGAAGAATATCGGGTGTTTGAATTCCGGAATCCTTATTAAATAATGTAGAAATAATTAGGAAAAGTGTTATAAAGTTATAAATTGAAAATGATTCTAAATAAGGAAAGTATGGGAATTGGAATTCGGAAATAAATTTTAACTTAAGTAAGGTCAAAATAAATGAAAATTTAACTTAAGTGAAGTAATTGGGATGTATAATGAAAAGGAATAGATTAAAGATTAAATGGTTTGTAGTGACATTAGTTAAATTATGGATAACTTGAATATGGTTTTGAGATGTGGGTTAAAAGGAATAAAAAAAGTGAATCGAATTTGAGTTATATGGAATTAAACTAAATATGTTAATGTGAATTATAAAGTGGCTATACAGCTATAAATTATAAAATTTGAATTGGAAAGGTAATAAAAACCCATATTTGAATTATAAAATAAATTTGAACTCAAGTAAATTGGTTGTAGTGATTTTTTGGAAATAAAAATCAAATGTTGAATTATAAAGTGGAAATGTATAAATTAGATAATCAATTAGTAAATTTGATATAAAGTGGACATTAACTGGGTTGAATAAATCTGGATGGCGCATTAAAAATGGAATTTGGAAATGAAACTTGAAATGAAATACTTTTTAGATGGTGAGAAAATTAAATAAAAATTAAAAATATGTCAAGTAAAATGGTAATAGTTTGAAATGGTGACAACTTAAGTTATAAATAAATTAAATTGAAATGTAAATAAGTTGATTTGGCTTGAGATATTAAATAGATGGATTAGAGTATGGAATCATAATTTAAGTGGAGTAAATGAATGAACTAATTAATTAATCAATAATTGAATTAGCATTTGATGGAATAGAAATCAATTTAAATAAATTAAATGTGACAACAATATGGGTATGAATGGAATGCGAGTGAATGGATTGAATTTGGAATGAAGTAAAAATGTAAATTGAGTTGGAATCAATTTAATATAGCGATAAACTGAAATGGTTATTTTATTAAAAGAATATTGTGAAATTTTCATAGAAAATTTGTCGTTTTATAAACGGAAGTAAATAAAATTCAATGAATAAGTAGAGAGTGAATAAAATTGATTTTTAATCAGTTTTGGGTAAATATAAATTTGTTGAGGGTAAATATGAAGTAAATGCAAGTTAAATTGGTAAAAAATCATTTCAAATTGAATAAATGAATATGGGAATTGATTGAAAGCGATTAAATTGGTATTGAAACCTTATGATTGCATATAAATGCTTGTTTAACAAGCTTGGTTATACCAAATATGTGTTTTTAACTATTTTAGTAAGTAAAACGCTATTGAATTTGCATATTTTAGAACTTGAATATAAGTATAGGTACCTGGGGGCTATTGGATAGTGTTGGGTCATGTAGTTGCATAATTAAATAAGCCGCTTTCCTAAAAATGCTAAAGTAAGGTACCCTTTTGGATTAAATACATCAAATATATAAAGATTGATAATTTTTTTTCCGACCATGTGGGTCGATGTATATATACCTGTCTCTCTTATTACATTGCAAAAGGCTCTCCGTACAAGGAAGACTGCCAAAAAATTCGGAAATTCAGGGTGTTAAAAATTTTTGAATTTTTTCTCGCGAATATTGGATTTTGGATTTTAAATCTAAAGGATTTTGGGTTTAGTATGGAAAACTGTTTGGTCGAAAACTAAGAGATATGAAAAGTGGATGTCAAATAAGTAATGGGTTTGGAGCATTTTCCCGCCTTAGAAATTTCATGATCGAAATTCTTTTAAGAGAAAGGAATGTAACGACCCTGATTTTTTATTGTTTAATTTTGGATATTTAAATGGTTTTGAGTGTTGAATTTGAAATATAGATTGATTTTAAGTATGGAAAATTTTGATTTTTATTATAAAATGAATTTAGAATTTAAATACAACGATTTATTGGGTGAAAGTGAATTTTATAGTCGAATAATATCTAACTTTTTGTATCTTGAGTTTTAAGCTCGATAAAAATAATGTAAAGACTTGTAAAATTTATATTGATAATAATGGAGATAATAAAAGTTTTTAAATTGAATTTGAAGGTGATTTGATTTTCAATTTGAAGGGATTCAGGAATTTAAGTCAAGGATATTTTGGAACTTAACTTAATATTTATATTCCTTTCTACACTTCACATCTGTCTTCCCTTTTCATCAACCGCCTAGGATTTGACTTTGCACATTCAAATATGATAGCTTAAAATCTCACGCGACATCTTTTACTTCTTTTAAAAAGCTCGAGCCTTTCATTTGCTTTCTTCGAATTTCAAACGAGAATCAGAGAAGAAAAAAATTTAAAAAAATAAACGAATGAAAGTTCGTTCGAATCAGTTAGAAATCAAATAAAGTTATCACTTCCTTTTCCCCAATTCAAATTCCAAATCTGCTAGAACAAAGATCCTTGGCCGAACCATTTACGAAAAAAAAAGTCAAACGAGAGAGGTCAAGTCGCGAGACTCAAAAAAGCTCTGGCATGGTGGCATGCGGCTACACAAGAGAGAAGCGACCCTTGTTGTGCGATCAATTTAGGGATGGCGGCGATTTTTGTGTTCGATCGATGGAAGCGTCGCTAGTGTTCGAGGGCTTGGACTTGGCTGAATGTGAGTGCGGCAAGGAATGTGGTGTTGTGCGATGTTAGGGTGGGTGTCTCTTCGGTCGATCATCAACCAAAGGTCGTGATTGTGGGTAGGGTTCATGTGGCCGCAGCAAGGTGAATGACGTGGAGGTTATCAGTAGTAAGGCTAGCAGTGGCAAGGATATTACGGTATTAGGTTTAATCTGTTTTTTTTTCTTTTAAATTATTTAATAAATAAATAATCTCGAATGGTCATTCAAACTCGTAATTCATTTGTAAGAGGTCCAAATAAATAAAACAAGACAGGTTTGGATTTATAAAAATATATACATACGTGCTAGAGTTAATTTGGAACGATTAGCAAATTAGGAATCAAAGGTGAGAATTTTCTCACTCATTGGATTACCTCTTTTAAAATTTAAATGTTTAAATTTAAATCATTGGATCTTTGGTTGATAAATTTATGATTTATCCATTGGATGACTATATATCTATATAATAGTATGTATATTAGTATTGGAGTGATATTCCTACACATTATAGCGGATAAGACCCTATGCGCCCCGCATAATAGTGGATGAACTCATATACCGCATCCCCCTCGAAATGGATCGGTATTTTTATTGTTATCTAACATCTGCGGATGTAGAAAAAATAGGTTGGAGGGATCCAACTGGATTCCTCAAAATTATTCCGTGTGTGTGTGTTTGCTTGTTTGTATGTGTGTGTGTGTCTATATATATATATATATATACATATATATATATATAATATATATATATATATGACGTGAATGGATGGATAATCTACTGGATTTTTGTGTAATGAAAATTTTAAATGTTATAATGGCGTGGAAATTAATTTTGAATAACAAAAATATTATTTTAAAATTTAAGGAAATAAGAAGAGATTTTTAAGTTAAAAATATATACATCGAAAATTGGGTATTTTAAAGAGACTGATTTGAATAGGCAAAAATAGATTTTTGAAAATGCGGAAAGGTATTTGAATGAAGAATTTAAAATAAATTACGTAAAGGGATTCTAAAAGACTGGATTTTAAAAATGATATTCGAAAAAAAATAGGAAGAAGTTGAAATTGACATTGAAAATGGATTGACAAAAAAAAATGTGAACTACAAGGAATTGAATTTATAAAAATGAATTTTTTTATATAAATGGAATTACTTTAGTGAAACTCAAGGAAGTTACAAAAATTCATAAACAAAGTTTGTAGACAAAGGAAAGGGATATCAGATGGTAAATATGGAATTTACAAGGGGAATTTATATTTAAATATGGAAATATGGTGAGAGAATAATAGTGGGTAATATTTTTAAAGTGAAATGGTTAAGGAGACATGGATGGAAGCGATGTGTGGGAAATCGAGAAGATATACAAATCGAAATTTGGTTATTGAGATTTAAAATTTTATTTTTGTTAATAATTTAAGTTTATAATTTCAAAAAGGAAAATTTATTTATTAAACTATGCAATTTTAATGTTAACTAGTGTTGAAATATTTCAGAATGAATATTAAATACTTAATATTTATTTTAATAAAATCCTAAATTTTAAAATTGCTCTGGAAAGTGATATTATAAAAGGTGTGTCAATATTTTAAATAATTATCTGAATATTTCTTTAAAATAAGTTATTGTTATTTTCTTTTAATTACTTATTTTTCTCTATTTACATAAGTATATATATATATAGTTTTTGAAAGGGTTTAAAATTTGTTTATAAATCTTTTCGAGGACCGGAAAGGGTTATTTAATAGATGGGACTTATAAGAAAATTTCTTAAAGAAAAGGTTGGGAAAAAGTTAGAAAATTCCGGAGTAGTTAAATAAAAGCGGGCTTCAAAAATGAAATAGAATTCCTTAAATGAAGTAGGAGATAAATTGGAATTATAAGCTAGTATTGTTGATCTTGGGAATACTGAAGGAATTAATTGAAGTATCCCGAAATTTACAGAATTTGTTATAAACTAGTCAAGGATTACAAATATAATTGTAAATGATTTAGGGAAAGGAAAAAAGGAAATAAAAGGAACATTTTCCAAGGATTGAATATCAAATGAAGTGGGGAAAATATTCTAAGTATTAGAAAGGGTTGGAAATGTTCCATGAAAATAAAAAAGGGATTTGAAAGCTATTTTCAAAATGTTGAAGTATGGGAAGTAATATCTTATAAGGATGTTTTGAAATAAATTTTGGAAAAAATTATAATGAGGCATGATGATTGTTACGGATGTATATTAATAGTTAAATAACCGACTATTGAGTTTTTTTGGCCAATTTGGTTAATCGTTTCAAAGAGACCGGGATCATATTTAATTATTTGAAAACCACTTCGATTTGGTTTGAACGTAATGAATGAATACCGTGAAGATGATGGAGACGGTGATTCGGTTTGTCCAGACCCAGGACAAGTTATATGGATGAATGCTATCAGAACATCGTCATTGGAGGACAATGAGCATTCTAAGTGAATGTGTTCTTTAAAAGGTAATGCTTAGTCTTGAACCTCATCAACCGGGGAATGACTAGAATAGGGGAGATGTAGCAAGGCTATGTAGATAACACCCAAGTAGGGTAAGGGTACCCCTCTCTAGAGTCCCTTTTACTCGGCTATGTGGTGGTTTCCGATCCCAACCATGGGGTAATCTTTTTCGTACTATCTAGAATAGGGATAGTCTGGTCTTGTGTTGCATGGGATCGGGAGTGGTCCTTGGTACATTGTTTTGGAGGTATACAGTGATGGATGGTACCCCCAGTAGCCCATTCATTCAATGGAATCAATTCTCCAAAAAGGGTGGTACGGTTTTGATTGTGAGCAACTATGCTAGAACGTGAGATGCAAACATTTCGGCTATATTGTATTTACTTTCTATAGATACCATTATAATTTCAAATGGATTTGATAAAAATGTTTTTGTTATTGTAAGGTAAAAACCCATCATGTTTATTTGTGGCGTGGTCTTACAAGATACCTTTGTTTTTAAAGTATTTTGAAAAGTTATTAATTCAATTTGAGTGTGTTTTCTCACATTGGTTTTCCAAACTGACTCGGGTGTTATTTTATTATACTGCTCGGGTCAAACCGGGTATTACAGATTCAGGTAAAAAGCTATAGAGCTCAGGAGATGAGCTGGAGGAGTTCAGACGTATAGCACGTACTTGAATATTTCCACTATATGAGGGCAAGTTCTTATAACTATCCAGATTTGATATAATGATTGTCTACTCTGATGATTGTAAGTATTAAACAGTTATAGATTCTTTTGTATAAAAATTTGTTGCTGTCGATTATATTTTGTTCCTCTTCGATTGTGAGATTTTATGTTGTTGTTTCTCTTTGTTTTCTACCTTTTTCTTCTTCGCCTCTAATGAACCGGTATTTCTGGCGCTCGATTACTCGGCAGTTTATACAGTGGACAAATAGATGTTGATTTTCGAGGTCGAAAATTCCCGTCCATCGCAGGAATGCCCTAGCATGAGTCGGATGCATTATACATATGAGAGCGTATTTGTAATAGTTATAAACATATACCTTAATGGTAATTATAACTGTAAAATTTAAAGATCTTGTATAAGGTAACTTATATGAATGAATTTTTAAAGTATAGTAAGTTAATGTAGTTGTTAATGATGTTTATCTATTATTCCTTGTTAATTAATTTAGTTATGCTCGGCCTGTTTATAAGCATTGAATATCATTTACCGACTATTGATTTGTGCTCGACCAGTTTATGAGCAATTTTACCTTCTACTACATCGGTTGGGTAGTCAGTATTTGTTGATACATTGAATCGAACTTCTTGTGAATTTATTTTTGCATTTTGACTATAATTCGTTTGGTGGCAATGTTGGGTTCAAAGTTGAATCTTGTAGGAGATATTTATTTAATCTAAAGAAAGGAAGTAAATAAATAGTTGTGAAAGGATTTTATATAAATATGGTTTATGAAACATGATTTATAAACAAGAAGTATTTAACTGATATTTTGAGAACTTAAATCCTGGTATCTTTGAAAATAATTTTCAAGATTTTGGAAGAAATATAGTAGTATTTTTTGAAAGTAAGTATTTAGAGAATTGTATGAAATTGTGGTTATGGTACTTAGTATATTTAGTAATATTTGATACCATTTTGAAATGATTTTGCTTAAGAATAAAAGGCATGAAATGAACGTATTGAACTCACTTTATAGCTTAAAAATAATTCTAGTGATAAGTTCGACATCATCGTCGTTCGTTTTCAGGTTTCCAAGTGGAGGATGCTATAGGGTTGTTTTGGTAAAATGGATTTCTATTTGATTCCGAAAGTATGTTTTGTTATACAAAAGACATATGTATATATTATTATTTCAAAATAATTTGAAGTAAAATTGGTGTTGAGTTCTATAGTTTTCTTTGGAAGGAAATTTGATATGAATCTTTTATGTAGAAATTTTTTATGTGTAAGGTGCCTGAGTGGTAGTGGCATAGCTTGGAATAAATGTTGGAACTTTTTAGGTTTTTTCCTTTTGGATAAAGCATGTATAATAAATTATTGAAATTTGTTAAATAATTTATGGACACATGTAGCCGATGCATTAGAAATGTATAGTATATTCATTATTTATGATATGTTGTCTGGTAGTTTTCATTGTTAAAATGAAATGGGATCTTTTCGATGATTTTGGGCAGTTGGAAACTTCCGAATCGTTATAAAACTTTAAGATAAGTTTTTTTATGAAAATATAAAGTGAGTTTGTATAATACTTGAATTGAGAAGTTAGTAAGCTAATACAAGTTTTAAATTGGTTAAAAATACTTGTTAAGTAAATTGAATTTTATGTTTTATATATACTCTAAAATTTCATGGAGTATTATATGAATATTAACTTAAGTCATAACTATTTATAAATTTGAAGTCATGGTTTATGGAAAATTTCATAAATGATTTTTGTGTTAAAAAACGTGTTGTTTTTGTAAAAGAAAATGATAAAATATTTTGGTGTAGTTAAGAAACCAATAGGATAAATATATAAGTTGTACATAGATCGTTTTATTTGCATGATTGTTCTTGACCTAGTATTCGAGCACATGATTTCGAGGCGGTTTACAACGGACTGAACAAGGATTTTTCACTAGATTCTTGATGGAAACACTTGACATGAATTCATGATATGATCCCAAAGTTTTCTATTATAATATATGGTTATGTAAGGAGAATGGGGGTTTCTAATCAAGGAACCCGATCATAGTCCGTGCTAGCGAGGTCAAATGATATATACTAGTTGGAAAATGAAATTATGCAATCGTGCAAGTGGCAACAATTGACGGTCCATGTGCATCATATAAGTTTTAATATATACATAGTATGTTTTTATTGACTTAGGGAGAGTTTAGGTGATAACTCTTCGATTTGTTATAAGATAGCATGAATTGGCTACAAAGTAATTACCTGAGACCGTTGAGAGTAAGGTACGCTTAGTTGATTGTTTATCATCCTTGTGCGATGAGAAGGTTTTAAACTTAAGCAAATTATGAGTTTTGTTTTCTACATGATTTTGAATGATGTTAAGTATATTTATACGATTGTTCATTTGGTTGCTCATGTCAGAATATTGAGGACGAAATGTTCTAAATGGGGGAGAATGTAAAGGCTTGGAATTTCTGACACTTCGTATTTAAATATATGAATTATTGACTATTTGAATCTTGGATTAAATGTTATTAAAATGATTTAATGAGCATTCTAACCCTCTTTTAAATCATAATAAACGATGGTAAACTTGTTTTGAAAAATGTTTACAAAATAAATGCTTTGAAAAAAATATCGATCATGTAACTGAAAATCATTTTATCGATAAATAGCTTTTTAACTGCCAGTAGTAGGTTAGATTATATTTTACATATACTTATTTGCTTAGAAAATAAAGAAAATGAAATAGAAAGTTTTTTCCATTTATGGAAATAATCTTATTGGGTGATGTCATGGGTGATGTCATCAAAGATATTTAGGAAATGAGCATAAATGGAAATGGTTGAGTGTTAAGAAATGATAAAGAAGTGTTGTTTGTAATTAATGCTAGGTCCTTTGTAAGTGGTTTTTTATCATTCAACATCTCATTCCTAAGTCTATGTAAGGAGGGGAATAACCTTAGGAATAAATCACTCATTCACTAAGCTTGAGATGAAGTATGAGAATTAAAAATGGTGGAAGTGTTGAAGCATTAATCCACTAATTATTCTCTAACTTGTTTAAGTTTTAACCAAATCATCTCCAAACACTTATAAACTTTGGCTATAGGCTAGAAATATCATGGGAAGCATGATTATCAAGTAAAAAGTGAGAGAAGGATGGAGGAAGAAAGGGATTCAAGAGGGGTTCATGAGCATAGGAGGATGAGGTGTGGCTTGTGTTTCGAAATGCTAAAGGTTGAATCATTAGGCTTTTAGTGATGGTGGAAAGTAGTTCTTTGTTCTTATGCTTGGGTTTGGAATGAATCTAAGTGATTTATCTTAGTATCTTATAAGTCTATATTGTGTATATACGTTGTGTTTGAATTATAAAGTTAAAGTGACATTAACTAAGTAAAGTTATAAACTTTAAACCCCTCTTGATTTTGAAAGCAAATGACAACTTTGTATTATATAATATCGCTTCTATTGCCCTCTTAAACATGTGGCATGGCCTTGACTTGATTTTTAAATTGTTGTTTAACTTGTATGCTAAATTGAAGTAAGTTTGAAAGTGTTTGAAGCGAGAACAGGCGTTACAAGTGCACTCCCAAATCTCTTATTTTCAGGAATTGTTATAAATAAATGGAAAGCTATCCTTAAGGGTTTCTTTCCATAGTTTTTAAGTATCCTAATGGTAGTACTTACTACAAAAATTTCAAGTCTTATGTCATTTGGTAAAGTGGTTAAAACTAGTTACAAAGATCGTTCTTTTCAATGTGTTCATTAACAAAGACTTTTAACATATTTATAAATGCTACAGTAAGTTGATTATGCATTTAGGTGTTTAAAAATGATATTTAAATTTTTTATTTTTCTCTAATATTTTTGTAGATGTTTTCAAACACATTTTGCAGTATCTTAAAGTTGGTTTGAAGTATAAATATGTTTTTAGTAATTATAAATGTATTTTCAAATTAAAGAGGGTTTGTAATATAAAACATGTTTTTGATCAAATTATAAGTTAGTTATTTTCAAATAATATTTTACATAGATGTTTAAAACCTATATACAAATAATTTAAAGTATATATAAGGTATGAAAATGGTAATTGAGTAGGCTTAATACTAAAAGTCCACAAGGTAGACTTATCTATTTTTGAAGTGAAGATTGATGTCGAGTGAGGACGGAGCAATAATGCTCTAACCTACTAGGCTTCACTTTTGAATGAGGAATAGTTAAGTTGGAATGTTGAAAATGTATTAATCTTATTCTTTACTTACTTACACAAAGGTAATTAACTTTGTTTAATGTTGTAAGGCCTGAAAATTTTAATGATTTTACATAACGTAATTAACTAAATTTATCATGAAAAAAACAATAAAATTTTATGATGGAAATTTGATATTTGGAATACGTCTATTAAAACATAGTAAGTGGTTGATTTTCGTCTGAAAATATGTAAGTTCATTCGGTTGTGTCAATTTAATTTAAAATCGGTTAAATTTGATGGAACTTAAATATTTTTGAAATTTGAATATTTTTATATAAGAAAAATGTAGATCATTTCTGAATGAGACGTCATAACTCGTTTTGCCAAATTTGGACTGCTCTAGCTCACTTTTTCCTATTTTTGGTGATTTAGCTGCATCTTCGACAGTAGAAATCGAGTTTTGATAGGTGGATCATATTGCTCTTATCTGTGTAACATTCTGTTCGTCTCATCGTGCTGACCTCGGCAATATATTCATTTGTGTATTTCGACATTTGGTACATGCCGAAATCTGCGAAACGGTTAGCCGTATCAGTACCCATTTGAGCCTTTTGGTTTCCATGTGGCCTTTCAATTGTTCACCGTTAAAAAGTAATAGGCATTTGCTTTTATTTTTTCCTGAATTCACGTTCCTAATTTTCAATATTCTCATTGGTTCAACATATATATATATATATATGTTGTTGTCCTTTCGTTCTCACTTTCTTTGCTCCATCTTCTTCATTTGATAAAAAATATTAAGACATTTATATTATTGAAGCTCGGCACGTCCATTTTTCCATGAGAATTGCTCATCTCCATTTCTAGAACTCGCCTCATCCCCCCCACATCATCTACCGCCACCTTCATCCCCGACCAACACAGCTGCATCCACCAACTACCCACTGCCGAAGCTACTCAAGTCAGCCTGCTTTATCTCCCCTCCTTCCTTTTTGCCACCAGCCACCCGCTTCTCCTCCCAAACTCGACTAGCCACCTACAAGCAGAAACCCACTACCTTTTCCTCAGACCAGAGCATGCAACCCACCACCTCCAGAAGGCCAGCCTTCCATTCGTATGTCTCACCTGGCCGAAGTCTCCAGCGCTATCTCCCTCCGACCTCAGCTCACCAATCAACTCTGACTGCCTTCTTTGAACCCTCTAGCACCTAGCATCCCTCCTCCGCTCTGCTCTGCAACTGCACACAACACTCCACCGACCTAGCCTTCCATCGAAACCCGGCTCTCCTACCCACAGCGCAGAGCCCAAAACTTGTCGACCATGGCTCTAGCTCTCCACCCTCTGGCCGTACAAATATTCCCTCGTAAACCTTGCAGTCGCACATCTGACAGCCCACCCTTCACCTGATTTCACCACACTACAACAAAACAACTATATTACAACCTTTAGTTTACAACTTGCATAAACAAATAGTTGTAATATGCACTTTATAACAATTGTTTATTTTAGCAGTTATAACAAATGTATTTTAAATAACTGCTATTTCTACGGCAGTTGTAATATATTCCTATAACAACTGCTTTTGGTTTTCAATTGTAAATGCTTATCTTTTAACAACTACTTTGCTTTCTGAAAAATTTGACGGCTAAAATTATTATCGTGAAATAAAATTTAGGTTGCCAAAATTCCTAATTCTAAACCCTAACTCCATTTCATCACTCTCCCACATTGCCATCCACAAACTAAACTGCTCCCCTCACATCGGCGAAACCCTCAACGAACCCTCACCGGCGACGAAACCCTCAACAAACCCTCACCGGCGACTAAACCCTCAACAAACTTTAACTCATTACGCTCATGTCGTTTGCTGCTTGCTTCTTTTGCTGCTCGCCGCTGTTGCACTTGTCATCGTTTCCATCATCGGTGAAGCTGTAAGTATATTGGAGAGTGATTTTTTTTACTTTATTTGTTTCATTATTATCGTTAAATTTAGATTTTTTGGCTCTGATACAAATTGATTGTACTGTGAATTCACGCACTTTAAGCTTGTCTAAACTATGATTTTAAAGATACGAGAATTTTAGTTTCATATTTGACTCGGATGCCATGTTATTGAACCAAAGTATTTTGGTTTCTATGAAGTTTTCCACACACAAACAGAAATTTACCTACTCTATTCCAGAATCTTTACACATTTCATTTAAGAACTCAGTAGTACAAACATTTTTGATGCAATACAAAACATTTATTTTCTAAAAATCGAAGAAGAAAAAACAATATTAGATCCAAATGTTGCAAAGTGAAAGAAGGGATACAAACTTTGAAGGAAAACATTTTACAATGTGTTAATTTAGGAATGAGAAGAACAAATATATTTGACTGGCATCAAATTTGTATACATAAAAGGAATGCTGGAACTGGAATGGTTTTCTAGATTTTTGTTTTCTAACTTGTAGTAGATAAGAATGCTTTAGGCTTGATTCTGTTCTTCTACTAGTAGTCTCTGCTTTTCTTTACCAACTCTGATTTATCAATAAGTTACCGTTCTCCTAATAAGTTTCAGTCATAACCTAAAAGCTGAGATAATTAACTTCTTGCACCTATGGGTAATAAAGATGATTAAAATTTAAAAGTTTTTGATGTTGACAATGTATAAGTAGAAAATACAATGTCTCCTATTAAATTTTGATCGCAAAAAATAGTTTATGGAAAATGTGTATCTCTAATTTACTTTTGAAATTTGCCTAAATGATTCTAAACCACCAAGATAGTGGTAATAAAGTATGAATGCTAAAAGAATAGTGGCAATAAGGACTTGAAGTTGTAAATGAGCAAAAAATGCTCTATAAGAATATGTTTTTCCTATACTTGGTTCCTCTGTGCAATAGGAATTTTCCTTTGCTAAATACATGATCATGTTAAATGCATCCTTTTATTCCTTATTTAAGTTATTTATCAAATCTTTATCGGATTGTGGTATCTCTCCATATTGTTCTTCAACAATAATGTTTGAAGTATTAGAGTCTTGGAAAAATATCTGGATAGTAATTCAAAATGGAAGAAATTTGAACTTCAACAAACAGCAAGATATAATTCATGAGTATCCAAACTATTGTCTTATCCACATATGAAACCAAAAAACATACTTCAATTAAGAATACCGAGTCACCATAAATGCTAAACTGAAGCAAAAATAGTTGCAGATTGGAATTGGGAAATGTTTTGGTTTAGAGCCGCAATTTATGGTTTTATTCCTTTACCTATTTTAGTTATTATGCTTTTGGGCCAATTTGTACACAGTGCAATAGTTATGCTTTTAGGCAGTGGTCAGCTGATGAGGCGGTATTGACGGAACTGCAGTTATGATGTGCAGTTATGTTAGAAGTGAATGCTGGGAAGGTTGGAAGTGAACTGCAATGTGAAATTGGCGGATATGAAGTGGGTGCACAGATGTTACTGTCGTGACCAGCAGAGGTTTTTTGTAGTTGTTTGCAGTTGAAACAGCATCAGTTTTGATGGATGAAGGGCAGTAATCGATGAAGACAGCAATGTGAAACGGGGAAGTTAGTTGTTTGATGTATGCAATTGGAGTTTGGTGAATTGTGATATGGGGCACGGTGATGATGGTTTATGTAAGTTGAAGGGAAGTGACAGTTTTGGGCAAGTGGTCGTGTTATTTTTGTTTGTGATGGCAGAAAGTATGTGGATGGAGTGGCTGATGGATGGAAAATGAATTTGGGTGAGAAGTGGTGAAGAGGTTAGGTGATTGAAGGAGGAGGGATGTTGCTTGTATGTATGAATGATGAAGTGTGGCTTGTATGGTCACAAGGAAGGATGTTTGTATGGTCACAGGGAAGAAGGGTTGCAGTGCATAAGTGCACATTGCACAGAGATGATGAATGTGAAGTGGATGTTGTGCTGGTCACTGTTCTATAGTGGATGTTGTTTTGAACTGGATAGAGATGGGCTGATGGTGCAGAGATTTGATGCAAGTAGGTGAAGTGATAAGAATCAGATAAGAAAGACAGTAGATAGTCACATTATGGAGGTTGTATGAAGCTTGTAGGAGTTGAAGTTAAAGAGGAACTGGTCAAGCGTGACAGTGGTGTTGGAATTTGTATGAAATGGTCGAAGCAGCCAGTATTTGAAGTGATGAGAATGTCCATCAGGTACCTTACCAAGCAGCATTCTGGAAAAAGAAGAAAAATAATTATACAAAGGGAACATAAATAAACTAGAAGTTGCATAATTCAAAATTAGCATACCATTAAACAAGAACCCGAGGAAAAGAAAATTTGAGTTCTACGTAATGGCAGTAAATCAAATAAATAGCAATAATTTTGGAAGAGAAAGCTTACCCAATCTTGGGTATCTATTTTAATTTTATTTTTGTCTGATAATCAAGAAAAAAAATTACCATTGTACTTCTAGTAAATCACAAATTATAAAATCAGTGATTCTCAACATTATTTCTAAAAGATAACTTATGTATCTTTAAGAGAATAGGCTTTGACTACGGTTTCTTCTTAAAAATTAAATTGGTTGACATGGATGATTGGAATAATTTTTTATATTATTTGCTTAAAATGGACCGTTTATTACATATTTACTTTAGTTGGTAATGCTAAGTTTGAATAAATTAGTAAGTGATACAATTTACTCTCTGTTGGTAGAGTAATTTAACTCTATTAACTTTACTAATATAATGTATGCTTAAGCATCATAGCTAGTAAGAAGCATTGCATCCATGACCAACTAGTATAATAATAAGATTTTTTTTTAAGTTGAGCCTTCGGCTATTGAAACTGATGTCAACATGACAAATTCTTCTACAGCTAGACAGAGAATGATAGACCAATATCAAAAGACAATCCGGTTCCTTAGGGCTGTAAATAATTTTGCATGATATTATTCTAATATCATCCAATTCCCTAGTTCAAGAATATTGGTTTCCTTTCCATTGTAGTTGCTAGTTTATTTTGCATGTGCAACCAACCGGATTCACATAAGATAAACATGGGTCAATCTGCCATGGTTTCTTAATTTTGGATAAGTAATTTCGTACTTATAACTATTTATGGTTGACTATGGACGTGTTTATTTTTTTGTAGAATGACAAAGGAATATAGACAAGCCGTTCGAAATTTTGTACATAAGCATGTACAAAGTGAGGGCGATTTTGAAAAAATTATTTTGCCCGTGTCATCGATGTAGGAATCTTATTTGGCATTCTCCAAGAGATGTTGTTGATATGAGTAAGCATTTATTGTTGATATCTTGTTTTACATGTGGTCATATATCTTAAAGCATTTAGAGATGTAGTTATATGTCTCATATGTAGATATATGTAGTCACTACTTAATTAAATATTATTGAGTCACCCTTAAAGTGATTAGATATTCCTTAAAGTGTTTACATATTTGTTTGATATTACACATAGTCGTTACATATCAAAACAGTCCTATGATTAATATGATTTTTATCTTTTATATATTACGATTTTTTCCCCACGTTGATTACTTTGTAAAAAAAGCTTGAACTTGTTGCATCCATGGGTAGGAACGAGCAACATCAAGAAGAGGTAATCATCTTGAACTTCTATATAAATTACTCAAATAAAAATAACACATTGACTCCTTGTTTTGTTGCAAACTAAATTGTAATACTGGCTTATAAGGTAGATGTCTTGGTTACTTCTATATTTGACAAAGACATTTTTTATCAAAGGCATTTTTTATACAATAAGCAGTCAGTTTTAAATTTTAATAAATTAACTAATTTATTTTCAAAAAAATTATTGCAACTACAAAGTTGGCAGACAAAATAGGAAAGAGGAAACTAACAAATAAAACCTTATTAATATAAACATCAACAGAAACTAAACAAAATATTTATTTTGTTAAAGCCAGAAATTAAACAAACTTGTTCTTTGTTTCATTAAATAAAGTGATTGAAATTTTGTTTCTATGCATTTTGTTCTCTTTACAATTCATCCTTATTGCATATTGTAGTTCAAAATTAAGTGCACAAGACATCCCATTGTGCACTGTCACTGTTTACTTTCAAACATTGCAGTCTGTTTCTTTGTTCTCTTTCAATTATTTATCTTACTTATGTGCATTTCTTTTGGGCACCTCCAACTTTCTGGTTTCATTTGTTTTTTTCCAGCAATTTCTTTGTTTTCTCTGTTTTCACAATAGCAAGGTTTTCATTTTATTTTGTTCTTTGTTTCAGTTATTTGTTATTCTTAGCCACTATTTGAAAAAAAGAGTGCACTGTTTAGTTTGATACATTTTGCTTTACTGCAAGTTCGTTTGAATTGTTTTCTTACAAAAAAGGAAAAAAGGATAGAATTTCATTGCATTTTCTTGCTATTTTTCTAATCTGGTTGCTATGTTTGCACTTCATTTAATTACATATTTGCAGACTTCAACTTCCATTGCATACAAAAGAAAAAAAAATTGCAATTCTTTGTTACATTTTAAAAACTACACTACATTCATACTCCACCTCATTGCCAATCTACCACCGCAACCCCTCTACTTCTCTAGCACTATCTCCAACAACCACCACTTTGCCTTCTCCTCCTCGTCATACCTCAATATCCAAACAACATCACAACTCCACATCGACCAGACATCAACCATTGCACTCCTCATCTCAAGGATCACCAAATACGCAACCCACCACTGCAAAACAGAACCATCCACAACCAACTCCTCCTCTTGAAATCAAAATTCCAAGCATTTTACACTCAGAACCCCTCAATGCCCTTCACCGGTTTAACCACCAACCACAATATACCATACTGGCAACACGGCTACATCACCAACAACCCTCAACTTTCTCGTTCATCTCCAATCAAATAGCAACTACATTACCGAAAAACCCCCGTGTAGTTCCAACTAAGACTGCCAAAACTCACTGCCCAAGATCATGTTTCCATCAACCATTTCAGCAATCACCCATGCAGTCGAAATCCCTGTTCGCTCTCATGTACCCACAGTCACCAGATGCTACCTAAAGTCCATTTTCATCTTGAAGGCAGTAGTTTTTTGATTTGGTATTGTAGAGGTGTGTTATGTAGTGAAGGCTTTTGTGAATTCTTTGTGGGAGATGATGCTTGTTGAGGCAGTTTTCAAGTAGTTGTATCAGATTGGAAAAGGGGTTTTTGGGTAAGTTGTTTTGCAAGGCAGGTTTGATGGAATGGTTTGATGCGGCTGTTATCTGTGACGACCCGAAAAATTTAACGTTTGAAATTTAAACATTTAATTAATTTTAAATGCTTGAGTGATAGTTTAAACTGAATTTCAAATATCAGGATGAATTTGCCAATTAAATTATTGAATCTAATTATAGAAATTTGGGTAAAATTGTAAATCTTCAATTTTAAGCCTGTTAAAAATAATTTGATGGCTTAGAAAATTTATATTGATAATACTGAAGATAATGGAAGCTTCAGAATTTAATTTGAAAATGATTTGTTCAGTATTGAAATTTTATCGTTTAAATCGATATTTAAAAATAGCCTTCCGGGGCACATTCTCGAAATTTGACGAAACCAGTTCCATTGGATCCGTAATATTGTATTATTATTGGGTTTCAATTTTCTTAATGTTTGGAGTGTTCATTTAGCCATACGATAAGCAAACGCGTTGAAATTTAAATCGAAAATTTGATATTTTAACTAATTCAAAAAGAAATCTTCTCCATACGATCGAATTTGGACTCGGAACCTTTTCCGTTGCGCTTGGAATAGGGGTTAAAAATTATAAACGTCTGGCGGCATGCCTCGATTGGAGATCAAGATTTTGAATTGCGAAATTGAACGATTTATATTTAAATGTGAATTCAAAATGATATATGTTGCGTGTTTAATATAATATATTTTCTCAAGGTAAATTACACCCCTCATTTCTTCTTACACTTGGCAAAAGTTGAAACACGCGTTCGTTTAAAATTAAAAGAAATTTTTCTTCATCGTTAAAAATTAAAATAAAACAAGCCAAGGATATTTTAATTTTCGTAGCCATCGTCTCCAAGCTCCCAATCCGACATTGCTTATCAAACCAAGCCTCCTTAAATCCTCTAGTCTGTAGACTAACCCAAACTCGATCCTGTACCACAACCATAAACACAACCGAAACCGAAACGCTCTTCGCCCAAATTCGAACAAAGCGGTTGGTAAATTCGTTGGCTATTCTTTGAGCTTTGTCGGTTGAATCCCTTGTCGATGTTGGTAGCAAATTGATGCAATCCAAAGCGATTCAAGCGAATCGGGTTGCTAGATATTTGATGATGGGTCCTATTGGAAAAACGTTTATAGGCATTTCTGTGCGTGTGGTGATTCGGGGGTGTTTGATTAGTGTGCGATTGAGATGGTTGGTTGCTCATCTCAATCGAAATTGAGTTCGAATTACAGAAAGGACTGCGGCGTTGTATCGCGATTGACGACATAGAGTTTCGTGAGGTAAGGGGGTGGCATCGTAGCGGCCGTGCGAGGGGATTGGGGTCGCGTGGGTTTAGGTCGACAGCGACACTGGTGGCTGCGATGGTAGGAGGCGATGCACCTCGAGGCGGTGGGCGTGGTCGAAGCGATTTTGGAGCAGTAAGGTGTATAAATTTTAATCTTTACTTAATTAATTAGGTTTAAACAGTTTTCATTTTTATGCAAGCAGAAAAAATTACTAATTACAGTAAACGATTTAAATGCAGTCTATACTTATATATGGATCTAGATTTAATAAAGTTACAATATGTCTAAACAGAAATTTAAACCTGATTTCTATTTTTACTTAAGTAGTAAATTTTAAAATATTGATTTCAAAACAAAAAATATATGGAAAATAAAATTGGAATTTTTAAGTATTTAATAAACTCATAATTATTTTTGTTGCTAAAAATATAAAGGGGATTTAATTAAAATATAAATCATTTGTTTAGAACTAAATCGGTAGTTAATTATGAAATTAGTTAAATTAATTAAACGAAAATTGATTATTCGATTATTCCGAGTATTAATGAATTGTATAAAATTGTTTATACAAGGTTTAAAGTTCGTGAAAAACAATCTGGAAAGAAATTGGATTGCATGCATTGTTAAAGGTGAGATCTTCTCACTCAATCGCTGATTTAATTTTTATAGTTAAATTTTAAATTTAATGATTGTGTGTTTGGATAATTAATTTATTATTTGTTATATTAGTTTAGACCCTATGTGTCGCATAATAGCGGAGGCTATTATATTAAAACCATATACCGCGATATTCCACCTCGAAGCGGAATTGGTATTATATAAGTATTTGGAGTTGTTGATTTCCCGCATTATATAGCATATGAGACCCTATTGCGCCACATAATAGCGGATAATATTTTATAAATCCTGTATACTACGATATTCCACCTTGAAGTGGAATGGGTATTTAATTATGTGCTAACGTCTATGGATGCAGGGAAATAGGTTGGAGGGATCCAACTGGATTCCTCAAATATTTAATTTGTATCATTTGTTGTGTAATGATTATTTTTAATTTGTATGACTATTTGTGATTGAAACCGTTGAAGGCTGTAATTCAGCCGAATAAATATTTGGTACCGTAGGATACCAGAAATATATAGTAAATTGAGTTTGAAATTTGGATAGAAAATTTATAGTGAATTCATTCAACGGAATCGGGTGAATTTAAAGGGGAGGAAATTTAAATGATCAAGTTTTATCTTTGGAAACTTATTTAATAAGTTCCAAAAATATGGAAAAGTATTTTAATAAAGGAATTTCGAGTAATTTTTTTAATAGTTGAAGAATTTATTTAAGATACGCATATTAAATAATTTAAAGAGATAAATAAATTTATTTCATAAGGAAATAAATTTAGAAATTTAATTTGGAGTCGAAATTAATTTTAGAAATCGATTCAGAAATTAATTTGGAGTTAGAATAAAACTTAGGAATCGATTTGGATATTTGATAAGGTGTTTTGGAAATAACTTGGGAAATCAATTTGAAATTGATTTGATTTGATATTGGAAAATTAATTTGGCGAAATCAAATTCGAATTTGATTTTGTGTTTGAAATAAACTAGAAATAAAATTTGGATTTGATTTGGTTTGAACGTGATATTTGGGAATCGATTTAAAATTCATATATCGGTTGATATTTGGAAATATAAATTCACAATAGGAATTTGTAAAGAAAGAGAAATTGTTTAAAAATAAATATTGGTTTACTTTTAAGTGTGGAAAGAAATTTACAAATTGGAATGTAAATTTAAAATAAATCAAGATGATTTATTAATTTATTGGAATGGTCCATTTTGTAATGGGAAAAGAATTCTTTCCTCGAAAGCCGAGTATATTTTTAGAATAGCTTTTGAAATAAAATTAAAAGTTTTAGATTTGGTTTTAAAAAATATTATTGAAGAAATTAGTTTTGGAAATGGTTTTAAAGTAAAATTTTATTTAATTAATTATATAAAGGATTATTTTAAAGATTTAAATTGATGTTTGTTTAGAAAATAGTTATTCAAATATTTATACTCTATCTACTAATGTTATTTTAAAATTAGTTACGGACTTGAATTTTTATATGAGATATCAGTATAATATTTTTTATATAACTAATATTTAAGCAAATATTCTAAGATAGTTTATTTTAAATGTTTCCAAGTATATTTTGAATAAGTATTTTATATTATTTTAAATATTTGAACTCGGCAGAATTTTCAGTGGAAATGAATAAATATTGAAAATGTTTTCCACGTAAGGAAAAAAGTTGATTTGAAATTTATTTTTCAAAGGATTGAAAAGTGAAATTTCATCTTCCGAAGATATATTGAAAATAATAATAATTGGGGGAAATTTATTTAAAATCCAGCGATTGTTCTGAATGATGATTGATAGTTAAATAACCGACTATCAATATTGGCCTTAATCGGCATTTGAATTTCGATGCAACCGGGAGTCGAATTCCAACTGGATATTCGAAACCCACATCGAACCATTGAGATTGTGATGGATCTTTATTTAAAAGATCGAAGTGGAATTTGTTGTGATTTGATTGAATCTGAATAAAACACTTATTTTTAAAATAAGCGCTCGTTTTTCGGATTAGCTGGTAGAGGACCTTGTGTCATAGAAACCATTTCGAATAACAATACGACAAAATGGGATTGCATTTGAAGATGATGTTGAAGACCGGGTATTTTCGAAAGCGAAAGGATACCTGTCGAATGTCTCTGCACCGGGTTGCTCCGATATAGAGATTTTTTCACACTTTGTGATGGGGATTCCGGACGTGATTAGTGAATATTCGGATTGTAAGGGCTTCTTTGGAAGTGCCTTCGGTTTAGTTCGATCCCGAAACGGACTTGTATGGATGTGTGTCTGACGTTACACCTTGAGATGTAAAGTTGGTTTCTATCAAATACATTTCTGTTGGTGGTGGAGAATTTATTCTCTGAGACGTACGAGCTCAGAGGTTGTGTAGTTGATGATTATTAGTGATACATTCCCAAATTGGTAATGTGGCATACGAAGTGTTGTTGATCATTTGTTCATCGAACCATGGCTTTTGAAAAAAGCGTAGATTTGTGGACGAGACTTCGTCGGACCTCACACCCCGGAATGGTCAAAATAGGAAAAATGCAGCAAGGTTATAGTGGGTAGCGCCCCTTAGGTTATGTACATTTCCTTTTGGATAGAAGTGGTATCATGGTATGGAGCCTAGATTCTTAACTTATGTGAATATCGCAAATATATATATATATATATATATATATATATATATATAACTTTGTGATTTTTGTTGTTGAGGATCCTCGGATAAAGGTTGTTTACAACCGGGGGATGGCATACTCGTGTAGTAGTTACCTAATTTTACAGAGGTAACCCAGCCTTGTGTTGGCAGAGATTAGGTTTGGTTCTCGGGGCGTCCCACCAGTGGCGTGCCCATGTGGCCCTGGAAGTTCCTTAGCCTGACCATTTGTTGGAAATCCAAAGAAACAATACGCCCCATGTACGGTTTTAGTTGTATAACCTGCCATGGAATGTGGCGGTAACCTGCTATTGAACACGGTAGCTATAGTAGGCATAAGTGCGGAATGCCTATGCTGGCTAAGATTAATATCATACTTTCGAAATGTTTTTCACTATGCACTAATAATAATAATATCAAACGATTTTGCGTATTAAGCATGTTTGACTATCATAAGGAGAAATCTCCTTCAATTCTGCGTTTGCATTGTGTGTGTGGCGGGAGGCCTTATGGTAGTCTCATTTTCCAAAAAGCATTACGGATTTATTTTTAATTCCTTTGTTTTCTTATGGTTAAAAATAACTGTTTTTAAGATCTCACACCAGTCCCATGACTGACCTGGAGTTTATTGTTCCCTTTTAAACTCTGGGTGCCCATAAATTTTCCACACGGGCAGCCTAGAGTCAGGTTTCAGTTACCCGGGAGCGAAGTCAGAAAAGAGTTGCTGTGGAGATCAGGAGTTGAAGCTGGATGGCGAGACGTATCTTTACTATGTAGTGTCTGTTGGTATGGTTAGTGAAAATCAGTTTTCATATAGTCAAGTTATAATAACTGTCAGTGATGTATGATGTTGTTGTAAACTCTGATGTTGTATTGTATTAACTGAAATGATTCTGTGATTTAAAGATTATTTATTTATCTATTATATATTGTTCCGCTGCGAAATGTGAGATTCTGTTATTGTTTCTGTTTTTCTTCTATCTTCTTCTTCTTAAACCCTAAAGACTCGTACGTTTGTCCCTCTTTGGCTAAGTTGTTGTGGAAATTTGCCAGCTCAAAGGGGTACGGGTTTACGGGCCTTTACAATGTGGTATCAGAGCGTTTGGTTAAGCGACAACCTTGGCTCTGTTTGGTGTTACTCATTAGAGATAGAGTCAGTAGTACTCTAGAATGAGTTTGAGAGTAATAATAGATATGAGTGCGTATTTGTTAGTGAATATAAAATTGTTTTATGATTGGTTTGTTAAGTGGTATATGGATTCTGGTCGGTATAGTCCGTACAACTCTATCGATGGGGATCTCTAAACATTCGTACAGAACAATTCGCCATGATATCGTTTTAAAATCGGGTAAATGAAATAATTTTACCCAAAACTATTTTGAATATAAAAGAAATAATTTTTTTTGTAAATTATTATAGTGTATGGTTGCTTATTTGTTAGGAAGTGATAATATTAAATTATTATCATTAAAGTTGAATAAGAAATTGAAATCATAATCGAAAGTTGAGGAATAAAATCCATATACAAATGAAATTTGAGAATGTAAATTATAAATGTGACTTATAATTTGAAATAGAATTCCAGAGAAATGTTTGAAAGCGGATTGAAAAGTTTTGAAATTGGAAATTTTGGAAATTAACTCCATTGATTTGAAAATGGTTTTCAAAGGTTTTAAAAATGTTTTGAAGGGATGAAAGCTCTAAACTCTTTTTGGTCGCTGGAAAATAATTCTGATGATGATCGCGACATCATCGGTGTTCATTTTTGGGTATCCAAAAGAGGGATTGCTGCTAAATGATTTTAAATGAAAGTTGTTTCTAAACTGGGTTTGGTTTTGAGAATTCAAAAGGATAATTTGAATTGATTCAAAAATGAATTTTGAAAAGTTGAAAAGACTCTGGAATGTTATATAAAATATTTATGGAATATCATTAAATTTAATAACTTGTAAAGTTTGAAGTTGTTAAAATAAAATCTAACTTAAAGAGAAGCTAGATAAAAGTATACGTGGAAACAAAATAAGTTGGAAGGAAAATTTAAATCAAGTAGAATTGAAAATGAAAATTTAATAAAAGAATTAAGATTGAAAAAAAATAAAAAAATAAAAATAAAAAATAAAAAAAATTATTAAGTCAAATAAAATGATGACATGGATTCAAAATGAAATTGAAATTGAAGATTTGAGTTAATTTGAATAAATGTGAATTTGAGAAGTCTTATAGACTAAATATTGGAATAAAATTTTATAAGATGAAAAATAAGATTGTGAATGAATAAATAAATTTACAATTAAAATTAAATGAAAGTAAAAATTAAATGTTGAAATTCATTTCGAAATTTGTAAGCAAATAGAATCGTATTGGAATTGAATTTGATTTGTTATAAGCAAAGCGAAGTTTTGAAATCAGGATTAGTAAGTGAAACTAATTGAAGAAAAGACCCAATAGACATGGTTTGAAATGAACTCAATAATTATAAATAATAGGGTAAATTGAATTCATATGGGATTTGAAATCCAGTTTAAATATAAGTGGTTATAAACCAAAATAATGAATTGAATTGTGTTTGGGAAGGAACGAAATAATAAAACTGGAATCGAAATTGAATATTGAAAACCAATTTGAATTGTGTGAAATCAAGTGAAGTTGCAAAATTAGTTCGAAGTGAACCAAAGATAATAAAGGTGGAAAAAATGGGTTGTGATGAAATGAATTAGAACTTGTAATGAATTAGTAAAAGAAACTAATTTAAAATAGTAAGATGAATTAGTTGTGAATGAAAGATAATTGATAAAATTCAATATTCATAAGTTAAACTGAATCCAAAATAATTTGAAACTGTAAGTTGAATTCAAATGAAAGTGAAAATGCAAGATAGAATGAAGATGAATATGTAACTTCAATAGTAAAGTAAAAATGGTACAAGAAGCATATATATTGAAATTTTTATAATGAAATGTGCAAAATGATTTTTGATTGTTGTAATTGGATATTATGATTAGCAAGATATACAGGTGTATAAAAGAAAAACTGGAATTGGGATTTTGATTTCGAAGATAAAATTGAATTGCTCGACAAAAAGGTATGCATTTGAATTTAGTATGAAATTTGATGATATTCTTGCCTAGCCGCTTGGCTTTTTCCTTTCTTTTTGAAATCTGGGGGCCATGGTGCCATTTTTGTAGTCGTACCGAGCTAGCCGCGCAAAGGAGACGCTGGCGAAATTTTTCGAAAATTTATGGAGTTCGAAAATTTTGAGAAAATTTTCAAAATTTGAAATTTGAATTTGAATTTAAATTTGAATGGCTAAGAAAATAATATTGTTTGGAGATTATGGTTGAGGTTGGAAAGTTAGTTGAATCAATAATGGGTTGTTAATAAAAGATTGGCTTTGACAAGTTATTAAAACTGTTTAGTTTTGGAAAGATAGCAAACGGGTTAAGATCCATTCTTCTTAACTAGTAATTTTTGGATGAAATTCTTTCAAGGGGGAAGGATGTGACGACCCAAAAAATTTAACGTTTGAAATTTAAATATTTAATTAATTTTAAATGTTTGAATGACAGTTTAACTTGAATTTCAAATATGAGGAAGAATTTGGCGATTTAATTATTGAATTTAATTATAGAAATTTGGGTAAAATTGTAAATCTTCAATTTTAAGCCTGTTAAAAATAATTTGATGGCATAGAAAATTTATGTTGATAATACTGAGGATAATGGAATGTAACATCCCACGGCTATTTTAAAATGTAGCACTAAATTTAGTTAAAAAAATCATTATAGAGATAAAATAAAATTTGGAGTAAAACGCCAGAGCGGAATTATATTTGGAGAACAAATTGCGGTAGGGGAATATCGTGGTTGAGGGTGTATAAAAATTTAGTTAAAGGGTGAGAAATTATTAACTTACTAAAATAAAGATGCTAGTCGGTTCTATTAATCTGACATATCTCAGCAATCAAATTTTTTTTCATAATTATGCCTCACCATTCTTATCTATTTGATGATGGTAAACTAACTTATATGTTTAACCTTTCATTTATAAAGAATCTCTCTCTTCCTATATAAACGACTGCCCAATTCATTTCTTCCTCTTGAAATCAAAAATTTTGTAACGTACGCAACTTCCGGCTTTAACATAATCCAAGTTTTTATCTCCTCGGCAAAAAATAAAAGTGAGTTTAATCCTTCTTTTTATCTACAGACCAAAGTTAGTGTGTCCACTTTCTATTTTAAATTACTATGAAAAATGTGTTACCTTATGTACATTTATACATATACCAGTAGAGTGCAATCTCACTGTTCCACTTCGGTCTGTTCGTTTTTTTTTAATTACCAAAGTAGTTTATAGTTTAGATGAATATGAACTAAACTATGCAAATATGAACTAGAATATGTAATTATAATACATGAGTAAAAATCTTCGTTCTACAAAAGTTGGGTGGTTGCTTGTTGATTTATTATGGTAGTACGTACTTCAGTATACAGCGCCCTATTCATTATTATACAACTAAAACGAGTATAAAATTGACTTTTTTTGTTATATATACAGTGAATATTTTTTTCGTTTTCTTCTATGTACATTCTTTAATTCCATCTCATGTTCATGTTAATATCAATGCACATATATATTTAACCGTTCCATTTGAACATTATTCCATATGTTTTGTTTTCTTCTTGAATAAATTAAAGATACTTTAAATATACAATTTTCTTGAATATGAACAGAAAATAAAAACGTGAGTGTATGGTACATATAAAGAAAAAAAATAGCCAAGTTTTGTAAAAATGAATGTCTCAATATGCAGTAGCAAAGGAATGAAAAAGCAAGATCCTTGCTCTCATCATGCGTGAGTAAAAGAGGAACAAATTTGTTCATTTTCATGCAAAAATAAGAAATAAAAATAAAAAAGTGGATTATATATTAGAAAAGGAAGGAGGGTACATGCGTGAGTTTGTGTTTAAGGGAAGAGGTGTTGTTCATTTGGAATGTTGGAAAAAGAAAGTACGTACATGATTTGAAAAACAATGGAAAATGACGTGCATGCCTTATAAAATGAACACTATGCATGCAAATTTACAAAATACTTCTGCTCCAAAACTTTAATTATTAATAACTCAAAATCTATGATGATTATGAGCAAGCAACCAAAAGAAAATATGTAGAAGGAAATGAGACGAACAAATCGACCAACTTTTGCCAGACCGATGGACCCCGTGGTGATCAGAAATGACACCGTTAAGTCCGCGACCGTATGATGAACGGAAGCGTTAAGACCAAAACGGAAGGTACCGGCAGGACCGTATTGCATAGCGCATCACGACGGTGGTCTCGGTTCACTCGTCGGAGGTGTGTAGAAGGGTGAACAAAACCAAAAAGTTTTAGAGTACAACGCTATGCAATATTCGGTTCGCGTACGGACCGTGAACAACTGAAATAAAAATACGATCGCGCACGACAATGTTAAGCGATCACAAAACAACAATAAAATAAACCGGTTAACTTATTTTGTAAAACTTTAAAAGAACCGGCGTTTGACGCAAAATGCAACTGAAAATGTTTTATTTTCTAAATTAAAAATTATGGAAATTTTTTATAAATTAAATTAAAATGACGACATGAAAAATCAAGTCTAAATTTGAAATGTATATTGTATTTAATTTAAATTCAAGTCTGATGAAGTTCTTCCAAATTGTGTTTACATGTTATGTTTATGAATGTTCATGATGCCATATACTGCAAGTTAATGCTATGTTGCACGAACACGACATTTATATGTGATATAAAATAGAAAACGATACCATATTGGGGATAAATGGTATATTGGGAAGTTAAATACAAAAGAACCTGAATGAATTGAACTGATGAAGCAAACTAGACGAGGTGAGACTACTAGACGCTAGAATCCATCCTAGCGGACAAATTCGGGGTCGCTCCTTGAATCGTGACGACCTGGGCCCTAGCCACATATTGTCCAAATGATCTATTGCATGGACACAACCACGGTGATAGGCGCAGTGCAAACGGAAAACGAGGAAGAATCGAGAGTAATCTCATTGATGCATAGGTGGTGAAACAAAGATGAAGACTACAGCACAACGAGGTGAGCACCAACGGTGAATAGGAAAAGATAGTGCAACTAATAGATCGCGTGGGGGTACCCACAATTTCTGATCGAAAGATATGCGGATGAAAAAGGCCGTTACATCGGTTCGATACAGAGTCTAGTAAGAGTGAATAATGAATAAGATTCACTAGAAATTCCATACCTCGTAAACGAATGTCTTGACATTCGTATGTCTATTGAATAATGAATGCAACTTATAAATGAATAGGATGTGATATCCCGGTTGATTAGAGTGGCAACTGTGAATCACTTTAAATAGTGTGGTGACACGTGTATTCTAAACTGAAATAAAGAAATGGGATGTGGATGGGATTAGATTATGGAGTGTGTGACATAATTATTTCTTTTAATATCGCATATATATCCCAACTCCACAATTTATATGAGTCCTTGTTACACTATTATACTCACAACTAGATTTATAGCCTGACTCGAGGTTTTATTTTGTGACAACTCCTCGGGTCAGAACGAGGCTTTTTAGGATGATTACCTTTTCATGTTTTGAGGTGATTTCATACAACATCGATATGGACGGCAACTGGCATACAGTTCATAAATTTAAAGTAGCTGTAGATCTAGAGCTTCATGGACGTATGCTTGCTACAGGCCTCAAAGGAACTGTCAGAGTCATTTGGAGGTGAGATGTTAGAGAGATACATTTAGAGTCCGTTGAACTACGCTAAGTTGATTTTGTGTATCCGTGTCGTATGTCCTTTGTATATATTAGTCTGTTACGTGTTAAGATATCATTTTAGGGGCAGTTTTATGTAGTTGTAGATATATGGTGATAGTTTGACGTCTGTTGTACCATGTATATGTATATATATCTATCTTTTGGTCTGTTGTTCTATGAAACCATTATGTATTGTGTTCTGCTATGTGATTTAAATACAAATTCTCTGAACTCATGTATGCTACATTGTATCGGGATGAGATACGTATCATTTCAAAAATATTCAGATAATTTAAACGTATCCATGTTGATCCAAAGTAGTGTAGATCAGAGATCGCTCCTTTAGTGCCCACTTATCCGAGCTATCGGACGGTAAACTCCCTCTGATATTTCGGTCACTGGAGCCGGGGAGTCACAGCGTGGTATCAGAGCAAGGATTCAAAAGAATTTTTATAAATCAGTAATTAAAACACATTTGACCATAAGGGAGTCGGACTTAGATTGTTATCCTATCAGTAAAACCCACGGGAATTGGGATTAACTCGTATAGGTGATAGACGAGTTCTAATAAATGTTTTAAAGGGGAAACATTGGGATAATGCTCGATATGTATTTGTATTACATACGTAATTGTTAGTGAAATTTTATTATATAATAAATTGACAAATGTTCTTTATCAAAAAATGGTAGGACCAGGTAGACCCAGAACAGGCTCGACGGTTGAGTCACCAAATGGTCAACCAAGCAATCAAAATGTACTTTTAACTATGGGTCAGTGGGTCGAAGTCATGAAGCGTGTTCAAGATATGGGCATGCTCAAAGACAATAATCAAAATCCCGGATCAGAATTTACCAAGCTCTGCAAAGACTACTCAAGTTTAGGTGGTAAACCATTTTTGGGAAATGAAGGCATAATGGGAGTTAATACATGGCTGAGAACATGCGAAAGAATCTTCGGAGATCTGAATCTCTACGATCAGGACAGGAGAAGGTTGGCATCTCGCCAGTTACAAGGAGGTGCCTTAGATTGGTATGAAGCCATAACTGCTGCAACTCCAGAGGAAGACATATCTTGGCAAGAAATCAACGATATTTTCGAAGCCCATTTTCTGCCTGAAGCAGAGAGAGAAGCACTACTTCGAAAATTTATTGGCCTTACTCAAAAAAATTTATCTGTGACTGAGTATGTCAATGAGTTTAATGCACTATCGAAGTATGGACCAGCACTCATTAGCACCCCATTGGAAAAGAATGAGAAGTTTGTGCTTGGTCTAAATAATGAACTAAGAGATAAATTACTTACCCAACTTTGATTTCCATTTGAGGAGATTGTGGATATGGCTTTAAGATTTGAAAAGGTGCGAGAGCGAGATTCGGTTTCTGAAAGTCAACCTACTCAGAAAAACCAACAACAAAGGAAGAGGCCATTCTTCTCGAAGAAGAATGCAAAATTTCAAAAGAATAGCGACCATTCCAACCTAAACAAGAGGACCAGAAGAAGAAACAATCTAAAGCACAATTAGAATGTTACTCATGTGGAAAGAAGGGTCATTGTGCCAATGAATGTAGAAATACAGGTCAAGGTTCTACGAAGAAATGCTACAATTGCAATGAAATGGGACATATAGCGAGACAATGCACAAAGCCGAAGAAGAAAACTAAAGGGAAAATGTTTGCACTAGATGGTCCCAGTTCAATGAAACCGGATGAGGGAAAACAAGCTTCGGTCCTAGAAGGTACTATTTTATGGCATGGATTATATATTAGAATTCTTTTTGATACAGGTGCATCACATTCATTTATATCGAAAGGAATAGTAGAAAAGTTAAAATTGGATGTATCTTCTCTTAGCAGTTCTCTTAGGGTGGCCAATCATGTTGGAGGATGCGTTACCCTGGGGATGAAATGTAGTGGAGTCGTAATTTGCTTATCTGGGTATTCTTTTTCATGTGATTTGTTCATTATAGATTCATTAAGTTATGGAATTATTTTGGGAATGGACCGGCTCGAGCACTATCAAGCTCAATTATACTATTCGGAAAGAGTAATCACTCTCCATCATCCTGATTGCCCCAAGCGAATCCTTATAGCTCTAGAAAGAGCAAATGCTAGTTCAGGTTATTATTTATTTGCTTTGGAATCTAAAGAAGATGAAATAGGGCAGATTCCAGTAGTTAGAGATTTTTCTGATATTTTTAAACCAGTTACTGGTCTACCACCACATCGAGCGGTTGAATTCAGGATAGATTTGAAACTTGGAACTCAACCTTTTAGTAGACCACCTAATCGAATGTGCCACAGTGAGATGGAAGAGTTAAGATCTCAAATAGAGGATCTTAAGCAAAAGAATTTCATCAGAACGAGAAGTTCTCCTTGGGGAGCATCGGCTTTATTTGTTAAAAAGGCAGATGGATCACTTCGACTCTGTATAGACTATAGAAAATTGAATGACTATACTATCAAGAATAAAAATCCACTACCAAGGATTGATGATCTATTCGATCAACTGAGTGGTGCAAAGGTCTTTTCACAACTAGATCTTGCCACAGGTTTTCATCAACTAAGAGTTGCTGAGGATTGTATTCCACTAACAGCATTTCGAACTAGATATGGTTCCTACGAATGGTTAGTAATGCCATTCGGATTAACGATTGCTCCAGCCTATTTTATTGATTTGATGAATAGAGTTTTCAGATGTTATTTGGACAAGTTTGTCCTAGTTTTTATTGATGATATCCTCGTCTATTTAAAGATAGAAGAAGAGCATGTGATTCATTTGAAACTGGTATTAGAAACATTAAGAGAACACCAACTTAAAGAGAAGTTTTCAAATTGTCACTTCTGGCAAAAAAAAGTGAAATTTTTGGGACATATAATCTCGGGGAAAGGAATTTCAATCGACCCAGCTAAGGTTGAAACTATTCAAAAGTGGAAGCGACCCGAATCAATAACTGAAATAAGAAGTTTCTTGGGTTTACCAGGATATTATTGAAGATTTATAAAAGATTTTTCCAAGATTTCTGCTCCACTAACTAATTTAACGAAGAAAGGAGTTAAATTTATCTGGTCAGATAAATGTGAAGGGGCTTACCAGAATTTGAAAGAATTACTTTCTAACGCTCCAATATTAATAGTTCGAGAAGGAAATCAGGATCTAGTAGTATACACAGATGTCTGTGGAACAGGGTTTGGTGCAGTATTAATGCAACGAGATAGAGTTGTAGCCTATGCGTCTAGACAACTCAGGCCTCACGAAGTAAAATATGCAACTCATGATATTGAGTTAGCAGCCGTGGTATTTGCCTTGAAACTTTGGCGGCATTATTTATTGGGAGAAAGGTTTGTTTTATGCACAAACCACAAATCGTTAAAATATTTATTCTCTCAAAAAGACTTGAATATGCGACAACAGCGATGGTTAGAATTTTCAGCCGCGTATGATCTAGAAATTCGGTATACGCCAGGTAAGGGCAATAAGGTGACAGATTCTCTCAGTCGAAAATACCAGGTCGTAGTGTCGATGATGTTAATAGAATGGAAAGAATTAGAAGTGTTATCTTCTTGTAACCTTCAGTTTAGAAGAGTAGATGAAACAACAGCCATGTTGGCAAGTTTGGATATTCGACCAAGTTTGCTCGATCGAATTCAAGCTAATCAAAGAAATGACCCAATCCTAACCGATCAAAATAATCAGTTGAAGAATGGTAATTCATCAGAAGCTCTCAGCAAGTTCGAGTTAGACTTGAAGGGGAACTTGAAATTTAAAGGAAGATTATGCGTTCCTAACATATCCGATTTGAGAAAAGAAGTTCTGGACGAATGTCATCGATCTTTATTTTCTATACATCCCGGAGGTACAAAAATGTATAATGATATGAAGCGGATGTACTATTAGGAAGGCATGAAGAAGGACATCGGTGAATATGTGAAACGATGTATTATGTGCCAGTTAGTTGAGGGCGAGCATCAAAAGCCCAGTGGACTTTTATTACCTCTCGAAGTTCCTCAATGGAAATAGGAATATATTTCTATGGATTTCATTGATGGACTTCCCAGATCAAGGTCAGGAAATGAAAGTATATGGGTGATAGTTGATAGACTCACTAAAAGTTCCCATTTCGTTCCTGTTAGAATGAATAGAATTGTAGAAAGTTTAGCCAGACTATTCCTGAAACATATTGTACGATTGCACGGAATTCCAAAGAATATAGTGTGCGATCGTGATCCAATATTTACCAGTCAATTCTGGCAAAGCTTACATTCAGTCTTCGGAGTACAACTCAATCTAAGCACTACATACCATCCTTAGACAGATGGGCGAAATGAAAGAGTAAATCGAGTTGTAGAATATCTACTCAGGATATGTATCTTAGAGTTCGGTGGTTCATGGGAAGAATATCTTCATTTCATTGAATTCTCCTACAATAACAGTTTTCGATCTAGTATCGGTATGGCGCCATTTGAAGCTTTGTATGGAAGACCATGTCGTTCTCCAACCCATTGGTTAGAGACTGGAGATAGACTTATACTAGGACCAGATATGGTCCGAGAAACGACTGAGAAGATAGAGCTTATCAGAGATCGAGCTTATCAGAGATCGTATGAAGATCGCTCAGTCTCAACAAAAGAGCTACGCCGACCAACATAGAAGGGACTTGGAATTTGTGATTGGAGATTACGTTTTTATAAAGGTTTCCCCAATAAAAGGAGTTGTAAGGTTTGGAAAAGCAGGAAAATTAGCTCCAAGGTATATTGGACCTTATCCAGTTATGGAACGTATCAGAAGCCTTGCTTACCGAGTTGAATTACCAGCATATCTATCCAGAGTTCATAACGTGTTCCATGTATCCAAATTAAGGAAATGTCTATGGGATTCCGATGTTATTATAGAACCAACGCAGCTAGCGGAACTAGAAATTGAACCGAACTTGACTTTCGTCGTCAACCCAGCTAAAATAGTGGACTCAAAGATGAAGCAGCTAAGAAACAAACAAGTTCCACTAGTCAAAGTTCAATGGTCAGATAATCCCAAAGACTGCACTTGGGAAACTGCGGAGAAAATTAGGAGATCACATCCCGAGTTAATTGAAACCCATTAGGTACGTATTTATATATTCATCGAGCCATGGATATTAGGACATTATTAGCTGAAAGGACGATTTTTAATATACGAATATCGTACAGTATTCTCTATTAAATTGCGAGGATGCAATTTCTTTAAGGGCGAAGTCTATAACATCCCGCGGCTATTTTAAAATGTAGCACTAAATTTAGTTAAAAAAATCGTTATGGAGATAAAATAAAATTTGGAGTAAAACGCCAAAGCGGAATTATAATTGGAGAACAAATTGCGGTAGGGAATACCGTGGTTAAGGGTGTATAAAAATTTGATTAAAGGGTGAGAAATTATTAACTTACTAAAATAAAGATGCTAGTCGGTTCTATTAATCTGACATATCTCAGCAATCATATTTTTTTTCATAATTATGCCTCACCATTCTTATCTATTTGATGATGGCAAACTAACTTATATGTTTAACCTTTCATTTATAAAGAATCTCTCTCTTCCTATATAAACGACTGCCCAATTCATTTCTTCCTCTTGAAATCAAAAATTTTGTAACGTACGCAACTTCCGGCTTCATCATAATCCAAGTTTTAATCTCCTCAGCAAAAAATCAAAGTGAGTTTAATCCTTCTTTTTATCTACAGACCAAAGTTAGTGTGTCCACTTTCCATTTTAAATTACTATGAAAAATGTGTTACCTTCTGTACATTTATACATATACCAGTAGAGTGCAATCTCACTGTTCCACTTCGGTCTGTTCGTTGTTTTTTTAATAACCAAAGTAGTTTATAGTTTAGATGAATATGAACTAAACTATGCAAATATGAACTAGAATATGTAATTATAATACATGAGTAAAAATCTTCGTTCTACAAAAGTTGGTTGGTTGCTTGTTGATTTATTGTGGTAGTACGTACTTCGGTATATAGCACTTCATTCATTATTATACAACTAAAATGAGTATAAAATTGACTTTTTTTGTAATATATACAGTGAATATTTTTCTCGTTTTCTTCTATGTACATGCTTTAGTTCCATCTCCTGTTCACGTTAACATCATGCACATATATATTTCACCGTTCCATTTGAATATTATTCAATATGTTTTGTTTTCTTCTTCAATAAATTAAAGATACTTTAAGTATACAATTTTCTCGAATATGAACAGCAAATAAAAACGTGTGTGTATGGTACATATAAAGAAAAAAATTAGCTAAGTTTTTGTAAAAATGAATGTCTCAATATGCAGTAGCAAAGGAATGAAAAAGCAAGATCCTTGCTCTCATCATGCGTGAGAAAAGATGAACAAATTTGTTCATTTTCATGCAAAAATAAAAAACAAAAATAAAAAAGTGGATTATATATTAGAAAAGGAAGGAGGGTACATGCGTGAGTTTGTGTTTAAGGGAAGAGGTGTTGTTCATTTGAAATGTTGGAAAAAGAAAGTACGTACATGATTTGAAAAACAATGGAAAATGACGTGAATGCCTTATAAAATGAACACTACGCATGCAAAATTTATAAAAACAACTTTTGCTCCAAAACTTTAATTATTAATAACTCAAAATCTGTGATGATTATGAGCAAGCAACCGAAAGAAAATATATAGAAGGAAATGTGACGAACAAATCGACTAGCTTTTGCCTGACCGATGGACCCCGTGGTGATCAGAAATGACACCGTTTAGTCCACGGCCGTATGATGAACGGAAGCGTTAAGACCAAAACGGAAGGTACCAGTAGGAGCGTATTGCATAGCGCATCACGATGGTGGTCTCGGTTCACTCGTCGGAGGTGTGTAGAAGGGTGAACAAAACCAAAAAGTTTTAGAGTACAACGCTACGCAATATTCGGTTCGCGTATGGACCGCGAACAACTGAAATAAAAATACGATCGTGCACAATAACGTTACGCGATCACAAAACCGCAATAAAATAAACCGGTTGACTTATTTTGTAAAACTTCAAAAGAACAAGCTTTTGACGCAAAACGCGTCAACTGAAAATGTTTTATTTTCTAAATTAAAAATTATGGAAATTTTTTATAAATTAAATTAAAATGACGACATCATAAATCAAGTCTAAATTTGAAACGTATATTGTATTTAATTTAAATTCAAGTCCGATGAAGTTCTTCCAAATTGTGTTTACATGTTATGTTTATGAATGTTAATGATGCCATATACTGCAAGTCAATGCTATGTTTCACGAACACGACATTTATATGTGATATAAAATAGAAAATGAAACCATTTTCGGGATAAATGGTATATTGGGAAGTTAAATACAAAAGAATCTGAATGAATTTAACCGATGAAGCAAACGAGACGAGGTGAGACTACTAGACGCCAGAATCCATCCTAGCGGACAAATTCAGAGTCGCTCCTTGAATCGTGACGACCCGGTCCCTCATTACATATTGTCCAAACGATCTATTGCATGGACACAACCACGGCGACAGGCGTAGTGCAAACGGAAAACGAGTAAGAATCGAGAGTAATCTCATTGATGGATAGGTGGTGAAACAAAGATGAAGATTACAACACAACGAGGTGAGCGCCAATGGTGAATTAGAAAAGATAGTGCAACTAATAGATCGTGTGGGGGTGCCACAATTTCTGATCGAAAGATATGCGAATGAAAAAGGCCGTAATATCGGTTCGATACGAAGTCTAGTAAGAGTGAATAATGAATAGGATTCACTAGAAATTCACTACCTCGTAAACGAATGTCTTGACAGTCGTATGTCTATTGAATAATGAATGCAACTTATAAATGAATAGGATGTGATATCCCGGTTGATTAGAGTGGCAGCCGTGAATCACTTTAAATAGTGCCGTGACACGTGTATTTTAAACTGAAATAAAGAAATGGGATTAAATTATAGAGTGTGTATCATAATTATTTCTTTTAATATCGCATATATACCCCAACTCCACAATTTATATGAGTCCTTGTTACACTATTATACTCACAGCTAGATTTATAGCCTGGCTCGAGGTTTTGTTTTGTGACAACTCCTCATGTCAGACCGAGGCTTTTCAGGATGATTACCTTTTCACGTTTTGAGGTGATTTCATATGACATCGAGATGGACGGCAATTGGCGTACAATATATAAATTTAAAGTAGGTGTAGATCTAGAGCTTCACGGACGTAGGCTTGCTACAGGCCTCAAAGGAACTGTCAGAGTCATTTGGAGGAGAAATGTTAGAGAGATACATTTAGAGTCCGTTGAATTATGCTAAGTTGATTTTGTGTAGTCGTGTCGTATGTCCTTTGTATATATTTGTCTGTTTATGTATTAAGACGTCATTTTTGGGGCAGTTTTATGTAGTTGTAGATATATGGTGATAGTTTCACGTCTGTTGTACCTATGTATATGTATATATATATCTATCTTTTGGTCTGATGTTCTATGAAATCATTATGTATTGTGTTCTGCTATGTGATTTAAATACAAATTCTCTGAACTCGTGTATGCTACATTGTATCGGGATGAGATACGTATCATTTCAAAAATATTCAGATAATTTAAATGTATCCGTGTTGATCCAAAGTAGTGTAGACGAGAGATCGCTCCTTTAGTGCCCACTAATCTAAGCTATCGGACGGTAAACTCCCTCTGATATTTCGGTCATTGGAGCTGGGGCGTCACATGGAAGCTTCAGAATTTAATTTGAAAATGATTTGTTCATTTTTGGAATTTTATCATTTAAATCGATATTTAAAAATAGCCTTCCGGGGCACAGTCTCGGAATTTGACGTGACCAGTTCCATTGGATCCGTAATATTGTATCATTATCGGGTTTCAATTTTCATAATGTTTGGAGTGTTCGTTTAGCCGTACGATAAGCAAACGCGTTGAAATTTAAATCTGAAATTCGATATTTTAACTGATTCAAAAAGCTATCTTCTCCATACGATCAAATTTGGACTCGGAACCTTTTCCGTTGCGTTCGAAATAGGGGTTAAACATTATAAACGTCTGATGGCATGCCTCGATTGGAGATCGAGATTTTGAATTACGAAATTGAACGATTTAAATTTGAATTCAAAATGATATATGCTGCGTGTTTAATATAATATTTTTTCTCAAGGTAAATTACACGTCTCATTTCTTCTTACACCTGGCATAAGTTGAAACACCCGTTCGTTTAAAATTGAAAGAAATTTTTCTTTATTGTCAAAAATTTAAAAAAAAAAAAGCAAGCCAAGGATATTTTAATTTTAGTAGCCATCGTCTCCAAGCTCCCAATCCGACATTGCTTATCAAACCGAGCCTCCTTAAATCCTCTATTCTACAGACTAACCCAAACTCGATCCTGTACCATAACCATAAACACAACCGAAACTGTAACACTCTTCGCCCAAATTTGAACAAAGCAGTTGGTAAATTCGTTGGCTATTCTTTAAGCATTGTCGGTTGAATCCCTTGTCGATGTCCGTAGCAAATTGATGCAATCCAAAGCAATTCAAGCGAATCGGGTTGCTAGATATTTGATGATGGGTGCGATTGGAAAAACGTTTATAGGCATTTTTGTGCGTGTGGTGGTTTGGGGGTGTTTGATTGGCGCACGACTGAGATGGTGGGTTGCTCATCTCAATCGAACTTGAGTTCGAATTACAGAAAGGCTTGCGGCATTGTATCGCGATTGACGGCATAGGGTTTCGTGAGGTAAGGGGGTGGCATCGCAGCGGCCGCTCGAAGGGATTGGGGTCGCGTGGGTTTAGGTCGACAGCGACACTGGTGGCTGCGATGGTAGGAGGCGCTGCGCCTCGAGGCTGTGGGTATGGTCGAAGCGATTTTGGAGCAGTAAGGTATATAAATTTTTAACCTTAATTTAATTAATTAGGATTATACAGTTTTCAGTTTTTATGCAAGCAGAAAAAAAGTATTAATTACATTAAAGGATTAAAATGCAGTCTATACTTATACATGGATCTAGATTTAATAAATTTAAAACATGTTTAAACAGAAATTTAAACCTGATATCTATTTTTACTTAAGCAGTAAATTTTAAAATATTGATTTCAAAACAGAAAATATATGGAAAATAAAATGGGAATTTTTAAGTATTTAATAAACTCATTAATTATTTTTGTTGCTAAAAATATAAAGGGTGTGACGACCCAGAATTTTTAAGCCTTTAAAAAATCGGAATATTTAATTGATTTAAATATTCAATAGAATAATTTTAACTTGAATTCAAATATCACTAATTAATTGTTAATTAAATTATTGAATTTAATAATGTGAAATTGGATAAATTATTGAATCTTCAATTTTAAGCTGGTTGAAAATAATTTGCAGGCTTATAAAATTCATATTAATAGTATTGAAGATAATAGAGCTTTTAAATTGAACTTAAAAGTGTTTTGTACAGTTTTTAAAATTTTATCGTTTAAATTGAATTTAAAAGTAAGCCTTCCGAGGCACAATATGGGAATTCGACGAGACCAGTTCCATTGGATCCGTAATATGTGTTACTATCGGATTTCAAATTTCGTATTTATCGGAGTTATTGTGTGAGCGTACGATATATAAATGCGACGAAATTTATATCGAAATTTTAATATTTTAATTCGATTCGTAAATCTATCTTCCCTATACGATCGAATTAGGACTCGAAACCTTTTCCATTGTGTTCGGAATACTGGTAAAACCTTATAAACGCCTAGCGGCACGTCAAGATAGGATATCAAAATTCTAAGTTGTTAGAACGTAATATTTTGAAAATTAAAATAAAACTTTATTCGATCAAATCACCGTTCCATTCTTAAACACGCTTTTCGTTTTTTTTGTTTTTAATATATTCTCAGCCGAAGCCTCATTTTTCCCCTCTCTCGTCTTCTTTGTTTCGTCTTTTGCACATCGAAATCGTTCGATTCTAAAAAAAACCCTAGCCGCAATTCAATCAATCACCCCTACAGTCATGGCGTCCTCCATCGGTGCGAATGGAATGACTAAAACATCCATCTTTGATGCGGCGGTTACAAAGGAAGGATCGGAAATAAAGAAGTGGCCGGGGTGGCCTGGAGACAACGTGTTTCGACTTGTAGTTCCTGTGGATAAGGTTGGAAGCATTATTGGGAAGAATTGGGAGATCATCAAAAAGATTTGCGAAGAGACCCGTGTTAAAGTAAGGATTATCGACGGAGTAGCGGGGACTATGTATCGCGTGGTTTTGATATTTTGTAAAAGGAACTTGAAGCAGAAATCTCTCCTGCCATGAATGTCGTACTTAGAGTATTTACTCGTGTTTTTGAAATCGGAGCTGATGTTACAGCTCAACAGTCATCTTCTCCTGCACCTATTCGATTATTAGTGCCATCAACTCAGGCAATTTGTCCGATTTGAAAACAAGGAGCCATAATTAAATCAATTCAAGAGATAACTGGTGCCACAATAAGGGTCCTTACTGGAGATGATTTGCCGTATGTAACGGCTGACGAAAGAATAGTGGATATTCGTGGTGAATATTCAAAAGTTTCCAAGGCACTTGAAGCCGTTGTTGGGCATCTCTGTAAGTTTTTGGTCTAAATCATGGAGAAACAAGCTGGAATGAAAATGGACTGCAATAAAAACCAAAGGTGAGTTAATCTCACTCAGCTGAATGATAAACTTAAATTTAATTGGTTAAATTTAAATAATTGATTGATTGATTGGCTTTGGTGTGTTATAGTATATATAGTAGTATATATATTACACCTTGGAATGATTGCTTTCCCGCATTATATAGCGGAGATAGTTATGTTGTGCTAACGTCTATGGATGCAGGGAAAACAGGTTGGAGGGATCCAACTGGACCCCTCAACATTCATTTAAATTATTTAATATCCTCTGTTGTGATTATTTGATATTCTATGATAAATTATATTGGAATATTGAATGATATGGTTTGATTGGATATAATCGGGTATAATGAATTACCAAAAATATATAAATTGGATTTTTTGAAATTGGAAATAAAAGAAGTGAATTTGTAAGTAAAATAATTATAGAATAAATTTAAGAATGAATTGGAAAAAAATAAAGTGACTTTAAAATTCTGATAAATAAATCTTGAGTATAGAAAGGAAATTTGAATAAATAGAAAGTTAATGAATTTTAAAATTCAGTGTTATTATTTAAAAAGAACAAACATTTATTTAAAATTTAAAGATTTAAATTATTGAAAAGAATAAAGAAGAAATTGGGAATAACCTGAAATTTGTATATTTCAGTTAAAAAAAAGTTCAAAATCAAACGGAAAATAATAATAATAATAAAGTCCATAATTAATGAATTTTGTAATGAACTGAGTAAGTAAAGAAATTTATTTCGAAGGGAGTAAATTGAAAATCAATTTGGGAAATTGATTTAAGCGATTGAAGTTGGAATTTTTATCTGGATAACTAAGTACGTTTTTAAAGTAATTTTTAAATATAAGTTAAAAGTTTTAAAGTTATTTTAAAAAGCATGTTTTAGAAAATGTATTATTTCTAAATGTTTAAATTCTAAAGTAAATATTTTCAAATCTATTATTGTAATAATTATTTAAAGGTGACTTAGTATTTTGTTTTTTTTAAAAGTGAAAAACTAGTTTTATATTTATAAAGTAACCTTATTTTCAAATATTCGTATAGTATGTATTTTTAATTAATTATTGAAGTAGTTTTTAACTTAAGTGTTTTAAAGTATATTTCAAAATAAAGTTTTTTTAAATTATTTTAAAAAAATCTAAAGTTTTGTGCTTGGAGATTCCAGTGGAAATAGAAGTACATGGAATTTATTCTGAGAAAGGCAGATAGTTTTGAAAACTATTTTCGGGAAGTTTGAAAAGTGAAAATATATCTTGTGAAGATATTTTTGAGATAAATATATAATTTGGGAAATTATTTATTGTTGGATGATTGTTTGTGAATATTAATTGATAGTTAAATAACCGACTATCAATATTGGCCAAATGCGTTGATCGTTTCGAAGAGACTGGGATCGAGATTAATTTCTCGAAAACCACTTCGATCAGGCTTGTACGTTTCATGGAAACGAGTTTGGATTCGAAGATGGAGCAGTAAAGTGCAAGGGCTAATCTCTACTAATCCTGAGAATGCTTCCAAAATGGATGTAGTAGGAATAGTACCTTCGGTTCTGTTCGAACCCAGGACGGACTTGTATGGATGAATGCTTGCGAAACATCGTCAGGTGAACGATGGGCATTCTAAGAGATATGTTCTTTAAAGGTAACGCTTAGCCTCAAGCCTCATCAAATGGGAATGGCTGAAAATCAGGGGTTATGCAGCAAGGCATCGTGGGTAGCCCCCACTGGAGGGTGAGGTCATCCCTGTCTAGATGTCCCTTTTTATTTCGGCTTAGTGGGCGGTTGCTGATCCCAACCGCGGGGTGACCTTGCTCGGGACTGTCCAGTAAGGGATGGTTCCGGTCGTATGTTGCAGGGGAGTTAGGGTGGCTCCTCGGTACCCTGATCTAGACCAGGTACTGTGATAGGTGGTACCCCAGTGCCTAGCCATTAGTTGGAATCTATTTTCCATACGCGCCCGTATGGTTTTGATTGTGCCCAACTATTGCTGAAACGTGAGATGCAAGCATTTCAGCTAGATTTTATTTTACTTTCTATAGACACTATTATAATATCAGAGGATTTTAATAAAAAATTTTTAGCTATCGTAAGGTAAAAAACCCGACATATTTATTTGTGGCGTGGTCTTACGAGATGCTTTTATTTTCAAAGGATTTTTGAAACTTTAATGATCAACTGAGTGTGATTTTCTCACGCTGGTATTCCAGACTGACTCGGGTGTTATTTAACTGTAATGCTCGGGTCAGACCGAATATTATAGGATACAGGAGATGCTGTGGAGCTCAGGAGACGAGCTTGATGACAATGCGTACTCCCGTATTTGCTTATATATATATTCCGCTGTGTTGAGTTGTTGTGTATCCATTTGTATGATATTGATGTTGAGCTGTGATTGATGTACTCTGATGATGTAATATATAAACATATATATTTGATTTTGAGTAAAGATCATTATTATCTATTATATTTTATTCCATTGCGATGGTTAGATTTGATGTTGTTTTCTTTTATCTTCTTCTACCTCTTCTTCTTCTTTAACCCAAATGGTTTGTATTTCTGTGCAACTTGAGTTGATTGTTGTAGAATAATGTTGACTCAAGGGGTACGGATTTGCGGGTCGTTACACTTGGTATCAGAGCTTAGGTTGGTGATAACCTTGGCTGTGGTAGGAAATTACTCATTTGAAATAGAGTCTATGGTACTCTAGAATGAGTTTGAGCGTATTAATAAATAAATATGAGCGCGTATTTGTTAGTGAATATAAAATGATTTTATATTGTGATGATTGGTTTATTGAGTAGTTTATGGATTTTGGTCAATACGAGTAATTAACGTTATTGATAGGGATCTCTAAACACTTGAGTAGAACAATTCGACACAGTACTGTTTTAAAGTAGGGTAAATGAAATAATTTTACCTAAATTATTTTAGTACATAAAAAGAATATAATTTTTGTAAAGTATTATAGTATTTGGATGCTTGATTGTTAAGTAATGATAATATTAAATTATTAACACTATTATGTAAAAATTGAATAAGAAATCGAAAACTTATAACCAAAGTTGAAGAATAAATTTATATAACAGAATGGAATTTGAAATATAGATTATAAATGTAATTTATAAATTGAAATAAACCTCTAGAGAAATTTGTAAATATAAACCATGAATGTGATTTAACATTGGAAATAAAATCCCAGAGTAATATGGGAATATAAATTGGATAGATTTCAAATTTGGAATTTTGGAAAAGGGTTTAAATTCCTTTGGATTTGGAAATGGTTTTCAAAATTTTTGGAGAAATAATAGAGGTATTATTTCGGAAATATTTTTGAATTGGAATTGAATATGGGGAGATTTGGAATTTAAAAATATTTGAAAGGGACTTTAAAGAGATAAAAGCATCTAGTTCTCTTTCGATCGCTGGAAAATAATTTCGGTGATGACTGCAGCATCATCGAAGTTCATTTTCGAGTTTCTAGAAGAGAAATTGTTACCAAATTGTTTTAAATTGGAATTGTTTGTGAACTGGGTTTGGTTTTGAAATTAAGGAACAAATGAATTTGCCAAAGAATTTTGGATATAGTTGAATTCTAAGGTGATATTGAAATTATGGAAAATTGTTTAACTCTAGAATTTTGTTCAAAATGTTTATGCAATAATAAAAATATATTGGCTAAACAAAAGGTATAATTCCGAGTTAAAAAGTGAAATGTGAATGAGATTGATTGTAAATAGATGAAATATGAATATAAATAAGTTGTGACTTATAAAGTTTGGAAGTAAAATGAATAGGCCAAATAAAATTTGTTTGTAATGATAATGAATATAATCCAAAATTAAAAAAAAATAGATTGAACTCAAGTAAAACGGTTAGAGTGATTTTTGGAATAAAAATCAAATATTGGGTAAAATTTTAAATAGACTACTTGATTAATTAATGGATATGGAAATGGAACTCAAATTGGTTAATAAAAACTTGAGTTGTGAATAAATGATAGAATTTGAAAGTGAAGCTTGAGTTATTAATAGCAATTCAACTTAAGATTGTAAGTGAATTAAATTTTAGTTGAAGTTAAATGGAATTGAATTAACATAAAAATGAGTTATTTTGCAAATAAAAATCCAAGTAGAGATAAATTGGAAATGGCCTCGTTATGAAGCAAAAGGAATTCAGAAATAAACTCTTGAATGTGAATTAGATTTATATTGATTCAATGAAATATACTAATTTAATTTAAACGAATGGAGCTGGCAATGAACTCAAGTTAAACAAAATAGAGTTGAAATAGTGATGGTTTGAGTGGTAAATAAAATTCAAGTGAATAGAAATAAAATTGAAATGGCTTTATTATTGATATAATAAGTTAGAAGTAAATTGAAATGAGAAATAAAGTTTAAATAGGTTGAATGACTACACTAATTGAATTTAAATCGAATAGAGTCAAATTGAAAATGAGCTTGTTTGGATTAAAAATAAATCAGATGAGTATATTAACTGAATTAAATTAGTAAATGGAGTTTGATTTGGATTAGAATCAAATTAAAATAGAATTGGTGTAAGGAAGAAAATGAACTTAAGTTTTGAGATGGAAATAGCTTGAGTAACTAAATAACGAAGGTAAATTTTAAATGGTTGATGGCAAGCTTTATGAAATGGTTTGTAAATAAAACTTGATTGGATAATGAAATGAAATGCAAGTGACTGGATTGAAAGAAAACAAAATTGTAAATTTAAAATGTAAAGGAAATAAGAATGTATGATGGTGAATAAAATAAAATAGAATTAATATAAAGTGAGTTTGAAAAAGAATTATATACAGGTAAGAGAGTGTAAATCACTTAGGATTGAATAAAATGGTTTGAGGATTTGCTGTAAGCAATTGAAATTTAGGTTGGAACCTTATAAGTTGCTTGTGGAAATTTGTTTATATTCATTGCTTACGAAATTCATGTGTTAGCTATTTAAAAATAAGTGAAATGCTAATAAGTTGCATATATTTAGCACTTACCTGTTTAAATTGAGTGAATACAGGTTTTTGGAAGCCGTTTGACTGGTTTTGACTGCGCTAATTGCTTAAATAAATAGTTGCTTGCTTTAAAATGCAAAATAAGGTACGCCTACGCAATACAAATAGGAAATATGAACTGTTTTTCTGTTTTCCGACCGTGTGGGTCGATGTATATATATTTATATCTCTTGTCAGATTGCAAAAGCTCCTCCGTACAAAGGAGACTCTGCCAAAAAATTTCAAAAATTTTGGGAGTTAGATTTTTTTTTGAATCTTTTGAAAATTTTCACTAACGACAAATGGTTTAAATTTGTTATGCAAATAGAATTATAACTGAATATTGGAATCTGAATTTAAATTGTATAAGTAAAGTAAGATGAACTGAAGAATTGTTCAAAGAAGTAAAAGAATAAAAAGTTTGCAAACTAACTTTTATTTGAGATATAAAAATAAATTAGTAAGTAAAACGAATAAGGGAAATGGTTAATTAAATATGGATTGAGATAGGGTGAATCAAAATTCAATATTCAAAGTTTGGAAATGAATTGAATTCAAGTAAAATTGGGAAGAAGTATTTATATTTGAAATTAATTAACAAAGAGAAGTAAAATTGAGCTGTGATTGATGTACTCTGATGATGTAATATATAAACATATATATTTGATTTTGAGTAAAGATCATTATTATCTATTATATTTTATTCCATTGCGATGGTTAGATTCTGATGTTGTTTTCTTTTATCTTCTTCTACCTCTTCTTCTTTAACCCAAGTGGTTCATATTTCTATGCAACTTGAGTTGATTGTTGTAGAATAATGTTGACTCAAGGGGTACGGATTTGCGGGTTGTTATAAAGGGGATTTAATTAAAATATAAATCATTTGTTTAGAACTAAATCGATAGTTAATTATGAAATTAATTAAATTTATTAAACGAAAATTGATTATTCCATTATTCCGAGTATTAATGAATTGTGTAAAATTGTTTATACAAGGTTTAAAGATCGTGAAAAATAATCTGGAAAGAAAATGGATTGCATGCATTGTTAAAGGTGAGATCTTCTCACTCAATCGTTGATTTAATTTTTATAGTTAAATTTAAAATTTAATGATTGTGTGTTTGGATAATTAATTTATTATTAGTTATATTAGTTTAGACCCTATGCGTCGCATAATAGCGGAGGTTATTATATTAAACCCATATACCGGATATTCCACCTCGAAGCGGAATTGGTATTATATATGTATTTGGAGTTGTTGATTTCCCGCATTATATAGCGGATGAGACCCTATTGCGCCACATAATAGCGGATAATATTTTGTAAATTCCGTATGCCGTGATATTCCACCTTGAAGTGGAATGGGTATTTAGTTATGTGCTAACATCTGCAGATGCAGGGAAACAGGTTGGAGGGATCCAACTGGATTCCTCAAATATTTAATTTGTATCATATGTTGTGTATTGATTATTTTTAATTTGTATGACTATTTATGATTGAAACCGTTGAAGGCTGTAATTCAGCCGAATAAATTTTTGGTATCGTAGGATACCAGAAATAAATAGTAAATTGATTTTGAAATTTGGATAGAAAATTTATAATGAATTCATTCAACGGAATCGGGTGAATTTTAAAAGAAGGAAATTTAAATAGATAAAGTTTTGTCTTTGGAAACTAATTTAATAAGTTCCAAAAATATGGAAAAATATTTTAATAAAGGAATTTCGAGTAATTTTTTTAATAGTTGAAGAATTTATTTAAGATACGCATATTAAATAATTTAAAGAGATAAATAAATTTATTTCAAAAGGAAATAAATTTAGAAATTAGATTTGGAATTTAATTTGGAGTTGAATTTAATTTTAGAAATCGATTCAGAAATTAATTTGGAGTTAGAATAAAACTTAGGAATCGATTTGGATATTTCATTAGGTGTTTTGGAAATAACTTAGGAAATCAATTTGAAATCGATTTGATTTTATATTGGAAAATTAATTTGGGGAAATCAAATTTGAATTTGATTTTGTGTTTGAAATATACTGGAAATCAAATTTGGATTTGATTTGGTTTGAAGATGATATTTAGGAATCGATTTAAAATTTGTATATCAGTTGATATTTGGAAATGTAAATTCACAACGGGAATTTGTAAACAAAGAGAAATTGTTTAAAAATAAATATTGGTTTATTTTTAAAGTGTGGAAAGAAATTTACAAATTGGAATGTAAATTTAAAATAAATCAAGAAGATTTATTAATTTATCGGAATGGTCCATTTTGTAATGGGAAAAGAATTCTTCCTGGAAAGCCGAGTATATTTTTAAAATAGCTTTTGAAATAAAATTAAAAGTTTTTGATTTGGTTTTAGAAAAAAAGAAATATTGTTGGAGAAATTAGTTTTGGAAATGGTTTTAAAGTAAAATTTTACTAAATTAATTATATAAAGGATTATTTTAAAGATTTAAATTGATGTTTGACTTAGAAAATAGTTATTTAAATATTTATACTCTATCTACTAATGTTATTTTAAAATTAGTTTTGGACTTGAATTTTTATATGAGATGTCAGTATAATATTTTTTATACAACTAATATTTAAGAAAATATTCTAAGATAGTTTATTTCAAATGTTTCCAAGTATATTTTGAATAAGTATTTTATATTATTTTAAATATTTGAACTCGGTAGAATTTTCAATGGAAATGAATAAATATTGAAAATGTTTTCCGCGTAAGGAAAAAATTTGATTTGAAATTTATTTTTCAAAGGATTGAAAAGTGAAATTTCATCTTGCGAAGATATGTTGAAAATAATAATAATTGGGGGAAATTTATTTAAAATTCAGCGATTGTTGTGAATGATGATTGATAGTTAAATAACCGACTATCAATATTGGCCTTAATCGGCATTTGAATTTCGATGCGACTGGGAGTCGAATTCTAACTGGTTATTCGAAACCCACATCGAACCTTTGAGATTGTGATGGATCTTTATTTAAAAGATCGAAGTGGAATTTGTTGTGATTTGTTTGAATCTGAATAAAACACTTATTTTTAAAATAAGCGTTCGTTATTCGGATTAGCCGGGAGAGGACCTTGTGTCATAGAACCCATTCCAAATAACGAAACGACGAAATGGGATTGCATTTGAAGATGGTGTTGAAGACCAGGTATTTTCGAAAGCAAAAGGATACCTGTCGAATTCCTCTGCATCGGGTTGCTCTGGTATAGAGATTTTATCACCCTTTGTGATGGGGATTACGGACGTGATTAGTGAATATCCGGATTGCAAGGGCTTATTTGGAAGTGCGTTCGGTTCCGTTCGATCCCGGAACGGACTTGAATGGATGTGTGTCTGACGTTACACTTTGAGATGTAAAGCTGGTTTCTATCAAATACATCTCTGTTGGTGGCGGAGAATTTATTCTCTTAGCTTAACACCCTTCTCTGAGACCTACGAGCTCAGAGGTTATGTAGTTGATGGTTATTAGTGATACATTCCCAAATTGGTAATGTGGCATACGAAGTGCTGCTGATCATTTGTTGATCAAAGCATGGCTTTTGTGAACAGCGTAGCTTTTTGGACGAGACTTCGTCGGACCTCACACTCCGGAATGGTCAAAGCAGGAAAATGCAGCAAGGTTATTGGGGGTAGCGCCCCTTAGGGTATGTACATTTCCTTCTGGAAAGAAGTGGTATCATGGTATGGAGCCCAGATACTTAACTTATGTGAATATAGCAAATATATATATATATATATATATATATATATTACTTTGTGATTGTTGTTGTTGAGGATCCTCGGATAAAGGTTGTTTACAACCGAGGGATGACATACTCGTGTAGTAGTTACCTATTTTTGCAGAGGTAACTCGGCCTTGTGTTGGCAGAGATTAGGTTTGGTTCTCGGGGCGTCCCTCCAGTGGCGTACCCATGTGGCCCAGGAAGTTCCTTAGCCTGACCATTTGTTGGAAATCCAAAGAAACAATATGCGCCATGTACGGTTTTAGTTGTATAACCTGCCATGGAATGTGGCGGTAACCTGCTATTGAACACGGTAGCGATAGTAGGCATAAGTGCGAAATGCCTATGCTGACTAAGATTAATATTATACTTTCAAAATGTTTTTCACTGCGCACTAATAATAATAATATCAAAATATTTTGCGTATTAAGCATGTTTGACTATCATAAGGAGAAATATCCTCCAATTCTGCGTTTGCATTGTATGTGTGGCGGGAGGTCTTATGGTAGTCTCATTTTCCAAAAAGCATTACGGATTTCTTTTAAATTCCTTTGTTTTATTGTGGTTAAAAATAACTATTTTTAAGATCTCACACCAGTCCCATGATTGACCTGGAGTTTATTGTTCCCTTTCTAAACTCTGGGTGCCCATAAATTTTCCATACGGGCAGCCTAGAGTCAGGTTTCCGTTATCCGGGAGCGTAGTCAGAAAAGAGTTGTTGTGGAGATTAGGAGTTGAAGCTGGATGGTGAGATGTATCTTTACTATGTAGTGTCCGTTGCGTATGGTTAGTGAAAATCAGTTTTCATATAGTCAAGTTATAATAACTGTTAGTGATGTATGATGTTGTTGTAAACTCTGATGTTGTATTGTATTAAATGAAATGATTCTTTGATTTAAAGATTATTTATTTATCTATTATATATTGTTCTGCTGTGAAATGTGAGATTCTGTTATTGTTTCTATTTTTCTTCTATCTTCTTCTTCTCAACCCTAAAGACTTGTAGGTTTGTTCCTCTTTGGCTAAGTGTTGTGGAAATTTGCCAGCTAAAAGGGGTACGGATTTGCGGGCCTTTACATTATCAGTGGAGAGTCTAGCTTGCTGTTGTAAACTGAAAACAACAGTGATACACTGATGATGGCTTAAGGGGTAGGTAGTGTTGCTCAGAAGTGTTGTTGCTAAAATGATGTGCACGGTTTTGTTTTAGGTGGTTGAGGGCTTGCAAGGAATGTTCAAAGATGGTTGAATATGTAAGAGAAGATGAGTTAATGTATATGGTGGAGGATGTGCAGGTGGATGTTTGATTGAGTATGACAGTGTTGCAGGGCTTGTGATGGCGACAGTGGAAGGTGATGGTTAATGAAGTGTTTACATTTCATGCACTTTAAAAGTGGAGGAGGAGCAAGATGTTATGTGGTGGAGCAGTGCAAGGGTTTGTGGTGATGTCTGTGCAATATAGAGGAGTACTGCAAGGGTTGTGTAATGGTGGTTTTGTTGTAGACAGAAGAAAGGTAGAGATGAATGGAACAATGGGTGTGATTCAGGAATTTGCAATGATATATGTATGCATTGACAAGTTGATTGGGTGTGGTTAATAGATGTGAAGACTGATGATAGCGGTAGTTGGTGGTTGTTTTGTATTGTTGGGTGATGATGACGTGAGATTTCTAGTATGTTGTTTTATGGGTGGTGTGTGATTAGGTGATCGAGTTGTCAGAGATGGAGGGGAGTTTGATGATAAGGGCAGTGAAGGAGGGTGGTTGATTTCAGGGAAGTGCAAATGTTGTAGCAATGGTTGTGGCAAGTTTTTGGTCAGTACGATTTAAATATGTTATTAAACTTGAATTAATTAGAATTTAATCGTGGAATATGATATGTGAATATTTAAAATTGCTTACCTATGTTAGTTGACTTATTGACACCAATAACCTATTGTATATATATTATATTTAAATTGTTAATTGTGATCATATTTACCATTGATATGCTATGTCATTTTATGCTATTATTTTACCATTCTCACTTTGCAAATTCCATGATAGTTTAGGAAACCCTTATGGGTTGAAATGATACATACCTGAATGATCTTATAGATTAAGGAAAATCATTATGGGTTGAAATGATAAAGCTAAGCGATTTTATTGATTTTGAATTTTTGGATTATAGGTTGAAATGATGTATACATGTAAATTTAATTTATTGCAGATTGAAAGGATAAATATCTGTATCACTGGACCATAGGATAAAAAACAATATACGGGCACCATTGATCTATTTTTAAATGATTTCGGAATTTTAAAGAAAAGGAAATATATGTGTTTTGATTCTAAAATATAATATAAAGATTTTATTTTAATATGTGTATAAAATTTATATTTTTAAATTTTATATTTAGTAGTTTTTAAATTTATAAGTTAGGTCTTGAAAGTGTAAATTATAAGATTTTACTTATATATTTATTATTTTTTAAATATATAAATAAGATTTAAATTAATAAAAATTTAATATATAAAAATTTTAAAAATTTAAATTTAACTAATATATACAGTATGTTTAAATATTTATTTAAAATTTATACTAATATTTTGAAAATAGATTTTGTAATATCTTCAATAAATTAAGGATCGAAAGATAAATTGAAATTGAATTGAAATTTAATTTATATAAGAATTTTGTTTAAATATGAATTGGTTTGAACTTATTTAATTTGATAGTTCGAAGATATGATTTTATAACTTGATAACATGATTTTGATTAAGGCGATTAAATGAATATTTTTCAAATTTAAATAAATTAAAGTTGAATATTCAAATTTGATTTAAAATTTGTAATTTGGGATTTTATTTAAATGTTCACAAAAGTAATTAAGTGAATATTTTAAAATATAAATAAATTGAAGTTGGATATTTTTTTTTTGATTCAATTTTGTGATTTGACATTTAATTTAAATGATCATAAAAGTAATTTATAAAATAACTACGGTGTGAAATAAGTGTTGGGTTGTTAAAGAGACCGGGATCGGATATTGTCGTACTCCGACCGTGATCGGATATTGTCATACTCTCTTCCAATACCGAAAACCACTTTAACAACTTTGCACGTGGTGGAAAATCTAGAAAGAATTAGGATGGTTTGGTGAACGATATTGTATGAGATATGAACGCAGCCCTGATCCACTCGAGTCAACTTGATATGCTAAAAAAGGAGCCATGCTGCGCCAAGTGAGGTTGCACCTCCAATCGAGCATGCTTCTTCGAAACTATATATATTACTTTTGTGATTTTATTTTGGCGTGCACACTGTTGATTATGGGAGTGTGCCTCGAGGTGGGCGGTAGTGGCTGTTATGCATTACCGTTAGTTTGGATCCACAAAACGGTAGTATCGTACCATAGGCATTGCCTCGCGTGCCCTTCCATATGCCTTATCGAGCCCATTACAACTTAGGTTTGTATTGTACCTACGGAGTGTTCCCTGAGTATCCCACTAGTTTGGTGGGGCTTACAGTATCTGTATAGACTACGATATTTATATAAAATGTGATAAGGGGGAAATGGATAATGCATTAATCCTATTTTAATATTTTACTTTACTACAGGCATTATCTATGTAGTGCATTGTATTGTATATGTAAATAGTTCCACGGATCCTTAAAGAATGGAATCCCAAACATCCTTTAAGTTATATTGCATTTCAATTATACATTTCACTTGAAGTTGATTTACTTGCACAAGAATGTTAATCCTGGCTCGAGTGTTTTGTGTTTTTCTTTCCGCTCGTGTCAGCCTGAGTGTCAAAGCATTTGAGACTCACCTTTGCAGCTTGGAGATTTACTTGGCGATCTATCATTATCTATTCATCTTTTAAGTTGTTTCAGTTATTTCTAGTTTTATGTTCAGACTTGTCATTTGCTTATGTATTAGTGACTTCTTGTATTTAGGATTTCTATTGTATTTTGTTTTAGACTCTGATGTTTCTTTAGTAGCTTCAAGAACTATTACTTATCTATTCTGCTGCATATTGTTGTGTTACTCTGTATTTGTGATTCTGTGATTGATTTATTTACCATATGTGCCAAGTTTTGCCAAATATAAAATAACAATATGTTGTTTTGAATAATTCAAGACCGACGTGTGTGGATTATTGTCGATTTGAATGGTTTGAAATAGCGGGTCATTACAAACGCTTGAAGCCGACAAAGTAAGTCTTATCTATTTTTGGAAGTTAAGATTGATATCGAGTAGGGATGGAGCAATAGAGCTCAAACCTACAAGCCTTTCCTCTTGAACGAGGCATAGTTAAATCAAGAATGTTGAAAATGGGTTAATCATGTCGTTTGTTACTTGTTGGTGGATACTTAACTCTAAAAGCCGATGAGTTAGCTTATTTTTTTGTGATATTCAAGGTGGTCTTTAGGCAATGGTTTGATGCAACCAGTGTTCTAACTTACTTTGCTTCACTCTTAGATGAGGAAGGGTTAAGTTGAAATGTTGGAAATAAGTTAAGTATACGAAAATTGATTTATATAAGCAATTGTTATAACTACGTAATCGATTTGTCGACTATCGAACTTAGCCTATTATTAACTTAGATCTTTAATATGAACATTTTAAAGATAATATAAGTATATGATGGTTTTAGGTTTGTTATGACAATGTTTTATTAACATTCGTCTTTAATCCTTTTTGATTAAAATTATGAATGTAAATAGATCTTTAAAAGAATGTTTTAAAGTTAAGCATAAGTAAAATGATTTTAGGTTTGTAGTGACAATATTTAAGTAACATTAGTCTTAAACCTTTCGAATAGTTCTGTGACAGCACTTAGATCTTTGTATGGATATTTTAAAGGAAATTATAAGGAATCTTTTGGAAAAAGATTAGAAAAAGTAAAAATTTAAAGTAAGAAATCTTTTTACTGATTTATGAATATACTTATACCATTTGAGATAAGTATATGAATAATTTTTGAAGATGGAAAAAAGAAAACGTTTATAGTAAGAAATCTTGTTAACGATTTGTAGGTATACTTATACTATTTGAAATAAGTAGATGAATACTTTTTGAAATATTGAAATGGTACAAATGAGCAATAGAAATTCATAAGTGATGTTTCAATAAGTAAAAAAACTTTTATTAATAAAATTGGTTTTAATTAATAAATGATTAATCAAGAAAAAAGGGATTAGAAGTCGCTTATGTGGCTTAGTCATGCTTTTTGTGACTTAATCATGCTTTATATGTTTACTTATTTATGGAAAACATTTAGTCACATACTTAGCACTAAAAGTCGATGAAGTCGGCTTGTCTATCGGTGGGCTTTAAGGCTAATTTTCATGTAGGGATATAAGTAATGTAGCTCTAACCTACCGGCTTCATTTTGATCGAGGGATAGTGTGAGATGAAAATATCGAAAACTTGATAAGTATACAAGACTTGGCTTCCATAGGCAATCGCTCTCATAATCATTAAATGACCAAATTCATCGATTTGGTCTTAAAGAGACCAGGATCGATAAGTGTTTTACTTATTCAATGCTAAGATATGTGTTTTATCTCTTAGAAGTGGATCTGTTTGAGATGCTAGACTCATATGTGGTTTCGAGATGTGGGAAACCAGTTTGGGGATTCTTGTTTTGTTCGAGTCATGAAGGGTCGTGTGAAAGATGCTGAACGTAACCTTGACATCGGAAATAACAAAATATAGAGTAAGGGTATAGCTTGGGGTTTGGCTGACCAATGACATTATCACCTCATATCTGGAGTATGTTTATCGATGTTGTGTGCTGGAAGTAATAGTATTTTGGATCACGTATTTAGACATGGACAGGCTATGTTTTCCTTAAAGGTATATTTTATCTAGTAATATACATTGCTCGTCGGTACTTTTTGTCCCTTATGAAGAAGATTAGATCGGGGTCCACCGGAGAGATCTCCTTGGAAAATCCAATATGCGAACGCTCCTTATCGAATTTGATTGTACTCCTAATATGTTATTGAATGTAATGAATGTAACCATTCTGACTATGTTATATATTTATATTCTATACCCTAGACATTGTTTAATATATCAACGCACATACTTATTAGATGGTGGTTCTTTCGAAGGGATAACCGTTATGGCATTCCATGCGATCTCAAAAGTACTATTATATACTAGCTATATATTTCTTGAGTTTCTCATACTAGACTTATGTTTGACACGTGGTTTTTTTTCTTCTAAATTCCTCATGTGCTCTTTCGAGTAGTTTAAGAAATGTAGGCTTTCTTTGATGTTCTTTAGAGCTCGAGAAGGCGAACTGGATGTTTCTCTACCGTGGTATTCATATTTCCGCTACATTACTATTGTATATATCAGCAATTTTTAGGATAGGTTATTATAACTATCCAGTCTGATAATAATACTTAGGTTTTTTAACTCCAAAATTTATGAAAGAGGCTATGCGGTAGGATCGTGTAATATGGAATAACGGAATAGTCTAGGTAGATAAAGTAGGTAAATGCAAGGAGACACAAGGATTTTATACTGGTTCAGACCTCTCATCCTACCTCCAGTCCCTAAGCTTCTCTTAGGAATTTCACTAACTAATACCCTCACTTCACCCGGAGGAATAGGTTTACAACTTACCCGAACAACCGAACGGGATTTCTTGCCTCAACTACCGAAGAGGACTTCAACTCAATTACTAAAATACAATATTCGACTTGTTGTGTTCTTGTCAACACTAATGAGTCTAATGTAGTACAATATTCCTATAATCTTATCCTCGAGAGTATGTAATGTGTTTGTGAAGATTTAGGAAATGTGAATTGCTATGAATCAAAAGAGTGTTATAAACAAAAATAGTGATTCAAGCAATAGATTGGTGATTGCTTTGAGAATATCCAGAGAATATGTACAAGAGAATAGTAAGATTAAAGCAATAGAATTCGGTGAATTAAATATGTTAGAATCATGTATATATGCTTGTAGAAGAGGTGCATTTGTTGTCAAAGGTTGCAAACAAGTGATGCTTCCATTTCTATTGATGAATGGTTGCAACTCTTAGGAAGAAGAATGTGTCTTTTTAGAGAAAATTCGCAGGTTCAAATTCAGTCGGCTAAGTAGGGAATTCAGTCAACTGAAAATATGAAGTAAAGTTTTCGAGAGCAAATTCAGTCGACTGTGTATGAAATTCAGTCGACTGAAACTGTGCATGTGTATAAATTTGTTCCAGTTTCAGTCGAGTGGCTGTTCCTGTTCAGTCGACTGAAATTATAAAATATGCACAGTGAAAACTTAATTGAAAATGAAGTTTATAAAATGTTTTCTAGCGTTCGTGCAAGCCTCTTGAGGATAGATTTTAACAATAAATCTAGGCTAAGACATATATAAAAAACATACTTTATGTTTGTTTGGTCTTCATCGATCTTCCTTTAGCATTGCATATATTTCTTCCTTGTTTGCTAAAGTGCATTGTCATTGATCAAAATCTTCGCGTATCAACATTCTCCCCCTTTTTGATTGATGACAATACTGATTTATTCTAGAGATGTTGTTTTTACTTATTTTCTCCCCCTGAATGTATGCACTATTTTTCCTACAAAACAAAGTTAGTACCATAGATTTTCTCCCCCTTTGTCGTCGACAAAAAGGAAGAACTAACAGTAATAATAATTTATCAAAATAATCACTGAAGCATAGAGAATATTTGCATATTCATGACTTAAGAAAAGTAAAAATGTTGCGACAAACAAGCATAAAATGGCTATTTATACAAGCCACTAGAAATTTAGAAATACACATCAAACCATAAAAAATTACTCATCTCTATCCCAGTCATATGAACCTTTTCTTCCTGTTGGTTCACGTATGACGGATCCTCCTGTTGGTGGTCTGTGCGCTCTTCCTCCTTGGGCACAACTAGCTCCGCTTGCGTTGCTACTTGTATGCTCTTCGAATGTCATCCATGTAAACGTAGGTGTCGGACGTTTGCCGCGAGATGTCGAAGCAGTAGTGGTGCTTGAGCACGAGATTGCATCCCATAGCTTGTTGAAGAATCCTTTGATTTTGTGAGGCTTGTGATCTACCTTTTTAAGACGAGTGTCAAGAATTTGTTGATTTCTTGACAATATCCCCAAGGATTGGTTGGTAGTGAAGCTTGGGTCAACAAGATGAATTTCATCATCTTGCTCGAGATGTTCTTCGTGGTGAGGTTGAGGAGGTTGTTGTTGTTATTGTTGTTCTTGATGCCTTGCTTCCCATTCGGCTAGTGATATTATGCGAGGAGGTCGAGATGGGAGTTACATTAGGCTTATGGTCCGGTGGTTAATTTGATGGACCATTGTATTCTTCGACTCAGGTAATGGCGTACCGACATTGAGGAGAAGTCGCATGATGTACTCTCCAAAGTAGATAGTGCGCATTTTGCCATTATTAAAAGTGAGAAACTCATCAAGAATGAGCTGTACCCAATTGACTTGTATATTGCCAAAAATAGCATATAGAGCTCGATAGTTATTTGGGTAGACAATTTCGTACGAGCCTGTGCGAGGAGTAATTGTTCTCATTAGGGCTTTATGGAGGATTCTTGCCATAGGTCGAAGAGAGGTGGACTTAAAATCTCTAAAGTTGATATTATCATCCATAAATCGATGGTTTATGTTGTCGCGAATTTGTGGATTGAATTCTATCTCCTCTAGCTTTCTCCCAACATTTGGTGATTCTAAAATGTGTGTTATTTATCCAAGGAAAACCCAACTTTCTTTCCACATACCATACTCCAAACACTATTGTTTGGATTTCTTGGAAATTGGTGTCCAAGATTAAAATTAGCATAAAATAATTTGACCATTACATGATTTATGGCATGGTCATTTCTTTTCAAATCTAAAAGAGAAGTTAAACCTGCTGGATCTGTTAACGCTTGGATGTTGTAGGTTTGAAAGCTTTGGAAATCAACGAAAGAATGCTTGAAAATTCGGGAATTCGTCATCTTATTCCATCTAGTGACAGTGGTTCCATCGTAAAGCCATTGTGCTATTTGAGCATCAATTGGCTCGGAGGATGAAGAAGATGAAGCTCTTGATCTCTTTGGTGCAATTTGGGTGAGATTTGAGTGGATTTTGAGGAATTGGGAGCTAGGGTTTCGAAATTAATTTGGGGAAGAAAGTTTGTAGGAAGTAAAAAGTGAATTGGTAGGGTAAAAGTTGGTGGTTAAAAGGGGAAGTTTGCCTGGGAATTGGCGTTCAGTCGACTGAATACTCTGTTCAGTCGACTGAATTGAAGGCCGAAAATTTTCTGGGCTGAATTCAGTCGACTGAACAAGGTTTTTAGTCAACTGGATGTTTGTCTGAAAGTTTCTGTTATTATTTTAGTCGACTGAGCAGAAGATTCAGTCGACTGAATTGTTAAACATTTTGCATTCTGTCATAAGTTCAATCGACTGAACAGGGGGTTTTAGTCGACTGACGTATGTATTTTATTGTTCTTTGTTAATTTTGAACGCAAACTCTTTATTCAAGGAAATAATTACAATTATATAGATGTAATATCATGAATAGATTTCAACACTAACTATTTCTTAGGGGATGGACTTGGATTTTTTTCCCTTCATTCTTCATATAATTGATATCCCATGAATTTGGACTATATTGAGGAGTCTTTGGAGACATCCAAGGATTCACAAGATCGACTGGTGTACGATAAGATGAAGATGGATCAAGTGAGCTAACGGGGCAAGGTAGGGGTTCAGCCACTTCGTTCTTTTTTGATCCACAAAATCGTAAACCGATTTGCTCAAGGAAGCTTAAACGTCTAGCCGTAACCTTTTGTTCGAAGTATAATTCTCGTTGAAGATCTATTTTTTTTGTTGAAAGTGATGAATTTCATCAATCTTTCTTTTTGTGTCTGGAGAAATAATGAGTCCGCGTTTTTCTTTCTTGGATTCTGGTGTGTAGCTGGTACGATAATTGTTCCATTTGAAAACTGGCTCATGTGTCGGTGTTGGAGTGGGAAGTTTTGGAGATGTTGGAGTGTTTTCGACAGAAGAAGTGATGTTGATCGGGGAAAGAGAGTTGTTGGGCGACATTTTTATAAAACTTTATTTGTGAGAATGAGTTGTGAAAAAAAAACTATTTTTAAGATATATTTATAGTAGGAATTTTCTAAATATATAGTGGTTATAAATCCTTGAAGTTTTTCATCCACTTAATGATTTAATGGTTATCATAACTCTGTTAAAAATGTATGGTGATTATTATTTGACAAAATATTATGTAACATATTTGAAAAATAAATTGAAAATCCCATATTTTCTTTATTCAGTCGACTGAACAGATAGTGTTAGTCGACTGAATTGTATAGATTTTTCTTTATACGATATCTTTAAAAGACATTATTCCTAACTCTCGTCGTAATTTTATGAAGGAGTTTTCTAATAGAGGTTTAGTAAATATATCGGCAATTTGATTTTCAGTTGAAATATGTTCTAAATTAATTATTCCTTTTTCGATATTGTCACGTAGAAAATGGTGACGAATATCTATATGTTTTATACGAGAGTGATTAACCGGATTTTTAGATAAGTTTATTGTACTTGTATTATCACAATATATTGTAGAATTTGTTAAATCTATATTAAAATCTTTAAGTGTTTGTTGCATGTATATAACTTGAGTGCAAGCTAAAGCAGCTGATATATACTCTGCTTCGCATGTGGAAAGCGAGACACAATTTTGTTTCTTACTAAACAAAGATACAAGTGATTTTCCAATGAAATGGCAAGTACCACTTGTACCTTTTCTATCTGTTCGAGATTCCCCAAAATCAGCATCACTAAATGATACTAACTCAAATGAACACTCCTTTGGATAGAAAAGACCGAAATCTTTAGTTTTGTTAAGATATCGCATTATTCGTTTTACTGCTCTTAAGTGTGAATCTTTAGGATCAGATTGAAAGCGTGCACATAAACAAACACTCATCATTATGTAAAGTCTACTAGCGGTTAAGTAAAGTAAGGAACCTATCGTAGTTCTAAACAATTTTTGATCTACACTTTTGCCATTTTCATCTCGATCGAGATGTGTAGAGGTACTCATAGGAGTAGGTTTAGCAGAAGTGTTTTCCATGCCGAATCGTTTAATTAAATTAGCACAATATTTTTCTTAGTTTATAAAAATTCCATTTGTTAATTGTTTGATTTGAAGTCCGAGAAAATATGATAATTCTCCCATATGAGACATTTCGAACTCATTAGTCATTATATTTGAAAATTCTTCACATAAATTTTCATTTGTTGAACCAAAAATAATATCGTCTACGTATATTTGAATTATTAAAATATTATTGGTAGTATTTTTAATAACAAGCGTTTGATATACTTTTCCAATTTTAAATCCCGAGTTTAAAAAATAATTTTTAAGTCTTTCATACCAAGCACGAGGTGCTTGTTTAAGACCATATAGTGCTTTCTTTAATTTAAATACATGATCCGGATATTTTTCATGTATAAACAAAGGAGGTTGTTCTACATATACATTTTCTTTAATAAAACCATTTAAAAATGCACTTTTAACATCCATTTGATAAAGTTTAAAATTGTGAAAACATGCAAAGGCTTATAGTATACGTATTGCTTCAAGTCTTGCAACAGGAGCAAAAGTTTCTTCAAAATCAATACCTTCTTCTTGATTATACCCTTGTGCTACTAGTCTTGTTTTATTCCTTGTTATATTACCTTGTTCATCTACTTTGTTTTTGTAAATCCATTTTGTTCCAATTACTGATTGATTATTAGGATGGGGAACTAATTCCCAAACATCGTTACGTTCAAATTGATTTAATTCTTCTTGCATTGCGATAATCCAATAATCATCTGTTGATGCTTCTTTTGGATTTTTAGGTTCTATTGATGAAATGGAAGCTACATGACCCATTTGATTTAGTTGATTTCTTGTTCTAACTTGAGAATTTATTTCTCCTATTATATTTTGAGTCGGATGATCTCGTAATATTCTAGGAGGAGATCGTAGTTCATTATTATTATTTTCAAGGTTTGTTTCTTCTATATTTATCAATTCTTCATCATATTTTATATTAAAATTTTTATTAAAATTTTCATCAAAAGATATATGCAAAGTTTCTTCAATTAAGTTTGTTCCTTTATTATATACTCGATATGCTTTACTTCGTTCTGAGTATCCTACGAAAATTCCTTCATCAGCTTTTGAATCGAATTTTCCTAGTTGATCTTTTGTATTTAAAATGAAAATTTTTAATCCAAATATTTTAAAATAAGATATATTTGGCTTTTTATTATTAAATAGTTCATAAGAAGTATTTTTAGTTAATGGTCTAATTGATATTCTATTTAATACATAACATGCAGTAGCAACGGCTTCTGCCCAAAAATGTTTTGGTAGAGAACATCCATTTAATAATGTTCTTGCGCATTCTTGTAATGTTCTATTCTTTCTTTCTACAACTCCATTTTGTTGAGGAGTTCTAGGAAAAGAAAAGTTATGATTTATTCCTTTCTTATTACAAAAAGTTTCAAAAACTTCATTTTCGAATTCGCCTCCATGATCGCTTCGAATATTTTTAATTTTCAAATCTTTAGTGTTTTGAATTCTTTATACAAATGTTTTAAAATGCTCAAAAGTGTCACTTTTATTTTTCACAAAAAAAGTCCATGTATATCTTGAAAAATCATCAACAATTACAAATACGTATTGATTATGATTAATGGATTGAACTTGTGTTGGTCCAAATAAATCCATATGTAGTAATTCTAATGGTTGTAAAGTAGAAATATTTTTCTTAGATTTGAAAGATGATTTCGTTAATTTTCCTTTTTGACAATCATCACAAAGATTATTTATTTTAAAGTTTGTTTTGGGTAAACCTCTTACTAATTCAATTTTAGAAAGTTTTCTAATAGTTTTAAAATTTATATGACAAAATCTTTTGTGCCATAACCAAGGATCATTATCTTTGGCAAGTAAACACATACTTGAATTATGATTAATATTCATATTTAAAACATAAATATTTCTATCTCTATTTCCTTCAAAAACAAGATATTGGTTTGGATTAAAAATACTACATTTATTATTCGAGAAAGTTATTTTAAAACCTTTGTCACATAGTTGACTTATGCTAAGTAGATTATGTTTTAAATTTTCAACTAATGAAACATTTGTTATAAAAGGTAAATTCGATGTACCGTAATTGTTCACATCTCCTTTGCCAATGATATAGCCTTTTGAATTGTCTCCGAAGGTAACCGAGCCACCATCAAAGTATGTGATGTTTGTAAGCATATCTTTGTCTCCGGTCATGTGTTTTGAACAAGCACTGTCTAATATCCATTTCTTCTCTTTGAGTGGGACCTGAAAATAAATATGAAATTATTGGTACCCACCTTTTAAGAGGGTCCTAAAATGTTAGAATTTAGGAAACCAAACCCAATTTGGTTTAGTATCCTTTTTATAAATATAGTTTTCATTATGATGAACATTATCCATAAATGTTTTAATATATTTATTTCTTATTAATACATTGTTAGTCTTTGGTACCCAAATTTTAACTACCTTGTTTTCTATTTTTGTTTTAATAGGTTTCTTTAGCAATATTTGTTGTTTTGAATCCATATTCCTCTTAAAATTTGTATTTTTCTTTTTAGGAATTTTTGACACCTTTTTATATCCTAATCCATGTTTACTTGAAGAGGATTGAGAATTTTCTAAAATCTTAGATAAATTTTCTCTTCCTTTGTTAAAGTTAGAAACATTTTTAGTGATGTTATCTAATCTAGCTTGAAGACTATTATTTTCTAACTCAACTTGTCTAATCTTAGTTTTTAACTCATGATTTTCAGAAACAATTATGTCATTCTTTGTTTTTTGAGTTTCAATTTCTTGACTCAAAAGTGATAATTGAGTTTTCGAATTTGAATGAGATTCTTGAACTTTTTCAAGTTCTTCTTCTAAGATTTTCTTTTCATCTTTTAACATATCCCTTTCAAATTTAGCTTTGTTTTGATTTTCACGAGTTTCTTTCAGTTTCTTTTTAAGAGTTTTTATCGTGCTTAAAAGTTCAGTGTTTACTTCAATTAAATCGTCAAATGTTAAATTATTTACCTCAGATTCTTAAGCCATGAAGCATACATTTGCCTGTTCATTGTCGCTATCACTATCATTTTCGGATGAAGATGAATCTGAATCGTCCCATGTTACAGAAAATGCCTTCTTTTTGAATTTATCCTTCTTGTTTTTGTTGTTGAAGCTTTTCTGATTTTCCTTCATTTGTTCTTGACAATCTTTTTGCATGTATCCTTTCTTGTGACAATTGAAGCATTCTATATTTGAGGATGAAGGTTTGTTCAAGAAATTCTTTTTGAATACCTTTTTGTTTCCTGTTCTATACTTTAAGAATTTCTTGAAGTTTTTGGCTATAAATGCTAGATCCTCATCTTCTGACTCTGATTCTTCCTTTTCCGCATGAAAAACAACATTCTTTCTTTCTTGAGCTTGATCTTTCTTAGCTTGCATATTTACTTCATACGACATAAGATTTCCAATCAATTCTTCTGGTTTCATTGTAGATAGATCATTTGCTTCCTCGATTGCTGGTACTTTTCTCTCCCATCCATCAGTGAGTGAATTTAGAACTTTAGACACAATGTCAAAGTCCGTGTATCTTTCTCCTAGTCCGATTAGAGCATGATCAATGTCTTGAAATCTTGAGTACATGTCATTGATGGATTCATTTTGTCGCATTATAAAGTTTTGGAATTGATTCTTCAGCATGGATATCTTTTTTTGTTTAACCTTGTTTGTGCCTTCATGTATGACTTTAAGTGTTTCCCATATCTGATATGCAGTAGTACATATGCTAACACGGTTGAATTCATTTCTATCCAGGACGCAAAATAGCATATTCATAGCTTTGGCATTTGCACTAGCTTCATTCTTTTGAATTTGTGTCCATGTAGGATAATCGATTGTGGGTACAACGAACTCTGCTTGAGTAGCATTCCAGGCTTCGAAACTTGTTGCTTGCATATAAATCCTCATCCTAGTAGCCCAATAGTTATAGTTTAGTCCATTGAATAGGGGGGTCTTTGGGTAGATTGTCCTTCCACAAATGTGGAACTATAGGCAGATGTTGTGCTTGTACTTGCGTTATTTTCCATATTATCAATATGTCTAATTACAATGTTATGGTTATAGGACGGCCTTGCTCTGATACCAATTGAAAGAGGCTATGCGGTAGGATCGTGTAATATGGAATAATAGAATCGTCTAGGTAGATAAAGTAGGTAAATGCAAGGAGACACCAGGATTTTATACTGGTTCGGACCTCTCATCCTAAGTCCAGTCCCTAAGCTTCTCTTAGGAATTTTACTAACTAATACCCTCACTTCACCCGGAGGAGTAGGTTTAAAACTTACCCGAACAACCGAACGGGATTTCTTGCCTCAACTACTGAAGAGGACTTCAACTCAATTACTAAAATACAATATTTGACTTGTTGTGTTCTTGTCAACACTAATAAGTCTAATGTAGTACAATATTCCTATAATCTTATCCTCAAGAGTATGCAATGTGTTTGTGAAGATTCAGGAAATGTGAATTGCTATGAATCAAAAGAGTGTTATAAACAAAAACAGTGATTCAAGCAATAGATTGGTTATTGCTTTGAGAATATCTAGAGAATATGAACAAGAGAATAGTAAGATTAAAGCAAGAGAATTCGGTGAATTAAATAATGTTAGAATCATGTATATATACTTGCAGAAGAGGTGCATTTGTTGTCAAAGGTTGCAAACAAGTGATGCTTCCATTTCCATTGATGAATGGTTGCAACTCTTAGGAAGAAGAAGGTGTCTTTTCAAAGAAAATTCGCAGGTTCAAATTCAGTCGACTGATTAGGGAATTCAGTCAACTGAAAATATGAAGTAAAATTTTCGAGAGCAAATTCAGTCGACTGTGCAGGAAATTCAGTCGACTGAAACTGTGCATGTGTATAAATTTGTTCCAGTTTCAGTCGAGTGGCTGTTCCTGTTCAGTCGATTGAAATTATAAAATATGCACAGTGAAAACTAAATTGAAAATGAAGTTTATAAATGTTTTCTAGTGTTCATGCAAACCTCTTGAGGATAGATTTTAACAATAAATCTAGACTAAGACATATATAAAAAACATACTTTATGTTTGTTTGGTCTTCATCGATCTTCCTTTAGCATTGCCTTTATTTCTTCCTTGTTTGTTAAAGTGCATTGTCATTGATCAAAATCTTCACGTATCAACAATTTATGTATCGAAGAACCCTTTGTAACGTTCCTTCGATATTATATATTATCGTTCCATTAGTGAGATTCTAATGATATGTTCTCCTATTTCTTGTATATTTCTTTTTAGTTTTCTTTTTACCCTAACTTGGGTGCTCAGCACATGAATACCGTAGATCTATTAATGTGGACATGCAAGAATTAAAAAGGCAAATCGTTGCACATATTGTCCAATTGTATGTTTATATTTTTTCAATTTATATAAATTTGCAAAATATTACAAATACATATATGTACGTATATAAATCATATTTTTTTAAATAATTATACACACACATATATATATTTATAATCATATGTATGAAATTTAAGTCATTTATAAAGTCATATTTATGAATATATATATATATATATATATATATATATTAAATACTTATATATTAATGCATAGATAATATTACAACAAATAATATATATATTAACGTTTTAAATTTATGGAAATATATATTTTGAATATATAAATACCAGGTTGTGCGCATAGCAATACTTTTTCTAAATAAATTTAACTAAATATCAGTATGGATATTTATTAAAAATTAATAAAAATAAATAAAAAATTGCAATTACAAACTTACTTTGAATTTTGATTTATATTAAAATTCTAAAATATTTTTTGTAATTTTAGATATTAATATGTAATTTATAAATTTAAAAACAATTTTAAATCTAGTTTAATTTCGGTCTATATTTAAAGTATTAAAATAAAAATTATTTTTCTAATTTTTGTAGAAAGTGGGTTAGGTAATAATTTAATTTTGAAAAATATAAAACATAATGATGTGATATATATGTTAACATAATTTATTCATATACATATATTGATTGAATAGTATTTAAAAATAATATATATATGTTATATAATTATTTTTTATTTCTATCAAAAATAATACACATTTAAATTTTAATATATTAAATTATATAACTATATTTTATATAAGTATGACGTAGTATTAAATTAATACACTATGTATACGTATTTAAATATTATATATTTAAGTTATTTAAAATAAATGAATAAAATTGATTATTAGACATGCTGCATATAGGCACATATATGTGTATGTGCATGTCCAGTTTTTTATTAATGTGTAATTATATGTAAACATACAACCAATCCAATTGTGACAACATATACGTATATCACAATTGTCACACACCTAACAATATGTGTGTGTGCATGCATGCATGCATGCATGCATGCATGTATGCATGCATGTATGTTTGTATGAAGACATTACAGCTAAACAATAGTAATCATATATTAGTTAGAAAATTACCTTACTATCGATGTTTAAAAGTACATCTTGAAATGATGAAATTACTTTTAAGACAAACTTCTAATCAGTAGATTGCTAGTCCCGGAACCATTGCGAATATCACTTGATTTCATTTAATTTGAACTTGAATTGATGGATGAGAAAAGGATTATGGCTCATCCAAGATGGAGGCTTTTAAAGGTCATCAAAAAGGCGAGGGTAGAGATGCTTATCTAGAGGAGAATATAGAGACAAATTAGGATCTAGATCCTCTTTTATCTCTTACCCATTCTCTTCCATCCAAGCCATCCAAATCAAAACCCTTTAATAAGCCATTAAATGGCCGCATGTAACTCAATTATAGCCTAATACAACCACCCCCTATATGGCTCCCAAACCCATTCAAAGCCCGAACAAAATATTTTACAATTAAATCCAATTTAAACTCTTACCATATTTATAACTTTTATAAATACATTTAATAATATTTGTTCATCATATCAAAATTTGTAACCAACATTTCGTAATATTAAATAATTTAATTAATTTATAATAAATACAAGTTAAGTAAATCATCTGGTCAAAGGATTATTCATCATTTTGATTGTGTGACTAGTTAGGTGTAAATTAAGTCAGTGATTAATATTGAATTATTCAGATATTAACATCTGTACGTCACTTAAAAGGTGGTATGACATTTTGGCTAAATTTTTCACTTACATGATTTTGGTAAAATTCAATTTTATTTGTTAAACGTTATCCGGCTGTGACTTTTATTTACACTAATTCTCTTTGTCAAAACTATATCACTTTGGACTTATGGAATGTGGTAATGATCAAAATTCCAATATCATCCAAATTCAACTCCATAGCCCAAGTACAAAATCCTTGGTTCAATAATAACAATTATTATTAACCGAAATGCTCTAACCAAAGACAATGACTTTGAGTTGACTTTAGTTGATCGTGATACTAACCTTGTATAACTAAGAAGACAATTCCTCCCTTGAACAGTGTTTCACTTCCAATGCTTCCACTACACCTAACTATAGTAGTTAACTGGGAAACAAGTTATGATCTAACTATAGTCAAAGTGGAGCTTTCACATTGAAGATCAATAATATTCTCAAGTCAAGAGAGCTGTGTAATTTTTCCATATCAATATTTTATGTTTGACCTTAGTTATATTAACCAGTAGAAAACTATGGAGTGAGTCTTTCCATAACGATCCATTAGTCGTCAGTTTGTAACCCTTTGGTGTCCTCAATAGTGATCAATAATAAACTTAATAATATTTGAAGAGTGTTATGTACTCCAATCTCAACGGCTATATCAGTATCTAGTCTTAATGCATATTGACTAGGAATATTTAAAATGATATATTTATTTTCATGTGATAAATTAATCATGATTACAACACTTTGTAAATACTACCACAAAAAAATACCATTTATGGATTTTCTATTAAATATACTTTTAATTAAATTAATTAATTATATAACACATTATATCAAGTATATAGTAAAAAGAAAACACCTTTTATTTCAAACAAGATTGGTTATTGAGTTAGATATATGTAACAAGCTACATAATTGCCTTTAGGGCATACCACAAACTCTATCAATCTCTCATTTTCACTTGAGGTCAATTATGGAATCTTATTCCAACTCTCTAAGCGGTTTCCTCCAAATAATTAGGTCTATCCCCTAGTGAATGGGTATACTATTATTTTTCAATTATCTACTCTATTAGTCAACTATCCCTAACGTTGATAAACTGTTTTATCATATGGAACAATTTCAAGCATGTTTCTCGACTTTTAGTGAGCTCTAATTTCTATTACGAATGATATCATGATTTAATTGTAATATAACAATATTATGGGGTTCTCAACATTCGGAATCATCCTCGGCTGAGTTATAAATTTATGCACTTATATCTATAAACATTGCTTTTATTGCGGCGTTATTCAAGGCAACATACTTAGCCTTTTTCATTGAATCAACCATAGCATTTCATTAGGAACATTTCCAACTTAAAATTCTTAACTTGAAGTTATTATTGACACATTATATTCAATATCAATTATAAAGTTTGAATTCAAATACTCCTTCATAGGGATTCATTGTTTCTATAAATAATTCTCTAGTATTCCATAAATATATGAGAACACTCCAAACTATCATTTAGTGATATTAATTTGTATTTGATATTTTCTCCATATATTGTAATGATCGTCTTTCTTGAACCGAAAGACAAGCCATTAAGGGTAGAAGAAATGAAAGATAAGAAGAAACAACACAATCATAGAATCTCACCACGAATTAGAACAACATATAATAGATAACATAGGGTAATACATAGTCATTCCCATAATAATAATAATACATTGGAGTCATTACATTACAACTTTCAACTAGATAGTTATAACGACCAGCCTATACAAATACATAGGTCATACATAAAACAAAGTGGAGATAACAACTAGTTAATGGTGTAGCCACCGGTTGTTCGCACAAAAAATGGGCAAACACCTCCAAGTCGTATGATTTAGTTGATTATGTGTTGTTCTTAATGATTTGGGTGATTTATGCAAATATATAAAATAGATGGACTAAACTGTAAAAGACACACAGATTTATAGTGGTTCGGCCAGAATGTGCCTACGTCCACTTTATATGTTATTCTCCTTTTCTGTTCAGATTACAAGTACAAAGCTTTGATTACAAGTATCTGAAAGTTGTTTGAAAGTTCTATCCGTGCTTGAGCTCTCAAACTTGTCTGCCATTGTTGTACCCCTGCCCCTCTATTTATAGAGTGAGGCTGAGGGTAGGGGTTCTGGATGTATATAGCTGCTGGTGGGCCTGGGCTGAAGCAATCTGGCCTGGCAATGTTGGTCTGGAAAGGCCTTGATTCGGTGATGCATGGAAGTGGGTTGGTCCGGTAGAGGTTGGTCCGGTGGTAGGTGAAGTGGGTTGGTTCGGTCGTTCCTGGAAGTGGAGTTGGTCCGGTAGTCGCTAGGTGGAGTTTGGTCCAGTGATGGAGGAGAGGGGGCATGGTTCGATAGGTATTGGAGAAGCGTTGGTTTGGTGATGGGGACGTAGCTTGGTCCGGTGGTGGTTGATTCGGTGGTGGTCAATTAGAGTTTGGTTCGGTGGTAGAGGAGTGGGGCATTGGTTCGGTAGGTGTTGGAGATGCTTTGGTTCGGCAGTAAAGTGGTGAGGTTTGGTTCGGTGGTACCCTCCTTGTAATGGCTCGGTGGAAACACCCCCAACACTTGCCCTCCAAAGTGGGGCATATGCCTGCATATGTCGCGCTTTGTTCTAGCTTGGGTGTCTTCATCTGGTCCTATGTGCCGAACCATCCGGTCCGGTCATCCTGCGTTTGCCTATAAGTAGGGGTGTTACGCCTTCGTTATTCCCTACCAAGTTTGATAGCCTAATCAGATTCTTTTCTGCCGAATTGAACTCACTGCCGAATCACGTTAGACTGTCGAATCAGGTGATTTAGCCTCCTTTCCCCGAACGGCTTTTATATTTTGGACTACCGAATGAAATGAGTGCCGAATGAATTGACATGCTTGTCTTGCCGAATGAACCCGGGGGTTCGTGTGCCGAATGCACCTTCGTGCCTTAAACTACCGGACGAGCGCGAGGCCGAATGGGCTTTTAGTCCCAAACCACTGATCGGTCTTTTATGCATTGAATTGCGAATGAGATTCCAGGCTGCATGTACTTGTTTGTTTGTGTTTCCATGCTCCTTGTTCTAACAATATGTTTTTCCGGTGTTGCAGATAAATGTCTCATAAAGTGGAAACTCGATCAGATAAAAAGAAATCTATGGAAAGAAGGGAGTCCCCTGCTGTGCCCCCACTTCAGCCAGGACCGGGATGACTGGGACCCACCCCGAGATCACTAGTGGACGGATATGGCCCTCAGGAGCTCTTGAACTCTCCTCCTGAATGCTTTCCTAGCTCCCTCAAAGAGGAGCAGCTTGATGTTATTTCTCACTCTTTTTGGATTGATAGAGTGTGTATGCTGTTGCCGGGGGAAGGAGTGATGCCGTACAACCCCCCTGAAGGATATTTTGCTTATAGTAGGTACCATTGCATGTGCAGGGCCATTCCTCCGATCAATGCTTGGATAGTCAGCTTCATTACCTACTTGAAGGTGGCCCCTTTCCAGCTTCAGCCCAATTCCTATGCTATCTTGGTGAGTCTATTCAATCATTTTCCAAAGAAAATACGGGCGTCCCCCTTCCAAACGGGAGATCCAGTATTTGTACAACTTGAGAGGCTACAAGAAGGGGCCTCCATACATCAGCTTGGAATCAGCCGTGTCCTTCAAGCCGGTCCTAGACTTATATTCGAAGTTCAGCATGTTCAAGAAAGAATGTTTTTTTGTCAAGGATGACTCTGTTTCTATCCGTTGCTTCACTTCTGGCTGTAAGTTGAATCTCACTCATAATTTCCGTTCTGACTGCAATGCTTCTTCTTATGTGTTTTTATTTCTTGCTAGCGACAGGTGGCTTTGCGGTTGTGGATAACGATCGCCTGGTTCAGATGGCCGCGGAAATAGAAGACATTTCGGGAAGGGATAGGTCAGCTTCTTACCTGATCAGGAATGCCACTCTCCTGGGACACAACTTGAACCTACCACATCAGTCTGTGGTCAAGCAGAGGGATAGGGCTGAGGAAAGGGCTGCTAAATCCAAAGGAGGTGTCACGACAAAGAGCAGCAAGAGGAAACCCTTCTCGATACCTCCAGTCGTCGGGGGGAAGAAGCTCAAGAAAACTGATGGACCCTCTCCCAGCACGTGCCCAGATGTTCCGGAGGAGGAAAGTGGAGAGGAGGAAAGAGGCGAGGAGGAGAGCGGAGGTGATGGAGAAGGTGATGGTGGTAATGGTGGCAAAGGACAAAGTGGTAGTGGCGTTGGTGCCTTGACCTCTGGGCAAGCAGGTGAGATTCAAGAGTGGACGGATGATGCTTTCCACCAAGCTTTTGAGGGGTTGGAGGAAGGGTCGGCCTTGGTGGAGAAAACGAAGAAAACTGATGAGTCCGGGACTGGTGCCAGTCCATCTTCTGAGAGCATTTCAGCTAGGGCAACTCCGGCGGTTCAAGGTGAATTTTTTACTCCTCTTTTAACTTCACATGTTTCTTGGATTTGTCTCGTGCATGCTTGTAACACTTGGTTTTTATTCCAGGAACGGGTAAGGCAACCAAGACATCAGACATTCGGCACCGCCTCGAGCAATTCAAACTCCTCAAAGCTTCTACTAAACCGAAGCCTTCGACCAACTATTCCGGGGGCGTAGTCGGCTACCGTCCTCTTCTCGGAGTTATTGAAGAGGATATTCAAAAGAGAAAGAGGAGGCGTTCCATGTTCGAACCTTCACTTGGACCTCAGCCCCTAACCCAGCATATTGATGATATCACGGGGGAGGATACTGAGTCCATACCATCTCCGCATCCATCAGAGAATCCTACCGTTACTCATGTTGATCTTCCCGGCTTGGCTCGTAACCCATTTGCGGGTCATCCAGATCTAGACCCGAGTTCTCATGATATTTCCTTCGATGAGGTTACCGGTGAGCACCTCCTACCCCGCAATCCTATGGTAAGGGTGCTTGATGAGGCTAAGTCTTTAGATCTCGACTTGTTGACCACTCGGATTGTGACTATGGGGGATAAGGCCAAGGCAAACATCGATCGGGTGGCTGAGGAGACCAGGAAGTTGATGGGGCATCACGCCCAACTGGTCAAGGCTGGGGAGGAAATTGGGAGTGCCAACATAAGATTGCGGCTAGTGATTGCCGACCAGGCTAAGCAACTTGCCGATCAGGCCATCCAGATCTCTCAACACGAGGCTGCCTCCAGACGGCTAAAGAAAACTATGGAAGAGGCTAGCAGAGCCGAGCTGCGAAAAATGGAGGCCATCTGTAAGGAACGGATCGATATAGCCATTGCAACGGTAGACAATGTTCGGAAGGCGGACCTCGAGCGGGTAGAGGAGTTATCTGGGAAGCTGGAAGCTGTGGAGCTTGATCAAGCCAAGCTGAAGCAGGAGATGGAGGCGATGAGGAAATCCCTTTAGGCTGACCGCTCGCGATACCGATCGGAGAGGGATGCTGCCGTTGCAAAGCTGTTGGTTACTGAAGTCCAGATGAGGGAGTTTGAGGAGCGGATGATGGACGAAATGCTCCAGGATATGTATTTCCGTACTTGGAAGAAGGCCAACTTATTCTGGATGGATGACTATCCCCGGATCATGGCCAGGATTCATCTTCGGGCTCTTGAAGAGGCCAAGGCTGATGCGGATAATGAGGGTGGTATGGCCTTCAGGATGGGTGTGGTTACGGCCCAGTTTACTAAGGAAGAGAAAGTGGCCGTGAAGGAGGGCATGCGGTTGCTTGCTGTTGAGGAGGTAGGCGTGCAGTTGGGAGACGACGATCAAGGAACGGATGTTGGTAAGTCTTCCCTTTTAGCCTTTTCATAGCTTGGTTGCTTATCGTTTATCTAATAGATTCTGCTCCTGAATTGGACAGGTGGGACCTTTGGTCAGCATGCTGAGAGCTCTGATCCTACGGTCAAGTAGATCTTGGGGGGTCGAAAGGATAGAGATGAAGATCTGATGCTATCGACTATTTTGGCTTGATCCGGATATTTTTGGTTTTGCTTGACATTTCCTGTATATACTAGTTCCAAAACATTAATGTACTTTCAGGTTGTAATTATGTAATTGCAACGAACGACTTTATTTTTTACATGTAATTTTATAACATAAGCTGATTCTGTCATATTAGGATGCTGTCATTATTTTGATGTGTTGCATAAGAAATATAGCTGTGCATGTGCTAGTGATTCAATTGTGTTTTGATGTCAAGTTCTCGATTAAAATATAATTTCATGTTTTGCAATGTTAATGTGGTGTGTGAATGTATCAGAGCTACCTATTTGTATACAAGAGAAGAAAGTACCGCCCTTTCAGTTTTTAGTTGCAGATGGTAGCTTTGAATGCCTTGTGTGATCGAATACGGAATGCAGTTGAGTGACCCGTCATCCAGCTGAGAGTTCTCATTCCCATTAGCAGTGCATCCTATTTGGTGTCCTGTACTTTAAGGGTTGTTATAGAGGATAGGAGGAAAGTTTCTTAAATAGAATGGAAGTATAAGAAATAGTAAAACTTCCAATCACGGAAGGCCTTCGATGTGCTTAAGTTCGTGGCAAACGGGTTTTGTAGTCACTTTCCCTAGTTGTGGGTCTTGGAGACATTTGTCACCCGTCTTACGCCTCTGCGGGGAGTTTTCTTTTTTACCACAGCCGCACTTAAGACACATCGGAGCCGAGATCACGCACGGCAACTACCCGGGCCATTATGGCCCGTAATCGTGGGTATTATTCAATTTACCGTGGCCGGCTAGCGCGAGTGCCGATCGTCAACTGTGAAATGCCCCTGGCTGGCCACACCTTATGTTGGGGCTTATAATCAGTTCATAGTTGCCTTCGAGCCGAACGCCATAATGAGCTGACTCGGCTATAGTCGGCCTTCTCGGTGGCTTATAATCGGCTCATTACAGTTGGCTTTGAGGGCCGTCGCGAGCAATGAGTTAACCCGCAGCAGAGGGATGCTGGAGCAGAAGTGTCTCATTGGCGAGGGCATAGATTCGTATAGTACCTGTTAGGTCTTGTCCAGGTGAGGTTGTGCCATGAAGTGTCCAGAATGGAAATGCCGTTATACAGGATTTTGTTCAACAGAAAAGGATAAAGCTTAACAAGCAGCCAAGATATAAAAGAACAAGTTAAAAAGAGACAAGATTTATAAAGTGGTTCGACACGAAAATGCCTACGTCTACTGATTATCATTGTTAATTCACTTCATATGGGCGGTACAAGTTAAGAAAAGTATCGACGAAGGTGTTGGATATTCCATGCCCTCTGGAACACCTCTTCGTCCACTGTTGACAAAATATAAGCTCCGTTGTGGAGATCTTTATGAATTACATAGGGTCTGTCCCAGATTGGATCTAGCGCTCCGGGGCGCGGGAAGATCCATTTGAGGACAAGATCTCCTTCTCGTAAGCTGCAGTGCTTGACTTTGGAGTTGTATCGTGCTACCACTTATTACTTGTGAGCTTCCGCTTTGAGCGCTGCATCATTTCTTCTTTCTTCAATTAGGTCCAAAGACATGTGTAGGAGTTCTTCATTCTCTTCTGGGTTGTAGTGGATCCTACGGTGGGAGGGCACTACAGTTTCAACTGGGAGCATGGCCTCCGATCCGTATGCCAAAGAGAAAGGAGTATGCCCTGTTGATGTTCTGAAAGTCGTGCGGTAGGCCCAAAGTGCCGTAGGAAGCTTATCCACCCAAGCGCCTTTTGACTTTTCAAGCTTCTTCTTGATCAGAGTTTTGAGAATTTTGTTGACAGCTTCGACTTGTCCATTTTCCTGGGGATAAGCCACAGATGAGAAGCTTTTGTTTATTCCGTGCTCTCGGGACCAGTCGGTGAACTCCACGCTGTCAAACAGAAGTCCTTTGTCCGATATGATTTTGAGTGGAACCCCGTACCAGCATAGAACATTTTTGATCAAGAAGTTAATAACTTTTGCCGAAGAAATTTTATTTAATGGTTCCGCTTCCACCCATTTGGTGAAATATTCGACTGCCACTATAGCATATTTGGCTCCGCCTCAGCCCATCGACAGTTTGCCAATCAAGTCAATTCCACTTACCGCAAAGGGCCAATGACTGGTCATTTGAGTAATCTCATTTGTTGGTAGTCGAGGAATCTTAGCAAATTTCTGGCATCTGTCGCATCTTTTGACGAAGTTTAAGGCGTCTTTATTTAAAGTGGGCCAGTAATACCCATATCGGAGTATTTTCTTTGCTAGGGTCTGCCCTCCAGTGTGATCTTCGCAACATCCTTGATGGATGTTGGACAGGACTTCTTCGGCTTCCCTTCCAGCGACACACCTTAATAAGGGGTTAGAGAAGTCGCGCCGATAAAGGATGCCATCTTGTATTGTGTAGCGGGAAGCTTTCCTCAAGATTTTCTTTACTTCGCTACGCCCGTTGGGCTGTGTGCCACTTTGTAAGTACTTCCAGATGGGAGTCATCCAAGTTTCCTCTTCGATTGCAGCTATCAGATTCACTTGCTCGAAACTCGGGGCTAGTTGCTTTGAGATGGTTATTGTTCCGGAAGTGGTGTCGTCCTTCATGCTAGCTTGTTTTGCCAGTTCGTCGGCCTCCTGATTCTCTCCTCGAGGAAGGTGTTTGACTAAATAGTGATCCAATTGATTGAGCAGCAGCTTGGTCTTCTTTAGATATGCTGTGAGTCGTTCTCCTCGAGTCTGGATTTCTCCCAGTATTTGATTAACAATAAGTTGAGAATCACTATGGTGACATAAAGAACCGACTCCAATCTCTAGGGCAAGTTCTAATCCGGCTATCACTGCCACATATTCTGCATTGTTGTTGGTGGCAGCGAATTCCAACTTTAGGGCATAGTGCAGCTTCCTTACCCTTGGGGTAATTATCACAATACCTGCCCCCGAGCCTTGTTCGTTTGATGCTCCATCTACAAAGAGATTCCACTTGATATCTTTTGTTATTTCAGATCGATCTTTACCTTCGTTGTTAGTGAAATCGACAATGAAATCGGCCATGACTTATCCCTTGATGGCGGTGCGAGGGTGGTAGGTGATATCATATTGACTCGGTTCAATGCACCATTTAAGTAGTCGCGTAGAAGTGTCAGGGCGATGGAGTACCTGCCTTAGAGGTTGATCGGTTAAAACTCTGATGGAATGAGATTGGAAATACTGTCGCAGTTTCCGTGACGTGATTAGCAAACAGTATGCTAGCTTTTCAAGTTGCTGGCTTCTTCCCCTGTAAATCTCTTGCTTACAAAGTATATGGGCCGCTGCACGCGGTTGTCCTCTCTCACCAAAGCGGCGCTTAAAGCATGGGACGATACAGCAAGGTATGGGTATAGTTCTTCGCCTTCATTTGGAGTTGAGAGTACTGGTGGTCTCTGAAGGTGTTCGACTAGGTTAAGGAAGGCTGTCGAGCATTCGTCAGTCCATTCGAACTTTCCTTTGTCTTTCTTTGGAGCTTCGAAGAAAGGGATGCATTTGTCGGTTGCTTTAGAGATGAACCTGCTTAGGGCGGCCACTTTCCCGTTTAGGCTTTGCATCTCTCTTCGAGTGGATGGTATCTTGATATCTTGCAGAGCCCGGACTTGTTCGGGGTTTGCTTCAATCCCCCTGGCATGGACGATGAATCCCAAGAACTTTCCCGACGATACTCCGAAGGAGCACTTTAGAGGACTCGGCTTCATTCCATATTGGCGAAGTACTTGAAACATCTCGTCCAGGTGGTTTATATGATCTTTGGCTTTCCTTGATTTTACCAACATGTCATCCACATAAACTTCCATAGTTCGCCCTAATAGTTCCGCAAACATCTTGTTGACGAGGCGCTGATAAGTAGCTCCGGCGTTTTTAAGTCCAAAAGGCATTACTCTGTAGCAGTACAATCCCCGATCAGAGATGAAACTAGTGTGGTCTTGATCGGGGGAGTGCATAGGGATCTGGTTATATCCTGAGTATGCATCCATAAAGGATAAGAGTTCGTGTCCGGCTGTGCTGTCCACGAGTTGATCGATTCGGGGGAATGGGAAGCAGTCCTTCGGGAAAGCGTCATTTAAGTTGGAGAAGTCGATGCATGTTCTCCACTTCCCATTAGCCTTCTTTACCAGTACCGGGTTGGCGATCCATTCTGGTTAGATGGCTTCTCGTATAAAGTTATTGGCAAGTAGGTTCTTTACTTCTTCCTCGAGGGCTGCTGATCGTTCTGCCCCCATGCTTCTCTTTTTCTGCTTTATTGGCACCTTGGTGGGATGGATGTTCAGTACGTGGCATGCTACGTTTGGGGAGATTCCAGTCATGTCAGCGTGCATCCATGCAAATACATCCATGTTGTGGTGAAGAAAATCGACGAGTTGATCCTTCAATTCCACTCTTAACTGAGACCCGACTCTTAGCAGTCTACTTGGGTCGTGTTTGTCTACAGATACATATTCCATAGCCTCTGCAGGCTCGGTGGTGGCCTCCTCCTCCTTGTCCCTGGGGTCTAATTCGTTGAAAGGATCATTGGTATATCGAAGAGGAGGGGCTTTCTTTAATTGCTGTGCTTCCAATCTTGCAGAGAGAAGTCTCTGCATCCTTCCCTTTATCCCTCCTGCGGTTATTGCGAATTTCGGTTACATAGCAATCTCGAGCGGCGTCTTGATCTCCCTCTATTTCTCCTATTCCTTTATCTGTTGGAAATTTCATCTTCAGGCACAACGGGGCTAGGACAATTTGGAAGTCAGACAAGGCTGGTCTTCCTAAAAAGGCGTTGTAGGCGGAGTGGTTCTCTATTAGCATAAATGTTTGTTTTTGCACAACGGAGTGGGGATGACTTCCTATTTTGACAAAGAGGTCCAGTTGCCCGAGGGGCATCTTCGCATCTCCAGTGAAACCATGTAGCGGTTTGCTGTAGGGAGACACATCCTTCATTGACAGCTTCATTTTGTCAAAAGCATGCTTGAATAGGATATTTACTGAGCTTCCAGTGTCTACTAGAATTCGAAAAACTTTGGCTGGAGCAAACCAGGCAGAGATGACCATAGGATCCATGTGAGGGTACTGCCTTCCCTCTAGATCACGCCTACTGAATGTGATGTCATCATTCTCTTTCCGTTTCGGGTGGCGTTCTTCTGTAACAGAATTAACATAGCCTTCATTGTTTCTAAGTGACTTACCGTATCTTTCCATCTCTGCCCAGCTTCCATCGGCGATGTGTGGTCCTCCTGATATAGTAAGGAACACTATCTTTTCTTGACTGGAGCCGCTGGTGTTGTGATTTCCTCCGCCTACTTCCGGGAGGGGCAGCCCTGGGTTATCATTGGCAGAAGTTGAAGTCTTGTTCTAACCTTTCACATAGCGCTCCAGTCTCTTCCTTCTGATGTGTTCTTCAATCAAGTCCCGGAGATGATGGCATTCATTGGTGTCATGCCCATGAGATTCGTGGAAGCGGCAGAACTTTCCAGACTTAATTGCATTATCTGATTCCTTCTTGTGCGGGGGGCGCTTGTATCTAACTTCGTCTTGGGTGGCCAAGAAGATGTTTTCCATTTTTTCATTTAAAGGAGTGTAAGAGTCAAATCTCGGTCCTGGCCTATACAAACTCTTTTCTCCCTTCTTGCCCCCAGCACTGTCTCTGGAGTCATTTCTTCGAACGTCCTTTGCTACTGCGGGTGTGTTGCCATGAGCTGCCTTGGTTTTTTGCCCTGACTGCCTTTCAATGGCAGCGTCTTCAAGTCTCATATATTTCCCGGCTTCATGGAAGAAATCGGGTAAGGTGGCTGGCTTTTCTTTCGTTAATCTCCTAGCAAATTTAGTATCCGGATGCACACCACTACAGAGGGCCATTAGGATAAGTTTCTCTTCGGCATCTTGGACTGCGACCGCTGTGGCGTTGAATCGGGTTAGATTTTGTTGCACTGTCTCTCCGGTTTTCTGTTTGATATTAGATAGGGAATAAGCGTCATTGGGTTGTTCCACATGAATGCGGAACTGGCTGATGAACTTTTCTTTCAACATTTCCCATGAGCTGATGGACCCTTGGGGTAGATGGCAGAAACAGGAGGTAGCTAGATCTGCCAAGAATAGTGGGAAGCATTTACACAACACTCCCTCTATTGCTCCGCTCATGAGCATATGCTGTGTATATCTCTGCAAGTGTACAACGGGGTCAGAGGTTCCCTTGTATGGTTCCATTGTTGGCATTTTCCATTCTCGGGGGGGGGGGGGGGTGACGGCAGTTTTGATATTGCGGGTGAAGGGGCTGGATACCCTAGCGCCTATCCCCCGATCCCTTTGGTCCCGTTGGATGCACTCTCTGAACAATCGCGCCGTCCTTTCATCAGAACTTGGAGCGGATAGAAATGAGTTTGGTTCTTCCCTGCGGGATTGATTCCGTCCAGATGACCTATAGGGATGGTATCATCTATCACTCCTAACATTCTCCAATGGCTGCCTCTGGTCTACCGAAGGCACGCTGGGGTCAGCCACAGTTGGCCCTTTCCTTGATCTTCCCCTGCTGGGTTCTGTCCTCGGTACTTCCTCGGGTTCAACTTCGGGCTGGACTCCAGCTCGGCCCCGCTCCTTGGTGTTTCCATGGTTAGGTAGCATGGCAGGCTCAGCTACATCCGACCCCTGCCTGGTACCTCCCCTGTTGGGTTTGGTTCCAAGTGTTTCCTCAGGTCGAAATTCGGGCTGAGTCCGGGCTCGGCTCCTACCATAGATGTTTCTGTTGTTAGCCTCTTCGAAGAAGAAAGACCTTTGTCGTCTCCCAGATCCTCCAGACCGGGACTCACCCCATGATTCAGTGTTGCGGTTAGATTCTTCAGCATTCCTTAAGCATGACATGAGTTGATCCACAGAGGCTTCTTGTTGAGATACGAAGCGGTTAGTTACTTCAGCAACAACCCTGCCCAGATCCGCCCTTGTAATTGGTTGTTCCATAGCAGGGGCTGTCGGATTTGCCTGATTTCCATTTGCTGTTGGAACTGGACGATTGTCTTGATCTCTGATCACTGGATCTGGGATATTGCTAGTTGCGATGTTCTTTCCTTTGTTAGCATCTTTCTTCCGTCCGGAAGGCATGTTTTCTAAGTAATGAACGATGCTGATAGGAAAGGGTTAAGCGGGGGGGGGGGGTCTTGAGTTCAGCTTCTCAGTGAAAGCACAAAAAATGTTTGCACAAAAAATGGGCAAACACCTCCAAGTCGTATGATTTAGTTGATTATGTGTTGTTCTTAATGATTTGGGTGATTTATGCAAATATATAAAATAGATGGACTAAACTGTAAAAGACACACAGATTTATAGTGGTTCGGCCAGAATGTGCCGACGTCCACTTTATATGTTATTCTCCTTTTCTGTTCAGATTACAAGTACAAAGCTTTAATTACAAGTATCTGAAAGTTGTTTGAAAGTTCTACCCGTGCTTGAGCTCTCAAACTTGTCTGCCATTGTTATACCCCTGCCCCTCTATTTATAGAGTGAGGCAGAGGGTAGGGGTTCTGGATGTATATAGCTGCTGGTGGGCCTGGGCTGAAGCAATCTGGCCTGGCAATGTTGGTCTGGAAAGGCCTTGATTCGGTGATGCATGGAAGTGGGTTGGTCCGGTAGAGGTTGGTCCGGTGGTAGGTGAAGTGGGTTGGTTCGGTCGTTCCTGGAAGTGGAGTTGGTCCGGTGGGACGTTGGTCCGGTAGTGGCTAGGTGGAGTTTGGTCCGGTGATGGAGGAGAGGGGGCATGGTTCGGTAGGTATTGGAGAAGCGTTGGTTCGGTGATGGGGACGTAGCTTGGTCCGGTGGTGGTTGATTCCGTGGTGGTCAATTGGAGTTTGGTTCGGTGGTAAAGGAGAGGGGCTTTGGTTCGGTAGTGTTGGAGATGCTTTGGTTCGGCAGTAAAGTGGTGAGATTTGGTTCGGTGGTACCCTCCTTGTAATGGCTCGGTGGAAAAGCCCCCAACACCTGCTCCAGCTCCTTTAGAATGCTTTCATAAGATACCTGGATCTTGCCTGCTCATAAAAATATTTGAACACCTAAGAGTTTTAGAAAATGAAAATAGAATTCTGGGTCAGACATGGTTCTGATGTGAGTAAACTCAAATAACTTAATTTTTTTACTTTTATAAAATAATTTGGAAACCAAAGGTATCTTGTAAGACTACGCCGAACATAAACATATACGGGATTTTCCCTTACGATAATTGAAACACTTTATATAGAAATCCAGTGATATTATCATAATGTCTAGGGTTTTCAAATAAATAGATCACGTAGTCGATATTGTTATATTAATTAAATTCCAGCATAATAGGTATATAACTAAGACCGAAGGCACTTATTGGGAAATGGATTCCATACATGAGCATGTAAGGAACTACATTCCGAAGGTGCACCCCTACATAAAATTCACATGGGGTTGACAAGAACATTTTGTACTCCCGATACACAGAACTTGCCTACCATTTAACTAGTAATGTCGAATACATCGCCACTACGATTGCGATCAGCAATTGTACTATAGCATATAAAATGGGTCAAATAATCGATTCTAGATACAATGATGACATACTCTCATGGGAGCGACCCACATAGCCCTAATGCATACCCTGTTTTGGTCATTACAAGTTAATGAGGCATGAGGCTACGTTTACCTTTATTATAGCATTGCCGCTTGGAATGCTAACATTGCCTTCCTATGTTGACACAATGTCAGCACTGATCCATACAAGTCATTTAGGAGATGAATGAACAGAAGACACTATTTCCTCTACACTTGTTTTGGAATCACCATCATAATTAGTAGCCAATAGCAATTGGACTTCAAAGTCTTTAATTTAGACCATGCCTTTATGATTTTCAATTTGAACATTTACGTTGGTTTGAAGAGGTTTTCGGATAACAACTAATATCTGATCCTGGTCTCAAACCAACACTCGATAAATTTAAAAGGTCAAGGTGTTTATAGTGGACAATCCCACTATCACCCTATAAAAATTACATATGAACATATCCCATATGCTTAGGTCATGACCCGCTTATCGAAATTAAACCCCTCATATTCATCACGTTGCCGAAGTGCAGTATTTTTGATAAATACAAGTCGACTTACTTTCAATAAAGCATTTCAATGTTTTATTATAACTACTTTAATTCATTTGGCTACTTAATAGTAAGGATAAGAGATTCTTGGTTTTAAAACATTTAACTTAAAAATAAAACCGGTTAAAACTAAATAACCGATGGAGTTTTAAAAGAAACTTTCAAATAAATAACCTTGATTAAATCATAGGTTTAAACTCCATTAAACCCTATTTAACCTTAAGTAGATCAAAATTAAATCATTAATAATCCTAATTTTATCTATAATTAAGCCTTATTTAAACATTAATTAAATAACATTTATTTAAGAAATTAAACCCTAACTAAGTAGATAACTAACCTTTAATTATACAAAAATAAATTAAACAATTAACTCTAACTAAATAATTTGTTAAAGAAAATACTTGATTAATTTTCCTTTTTCTTAATTTATCATCTTTTAAAACTTAATTAAAAATAATTAACTTATTTAATATATTCTTAAACACTAATTACTTAATTAATTAATTAATAATTACCTTAGTTAATAAATTATTAAATACTTAAAACAGGAAAATAGACACAAGGAAGAAGTTTTAAAAAAAAATAGTCTTAGGGATAGCAGGTTTACTTTTTAGAATGAAGGACATTTTTTTAGTGTGAATTGAAAATGATAGTTACAACTATCATTCTGTGATTTACACTAAAAGTGTCTTTGGGCCTAAAAAGCAAAATTCATGTCCCTAAAACTAAAATTTTCTCCAACTTTTTACTTGAGCCTAAAACACCCTACTTAAAACTTATATTTTTATTTTATTTATTTGAAATGAGTTTTCAAAGACAATCCAAAAGAAACACTTTAAAACTTGAAATAGTGAAATTTTCCGAACTGCATCTGTAGCGACTATCGCTATGAGCGCAGTTCGCTAGAATTGATTTCTAAATGAAAATCTCACTTAACTCTAGTTACCGCATGCTTAAAAAAACAATTTTAAGGGTTATGAAAACCTTAAGAAAAAGGTAAAATTTGAAAAACATTTTCGAAAAATCCAAAGCTAGAAAAAGAGCTTTTGTTTTCAAATCGAATCTCAAGTCTTTTGCGAATTTTTAAAGCGCTAGTTTTTCACAACTATTTCACAACATGCTTATTTTATTTCACAACCAATACCACCATCATATCATAAACCAATCTCACTTATCCATAAACATATTCAAAAATACTAACATATTATCCAAATCACAAATCTATACCAAACAACAAACTTTCCATCATATATCATCCAAACAACATGATATTTCAACATAAAAAACACTATAGTTTCACAGTATATAGATCATTAAAACAAATTGTTATATTTTTCAAAAATATTAGTCTTACTCACCGAGAATTTTCTAAATCAAAGCGAAATTTTGCTGGAACTTGAAAACACTTTAGAAACTTTGCAAATATGGAACTTTTAGTTGTTCAAACCCTTGAAAATGGCTCGGCCAAGTGGGTTAGGCTCAACCAAGTAGGTTGGGCTTGGCTAGTAATGTTTGGGCTTGGACATCACAGGTTTTTGGCTCAGCCATGGTGTGTTTTGGTGGATGTAGTGTTGTATTTTGGAAGATAAAGTGTTGTAGGAGATGTGGAAGTGATTTTCTGAATAAAAGAAGGGATTTTGGTAAAAACAAGTTGTTTTCCTCATTTTGGAAATTATAAAGAGGAAGCCATAGCTAAATTTTACTTAAGCTCTTAGGAATTTGAAGAAGAAGAGGGTTGTAAAAAAGAAAACATGAAGATAAATAGGTATATATAGGCTTAGGATTTAATTTAAATAATATAAGGTGTTTTATATTTAAATATACATATGCATGCATAACCATACCCTTACCTCCCCTCAAATCCATCCATACTACCCCCCTTACTTTTAAATATTTATACCATATCATGTGTACTTATGTTGGAAAATGCATATTTTTATATGTATATATACGCTTTTCTTTATAAAATAATTTCTTTTATCCTTATTTATTAATATGCTTAAGGAGAAAACATGTACATGCATATATACATGTACACAACATGTTTAAGATAGTTTGTAATGTGTGCATGTGTTTTAACATAGTATTATGATGGTTAAAACAACTTTGTAAACGATGAAAATTAATATTTCAGAAAACAATTTACGGTCACATTTTCTTTTTCTTTACGAACTATATATATTGGTAAACAAATTTTGAAAATGATTTTATCATCATTAATTATTATTTAAAATAGTTTTATTTGTCAATAAAAATCCATTTATTGATTATTTAAAATATAATTAAATATTCATTTAAATAGTGATTAAATTTTAGGTCGTTACATGTATCAAATACATAAACAATCATGATATTGTAGACAATATAACATGTATCATAGTTCTTATTGCCAATGTAGAAAGAATCTATGTTATATGTTCCGTATTAAAAAATTTAATAAGATGTCCTTGCATACCATTTTGGGAATTCCCGATATCTTTTATATTTACTATAAAGGACATCGTTTAAAATCCAATGTTGAGTATTAAAACTACTAAAAATGATTTTAACATAGTACATCATTAACAATCAATAGTATGTTGTTTACTTATTAGAAATATCTATGTACCTTATAACATTCTTTCTTATGAACACACGCTTCCTCTTCATTTGGCTGATAATCAAACTATTTGATACATCTATCAAAACACTTATACAATTTTAATGCTTTTCAGAATGATACTTTCATATTCGTTCTTGGATCATACCTAAAAACCCACAAACTCAACATCGCTTTCGCTTACTTCGAGACACTTTAGTTGTTATATGCAAGTAAACTAGTCTAAATCTATATTCAAAACTTTCTATTTCAACACTAATATACCAAACATAAGGTCACACTAGGAAATAATTTTGTGAGTAAAATGTGAACCAAGTTGAGCACATCAAATGGTGAATCTGCTACATTAATTTCAAAAATTGAAGTTAACGATAATATTCTTATCAGTACAACCCACTATATTGCAATTGCATTTATCTTTCTCATAAAGACACATTTATGGTTAGTGGATCATGTCTCCTTATATATAACTACCAAAATCATATTTTGGTAACATACTTGGAATATATTTTGGATTAGCGCATCGTACCATAATATAGAGTCAATACTCTTAAAGTTTTAATTAAATAACCGAGGATTATTTATTCTTGGCATTGACAGGAAACTCATAGTTTCTCTTTAATATACAAGAATACTCGTTAGATTAATAATGTATTTATGTTCATTTAAGTTTGGTAAATTTCATTTCATCCTTTGTAATCAGTTTTATCACTGGACTAAATTCGAATTCATTTTATACCAATAATTTCTTAAAAAAATTCCTTCGTTACGAAGTTGTTATTTCTTGAAACGATAGTTATTTCTCAATGCAATGGAACGAGCATTCATAATTTTTCTATGAATTAACCTATATTAAAACTTATTTTGCATTAGCTTGCAATATATTTATGTTTACAACATTATGTTAGTCATCTAAGGAATACGAGCTTATCATGGACATATACATGTATATCAATTACACATGTCCATGTACATGATAAATTATTGATGACTATCACGAAGTATATGAAGCCATTTTGGTATTAGTAGACTTACGATTGCATATATTTATATGTATCAATTTGAAGAGTTCATCAACTCTTATGATGCTTCCATTGTATGGGTGCATAGCCCTTAATTGTCTGAGATATAATTTAACTAGTATCATACGATTCATAATCGTATAATAAAAATTATTTCTCAAAACTATGAATTAATCCATAATTTCAAAATAATTTTAGATACTTTGGTGTTTCCCAGTGCATCACTTTTGTTATGAAAATAAATACCATATTATAGTTCTGTTTCATAACAAATATTCATAATGTTCTCATTGAAATATAACTACGTCTATTTTTTAGTCGATACCAAAAAATATTCATTGTTTCATAAATAATGTGCAGTGCATTTTATGAAAAATAAGTTCATAATTTGATGCAATCAATAAATGCTACATGGCAATCTCCCACTATTTATACTAGTACTATAATGGCATACTGAATTCAGAGGTCCATCATTCACTTAATATAGATTATTTATTTTATATACTGTAACTAGTTTATAGTGGAGAGATCTTTGATCAAATATCTTGAACTCCAGGAAATAAATATCATAGAAAACAATTTTCTGCATGAAAATACATTTAAAAATAGAAATTATATTTAGTATACCAATGTTAAGTATCAATTATTATTATTATAATTCTCGTTTCCGATGATTCTTTTAAAGCAGAAGTGACTATTCACTTTCTTCATCCCAATTAACCTAAAATCAATCCACTATTGTACATTTGTTATTCTTTATAAATGGTTTAGCCATTCAAAAGGGACCCTTACCACAATACCATAATGAGCTCTTTACAGAAATGCATTTGATTATCCATAACATTTAAGGACATCAAATATGATGCATCTTACATAAACTAATCAAATTGACATTTTAACAATTTAGTTCTTAAATCTATACTATGTTCTTGCTCTTGTGTTACCTTTAATACAATGTGATCATTTATTTTAATTAGTCAAATTGAATAATCGATCTCGCACTATGGTTTATTTACTTATCTCGAATGAACTAATTTCATTGAGATATTTTCCATTTTGAACTATGATCGTTCCTATATAAAACTTACACGGGATAGTATATGGATCAAATATTTATAGTCTTGTATTGCTTTTAGAGTTTGAAGGTCATATAATGCAGTACACGATCTCGACCAAATATACATGCAAGCGACTAAATAGTGTATATATTTAATAGTTGTAAACTCAAGCGCTTGCATGGTTGTTGAAATATTAACATGCAAGAAGCATTTATTAATAAGTATATATTATATTTTTATTTTTCAATCTTTAATTCAGTTCATTTGTATATCATAATTGATAAATGTTTTATTAATCATACTAAATGCACAAATTTATCGATGTAGATCATTGTAACGTTATATAGCATATGTTCTTACAATATTAGAAAGGTTAGATGTTATCATTTAATTTTTCTAATAAGAATCCCACTATCTTTTATGTTTCACCAAACCATAAGTCGAGACATAGAAGTCCTTTTGACTTTAATAGTGTGTGTTAGGACTTGTCTGTCTTGGAATTATAGCCTTGAGTTTTCTCGGTAAGTCGTAGCTCCACGGATGATGGATAACTCATTATTAGTTATATCACATACACTCCAAATCCATGGTATACGTACCTACCATATCGCGATGACCTAAGTATAGTATATGTACCTTGATTTTAGTTAACAAAATACATATAGTTATCTTACACCATCTATTCAATATATTAATAATACTACACATAACATCCCTATCTTGAGTTTTCTCAACAACTAAGGAGAATGCAAGTAATATATATATATATATATATATGTGTGTGTGTGTGTGTGTGTGTGTGTGTGCGGTAAACGACAACCTAATATTGAAGATTCATAATCTCTAATGTATTATGTTGAGTGATAACGACTTATGGAATAATGTGTTTCTTATGAAGTACCCTCGTGATTCAAGTATCAGACACATCTAAAATTATAATATACATACAACACATATGTATTTATCTCTTATGTCTATTTGGGTTTCTTTAATGTTCCACCTCGAGTTTATACATTCATATTGTATAAGTTTTATTATTATATAACTTTTATATTTTATATTATTTATATAACAGTCTTATATATAATATTATATAAACTAAATTTTATTAAACAAATTTTAATTAATTAACATTTTAATTAATTTAATATAACTTATATATTTGATAATTATTATATACTATATCCTTTGTAGTATAACACGCAAACCTTATATATGTATTTTTTATTTAATTAGTTAACCTTTAATTGATTAATTTAATTAATTAAACTTTATGTAATTTATTTAATTTAACAATTTTAATTAAATTATATTAATTTATAAAAATCATATTATATACTTACATGTATTATTATGATATCTTAAACATTTTTAAAATATCATGACATATATCAAAAATGGGGAATTTCACTAGAAGGACAAAATTTGTAGTCCAATTAGTTTCTAGGACACACATCCGTAGAAATTAATTTCAAGACCAAAGTCAGTAGAATAATTACTTTTGAAGACAAACTCAACAGTCCAATTACTTTCAAAGACATAATTTCAGAGGTTTATAGGCCTTGGAAACTAATTATTTTTCGTTTTGTCCTTAAAAGTAATTATTTCAGTTGTGTATCCTAAAAACTAATTGCACTTGTTTAAGAGGCCATTGTGGCTAATTTGCACTATCAAAAATGTATAATACATGTGTATATTTTTCATTAATTAACTCATTAATTAATTTTGTTAATCTTATTAATAAATTTAAATCTTTGAAATTAATTTATATTATTTTTTAACTAATTTGAAAATTTTATTATATTATAACTTTTATGATATATGTATATCTTATTTTAAATTTGACTTTTAAATTTTAAATTTTATATTCTTATTATAACCTTTTATAATATATATATATCTTATTGTAAATTTATTATACTATAAACTTTCATTATATATGTGTATCTTATTTTAAATTCAAATTCGGTCTTTTCTATTTGGGACAATTTTGGGACCCACATATATGTTCGGGACAGTCTGGTAACCATGTAGGGCAAAGTAATATATTAGATAAAACAATCTTAGACATGATCTTTCTAGACACCCTACTAACTAAGTTTAATTAGTTAACCCTAGAATGGATAATTTAGATCGCATAGGCTATTAGGCTTTGTTAGCATTGTAGGAATTGAGACAATGCATAATAGAAGTAATGGGCGAATTTCAAATTTTTTCACCATTTTGGATCTTTATTGAGCCCATGAAGTTAAATTTATTTAGAATATTTCTAAATTTATTTTAAATAAATTTTTTATTTTATTTAAATTTATAAAATGCTTATATGTATGTGTATCATACACACACATGTATGCGTTTATGTGTAACATATCAATCTGTGCATGGTATAACATACCAGTATATAAATGCAAGGATTTACGTCGCAATGGACACGTTAGCTCATCCTTTATACCAATATATTGGCCAAATGTGTGTGTGTGTGTATTTATTTATTTAATTTAATTTATATGTATTTACAAAATATTTCATATATGTATGTATGTATATAACTCATATTTTGTTTAAATAATTATACACACACACACACATGTATTAAAGTCAAAAATAATATATGAATGTACATGCAAAAACTTATATTTATATATAATACTTATAATGTTTATGCATAAATAATAGTAAAACAAATAATATATATTTATATATTAACATTTTAAACTTAAAAAATATTTTAAGTATAAAAATACCAGATCATGAGCATAGCAACATTTTTTTTAATTTTTAGATAAATTAAAATAAGTATCCATGTGGATATTTATTAAAAATTTAGAAACATTATTTTCGAAACTTATTTTGAATTTTGAATGTATATTAAATTTTGAAATATATTTTGTAATTTTTAATATTAATATATGTTTTAAAATTAAAAACAATTTTATATCTAATTTTTACTTTCAGTCTATATTTAAATAATTTTAAAATAAAAAATGTTTGTTAGTTTTGTCAAGAGTAAGTTTGGTTGTGAATTGTTTATAAAATATAAACATAACTTTATGATATATATTACTATAATTGAATTATATACATACATTTATTTAAATAATGTTAAAAATTATATATATATATATATATATACACATATAATTTTTTATTTCTTCCATAAATAATATACCTTTAAAACTTTGTATATAAAATTATATAACTATATTTTATATAAGTATGATTAGTATTAAATTTATACACTATGTATACATATTTAAGTTAATTAAAATAAAAAATGTTTATTTTATTATTAGTCATGCTGCATGTAGGCAATATATGCCTAAAAAGTTTATTATTGAACAACCAATTCAATAGTGATATTATATATGTATATCGAAACCATCACCTAACTAGCAATATATATAATATAGACATTATATCTAGATAATAATAATCATATATTGGTTAGAAAAGCACTGCAGTCCCAATGTTCGAAAGGATGAAATTTGCTCCTCAAACTGTTTTCCAACCTAGTAGATTGATAGTCCCAGAATTGTTGACCACTAGCTATTGAATAACACTTTATTTGAACTTGAATTGATAGAGGAGGAGTATGGATCGTCCAAAAATAGGGTAAGATGGTGGCTTCAAAAAGGTTATGGCAGAGATGCTTATATAGAGGAGAATTTAGAGATAAATTAGGATTTAGATGCCCCTTTATCTCTTACCCATTCTCTTCCATCCCAGCCATCCAAACCAAAATACTCTAACAAGTCAACATATAGCCACATATAAACCTATTATAGCCGAATATGACTTGCCCATATATGGGCCTTAAACCCATTTGAAGCCTGTAGGAAATATTTTACATTTAAATCCAATACAAATGCTCATCGGTATCATATATTTATTAATATATTTATAACTTTTATAAATACATTTCAAAGTATTTTTTCATCAAATAAAATAAAATTTTATAATTAATCTTTCATAAATAATAATTAATTTAATTTATTTATAACAATTACAAATTTATTAAATCATTTAGTCAAAGGAGTATTCATCGTTTTGGTTGTGTGACTCGTTAGATGTAAATTTGCTCAGCGATTAATATCGAACTATTTAAATATTAACATTCAATTGTCACTTAGTAGGTGGTGTGATATTTCGGCTAAATTTATCGCTTACATGGTTTTAGTAAAATTCAATTTTACTTTATTAAGCATTTTCCGGTTATGAATTTTATTTACACTAATCCACTCTGTCAAAACTACTTCACTTTGGACTTATGGAATTTGGTAATGGTCAAAATTACGATATCATCCATATTCAATTCTATAATCCAAACACAAAGTCCTTGGTTCATTGATTATTACTATTATTAACCGAAATGCTCTAGCTAAAGACTTTTACTTTGAGTTGACATCAATTGGCCATGATGCTAACCTCATATGATTAAGGAGACAAATCCTCTCTTAAATAGTGTTTCACTTCTAATGCTTCCACTTGACCAACTATAGTCATTCGATTGATGTCATGCTATGATTTAACTTTTATCAAAGCGAAGCTTCCATATAAAACATAGTAATATTCTTAAGTCAAGAGAACTTTGTAAATTTGTTACATCGATATTTTCCTTTTGATCTTAGTTGTATTAACCAATAGAAAACTATCGAATGAGTCATTACATATTTATCCAATAGTTATCAGTATGTAACCCTTTAATGCCCTGTAACAGCCATGAGTGATACACTGCCCAATATTTGGAGAGTGTTGCATACTCTAGTCTCAGCAAATGTATTAATACCTAGTCTTGATACATCTTGGCTAGGAATATTTAAAATGATATATTTATTTTCTTTTTGATAAATTACCCACTGTAACAAACTTTGTAACTACTATCACAAAACATACCATTTATGGATTTTCTATTAAATATACTTTTAATTTAACTAATTAATATAATATATTATATGTAACAATCAGGTATTTTCAACCATTCGCATCCATATATGTCGGACTTGAATTGCTCAAAATACCACGTTGTAAATAAAATTTGGCCAATCTCAGAATATACAGTAAATAAAATCGCAGATCACAGACGTAGAGTAATAATAGTGCAGCGGAAGTAAAAACAAATAGTAGTTCACGAAGATACTATGTAATATATCATGAGTTACATAAGATACAACAGAAGAAATAAAGTACAAAAGAAGTCTCAAGATAATAACCAAGTACAAAATGAATACAACACTGGGATCAACAGGATACCTGGAAGTGAAACAGATAAAACAGGACAAGCAGATAATCTCCAGAAAGTGGAAATCCAAATCTATGAATACTCAGGCTGACCCGAGCGTAAATAAAAATACAAACACTCGAGTCAGGACATACATACTTATACAATGTAAACCACCTCAAGTGAACTGTAGTAAAAGTACAAGTAACTTAAAGGATGCTTGGGACCGCCCATCCTCTAAGGATCCGTTAAACTATTTACTATATAGTATATTGCGCTATTATAATAATGTCTAACAGTAAAATAAACATACTTTTAAATAGCGTTAAGGCTTTACATTTTCCGCCTTAACACAAATAATGCCAATAGTCTATACAAAACCTGCATATCTCCTCATCGGGAGACTACGAGAAGATACTGCATAGGTACGACACAAATAGAAACTCGTAATAAAGGCTCGATGTGGTAGGTGACACGGCACACAAGGCAATGCCAGGGTAGATATACTAATTACGACACTCGGGCTGGTGGTAACGCAGCAGCCACATACGCCAACCTCGGAACACATTCCCAAAATCGGAGAGGCGCCTAAACAATCACAAAAGCAATATAATGGTATCGAAGAAATGCGTCCGACCAGAGGAGCTACCCCTTTTGGCCCGAGACCGCTCCAGTTTTTGCCACCGTATGCCAACTCAAGGGAGTTGGGTCCACGTAATATACCTTAAGAACGTCGCCACCATCCTACTTCATTCTGGAATCTCCACCGCATACACGGTTGTCAAAGTGGTTTTCGGTATCAACAGAGAGTATGCCCATATCTGATCCCGGTCTCTTTGCCAACCAATCGTTATTATAACCCGTGGTTATAAATTTAAAATAATATTTTATACTTCAAAATAAAATATCATTTCAATCCAAATCTTTATCAAAATAAAGATTAAATCATTTCCAAACCATTTCAATATATCAACAAACCATATCTTTTAAATTCAAATATTTATTAAAATAAATATCAAGTCATTTCCAACCATTTAAATACATTAAATTATCATATCCTTTCAAAACTTCCTTTCAAATCATTTTAATACAGTAAAATATCATGTCCTTTCAAAACTTCATTTCAAATCCTTTTAATATCAAAATATCATATCTTTCAAAACGTCATTTCAAATCATTAATATCAAACTATCATATCTTTCAAAACTTCATTTTCAAATCATTATATAAGTTCAAATCCAAATATTCAACTTTAAATACCTTTTAAATTCAAAGATATCATTCATTTATTATCATTCCAAATCACCTTTTAAATAGCTTATATTTCAATCAAAATAATTCATTTAAACCGCTTAAAAGTGAAGTTTATATACTTTTAAATCAAGTATTCAATTTCTAAAGTTTAAACCATTCTGGGTTCATTTACTAAGTTAAAACCATAAACATTGAAAATTTCAACCTTTCACGGCATTCAGAAAAAGCTGTTGTAAGTTATATTTGAAAACATTTCAATTTAAACAATTTAAACATTATAGAAAAATCATATTTTAACATTCAAAGATGTTCATTAAAATACTCTTTTAATTTATGATTTTTTATAAAGCAAACCATTACAGAAAAATTCAAATTTTTCAATAATTTCACTTAACAAATTCAATTGTACAATTATCCCATTTTTACATTTGATACCATATTAACACTTACATTTTCAAATTTCCATTTCACAAATTAAACTAAATTTCTAATTTGTTTAATTAACTTAAACTTTTAAACAAAACCAAATTCCACATTTCCAAATTAAGTTGTATTTTAGAATTTCACTTTTAAGCATTCATTTACTTAACCATTTTAATTCATAGAAAAATCAATAATACTTAATTAAATAATTTAAATTTAAATTTAAATCAAATTATCATAAATCCTTTATTTAAAACACTTTAAAATCTATTTAAATCAAATTATCATAAATTTACATTTTAAACCACTTAAAATTTTATTTATATAACTTAAATGTCATTTTAAAAGCCAAAGTCCAAATTCCAGATTTAAGTTATACTTCAAAAATTCAATTTAATCATTTAACTATTCAACATTTTTAACTTATATAAAAATCAAAATTTCTTTATCTAAACATTAAATTCCAATTTAAATCAAATTTTCATAAATTTACACTTTTAAGAATATTTAAAAATATTCAAAATACTTTATAAAATAACCACGGGCATGTATATAGTTTTCTAACCTAGGTCAAGTGATACGGATATATATCATTTCAATCCGCGGTTTACAAAGAAAATCCGGGTTCTATCATTTCGAAGCCGTAGTATCGAGTAAAATAAAATAAATAAAAGCCATTCAGGCCTATCATTTCATCCCATAACGATTTTTCCCTATTCTAAAGTCCGTTCGGGTATGTATCATTTCAACGCACAGTGAACCTAATCTACAGGAAACTTGCAGTGTGATAAATAGATATAAATGAACAGTTAACAACATATACAAATAACATATGATATGATATGAAATTTAATAGGTTGAACATCAAATATAAATAATCACATGGCAGGTATAACATCATATATTTTTCTACACATTCAGTTGTTGTTGTTTCACAACTACATAAGTATAAATGTCGTGTGAGCTTTGCTCACCTTTATAGCTAGAGATTGCAATACAAATGACACAACGGAATCAAAAACACAATGATAAGGCTACAGGTTTGAGTGGAGAGCGAGATCTAAGCCATAGATCTTATGTTACAACCCAAAACAAAACAAATAAATTTATAAATTTCAACACAACATTGAAATGAAATAACTTTGGAATGAAAACAAATATGAATGCAATGACTTTTGCCTTGCTTTCCACAACTCTTTGCACAGACTAGGGGTGATATGGCTCAGCCATAACATGGTTTTGGTTCAGGTTTGGATCTAAAAGTCATGGCTACAAGGAATAGGAAGTGGTGGAGGAGTTATAATGGAAAGTAGGTAAAAGGCAAGGCTAAAAGAAGGTTTGGTTCAATCATAGGCTCGACCTAAGGCACACTTGGGCTCGGCCAGAGGCAAGTACAGATCTGGACAGAGGTTTAGGTGGTGAGTAATAGTGGTAGCAAGGTGGCGGCGGCGGCTAGAGGTGGTGGCCAAGGTGATGGGTGAAGGTATGTTGCAACTAGTGGTGGCTATGCATGTTTAAAGGCATTTAGCAATTATTTTGTGGAGTTTCATCATATGGTGGTGCACGGCTGAGTCAAATCAGAGGTGTAGATGGTTTATGGTGAAGAGGAGGAGGTGGTGGAGGTGATGGCCAAGGCTAGCTAGTGGTGGCCGAGCAAACAAGCTAGAGAAATCATGGCAAAACATAAGAAAACAATGGAAAAAGAAGAGAAAAAGAAGAGGAAAAGAGGAGCCGTTACCCAAACCTTTCTAGCCATGAAAAATGAAGTGGAGGGGTAATGTTTCACGTGAAATGAATTGAGAAACTCACGGATAAGCATAAGCTAGTGTACGGCCAAGCAAAGCAAGTGAAAAGACAAGAAAATGAAAGGACTAGCAAATGAAAGGTCTTAAGTTAAAAGCTTTTTTAAACTCTTCACATTTCCTTTTCTTTAATTCAATTAAAACAAAAATAAAATCATAAATTAACTTTAAATACCGAAAAAAAGTAATATAAAATTAAAATAAATAATAATTTTAAAGAAGATGGAAAAAGAGTTAAATAAATTGCTTAAAATTAAATAGGGTTCAAAAATTACAATTAAAACATCACTGGCTTTGGAAAAATATCTACTTCATTTTAAAAATATTCTAAAGAAAAATTTTGAAATAAAATAATTTTTTAAACATATCAAAGTGAAATAAATAATTAAATTTAGAGGAAATAGAAAAATAATTAAAGAAATTGTTTAAAAAATGGAAACAGTACATGAGAATTACAAATAAAATACCACTAGCCTTAGAAAATTTCTATTTCACTTTAAAAAAATAAAAAGTAAAATAAATAAATAAATAAGGAACAAAATAAAGTGGGAGTGAGAATAAAATAATGACTCGAGAAAATAGAAAAATAAGTAAAGAATTTCTTTAATTAATTGAAACCGGAAATTAGAAACTTTAAACAAAAATAAAACTGACACTGGAAAATGTCAATTACACTTTCAAAAATGTTTTAAAACCAAAATATATACAATACATTTTATTTACCTATCTAAACATAAATTAGAACATTACATGACCAAATAAAATATTATTTACATTATTTAAAATAAACAATTTTATTAAATACAACAAATTTAACACAATAGTTAAAAAGGCATAACTTTCACATTATAAATCAGATTTCAACGAAACAAAAAGCGGTGTTCTTAAAATTTTATTTACTTTCATAATAAAAGATAAAAATTCAAACTTACAAATTTTAAATTTGAAAGTCAAAATTGACTATATTGATAAAAATGCACTTTTTTGGAAAATATTCTTTTTAATCATGTTTGGAATTCTAATTCATATCAAAATCAATATTTATATTTAAAATAAAAAAATTATTTAATTTAAATAAATAAAATAAAGTTAAATAAAAATTCAATTAAAATAATTACAAAATACAGGGTTGTTACATTATATCAAGTATATAATAGAAAAAACTCCATTTATTTTGAATAAGATTGGTTATCGAGTTAGATATATTTATAAAATTGCATAATTACCTTAGGGCATTCCATTAACTCTATCAATCTTAACTTATAATACGCTTCAGCCTTCGAAAGTTACCTTTTCCAATTTCTAACACCTTACCAAGAAGTAAATAGTCCTCAGCAAAAACTATATCTGATCTCATCTAGGAAGCCTATCTTGGTTTAACTTTAGTGACTTACGATATTAACTTCTTTGAATTCTGAAATCTATTCCTCTTTCTATAATTCCTCCTTTAACAATTGATAACAGTCCATACTTAAGTCTTGTTACTTAGGTTTCAATTTAATACTCTCAATTCGTCTCTACTGCTCTTAGTATAGGTTATGAACCACCCTCTACATGTTTGACACTCACTTTACCCGAATTAACTTCTAATTTATTTGACCTAGTTCTTTCTGATCGATATTAAGTACTTTCTTGACACATTTCAGCTCCCAATTATAACCCTTCGACCAAGCATAATTAATTTCGTAAATTTCTTATATTATTTCTTGAATATCTTAAAAAAATTATTTGTATTTTCTTTTACGAAACTACTCAAACTCCCTTTTTCTACCCATTTTCTATAATATATGACTCCCAAATAATCCATGTCAATTCATTTACTTAATGGAAAAATTCCAAATCAAAACCCCCCTTTAAGCAGTCAACTAGAAAAATAACCAAGCAGAAATCTGGAGTATAACTGCTAAGCTTAGATATCAAACTAAATCGCAAAGTGGAGTTATAACACTTACCAAGTGATTTGAAAATACCAAATCACTTCAATTATGAGGCCAAAGTCCAACGTGCACACAAAAGCATGGACCGGTACCGATCCATGAACAAGGATCATTTCCAATCCCCAATATTGCCCTGAATCCATTAACGATTCACATAACGTAAAGTCAAGGTGCTTCCAATGCATTACATGTCATAGGAGATGGTTTGTTCGCTAGAAACAACCTAAATGCTTGCTAGATTAAACCGGATGCTATCAACCAACATTCAAACCAAGAAATCCTATCACATTTAAGCTCATATCGACATAATTTGATACTAAGGGTTGAGAGGCAAGACATGCGAAAAACATTGAAGAGTCGAAGAAAGTTTTCCAACCAATCACTTGGATCGGTATCGGTTAATGTCCAACGATCAATACCAAACCCTGAAACTTAATGATTTGGCCACGATCTTCCTAGTATCTCTCTTCCTAGACGTATGGCTCGTGGGTGTGAACGTGATCGAGATGATTTTGGTAACCTACAAATGTAAATAGATGGGTAGGATGATGTTTTGAAGGATCCTTTTCCGTTGTTTATGAATTTACATATTCCTCTTGTAACTTCTGAGATCATCACCAATCCATAAGAATGGCTCTTGTAAATAGCAATCAAACCAACAATAAAGTTAAGTGGAAATAGAAGATGATCAACCGGATCACTATAAAGCTTGTGTGTCTTATTATTTCTCATTTTAATTTACTTTCATCACTTAGTTCTCTACTTTCATTCTTTGGATTTTTTGCCATTTTCTAGTATAAACATTATGGTGCTTTCATTGATAGACTTGGATTTTCTAACTTGAGACGTGAAACTGGAGAAGATAATGAGATCATTAACTAGGAAAACTACAGTCGCAGGAAGCCAACAAGGACATGGGGGCAGCTAGGAAGTGTCTTCGTGATCTAACTTCATTCCGTCTACGTAACCGGAGAAGAGATGGAGATGATGTTGATAGAAATGCAGGACAAAATTATTGCCCATTAGGAAGAGATGATGGAGGGATTCTTTAAAGGAGTGAAACATCGAACAATGATTGGAATAGCTGAAAACCAGAACCGAAGGCCAGAAGGTAGGAAAAACATAGTTGGTATTGAAGTGGATTAGGTCGGAGCATACCCCCACTGAATCATCTCAGATCAGTATTGATCCAAGGAAACGAACAAGTATCAATCTTAGAATCCATAAGAGCAATGTTGACTCGAATCCAAGACTTGGAGATGCTCATTTGAGGAAAGATACTGAACATCAAAACATGAATCAAAATGCAAACGTACTACTGGAGGAGTACATGCAAGACGTTCCCCATAGGAATGGGGGAAAGAACAAAAATGTGGAGCGAAGAACTCTGCTAGACGATGATGACAGAATTATCGAGATAGCGAGGCAAGCATAGAGAAGTAATCCACTGGACTATAGCTTGGAACATATGACTAGAATATTATTCGCACCTAACATCTGGTATGCAAGAAATCCAACTGATTTCAAGTAGCTAACATTGGAAATGTATGAAAAAAATCTGATCCAACGATTCATTTAATGAGATACATCTGATATATGGAGGTGTTAGGTGCATCTAAAGAAGTAATGGAATGATATTTCCATTTATATATGATAGACTTGGCAGTAATGTGGTTTAGATAGCTTGAGAATGATTCCATCGGCACGTAGACTCAGTAAGTGAATAAATTCATGGGGCAATTGTAAGTTCACATTTCAGGACAAAAAAATGCGATGACGCTATCAAGCATGAAGCAAAGGGCCAAAGAGACCTTAAGGAATTATTTGACTAGGTTTAATGTAGTAGCCGCTGTAGTTCATAAGCCGGCTCCATCTGTGGTTCTAATGGCGGAGGTTTTAGGAGTGCTAGTAAGACCGATTTTAAGGTTGCTTTGGAAAGAGATCCAACGACGGACTTCTCGGAATTTTATTATGAGGCTAAACAATACTTGCCTCAAGAGGATGCTGAAGCTAGAAAGGTGGATGTTAATGCTGTGGATACCGGAGGGCAATTCGGAGTAGAATTTGGAAAAGATAAAGGAAAACAATGATAGCTTTGGAGGACCAAAGTGACGGAGAAGGAAACCGAAATTTTCTTCCTACATGGAACTAAATGAAGCCTAGAAGATGATTTATCTTGACACCAACGGGCATGTCCCCTATCGATAACTAATGAAGAGAAAACCCATCGAATGGGAAAGGAGAACGGGAAGGTATTGACTATTCCATGAGGTGGATGAGCATGAAATCAATGATTGGAGGCATGTTCGTGGCCTAAATTAGGAATAGGTTAGTATTATCCAGTTGCGACAGTAAATGAGAAACCAAGCTGCGGTGATTGAACAAGAGTAGCCGTCATCTGTAACAAATGAAAACAGCCTTGGATCTAGGTGAAGGATAGTTATCTCATGATCAGGATGGTAGGGAACTGGGTTCGTTTCCTATACTTTGCTTTTAGTTTTCAATAAGCGATGCGTTAACACAGTCGTGCCACTCACTCGTGTATGGGACCTCGATCAGTCTCTAGGTACGATCTAAGTTGAATATTGGGCTGTAATACCTGAATTGATGCTATAATGTTTGCTTAATTAAATCTGAATTCTATTAATGCTAGATTCTAAAAATCAGATGAACATGATAATTGATATTGATTTTGAATCATCAATAGAATTTGGTAACCCCATGATATTAATTAAAAAATAGATTAAATACCTTTGTCCCGACCGGAGAGATGGGATGACAAACTGTAAGGTATAAGTTCTCTTGTCGGAGAGCAGGTGGATTGGACTTTTACGAGAGAAAGTACCTTCATTGGAGAGTGATCAGATTGGCCCTGCATGGACGTTGTGCTAACTTGTTGAAGTGTGAGTGGATTAGACTCAGCAAGGATCTAGAGGGATTGATCCATAGTTCAAATGCCGAATGATCCAGAGAGAATAATGATTAAATTAACGATCCAGAGAGAATGATGATAAAATTAGTGATCCAGAGATATCAAAGATTTGATTATCTATTCGAAGAGATCAAGGATTGGATTAATAATCTGGAGAGATCGAGGATTAGATTAATGATATGGAGAGATCGGAGAATGGACTAACGGTTCGGAGATCGATGATTGGACTGTCGACTCAGAGAGATCAGAAGCTAACCTAGATATTGATGATGCTATTCGAAGATTAGTCTTTGGATTTGAATGCCACCTAACTTTGAAACAACTTGATATCGATTATCTAATTAACTCACTGTTTTGATTCGACTGGACGTTCTTGTAATGGGATACTATATGACTTTAAACAATGTTCCAACCAGTGACTATGAGCTTATGCAATTATTGACCTTTCATTAGTCGACATATGGTTCATACGTTGTGCCTTAGAATTCATATGAACATGGATAATGCTAATTTATATGATTATTAACTCCCGGATGAACACGGGACGATCCTGATTTATGATATGACATGTGATATAATGATTCTAGAAGAACACAAAACGATAATTATTCATGACTAACCAATAGGCAAGGACACGAGTACTTAGCCATTATGGTCTAAAACGACCTTGTTTTAAAGGTGAATCCGAATAAACTGGATGATTTTCCATAATTTAATCATTTGATGACCAAAAATTTAACTATCCATGATTCATTGATTTTGATTTTTGTTCTCGATTCAAAGCATGTCTTGTTAAAAGAAGATACACTTTATGAGGAAAAATGTAATGCAGCCTTTGGACCAAGCCTTATTTGGATGATTCAAATCGGTGATGCAGAAAATAACCAAGCAAAAATCCAAAGTTATAATTGCGAATTTTAAATATCGAAGAAAATCCCAAAGTGGAGTTATAGTAGTTACGAAGTGACTTCAAATTATCGACTCGCATCAGCCATGAGGCCAAACTCCAGCATGCATGCAAAGGCATGGATTGGTATTGATCCATAATTAGGGGCCGGTACTGATCCCCTTGTCAACGATTCACACAACATGAAGTCAAGCCGCTTCCAAGTCATTACATGTCATAAGAGATGGTTCGTTGGCCAGAAACAAACCCAAACGCTTGTTAGACAAACTGGATGCTATCAACCAACATTCAAACCAAGGAATCTAGTTGCATTCAAGCTCATATCAACACAACTTGATACTAAGGGATGAGTGTCAAGACATATAAATAACATTGAAGAGTCGAAGAAAGTTTTCCAACTAATCACTTGGATAAGTACCAATCCTTGTCCATGGATCAGTACCGATCCCTAAAACTTGATGACATGATGACGATCTTCTTAGCATCTCTCTTCCTCTACATAGGGAACGTGGTGGAGATTCGGTAACCTGCAGCTCTAATTAGAGGGGTAGGTGATGTTCGGAAGGATTTTTTAATTGTTTGTGAATTTACATATTCCTCTTGTAACTTCAGAGATCATCACTGATCCATAGGAACAGCTCTTGTAAACAAAAATTAAATCAACGATAAAGTTAAGTGGACATAGGTGATGATCAGTCGTACCACTATAACGTTTGTATGTCTTGTTATTTCTCATTTTAATTTAATTTATTCACTTAATTCTCTACTTTCATTCACTGGGAGTTTGTGCCATTTTCTAATATAAATACCTATATTTCATAGTTGATTGATATTGCAAGTTGATCTTCTTCTTTTCCTCCTCGTCCTTGTTTAGGCCACATCACCATTAATGAGCTTCAAAGCTCCTGTTTTAGTTTCTAGTGTAAAATGAAATAAAAAAAAAGAAAAGTGGTTATCTTTATTCCAATCGATAATTAGGCCACCAACTCATTCCATTTTTTTTCATTTAATTTTATTTAATTAAGTTTTATTTTAAAACAAATATTGATAAGTAAATGTACATCTGTATTACATTATATTACTCAAATTCATAATTCAATCATTTAAACCTTTATTCACCTAGTCAACCATGAATTAATTAATTATTAAATTATAGACTATTAAAAATCATGTCAAAGAGTTTGAAATTTCTATTTTGAAGTATACAAGAAGGTCAATGGAGTATGCATGATTTTCACAAACAATATTCAAGGTGCATATGCTACTGGGTTTGTTGCATTCTCGCCCACTGCTACACTGATTGAAGAAGCACATCAACCTCCTCCATAAGCCCATATTATCCAAGCATCTATCGATCAAACCTGGACATTTGATGCAACGTACAACAATCTAAAAGATGTTCGGATATATACAACCTACCCAGCTTTCTTCCTACCGTATCTTCTATGTTAGGGGTAGATCTTGGATTGTCTTCTAGAAACAAAAATTGTACTATAAAGGCCTAAAAACGTCGAGATGATATCTAAGAAAGTGTGAATAGTCTTTTTCATGTGATGTATGAGTGAAAAATGGAGAAATCTCGATCGAAAAACGAAATCTCAAGCACTACTACAAGTCCAAATCCAAGGATCAATACAAACAGTGAAAATTCACTAGGTCATCTTTCGCATATATCACCCTAGCTAGTCATGTGAAGATGATTGGACAAATTCGTGTTGATGAAACATTAACATTTTCGATATAAAAGGAGAAAAGAGAACTATTCACTGTTTTATTTTGAACGATGAAATTACACAAAGCTGATTAAAAATTGAGATAGAGCAGACGAGACATAACATTTAATACCAACAATATTTGATCAAAAAATCCGCTCATAATCATGGACTTTGTATATTTTTCACGTATTCCTTTTATGTCTTTTATATTATTTTTCCATCTTCGGTGGACCAATTTATTAGTAAATATAGCTATTTTTATTTTGAATTTTCACATTAATTTATAATTAATATCAATTATTATGATATATTCAAAAATTATTAAAATAATCTAAAGTAAATAAATATAAAAATCCATACAAACAATCATTCCAATTCATTCCCCTGCTCGCAACACCAAAACACATTCCTCTATCATTGAATTTCCCTATATATGCCTATTCGCATGAAAATTGGTCATAAACACTCAATATATTTTATGTAGAGAAATAAAGTGAAAAACTAAAATTAAAACAAAGGAAATGAGAAAAAAACAAGAACACGTAGATGGTTTGGCATTGATTTCCTACGTCCACAGTGATGAAATTCTTTATTAATCACTTGTTTTTCTATGTACAGGGGGATCAGATGGGATTGATCCTTGATTATAATGGAGTATAAGTAAAACAATAGCATAAAGATCTCTAAAATATCCAACGAACTCTATATTTGTAGGTGTAGATGACCAAATGTCTTCTTGAAAATTCATCGTTAGATTCTCATGAATTAGACGAGGTCATCCAGAAAATTTCATGTCCAATTCCCAAAGATAGACTATTGGCACTGATCGCCCTAGATGGTCATATGGCATCGTGCGATCGGTCTGGTGGGTACCCCTCCATTCTATTTTCATGTTTCCAAAATTGTTTGCATAGTTGCCTTCATATTTTTAGAGATACTGATTACTTCCTGTTGAGTTGAACTATTAATTCAAGTTGTTCATAGCCATAGTGATATGATCTGATCCCCTACATAGGAGAAGGGAAAGGTACTGATCCCCTGCCAAGTGGAGGCGTCAATTCATATTTAGAACATTACAAGGAGTCTATCTCTTTATCTTGATTGCTCATTGGTTCGTACCATTGTCTATGCTTGATCTTTGGACTCCATGATCACCTCTTTAGGCTGCTTGCCTTGTCTATCATCGAATCTAACTTATCCAATCAGTTTGGATATATCCGGGTCAAAAGGTCGGATAACACTTGTCCCCCAAAGTTCTTTTTGTTTTAAACATGACGCACTTTGGATCGAAGCAAGTTAGAGTCATTGAAACGGATTCCATTCAGTTTCATGAACAGTCGTTATCCTTCTATCGAGTTGTCTTTTCAAAGATTCGTATCTCTCTCTATTTGTTGTGACACTCGATCGATATCTATCGGTATAAAACCGGGATGTAATCCTTAGTCTATATACTTGACTCCATTGATCTTGTCGATCGAGTAAGTAGGCCTCAGTTATTTAAATTAGTTCTCTCTAAGGAGTTATCAAGTAATATTTCAATTTCTATCGATGAGTGTTGGGTATGTACATGTGCACATCCATGAACACACTTCACTATTGGCTAAGGAACATGTTTACACGTTTATAGGTTGTCGCTAATTCTTCATAGTTCAAACACAATTGCAATAGTAGGTACTCATTTTTTAAAATGAAATAGGGGATCAGTACAAGAGATAGGTCGATCCCTTTATTTGGAAACATAGTCGCCTTAGGCTCTAATACAGTAGGCCGCATTTGCGTATAAGCTAAATGACTTATCTTAATCTCCTCACCTGTTTCATTTATCTTGCAATTGAACCAATCCACATTCCCTTGCTTCAACCATTACCGATCTTCGAGTTTGACACTTCCATCATATCTTCCTTCAATCCATCCCCTCACTTACACATTTCCATCTTCCATCTTACTAGAAGCCTTCATCATTACCCTAAATCAAATCTGCACCCGATTTTGCTAACTCAATTTTGGATCCAAATTATAACCCGCATTATTCTCGTCCTCTTCAAATCGATTCGACTATTTTTATTACATTTGTACTTAATTTTACATATATAGGTGGGTTTTGGACTAGTGTGCGATGTAAGGATTGTATTGTGAAAAAACGATGGGATTATTCATGTTGGTGGCCGTATAGGAGAAGGATAGTGTGAGTCAAGGAGGGCTGAAATGGATTAGGGATTGGTTGCAGGCATGGTTGAGTAGTGAATGACGTTTGAATCGGTTGGCGTATGTGATCATCTTAACGTCGAAATACACAAGCATGGGGATAGGTTGACATGGAAATTGAAACAGATGGAGTGAAATGATGAAAAGCGATCGATGATGTTACATGATTGGTTATAATTATTTGGAGTTGGTATAGGTTGAAATATGGCGGGATTGGTCGTTCGTTGAAATGAGAGATCGATGTGATTTAGAGTGGGGAATCGATTATATGCGTATGGAGTTTGAAATGGCACAGGGGAACACTGCCTAAGTGAAGGATCGGGTATGATCACTTTGCCTAGGTTACTTAGTCATTTTTCCATTCGCTTCGAGCACAATTAAACTTTAGGACTTAACAATATGAACTTGTTTGCATGAATGAAACCAAACCCTTATTTAGGAGCATGAACGTGTAAAGCAAACTTGGACAAAAACATTTTCGAACTTTGACACTTGCATAAGATCTCAAACTTGAACTTGAATACGCCTGATATGGACTTGAATAAACTTAAATGAAATGATTGTACTCTGTTATGCTAATAACTAAACCGAAAGCTTATATGAAATCCACAACCGTCGACGTGAAAACTAGTTAGGACGATCAGCGATATTGGTTATTTCAATCGAATCCCAAAGTCTTATCACAGTTTTCGCTTAATCTTGGATGGTTTATTACTGCACAACACTATATCATACCGCACTAGTTTACACTTTACACAAGGGAAACGAGTTACTTTATCTAACAGTGACTATCTACTAAGTTTGATAACTATGGGTTCTAGATGCTCATAGCATTTAGCTTCTATGTATACAAAACATATTGCTTTGCACGGCGATTCTAATACTAAGTCAAGCTTCACTACAATATCTGCTCGACACGCTCCGGCAATCAATTAGAACATGCCAAAATTTCTCAACAAGTGCTTGAAATTCCTATGAACCTAGAGCAGAAGATGAACTAGCTCTTACATTTTAGAAGATGCTATATTTTTAGAAGATCTGAAATACTTCGTGGCTACGAGAGTCGATGAGGCTTCTCTCCAAAGACTTTGCATTAAAAAAAAAATTCTATACGAGGATGTACGAGTCCCGTCTTGTAATGACAGATTTCACTCACCTTTGGAAGGATATACTTCTAGAAACAAGTGCTAGGCAGGATATGTTTCGCCTTTTAATCCATTCATTCGGAAGATGCTATATCATTTGAGATTGGCTCCGGCCTAGTTGCATCCGAACAACTATGCATTTCTTCACTATACATATACGATATTCCTTGAATTCTTAAATCGTGAACCAACTTCGGAGGACATTAGATTCATCTTCAATTTCAAGGGACAAAAGAGAAGTCTTTCACGTATGTTTCTTGAGTCAACCAGTAATTATCAAATCATGACTGGTGCTTGAAATAAACTAAGTGCTTTCAAGAATGAGTGGTTTTATGTACGTTGTCCACCTGGCTTCCCATGACGATAGCTAGAACAATGTGTGTCATATTACTCAATCTTGAGTATGTCTATTCAATTCGTACTTCAAACTGAGCACTTCTTTGAATCTTGTAGGTAACTATCCATGTCTAATCGGTGATAGATAGTCAAAGGGAGTCGCTGAGCTTAAGAGTATACCTCTAAAAGATAGAGATGTAAGATCTCTTATTATCAATGAGTGCCTCTTTGCCTTCGACTTGCTAGAAGAGGGCCATAATATCGAGTTAATAAAGAATGTTGATGATGAAGTGAGAGGGAGAAGAGGCACTGCTCGGTAGGGATGTGGTGAGATTAATCATATCGTGCTCCTAGTTGACGAGGCTTAGGATGTCATCAAAGAAGGCAATGCTAATGAGCCCGATAATGTCGATGCAAGTTCAAGCCATGAGCTTGCAGTCGAATCCCCTCAAGAAATATAGCTTCCCGCCCTAGAGAAGCAAAGAATAAAGAAGCCCGTTTACAAGCTTTGTAGAGGACAAGTTGCCAAGTAGCCCAAGGCAACGACTACTGCCATAGATCAGTCTACTTCCTTGCCTCTAGAAAATTTATTCGAGGGATTGTAGGATGTCCTGATACAAGAGGATGCTAAGAGTTATGATTTTCACACATCAGCCTCGGAGGGTCCAATTCACCCATCCGAGTCGGTGCTGACATTCCTCCCACTAGCATGTGGGAGTTCACTCCGACTAATAAAGCTCTAGTATCTAGTTGATTAGGGGGACACTAGGACCCTCACAATCATGTGCACTGCATTACACGGCACATATCCATCTTTAATTCTTGGGATGCTGACACATCATTCTTTTGTTTGTAGGTTCCATTGGACGCACTCACAACAACGATCATTTGAAGAAGTCGACATACTCTCAGCCATCTTATTCCTAGTCCATTTGAGGTCCGAACTGCGGTCGATAGCCTGGCCAGGAAAGAGAAGGCATGACAGAAGGGAGGACTGGGACAAAAGTAATCAATCCAAGGATTCGTCATCAAGGCACAAGTCAAGGTGCCAGTCTTCTCATCATAAGGGAGTCGATCCATACCCCACCATTTATTGTAGCAGCAAGTCATTACCTCATGCTCTTAGTTCAGCTACACGACCGGAGCAACGTTCGAGTTCTTTCAGCACTTGGTGATCATCTAAGCGCTAGACTGGCACTGGCAGTCTTGATACATCTTCCCATAGGCATGGCAAATGATCCCTCTTAGCTCCAACTGCTCTCAATGCCACTTCTATAGAAAATATAACCAAGCTCGAAGGAATATTTCCTAAGTTATGTTTTGATGAGTTCAAATTTACTCCTGCTTTGTGTCCTATTCCTCTAGAGGCCAAGGACACGGTGCTATCTTATGTCAATGATGTCTACATCCAACATGGCACAATTCAACAAGTGGCTGAGAAAATTTCCGAAGTGTCAATGGAAATAAAATATGAGACTAATCACATAACTATAAAAGCTATTCACAATAAAGACTCCATCAAATACATAAATAAGGAAGTCAAGGAGTTGACCACAAAGCTACTGATGTTGAGAAGAGAGCTAGTAAGTCATTCGAAGCAGTTGAGCATCTGATGAAAGTACAACAAATTGAACTGGATACCGCTGTTTGTTGTAGTGGCACTTTAGCTCTTAAGAAAGATGTTCTGCAAAAGGAAAAGGATGACTTGAAAAAAGATAACGATGCCTTGGCACTTCATATTCTGCAACTTGAGGAAGAACTTGAGAGGGAAAAACAAGAGAAGCATGAGGCTCAACTGGAGTCCCGATGATAATACAAGGAAACATAAAGGCTCTCCTGACTAAGATTGAGACTGATAAACAACTTGTGCAAATAGAAGACAACAAATAGGAAGCTAGGGAGGCTAGTCAAATAAAGATAAACAATGACTTTGATCCCCTACTGATATATTATAATGCAAGTGTCCACATGAACCACAACCTTCGCTTCCTTAGAGAGGGGTACCCTGAGTCACTAATCAAAGCCTGTGACTATATTATTGAGCTGAAGAGGAAATCCCTTGGAGGCACCAAGGTGATGAAGAGCAAATTATGCATGAAACCTTACAGACGAAGAGCCTGACGAACTCAAGGATGGTCGACTTAGTTTATTCTGTGACCCAATGATCACCGAGAAGGGGAAGGATGGTGGTGAAGCATCCGAGTTTGGCTCTCAAGACCTCTCACAAGTCAGGAAATTGGTGTCTTCATTCTCATGCCCCTTAAAAGGAGACGGTCTATGATCCTGATCATCTCAAAATTCGCAAGTTTTTTGTGCTATCTCCCATTCTTGATGGCGGCACTCCATCTTCGATCGAAGGACAATCCCACAAAGGTATATCTCTCACCTCCTTAACGTTCAAGAAGGTTTACATCTTAGGCACGAAAGTCAAAGACTTACGTATTGAACCTTGTGAAATTGTAGGTTTGTCTGCATCCGTACATGCTCCTGGTGGTGAAGCTAACCTGGGTAGCAGGCATTAACCATGGAGTCTATAATAGTCGGTACTTCACAAATGGTCCCGACTGTCCAACCCACTAAGACTCCCGGCCTAGATTCTAAAGTTATAGGGCTTTGAGTGAAGAAAATACCAACGATCAATAGGTCCAATATGAGGTAGACGACATCATGATGGCCCGTGCCTTTGAGCTTACAGACAATACAACTTAAAGGAGCGCATTGAGAAGGAAGAGCTAGACAAGCAATTCAAGAGGGAGCGTGCCGATGTAGATAGCACTCCACTCCAAGTCATATTACCCCAGTGGTATCGTAACTTAAAAGGTCGACCCTTCTGTATCATAAAGTGAAACTGCTTCTGTTTCTATCTCTAAAAGTATTTCAACTAAGGGTGGCAAGGGTGGAGGAAGGTTAAAGAGGAAGGGCAAGGGTGAGAGCTCCAATTTAATTAAATTAGTATAGCATAATTTTAATTAGGAATTGTGATTTATTTTTAGATTTAAGTTTTTCAAAAATATTTAATAAAACACTATATGATTTTAAATATAAGATAAATGTTTTATTTGTTAAAATATATTTAACTTAAGTTTGAATATTTAAAATAAGGTTCTAAAATGTTTGTTTTATTCTTTTTAAATTATTTATTTATAAAATGTGATTTGTTAATTTAATATGAAATTTAAAATATGATTTAAAATACATGTATTCAAGTAAGTTATAACCTCTTTTATAAATTTATTTTAATTGTTTAAAAGTATCTTTGACAAATGATTTATTTGTATATGTTTTCTTTTTATAATAATACTTGGTTTATTCTTTAGAAGTTATTCATATATTTAACTAAGTATTAAAGAAATGATTAATCAAGTTTAAGACTTCATTTTTACATAATTAAAAATACTAATTATTAAATTAACAAGTTAAGTATTTTAAAGCCTAAACTAACATAAACTAAATATCATTTTAAAATGACAAGTGTTAGTAATTTTATACAAGTGTCATGTTTCAATTTTTATTTATCTTTGATTTCAAATTTATCAAAAATATTGTTATTTAAACTTGCATTCTTTCTCTCCTTTCCTCTTTCTCATTTCTAATTCTAAAACCAAGAAACCTTTTCCTCCTTCAAAAATCTGTAGCATTTTCAAGCATTTCAGATTTAAATCAAACTCTTCAAACTTAAATCCCTGTAAACCATTGACCCTATACCCATCTTCAAACATGCATGTAATTTCTAATCTGCATCCTCCAAGACAAAGCCTGCTTTTAATTCTTCCAAAATATGGAAATAAAGCAAACTGCATTTCTTTCAAGATCTGGAAAAAAAATAGGCTACTGCATGCAAACCTGGGAATTAAAGCTAGTTTAAATCATCAGCAACATTTAAATTTAAGGTTGATGAACAATAATAAGGGCATTCAAACGAGTTTTCAAGAGATTCAAGGGTTATTCATTAAACGGTGCTCTGTCTTCAGTTGAAGGTGAGTAACTTTTTGATTTAAAAGCTTAAATAAATAGTCTTGTTGCATGTTCATATCTTAATATCTGCATGGTTGTGTTGTAAGTGCATTTCTGTATATATATGTGATTGCATGAATATGTGCCTGACAGTATAACCTGTAAATGGATTGTTCATAGTTTCAAAACTAAAAATCTAAAAAAAATCGATTCCATTTTGATCTAGGCTTTGCTAAGTTTTAAGTTCTAAACCAAAATTTGTTGTTACATCATAAAGTAAATATTAAAATCTGTTTTAAGTAAAAATAAATTCTAAAACTTACTGGAAACCGTAAATAACAGAGCAAAATTTGTATAAGTGAAAATTTTAGCATTTCAATTCAATACTTCAGGGTTACAAATCAAATCATAATACAAAATTATGATTTTTAAAAGTAGGATTTCAATTTTTAGTGTTAATTCCAGAATGAAGTTCATATTTTACTGTATTTTGCATTTTGGGTTCTAACTGTTAATCCATGGGTTCGAATGGGTTGGAATTTCTCCTAGAGGTAGGGGAAACGATCAAGGTGAGGAGAAAATTATCAGTTTATGGTGTATTTCATTTTGGAAGAAGAGATTGTGATTTGTTGTTTTAAGCCCTAGTTTTGCCGGGTTTAAGAATTTGAGTATTTCGGCTTCAACTAAGGATCAAGTTCTCAGATCTTTAGGGTATTGTTAGATGAGGGATTGATGGAGTTGTTGACGAAGTTTCAAGGGTGATAGTGGCCGGAGTTGGGAGGTCTCGCCGTTGACAGGTCAAGCTTGAAAGGGGAAATAGATGTTCCAGGTTTCGGTTTTAAACATGAATTCAATTCGAGTTGAATTCTGGGCGATTTGATGATCGTGGCCAGGTGATATGGTAGTTGGCGACATGTGGAGATCGTCAGAGGTGATCAGGGATGGCCGGCGTCGATGTACATGTGCACGTTGACATGTATTTTCTGATGAAGTTGGAATTGGTGCAGTTGTAGTTTACTCGTGATGGTCTCGGGTAAATTGAAGAGTGACTCGGAGCAATGTTGCTTCTGACTCGAAGTAAAATATATGGTAGCTCGGGTTTGTGTAATGTTTCAGGTTTTAGTATTTGATCAGAAACCTGTTTTCCAGGTTTTATAAAAACTGAAGTGAAAAGTAGATATGCAAACTAAAAATTTGAAAACTAGTTTGGAACCTGAATTTAGTTACAAATTCAAATAATTTAAATCTTGGTATTTGTAATTATTCAGTTTTTAAATTTTAGTTTGGGTTTTAATTCTAAAATCAGAAAACTGTGTTCTGTTTTTAAAATTTAAAAGTAAAGTTTCAAATTGTAAGATGAAGTTCAAACTGGATTTTTTTAAATCTGAAATTTAAATATGTAAGATAGTTTAGTTCTTGGATTTTGAAGCATTTTTGAATTCAAAATTTAAGATGTTTAAACCAAAACAGGAAACTGTTTTCTGTCTGAGTTTAAAATTAAAATTTTAAAATGTAACTGAAAATTTAAACAAAGATTAAATCTGGAAAAAACTGAAATTTAGAATAGATGAACCTGAGTTTGAATTTGATTTAAACCTGGGAATTTAAATTTAGATTTTTAAACTTTTTAACGTATAAAGGAACATTGGTTTTGAATATGAACTATAAGTTTTAATTTATGAAATAAAATTTAAAATAAGTTTAAGTCCATTTTTTAAAACCTGGAATTTGATTTTTATGTCAGTTTTTTTAAATAAAATAAGTTTTTAAATTTAATTTGTTTAACTATTTTAGAAAAGTTTAAATAATTTGAATTTAAAGATGGAAATGTAAGTAAAACTTTAAACTTCTAAGTTTAAATTTGGAATGAAGATTTAACTGTAATTCAGTTTGAAATTTAAAAAGAAATTTCAAATTGAATTTGTTTGAAATAAATTTATTTTAAAATCTTTTAAACTTTTAGTTTATAAAAGGTATGTTTTTGAACATGTGAGATAGAAAGGATTTTAAAATTGGTTTAAAAAACCTTTTTTAAACAATTTGTTTCATTTTAAAATCTTAAAGTTTTAAATTGAAATTTTAAGTGAAATTTAAAATAAATTTGGAAACAATTTGTTTTAAAATACTTTATATAAGAAGAATGTTTCTTAATTTAGAACTTAAGAAATTGGTTACATTTAAATTATTAAATTAATTTAAATGGAATATTAATTATTTAATTAATGAATAATGTGGATGTTTAATTAAATAGTTAATAATTTTTAAGTTAATTAATTAGATTTGATATTAATTAATTAAGGTTAATTAATCTACAATTAGGGATGGTTAATTAAATTTTAATAAATGATTAAGATTTATTTAATCATGTGATTAAAGAAAATTAAGATTGTAATTAACATTTAATTAATTGATAATTAAAGATTAATTAAATATTAATTAATTGATAATTAATAATGATTTGTATAAGTTAAATTCTCAGTTAAGTAATTTAGAATTGTTAATAAAGGTCATTAAATTAAGATTATTTAACAATTAATTAATGTGATTAATTTTAATAATTAATTAGATTAATTAATTAATAATAATCAATTGTTTATATTTAATTACTTAATGAAAGTAATTAATGAATTAATTACTTGGTGTAATTAATTTGATTAATGTGATTAGTTTAGGTTAATTAAGTTAAATTAATTTAAACATTTGTGGATTGTTCGATTATTACTTTATGTAATTTATGGATTTGTAATTACTTAAGGAAGTAATTAATTAATAATTACTGGATGTAATTAAAGATATTAATTATGGAAGTAATTTAAATTACTTTGAAATTAATCAAGGTATTAATTTAGATAATGAATTAAGAGTAATTAATTTATGGGATGAGTAATTAATGTAGTTAATTACTGAATGGTTATTAATCATGGGTGATTAATATATATATGGTTTAAATTGAAGATTAATTACCTATGTAATTAATTTATATAGAGATTGATTAAATGTAATCAGAAATCATTAATAAATTAATTAATGATGTAAATTTAAAATTGATTAATTAAAGAATAATCAATAAATGAAGTAATTAATTAATAATGGATTAATGTAATTAATTTTAGTTAATTAATTAATTAAGTAACTATAAGTTAATTATGTGTTAAGGTTTAATATAATTAACTTGTGTAATTAATATTAAAGGCTAATTATTTATTGTAATTAGAGATGGTTAATCAATGAAGATTTATTGAATTGAATATTGAGTTGGTGATTATTTAAATTGATTCGTAATCAATTAATAGGTAAGGTAAGCAGGATTAATGATGAAGTAATTAATTTAATTTATTTTAAATTAATTATAAATTAAGTAGTTAATTTAATTCATTTTAAATTAATTGTAAAAGGTGTGATCATTAGATCATTGCTTATGTTTGATGGATGATATTGGTTGCCTGGTATGGTTTGTAATCTCGGCTATGGGATGGGAAATGTATGTGATATGGATGCATTGGTTGCTTTTGGATGATAATATGGATTATCTGATTATGATATGAACTATCTGTTGATGATAATGTTGGTTATCTTTTGTGTTGTGAATTATCTATCTGTGTGTATATAGATAATTAAATTGAATTGTTTTGAACTTAAAACAACTTGGCCTTAAAAGACACGTTTTGGATTTCGATGAGACCGGGATCAGATTTCCATATTTGGATATCCGAAAACCACATCGATCCAAATTAACGTTAGGTCGTGAATCTGAAGTGAAGATGAAGATTCAGAGTGCAAGGGTTATTGTCGTTAACTCTGAGGGTGATTCCAAAATGAGTGTAACGAGATAATGCCTTCGGTTTCGTTCGAACCCGGAACGAACTTGTATGGATTGAATGCTTTCAAAACATCGTCAGGTGGACGATGAGCATTCTAAGTGTTATGTCCTATTAAGGTAATCGTAGCCTCAAGCCTCATCAACCGAGAATGGCTAAAACAGGGGAGGTGCAGCAAGTCTTCGTGGATAGCCCCCACTTGAGAGCGAGATTTACCCCTGTCTAGATGTCCCTTTATTTTGGCTTAGTGGTGCGGTTGCTGATCACAACTGCGGGGTGGTCTTGTTCGGAACTATTCAGTGAGGAATGGTTCCGGCTTTGTGTTGCAGGGGAGCGGGCGTACTCCTCGGTACGGTGATCTACGCCACGTACTGTGACGGGCGGTACCCCAGTAGCCCAGCCATTGTATGGAATCCAAAATCGAATAAGTGCCAACGGTTTTGATTGCATTACCCATTTTTGTGACTAGTAGCTGGAATTTAATCATGTAACAATTTCGGCTATTTCTTATTTACTTGAAAACCCTAGACACTATTATAATATCACTGAATTTCCTATCAAACGTTTTGGTTAGCGTAAGGTAAAAACTTTTTCCATGTTTATGTGTGGGAAGTCTTACGTGATACCTTTTCTTTTCAAAGGTTTTTCAAAGTTAAGCAACTTTAACCCGTTACTCACACCAGACCCATGTCTGACCCGGAGTTATTTCTGTTTTTCTTTAACTCTTGGGTACTCAAATTTTTACGAGTAGCCAAGGGAATTCAGGTTAGGATTCAGGTTAGCTTTGACGAATTGTGGAGGAGAAAATGGAGTAGGAGGCTTCTGTGTATAGTTATATAGTTCCGCTGTGTTGGTATCTTTGAGTGTTTATCTGTTATGTATTGAGTTGTAATAACTAGACAGGTGTTTATAACTGTCTAGTATGTGATGTATTGTCTATGTAACTCTGATATTTGATGTATACTATGTTATACTTATGTTATTAATATAATTTATTCGTTCCGCTGTTAAGATTCTTGTGTTGTTTCTTCTTTCTCTTCTTTCTTTTCTCTTTTCTATCCCTTTCTTTCTTAAGGATGATATGACTTTTTGTGGAGAAAAAGTCGGGTCGTCTCAGTTGGTATCAGAGCGTTAGGTTGAGTGAATACCTAGGCTCTGGAGTGGTGTCTATCTTGAGAGAGCGTATTTGTATTTTTAAAATATATATATTTATGGTTCTACCTATTTGTTGGGTTACCCGTTCAGGTTTTTCCAATATAAGTTATAAAGGTAGATGAGGTAGAAGTGTGTGTAACAGGACTACCATTGGTTGGAGTTTGGATGGATGAGGTTGGAAGTGTATTTGTCGAGACTGTAGATCGAATACCGTCTCGAGTAAGTTTTGCTTGATGTAAGTGCTTCATCGATCTTTGAAGGAAACCTGTAAAAGTTCGGAGTTCATCTTTGAAGTGCAGAGTTGAAGTTGGGTCTATCGGTTGGGCAGAAGCAAGCAAGTGATGGTATCTTGTTATCTCAGGAAGTAGTAGCTGCGTGATGAGATGCAGTGACTATGGATATTTTCGAAGATGTTTCTTTGGAACAAGAGTAAGAAGTGAGTCTGCTCGGTAATGTGGATGAGTTTAGCAGAGTGTTCGGAGTTGGTAGGAAGTCTTCTGGCTGAGTAGTTTCTCTGAAGTGGAGATCAGAAGCAGCAGCGTAGATCCGTTTCTTCGATGGATTGGCTAGGCCAGCATAAGCTGTTCTGTTTGGTTAAGAGAGAGCAGTTTCTTTGGATCTAGGCTGAGTTGATCACAAAAGTGACTTGCGATAGTATGTTCTTTTGAATTGTTGGAGATTATCCGGATTTCTTCCAGGAAGTCAGAGGTTTGTCCACATCTGGAGATCGAGTTTTCTTTCCAGGATTGGAACTGGCGGTTCAGTTAGGAGATAGACGGTTCCTTGAGATAGAAGTTGGTGGAGCAACTCAGGTTTTGGAGAAACATCTGAGTTTTCTTTTATAGATATGTGGAACCATATTTCTGTGCTAGGTAGTCTAGTCTGTGCGTGTGCTCTTCGTGAGCATTTTCTTCTGCTTCGGATCAGAGTTGTGCAGCAGAAGCAGTTTGGGGGTGTTTCTATTTTGTCTTTTCTCGATAAGAAGAAGTTTGTTCTGTCTTCTATTGTTGAGAAGTAGGGTTTGTGTTCTTGGTTTTTGAGTGATCTTGAGGAGATCATTGGATTGTTTTGATTCAGTCTGTTTCTAATGGAATCAGCGTAGAGTTGAGCTGATCAGGATGGATGTTGGTAGCCCAGGATCGTCCGAAGAGTTTTTATGGATAAGAGACGGAGAAATTCGAATTATGGAGTCGGAGATTTGATTTTGGTTAAGTTTTCTCTGATCCATGGAGCTATAAGTTTGGGAAGCTAGCTCCGTAGTGTTTTGAGTTCCTTCTATGATTGGTAAGATGAGTGTTTGGTTTTCTAGAGTTGAATTGCTAGTTTGGATAAATGGGACTCAGTATGTTTCACGTATCTCTGAGGGAGTACGTGTTTGATATTTCTGGCTGTAGAACCAGCAGTTTAGGATGGATTGGTTGTTGAGTCAGACTCGTCTGCAGTCTGATATTCTGTATAGAATTGTTGTTAGGAGCTCTGTAGCTTAGTAGTTTTTTATTGTTTGGGTTCTATAAAGCGAGTATCTCGAGATATATATACCGGGGAAACTCGTGAAAGTTTTATCCAAAATTCTTTTGAATAATTAGAATTGTTCTGGTTGTGTGAATTGGTTGCTTTGGTTGTCAGCATATGATTAAAATGTGCTGTATTTTCCAATAAAATCTTTTAAATAGATTATTAAATTACCTTTGTTTTAAATTTTGGGGACGAAATTCTTTTAAGGGGGAAGGATTGTAATATCCCAGAATTTTGGACAATATAAATTTAATAATCTGTGTTTAAATTTAAATTGAATTAATAATTTTTATTATAAATTTGATTTGATTTAATAATCTTCTTTATTTAAATGATCAATTTGTGAATTTATTTTTAATAAACTAATAAATCAATTTTCTATTTAATAATGTATATGTATTTATATATATTTTAAATAGATAAGTTGTTTTTAATTAAATTAGTATAGCATAATTTTAATTAGGAATTGCGATTTATTTTTGGATTTAAGTTTTTCAAAAATATTTAATAAAACACTATATGATTTTAAATATAAGATAAATGTTTTATTTGTTAAAATATATTTTAACTTAAGTTTGAATATTTAAAATAAGGTTCTAAAATGTTTGTTTTATTCTTTTTAAAATATTGATTTATAAAATGTGATTTGTTAATTTAATATGAAATTTAAAGTATGATTTAAAATACACGTATTCAAGTAAGTTATAACCTCTTTTATAAATTTATTTTAATTGTTTAAAAGTATCTTTGACAAATGATTAAATTGTATATGTTTTCTTTTTATAATAATACTTGGTTTATTCTTTTGAAGTTATTCATATATTTAACTAAGTATTAAAGAAATGATTAATCAAGTTTGAGACTTCATTTTTACATAATTAAAAATACTAATTACTTAAATTAACAAGTGTAAGTATTTTAAAGCCTAAACTAACAAATGTAAACTAAATATCATTTTAAAATGACATGTGTTAGTAATTTTATACAAGTGTCATGTTTCAATTTTTATTTATCTTTGATTTCTAATTTATCAAAAATATTGTTATTTAAACTTGCATTCTTTCTCTCCTTTCCTCTTTCTCATTTCCAATTCTAAAACCAAGAAACCTTTTCCTCCTTCAAAAATCTGTAGCATTTTCAAGCATTTCAGATTTAAATCAAACTCTTCAACTTAAATCCCTGTAAACCATTGACCCCATACCCATCTTCAAACATGCATGTAATTTCTAATCTGCATCCTCCAAGACAAAGCCTGCTTTTAATTCTTCCAAAATCTGGAAATAAAGCAACCTGCGTTTCTTTCAAGATCTGGAAAAAAATAGGCTACTTCATGCAAACCTGGGAATTAAAGCTAGTTTAAATCATTAGCAACATTTAAATTTAAAGTTGATAAATAATAATAAGGGCATTCAAACGAGTTTTCAAGAGATTCAAGGGTTATTCATTAAACTGTGCTCTGTCTTCAGTTGAAATGAGTAACTTTTTGATTTAAAAGCTTAAATAAATAGTCTTGTTGCATGTTCATATCTGAATATCTGCGTGGTTGTGTTGTAAGTGCATTTCTGTATATATATATGATTGTATGAATATGTGCCTGACAGTATAACCTGTAGTGGATTGTTCATAGTTCCAAAACTAAAAATCTAAACAAAATCGATTCCATTTTGATCTAGGCTTTGCCAAGTTTTAAGTTCTAAACCAAAATTTGTTGTTACATCATAAAGTAAATTTTAAAATCTGTTTTAAGTAAAAATAAATTCTGAAACTTACTGGAAACCGTAAATAACAGAGTAAAATTTGTATAAGTGAAAATTTTAGCATTTCAATTCAATACTTTAGGGTTATAAATCAAATCATAATACAAAATTATGATTTTTAAAAGTAGGATTTTAATTTTTAGTGCTAATTCCAGAATGTAGTTCATATTTTACTGTATTTTTCATTTTGGGTTCTAACTGTTATTCCATGGGTTCGAATGGGTTGGAATTTCTCTTGGAGGTGGGGGAAATGATCAAGGGTGAGGAGAAAATAATCAGTTTATGGTGTACTTCATTTTGGAAGAAGAGATTGTGATTTGCAGTTTTAAGCCCTAGTTTACTGGGTTTAAGAATTTGAGTACTTCGGCTTCAACTAAGGATCGAGTTCTTAGAACTTTAGGGTATTGTTGGATGAGGGATTTATGGAGTTGTTGACGGAGTTTCAAGGGTGATAGTGGCCGGAGTTGGGAGGTCTCGTCGTTGACAGGTCAAGCTTGAAAGGGGAAATAGATGTTCTAGGTTTCGGTTTTAAACATGAATTCAATTCGAGTTGAATTCTGGGAGATTTGATGATCATGGCCAGGTGATATGGTAGTTGGCGACATATGGAGATCGTCAGAGGTGATCAGGGATGGCCGGCGTCGATGTACATGTGCACGGTGACATGTATTTTCTGATGAAGTTGGAATGTGTGCAGTTGTACTTTACTCGTGATGGTCTCGGGTAAATTAAAGAGTGACTCGGAGCAATGTTGCTTCTGACTCGAAGTAAAAAATATGGTAGCTCGGGTTTGTGTGGTGTTTCAGGTTTTAGTATTTGGTCAGAAACCTGTTTTCTAGGTTTTATAAAAATTGAAGTGAAAAGTAGAAATGCAAACTAAAAATTTGAAAACTAGTTTGGAACCTGAATTTAGTTATAAATTCAAATAATTTAAATCTTGGTATGTGTAATTATTCAGTTTTTAAATTTTAGATTGGGTTTTAAATCTAAAATCAAAAAACTGTGTTCTGTTTTTAAAATTTAAAAGTAAAGTTTCAAATTGTAAGATGAAGTTCAAACTGGATTTTTTTAAACCTGAAATTTAAATATGTAATCAATAGTTTAATTCTTGGATTTTGAAGCATTTTTGAATTCAAAATTTAAGATGTTTAAACCAAAACAGGAAACTGTTTTCTGTCAGAATTTAAAAGTAAAATTTTAAAATGTAACTGAAATTTAAACAAAGTTTAAATCTGGAAAAAACTGAAAATTAGAATTGATGAACCTGAGTTTGAATTTGATTTAAACCTGGGAATTTAAATTTAGATTTTTAAACTTTTTAAGGTATAAAGGAACATTGGTTTTGAATTTGAACTACGAGTTTTAATTTATGAAATAAAATTTAAAATAAGTTTAAATCCAGTTTTTAAAACCTGGAATTTGATTTTTATGTCAGTTTTTTTAAAATAAAATAAGTTTTTAAATTTAATTTGTTTAACTATTTTAGAAAAGTTTAAATAATTTGAATTTAAAGATGGAAATGTAAGTAAAACTTTAAACTTCTAAGTTTAAATTTGGAATAAAGATTTAACTGTAATTCAGTTTGAAATTTAAAAAGAAATTTCAAATTGAATTTGTTTGAAATAAATTTGTTTTAAAATCTTTTAAACTTTTAGTTTATAAAAGGTATGTTTTTGAACACGTGAGATAGAAAGGATTTTAAAATTGGTTTAAAAACCTTGTTTAAACAATTTGTTTCATTTTAAAATATTAAAGTTTTAAATTGAAATTTTAGGCGAAGTTTAAAATAAATTTGGAAACAATTTGTTTCAAAATGGTTTATATAAGAAGAATGTTTCTTAATTTTGAACTTAAGAAATTGGTTTCATTTAAATTATTAAATTAATTTAAATGGAATATTAATTATTTAATTAATGAATAATGTGGTTAATTAAGTAATTAATAATTTTTAAGTTAATTAATTAGATTTGAGATTAATTAATTAAGGTTAATTAATCTACAATTAGGGATGGTTAATTAAATTTTAATAAATGATTAAGATTTATTTAATCATGTGATTAAAGAAAATTAAGATTGTAATTAACACTTAATTAATTGATAATTTGAGATTAATTAAATTGTAATTAAATATTAATTAATTGATAATTAATAATGATTTGTATAAGTTAAATTCTTAATTAAGTAATTAAGAATTGTTAACAAAGGTCATTAACTTAAGATTATTTAACAATTAATTAATGTGATTAATTTTAGTAATTAATTAGATTAGTTAATTAATAATAATCAATTGTTTATATTTAGTTACTTAATGAAAGTAATTAATTCATTAATTACTTAGTGTAATTAATTTGATTAATGTGATTAGTTTACATTAATTAAGTTAAATTAATTTAAACATTTGTGGATTGTTTGATTATTACTTTATGTAATTTATGGATTTGTAATTACTTAAGGAAGTAATTAATTAATAATTACTAGATGTAATTAAAGATATTAATTATGAAAGTAATTTAAATTAATTTGAAATTAATCAAGGGATTAATTTAGATAATGAATTAAGAGTAATTAATTTATGGGATGAGTAATTAAAGTAGTTAATTACTGAATGGTTATTAATCATGGGTGACTAATATATATATATATATGGTTTAAATTGAAGATTAATTACCTATGTAATTAAATTATATAGAAATTGATTAAATGAAATCAGAAATCATTAATAAATTAATTAATGATGTAAATTTAAAATTGATTAATTGAAGAATAATCAGTAAATGAAGTAATTAATTAATAATGGATTAATGTAATTAATTTTAGTTAATTAATTAATTAAGTAATTATAAGTTAATTATGTCTTAAGGGTTTAATATAATTAACTTGTGTAATTAATATTAAAGGCTAATTATTTATTGTAATTAGAGATGGTTAATCAATGAAGATTTATTGAATTGAATATTGAGTTGGTGATTATTTAAATTGATTCGTAATCAATTAATGGTTAAGCTAAGCAGGATTAATGATGAAGTAATTAATCTAATTTATTTTAACTTAATTAGAAATTAAGTAATTCATTTAATTCATTTTAAATTAATTATAGAAGGTGTGATCATTAGAACATTGCTTATGTTTGATGGATGATATTGGTTGCCTGGTATGGTTTGTAATCTCAGCTATGAGATGGGAAATGTATGTGATATGGATGCATTGGTTGCTTTTGGATGATAATATGGATTATCTGATTACGATATGAATTATCTGTTGATGATAATGTTGGTTATCTATTGTGTTGTGAATTATCTATCTGTGTGTATATAGATAATTAAATTGAATTGTTTTAAACTTAAAACAACTTGGCCTTAAAAGACACGTTTTGGATTTCGATGAGACCAGGATCGGGTTTTCATATTTGAATATCCGAAAACCACATCGATCCAAATTAACGTTAGGCCTGTTGAATATGCGCTTATATGATTTTTGTTTGATGATAATAAACATATATACATTCGTTTAAATGTATTTGTTAATATACTATTTATTTTCACAGATTAAATAAATATTTGCTGAATAAAATAAATGACACAGAATTTGAATTCAAACGAATATTTTATTCAAATAAATATTTATTACAATTTTGATAGTACAATTTCAAGCTCTCACTATAACTATACAACTTTGATTACAATACACGACATTTCACATTTACATCACAACCTCACTACATATCACTCACACTCATATTTATCTTCAACTGCATTCCAATTTGAATCCAGCATCTGAGAAATCTGCAAAAATATTCACTAACGCAGTAAAATTGAAAATAAAATATTTTTGCAATTCAAAATAAAAGATGATTTTGAAAACATTGATTTGCCTCAGTTATTTGGGTTGTTCGTCATAATTTAAATTTGAATTCATCATACACGAACAACCTGTGACATACACAGTGTATCACTGTATATGCCACAAGGCCGTGCACACCGATATATACACTTGATTGAGTTACAGGGACAGGTGAGCACCGGTCAAACCCAAATAAAAATACAGGATTCAACTCAGGTGAAACATGCAATATATCACGACTTCAGCACAAGGTCAAATTCAAATAAAACTGGATTCAACACAGGTGCAGTTCGAATATACAACAGTGCAGATAAACAAATCAAGTTCAAGCAAGTGCCAACAAAGAGTCAAAGCTCGACCAATATAATGCAACTATGTTCAAATATGACATGAATGCAATAAAGACCAACTGCCAGCAAATGCACCGAACAAGTTGCCAACATACACTCCAGACCAAAACCACAGAGTAGTACAGATACAAAATGCAAGCTTGAACACAAGTGTACATGACAGTACACAAATGGAAGTTTGTGCACAAGTACAACAATGCAATAGAGACAACTGCTATCAACTACAAGTACAACAAGCATCAGACCAAAGTCAGATGAAACAATATCCAGCTGCAACATGAAGTGAATCAAGTTCAGTAAGACAATGCAAATTAGAGCAGTGGACAGCAGATCACATGAACAACATGGCATGAACAATGCAACACCAACACAAGTGACAGTGCACATATGTGGTAATATGAAACAAGTCTGGACCAACACCACAACTCGAGCTCAAGAATAAAGCAACCAGAGAGCACAATATAACGACCACAAAACCAATGCAGTTCAAAACAGCGAGTATGGTGATGCAGTCAACAAGGCAGAAGCAGTACAATGACTGCAACATTCGAGTGTATATAGAGAACAAGCTACATGAAGCAAAAATGGAAGTAATGTCAATGCAACATGAATGTCACCAGCATCTCAATATCCAAGTATGAATGCCACGACCCCAGATGAACAAGTCAACCTCAAATAAAGTACAAGGCAGCAACAATATGAACCACCAGTACAGAGAGCAAATGCAAGTATGCAATGTAGACCACACACACATATATACACACATGTATGTATGTATATACATGAACTAGATTGAAGCACACTGGAATACAACTGCAAATATCCAATATGCATCATGGTCGTGGATGGTACAACAACAAAGACCAAGCCGAAGTCAATGTTGAACCAGATCAAAATTCAAAGCCATAGAGAAATTCACGAAATAAATCAAAACCGTGATATCAAGTATAATGACCAAGTCACAATTCAATGCCGTGAATACCAAGTAACAAATATACGATTATGAACTAGTCAGAGGAAATCATCAACATCCATACAATATCGAACGGCCAAATCAACAATTTTGAAAATATCAGACGTACGCAAATTAAGGAAATCGAACGCGTATAAAACCCTAATCATCATCGGCAAAATCATCATCGAGTTCAAGCATTCAATCAGAGAATTAAAAGAGCAAAAAATCACTTACAGAAGCCATCTCGAACTCGAACAAATTCGAAGCAACCGAAGTGAGCAACAGCGATTCGATCGAACAAGGCTTCAGGCAATTAACCACTGATTCGATCAACTTAGAATCGGAGCTTCGAAATAGCCCTAAATCTCAGAGCCAAGCAAAGAGAACAAAGCCCTAAAGAGGAACGGCCGCCATTACAACGAAGGGAATAGAAAAGAAAGGAGACGGGTTGAATAATAAAAGGGGCCGGCCTATTTACTTTTATTGTTTTATTATTAAGGGTTTTAAATTTGTAGATAGGGTTATTTTACTTTAAATTGTTTTTAGTTTGTATTTCTTTTTAAACCGTTTTTATTTTCTAGTCGTGTGACTAGGGTGCAAACTACGGTGTGTAGTTTGGGAATTTGCAACTCGGTAGTTGAGTTGTGGTCAAGGTTTTGAGCGTAGAGTTAGATTAGTCAATAGCGGTGTATAGCGAGTTTACGTGTGTAAGCGAGGGACTATCTAATTTCTAGTAGAAACCTTGGGGGCAGCACGTAGGCAGGTTTTTGCCGAAGCTGGGTAAATTCTGTGTTGTTCTGTTTTATTCTGTTATTTATATTCTGCGATATCTGTGCTGCTATTCTGTGATCTGAATTGAAATTAATTTATAAGCTTCCGCGATTAATTTTTAATAATTTACACTATCACCCTATTCACCCCCCCCTCTAGGGTGAAATCGATCCTACAAGTGGTATCAGAGCTAGGATTAGAAGCCAATTTATTTTGAAAAAATTCGATTTTTCAAAAATCAGTTTTGTTTTAAAAAAAAAAAAAAAAAAAAATTCAATCTTTCAAAAGTCAGTTTTTTGTTTTAAAAATTTGATTTTTCAAAAACCAGTTTTTGTTTAAAAAATTTGAATTTTTAAAATGGCTTCTTTTAATAACGCTTTTGCAGAGGGGCAGTCGATAGTTAGACCACCAATGTTCAATGGTGAATATGCTTATTGGAAAAATAGGATGGAAATTTTTCTGAAAACCATTGACGCATGGAATATTGTTGAGACAGGTTATAGAATACCAACTATAACTGTAGATAATCAGGAAATAGAGAAACCAAAGGATCAATGGACAGAACTAGAAAATAGATTACAAAATACTAATGCTAGAGCTATGAATTCTATTATCTGTTCATTAGATCAATTTGAATTTAATCGTGTCTCACATTGTCTAACTGCGCAGGAAATATGGCACATACTAGAAGTGACTCACGAAGGAACATCTCAAGTCAAAGAATCTCGCCTTGCCATGCTAAGCAGCGAATACGAGAACTTTACAATGGCAAAGGAAGAAAATGTCAAAGAGATGTACGGTCGACTTTCCAATATCGTATACAAATCAAAAGCTCTCGGAAAAACATACACCGAATTGGAAATAGTCCGGAAAATCCTCAGAGTCCTTCCACGAAGCTTTGAAGCAAAAGTTACTGCCATACAAGAATCGAAAGATTTAAAACAACTTAAAGTTGAGGAACTCATCGGAAATCTCACCACTTATGAGCTTGAAATGAAATTCAAAGAAGAGCGTGAAGGAGGTGACACTCAAAAGAAATCAATAGCTCTCAAAGGAACAACCGAAAGTGATGATGATAACGATGAAGATGATGGAGCAGCAGAATTGGAGCTGTTAATAAGGAAATTCAAAAAATGGAATCAAAAACATGGAAATTCAGCTCGAATTCAAAAGGCAAAAAGCAGAATAGCCAAAGCACTAGACTACTCAGAAGAACAAAAGTTTATTTGTTATAATTGCAACAAACCCGGCCATATCAAGCCCGATTGTCCACAAATTAAATCCAGCCACGGAAAGAAACAGAAAAAGAAAAGTTTTGCAGCCACTTGGGATGAAATAGACGAGAATGATCAAAGCACTGGCAGTGAAAGCGAAAAGGCAGAATTGTGTCTTCGAGGTGATACAACTGACAGTGACGATGACGAGCCAAGTGAGGTATCAAAACTTACCCATTCTGAGTTGCTTATATATTTTCATGAAGTAAACGGTTGTTTTGAACGACTTAGGGAAAAATACGCCAAACTTGAATCTCAAAAAGATACTTTGATAGAATGTAATAAACAACTTGATCAATTAGTTAAAACCTATCAAAGTAGGATCCCTAAGTGTGATAAGTGTCCAACATTTGATAAGGAAATTAAAAAATCAGAAATTAAAATAAAATCGCTTGAAAATGAAATTCTGATTTTAAAGGAGAATGAAAATACTAGGAGAGAGAATTCTATTAAAAAGTGCACACAGTTGTTAAACGAAAATGAATTTCTCAAATCAAAAGTCCAACAATTGTCTACGACTTTAGATAAATTTTCAAAAAGTGAAAAATCGTTGAATATGCTATTAGGAAAGCAAACTGTTAATACGGTTAGACAAGGACTTGGATTTAATAATTCGAAAATTGTTGAAAACAAGATTAATCAAGTTAATTCTATGTGCACAATTTGTAAAAAATTTGGACACGATCACAATAATTGTTGGTATAGACCCAAACATGTGAAAACTATACCGATTTGGGTTCCAAAAGGCACAAATATAAAATCTCTTAAAGTTAAACGAATTTGGGTGCCGAAGGGAACAATTATAAATAGTTTTGGGTCTCCACAAAATTATTCTTATAATTATTCTGCCACTAACAATCATGGACCTATAAAAACAAATAGGTCACATAAATCTTCTCCCGTGTAGGTGTGGTGGCAGGCTAAGGAACAACAATAGCGTTCTCTGGATTTTGGCTGTTCCAGAAACACAATGGGCGACAAAGCAAAGTTCCTTAGCCTAGTATAAGGGTGACAGAATCACAATGAACAACGACGAGAAATATCGTAAAGGTAAAGACAGGTAAAAGTATATTTATTTGTACGATATATTAAATGTGATAATCTGTACCATTTTCTGAATAAAATCAGCCAATTATGCAATGATAATATGATGATGATTTAATGATGATTTTGATTCTGACTTTATTCAAAATAGTTAGCCAATTATATTCTTATGCCAAAAACACTATAAAATTCTCTAGAATAACTTGATATATAGGTTTGGGATAAAAATAGTGTTTTGATTGGATAATACTTTTTGTTATAATATTTTTGGCTAAATCTAAATTCATGGTTTGACTCGGCCTAAATTTAAAATCCTAATGAATTCTGTTTAAAATTATAAAAAGGATTTTAAGGAATTTTTTTTGAAATTCAAGAAATTGCTTGGAATAAAAATGAAGTTTGATGGATTGTAAAATTGACACCTTGATATATGTTTGATTGTTGACACAGTCTTCATTTCAAATCCAAGAAAATTTCATTCAAAATTTGTTGATAATAATCATGAGATAATTTGTTGAAATTTTTTGATGCACAATTCATGGTTTGGTCTATCAAATTCAACGAGTGAATATTGAGTGAAATTGAAATTCAGATGCAGATTACACTGGTAATATAGTTGTAGAAAAATTACTAGTGGAATGTGATTATTACTTGACACATTCATTTGCTGCATCGTTTTTCAAAGAAAATGTCTGCATATTTTTCATTTGAAATATTTTTTTAATAGCAGAAAATTTTCTTATAAAACCCCTTCTAGAAAAAAACATTTTTGATCTTGTATCGGATTAGTTATTTAAGTAAACTTGATTTTATAAATCGATTTTAAATAACTATATTAACTAATCTGATTCCCCTAAAAATTATCGAGAAGATATATAGTGATTGAAAATAAGATGAGTGTTGATATTAATTATATATTATAACTCAAGACGGTATAATTAGTAAATTTCTTTAGAAATTTAAACGAGAGTTATAAAATTTTTTTGTTGATAAATATTCCATGACCATTTCTATTTCTTTCATTTTTCTTTCGACCATCACTCATCAAAATTCAATATGGTAGGTCAATATGTGGTATTTTAAAACGGGAAATCATTTGTGCTTCAATTTATATCTTTAGCAATAAAAAAAAAAAAAAAAAAAAATATCCAAAGTATTCACTCTCATTTAAAAGTCCTCACGGTTATGCATGGGTAAATTACTTGGATTTTTGATTATGTGCTTCCATGCTCATTTAAAAGTCCTCATGGTTATGCATGTATGGAACGCATATCAAAATTAATTGGTTAAATAGACAAGTTGATTCTAATCCCATTTAAAAGTCCTCACGGTTATGCGTGGTTAGAAGATACTTGAATTCATTTTTTAAAATAAAAATAAAAATTGTGAATACTACTAATCTCATTTAAAAGTCCTAACGGTTATGCATGGTTAGTAGATATTCAAATTTCCTGAAATAAATATACCACAAATAGACACGACTATATAGTTTTATTTGATGAAATCATTCATACCATTCTAAAGTGGAATATGCGTCAATTAAAGGATTTATGATTTTTGTTTGATTTTTTATCGAAATTTAATTTTTATATTCAATTGAGTTTTAATGTTGAATTAATGTCGATCACTATATCTCTACTTTTCTATTACTATTATTCTTTTGCTGATAACAAAAGGGGGAGAGAAAAGTTAAGATTTTGTAAAAAGGGAGAGAAAAGGTCAAAGAAGTTTTCAATATGCATATAGACTCATTTGCACATTTTATTTGTATGCATATATGTAGGGGGAGTCATATATGTAGGGGGAGTATCATATAGAAAGGAAGCATTCAAATAGGGGGAGCAATTGAAATTATCAAATACATTTAATATATTCAAAATCTTAAATATATGTTTGTTATCATCAAAAGGGGGAGATTGTTGAATATGCGCTTATATGATTTTTGTTTGATGATAATAAACATATATACATTCGTTTAAATGTATTTGTTAATATACTATTTATTTTCACAGATTAAATAAATATTTGCTGAATAAAATAAATGACACAGAATTTGAATTCAAACGAATATTTTATTCAAATAAATATTTATTACAATTTTGATAGTACAATTTCAAGCTCTCACTATAACTATACAACTTTGATTACAATACACGACATTTCACATTTACATCACAACCTCACTACATATCACTCACACTCATATTTATCTTCAACTGCATTCCAATTTGAATCCAGCATCTGAGAAATCTGCAAAAATATTCACTAACGCAGTAAAATTGAAAATAAAATATTTTTGCAATTCAAAATAAAAGATGATTTTGAAAACATTGATTTGCCTCAGTTATTTGGGTTGTTCGTCATAATTTAAATTTGAATTCATCATACACGAACAACCTGTGACATACACAGTGTATCACTGTATATGCCACAAGGCCGTGCACACCGATATATACACTTGATTGAGTTACAGGGACAGGTGAGCACCGGTCAAACCCAAATAAAAATACAGGATTCAACTCAGGTGAAACATGCAATATATCACGACTTCAGCACAAGGTCAAATTCAAATAAAACTGGATTCAACACAGGTGCAGTTCGAATATACAACAGTGCAGATAAACAAATCAAGTTCAAGCAAGTGCCAACAAAGAGTCAAAGCTCGACCAATATAATGCAACTATGTTCAAATATGACATGAATGCAATAAAGACCAACTGCCAGCAAATGCACCGAACAAGTTGCCAACATACACTCCAGACCAAAACCACAGAGTAGTACAGATACAAAATGCAAGCTTGAACACAAGTGTACATGACAGTACACAAATGGAAGTTTGTGCACAAGTACAACAATGCAATAGAGACAACTGCTATCAACTACAAGTACAACAAGCATCAGACCAAAGTCAGATGAAACAATATCCAGCTGCAACATGAAGTGAATCAAGTTCAGTAAGACAATGCAAATTAGAGCAGTGGACAGCAGATCACATGAACAACATGGCATGAACAATGCAACACCAACACAAGTGACAGTGCACATATGTGGTAATATGAAACAAGTCTGGACCAACACCACAACTCGAGCTCAAGAATAAAGCAACCAGAGAGCACAATATAACGACCACAAAACCAATGCAGTTCAAAACAGCGAGTATGGTGATGCAGTCAACAAGGCAGAAGCAGTACAATGACTGCAACATTCGAGTGTATATAGAGAACAAGCTACATGAAGCAAAAATGGAAGTAATGTCAATGCAACATGAATGTCACCAGCATCTCAATATCCAAGTATGAATGCCACGACCCCAGATGAACAAGTCAACCTCAAATAAAGTACAAGGCAGCAACAATATGAACCACCAGTACAGAGAGCAAATGCAAGTATGCAATGTAGACCACACACACATATATACACACATGTATGTATGTATATACATGAACTAGATTGAAGCACACTGGAATACAACTGCAAATATCCAATATGCATCATGGTCGTGGATGGTACAACAACAAAGACCAAGCCGAAGTCAATGTTGAACCAGATCAAAATTCAAAGCCATAGAGAAATTCACGAAATAAATCAAAACCGTGATATCAAGTATAATGACCAAGTCACAATTCAATGCCGTGAATACCAAGTAACAAATATACGATTATGAACTAGTCAGAGGAAATCATCAACATCCATACAATATCGAACGGCCAAATCAACAATTTTGAAAATATCAGACGTACGCAAATTAAGGAAATCGAACGCGTATAAAACCCTAATCATCATCGGCAAAATCATCATCGAGTTCAAGCATTCAATCAGAGAATTAAAAGAGCAAAAAATCACTTACAGAAGCCATCTCGAACTCGAACAAATTCGAAGCAACCGAAGTGAGCAACAGCGATTCGATCGAACAAGGCTTCAGGCAATTAACCACTGATTCGATCAACTTAGAATCGGAGCTTCGAAATAGCCCTAAATCTCAGAGCCAAGCAAAGAGAACAAAGCCCTAAAGAGGAACGGCCGCCATTACAACGAAGGGAATAGAAAAGAAAGGAGACGGGTTGAATAATAAAAGGGGCCGGCCTATTTACTTTTATTGTTTTATTATTAAGGGTTTTAAATTTGTAGATAGGGTTATTTTACTTTAAATTGTTTTTAGTTTGTATTTCTTTTTAAACCGTTTTTATTTTCTAGTCGTGTGACTAGGGTGCAAACTACGGTGTGTAGTTTGGGAATTTGCAACTCGGTAGTTGAGTTGTGGTCAAGGTTTTGAGCGTAGAGTTAGATTAGTCAATAGCGGTGTATAGCGAGTTTACGTGTGTAAGCGAGGGACTATCTAATTTCTAGTAGAAACCTTGGGGGCAGCACGTAGGCAGGTTTTTGCCGAAGCTGGGTAAATTCTGTGTTGTTCTGTTTTATTCTGTTATTTATATTCTGCGATATCTGTGCTGCTATTCTGTGATCTGAATTGAAATTAATTTATAAGCTTCCGCGATTAATTTTTAATAATTTACACTATCACCCTATTCACCCCCCCCTCTAGGGTGAAATCGATCCTACAAGGCCATGAATCTGAAGTGAAGATGAAGATTCAGAGTGCAAGGGTTATTGTCGTTAACTCTAAGGGTGATTCCAAAATGAGTGTAACAAGATAATGCCTTCGGTTTCATTCGAACCCGGAACGAACTTGTATGGATTGAATGCTTTCAGAACATCATCAGGTGGACGATGAGCATTCTAAGTGTTGTGTCCTATTAAGGTAATCGTAGCCTCAACCCTCATCAACTGGGAATGGCTAAAACAGGGGAGGTGCAGCAAGGCATCGTGGGTAGCCCCCACTTGAGAGCGAGATTTACCCCTGTCTAGATGTCCCTTTATTTCGGCTTAGTGGTGCGGTTGCTGATCACAACTGCGGGGTGGTCTTGTTCGGAACTATTCAGTAAGGAATGGTTCCAGCTTTGTGTTGCAAGGGAGCGGGCATACTCCTCGGTACAGTGATCTAGGCCACGTACTGTGACGGCGGTACCCCGGTATCCTAGCCATTATATGGAATCCAAAATCCAATAAGTGCCAACGGTTTTGATTTTATTACCCACTTTTGTGGCTAGTAGCTGGAATTTAATCATATAACAATTTTGGCTATTTCTTATTTACTTGAAAACCCTAGACACTATTATAATATCACTGGATTTCCTATCAAATGTTTTGGTTAGCGTAAGGTAAAAACTTTTCCTTGTTTATGTGTGGGAAGTCTTACGTGATACCTTTTCTTTTCAAAGGTTTTTCAAAGTTAAGCAACTTTAACCTGTTACTCACACCAGACCCATGTCTGACCCGGAGTTATTTCTGTTTTTCTTTAACTCTTGGGTACTCAAATTTTTACGAGTAGCCAAGGGAATTCAGGTTAGGATTCAGGTTAGCTTTGACGAATTTTGGAGTAGCAAATGGAGAAGGAGGCTGCGTATAGTTATATAGTTCCGCTGTGTTGGTATCTCTGAGTGTTTATCTGTTATGTATTGAGTTGTAATAACTAGACAGGTGTTTATAACTGTCTAGTATGTGATGTATTGTCTATGTAACTCTGATAATTGATGTATACTATGTAATACTTATGTTATTAATATAATTTATTTGTTCCGCCGTTAAGATTCTTGTGTTGTTTCTTCTTTCACTTCTTTCTTTTCTCTTTTCTATCCCTTTCTTTCTTAAGGATGATACAACTTTTAGTAGAGAAAAAGTCGGGTCGTCTCAATCAATGAATCTAACACCCTCATATTTGGTCACCGAGAATTAATAACTATGGATAACTCTAGCATCCATAGTTGTTAGGTTTAGGCCTCCAAGTAGGGGGATGTTACACATATCATAATGGTTAGTGGGTGAAGACATTGATAGGATGAGCCTAAAAATAAAGGTGGAGCTTCCTTGACCCAATCAACAGGCAGTATGGGGCTTCTCCAATTTCATATAATTTCTTTTAGCACCTGTCAACCGCTTGCCAACATAGTATATTGGCCTTTGGATTTGATTCTCTTTGTGCAGCAGCGCGTAACTTATGGCATATATCAACACAACTAAATAGATGTACAAGTCTTCATGATGCAGTGGCTTTGATAAGATGAGGGTCCCTTTAAGTGGTGCACCAAATCTTGAAACATATCAACACAATCCTGCAGCCATTCAAAGTTCCTCTTCCCTCTTCTGATCAAGTCGAAGAAGGGAATGCACTTAGGATAGATTTGGAGATGAACTGATTCAGGGTGGTGACCTTCCCATTTGGGATTTGCACCTATTTGATCATCTTTAGTGTTTGGATATCTCTTATCGCCTGAATCTTCTTGGGATTAGCCTCAATTCTATGAGAGTTAACGATGAAACCTAAGAAATTCCTCGACACAACGCTGAAAGTGCATTTCAAGTGTTTGAATTTCATTCCATGCTTTTGGAGAACACTGAACATCTCTGCCAAATCATCAATGTGGTCATTTGATTGCCATGACTTCACAAGCATATAATCCACACATACTTCCATTGATCATTCGATTCGATTATCAAACATCCAGTTGACTAGTCTTTGATAAGTAGCTCTAACATTCTTCTATCTAGAAGGCATCGCAAAGTAGCAGTATAATCCCAGATCAGTAACGAAATCGGTATGTTTTTGGTATGGGTGTGCATTGGGATCTGATTGTAATCTGAATATGCATACATAAACAAATGTAGTTCACGTCCATTAGTTGAGTCTACCAAATGTTCGCTCCTTGAAAATGGAAAATTGTCCTTCGGTAATGCTTTATTCAGGTCTAAGTAGTCAACACATATACTCCACTTTCTGTTAGCTTTTCTCACGAGTATAAGATTGGATACGCATTTTTGGGTAAAGGCGTCATGGATAAACCTATTATTCTTGAGTTTATCCACCTCCTCCTTAGGTGTAGTAGATCTCTCTGAATCCTTACTGCGTCGTTTTTATTTCACCGAGACATGCCACCGGTTGATATTTAATGTATGGCTCACAATGGTTGGCGAGATCCCATACATTTCAAAATGGGTCCAAGAAAGCACATTAAGATTTTCCTGGAGAAAGCTAACTAATTCCTTCATCATCATTACATAGTCTATGATCCGATCTTCAAGAGTCATGATGGGCCAGCATGGCTAATTGTGATGTCGATCATCAACTTAATGAGTACAGCCTTGGGTTTATAGGCTCTTCTTCCTCATCCCTCAGATCTATATCTTAACAGAATCAACTGTGGTGCCTGAGCCAAGGCTTGGACGCTATTTGCTAAGCTTCATTAGTTTGAGGCAGAGAGGAGTCTTCGCATCCTCCCTTTTTCCTTTCATTAAGCATTCTTCGACTCAGCAATATAGTAGGCATGGCCAACCACCTAATCCTTATGAATAAATCCTACACCATTCTATGTCAATAATTTGAGAATTAAACACCAAGGGGCGATAGCTGCCATGAATTTAGTAAGGTCCAGTCGATTTAAGAAAGCATTGTACGGAGAGTTCACATCCATCACAACAAATGGAAGCACCTGCACTCTTCTACGGTTGTCACCTCCTAACTCTACCGGTAGCTCGATGTAGCCTACTGCTTTAGAAGCAATGCCATTAAATCCATGAATACGAGCTTTGCATGGTTCAAATCTTTAGATTCCAGTAATATCTGGTCGTATGCCTTCTTGGAAAGGATATTGATTGAACTTCTGCAGTCGATCAGGATCTTTTATACCAGGCGGGGGTAATCATGATTGAGATCACCATAGGGTCAATCATAGCAGCTTCCACCCTATCTACATCTCTACTTTAAAACATGATATCATCGGTCATAGTTCTCTGCTACTTTACTAGAGCACCGTCCTCCGTTTTCGAGCAGCATTCAATATCAACATGTCTTATATCGTTCACGTAACACTCAATTTCATTCCAGATTTTATCGATGGGATATGGTCCTCCAACAATGGTGTTAATGACTAACCTTCCTCTCTTATGTCTAGGTTCCTTAGCACTAGACAAAGCTTGTCCTTTATTGGGGTCGAATGTCCCTTTCCTGCCATTTTGCAGGGCTTTAACAAACTATTGCAACTTTCACTCACAAATCAACTTTTCAATGACATTACGGAGGTGGCGGCACTCATCCATGGTATAACCATAACTTTCATGGAGTCTATAGTACTTCCCTATCTATCTCTACTTCTCCATGGGTTCCTTTGGATGTGGTTTTCCGTACTTCATGATATTACAAATTGATACGCAAATGTTCTCCAATGACGTATTTAATGGTGTATAGGTATCAAATGTTGGGATCCTCGGCTTCCCTCTCCCAGAATCCAGTCTTCGATCGTGGTTTCTATACCGCCTTTCTTTTGCCTATTTGCTTTGTTTTGAATATTAACTTCAACTTTTCCGAAACTATCTCCAGACTATTTAACCGCCTCATTACTTTGTACTCCCTCAGCACTCTAGTTTACAACATCCCTCTTCCTGGTTTGCTTCGCCTCCTTCCTCGGGTTTTGGGCAGTCTTCGCATAAAAACGATCTAATGTAGAAGGAGGCTTTCCCATCAACTAATCACCAAAATAAAAACATGGTTAACTCCCTTGGTTAGTTCCATCAATATTGCATCATCTTTTAGGTTACTAACTTCTATAACAACCGTATTTAAACTTTCTAAATAATCTTTCAATGGCTCCCTCGGAGCCTGGATCTAGTTGGAGTGGACATGACATTTTTAGGGCAAGATGCGTGTATGTAGAGTGGCTCTACGAACATCCCTACTAACTTATCAAACGAAGAAATTGACTACAGCGGTAGCAAGGTGAACCACATGGTCGCAACTGCTTCTAGAAAAAATGGGAAAACATCTGCACTTGATGGCGTCGGTAGGTAATGCGGAGTCCTTGTGACACAAATACTTCATGAGATGTTTCCTGTGGTTGGTTTTTCACACAAAGTAGGCAATGCGGCATATTAAACCTCCATTGATACTCTACATGTATGATGTTGTTAGTGACAAGAGTATGACTCTTAGAGAGTCCCCAATCATCGTTGGTCAGGTCATGACTTTCTTTCACATGTTGTCTCACCATAGCTGTTAGGTCTAGTGTGTGGAGAGCTTTTGTCTGGCAGTGGTCGTGTTCCACCTCATGTGATTGACCCGATCCAAGTGTTCGGGCAACATCATGTTGCCTTGGCTCTCGTCATGTACCCGTTGAGCAACTGTCCAATCATTATCTGTCGGTTGTGATTCAATGAAATTATCCTATGCTCCAGTGCCTTAGTCAGTCGTGGCACGTTCATAGTTAGCTCCTCCAGCTACTTAAAGACTAAACCTCGAATTAGAGGATTTAATGTCGATCCCCCTGGACGATTCTGTACTGATCTGCATCATTTGTGGCAGTCAATCAGTAATTCCCCCATGATGTTCTAGCATCATATGCATCCGCCTTACACCATCTGCTTATGCGATAGTTATCAATTGAAGAGGAGCACTCTGATCCTGATTATGGAGTAGGCTCCCTCCTTGTCTTGCCATGTTGGTTTCTCAACTGGTTCATCAGTTTGATATTGGCCTAGGTTTTCTGATTGAGCTGCTAATGGCTATCTAATTGTTCCTTCATCAGGTCTGCTAATTGAGCTGTAATGGCTATCTAATGGTTCCTTCATTATGACTTCAAAGTCGGCTTTGATGAGGTAACCGGGGGGATTTAGGGCATCAATATCCATCGGTTTTACATGCTGGTCAACCTACTGAACGCTAGTATCTTCATTACCTTTAATAGAATAGGAAGTAGTAGTGTAATGACCCGCCATTCGTCACCACAGATGACGCATCATTAATAAGAAAGAAAGGGGTAGAAAAGAGAAAACAAAGAAGAGAAAGAAGAAATAACACAGAATCTCAACAGCGGAACGAATAAATTATATTAATAACATACATATTACATAATTTATAACCATAATCAGATTTACACAGATAGTACAACACATACTAGACACTTATAAACACCTGTCTAGTTATACAACTCAAAACAATACAGGAGAACTACTCAGAGAAATCAACACAACGGAAAACTATATATCTACTCACAGAAGCCTCCTGCTCCATTGCTCCTCTACAATTCGTCAAAGCCAACCTGAATCCCTTGGCTACTCGTAAAAATTTGAGTGCCCAAGATTTTAAGAAAAATATAATAAACTCCGGGTCAGACATGGGTCTGGTGTGAGCAACAGGTTAAGGTTGCTTAATTTTCAAAACCTTTTGGAAATAAAGGTATCACGTAAGACTTCCCACACATAAACATGGAATTTTTTTTATCTTAAGCTAACCAAAATATTTGATAGGAAATCCAGTGATATAATAATAGGTGTAGGATTTTCAAATAAATATGAAATAGCCAAAATTGTTACATCTATTAAATTCCAGCTACTAGCCACAAAAGTGGGTAATACAATCAAAACCGTTGGCACTTATTGGATTTTGGATTCCATACAATGGCAGGGCAACTGGGGTACCGCCCGTCACAGTATGTGGCCTAGATCAACGTACCGAGGAGTATGCCCGCTCCCCTACAACACAAGGCAGGAACCTTCCCTTATTGGACAGTCCCGAACAAGACAACCCCAACAGTTGGAGCTCAACAACCGTCCACACAGACGAAATAAAAGGGACCTCTAGACAGTGGAAAATCTCGTCCTACTTGGGCATGACCCACTTCGCCTTGCTGCACCTCCCTTATTTTACGCATTCCCAATTGATGAGGCTTGAGGCTACGATTACCTTTAGTGAACACATCACTTAGAATGCTCATCGTCCACCTGACGATGTTCTGAAAGCATTCAATCCATACAAGTTCGTTCCGGGTTCGAACGAAACCGAAGGCATTATCTTGTTACACTCATTTTGGAATCACCCTCAGAGTTAACGACTATAACCCTTGCACTCTGAATCTTCATCTTCACTTGAGACTCATGACCTACCATTAATTTGGGTCGATGTGGTCTTCGGATATCCAAATATGGAAACCCGATCCCGGTCTCATCAAAATCCAAAACGTGTCTTTTAGGTCAAAGTTGTTTTAAAGTTTAAAACAATTCAATTATTTATATACACACAGATAGATAACTCACAAATCACAATTGATAATCAACATTATCAAATAACAGGTAATCCACATTATCAATATCAAAATAGATAATCCATATATCACCATCACAATAGATAATCTATGTTATCATCACAATGCAACCAAGCATTCATACCACACAACATTACTTATCTCATTTCTGAGATCACAAAGCATCCAAGACAATCAATGTCATCCATTCATATATAAGAAATGATTTATTTCATCACAATATAATTAATTTAAAATGAATTAAATTAATTATCTCCATCTCCAATTAAATTAAAGTGAATTAAATTAATTACTCCATCTTTAATTAATTTAAAATAAATTAAATTAATTACTTCACCAATATAAATCTTGCTTACTCAATCATTTAATTGATTACAATCAATTAATTCATCATCCAAAATAATCACCTTAATTAATCACCCTTGATTAATTATCCTTAATTACATTCATGTAATTATCCATAATTAATTTCATAAATTAATTATTCTTAACCAAAAACAGTAATTAACCTTTAATTACTTCAATTAGTTAATTAACTATAATTAATTACCTTAATCCTTAATTAATTATATTAATTAATTACCTTTAATTACTTATCATTGATTAATTAATCTTAATTAATCAACTTTAATTACATCATTGATTATAATAATTAATGATCCTTAATTATATTTAATAAATTATCTTCCTAAATTAATTACCTTAAGTAATTAAGTCATAATTATTAATCTCCTCTGATTAACCATATCCAGTAATTAACTAACTTAATTACTTCATTTAAAACAAATTAATTATTCCCTAATTAATTTCTTAATCAATCCCTTGATTAATTTCTAAGTAATTTAACTCCAAATCACTTCATTACTAAAGATCTTCCATTAATTACAACCTGTAATTATCAATCAATTAATTAACCAAGTAATTTCCAATCCATTAATTACATTAAGTAATTATCTTTAAAACCTCAAGTGTTTAAAATTAATTAAACTTAATTAATTAAATTAAACAATCATATTTAACTCAATTAATTACCTTAAGTAATTAATTTCTTAATTACTTCATTAAGTAATTACACTTAAACCATTCACATATAATTATTATTAAATTAACTAATCTAATTAATTGTAAAAATTAATCACATTAATTATTTATTAAATATTCCTGGTTAATGACCTTCATTAACCATTCTTTAATTATTTTTATTAAGTAATTAACTTGGATTAATCACAAATTAAATCATCTTTAATTATTCATTAATTAAAATCTAATTATTTAATTAATTAACCTTGATTAAAAACTTAATTACTTAATTAATAATTCTTTAATCATTAGTTAATAATTTAATTAATGCTCTAAATTACAAATTGATTAACCTTTAATCAATATTTATAAATTCCAAGTTATTAATTAATTAAATTAATTAACCATTTCTTAATTACCCCGTTAATTAAATTAATTTCAAAACATTAATCTTAACTAATTTTAAGATAAAACATTTCTAAATTATGTTTAAAAAGAAATTTATTTAAAACAAAGTACTTTTGAACTTGCTTTCAAATTTCATTTTAAATACAAGTTTTGAAATGAAAATAATTTAAACTTATCAAAGTTTAAACAATTTATAACTTTTAATATTTCATTAACTTCAATTTATATTTAGTTTAAATCTTCAAATTTAAATCTTCTTCTAATTTAAAAACTGAAGTTCATACTTGATTTAAGATTTCCAGATTTAAATTGAATTTCAAATCCTGCTCATAATTTTCAACTTCAATTCAAGAAGATTTAGACTACTTTCCAAAATAAAGTAGTTAAACAAGATTAAGGTTAAAACTTTATTTTTATTTTTATTTAAAACTGATATTTTAAATTTAATTTAAATTCTAAAATCTAAACTTAAATTTAAAACCAGGTTTAAAATTCCTTAACATTAAAAAGTTTCAGGGTTTAAAAATTTAAAAACAGAAACTCCAGGTTTCTGTAAAAACTTGAAACACAGAACAACCCGAGACTTATACAAATTACTTAGAGTCTACAGCCTGATTTCCCTGAGTCAACAACTCATCTACTTCGAGCAACTTCAAGCAACACCCCTGTTACCAACAAACCCATACATCATCAGCCACACTACATCAGAAATTCATCACCGTGCATATGCACGGAGACCACAGCCACCTCAGATCATCGGAGATGATCACTGCTCACCAAAAACAAACCCAGCAACCTCCCTCAGCCATCAATTCGAGCTACCACCCTCGAAGTCAAAAATTGAACACCCACTACAACCTGGAAACAGAAAAAAGAGGTTTCTGCTTCAACCTGTCAACGGCAAAAACACGCCACTCCGCCCACCTGACAACTAGCCCCTCCAGCCTCAACTCATCCACGACCAATCTAACACTTTCCCAAAACATCTTAACACTCGGTCAATTATACAAGTCAATATGACCGATTTCTCAAAACCCATCAAAACTAGGGTTTAAAAAGAATTTACTAAACTGCACCTTCTCTGATAAACTTTAACACCATTAATGATTTTTCTAAGCATCACCTATTCGTTCTCCATCACTCATAAGAAACCCAAGACTCCTCAATTCATGAATCACTTGAATTTGCTTAAAATCCTATTTCAGTTCAATATCCAACTGCAGCTTTAACTTATTCCTAAAAATACAAATTCTTGATTTAAAAATCAAGTTTGTTATTACTTTTGTTTTATGATACTGACTTACAAGTTTAACATGTTTGAGTTTTGATAAAGATCATCATGTAATGATACATTCAGTATCTCCAGAGGCAAAACAACTCTGTTTAGTTTGATTTAATTTTTAATTCTAATTTATGATAAGCAAACATTTTTTTATTTTAAAATTCAGATACTATCACAAATTAAATCAAGTGTAGAGGATTTTTTAAATGGAAAGATGATCTGCGGACAAAGCAGAGCACAAACAGCATGCATGCACAAACATATTTACATCAGACTTTTATAAACATACAAACTATACTTATTAATATCAAACATTCTAGCATGCAACCTATTTTAACTTTTAAATTTAAAAAGTTACTCACGGATTAAAAGAAGCAGAGCCTCTGTTATGCTATGAACTTGTTGTTTGAAGTGCAGGTTTGTTTATGCCTTTATACAAAATGCTTTTGAATAGGCTGATTGTAAAACTTGGATTGCAGATTGTAAATTGTTTGCATGCTGTCGGAGCTGGAATGCCTAAGCTTCCCGACCAAAATTACTTGCATGCAGCATGATCTTTCAACAATTGATTTTACAGGTTGAAGTGAAATGCAGTTGCTTTATTGTCCAAGTTGCAAGCAGATTTGTTTCGCTTCCAGGTTGCTTGCAGAGTTTATTTTCCAGATTGAAAATAAAAAATAATGCAGACTCTTTTGAATACGAGGAAGTTGACTATGCATGCCTTTTTAATCTTGAGGATGTTCATATTTGTTTTAGGATAGCAAATGCAGGGTTTGATTTTGCATTGAACATGATTTCCAGATCTAAGGAATGCAGATTTTCTTGTTATGAAGATGATTACTAATTTTTAGATCATGAGGGGTTTTGATTTTTGATATGAAGATATTTAAATCTGAGTTTTCATGTTTAGATTTGTGAATAAAAACAATATGAAATTTTCTTTGATTAGAAAAAATGTGAAAAAGAGATAGGAATTGATGAATGTTCTTATATAGGTTATTTTAAGATATTACTAAACAAAAGAAAATTAAAAAAATGAGCAACTTGTAAAAATTTTAACATTTGTCAATTTGAATGTTTAATCTTGTAACATTTGTTTAATTAAGCTTAAGAATGCAACACTTGTCTTATTTAGAGTAATTAATATTTGATTAACAAGTTATTATGTATATTAAGCCTAATTTTAATTTGTTAGTTTAATATGTATATAAACTTGTAAAAGAACTAAAAACAATTGTACTTATAAATAAAGCTTATAAATATGGAAATTAAAATAATTAAAATTTATACTTTGGAATTTAAATTCAAAATCAGTTATTTAAAAAATCAAGTTATAAATATAAATTTAATTTGAAATAACAATTGCAAATTTTATTCAAAATTTATTTGTAAATCAATACACTATTAATATTTTTTTATAAATATCTTATTATTAAATTAAATTAATTATAAAAGAAATTATTCTCTTATTAGTAAAATACTTATTTAATTAAGCTATAAAACTCTTTTGTCAATTTAATTAAATTTAAAACTCAAGCTAAAACTATTTTAAACATTTAAACATTTTTCTTAACAATTTAAAAATCATATATTTATTTATTAAATAGCTTTGAAAACTTAATATTAAACTAAAATCAAAATCTCCAAATTATTAGTGTATATATTAGAATTTTAAATCATGATTCATTAATTAAATTTAAACCAAGCTCATTTATTTAATAACTTTGAAAAGCTAATATTAAATAAAAACAAATTTCCAAATTACTAAAAATATTAGAATAAGTAAATATGTTTTATTTATTAAATTTTAAACAATGCTATTCTATTTACAACATAAACTATATATTTATATTATAAATAGAAATCAATTTATTATTTTTAAAAGATAAAATAACCATTTGAATATTTATTAAAGAAGAATTTTTAAATCAATTTGAATTATGATTAAAAAAATATCAATATCAATTTAATTTTAATACAGATTATTAAATTGATATTGTTAAAAATTCTGAGATATTACATGTAGACTTTCCTCTGGGCATGGCTAAAAGCTTCCTTTTAAATATTCTTCAGATCTGAGTAGAAACAGAAACTTATCGGCAGAAATCTAGATTTATCTCACGAATATGAGAATCCATAAGTAGATGATGAAATCGAATCAAGCTGAGAATCTTTTCTTAGTGAAAGCACCAAAATGTTTGGACCAAATTGGTCATAAATACCCAATAGATTTCATGCATAGAAATAAAGTGAAGAACTAAAATTAAAACTAAGGAAACATATAGAAAAAAGAATACGCAGATTTATAGTGGTTTGGCGTTGATTGCTTGCGTCCACTTTGATGAAATTGCTTTATTAATTGCTTTTTTTCTAAATACAAAGGGGATCGCATTAGATTGATCCTTGGTTACAATGTAATACAAGTAAAACAGAAACATAAAGATCCCTAAAATGACCAATGAACTCTTATTTATAGTCATAGACGATCGAATGTGTTCATAAAAATTCACTATTAGAATCTCACGATGTGGATGAGGTTACCCAAAAAATTTCATGGCCAACTGCCAAAGATAAGCGATCGACTCTGATCGGCCTAGATGGCCACGTAGCATCATGCGATCTATCAAGTGGGTACCTTTCCACGCTAGCTTTATGTTTCCATAATTTTTTGCATATTTTCTTTCATGATTTTAGATATATTGATCAATTCCCATTGAATTGAACTCCTGATTTAATTTTTTCATAACCATAGTGATATGATCTAATCCTCTACATAGGAGAAGGTATATGTACTGATCCCTACCTAAGGGAGAGACTAATTCACACTTAGAATATTCCGAGGAGCCTATCTCTTAATCTCACTTGCTCGTTGCTTCATTCCGTTGTCAGTGCTTGATATCTGGACTACATGATCAACCTCTCTTGACTTCTTGTCTTATCCATCATCTAGTCAAACTTGCCCAATCAGTCTGGACATAGTCGGGTCAAAAGGCCGGATCATAATGTCCCATTTCAAAATCCTTTTTCGGGCATTCAATCGTAAAGAACACGACCAAAAATTTGTAAAAACCTTTTTTCCTTAACATTAGGAGTTACTCAAAAGATGTTGGAGTTATGGTATTTGGTTAAGTTAACAAATGAGAGAGCAATAATTCTAAGAGCATCCCCAACAGAGGGTCGGTGAGTCCAACTTTGGGCTCACCATTGACCACTAAGGTCGTTTTGGGGATCTTGACACAGTCATTAAGATATCCAACATTATTAGAGTCGGATAAATAGTAAACATGAATAATGCAAGATATCTAAGTAACAATGGTACAAAATAATACCATTGCCTATTTATCCAGTAATATTAATGTTGGATAAGGTAAAGATATCATCTTTATAGTCGTTACCTAATACATTATACAATACAAACAACTTAACACTTTCAAATACAGCCTTCTTCTCGCCATTTCTTCTTCATCATCCCTTAAATCCTAAATAAAACTATCATATGTAAGTGTAGAAATGTCTAATAATCAAAAAGGAAAAAACCGATGTGCTCCCCATTCAATGATTTCAAGAATTCTCGTCTAATCGATAAAGCAATCAAAATTGTCAACCAAATTCTCAATATGCATCACAAGTGATTTCGCATCAATAATCACAGAAATCAAATCAAGGCCTTAATGATCAAACTAGCAACCACTACTCAAATATTATTCCATAATATTGATAACAAAATTTAGAGGCATCTCATGAACTAATTTTTAAAAAATACATACCCTAGTAGAAATTTAACTTCTTAATTGAATCATTTGATGGAGGGTTCAATAAAAATCAAAATAAGTATAGAGGTTTTGTAGAAGACGAAATTTTATGGGATGGAAAAAAATGATTTTAGTCAATAATCCAAATGGACCCAAAGAAGACTGAATCCTGGTGGAATTAACAAAAATGAGTCACTAATTCTTGAAGTAAATCAAATTTACCCAAAAATTATACTTTGAATCAAAGGAAATGGTCAAAAAATGAACAATTAGAACTTGATGTTTGTTAGCAAGAGTGTTTTGGTGATGAAAAGAAAGGTACATCACAAACCGAGTTCGCTTTTTGGTCTTTTATTTTGAACCTATTCCATACTCGTCTGCCCAATAGTATTCCTAGAACCATCGATTCTTTAAAAACTCAATGGAGATGTATGAAAAGGGCATGCCAAAAATAGATGAGATCATGATAGTCATGGAGACTAGATAACAAAGTGAGTTTGTAGATGTTAATTTGGTATGTTGTTATTATCAACCATCATTACAGTATAGTATTTATAATTATAGCCCTTGATAGTTAATTAAAAAATTTGACTCGAACAGGTCAATGAGGAATATGTAAAAACAAGGGAGTTTCCTTTAATCTTTTGCATGTTTACAATCCCCTTAAGGATGAAGATAAATAGAGCATGATAAAAAGGAAATACTATTAATTTTAGCTTCCACCTAGAAGAATGAACCTTGATTCTTTATTCCAATGTATTTTCATGTACTATTTCTTTATCCGTGTGTTTCGTTATTATCTTTCTGTTATTTCGTTGATTAATGACTAATATATTTTCCTTTGGTTCTAAATTTATGGTTTACCTTTATTAGTTATTCAATATATGACTTCAACATAGGATCTTACGATAATGAAAGGATACAAGAACATTACCATTAAATATGTGTGTTACACAAATAATTAATTAATAATTAAGTGGACCAATATCAAAGTTCTACGACTATAAAGAAGACAGCTTTGACTCATAATGTCATTGAGTTGAGTACGAAGCCTCCTGATCTCTTTTTCAAATTTCAAAGTGCAACGTACAGTCTGAGGCGGGAACTGTTCTTTTATTCAATGAAAAAATCCACATCCATTGGGGTAAAGAAGGGAATGAAAGTATCGATGATCAACATTATCACCTTTTCTTACAACTGTTATAGGTGTTTCGTAGCTATAGAAGCACATGTTTAGGGATTATACCTCATCGACCTCCACCTCCATTATCTACTTTTGGTACTACTTGGTGTGACTCATGTGTAGCTTAGTTATTATTGTTGTTCGATTCCCAAATGTTTTATATCCAATTCAAGCTCTCTTTGTCTCAAATCCTCTTAATTTCGTTCTTTCATGTCAATATACCACGTAGTTTGGATTTTATGTGGAGATGGATTAGGATTTATGGGTCGATACAACTGGTCAGTATAAGTGAGAATTTAGGTAGGAAATGGGTATTTAAAGAGTGGGCAGCTTATAAATTGCACAATTAACTACAACCATTTAATTTATACTTAATTTGTATTATATTAAAATTCCATGCTATCTCACGAGTCTACAATATTCATTTAGACTCTTTCCAGTCAACGTTAATATCCCATGTGACTAAGTGTTCATTTAGTATCTTGTCAGTGAATGATCAAATCACTCTCCAAACGCAACTATTACCCCACTATCTCTACATAGTAAAATTAGAACCCTATGAGTGAATGATAACATATCACTCTGAACTAGGATGCACATTCCTAAGTAGCAATAATGTGTATATATAGAACTTTTAAGTGAACGATCAAATCAGAATCTTTTTAATGATCAATCGAAACATTCAATGTAGTGTGTAGCCAAATCAATTAGTTTAGTATGTCTTCACATTAAGGCAGTGGGAAAAAAATTGACTATAAAAGATGAAATTCAAATCCAAGTTCAGTTGTCAGTCTTTACAAATATGATTTTAAAGATCCAAACTTTATCGAAATTACACTCACTTTGATTTCACTCAACAACATCAGCATCACAATGTCAAACACAAACTCCGATAACGCTTTAATTAACAGTGGTTTCTACAACCTCGAATAAAAAAGTTCGAAGTAGAAAAGTTAGATGTGAATGTAGAGTCGAAGCGGTCATACTAATATCATAATCACGCGAAAGTGATGGTCAAAGATACTTCGCAGGCGGAGATACTTGGAATGGATATGGATACTTTTTGTAGATAGATCACTAATTTTTCTTAAGTGGTAGAGAGTATGCATTTGCAATGCAAACGAGAGTGAGAAGATTAGAACTACTATTTAATAATCGTATTTAAGAACCCTAAATACCTAGATACCCACGTACATGTGTTTACTAATATGCTTCTTAGGTAATTATCATTCTTGTTTATGTTTGTACTATTATGTATCTTAGGTAATCATTGTCCCTGTTTGGATAATTACTTATACGTCCATATTTGTAATTTCTTCGGTTATTATAAATTTTAGTTTTTCTTTTACTTCAATCTTCTACAACAATATGAAACAACAATGTGACGACTACTCTATACCTCTGATGCCCATTATAACTAAATAGAGCGTTGTTGTAGTGCCCAGCATGTTGGAACTTGACCAGCCTACAGTAGAGTTAAAGGGTAAATTTCAAAAATTTCCTATTTTGGATCTGTTGGGCTTATGAAGTCTTAATTAGATCTAATCTAATAAGGTTTTAAATAAAATATTATTTTATTTAAATTATTTAAAAGGGTTTTTAAATTTAATCTGAATTTAAATATATAATACTAAGTGTATCAAAAACATTCATGTATGTATAGTGCAAGTACAACATGTAACTAATGTACATAGTTAATATGCACGTATATATGTGTTGGGAATTACACTACAACAGATATACTCATCCTTTATATGTGCCTTTGTTATCCATATTTTATTTCGAAATGACATAAAATAACAATATATGTATATAGTTTACTTATATTTTGCAGGCAAAACAAAGCATTATTATTTTGCATTGGCAAGCCAGATTTATAGTGGCCATACCATTTTACAAAATATTTCAGGTGTGAAGCACATATGCCTAAGCAGTTAATACAACTCACAAAACCTAGCATCACAAGCAAAATTCACTTAGCTCAGATACGGCTACAATTTGTACAATAAAATAGTCCAAATAAATTATAGAAATAAAATTAGGAAATCATATAAGATCAGTAGTCTTAGAGACGAGAGCAGTTTGGTGTAAACCATACTCAATGCCTTTATCAAGCTCATCAGAGTGCAAAAGGTCAAAGTCAAGGGTTGATATTGAAGGGGAAAAATACTTGCTGTAATTGTGATATATGCCTTTGTCACCGAGGGAGAAGGAGTGGCCCATAAGGCTTGGAGCTTCTCTGTGGCAGCTTCGAAAAGTGAATTAGGATATACGTCAAGTTCGGCTTCAACAAGTGGCTTGACATTCCATACTCTGGCTTTAACTTTACGCACAGTGGATTAATGTGGGATTGGAATCACTGGAATGAACTTATATGATGATAAAGCATGAATACATGTAGAATTAGTATACCCAAAAGAATAGCAAGCGGAGCAAATGTGGGGTTTCTAGAGGAAGGAAACCTGAACATGACCGGTAACATGCTCAGATGTAAAACAAGAATGGAAGAAGGAAGCTCTTTCTTAGGAGATATCTCTATCAGTGCACATGCATAAGTCATCTTATTTCAACGCTCAATGGCTTCATCAAAACAAATAAGCTTCCTCATATGGAAAAATATCCAATCTAAACCTTCTAAGTTTTGGTAAAGTGATGGTATATTGAATAATTTAGCCTAAACTCTGATTGATTCAAAAAATTTATGAGCTCTATCAATGGTAGGGGTCCACTTAATGATGATGAATACGTTGTCAAAATAATAAAGGGGATCGATTCTCATATTCTAGCTTTATCATCCATACATGAGAAATCAAAGTAAAGCATGTCATTATCATAAATTACTTTGACCTTTCCATTGAGTTTCCATACACAAAAAAGGTGTTTGATAACTACATGATATGGTAGATTCTAGTCTAAGAAAAGGCCAACTAGGTAGCTCTTCCAAAAAGACTTCTCAATGTCAATTACTTCACTAAGGCGAACAATATCATCTATAATTCTGTAGTTTTTGATGCCATACCTGCATGCATTACTCAGTTTTCTAGAGAACAAGAAGCCGACTCTAACAACCCTGTATTTTGTAATTATTTTATTGTATATTTTAATTATTTTTAATGTAAGATTTTGATTTAAAAACTTATTTTACTTATTTGAAATGATTAAATTTATTATTTAAATATAATCTTGATTTTTATATGAGTTATAATTCCAAACTTGTGTAAGTTGAATATTTGCCTGAAATGCTGATTTTGGTCAAAATAGTCAAACTGTGACTTTCAACTTAAAAATTTAAAAGTTTAAAATTTTTATTTTTTCCTTTTATTATTAAAGTACATAAAATTCTAAGAACACCACTTTTCGTTTCGTTGAATTTGAATGTAAATTGTGAAAGTTATACCCTTTACAATATTGTGCGTATATAGGGTTATTTAACAATGACTATTTTAAATTGTATAAATTACTTCTTCTTTGTTATATTTTATTTTAATATGTGATAAGATGTTATATTATGTATATTTTGACTTTTAAGTATTTTAAAATGATAATATAATTTTTCTAAAGTTTATTTGAATCTATTTCAATTTATAAAGCCTAGTTGGTATTTACTGCATTTTTCTTTATTTAACTTTCTATTTAATAAAAATTAAATTATTATTTTACCTTGAAAATGTTTTAAAACCATTTTTAATTCAAATTTTGTGTTATAATATTTTTTTTTTTGAAGTAATAAATTTTCCAAAGTCATTGGAGATTTTCTTGTAATTTTTATGTCAGGGTTGCTATTTTTAAGCAATTTCTTATTTCCTTTTTCTATTTTACTTATAAAATAAATTATTTATTTTATTTTATTCTTACTTAGTTTCGGTTTTAAATAACATTTCTGATTTTATTTTGTTTTTATAAAATTAAAAAGAAAAGGAAATGCAAAGGGTTTAGAAAGTTAAGAGATCTTAAAAGCCTGAAACGTAAAGACGTTTTATCCATTTCCTTTTGCAATTAATACATCAATTTATCTTAGCCATTCCTTTCCTCATCCTTTGCAGCTGACTCCCTCATATTATTCACGAATTTTCAAGATCCAAAACCTAAAAATCATGGCCTCCATCTTGAGAAAAAAATCTGGTAATGGCTACATCTTTTTCTACCTTTTTCTTCTCATTTTCTATGTATTTTGCCTAGTTTTCTATGCTTTCTGGATTGGCCTCTACCACCCACCATCACCACCATACTCTCCACCATCCCCTATAAATCTTCCTTGGCATCATCTCCAACCATCATTTCAGATCCATCCATGGCCACACCTCCCTTGGTGACAAAACTCCACAAAATTGCAAATAATGTCCAAAACAATGCACTAGCCACCACTATTACTTCACCACCTTCATACTTCACCATGGCCACCACCTCTAGCCATGACCACCACCTTGCTACCACCACTACACTTCATTTTAGCCTCTTTCCAGATCTGAAATTGACATGGCCAAGACTCCATGAACCAAAAATCCACAAAAAAACACTGCATAAAGCCTTGAAACATTCATGATAGCCACCCTATCACTTCATATCTTCATCCACCACCTTGGCCACCACCATAGGCCGCCACCACCACCTTTTCCAGACCTCCCCACACCCCTCCATCTACTGTCCAAACCTGTACAAGTATGGCCAAGCCCCACTTGACCCAAGGCCGAGCCTTGTTGTGCTCAAAAACTTCATATATGTTGCCTTGATCAATTGTATGCTTCATGTTATAACCCTACCACTCCATACTCCTTCTAGCCGTGAGTTATGGTGCCAAACCTGAGCTATATCATCATCATGGCTAAACCCAAGAACCTCCTAGGCCAAGCATTTGAATGGTTAAAGCAAGGTCAAGTAATCTATTCCTTTGTTGCTTCGTATTTTCATTGTTTCAACATTGTTTTGCGTTGAATATTTATGTGTGTATTGTCTTGTTTTGGTTATTGTTTACAAGACAAATACCAAGGCTCTCCATTCATTCAAATCAAAAGTCGTGCTGTATCGTGCTTGTCATACTTTTGGAACCGCTCTTGTGTTTGTTGTTTTGGTCTTCAGTTTGAAAAAGTGAGTCTTTCTCACTCTGACATTTATACTTATGGAAAGTGAATTGATGACAAGTATGTAGTAATATAAAATGTTTATGCAGGTTAATGATGATCGTATGATATGTTATGCCATGTTATTACCATGTTAAAACTGTTAATTTTCACCTGACATCTGATATATGACTGTATATTGTGATATTGACCTTGTTTATATTATTCCTGTATATGATTACACTGCAAGTTCCCTATTAGAATAGAATCATTACGGGCTGAAATGATTGGAATGATAGGCCTGATTTATTTTATTTTATTTATTTTAACTTGTGATTGCGGGTTTGAAATGATAAAACCTGGATTTTCTTTGTAATTACGGGTTGAAATGATATATTACCCGTATCACTTTACCTAGCGTAGAAAATTTTATACAGGCCCGTAGTTAAAATATGCTTTTCTAAAAATTTTAAAATATTTTAGAAATTTAATTATTATTATATTTTGATTTGAAATTTAATAAAAATAAAATTTTTGTAAAATATTATTGATTTTCTGAATAATTGTAAGTGAAATGAATTAATGAAAAAGTTAGAACTTTTGAACGTAAGTTATTTTGGAACTTTTGATTTAATTATAATTGGAAATTTAATTGAATATGAAATTATGATAAATTTATGATAATTTGAATTTAGATAAATTTAAAGTGATTTTTATATCATATTAATGATTTTAATAAAGTTGAATGTGAAATGAATAAATATTTTAAGTTGAAACTTTGAAATATAACTAGAATTGGAAATTATGAAATTGACGTAAAGTGAACTTTTAGTTAAGCAAATAAAAATAAAACTAAGTTATATTTGAGAATTTGAACTTAAGTGTTAAGTTGAAATTTAATGTAATGGATTTTAAAAATTCAACATTGCAATTTAATAAGTGAATTATTATTAAATCTTGATTTTTGAATGGAAATTTAACTTTATAAAATCATGAACCCGAGGAAAAATTAAATGATGTTATAAATGTGAAAATGTATGATTTTATAAGTTAAATATGTTTTAAATAAAAATATAATTGGTTGAGAAATTATATTGAATATTTGAAGTTATTTGACTGTATTTTTGAAATGCTATTAATTACAATGTAAATGATATTACAGCATTTGAAAATGTTGTAGTTGATGATAATGAACTACAAAGCTAAATTGAATTAAAAGCTATTATAGCAATTTTTGTAAGTGCTATAAATTGTTGAATTTAACTAAGTTTATTCGAAATTTAAGTAAACCCTATTACAACATTTTAAATGTTGTCTTTTGTTAAATTGAACTGTTTTGAATGTATTTTTCCGTAGCGTTTTCTAAATGCCACGAAAAGTGAATTTTCACTGCTTTGATAAACTTAAGCGAATAAATGAACTTTGGAAGTCGAAAATTTTGGAAATTTAATAGTTTAATTATTAAACATAATAACTTCATTTTAATGATTAAAAATGATTTTTGGAATATATACTGTTTTGAAATATGGATTGAAATGATATTTTAAATTTAATAAAATGAATAATGATTTGAAATGAATGTGTTTTCGAAAAGATATGATATTTTGATATATTAAATGATTGAAATGTGGTTTTGAAAGGATATGATATTTTGGTATATTAAATGAGTGAAATGTGGTTTTGAAAACATATGATATTTTGATATATTAAAATGGTTTGAAAATGGAGTTTTGAAAGATATGATATTTTTGATATTAAATGATTTGAAAAACGGAGTTTGAAAGATAGGACATTTTGATATTAACATGATTTAAAAAAGAAGTTCTGAAAGATATGATATTTTGGAACTGAAAGGTAGTGTTGAAAGAGTATGAAAATTTAATATATTGAAATGGTTAGAAATGACTTGATATTTATTTTGATAAATATTTGAATTGAAAGATATTTTACAATGATATATTGAAATGGTTTTGGAAATGATTTAATCTTTATTTTGATAAAGATTTGGATTGAAAAGGGTATTTTATTTTGAAGTATAAAATATTGTTTTAAAGTTATAACTACGGGTTATAATAACGATTGGTTGTTAAAGAGACCGGGTTCGGATATTGTCTTATAGCCGGCCAATACCGAAAACCACTTTAACAACTGTGTACGCGGTGGAGATTCCAGAATGAAGTAGGATGGTGACGACGTTCTCGAGGTATATTACGTCGACCCAACTCCCGTGAGTTGGCATATATGACTTAAACAGGAGCTATACCGGGCTACACAAAGGGTCGCACCCTTTCGTCAAGCATGCTCCATCGGAAAACCATTCTATTACTGTTGTGATTCGATTCGGTGGCGCCACTTTGATTCGGGGGTATTGTTCGAGGTGGGCGGAAGCTGCTGGCTTGCCGTCACCACTGGTCCAGGAGTGAAAACGGTGTATCCACCCTGGCATTGCATCGCGTGCCGTGTCATATCCTTATATCGAGCCCACTACGATTTTGGTTTTAAAGATCCGACCGCGTTAAGGTTCACCATTCCCTTAACGCTATTTTCTATATGATTATACTTTACTGATTAGACACTACTGTATATAGCGCAATATACTGCATAGTAAATAGTTTAACGGATCCTTAGAGGATGGGCGGTCCCAAGCATCTTCTATGTTACTTATACCTTTACTACAGTTCACTTGAGTTGGTTTACATTGTATAAGTATGTATGTCCTGACTCGAGTGTTTGTATTTTTATTTACGCTCGGGTCAGCCTGAGTTATTCACAGATTTAGATTTCCACTTTCTGGAGATTGGAATCGCTGGAGATTATCTACTTGTCAAGTTTATCTTTTGAAATATGTTGTTCCTTTCAGCTCTTGTATTAGTTGACATCTATGAAGTGGGACTTCTTTTGTACTTTATTTCCTCTGTTGTATTTTATGTAACTCTGATATTTTTATATAGTAGCTTCATGAACTACTATCTCTTTTTACTTCCACTGCATTATTATTACTCCGTGTCTGTGATTTGTGATTTTTATTTACTGTATATTCTGAGATTTGCCAAATTTTCCATTACAACGCGGTATTTTGAGCAATTCAATTCTGGCATGAGTGTCTACCTATACACTTATAATGGATGCGAATGGTTGAAAATATCGGGTCGTTACAGTTGGTATCAGAGCTTTGGTTGCTCTAGGCAAAACTCAGCATATGGAGTGAATGTATTTACAGAACCACTTACATTCGAGTTTGAATGTCTTCCTTTTTGACTCAATTCCTTTGAATTTTGGAACGTTCCCTACGATTCCAAAATCCATTCGCATCCTTCACTATTCATCTTCTTTTGACTCTGGAGTATTTCATAACTCCGCTTCGAATGATCATTCTAGCAAGTCGGCAGTCACGCCAATTTCAAATTGAATTGAAAAAAAGAAGGGGGAAAACTCCTTTACAAATTAGCATCGATTCACCAGAGATTTATATCTATCCTTGGTTTAGATGCTAATATCTTTTGTTATTCCAAACTCTAACTCTCGAGATCGAATGTAGATTTACCCTAGAAAATCCACATTGATCTTATTCCTTAAGTCAAGCTTAACCCGGTTAAGGTTGCCCGTGATTTATTTAAGTTAACCCACCTCCCTATTTTGTTATTTAATCATCTTGTCTTTTGTTTCCAATCTATTCTTCTAAACATTTTGAATTATACTTGTATATCTATGTTTTGTTTTATATATTGTGTTGTTTGGGTTGTTGATGTTGATTTGGGTTTCCGATCGATTCGTTTGATCAACGCTATCGATAGGATTTCTAAAACACTTTGACAGAACAAACTGACACAATATTATTTTAAAATTTGGTCAATGAAATAAAATTTTGATATATAAGTAAATTTATGGAACTTATTAAACTGATTTAAATTGATTATTTGAATTGATAATACTTAATTTATCATTTATTGTTCTATAAATGAATTTATAAATAGTTGTTTATAAATTGATTTGGGAACTGAAATGAATTTAGAACAAGAAATTTGAGAATTTGATTTCCAATGGTTTCAAACCTTTTGTTTAAAAAGTTTTAAAAGTGATATATTATTTAAAGTATTTTCAAATAGAAATTTGTTTCCAAAGAATTTTAAAGTTTAAAATTAGTGCTCTTCTCATTGTCGCTGGGAAATAACTTCGGTGATGATCGCGACATCATCGACATTCATTTTCGAGTTTCGAAGTGAAGAGACTGTTCTGTAGTCTTGCTATAGTTTTGTTTCGGGGGAATTTAATTGATTTGAATTTCTAAAATATGACTTTATTTATAATATATATATATATATATGATTGAAATTTGATTTGACATATTATATATATATATATATAATTACTTATCTCTAAATGGTTTGGAGAAATCGGAGATACAATTCTTAAATTTTATTTTAAATAATAATTTCAATTATAAAAAGAGAATCAAAAATTTGGATAAATGATTAAAACTTGAGAGAATTGAATTGGAAAGTTTTATTTGTATAATATAATTGCATTCAAATATAACTTACCTTAATTTCAGAAGTTAACAATGTAATTGGATAATATACAATATAAAAAGATTTTATAAATGAAATTTGAGTGGTTATAGTAAATGTTATACACTTAAATTTTAATTATAAAATGATTAACAGAGGTAAATATAATAAAGGGTGATTGAATAACTTACAATAAAATGATGTTAAAAGAACTAAGAATGAAAGAAAGCAGTTATAATAAGTGTAAGTATGTTTAACATAAGTGATAAATATAGTGAGAGGAATAAATTTAATTTTAATTAGGAATAAAGAAGAATTAAATTTATTAAGTACATTGTGAGTGTAATAAATGATTATTTTTCAAACCCATGGTTTTAAAAATTGTTAATTTAAGATGATTGGATATAAGATAATGAAATTTTGGATAGTTAAGATTTATTTAACTTGTGTAAAGATTTATTCTCTATTTAAGTTGAAATCTCCATGCTTTCAAATTCATTTCCTTATTTTGTTTTTCAAACTATCTTTTGGTTGTCCTTATCATCCTTATCTTGCTATAGACCGGTATAGGCATCTTTCTATAATCATTTTGTTTAGAAATCTTTCTATAATCTTTGATAGACCTTTGGTAATCATTTTGAATCCACCTTTTTCGTGCTTGTGTTCTTGATTCTGGAGGATCTTGGAAAGATCACCTACACCTTGTAAAACTTACCTATAACAACAGTTACCAGGTATAACTTCAATCTTTTTGTCATCTTATCTTAATCCTATTTCACTCTATCTTTTCTGTGCCCTTCCATACCTCATTCCTTTTCGGGGACGAAAAGTTTTGAGTGGGGGAGAGTGTAACAACCCTGTATTTTGTAATTATTTTATTGTATATTTTAATTATTTTTAATGTAAGATTTTGATTTAAAAACTTATTTTACTTATTTTGAATGATTAAATTTATTATTTAAATATAATCTTGATTTTTATATGAGTTATAATTCCAAACTTGTGTAAGTTGAATATTTGCCTGAAATGCTGATTTTGGTCAAAATAGTCAAACTGTGACTTTCAACTTAAAATTTTAAAAGTTTAAAATTTTAATTTTTTTTTCTTTTATTATGAAAGTACATAAATTCTAAGAACACCACTTTTCGTTTCGTTGAATTTGAATGTAAATTGTGAAAGTTATACACTTTACAATATTGTGCGTATATAGGGTTATTTAACAATGACTATATTAAATTGTATAAATTACTTCTTCTTTGTTATATTTTATTTTAATATGTGATAATATGTTATATTATGTATATTTTGACTTTTAAGTACTTTTAAAATGATAATATAAATTTTCTAAAGTTTATTTGAATTTATTTCAATTTATAAAGCCTAGTTGGTATATACTGCATTTTTCTTTATTTAACTTTCTATTTAATAAAAGTTAAATTATTATTTTACCTTGAAAATGTTTTAAAACCATTTTTAATTCAAATTTTGTGTTATAATATTTATTTTTGTGAAGTAATAAATTTTCCAAAGTCATTGGAGATTTTCTTGTAATTTTTATGTCAGGGTTGCTATTTTTAAGCAATTTCTTATTTCCTTTTTCTATTTTACTTCAAATAAATTATTTATTTTATTTTATTCTTACTTAGTTTTGGTTTTAAATAACATTTCTGAGTTTATTTTGTTTTTATAAAATTAAAAAGAAAAGGAAATGCAAAGGGTTTAGAAAGTTAAGAGATCTTAAAAGCCTGAAACGTAAAGACGTTTTATCCGTTTCCTTTTGCAATTAATACATCAATTTATCTTAGCCATTCCTTTCCTCATCCTTTGTAGCCGACTTCTCATATTATTCACGAATTTTCAAGCTCCAAAACCCTGAAAATCATGGCCTCCATCTTGAGAAAAAAATCTGGTAATGGCTACATCTTTTTCTACCTTTTTCTTCTCATTTTCTATGTATTTTGCCTAGTTTTCTATGCTTTCTGGATTGGCCTCTACCACCCACCATCACCACCATAATCTCCACCATCCCCTACCAATCTTCCTTAGCATCATCTCCAGCCATCATTTCAGATCCATCCATGACCACACCTCCCTTGGTGACAAAACTCCACAAAATTGCAAATAATGTACCAAACAATGCACTAGCCACCACAATTATTTCACCACCTTCATACTTCACCATGGCCACCACCTCTAGCCATGACCACCACCTTGCTACCACCACTACACTTCATTTTAGCCTCTGTCCAGATCTGAAATTGACATGGCCAAGACTCCATGAACCAAAACTCCACAAAAAACACTACATAAAGCCTTGAAACATTCATGATAGCCACCCTATCACTTCATATCTTCATCCACCACCTTGGCCACCACCATAGGCCGCCACCACCACCTTTTCCAGACCTCCCCACACCCCTCCATCTACTGTCCAAACCTGTACAAGTATGGCCAAGCCCCACTTGACCCAAGGCCGAGCCTTGTTGTGCTCAAAAACTTCATATATGTTGCCTTGATCAATTGTATGCTTCATGTTATAACCCTACCACTCCATACTCCTTCTAGCCGTGAGTTATGGTGCCAAACCTGAGCTATATCATCATCTTGGCTGAACCCAAGAACCTTTTAGGCCAAGCATTTGAATGGTTAAAGCAAGGTCAAGTAATCTATTCCTTTGTTGCTTCGTATTTTCATTGTTTCAACATTGTTCTGCGTTGAATATTTATGTGTGTATTGTCTTGTTTTGGTTATTGTTTACAAGACAAATATCAAGGCTTTCCATTCATTCAAATCAAAAGTCGTGCTGTATCATGCTTGTCATACTTTTGGAACCGCTCTTGTGTTTGTTGTTTTGGTCTTCAGTTTGAAAAAGTGAGTCTTTCTCACTCTGACATTTATACTTATGGAAAGTGAATTGATGACAAGTATGTAGTAATATAAAATGTTTATGCAAGTTAATGATGATCATATGATATGTTATGCCATGTTATTACCATGTTAAAACTGTTAATCTTCACCTGACATCTGATATATGACTGTATATTGTGATATTGACCTTGTTTATATTATTTCCTGTATATGATTACACTGCAAGTTCCCTATTAGAATAGAATCATTACGGGCTGAAATGATAGGCCTGATTTATTTTATTTAATTTATTTTAACTTCGGATTGTGGGTTTAAAATGATAAAACCTGGATTTTCTTTGTAATTACGGGTTGAAATGATATATTACCCGTATCACTTTACCTAGCGTAGAAAATTTTATATAGACCCGTAGTTAAAATATGCTTTTCTAAAAATTTTAAAATATTTTAGAAATTTAATTATTATAATATTTTGATTTGAAATTTAATAAAAATAAAATTTTTGTAAAATATTATTGATTTTCTGAATAATTGTAAGTGAAATGAATTAATGAAAAAGTTAGAAATTTTGAACGTAAGTTATTTTGGAAATTTTGATTTAATTATAATTGGAAATTTAATTGAATATTAAATTATGATAAATTTATGATAATTTAAATTTAAATAAATTTAAAGTGATTTTTATATCATATTAATGATTTTAATAAAGTTGAAATGTGAAATGAATAAATATTTTAAGTTGAAACTTTAAAATATAACTAGAATTGGAAATTATGAAATTGACGTAAAGTGAACTTTTAGTTAAGCAAATAAAAATAAAACTAAGTTATATTTGAGAATTTGAACTTAAGTGTTAAGTTGAAATTTAATGTAATGGATTTTAAAAATTCAACATTGCAATTTAATAAGTGAATTATTATTAAATCTTGATTTTTGAATGGAAATTTAACTTTATAAAATCATGAACCCGAGGAAAAATTAAATGATGTTATAAATGTGAAAATGTATGATTTTATAAGTTAAATATGTTTTAAATAAAAATATAATTGTTTGAGAAATTATATTGAATATTTGAAGCTATTTGACTGTATTTTTGAAATGCTATTAATTACAATGTAAATGATGTTACAGCATTTGAAAATGCTGTAGTTGATGATAATGAACTACAAAGCTAAATTGAATTAAAAGCTATTATAGCAATTTTTGTAAGTGCTATAAATTGTTGAATTTAACTAAGTTTATTCGAAATTTAAGTAAACCCTATTACAACATTTTAAATGTTGTCTTTTGTTAAATTGAACTGTTTTGAATGTATTTTTCCGTAGCGTTTTCTAAATGCCACGAAAAGTGAATTTTCACTGCTTTGATAAACTTAAGTGAATAAATGAACTTTGGAAGTCGAAAATTTTGGAAATTTAATAATTTAATTATTAAACATAATAACTTCATTTTAATGATTAAAAATGATTGAATATATGCTGTTTTGAAATATGGATTGAAATGATATTTTAAATTTAATAAAATGAATAATGATTTGAAATGAATGTGGTTTCGAAAAGATATGATATTTTGATATATTAAATGATTGAAATGTGGTTTTGAAGGATATGATATTTTGGTATATTAAATGAGTGAAATGTGGTTTTGAAAATATATGATATTTTGATATATTAAAATGGTTTGAAATTGGAGTTTTGAAAGATATGATATTTTTGATATTAAATGATTTGAAAAATGGAGTTTGAAAGATAGGACATTTTGATATTAACATGATTTACAAAAGAAGTTCCAAAAGATATGATATTTTGGAACTGAAAGGCAGTGTTGAAAGGGTATGAAAATTTAATATATTGAAATGGTTAGAAATGACTTGATATTTATTTTGATAAATATTTGAATTGAAAGATATTTTACGATGATATATTGAAATGGTTTTGGAAATGATTTAATCTTTATTTTGATAAAGATTTGGATTGAAAAGTGGTATTTTATTTTGAAGTATAAAATATTATTTTAAAGTTATAACTACGGGTTATAATAACGATTGGTTGTTAAAGAGACCGGGTTCGGATATTGTCTTATAGCCGGCCAATACTGAAAACCACTTTAACAACTGTGTACGCGGTGGAGATTCCAGAATGAAGTAGGATGGTGGCGACGTTCTCGAGGTATATTACGTGGACCCAACTCCCGTGAGTTGGCATATATGACTTAAACAGGAGCTATACCGGGCTACACAAAGGGTCGCACCCTTTCATCGAGCATGCTCCATCGGAACACCATTCTATTACTGTTGTGATTCGATTCGATGGCGCCACTTTGATTCGGGGTTATTGCTCGAGGTGGGCGGAAGTTGCTGGCTTGCCGTCACCACCGGTCCGGGAGTGCAAACGGTGTATCCACCCTAGCATTGCCTCGCGTGCCGTGTCATATCCTTATATCGAGCCCACTACGATTTTGGTTTTAATGATCCGACCGCGTTAAGGTTCACCATCCCCTTAACGCTATTTTCAATATGATTATACTTTACTGATTAGAAACTACTGTATATAGCGCAATATACTACATAGTAAATAGTTTAACGGATCCTTAGAGGATGCGCGGTCCCAAGCATCTTCTATGTTACTTGTACCTTTACTACAGTTCACTTGAGTTGGTTTACATTGTATAAGTATATGTCCTGACTCGAGTGTTTGTATTTTTATTTACGCTCGGGTCAGCCTGAGTTATTCACAGATTTGGATTTCCACTTTCTGGAGATTGGAATCGCTGGAGATTATCTACTTGTCAAGTTTATCTTTTGAAATCTGTTGTTCCTTTCAGCTCTTGTATTAGTTGACATCTATGAAGTGAGACTTCTTTTGTACTTTATTTCCTCTGTTGTATTTTATGTTACTCTGATATTTTTATATAGTAGCTTCATGAACTACTATCTCTTTTTACTTCCGCTGCATTATTATTACTCCGTGTCTGTGATTTGTGATTTTTATTTACTGTATATTCTGAGATTTGCCAAATTTTCAATTACAACACGGTATTTTGATCAATTCAATTCCGGCATGAGTGTCTACCTATACACTTATAATGGATGCGAATGGTTGAAAATATCGGGTCGTTACAGTTGGTATCAGAACTTTGGTAGCTCTAGGCAAAACTCAGCATATGGAGTGAATGTATTTACAGAACCACTTACATTCGAGTTTGAATCTCTTCCTTTTTGACTCAATTCCTTTGAATTTTGGAACGTTCCCTACGATTCCAAAGTCCATTCATATCCTTCACTATTCTTCTTCTTTTGACTCTGGAGTATTTCATAACTCCGCTTCGAATGATCTTTCTAGCAAGTCGGCAGTCACGCCAATTTCAAATTGAATTGAAAAAAAGAAGGGGGAAAAGTCCTTTATAAATTAGCATCGATTCACCAGAGATTTATATCTATCCTTTGTTTAGATGCTAATATCTTTTGTTATTCCAAACTCTAACTCTTGAGATCGAATGTAGATTTACCCTAGAAAATCCACATTGATCTTATTCTTTAAGTCAAGCTTAACCCGATTAAGATTGCCCGTGATTTATTTAAGTTAATCCACCTCCCTATTTTGTTATTTAATAATCTTGTCTTTTGTTTCCAATCTATTCTTCTAAACATTTTGAATTGTACTTGTATATCTATGTTTTGTTTTATATATTGTGTTGTTGATTTTGATTTGGGTTTCCGATCGATTCGTTTGATCAACGCTATCGATAGGATTTCTAAAAACACTTTGAGAGAACAAACTGACACAATATTATTTTAAAATTTGGTCAATGAAATAAAATTTTGATATATAAGTAAATTTATGGAACTTATTAAACTGATTTAAATTGATTATTTGAAGTGATAATACTTAATTTATCATTTATTATTCTATAAATGAATTTATAAACAATTGTTTATAAGTTGATTTGGGAACTGAAATGAATTTAGAACAAGAAATTTGAAAATTTGATTTCCAATGGTTTCAAACCTTTTGTTTAAAAAGTTTTAAAAGGGATATATTATTTAAAGTATTTTCAAATAGAAATTTGTTTCCAAAGAATTTTAAAGTTTAAAATTAGTGCTCTTCTCATTGTCGCTGGGAAATAACTTCGGTGATGATCGCGACATCATCGACGTTCATTTTTGAGTTTTGAAGTGAAGAGACTGTTCTGTAGTCTTGCTACAGTTTTGTTTCGGGGGAATTTAATTGATTTGAATTTCTAAAATATGACTTGATTTATAATATATATAGATATATGATTGAAATTTGATTTGACATATTATATATATATATATATATATATATATATATAATTACTTATCTCTAAATGGTTTGGAGAAATCGGAAATACAATTCTTAAATTTGAACGTTGCAACGGTTTCGAATCCTCTTCTGAACGTTGCAAATATGAATGGACACGACGCTTAAATTTGAATCCATTCGTAACCGTTGCTAACGGTCATGACACTTCGCGAATGGACACCTCTTCACCACTATAAATAGTAACGCCCAGAAATCATCACAGACAGTTTCGAATCCTCTTCTTCTTCCCCGAACAGTTCTGCAACGCCAGAAAACCAATGCTCTATTTTGTGACGCCTCCAAGGTGTTGCAAATTCAAAAACCGTTGCATAATTGCTCTCTTCTTCCTCTTCATTCTGTTCTTTATAAATTGCATCATCGTAGACTATTTTTGAAGTGTTCTTGGTCGGATCAAAGTCGTACAAACTTTGGATCCGATTACGCTGTTATAGGGCTTCACTGAATTCTGAAAGTCGATAGTTCGATAACCCGTTTGTACCTGGTGGGTTGAACTATTGTCTGAAAGAATCTATTCCATAGATCCTTGAAGTCGAAAGTACAACATTATCTTCATCACAATCGCCATCAAATTCGCCTTGAACCGCAAAATCCCCAACAATTTTCAGACAATAGTTTTCAACCATGGAAGGTTCGAGCGCTTTACAAGTTATGAATCAGCATCTAACTTGATTGGAGCATTTTGACGGCGACAATTTCACTCATTGGCAAGAGACGATGAAATTTTTCCTGATCACCGTCAAGTTATTCTACATTTTGAAAGATAACTTGGAAGAAATCTCGAAGGAAACTGATATAGATGATGATGCTTTAAAGGCTAAACATGCAAATCGCAAAGAGGACGATTTCCTATGCAGAGGCCATATTCTGAATGCGCTATCTACTCCATTCTACAATGCTCATAGGACCTTTGAAACAGCGAAGCCACTCTGGACTGCCCTGGAGAATAACTACCGCATATCCGAGGCATGTAATAAAAAGTTTCTTATTTCTAATTTTATGAATTTCAAAATGGTCACAAATAAGTCCATAATTGGGCAAGTATGCAAAATCTTACTGTTGGTGAATCAACTTAAAGATGCTGGAATTGATCTCCCTGAATCTTTTGTTGTTGGAGTTATAATCTCTAGACTTCCGCACAGTTGGAATGATTATAAGAAAAAGATGAAACATGCGGAAACGGATTATAATTTAGACGGTTTGCTGTGTCATCTTTATATTGAAGAAGACTCTCGTAAACGCGATCTAGACGATAATCCGCAAACTGAGTCCCATTCTAAGGCAAATAATGTTGAAATTACCGATAAATTAAAGCCAAAGGATGAGACATAGTTTAAGAAAAATCATTCTAAAACAAACAACAAAAAGAAAGGTGCTTGTTATTTTTGTAACAAGCCCGGCTACTATGCCCGAGACTGCCGTCTACGGAAGAAACAACAAAAAGTGAATGTGGTCGAAGACTCACTTGTGGCTGTAGTGCAAGAGGTGAACTTCGTTAGTGGCAATGATAATGATTGGTGGTTCGATACTGGAGCAACCATTCACATTTGCAAAGACCACAATCTTTTCAAGAGCTACGAAGAAAATAAAGGAGAAGCCGACGAAGTTACTGGAGAAAATAAGGTTCCAAGCAAAGTTCTGGGAAAAGACACTATAGAACTTCCTCTCATCTCTGGAAAAGTTCTTTCATTAGTCAATGTATTTTATGTACCTAATATGTGTAAGAATTTGGTCTCTGGATACCTTCTTAACAAAGGAGGATTCAAGATGGTGTATGAGTCTGATAAGCTAGTGTTGTCTAAGATTGGTAAATTAATTGGACAGGGATACTCTTGTAACGGCATGATTAAGTTGAATCTAATAATGTAATCTTCTGTTTATATTGTTGATTCTAATAATTTATGGCATGCTAGATTAGAACATGTTAATTATAAATCCATTAAAAATATGAATAAATTAGGATTAATTTTTGAATGTGATTTCGATACCATCTCTAAATGTGAAATATGTGTTCAAGCAAAAATACACCGGAAATTCTTTAAATCCGTAGAAAGGAAAACTGGTTTGCTTGATTTGGTATATAGCGATGTGGGTGACTTAAAAAGTCATATCACCTATGGTGGTAACCAATACTATATAACATTCATTGATGATTATTCTAGATATGCATATGAATATCTAATGAAAACTAAAGATGAGGCTTTTGATAAATTCAAAATTTACAAAGCAGAGGTCGAAACCCAATTAGGAGTTAAAATTAAAATATTACATTCAGATCGTGGTGGTGAATATTTCTCAAATGAATTCACCTTTTTTTGTAAACTACAAGGTATAGTTCACCAATGTACTGCCCCATATACACCACAACAAAATAGTGTTGCTGAAAGAAAAAATAGAACTTTAGTAGAGATGGTTAATGCCATGCTCTTAAGTTCTAACTTACCTTATAACCTATGGGGTGATGCTATGTTATCTGTATATTACATTTTAAATAGAGTACCACTTAAAAAGAATAATATTTCCCCTTACGAATTATGGTTTAATAGGAAACCTAACCTAACTAGACTTAAAGTTTGGGGTTGCTTAGCGTATGTTAGAAAACCAGACCCTAAGCGACCAAAGTTAGGAAATAGAGCATTTAAATGTGTTTTTATAGGATATTCACTTAATAGTATAACTTATAGATTCCTTATTCTGGACACCCTACAAGTTGTAGAATCTGTAGATGTAGAATTTTTTGAAAATCAAACTGTTGAGATCCCATTAAGATCATCTAGTCCAGAACCTAGTATGACTAATGATATCAATGACGATGATTATGCTCCTGCGCAAAACAGCAAGGAAGTGTCAGTACCATATAATAGTACTGAACAACGGAGAAGTAAAAGAGCAAGAATAGAGAAGGACTATGGTCCTGACTTCATTACATATCTTGTAGAAGGCAGTAAGGACGAAGTTCTTAAAGTGACTAAATATGTAATGAACGTCGATGATGATCCCAAAACTTTTGCTGAGGCTATGAGTTTCAGAGATTCCAATTTCTTGAAAGAAGCTATCAATGATGAAATGAATTCCATACTGTTAAACCAAACTTGGGTTTTAACTGATTTACCTACTGGTGCTAAACCTATAGGATGTAAATGGATATTCAAGAAAAAGTTGAATACAAATGGATCCATTGATAAGTTTAAAGCCAAATTAGTTGCTAAGGGATATAAGCAAAGAGATGGAGTAAATTACTTTGACACATATGCTCTAGTTGCTCGCATATGTTCTATACGCTGTTTAATTGCACTTGCATCAATTCATAAATTAGTCATACATCAAATGGATGTAAAGATTGCTTTTTAAATGGAGATTTAGAAGAAGAGGTATATATGGAACAACCTGAAGGTTTCAAAACCCCAGGCCAAGAGAAGAAAGTTTGCAAATTAGTGAAATCTCATTATGGCCTAAAGCAAGCTCCCATGCAATGGCATGAGAAATTTGATAAAGTTGCACTGTCATATGGATTCATTATGAATGATGCTGATAAATGTATTTATAGAAAATCGGATAACAATGGTATTGTTATAATATGTTTGTACGTTGATGACATGCTAATATTTGGTTCCAATATATCCTGTATGAGTGAAACTAAAAAGTTTCTGTCTTCTAAATTCGATATGAAAGATCTAGGAGAGGCTGATGTGATTTTGGGAATTAAAATTGTTAGGAAAGAGGGGGAGTTATTACTAACTCAATCACATTACATAGAGAAATTCCTACAAAAGTATGGTCATTACGATGATAAACCAGCACCAACTCCTTTAGATCCTAGTATTAAATTAGAAAAGAACACATGACGTACAATCTCTCAACTAGAGTGTTCCAGTGTTATTGGGAGTCTTATGTATGCTATGCATTGCACTAGACCAGACATCGCACATGCTATAAGCTTGTTGTGTCGATTTACGAGTAATCCATGATTCGAACATTGGAAAGCTATTTCCAGAGTTTTGGCTTATTTAAAAGGAACCATTGAATATGGTTTATCTTATAAAGGATATCCTGTTGTGATAGAAGGATATAGTGATGCAACCTGGAACAATGTAGAATCCAAATCCAAGTCTACGACTAGATGGATCTTTACATTAGGAGGCGCTGCTGTGTCTTGGGCTTCCAAGAAACAGACCTGTATTTCTGACTCAACAATGTTGTCAGAATTGATTGCATTAGCAGATGCATGTAATGAAGCAGAATGGCTTAGGAATTTGTTAATGTAAATTCCTTCATGAAAGAAGCCATATCCAACAGTCTTGATTAACTGTGACAGTCAAGCAACAATATATAATGTGTCTAATAAGACATATAATGGAAAGTCTAGACATGTGAGCCTAAGACATCAAATGGTGAGAAAGTTACTCAAAAGAGGAGTTATAACTGTTGACTATATAGAAACGAAGAAAAACTTGGCTGACCCACTTAAAAAGAGTCTTCCAAAGGCAATGGTTTCTATAAAGTCACAAGAAAGTGGACTAAGGTCTGTGAATGAAGGTTGATCATCTTTAACAGAAACCTAACTTATGTCTTGAAAAGGATAGACAAAGTTCAATGGGTACCAACAAGTTAAGAGAATGATTATGGAACACAAAATCGATAATCCCACAATATTTAGTGCTGGATTCTACAAGAACAAAGTATGGATATATATCATTAATATGTCCAGAAACCTTAAAAGATATATCGCAGAAACACCTTAAGAGACTTACTTGTATAAGTATGGAAATCAGGCACATTCCTAGGAAAGTAAGACCGCTTTCCAAGTAGACTCATGAAGCAGGATTTAAGCACATGCCATTAACGTGCTGAGCAATACAGAACACTTTACCTAAGGAAATCAACATGTGTGATCGTTTCGGTTTTATCATTAGGGATACTTGGTTCAAGTTTCGTTCACCATAGAATCTCGATAAGGCTTTGAATGGTTTACACTAAGTAAAGGTTCAAATCCAAAATATACCGTTTATTTATGTGTTGGTTTTCACGATGATGCAAAACCTGATCTTAGAACTACGTAGGCTTGATCCCACTTGGGTATGTAGGAAGTCAATCTAGTGATGCAGCCGTCCTATTGATTTATTTTCTTATTTTGAAAATTGACGGAGATTGTTGTAAAATGTTCAAAAGCTTTGGGATTTGGGTTTTGGTTTTGGAAGAAGAAGTAAAGAGGAAGAAGAGAATTTAGTCCCACATTGTAAAAAAATGAAGACTATATTTGTATAAGTATATCCCTCTCAAGTGGATGTTGGGGCCTTGGGGCTCCCACATGTTTGCTTTGTTGTGAGGAGAGAAGTCATGCAACATCACACGCGCGCCGCCGCCGTCCGATTGAACCGAACCGGGCCAGGTTGGATCGAGCACGGGTTTCGGGTTCGGATCCGAAAATATTTTTGGATCAAATGTGAACAGTAACAGGCCAAGAATCAGCCCGTTAAGGACCCAGGACCGATTTTATGAAATTGAAATAAAGGGAGGGAAATTGGAACGGTTTTCTAAACATGGCAAATATGAATGGACGCGACGCTTAAATTTGAATATGTTCATAACAGTTGCAAACCGTTGCTAATGGTCGCGACGCTTCGAGAAAGGACACATCTTCACCACTGTAAATAGCAATGTCCAGAAATCATCACAGACAGTTTCAAATCCTCTTCTTCTTCCCCGAACAGTTCTGCAACGCCAGAAAACCATTGCTCTGTTTTGTGACGCCTCCGAGGTGTTGCAAATTCAGAAACCGTTGCTGAATTGCTCTCTTCTTCCTCTTCATTCTGTTCTTTATAAATTGCATCATCGTAGACTGTTTTTGAAGTGTTCTTGGTCGGATCAAGGTCGTACAAACTTTGAATCCGATTACGCTATTATAGGGCTTCACTGAATCCTGAAAGTCGATAGTTCGATAACTCGTTTGTACCTGGTGGGTTGAACTATTGTCTGAAAGAATCTATTCCATAGATCCTTGAAGTTGGAAGTACCGCATTATCTTCATCGCAATCGCCATCAAATTCATCTCGAACCGTAAAATCCCCAACATTCCAGGCACGGTAGCTTGATGAGTTGTTCTACAAGTATCAAAGATAGCCTAAACAACATCGGGTATTTTGAAGTTGTATAGTCGAATAGAGATACCATCCATGGACATAGCACCCTGCTAGGCTTTATTTCTTTACGAGGATTAAGCCCCCATTCGAGAAGAACAGAGCTTGGTGAGCTGGCCTTCATAGAGATTGAGAGGTAATCTGACTTTTCTCGATCGAGTGATTGACGGAGTAGTTTTACAAGATTTGAGAAACCCCAATTTCATGAAAGTTAGCTCGTGTGAGTTGGAACTTAATTGAGATGAGGTGAAGGAGAAGTATGGAGGGAAGAGAATAAATCAAGATAGAAGAACAGCATGTGGGAGAGACGAGGTGGCAGATGTGGTTGACTTAGGTTACCATTCAAGGGGTTTTCAAAGCATGTTTTCCCTTTTTACTTGCATCTAGTTACATTTTATATGGTATAAAGTTATTTTACCTCATCAAAAGTTTATATATATATATATATATATATATATATTCAAAATGACAATCAATTATATTAAAATAAGTAATTAATAAGGATAGAAGAGGTAGAGGAGTTATCTCCTTGCATCTACTTATTTTTAGTGCTATTTCGAAACAATTTGATCACTTAAACACGTATCATATATCAATAACTGCAAATTATGTTCTAAATTAAAATAACATACACACACGAGTGCGCCTTGGAATATATTATATGTTTTAAAATTAAAGCAACAAATTGAAATCTACTTTAGCTTAAGTGGTATTTAAAAAGGTGTATAATTATTTGCATAAAAATTCATTTATGTTTTTCCTTTTTTGAAACAAGTTTTAAACAAATTTCAACAATAATTAAAAATTATTTTCAAAATAACAAATATGAAAAACAAGTATTCAATCTCCAGAGTAATTTTAAATAATGTGCATATACATTTAATTTCTATTTATGTATACAATGAGGTATAAAATACATCGATTAATTAAAATTAATTTCCGATCCAAAATTATTTGTTTGTTAGTTTTCCTTTATTTATTAAGCAATAATATCTAAAACAATGAAAAAAATTAGATTAGTTAAATTAGGCATATATGAATCCATTGTAAAATTGATTAGAACTAAACAATACGTATGATATGAACATATGATGAAAAAGTAGTAGCAAATGTAGAATCTAATTATATTATCATGATGAACATACAATCAATTAACATATAACAGATCTGAACTTTGGATCAATATAATGGACAAATAATGAGAGTAAATTAGCATGTATATGATTAAAACTTCATTAAGAACATGAATATATAATATAATAAAATTTGAATTGCCCAAAGATGAAGCCAAAGATCTACATCTTGTATGAAGAATTAAACTCTAATTCGATTGAACCAACCTCTGCAGTTTGCAAGGATCTAGAGGTAAACACGACCTTGAATATTATTGATTTTTACTTGAAATTTTTGTCGGAATTTTTTTTGTCATGGAGGCCATTAAGGGAGAGGAGGAGAGCAAGAGAAAGAAAATAATTTGTTAGGAAAATAATAGTGGAATGAATAATAGAGAATATGTTTTAAAAGAAACATTGAAACCTTTAAATTCTCTCCATTAAAACTTTCCCTACTTATTTCTAATTAAATCTAATCAAAACCTCTCCCTCTTCTTCATATTTTCAATAGAAGAAGAATATTAAAGAGAAAATGGCAAAAATCATTTCATAAATGAGATTAAGGGAGTCATAAAGAGGAGTAAATGATGAACATTTAATTCCTCCTTTTAATTGCTCTTGTGGATTTTCAAATCGCATTTGAAACCTCTCCCCTTTTTCATCATGCATGCGAACCTAAAAGACACCCAAAACCACTTAGTAATTAATCTATTTAAACCAAGTACAAATATTTTATCGATGCCATATATCAATATGTGCATTTATAACTTTTATTTACGCTCTTTATTAATGCAAATAGTATTCAAACAAATCAAATAAAGTTTAATAATTAATATTTGAAAAATATTAATTAATTTATAGTAATATATAAATCAATTTAATAGTGTGGTTTATTAAGAGTATTCATCATTACGGTTGTGCGACGCAATGGTGTAAATTCGATCGGCGATTAACATCGAACAATTCAAAAATTAACGTTCTTATGTCATCTTAGCCAGTGGTGTGATATTTTGGCTTAATTTATAACTTACATGTCTTTTGGTAAAATTCAATTTTACTTATCATAACATTATGTGATAGTGATAATCATTTTCACTAATTCTTCTTGTCAAAACTGTATCGCTATGGACTTATGGAATTTGGTAATGGTCAAAATTTCAATACTGTCCATATTTTACTTTATAGTCCAAAAAGTTCTTGGTTCGATAATAAATATTATTATTATCCGAAGTACTCTAGTCAAAGATTTTTACTTTGAGTGAACTTAAGTTGACCGTGATACTAAGCTTATATAATTGAGGAGACGGATACTCTCTCGAGTGATATTTGACTTCTAATACTTTCACTTGACCTAATTATAGTCATTCGATGGTTGTTGTGCCATGATTTAACAATAATCAACGTGGAGCTTTCATATCGAAGATTGATAGTATTATCAAGTCAAGAGAACTATATTAATTAGTCACTTCGGTATTTTCTGTTTGACCTTAGCTATATTAATCAACAGAAAACTTAAGTGTGAGTTATTCCATAGTTATCCAAAAACTATCGATACATAACCCCTTTGTGCCCTCCAACATCCATCAGTAATACACTGCCTGATTTTCGGGGAACATTACGTACTCTAGTCTCAATGATGTACCGATATCAAGTCTCGATACATCTTGACTAGGAATGTTTAAAATGATGTGCTTATCATATTGTGATATAATACACATGGTTACAACTATTTGTAACTACCGTCACAAATACATCATTTATGGACTTTCGAAAATATATACTTTAATCAACTAACTAATTATTCACTACATTTTATAAAAAGTATATAACATAAAATAAACATCTTTTATTAAGAACAAGGTTGATTATTGAGTTAGGTTTATGTATAAATTACATAATTACCCATAAGCATACCCCTAACTCTATCATGGCCGATGTAGGACGATATCCAAGGGTTAAAAGAAAAGAAATAATCACGGAACCTATTGTGTATCTCATAGTGTATCGAACAAAATATAATATGTATCATAGATATAAAATAGATGAGACAATAGTAACAAAAATTAACAACAATATTAAAGTACACAGACTCAAAAAGTTATACAAGATAATAATAATAATAGTGTTTATAAAACTGATAAATAACTCTAATTACCTAGGCTCCGTAGTCTCGCGCAACAGAATAAGCATAGTATCCGTATATAATATGAACAAACTCCACCCATCTCGTCTTTTGCACTACCACCGCATACCCCTTAGACCTGTTATCTAGTGCACTTATGTAAGAGTGCTTGAGATAATAAGAAGCAAATCATAAAACCTTGAGTCAAGCAATAATTTGATGTGAGCGATAAGAAATCTCAAAATACTATACAAGTCGATATAGTAAGGAACAATTGTATACAGACCATAGCTGACCAATCCGTGCTACTAAAGAGTTAGTACAAAACGAACATAACATGTTACCTTACAAACATCATAAAGGTGTACTATATCCTAAGTACAACAATAGGTATCCAGGTATCCACATCCACAATACCTATGTCTCATGACATCCCTAGAGCGATAGACTATGGAAAGAACAACCAAAACAAACAATCCTTGCTGTCACTTAATGTGCCTTCCATAAATGATAACTTGTTGGACCATTCCTTTACGAAGGACTAATGGAAAAATCCTGGTTTCTAGTGTGATCACTGACAACCCAAAGCTAACACTAGATCCATTCCTCTGGATCCACTCCATCGATCTGGGGAAGCCATTTCAAGAACCCAATGAGCATCCTCACAATACCCATGCCTTCGAGTACATAAGAAAATACTCCGAGTATCAATGATCCCTTAGCATGCGTATCTGAGCCCCTTTCCTTGCTCCATCTATTTTCCATTTATCCTTAGGAACCATTCCACATTCCTTTTTTCCACGATAAAACCATTCAACATTCTACCCATGGATTACCCTTCCTTAAACCCGCCCTTATGGGCGATCATTCTCATGACTCCATTTGACATCAAGCCATCATCCCGGGAATATAGCTTTATTCACCGTCCGGTTACCATCATCGAAGTCCTAAAACCATCATCCTTCATCATGCCACTACATTGCCAATGAACGTCAAGCGAACAAACTCCTTCTACACAACCTATAGAGCCCTAGAGCATCCCTTTGAAATTTGGCCATGAATGGCATTCTCAATTCATGTCGATACTATAAAGATCCACCATTTAGGCCCTTGAAAGTTGACACTTAATATGTAGTGACCCATAATTTTATATAATTAAATAATATTTTAGGATTTAATATTGGAAGGAATAAAAAAATTATGATTTGTCAATGAGAAAACAATTAAAATGTAATTTAATAATGTTAATTTAATGTAATTGACAATTATTTTAATGTAATTTCAATCAATTGAGGTAATTATAAATTTAATTTGGTTATAAACTGTAAATAAAGAAATAAATGTAATGTTGTATTAAATGGTGAGATTGTATGTAATTAACTAAAATTGAATATGAAATAAGTGATGTGTAAGTAGTTATAACAGTTGTTTGTAAATAATAAAATTTATAATTATTATTAAAATGCTTCAAAGTAACAATTTGTTTATTTATCATCACATTTTAATATGCTAAAATAATTAGGAAATTAATAAAATTTAATGTTAATCAATTATCACAGTTAATATGAATCATGATGATAACTGTAAATATGAATGTAATAAAATGTAAACTAACGTTAATTATATTTATAAGGAAATAATTGATTAAATAATAAGAGTTAAATCAAAATAAATGAAACTATTGGAATTTTTAAATTATAAATAATGAATTTATTATGGTTATAATTGAACGCTGGAATTAATGTAATATTTAAATCTTAGGTTTAATAAAGAAAAATTATTTTAAAGGATTATTAAATTTCTCAGTAATCAAGAATCATAAAAAGGTTAACTTGTAAATTTGAATTTAAAAGTGATTAAACCAATTTAATAATAATTTATTTAATTAACGTGAAAATTTGCCATTTTTGCCACCGTCGGGGATCTCAACAAAACTAGTTTCATCGAATCCATTATAGTGAATTATTGTAGGATTTCAAGTTTCATAGCGATCGGACTTATCATTTGGCCACGCAAGCTTGAAACGTGTAACGACCCAGTATTTTCAACCCTTCGCATCCGCACATGTCGGACTTGAATTGTTCAAAATACTGCGTTGTAAAATAAATTTGGCAAAACTCAGAATATGTAGTAAATAAATCACAGAATCACATACATATATCAGAACTCACAGCGGAAATAAAATATACAGTGGTTCATGAAGCCACTATAAAACTTTAACCAAATAGAATTTACATAGTTTAGAATCTGCAATACAGCTGTAGACATAAATAGAAACAGAGTCTTCCAATTTGATTGATTGCAAATAAGATAAAGACTGAAAGGCTTCCGGCAGTATGAATGATCTACGGGATGACATAACTCCGGAGAGAAACTGAAACTGCAACTCAGGCTGACCCGAGCGTAAAAATAAAACATAACACTCGAGTCAGGACATACATACTTATATAATGTAAGCTAATTCAAGTGTACTGTAATATAGAGCAAGTAACTTAAAGGATGCTTGGGACCGCCCATCCTCTAAGGATCCGTCAAACTATTTACTATGTAGTATATTGCGCTATTATACTAGTGTCTATTTATAAAATAAACTTACTTTTAAGTAGTGTTAAGGCTTTACATTTTCCACCTTAACACGTAATAGTCCCAGTAGTCCATCCAATATCATAGCTCCTCCTGATCGGGAAGCAACTAGAGGATACCACACGGGCTACGGGAGAAATCTAAACTCGTACAAGGCGCGGTATGGTAGGTGACACGGCACAACTAGGCAATGCCAGGGTAGATATACCAATTACGCATCCGGGCCGATGGTAACGCGAAGCCGCAGCAACCGCCCACCTCGAAACAACTCCCCAAATCAAAATAGAAGTGGCCACTGAATCAATCCAAAGTCATAGTATAATATCGAAGAGGAGTGTCCGATCAGAGGAATGACCTCATTAACCCGTCGATCGCTCCTGTTTTAGCCACCTTATGCCAACTCACGGGAGTCGGGTCCACGTATTTACCTTACAGGAAACGTCGCCACCAACCTACTTCATTCTGGAATCTCCACCGCGTACACGGTTAGTCAAAGTGGTTTTCGGTATCGACAGAGAGTATGTCCATATCCGATCCCGGTCTCTTTGCCAACCCATCGTTATTATAACACCGTGGTCTTTTAAAACAGTTTATACTTTAAAACCAAAATAAACATTTCTATTTCAAACTATAAACACGATATCATTCAAAACCCAAAACAATATGATACCGTTATATTCAAGTATAATTCTTTTCCAAAAACCATACTGCTTAAAATTTATAATATCTGGAAACCAAATATTTAAATTATATCTTCAAAACATAATATTTTGGAAATTTTACTTTAAAACCATAACTCCCAAACACAATGGTTTGGACATTCAACGGTATATAGAATAAATGGTTTAACTTTATGGTTACTTTGTAAAGAAGATAATTTACATAGCTTTACAAATATATTTCTTTATTTTAAACCATAATTTAAATATCACTTCATGTTCCCAAGACCATTTCAATTCCTATATATATATCCAATTGGAGTATTAATATTCAAAACTAAGGTTGGATATTTTTTCTTTCAACAAATTAGTGTTTATTATTTCGTCTTGAATATTCCCATAAATTCCATAGATAAAACTCCAAAATTATGCCATTAAATAATTTCAAAATTTACTTAACACTAGAATGTTCATCTTAAATTTATTAAGAAAAATCCAGTTATAAATCTCATATCTTAAAGGTCTCCAAAACTTAAACATAAATATAATTTATCAAATTCCTTAAATTTCAAAACAATCAAATTCCAGATTCTATAGCACTTAGGAAATGCTACCTAAAGTTACGGGTAAAACTAGTCCAATTTCAAAAGACAGCATTTAAATGCTTTAGTAGATTGTTTAACTTAATAAATATTTCCAAATATAACTTATATATATATATTTCTTAACTGAAATCTTATCCTTTCAAAAATCCAGAATTTCCAAAATAAGTTATATTCCAAAATTTTATTCAAATATTTATTTATTTATTTATTAACATTTATAACTCATTCAAAATCAATATAAAATCCTTTAAAGATATTAAATCAAATATTTAACTTCCAAAATAATTTTAAATATTTCAGAAAATATTATAAGGACCACGGGCCTGTATATAGTTTTCTAGCCTAGGTCAAGTGATACGGATTTATATCATTTCAATCCGTAATTTACAAACCCCGGGTTCTATCATTTCAAACCCGCAATCCCAAGTTAACAGTTAAACAGTTAACATAATAATAGCACAGTAATCATCATTTAGGCCTATCATTTCAGCCCACAACAATCTAAATTTAACAGGGAACTTGCAGTGGTGATTTAAGCAGTAAATAAACAATAATATAATATAACTGCAGAAATAATACAACAGATAATAACTGATGAGGTGTCAATTTAAATGGGATTCATCATTCTACGTTATACTACAGACAGATAATATTTAAATAAAATTTTTACACATACACTTGCGATAATTCACAAAATATATGTACATATGTCTGGTGAGAAATACTCACCTTAAACGCTGCAGTGGATCTAAATCAAACACGGTATCTACTTCGGAAAAAAAAACGGAAAGCACGATCAAACTTCGGCGGATGCAAAGCCTTGACTTAAATCTATAAGATCCAAATACCAAGTATGCGAATTTAAAAATTACGGTCAAAGCAAAATTTCAGAACAACTGGAACGAATAGAATAAAAGAAATTTAGTTCAACTTGCTCGACTACTACAACCCGCTAACCGTCTCAACATATCCTAGGCCCATACTTCAACCGTACGCATGCATAAAATAAATTGAATAAATTGCAAAATAAATTGCAAATTTAATACAATTGATTGAATAAAAAGATGTTATGCACCCAAACAAAACAAATACATGTTTAGACATTATTAAATTATTTCTCACATTTTTAATCATATTTATCATGATCAATTATTTTCATTCTCATATATATTTATTTAAATAAAATGACAATATTGGCAACAAACACAATACTGTTCAAATTATTCGATTTAATCAAATGTAGCCACCAACTACATTCGAATTCATTAAATAATACTTTATTTCACATACATGTTCATCATGTTTAGGCAAATTATTTCTTCTTTTACTTTTATTATTAAACATTAAAAGGTGATTATTGGTATACATCACCAATATCCTTTTATTAACCATAATAAATACAATCCATTGATATTTATCCACCCAAATTCTCAAATAAGTAGTTAAATTTATTTTTAACCATCTTAAATTTATTTCAACCATTAAAAATTGAAATAAATGTCATTTTATTATATTCACCCAAGATTTATTCATACAATATTGTTTATTTGAATTAAACAACATTTCATATCATCTTCTCCTTATCAATTTATCTTCTCCATTATTAAATTGTAATTCTTTTTTTTTTTTTCTTTCTATGCCTTCCTCTTCAAACTGCACTTATCCAAATCCACAATACCACTAACTACATCATAACTACACTAATTCCATAGTCTAGCTTCCTACAATCAATTTATATCATTTCTTCCAGCCTACTACTAACAAAGTTCTATATGTATTTATAAATGGCACGGCATGATGGGGAAGTAGCCGAGCAAGGAAATCAGAGAACACAAGAAGGAGGAAGGAAAATTGGAAGAAGCAAAGAAATAAACAATGCAAATTATTTACCTGATAGAAGCTTGTACCAGAGAGGGACAAACAAGGAGATATGAAAACTTATGTGAATGAGGCAAAGTATTTATAGATAAACTTGCGAAATAAAAAGGGGAGATAAATAGGCAGGTTTGAAAACGTAAGAAATAAATGCAAGCGTTGATTTTTGAGTGCATGCGTTTAGGCAAGAGATTTATTTCCAGTTCTTCTTGTTTGAACGCTACACGAAAATTGTGATAAATGCATGCGTTGATTTCTCTTTCCAGTTTTATGTTTGAACGATATCACTCTTTTGGATTTTTTTTTTTTTTTTTAGATAGCTTGCGTGATTTATACCAGTTATAATCTAAATTTAAAGCATGCGTTACTGCAAATTTGAACAGATTTGATTGAGGAAGCAAAACTTGAGCTCTTGCGTGATTTATGGTAAGCAATGAAAAAGCTTTTAACTGAAAAGGCAAAAGTAATAAATGCTTACATAAATATTTACTTGATCAATGGTTCGAAAAATTTATTTATTGCAAAACAAACGCAGTGGAAACAGAGAGATATAATGGGTATGCGAAAATTTGCAAAGATAGGCAAGATTAAATTTTGAATGCATTTAATTTAGGTGAGAGGAAAAATGGCAATTGGAAGAGTTGATATTTTTGTGGATAAGGCTGCGTGAATAAATGAATACAGTGACATGCTCAAGAAACAAATGGTAAGAGGCAAATGTCAAAATGTTAAAAGAATAAAATTTTGTGTCACGCGCAAAGGAAGGCAAATTTGATTTCCATATTCTTCTAATCAATTAATTCCCCTTTAATTGCCTTTAATTGATTTCAATTGATTACCTTATCCCTTTTAATTACCCTCCTTAATTGATTTCAATTAATTACCATATTACCAATTAATTATCCTCCTTTAATTACATACTCAAATTTGGTTACTAACTTAATTAGTTAATTAACCCTTTTTGTTAATTATCAATCCTGCGACGTCTCACATTAATCCGTCCGCTTTGTAGGCACTGGTAGCCGGACTGGTTACACGGGCAGATTTCTCCTACAAAATGGGGATTAACCTCGTGTCCTCATGCCATTAACCAAAAGAATTAACTTATTTATCTTTCATCAATTTTATTAATTTGCATTAATTATTCAATAAATTAATTCTGGTCAACTACTGAAATTTTACAATTAATTTCTCTATTAATTGTCATAAATTTCTTTTTGAAATATCTATTAATTGTCATTAACTCCATTTTAAAATATCCGTATGTGCCTTTATTCAAGTTTTGAATTGCTAACTAGGAATAAGGTAGATTTATAAAATAAATTGATTGTAAGTTTCATTGTTTTAAATTGCTTAACAATGTTCACTGCTAACATAATTAATATGTCAAAATTGAGAATATTCCACCAACATGATTTGCATGTCATAACCTACCAAATTAACATAATTAATTAACTACTTTAATATGTTACAAATTTTCTCCTTTTCATTATTTTTAGGGAATGGGTATAACAACAGATATTATGATAATATCCAAAACATTTAGTTACCACTCACTTCATTATACATTATAAAAATTTCCTTTTTTTCTTCTTCTTAAATTTAGTTACAAAAATCATATTAAATTAACGAGTTTAATTCTCTAAATTAAATATTTAAACAATATTGGTAAACACAATTTATATAAATTATATTCCTAAAAACAAAAAAATTAAAAGAAATAAATAGCTAAAAACTAGGGCTGTTACACTCTCCCCCACTTAAGAACTTTTCGTCCTCGAAAAGGAACAAAAGAAAATAAACAAAGGAAGATAAGCTAGATAAACAAGAACTTTAAACGAATAGTTCCGGATTTGAAGCACGAAGAAGATCTTCTAGAATCGGTTTTACTCTTTTCAGTTCGACCGTCGGTCTATGGGTGGTAAGCGGTGCTCAGGCCCCGATGAGTAACAAAGATTTTTAAAGATTATAGAAAAGATTTCTAAATAGACTGGTATAAGCAATAGCCTCCTCATTCTGTAGCAGATAGGGAAACCAAGGACACTTAAAGATAGTTTGAAAACAAATAAGATAATAAATTTGCAATCATAATGCTTTGAAATCATTAAATTTATAAATTTGGAAATCATGCTACTAAAATCATAATACCTTTAAAATAATCTTCATTTATACCTTTTAAATTCAATGCCAAACAATATTCATTTCAAGGTTGAAATATTCCTAAGTTCATTTATAAAAAAAATTTCCAAAACATTTTATTTTTAGAAACAACAGCACTCATAATATGCTATAGTAGATATAATAGTATTCCTAATCAGTTTATTATGTACTTAACTCTGAATTTTAACAAATAACCTAACACTTTATTAAAAATACTTATCTTATAAATAAGATATTCCTTCAATAAGTTACCCTTGAATTTCCATTTGAAAACCAATTCTCAATTATCAAAATTTCGTGATATTAGAATACGTCTTAACTATTTATTTAGACATCAATTAAACTATGATTTGAAGATATATAATCCTTACTCCAAAAATATCCCTTTCAAATATATTTTCCTTATTCAAAGATACCTTGTTTGTTACACAAACATATTCATTTCAGGAAATAACCTTTTATTAAAATCTCTTGGTTAGATTTACGGCTCCATATTAAATTAATTTGATTATTAAGACATTTGAATAAAATTCCTTAAATTCCTTTTCCTTATTTATCCCCATTAATCTTTTATAACTAAAATTTAAGTGTATAATATTTATTATAACCACTCAAATTTTATTCATAAAATCCTTTTATATTGTATATTATCCAATTACATGTTAACTTTTGAAAATCAAGGTAAGTTATATTAAATGAAATTGGGTGTTATACAAATAAAACTTTCAATTTAATTATCTCCAATTGGAACCTTTTTATTCAAATTTTTGTTATTATTTTTATTTTCCTTCCTCAAGATAAACTTTAAGAATTAAATTCCTGATTCCCTTCAAACCATTTAGAGATAACTGAATATATATACCTAATATGTCAAATCAAATTTAAATTATATATCTATATATATTAAGTCATACTTTAGAAATTCAAATCAATTAAAATCTCAAGGAAACACTGTAGCCAGACTACAGAATGGTCTTTTCACTTCGAAACTCGAAAATGAATGTCGATGATGCTGCAGTCATCACCGAAATTATTTTCCAGCGACAAAGAGAAAAGCACTAATTTTAAAATTTCTTTGGAAACAAATTTCTATACAAAAATACTTATTACATCCTTTTAAAATTTAAACACAAGGTTTGAAATCATCAGAAATTTAATTCTCAAGTTTTAGTTTTAAATTCATTTCTGTTTCCAAATTAATGTATAACCATTGTTTTATATTCACTTATTTATTAGACAAACACATGGCTTACAACACCATAAATAAAATCAAAACTATTATCTCTTGACAACTAGTTAAATTAATTATAAAATTTTGAAAATTATACTCATATATATAATATTAGATTTTAATTTCAAATATAGGAATAAACTTCTCAAACCAGGATAGAGACTCAAATTTGATGAACTCAAATCAAATAGAATTCAAGATAAATTGAAATCAGAAGATCAGAATAAGGAAACTGGGTAAGTCTATATAAGTCGCGGACAACCTTGACCTAGTCATCCGTGACTTAAAGAGCCATATCGATGTGGTTGGGGTAAATCTACATTTGATCCGAAGAGATAGAATTTGGAATAACCAAAGATACTAGCATATAAACCGAGGATAAATATAAATCTCCGGTGAATCAATGCTAATGGTAAAGGAGTTTCACCCTTTATTAGAATAATGGCGAGACCGCCAATTTACAATAAAGATCATCCGAAGTGGAGTTATGAGATACTCCAGAATCTAAAGAAGATGAAAAAGTGAGGGATACGAATGAGCTTTGGAACCATAGGGAATGTTCCAAAATTCGAAAAGAGAGTGGTTCAATCTCGAATGAACGTGATTCTGTAAATCAAATTTACCATACATTCTAAGTTTTGCCTAGAACCAAAGCTCTGATACCAAATGTAACGACCCAGTATTTTCAACCCTTCGCATCCGCACATGTCGGACTTGAATTGTTCAAAATACTGCGTTGTAAAATAAATTTGGCAAAACTCAGAATATGTAGTAAATAAATCACAGAATCACATACATATATCAGAACTCACAGCGGAAATAAAATATACAGTGGTTCATGAAGCCACTATAAAACTTTAACCAAATAGAATTTACATAGTTTAGAATCTGCAATACAGCTGTAGACATAAATAGAAACAGAGTCTTCCAATTTGATTGATTGCAAATAAGATAAAGACTGAAAGGCTTCCGGCAGTATGAATGATCTACGGGATGACATAACTCCGGAGAGAAACTGAAACTGCAACTCAGGCTGACCTGAGCGTAAAAATAAAACATAACACTCGAGTCAGGACATACATACTTATATAATGTAAGCTAATTCAAGTGTACTGTAATATAGAGCAAGTAACTTAAAGGATGCTTGGGACCGCCCATCCTCTAAGGATCCGTCAAACTATTTACTATGTAGTATATTGCGCTATTATACTAGTGTCTATTTATAAAATAAACTTACTTTTAAGTAGCGTTAAGGCTTTACATTTTCCACCTTAACACGTAATAGTCCCAGTAGTCCATCCAATATCATAGCTCCTCCTGATCGGGAAGCAACTAGAGGATACCACACGGGCTACGGGAGAAATCTAAACTCGTACAAGGCACGGTATGGTAGGTGACACGGCACAACTAGGCAATGCCAGGGTAGATATACCAATTACGCATCCGGGCCGATGGTAACGCGAAGCCGCAGCAACCGCCCACCTCGAAACAACTCCCCAAATCAAAATAGAAGTGGCCACTGAATCAATCCAAAGTCATAGTATAATATCGAAGAGGAGTGTCCGATCAGAGGAATGACCTCATTAACCCGTCGATCGCTCCTGTTTTAGCCACCTTATGCCAACTCACGGGAGTCGGGTCCACGTATTTACCTTACAGGAAACGTCGCCACCAACCTACTTCATTCTGGAATCTCCACCGCGTACACGGTTAGTCAAAGTGGTTTTCGGTATCGACAGAGAGTATGTCCATATCCGATCCCGGTCTCTTTGCCAACCCATCGTTATTATAACACCGTGGTCTTTTAAAACAGTTTATACTTTAAAACCAAAATAAACATTTCTATTTCAAACTATAAACACGATATCATTCAAAACCCAAAACAATATGATACCGTTATATTCAAGTATAATTCTTTTCCAAAAACCATACTGCTTAAAATTTATAATATCTGGAAACCAAATATTTAAATTATATCTTCAAAACATAATATTTTGGAAATTTTACTTTAAAACCATAACTCCCAAACACAATGGTTTGGACATTCAACGGTATATAGAATAAATGGTTTAACTTTATGGTTACTTTGTAAAGAAGATAATTTACATAGCTTTACAAATATATTTCTTTATTTTAAACCATAATTTAAATATCACTTCATGTTCCCAAGACCATTTCAATTCCTATATATATATCCAATTGGAGTATTAATATTCAAAACTAAGGTTGGATATTTTTTCTTTCAACAAATTAGTGTTTATTATTTCGTCTTGAATATTCCCATAAATTCCATAGATAAAACTCCAAAATTATGCCATTAAATAATTTCAAAATTTACTTAACACTAGAATGTTCATCTTAAATTTATTAAGAAAAATCCAGTTATAAATCTCATATCTTAAAGGTCTCCAAAACTTAAACATAAATATAATTTATCAAATTCCTTAAATTTCAAAACAATCAAATTCCAGATTCTATAGCACTTAGGAAATGCTACCTAAAGTTACGGGTAAAACTAGTCCAATTTCAAAAGACAGCATTTAAATGCTTTAGTAGATTGTTTAACTTAATAAATATTTCCAAATATAACTTATATATATATATTTCTTAACTGAAATCTTATCCTTTCAAAAATCCAGAATTTCCAAAATAAGTTATATTCCAAAATTTTATTCAAATATTTATTTATTTATTTATTAACATTTATAACTCATTCAAAATCAATATAAAATCCTTTAAAGATATTAAATCAAATATTTAACTTCCAAAATAATTTTAAATATTTCAGAAAATATTATAAGGACCACGGGCCTGTATATAGTTTTCTAGCCTAGGTCAAGTGATACGGATTTATATCATTTCAATCCGTAATTTACAAACCCCGGGTTCTATCATTTCAAACCCGCAATCCCAAGTTAACAGTTAAACAGTTAACATAATAATAGCACAGTAATCATCATTTAGGCCTATCATTTCAGCCCACAACAATCTAAATTTAACAGGGAACTTGCAGTGGTGATTTAAGCAGTAAATAAACAATAATATAATATAACTGCAGAAATAATACAACAGATAATAACTGATGAGGTGTCAATTTAAATGGGATTCATCATTCTACGTTATACTACAGACAGATAATATTTAAATAAAATTTTTACACATACACTTGCGATAATTCACAAAATATATGTGCATATGTCTGGTGAGAAATACTCACCTTAAACGCTGCAGTGGATCTAAATCAAACACGGTATCTACTTCGGAAAAAAAAACGGAAAGCACGATCAAACTTCGGCGGATGCAAAGCCTTGACTTAAATCTATAAGATCCAAATACCAAGTATGCGAATTTAAAAATTACGGTCAAAGCAAAATTTCAGAACAACTGGAACGAATAGAATAAAAGAAATTTAGTTCAACTTGCTCGACTACTACAACCCGCTAACCGTCTCAACATATCCTAGGCCCATACTTCAACCGTACGCATGCATAAAATAAATTGAATAAATTGCAAAATAAATTGCAAATTTAATACAATTGATTGAATAAAAAGATGTTATGCACCCAAACAAAACAAATACATGTTTAGACATTATTAAATTATTTCTCACATTTTTAATCATATTTATCATGATCAATTATTTTCATTCTCATATATATTTATTTAAATAAAATGACAATATTGGCAACAAACACAATACTGTTCAAATTATTCGATTTAATCAAATGTAGCCACCAACTACATTCGAATTCATTAAATAATACTTTATTTCACATACATGTTCATCATGTTTAGGCAAATTATTTCTTCTTTTACTTTTATTATTAAACATTAAAAGGTGATTATTGGTATACATCACCAATATCCTTTTATTAACCATAATAAATACAATCCATTGATATTTATCCACCCAAATTCTCAAATAAGTAGTTAAATTTATTTTTAACCATCTTAAATTTATTTCAACCATTAAAAATTGAAATAAATGTCATTTTATTATATTCACCCAAGATTTATTCATACAATATTGTTTATTTGAATTAAACAACATTTCATATCATTTTCTCCTTATCAATTTATCTTCTCCATTATTAAATTGTAATTCTTTTTTTTTTTCTTTCTATGCCTTCCTCTTCAAACTGCACTTATCCAAATCCACAATACCACTAACTACATCATAACTACACTAATTCCATAGTCTAGCTTCCTACAATCAATTTATATCATTTCTTCCAGCCTACTACTAACAAAGTTCTATATGTATTTATAAATGGCACGGCATGATGGGGAAGTAGCCGAGCAAGGAAATCAGAGAACACAAGAAGGAGGAAGGAAAATTGGAAGAAGCAAAGAAATAAACAATGCAAATTATTTACCTGATAGAAGCTTGTACCAGAGAGGGACAAACAAGGAGATATGAAAACTTATGTGAATGAGGCAAAGTATTTATAGATAAACTTGCGAAATAAAAAGGGGAGATAAATAGGCAGGTTTGAAAACGTAAGAAATAAATGCAAGCGTTGATTTTTGAGTGCATGCGTTTAGGCAAGAGATTTATTTCCAGTTCTTCTTGTTTGAACGCTACACGAAAATTGTGATAAATGCATGCGTTGATTTCTCTTTCCAGTTTTATGTTTGAACGATATCACTCTTTTGGATTTTTTTTTTTTTTGCTTGCGTGATTTATACCAGTTATAATCTAAATTTAAAGCATGCGTTACTGCAAATTTGAACAGATTTGATTGAGGAAGCAAAACTTGAGCTCTTGCGTGATTTATGGTAAGCAATGAAAAAGCTTTTAACTGAAAAGGCAAAAGTAATAAATGCTTACATAAATATTTACTTGATCAATGGTTCGAAAAATTTATTTATTGCAAAACAAACGCAGTGGAAACAGAGAGATATAATGGGTATGCGAAAATTTGCAAAGATAGGCAAGATTAAATTTTGAATGCATTTAATTTAGGTGAGAGGAAAAATGGCAATTGGAAGAGTTGATATTTTTGTGGATAAGGCTGCGTGAATAAATGAATACAGTGACATGCTCAAGAAACAAATGGTAAGAGGCAAATGTCAAAATGTTAAAAGAATAAAATTTTGTGTCACGCGCAAAGGAAGGCAAATTTGATTTCCATATTCTTCTAATCAATTAATTCCCCTTTAATTGCCTTTAATTGATTTCAATTGATTACCTTATCCCTTTTAATTACCCTCCTTAATTGATTTCAATTAATTACCATATTACCAATTAATTATCCTCCTTTAATTACATACTCAAATTTGGTTACTAACTTAATTAGTTAATTAACCCTTTTTGTTAATTATCAATCCTGCGACGTCTCACATTAATCCGTCCGCTTTGTAGGCACTGGTAGCCGGACTGGTTACACGGGCAGATTTCTCCTACAAAATGGGGATTAACCTCGTGTCCTCATGCCATTAACCAAAAGAATTAACTTATTTATCTTTCATCAATTTTATTAATTTGCATTAATTATTCAATAAATTAATTCTGGTCAACTACTGAAATTTTACAATTAATTTCTCTATTAATTGTCATAAATTTCTTTTTGAAATATCTATTAATTGTCATTAACTCCATTTTAAAATATCCGTATGTGCCTTTATTCAAGTTTTGAATTGCTAACTAGGAATAAGGTAGATTTATCAAATAAATTGATTGTAAGTTTCATTGTTTTAAATTGCTTAACAATGTTCACTGCTAACATAATTAATATGTCAAAATTGAGAATATTCCACCAACATGATTTGCATGTCATAACCTACCAAATTAACATAATTAATTAACTACTTTAATATGTTACAAATTTTCTCCTTTTCATTATTTTTAGGGAATGGGTATAACAACAGATATTATGATAATATCCAAAACATTTAGTTACCACTCACTTCATTATACATTATAAAAATTTCCTTTTTTTTTTCTTCTTAAATTTAGTTACAAAAATCATATTAAATTAACGAGTTTAATTCTCTAAATTAAATATTTAAACAATATTGGTAAACACAATTTATATAAATTATATTCCTAAAAACAAAAAAATTAAAAGAAATAAATAGCTAAAAACTAGGGCTGTTACAAAACGTGTAGAAGTCAATTTAATGAATTCAGTTAAAATAAGATGATTTTAAAAGCTAACTTATGTAGACAATATAATTAGGGTTCGAGATTAGTTCCAATGAGTATAAAAGTATCAAAAACATATGTTTCGAAATATTGGATGACTTATTTACGTTTCGTGATCGAAACGGGCTTTTCAAGTCGTTGTTATCGTTTCGATTCAGCCCCACCTATACATAGGCTATTATAAACCCTAGCTGTTTCTCATTTCATCATTTCTATACATACATTCTTCCTCCTTCTCAGACGACATAACAGCAAATCTAATTCCCAAATTGCAAAGCCTAATTTCAATTTAAAAAAAAGGCGTATCTAGGGTATCTAGGGTCGCGCTTCGGGTTCCAAAGGCGAAAAGCCTACTGTGCCTTCGAGTCAGGAACCAAATGACTTGGGTCTCGATTCGTTTTGGCAAAAACCCAGAGTAGGCATCGGGGATTTGAGGCAGCGGACCGAAGCAAGACTAGAAGTCGACTGAGGACCTAAATTTTCCAATCTTACAACGTAATAGCTTTTGCATACGAGCTTGGATTCATGGCAGTTTTCTCCTTTGCGACCGTATCAAAATTCCAAATGATATGAAACTTGTTTGGCTAGATTTTGAGACTGTTGGATTTTGGCTTTATTTGGATTTTAAATCGACAACAAATCAAATGTGAGTGTTGTAACCCACTCACAACTACTAAATTATCTTCTGTTAGTTAAATTGAATTTATGATGTGGTTAGGATTTGATTGGTTGATGCTTGGTGTATTTAAATTGTCATTCTAGTTAAATCTGACTTTTATTGAATTTAATCACCATTAATTTAATATAAAATTTAATTTATCAGTTAATACCTATTACTGATAATCAGTCACTTATTGTCATTTATTGGTTGGTTTGAATGATGATTGTGTTGGATGGTTAATTGTTGGTATTAGATGACTAGATATTATATTTATATATTTTATCACCCTGCAAGTTCCTATAGTTATTATTAATAACGACCCGATTTTTCGACGCCCAAAAGTCGACATTAATACGACCACTGTATCAAATGCCGCACAGTCTAATGCTGGAAAACCAAATCGTTAGGGTTAAAGAAGAAGAAGAAGATAGAAGAAGAAGAAAACAGAAATCAATAACAAAATCTCACATTTCGCAGTGGAACAAATATAATAGATAAATGAATAATCCTTAAAACAAAAGCACTATATCTGTTATTACAATACAACATCAAAGTTTACAACGACATCATTCAACACTAGGCATTTACAACAACTAATCCATATTAAAACTAAACTTACGGCAATCCCAATGCAGCAGATAATATGTAGTAAAGAGATACGTCTCACCATCTAGCTAGCTTCTGATCTCCACAGCGATTTCTTGACTTCGCTCCAGAATAATGCTAACCTGAGTCCAGAGGCGTACCCATGTGGCAGTAGGAATGTGACGGCCCTGACTCGACTTTCGAAAATCTACACCGAATACGACGTTCGTATTCAAATGCCGTACATCCAAACATTGAATCTGGTTCGCCGGAGCTTATAACAACATCAGATGAATATAAAACAGCGGAACAAAATGAATATCATGCATACATCACAGCTACAACATCATAACATCCAATAATACATCAGAGTATTTTAAACACATACACCACAACTCCAAATAACCATCATAATAATACCATAGTGATTATATATCCAAAAAGTTTTCAAAGGAATGAAGTGGTTATGAACTCCCAAAAACTAAACACCTGAGGTCCCAAAAGCTTCTAAAATATCTCCAAAGCAAAACCTCCAAAATACTGCTAACACCAGAATACAGAAACCTGCTACTAGGCTGCCGGTGTGGAAATTATGGGCACCCAGTGTTTAGAAAAGAAACAATAAACTCCGGGTCAGTCGTGGTACTGGTATTAGTAAAAGAAAAAAAGTTTTCTTTTAAATAAACTAGATTTATAAAAGAAAATCTGATATGCTTTTAGAAAATGAAACTACCATAAGACTTCCCACCACATACACAATGCAATCGCAGAATCGGAGGAGATTTCTTCTTATGATTGTCAAATATGCGTACGAGAAAAAAATTCTTTGATATTATTACTAGTGCATAGTGTGAAAAACATTTCGAAAGTAGAATATTAATCTTAGCCAGCATAGACATTCCGAACTATGCCTACTATAGCTACCATCTAAACAGTGGTGACCACCAGAAATAAATGGTAGGTCATACAACTAAAACCGTACTGGGTTCGTATTGAGAATTGGATTTCCAACAAATGGTCAAGCTAAGGAACTTCCTGTTGCCACATGGATACGCCTTTGGTGGGACGTCCCGAGAACCTACCCGGCTCTCTGCCAACACAAGGCTGGGTTACCTCTATAACTAGGTAACTACTACTTGAGTATGCCACTTCCCGGTCCTTTGGGACCTTTATCCGAGGTTCGTCTATCACAAAGCAACAACAACACAGTAAATGAGATTGGAGCTACCACACAGGTAAATATCTGGGCTCTATACCATGACATCACCTTTTTCCAGAAGGAAATGACATACCCTAAAGGGCTCAACCCTCATAACCTTGTTGCATCTTTCCTGTTTCGACCATTTCCGGGTTGTGAGTTCCGATGAGGTCTCGTCCACAAAGCTACGCTTTACACGAAAGCCATGCTTTGATCACAAATGATCAACAAATGATCATCAATACACAGCAGCACTTAGCATGCCACACTACCAAATTGGGAGTATAACGTTGATAACCTTCAATTACATAACCTCTGAGCTCGTACGTCTTAGAGAAGGGTGTTAAGTTAGGAGAATAAATTCTCCGCCACAAACAGATATGTATTTGAAAGAAATCTGCTTTATACCTCAAAGTATAGTGTCAGAGAAACGACCATACAAGTCTGTTCCGGGTTCGAACAGAACCGAAGGCACTTCGTCCAATAAAGGAAGAAGCCCTTGCAAATCCGAGTATCCACAATCCCGATCGGACTTCCCATCACTTAGGGAATCTCTATACCAGAGCAACTCAGTGCAAAGACAATCGATAGGTTATCCTATCGTTTTCGAAGACACCGGGTCTTCACCACCAGTCTTCAGATGCTATCCATTTCGACGTATCACTATTCGGGATGGGTTATATGACACAAAGGTCCTCTCCCGGCTAAACCGAATAGTGAACACTTAATTTTAAAACATGTGGATATATCCATCACAAAGATTCACATTCAGGGTGCGATGTGGCTTTCGGATAACTAACTGAAATCCGACTCCCTGTCGCATCGAAGTTTAAATTCTGTTTTACGGCAAAGGGGTTTTTACATCAATACATAACAAATCACAAATCATAGTGCAGTACAGAGCAATCTACATCACACTGTATTACGATCACAACAGAAGTAACAACTCAGTGCAGTACAATTATTTTCAATCAATGTGAGTGCGATTTAATAGATTAACCACATAATTATTATTTTACTGATTATTTTAAATCAATAATTGATTTAAATCTTAATTATCTTGATTAATTGTTTCTTAATTAATTATTTTAATTAACTGCCAATTAATCAACTTAATTTATCTAATTAACAAATTCTTAATTTACAAATTAAATTAAACACTTAATTGCCTATTGATCAATTTTAATTACAAATTATCAATCATTCTTAATTTCTTTTTAAAACCATTAATTAATAAATTATTTACCTTAATTATTATTTAAAAAAATCTTCTTTACATTTTAAAAATGAATTTATTGTTACATCGAAAGTTTAAATGTTAATTAACTTCAATATTTAACTTGAACTAATTACTTAATTAAAATATTAATTAAGGTTTATAAAGCATTGATATATACTCATCTTATTCGATAACTTAAACGAATTCTCAACATAAAAATAGTCAACATTGTTCATTTTAACATTATAAACTTTAATAAATTGGGCTTAACCCATTTTTAAGGCAACCCGAGCAAACTCAGATGTTTACTCGAGCTCAACTCGAGTTTCTTCCCTTCTTTTCCCAAGTCTCTCTCTCCTTCCCCCACTTACTCTTCTTCTTCCTGTTCTTTTTTTTCAGTTTAACTTAAGTGTCTAAACTAAGATAGCAGAAAGTATACTCGCGTACGCGAGTTCGTTCCCGAAGCCAAGCATCATTTTCCTCGAGTTTCAACTCGAGCTTCCAACTCCAGAACTCCCTGATACCCAAAACAACGTCGTGCACGTGCACAACGTGGCGCCACTACTCCGGTGATCATCGCGATCATCGACAGGTCGTAAAATCCACTCAAACACGAAATTGAACTTCAATTCGACACAAAGAGCACGAAATCAAAAATTCACTTTTTCGTCGAACTGAAGCTCGAACGTACCCAAACCAACTTTCCTCGTCTACCTCGCATAGTTCACCAGAAAATCCACGACTTCGGCCATATCACGTCAAGACTCCATACTACCCTCCCCATCAACCTCGTACAACTCGATCCATCCATGGTGATGAAATCATCATTCTTCCAACTCACTGCAACTTTGAGTTTAAACCCTACTTTGGATTCGATTAACAAATTCACGCATTCGAAAAAAAATTTCGACAATTTTCTCATCATCACCGAAGCTCAAACAAGCTTCTATCCAAATTTCAACGTTTATAATTGAATCATTCCCAGAAATTAAGAAAAATGCAATTTTGGTTTAAATTCAAACTGCTCTTAAACTACTTAAGTAAAAATCATCATATTAATTTTAAAAATCATTTCTTTGTGTGATTATTCAAATTATATAATCAAAACAACGATTTAACATACTTGAATTTATCATAAGAAGTTGTTTTTACTGTAAATTGTTGGTTACAGGGTTAACTTCTTCATAATCAAGCATAAAACAGAATGTAATTCATAGATGATGTTTTAAACTAGCCAATTTGTTGCAAATTGAAATCCATCAGGGATTAGAGAAGTGAAATTTAAGGTTTAACTAGATTAAACCTTGTATCTTAAAAAATCAGAACAGAAGATGACTGACTGTTATGTCCAGAACAAACATACTTAGCATACATGAATCTTTTCATCTGCATATAGCTATATAACATAATACTTGTTATAAATCATCTACACAGTTTGAATCATGCTTAAATCTTTCCAAATTATGTTCACTCACCTTAATTTATTGATGAACAGATAGCTACTATGTATTTTGAAAAAATAGTTTGATCCTTCTTTTTTTTCCAATAGATTGTTTTTAAACTGGAATATAAAGTGATGTTTTTTTTTGTTTTTTTTTCTTTCTGATCTTGCTTTTGAACGAACTAAATGTATATGGATGTGTACATATATATAAAGGGGTTTGTACAGGGTAGGGAAGGTAGGTATTAACTGGGATAAGGTTTTTCTTTGATTTGATATTTGTTTTTTTTCTTATTGACCAAGCCAATTTAATTTCGGCTGAAATGATCTTTGATTTAGGCTTAAGAAGAAAGCATTAGATGCTTGTGTTCCCATCTCAGTTTACATACAATCTTATTTGATTTTTATATGTACTATTTGGTTTTGTCTTACAGATCTTTTTTCTTGTTTATATTTCTACATACTTATATTTAAATGTATGTTCTTTCTTTTGTAATCAAATTTTTGTTTTGTTCTGACTACAACTCTTTATTTTATTGTTTCCTTGTTTATAAACTTGTCATGCAACCTTATATGAATTTCTATGTCATTTTATAACTACAAAATCTTATTAAAACATAAACCTTGAATTTTATTTCTATTTTAAAGTTAACTATTAATGTTTAATTCATAATATATATTTTATTTTATTGTTTAAAATAATTTCTTGCTTGTTATATGTTTTTGTTTATTTATTATTATTATTATTTATTTAAACTTAACCGTCAAATATTTATTTATATCCATATATCTTTCCTTTATGTATTATTAATATTATTTTATTTCATTTGAAACATTTCAAATTAAATTCAAAAATTCAAACAATTTTTCAAATTTAAAATTCAAAATTTTGGGATGTTACAAATATCCCCCTTAAGAAAATTTCATCCTCGAAATGTGGAAGAGAGAGAAAAGCAAACAGAGAATATACGAATTTAGAAAAAAAATAAGGAAATGGCTTACCAGTTTAAGCAGAGATATCCACTCTGTACTTGGTATATGATTTTTTCATATTACCTTCGGTCTCCCAAGTACAGTCCTTCAGATCGCCACTCCACTGTACTTTGACCAGTTTCACAACTTTGTTCCTCAATCGCTTTTCATCACGATCTATGATCTTTGTTGGTTCTCTTCTAACTATTAAATTGGGAGTGATCTCAAGGTCCTGATGAGCTGCCTCCTCAATAATACGATCTGGATCGTGCACGTACTTCCGAAGACTAGAAACATGGAACACATTATGCACACCAGACAACCAGCTGGGTAGCTGCACTCGATATGCTAGAGGACCGATCCTTTCCAGAATCAGAAAAGGACCAATATAACACGGTGCTAGCTTTCCAATTTTTCCAAATCTCAATACACCCTGCATTGGAGATACTTTCAGAAATATAGAATCTCCAACATGAAATTCTAAATCTCTTCTTCAGTGGTCATAATAGCTCTTCTGACGACTTTGAGCCGTCCTCAATTTCTTTCGAATAAAATCTACCTTCTCCGTGGCATCTTTAATCATGTCTGGTCCAAGAACGAGTCTATCACCTGATTCGATCCAGCATGCAGGTGATCGACACGGACGACCATATAAAGCTTCGAAAGGAGCCATTTCGATACTGGCTTGATAGCTGTTATTATAAGAGAACTCGACCAGATGCAAATGGTCCTCCCAAGAACCGCCAAAGTTGAGAATGCAAGCACGCAAAAGGTCTTCTAGGATTCGGTTAATTCTCTCAGTCTGCCCATCAGACTGTGGGTGATAAGCAGTGCTGAGATTCAATTTTGTTCCCAAAGCGGCTTGGAATGCCTCCCAAAATCTACTAGTGAAGATCATATCACGATCACTCACTATGCTGCTGGAAATACCATAGAGACGAACAATTTCCTTTACATATATCTCTGCTAAGCTTGCTGCAGTCCGAGTGGATTTCACTGTAATGAAGTGAGCGGTTTTGGTTAGAAGGTCCACTATGACCTAAATTACTTCATTTCCCTTCTTTGTTCGTGGCAATCCGTCAATGAAATCCATCGATACCTGATCCCATTTCCATTTCGGTACTTCCAAATGCTGAAGTAAACCGGCTACTTTCTTTTGATCGCTTGTAATTTGTTGACAAGTAGCACAGCGACTCACATATATGGATGTAACGACCCGGAAAATTTTAACAATTTTAATTGATTCTATAACGTATTTAATTAAATATTTGTGAAATCTTATAATAATTGAATTTTTAAATAAAATGTTTATATATTTAGAATACGTATATTTAAATATAGCAGATTTTTAATTTTCAATTTATTTTAACAAAGTTTACTTCATTGGGAAATTCTATTAAATTCAAGCTAAAAATTGCTGATAATAAATTTATTATCAAGCAATAGCCACTATCCTTTACTTTAGTAATTATTTCATCAGTTGCTAAATTTTAGCCGTTGCCATCATTTCAAAAATTAAGCGTATAATTTTGTATACGTTGTATTTATCTTTTTGAAAGGTTGATATGTTAATTGCCATTATAGCTTTAATATTTGTCAGCTAAATAAATGGGTGATCGTTACTGCCAATATTTAATTTGATACGTTTCCCGGTTGCCTTTTTCATTCACTTGATTGATTGATTTGTTGCCGTCTCTGTTATTTTCTCTCTGTCTTCATTGCTTTTTAAAGGTAAGAAACTGTTCCCTCAAAACATAAATATTTGATTGTAGCCAGCAGTAACTTGTTTTAATAACCTTTTCCTAAATCAGAGCTTTTGAGCGTTACAATTTCTTTTGATTGGATATATGTGTTTAGGAGAAAATATTACGGGTGACCATTACAATTGATTTCGGTGACTTTCTTTCTTCCCATACATCATTATATATTTGCTTTCCATTTTTCCTGAATTTATGTTTAGCAGTTTCGAAAATCAAACGTATACATTTGTATACGTCGTAATTATTATTTTAAAACGATTCACTTTATTTTGCTTTCCCTTTTTAACTTCGTTTCTCTCTCTTTACTTTATATTGGGACTTTTGTTTCCTTTGCTTTTCAACTTGAGCCTTGCTTGCCAAGCAATAAATTTATTGCTTAAATAATTTTTAGCTGAAATCAAGAAATTAGACCGTTACCATTTTGGTTATATTGATTTCCCATTTATTTCTAGCTCGTATTGCTCTGACTTTTCCTTTTCCTTTTCTATACTTACGTTTCAAAAATAAATAGTACATATAATAACGTACATAATAAATTGCAGCTAGCTCATTTCTCACATATTTATTTCGTGCCTTAACACCCCGTCACTCAACGCATCGATGACTACCTTTAATTTCGCCAGTTTTGAAATGTAAATGTTGGATACGTTGCATCCATTGCCTTATTCCTATATATTTAGATCTGAACCATTTGCCTTTACCTTTTCACTTTCTTCCTCATTCATAAACCACTTCCTCCTCCTTCACGTAACCACCCACCAAACGTTACATCACTCCTTCTTCTTGCACTATCCACTCTCACGCCACCGAGGCCATCACCATCCACCTCTCCGTTTGTCTCCCCTCCTCTTCCACGCCGAAGCATGAAGCAGTGCCATGCTCCCCTCCGAGCTCCCCACCACCCCTGACTTCGGCCTTTCACCTTCCTTTTTGGGTTAGTATATGTAAAGTATAGTATTCTGTGTAAATTATTTATATACATTAAGTAATAGATTCATAACTGTTGTATATATATGTCTAGCTTCTGTTATAATATGAGTCTAGTATATAGGCAGATTGTATGGGTTGTCTGCATAGTTGTATAAGTTTATAAATAGTTTATATAAAATATTTTAGTTATATAGTTTACATATATATTGGTATAACTTTTGTGTGGTGTGCGTATGTTTTGGGTTATAACTTTTGTACGGTGTGCGTATGTTATGGGTAGTATTTGCAGTGTATGGTTTTAGATATTATTATATTAAAGTGTACTAAGTATATTGGGTTCAAATTAAATGTAGATTTAAATTTTTATGTTTTGAATTGATGTAAAAGCAAAAATATGAATAAGTTATAAGATTTTGTTTCTGTTGGAGATAAAGTTGGACTTTTTTTTTTTACGTGTCTAAATTTAATATAATATATGTATAAAGTTTTAACCGTTTAAGAAAAATATATAAAGTTTTAAGTGTTGTTAGAAGTATTGTTTTATTCGCTAGAAGGAAAGTATTTTGTTTATATTACTTATATAAACGTTGTCAGTTTTAAATACATAGGTTATGGAAATTTGGTATTGAGTCTTTTCATTTGGGTAAGGTTACAATAATTTACTTATACATATAGCTGCATGTTCACCTGTATATGAATTTACCTTTTTGATTTAGGCTGCAACTACATGAATTTTGAATTCCCACATTTTCTATTCTAAATTTTTTCCAGATTATATTAATATGTATAGGCAATTGTTTATATTTAAGTTTACAAGATTTTTTTTAGTCTGCATAGTGAGTTAATATAAAAAGTATATTTTATTTATAAGCGGTTGTATACACATTAGTAGTTGTTTTAGTTAACAGTAATAAAAAAAATTTATATAGCCTGTGTTAATTTATATATCTAAACTGCCAAGTTTATATGGGTATAAATGATTAGGTCAAAGTGCATATACAAGCTATAAAGATTTTATTGATTTTGGTTATATATATATAAAAAATAAAATAAAATAAAATAAAATAAAATAAAAATTTTTTGAGATTTATTTCAAATGAATACGTATTTTAAAATAATGGGTTTAAGTGAAATATTAATATAATATGCGTCTCGTCCAAAACTTTATATCAAGCTATTTTGATCAGTTCCCGTCGTTTCTGTTACCAGATTCTGTTCATCAAATTCGTGCCAATTTTTCTTTGCTTGGATTTGTAAATCAAATTTCCTTGTCCGTATCAGTGTGTGTTTCCGTATCACCTTCGATACCCTCCAGCCACGAAAGGTGAGCAATCACTCACGACTAACATTCTTTTATTTATTAAATTTGATTCCAATTGAGACGACAATTGAAATATGCTACTGTTAGTTATTTACATTGCTATATATTTTGTTGTTTGCAAATGTGTTCACCTGTGGGATATGCACCATATCCCATTGTTATATTATACTGTTATTGATGATATATGTCTGTTATTTTATTATTTGTTATCACTCTGCAAGTTCCCCGTAGTTTAGAATTCAATATGGGTTGAAATGATAAATACCCGAACGGACTTTAGAATAGGAGAACTTCGTTATGGGTTGAAATGATAAACCCAAGCGATTTTCAATAAAAATTGAATTTGGGATTACGGGTCGAAGTGATATCTACCCGTATATTTAAATTTCGGATTGAAATCCGTATCCCTTGACCATAGGGTATGAAATTATATACAGACACCGTTGGTCCATATGTATAAATATTTTGAAAATAATTTCTATGGGTTGAAAATAAATATACGGTTTTAATAAATATTAATTCTTAAAATATTATATGAAAATATAAATTTTATATATAGATTTAATAGTAATATTTTGGAGATCGATTTAATCCATATAATATGTTTAAGTATTTATTTAAATTTATATTTCAAAATTGATTGTTGTAATAATTTGGATAAGTTAAGGTTGAGAAGATAAAGTTGAATTAATTGAAATTGTATTTAGTTAAGTATTTTACTTAATTGGATTATTTGTACCAAAGAATTTGAAATTTAAGATTCGATTTATAACTTGATTTTGTTTTAAATGATTAAATGGAGGTTTCAAGTTTAAACAAATCGAAAGGAATATTTAGTTTAAAGGTAAATTGGGTTATTAAATAAATATTGAATTTATTTAGTGAACATTTCAAGACTAAATAACAAGGTTAAATCGAGATCTATATGAAATTGTTAAATCAAACTTTGAGTTGTTGAATATTAAAGCGTTGAAATATAGTAGAATTTAAACGGTAAAATTTTGATTTAGTTCTGTATTTGAAATGAATATAATTTGAATTTGTTTGATCAAAAAACTGAATAGTATAAAAATTTATAAATTGAGATTGAATTAAATTTGAATGGGATGGTCGGGTTGATGTTGAAAACGATTTGTTAAGTTGAGGAAAATACAAATATTCTACTCTAAATATTTATGTATACATATATATATATAATGAAAAGATATTTTTGTTGTGAAGTATAAATTAATTTGAAATGACCTCGGTATTATAGTGTATATTTCTACCTTATAGATAGTTCCATGGACCCTTAGAGGATGGTTATCCCAAACGTCCTTTAAGTTAATTATATTTCAGTTGATATTTCACTTGAGTTAGATTTATAGATATAAGAATGTTAATCCTGACTCGAGTGTTTTGTGTTTTTGCTTTACGCTCGGGTCAGACTGAGAGATACAGCATTTGAGACTCACCTTCGAAGTTGGAGCTTTGCTTGAAGATCCAGCTATCTATCACTTCAGTCATCCAGTTGATTGGTTCAGAGAAGCCATCTGTTGCATTGGAGACTTCATGGCATTTGAACAATTCGGTTGTATTTTATTTCTAACTCTGAGGTATATAGTAGCTTCATGAACTACTATTCTTTATCTATTCCGCTGCATTGTATTACTCTGTGTAAGTGATCTATGATTGATTTATTTACTGTATATTTTAAGTTTTGCCAAATTTTATTAACAATTCGGTATTTTGAATTATTCAAGTCGGACATGTACGGTTTTATTATCGATTTGAAAGGTCTAAAATAGCGGGCTGTTACAGTTGGTATCAGAGCTTTGGCTCTAGGCAAAACTTAGCATATATGGTAAATTTATTTACAGAATCACTTTCGTTCGAGTTGAATCTCTTCCTTTTTGACTCAATTTCCTTTTAGTTTTGGAACGTCCCTCGGTTCCGAAATTCATTCTTGTCTCTTCCTATTTATATTCGTTTGATTCTGGAGTATCCTATAACTCCACCGAATGTTTTGTAAAGGGGGTGAAAACACCTTTACAATTGGCATCGATTCACCGAAGATTTTTGTATCCTCGGTTTACGATGCTGCTATATCTTGATATGCCGAATTCCATCTCTGGCAATCGAATGTCGATTTGTTTTAGAATTCCGCATCGATCATATCCCTGAAGTCACGGTTGACCCGGTTAAGGTCGCCCGCGATTTATAGAAGTATATCCATCTTCTATTTTGTAATTTAATTATCTCATCTTTGATCGAGTCTATCTTCGAATCAGAATTCTATTGATTGGAGTTCCTCTAATTCAAATCTCTATCTTTGTTTTGAAATCCATTCTTAAAATTATTCTTTGAAAATCGAGTATATTTGCATTTTTGAAATTGTTTTATATATCGAAATTATTATTTTGATAATTATGATTTTATTCTATATAAAAAGTGAAAATGTTTTCGATAAGGATTATATACCTATATATAAAACGAATAAGAAATGTTATTCTATATATAAAAGTTTTGAAAGGATTGGAAATTTCGAAAATTTATAAGAAAGTGATTCATATAAAAATGATTTATAACTGAAGGGTTAAATTTGAAATTCGAGAATTGAATTTCGGTATTTTGAAATTGGTTTTAAGATTTTGGAAAATATATAAAAATAATATGATTTAAAAGTATTTTTCCGAATAAGAAATGTTTCAAATGAGTTCAAATGAATTCCAATAATTTTGAAGAAATTTCAAAGAAGTTTTCAAGAAAATAGAAATCCAGAACTCACTTATGTCGCTGGAAAATAATTTCGGTGATGAGTGCACGCATCATCGACATTTATTTTCGAGTTTCAGAGTGGGGGAGTGGCCACTTTAATTGCTTCGCTATGCAAGTGATTTTGTAAAACCGGTTTTGATTTCAACTTCCGAAGTATAATTTGATATTTTAGAAAGATATAAGTATATATTTAAAACAATTTAAAATGAGACCGGTGTTCAGTCCTCGAGTTTCAGATTTAATAATTGGTTTATTGATTTATTGTTGATTTTCAACTGTTGAATTGAAAATTTGATTTCCCTAACTATTTCGAATGTTCGAACACTTCCAAATCGAGATTAAATTTTCAAAGCTAAGAAATTTCAAGGAGTATAAAATGTTTGATAAAGAATATAAATTTAGTTTTGAAATGTTTTGAAAAAAATATGGTTTTGAATAATGGTTTTCAGAAAGGTAAATTGGATATTTCAAATAGAAATAGATAGTTTTAAAGTTTTAAAGGGATACTTATAAATTTGGAAACTATTTTTAGTATAATTGATTTTGAGAAAATATTTGGTTTTGAAATTTAATTGAAATTAAAACCAGTACTTATATGGTGATTTTGGAAATGAATTTGTTTGACTTGAATTATTTTAATTTGGAAACTGGGATTATTTTCTAAACCTATTATTATGGGAACTTTGAAATTGAGATATTTAATTTGGAAGAAAATTTGGTGAAATCATATATGATTTTGAAACTGATATTGAAATGATTTGAAATTTGAGAACCTTATATTATTAAGCACTTGATTTGGGAGTGGTCGAACCTATATAAAATGGATTGTATAAGTATGAAGTTGATTTGAAATCTACTGATTTGAAAGGTACTCAATTTGGAAAGAGATTTTATATAATCGAAGTCTATATAAGTATGATTTGATCTACTATTGATTTGGAAAGTATTCGATTTGGGAAAAATGAAATCCTATATATATGGACTTTATATAAGTACGATATTTGAAAGTAATTTGAAAAGGTACTATATGATATATATTTTCGAAGTGAAGATATGGAAAGTGCCTTCTGCTTGATATCCGCTTTGTGGCCACATCGTGGATTCATTCTATCGATATTATTCTCTCTGATTTTTGGTTTTCCGGATGTAATACTCGAGTGTTCCCACCGTGGCGTAACCCATGGTTTTTTTTTCTCTCGTGAATGCATAGCGCAATTGCCTGGCTGAGTCTTGCCTAGGGGTACGGATTGTTTTCTGGGGGATCCAGGCGTAACCATTGTGTATCCTGCAATCTGTGTAGGTCGCAAATAGTAGCGCAAGTGCCTGGATGAGTCTTGCCTAGGGGTACGGATTGTTTTCTGGGGGATCTAGGCGTAACCATTGTGTATCATGCACTCTACTAGTCATCATGGCGTAACTTGCAGGGCTGAGAAAGCCTACGGATATGGATTGTTTCCTGGGGGACCCAGGCGTAACCATTGTGTATCTGGGAACCATGATCGGACAAAGGTTTTGGTTTGGTTGATTTGTTTGGATTGTACTTTCCATATCTGTTTTTAAAGGGTTTTTCAAATATTTTCACTGGGTGTTGAAACAGGTCTACTAAGTACTTGAAGAACTCTAGCTTTGCGCCTGATCAACGCATGGCCAGAGTCTGCAAGAACGAGGATAAACTTGTTAAACATCGAGTTATAAAAGTATTTTCGAAAGAAAAATTGGTTTCGATATAAAAGTATTTTATTTATAAAGGTATTTTATTATAAAAGTATTTTCAACAAAGAAATTTTGTATTAATATTTGAAATTTAAATTCTTATGGTTTGAAATAAATTATTCGTGCCCGATTCTATTCTTTTGAATCTACCTCATCTGCTCAGCTTTATTTTTCACCTATATTCCGTTTTCGGAATCTATCTTCCTTTCCTTTTTTAATAAATCTTTTAAATATTGCTTATTTGTATACTACATTGTTTTATATAAAATTTTAGCGTTATAAGTATTTTTGAAGTTATAAATTAAATAAAACATCTTTAGAGAAAATGATTATTAATTTATTGATAATATTTGAAAGGTATCTTGAGAAAAATTAAAAATTTCATAAATTTTGGATTTAATATTTTCAATAGTCTTTGTAAATAGAAGTAATAATGTAAATAATTGTTTGCAAAGGAGTTTGAGAAGTATTAAATATTAAATTTAATTTCAAATGAAATTTTCAAATAAATATTTTAAATAAAATTTATATAGTTTTAAAATTTATTGTTTATCTTGGCTTTCAATCTATTTTTTTTTCTGGTTGTTTTATTTTCCTACCTCCTTCCTTTTCGGGGACGAAAAGTTTTGAGTGGGGGAGAGTGTAACGACCCAGAAAATTTTAACAATTTTAATTGATTTTATAACGTATTTAATTAAATATTTGTGAAATCTTATAATAATTGAATTTTTAAATAAAATGTTTATATATTTAGAATACGTATATTTAAATATAGCAGATTTTTAATTTTCAATTTATTTTAACAAAGTTTATTTCATTGGGAAATTCTATTAAATTCGAGCTAAAAATTGCAGATAATAAATTTATTATCAAGCAATAGCCACTATCCTTTACTTTAGTAATTATTTCATCAGTTGCTAAATTTTAGCCGTTGCCATCATTTCAAAAATTAAGCGTATAATTTTGTATACGTTGTATTTATCTTTTTGAACGGTTGATATGTTAATTGCCTTTATAGCTTTAATATTTGTCAGCTAAATAAATGGGTGACCGTTACTGCCAATATTTAATTTGATACGTTTCCTGGTTGCCTTTTTCATTCACTTGATTGATTGATTTGTTGCCGTCTCTGTTATTTTCTCTCTATCTTCATTGCTTTTTAAAGGTAAGAAAATGTTCCCTCAAAACATAAATATTTGATTGTAGCCAGCAGTAACTTGTTTTAATAACCTTTTCCTAAATCAAAGCTTTTGAGCGTTACAATTTCTTTTGATTCGATATATGTGTTTAGGAGAAAATATTGCAGGTGACCGTTACAATTGATTTCGGTGACTTTCTTTCTTCCCATACATCATTATATATTTGCTTTCCATTTTTCCTGAATTTATGTTTAGCAGTTTCGAAAATCAAACGTATACATTTGTATACGTCGTAATTATTACTTTAAAACGATTCACTTTATTTTTCTTTCCCTTTTTAACTTCGTTTCTCTCTCTTTACTTTATATTGGGACTTTTGTTTCCTTTGCTTTTCAACCTGAGCCTTGCTTGCCAAGCAATAAATTTATTGCTTAAATAATTTTCAGCTGAAATCAAGAAATTATACCGTTACCATTTTGGTTATATTGATTTCCCATTTATTTCTAGCTCGTATTGCTCTGACTTTTCCTTTTCCTTTTCTATACTTACGTTTCAAAAATAAATAGTACATATAATAACGTACATAATAAATTGCAGCCAGCTCATTTCTCACATATTTATTTCGTGCCTTAAAACCCCGTCACTCAACGCATCGATGACTACCTTTAATTTCGCCAGTTGTGAAATGTAAATGTTGGATACGTTGCATCCATTGCCTTATTCCTATATATTTAGATCTGAACCATTTGCCTTTACCTTTTCACTTTCTTCCTCATTCATAAACCACTTCCTCCTCCTTCACGTAACCACTCACCAAACGTTACATCACTCCTTCTTCTTGCACTATCCACTCCCACGCCACCGAGGCCATCACGATCCACCTCTCCGTTTGTCTCCCCTCCTCTTCCACGCCGAAGCATGAAGCAGTGCCGTGCTCCCCTCCAAGCTCCCCACCACCCCTGACTTCGGCCTTTCTCCTTCCTTTTTGGGTTAGTATATGTATCTTAAATATAAGTATAGTATTCTGTGTAAATTATTTATATACATTAAGTAATAGATTCATAACTGTTGTATATATATGTCTAGCTTCTGTTATAATATGAGTCTAGTATATAGGCAGATTGTATGGGTTGTCAGCATAGTTGTATAAGTTTATAAATAGTTTATATAAGATATTTTAGTTATATAGTTTACATATATATTGGTATAACTTTTGTGTGGTGTGCGTATGTTTTGGGTTATAACTTTTGTATGGTGTGCGTATGTTATGGGTAGTATTTGCAGTGTACGGTTTCAGATATTATTATATTAAAGTGTACTAAGTATATTGGGTTCAAATTAAATGTAGTTTTAAATTTTTATGTTTTGAATTGATGTAAAAGCAAAAATGTGAATAAGTTGTAAGATTTTGTTTCTGTTGGAGATAAAGTTGGACTTTAATTTTTTTTTTTACATGTCTAAATTTAATATAATATATGTATAAAGTTTTAACCGTTTAAGAAAAATATATAAAGTTTTAAGTGTTGTTAGAAGTATTGTTTTATTCGCTAGAAGGAAATTATTTGTTTATATTACTTATATAAACGTTGTCAGTTTTAAATACATAGGTTATGGAAATTTGGTATTGAGTCTTTTCATTTGGGTAAGGCTACAATAATTTACTTATACATATAGCTGCATGTTCACCTGTATATGAATTTACCTTTTTGATTTAGGCTGCAACTACATGAATTTTGAATTCCCACGTTTTCTATTCTAAATTTTTTCCAGATTATATTAATATGTATAGGCAATTGTTTATATTTAAGTTTACAAGATTTTTTTTAGTCTGCATAGTGGGTTAATATAAAAAGTATATTTTATTTATAAGCGGTTGTATACACATTAGTAGTTGTTTTAGTTAACAGTAATAAAAGCAAAATTTATATAGCCTGTGTTAATTTATATATCTAAACTGTCAAGTTTATATGGGTATAAATGATTAGGTCAAAGTGCATATACAAGCTATAAAGATTTTATTGATTTTGGTTATATATATAAAAAAAACAAAAAAAAAACAAAAAAAATAAAATAATTTTTTTTTTGAGATTTATTTCAAATGAATACGTATTTTAAAATAATGGGTTTAAGTGAAATATTAATATAATATGCGTCTCGTCCAAAACTTTATATCAAGCTATTTTGATCCGTTCCCGTCGTTTCTGTTACCAGATTCTGTTCATCAAATTCGTGCCAATTTTGCTTTGCTTGGATTTGTAAATCAAATTTCCATGTCCTTATCAGTGTGTGTTTCCGTATCACCTTCGGTACCCTCCAGCCACGAAAGGTGAGCAATCACTCACGACTAACGTTCTTTAATTTATTAAATTTGATTCCAATTGAAACGACAATTGAAATATGGTACTGTTAGTTATTTACATTGCTATATATTTTGTTGTTTGCAAATGTGTTCACCTGTGGGATATGACACCATATCCCATTGTTATATTATACTGTTATTGATGATATATGTCTGTTATTTTATTATTTGTTATCACTCTGCAAGTTCCCCGTAGTTTAGAATTCAATATGGGTTGAAATGATGAATACCCGAACGGACTTTAGAATAGGAGAACTTCGTTATGGGTTGAAATGATAAACCCAAGCGATTTTCAATAAAAATTGAATTTGGGATTACGGGTCGAAGTGATATCTACCCGTATATTTAAATTTCGGATTGAAATCCGTATCCCTTGACCATAGGGTATGAAATTATATACAGACACCGTTGGTCCATATATATAAATATTTTGAAAATAATTTCTATGGGTTGAAAATAAATATACGGTTTTAATAAATATTAATTCTTAAAATATTATATGAAAATATAAATTTTATATATAGATTTAATAGTAATATTTTGGAGATCGATTTAATCCACATAATAAGTTTAAGTATTTATTTAAATTTATATTTCAAAATTGATTGATGTTATAATTTGGATAAGTTAAGGTTGAGAAGATAAAGTTGAATTAATTGAAATTGTATTTAGTTAAGTATTTTACTTAATTGGATTATTTGAACCAAAGAATTTGAAATTTAAGATTCAATTTATAACTTGATTTTGATTTAAATGATTAAATGGAGGTTTCAAGTTTAAACAAATCGAAAGGAATATTTAGTTTAAAGGTAAATTGGGTTATTAAATAAATATTGAATTTATTTTGTGAACATTTCAAGACTAAATAACAAGGTTAAATCGAGATCTATATGAAACTGTTAAATCAAACTTTGAGTTGTTGAATATTAAAGCGTTGAAATATAATAGAATTTAAACGGTAAAATTTTGATTTAGTTCTGTATTTGAAATGAATATAATTTGAATTTGTTTGATCAAAAAACTGAATTGTATAAAAATTTATAAATTGAGATTGAATTAAATTTGAATGGGATGGTCGGGTTGATTTTGAAAACGATTTGTTAAGTTGAGGAAACTACAAATATTCTACTCTAAATATTTATGTATATATATATATATAATGAAAAGATATTTTTGTTGTGAAGTATAAATTAATTTGAAATGACCTCAGTATTATAGTGTATATTTCTACCTTATAGATAGTTCCATGGACCCTTAGAGGATGGTTATCCCAAACGTCCTTTAAGTTAATTATATTTCAGTTGATATTTCACTTGAGTTAGATTTATAGATATAAGAATGTTAATCCTGACTCGAGTGTTTTGTGTTTTTGCTTTACGCTCGGGTCAGACTGAGAGATACAGCATTTGAGACTCACCTTCGAAGTTGGAGCTTTGCTTGAAGATCCAGCTATCTATCCCTTCAGTCATCCAGTTGATTGGTTCAGAGAAGCCATCTGTTGCATTGGAGACTTCATGGCATTTGAACAATTCGGTTGTATTTTATTTCTAACTTTGAGGTATATAGTAGCTTCATGAACTACTATTCTTTATCTATTCCGCTGCATTGTATTACTCTGTGTAAGTGATCTATGATTGATTTATTTACTGTATATTTTAAGTTTTGCCAAATTTTATTAACAATTTGGTATTTTGAATTATTCAAGTCGGACATGTACGGTTTTATTGTCGATTTGAATGGTCCAAAATAGCGGGCTGTTACAATGGATATGTCTCTTTTCATTGTCTTCCACCGGAAAGTTCTTTTAATATCTCTATACATTTTATTAACTCCTGGATGGATGCAATGCTTGGACTTGTGGCATTTGTTCAATACTTCACGTTTCAGATCAGGGAAGTCTAGAACACAAATCCTACCTTTTAATCTTATAACTCCTCTATTACCCATCTCAAAACTAGTGTCTTCTCCTTGGCATATTCTTTTATAAATTCTCCGAAGAAACTCATCTTCATACTGTCGTCTAGCAATCCTTTTAAGAAGAGTAGGAGCAATGACCAGATGAGCAAGAATAGCATGGTTTCTAGTCAAAGCATCAGCAACTACATTGGCTTTTTTCGGGCGTATATTGGATATCTAGGTCATAAGATGCCAGAAATTTCAACCAATGTTGTTGTCGCAGATTTAGATCTTTCTGGGTGAAGAGATATTTCAAAGATTTATGGTCGGTGAATAATTCAAAATTTTCACCCAGAAGATAATGTCGCCATATTTTCAAAGTGAAAACAACATCCAAAAGCTCCAAATCATGTATTGGGTAGTTTCTCTCATGCGGATGTAATTTTCTACCCACGTAGGCAATTACCTTCCATTTTGCATTAATACTGCACCTACCCCATCACCGCAAGCGTCGGTATAAACAGATAATTCCTGGTTCCCGTTGATAATAGTGAGAACAGGAGCGGTGGTTAGTCTCTTCTTTAACTCTTAAAAAGCTTCATCGCATTTCGGAGTCGAATTGAATCTTACATCCTTCATTGTTATCTTAGTCAACGGACTAGCAATCTTAGAAAAATCTTGAACGAACTTCCAGTAATAGCCTGCTAAACCCAAAAAGATTCTAACTTCCTTCGGGGTAGTGGGTCTTCTCCAATCAAGAATAGCAGAAATTTTGCTAGGATCAACAGAAATTCCTTCTTTATTAACAATATGGCCAAGGAATTTAACTTCTTTGACCCAGAAGTGCCATTTGGAAAATTTTGCAAATAGAATATTTCTTCTCAATATCTCCAAAACGATTCTAAGGTCCTCGGCATGCTCCTCTTCGGTCTTGGAATAGATCAAAATATCATCAATAAACACGAGCACAAATTTATTCAATACTTCTTGGATCACGTGGGTCATAAGGTCTACGAAGTACAGTGGAGCATTAGTTAGCCCGAAAGGATTGACTAACCATTCGTAGAACATATTAGGACCTCTGAAAGCTGTCAAATGGACACAATCTTCGACAATTCGTAATTGATGGAATCCCTGGGCTAGATCCATCTTAGAAAAGAAACGAGCGCCGTGCAATTGATCAAACAGATCATCAATTCTGGGCAGTGGAAATTTATTCTTGAGAGTCATCTTATTGAGATCGCGGTAATCTACACATAATCTCAAAGATCCGTCCGATTTAGCAACAAATACTACCGTTGAGCCCCATTCAGAAACACTGGGTCAAATTAATCCTTTTGCTAGTAGATCATCGGTTTGCTGAACTAATTCAACCTTTTCCCTGAGTGCCATCCTGCAACTTGCATGAACGACAGGACGAGCGTTGGGCACTAGGTAGATTCTGAATTCTATTTCTCGATGTGGAGGTAAAGATTTCACTTCTCCGAATACGTCCGAAAAATCTCTAACAATGGGTATGGACTCCAATCTCGGTTCGGGATAACCCAAATTATACATCAATCCTTCTCTTTTAGGACTAGGGTCCTCACAAGAAATCGAAATAAAATCTCCAAATTTTGTTTTGATTGAAATCAATCGATTGTTGCAATCCAATTTGGCTTCGTATTTCGCTAGCCAATCCATTCCGAGTAAGACTTCAAACTCGTTAAAATCAAGAACAAAGAGACTGATAGGAAATTGATAACAAGAATATGAGATAGGAACATCTCTACATCCAAGACAAAGATTCGTGGGACCTCCAATTGGATTCTTTACGCATATAGGCTCATCAACAAAATCAGGTTCAAGATTTAATTCATTAATGGTTTGTTGAGAGATAAAACTATGTGTAGTGCCCGTATCAAATAAAACTCTAACAATGCTATCAAAATAATGAGATTACCTTCCAGAACTCCTTTTCCTTTTTCTGCTTTGGAAGACGTAGGTTGGTCATTGACTGCATACACCTTTGCTATCTGAGCTTGCTTCATGGTTGGAACCCCACTTTCTGACAATAATAACATTTTCTGGGCTTCGCTTGAACGAATTGATCTCTCTTTGGCTTTTTGCAACTGTTTGAGTAATGGCCTTTTTCTAGACAATTATAGCAAGTGACATTCTCTGCTACGCTTCCCTGAATGCTCTTCCTTTTCTCTTTGCCCTGCCATGGTTTCTTGCCTCCAAATTTCCACTTTTTCCAATTTTGATTGCCCGAATTTCCTTTCTCCACCGGGGCCTATTGCATATCAAGTGTGGCATATCTGTACCCCATATCAACCAAATCTGAAAAGGATTTTTTAACATGGCTAGTCATTCTTTCATGGAATTTCTTATTCATCCCACGAATAAATCTTTCATTTTTCTTTAAAGGTGTGTTTACCAATTCGGGACCAAAACAAGACAATTCATTGAATTTGTTTAGATATTCCTCGAATGACAAACTCCCCTGCGATAAGTCCATGAATTCCTGGTACATTCGAGAAATTCCAGCCGATGGCAGATAACGCTTCTCAAATACTTCTTTGAATTTCTCCTAAGTAAACTCGTCTTCTAGTTTATCTACAATGACTGTCTCCCACCAGGCTAAGCCTTCTTCTTGAAGTTTCCAAGAAGCTATGAGTCGCTTCTGATCATCTTGCAATTTTAGCCCTCTAAAGATTTTCTCACATGACCTGATCCATGCTTGAGCCTCAACAATCAACTCCTTGCCAGTGAACGGTTTACCACCAAGCCTTGAGAAATTCTCTAGATTCGGCTGCTGCTGAATAGGTACTGCTGCTACTGCTTTTGGGGGATCTTAATTAGTTGTTGTGGCACTTCCCTGACCCTTAACTCTTCCTCTTCGTTCGCTCATTCTTACTATCTGTAATTAGTAAGAAAATTTATTTAGATATATGAACAAAATATCTTTAGAATGTCAACAGTAATTAGATAAAGAAAATTTAGGGTTTCGGTCTCGGTTATACTCATTCTAGGGTATACTTCATCCTATCTCTAATGAGCCATCTAATGTGTTATACTCCGTAGCTAAAGCTCTTACTCAACATTCAGCTCTGATACCAAATGTGACGGCCCTGACTCGACTTTCGAAAATCTACACCGAATACGACACTCGTATTCAAATGCCGTAGATCCAAACATCGAATCTGGTTCGCTGGAGCTTATAACAACATCGGATGAATATAAAACAGCGAAACAAAATGAATATCATGCATACATCACAGCTACAGCATCATAATATCCAATAATACATCAGAGTATTTTTAATACATACACCACAACTCCAAATAACCATCATAATAATACAACAGTGATTATATATCCAAAAAGTCCTGAAAGGAATGAAGTGCTAACGAACTCCCAAAAACTAAGTACCTGAGGTCCCAAAAGCTTCTAAAATATCTCCAAAGCAAAAGCTCCAAAATACTGCCAACACCAGAACACGGAAACCTGCTACTAGGTTGTTGGTGTGGAAATTATGGGCACCCAGAGTTTAGAAAAGAAACAATAAACTTCGGGTCAGTCGTGGGACTGGTATGAGTAAAAGAAAAAAAACGGTTTCTTTTAAATTAACTAGACTTATAAAAGAAAATCTGATATGCTTTTAGAAAATGAAACTACCATAAGACCTCCTGCCACACACACAATGCAATCGCAGAATTGGAGGAGATTTCTTCTTATGATAGTCAAATATGCTTGATACGAGAAAAATTTTCTTTGATATTATTACTAATGCATAGTGTGAAAAACATTTCGAAAGTAGAATATTAATCTTAGCCAGCATAGACATTCCGAACTATGCCTACTATAGCTACCATCTAAACAGTGGTGGCCACCAGAAGTAAATGGCAGGTTATACAACTAAAACCGTACTGGGTTCGTATTGAGAATTGGATTTCCAACAAATGGTCAGGCTAAGGAACTTCCTACTGCCACATGGGTACGCCTCTGGTGGGACGTCCCGAGAACCTAACCGGATCTCTGCCAACACAAGGCCGGGTTACCTCTATAACTAGGTAACTACTCGAGTATGCCACTCCCCGGTCCTTTGGGACCTTTATCCGAGGGCCCTCTATCACAAAGCAACAACAACACAGTAAATGAGATTGAAGCTACCACACAGGTAAATATCTGGGCTCTATACCATGACATCACCTTTTTCCAAAAGGAAATGACATACCTTAAAGGGTGCGACCCTCATAACCTTGCCGCATCTTACCTGTTTTGACCATTTTCCGGTTGTGAGGTCCAATAAGGTCGCGTCCGCAAAGCTATGCTTTACACAAAAGTCATGCTTTGATCACAAATGATCAACATATATCATCAACACACAGCTGCACTTAGCATGCCACACTACCAAATTGGGAGTATAACACTGATAACCTTCAATTACATAACCTCTAAGCTCGTACGTCTCAGAGAAGGGTGTTAAGCTAGGAGAATAAATTTTCCGCCACCAACAGATACGTATTTGAAATAAATCTTCTTTATACCTCAAAGTATAGTGTCAGACATATGACCATACAAGTCTTTTCCGGGTTCGAACAGAACCGAAGGCACTTCGTCCAATGAAGGAAGAAGCCCTTGCAAATCCGAGTATCCACAATCTCGATCGGACTTCCCACCACTTAGGGAATCTCTATACCGGAGCAACTCAGTGCAGAGACAATCGATAGGTTATCCTATCGTTTTCGAAGACACCCGGTCTTCACCACCAGTCTTCAGATGTTATCCATTTGGACGTATCACTATTCGGGATGGGTTATATGACACAAAGGTCCTCTCCCGGCTAAACCGAATAGTGAACATTTAATTTTAAAACACGTGGACATATCCATCACAAAGATTCACATTCAGGGTTCGATGTGCGTTTCGGATAACTAACTGAAATCCGACTCCCTATTGCATCGAAGTTTAAATGTCGTTTTACGGCAAAGGGGTTTTCACATAAATATAGAACAAATCACAAATCATAGTGCAGTACAGAGCAATCTACATCACACAGTATTACGATCACAACAGAAGTAACAATTTAGTGCAGTACAATTATTTTCAATCAATGTGAGTGCGATTTAAAAGATTAACCACATAATTATTATTTTATTGATTACTTTAAATCAGTAATTAATTGAAATCTTAATTATCTTCATTAATTGTTTCTTAATTAATTATTTTAATTAACTACTAATTAACTAACTTAATTTATCTAATTAACAAATTCTTAATTTACAAATTAATTTAAACATTTAATTGCTTATTGATCAATTTTAATTACAAATTACCAATCATTCTTAATTTCTTTTCAAACCCATTAATTAATAAATTATTTACCTTAATTATTATTTAAAAAATCTTCTTCGCATTTTAAAAATGAATTTATTATTACATCGGAAGTTTAAATGTTAATTAACTTCAATATTTAACTTAAATTAATTACTTAATTAAAATATTAATTAAGGTTTATAAAGCATTGATATATACTCACTTATTCGATAACTTAAATGAATTTTCAACTTAAAAATAGTCAACATTGTTCATTTTAACATTATAAAGTTTAATAAATTGGGCTTAACCCATTTTTAAGGCAACCCGAGCAAACTCAGATGTTTACTCGAGCTCAACTCGAGTTTCTTCCCTTCTTTTCCCGAGTCTCTCTCTCCTTCCCCCACTTAATCTTCTTCATCCTGTTCTTCTTTTTCAGTTTAACTTAAGTGTCTATACTAAGATAGCAGAAAGTATACTAGCGTACGCGAGTTCCTTCCCGAAGCCAAGCGTCATTTTCCTCGAGTTTCAACTCAAGCTTCCAACTGCAGAACTCCCTGATACCCAAAACAATGTCGTGCACGTGCACGACGTGGCGCCGCCACTCTGGTGATCATCGCGTTCATCGGCAGATCGAGAAATCCACTCAAACACGAAATCGAACTTCGATTCGATCAAGGAACTCGAAATTAAAAATTCACCTTTTCGTCAAACTGAAGCTCGAACGTACCCAAACCAACTTGCATCGTCCTCCTCGCATAGTTCACCAGGAAATCCACGACTTCGGCTATATCACGTCAACACTCCGTACTTCCCTCCCCCTCAACATCATACAACTCGATCCATCCATAATGATGAAATCATCATTCTTCCAACTCGTTGCAACTTTGAGTTTAAACCCTACTTTGGGTTCGATCAACAAATTCACGCATTCGAATTTTTTTTCGACAATTTTCTCATCATCACCGAACCTCAAAGAAGCTTCTATCCAAATTTCAATGTTCCTAATTGAATCGTTCACCAGAAATTAAGAAAAATGCAATTTTGGTTTAAATTCAAACTGCTCTTAAACTTGTTTAGTAAAAATCATCATATTAATTTTAAAAATCATTTCTTTGTGTGATTATTCAAATTATATAATCAAAATAACGATTTAACATACTTGAATTTATCGCAAGAAGTTGTTTTTACTGTAGATTGTTGGTTACAGGGTTAACTTCTTCATAATCAAGCATAAAACAGAATGTAATTCATAGATGATGTTTTAAACTAAGCTATTTGTTGCAAATTGAAATCCATCAGGGATTAGAGAAGTGAAATTTAAGGTTTAACTTGATTAAACCTTGTATCTTAAAAAAAAGAACAGAAGATGACTGACTATTATGCCCAGAACAAACATACTTAGCATACATGAATCTTTTCATCTGCATATAGCTATATGACATAATACTTGTTATAATTCATCTACATAGTTTGAATCATGCTTGAATCTTTCCAAATTATGTTCACTCACCTGAATATATTGATGAACAGATAACTACTCTGTATTGTGAAAAAATAGTTTGATCCTTCTTTTTTTTCCAATAGATTGTTTTTAAACTGGAATATAAAGTGATGTTTTTTTTCTTCTATTTCTTTTTCTTTCTGATCTTGCTTTTGAACGAACTAAATGTATATGGATGTTTACATATATATAAAGGGGTTTGTACAGGGTAGAGAAGGTAGGTATTAACTGGGACAAGGTTTTTCTTTGATTTGATATTTGTTTTTTTTCTTATTGACCAAGCCAATTTAATTTCGGCTGAAATGATCTTTGATTTAGGCTTAAGAAGAAAGCATTAAATGCTTGTGTTCCCATCTTAGTTTACATACAATCTTATTTGATTTTTATATGTACTATTTGGTTTTGTGTTACTGATTTTTTTTCTTGTTTATATTTCTACATACTTATATTTAAATGTATGTTCTTTCTTTTGTAATCAAATTTTTGTTTTGTTCTGACTACAACTCTTTATTTTGTTGTTTCCTTGTTTATAAACTTCTCATGCAACCTTATATGAATTTATATGTCATTTTATAACTGTAAAATCTTATTACAACATAAACCTTGAATTTTGTTTCTATTTTAAAGTTAACTATTAATATTTAATTCATCACATATATTTTATTTTATTGTTTAAAACAATTTCTTGCTTGTTATATGTTTTATTTATTTATTATTATTATTTATTTAAACTTAACTATCAAATATTTATTTATATCCATATATCTTTCCTTTATGTATTATTAATAATATTTTATTTCGTTTGAAACTTTTCAAATTAAATTCAAAAGTTCAAACAATTTATCAAATTTAAAATTCAAAATTTTAGGATGTTACAATGAAGTTCCTTAGCCTTACCATTTGTTGGAAATCCAAAGAAACAATACGTGCCCTGTACGGTTTTAGTTGTATAACCTTCCATGGAATGTGGCGGTAACATGCTATTGAACATGGTAGCTATAGTAGGCATTAGTGCGAAATGCCTATGCTGGCTGAGATTAATATTATACTTTCGAAATGTTCGGTTGAAATGATACATACCGAACAATCTATAGATTAGGAAAAATCGTTATGGGTTGAAATGATAAATCCAAGTGATTTTATGGATTTTGAAATTTTTTCAGGATTGCCGGTTAAAATTATATACCCGTAAAATTAAATTATTGCGGGTTGGAATGATATATATCCGTATCACTTGACCATAGGGTAAAAACTTATATACGATCTGTGGATTGGGTAAATTTAATAATTTTTAAATTCTTACATTTTTTTAATTTAGTTAAATGATATTTTGAAATGAAATTGGATTTATATAAACTGAATTATTTTCGAAAATCAATGTTTTTAAATGTTGAAATTGGAATTGGTTTAAAGGAATTGTTTAAAGAAATTAAATGGAAATTTCAAAGTTGAATTTGAAGTATAAATGAAATTTATCGAAATTGATTTATTATAAACGTTTGAATATTTAACTTTGAAATCTATTGAACTTGGAGTAGCCTAAATTGATATTTCAAACAGGGATTTGAAATATCTATAGATTTAAATGTTGTTATTTAGAATCTGAATTGAAAGATAAAATTGAGTTCATTAATTTGAAAGCTGGATATGGTCCCGATTTGCTGAAATGGAAGAAATAGTTTAATTTATATCACTTTCAAATTAATTATTTTAATACAAATTGTTTAAAAAAATATTATTTTAAACTTAGATTTGTTTAGATTTTCAAACCATTTTATATTAAACTATATCAAACCAATTTTAACTATTTTAAATTATTTAAACTATTTTAATCAAATTTAATCCATTTTAAACTACTTAAACTATTTTAATCCGATTTAATCTATTTTAAACTATTTAAACTATTTTAATATAATATAATCCATTTTAAACTATTTAAACTATTTTAATCTGATTTAATTTATTTTAGACTATGCAAACTATTTTAATGCAATTTAATCCATTTTAAACTATATAAAACATTTTAATCTAATTTAGTCCATTTTAAAATATGTAACGGTCTGCCTTTCATTCCACAGAAAGACACGTCATTAAGAAGAAAGAAAGGGACAGAAAGAGTAAAAGAAAGAAAAGAAAGAGCCAACAACATCAGAATCTCAGAGCGGAACGAATAATTTATATTATATCACATAAGATATTACATAGTATCATATACATCAGAGTTATACAACTCTTACAACACAAACTAGACAGTTATAAACACTTGTCTAGTTATTACAACTCAAGTACATCACAAAGATATAGATACAATACTAGCATAGCAGAATCACTACATACCTACACGCTGAAGCCTCCTGCTCCATATCTCCTCCAAAACTCGTCAATGCTAACCTGAATCCCTTGGCTACTCGTAAAAAATTGAGTACCCAAGAGTTTAATAAAACAGAAAATAAAATCCGGGTCAGACATGGGTCTGGTGTGAGTAAATGGGTTAAAGTTGTTTACTTTGAAATCCTTTTGAAACAAAAGGTATCGCGTAAGACTTCACACACATAAACATGGGCAAGTTTTTACCTTACGCTAACCAAAATATTTGATTGGAAATCCAGTTATATTATAATAGGGTCTAGGGTTTTCAAGTGAAATAAAGAAATAGCTGGAATGCTTACATCTCATGTTCCAACATAGTTGGGCACAATCAATACGTACGAAACTTATTGGAGAATGGATTCCATACAATAGAAGGGCTACTGGGGTACCCCCCATCACAGTACGTGGCCTAGATCACCGTACCAAGGATCCATCCTAAATCCCCTGCAACACAAGGCCGGAACCATCCCTTACTGGATAGTACCTAACAAGACAACCCCGACAGCTGTCATGACCAACTGCCCACACAGCCGAATAAAAAGGAACCTTTATACAGGGGTAAATCTCATCCTACTTGGGTGTTATCCACTTTGCCTTACTGCACCTCCCCTATTTTAGCCATTCCCGGTTGATGAGGCTATGATTACCTTCATAGAACACATCTATCTTAGAATGCTCATTGTCCACCTAACGATATTCTGAAAAAGCATTCAATCCATACAAGTTCGTTTCGGGTTTTAACGTAACCGAAGGCACTATCTCGTTACACTTGTTTTGGAACCACCTTCAAAGTTAATGACAATAGCCCTTGCACTCTGAATCTTCATCTCAAATCTGAAAGTACTAACCCCGTTAAATTCGTATTGGAATCACCCTCAGAGTTAACGACAATAGTCCTTACACCTCGAGTCTTCACTTTTCACTTGAGATTCACGACCTAAGGTTTAATTTGGATTGATGTGGTTTTCAGAATTCCAAATTTGGAAACGATCCTGGTCTCATCGAAATCCAAAACGCTATCTTAATATCCAAGTGATTTATGTTTGAATTGTTTAATTCAATTTAAAACATTGAATTCACACAACATCATTTACAGATAAATATCACACGTTTATCACAGCTATAATCAATATCACATCATAACACATCACAGATCATCAAACTATAAGCATCATTCAATTCAGACATTCTATTCAAACAATCATTCACAAGCAGGAATTATCAATCCAAATTATGATTAATTTAATCAACTTAAATTAAATTAATTACCTGAGCATTAATCATCTAATCCTGCCTAAATCAATCATTAGTTAATTACAACCATTTAATTAATTAATCACTCTTTAATTATCTAATAAACTAATTAATTAATATTTAATTTCATATTAATTATCTTTAATTATTATCTTAATTAATCATCCTTGACTAATTCCTTAATTACATTAAGCATTAGCCTTTAAATTAATTACAAAATTTAATTATTATTTAATCGTTTATATTAATTAACATTAATTACTTTTATTAATTAATTAACTATAATTAATTACATTGATCCTTAATTAATTATGTTGATTAATTATACAATAATCACTTCATAGATCAATTATCTATAATTAATTTATTTATTAATTAAACAAATATTAATTCATTAATTACATTAATTAACGATCAACTAGTTGGTTACATAAATTAATTATTCTTCCAATTTCATTTAATAATTAACCTTTAATTAATCGCATTCATTAACCAACCTTGATTAATCACATTTAGTAATTAATTATTCTTAATTACTTACATTAATTAATTAACCTCTTAATTAATTAACAAATCCGTTAATAAATTACACTGAGTAATTAACACTTAATTACTTCCACTAAGTAATTATTCTTTAATTACTTTCCATCAAGTATTTACCCTTTAATTACATCCATTAATTACCCATTAATTACTTCACTAAGTAATTAAACTTCATTAATTACATTAAATAATTATACTTAACCTATCATTAGTAATTCTCTTTAATTAATTAAACTTAATAAATTAATTAACTAAAATTAACCACATTAACTTAATTAATTACAGTGAGTAATTAATTACTTTAATTATTTCATTAAGAAATAACTCTTAAAAATCTTTTTTAATATTAAGCAATTGACCTCTAATTACATTCGTTAATTAATTATTGCTTATTTAATTAACCTTTGATTACTTAGGTTAATCAATCTGAATTTAAGTAATTAACTACCCTTAATCAATTACAAGTTATTTTATCTTAATTTAATTACTTAAATTAAACATGTTAATTAATTTAAGTAATTATACATTAATTACCTTTGTTAATAAAACAAGATTAAATTAAGATAAGCTATACATTACATTAAACTCTTATCTACCATTTTAAATTAACTTAAATTCAAAAGCTTAAGATTTGGTTTATACAAAATCATCATCTTTTAATTTACTCAAGTTAAATACCTTTACTTTAATCACAATCAGTTACATCAATAACATTTTATTTGAAAACATTTAGAGATTTATTACATAATTTAACTAAAGCAATATTTATATAGCCCAAACTATTTTTAAAACAAAAGTTTAAACTTTGAAAATCCATCCTCTTAAAACTAAAACTCCTTTTAAAGATAATGCTCTAAATCAAACATTTCATACATTTTAAAAACTAGTTAAAAACTTTGTTTAAAATTTATCTTGCTTCAAATTTTGAAATTCATTTTTATAGTTTAAAATCTAGTCAGGATTTGAATCCTAGAAACAATTTTTACTCGAGACATCACAAGCGACATCTACCTCAACGACTTAGAGTCGAATCACGAGAAAACTTCGAAAATCCTTAGGCCAAACTCTCATATTCCACAAACCGAAAAGCCAGATGCACAGATCTGACATTGTGCATGTGCATGCTAGTTCTTATTGTCGGGGACCATCACCGCGATGCTCTACAAACCAACCCTAACCTTGTCGACCCCCTCAACCACCTCGATCGTCGAATTATCCCCTGCTACGAAATCGAGCCTTACAGCATCAATAGAAAAATAAAATGAACGACCAAAATCGGCCATCGACGACGATCATGACGACTGGAAACCTCGGCCTCCCTCCTAGAGCAGCACCACACTTCAATGTTGCGCTCCCCCACCTCGCATTTAACTCGATGAGCCATGGATGCCGAGAAAGCCACAACAACCACGTCGATCAAACTGAGTAATAAAACCCCACATCACTACTATCCGACCACCACAGCCATAGATAGCATCATTCACAATTTTTCCGGAGACGCCTGACACCCCGGCCACCTACATGCCAAACCACGAGTCCTCACACGACGCCGACCAACAGCAAATGCCAAAAGTCCCAAAATTGATCAGCACTAGAATTTACTTCAATTACTAAATTAAAAATCATAAATTTTACTTTAAAATTCATAATATGGTAATTCGATTCAGATTATGTAATCATAAGTTTAAATTAGCTTGATTGATTTTTATCAAATAATAGGATTTTCACTGTTATTTGCTATGCTAGGGCTAATTGCTAAATAAAAATTTTTGAAAGAAATTTTAAAACTGACAATACATTACTAGAGTCATTTTTTATTTTCAAATATTAGTCTAAAATCAATGGTACGTGAAGATAGGAATTTTTCTAATAAATCTGGAACATGAACTATGAACAAAGCTTATAATTACATATCTATAGACATTCACAGTCACACTACTATATATATATGTATATGTATATATATGCATTAATATTCATAACATACATGCAAACATTTATAACATGTTTACTATAACATTCATTTCACAGAACAATCATATGAAAGATGTAAAACTATTTAAAGGGTGTTTACTCACCAGAACTAGAAGGAGCAGAGAACCCTATTATATTTATTTCCAGTAACTTTGAAATTGAACTGTCATTTTGAATCTGATGTTGAGTTGAATTGTCTTGTTGTTTTGATTATTGTAGTTGGAGTTAATTCTTGAAGTTGAATTTGAAATCTTGTTTGTTGAATTTTGCTATTGAATAGCTTAAATCTGGTTTGAACATTTTTATTGTTTGCATTTGCTTCCAGGTTGATTCCAGGTTTCAATTTCTTTGGGTTTTCTGTTTTATTTATATATATTTTTTAGAGGAAGGAAAGAAAGATTAAACTGAAGAAGATATTAGGCTTTTTATTTTAAACATTAATTATAAACTAAATTTTCGTTAAAACAAGTTTTTCCACTTGTTAATTCAAATAGTACATATGTCACTCATGCTTAAGTTGTGTTACAAATGTTAAAAATAGGAATTCTATGTTTTAACCCCTTATTCATGAATTATTTATCCTAATATTAGTTATGTAATATATAATTTTTATATACATCTAAGTTTATTTTAATTCAAGAGATAATTAAAAAGAAAGGATGTTTCTATGGCCTTACATTTGTTTGATTTCACTATTATATAAATTACTTATTTTACAAATGTTTAAAAATTCATTCTTTAATTAATTTCTCATATTTTATATTATCATGTTTATGTTTACTTCAATTTATGTTTTATTTATATGTTTTTAAAATATATTTTCCAAAACTATATTTAAAAGAAAGAAAATTAAAAAGAAATTAACATTAATTTAGATATTATTTTAAAGTTTAAACTAAAATATTGTACTTAAGTATAAATATATATAAACTAATTTATTTCCAGAACCAATTTTTAAGGGAAAACATATTAAACTTTTAATATAATATAATATTTTAAACTATTCTATTTTTAAACAAAATAAATATTTCTTTAAGTGTTTTTGAAAATATAAGATAAATTTTTGAACAGCTTTTGAAAAGTCTTTATATTAAATTCAATCAAGATCTTTCAAATAATAATATATTCATATATATATATATATATATATAGATATATATTATAAATTTGAAAACATATTTTCTAATTAAGTTTAAACCAAAACTTTTCTATTTACAATATATACATATATATACATTATAAATAGAATTTTTTTTTAATATTAGCTTTAGAAATTATTATATTGAATTTTAAAACATAACTTCAAATCACAATATATACAAACATATATATTATAATTTGAAAACATTTTTTGTATTAAATTTATATTGAAACCAAACTTCCTTTTTACAATGCATATATATATATATATTATAAATAGAATATTTTTATCAGCTTAGAAAGATTAATTTTTATCAATAAAATAATATCTTAACTTAGAAAAGAATAAAATTTCCAAATTCAATTATTATTATTAAGTTTTGAAAAGATAACATTTGTCAGATTAAATTAATAATTTGTTTTGAAAATATAACATTTGGTTAAATTGGATTATTAAATCAATATTGAAAATTTTAAAATAATTAAGAATGGAAATTATTAAATAAATATTGCCCAAATTTCCAGAACATTACTTCCTCCCCCTTAAAAGAATTTTGTCCCCGAAATTTAAAAGCAAAGATAATTTAATAATCCCACACAGATTTTAATTTTAAAAATAGCAAGTATATGTTATTAATCATATACTAGCAACCATAGCAACTAATTTAAAAAACAATACTAACTATCTAGAAAAAATTCTGGACAGAACATCTTAGAGTTTCCTAGGTACAAACACCGTGATACTCGCTCTACAGAATCTAAACTAGCTACACCACTCTGATCTAGAGCTCCTATATCAAGATCTATAATCTAAATAGGATACCGGACCACAAACAAGTCCTGTTCAACTTCCACATCTCCCTAAAAATGCTGGTTTTAAAACCAGTGATGGATCATACACGTACTCCCTCAGAGATACGTGAAATACATAACAAATCCCAACCATCCGAACTGGCAATTCAATGCTGTAGACCAAAGCACTTAACCTTAAGAGCATACTGAAAGATCCAATACACTTCTAAGCTAACTTCCAGTCTTATCCAATCTTATTGCTCTTATGATCGGAGAAAACTTATCCAAAATTAAATCTCGGACTTTGAATTCCGAATCTCTTATCCACAAAACTTTCCAGTTGATCTTGGAAACCTTCTTGATCAACCTTATCTTCTAGGATCAAATCTAGACCAAGAATGAGATGATCTCCTGATTCTACTCAACAAGATGGTTGTCCCAAGATACATCGAAATCCATCACACAAACTCTACTCCACAAACATCAGAAGACTTTGGACTTACTTCATTAATCCAAAAAAATAGAACAGTCGTACTAGACATCCAAGCCTTCAGATCCAGAATAAACTTCATATAGAAATCATCTAATCCAAGACAAACACACACTTTTGAGGAGTCCGAGGTTGCTTCTATTCTGGAATAGCTGCCATCTTGCTTCCGCTACACAACTCTAATCTAAAGAAGATGAAAATGTTGTTGATGAACACAAGCACATACTTGATCAATTCACCACGGAAACATGTCCATCAAATTCCATAAAATCTTAGTGACCTATCTGATTCAGTCACAAACACCACATCGAAATCCAGCTATAAAACTATATCCGATCAATCTTGAGCTGCTCAACTAGAAAAACTCTCTCCAGGAGCCCTCCTCTATTATGTTGAACCACCGGTAATGCTCCAAGAATCTAAGTTGATACAGAACTCAATCTTTTGATGCGGACGCAAACCTTGACTTCCTCGAAGATATTCGGAAAATCCCAAACTACTTCGATAGCTCTTACATCCTCTAGAGATGCCTCAAATCCAAGAAAAGATTACTAAGAGAATTTCCGAAATATCGCAAGTCACTTTTGCAATCCTACCCGATTCAGATTCCAAAGAAACTGTTCTCTCTTTACCAATCAGAATAGCTTAAGCCTTCCTAACCAAAGAAACTGATTGTCCACCTCAACCACAAGCATCATACCTAGCTGAGCTTCCGAAAGAAGTGGACAAGCCTTCACCATCTGTCTGGCCTACTGATAGAAGAATCACAAAGACTCCTGAACCATCGAATAAAAGGACCACTCTACTACTTCCGAACTCTACCTCCAGGACGCAGCTAAGCCAAGAGACCTTCCTGACAACACACTCAACACCTCCAAACTTCCATTGGTGCTAAAGACTTCCTTATCTAAAAGCTCCTCAAATCACAAAGCTATATCAACCAACTCTACAAAAGAGCCTTCAAGATGGGCAGATATCTCTCAACAAACTCGGTCTTCAAACCAGCACAAACACCTTGCTGAACTGAGTTCTAAAGTCCAATACAGGCAAAACTCCTTCCGATGATTGCCAAGATACAATCACTTGCTTCAGCACTTCCTACTGATCCAAATTTTAGAAAATCCGCTCGTAGGAGCGCAATAAACATGCATTCCAAAGATGATTCCGATCCTTAAAAAGGTTTCCTTCAGAGATTGGTGAAATCATTACACTAAGCTGCAAAGCTTATTCAAGATGCTCAATACTGCCCTGGCAGATACTATTCTAACTTCAACACTCGGACTTCTTATATTGGTAGTCGTGCTACACACACCACTACCCTCAACCAAAGAACAGATAACCTAAAAAATAGGTAGGTAAATACACACACACACACACACACACACACACATATATATATAGAAACATACAAGTACGCTCTCTCAAGACAGAAATCTCTCCAAAGCCTAGGTATTCACTCAACCTAGTGCTCTGATACCACAATGTAACGGTCCACCTTTCAGTCCACAGAAAGACACATCATTAAGAAAGAAAGGGATAGAAAGAGAAAAAATAGAAAAGAACCAACAACATCAAAGTCTCACAACGGAACTAATAAGTTATATTATATCACATAAGATATTACATAATATCATATACATCAGAGTTATATAGCTCTTACAACACAAACTAGACTGTTATAAACACCTGTCTAGTTATTACAACTCAAGTACATCACAAAGATATAGATAAAATTCTAGCACAACAGAATCACTACATATCTACACGCTGAAGCCTCCTGCTCCATATCTCCTCCAGAACTTGTCAAATCTAACCTGAATCCCTTGGCTATTCGTAAAAATTTGAGTACCCAAGAGTTTAATAAAGCAGAAAATAAACTCCGGGTCAGACATGGGTCTGGTGTGAGTAAACGGGTTAAAGTTGTTTAACTTTGAAAATCTTTTGAAACAAAAGGTATCGCGTGATACTTCCCACACATAAGCATGGGTAAGTTTTTGCCTTACGCTAACCAAAACATTCGAGAGGAAATCTAGTTATATTATAATAGGGTCTAGGGTTTTCAAGTAAAATACAGAAATAGCTGGAATGCTTACATCTCACGTTCCAACATGGTTGGGCACAATCAGTACGTACGGCACTTATTTGAGATTGGATTCCATACAATGGCAGGGCTACTGGGGTACTGCTCATCACAGTACGTGGCTTAGATCACCGCCAAGGATCCACCCTAAATTCCCTGCAGCACAAGGTTGGAACAATCCCTTACTGGATAGTTCCAAACATGACAACCCCCGCAGTTGTCATGACCAACTGCCCACGCAGCCGAATAAAAAGGAACCTCTAGACAGGGGTAAATATCATCCTACTTGGGTGCTACCCACTTAGCCTTGCCGCACCTTCCTTGTTTTAGCCATTCTCGGTTGATGAGGCTTGATTCCACGATTACCTTTATAGAACACATCTATCTTAGAATGATCATCTTCCACCTGACAATGTTATGAAAGCATTCAATCGCTACAAGTTCATTCCAGGTTTGAACGAAACCGGAGGCACTATCTTCTTACACTCGTTTTGGAATCACCCTCAGAGTTAATGACAATAGCCCTTACACTGTGAATCTTCATCTCAAATCTGAAAGTACTACCCCCGTTAAACTCGTATTGGAATCACCCTCAGAATTAACGACAATAGCCCTTACACCTTGAGTCTTCAATTTTCACTTGAGATTCACAACCTAACGTTTAATTGGGATCGATTAGGTGTTCGGAATTCCAAATTTGGAAATCCGATCCCGGTCTCATCGAAATCCAAAACGCCATCTTAATGTCCAAGTGATTTAAGTTTGAATAGTTTAATTCAATTTAAAACATTGAATTCACACAACATCATTCAAAGAAAAATTTCACACACTTATCACAGCTATAATCAATATCACATCATAGCACATCACAGATCATCAAACTATAAGCATCATTCAATTCAGACATTTTATTCAAACAATCATTCACAAACAGGATTATTAATCCAAATTAAAATTAATTTAATCAACTTAAATTAATTTAATTACTTGAGAATTAATCATCTAATCCTGCTTAAATCAATCATTGATTAATTACAAACATTTAATTAATTAATCACTCTTTTCTTATATACCAATTAATTAATCTTTAATTTCAGACTAATTATCCTTTAATTATTATCTTAATTAATCATCCTTGATTAATTCCTTAATTACATTGAGTAATTAGCCTTTAAATTAATTACACAATTTAATTATTCTTTAACATTAAGTACTTTTATTAATTAATTAATTATAGTTAATCACATTGATCCTCAATTAATTATGTTAAGTAACTATACAATAATCACTTCATTGATTAAGTATCTTATAATTAATTTATTAATTAATTAAACAATCATTATTTCATTAATTACATTAATTAATGATCCACTAATTACTTACATAAATTAATTATTCTTCCAATTTCATTTAATAATTAACCTTTAACTAATCACATTCATTAATCAAACTTGGTTAATCACATTTAGTAATTAATTATTCTTAATTACATACATTATTCAATTAACCTCCTAATTAATTAATAAATCTTTTAATAAATTACACCGAGTAATTAACATTTAATTACTTCCACTAAGTTATTATTATTTAATTACTTTCCATCAAGTATTTACCCCTTAATTACATCCAGTAATTACCATTAATTACTTCGCTAAGTAATTACACTTCATTAATTACATTAAATAAATATACTTAACCCATCATCAAGTAATTCTCTTTAATTAATTAAACTTAATTAATTAATTAACTAAAACTATCCACATTAACTTAATTAATTACAGTGAGTAATTAATTACTTTAATTACTTCATTAAGAAATAACACTTAAAAAACTTTTTTAATATTAAGTAATTAACCTCTAATTACATTCATTAATTAATTATTGCTTAATTAATTAACCTTTGACTACTTAGGTTAATCAATCCAAATTTAAGTAATCAACTACCCTTGATTAATTACAAGTTATTTTATCTTAGTTTAATTACCTAAATAAACATCTTAATTAATTTAACTAATTATACCTTAATTACCTTTGTTAATAAAACAAGATTAAATTAAGATAACCCATACATTACATTAAACTCTTATCTACCATTTTAAATTAAATTAAATTCAAAATCTTAAGTTTGGTTTATACAAAATCATCATCTTTTAATTTAGGCAAGTAAAATACCTTTACTTTAATCACAATCAATTACATCAATAACAATTTATTTGAAAACATTTAGAGATTTATTACATAATTTGACTAAAGCAATATTTATAAAACCCAAACTGTTTTTAGAACAAAAGTTTAAACTTTGAAAATCCCTACTTTTAAAACATAAATTCTTTTTAAACATCATGCTCTAAATCAAACATTTCATACATTTTAAAAACTAGTTAAAAACTTTGTTTAAAATTTATCTCGCTTTTAAATTTTGAAATTCAATTTTATAGTTTAAAATCTGGTCAGGATTTAAATCCTAAAAACAGTTTTTACTTGAGACATCACACGTGACATCCACCTCAACGACTTCGAGTCGAATCACGTGAAAACTTCAAAAATCCTCGGGCCAAACCATCATCTTCCACAAACCCAAAAGCCAGATGCATAGATCTGACATCGTGCACGTACATGCTACTTCTGATCGTTGGCGACCTGGCCTTGCCGACCCCCTCGACGACCTCGATCGGCGAATTATCCCCTGCTATGAAATTGAGCCTCACAGCATCAACAGAAAAATAAAACGAACGACCAAAATCGCCCATCAACGACGATCACGATGACTGGGAACCTCGGCCTCCCTCCCAAAGCAGCACCACACTTCAACGTTGCAATCCCCCACTTCGCATTTGAACTCGATGCGCCATGGACCCCGAGATAGCCATAACAACCACATCGATCAAACTGAGTAATAAAACCCTACATCACTACTATCCGATCACCACAACCATAGATAGCATCATTCACCATGTTTGCAGAGACACCTGACACCCCGGCCACCTCCATGCCAAACCACGAGCCCCCACACGAAGCTGATCAATGGTAAATGCCAAAAGTCCCAAAATTGATCAACACTCAAATTTATTTCAATTACTAAATTAAAAATCACAAATTTTACTTTAAAATTCATGATTTGTACTTCGATTCAGATTATATAATCAGAAGTTTAAATTTGCTTGATTGATTTTTATCAAATAATAGGATTTTCGCTATTATTTCCTATGCCAGGGTTGATTGCTGAATAAAAATTTTTGAAACAAGTTTTAAAATTGACAATACATTACTAGAGTCATTTTTCATTTTCAAATCTTAGTCTAAAATCAATGGTATGTGAAGATAGGAATTTTTCTAATAAATCTGGAACATGAACTATGAACAAAGCTTATAATTACATATCTATAGACATTCACAGTCACACTACTATATATATATATATATATATATATATATGCACTAAAATTCATATCATATATGCAAAAATTTATAACATGTTTACTATAACATTCATTTCATAGAACAATCATATGACAGATTTAAAACTGTTTTTAAAGGGTGTTTACTCACCAGAACTAGAAGGAGCAGAGAACCAATTTTTAAAGGAAACATATTAAACTTTTATTATAATATAATATTTTAAACTATTCTATTTTTAAACAAAATAAATATTTCTTCAAGTGTTTTTGAAAATATAAGATAAATTTTTTAATAGCCTTTGAAAAGTCTTTATATTAAATTCAATCAAGATCTTTCAAATCATAATATATTCATATACATTATGAATTTGAGAATATATTTTCTAATTAAGTTTAAACCAAAAATTTTCTATTTACAATGTATACATCTATATATATACAATATAAATAGAAACTTTTTATAATACTAGTTTAGAAATTATTATATTGAATTTTAAAACAGAACTTCAAGTCACAATATATACAAACATATATAGTATATTTTGAAAACATTTTTTTATTAAATTTATATCGAAACCAAACTTTCTTTTCACAATGTATATACATATATATATTATAAATAGAATATTTATATCAGCTTAGAAAGATTGATTTTTATCAATAAAATAATATCTAAACTTAGAAAAGAATAAAATTTCCAAATTAAATTATTATTATTAAGTTTGGAAAAGATTACATTTGTCAAATTAGATTAATTATTAGTTTTGAAAATATAACATTTGGTTAAATTGGATTATTAAATCAATATTGCAAACTTTAAAATAATTATTAATGGAAATTATTAAATAAATATTGCCCAAATGTCTAGGACATTACAAAATATTTAAACATTTATTCTAATTTAATCTAATTTAAACTGTTTAAACTATTTTAATCTAATTTAATCTATTTTAAACTATTTTAACTATTTTAAGCTATAGTAATCTATTTTAAACTATTTTAACTATTTTAAACCGCTTTAAACTATTAAAACTATTTTTTAACTATTTATAACTATCTAAACTATTTTCTATATTAGAAAAGGTGCAATGTTGAATTGTTATACTTAAATCTTTGATTTGAAAGCGAATATTGTTAAATGATGTTAAAACTTATGTTGAATTTTAAATGATATTTTCTAGTGAAATAACATATTTGAGCAAATATGATGTTTTGAAATTGGGTTTTAACCTATTCTGTGGATATGATTTCGAAAGTGATATGATTTCAAAAATGAATATGATTTCGAAAGTAACATGATTTGAATTGAATATGATATTTTGATATCAAACATGAATCGGCTTTGGAAATGTAAAAGTACCATCCGGTGTGAAATAAGCGTTTGTTTATTAAAGAGAATGAGATCGGATATTGTCATACTCTCTGCCAATATCGACAACCACTTTATCAACTGTGCATGTGGTGGAGATTCAAGAATGAAGTAGGATGGTTTGGCAAACGTTCCTATATGAGGTATTACTGTCATAACCCATTTTTCCATGTCGATTTAAATTGATTTTAAACCACGCTTGTCAGGAAAATCGCTTGAAAAGATGGATAGTGAAAGAAGAAAGAAGGTAGAAATAGAAAGAAGATAGAAAAAAGAGAACAATCTGTACCTCACAGCGGAATGAATAATCTATAATGTGAAAAAAATCTTCACACAAAACCAAAACTGTTACTTTAATAACTTATATAGACTTTAAATCAGAGTTTACTTCCATTCAACTTGGACAGTTTATAACAATTCTGCCCTTACAACTCGTTGATAACACAACCAAATACAACTGAGTATAATCACCTACATGATACTTCTCCTGATTCCAGCTCCTCTCCTGAAACTTCCTGTCTCCCAGCTAAACCTTGAAATATGCTCGGTCAGACCTGAGCATATAGGAAAAACACCAACCTTGGGTCAATCTGGTAAACCAGCATGAGAAACACACTCAACTTGATTAATTTAAAGTTTAGAAAATCCTTTTGAAATCAAAGGTATCTCGTAAGACCATGCCACAAATAAACATGTCCGGTTTTTACCTCATGATAACTAAAACATTTCTTATCAAATCCTCTGCTATTATAATAGTGTCTAAATACATATACTTAGCCAAATAGCCGAAATTGTTATTATTAAATTCCAGCATACATAGGTATACACCAAGATCGTAAAGGGCACGTAGGGAGAATGAATTTCCAATGAATGACTAGGCACCGGGGTACCACCTATCACAGTACTTGGTTTAGATCAGCATAAGACCCCACCGTTCCCCTACAAAAAAAGACTGGACTACCCCTTACAGGATAGCCCGAGTAAGATCACCGCACGGCTGGGATCAGCAACCACCCACACAGCCGAAATAAAAAGGAACCTCTAGACAGTGATGACCTTACCCTACTTGGGTGCTACCCACTTAGCCTTGCTGCATATCCCCTGATTTTCAGTCATTCCATGTTGATGAGGTTCGAGGCCCAGCATTACCTTTTTTTGAACATATCGCTTAGAATGCTTACCGTCCTCCTTACGATGTTCCAAAAGCATCCATCCATACAAGTCCGTTTCGGGTTCGAACGGAACCGAAGGCACCAATACTACTACATCCATTTTGGAATCACCCTCAGGATTAGTATCAATTAAACCTTACACTTCACTGCTCTATCTTCGATTCCAAGCTCTTGTCTTCATCATGAAAACGTACTCGTTGGATCTAAATGGTTTTCGAATTTCAATTTGATCCTGGTCCGTTCGAAATAATGTTCGCTATTTCCCACACTGGTTCTTTAGGAAATACATAGACGAAGAATAAGATCAGAGTTCACCTCCTAACCGTTAGCGAACAGATTTCCTTATAATTCGTCCTAGAGAACAAATGATTTTATACGTACGGTATAGCACCTCGAAAGGTAACCACACCATAAATTCCCAAGTATCCTCTAGATATTTCCAAAGTTAAGTTTTGTCCAGATATATAGTCAGTTATTAACTATCTAATAATCAATCAATTCATCCAAGTTATTTCCCATTTCAACTATTAAGCCTTATTCACAACTAACATCCAAACAAATTAAAATTTACTAAGAAAGCTTATTTTACTAGGTATATATATATATATATTTAAAACAATATGTGATATCCCGAAAAATTTGGCAATATAAATTTAATGATCTGTATAATTTTTTTTAAATTGATTTTTAATTTGTATTAAAAAAAGAGAGAGATCTAAATTTGAACTAAATTTATATTTGGATTTAAAAGTATGACAAAACGATTATTGTACAAATATAGTTTGTTTATTCTATTTCTTTAAAAGGAATTTTTATTTATATTAATTTAGAATATATATATATATATAGGTATTAGGAAATTAATTAATAAAAGTTTTATTTATATTTATAAATTTAATTTGCATGTAAGTTACATATGTAACTTAGTAATACTATCTAAGAACATGTGTCAACAAGATAATAAAGGAAGATGACAAGTGTCATCTTTAATTTAAATTTTCATCTATTTTGAATAAAATTTAATTTCAGCTTATATAAACATATATTCTTTATCCTCATTTCTTTTTCCCCCATCTTCATTCAAGAATCTAAAAAAAAAGATAAAAACCTGAAACACAATTGTCTAACCAGTAAACAAAATCAAACTGGGAGCAAAAAATTCAAGGATTTTCAGTTCAAAATCAAAGAAAATTCAAAACCTGAGCAATACAAAATAATCAAGCAACGTGCATCAAGATCAAAAGCCATTTCAAAGTTTTCCAGTTTCTAGGAGGGTCTGTCTCTATTTTCAATTCTCAGGAAATCAACATGCAAGATTAAATCTTCCACCAGAAAGGATTCAAATAAACTTGAATCAAGTAGATGCAATTCAAAGATCAACTCTAATGATTTAAAATAAAACTAGCAGGTGAGTAAACTAACCCAGCCTCCTCTGTTTTATTTTAGTAAATTGCCTGTCAGTAATCTTTTGAATTTAAAAGCTTAAGGAACAAAATATATGATGCATGTGAATCAATGTGTTGATGATTGCTTTGCATATTTGTATGTATGTAAGCTTTGTGTATTTCTGTTGTTGATTTTAAAACATCCGAGTTCTTAGTTTTAGGCCTCTGTTTTAAAAACTATAGATTTGAAACAACTTCAAATTTGATGCATTCAAAATATGTTTAACTAGTAATGTATGTTTTAAAATGTGTATGCATGTTTTTTTTAAGTTCTGAAACATATTTATATGAATAAAGATGGTCTGCATATGCATGATCTCTATATATATCTCTGTATATTTGTAGCGGTTGAATATGCACACCTATGCTATTCTGTTTTCCATTTTACAGATTTAAGATTAAATCAAAAATCAAATTTTCTTTTTAATAAATCACTGTTAGGATTTGAATTTGGAACAAAATAGTTTAAATTAAACCAAGATCAAGTACTACAAATACATACAAGTATATTAGCTGATATTATGCTTGCTTCTAAAAAATATATACAGTAACAATTATAAATATTATGATAACATAAAATGTAAATTTACATTGATTCAAGTATGTATCTTGAATTGTCTCTGAAATATAGGATTTTTAAAGTAAAAACCATGATTTTTAGTTGGCAATTCTGTGAGGAAACCTGGGTTAACCAGAAAATGGGTTTTGAGGAATTCAAGGTGATCGACGGCACCGGAAATGTCGGGGCTTGGGTTGAGGCTGGGGTGATGATCAGGGATATTGGAAAAAATAGTTGAAGCCATTCTAGTTCGTCGAGGCGTTGGGATTTAGGAATTGTAGGGTTTTCTGTGGGTTTTTATCGTGGTTGTTGTCGGGGCAAATGTCGTAGGAAAGGGAGGATCGGAGTTGATCGCGACAGGGGGAATCCACGTAGGAGGTCAAGGCGAGGCTCTAGTCGTGGCAACGTGGTTCCAGGTGGATTGGATCGTCGGCGATTGAAGAAAATTCCAATGATGGTGGGTTCCTGACTTTGGCAGTATAACTCGATTTCATTTTGCTTCGAATTTTGGTTTTCTGGGTTGGCGCCACAACTTTCGAGGTCAAGTGGAGTTTGTTGAAGGACGGAAAGATGGTCGGAGGGGCCTGGTGTTGTCGTGCACATGCACGGTGGAGTCGTATGTATCTGATGATTGTTTGGTGTGGGCGCTTGGGGGAAAAAGTTGTTTTGCTCGTGGGGTACTTCGGGTTTCTGGTGGGATGTTTTTCGATATATCTGATGAGTGTTTCTCGAGTCAAATCTCGAGTACTCTATGGGTTGGACCCAAAGCAAAATCTTTGATCAACTTTAAACTAAAAATAAACAAGTTAAAAATTTAAATGAATTCGGTTTTAACTATTTGATTTTGAGGAAGTTACGAAATTGTTTAACTTAAATTATTATGTTAAATGCGTATGTTATTAAAAATTATATTAAATACTTTAATTAAGTAAGTAAAATTTAAGGATAAATGATTCAAAACATGAGTAAGATGTTGATAGTTAAGAAATTGAATAAAGATAAATAGTTTATCTTAAGACCTAGGATGATTATGAATTGATTAAATTTAATGAAGTTATTAAGGAAAAGGGAAGATAATTAATTTAACTAATCATGAGTTAAATTAATTAGAGATTAATTATTCATAATTAAGGATAAATTAATGTAAGTAATTAGTGATTAATTACTTTAATAATAATTACTTAATGTAAAGAATGAATTTGTCAAGGGTTAATTTGATTAATAATTAAAGATTAATTAAGAGAGGATAATTAACCAATGGAAAATTGCTTAATGAAAGTAATTAAGGATTAATTGCATAGTGTAATTAATTAAAGGGATTAATTAATCAATGTAATTAATTAATATGATTAGTTTAAGTTAATTAATTGGATTAATTAATTTAAATAATCACTTGATGTCGGGATTGAGTATAATTACCCAATGAGGTTCATAAAGTGTAATTACTAGTGAAGTAATTAGTAATGGTAATTACAGGGTGGAATTAATTGAGATTGAAAGTAGTTTTGGATTAATTGTATGGTATAATTAATTTGAGGAATAATTACTTAGCAGAAGTAATGAATAATTAATTACTTAGTGTAATTAATTTAAGAATTGACTTATAAGAGTTATGGGAAGTTAATTAAGTGATGTAATTAATTAAGAGTAATTAATTACAGTATGAGATTAATCAAGGCGATTAATAAATATAATTAATTAAAGATTAAGTATAATTACTTAAGGTAATGAATGAGGTATAATTACTTAGTGAAGTAATTAGTGGATAATTACCGGATGTAGTTAATTTAAGGAAATTACATGAGGAGTAGAATTTAATGGGTAATTACTTGATGGAAGAAATTAAGTAATGATTAATCAGTGTAATTGAAGGATTAATTTATATTATTAATCAAGGAGTTGGTTTAATTAATGAAGTAATTAAGGAAAGTAAATTTCCGATTGTGATTAATCAAGATTGATTAATAAATGTAATTAAGTTAAAGGTTAATTATTATTTGAGATTTAAGAATAATTAACTAATGAAGGTAATTAGGGGATCATTAATTAATTAAATTAGTTGGAGTGATCAATCTTGCTTATTAATGATTGAATGATGATGGGTGTCTTGAATTGGGAGATATCTCTGATATGAATTGTTTTGTGGTATGATATGTTGAATGGACGATGGTAATGTGATTATCAATCTATTATGAATTTCTGTGTAAAGGTGTTATCCGACAACTAAAGTTGAATTGTATTAAATTGGATAACTTGGATTTAGATGACATTGGATTCGAAGAGACCGGAGTCGGGTATTAGTTAATACCCGAAGCCACTTCGATCTTTATAAATTTATATGTGGAAATCAATGTACTGAATTGGAATGATTTAAGTGTATTGGACCATTTAATCTAAATTTTGACACTTAGAAATGGATGTGTGATATGAGTAATGTCATAACGACTTGTGACCTCGTAAATTGACATAAGTTACCTCGGGTTCATATCAGTTGTATGCTTTTGTATTCATGTTAGATGGATTTACTCACGCTGGTTTCCAGCCTGACCCGGGTGTTACTTTGATGTAATGCTCGGGTCAGACCGAGTATTACAGATTTTCAGGTAAGGATGTTCTGGAGCTCAAGAGGCGAGCTGGATGGCAGGGACGTATGGAGAGTTTCCACTATGATATTGTATATATCTGAGACGCGTTAAATTGTATTTGTCCAATGTTGTATAAAATTGTTGTAACTCTGATATGTCGATGTAAATTGATAGATATAGCTTTCTTTGGTATAACTATTATTATTGATATTATATTTTATCCACTGCCAATGTGAGATTCTAAGCTTGAGTTTTCTGATTCTTATTTTTTCTTTCTATTTCTTCTTTTCACTAACTATCCGGAAATTTCGGGATCGAAATTCCCGGATCGTTACATTTGGTATCAGAGCTGAAGGTTAAGCGAGAACCTTGGCTCTGGTGGGATTACTCATTAAGGATAGGGTAAGTAGTACCCTATAATGAGTTGAGTGTATAAATATGAGAGAGCGTACTTGTTATTTTCTTATATAAAGATTTTAAATGATATTATATAAAAATATATTTTGATATATAAAGAAATATTTCTTTCTAATAAATATTAAGGTAAATTGGATGTTTAATATTGGAATTAAATCAAGAAGTAATATAATACAACCAACTAAAATTAAATAAAGAAGTTTGGGTTGGATTCAAACTAAAATTTGAAATCTTGAATTGGAGAAGTATTTTAGAATAAAATGATAATGGATGGTTAGATATCATAACCTTGGTTATTATCCTAAAATGATGAAATGTTTGTTATTGATTAAGCAAAAATAAATGTTTTAAGGAAGTAAACATTTAAAAAGGAGAATAAACTTGTAAATTTGAAAAGATGTAAATTAAAGTGGGTTTCCAATTAAAGTTCTGAATTCTAAATTTAAACATTTGAAAATTGTTTTCAAAACCTTAAAGGAAATAATATTATTCAAACTACTTTGAATATGATCTTATTTTAAAATAAGAAATGTTTGAAAATTTTAAAGAAAATTGTTTGAATTGAAACCAAAGGTGGTTTAAATTTTTAAATTTGGCTTGGCAAGCCAAGAAGTAAATATGTATATGTATGGATATACATAATATCAAAGTTGGTTGAAATAAACTCTATATGTTGAGTTTTAAATCTGGAATGAGATATGTTACCCAAAGTGATAAGTTTTTGAACTTAATAAGTGGGAAGATTATTTATGAAAATTTCAAAATTTGAAATGGAAGTTCAAACTGGTTAAGGTTGACTGGGTTAAGTAAACTAAATTTAACTTGGAAGAAGTTAAATAAGTTTGAATGAACAATCTGATTTGGAAATTTCAAGATGAAATTGGGATTTAACTTGGAAGGTTAAATGGTTAATTCGAATTTGGAGTTTGTGTGATCTCAAAATGGGTTTGAGATATGGAAATTGGAAATATTTAAATTGTGAAATTGGATTTGTTTAAATGAATAAGAAATGAAGTGTGGTGATATATCCATTATTGAGATAGAAGAAAATCTAACTTTAATTTGAAATTAAATTGTTTAAAAGCTTTAATAAAGGTTAACTTGGTTTAAAGGGTTAAACCAACCTTAGTGAATTTAACTCGAATTTATATAATTCGAGATGGCTAAAATCTAGAATTTGAATTGAAATTAGTTCAAACTGAATTTGATTTGAATTAATTGAAATTATGATTGAAGATGTATAAGTATAAAATTCAAATGGAAAATTTGAATTGGATTAATTTGAAATGAGTTGAAATTGAAGAGGGTTCAATTTGAAATTAGTCCGAATTGATTTGAATAGTTTGGAATTGTAATTAAAATTGAATAATTTTAAATTCAAATGGAATTGGAATCGAATTTGGAAGGAAATGAAGAATAATTCAACTTGATTTGGAAACGGAATTTGAAATTGGGATTAATTCAAACTGGAGTTGAAATGAATTGAAATTGGAACTAGTTCAACTAAAATTTATTTGAATTAGTAAATTTTGAGATCAAGGGTGAATAAAGTTAAATTTGGAAAGAAACTGTGGTTAATTCAACAAGAATTAGGGTTGAATCAATTTCAATGAAAATTGAAGTTATTTAAATTGGAATTGGGTCAATTTAAATGGAAGTGGAAATTTAAATTGAATAGATAAGAATGGAAATTGGGAAGTGAGCAGTTTTGACTCTGGACTATTTATAATATAAATTGATATAAACCTATTTTTCAAAGCTATTCAATATATATACAACCTTTCTTTTAAAAGCCAAACTATCTTATACTTGTTTTACAATTAGTTTTGAAACTGTTTAACAATTTTCCAACTGTTTTATAAACTTATTACTATTTTACAAAACTAACTACTATCCTACTATTATTTTGCAACAATCTTAAATTTCTATAATTATTTAACTATTTGCTAACTATTTTACACCTATTTTACAAACTAGTAATTATTTTCCAACTACTTATCTATTTTTAAAATTTTCAAGTTATTTTCTAAATAAACAGGTCGGAGTTCAAACTGTTATTGGTTAAATACCCCATCGAGATAGGAATAGAGGTGATAATCCAAATAGATTGAAGCAATTATGAGTAAGTGAATGAAAATCAAAGTGAATGTGAGTAGAAATTGAATTAATTTGGCTAATAACCAATAAGACAAATACGTAGGGTGTACGTATGTTATTCTATTCGCATAGTGATTTGATCCAGATTCGAGCACAGAATTTCGAGATAGTTATATTGATCCGGGTTGGATTTTTCACTCGATTTTTGACTGTGAACCTGGATATGGATTGTTGATTGGTTCTGGATATTCTCTATTATAGTTAGGCTATGCAAGGAGAATGACGGTTTCTGATCAAGAAAGCAGATCTGAGTCCACACTAGGAAATCGGGTGGACGATACTAGTTCAGAAGTGAAATTGTGTGATCGAGTGAGCGATCAGATTGGTATAGCGTACGGATGATTAGTGTACACCGTACGGATTTGAATGAAAATGATATTGAAAAGAGTAATCAAATTTGAATATTTGATTTTGGGTAAACAAGTTAAATATCTTTGTTTTATAAGATGAAACTCCCCTTGTTGAATCTTTTGCCAGAAAAAAGGATTCTGAAGGTGTTTTGAAGTATAAAAGGAGTTTTATACAAGTTTTAAAACGATCCAAAGTTTTAAGAATTATATGTATCTCTGTGTGTGTGTGTGTGTGTGTATAAAGGATCATATGAGGATTTTAGAAAAGGTTTTGGGAACCTTTGGATTTGGAAAGGCTTTTGATGTTTTGGTAAAATCAATATGAGAATTTGGAAAGCCTAGTTTGAGAATTATCGATTTTGGAATAATCGATTTTATGTAAAGGAGTTTTGTATGAGATCATATTAGGTGTATGATTTGAAGATACTATATGTGTATAGTATAAAATGTTTTGATGATGGCTCTGGGGAAAAAGCGCTCCATTGGAATGAACTTCTCAGCAGTACCACCGGGTGGTGCTGTCTTGAGCCCCAAGTGAGGGTTCTAAAGTTGATCCTGTGAGGAGTCCGGACAAAACTAGTTCCTGGGGATTATGAGTAGAGTATACCATAGAGAAAGTTGGGTGTGCCGCTGAGAGCCAACAGTCTGCGTTTGATTTTATATCATTAGACTACGACCTATGGTATAACATAGCGAAAGTCGTGTGCGCCGCTGAGAGCCAACAGTCTGCGTTTGATTTCATATCGGTAGACTGCGACCTATGTGGGAGTGGAGAGGTTTCATTTCGACAGCGAAAATCAAAGGCCGTTGAGAGCCTGCAGTTACATGGACTTTTGCTACGATAGCAACGTAACCTTGGATGTAACTGTGATCTGTTGTGTGGGTTCCATGGCGTTATCGAGAGGCTGTGGAGAGCCTTCAGTTACATGGACTTTTGCTACAACGACAACGTAACCCTGGAATGTAACTGTGACCATGGATGGGGGTGATGATTTCCAGAGCATTCTCACCAAAGATATATCCTCTATTTTCAAAAACTAATTTCTATATTTTCAATAAAATTATTTTCAAAGTATTTTTCACCGGGTGTTGAAAATGGGTCTGCTAAGTACTTATAGATTTTCAGTCGTACGCCCGATCAACGTATGACCGAATTTCTGTGAGAAAAAGGATGGACTGGTTAAAACATCGAGTTATAAAAAGTATTTTCATAAAAACTATTTTGTAATATTATATAGATTTTCAAAGTGTTTTAAAAATGGCCAAAGAATAGTTTTTCTGATATAAACATTTTAATAAAATTCTGGTTTCGTTCCTTTTCGAGGACGAAAAGATTCAAAGGGGGGAGGAATGTGATATCCCAAAAATTTTGGCAATATAAATTTAATGATGTGTATAAAAAAATTTATACTGATTTTTAATTTGTATTAAAAAAAAAGATTTAAATTTGAATTAAATTTATATTTGGATTTAAAAGTATGACAAAATGATTTTTGCACAAATATAGTTTGTTTATTCTATTTCTTTAAAAAGAATCCTTATTTATATTAATTTAGAATATATATATAGTTATTAGGAAATTAATTAATGAAAGCTTTATTTATATTTATAAATTTAATTTGCATGTAAGTTACATATGTAAGTTAGTAATGCTATCTAAGCACATGTGCCAACAAGATAATAAAGGAAGATGACAAGTGTCATCTTTAATTTAAATTTTCATTTATTTTTAATAAAATTTAATTTCAGCTTATATAAACATATATTCTTTATCCTCATTTCTTTTTCCCCCATCTTCATTCTAAAATATAAAAAAACCAAAGATAAAAACCTGAAACACAATTGTCTAACCAGTAAACAAAATCAAACTGGGAGCAAAAAATTCAAGGATTTTCAGTTCAAAATCAAAGAAAATTCAAAACCTGAGAAATATAGAATAATCAAGCAATGTGCATCAAGATCAAAAGCCATTTCAAAGTTTTCTAGTTTCTAGGAGGGTCTGTCTCTCTTTTCAATTCTCAGGAAATCAACATGCAAGATTAAATCTTCCACTAGAAAGGATTCAAATAAACTTGAATCAAGTTGAAACAATTCAAAGATCAACTCTAATGATTTAAAATAAAACTAGCAGGTGAGTGACCTAACCCAGCCTCCTCTGTTTTATTTTAGTAAATTGCCTGTCAGTAATCTTTTGAATTTAAAAGCTTAAGGAACAAAATAAATGATGCATGTGAATCAATGTGTTGATGTTTGCTTTGCATATTTGTATGTATGTAAGCTTTGTGTATTTCTGTTGTTGATTTTAAAACATCTGAGTTCTTAGTTCTAGGCTTCTGTTTTAAAAACTATAGAGATGAAACAACTTCAAATTTGATGCATTTAAAATATGTTTAACTAGTGATGTATGTTTTAAAATGTGTATGCATGTTTGTTTTAAGTTCTGAAACATATTTATATGAATAAAGATGGTCTGCATATGCATGATCTCTATATATATCTCTGTATATTTGTAGTGGTTGAATATGCACACCTATGCTATTCTGTTTTCCAGATTACAGAGTTAAGATTAAATCAAAAATCAAATTGCTTTTTAGTAAATCACTGTTAGGATTTGAATTTGGAACAAAATAGTTTGGATTAAACCAAGATAAAGTACTACAAATACATACAAGTATATTAAATGATATTATGCTTGCTTCTAAAAAAATATACAGTAACAATTATAAATATTATGATAACATAAAATGTAAATTTACATTGATTCAAGTATGTATCTTGAATTGTCTCTGAAATATAGGATTTTTAAAGTAAAAAACCATGATTTTTAGTTGGGAATTCTGTAAGGAATCCTGGGTTAACCAGAAAATGGTTTTTGAGGAATTCATGGTGATCGAAGGCACCGGAAATGTCGGGGCTTGGGTTGAGGCTGAGGTGATGATCAGGGATATTGGTAAAAATAGTTAAAGCCATTCTAGTTCGTCGAGGCGTTGGGATTTAGGAATTGTAGGTTTTTTGTAGGTTTTTATCGTGGTTGCTGTCGAGGCAAATGGCGTAGGCAAGGGAGGATCAGAGTTGATCGCGATAGGGGGAATCCACGTAGGAGGTCAAGGCGAGGCTCTAGTCGTGGCAACGTGGTTCCAGGCGGATTGAATCGTCGGCGATTGAAGAAAATTCCAATGATGGTGGGTTCCTGACTTTGGTAGTATAACTCGATTTCGTTTTGCTTCGAATTTTGGTTTTCTGGGTTGGCACCACAACTTTCGAGGTCAAGTGGAGTTTGTTGAAGGACGGAAAGATGGTCGGAGGGGACTATTGTTGTCGTGCATATGCACGGTGAAGTCGTATGTATCTGATGATTGTTTGGTGTGGATGCTTGGGGGAAAAAGTTGTTTTGCTCGTGGGGTACTTCGGGTTTCTGGTGGGATGTTTTTCGATATATCTGATGAGTGTTTCTCGAGTCAAATCTCGAGTACTCTATGGGTTGGACCCAAAGAAAAATCTTTGAGAAACTTTAAACTAAATATAAACAAGTTAAAAATTTAAATGAATTCGGTTTTAAATATTTGATTTAAGGAAGTTACGAAATTGTTTAACTTAAATTATTAAGTTAAATGCGTATGTTATTAAAACTTAAATTACTTTAATTAAGTAAGTAAAATTTAAGGATAAATGATTCAAAACATGAGTAAGATGTTGATAGTTAAGAAATTGAATAAAGATAAATAGTTTATCTTAAGACCTTGGATGATTATGAATTGATTAAATTTAATGAATTTATTAAGGAAAACGGAAGATAATTAATTTAACTAATTATGAGTTAAATTAATTAGATATTAATTATTCATAAGTAAGGATAAATTAATGTAAGTAATTAGTTATTAATTACTTTAATAATAATTACTTAATGTAAAGAATGAATTTGTCAAGGGTTAATTTGATTAATAATCAAAGATTAATTAAGAGAGGATAATTAACCATTAGAAAATTACTTAATGAAAGTAATTAAGGATTAATTGCATAGTGTAATTAATTAAAGGGATTAATTAATCAATGTAATTAATTAATATGATTAGTTTAAGTTAATTAATTGGATTAATTAATTTAAATAATCATTTGTGTCGGGATTGAGTATAATTACTCAATGAGGATCATAAAGTGTAATTACTAGTGAAGTAATTAGTAATGGTAATTACAGGGTGGAATTAATTGAGATTGAAAGTAGTTTTGGATTAATTATATGGTATAATTAATTTGAGGAATAATTACTTAGCAGAAGTAATGAATAATTAATTACTTAGTGTAATTAATTTAAGAATTGACTTATAAGAGTTATAGGAAGTTAATTTAGTGATGTAATTAATTAAGAGTAATTAATTACAGTATGAGATTAATCAAGGCGATTAATAAATATAACTAATTAAAGACTAAGTATAATTACTTAAGGTAATGAATGAGGTATAATTACTTAGTGAAGTAATTAGTGGATAATTACCGGATGTAGTTAATTTAAGGAAATTACTTGAGGAGTAGAAATTAAAGGGTAATTACTTGATGGAAGAAATTAAGTAATGATTAATCAGTGTAATTGAAGGATTAATTTATATTATTAATCAAGGAGTTGGTTTAATTAATGAAGTAATTAAGGAAAGTAAATTTCTGATTGTGATTAATCAAGATCGATTAATAAATGTAATTAAGTTAAAGGTTAATTATTATTTGAGATTTAAGAATAATTAACTAATAAAGGTAATTAGGGGATCATTAATTAATTTAATTAATTGGAGTGATCAACCTTGCTTATTAATGATTGAATGATGATGGGTGTCTTGAATTGTGAGATATTTCTAATATGAATTGTTTTGTGGTATGATATGTTGAATGGACGATGATAATGTGATTATCAATCTATTATCAATTGCTGTGTAAAGGTGTTATCCGACAATTAAAGTTGAATTGTATTAAATTGGATAACTTGGATTTAGATGACATTGGATTCGAAGAGACGGAGTCAGGTATTAGTTAATACCCGAAGCCACTTCGATTCTTTATAAATTTATATGTGGAAATCAATGTGCTGGTTTGGAATGATTTGAGTGTATTGGACTATTTAATCTAAGTTTTGACACTTAGAAATGGATGTGTGATATGAGTAATGTCTTAACGACTTTTGAACTCGTAAATTGACATAATTTACCCCGGGTTCATATCAGTTGTATGCTTTTGTATTCATGTTAGATGGATTTACTCATGCTGGTTTCCTGCCTGACCCGGGTGTTAATTTGATGTAATGCTTAGGTCAGACCGAGTATTACAGATTTTCAGGTAAGGACGTTCTGGAGCTCAGGAGGCGAGCTGGATGACAGGGACGTATGGAGAGTTTCCACTATGATATTGTATATATCTAAGACATGTTAAATTGTATTTGTCCAATGTTGTATAAAATTGTTGTAACTCTGACATGTCGATGTAAATTGATAGATATAGCTTTCTTTGGTATAACTATTATTATTGATATTATATTTTATTCGCTGCGAATGTGAGTTTCTGAGCTTGAGTTTTCTGATTCTTCTTTTTTCTTTCTCTTTCTTCTTTTCACTAAATATCTAGAAATTTCGGGATCGAAATTCCCGGGTCGTTACACAATATCTTTCCAAATCATACTTATGAAATTTCCAAATACATTTCTCAAGTTTATTAAATAAAAATACTCTTTATAAAAGTTTACTGTACTATATAATCATTTAAAACAACACTTATATTTAATAGATTATATTGAAGAAAATATACTTAAATACTAATTTAATAAAAAATAACCTTTAATTGGTCATTACAAAAATAGTTTTATACTTGAAATAGTTTAAATAATACATGCTTATAAAAATTATGCCTTTATAAAGATTTCCAAAAATAATAAATTAACTTTCTTTTGACATTTCCAAAATATTTATCAGTTCTTTCAAAAGACAACATTAAAAACAATATTCATTTTTTTTGAAACAAAACTAGGTTCACAGTCAATGTAGATATTCAAAATCAATCAGCTTTCATAGATCAATTCACATTATACACTCAAATATAACTAACACGCAGATAAACAAATATATACATGAATAAGCAGATCAGAGTTTTCTCGTTGCTAGTAAATGTTTACAACAATTACGCATAAAATATTAGATCGATGGCTTATACTACCCACAACAGTAAATTAGATAATTAGCAGAATGGTGTTTGTTTCCGCTGACCAGATGCCAGACAGTTTGAATAATCTACAATTAACACATTTATTTAGTTTGGGAACATCTTACAGATTGGCCGTATAAAATTATACAATGACATTTATTCTCAGTCAGTAATTTAATTCAGTCTGAAACAAGCTTGTAAAATTTCACTTATTTAATTTCACAATGGATCGTACGACGGCGTAACATCCGTCGATACGAACCATCCACTAAATAACACTTTATTATATGTGAAATTAACTAATTATTATAAATATATTTTTACTTAAGAACCTGAATCAATTCAAAAATATAATTATTTATTTTCCCTTAATTATCTTAAATATACTTCAATTTATTCAAATAAAATCAAGGATTAATAATAAATTATTTTTGAAAGCTTGACTAATTTATCATAAAATAACTTACTTAAATGACCTAAATTAAATAGATTTAAAGTAAAACAATTTTATATATTTTTCAAAATTCCTTTTCCTATATAAACTTTAAATAAACATAAAACATTAAAGAAAATTGGTATTAATATATTTACTTTAAATCAACATGTTTGTTATAAACTTTGGAAAGATATATAGGTTATGGATTTTATTTTTACTTAACAAATTTCTTTTATTAATAGACCTTGCCTAAATTAAAACAAACCCCACCGGCCAGAGGCCCACAACCCAAAACTTAAAAAAACAACCTGATCCTATTAATTTCACAACATAAACGCAAACTGTGACGACCCGAAATCCGGTGTCGAAAATCGAAATTCATACTTCACCCGTATTCGAATGTCGTAGCTTCAAACGTCGAACTCCAGTTTGGATGGACCTTATAACACATTAAGACAACAACATAGCAAAAACAAAATGAATAACATTATTGGTATACAACATTCGACACAAGAATCATACAAATGATATCAATATTCATCAGAGATGCATTACAGCGGAAAGATACAACAACGGAAAAGATAATACCAATATATTCTTTAATAAGGAATGAATCCACAAATTGCATTCTGAATCCAAAGCTCCAAAGACTCCAATCCAGAAGCTTGAACCACCGTTAAGTTGACTTAAGCAAGGTCAGTCCGGGAATGCAATTGCCCAGCCAAAGATTGAATGATATCGAATCAAAACCTACTATTTGATTATTTGAAAATCCCAACTCTACGCTACCCATGTGGAAAATTGTGGGCATCTAGAGTTTAGAAAGGGAACAATAAACTCTAGGCCAGTCATGGGACTGATGTGAGCAAACAAAAAATGTTTATTTTGAAGAAAACAAACAACAAGAAATAAAAAGGAAATCCACAATGTTTTTTTGGAAAATGAAACTACCATAAGGCCTCCAGCCACACACACAATGCAAATGCAGAATTGGAGGAGATTTCTCCTTATGATTGTCAAACATGCTTGATACATAAAATCCTTTTGATATTATTAGTGCATAGCGCAAAAAACCTTTCGAAGGTATAATTTTAATCCTAGCCAGCATACAACCATTATTGTATGCCTACTATAGCTACCATCTAATTAGTGGGTCACCACCATAAGTAAATGGCAGGTTCTATAGCTAAAACTGTACAGGGCGAGTATTAATGATTGGATTTCCAAAAAATAGTCAGGCAAAAGAACTTCCTGGGCCATATGGGTACGCCTCTAGAGGGACGCCCCGAGAACTTAACCAGCTCTCTGCCAACACAAGGCCGGGTTACTTCTGTAACTAGGTAACTACTGACACGACTATGCCATCGCTCGGTCGTTACACCTTTATCTGAGGATCCTCAACCACAAGGTAATAAATTTATAGCAACCACATAGGTTAAATATCTGGACTCCATACCATGATACCACCCTTTTCCAGAAGGAAGTGACATGCCCTAAAGGGCGCGACCCTCAGAGCCTTGCCGCGTCTTTCCTGTTTTGACCATTTTCAGATTGTGAGGTCCTACGAATTCTCATCCACAAAGCTACGCTTTTTACAAAGCCATGCTTCGATCAACAAATGATCAGCAGCACTTCGTATGCCACATTATCAAATTGGGAATGTATCACTAGTAACCATCAACTACATAACCTCTGAGCTCGTACGTCTCATAGAAGGGTGTTAAGCTAAGAGAATAAATTCTCCGCCACCAAACAAATGTACTGATAGAAGCCAGCTTTATATCTCAAAGTGCAATGTCAGAAACACATCCATACGAATTCGTTCTGGGATCGAACGGAAGCGCAGGCACTTCAAAGGAGCCCTTGGAATCCGGATAATCCCTAATCACATCCGGACTCTTATCACAAAGGGTGATCAAATCTCTATACCAGGGATCGGACGGTGCAGAGACATTCGACAGGTAATCTGTTCGCTTTCGAAACTATCCGGTCTTCACCACTGGTCTTCAAATGTTATCTATAACATCGTATCATTATTCGGAATGAGTTATATGACACAAAGTCCTTTCTCGATTAAACCGAATAATGAGTGCTTAATTTTAAAAGCATATGGATATGGTGGGATCTTTGTTAAGTCACAACATAAAGCCCAAAACCTTTCTTCAAATGGTTTAAACAAATTAACATTTACAAATCTTTAAATAAAAAGATTCACTTCACAAAGTTCAACAATATTTCACAAAGATTCATTCATGGCCTTTCAAAACTATTTTCATTCTAGATCTTTTATACAAAAGATACACCTTTAAGATCCTCTTCAATTTTGAAAACAAACTTTCACTTATCTTTCACAAAGATTCATTCATAATATTTTCATAAAAGATTCATATTTTGAATTCACCTTAATTCAAAACAAGATTTATTTAATCTTTAATAAAAATTTATTCATAGCTTCAGAACAAATTCCTTTCCAAAATTTAATTTACTAATCCAATCTTTAACAAAGATTCATTCATAACTTTCAAAACTATTTTCATTTAAATCTTGAAATCCCTTCGACAGAAATTGGAAATTCTTTCTTTATATGAAAGCTGTTACTATTTGGAAACAAGGGTTTTGTTTCGAAAAAATCCGATCAAATATGCACAAGTTATATCCTTAAAGTATAAATTTTGGTTAAATATAAATTCTCAAAATAATACCTTTAAATTACTTTAAAGATGGTTTTAAAATCCATATATATATATATATTATAACTTATATAAACCATTCAAACCAAATTTCTAAAACAATTTCAAAACTTAAACAAGATATATTGTATTCAAACTAAATTTCAATTTCAAACTTCATTTTTCAAAAGCTTTTCGTATTCAACCCAATTCCATTTCCAAACCATTTGAATTCAAAATTCATCTTTAAAACCATTTCATAATATTAAATTCAAATATCTGTGACTTAACTGATTTCACGTGAAATCCATATTTGTGTTCGTATAGTGTAGTCTAGGGGTTTTACACAATAGTGCAACATCATCAATCATTACCATCCAAACACGGCTATATGGATAAGAGATATAATCCTATAATGCATATCTTAATTCACAGATTCACAGATAAGTAATATAAATTCACCATAGATAAATAAATTACATTCATCACGGCTCAAATCAAAACAGAGCATCACACTTAGAGATATCAAACAATTCAAGGCATTTAATACAATCCAAGCATCCATAAGTAATTGATTAATCATCTGATAAATTTAAATCAGATTAATTGCTTATGAATAAATCACTAATCCTGGTTAATTAATATTAATTAATTACAAAACATTTTACTTTGTTATCCTTTAATCATTTATCAATTAACCTTTAATGGTAAATTAATTATCCTTTGACTATTAATTAATCAACCTTCAATTATTACATAAATCAAACTTTAATCATTAAATAATTAACCTTTAATTATTTAATTATCCTTTAATTAATTAATTACATTAATTATTAATTAACCCTCGATTTTTTATCATTCCTTAATCACCTTCATTAAATAATTAATTATGTTTAAATTAATTACCTTAATTAATTTATCACATTAATTAATTACCTTTAATTAATTACAATAAATTATTATTCCTAATCACTTAATCATCTTTAACCATTAATTAGTTACTTTTAATTAAGTAATTCTCTTTAAGTAATTTATTGCCTTTAATTACTTCCATTAATTAATCTTAGTTAATTAATTAATTACTCTTTTATTGTAATTACATAAAGTGATTATTCTTTAATTACATTAAGTAATAATCCTTTATTACTTACACTAAATAATTGACCTTAATCAACTGCATTAAGTAATTACTCCTTAAATTAATTAAAATTTTAATTAATCAAAGACAAACCTTTTTATCTTAATTAATTACCCAATTATATCCTTTAAATTTTTACTAAATTTGAAACAAATTTAGTTATACAAAATCACTTAATTACATCTTTTAAATCTCAATCGAATGCTTGAAATTGATTATCATTAACATACAAAATCTTTTGAAATCTTCTTAATTAAAACAACATTCCTAATAACATTATTGAAATCAAAACTGATTTAAAAAGAACTTTAACTTTAAAATTTAATCTTTAAACTTGTTGAAAAACTTGTCTAAATAAATTTTACCTTGGGAAAACTCGTACATTTTAAACTTAACCATGCTTTTCTTAAAAATAAAAATTTGGTTACTTGCGCAACCGCAATCCTGAACCCATACTCGAAACCCCCAAGTCATACTCGAAGTAAACCGGAGTTCCTCACTTCCTCGCTTTTCCCCCGAGAAAATCAAACGAATACTTCGAGACAAACCTTGGGAACCACCTCTTCTTCCGAACATCAGATACATGCGAAACTTCATGCACGATGCACACAAATCTGATCACCTTCGAACGATCACGCCACCATCTACAAGTCGACAATGACCATCTCAAACTAACCGTCCACGTAGAACCCACGATATTGTCGTGGTTAGAAATCGAGCATACGAGATCAACTGGAACAGGAAATCTCGACCAAAAACGACCCTGACCACCGGAGGTCACGTAAATCCAGCCACAGCTCCTCCATGCATGCTCACATCCACTCCCCCACGTCCGATCGCCTCTGGCTCACCCTCGATGACGAATTCGTCGCTTCCTTTTTGTTAACCAAATTTGTAACATCCCAAAATTATCAATTAAAATAAACAATATATTTTGAACTCTTGAGATTCAATTTGAAAATAAATTGGGAGAAAAATCTTAAACAAATAAAAATAAGTGATAATAATATATAAATAAATTGCAATTTTATTTTGAGTTGAAAATATTGAAATAATGAACGTTTTAAAATGTCATTTAAATTTAAAATCTTTAAAATCTTATACATATGTACTTTGCATATAGGAGTAAATAGAATACACACTGAAAATTTATTTAAATTTATTCAAGGTGAGTGTGAATATATAAATGGACATGAAAGGCTATATTTCAAGTTTGAAATTGAAATTTGAATTTAAATTTGAAATAAGTGTTTTAAAAATATGTAGCATTTAATAAAAAATTATTAAGATATAATATAGTGTAATATTGGTTAAATTCTTTTAACATTGAACAAATGTGTGTGTGTGTATATACAAATGAAAAAAAAGAATACATTTATTTATAAAAGTGTATGTAGTTTAGAAAGTAAAATCTATAATTTTCTTTTGCCTTGTAACAAAATCACAAATGTGAATATACATAGCACATAGAAGAATGGAGTAGACTAATGAACAAAATCTAGAGCTTAAGATATCTTTTTACAAATGGCACAAGCATCATTACTCAAATATAATAATCAAATAAAAAATTTCAGAAAAACTTTTCACCTTCCAATTCAAATTTTTAAAGCTCCTAATCTCTTATGTTCAGTAACCAAAAAAGATTTAGCAATCTTAACTTCAACTCTCAAGAAAGAAAAAAATTCAGAAAAAAAACGAAAACCGTCAAGCTTTTCTTCAACTCAATTCAAAAAGTAAAATCTGAAGTGTTTTCAAACTGTAGTGATACATTCATCTCTTAGGTAAGTTTTGTTTTAAACTTTATAGTTTATAAAATTATGATTTTTAAATCAAGTTTCAATAAAAAAAATTCAAAAACAAAATCTGCAGATTTGCCTTAGAGGTGAAGTTTTAGGTTTCAGAGCAGTGCATAGTATTTCTGGAAATAAGGAAAAGGCAAGTAACTTTTTTTTTGAATTTGAAGTTATAATCTATGATGAAGCAAGAATTAAACAATGACATTCAATCAATTGCAAAAAAACAAGTGCAAGGCTAAATTTAGTTTCTGGTTTCAAAACTGCAGATCTGTTCCTTCTTAGTATAAAAGGAAATTCAAATTGTAAATCAATTTGAGATTTGTTGTTATTAATAATTAAGTAAATAAATACAACATGTAATTTAATACAACAATATCTAATCTATTGCAGGAGATAAATCAAGAGCAAAACTTTAATCTACCTTTGGTTTTCTAGTTGGAGAAAAGAAAAGAAAAGAAAAGAAAAGAAACTTCTCTGTCATTCAACTGTAAGTAAATTAAAAACCACTGTTAATAATGAATTTAGTAAATAAATATGGCAAAGAATAAGCAAAGATTTCCATTGATAACTTGCAGATCTAAAACCCCAAACTTTAAAGTAGAAAAAGTAAAAAAAGAAGCTGCAGGCCTTCATTTTCATCTCTGTTTTGATAAAAACCGTCAGGAGCTTCTGAAAATAGGTGAGTAAACCCTTGTCTTTCTTCAATCTTTTGTTGCTGTGAATGCTTGGATGATGTAGGAAAACTTAATCTTTGTTTGGTATGCAAGAATCTTGAGTATGTGTTTGAACTTTGGCCTGTGCATGTTGATTGTACATAAAAAGAAAAAAAAACAAATCCCTGTTTAACTTCAGGAAAAAAACCCGACAAACCCCAAGTTTGATTTGTTGCTAGCTTTGTATAGATTGAAGTTTTAAAATGAAAATGGTTCATATGTGTCTAAATTGAGTTTTAAAAATATTTGTATGAATCAAAATTTGAATGCGTGCCTAGGAATGTCATTCCTTTTCCCTGTTTCTTTAGCTTTCTGATTTGCAGTAAAAACTATGGTCAAATCCCAATCTTCTCTCCCTCATTTCTTCTGAAAGTAAATTGAAAACAAGTTGGATTTTTTGTTCAAACTTGTACTATGTTTGTCAGTAATGAATTGAAACAATATGCACAGTTCTTTCTACTTGGAAATAATGAAGCACTGTCATAATTCAAACTTTTCAAGAAATTCAAACTTCATTAATCTTAATTTTAATAATACCATGTGAATCCAATATAAAAATGGTAATTTTTGAAACTAAAATCAAAATTTTTCATTGAGTTTTCATTGAGAATTTGGGTTGATCAGAAAAATGCAATTTCGTCAATTTCTGGTTATCTATGAAATTATAAGCCTCGAGTTCGTTGTGGTAGCAAGATTGAAGTTATGAGATCATCAAAAAAACACGAGTATAAATTTTAAATCATTAAATCTTTGATTTGAGATCAAAGTAAGGTTTAAGGACCCGTTTTTGTTCGCGGCCGAAATGACGGTCCTACACATTCCACTGGTGATCAGACTTCGTAGCAATGGTGCCAAACGCGGCATAACACGATGACGAAGCTTTGGACCAAAATTGGTGACCGATAATGGTCAGAGGAGGCGGCGCGAGGCAGTTTCTGGTGACGTGCCTGATGGGTTGGTTTGCTCGTGTTGTCTCGATCCTTGCTTTCGAAATAAAATCATGTTCTGGGTGTTTGCATCGTCTTGGGGAATGGTAGTCGACTCGCTGGTGGCTGTAGCTCCGACCAACGGCGGCAAAGTTGGTTGTGCACGTGCACGTGTTGGATTGTGTGTCAGGTTGATAATTTGGGGAAGAGGGGTGGCAACTCGAAGCAGTACGCGGCGATTTAGGGTGGAAACTCGAAGATGAGCTCGAGTTGTTTAACGTGATATCGAGTTGATTTAAAACTTAAACAAATTTTTTTGTGAAACTTTATCACTTGGGTCGATCTTGGCCAAAACTCGAAGCGAGGGAGGATTTTCCTCGGGTACGACTCGAGGAAGACTCGGGTGGGTCAATAGAAACAGCAAAACCCAGTTTTAAACTAAATTTGGAGAACAAGTTGAAAAAAAAATTCTGAATAAATTTATAACACTTGTAAATGGAATTGGAAGTAAATGATATTGAGTTAATTATTTAAAATTTATGATTTCAAAAATATTTCAAATTGTTTATTTTACTTTAAACAAAAAGTTATTTTAAAGTTTAACTTAATAAAAAGTTTAAAAATAAATCAAATATTCAAATGTAAATTTTAAACCAAATTTATCATGATGAAATAGTAATTTAAAATTAATGTTTTGTAATGATTTTATGATTTATAATTAATTAATTTAAAGAATAGTCAATGAATAAAGGTAATTAAACTTAATTAGTTAACATTTAAGAATTAGTAAATTAAAATAACTGATTAAAGAAAAACTAATTAATAAAGCCTTCTATGATTAAATTAATTCATAATTAACTAAAATTAAACAATAATTAATAAAGATAATTATACGGTTAATTCACTTTAATCACAATCACCTAAATCAAAGATGATTGACCATCATCAAATATTATGTACTGGATTCATGTTTCTGTTATGATACTGTGATTGCTTTGTGATGAACTATGATTTTTGGTTTGTTCTTATACGTATGTGAAACCCCTTTTGCCCATAAAATGGCATTTAAACTTCGGTGCGATAGGGAGTCGGATTACAGTTGTTATCCGAAACCCACATCGAACCTTGAATGTGAATCCTTGTGATTGATACACACACATGTTTTTAAAATGAGCGTTCACTATTCAGATTAGTCGGGAGAGGACCTTTGTGTCATATAGCCCATTCCGAATAGTGATTCGACGAAATGGATGGAAATTGAAGACGGTGGTGAAGAATGGGTGTCTTCGAAAACGATAGGACAACATATCGATTGTCTCTGCACCGAGTTGCTCCGGTATAGGGATTCCCTAAGTGATGGGAAGTCCGATCGGGATTGTGGACGCCCGGATTTGCAAGGGCTTCTTCCTTTATTGGACGAAGTGCCTTCGATTCTGTTCGAACCCGGAACAGACTTGTATGGTCGTGTGTCTGACACTACACTTCGAGATATAAAGCCGATTTCTTTCAAATACATATCTGTTAGTGGCGGAGAATTTATTCTCTTAGCTTAACACCCTTCTCTGAGACGAACGAGCTCAGAGGTTATGTAGTTGAAGGTTATCAGCGATATACTCCCAATTTGGTAGTGTGGCATGCTAAGTACTGCTGTATATTGATGATCATTTGTTGATCATTTGTGATCAAAGCATGGCTTTCGTGTAAAGCATAGCTATGTGGACGAGACCTCATCGGACCTCACACCTCGGAAATGGTCGAAACAGGAAAGATGCGGCAAGGTTATGAGGGACGTGCCCTTTAGGGTATGTCATTTCCTTCTGGAAGAAGGTAGTGTCATGGTATGGAGCCCAAATACTTACCTATGTGGTTGCTTCAATCTCATTTACTATGTGGCTATTGCTTTGTGATGGGGGCCCCTCGAATAAAGGTCCCAAAGGACTGGGGAATGGCATACTCGAGTAGTAGTTACCTAGTTACAAAGGCAACCCGGGCTGGTGTTGGCAGAGAGCCGAGTAGGTTCTCGGGACGTTCCGCCAGAGGCGTACCCATGTGGCAGTAGGAAGTTCCTTAGCCTAACCATTAGTTGGAAATCCAATCAAAACAATATGCGTCCTGTATGGTTTTAGTTGTATAATCTTCCATGGAATGTGGCGGTAACCTGCTATTGAACATGGTAGCTATTATAGGCATACGACGAAATGTCGTATGCTGGCTAGGATTGATATTATACTTTCGAAATGGTTTTCTACACTATGCACTAGTAATAATATCAATGAATTTTTCCATATCCAGCATATTTGACTATCATAAGAAGAAATCTCCTCCAATTATGTGATTGCATTGTGTGTGTCGCGGGAGGTTTTATGGTAGTTTCATTTTCCAAAAGCATACCGTATTTTCTTGTATAAATCTGTTTTATTTAAAAGCAACTGTTTTTGTTTACTCATACCAGTCCTATGACTGACCCGGAGTTTATTGTTTCCTTTCTAAACTCTGGATGCCCCTATTTCTACACGGGCAGCCTAGTAGCAGGTTTTTCGTATTTTGGCTCCAGCTATATTTTGGAGTATTTTGGTTTGGAGATTATCGGTTTTTGGAGGCTTATACCTTAGAGACATTTTGGAAGCTTTTGGATCTCAAGGTGCTTAGATTTGGATGTTCGCTATCATTCTCTTTCTTTGAAGACTTTGGCGTATGATCTCTTGTTGTTCTATTATGACATTCTATTTGGAGTTGTGATTCATGTATTATGATACTCTGATGTTGTAATAGATATCATTATGATGTTGTATCTATGATGTAATGCATGATATTCATTTTATTTTCCGATGTTTTATATTCATCTAATGTTGTTATGAGCACCATCCGACTGGAGTTCGTGTTTGAATCTTTGGCGGTCGAATACAAGTGAGGTGATGTCAATTTTCGAACGTTGGATTTCGGGTCGTGACAAAATGGGTTGTTAAACCCTAAAATCCCTTCGTTTGGCCACCACCTTTGCTTAAAATCCTAGCAACCATTTTTACAAGAGCCCCTGACCCCTCAACTTGCTCTAGCCGTGACCTTGACCACCCAAGTGCCGCAGATCACTAGAAATTTACGAAAATATAAGTTCTGTTCAACACACAAGTTCTCACAATTTATAAAACTAAAAATTCTGAAATGATTTTGTAAAATCATGATTTTGAAATATAAATTCATTTCTATGATTACAAATCAAAATCCAGATATTGGATTTTGGATTAAAATCTGATCATTCCTATAATATCACCTTTTAAAAGTATTTAATCAATATATTCACTTGAATTTATTTTTAAAAATGAATTTACATTCTTTCAATCACTTTTCTTTCAATGATCACAACATGAATTATATTAGATGGATATCTATGATTTTTATTTTAGTTGTTCTTGGGTCTAGAATTCAAACAGAGGTTGTACTTCAGACATGCACAAATCATTTTCCATGTATATATACACACACACACACACACACACACATGCAGGCATACTTAACAACTGAACAAACGGTTATCAGGGCATACTTCAAGGATCAAGCACAAACAATCAAGACATACCAGTTTAGGATCTTAAAACAAGGGGTTTACTCACCTGGTAGTTTGACAGAGAGGAACAGAGAAGCTTGAACTAAATTTGCAAAACTGGAAATTGTTTCTGCCACTTTTGAAACTGGGATTTGATCTTGCTTTTAAATCTGATTTGCTTGATCTGCTCTGATTTTGATTTGCTACACCGAATCTGAACTTGATTCATGTTGAAGCGTTGAAGAAATTGAGTTGTTTTGAGTTGCTTGAATTTGTTTTAGGTTTCCAGTCTACACTTGAAAACATGCATTTGGTTTAATTTTTCTTTTGTTAACTTTGCTCAGATCTATACTTGTAAATGGTATTGTTTTTTATCTGAGTTTATTGTTGTTTGCATTTTAGCTTTCTAGGTTTTTAACATTTTTCTTTTGTTTGTAAAAGCTTTTCTCAGGTTTGTTGATCTGAGAAATGAAGATGAAAGAAATATACACTAGTTTGGTTATTTTCCTTATGCATGCTATTTATGTTTTTAATTAATTTTTTTATAAACCATTTTTCCACCTGTTATTATTTGAGCTAATACATGTAATTTAAGTATACACTTGTTAAATACCTTTTCTTATTGTTTTACAAATGTCATAAAAATGCATTTTTATGTTTCAAACCCTTGTTTTATTTTTGCTTATTTACATAGATTTTTATCAACTATGTTTTTATTTTTTCCAAATGTATTATGTTTTATAAATTCCAAAAAGATACATGTGTATATATTTTTACCTTATACTTATTACTTGCAAATGGCAATTCAAAAAATATTATATTAAATTAAAAAATTTAACCTTCAAATAGCTATTGAAAATTTACTATACTGAATTCCAATATTACTTTCAAATTGCATGTACATATTATAAATTAGAAAAAAAATTCGATTAGTATTAATTTATACAATTCAATTTGTTTTCAATATATTTATTTTTGAATTTCAAAATAAAATTTTATTTACAATCTATATAAAACAAACACATTTATTTATCTATTTTGGAAAAATTCAAATTAACTCACCATTAAATTCAAAATTTGATTCAAAATTTTATTTAAATTACCAATTTAAATTCGACTCAAAAGGGGGATCATTACAAATTCCCCCTTTATGAAAATTTCGTCCCCGAAATTTGCTAGATAGGGAGACAACCAAATAATAGATGAAATGTTTTACCAGATCAAACTGAATATCTATTCTGCATTTGGCTTACCAAATCAAAATATCATCAATAGTAATGAGAACGAACTCATACAATTCTATACAAGATACTCGGGTCACCAAATCTACGAAATGTGCAAGGACATTGGTTAGTCCGAAGGGATGACTAACCATTCATAGAATATATGTAGACCCAAAAGAATAGACAAATAGATTCAATCTTCCAAATTCTCATACACTAGGTATGGATTCACAACTCAGGTCGCGATACCCTAAAGTTTACACCGGCTTGTCCCTCTTAGGACGTGGATTCACACAAAATTCTCAGATTTGGTTTTGACCGAAATCCTTTTATTAATACAATCCAATTTAACTTCATATTTTGTTAACCAATTTATTTCAAATAAATTTCAAATTCCTTAAAGTAAAAATGAAAAGCTGATAGAAACTGATGAAGAGAATACGAATTAGGAATCTATAATGACTTGTAGGGCCACCATCGCACCAAAGTTTCTTCTTCGAGCTACCATGAAGCCATCAAAGGAGATTGATAGAAAGTTGTTTCCATTATTGCAGGTATTGACCATTTGTAGTGGTACTATCCTGTCCCCTACCTCGTCCTCTCCTTACACTCATACTCACTATCAGTGGATAGCAAGAGAATTTACTGAGGCACATGGACAAGATACCTTTGGGATATACTCATTCTAAGGCATTTCTATCCCTATCTCTAATGTGTTACCTAATGTTTATACTCCTAAGCTAAAGTTCAACCTTCAGCTCTGATACCAAATGTGACGATCAAGGCCTTCGATCGTCTAGTAGCGGAAAGATACAACAAAGGAAAAGATAACGCCAATATATTCTTCAAGAGGGAATGAATCCACAAACTGCATTCCAAATCCAAAGCTCTAAAGACTCCAATCCAGAAGCTCGAACCACCATCAAGTTGTCTTAAGCAAGGTCAATCCGGGAATGCAATTACCCAGCCAAAGATTGAAGGCTCTCGAATCTACACCTAATATTTGATTATCTGAAAATCCCAACTCTATGCTGCCCGTGTGGAAAATTGTAGGCACCCAGAGTTTAGAAAGGGAACAATAAACTCTAGGTCAGTCATGGGACTAGTATGAGCAAACAAAAATAGTTTATTTTGAAGAAAACAAACAACATGAAATAAAAAGGAAATCCGTAATGTTTTTTGGAAAATGAAACTACCATAAGGCCTCCCTCCGCACACACAATGCAAATGCTAAATTGGTGGAGATTTCTCCTTATGATAGTCAAATACGCATGATACGTAAAATCCTTTTGATATTATTATTAGTGCATAGTGTAGAAAAACCTTTCGAAAGTATAATATTAATCTTAGCCAGCATACAACCATTATTGTATGCCTACTATAGCTACCATTTAAATAGTGGTCACCAACATAAGTAAATGGCAGGTTCTACAACTAAAACCGTACAAGGCGTGTATTGATGATTGGATTTCCAAAAATGTTCAGGAAAAGGAACTTCCTAGGCCAAATGGAATACGTCTCAAGGGGGATGCCTCGAGAACTTAACCAGCTCTCTGCCAACACAAGGTCGGGTTACCTCTATAACTAGGTAACTATTGACACGAGTGCGCCATCCTCCGGTCGTTACCGACCTTTATCCGAGGATCCTCAACCATAAAGCAACAACCACAGAATAATAAATTTGCAGCAACCACATAGCTTAAATATCTGGGCTCCATACCATGATACTACCCTTTTTCAAAAGGAAATGACATACCCTAAAGGGCGTGACCCTCATAACCTTGCCGCATCTTTCCTGTTTCGACCACTTTCAGGTTGTGAGGTCCCACGAAGTCTCGTCCACAAAGCCACGCTTTTCACAAAGCCATGCTTCGATCAACAAATGATCAACAACACTTCATATACCATATTACCAAATTGGAAATGTATCATTAGTAACCATCAACTACATAATCTCTTAGTTCGTACGTCTCAGAGAAGGGTGTTAAGCTAAGAGAATAAATTCTCCACCACTAAACAGAAATGTATTTGATAGAAACCATCTTTACATCTCAAAGTGTAATGTTAGACACACATCCATACGAGTCCGTTCCAGGATCGAACGGAACCGAGGGCACATCAAAGTAATCTGGATAATCCCTAATCATGCACGGACTCCCATCACAAAGGGTGATCAAATCTCTATACCGGGGATCAACCATTGAAAAGACATTCGACAGGTAATCCTTTCGCTTTCGAAAATATCCGGTCTTCACCACTGGTCTTCAAATGCTATCTGTGACATCGTATCATTATTCGAAATGGGTTATATGACACAAAGTCCTCTTCCAGCTAAACCGAATAATGAGCGCTTAATTTTAAAAGCATATGGATATAGTGGGATCTTAGTTAAGTCAAAACTTAAAGGCCAAAACCTTTCTTCAAATGGTTTAAACAAATTACCATTTTCAAATCTTTAAACAAAAAGATTCACTTCATAAAGTTCACCAATCTTTCACAAAGATTCATTCATAGCCTTTCAATACTATTTTCATTCCAGATCTTTTATACAAAAGAAACACCTTTAAGTTCCTCTTCAATTTTGAAAACAAAGTTTCACTAATCTTTCACAAAGATTCATTTATAATATTTTCACAAAAGATCCATATTCTGAATTCACTTTAATTCAAAACAAGATTTATTTAATCTTTAAGAAAAATTTATTCATAGCTTCAAAACAAATTCCTTTCCAAAATTTTATTTACTAATCCAATTTTTAACAAAGATTCATTCATAACTTTCAAACTTGAAATCCTTTCAACACAAATTGGAAATTCTATATTTATATGGAAGCTATTACTATTTGGAAAACAAGGATTTTTGTTTCAGAAAAATGCGATCAAATATGCACAAGTTATATCCTTAAAGTATAAATTTTTGTTAAATATAAATTCTCAAAATAGTACCTTTAAATTACTTTAAAGATGGTTTTAAAATCCATATGGATATATTATATAACTTACATATACCTTTCAAACCAAATTTCTAAAACACTTTCAAAACTTAAACAAGATATATTATATTCAAACTAAATTTCAATTTCAAACTTCCTTTTTCAAAAGCTTCTCATATTCAACCTAATTCCATTTCCAAACCATTTGAATTCAAAATTCATCTTTAAAGCCATTTTGTAATATTAAATTCAAATATCTATGACTTAACCGATTTCCCGTGAAATCCATATTTGTGTGTGTCTAGTGTAGTCAAGGGGTTTTACACAATAGTGCAACATCATCAATCATTGCAATCCAAACACAGCTATATCGATAAGCGATATAATCATATGACGCTTATCTTCATTCACAAATAAATAATATAAATTCATCACAGATAAATAAATTACATTCATCATAGCTCAAATCAAATTATAGCATCACACATCAGGGATATAACAATTCAAGGCATTTAATACAATCCAAACATCCATAAGTAAGATCGATTAATCATCTGATATAGATTAATTACTTAGAATAAATCACTAATCCTAGTTAATTAATATTAATTAATTACAAACCATTTTAATTTATTAACCTTTAATCATTTATCAATTAACCTTTAATGGTAAATTAATTAACTTTTAACTATTATCAACCTTTAATTGTTACATAAATCAACCTTTAATCGTTAAATAATTAACCTTTAATTATTTAATTATCCTTTAATTAATTATCCTTAATAATTACATTAATTAGTCCTCAATTGTTTATCATTCCTTAATCACCTTCATTAAATAATTAATTACCTTAAGTTAATTACCTTAATTAATTTATCACATTAATTAATTACCTTTAATTAATTACAATAAATGATTATTCCTAATCACTTAATCATCTTTAACCATTAATTAATTACTTTTAACTAAGTAATTCTCTTTAAGTAATTTATTACCTTTAATTACTTTTATTATTTAATCTTAATTAATTACTCTTCTACTGTAATTACACAAAGTAGTTATTCTTTAATTACACATTAAGAAATAATCCTTTATTAATGTGATGACCCGGAATTTTGGGAAATATCAATTTAATAATCTGTATTAATAATTAAATTGATTTAATAATTTTCTTTTATAATTTTAATTTAAATTGTCAAAGTTTATTCTTTTAAAAGTAAGTGAATATTTAATTGGTTAATTTTATCTTTTAAAAGCTAATAAAATGTTTTCTATTTATAATGTGCGTGTGTGTGTATTTGTATATATTGTAAATAGAAAAGCTTTGGTTTGAATTTAACAAATAAAATCATGTTTTCGAATTCTAATATATATTTTGGTAATTTGGAAGTTATGATTAAATTTAATATAAAACTTTTCAAAGGTTATTTAAATAGTTAACCATGTGGTTTCAAAATACTTAAGGTAAGTGCTTATTTGTTTGAATTATTTTTAGCTTAAGTTTAAATTTAAATAAGATTAACAAAAAGGTTTGTTTTATTTTCTTTTTAAATATCGCTTGATAAATATGATACATTAATTCATTTAGTAATATAAGTAATTTATAAATAAAGAAATAATCTCTTTTATAAATTATTTTAAATTGACAAAATTGTTATTTTCAAACAATAAAAATATTGTGTTGTTTTTAGATATAGATATAAATAAATTTTTAAAGAAAATAGAATTTTATTTTCAAATTTGATGTGTTGTTATATATGTGTGTGTGTGTATATAAGTTGACTTTAAATTGTATTTTTTGAATTTAATTTGAAGTTGAATTTGGATTTAAATTTGAAATTCAAAGGAAAGATATTTTAAAATATTTTTAATTTTTAAATATATGTATAAGATTTTATTTATATATAATTTCATAATTTATTAGCATTTAAATAAAGTGATAAATACAGTAATGTTCTGATTATAAGGAAATATAGTAATGTATATATCTATAACCAAAATCAAAAGCTTATTATTAACATTTAAAATAAATGAAAATTTCATAATTACAAGTGTTAAATAATCATATCACATTAGTAATTAGTGTTAATACATTAAGTTGTATTAGTAACATGTGTATACTAATAAACAAATGTAATGACAAATGTTAATTTTTTAAACAAGTGTCATCTTTTAATTTCCATTTTCTTTAATTTTTAATAAATCAAATTTAACTCTATAAATCTTTTATCTCATCTCTTCTCATTCTTTTCCTCTTTAATTCAAAAACTAAGAGAAAACTCAAACCAAATTTTCAAAACAAATCTGATAATCAAATATTCCTCAAACTAGAAACTAATCAAAATCAATAACCTGTAAATCATTTTCAAGATCAAAAACCAAAACCTATAACTGCTCAAACCAGAAACAACCTGTAGCCTGAAATCATCTTCAACTTATACAATCAAAGCTTCAGATATTCATGCATCTTCAAGCATTAATTTTCAAAGGACCATCAAGAAAACAAAGCATCACCATCTCTGTTTTCAAGCTAAAACATTCTGAGCAACAAAGCAATCCAAGTTTCCAAAACATCTCTGTTTAAAGCTCTGTTTAACTAATTTCTGGGGAGTAAACTTTTAATTTAAAAAAGTTTCGAATTTGAGATTTTAAACTTTGATACATGAATGAAATCTTGAAGTAAAATAGTATGAAACGATTTGCATGTATGCTTAGATTTGAATGTATGTGTATACATATATGTGATATGTCTATGCATGTAGATGGTCGTCTCTGTTGTATTACAGTGATACTTTTATCAAATATTTTTTTTATATCTCCTAAACAAACGAATTTTAGATTAAGATATTTAAATTGAAAAGTTTAGTAACTTGGTTACATTGATTTTTAAAATGATCTCAGGATTTTATATGTAGTAAATATTTCAAATTATAAGGAATACAGTAATGTTCTTAATATAACTTAAAATCAAACGTCTTAATTTCTGATTTGGATTATAGAATCATATTAGAGTTAGAAAAACATGAATTTAGGAACAAAAATCATAAATTTTAGTTAAGTAATTTCTGAGAAATAAGATTTGAAGGGTTTTGGATTTATCACTAGCTTTTGATGATCGGCGTGATGAAGTTCGTCGAGCTTTAGGCTGTTGGTAGCGTGGAGAATAGGGATTGTTGGAATAATGGTTGTGGAATTTTCTGATGAGCTAGTGGCCAGAGGAGGGTGAAGTAGGGTTTTATACCCAGTTTTGTCGCCGTTGTTTTGGGGGTTTTCTCGACGGCGAGAGTGCATCAGGGTCAATCGCTTGAGGGGGAACGGTGTGTCGGGATGTGGCATGTCTCTACGTGGGAAGGAGGATTTTCTGGTGATGGATATAGGTGACGCGAGTCGATTCTCATCAGGTGCTTGTTCTAGTGGTGATCTGAGTGCTCGATTTCATTCTAGCTATCGATTTCTTTATCTGGGTGGTCGAGGAAGATGATGAGGTGGATGTCGACTTGTAGAAGACCAGAAAGATAGTCGGAGGTGACTGGAATCACCGTGCATATGCACGGTGCACCTTTGAATATCTGGCGAAGTTTAAGGTTTGGGAAGAAGGGGGTGCTCGGGATTGTTCTCTTGTTAATGCGTGTTTGTCTCGAAGTAGAAGAATTGAAGAGAGACTCGGTGCTTTTGTTTAGGTTGCTCGAGTTTTTCTTATGAGTGCCTCGAAGTGGGAAGAATGTTAAGAGTTCGGGTTAATTTTGATAAATTGTTTAGGTTTTAAAAGTTTAAAATAAACAGATCCAGTTTTATGTTTAGCTAAAGAAATCAAGTTAAAGGTAAAGAAATATTTAACAAGTTCAAAACTAAATTAAAATGAAACAAGTTTCAAAAAAAAGAAGATGTTCGGCTAAGTTTAAAAATATATTTAAATTGAATATGTTTCAACAAGGAATGTTGAACTAAGTTTCTAAATGTATTCTAAAGTGAATAAGTTTTAAAAAGGAAGATAAATAAATTTTCAAAGAACAAGTATTTATCGAAATTTATTAAACAAGTTTTCAAGATTTTAAATTGTAAATTTAATATTTATGATTGTTTTGCCTTAAGGTAAAGTATATAATTTTAATTATATAATTTTTTTCTAAATGGTTTCTACAGAAGTAAATGATAAATTTTAGTATTTAATTAAGATAAAGAATTTGTCTTTAGACTAAGTAAGGTGGTGATTAATTAGGAATGATTAGTTAGTGGAAGTATAAAACATTAATCACTTAATGAAATTAATAAAGGGTTACTAAATTTATAATAAAAGGGTAATTACCAAGTGAAGTAATTAATGAATTGTTAATTAGTTCAACTAATTCAAGGATCATTAACTAGTGAATTAGAGAAAATTAATTATTGTAATTAATTTAAGATAATTGATTTAATTAATTAAGAATACAAAATTACTTGATTAATTAAGGATTAATTAATCTGAGTAATTAAAGGTAACTAATTAAAGAGTAATTAATTAATGGAAGTAAATTAAAGGGATTAATTACTCAATGTAATTAATTTAATCAATGTGATTAATTTAAGATAATTAATTATATTAATTAATTAAGGATAATCATTTGATGATTGATTCAGTATAATTACTTAATGTAATTTATAAAGTGTAATTACATAGTGAAGTAATTAATGGGTAATTACTGGATCTAATTATTTAAAGGATAATTAATTAATGGAAGAAATTTGGATTTAATTACTTTGTGTAATTAATAAGAAGGATAATTACTTATTGGAAGTAATTAAGGTCTAATTACTTAGTGTAATTAATTAAAGAAATTAATTAATTTTAGAAGTTAATTAAGTGATGTAATTAATTAAGAATAGTTAATTACTAATTATGATTAATCAAGGTTGATTAATGAATGTGATTAATTATAGATTAATTATTAAATATGATTAATAGTTAAAGAAGTAATTAGAGGATCATTAATTAATATAATTAATGAAAGTAACAAAAGATTGATTAGTGAGATTAATAAAAGATAATCAATCAATAATAAGCGATTAAAGAATAATTAATTAATGTAATTAACTAAGGATTAACGTAAGTGATTGTAGTAAATTAATTAATGAGAGTAATTAAAGGTTAATTATTATAAATGGTTAAGGATAATTAACTTATGTAACTAATTGAAGGCTAATTAAGTAATGTAATTAAAAAATAATTAATCGAGGATGATTAATTAAGATGGATAATTAAAGGACGATTAATTAATTGGTTTGTAATCAATCAATGTTAGGTAAGCAGCATTTAAGAGTAATTGAAGTAATTAATTTAATTCATTAGGGATAATTAAATTAATTAGTGATAGTGTGATTGATTAATCTTGCTTATAGAAGGCTGAATGATATTGAATGCCTTGGATTGTTTGATATCACTGATATGAGATATGTGTTGATCAGTGATATGAGATGCTTTGGTTGAATTGTGATGATATGGATTAATGTTTTGTGACAATGTGAATTATCTATTTGTGTGAATATAGGTAATAAATTAAACTGTTTTAACTTTAAAAAAATTTGGACTTAAAAGATGATGTTTTGGATTTCGTTGAGACCGGGATCGGATTTCCAATTTTGGATATCCAAAAACCACATCGATCCAAATTAAACGATAGGTCGTGAGTCTCAAGTGATGAATGAGATGAAGATTCAGAGTGCAAGGGCTATTATCGTTAACTCCGAGGGTGATTCCAAAATGAGTGTAATGAGGTAGTGCCTTCGTTTCGTTCGAACCCGAAACGAACTTGAATGGATTGAATGCTTTTAGAATATCGTCATTGGAGGACGATGAGCATTCTAAGTGATGTGTTCTGGAAATGTAACTGTAGCCTCAAGTCTCATCAATCGAAAATGGTTAAAACAAGGGAGGTACAGCAAGGCTAAGTGTGTCGCGCTCAAGTAGGACAAGATTTTCCCTTGTCTAGAAGTTCCTTTTTATTCGGCTGTGTGGGCAGTTGGTTGCAAACAACTACGGGGTTGTCTTGTTCGGGACTATTCAGTAAGGGATGGTTCCGGCCTTGTGTTGCAGGGGATTTAAGATGAATCCTTGGTACGGTGACCTAGGCCACGTACTGTAATGGGCGGTATCCCAGTAGCCCTACCATTGATGGAAAACCATTCTTCTTACGTGTCTTTACGGTTTTGATTGTATAACCCACTTTGTGACTAGTATGCTGGAATTTAATCATGTAACAATTTCAGCTATTTCTTATTTACTTGAAAACCCTAGACCCTATTATAATATCACTGGATTTCCTGTCAAATGTTTTGGTTATCATAAGTTAAAAACTTTTCCGTGTTTATGTGCGGGAAGTCTTAAGAGATACCTTTTGTTTCAAAGGTTTTCAAAGTTAAACAAGTTTAACCCGTTTACTCACACCAGACCCATGTCTAGCCTGGAGTTTATTTTCTATTTTATTAAACTCTTGGGTACTCAAATTTTTATGAGTAGCACAAGGTATAAGGTTAGCTATAACGAATTCTGGAGGAGATATGGAGCAAGTGACTTTAGCATTTGTAGATATATAGTGTTTCCGCTGTGTATGTATCTCCGTGTTGTTTTTTGAGTTGTATGATAGACAGGTGTTTATAACTATATAGTTTGTGATGTATAAGCTGTGTAACTCTGATGATGTTGTATATTATGTCATTCTTATGTGATTAATATAATTTATTGTTCCGCTGTGAGATTCTAATGTTGTTTCGTTCTTTTTTCTTTATCCTTTTTCTTTTCTGTCCATTTCTTTCTTATTAATGATGCGTCTTTCTATGGAATGAAAGGCGGGTCGTTACAATAAATTACACTAAATAATTAGCCTTAATCAACTTCATTAAGCAATTACTCCTTAAATTAACTAAATTTTTAATTAATCAAAGATAAACCTTTTTATCTTAATTAATTACCCAATTATATCCTTTGAATTTTAACTAAATTTGAAACAAATTTAGTTATACAAAATAACTTAATTACATCTTTTAAATCTCAATCGAATGCTTGAAATTGATTATCATTAACATATAAAATCTTTTGAAATCTTCTTAATTAATACAACATTCCTAATAACATTATTGAAATCAAAACATATTTTAAAAAATCTTTAACTTTAAAATTTAATCTTTAAACTTGTTGAAAAACTGGTCTAAATAAATTTTACCTTGGGAAAAACTCGTAAACTTTAAAATTGATCATGCTTTTCTTAAAAATAAAAATCCGGCTATTTGCACAAACCGCAATCCTGAACCTATACTCGAAACCCCCCGAGTCAAACTCGAAGTAAACCCGAGTTCCACTTCGAGTTCCTCACTTCCTCGCTTTCTCTCGAGAAAATCGAACGAATACTTCGAGACAAACCCCAGGAACCACCTCTTCTTCCCAACATCAAATACATGCAATATTTTGTGCACGATGCACACAAATCTGACCACCTCCAATCGATCTTGCCACCATCTACAAGTCGATAATGACTATCTGAAACTAACCGTCAACCCAGAACCCACAATATTTCCGTGGTTCAAAATTGAGCATAGGAGATCAACTGGTATGGGCTTCTTGACCAAAAACCACCTTGACCCAACCACCCTGACCACCAGAGGTCATGTAAATCCAGCCATAGCTCCTCTATGCATCCTCGCATCCACTCCCCTACGTCCGATCACCTCTGGCTCACCCTCGACGACGAATTCGTCACTTCCGTTTCGTCGACCAAATGGGTTGTCAAACCCTAAAATCCCTTCATCTGGCTACCACCGTGGCTTAAAAATCTCGCGACCATTTTTACCAGATCCCCCGACCCCTTAGCTTGCTCTAGCCATAACACCGACCACCCAAGTGTCGTCGATCACCAGAAATTTATGAAAATGTAAATTCTGTTCAACATATAAGTTCTCACAATTTATAAAACTAAAAATTCTGAAGTGATTTTCTAAAATCATGATTTAGACATATAAATTCATTTCTATGATTAAAAATCAAAATCCAGATATTCGATTTTGGATTAAAATCTGATCGTTCCTGTAATATCCCCTTTTTAAAATATTTACTTAATATATGCACTTGAATTTATTTTAAAAATGAATTTACATTCTTTCGGTCACTTTTCTTTCAATGATCATAGAATGAATTTGATTAGATGGATAGCTATGATTTTTATTTTAGTTGTTCTTGGGTCTAGAATTCAAACAGAGGTTGTATATTCAGACATGCATAAACCATTTTTCATGTATATATATATACACACTCACACACACACACATACGCATGCATACTTAACAATTGAACAAACAGTTATCATGGAATACTTCAAGGATTAAGCACAGATAATCAAGATATACCAGTTTAGGATCTTAAAAGAAGGGGTTTTCTCACCTAATAGTTTGACAAAGAGGAAAAGAGAAGCTTGAACAAAATTTGCAAAACTGGAAATTGTTTCTACTACTTTTGAAACTAGGATTTGATCTTGCCTTTAAATCTTATTTGCTTGATCTGCTATGATTTTGATTTGCTACATTAAATCTGAACTTGATTCATGTTGAAGCTTTGAAGAAATTGAAGTTGTTCTAAGTTTCTTGAATTTGTTTTAAGTTTCCAGGTTACACTTGAAAACAAGCATTTGGTTTAAATTTTTTTTTGTTAACTTTGCTTAGATCTATACTTGTAACTGGAATTGTTTTTAATTTTATGTTTGCATTTTGGCTTTCCAAGTTCTTAACATTTTTTTTGTTTGTAAAAACGTTTCTCAGGTTTGTTGATCTGAGAAACGAAGATGAAAGAAATATACACTAGTTTGGTTATTTTCCTTATGCATGTTATTTATTTTTTTAATTAACTTTTTATAAACCATTTTACCACTTGTTATTATTTGAACTAACACATGTAATTTAAGTATACACTTGTTAAATAGCTTTTCTTATTGTTTTACAAATGTCAAATGTCATAAAAATGCATTTTATGTTTCAAACCCTTGTTTTATTTTTATTTTTTCACATAGATTTTTACCAATTATGTTTTATTATTTCCAAATGTAGTATGTTTTATAAATTCCAAAAGATACATATGTATATATTTTTAACCTTATACTTATTACTTTAAAATAGCAATTCAAAAATTATTATATTAAACTAAAAAATTTAACTTTCAAGTAGCTATTGAAAATTTACTGTATTGAATTCCAATATAACTTTCAAATTACATGTACATATTATAAATTAGAAAACAAATTTCTGTTAGTATTAATTTATCAAATTCAATTTATTTTTTAATATATTTATTTTTGAATTTCAAAATAAAATTCTATTAATAATCTATATAAAACAAACACATTTATTTATTTATTTTGGAAAAAGTCAAATTAACCCACCATTAAATTCAAAATTTAATTCAAATATTTATTTAAATCAACAATTTAAATTCGACATAAAAACGGGATCATTACACAAACCCAATTGGACCGAAGCCCAACAAGAATGCATCGGAAACAAACTCGAAGACCCAACCAACCCTCTTCTCTCATCACCTCTCTGTCTCCAGACTAACATCTTTTCACCCAAAACCACTGAAATCCAATGCCACGAACCGGAGAATAAAATGCTCCGATCAACTCACTAACTACCCGCACGAACATCGATGCATGCGAGCAAACTCAGCCTGGAATGAAGCCTACCTACGTTTCTCGATTCACCCAGCTCCGACGTCCTTCCGTGCACGCTGTGCACGTGCACACCCTCACCAATGACCAACTCACCATTGCGACATCACGACCAAGTCCTATACTACCTCCTTGATCCAGTAGCCACATCACCGATGCCATAAATCCCCTCTAATCGAAAAATGATTTTTAGTCGAACTATCGAAAACCCAAAGCTCCAGGCTTCGATGAACCTGCTCTTACCATATCCTTCTGACCACAATGCCTCCTTTACCACTCAGAAGCCCTCCCATTAATCTTCCTTCCTGCCAAAAATCGAAGAACTCGGTCGTGCCACCTTCTTCCAGTTCCGTCACGATCACCGGCCTTCCATCGTTTTCCCAAAGCCCTAAAATCCATTTGATCGTCTAATCCCAACCCAAAACCAAGATTCGGCCATTGTTGACACGTCTCCTAGGTCCACCATGCCCCTCCAAGCTTGGCCGCGCCACCTCACGGCGACAAGATCACTAGAAAAAGATTTTTAAACGAAAACCAGTCATCATCCAATTACTTGAGATTCAGAACAATAAAAATTGCAATTTTACCACTAAAATTCGTATTTCAACATCAGGAACCCGATTGCGTGCTCGAATCCTTGAATCAAAACATTAAATTTTCACTAAAATATGATACTTATCGTAAAACCTGACATTAATGAACTATGCAGAAAAATTCATTTCCATACTATTTTTAACTTAAACTATACTAGTAAATGAATATTTCCCTAGTTTACATCATCAACAATTATAAACTAGATTAAGAGATTTAGATTTTTGAAGCGGGGATGAACAATATTTTTACTGTCAATAGAGTAATCATTTTCATTTTTCAAATTTGAAAATAAATGTTTCTCACCATACACATTTTGATTCCAGAAGCCTTTAAATTTGAAGTTGAAATCTTTAATCTGAATTCTTGAACTAACTATTTAATCCTTGCTCAATTTCTTGCTTGAATGTAAACAGAGAATGCTTCTTAAATTTCTAGACTAGTACATAGTTACTACCTTTTCTTTTTTTTCTTAATTTTTGTTTGCTGTTGTATATAAATTTTTCTTAAGTTACAAGTTTTAATTTTTAAAACAACACAGATCTAAAATCTATATATATACAAAAACTTGCAATATTCTGCTTAGATTTGGAAAGAGACCGTTGGAGGCTAAGTAGATGATATTGTCTCTGTTGAGTGAAATTTCGAAAAGAAAAGACAAGTATTACAATGTTTTATCTATTGTTTTACTACCAGATGTAAATATTTTTTCCTGATTAAAGATTTATCACTTATTACCCAAAGTTTTTACTAGATTTAAAACTGTTTTGTTTCTTGTTTTTGTTAACCCGTCTCCTTTAATAATAAATGATTTTTAGGTCTTTTATTTATTATATAGTTTACATAAACCATAGGATACTTAAAAGTATATATAAGTATGCTCAAGAAATTAGACAGCCCAGTTATTATTACTTTGTCAAAGTAGTGTTTGCATTAGTTTCTCATACACCTTATACATTTTAAAATAAAAATGAGAAACTAGATTAAAATAAAATACTTAACGTACATATATGTACTCTTATACATTTTAAATAAGGTGATAAACTAGATAACTACAATAATACTTCTTGGTTAATATACCTAAATAAATATGTAAGTTACTTAAAAAAGACTACAAAGTAGCTTAAAATTATTTTTAAGCCTTCATGTATATTTGTAACCATATATACATTTTTTATTAATAATATAGAAGTATATTATTTCCAAATAAACTAAATGCATTAGTGTAACGTCCCGGAAATTTTCGACTTTCGAAAATTCAACATCGATACTCACTTTATCGACTGCCGAGAAATCGAAGGCCGGAAACCCGAAATGTTATGGTTTAAGAAAAAGAAAGAGAATAGAAAAAGACAGAAAAGATAAGAAGATAGAGAGAATAGACAATAGAAAATAGAACGGAATAGAAAACAGCAGAACAATATCAGAACCTCACAATTCGCAGCAGAACAACATATAATAATAAATGAATAATCTTTAAATAAAGAACTATATCAGTTATTACATCACATACATTACATTTCATTACATCATATCATCAGAGTGTACAACAACAAACAACAACAAACAATGCAGCGGAAAAAGAAATACTATATAAACTAGTAATACGCCATGCCATCCAGCTTGCCTCCTGCAACTCCTGAATATCCAGAATATCCTGATAAACCTAACTCTTGACTGCCCGTGTGGAAATTGGTGGGCACCCAGAGTTTAGGAAGGAAAACAATAAACTCCGAGTCAGTCATGTGACTGGTGTGAGAACTCAAAACAGTTTATTTATCTTTAAAAATCAAAATAGAGGAATATTTTTAAAGTCAATTCGCAATGCTTTTAAAAATGAGACTACCATAAGGCCTCCCGCGCACACACACAATGCAAACGCAGAATCGGAGGAGATTTCTCCTTATGATAGTCAAAGATGCTTGATACGCATTTAAAAAGAACATTTGATATTATTACCAGTGCATAGTGTAGGAAAACATTTCGAAAGTAGAATATAAATCTTAGCCAACATACGACCATTATCGTATGCCTACTATAGCTACCATCCAAACAGTGGTGACCACCATAAGTGAATGGCAGGTTCTACAACTAATACCGTACAAGGTTTCGTATTGGGAATTGGATTTCCAACGAATGATCAGGCCAAGGAACTTCCCATTGCCACATGAAATGCCTCTGGATGGACATCCCCGAGAACCAAACCGGATCTCTACCAACACAAGGCCGGGTTACCCCTAACTGAGTAACAACTGACCGAATATGCCATCCCCCGGTCCTTTGGGACCTTTCAACCGAGCGCTCGCAATCAATTCACACAATCATAAAGTGTTTTCAACATGAGTAAGTATCTGGGCTCCATACCATGATACCACCCTTTTCCAGAAGGAAATGCACACATCCTAAAGGGCGCTACCCCTCATAACCTTGCTGCTTCTTTCCTGTTTTGATCATTCACGGGGTGTGAGGCTCGACGAAGTCACGTCCACAAAAACATACTTTATACAAAAGCCATGCTTTGGGTCAACAAATGATCATAGAAATGATCACCAGGATAGACGATCAAATAAATGATCCTATCACAAATAATCAACACAATGATCATTTACAGCAACACTCAGCATGTCACATTACCAAATTGGGAATATATCGCTGATAACCTTCAACTACATAACCTCTGAGCTCGTACGTCTCAGAGAAGGGTGTTAAGCTAAAAGAATAAATTCTCTGCCACCAACAGAAATATATTTGAAAGAAATCTGCTTTATATCTCAATTTGTAATGTCAGACATACAATCCATACAAGTCTGTTCCGGGATCGAACAAAACCGAAGGCACTTACAAAGAAGTCCTTGCAATCCGGATATTCACAATCCTGATCGGATTTCCCATCACATATGGAGAACTCAATACCGGAGCAACTCGGTGCAGAGTCAATCGACAGGTCATCCTATCGCTCTCGCAAATACCGGGTCTTCAACACCGGTCATCAATGCTATCCATTACGTCATATCACTATTCGGAATGGGTAATCCGAATAACGAGCGCAATAATTTAAAAATAAGTGTGCATTCAAATTCAAGCAAATCACAACAAATACCTTTCAAAGGTAAATATTGATAGTTGGTTATTGAACTATCAATGGATATGCACAACATCACCAGATTCCAAATAATTTTCCAAATTATTTATTTTCTAAAATATCTTTACAAGATATATTATTTTCAATATGTCAAAAATAAATCAATATTTATTTTTAAACAATTTCCACTTCCTTTTATAAATTCAATAGTGAATTTATATTCCAAAATATTCATGCATATACGATTTCAATTATCCATTTTCAATTTATCTTCCAAAAAGATAAATTCTAAATATTCACTTCATATTGGAAAACATTTCCATACTTATTTATTAATAAGTAATTCACAAATCCATTTATTTTCAACTTTGGAAAATATTCAATATACTTAAATCGAAATTAAGTATATATTTCATTCTTTAAGGAAATCATGCTCTTAAACATATTTATTTGGGCCAAAACGAATGTTGCGTAAAACATCGTTACGACAACCCAAAATCACTAGTATAGGGATTCGAAATTAAAATAGATATATAAATCCCAATACTATAAAAAACATTTCCTTTCGGAAATCATTTACTATAACAACAGTGTTATAGTCCACCATTTCCTTTTACTTCTCGAAAACGTCTATTTCAACAATGAATGTTGAAATCTATGGTTTCGAATCTCAACACCTTTTAAAACATCGTTAGATCGTTTTAATTCTATTTAAAACATCACATTCAAAACAATTTCTTTAACATATTATTCACTATTCAAAAACGTGAATATACTTTGTTAACTAATTTCATCCTTTCTATACACTTTATTTCAAAGGATTATTCACAGTCAAAAACGTGAATATAACTCCATTAATAGGTTTCAACAATTTTCTTATCAAAATAAGTCGTTTGCGAATTTATAAAACAACGTTTATAAATTCCATTTCTAATTATTTATAACAACTTCCTTTTACAAATTTCCGTCATTAACCTATTCCAGTTTATAAGTCAATTATAAACTAAAAGTTCATATTATAAGTTAAATACTTATAAAACGATTATTTTACAAAATCGTTCTTTTAAACACTTTCCAATTTATAAATCTTATAACTTATAAGATTCATTTATTTAACCAAATCTATTCTTTTAATAACTTCACAAAATTTATAAATCTTACTATTTATAAATTTCATTTATAACTTCACCATTTATAATTTATAAATTCCATTCACTTATACAATCTATCTTCACTTCATTCAAACACTTATAAAAACTCGTTTTATAGTGTCAATATTCCAATTTATAAATATCCATTTATAAATCTCTTAATATAAATCAATTTATATTATTCTTTAAAACGTCTTCAAATTCCTTTATAATTTCACCAGTTTGATTTATAAAATAATCAAATTTTATAAATCCTATATTTTAACTTTTTATAATAATTTCAAAAATCCCGATTAAACTCTTTTATAAAATCATTAATCCCTTATTTCTCAAAAATCAGCTTTTAACTATATTTTCTCAAAAACCATAATTTTATAACTTTTAAAAGTATAACGTTTATTTATTTAAAATGAATCAATTCCAAACATATAGTATATTTTCAAAAATCACTTTAAAAATCATTTTAAAATTCCAAATTTGGTCCAATGATGCTACACACCAAATAGTCAATCACGACAACAACGATATCATATATCGATATGATAATCCATCAAATATCAAAATATCTGAATTCAATTAAATACTGTTGAGGAATCCAGTTGGATCCCTCCAACCTGTTTTCCTGCATCCACAAACATTAGCACAATACCAATTCCGTTCCAGTACGAAATTATCGCGGTATATGGGATTTAATAATATTATCCGCTTAATAGACGGCGTAATAGGGTATCACCCGCTATACAAATGCGGGAAATCAATAACTCCAATATATACATATGCCAATATATATATATATTGCTATTATATATAATACCAATTTCACTGTTTATGAAATATTCGCGGTATATGTTTTTAATAAATAACATCCGCTTACTAACGGCGTATAATGTCTATTTTAACAATCAATAGATATCAATCATCATTCAAACATGCACTCAAATATTTTAAATCTAACTATTTAAAATAAAATCGAAACTGATTCGATTGATTGAGAAGTTCTCACCTTGATTTCAATTTTGTTTTAGCGATTTATTTCGAATTTACCCAAAATTTTCACTAAATCCAAACAACTCCAATCAAATTCCATCGCGTAGTGCTCGTCCATACGATTCCAACGCAACTGGTTTCGCGCGTTTTCGACCTCGTATGAAAAAGATATCAATTTTTGAACTTTTACACGATTTTATATATATAAATTACAACATATTTAACCTAACTTTTATCACTACTGTTAGATCCACCTCCAAGCAATCAGAGCCGCACAATACCTTCTTCCCCTTCATCACGTTCACTCCTCCAGGTTATCACGTTTAAGCCGAGCCCATATTACATTTTTAGGGTTTGATTTTGCTCCCACTTCAAGCGATTTGAACACAATCAGGAAGTTGCAACACGAAGCTCCAAACCCCCTCTATGTTCGACCTGAAACCCCTGCAACTCAGCCTCACCATCACCCTCGAAATGCGTGCGCAACCATCAACTGTCGGCCCCCTTTTTCTCCCACTACGCGACGCTAAACTCCATCATATCCGTATGGATTTAAAGATCTCGACGAGTGCTACAACTTTCATGTTGGAGGTATCACGAATTGTTGCTTGGATTTAGAGAGATTAAGGAATGAAAATCGACAATTTCTGGCCTTCCATTTGAAACTGGCGGCTATAACTAAATTAGGGTTTTAGTTTTTTTTTTTTTAATTTATGAAGGTGGTTGGTCTATTTATAGGAAAAAAATCGAACACTATTCATTTTGATTTTTCGAACTCCGATTTACGCGCCGAAACTGACGTTCCTAGGGTTTATCCCACGTTCCGGACAGAATGGAATAGGTTTCGAAAGCTAATTTGGACATCTGTGTGAGATATGGCAACAAACGTTCGATTTAAATTAAAACGATTTAAACCGATTTCTAGGCGTTTTAATTTGTACCGGACAAACGGTAAATCCGATTGACACGAAATTTGAAACCATGCAATAATATCAGATTACAGATCCGATGAAACTGGTTTCGTCGAAATCCGAGACTTTTTGAAAAATGGCTATTTTAACTCGCCAAATTAAAATTAAAAATAATTTGATGCGTTTCGAGCTGCCACGATCAAACGACAGCTCCGATTGACACGAAAATTGAAATCCGGTAATAACTAACTATTATGGATCCAATGGAACTGGTCTCGTCCAATTCTGAGACTGTTCAAAAATTGACTATTTTCACTAGTCGATTTAAATATTAAAATATTCAATTTTCACAAATTAACTTTTAATTCGATTTTAAAAGTTCTAAAATATCGTTCTAACTTCAATATGATAAAATAAAATTTTAAAAATCATTTTCAATCATATTTAACTCAATTTTCAATTATTTCCATAATTTAACATATTAAATTATAGATTTAATTATCCAATTAAATCCAATAATTCGAATTAAAATTTATTCGACTTATAAATTTCACTTATTAATATTTAAAATTAATTAAATATTCAAATTTTAATTACTAAAAATCCTGGGTCGTTACAATTAGTTATCTATGTATATATATAGTTTCTCTTAAGTGATTCTTATGCACATCATTTTATTTTATAAAATTTTTATCTTATTTATAAATATTATAAATTTTCCTTTTTTAACTTATCATTACATATATATATATAACCTTTCTTATTCAAGATGTATATATACTATTATTTTAGAAACTTTCAACTTAAACTCTTTTCATTTAATATAAATTATATTGTTCATATGCCCAAATTAAAAATATTCTTTTACTTCATTATCAATTTCCATCCAAATTTTTTATACGTATAAATTTTATCATCCTATACGTAAAATTATATGCATTTGATTTTTTCCAATTAATTTAATTTTCTATTATATTTTATCTTTAGAATAAAATATACCTATTTTATCTCTAAAACAAAATACACATATTTTATCTAAAACAAAATATACACACACATATATACTATCTAAAACAAAATATACATATTTTATCTTATACATACTAGTATGGGCCCATGCTTCGCACATGGGCTGTTTGTATTATCATATACGTTGATATTTTGTTTGAGTGCAAAACATGTAAAGGAAAGTAAGGGCATTTTTGGGATTTCAAAAGGACACCAAATAAATTAGTTCAACCAATTTTCTTTATTAGTGGTAGAGATATAAGAAATTCCATTTAATCAATCTATATTTTAATATAGATCTGAAAATTCAAATTATACTGGTTTTGGAAAATTTTATACAATTATTAATCATTGATTATTGGGAATATTGTATATTAAAATACAATATTATTGAATATTATAAATTAATATTCATAAGTCGGGATGTCTAATATCCGGGTCGTTACAATTATCGTAGCCTTGACACCCTCGAGTCAGCTTGATGTGACTAAAACAGGAGCTACACCAGGCCAAGTAAGGTCGCTTTCCAATTAGGCACATTTCTTCGATACCATATTTTGACTTTGTGATTGATTTGGTGGCCGTCCCTCGATTTGATTATGGGAATGTGTTCCAAAGTGGGCGGTAGTAGCTTCTATGCGTTACCACCAGTCCAGGAGTGCAAATAGTAGAATCCTACCTTGGCTGTACCCGATTTTGAGTCAAAATTTAAATTGGAAATCAAAAATAAATTTTTGAATTAAATTGTGAATTAATTTGATATTTTGCAAATTAAATAAGATATGTGTTTGCATAATTATATAAATAGATTGTAATTTGAAATTTGAATATTTCAAAATAAATAATATATGTTGTTTGTTTATATGTATGTATACAAATTGATTATAAATAGAAGTTTTGTTGTTTATGTATAAAATATGTATAGATTGTAAATAGAATTTTAATTTGAAAAAAAAATTTATAAATAAATTGGGTTTGAAAACATTATAAACTAATAGAAATTTGTTTTCTATTATATATGTGTGTGTGTGTGTGTGTATATACACACACATTGTGATTTGAAAGAAATTTAATATAAGTAATTTTCAAAATGCTATTTAAGGATAAAGTTCTATTAAAATCAATTTCAAGAATGGACAAAAGCTTTGAATACACACACACACATCTTTTGAAATTTATAAGATAAATATAATAACTATGATAACTTAAGTTTATAATTTGAACAAATAAAGGGATAGTACTCTTTTTCTTTAACATAATACATATATATATAGTTTGAAAATATAAGTAATTAATAAATTAATAAGCAAGGGTTTAAAAACATCATTTATAAATTAATTAACATAAGGGTTTAAACATAAATATATGAAAATTTACAATTGTAAAATAATAACATATACATTTAAACATTTGTAAGCCATGTCGCATGAAGATTAACAAGTGTGAACTAAGTAATATGCAAATAAACAAGTGGCATAATTTTTTATTTCTTCTAATTCGAATTAGGAAATATATAATAAAGAATTTGTGAGAAACTAGGTTTCATTCTTTCTCAATTTTCTTCTTTCACAAAAAGCCTATGATCAAATAAAAATAAAACAAACTAGTGAAATACAAACTAGAATCAGAAAATAAATCAAATAACAAAACTCAGATCAAACCTGGAACAATTCTAACAAAATCATCAATAGTCTCAAAGCAAGCAGATCATCTCAATGATCAACCTGAGCAATTCAATGTTCATAATCAAATCTAGAAAACAAAATCTAAGATTTAAAGCAAGCAAACAATCTTTAACAACTTCAACCTAACGCTAAAATGTAAAATCATTTCAGATTAAATCAAGCCACAGATCAAAGTTCAGATAAAAAACAAATGCCAGCTTTCAAATTAAAATTTTCATTTCCAGGCTTTCTCTGTTTCTCCAATTCCAGGTGAGTAAACCTTTTTGAAATATGGTTTCTGAATTGTTATTTGATTTTATGCTTGATGGAAATTTATAAAGTGTCCTAGGTATACAAATATGTATGTGTGTGTATATATGGTTGTGGATGTGCATGTCTAGAAACAGACATATGTATCTCTGTTCTAAGTTTTACAGGCTTCAAACATGTTTAAAAATCAAATTCTTTTTCTCTTATCCATGTTAGGCTTTAGGATCTAAACGAAACCTGTATGTATCATCAAGATCTAGATCCAAAAAATATTTTCGAGAAGGATTAGTTAGAGTATATATGGAAATTTAAATATAGAGTTAAAAACTTCAAATACATGTTAAAATCGAATCTCATAAATTATTGATTCACCTGTATCATCGGGTTCGACTTGGAAAACCATGATTTTTAAAATAAAATTCAAGATTTTTAGTTAATTTTCGAGTGAGAAATCGAAAGATGAATGAAATAGTTAGTTTCATCAAATTCTGGCGAAGCAAGCATTAATGGTGGTCGGGATTTGGTCAGGAGAAGGCTTGGTGAAGGTGAAGCTCGAGAAAAATTGTTGATGGTTTTATTAGCCACCGTGGCGGTGGTGAGGCGTACGAATAGGGTTTCGGGCATAGTTTCGGTCGAGGCTGGAAACTTGATTGTCACGGCGTCATTAAAGCATCGGGCTTGATCAGAGGTTGAGGGATGGAAGCGTCAGGCTTCGGCGGAGCTATGGTCGAAGGCTAGTGATCTCTGGCAGTTGGAGTTGTTAGGACGAGGAGGATTTGTCAATCGAATTTTTGTTCCAGTTTTGGTCGAATAGCTCGATCGCGAGTTTGACGTTGTTTCAGGTTTCTGGTTGGTCAGAGGCTTGGGGGAGATCATATTCGATGTGTTGATGGTCGTAGTGTCGACTGGAGATGGTCGGAGTGTCTGTGCATGTGACGCCCCACCTCTATATCCACGCTAGCCCAGAAATCTACGGTGTAGTGCTGTCAACTAGCACGGAGAATAAGGCTGTTGAGGAGAGACCATCCATGTGATTGCTTATCACACGGTGGCTATAAATAATCTTCGGAAACAAACATAGAAATAAACATAACACAAATCAGTCACAGACATCCATATCACAAAGGCGGAAGAAGATATGAATATATAACTAACACGTGAAAGTGTACATCAGAGTAGAGGTCAAAAAGATCCACAATAATACAAAAGAATAGCAACACGTGCTATACAAAAGAATACAACTATGAGTCTATATCTCAAGTGTATACAACAAAAACTGCTAATCTAAATAGTTAGCCAAAAGTCAGAGTAGCAAATCCCGAGAAGAAGTCAAGCAGAAGCACCTGTAACATCTCGGTCTGACCCGAGTATTATTTAAGAAAATAATAAACGGATCAGTCTAGCTATAAATATCAGATGACATGGTATAAAATAAAAGATATGGCATAAACATAAAATATCCATACTTACATACTACTATAAATATGCAAATGATGATCAACAGAAGATCAATCAATAAGAGATAAATCAATATCACAATAATCTTCTCAAAGATCCAAAGAGGGCATCATACCCTAAACTTGTACTCATAACAAGTCAATGACATAAATTCCAGAAATCAACACAAGAAATCCAGAAATCACAGAAAAAGGGAAATAAGCCTATCACATGACGGTCCGAAGACCATGGGGAGCTACCCCATATGGGTGAGTTGGAATCACCCAGATGAGGTCTAGGCTAACCAAAAAGCAAAAAGGTATGTGTGAGTGGAATCACACAAATGATGTCTAGCCTAACCTCGCAACAAAAAGGTATGTGTGAGTGGAATCACACAAATGGTGGCTAGACTAACCTTGCGGACAAAGAGATATGTGTGAGTCGGAATCACACCTATGAGGTCTAGTCTAACCTTGCAAACAAAGAGACATCGCACAATTGCTAGTCTAAATCATAAAATAATCGTCATGATCAACGAGAAGTGTCAATTACACTAAGCTAGTAAATATAAAAGTTTATCTTCGTGTCCCATAACCACTTGCTTAACTTAAATATTTACGAACAAAATGTAAATCTTCACTTGAAAATTGTCACAAGAGGTTCAATCGAACAAGTCTAAGAATTAACCGACGAAGTGAACGCAAGCGTTTCATACCACTTGTTTTACTAAGCCATTTAATTAGATTTCTCATGCGAGTGAGGTAAAGGTTTGTATATACAAGTAGATTGGAAAACGGTTTAAAATAAGAGCTTTGTTATAGAAAATAGAGTTGAAATCATTTTGTTGAAAGAGTTTTGATATTTACTACTAGTATTGAAACCTTCATATTTCTAAAGTTGTTATCCCGCCTTTTTAGCAAGGCCGTGAAACCATAAAATCGACCGAGAAGCCCATGGTAGTTTGTCTCGAAGAATTGTCAACTCAGCATCTCAACAAAGCATGTTCTGTTGAATGTTTTTCAGATAAGATCCCCTACGGAGGGGGGGTGCGGGGGTTGGCAACACCCCCAATGTGGGGGTGCGGGGGCAGCACCCCCGCTATGGGGTTCGACCTAGAGGTGTTCGCGACCTAGGGGAGACCTAAGGGAGGATAGAATCGAGCGACCTAGGGGCCTAAGGGGTCGGGCGACCTAGTGGTTGCGACCTAGAGGTGTTCGCGAGTTAGCAGAAGCGAGCGGCCTAACAGAGGCAAGCGACTTAAGGGACTCGCGACCTAACAAGATAATAAGGTCAAGCGACCTACGACCTAACGAGTTAAAGGCCTAACGGCCAAGTGAAACACGCGAGCTAAAATGTACGCGACCTAAGGGAAACTCGCGACCTAACATGGCCGAGCTAAGGTAACGTGCGACTCAACCAGGTGAGCGACATAAGGAAGACGAATGACTTAAGGAACTCGCGGGTTAGAAGAGGCGAGCGACCTAAGGTCATACGACCTAACGGGGAAACAACCTAATGTCATACGACCTAACGGCCTAATGTCATACGGCCTAACGACCTAAGGTCTAAAACAAGGTCTCGCGACCTAAGGTCAGGAACGACCTAGTGGGTGAAGCGACCTAGCGTTGCCACGACCTAACGAATAATGAATCGAGCAACCAAACGAAGAACAGGCCGGGCGACCTACGACCTAGAGGCGCACGACCTAGCAAGCCAGAGCTGGGCAACCTAAGGCTGTAGAACGTTTTGAGGCCAGAAACGAGCTATTTGAAGGCCGAGACTTTTCCACGTGAACGACCTAGCATTGGCAGAATGACCTAATTGCAGAATTTTACCAAAAACACTAAAAATTAGAGTTTTTGGCCAATCCAAACCAAATGCAAATACATATGCAAACGTGATAGGGAATCATTCCCAACAGTCCAAAATACTTATAGGCTAGAATTGTGAGATAAAAATCTCACCTTTGCACAAATTCAATGAATAAGAAGCTTGAAGTCAATAGAGAAGCAACTACAAGCTTGAATCCAATGTCTTTACTTTGATTTTGGAGTTGGATGTTGAATTTGCTTATGAACTTGGGCTTGGAATTTTAATTTCCCTTTCCACTCACCATTAATGCTAAAACTAGAGTTAGGTAGGAATTTATGATGAGATGAGGAGAAGGGGTTGGAACTTAGGTTTAATAGGCTAAACCAACCCAAAGTCCAAAGCGGGAAAAGTTAGTGAAATTCCACTAACCCCAAACATATCAAAGTTTATACTTAAAAAGATTGTAAACGGCATTTCGAACTCAATGGAAGTGGTCTCGGGTCCTAATTTGACCGTTTGCAAAAAGTAGATTTTCGGACCAATATCCGATTAACGACAAAATATTTAAATATAAAATCGATAAATATGCGGGTTGTTATAGACTCTCCTCCTTAAAGAAATTGCGTCCTTGCAATATATAAGATGGAAATAAAAAGTAACAACCATAGAAGCATATTAACACAAAAGAAATTTTAAATAGGAAGTTCACCTCAAAGGGCAAGAGTAAGCAAGTCCGGATGTGTTCGCTCGATGAATTCTCTGGATTCCCAAGAGCAATCCTTAGGATTTGAGGACCATTGAACCTTCACAAGCGGAACATCTTTATTTCGAAGTCGTTTGACCTCCAAAGCAACAATTCGAATAGGATGCTGCTCGTAAGTTAAATTTGGCGAAACTTCAATTTCCTCCACAATACCAGGCTCAAGAATAGAATCGGAATCTCGAAGGCATTTCCGTAATTGAGAAACGTGAAACACGTCATGCATGGCAGAAAACTGAGCCGGTAATGAAATGTGATAAGCCATGGAACCAATACGTTCAGTGATAGGAAATGGCCCAATATATCGAGGCGCTAACTTTCCCGACCGACTGAAACGTACAACACCTTTCATAGGTTAAACACGAATAAAAACAAGATCTCCAACAGAAAATTCTAATTTTCTTCTTCGATTATCGGCATAGGATTTTTGTCTACTCTGGGCTTCTTTCATCCTATGTCGAATAAGTTCAATCTTTTCTGTGGAATCACGAATAAAGTCTGGACCTAAAACCGGCCTCTCGCCGGCCTCAAGCCAACAAGAAGGAGATTGGCATGGCCTTCCGTAGAGTGCCTCAAAAGTTGCCATACCAATACTAGATTGGAAGCTATTATTATAGGAAAATTCAACAAGTGAAATATGATCTTCCCAACTTCCACCAAAATCAAGCACACAAGCTCGAAGAAGATCTTCAAGAGTTTGATTCACACGCTCGGTTTGTCCATCGGACTGGGGGTGATAAGCAGTGCTAAAATTAAGCTTCGTTCCTAAAGCTTTTTGAAGACTCTTCCAAAATCCACTAGTAAACAATGGATCTCGATCGCTAACAATAGAAGTAGGAACTCCATGCAATTTAACAATTTCTTTGATAAAGAGTTTGGCCAAAAGAGGAACGGTTCGGTTAGATCTGAAGGATCTAGATTAACCCTAGAGGGGGGGTGAATAGGGTTATAGCAAATTTTCTCGATTTAAACACAGAAATAAACTGCAGAAATAAATATGCTGAAAAGTAAATCACACACAAAATTTACCCAGCTTCGGCAACCCCTGCCTACTGCTGCATTCACAGATTTCTATTAGAATTAAACAGTATCACGCTTACAAACACTCTACTAGACTCGCAGACATTTGCTCCCACTCACAAACACTCTACTAGACTCACACACCCTGCTCGTAAACATTTGCTCCCGCTCACAAACACTCTACTAGACTCGCACACCCTGCTCCGCCTATAGAGTTTCGCTTACTCGCAAACTTTGCTTCCCGCCTATAGAGCTTCGCTTACTCGCAAACTCTGCTCCCGCCTATACAGCTTTGCAAACTCGCACACCCTGCTCACTGAACTAATTCTAACTAGACAATCCGACACTACCTAAACCCTAGGTGGTGATTTACAAATTCTTTGATTCGTAAAATAAAACAACAATTAAAAAACAATAGAAAATAACCCTAAACCCTAATTAACAATATAATAAAGCCCTTTTATAAAATTAAAACACTAAACCCCCTTTTTAATAATAAGACCAGCCCACTCCCTTATTTCACCCGATCCTTTTTGTCTCGTTCCTTTGCTTGTGAGAGTAATGGCGGCTTCGTCCTGTTTCTGAAATTAGGGCTTCGTTCCCTTTGTTCCAATTAGGGCTTCGGCTCTTGTGTAAATCAGGGCTTCAATTTCTTCGTTCGATCTGAGATATGTTGCCCTAGCTCGCTGCTTCTCTGATGATCGACTATCGCTCGTTTGCAGCTGCTTGATCGAGTTCGTTGTTTGTGATTTCGGTATGTACTGTTTCCTTTTTTTTCTTTACTGGGTTGATGCTTGAACTCGATGATTAATTTGCCGATGATGATTGGGCTTATATAGGATTTGAAATCCTATTTTTGTGTTCGTATATTCGTGTTTGAATTTGTCAATTCCTTTTCTCTGCCGCTTGATCGCTTGATGATGCTTGAATGATTTATGATGAATCTGACTTTGTCAAATTCACGTTTCTTGGTTGACACGGTTTTGAATTCATTTTCGTTTCTTTACCACCACATCTCTGACTTGTTCAACATACTGACTTGGTTCAATTTTGACTTCGGCTTTGATTGATTACATGAATTTTTGGCTTGATCAGCCTTGATGTTGAACTCTGTCTTCACTGATTGTGTTTACTGCAGCCAATCGATTTCCTAAATTTGTAGCCTTGGTTACTGGTCGAGTTGTATCTGCTTGTAGTTGATGCATATGCTCTCTGTTTGCTTTTGATGCATTCTAGTGCGGTGTTGTTACTGCATTCATGACCACTGTAATGTGTTCTCTAGTTTGATGTTGCATTTCATGATTCATCTGATCACTGCTGTGTCTTGGTTAATGGAGTCAGTGATAATGATCACTGTGTTGGCCTTGTAGTATTCTTTGACATGTTGTATCTGCATTCACCATAGTTTGTATATGCATTTGCATGTTGTTTCATTTGTCTGCACTTGATCATTCTTGAGCTCAAGTTGCTCCATTATGACCTGAACTTGACATTGCCTTACTGATCGACTTTCTGTTGACATATAGTCTCTGGCCATGTTTGAACATGATTGTGGTCAATTTCTTTGTCTATTCATTTGCCTTGAGTCTGTTGTAATGTGTGCACTTGCCTGCTGCCATACTTGTTCACCGGTGCACATTATTTGCTGTGCATACTTCATGCTTGCACTGTTCATTTGTTGTTTGCATTATTGCTGTTGTGTTACTTTGATTCTTTTGAAACTCGAGTTGCACACTACTGTCTTGGTTTTGGGGCTGCTGTTCTTTAATGCATCTGTGTGTGTTACTGTGTTTATGACCACAAGTTCATCGTGAAGCATGGTTTACTGTTGTTGCATACTTGTGTCACTTGATGTCTTGAGCTTCAACTGTGCTCGAGCTCGTATCACAGCAAACTGCATGTTATGTTTGTTTGGTAGTTGCTTCAGTCACTTTGTTGTATACTTGTGCTTTGAACATTTTCAACCTGATGCATCTGGACTTGAGCATATTTGATGAAATTGTTGTATGTTCTTTGCATTGCTGTGTTGATCATGTTTCTGGTTCAATCCACTGTTTCATGTTTCATGCATGCTCGACATTGAGTTTTGTTGCACTGTTTTTGACTTGTGACCTGCCCTGTGTTGAATCTAGTTTTTCAAAAAACTCGGGTTTGACCTTGTGCTCGTGTCGTGATTTTCAATGTTATTGCACATGAGTTGAACCCGGTTTTTCATTTGGGTTTGAGCTGTGCTCGCCTGTCCCTGTAAATCAATCAAATGTATATATCGACGTGCACGGCCTTGTGGCATATATAGTGATACACTGTGTATGTCACAAGTTGTTCGTGTATGATGAATTCAAATTTAAATTATGACGAACAACCCAAATAACTGAGGCAAATCATATTTTCAAAAATCATATTTCATTTTATATTGCAAAAATATTTCTTTTTCAATTTTACTGCGTTAGTTTATATTTTTGCAGATTGCTCAGATGCTGGATTCAAACTAGAAGGAAGTTGAAGATAAAAATACGAGTGTGAGTGATATGTAGCGAGGTTAACTGTAAATGTGAAATGTGATGTGATTGTAATCAAAGTTGTATAGTTATAGTGAGAGATTGAAATTGTACTATTCAAAATTGTAATAAATATTTGTTTGAATAAAATTTCTGTTTGAATTCAAATTCTGTATCATTTAATTTTATTCAGCAAATATTTATTTATTCTATGAAAAATAAAATAGTACATTAACAAATACATTTAAACGAATGTATATATGTTTATTATCATCAAACAAAAATCATATAAGCTCAAAGCGCATATTCAACAATCTCCCCCTTTTGATGATAACAAACATATATTTAAGATTTTTAATGTATTAAATGTATTTGATCGTTCAATTTGCTCCCCCTATTTGAATGCTCCCTCTCTACACAATACTCCCCCTACATATATGCATACAAATAGAAATATATAAATGAGCCTATATGCAAAGTGAAAATTATTTGACCTTTGCTTGATTCTATTTGACAAAATCTTAACTTTTCTCTCCCCCTTTTGTTATCAGCAAAAGAATAACAGTGTTATAAAAATAGGGATGAAGTGACAGACATGAACCAAACATTTAACTCAATTGAATATAAATATCAAATTTCAATAAAACTCAAACAAAAATCATAATTACCCTTGTTAGGCGCATATTCCATTTTCAGAAGTGATGTGAATTAAATCATAAAAATCATACAGTTCTGTCTATTTGTGGTATGTTTATTTCAAGAAATTTGAATATCTACTAACCATGCATAACCATTAGGACTTTTAAATGAGATTAGTAGTATTCATAATTTTTATTAAAAAAAATGAAATCAAGTATCTTCTAACCACGCATGACCGTGAGGACTTTTAAATGGGATTAGAATCAACTTGTCTATTTAATCAATTACTTTTGATATGCGTTCTATACGTGCATAACCGTGAGGACTTTTAAATGAGCATGGAAGCACATAATCAAAAATCCAAGTAATTCACCCATGCATAACCGTGAGGACTTTTAAATGAGAGTGAATACTTTGGATATTTATTTTATTGAAGAATATAATAAATTGAAGCACAAATAATTTCCTTCACAGATTTAAAGATATTGAAAAACGAATGATTTCCTTTGTAAACTACCACAAATTTACATTCTATATATGATTTTGATGAGTGATGGTCGATAGAAAGATGGTAGAAATAGGAATGATCATGGAACTTTTACCCAACAAAAAGTTTTTATAACTCTTGTTATGAAATTCTAAAGAAATTTTCTAATTATACTTTCTCGAGTTATAATATATGATAAATATCAACACTCATCACTTTTTCAATTACTATTCATCTTTTCGATAATCATTAGGGAGTTAGATTAGTTAAAATAGTCATTTAAAATCAAATTCAAAAATTATAAAATCAATTTTTCAAAAATGACTAATCTGTAAATATGGTCAAACATGATTTTCTCGAGGGGGTTTTATAAGAAAATTTTCTGCTATTTGAAAATTATTTCAAGTAAAAAATATGCAGATATTTTCTTTGAAAAACGATGCAGCAAATGAATGTTTAAAAAAAATTAATCACGTTCCACTTGTAATTTTTCTATCAACTATATTACCAGTGTAATCTGCATCTGAATTTAAATTTCACTCAATATTCACTCGATGGATGTCAACGACCAGATTTGTGAAATTTCAACAAACTATCTCAGAATTGTTTTCAACAATTTTTAAATGAAATTTGTAATGAAGCCATGTTCACACTCAAACAAATATCATGATGTTAATTTCAGAAACCGTAGGATAAACAGTTATATTCATGAGTAATCAACAATCAATCAACATCATAATTATTTCAAAAAAACAATTTCTTGAAGTTTCAACAATTTCTTAAAATCCTTTTTAACAGCTTTCACATGAAATTTGAAATCGTGCAAATTTACAAGCAGTGACCAAAATGTAGAAACCAATATATCTACGTGTAGCATGAGTAACCATCATTTGACCGAACAAATTTATATAAATTAGTTCAAAATTGAAAATCTGATTGGTCATCAATTAAGCACAAATCAATGTCATAAATAAGAACAAGTCAAAAAAAAATCATATCAATTAAGTCCGAATTAGTCCACCATCATAATTATTCCAAGTAATTCTATTTAAAGATGGTTGGTCAATATTTTTAAAAAAAAATCGTAGCATCAAAATCATCATCTTTTATTCATCTCAATATTGGCTGATTTTAATTTAGAGTATGGTGCAGACTATCACATTAAATATATCGTTTAAAACAATTTTACCTGTTTTACCTTTACGATAATTTTTCGTCGTTGTCCATTGTGATTCTGTCACCTTTGTACTAGGCTAAGGAACTTTGCTTTGTCGCCCATTGTGTTTCTGGAACAGCCAAAATCCAGAGAACAGTGTTGTTGTTCCTTAGCCTGCCACCACACCTACACGATGAAAGATTTATGTGACCTATTTGTTTTTATAGGTCCATGATTGTTAGTGGCAGAATATGAAACATATGTTTGTGGAGACCCAAAACTATTTATATATGTTCCTTTTGGCACCTAAATTTGTTTGACTTTCAAAGATTTTATATTTGTGCCTTTTGGAACCCAAATTGGTATAGTTTTCACATGTTTGGGTCTATACCAACAATTATTTCGATTATGTCCAAATTTTCTACAAAATGTGCACATTAAATTGACTTGATTAAATTTTGTGTTCCTATGACTATGATTTTCAACATGATTTCCAATTATTTCAGATCGAGCAAAAACACTTTTACTTTTTGCATTATCATCATTTTGTGATTTCCCAAAACCTAGTCCTTTTCTATTGTTAGCAAAAAATTGATTTCCCAATAACATTTTGAAAGATTTTTCTCCTTTTGAAAAGTTATTCAGGGATTTCTCAAGATTTTGGACTCTGGTTTTTAACGTTGAGTTTTCAATGACAGGTGAGGTGCATCGATTTATAAAATCCTTTTTCCTAGTGTCGATGGTTTCCTTAAGATTCAAGTTTTCTTTTTCAAGGCTCTCAAAGTTATTCCTAATTTTTGATAGTTCCGAATCTAAAATTTTACATTGGTTACATTCTAGATTTTGAATATTTTCAAGTTCAGTTTCTAACCTAGAATTTTCATGGGCGAGTTTCCTCCTTTCAGATTTCAGTTTTTCAATTTTAGATTCAAGCGTATCAACTACTTTAGTAAGATCAGAACACATAAAAACAAGTTCTTTATAAGAAAACTCACCTGCCTCACTAGATTCGTCGGAGCTTGCTTCTGAATTTGATTTTTCCATAAGACACAAATTAGCCTCCTCTGAGCTGCTATCTGAAACTTCCTCTCCTTCTTCATCATCCCAAGTTGCTGCAAAGGCCTTCTTTTTCTTTTTCTTTCCTTTGTTGTTTTTGAGAAGTGGGCATTTTGGTTTGATGTGGCCAGGCTTGTTGCAGTTATAACACGTCAGTTCATCATCGGAATTTTCAGAATCTTTTGGCCTATTACAACTTGTTTTCTTCTTGCGTGGCTTGAATCTCGACCATTTTCTAAAATTATTGACAGCCATTGCAAGCTCTTCAATTGGATCTTCTTCATCTTTATCGCTTTCTTCTTTACTCTTTAAGGCAATCGTCTTCTTCTTTGGTTCGGAGTTGTTGCGTTCTTCCTTTGCTTTTAGCTCAAGCTCATATGTCATCAAGTTGCCAATCAACTCCTCCATGCTTAGTTTGCTCAAATCTTTTGATTCTTGGAATGCCGTGACTTTTGCCTCAAAGTTCATCGGTAAGACTCGTAGTATCTTCCGTACAAGCTCTACCTCAGTGAATACCTTCCCAAGCGCTCTAGCATTGTATACCAAGGTTGAAAAGCGTCCAAACATATCCTTTATGCTCTCGCCTTTATCCATCACAAAGTTTTTGTATTCATTGCTGAATAGGGCTAGCCGAGACTCCTTGACTTGAGAAGTTCCTTCGTGTGTCACCTCCAAAGTATGCCATATTTCCTGTGCTGTTGTACAATGAGAAATTCTATTAAATTCATTTTTATCAAGAGCACATATCAAAGCATTCATGGCTTTAGCATTTGTCGTTTTCAATTTCTTATCGTTAGCATCCCACCTATCCTTAGGTTTAGGAATCTCAGTACCACCAACGATTATAGTGGGAGGTTTATATCCAGTTTCAATAATATCCCAAACATCATAATCAACAGAACTAAGATAGATACCCATCCTAACTTTCCAATAAGCATAATCGTTCCCGTTAAACATGGGTGGCCTAGCAATAGATTCCCCTCAGAAAAAGCATTATTTTGTAGACTCATGACTCTAGAGTTAAATAAAATATACCGTGCTCTGATACCACTTGAAGGATCTAGATTAACCCTAGAGGGGGGGTGAATAGGGTTATAGCAAATTTTCTCGATTTAAACACAGAAATGAATTGCAGAAATAAATATGCTGAAAAGTAAATCACACACAAAATTTACCCAGCTTCGGCAACCCCTGCCTACTGCTGCATTCACAGATTTCTATTAGAATTAAACAGTATCACGCTTACAAACACTCTACTAGACTCGCAGACATTTGCTCCCGCTCACAAACACTCTACTAAACTCGCACACCCTGCTCGCAAACATTTGCTCCCGCTCACAAACACTCTACTAGACTCGCACACCCTGCTCCGCCTATAGAGTTTCGCTTACTCGCAAACTTTGCTTCCCGCCTATAGAGCTTCGCTTACTCGCAAACTCTGCTCCCGCCTATACAGCTTTGCAAACTCGCACACCCTGCTCACTGAACTAATTCTAACTAGACAATCCGACACTACCTAAACCCTAGGTGGTGATTTACAAATTCTTTGATTCGTAAAATAAAAACAACAATTAAAAAACAATAGAAAATAACCCTAAACCCTAATTAACAATATAATAAAGCCCTTTTATAAAATTAAAACACTAAACCCCCTTTTTAATAATAAGGCCAGCCCACTCCCTTATTTCACCCGATCATTTTTGTCTCGTTCCTCTGCTTGTGAGAGTAATGGCAGCTTCGTCCTATTTCTGAAATTAGGGCTTCGTTCCCTTTGTTCCAATTAGGGCTTCGGCTCTTGTGTAAATCAGGGATTCAATTTCTTCGTTCGATCTGAGATATGTTGCCCTAGCTCGCTGCTTCTCTGATGATCGACTATCGCTCGTTTGCAGCTGCTTGATCGAGTTCGTTGTTTGTGATTTCGGTATGTACTGTTTCCTTTTTTTTCTTTAGTGGGTTGATGCTTGAACTCGACGATTAATTTGCCGATGATGATTGGGCTTATATAGGATTTGAAATCCTATTTTTGTGTTCGTATATTCGTGTTTGAATTTGTCAATTCCTTTTCTCTGCCGCTTGATGATGCTTGAACGATTTATGATGAATCTGACTTTGTCAAATTCACGTTTCTTGGTTGACACGGTTTTGAATTCATTTTCGTTTCTTTACCACCACATCTCTGACTTGTTCAACATACTGGCTTGGTTCAATTTTGACATCGGCTTTGATTGATTACATGAATTTTTGGCTTGATCAACCTTGATGTTGAACTCTGTCTTCACTGATTGTGTTTAATGCAGCCAATTGATTTCTTAAACTTTATAGCCTTGGTTACTGGTCGAGTTGTATCTGCTTGTAGTTGATGCATATGCTCTCTGTTTGCTTTTGATGCATTCTGGTGCGGTGTTGTTACTGCATTCATGACCACTGTAATGTGTTCTCTGGTTTGATGTTGCATTTCATGATTCATCTGATCACTGCTGTGTCTTGATTAATGGAGTCAGTGATAATGATCACTGTGTTGGCCTTGTTGTATTCTTTGACATGTTGTATCTGCATTCACCATAGTTTGTATATGCATTTGCCTGTTGTTTCATTTGTCTGCACTTGATTATTCTTGAGCTCAAGTTGCTCCATTATGACCTGAACTTGACATTGCCTTACTGATCGACTTTCTGTTGACATATAGTCTCTGGCCATGTTTGAACATGATTGTGGTCAATTTCTTTGTCTATTCATTTGCCTTGAGTCTGTTGTAATGTGTGCACTTGCCTGTTGCCATACTTGTTCACCGGTGCACATTATTTGCTGTGCATACTTCATGCTTGCACTGTTCATTTGTTGTTTGCATTATTGTTGTTGTGTTACTTTGATTCTTTTGAAACTCGAGTTGCACACTACTGTCTTGGTTTTGGGGCTGCTGTTCTTTAACGCATCTGTGTGTGTTACTGTGTTTATGACCACAAGTTCATCGTGAAGCATGGTTTACTGTTGTTGCATACTTGTATCACTTGATGTCTTGAGCTTCAACTGTGCTCGAGCTCGTATCACAGCAAACTGCATGTTATGTTTGTTTGGTAGTTGCTTCAGTCACTTTGTTGTATACTTGTGCTTTGAACATTTTCAACCTGATGCATCTGGACTTGAGAATATTTGATGAAATTGTTGTCTGGTCTTTGCATTGCTGTGTTGATCATGTTTCTGGTTGAATCCACTGTTTCATGTTTCATGCATGCTCGACATTGAGTTTTGTTGCACTGTTTTTGACTTGTGACCTGCCCTGTGTTGAATCCAGTTTTTCAAAAAACTCGGGTTTGACCTTGTGCTCGTGTCATGATTTTCAATGTTATTGCATGTGAGTTGAACCCGGTTTTTCATTTGGGTTTGACCTGTGCTCGCCTGTCCCTGTAAATCAATCAAGTGTATATATCGACGTGCACGGCCTTGTGGCGTATATAGTGATACACTGTGTATGTCACAAGTTGTTCGTGTATGATGAATTCAAATTTAAATTATGACAAACAACCCAAATAACTGAGGCAAATCATATTTTCAAAAATCATATTTCATTTTATATTGCAAAAATATTTCTTTTTCAATTTTACTGCATTAGTTTATATTTTTGCAGATTGCTCAGATGCTGGATTCAAACTAGAAGGAAGTTGAAGATAAAAATACGAGTGTGAGTGATATGTAGCGAGGTTAACTGTAAATGTGAAATGTGATGTGATTGTAATCAAAGTTGTATAGTTATAGTGAGAGATTGAAATTGTACTATTCAAAATTGTAATAAATATTTGTTTGAATAAAATTTCTGTTTGAATTCAAATTGTGTATCATTTAATTTATTCAGCAAATATTTATTTATTCTATGAAAAATAAAATAGTACATTAACAAATACATTTAAACGAATGTATATATGTTTATTATCATCAAACAAAAATCATATAAGCTCAAAGCGCATATTCAACAATCTCCCCCTTTTGATGATAACAAACATATATTTAAGATTTTTAATGTATTAAATGTATTTGATCGTTCAATTTGCTCCCCCTATTTGAATGCTCCCTCTCTACACAATACTCCCCCTACATATATGCATACAAATAGAAATATATAAATGAGCCTATATGCAAAGTGAAAATTATTTGACCTTTGCTTGATTCTATTTGACAAAATCTTAACTTTTCTCTCCCCCTTTTGTTATCAGCAAAAGAATAACAGTGTTATAAAAATAGGGATGAAGTGACAGACATGAACCAAACATTTAACTCAATTGAATATAAATATCAAATTTCAATAAAACTCAAACAAAAATCATAATTACCCTTGTTAGGCGCTTGAGCCACGAGATGTGTTGCTATGGGCTTGAGCCACGTTTAACTTTCCCTCCTTCTTGCCTTCACGTTTGAGGCGTTGATGTATGTAATGATCCCGGCTCTTACAACAACGACAAGATTTGGGCTTAGAGCACTTATTCACAAAATGACCTCCAGATCCACAGTTGAAGCATCTCGCACCACTATGAGAAGGAGACTTTGCCGCAGGGGTTGCATGCTTACCCTTTTTGTTGGGATAAGTGCCCTTGAATTTAATGGGCCTCTTTTTGTTGTTGAAGTTGGGTTTGGAAGCTACTACTTCAACATCACTTTCTTTATCAGCCTCTTCCAAACGAAGAGCGATATCTATAAGTTGGTCGAAAGGAACTTCTAACTTTAGAAGTAATGGCATCTTGAGGCTTTTGTTTAAGCCATAAACGAACCTCTGGTTCTTCTTCAATGGGGTGTTGATGTATTCAACCCCATATTTGGAAAGCGACTCAAAGGCTGTGACATAATCAGTCACATAGGACTAACCTTGAACAAGGTCTATAAAGCATCGAGCCAGAGTTACCTTCTCTGCTTCTGGTACAAATTTTAACTTGAAGCGTGTCCGGAATTGCTCCCAGGTAAGGTCCGCTTCATTGACTTCAGAAATAAGAAGTTCATACCAGTCCAATGCTCTCTCTTGGAGCATACTAGAAGCCACCTGAACACGGTGAAGATCGACGAGATTCATGCAAATGAAGATTCGATCGCATGTCCTCAACCAAGCCTGGACCTCGATGATAGTTTCAGAACCTTTAAATGGCTTCCCACCTAGGTTGGTGTAATCATTGCACAAACGTGCAAACCCAGATTTAGGGTGAGTAGGTTCCTGATTAGAACCTGCTGCTTGAGCATTCGTGACAAGGTCAAGAAGTTGCTGGGTAGTCATAAAAACTCCATCTTGGGGTGGAGCACTAGATGGTCCAGCTCTGGGACGACCAGGTCTAACCATTTCTCTTCCTTAAGAAAGAAAGAAGAGAAAGAAGAAGATTATTCACTAATGAATATCAAGCAATCTTGCTAGATAAAACAAGGAATCATAAAGGATATAGGATGAATCGGTACGACGACTCGAATTAATCCTAAGACATAACTCCTAACGTGGACTTAGGACGATGATCCTTGTTAAGTTATTCTACATTGTTCCAAAGTTTGGCTCTGATACCAAGCTGTGATGCCCCACCTCTATATCCACGCTAGCCAAGAACACTACGGCGTAGTGCTGTCAACTAGCATGGAGAATAAGGCTGTTGAGGAGCGACCATCCATGTGATTGCTTATCACACGATGGCTATAAATAATCTTCGGAAACAAACATAGAAATAAGCATAACACAAATCAGTCACAGACGTCCATATCACAGAGGCGGAAGAAGATATGAATATATAACTAACACATGAAAGTGTACATCAGAGTAGTGGTCAAAAAGATCCACAATAATACAAAAGAATAGCAACACGTGCTATACAAAAGAATACAACTAGGAGTCTATATCTCAAGTGTATATAACAAAAACTGCTAATCTAAATAGTTAGCCAAAAGTCAGAGTAGAAAATCCCGGGAAGAAGTCAAGCAGAAGCACTTGTAACATCTCGGTGTGACCTGAGTATTATTTAAGAAAATAATAAACGGATCAGTCTAGCTATAAATATCAGATGACATGGTATAAAATAAAAGATATGGCATAAACATAAAATATCCATACTGACATACTACTATAAGCATGCAAATGATGATCAACAGAAGATCAATCAATAAGAGATAAATCAATATCACAAGAATCTTCTCAAAGATCCAAAGAGGGCATCATACCCTAAACTTGTACTCATAACAAGTCAATGACACAAATTCTAGAAATCAACACAAGAAATCCAGAAATCACAGAAAAAGGGAAAGAGGCCTATCACATGACGGTCCGAAGATCATGGGGAGCTATCCCATATGGGTGAGTCGGAATCACCCAGATGAGGTCTAGGCTAACCAAAAAGCAAAAAGGTATGTGTGAGTGGAATCACACAAATGGTGTCTAGACTAACCTTGCGGACAAAGAGATATGTGTTAAGTCAGAATCACACCCATGAGGTCTAGTCTAACCTTGCAAACAAAGAGACATCGCACAATTGCTACTCTAAATCATAAAATGATCATCATGATCAACGAGAAGTGTCAATTACACTAAGCTAGTAAATACAAAAGTTTATCTTCGTGTCCCATAACCACTTGCTTAACTTAAATATTTACGAACAAACTGTAAATCTTCACTAGAAAATTGTCACAAGAGGTTCAATCGAACAAGTCCAAGAATTAACCGACGAAGTAAACGCAAGCATTTCATACCACTTGTTTTACTAAGCCATTTAATTAGATTTCTCATCCGAGTGAGGTAAAGGATTGTATATACAAGTAGATTGGAAAACGGTTTAAGAAAAGAGCTTTATTATAGAAAATAGAGTTGAAATCATTTTGTTGAAAGATTTTTGATATTTACTACTAGTATTGAAACCTTCATATTTCTAAAGTTGTTATCCCGCCTTTTTAGCAAGGCCGTGATACCATAAAATCGACCGAGAAGCCCAAGGTAGTTTGTCTCGAAGAATGGTCAACTTAGCATCTCAATAAAGCAAGTTCTGTAGAAAGTTTTTCAGATAAAATCCCCTACGGAAGGGGGGTCCAGGGGGATGGAAACACCCCAAGGTGGGGGTGCGGGGGCAGCACCCCCGCTACGCGGTTCGACCTGCCTTGTCAGGTCGCGGGGCTCCAGGGGGCAGCGCCCCGTCCTAAACGGTATGACCTAGTGAAGACCTAAGGGAGGATAGGATCGAGCGACCTTGGGGCCTAAGGGTCGAGCGACCTAGTGGTTGTGACCTAGAGGTGTTCGCGAGTTAGCAGAGGTGAGCGACCTAACAGAGGCTAGCGACTTAAGGGACTTGCGACCTTACAAGGTAATAAGGTCAAGCGACCTACGACCTAACGAGGTAAAGGCCTAACGGCCTAGTGAAACACGCGACCTCAAATGTACGCGACCTAAGGGAAACTCGCGACCTAACATGGCCAAGCTAAGGTAAGATGCGACTCAACCAGGTGAGCGACCTAAGGAAGACGAACGACTTAAGGAACTCGCGGGTTAGAAGAGGCGAGCGACCTAAGGTCATACGACCTAACGGGGAAACGACCTAATGTCATACGACCTAACGGCCTAAGGTCATATGGCCTAATGACCTAAGGTCTAAAACAAGGTCTCGCGACCTAAGGTCAGGAACGACCTAGTGGTTGAAGCGACTTAGCATTGCCGCGACCTAACGAATAATGGATCGAGCAACCACACGAAGAACATGCCGAGCGACCTATGACCTAGAGGCCCACGACCTACGACCTAGCGAGCCAGAGCCGAGCGACCTAAGGCTGTAGAACGTTTTAAGGCCAGAAACGAGCTATTTGAAGACCGAGACTTTTCCACGCGAACGACCTAGCATTGGCAGAACGACCTAAGTGCAGAATTTTACCAAAAACACTAAAAATTGGAGTTTTTCGCCAATCCAATCCAAACCAAATGCAAAGACATATGCAAACGTGATAGGGAATCATTCCCAATAGTCCAAGATACTTATAGGCTAGAATTGTGAGATAAAAGTTTCACCTTTGCACAAATTCAATGAAGAAGAAGCTTGAAGTCAATAGAGAAGCAACTAAAAGCTTGAATCCAATGTCTTTACTTTGATTTTGGAGTTGGATATTGAATTTGCTAATGAACTTGGGCTTGGAATTTTAATTTCCCTTTCCACTCACCATTAATGCTAAAACTAGAGTTAGGTAGGAATTTATGAAGAGATGAGGAGAAGGGGTTGGAACTTAGGTTTAATAGGCTAAACCAACCCAAAGTCCAAAGCGGGAAAAGTTAAATTCCACTAACCCCAAACATATCAAAGTTTATACTTAGAAAGATTGTAAACAGCATTTCGAACTCAATGGATGTGGTCTCGGGTCCAAATTTGACTGTTTGCAAAAAGTAGCTTTTCGGACCAATATCCGATTAACGACAAAATATTTAAATAAAATATTTAAATATAAAATCGATAAATATGCGGGTTGTTATAGTGCATGTGCACAACCATCGGGTGTATCTGGGTGATCGGGGAAGAAAGGCTTTGTCTCAGGTTTGTGTGGTGATTGCCTCGAAGTGGAATAAGGATTGTGATTGTCTTGGGTAAAACTTGTGTTTGTCTCGGGATTGAACTCGAGATGGTCTCGAGTATGTGTTAGGCCAGTTTGAATTTTTGAAAATAAAATAAGTTTTCTAAAAAATTTATGAATCGAGTTTTAACAAATTTTTGAAAACTAATTCTTTGATAAACTATGTGTTTATTTAAGTAGGGATTACTTAAAAAATCTGAAATAAAAATTATTCTTAAAGTTAATGGTGCTTAATATATATCCTTTATTTTAAAGTTTATTTTTAAATAAACTTAATATGTAATTAATGAACTAATTAAGAAGATAAAATGTTTTAAAGGTTAATTTGTTTATATGATTAATTTAAAGGATAGTTAATGTCATTAATTAAGGTGGTTAATTAACGTGATTAATTAAAAAAGATAATTACTTAATAGAAGTGATCGATGGACAATTAAAGGTTAATTACTTAACAATTAAAGGTTAATTAATTAAAGTAATTAATTAAAGGATAATTAACCAAGGTGCTTTATTAATTAATGTTATAGTTAAAGGATAATTAATTAATGGATTAATTACTTAATTACTTAAAGAATAATTAATTAATGTGGTAAATAAATTAACGTGATAAATTAAAAGTTAATATAAGATTAATTACTTAATGTGATTACTTAAAGGTTAATTACCTTAATATTAAAGGTTGATAAATTAATATAAGTAATTAAGGGGTAATTACTTAGGTAATTAATTAAAGGATAATTAATTATTGATTAAAGGTTAGATAATTATTAATTAAAGAATAAATAAATGATTAAAGGATTAATTAATTAATGAATTAAGGATTTATTAATCAATGTGATTAATTTAAGATTAATTACTTAATCAAAGGCTAATTAATTAATATTAATCAAGTAGGGTTTGGAAAAATAATTCATAAGTAATTAATTGATTTGATTAACTATAATTAGGTGATTATATGGATGATCTGATTGTATTGAATGCTTTGAATTGTTTGATATCTATAATGTGTGATGTTCTGTGATGTGAATTGTTTTGAATTGAGCTGTGAACTGTGATATATTTATCTGTGATGAATTTACTTATCTATCTGTGAATGGAAGACAAGCGTTATATGATTATATTTCTTATCAATATTGCTGTGCTTGAATTGATGTTGGTTATGATATGTTATTGTTGTGTATAAAACCCCTTGACTACACCACATACACAAATATGGATTTCACGAGGAATCGGTGAAGTCACAGATATTTTAAATTTAAATGTTATTTTGTTTAAAAGTTGAATTTTGAATCTAAATGATTTGGAAGTGAAATTGAGTTAAATTTGAAAATCTTTTGGGAAGCAAGTTCGAAATTGAAATGTAGTTTGAATATAATATATCATGTTTAAGTTTGAAATTATTTTGGAAATTATGGTTTGAAAGGGTTATACAAGTTATATAGTAAATATATATGGATTTTAAACCATTTTGAAGTATGTTAAATAAATTATTTTGGGAATTTAAAATTAATTCAAATAGAACTTGCCAGGTATACGGCAATTCACTGATTTTCTGGTTTATACTTTTAAAGGCTCTATAACTTGTGTGCATTTAATTGGATTTTCCCGAAATGAAAAACATTTGTTTTCAAATGATAATGACTTTCATATAACAAAAGAGTTTCCAGTTTCTGTTGAAAGGATTTCAAGTTGTGTGTAAATCAAATTTGAAATAGAATTATTTTGAAAGCTATGAATAAATCTTTGTTAAAGAATGGTAAACCTTGTTTTCAAATTGATGAGGATCTTAAAGCTGTATCTGCTGTTTAAAAGATTAAAGTGGAAATTTGTTTAAACCATTTAAAGGAGCGGTTTTGGGCTAAAGGTTGTGACATAACTAAGATCCCAATATATCCATATGTTTTAAAACAAGCGCTCGTTATTCGGCTTAGCTGGAAGATGACTTTATATCATAAAACCCATTCTGAATAATGATACGACGAAATTGATAGCATTTGAAGACGGTGTTAAAGACCGGATATTTTCGAGAATGATAGGATTACTTGTCGAATGTCTCTGCAATAAGTCACGCCGGTATAGAGATCTCCATATGCGATGGGGGGTTCGATCGGGATTGTGAATACTCGGATTTGCAAGGGCTTTTTTGAAGTACGTTCAGTACGTTCGAACCCGGAACGGACATTTATGGATGTATGTCTGACGTTACACTTTGAGATGTAAAGATGGTTTCTATCAAATACATTTCTGTTTGGTGGCGGAAAATTTATTCTTTTAGCTTAACACCCTTCTCTAAGACATATGAGCTTAGAGGTTATGTAGTTGATGGTTACTAGTGATATATTCCTAATTTGGTAATGTGGCATACTAAGTGTTGTTGATCATTTGTTGATCGAAGCATGGTTTTTATGAAAAGCGTAGCTTTGTGGACGAGACTTCGTTGGACCTCACACCTCGAAAATGGTCGAAACAAGATGAATGCGGCAAGGTTATGAGGGTCGTGTCTTTTAAGGTATGTGGATTTCCTTCTGGATAAAAAGTGGTATCGCGGAATGGAGCCTAGATACTTAACTTATGTTGTTGTTGGAATTTTTAGTGTTGAGTGCTCGAAAAAGGTCGGTCTAGACCGGTGGATGGCATACTTGTGACAGTTAGTTACCTAGTTACAGAGGTAACCCGACCTTGTGTTGGCGGAGAGCTGATTAAGTTCTTGGAGCGTCCCTCTTGAGGCATACCTATTCGGTGAAGGAAGTTCCTTAGCCTTGACCATTTATTGGAAATCCAATCTGTAACGTCCCGCTATTTGGACTATTCGGATCCGCACATGTCGGACTTGAATAATTCAAAATACCGAATTGTTAATTTATATTAGGAAAAACTGAACATATACAGTAAATAAATAATCACAAATCATAGACACAGAGTAATAAATGCAGCGGAAACGAAAGATAGTAGTTCATGACGCTACCATATATATAACAGAGTTAAATAAGTTACAACAGAAGTCTCAAATACAATAGTCAAATAGAAAAATCAAAATATATCACTAGAATCAACTGAATATCTGAAAGCTGGATAGACAGCCGGATCTCCAAGTGAAGCTTCAACTCCAAAGGTGAGTCTCGAATATGGGTACAATCAGTCAGACCCGAGCGTAAAGAAAAACACAAAAAACTCGAGTCAGGATTAACATTCTTATATCAAAAATCCAACTCAAGTGAAATAACAACTGAAATACAAATAACTCAAAGGATATTTGGGATAACCATCCTTTAAGGATCCGTTAAACTATCTACTATGTAGAAGTGTATGCTAAGTAGGTAATGTCTATTAGTAATATAAAGTATCAAAATAGTGTTAAGGCGTTACCATTTTCCCCCTTAACACATTTTATATAAGCGTCATAGACTATGCAGCACTATAAACTCCACCGTAAACTAGTGGGCTATCAGGGAGTACTCCATAGGTATAATACAAAACAAATTCACAGTGGTCGCGTATATAGGGATACAAGTATGACAAGGCACATGAGGCAATACCCAAGGTAGTGAAACTACCGTTTGCCTAATCCGAACCAGTGAGAATGCATCGCCGCAACGATCGCAACACTGCGAAACAACACTCCCAAAATTTCAAGGGTGCACCAATATAATGACCCAGAATTTCTGTCATTCGAAATTCGTATATTTAATTGATTTTAAATATTAACAAGTAAAATTTGTAAGTCGAATAAATTTTTATCGAATATCTAGATTTAATTGGATAATTAAATCGATAATTTAATATTTCAAATTACGGAAATAATTGGAAATTGGGTTTAATGTGATTAAAATTGATTTGTACAGTTGTATTAAATCATATTGGAGTTAGAATGATGTTATAGAACTTTTAAAATTGAATTAAAAGTTAATTTGTGGAAATTGAATATTTTAATATTTAATTGACGTGTAAAAATAGTCATTTTTCAAATAGTCTCGGATTTCGACGAAACTAGTTTCATCGGATTCGTAATGTTAAATTATTGTAAAAGTTCAAATTTCGTGTCAATCGGATTTACGGTTTGTCCGAGGCAAGCTAAACGCGTAGAAATCGGTTTAAGTGAATTTTGAATTTAAATAGTCGATTTGAAAACCTATCTTCCAAATACGATCGAATTGGCTCCCGAGTTATTTTGCATTGCATTCGGAATAGGGGTAAAATATTATAAACCCCAGGCGGCATGCTTCGTTTGGAGTTCGGAAAAATTTCGGGTGAATAGTGCACTAATATTTTCTATATAAGGACCTCAACATTCTCATTTGCAAATTAATCAACCCTAGGGTTTCACAGCCGCCACCTTCAGATTTAATAGCCGAAAATATTCCTCCTTCTCCCTCAATTTTATTCAAATCCGTAAATCCATTCGGAAAACTCTCAACTACAAAAATGAAGAGCATATCGAGCTCTATAATCTCAACGGTGGAGATCGTTTAAAACATAGCCAATCAGCGGCAATTCAAGCTCAAACTCACCACGGTCGCGCACGTTTTCCAACAAGGAGGAGGGGCCAAGCTTCACTAAGCTTGGGCTGATGGTGGCTCCAGTAATGGGCTACGCAATGGTGGTGGTTGATCGACCTAAAATCGATCGTATATGGCGCGAGCATTAGGGTTTTGCGGCGGCTAGCTTGGGTTGTTCGTTCGTGAAGAAGCATAGGAGGGGAGAAGAGCATGTGCGGCCTAGATTCAATTTCAAGAACGTGCGGCGCAGATGCATTTTGAGGTTAAATAGAAATAAAATTGAAAAATAAATTGTATATTAATTTGTGTAAACTTTGAAAAGATGTAACTTGTTCATACGAGGTCGAAAAATGACGAAACGACTTGCGTTGGATTCATATTCGCGAATACAACGCGATGGAGCTGGATTGGGATTGATTAAAGCTAGTGTGAATTTTGGGTAAAATTAAACGCACGTTTAAGTTTATTCGAAATAAAACACTGCAACTGTTATTGGAAGCAAGGTGAGAACTTCTCACTCAATCGAAATGTGTTTCGATTTAAATTTTAAATAGTTAAATTTAAAATTTCTTGATTGTGTGAGTGAATGATAAATTGCTATCTGTCGTATTGAAATAGACCCTATACGCCGCATATTAAGCGGAGGTTATTATATTAAACACATATATCGCGATATTCCACCTTGAAGTGGAATTGGTATTATATATATACATGGAGTAGATTTTCCCGTATTGTATAGCGGATGAGACCCCATTGCGCCGCATAATAGCGGATAATATTTTATATAAACCCCTGTACCGCGATATTCCGTCTTGAAAAGGGATTGGTATTGTGCTAACATCTATGGATGCAGGGAAACGGCTGGAGGGATCCAACTGGATTCCTCAACAGTATTGATTTATTTACAGATATTTGCGATATATTCTGTTATCATATTGATATATGATGTTTGGATTCTGTGGTTGATGTATTGGTGCTGTTGCAGCATTGGGCCTATTTTTGGAGTTTTAAAAATGTTAAAATAACGATTTCGAATTTAAAAGGATTTTCAAGTGATTTTTGAAAGTGTACGTTTTATTGAATTTTGGAATTGATTCATTTTAAATAAATAAACGTTATAATTTTTATGTTATAAAAATTATGATTTTTGTGAAATATAACCGAAATGTGATTTTTGAAATAAGTAGTTGATTTATTTGTAAAATGGTTTAAATTGGGATTTTTGAATTATTATAAACGGTTTATATAACAGATTTATAAAATTGATATTTATAAATTAAAATATTGGAATTATAAAACGAGTTTTTATAAGTGTTAAAATGAAATATAAATGGATTTCATAAGTGAATGAAATTTATAGATTTATGTGAAGTTATAAAATGAATAGATTTTGTAAAATAAAAGATTTATAAGTAATTAACTTATAAATTGGATTTTGGCATTTAAATGAGATATAAATAGAATTTGTTAATTAAGGGATTTTATAAGTTGAAGTTTTTATAAAATATATATGTATGTGAATTTATAAACGTTGTTTTATAAATCCAAAACCAATTGAATTTGATAAGTAAATATGAAAGCTTATTAAAGGAGATATATCCACGATTTTGGATAGTGGATAATCCTTTAAATTAAATATGTAGAATTGTTGAATTTGGTAAACGATTTATATTCACGATTTTGGACGGTGAATAATATATTAAAGAAATGTTTTAGGAAGTGATCATTTAAATAGAATTAAAACGATTTGAAGTTGTTTTAAAATGTGTTAAGGATTGAAACCATAGATTTCAACATTCATTGTTGAAATAGACGTTTTCGAGAAATAAGGAAAAGATGGACTATAACACTGTTGTTATAGTAAATGATTTTCGAAAGGAAATGTTTTTGTATAGTATTGGGATTTATATATCTATCGTATTTTTGAATCCCTATGCTATTGATTTTGGGTTGTCGTAACGATGTTTTACGCAACATTCGTTTTGACCCAAATAAATGTGTTTAAAGAGAACGTTTTCCTTAAATGAAAAATATATATACTTAATCATGTTTTAAGTATATCGAATATTTTCTAAGTATTGAAAATAAATAGATTTGTGAATTACTTATTGTTAAATAAGCATTTGGAAATGTTTCCCAATGTAGAAATTGAAATGGTTTAGAGAATATATACTTGAACGATAAATTGAAGCGAATATTTAGCAAGTTATTTAATTTATGGAAGATTAATAAAAAGGCCTAATGATTGTTATGGTGTTGAATATTTGTTTGTTTGCTTTGATAGTTAAATAACCGACTATCAATATTTAGCTTTAAATGGGTATTTGTTGTGATTTGCTTGAATTTGAATTCTACGCTTATTTTAAAATAAGCGCTCGTTATTCGTTTAGCCGGGAGAGGACCTTTGGGTCATAAATCCCATTCCAAATAGTGATATGTCGTAAAGGATAGCATTTGAAGACCGGTGTTGAAGACTGGATATTTTTGAAAACAGAAGGATTACCGTCGAATGTCTCTGCATCGGCTGATCCCCGATATAGAGATGTTATCACCCTTTGTGATGGGAATTCCGGACATGATTAGAGAATATTCGAATTTGCAAGGGCTTCTTTGGAAGTGCCTTCGGTTCCGTTCGATCCCGGAATAGACTTGTATGGATTGTATGTCTGACATTACATTTTGAGATGTAATGCTAGTTTCTATCAAATACATTTCTGTTGGTGGCGGAGAATTTATTCTCTTAGCTTAACACCCTTCTCTAAGACGTACGAGCTCAGAGGTTATGTAGTTGATGGTTACTAGTGATATATTCCCAATTTGGTAATGTGGCATGCTGAGTGCTGCTGATCATTTGTTGATCAAAGCGTGGCTTTTATGAAAAGCGCAACTTTATGGACGAGACTTCGTCGGACCTCACAACCCGGTAATGGTCAAAACAGGAAGAATGCAGCAAGGTTATTTGGGGATAGCGCCCCCTGAGGGTATGTTCATTTCCTTCTGGATAGAGGTGGTATCTTGGTATGGAGCCCAGATACTTAACCTATATGGTTGCTGCAAATTCATTTCTTTGTGGTTGTTGGTAAATCCCGGGATAATGGTTGGTTACGACCGGGGGATGGCATACTCGTGTCAGTAGTTACCTAGCTAGAGGTAAACCAACCTTGTGTTGGCAGAGATCCGGTTAGGTTCTCGGAGCGTCCTTCTAGAGGCGTACCCATGTGGAAATGGGAAGTTCCTTGGCCTGACCATTTGTTGGAAATCCAAACTCCAATACGCAACTTGTACGGTTTTAGTTGTTGAACCTGCCATGTACTTATGGTGGTCATCACTATTTAGATGGTAGTTATAGTAGGCGCAGTGTGAAATGCCTATGTTGGCTAAGATTTATATTATACTTTCGAAATGTTTTCTTACACTTTGCACTTATAGTAATAATATCAAAGAAATTTTCATATCAAGCATGTTTGACTATCATAAAGAGAAATCCCCTCCAATTCTGCTTTTGCATTGTGTGTGTGGCGGGAGGCCTTATGGTAGTTTCATTTTCCAAAAGCATTGCGGATCTATTTTAAAATATTTCTTTGTTTGTTTTTAAAGATATAACTGTTTTATGTTCTCACACCAGTCGCATGACTGACCTGGAGTTCATTGTTCCCTTCCTAAATTCTGGGTGCCCATCTTTTCTACACGAGCGGCCTAGAGTCAGGTTATTAGGTCATTCTGGAATTCAGGAGTTGCTGTGGAGATCAGGAGCAAGATGGATGGCATGGCGTATCAACTAGTATATAGCATTTCTTTTCCGTTGTTTGTTGTTGTAAACTCTGATAATGTAATGTAATGTGATGTAATGTAATAACTGATACAATTCTTTTGATTTAAAGATTATTCATTTATCTATTTTATGTTGTTCCGCTGCGATTATGAGATTCTGATATTGTTTCTGTTGCTTCTTCTTTCTTTCTTCTTCTACCTCTTCTTCTTTAACCCTAACAATTCAGTTTTTCGGCCTTTGATTGCTCAGCAGTTGATACAGTGGACGTATTAATGTCGAATTTCGTAAGTCAAAAATCTCGAAACGTTACAGTTGGTATCAGAGCATTTGGTTAAGAGACAACCTTGGCTCTGTTGGGAATTACTCATTAGAGATAGAGTCACTGGCACTCTAGAATAAGTGTGAGTGTAATAATAGATATGAGCGCGTATTTGTTAGTGAATATAAAAATGTTTTATATTATATTTTCTTATCCGTTGAGCTGTTTATGAATTCTGGTCGGTGCGGGAAGTACAACCGTATCGATAGGGGTTTCTAAACTCTTAAACGAGATAAACCGACATAGTATCATTTTAAATTGGGTAAATGAAATAATTTTTCAGAAATTATTAAAGTGTATATAAATTGATTGTTTGGTTGTTGAAAATGTAGGAATATATATAAGTTAATTAAAAGAATAAATTGTATAAGCAAATGAATTATAAAGTATGGAGTCATAATTAATATGATTTACAATTGTGAGATAATCTTATGTATAAGAAGTGAAACTATATGAATATATTTATAAATATGAGTTGTAAATAAAAATGAATTTGAACTATGAATTGAAATTGTTGAATATAAGTGAAACGGGTTTTGAACTTATAATATGTGATAATAAATTTAGCTTTGGTAAAGTTAAAGCATTTGGGTTAGCATAGTAAGTATATGATGTGAAATTTAACTAAAGGAAAGTTAAATAAATTGAATTGGGTTAGATAGGTGATTATTTAATATGATTTGGAAGTTTAAATATATAAGTTTTATAACCTATTAAATGTGAAAATGTAAGTGAAACCAAATGATAAAATGGTTAAATAATTTTTGTTAAGCAAAACGAGATATGAATTTGAATAAGTAATGAAATTTGACTTTGGTAAAAGTTAAATAGAATTTAATTTAGAATTGGAATCTGAATTGGATTTATAAGTGGAAATTTAAGTTAAGTTAAACAAATTATGTTTGAAATGGAATATCACTTAAGTAATGTTGAATGAAGTTGATTTTGGTATCGAAGTAAATTGATAAAGTGAAGTGATGAATATGAACTTGAGTTATACAAATGAAATTCAACATTATTTGTCAAATGAATTGGCAATTGAATTAATAAATGGATTGAATGTTAATCGATCTAATGTAAATAAATTGATATAGAATAATGAATGTAAGTGTTAATTCATTAGAAGCTAATGAAGTTGAAGAAAATTGAATAATTGAAAGAAAAGTCAATCGGATATTAACCAATTGGAAATTAAAAGTGTTAAACCAAATTGAATGTGAATTTAATAATTTGGTTATGTTGGTTATCATTTGGTTGTTATACGATTGTTAGTTGATTATATATAATTCATTAAGTGTTAATGAAATTGAATTGATAAATGGAAAGTTATGTAATTGAATTTGAATTGAAAGTGAACTAATGTGAATTGGTTGTAAGCAATTAAAATTTGTATCGAAACCTTATAAATTACTTATGGGAATTATTTTGATTGCATTGCTTATGAAAACTATGTATTTTCTATTGAAAATTAGTGAAATGTAAATGAATTTCCTATAAATATGTCACCTACATGTCTAAATTGAGTAAGTACAGGTACCGGGGATGTAGATGGCTAGATTTGGTCACGCTAAAATGCTAATAAATAACTGTTTTGCTTAAAAATGCTAAAAAGGTACGCCTACGGAATAAAAATAGGAAATATGAACTGTTTTTCTGTTTTCCAACCGTGTGGGTCGATGTATATATATTTATATCTATTGTGATATTGCAAAAGCTCCTCCATACAAAGGAGACTCTGCCAAAATTTTCCGTAAATTTTAGGAGGTAGAAAATTTTTGAAAATTTTTTTGGAAAATTTTTGTTAACGAAAAGTCAATTTCTAAATTGAAATGAAAATGTAGGAATTGAACTAGAAAAGTGTACCCATCGGATTTTGGAAAATTTAAAATGTTTAAATGAATTTGAAATTTAATTTGAACAAATGGTTTTGAAAAGTTAATGGATTATGTAACTTTTTCTTACTTGGCAATTTCGAGGATGAAATTCTTTTAAGGGGGAAGTTTGTAACGACCCAGAATTTCTGTCATTTGAAATTCATATATTTAATTGATTTTAAATATTAACAAGTAAATTTTGTAAGTCGAATATTTTTTTTTGAATATCTATATTTAATTGGATAATTAAATCGATAATTTAATATTTGAAATTACGAAAATAATTGGAAATTGGGTTTAATGTGATTAAAATTGATTTGTAAAGTTGTATTAAATCATATTGGCTTAGAATGATGTTATAGAACTTTTAAAATTGAATTAAAAGTTAATTTGTGGAAATTGAATATTTTAATATTTAATTGACATGTAAAAATAGTCATTTTTCAAACAGTCTCGGATTTCAACGAAACTAGTTTCGTTGAATTCATAATGTCAAATTATTGCAAGATTTAAAATTTTGTGTCAATCGGATTTACGGTTTGTCCGGGGCAAGCAAAAACGCGTAGAAATCGGTTTAAGTGAATTTTGAATTTAAATAGTCGATTTGAAAATCTATCTTTCAAATACGATCGAATTGGCTCCTGATATATATTCCATTGCATTCGGAATAGGGGTAAAACATTATAAATTCCAGGTGGCACGCTTCGTTTGGAGTTCGAAAAAATTTCGGGTGAATAGTGCACTAATATTTTCTATATAAGGACCTCAACATTCTCATTTGCAAACGAATCGAATCTAGGGTTTCACAGCCACCACCTTCAGATTTAATGGCCGAAAATATTCCTCCTTCTCCCTCAATTTTCTTCAAATCCGTAAATCGATTCGAAAAACTCTCAACTACAAAAATGAAGAGCATATCGAGCTCTATAATCTCAACGGTGGAGATCGTTTAAAACGTAGCCAATCAGGGCCATTCAAGCTCAAACTCACCACGGTCGCGCATGTTTTCCAACAAGGAAGAGGGGCCGAGCTTCACCAAGCTTGGGCCGATGGTGGTTCCAGTGATGGGCTACGCAATGGTGGTGGTCGATCGACCTAAAATCGATCATATATGGCGCGAGCATTAGGGTTTTGCAGCAGCTAGCTTGGGTTGTTCATTCGTGAAGAAGCTTGGGAGGGGAGAAGAACATGCATGGCCTGGATTCAACTTCAAGAATATGCGGCCCAGATGTATTTTGAAGTTAAATAGAAATAAAATTGTAAAATAAATTGTATATTAATTTGTGTAAACTTTAAAAGGCTGTAACTTGTTCATACGAGGTCGAAAAATGATCAAACGACTTGCGTTGGATTCATATACGCGAATACTACGCGATGGAGCTAGATTGGGATTGATTGGAGCTAGTGTGAATTTTGGGTAAAATTAAACGCACGTTTAATTTTATTCGAAATAAAACACCGCAACTATTATTGGAAGCAATGTCAGAAATTCTCACTCAATCGAATTGTGTTTCGATTTAAATTTTAAATAGTTAAATTTAAAATTTATTGATTGTGTGATTGAATGATAAATTGTTATTTGTTGTATTGAAATAGACCCTATACGCCGCATACTAAGAGGAGGTTATTATATTAAATATGTATACCGCGATATTCCACCTTGAAGTGGAATTGGTATTATATATGTACTTGGAGTTGATTTTCCCGCATTATATAGCGGATGAGACCATATTGCGCCGCATAATAGCGGATAATATTTTATATAAACCCATGTAGCGCGATATTCCGTCTTGAAACGGGATTGGTATTGTGCTAACATCTGTGGATGTAGGGAAACAGGTTGGAGGGATCCAACTAGATTCCTCAACAGTATTGATTTATTTACAGATATTTGCGATATATTCTGTTATCATATTGATATATCATATTTGGATGTCGTGGTTGATGTATTGGTGTTGTTGCAGCATTGAGCCTATTTTTGGAGTTTTAAAAATGTTAAAATAACGATTTCGAATTTAAAAGGATTTTCAAGTGATTTTTGAAAGTATACATTTTATTGAATTTTGGAATTGATTCATTTTAAATAAATAAACGTTATAATTTTTATGTTATAAAATTATGATTTTTGTGAAATATAACCGAAATGTGATTTTTGAAAAAAGTAGTTTATTTATTTGTAAAATGGTTTAAATTGGGATTTTCGAATTATTATAAATGGTTTATATAAAAGATTTATAAAATTGATATCTATAAATTAAAATATTGGAATTATAAAATGAGTTTTTACAAGTGTTAAAATAAAGTATAAATGGATTCCATAAGTGAATGAAATTTATAGATTTATAAATTGTGAAGTTATAAAATGAATAGATTTTGTAAAATAAAAGATTTATAAGTAATTAACTTATAAATTGGATTTTGGCATTTAAATGAGATATAAATAGAATTAGTTAATTAAGGGATTTTATAAGTTGAAGTTTTTATAATATATATATATATATATATATATATATGTATATGTATGTATGTATGTATGTATGTATGTGTGTGTGTGTGTGAATTTATAAACGTTGTTTTATAAATCCAAAACCAATTGAATTTGATAAGTAAATATGAAAGCTTATTAAAGGAGATATATCCACGATTTTGGATAGTGGATAATCCTTTAAATTAAATATGTAGAATTGTTGAATTTGGTAAACGATTTATATTCACGATTTTGGACGGTGAATAATATATTAAAGAAATGTTTTAGGAAGTGATCATTTAAATAGAATTAAAACGATTTGAAGTTGTTTTAAAATGTGTTAAGGATTGAAACCATAGATTTCAACATTCATTGTTGAAATAGACGTTTTCGAGAAATAAGGAAAAGATGGACTATAACACTGTTGTTATAGTAAATGATTTTCGAAAGGAAATGTTTTTGTATAGTATTGGGATTTATATATCTATCGTATTTTTGAATCCCTATGCTATTGATTTTGGGTTGTCGTAACGATGTTTTATGCAACATTCGTTTTGACCCAAATAAATGGGTTTAAAGAGAACGTTTTCCTTAAAAGAAAAAATATATACTTAATCGCGTTTTAAGTATATTGAATATTTTCTAAGTATTGAAAATAAATAGATTTGTGAATTACTTATTGTTAAATAAGCATTTGGAAATGTTTCCCAATGTAGAAATTGAATTGGTTTAGAGAATATATATTTTAAAGATAAATTAAAGTGAATATTTGGAAAGTTATTTAATTTATGGAAGACAAATAAAAGGGCCTAGTGATTGTTATGGTGCTGAATATTTGTTTGTTTTCTTTGATAGTTAAATAACTGACAATCAATATTTACCTTTAAATGGGTATTTGTTGTGATTTTCTTGAATTTGAATGCTACACTTATTTTAAAATAAGTGCTCGTTATTCGGTTTAGCCGGGAAAGGACCTTTGGGTCATAAATCCCATTTCAAATAGTGATACATCGTAATGGATAGCATTTGAAGACCGGTGTTGAAGATCGGATATTTTCGAAAACGGTAGGATTACCATCGAATGTCTCTTCATCGGCTGATCCACGATATAGAGATTTTGTCAACCTTTGTGATGGGAATTCAGATGTGATTAGTGAATATCCGGATTTGCAAGGGCTTCTTTGGAAGTGCATCATTTCCCAATTTGGTAACGTGGCATGCTGAGTGCTTCCGATCATTTGTTGATCAAAGCGTGGCTTTTATGAAAAGCGCAGCTTTATGGACGAGACTTCGTCGGACCTCACAACCCGGTAATGGTCAAAACGGGAAGAATGCACTAAGGTTATTTGGGGATAGTGCCCCCTGAGGGTATGTTCATTTCCTTCTGGATAGAAGTGGTATAATGTATGAAGCCCGGATACTTAACCTATGTGCTTGCTGCAAATTTATTTCTTTGTGGTTGTTGGTAAATCTTGGGATTAAGGTTGGTTACGACCGGGGGATGGCATACTCGTGTCAGTAGTTACCTAGCTAGAGGTAACCCAGCCTTGTGTTGGAAAAGATCCGGTTAGGTTCTCGGGGCGTCCTACCAGAAGGCGTACCCATGTGGCAATGGAAAGTTCCTTGGCCTGACCATTTGTTGGAAATCCAAACTCCAATACGCACCTTGTACGGTTTTAGTTGTAGAACATGCCATTTACTTATGGTGGTCACCACAGTTTAGATGGTAGCTATAGTAGGCATAGTGTGAAATGCCTATGCTGGCTAAGATTTATATTATACTTTCGAAATGTTTTCTTACACTTTGCTCTTATAGTAATAATGTCAAAGAAATTTGCGTATCAAGCATGTTTGACTATCATAAGGAGAAATCTCCTCCAATTCTGCATTTGCATTGTGTGTGTGGCGAGAGGCCTTATGGTAGTTTCATTTTCCAAAAGCATTGCGGATCTATTTTAAAATATTTCTTTGTTTGTTTCTAAAGATATAACTGTTTTAATTTCTCATACCAGTCCCATGACTGACCTGGAGTTTATTGTTCCCTTCCTAAACTCTGGGTGCCCATCATTTTCTACACTGGCAGCCTAGAGTCAGATTATTAGGTCATTTTGGAATTCAGGAGTTGCTGTGGAGATCAGGAGCAAGCTGGATGGCATGGCGTATCAACTATTATATTGTATTTCTTTTCCGATGTTTGTTGTTATAAACTCTAATAATGTAATGTAATGTGATGTAATAACCGATACAGTTCTTTTGATTTAAAGATTATTCATTTATCTATTATATGTTGTTCCGCTACGATTGTGAGATTCTGATATTGTTTCTGTTGCTTCTTCTTTCTTTCTTCTTTAACCCTAACAATTCGGTTTTCCGGCCTTCGATTGCTCGGCAGTTGATACAGTGGACGTATTAATTTGATTTTTGTAAGTCAAAAATCTCGAAACGTTACAACCAATCAATAACAAGTAATGAGTAGTTTACGAAGAAGTGTGTTCGCTCGAGGTGGCTAACCCCATTTGGCCCAGCATGGCTCCTGTTTTTGTCATTTCCAATTTGACACAAGTGTTAAGGCTATCCATAATCGTTCTCTTTCTTTAGTCATCACGTATATCATTCCAACCACTTCATTTTTTATCACACTCCGCGTATAGTTATTAAAGTGGTTTTCCATTTTGGACAGAGAGTATGTTCAAAACCGATCCCGGTTTCTTTAATAACTTTCGTAATTATTACACCGATTGGTCGTTTAATAAATTTCAAAAACCAAATCAATTTCAATTTCAATTAGAATTTGTAAACCAACACTCCTTTGTCTTTCTATGTCAATTTCCATATTTTACGTTTCAAACCTTCCAAATTACTATTTCAAAATCTTATAATTCAATTTCAATTTTTATTTAAAACAATTCAAATATTGATTCAAGTTCGTATATAAATTTCATTCCGTAATCATTTAAATTAATTAAATTTAACATTCAAATCAATTTAAATTCATTGATAGAATTCATTCAATATTCGTTAAGTTACTTTATCATTCAAAACAATTTCTATTTGGTTTCCAAATTGTCAAGTCAATTCAAGTTTTCCTATATCATATCAAACTTCCAAATTTAATTAAATTAAATTTGACAAATCAAAATCTTTATATTACAAGACTTATATTGAATTCAACAAATCACATCTTATTTCTTGTTGAAAAAATTCGATTTCACTTATTTACTTGTTTAATTTAAACAAATTTCCAAAACTTAGTTATTACAGAACTCAATTTCACTTATTAAAGAAGTTCAATTTCACTTATCAAAGAATTCAATTTTATTTAATTATTAAATAATTTCAAAACTTAATTATTAAATAATTTCAAAACTTAATTCAATCATTTCTTAAATTAAACAATGTTTTTCATCAATTACAGTGTTAATATTTTGTTTCAGATTATTAAATATTAACATTTAAATATCATTAGAATTCAAATTCCAACCTCATTTAAAACCTTCATTATTTTATTCAAATAAAATCTTTATTTTTATTTTTAAATCAAATTATTGACCCATTGGGTTTTAGTTAATTCTCTATCCTAAGTCAAAGTTTTTATTTGGGTATTTATCATTTCAACCCGATTCCATTTCAATTTAAAAATTAAAGCATGGCAAAGGGAACTTGCAGTGTGATAATTGGGATGGTGTCAAAGTAAATAAACAAGAAATAGCAAACATCAACAACAATCCAATAGTTTATTTAAATAATCCTGAAATAATCATATTAATTTACATTTGTTGTTTATGCAAATTAATATAATTATTTCTAGAATCTACACTATCATTTCATGTAGATCAAAGATAATTACACCAATATTCATACGGTTCTTCACTTGATATCTATTATTCAATTTCATACCACATCAATTTAAACAACATACATTTATATGGTTCACAGTGTAATTAACCATATTTCTACATGTTAATTTATTTAAACATTTAAAGGGGTCATATTATGCGAACGTCATCTAATCAAATTTAACACATATATCAAATCCAACTATCCTACGTCAATTTCAATTTCAGATTATTCATCACTTACAACATTTACAATTTAACGTCCAATGTCAACATCAAACAATCAATCATTTATCAACCAAACTAGATTATCATTGTATAAATAACATATAATGGTGTCAGATGTCACGGGTGAACTGATACAGGTAATAACATATATATATATATATATATATATATATATAACAGTGTAAATAACTAACAGCAACATATTTTAATTGTCGTTTCAATTGAAATCAAATTTAATAAATAAAAGAACATTAATCGTGAGTGATTGCTCACCATTCGAGGTTAGAGAGAACAGGAGATGACACAGATACACACACTGATACGGACACTGAAATTGAGTTATGAATCTAAGCCCGAATTCGCTCGTCAAAGATGATAATAAGGGATAGATGAAATCAAATCAGAATCGGATTGATGAAGATAGGTGGAGGTAAGTGGTATAAATGACCTTATATGCATGCTATATATAACTTTTTATATAAAATCATAGTTAAAAATTCAAACACATATCGAATTAAATATATATATATATATATATATAGTTCCCGAAATTCATAAATATAAATTAAAACTCATATATCAAATCGAAGTATATACATTATATACTTTGTAACAATTACATATACATTTTTATTATTAAACCCGTACCTTTAAAATCATTATTATAAACAAATACAAACATAAAAGAAAGCCAGTAAGCCTCATTTCAAAACATACGTATATATGGTAGACAAATCTAATATGCATATATAAACAAACTAATAAGCTATATAACAATATCCCAAAACTAATATACGCAGCAAATGCAACTAACAACACACAAAACATCAATACAAGATCTACAATGTACTTATAAGACACATATGTCTCATACAGTAACTATTATAAAATTTTAAAATCAATGTATATGCCCATACTTACTTTTAAAATTTAACCTCTATAACCTACTGACACAAGCAAGATTTGAATATCTACATATTATAAACAACAGATTGCAAACTTATATTATTGAATAAAACATTGATAGGTATATAGTTGCAATTATATAAAATACCTGAAGAAACCCACGTATATAACTCACGCGACAAATATACATACAAACATATGTTTAAACAAATAGCAAAAAGAAATATATATTTAAAACAATGTCAAAATGGTAAGGTATAAAACAAAAGAGTTCGCATATCTATAACATGTAATATAAATTACTGAAATCTACAAATAGAATCAATAGACAAAGATATATATATATATGTATATATATAACAATAGAACAACATATATTTTTTATAAAATAAACAGTTTTTAACACATATGTATATACAAATCCAACGAAACTTCACTTTTGAATATATAATACTTACTATAAAGTTTTCGAAAATCTGAACATAACCCAAATAATATTTTTAAAACAAACCCATACAAACTTTATTTCAGATAAATATAAAGTAATATAGGTGTAAACAAATTAGTATACAATTTACTGTATATGTATAAGCTTATATAACTCATATAAACTATAAGAAGTAAGTACTGGTATGAACTTATATATGTAGATTAACCTATATATATGAATAGATAAACTTATCAACTACATATATATATATATATAGATATATATTACTATATAAATCATTATGACAAACCTACTGTAACACAGTTTACATAAACTATATATATGCAACATAACTATTTATCTTATACAAACAAGGATTAAAAACTAAATATATATACACTTACTACCGAGGGAAGGGGAACTACTAGAAGCCGAGACAAGGAAGAAGGTGGTGGAGCATGGTGCTAGGGGAGGTGACTGGATCTCGGCATGTGGAGTTTTTTAGGTGGTCGGAGGGAACGAGCGGTCTAGGTTGAGGAGAAGAGGCCAAGATGGCTGCTTGGGGTCGGAGGTGCAGCGGTGAAGGCTGTCATGCCGTCGCGTGTTGGCCAAAGGGAGGGCAGAGACGAGTGACAGATCTGGATCGTGATCGTGGTGCTTCTCACGTGCGACCGGACTGGGCTGTTTGGGCCAACGACGTTGTGGAGGGGGAGGTGGCTCAGATGGTGTTCGGGTGGTTCAAGGCCGGATGGGTACGATGGCAGGTGCAGGTAGGCAAACGGCTGCTGAGTTGTCTAGTGGGTAGGGTCGGGTGGGGGCTAAGGCGGACGTCAAAAGCTAGGCTAAGGCTAAAGGTCGGAGAGGTAAAGTAGGGAGGAGGCCGAAGGAAAATTTGATGACGAGAGGAAATGAAAAGGCTAATCCACGTACAAGAAGTTTAAAATAAAGTAACCTTTTCTTCAAGTACCAGCACAAATTTAGATGGAAAAGTGAACAGACGAATGAAATAGTGGATCACCAAACGTCAAAATTTACGTTCTGAGAATTTTAAATGTTTGTTCATTAGCTCAAAGGATATGAAAAGCCATATAAAACCAATAGACTCAAATAACGAATCGTTACGGATAACAGTTTACTGATTTCGTGATGTACCAAGGTTTGCAAAACAGAAATGAATATGCTGTAGAGATCGGCTGACGAGACGATCAAAACGGTATACGGTTATCGGTGATATGATTGAATTATAAAAATTCGAATTTTCTACTATCGGAAAATGCAACAAAAACGCAGAAAAATAAGATCGACGGAGCTAAAGAAGTCCGAATTTGGAAGAACGAAAAATGACATCTTTCTCAGAAGATGATTTACACTTTTTCTATATAAAAATATTTAGGTTTCGAAAACATTTTATTTTCATCAATTCTTAACTGATTAAACTGAAATAGAATTACACAATAAAATAAACTTTCATATTTTCGAATGAAAATTTACCAATTGCTATGTTTAACTAGATGCCTTTCAAATATTAAATTTTTATTTCAAAATTTTATTATTTAAAATTTCACTAAATTTCAATTAATTAAATAAATAAAATGACTAAAATTTACGGGTCGTTACACTCTCCCCCACTCAAAACTTTTCGTCCCCGAAAAGGAAGGAGGTAGAAGAATAGAAACAACCAGAAGAAAATAGACTTGAATTAAAAAATAAAACAGTTAATTTAAATCATATAGATTTCAATTTAAATTAATTTATATTCGACAATTGACTTTAAGTTCAAGATAATTCATTAAGTTGGTTTAATTTCAATTTATAGATTCCCTCAAAACAAAGTTTATATCTCATTCAATACTTAATTAATTTGTCATTCTATTTATCTCTATTAACATTTTTATAATCGAAAATTAAGTGTATAACGTTTATTCTATCACCCAAATTTATTTAGAAAATCATTTTATATTGTACATTATCCAATTACATATTGAACTTCTGAATAATTTAGGCAAGTTGTATTAGAATGAAATCGGGTATTATGCAAATAAAATTCTCCAGTTCGGTAAGCTTAAGTTTAAATGTTTATTCAAAATTTTGGCTTTATTTAATAATTGAAATCATCCTTTAAGAAAAATTTAAGAATTAAATTTTCGATTAAATTCAAACAATTTAGAGATAAATATATATATTATACATTCAAATCAATATAAAATCATATTCTAATATATACATATTTTAAATCGAGTCATACTTTAGAAATTCAAATCAATTAATTTTCCAAAAAAAAAGTGTTACAAAGCTATAGAATGGTCTCTCCACTTCGAAACTCGAAAATGAATCTCGATGATGCGGCCGCCATTATCGAAATTATATTCCAGCGACAAAAGAGGAGAGCACTGATTTTAAACATTTAGATTTTTTTTTCTTTTGGAACATTTTCTATTTGAAAATAATATACCTTTTAAAATTTTAATCCAAAGTTTGAAACCGTCGAAAATTAAATTCTTAGTTTCTTGATTTGAATTCATTTCAAATTCCAAATCAAATTATAGCCAAGTTTTATAAATTCATTTATTTATATTATGCAATAGTCAATGGTTTATAAAACAATAAATGAAAACCAATAGTATTATTTCAACAATTAATTTATTAACAATTTAGTTACAGAAAACGTAACGATCCCAATTTTTAATTTAATTTAAATTGATAATTAAAATAAATTTTTGGATAAAATTGTAAATTAATTTGAATTTTCCAAGATTTAACAAGATATTTGTTTATTTAGACATTGATTTTTTAAAATTTAATTGGGGTTTTGAATTTGTATATTTAAAATCTTATAAATAAAAAGTAACCTCCTAAAATTTTGTGAATATAAATTTATAATATATTTTAAACTTTTGGAATTTAATTTGAAAATAAATAGAGAAAAATCTTAAACAAGTAAAAATAAGTGATAATAATATGTAGATAAATTCCAATTTTATTTTGAGTTTAAATTATTAAAATAAAGAATGTTTATAAAAGTCATTTTAGTTTAAAATCTTATATATGTGTATATTACATATATGAGTAAAATAGAATACACATTGAAATTTAATTTAATTTTTTTAAGGTAAGTGTGAATATAAAAATGGACATAAATGTTTATATTTCAAGTTTACAATTGAAATTGAAATCAAAATTTAAAATAAGTGTTTTAAAAATAAGTAGCCTTTAAATATATATATATATATATTAAGATATATTATATGTAATGTAAATATCACTTAAACTCTTTTAACATTGTACATATATATATATACACACACAAATAAACAAGGGATACATTTTTTTTATAAAGTGTATATAATATAAAAATTTAAAAATTTAATTTGAATTTAAGATAAATATTTTAAAAGTAAGTAGCATTTAAAATTATTCAGATGTAATATATATATTAGTTAAATTCTTTCAACATTGAACATGTAGGTATACATACACAAATGAATTAGGGATACCTTTATTTATAAAATGTATACACTATAAAAATTAAAGATTAATTTTTTTTTATGATTTGTAAACATTAAAAAGGCTGAACATAGATTCATATTGGAGTAGAATAGTCAACAAAATCTTGATCATATGATTTTCTTCTTACAAATGGCAGCCAACAAAATTAAATTGAATTAAATAATAAGATTTTAAAAAAAATTACAAAAAACCTTTCCATCTCCCCATATGAAATCATGTTTACTCTCAGCGAATCTGATAAAGTCAGTAATCAAAGATTTGAGGCATTTCAAATCTCAACACAAAAGAAAGAAAGAAAAAAATAAAGTCGGCAATGCACAAATCTGAAACCCAAGAGTTTCATATTCAAATACAAAAGCCTGGGGCAAATTCAAGCAAATCATCACAGTTTTAAAAACAAAGAAAAGATCAAAGATTCACTGTTACAAATCAAAGAAAGCAATCAAACCAAAGCGTGCAAGTTCAAACACAAATTCAGATGAATGCAAAGGAAAAAACAGGAAAGGAAATCTGGAAGAAAAATGAAAACCTGGAGATAAATATATAAAGGCAAGTAATTTTCTTTAAAAGTTTGAATTTAATATTGTTAATCGGTATTAAAGCAAAGATTTAAACAGCTTTATTAATAGTGCAGGAGAAAAAAAATCAAGATCAAAGACTTAAACTTCAATCTGGATTTCATTTGCAGGAAAAAAAATAAAAAGGGTTCTCTGTATATACATTCAAACCTGTAAGTAATTTAAAATCTGTCAGTTATTAGTGAAATAAACAAATAAATACAACAGAAAAGTAAGCAAGTTTCTTCTTACAATTTGTAGATTTAACTTCAAGATTTAAAGAAAAGAAAAGAAAAGTGGTACAGGCTCAAGAAAAAAAATTCTTCTCTGCTTCTTCCCATCAATGTGAGCAAACCCCTAAAACTAGATCTTTCTGTTTATCTGGTTGTTGCTTGTGAATCTGGGAATTGAATTGCCAGTGAAAAGTTTGTTGCATGTAAATGAGTCTGGGTGTTTATTTGTGTGAGTTTTTTTGTATACAGGCATCTCTGCTTATTTCACTCTCAACTTAAGAACAACATAGTTTAATCTACACCTCCTTAAAATCAACATTTTTATGAGATGTTTCCTAAATGAAAAAGGTTAGTGATGGAGTAATATGTAGTTTAAAAAAATCACGAGTGTTTGTGTTGAGTGATCATTTCAATATTGATAAAGGCAGTAATGATTCAAATAATTAGAAAATTCAAGTATATAAATTTTCATTTTTGATTACCCAGTTAGATTCGAATCACAAATCGATGATTATTGGTCATTATTTCAAGATTTTTAAGTAATGATTTGGTGAGTTATCTCGAATTTTCTAAAACTAGCATTTTTGTCAAATCCCATCCAACGACGACGAGTGGGAGGTTGCGATCGATGGTGGAGGAGGCTAGTGTATGGGTGATTATCCGAAAAATGTTCGCTCGAATTTTAATTCACCATGGAAATCGAGCTAGAGCGATTTGGTATTTAACCCTAAGTTTTAGTTATGGTCAGAATTCGACAAATTGCGGCAACGTCAATGCATCGAGTTCGATCGAACCGAGATGGTTGGGTTCGTAGTTGAGTGGCAAGGCTTTGGACGTGGTGGTGAGGCTTCAAGTCATCGAAATAGGAAACACGAGGTGAATTTCCGATCAAGTTTGGCTGCAAATTTTCGAATGAGAGGCTCGATTTTGTTTCTGGGTGAACCATTCGAAACTGGGTGCCGATGTTCGTTGGCGAGGTCGATGGCGACTGGTGGGAGGTTGCGGCGGTGATCAAGGGTGGTCAGGTTGCTGTGCAGGGTGCACGGTGTTCGTTCATATTTGATGATCTTTGAAAAGCTTGGAACTGATAGGATGAAGATGGAACACGAGAAAATAGAAGGTGGGCACGAGATTGACTTCGGGGCATTTGCGTGGGTTTAAAAATGTAGCAGAAAAATTTTTGGAAAAAAATCACGTTTTAAAGAAAGAAATGAAGAACGTGGGTTTCTTGGTGATGGGCTTGGAAATATTAGTGTTTCGACTTGGGGTTTTTGGGTAAGTTTCTCGGGTCTATAAAATTGAGTACCAAAAAATGGTTTTCTTTAATCTTTAAAACAAATTAAGTTTAGTTTAAACAATTTTTTTTGGTTAAAGCAAGTTCTTTTGTGAATGTTAAACCCAAGTTTTGAAATTGGATAAAAGGATAAATTACTTTATAAGGATTTAAAAAAATTATTTATTTAAGATTTAAAGGATAAATTTATAAATAAATAAAGGTGAAATATTTTTTTTGTCTTTTAATTAATTAAGAAATTAATGATTGGTTAATATATGCAATCAAAGGTAAATTGATTGTTAGTTAAAGAATAATTAATTCAAATGGTTTAAAATAAATTAACTTGGATTTGAAGGTTATCTTCTTATTAATGTATAAAGAAATAATTATTATAAAGGATGTTATAAAATGGTTAGCTAATTTTCAATGTTTAAGTTAACATATTTGTTAAAGGGAAATAATTATTAGAAGTGAATTACTTAATGAAAGAAATTTAAGCAATTAAAGAAATTAATTAATAACTCAAGTTAATAAATCAAATAATTAATGAATAATTAAATATAAATAATAATTACGTAGTGAAAGTGATTAAAAGTAGATAACTAAAGACTAAAGTTGGATTAATCTAATATTTAGGGTCAATTACTTTAAATCATAAATAATTAACGTGGTTAATTAATTAGGAATAACTAATTAAAGGTTAATTAACTTAATGTGATTAAAGAATCATTATTAATTAAGGAGTAATTAATTATTGTAATTAATCAAGGCATAATAAATCTATTAATTAATCAATTAAGGACAACTAATTATAATAGAGATTTGATTAATCAATAATTAAAGGGTTATTAATTAAAGTAATTAATTAAGGAATAATTAATTAATAAAAGTAATTAAGTTTCAATTAATTACGATTAAGGGTTAGTTAATTAAGATAATTAATTAAAGTAATGATTAATTAATGAAGGTGGTTAAGGCATAATCAATTGTAGTTAATGATAATTAATCATTGATTAAAAATTACCAATGAAAGTGATTATGTAGGAAATAAATTTAAAGCCACACAAATTTATTCATCTTAATTGTAGATGTTTGATTGTTACTGAATGTTGTGTGACGGATTGATATATTTGGTATGTGATGTGATGCTATGTGATGCTTTGTGCTGAGCTGCTATATTTGTGATGAATATACTGTTGTATGAATATGAAAACCCTTGACCCGTAGAACGACATTTGAATTTCGATACGACAGGGAGTCGGATTCCAGTTGGTTATCCGAAACCAACATCAAATTGTAATGGTAAATCTTTGTGGTTGGAAAATTTATTTTATCTATAAAGATAAGTGTTATGCATTATACCGCTTATCGATATGATTGAATCTGTGATGATGCTGTTGTGCACTATTGTGTTGAACCCCTGGACCACACTTATACACACACAAATATGGATTGCACGTGGAAATGGATTAAGTCATAGATTTTTGAAATTGTTTTAAGATTGAATTTTTGAATCCAAAATAGTTTTGGAATTAGAATCGAAAGATTTTGGAAAAGAATTTCGAAAATAAAAGTTATTTTGAATAACTTAATTTAGTTTTGAAATTTAAATAATTTGATTTAAATTTGAATTCAATATTTGAAATTGAATTCTATGATTTGGAAACTATGGTTTAAAAAGGTTATTCAACTTATAAATGTGTTTATATGGGTTTTTAAAAAATTTAAAGTGTTGTTTAGGGAATTTAAATTTAACCTAAAGATTTAACTTGTATAAATGAAATCGGATTTTTCCGAAACGGAAACTATGTGTTTTCAAATAATAAAGGCTTTCACATAAGAAATGAACTTCCAATTTGTGTTAAAAAGGGTTTCAAGTCTAAAATGAAAATAGTTTTCCAAGTTATGAATAAATCTTTTGAAACGGGTTTGAAAGCTATAAATTAAATCTTTAATTTAAAGATTTAATGAGTTAACCCAATTGAAATGGAAATTGTTTTGAAATCTATGAATAGATCTTTGGGAAACTGGGTGAAACTTTATGAAATAAATCTTTTTGTTTAAAGATTTAAAATGGTAATTTATTTAACCATTTGAAAGAAAAGCTTTGGATTTTTAAGTTGTGACTTAGCTAAAATCCCATATCCATATGTTTTTAAATATTGCGCTCACTGCCGGTTTAGCCGGGAGAGGACCTTGTGTCATATAGCCCATTCTGAATAGTCATACGACGTTATGGATTGCATTTGAAGATCGGTGTTGAAGACCGTGTGTCTTCGAGAACGTTGGGATAATCTATCGATTGTCTCTGCACTGAGTTGCTACGGTATAAAGATTCCCTAAGTGATGGGAAGTCTGATCGGGATTGTGGATACCCGGATTGCAAGGGCTTCTTCGAAAGTGCCTTCGGTTCTGTTCGAACCCGGAACAGACTTGTGTGGTTGTATGTCCAACACTACACTTTGAGATATTTAACTGATCTCTATCAAATACATTTCTGCTTAGTGGTGGAGAATTTATTCACTTAGTTTAACACCCTTCTCTGAGACGTACGAGCTCAGAGGTTATGTAGTTGATATTTATCAGTGATATATTCCCAATTGGTTAGTGTGGCATGCTAAGTGCTGATGTGTGTTGATGATCGTTTGTTGATCATTTGTGATCAAAGCATGGCTTTTGTATAAAGCGTAGCTTTGTGGACGAGACTGCATCGGGACCTCACACCCCGGAAATGGTCGAAACATGAAAGATGCGGCAAGGTTATGAGGGTCGTGCCCTTTAGGTTGTGTCATTCCCTTCTGGAAAAGGGTGGTATCGTGGTATGGAGCCCAGATGCTTACCCATGTGGATACTGTAGATCTATTACTTTGTGATTGCTTTGTGGTTTAGAGGCGCCTCGGATAAAGGTCCTAATGGACCGGGGGATGGCATGCTCGAGTAGTAGTTACCTAGTTACAGAGGTAACCCGGCCTTGTGTTGGCAGAGATCCGGTTAAGTTCTTGGGATGTCCCGCCAGAGGCGATCCCATGGACAGTTGGAAGTTCCTTAGCTTGACCATTTGTTGGAAATTCATTCATCCAATACGCGCCTTGTACGGTTTTATTTGTAGAACATGCCATCTACTTATGGTGGCGCCCACTGTTTGGATGGTAGCTATAGTAGGCATAGTTCGGAATTCAATGCTGGCTTGGATTTATATTATACTTTCGAAATGGTTTTCCACACTTTGCACTTATAGTAATAATATCAAAGAATTTTTCTTGTATCAAGCATATTTGACTATCATATGGAGAAATCTCCTCCAATTCTTCATTTGCATTGTGTGTATGGCGGGAGGCCTTATGGTAGTTTCATTTTCTGAAAAGCATTGCGGATTTCAAATTTAAATTCTTTTGTTTGTTTTAAAAGACCAAATGTTTTTGTTTGCTCATATGAAACGACTCGTAAATTTTGATAATTTAATTTGTTTATTTAATAGGATTTCTAATTTAAATTTAGGAATAAACAGAAATCTAATTTATTTTGAGGAAAGAGAATGTTGTAATTAGATGTATCAAGGGAAACTATAATTTAAAAATTGAATTATATATTGCAATTAATTGTAATAGTAGAAATTGTTGCAATTGGATATAAGGTTAGAAATAAGTAAATAAAGGCAAGTATTGAATTCACCAATGAAAACAAATTTTATTTAGTACAATCCCTTTTTATTTGTAAACTATTATAAGCTATTAATTAATTGAAATGTGAAAATTTGAAAATAGATTCAAATTGTATGTTAGATAATAAATTGCAATAATTAAAGTTAGTATTAAATTGATTTGATGCAATAAAAGATTATAAACGGTAATTGGGAAAATTAAGGAACTCTGTTAATGCAAGAATAATTTATAAGCTTTAATGACCATTTCAATTTAATAAATTTATTCAAATGTAGGACTTAATTATAAGCATAGATTTATGGTTATGATAACAAATTGTATAGATTTGCCTAATTAAGTGGTCAACAAATTTATTAGGAAACCAAACTCATTAAAGGGTAAGAAATTATAATGTGTTGATGATATAAACGTTACTAATTATTATCGTAGTAACGGAAGTGTAAATTGAATGCAACTGTAGAAATTTAAGATAAATATTAACAATTGAAATTAATTGTCAATTTAATGGAGTACGATAAATTTGGCATACTAAACTAAGAACTGAATATAAGGAAACAGGACAAATAGAAATCAATCAATGAATGTATGTAGATTGTAAGCTATGATAATAAATAGAAATAGGATGACATTAATACAAGATAATGAATTACAAATTTTAGGTTTTAATAAAGTGTGAATGAGAATTTATTGGTTATATTAGTTTGATGGAATTAAAATTTGATGGGAAAGGTAAATGGATATGTAGTAATAAATTTAAAACGGACTTAGATAGTGGATTTATTTAATTAATATATGATAAATAATGATTGAATAAAAACCAATACCTATATATATATATATATATATATAATATTTGAGTGGAAAGAATATACTGATAAATGTGGGATTGAGAGTCTTACCACAACTATTATAAGTTATATATACTTAGTTCTTTCAATTTAGTTGGAAACCATTGCAATAAATATAAATTTAATGTTACGCAATTAAGATAAACAATTGAAAAGTGTTAAAGTATCTGGATATATATATATATATATATATATATTAAAATAAAAGGTACCCATGATGGTAATATGATAAATAGTGAGTATAAAATAAATGGGAATCAGAATTTATTTATGTATTTAAAATTGAAGTATAGAGTCTAACAATTGAAATTAATTACAATTAAATGAGATTGAATATAGTTAAATAATTTGTTATTTGAAATAGAGATAATGTGAGGAATTTGGGTGATAATTTGGAATCCAATATTTTAATCCATCTGTTGACGGGAATGGATGGAATACTAATTTATTTATTTAACTAAATGAAATTTTAGGATATTATTTATAATTTGGGAATTTAATGGAATTAAGGATTTATATTGAAATTTAAAAATTTACCTTCTTCAAATTAACATTTAAACATGTTCAAATTTTGTAAATGATTAAGAAAGTTTGAGAGTGATAAAATGGGTCAAATTCTAGAATCTACATATAAAATTTGTTTAATTTATTTATTTTAAATTTATTTAATTAATATAAAAATAACCATTTTGGCCACGGACTCGGATTTCAACGAAACTAGTTTCATCGGATCTGTAACAGTGAATTATTGTAGGGTTTAAATTTTCATAGCGATCGGACTTGTCGTTTGATCGTACGAATGCGAAACGTCTTGAAATCGATTTATTTGAAATCAATTTGGAATTTTTTTTCAGCGTAACTTCTTCGTACGATCGAATTTTGACGTGAAACTTTTTCCATCGCGTTCAGAATATTTTAAAACACCTATTTGGATATATGGATTTACCCAATTTCGTTCCGGGGTCAGAACGGGCTTTTTGGGCCACGTTAGCGTTAGCACGTACATCCAACACGATCCATCTATTCAAATTTCCAACCTATCTATATAAACCCAGTTAGAAACCCTAGCCCCATCTATTCTCATTTGTTGTGTGTTCATTTCATCAGTTCCTTCTCTTCTTCCAATGGCTAGAAACCCTAGATCCAGGATCAATTTCAAAAATCAAATCCAAAGTCAAAAATTAAAATTCTTAGAAAAATCCCGAAAAAATATATGTTAATGCTCTCGACGATCGTAATTCAATGGTGCGATCCATTTTTCGATTGGAGTTTCTGTGTGGCCATATCAGGGCGAATGTTTTTCGGCCGTCTATAGGTTGTGGTTTGATTCGACGGTGGATCTGCGGCCTGAGAGCGATCGGAGGGTACTGGAGCGTAGAGGGGGCATGAGCTTTCGATCCATGGTTCTCGCTTGCCTTAAGGTGGTCGAGATTCGCCAGAAATTGGGACCAAAGGGGGGGCGACGTCGTCGTCGTTTGGGGTGAATGGTGCGACCGCGGCACGTCACGGTTGGGGCGAGGGTGCGGCTCAAGGTGGCGGTCACGGTGGAGCTTCTGGATCGGTGGGTGGAGGCACGCGGTAGCAATTTGAGGTGGCGGCGGTTCATGAATGATGTGTGCAAATTAGGGTTCGTTATCTGCAAAAAAATCGCGTGCGTGCTTCCTGGGCGGGGGAGACGCGTTTTGGGGTGACGTGGCTTTATGGAGTATGTTATTCTTAATTTATTTATTTATTAAATTTCCAATCGTTTAATCGAATAACTTTCAGATACGAAACCCGATTCAAGTGCGGTTTCTCCGCTAGGTTCGTATTGAGATTCCGGACTCGATGACGCTAGTTTGGATGAATTCTGAGACGGTCAAATTTTTGGGTTTAAATTGGATTTAAATTCAATTTAAATTCAAAAGGTGAGTTTTTTAACCCACTCACAATTTCTAAAATTTCCTATGTCTGTTAAGTTGATTTTAGATATGAGTAGAAATTTATTTATGACTGTTTGACATGTTTTATTCATTATATCTGTTAAATCGCATTTATTTAATTTAACTGTTAATAAATTTTATAATTGCAAATAAATTTGACAGTTAAAATTTATTTGTTTGCATATGAACTGATGGTTAAACAGTTAATAAATTTATTTAGAATATACACTGTTAGTTAATAACTGTCATTTATTTCCGGTTATATTGTATATGCCATATATTGATGTTTGTTTAAATTGATGATGATTGTATAAATTGATGATGATTGAAATAAATTGGTTGATGATTGATATTGGATGATTGGATGATGTGTTGTATCTTATATAAACTGGAAGTCATCATGCATTTTCATTTCATTCGGGATTGCAGTTTGAAATGATATACAACCGCATTTTTATTTTAAATTGCGGATTGAAATGATAAACATCCGTATCACTTGACCACAGGGTAGAAAATTTTATACAGGCACTGCGGTAAATATATAAAATTATTTTTGAAATGTTTTACTATGGTTTTGTAAAGCTATATATATATAGTTTATGGGATATTGATTTGGTTATATATATATATATATATCATAAATTTTCGGTTTTTAAGCTTTGTATAAATTTGATTTGAAGTATAAAATAAAGTTTGATTTTTAAGATCAAATACGATTAAGCATTTATTTAAAATCTAATTTCTGGAGTTTTGATGACTTAAATGAGAATAAGATTTGGAAGATGAATATTAAGTTAAATTGAAATTTAATAAAAATTAAAAAATTTATAGGATATGATTTTTATAACCTGATTTTTTTGTAAAGTGATTTAAATGAATATCAGGTTGATTTAAATGAATATATCAAGTTTAATAAATTGAAAGATTTTCCAATTATGTGAAGTTAAAGGTTTTACTTAAATTATATTGAATTCATTAAGTAAACATTTCAAGTCTAAATAATAAGTAATTGAATTTGATATATATGGGTTTGTCAAATGAGTTTGTTTTTGAAATGGTGAAATATTTAAAGCTTTGAAACATAAGAATTAACAATGATATTTGGAAGTTTAAAACGATATTTGGAATTGATTTGTGAAATGTAAAGAAGCTATTTTGTTTTATAAAAGAAATTTAATATTTAACCATTTGAGAGATGGAAATTTGTTTCAAAGTTATGATTTTCAAGGTAGTATAATTTGAAAATATTATATTCCAGAGTTTTGATTTCTAAATTTTTTACTTTGAAAACCCTATAAGTTTGGAAAGAATATATATTGGAAAATAAAATGACATTATATTGGTTTGGTCCTAAACGATATCTTATTGATTTGGGGTTTTAAAAAAATATAAACGATATCGTATTTATATGGGTTAAAAATGGATATCTTATTCTGGTTTTAAAGTATAATTATTTTAAATGACCGAGGTGTTATAATAACGTTTGGTTGTTGAGGAGACCGGGATCAGAAGTTGTCATACTCTCTGCCAACTCCGAAAACCACTTTAACAACCGTGTACGCGGTGGAGATTCCGAAATGAAGTAGGTTGGTGGAGGCGTTTCCTACAAGGTAAATACGTGGACCCGACTCCCATGAGTTGGCATAAGGTGGCAAAAACAGGAGCGATTCTCGGGCCAATGAGGTCATTCATCTGATCGGACACTCCTCTCCGATATTATACTTTGACTTTGGATTGTTTCAGTGGCGACTTTTACTTTGATTTTTGGGGGAGTTGTTCGAGGTGGGCGGTAGCTGCGGCTACGCGTTTCCATCAGCCCGGATAGCAATTGGTATATCTACCCTGGCATTGCCTAGTTGTGCCGTGTCACCTACCATACCGAGCCTTTACTACGAGTTTCTATTTGTGTCGTACCTATGGAGTGTCTTCTCGTAGTCTCCCGATCAGGAGATATGCAGGCACTGTATAGACTATTGGCACTATTACGTGTTAAGGTGGACAATGTAAAGCCTTAACGCTATTTTAAAGTAAGTTTATTTTACAATTAGACACTATTATAATAGCGCAATATACTACATAATAAATAGTTTAACGGATCCTTAGGAGATGAAAATCCCGAGCATCTCTTGAGTTACTATACTCATATTTATTTCTGTTAATTTAACTCACATAAGATCTTTTAGTTCTGACTCGAGTGTTTTTGTCTTTTCAAATTCGCTCGGGTCAGTCCGAGCGTTTCAGGATTTGAAGATTTAGCTTTGGAGGATGAAGACGAAGATTCGTATTATTATTATTTATTCTATTGCACTACACTCATACTGTTCCGTTGCATTGTTTATTGGTATGTGTAACTCTGATATTGTATAAAGAAGAATCAATTATGTGTAAACAGTTTTATGAACTGTATATTGATTATTATATTTTATCCTTCCGTTGTGAGATTCTGTTTTATTTTTTTTCTTCTTTGTTTTTCTTATTTACCCCATAACAATCTGCCCTTCCGTATGCTTTGAATCGGCATGTGTGTCGGTCTAAAGCGTTCGAAAAGGCAGGATGTTACATCATACCAGTCCCATGAATGACCTGGAGTTTATTGTTCCTTTCCTAAACTTTGGGTGCCCACAATTTTACCACACGGACAGTCTAGAGTTGGGTTTTTCAGATAATCAATAGTAAGTGTAGATTCGATAGCTTTCAGCGTTAGGATTTGGCAATCGCATTTGGATCGAGTTGCTTCACTTCATTTTGATTGGGAGTTCAAGCTATTTCCGGATTGTTGCTTTGGAGATGGAGATTACTGATGTTGGAGTTCTTTCTTGAGGACCATATTGGAGATTTTGTTCCGCTGCTTATGCTATCTTTTCTGTCCGCTGCTATTGTCTTGTATCATATCTCTGATGTATATTGATATTCGTTGTACCATTCTGTTGTATCAGATATTGTATCAAATGTTGTATATTGATTTATTCTTTTTCTTCCGTTGTGTTGTTATACTTAATGTGTTATAAGCTCCGGCGAACCAGATTCGACGTTTGGATCGGCGACATTTGAATATGAATGTCGTATTCGATGCCGATTTTCGAAGGCCGAGTCAGGATCGCTACATTTGGTACCAGAGCTGAGGGTTAAAACTTTAGCTCAGGAGTATAACACATTAAGTAACTCATTAGAGATAGGGTGAAGTATACCCTAGAATGAGTATATCCCTAAGATATCCGTTCGAACGCCTCAGTAAATTCTCTTACTAATCACTGATAGTAAGTATGAGTGCAAGAAGAGGACGAGATAGGAGACAGGGGAATACCAGTACAAATGGTTAGCACCCTAATACAGTGGAAACAATTTTCTCTATCGATCTCCTTTGATTCAATTTCAAATTCTTTTGATTGCTTCGCGACAGCTCCAGAAAGAAGTTTCGGTGTGATAATGGCCCTACATATCGTTGTAGAAAGTCCTTACTTCGTATCTTCATCAGTTCCTTATCAGCTTTTCGATTTAAATTTTAATGAATTTGAATTTGAAAATTTTTAAATTAAATTAATTGGTTAACCAATATAAGAAGCTAAATTTGAATTGAATCGATAAAACGATATCGGTTTAAACCAAATTCGAAGTTCTATTGTAATTTCTTGTGTATATCAACATCCGAAGAGGGACAAGTTGGTATATACTTTGGGTTATTCCGACGCAAATCTGGAATCCATATCTAGTATTTGAGAATTATGGAAGATAAAATCCATTTATCTATCTATTATCTAGGATTCGATATATTCTACGAATGATTAGCTGTCCCTTCGAACTAATCAATGCCCTCGCATATTCGTAGACCAGTATTTTGTAAAATAATTGCATGATTTTGTTCCTATATGGTTGATATTCTGATTTGGTAAGCCAAATGCAGAATCGATATCCAGTTTGATTTAGAAAGATATTTCTCTATCTATCATCTATTCTTTGTTGTCTACCTTGCAAATTTCGAGGACAAATTTTTTTTTAAGAGGGGAAATCTGTAACGATCCTAATTTTTAATTTAATTTAAATTAGTAATTAAAATAAATTTTTGGATAAAATTATAAATTAATTTGAATTTTCCAAGATTTAATAAGATATTTGTTTATTTAGACATTGATTTTTTAAAATTTAATTGGGGTTTTGAATTTGTATATTTAAAATCTTATAAATAAAAAGTAACCTCCTAAAATTTTGTCAATATAAATTAATAATATATTTTAAACTTTTGGAATTTAATTTGAAAATAAATAGAGAAAAATCTTAAACAAGTAAAAATAAGTGATAATAATATATAGATAAATTCCAATTTTATTTTGAGTTTAAATTATTAAAATAAAGAATGTTTATAAAAGTCATTTTAATTTAAAATCTTATATATGTGTATATTACATATATTAGTAAAATAGAATACACATTGAAATTTAATTTAAATTTTTTTTAGGTAAGTGTGAATATACAAATGGACATAAATGTTTATATTTCAAAGTTTACAATTGAAATTGAAATCTAAATTTAAAAATAACCGTTTTTAAAAATAAGTAGCCTTTAAAAAAAATATTTTAAGATATAATATATGTAATGTAAATATCAGTTAAACTCTTTTACCATTGTACATATATATACACACAAATAAACAAGGGATGCATTTTGTTTTATAAAGTGTATATAGTATAAAAATTTAAAAATTGAAGTTGAATTTATTATAAATATTTTTAAAAGTAAGTAGCATTTAAAATTATTAAGATATAATATATATATATATATATATATATATTAGTTAAATTCTTTCAACATTGAACATGTAGGTATACATACACAAATGTATTATGGATACCTTTATTTATAAAATGTATACAATATAAAAATTAAAGATTAAAAATTTCTTTTGCTTTGTAAACATCAAAAGGGCTGAACATACATTCATATTGGAGTAGAATAGTGAACAAAATCTTGATCATATGGTTTTCTTCTTACAAATGGCACCCAACATAATTAAATTAAATTAAATAATAAGATTTAAAAAAATTACAAAAACCTTTCCATCTCCCGATATGAAATCATGTTTACTCTCAGCAAATCTGATAAAGTCAGTAATCAAAGATTTAAGGCATTTCAAATCTCAACACAAAAGAAAGAAAGAAAAAAAATAAAGTCAGCAATGTACAAATCTGAAACCCAAGAGTTTCAGATTCATATACAAGAGCTTAGGGAAAATTCAAGCAAATCATCACAGTTTTAAAAATAAAAAAAGATCAAAGATTCACTGTTACAAATCAAAGAAAGCAATCAAACCAAAGCGTGCAAGTTCAAAAACAAATTCAGATGAATGCAAAGGAAAAAAACAAGAAAGGAAATCTGGAAGAAAAATGAAAACCTAGAGATAAATAGATAAAGGCAAGTAATTTTCTTTAAAAGTTTGAATTTAATATTGTTAATCAGTATTAAAGTAAAGATTTAAACAGCTTTATTAACAGTGCAGGAGAGAAAAAAATCAAGATCAAAGACTTAAGCTTCAATCTGGATTTCAACTGCAGGAATAAAAATAAAAAGGGTTCTCTGTATATGCATTCAAACCTGTAAGTAATTTAACATTTGTCTGTTATTAGTGAAATAAACAAATAAATACAATAGAAAATTAAGCAAGTTTCTTCTTACAACATGCAGATTTAACTTCAGGATTTAAAGAAAAGAAAATAAAAGTAGTACAGGCTCAAGAAAAAAAATTCTTCTTTGCTTCTTCCTATCATTGTGTGCAAACCCCTAAAACTAAATCTTTTTGTTTACCTGGCTGTTGCTTGTGAATCTGGGAATTGAATTGCCAGTGAAAAGTTTATTGCATGTAAATGATTCTGGGTGTTTATATGTGTGAGATTTTATGCATACAGGCATATCTATTTATTTCATTCTCAGCTTAAGAACAACATAGTTTAATCTACACCTCCCCCAATCAACATTTTTATGAGATGTTTCTTTAATGAAAAAAAGTTAATGATGGAGTAATATAGAGTTTAAAAATAATCACGAGTGTTTGTGTTGAATGGTCATTTCAAAATCGATCAAAGACACTAATGATTCAAATAAATAGAAAATTCAAGTATTTAAATTTTCATTTTTGATTACCCAGTTAGATTCAAATCACAAATCGATGATTTTTGGTCATTATTTCAAGATTTTTAAGTAATGATTTGGTGAGTTATCTCGAATTTACTAAAACTAGCATTTTCGTCAAATCCCATCCTACGACGACGAGTGGGAGGTTGCGATTGATGGTAGAGGAGGCTAGTGTATGGGTGATTATTAGAAAATTGTTCGTCGAATTTTAATTCACCATGGAAGTCGAGCTAGAGCGATTTTGTATTTAAACCTAAGTTTTAGTTATGGTCGGAATTCGAGAAATTGCGGCGACGTCAACGCATCGAGTTCGATCGCACCGGGATGGTTGGGTTCATAGTTGAGTGGCAAGGCATTGGACGTGGTGGTGAGGCTTCAGGTCATCGGGATGGGCAGCACGAGGTGAATTTCCGATCAAGTTTGGCTACAGAATTTCGAACGAGAGGCTCGATTTTGTTTCTGGGTGAACCATTCGAAACTGGGTGGCGATGTTCGTTGGCGAGGTTGATGGCGACTAGTGGGAGGTTGCGGCGGTGATCAAGGGTGGTCAGGTTGCTGTGCAAGGCGCACGGTACACGTTCATATTTGGTGATCTTTGAAAAGCTTGGAACTGATAGGATGGAGATGGAACATGAGAAAATAGAAGGTGGGAACGAGATTGACTTCAGGGCATTTGCGTGAGTTTAGAAATGTAGGAGAAAAAATTTTCAAAACAGATCACATTTTAAAGAAAGAAATGAAGAACGTGGGTTTCTTGGAGATGGGCTCGGAAATATTAGTGTTTCGACTCGGGGTTTTTGGGTAAGTTGCTCGGGTTTATAAAATTAAGTGTAAAAAACGGTTATCTTTAATTTTTAAAACAAATTAAGTTTATTTTAAACAAATTTTTTTTGGTTAAAGCAAGTTCTTTTGTGAATGTTAAACCCAAGTTTTGAAATTGGATAAAAGGATAAATTACTTAATAAGGATTTTAAAAAAAAATTATGTATGTAAGATTTAAAGGATAAATTTATAAATAACTAAAGATGAAATATTTTTTATCTTTAATTAATTAAGAAATTAATGATTGGTTAATATATGCAATCAAAGGTAAATTGATTGTTAGTTAAAGAATAATTAATTCAAATGGTTTAAAATAAATTAACTTAGATTTGAAGGTTATCTTCTTATTAATGTATAAAGAAATAATTATTATAAAGCATGTTATAAAATGGTTAACTAATTTTCAATGTTTAAGTTAACATATTTGTTAAAGGGAAATTATTATTAGAAGTGAATTACTTAATGAAAGAAATTAAAGTAATTAAAGAAATTAATTAATAACTCAAGTTAATAAGTCAAGTAATTAATGAATGATTAAATATAAATAATAATTACGTAGTGAAAGTGATTAAAAGTAGATAACTAAAGACTAAAGATGGATTAATCTAATATTTAGGGTCAATTACTATAAAGCATAATTAATTAACGTGGTTAATTAGTTAAGATAATTAAATTAGGAATAATTAATTAAAGGTTAATTAACTTAATTTGATTAAAGAATTATTATTAATTAAGGAGTAATTAATTATTGTAATTAATTAAGGCATAATAAATCTATTAATTAATCAATTAAGGGCAATTAATTATAATTAAGATTTAATTAATCAATAATTAAAAGGTTTATTAAGTAAGGTAATTAATAGAGGAATAATTAATTAATAAAAGTAATTAAGATTCAATTACTTACAATTAAGGGTTAATTAATCGAGATAATTAATTAAAGAAATGATGAATTAATGAAGGTGGTTAAGACTTAATCAATTGTAGTTAATGATAATTAATCATTGGTTAAAAATTACTAATGAAAGTGATTATGTAAGAAATAAATTTAAAACCACACAATTTATTCATCTTAATTGTAGATGTTTGATTGTTACTGAATGCTGTGTGATGGATTGATATATTTGGTTGGCGATGTGACGCTATGTGATGCTTTGTGCTGAGTTGCTATATTTGTGATGAATATACTGTTGTATGAATATGAAAACTCTTGACCCGTAGAACGACATTTGAATTTTGATGCGACAGGGAGTCGGATTCCAGTTGGTTATCCGAAACCCACATCGAATTGTAATGGTAAATCTTTGTGATTGCAAAATTTATTTTGTCTATAAAGATAAGCGTTATGGGTTATACCGCTTATCGATATGATTGAATCTGTGATGATGATGTTGTGCACTATTGTGTTGAACCCCTGGACCACACTTATACACATACAAATATGAATTGCACATGGAAATGGGTTAAGTCACAGATTTTTGAAATTGTTTTAAAATTGAATTTTTGAATCCAAAATAGTTTTGGAATTAGATTGAAAGCTTTTGGAAATGAATTTCAAAAATAAAAGTTATTTTGAATAACTTGATTTAGTTTGGAAATTTAAATAATTTGATTTAAATTTGAATTCAATATTTGAAATTGAATTCTATGGTTTGGAAACTATGGTTTAAAAAGGTTATTCAACTTATAAATGTGTTTATATGGATTTTTAAAACCAAAACTTTAAAGTGTTGTTTTGGGAATTTAAATTTTACCCAAAGATTTAACTTGTATAAATGAAATCTGATTTTTCCGAAACGGAAACTATGTGTTTTCAAATAATAAAGGCTTTCACATAAGAAATGAACTTCCAATTTGTGTTAAAAAAGGTTTCAAGTCTAAAATGAAAATAGTTTTCCAAGTTATAAATAAATCTTTGGAAACGGGTTTGAAAGCTATAAATTAAATCTTTAATTTAAAGATTTAATGAGTTAACCCAATTGAAATGGAAATTGTTTTGAAATCTATGAATAGATCTTTGTGAAACTGGGTGAAACTTTGTGAAATAAATCTTTTTGTTTAATGATTTAAAATGGTAATTTGTTTAACCATTTGAAAGGAAAGCTTTGTATTTTTAAGTTGTGACTTAGCTAAAATCCCATATCCATATGTTTTAAATATTGTGCTCAATATTCGGTTTAGCTGGAAGAGGACCTTGTGTCATATAGCCCATTCCGAATAGTGATACGACATTATGGATTGCATTTGAAGACAGGTGTTGAAGACTGGGTGTCTTCGAGAACGTTAGGATGACTTATCGATTGTCTCTGCATCGAGTTGCTACGGTATAGAGATTCCCTAAGTGATAGGAAGTCCGATCGGGATTGTGGATACCCAGATTGCAAGGGCCTCTTCGAAAGTGCCTTCGGTTCTATTCGAACCCGAAAAAGACTTGTATGGTTGTATGTCCAACACTACACTTTGAGATATTTAACTGATCTCTATCAAATACATTTCTTCTTGGTGGAGGTGAATTTATTCTTAGCTTAACACCCTTCTTTGAGACATACGAGCTCAGAGGTTATGTAGTTGATATTTATTTGTGATATATTCCCAATTTGGTAGTGTGGTATCCTAAGTGCTGCTGTGTGTCGATGATCATTTGTGATCAAAGCATGGCTTTTGTATAAAGCGTAGCTTTATGGACGAGACTTCATCCGGACCTTACACCCCGTAAATGGTCGAAACAGGAAAGATGCGGAAAGGTTATGAGGGTCGCGCCCTTTAGGGTGTGTCATTCCCTTTTGGAAAAGGGTGGTATCATGGTATGGAGCCCAGATACTTACTCATGTGGATACTGCAGATCTATTACCTTGCAATTGCTTTGCGGTTTAGAGGCACCTCGGATAAAGGTCCCAAAGGATCGGGGAATGGCTTGCTCGAGTAGTAGTTACCTAGTTACAAAGGTAACCCGGCATTGTGTTGACAGAGATCCGGTTAGGTTCTCGGGACGTCCCGCAAGAGGTGATCCCATGGACAGTAGGAAGTTCCTTAGCCTGACCATTTGTTGGAAAACCATTCATCCAATACGCGCCTTGTACGGTTTTAGTTGTAGAACCTACCAACTACTTATGGTGGCGCCCCACTGTTTGGATGGTAGCTATAGTAGGCATAGTTCGGAATGTCTATGCTGGCTAGGATTTATATTGTACTTTTGAAATGGTTTTCCACACTTTGCACTTATAGTAATAATATCAAAGAATTTTTCTCGTATCAAGCATATTTGACTATCATAAGGAGAAATCTCCTCCAATTCTGCGTTTGCATTGTGTGTGGCGGGAGGCCTTGTGGTAGTTTTATTTTCCCAAAAGCATTGCGGATTACAAATTTAAATTCTTTTGTTTGTTTTAAATGACCAAATGTTTTCGTTTTCTCATACCAGTCCCATGACTGGCCTGGAGTTTATTGTTCCTTTCCTAAACTCTGGGTGCCCACAATTTTCCCACTCGGGCAGTCTAGAGTTGGGTTTTTCAGATAATCAATAGTAACTTTAGATTCGATAGCTTTCAGCCTTAGGATTTGGCAATCGCATTTGGATCGAGTTGCTTCACTTCATCTTGATTGGGAGTTCAAGCTATTTCTGGATTGTTGCTTTGGAGATGGAGATTACCGATGCTGGAGTTTTTCCTTGAAGACCATATTGGAGATTTTGTTCCGCTGCAAGTGCTATCTTTTCTTTCCGCTGCCATTGTCTTGTATCATATCTCTGATGTGTATTGATATTCATTGTACCATTCTGTTGTATCGGATATTGTATCAAATGTTTTACATTGATTTATTCTTTTTCTTCCGCTGTGTTGTTATACTTAATGTGTTATAAGCTCCGGCGAACCAGATTCAACGTATGGATCTGCGGCATTTGAATACGAGTGTCGTATTCGGTGCCGATTTTCAAAGGCCAGTCAGGATCGCTATAGAAAATTCATATTCATATATATAATATAATCATATAAACTTTATTAACTTTACCAATTTGAAAACAATATTGTGTTAGTTTGCTCTGTTCAAGTGTTTTGTAAGTCCTATCAGTAGCGTTGATCAAACGAATCGATCGAAAATCCAAATCAACATCAACAACTCAAACAACACAATATATATAAGACATTTTAACATTAATTTACAAATACACTTCCTCGCTCGACGATACAATAATGGATTTTGAGGCAAGGATAGAGATTCAAATTTGATGGACTCAATCAAAGAGAATTTTTGATTTGAAGATAGGTTCGAAACTAAGATAAGATGATTAAATAATGGACTCAATCAAAGAGAATTTTTGATTTGAAGATAGGTTCGAAACTAAGATAAGATGATTAAATAATCAAAATAGAAGGATGAATAAGTGTATTGAACCTTGGGAAACTTTTACCGGGTCAACCGAGACTTCGAGAATAAGATCGATGCAGAATTCCGAGGCAAAGCTACATTCGATCTCAAGAGATTGAATTCGGGATATCTGGAGATATTAGCATCTAAACCAAGGATATATATAAATCTCCGATGAATCGATGCTATTGTAAATGAGTTTCATCCCTTTACAATTCATATGAATGTTGGCGAGACTGCCAATCCATTATAAAGATCATTCGAAGTGGAGTTATGGGATACTCCAAAATTCAAACGTATACGAATAGTGAGGGACAAGAATGAATTTCGAAACCGAGGGAACGTTCCAAAATTCAAAGGAATCGAGTCAAAAGGAAGAGATTCAAACTCGAATGAGAGTGATTCTATAAATACATTTACCTATATGCTAAGTTTTGCCTAGAGCTACCAAAGCTCTAATAGTAACCGTAACAACCCGCTATTTGGACTATTCGCATCCGCACATGTCGGACTTGAATAATTCAAAATACCGAATTGTTAATTTATATTTGGCAAAACTGAACATATACGTTAAATAAATAATCACAGATCACAGGCACAGAGTAATAAATGCAGCGGAAACGAAAGATAGTAGTTCATAAAGCCACTATATATATAACAGAGTTAAATAAGTTACAACAGAAGTCTCGAATACAATAGTCAAATACAAAAATATATATCACTAGAATCAACTGAATATCTAAAAGTTAGATAGATAGCCGAATCTCCAAGTGAAGCTTCAACTCCAAAGGTGAGTCTCCAATACTGGTACACTCGGTCTGACACGTGCATAAAGCAAAATACAAATCACTCGACTCAGGATTAACATTCTTATATCAGCAAATCCAACTCAAGTGAAATAGCAACTGAAATACAAATAACTCAAAGGATATTTGGGATAACCATCCTTTAAGGATCCGTTAAACTATCCACAATGTAGTAGTGTATGCTAAGTAGATAATGCCTATAAGTAATATAAAGTATCAAAATAGTGTTAAGGCGTTACCATTATCCCCGTTAACACATTTTATATAAGCGTCATAGACTATGTAGCACTGTAAACTCCACCATAAACTAGCGGGCTATCAGGGAGTACTCCATAGGTATAACACAAAACAAATTCGTAATGGTCGCATATATAGGGATACAAGTATGAGAAGGCACATGAGGCAATACCCAAGGTAGTGAAACTACTGTTTGCCTGATCCGGACTGGGGAGAATGCATCGCCGCAACGATCGTAACACCGCGAAACAACACTCCAAAAATTTCGAGGGTGCACCAACCAATAACAAATAATGAGTAGTTTATGAAGAAGTGTGTTCGCTCGAGGTGGCTAACCCAATTTACCCCGGCACGGCTCCTGTTTTAGTCATTTCCAATTTGACACAAGTGTCAAGGATATCCATAATCGTTCTCTTTCTTCAGTCATCACGTACATCATTCTAACCACTTCATTCTGGATCACCCTCCGCGTATAGTTATTAAAGTGGTTTTTGGTTTAGACAGAGAGTATGTCCATAACCAATCCGGGTTTCTTTAATAACTTTCATAATTATTACACCGATTGGTCAATTAGTAAATTTCAAAAACCAAATCAATTTCAATTTCAATTAGAATTTGTAAACCAACACTCCATTTGCCTTTCTATATCAATTTCCATAATTTACGTTTCAAAATTTCCAAATAACTGTTTCAAAATTTTATAATTCAATTTCAATTTTTATTTAAAACAATTCAAATATTGATTCAAGTTCGTATATAAATTTCATTCCGTAATCATTTAAATTAATTAAATTTAACATTCAAATCAATTTAAATTCATTGATTGATTTCATTCAATATTCGTTAAGTTACTTTGTCATTCAAAACAATTTCTATTTGGCTTCCAATTCGTTAAGTCAATTTAAGTTTTCCTATATCATATCAAACTTCCAAATTTAAGTAAATTAAATTCGACAACTCAAATTCTTTAAATTATAAGACTTATATTGAATTCAACAAATCACATCTTATTTCTTATTGAAGAAATTCGATTTCACTTATTTACTTATTTAATTTAAACAAATTTCCAAAACTTAATTATTACAGAACTCAATTTCACTTATTAAAGAAGTTCAATTTCACTTATCAAAGAATTCAATTTTATTTAATTATTAAATAATTTAATCTCATTAAATTATTAAATAATTTCAAAACTTAATTATTAAATAATTTCAAAACTTAATTCAATCATTTCTTAAATTAAACAATGTTCTTTCATCAATTACAGTGTTAATATTTTGTTTCAGATTATTAAATATTAACATTTAAATTTCATTAGAATTAAAATTCCAACTTCATTTAAAACCTCATTATTTTATTCAAATAAAATATTTATTTTTATGTTTAAATCAAATTATTTACCCATCGGGTTTTTATTTAATTCTCTATCCTAATTCAAAGTTTTTATTTGGGTATTTATCATTTCAACCCGATTCCATTTCAATTTAAAAATCAAAGCATACCAAAGGAAACTTGTAGTGTGATAATTGGGATGGTGTCAAAGTAAATAAACAAGCAATAGCAAACATCAACAACAATCCAATAGTTTATTTAAAAAATCCCGAAATAATCGTATTAGTTTACATTTGTTATTTATGCAAATTAATATAATTATTTCTAGAATCTACACTATCATTTCATGTAGATTAAAGATTATTACACTGATATTTATACGGTTCTTTATCTGATATCTATTATTCAATTTCATACCACATCAATTTAAACAACATACATTTAAATGGTTCAAGGGCAATTAACCATATTTCTACATGTCAATTTATTTAAACATTTAAAGGGGTCATATTATGCGAATGTCATCTAATCAAATTTAACACATATATCAAATCTAACTATCCTACGTCAAATTCAATTTCAGATTATTTATCACTTACAACATTTACAATTTAACGTCTAATGTCAACATCAAACAATCAATCATTTATCAACCAAACTGGATTATCATTGTATAAATAACAGATAATGGTGCCAGATGTCACAGGTGAACTGATACAGGTAATAACATATATATAACAGTGTAAATAACTAACAGCAGCATATTTCAATTGTCGTTTCAATTAAAATCAAATTTAATAAATAAAAGAACATTAATCGTGAGTGATTGGTCACCTTTCCAGGTTAGAGAGAACAGGAGATGACACATATACACACACTGATACAATCACTGAAACTGAGTTATGAATCCAAGCCCGAATTCGCTGGTCAAAGCTGATAATAAGGGATAGACAAAATCAAATCATAATCGGATTGATGAAGATAGGTGGAGGTAAGTGGTATAAATGACCTTATATGCATGTTATATATAACTATTTATATAAAATCATATTTAAAAATTCAAACACATATCGAATTAAATATATATATATATATATACATATATAGTTCTCGAAATTCATAAATATAAATTAAAACACATATATCAAATCAAAGTATATACATTATATACTTTGAAACAATTACATACATATATATATATATTATTAAACCCGTACCTTTAAAATCATTATTATAAACAAAAACAAACATAAAATAATGCCAGTAAGCCTCATTTCACAACATATGTATATATGGTAGACAAATCTTATATGCACATATAAACAAACTAATAAGCTATATAACAATATCCCAAAACTAATATACTCAGCAAATGGAACTAACAACACACAAAACATTAATACAAAATCTACAATGTACTTATAAAACACATATGACTCATACAGTAACTATTATAAAATTTTAAAATCAATATAATATATATATGCCCATACTTACTTTTAAAATTTAACCTCTGTAACCTACTGACACAAGCAAGATTTGAATATCTGCATATTATAAACAATAGATTGCAAACTTATATTATAGAATAAAACATTGATATGTATATAGTTGCAATTATATAAAATACCTGAAGAAACCCACGTATATAACTCACGCGACTAGTATACATACAAACGTATGTTCATACATATAACAAACAGAAATATATATATATATATATATATATATATATATATATATATATATAAATCAATGTCAAAATGGTAAGGTATAAAACAAAAGAGTTCGCAGATCACATGTAATATATATTACTGAAATCTACAAATAGAATCAACAGACAAAGATACATATATATAAGAATAGAACAACATATATGTTTTACAAAATAAACAGTTTTTAACACATATCTATATACATATCAAACAAAACTTCACTTTTAAATATATAAATACTTACCATAAAGATTTCTAAAATCTGAACATAACCCAAATAAAATTTTTAAAACAAACCCATACAAACTTTATTTCAGATAAATATAAAGTATATAGGTGTAAACAAATTAGTATACAATTCACTATATATATATATATATAAACTTATATAACTCATATAAACTACAGGAAGTAAGTACTGGTATGAACTTATATATGTAGATAAAACTATATATATTTATATAAATAGATAAACTTATCAGCTACACACACATATATATTACCATATCATCATTATAACAAACCTACTGTAACACAGTTTATATAAACTATATATATGCAACATAACTATTCATCTTATATAAACAAGGATTAAAAACTAAATATATATATATATACACTTACTTTCGAGGGAAGGAGAACTACTAGAAGCCGAGACAAGGAAGAAGTTGGTGGAGCATGGTGCTAGGGGAGGTGACCGGATCTCGGCGTGTGGAGTTTGTTAGGTGGTCGGAGGGAACGAGCGGTCTAGGTTGAGGAGAAGAGGCCAAGATGGCTGCTTGGGGTTGGAGGTGCAGCGGTGAGGGCTGTCATGCCATCGCGTGTTGGCCAAAGGGAGGGCAGAGACGAGTGACAGATTTGGATCGTGACCGTGGTGCTTCTCACGTGCGGCCGGACTAGGCTGTTTAGGCCAGCGATATTGCGGAGGGGGAGATGGCTGAGATGGTGTTCAGGTGGTTCAAGGCCGGATGGGTATGATGGCAGATGCGGATAGGTGAACGGCTTTTGAGTTGTCTAGTGGGTACGGTCGGGTGGAGGCTAAGGCGGACGTGAAAAGCTATACTAAGGCCAAAGGTTGGAGAGGTAAAGTAGGGAGGAGGCCGAAGGAAAATTTGATGAGGAGAGGAAATGAAAAGGCTAATCCACGTACAAGAAGTTTAAAATAAAGTAGCCTTTTCTTCAAGTGCCAGCACAAATTTAGATGGAAAAGTGAACACACAAATGAAATAGTGGATCACCAAACATCAAAATTTACGTTCTGAGAATTTTAAATGTTTGTTGATTAACTCAAAGGATATGAAAAGCAATATAAAACCAGTAGACTCAAATAACAAATTGTTACGGATAACCGATTACTAATTTCATGATGTACCGGGGTTTGCAAAACAGAAATGAATATATTGTAGAGATCGGCATGACGAGACGATCAAAAAGATATACAGCTATCAGTGGTACGATTGAATTATAAAAATTCGAATTTTCTACTATCGGGAAATGCAGCAAAAACACAGAAAAATAAGATTGACGGAGCTAAAGAAGTCCGAATTTGGAAAAAAAAATGTCTTGCTTAGAAGATGATTTAAAATTTTTCTATATAAAAATATTTTGGTTCCGAAAACATTTTATTTTCATCAATTCTTAACTGATTAAATAGAAATAGAATTACACAATAAAATAAACTTTCATATTTTCGTATGAAAATTTACCAGTTGCTATGTTTAACTAGACGCATTTCAAATATTAAATTTTTATTTCAAAATTTTATTATTTAAAATTTCACTAAATTTCAATGAATTAAATAAATAAAACGACTAAAATTTACGGGTCGTTACACAATCAACCAATACGCGCCCTTTACGATTGCAGTTGTATAACTTGCCATTCTTAAATGGTAGCTATAGCAGGCATAATATAATGGTACCTATGCTGGCTAAGATTAATATTATACTTTTGAAATGTTTTTTGCACTTTGCACTAATAATAATATCAAAAATGATTTTGTGTATCAAGCATGTTTGACTATCATAAGGAGAAGTCTCCTCCAATTGTGCGCTTGCATTGTGTGTGCGCGCGGAGGCCTTATGGTAGTTTCATTTTCCAAAAAGCATTGCAGATTTCTTTTTATTTCTTTTGTTGTGTGTTTTTTCTCAAATAAAACTATTTTTGTGTGCTCACACCAGTCCCATGACTGACCTGGAGTTCATTGTTCCCTTTCTAAACTCTAGGTGCCCACAAATTTCCACATGGGCAGCCTAGGGTCAGGTTATCAGTTAGTCAGATAATAGATGTGGCTTTTGGCAATCTTCGAGGTATTTGGTTTGGTGATCGCATTGTGCACCGAGTTTGCTTAATTTCAGCATGATGGTAGTTCGAGCTTCTGGTTTGGAGTTTGGTGTTTGGGTATTGAGGATGTTATTTCTGATGTTGTGCCTTTTGTCTTCTGCTGTTGTTTCTTTCCACTGTTGTATTTATCTCTGATATATGTTGATCATTTCGTCTTATCATTGTTGTATCAAATGTTGTGTATCAATAAAACTTCATTTCTGTTTCCGCTGTGTTGTTATCACCTAATGTTGTTATAAGCTCCAGCGAACCAGACTCAACGTTCGAATCTGTGGCATTTGAATACGGGTGATGTATTTGGGTGTCGATTTTCGATGGTCGAGTTAGGGTCGTTATAGTGGTATCAGAGCTAAAGGTTGAGTAAGAACTTTAGCTTTGGAGTATGACACATTAGGTGACTCATTAGAGATAGGGATATAAATGCCTAGAATGAGTATCCCTAGGATATCTTGTCTGTATGCCTCAATAAATTCTCTTCCCATTCACTAATAGTGAGTATGAGCGCAAGAAGAGAATGAGTTAGAGGACAGGAGAGTACCACTACAAATAGTCAATACCCTGTAACAATAAGGAACAATTTTTTTCTATCAATCTCTTCTGATCGTTGTCCAATTTCAATTCTCTGATGCCTTCGTGGCAACTACAAGAAGAAGCTTAGGTGTGGTGGTGGCCACGCGAATCGCTGTAGAAAAGCTTTTCAATTTCTATTTCGTATTCTCTTCATCATTTTCTTATCAATCTTTTCGTTTTAACTTTAATAAATTTGAAATTTTATTTGGAATAAATTGGTTAACAAAATAAAAAACTGAATTGGATTGTATCCTTTAGGGTGCAGATACATTCTATGAATGGTTAGTTATCCTTCGGACTAACCAATGCCCTGCATAATTCATAGATCTAATGATCCGAGTATTTTGTAAAGTATTGAATGAGTTCGTTCTCATAATTGTTGTTGATATTCTGATTTGGTAAGCCAAATGTAGAATAAATATTCAGGTTATCTGGCAAGCCATTTCTCTATCTTTGTGTGTTCATCTATTCTTGTTTGACTCCCTGTCTAGCAAATTTCGGGGACGAAATTTTCTTAAGGGTGAATCTATAACGATCCCGGTTTTGAGTCAAAATTTAAATTGGTAATTAAAAATAAATCTTTGAATTAAATTATGAAATAATTTTGATATTTTTCAAATTAAATAAGATATGCGTTTGTTAATTTATATAAATAGATAGTAATATGAAATTCGAATTTGAATTTTCCAAAATAAATAATATATGTTGTTTATTTATATATAAGTATATAAATTGATTATAAATAGAATTAGTGTTCTTTATATACATAATATGTATAGATTGTAAATAGAATTTTAATTTGAAAACATATATAATATAAATAAATTGGATTTGAAAACATTATAAACTAATAGAATTTTGTTTTCTATTTTATACACACACACATAGTGATTTGAAATTTATATTTAATATAACAAATTTTCAAAAATCTGTTTCAGGATAAAATTCTAATATGTATGTTTATTTATTAAAGTATAATTAGCTTAAAATCATTTTCAAGAATGGATAAAAGCTTTAAATATATATATGTGTGTGTGTGTGTGTGTATGTATGTATGTATGTATGTATACATATCTTTTGAAATTTATAAGATAAATATAATAAGTATGATAACTCAAGTTTAAAATTTGAACAAATAAAGGGATAATATTCTTTTTCTTTAAGATAATACATATATATAGTTCGAAAATATAAGTAATTAATAAATTAATAGGCAAGGGTTTAAAAACATCATTTGTAATTAATTAACATAAGGTGTAACAACCCGCATATTTATCCAATTGTATATTTAAATATTTTATTTAAATATAGCACCGTTCGTCGGATTTTAGTCCGAAAAGCTACTTTTTGCAAACAGTCGAATTAGGACTCGAGACCACTTCCATTGAGTTCAAAATGCCATTTGCGACCTTTTTGAGTATAAACTTCCATATGTTTGGAGTTAGTAGAATTTTGCAACTTTTCACTTAGGGCTTTGGGTTGGGTTTCAGTCCATTATCCCCACTTATTACTCTAGCTCAGTCCACCTCTCCTCTTCACTTCATTCTTATTTTCCTAACACTCAAGTTTCACTGAAAATGGAGAGAGAAATAGGAAATTAAAACTCCAAGCCCTAATCATCTTTGCAAATCAAAGTTCTAACTCCAAATTCAAGGAAGAGCTTTGGTAAGCCATCTCTTCATCTTCTCCAACTCATTCTCTTTTCAATCTCAGAAATTCCTAAACCTAACTTAGGAATAGTTTCTCTTTTAAGTTTAGATTCAAGCTTGTTGGGTTGAAATTGAAGAGTGATTGTCCTTGCCATTGCTCTATAGCTTCTTCTTCATTTTGTGTGGGTTTAAAGGTGAGATTTTTATCTCACGTCTATATCTATATCTATCCTTGTTGTTAGGTATGAATTCCTAACACTTATTTATGTGCATTTGCTTTTGATTTGGATTTCCAATTTTTGGTGTTTTGAAAGCAAATTTTATGAAAATTCTATTATGGATATTTGGACGTTGATATTCGAGGCATATCGAAGAGCCTTTAAAGCTGGGTTGTCGCTTGGCATAAATCCTTAGTCGTTGTTGCTCGTCCGATCGCTTTCGATATTCGTTTTGGCCATTTTTTGGCTTAGTTCATGAAAGGCCTGAGAACAGGTTTTAAACGTCTGAATGCTCCTTTTCAAACGTCTGAATATTATACTGGGAATTTTTGTTCCTCGGCATTCAGACGTCTGAATTTGCTCATGAGCAACCAGAAAGGAAATAGGCTAAAAATGCCTATTTCAGGCGTTTGAAATATAGGGATCGGATGTTTGAATTATGTTCTGGAAAACTTTTATTTTCCAGATTCAGACATGGGAATCCATGATTTCAGACGTCTGAATTTACTGTCTAGGCTATATTTGCCTATTTGCTTGAGAATTCCAATTTTATCGATTCGTGGTTATCCGATTTGTTGATTATCATTTATTATCGACTTTGATGACTTCTTTTATATCAGGATTTTTGGGAATATCCATTTCGATGGATTCGGTAATCGATTTCTTTGGATTTTATTCACGTCTTCGAATGTGAATTTTGATGATTGATCGTTTCTACAATCATTTCTATGATTTGTCACTTTAAAAATATAAAGGTTTCAATACTAGTAGTAAATATCAAAACTCTTTCATCAAAACGATTTCAACACTATTTTATTACAAAGCTCGTTTCTAAAAACCGATTTCTAATCTATTAGTATATACAAACCTTTACCTCACTCATATGAGAAATCTAATTATACGGCTTAGTAAAACAAGTGGTATGAAACATTTGCTTTTACTTCGTCGGTTAATTCTTAGACTTGTTCAATTGAATCTCTTTTGACAATTTCCAAGTGGAGATCTATAATTTTGTTCGTAAATATTTAAGTTCAGCTAGTGGTTAAGGGACATGAAGCTAAGCTCATATATTTACTAACTTAGTGTAATTGACACTTCTTGATGATCGATGATGATCATTTTATGGTTTAGACTAGCATTGTGCGATGTCTCTTTGTCCACGTGGAGGACTGTTCCTCGTTTTTTGAGCTTCGTCTCATTTCTTGCATGGGTCGTACCTATTTAGGTGCGTCGATGTTTGTTTACGCATGGGTCGTATCTATTTAGGTGCGTCGATGTTTGTTTACGCATGGGTCGTGCCTATTTAGGCGCGTCGATGTTTGCTTACGCATGGGTCGTCCCTATTTAGGCGCGTCGATGTTTGCTTACGCATGCGTCGTACCTATTTAGGTGCGTCGATGTTTGCTTACGCATGGGTCGTATCTATTTAGGTGCATCGGTGTTTGTTTACGCATGGGTCGTACCTATTTAGGTGCATCGATGTTTGTTTACGCATGGGTCGTACCTATTTAGGTGCGTCGATGTTTGTTTACGCATGGGTGGTACCTATTTAGGTGCATCGATGTTTGTTTACGCATGGGTCGTACCTATTTAGGTGCGACGATGTTTGCTTACGCATGGGTCGTATCTATTTAGGTGCGTCGGTGTTCGTCTATGCATGAGGCGCATCTATCTAGGTGCGTTGACGTTCGACTTTGCATGGGGTGTATCTTTCTAGGTGCATCGATATTAGACACTACATGGGGCGTATCTTTCTTGGTGCGTCGATGTTTATTTATGCATGGGGCGTATCTATCTAGGTGCGTCGATGTTTGACTGTGCATTGGGCATCTCTATTTAGGTGCATCGATGTTCGGTCTATGGAATAGCGTTCCGCTTGGGATTAGCCATCCTTTACTTGTGATTTTTGGATTTCTAATTGACGATTTCTGGAATTTATGTTTAACCAACTTTTACAATTTGTGTTATGTATGTCATTATTTGTGGCTTGGTGAATTAAATAAAGAATATGACATTCTTTTTGATGCTATGAGATTTTTGAGATATTGTATGACTTTTGTGTATTTTCTAATGTATACTTGTCGTAGTATGACATTTTTGGTTATCATATGCTTTATTATTATATCTCTTCTTATATCTCATTTTATCTGATAATTATACCTAGACTGATCCATTTATTATTTTATTCTTAAATAATACTCGGGTCAGACTGAGATTTTACAGGTGCTTCCTCATGTCCTCTTATCTGGGACTATCATCTGATCTTTTGGCTAACTACTTTAGTTTAGTGGTTTTTTTGTATACATTTGAGATATAGACTCATTGATGTGTATTTATTCTTTTGTCTAGCACTTGTATCTATTCTTTTGTGATATTGTGGATCTTGTTAGACCACTACTCTGATATACACTTTTATGTGTAATATTCATATCTGTTTCCGCCTTTGAGATATGAACTTCTGTGACTGATTTGTGTTATGATATTTCTATATTTTTTCTTAAGATTACATATAGCAACTGTGTAGCAGCCTTGAGTTTGTGTCGGTATGTCGGATTTCCTCTTGTTCTATTTTTATCTGGCATATCGATACTCGCACAAAGCAATTATACAGATGGTCGCTCCTCAATGGCCTTATTCTCCATGCTAGTTGACGGCATTACCCCATAGTGTCCTTGGCTAGTGTGGGTATAGAGGTGAGACGTCACAGCTTGGTATCTGAGCCAAACTTCGGAACGATGTAGAATAATTTAACAAGGATCATCATCCTAAGTCCATCTTAGGAGTCGTGCCTTAGGATTTAATTCGAGTCACAGGACCCATTGTATCCTATTTTCTTTATGATATCTTGTTTTATCGATCATGATTGTTTGATATTCATTTTGTGAATAACATTTTTCTTCTTCTTTCTTTATTTCTTAAAGAAGGGAAATGGTTAGACCAGGCCGTCCCAGTGCCGGTCAATCTAGTGCTACTCCCCAGGATGGAGTATTCATGTCTGCCCAGCAGCTTTTAGATCTTGTGAAGAATGCTCATGCTGCCGGACCCATCCCAGAGCCTACTCATCCTAGATTTGGTTTTGCACGCATGTGCAGAGACAATAACGATTTGGGTGGAAGGCCATTCAGGGGATCCAAGAGTGTTACATAAATTCAAGCTTGGCTCAAATCGTGCAATCGCATATTTTCTCGCATGAACCTTATTGATCTTCATCGTGTCCAAGTGGCTTCTATCATGCTCCAAGAAAGAGCGTTAGATTGGCATTATCTCTTGACTTCGGAGATTATCGAAGTGGAACTTAGTTGGGAGAAATTCCGAGAAAGATTCGAATAAAAGTTCTTGTCGGAAGCTGAAAAAGTGACTTTGGCTCGTCGTTTTATTGACCTTGTTCATGTTGAATCTTATGTGGAAGAATCTGTCGCATCTTTTGAATCTCTTTCTAAATACGGGGTTGAATACATTAATACCGCATTAAAGAAAAATCAAAGGTTTGTCTATGGGTTGAATAAGAACCTTAAAAAGCCTTTACTTCTGAAACTAGAAGTTTCTTTTGATCAGCTTATTGATATCGCTCTTCGACTTGAATAGGCCGATAATGAAAGTGATGTTGAAGTTGTGGGTGCCAAACAGAACTTCAACAATAACATGAAGTGGCCTATCATATTCAAAGGCCCTACTCCCAACAAGAAAGGGAAGCAACAAACTCCAATAGCAAATACTCCTACTTCTAGTCGAGGACAATGCTACAATTGTGGTTCCACGGACCATTATGCTAATAGGTGTCCGAAACCTCTCTTTGGTCGTTATTGCAAAAATTCGGGTCACCATATAACTGCATGTCCCATACTTCAAAGTAGGAAGGAGGGAAAGCTCAATGTAGTGCAAGCCCCTTATGGCACTTCTCGTGGTCAAGGTACTTCTCATTCAATCCTTGATGGCATTTGTTTTGTGATTATCCTATTTGAGTTCTTGTTGATATGGATTCCTCTCATTATTTTTATGTCAAAAGAACTTGTTGATTTCTTCTCTTTAAATATTTTGGGCTTGATGACTTCTTTGAGAATTGCAAATCCGGTTGGAGGACCCGTAACACTCAATTTGCTTTGTTTTAATGTCGAGATTATTTTAAGTGATTTTTTTTTTCTTTCCGAGCCGATTTGCGTGTTATGCGTTACTTAGGCTTCAGAATTGATTTATGGAAGGGATGGCTTAATCATTATAAAGCCATATCCTATGTCTTGAGTGGACTATTCATTTTCGACATTTTCAATCTGTTAAGCAGATTTCTATTTTTCCTTTGTGATCTCGATTCCAATTTGAGGGCATCATTTTTATTCTTTAAGCCCACATGATGAGGAAAGTGTTATTTCCCTCATTCAAATAGTTTGTGAAATTTTCCGGTATTTTTGGGCTTGTCTTAGAATTATCTCCTAAGCAATCTTTTGAGTGGTGTTAAGGTCTTTTCAACTCGACCTTGCCACCGGTTTTCATTTGCTACGAGTCGTGGAAGTTAGCATTCCACTTACCGCATTCCGCACTCGTTAGGATTCATATGAATGACTGATTATGTCATTCAGTTTGTCCAGCTTATTTCATCCATTTTATAAATCGAGTATTCTGATGAGACCATTCTTGTATTTATTGATTTTGGATGAAAATAGCAATTTAAAAATTTTACAAATCTATTTCATAAGATTATTTATAAGTATAGTCGGATTTTGTTCTTAAACGAGCAAAGAATATTCTTAAATCTTTTTAAGAGATATTTTTGTCATATAGAAGATGATTTTGTGATTGTATTGCCCATTTAGTGTTTCAAGAATTCTAGTCGATGCGCTTGATCAATGTTATCGATAGGAATTTCCTAAACGCTTTGATGAGACAATTTGACACGATATATTGACTTGAAAAATGTAAGTTTTTATTACCTAAGGGTAAATTGTAATTTTTGAAAGTTCTATCTTTTCGGGAAAGAAGATTATTTAAAAGAACTCTTTTCCGATACTCTTATTCTTGTGATTCCCGAAGGGAACCAAGGCTTCATCTTTTGTACCAATGCTAGTCGTATTGGTTTGGGTGTCGTTCGCTTGCGAAAGAGAACATTCTGCCACTTGTGCTTCTAAATCATTAAAGCCGATCGAGACTAAGTATGCCACTCATGATCTAGTGCTCGCGGCTGTTGTTTTTGCTTTTAGAGTTTGGCATCATCATTTTTGGGGGAGAAATTTGTTCTCCACTTCGATCATAAATCTTTGAAATATTTATTTTCTCATAAGGAACTTAATGTTGGCTCGAGTTCCTTGAATCTTATGATCTTTATCCTTTATGTACTCTCGGGAAGGGAGAATCGTGTTGCCAATGCACTTAGTCGTAAAGCAACAAGTGGATGTTTCTTTAATGATATCCGAATCAAATGAACTTTTTGCCAAGTTCATCGGACGTTTCGATGTACCTCGATTTATTGAGCTTCATCTCATTTCTTTCATGGACTAGCGTCCGATATTCTTTTATGGTGTTCGGTTCATCGAATGTTTCATTATTGTACTACATAGATGTCCCAGCTTTTTGGTTCATTGGACGTACCGTTTTTATACTACGTCGGTGTTCCGTATTATTTGAGTTTTCGATCATCTGGCGTAACTTTACTGTACTACGTCGTTTAACCTGTTAAATCTTCTGCTATTCATGACATTTTCCACGTCTTTTGTCTATGGAAATGCCTTAGGGATTCCGATTTTATTCTTGAGCCCGGTGTTATTGAAGAAATTGAAGTTTCGCCTATTTAACTTTTGAGCAACATTTTATTCGCATCATTGCTTCGGAGGCTGAGCGCCTTCGAAATAAAGATATTCTTTTTTGGTAAAAGTTCAATGGTTCTCAAATCCTAAGGATTGCTCTTGGGAATCCAGAGAATTCATCGAGCAAACTCGTTCGGGCTTACTCTTTCGTGCTCTTTATAGTGAACTTCTTATTTCAAATTTTCTTTTATGTTGATATGCTTTTATGGTTGTTACTTTTTATTTTCTTCTTAAGTATCGCGAGGACGCAATTTTTTTAAGGAGGGGAGTCTGTAACAATCCGCATATTTATCGAATTGTATATTTAAATATAGCATCGTTCGTCGGATTCTAGTCCGGAAAGCTACTTTTTACAAACAGTCGAATTAGGACTCGAAACCACTTCCACTGAGTTCAAAATGCCATTTGCGACCTTTTTGAGTATAAACTTTGATATGTTGGAGTTAGTAGAATTTTGCTACTTTTCACTTAGGGCTTTGGGTTGGGTTTCAGCCCATTAGCCCCACTTATTACTCTAACTCAGTCCACCTCTCCTCTTCACTTCATTCTTATTTTCCTAACACTCAAGTTTCACTGAAAATGGAGAGAGGAATGGGAAATTAAAACTCCAAGCCCTAATTATCTTTGCAAATCCAATTTCTAACTCCAAATTCAAGGAAGAAGCTTTGGTAAGACTTCTCTTCATCTTCTCCATCTCGTTCACTTTTCAATCTTAGAAATTCCTAAACCTAGCTTAGAAAATGTTACTCTTTTAAGCTTAGATTCAAGCTTGTTGGGTTGGAACTGAAGAGTGATTGTCCTTGCCATTGCTCTATAGCTTCTTCTTCAATTGTTTTGGGTTTAAAGGTGAGATTTTTATCTCACATCTATATTTATATCTATCCTTGCTATTAGGTATGAATTCCTAACATTATTCGTGTGCATTTGCTTTCGATTTGGATTGCTTTGGTGAATATTCAAATTTTTGGTGTTTTGAAAGCAAATTTTATGAAAATCCTATTATGGATACTTGGACGTTGATATTCGAGGCGCATCGAAGAGCCTTTAAGGCTGGGTTGTCGCTTGGCATAAATCCCTAGTTGTTGTTGCTCGTCCGATCGCTTTCGATATTCGTTTTGGCTACTTTTTGGCCTAGGTTCAAGAATGGCCTGAGAAACAGGTTTCGGATGTCTGAATGCTCCTTTTCAGACGTTTGAATATTATACTGGGAATTTTTATTCCGCAGTATTCAGACATCTGAATCAAAATTCCAGACGTCTGAAATTGCTCGTGAGCAACCAGAAAGGAAATAGGCTAAAAATGCCTATTTCAGACGTCTAAAATATAGGGATCAGACGTCTGAATTATGCTCTGGAAAACTTTAATTTTCTAGATCCAAACGTCTGAATCCTTGATTTCAGACGTATGAATCTACTGTCTAGGCTCTAATTGCCTATTTGCTTGAGAATTCCAATTTTATCTCATGATTATCTGATTTGTTGATTATCATTTATTATCGACTTTGATGACTTCTTTTATATCGGGATTTTTAGGAATATCCATTTCGATGGATTCGATAGTCGATTTCTTTCGATTCTATTCACGTCTTCGAATGTGAATTTTGATGATTCATTGTTTCTACAATCATTTCTATGATTTTTCACTTTAAAAATATAAAGGTTTCAATACTAGTAGTAAATATCAAAACTCTTTCATCAAAACGATTTCAACACTATTTCATTACAAAGCTCGTTTCTTAAAACCGATTTCCAATCTATTAGTATATACAAACTTTTACCTCACTCGTATGAGAAATCTAATTAAACGGCTTAGTAATACAAGTGGTATGAAACGCTTGCGCTTACTTCGTCGGTTAATTCTTGGACGTGTTCGATTGAATCTCTTGCGACAATTTTCGAGTGGAGATCTACAATTTATTCATAAATATTTAAGTTAAGCTAGTGGTTATGGGGCATAAGCTAAGCTTATATATTTCCTAGCTTAGTGTAATTGACACTTCTTGATGATCGATGATGATCATTTTATGGTTTAGACTAGCATTGTGCGATGTCTCTTTGTTCGCGTGGAGGACTGTTCCTCCTTTTATTAAGCTTCGTCTCATTTCTTACATGGGTCGTACCTATTTAGGTGCGTCGATGTTTGTTTACGCATGGGTCGTACCTATCTAGGTGCGTCGATGTTTGTTTACGCATGGGTCGTACTTATTTAGGTGCATCGATGTTTGTTTACGCATGGGTCATACCTATTTATGTTCGTCGATGTTTGTTTACGCATGGGTCGCACCTATTTAGGTGTGTCGATGTTTGTTTACGCATGGGTCTTACCTATTTAGGGGCGTCGATGTTTGCTTACGCATGGGTCGTACCTATTTAGGTACGTCGATGATTGCTTGCGCATGGATCGTATCTATTTAAGTGCGTCGATGTTTGCTTACGCATGGGTCGTACCTATTTAGGTGCGTCGATGTTTGTTTACGCATGGGTCGTACCTATTTTGGTGCGTCGATGTTTGTTTACGCATGGGTCGTACCTATTTAAGTGCATCGATGTTTGCTTACGCATGGGTCGTATCTATTTAGGTGCGTCGGTGTTCGTCTATGCATGCGGCATATCTATCTAGGTGCGTCGATGTTCGACTTTGCATGGGGTGTATCTTTCCAGGTGCATCGATGTTAGAAACTACATGGGGCGTATCTTTCTTGGTGCGCCGATGTTTATTTATGCATGGGGCGTATCTATCTAGGTGCGTCGATGTTTGACTGTGCATGGGGCGTCTCTATTTAGGTACGTCAATGTTCGGTCTATGGAATAGCATTCCGCTTAGAATTGGCCATCCTCTTCTTGTGATATCTGGATTTCTAATTGATGATTTCTGGAATTTATGTTTCACCAACTTTTACAATTGGCATTGTTATGTATGTCATTATTTGTGGCTTGGTGAATTAAATAAAGAATATGACATTCTTTTTGATGATATGAGATTCTTGAGATATTGTATGACTTTTGTGGATTTTCTAATGTATACTTGTCGCAGTATGACATTTTTGGTTATCATACGCTTTATTATTATATCTCTTCTTATATCTCATTTTATCTGATAATTATAGCTAGACGGATCCGTTTATTATTTTCTTCTTAAATATTACTCTGGTCAGACTGAGATTTTACAGGTGCTCCTCATGTCTTCTTATCTGGGACTATCATCTGATCTTTTGGCTAACTACTTTAGTTTAGTGGTTTTTGTTGTATACATTTGAGATGTAGACTCATTGATGTACTTATTCTTCTGTCTAGCACTTGTATCTATTCTTTTGTGATATTGTGGATCTTGTTAGACCACTACTCTGATATACAATTTTATGTGTAATATTCATATTTGTTTCCGCCTTTGAGATATGAACTTCTGTGACTGATTTGTGTTATGATATTTCTATATTTATTTCCGAATATTACATATAGCCACTGTGTAGTAGCCTTGAGTTTGTGTCGGTATGTCGGATTTCCTCTTGTTATATTTTTATCTGGCATATCGGTACTCGCACAAAGCAATTATACAGATGGTCACTCCTCAACAGCCTTATTCTCCGTGCTGGTTGACGGCGTTACGGTGTCCTTGGCTAGCGTGGGTATAGAGGTGAGGCGTCAATAAGGATTTAAACATAAATATATGAAAATTTACAAGTGTAAAATAATAATATCATTTGTAAGCCATGTAGTATGAAGATTAACAAGTGTAAACTAAGTAATTTGCAAATAAACAAGTGGCATAGTTTTTGATTTCTTCTAATTTGACTTTGGAAATATATAATAAAGCATTTGTGAGAAACTAGGTTTCTTTCTTTCTCAATTTTCTTCTTTCACAAAAAGCCTGAGATCAAATGAAAATAAAACAAACTAGTGAAATACAAACTAAAATCAGAAAATAAATCAAATAACAGAACTCATCAAACTAGGAACAATTCAAGCAAAATCATCAACAGTCTCAAAGCAAGCAGATCATCTCAATGATCATCTTGAGCAATTCAAAGTTCAAAATCAAATCTGGAAAACAAAAGCAAAGATTTCAAGCAAGCAAACAATCTTTAACAACTTCAACCTGAAGCTAAAATGCAAAATCATCTCCAATTAAATCAAGCAACAAATCAAAGTTTAAATCAAAAACAAATGCCAGCTTTCAAATTAAAAATTTCATTTCTAGGCTTTCCCTGTTTCTCCAATTCCAGGTGAGTAAACCTTTTTGAAATCTTGTTTTTGACTTGTTGTTTGAGATTATACTTGAAGTAAAGTTATAAAGTGTTCAATGTAGACAAATATGTTTGTATATATGGTTGTGGCTATGCATGTCTGGAAACAGACATTGGTATCTCTGTTCTAAGTTTTACAGGCTTCAAACCTGTTTAAAAATAAAATTCTTTTTCTCTCATCCATGTTAGGCTTTAGGATCAAAAGAAACTTGTTTGTATCATCAAGATCTAGGTCCAAAAAATATTTTGAGAAGAATTAGTTTGAGTTTATTTGAGAATTTAAATATACGGTGAAAAACTTCAAATACATGTTAAAATCGACTCTCATAAATGTAGGATTGATTTCACCCTAGAGGGGGAGGGTGAATAGGGTGATACTATCAATTATAAAAATTATTGCAGAAGTCTATAAAATATTTTCAACATAGATATACCAGAATATTAGCATCACAGATAATAGCAGAATAATATATGCAGAAATAGAACAACACAGAATTTACCCAGCTTTGGCAAAACCTTGCCTACGTGCTGCCTCCAAGGTTTCTACTAGAAATTAAGAAGTTAGACGCTTACATAAGTAAACTCGCGACACCCACTATCGACTAGCCTTAATTCTACACGCTCAAAACCCTGCCACAACTCAGCCACTGAGTTGCGAATTCTCGAACTACACCACGTACCTCGTCCCCTAGTCACACGACTAGAAATTACAATGGTTCAAATGACAAATACAAATTTAAAACAACAATATAAAAAAACCAAATTTTAAAGCCCAAATAATAGAAGAAACCAGCCCAAGTAAACTTATCACTAAAAATTGCCAGGCCTTTTTCTCTTTTATTTTTATGGCCTTTACTGTGTAAAAGCGACTGTCTCCTTCCTTTGCTTGCTCGTTCCTCTTTCGATAATTAGGGCTTCGTGATGAAGTCGTCGGCTTTGTCAATTTGATTGATGATGCTTCGATTTCTTTTCTTCGAGTGATTCGTCCATGGCTACTTCAATTTGGTCGAGTTCGATTGTCAAAATGGTATGCAATTTTTCCTTTTTCGATACTGATTCCGCTCGACCTTTTTGATTCGAGTTGAATGATTATGTTTAGTTGCTTGAACTCGAATGTCTTTTACCGATGATGTTTTAGGGCTTATATAGGAATCGAATTCCTTATTTTTCGTTCGTATATGTTTGTTTGAATTCATCAGTTGATTTATCTCAGCCATTGATTTTCATATGGATGTTAGTGATGATTTTTGACTCGTTCCAATTCATATATTTTGTTTGCTTGATTCCCACGGCTTTGAATTGCCTTGCTCACCACGGTTTCGATTTTGCTGGCATTTTGTTGACTTCAATCACTTGATATTGATACTCTAGTTCACTCTATTGACTTCGGCTTTGACTTGACTTTGAATTGCACCTCTTAATTTTTGTTTATGGTTCGTTGGTAATATATTTTGTTTTCTACTTCAACTGACATCACCTGACTTCGGCTTCTCTATTTACTGCCTCTGGTCATTGCATATATTGTTTACATATTGAGTTGTTTCGCTGATGCATCACTTGTTGTTGCCATTCACTTGAATTTAGTTGCATTCGTCTGGTTCGGTCTTGTACCACCTACTGTTCACTTGTACTGTGATGTTGTTTTGTACATTTCTTCACTTTGAGATGTTTATGTATATATATGGTCTACTGTCTTGACTTCACTTGATGTTTGGTTGTATGCATATTTGTACATGTCTCTGGTATAACAGTTTCATTCGAGTCTGTGCATTCTTCTCTGGCATGAATTTGGTTGTATGCATATGCACTGCTTTGTATTTAACATTGCCTGACATATGCATGCTTCGAGGTAGTTTGCATATGCTTTCATGATGCAGTGTCTTCATGCTACATTATATAGTCTTCATTTTTGAACTTCATGTGTAGTTGCTGTCTACATTCATGCCTTGGTTTCACTGCATTGTTCACTTGTATCATTTTGAAATTCCTGATGTACTTTTCGACCTGATGCTTGCGTGCATGTTTACTACTAACATGTACATATATGCACTCTATATATATATCTAGTTTCATTTCTGTAGCATATATTGCTTTGAGTCTTGTATTCAGTTGCATGCTGTTTTGAACTACTGTACTATTTCGTCCAGTAGACTGAGCAGTTGAAGTTTTCTTGTTTGTCTGGTTTGGAGCATTTATGGCCATTTGATTTTTTTAACTTGTCTGGTTGTATTTGAACTGAGTCAGTGTGGCTCATGTATGAATGCATATGTACTGAAAGTCGTAGCCTTGTCTCTTTTAGTCTGGTGTACACGTATATTGTTCGTTATATTCAATCATGTACTTATGCTGTCTGCATATCAACTTGAGTTATTCCTAGTGCAGTGAAACCTTTGGTATTTGTTCGAAATACATGTTTTGTTGTTTTGTGATTAAATTGCACTGGTTTATGTCAGTCTGGTCGACACTTGCTGTTGGTCTTTGAGCCAATTCATGTTTACTCGAGGCTTGCACTTGAATGTGCGGTCTTCATGTTGTATTTGTATCATGTTATATTGAAGTTTTCAGACAGTCTAGGTTCAAGTGCAAAGCATATTGAACTGTTTCGTGTATATATGTATGTTGTTTGTCACTTCATGTTGAAGTCTGGTCGTTTGTGTAGCCTTCTTTAGGTGCTCTGGTCCTTTGATTCATGTGTATAAAATGTGGGTGATTGTTGCAGTTTCATTGTGGATTCACTTTGAACCAATTTCATTTGAACTTTGGTCGAGACTTGATTTATGTTAGCTTGGATTCTTGACCATTTTATTGAACTTGCACCTGTGTTGAATCCAGCTCAAAGCTTGGGTTTGACCTTGTGCTCGTGTCATGACATTTTTTTATTTCACTTGAGTTGAACATGGCTTTTGGCTTGGGTTTGACCTTGTGCTTGCCTGTCCCTGTAATTTCATCAAGTGTATATATCGGTGTGCACGGCCTTGTGGCATATACAATGATATACTGTGCATGTCACAAGTTATTCACGTTTGATGAATTCAAATTTAAATGATGACGAACAACCCAAATAACTGAGGAAAATAATATTTTCAAAATACATTTTATTTTATAGTGCAAAAATATTTTCTTTCCAATTTTACTGCGTCAATATTTATTTTTGCAGATTGCTCAGATGCTAGATTCAATCTGGAATGGAGTTGAAGATCAATACGAGTGAACGAGCGATATGTAGTGAGGACATTTGTAAATGGAAATGTATTGTAATTGCAAATTGTATATATATAGTGAGAGATCAAATTTAAACTATTCAAAATTATAATAAATATTTTTTTGAATAAAATATCTGTTTGAATTTTAATTCTATGTTATTTGCTTTATTCAGCAAATATTTATTTAATTATATGAAAAATAAAATAGTACATTAACAAATACATTTAGATGAATATATATATATATATATATATATATTATAATCATTAAACAAAAATCATATACTCACATATTCAACAATCTCCCTCTTTTGATGATAACAAACATATATTTAAGATTTTGAATTTTATTAAATGTATTTAACCATTGATACAGTCTATTTTCTCGCTCTATTTAAATGCCCCCTCTCTACACAAAGCTCTCCCTTCGTGTTGCATAAAAATATGTAAATGAATAAATGAACCTAGATGCATATGAAATATTTGACTTTTATTTGCGAAAATCTTGACTGTTTCTCCCCTTTTGCTATCAGCAAAGGAGTAGTAGCGTTAGAAAAATATAAATAAAGTGATAGACATTAATATAACATTAATACTCATTCGAGTATAAATATTAAATTTCAATAAAAAATCAAACAAAAATCATAAATACTCTGTTTGATGTATATTCCACTTTAGAATGATATGGATACTATCGTCAAATAAAACCTTATAGTTGTGTCTATTTGTGGTATGCTCATATCGAAAATTTGAATATCTTCTAACCATTCATAGCCGTTAGGACTTTTAAATGAGATTAGTAGCATTACAATTTTTTTATAAAAAAAATGAATTCAAGTATCTTCTAACCATGCATAACCACGAGGAGTTTTAAATGGGATCAGAACCAACTTGTCTATTTAATCAATTAATTTTGATATGCGTTCCATACATGCATAACCGTGAGGACTTTTAAATGAGCATGGAAGCACATAATCAAAAATTCCAAGTAATTCATCCATGCATAACCGTGAGGACTTTTAAATGAGAGTGAATACTTTGAATCTTTTTAAAAAAAGTATAAAATGAAAAACAAATGATTTCCTGTTTAACATACCACATATTGACAAATTATATTGAATTCTTATGAGTGATAGTCCATAGAAATATGATAGAACTAGAGATGGTCATGGAATTTTTAACAACAAAAAGGGTTTATAACTCTTGTTCAAATTTCTAAAGAAATTTACTAAATATACCATCTCAAGTTATAATATATGATTAATATCAACACTCATCACTTTTTCAATCATTATTTATCTTTTTGATAATTAGTAGGGAGTCGGATTAGTTAATGTAATCATTTAAGATCAAATCCGAAAATAATTATAAAATCAAATATTTTAAGATGACTAATCTAAAACAAGGCCAACAAAAAATATTTTCTAGAAGGGTTTTTTTATAAGATAAATATCTGCTGTTTGAAAATTATTTGAAGTGAAAAATATGTAGATATTTTCTTTGAAAAATGATATAGTTACTAAATGTCTCAACATAAATCACATTCCATTAGTAATTTTCTGTCAACTAGATTACCAGTGTAATCTGCAATTGAATTTCTTTTCACTCAAGATTATCATTAATTGAATGCCATAGCCAGACCGTGAAATTTGTTGGTTTATATCAAATACATTACTGTTCGGTGACAGAGAATTTATTCTCTTAGCTTAACACCCTTCTTTGAGACATATGAGCTCAGAGGCTGTGTAGTTGATGGTTACTAGTGATATATTCCTAACTTGGTAATGTGGCATACTAAGTGCTGCTGATTATTTGTTGATTGAATCATGGCTTTTGTGAAAAGCATAGCTTTGTGGACGAGACTTCGTCCGACCTCACACCCCTAAAATGGTCAAAACAGGAAGAATGCGACAAGGTTATGAGGGTCACGCCCTTTATGGTATGTGCATTTCCTTCTGGATAAAAAGTGGTATCATGGAATGGATCCAAGATACTTACCTTATGTTGTTGTTGGAATTTGTTGGTGTTGAGCACTCGGAAAAGGTCGGTCTAGACCGAGGGATGGCATACTCCTGACAGTTAGTTACCTAGTTACACAGGTAAGCCGGCCTTGTGTTGGCAGAGAGCTGGTTAAGTTCTCAGGACGTCCCTCCATATGCGTACCCATTCGGTGAAGGAAGTTCCTTAGCCTTGAACATATGTTGGAAATCCAATCAACCAATACGCGCCTTTTACGATTGTGGTTGTATAACCTGCCATTCTTAAATGGTAGCTATAGCAAGCATAATATAATGGTATCTACGCTGGCAAGATTAATATTATACTTTCGAAATGTTTTCCCCACTATGCACTAATAATAATATCAAAAAGGAATTTATGTATCAAGCATGTTAGACTATCATAAGGAGAAATCTCCTTCAATTATGCGCTTGCATTGTGTGTGTGCGGGGAGGCATTATGGTTGTTTCATTTTCCAAAAAGCATTGTGGATTTCTTTTTATTTCTTTTGTTGTGTGTTTTTGTTCAAATAAAATTGTTTTTGTTTGCTTACACCAGTCCCATGACTGACCTGGAGTTAATTGTTCTCTTTCTAAACTCTAGGTGCCTACAATTTTCCACATGGGCAGCCTAGAGTCGGGTTATCAGTTAGTCAGAAGTAGATGTGGCTTTTGGCAATCTTTGAGGTCCTTGGTTTGGCGATCGCATTGTGCATCGAGTTTGCTTAATTTTAGCATGATGGTAGTTCGAGCAACTGGTTTGGAGTTTGGAGTTTCGGCATTGAAGATATTGTTTCTGCTGCTGTAACTTTTGTCTTCTGCTGCTATTTCTTTTCGCTATTGTATCTATCTATGATATATGTTGATCATTTCGTTTGTATCATTGTTGTATCAAATGTTGTGTATCAATAAAATTTCATTTCTGTTTCCACTGTGTTGTCATCACCTAATGTTGTTATAAGCTCTGGCAAAACAGACTCAATGTTCGAATCTGCGGCATTCGAATATGGGTGATGTATTTGGGTGTCGATTCTCGAAGGTCGAGTCAGGGTCGTTACACTGGCATTGCCTCGCATGCCTTGTCACATGCCTTATCGCACACATTACGAGTTTGATTTGTACTGTACCTATGGAGTGCCCTCTGATATCCCTCCAGTTTATGGAGGAATTACGATACTATATAGACTACAAGAATATATAAAGATGTGTTAATAGGGATATGGGTAATGCCTTAACGCTATTTTAATACTTTACTTTACTGTAGACACTATTATAATAGCGTATTGTACTATGCATGTAGATAGTTTAACTGATCCTTAGGAGAAGGAAATCCTGAACATCTCTTAATTTATTGCACTCATGTTTGACACTGAAAAGGAGTTGTTAAACCCGTAAACATCTCTGAAGCCGTTACACTCGTATTTATTTACTGTTGATTTAACTTACATAAGATCTTTTAGTTCCGACTCCAGTGTTTTGTCTTTTCGTTACGCTCGAGTCTGTCTGAGCTTTTCAGTGTATTGAAGACTTTACTTCCAGAGGACGTAGACGGAGATTTAGTACTATTATTATTATTTATTATATGTATTCCACTGCATCATATTGTTCTGCTGCATTATTTATTTATTTCTATTGTATGCAACTTTAATTTTTATTGTACAAGTGTAATCAAATGTTATGTATACAACAACTTCATAAACTGTTTATTTGATTATTATACTTTGTCATTCCGCTGTGAGATACTATGTTTTGTTTTCTTTCTTTCTCTTCTTTTTCTTGTTCATCCTATAACAATCCTCCCTCTTGAATGGTTTGAGGCTGACATGTGTGGTTTATTGTCGATTTATACCTTCCAGAATGGTGGGTTGTTACGGTTGGTTTTTGAGCTTTGGTTTAGCGATAACCTTAGCTTTGTGGGTTCTATCTAATTAGAAATATGGCAGTAATACCTTAGAATGATTTTTTCTGACTGTATATACATGAGAAAGCGTATTTATTAGTGCTGTAGAGCGTTTTATATTGTGTTAATTTGTTTTGCTTAGTATTTATAAATTCTGGTCGGTAGATAGGACGCTATGACATCGATTGGGATTTCTAAACACTTAATAGGGTAGACTTTTACAATATTTTTTTAAAATATAGGTAAACGAAATAATTTTACCTAGTATTATATTTGTATATAAAAGAACAATTTTTATAAATGATATAATTTTTTGTGATATGTTTGTTTGTTAGAAAGTGAAATTTTAAAAATATTAGTTGCAAAATAAGATTTACAGATAAAGTAAATATAAATTGGAAATTTGAGAACTTAAGTTTCGGGATTTTTGAAATTTGTTTTCAAAAGATTTTGGAATATCATATTAGTATTATTTGGAAGAATGTTAAGATATAAATATTTTCAATGTGATTTGGAAGAGATGTTTTAAGGGAATTTTAAAAGGAAATAAGTTCTACATTCCCTTCTCTTGTCGTTGGAATATAATTTCGGTGAGAGTGCACATATCATCGACGTTCATTTTTGAGTTTTAAAGTGGGAAGACCGCTGCAGTAGTTTTACTGCATATTTTTTTTGATAAACAAATCTTAATTTTAAAATTTCTAAATACGATTTGATATACATAAGGGATAAGAATATATATATTATTTTAAAATGATTTGAAAAGGAACCCGGTATTTAGTTCTTAGGTTTCTGCAAATTTGAAATTTTAATTATTATAATGAATGAATTCTTAACTATTTTAATTGTTGGAAACTTCTAAAATGAAAAAAAGGAAACCAAGAGTTAAGTGATTAACGAAATTGTAAAGAAATGGAAAATTTGAACCTGTAAATTAAAGGACAATGAAAATTTAGAAGATATGAAATATCGAACATTTTGTTAACTAAATGAATAAAATAAACTTGTGTAATATTCAATTACATTCTTGAAACATATATAACTTACCAGAATTATGTAAAAAGTTGTAATGCTAAATAGAAATATGTAATAAGGTATCATACAAGTAAAGCTTAAGTAATGAAATTGTTCAAATAGAATTATTTCTATAAAAAGAATTTTGATGTTACAAAATATTATAAACTTAAGTTAATAATATGAAATGCTACAAATAAAATTTAATAGAAAAGTGAATACTATAAGTAAAAGATTATGAACTTAAGTTAACCCTTGAAGCTATTTATAATTTGATTGAATAGTAATGGTGATTCCTATATTACTTAAATGATTATAACTTCAGAAAATGTGAAATAATTCAGAAATAGATTTAATACTCAATAATACCATCTATAAAAGAAATAATTGTGAAATAGAAATAATCTATTAATGGTGAATTAAATTTGTAAAGAGACTTACATAATATTTTAAGAACTGATTATGGATGATCTAAATAATTGAATGGAAATAACTCGTGTTAGTTGATGAATGTAAATTAATGGAAAAAAGGCATTGTATGAATAAATGAGAAATGAATTTGTAAGTAATGAAGTTAAACTAATAAAATAATCGTTGTATGAATGAATGAAAAAAAGATGAACAGTAAATAATGTGAAAGAAAATTTACAAGAATAAATTTAAATAGTATTTGAAATTCTTGGTTGTTTTGGCTTACGCGATGTTTGAGAATGGATACTTATAACTGTATAAGGATGTATAAATAATCTATCAAGTTATTATCTAAGGTTGTTGAGCGTAAGATATACTTGGTAGTTATTTACCATCATCTTTCGAGGCGAAGTTTCTGAACCTGAACAAACCATCAGTTTTGGTTGCTATGGATGTATGATTGGTTTCTTTGATTGCCTCTGATGATTGTATTGTTTTGTTTGCAAGTGGCTATTGTTATGTTGTGTTGATTTGTTTGTTATTGATTGAAACAACATAAATATTTCTCTTTTATGTAATTATTAACTTCTTTGAATTATATAAGTGAAATATATGTTTATGGAAGCAATAGCTACTGCTTTTAATTTCATAAATAAAGCGTTGTTCATCCGACAAATAGGTACGTTTTTGAATTACGGTCTTCTTGCGATATTTTATTGTTTTTCCCATGGTTTAGGATATTTATTGTTGAAATATGATATATATCTTGTTATTTTTGATATTATTATTTTTTCAGAACTGCCCTTATAAAGGAGACTGCCGAAATTTTTCGTGAATTTAAGACTTAGAAAATTTTGTGAAAGTAAAATATTTTCAAACTTTTATTCAAATTGAATATGAAAGATTTAATTATTTATATATTTAAAATACCTAATTATGTAATATTAAAGTATCATAAGTTGATTATTTGATTAAAAACCTATTAGCTTCTTAATTCCTCCTTTTCCTTTCTTGAGGATGAAAAGTTTTGAACGGGGGAGAGTGTAGTGACCCGTAATTTTCGATAATTAATAATTAATTAAATAAGATTTTGGGATTTAATATTGGAAGAAATAAAAAAGAAATTATGATTTGTTAATGAGAAAATAATTAAAATATAATTTAATAATGTTAACTTAATGTAACTGACAATTATTTTAATGTAATTTCAATCAATTGAGATAATTCTAAGGTTATTGGTTATAAATTGTAAATAAGGAAATAAATTTAATGTTGTATTAAATGGTGAGATTGTATGTAACTAATTGAAATTGAATATGAAATCATCTTTCTCTTCTTCTTCTTTCTCCTTTGATTCTGCCTCTTTTCCTCCTCTTTCTTCCCTATCATCCTCAACATCTGCATCTGTTCTTTCCTCTTCTAATCTTTCTGCATCTACTGCTAATCAATCAAATCCAGTGGTATCTTCCAATAGCAATGATTCTTGTTCTTTGAATTCAAACTGGTCATCTCTTTTCAAATCTTTACCTCGTAATGCAGGGTCGTATAAACCTATACATTTTGATATTTCGCGAGACAAATCTTCTACTGATTTACCAGATCTTGTTAAGGAGGAAGGATTAAAATACTGGAATAATCATTTAGTCGGTTTCTTTCTCGATGGTACGCTTTCTTTCTTGTCTGTTGTGAATTTCCTTAAAAGATATTGGAAACTTAAAGGTGAAGTTGAATTTAAATCAGATGGGTTTAATTTTTACTTCAATTTTTCCAATCAAGAAGATAAGGACCATATTCTTAACTCGGATCCTATCTTTATTAGAGGTAGGATGTTCATAATTACAAAATGGGATCCATCTATTGGTTTATCTCAAGCTCAGGTTAAGAAAGTGCCGGTGTGGATACATTTTCATAGGATTCCAATTATTTTGTGGACGTTAGTTGGTATCAATTGGTTGGCATGTCACATTGGTAAATTAATATGTTTTGATAGTAGCACTGAGAAGTTGCAAAGATTTAAGTATGCAAAAGCATTGGTGGAGATTTCGCCTGATTCTGAATTACCTGACACTATTCATGTTCCACAGCTAGGAAAGAATTGTCCTGATGTTCAATTATCTTATGATTGGAGGCCTAAAATTTGCACTCATTGTAGAATTTTTGGACATGATACTGCAACTTGTGAATTTGCTAATAAGGCCAATGTTACTAATGTTAATATAGTGCATGATTTGGGTGAGAATGAAGTTAGGACTCAAACTGGTCAAGATGTTAATTCTATTGATCAAAGCTGGAAAGTTGTTAATAAAAGAAATAAAGGGGCATGGAAGAGGAAAGACTCGGTGGTTAAGGAAAATATTCAATCAAAAGTTGACTCTATGAGTAGTATGGAAGTTGGCAAGGTAATAGACAATGAAATTCATATTGTAAATAGTTCTTGCCCTTCAGTTACTGCTAACTCATTTTCAGCTTTATCAAACTCTTCTATTGATATGGTCAGGGTTGGTGTATCTGATTCTTTATGTGATGCAAGTCTTTCTATTTCATCTTTATCAGTTGAAAATCCTTCCAATCCTTTATCTGATTCTGTTGCTAAGGTTGTCTCAGCTATTTCTTCTAATATTTGAAATTATGTTTCAACTTCATGTAGTTCTCATTTCAGTTCTAAATCACCATCCATAAATGTTGCTAATTCTTCTCCATATTTGCATTTGTCACCACCTAATAATATTTTACTTCCACCTCCTCCTGGGACAAGTGAGTGTGCAGTTGTTAGGAAGAATACTGGTAGTACTAGTAATGTGGATACTGTTGACCTTAATAAAGGAAAGGAATATAAGCCTCATGAGGTTCAACCTTTATCTTCATCCATAAATAGTTCTCATCCAAGGCATACTAGGAAAAATCCTTCACCATTCTGTAACAACCCGGGATTTGCATTACCAATTAATAAATAAAAGTTAGGATTTTTATTTATTCTTAATGAAGCATAAAAGGATTTGCAATAACAAAATTTATTTGAAAAAGGCTATTTTAATTAAATGGGAAATATGGGATTTTAAAATGAGGATAAAATGTTATTTTGGAGAGTTAAATATTTTAAAAGATATTTTAAACGGGTTTGGGTAAGAAATGAGTTCATAAACATACATGAACACTTAGAACTTTTTTTGGAAACATTGTAATAACCCTCTTCTTATTGGGTTACAAAACTTAACCCAATAACCCACCCTAAACCTCCCCTATATATTATTTCAAACTCTCATAACCTTCTTCATTCAACCCTAATCAAAACCCTAATCATTTCCTATAGCTTCTTAACAAAAATGGCCTCCATCTTCATCTCCTTCAAGTTTTAGCTTACGCAAGTCATTCTAAAGGTAATGCAAATACCCACCTCAAATCCCTCTTTTATAACTTTCTAATTTCTGAAATTAGTTTGTTAACACATATTTTATGTGTTTTTATGATCTTATAGCCTCCTAATCCTCTTTTGCTAACTTGGGTTGATGCTATTATGATCATTGTTGCTTTCTAAGAGAGGTATATTGCTAAAAACTTCTTATAGTATGTGTTTGATCCTCTTTTGATGTCATAAATCAATTAGTAACACATGCTTATTTATGTAACATGTGAATCATAGCTCCTTAATCATCTTTGCACTCAATTTGGGGTTGCACATAAGGTGTTTGTAAAATTGCTTCATAAGGTAATGCTAAGCTTTGACTCTATGTTTCCTTTAATTTAGTATAATAATCATTATATGATGGTTAGTGATTGTTATTAGCAAAAATTTGATGCCAAAAACTTGAAAAAAAACACACCTAAATGTCAAAAAAATGCAAAAATTGTTGGCTGGAATTGTTCTACAGGCTGAAACAGGCCAAAAACCCAAATCTGAGTGCACCAGGCAGGCCTGGGCTGCACCCTGGCTGCTGCACTGGTGCAGTAGGCTAGCCCAGCTGGGCTAGCCAGAGGCAGGCCAGCCCTGGATGGGCTGGCCGCACCCCACACCCCCCAGCCCGCCTGGGCTGGGGGTTTACCCGGCCTCCCCAGCCCGGGCGGGCTGGGGAAGCAGGGACGCGGGCCGAAGCCCGCGTCCCACCCCAGCCCAGGCGGGCTGGGGATTTAATATTTCCCCAGCCCGCCTGGGCTGGGGACAGAAGACGCGGGCTTCGGCCCGCGTCTCAACCCCAGCCCAGGCGGGCTGGGGAATATTGAAATCTTTCCCCAGCCTGCCTGGGCTGGGGAGCAGTGGACGCGGGCCGAAGCCCACGTCCCAGTCCCGGCCCTGGCGGACTGACGCGGGCCGGGCCCGCTTCCACAAAAAAAAAAAAAAAAAAAAAAATTCAAACATTACCTCTGTTTTCATCTTTTGAGCGCCACTTCGCGATGCCGCCACGTTCGCATCGGAAGTCGGAATTCGACGTTTTTCGTCTCGTTGGAAAGGTGGAGTTTCGAACTCCATCCCTAGAAAATTTGGGCAACATTGGAGTTCGTTGGTACTCCGATTTTCGTGCCAAAGTTAGACTCTGCTCGCTGTTGGAAAACAGTGTGAATCTTTTTCTGGGTTCAACTTTGAGACGTCGCTGCCACTTCGTCTCAACTCGAAATCCAGAAATTCTTTTTGCATATTAAAGTAGGGATGTCGGACTACATGCCTACCAGTTTTCATGCCATTTGGACACAGTTTGCTGGTCCAAATAAATTGCCGAACTTGGGTTCGCAACAGTTTTTGAATGGTTTCAAACACTTGGAATATTTTTGATGATTTTCTGGTTTTCGTCGATTTCTTTGAGATCTGTCCCTGGATTTCGTACACGGGCTTTATAAAAAGGATTTAAAAGGATTTTTCACTCCAAAATGACTTTTGAAAATTATTATATAATATTATTTTTAATTATTAAATTAATTACTCCATAATAGGAGACTTTTCAAAAGACCGTTTTAAAGTGATTTCAAAATTAATTAAAATCTGTTTCGCACCATCATTTTCTATAATAAAAATCTCACACTCACTTTTTAGCACGTCGAGCGAATTGGAAAGGTGCTTAAACGGTTAGGAAATCTCCGGCCTATGGAACCGTGTGTATTTTCTTTCCGGTTAATCCCCGACCTATTCGGTTGATCGTTTTGACCTTTGGGTCTAGTTTACCAATGATACGAGGTGGACTTTTTATTGTTTGGATTGTGAGCTTGCTATTGGTTAGTAAACCGTTTAGTGCGAACGTGGGGTATGGGACTCATTGTTAACACTTTACGGGTTCCTCTCCAAGAAGTTAGTGACACATTAGCCTCTGGGCGGCCAGTACTGGACCTCTGGGTCACCACGCCTCTGGGCAACCGTCTCTGGACACCTGCTCTATGGAGCAGTTTATTTTTCGGCGTGCGCCTCTGGGCCTTTATCCTTCTGGGAAGGATCTCGCCGTATCGCGCGTTCCACATCTGTGCGAGTGATCGATCACAATTCTACAGTACTTGGCAACAACGACTCTGGTCGGTGCACATGCAATATTTGTATTATCTGATGATTTTATATCCATTCGAGTATCGCCATTCGGTGTTGGTTCTATGGAACCATACAATGTAAGTGCGATTACCTTGTGGATTCACAGTGTCTCTGGACACTGCTTTTCAGTGTTTGATTTCATTGACTTTTCAGTATATCCCTATTGCTCTTTGGAGCATCGATCTTTGCTTGGGCATTGATTACTGACTCTGGTCACTCTTGGGATTATTGCCTATGGGCAACTTTATATAGCTTTGGCTACGCCGATGATATGAGGCGATTTTAATTATTAAACACTTTGGTGTTTGTATTCTCTTTGGAGATTTTTACTGTTTATTAATGATTAGGGATCGTCATTATATTCATGTAGTCCATATTACTTTTCTCTTTGGAGAAGTACTGTTTTATTTATGTACTGCATTATTATATATCTCAGTTATTACTGATTATTTAGCTAGCCTGACCCGAGTGTTTTCGCTCGGGTCAGACCGAGTTGTTTCAAGTTAGGTCTCTGGACTTGGCTTTCTGTGCTTCCGCTTGTACATTATCTGCTATGCTGATGGATAGCTCTTTTTATTTGTCCACTATTCCGCTACTCTGTTATTTCAGACTCTTATGTATATATTTTTGACTCACATGTGTGAGCGGTGGCTTTGTACCCACCTTTCTGATACTTGGATCTGTACTGATGATGTATTGTACCTATGTTCCGTGACTGTTATGTGACTGTTCTGTGATGATGATGTTATCATTTAGTATTATGTTTGTTCTGAACCTATTTTCCTTAGCCATTGTAATCTCGTTATAAATATCTATTGGATATGTCGAACCACTTAAGAAAAGAATACCACCTATTCGACGTATTCAGTAGTTAGTTATAGCTTGATTACACATGGTCGCTTCCATTATACTCTATTCTCCGTTCTAGTAGACGGTATTACTCTGTAATACTCTTTACTAGAGTAGGTCTCGGAGTGGGGCGTTACACATTGTTTCCTCCTCTTCCTAATAAATGAATAACATTGCTTTTTGGAATATTAGGGGGGCTAACTTACCCTCTAAACAATTAGAAATTAAGAATCTTATTGAAACTAAAAATATTCATTTGATGTGTGTTTCTGAAACTAAGCTTGACATTCACTCAACTATTAAGGCTATTCGTTTGATTGCTCCATCTTGGTTACATGATAATAACTTTGTTGAATCTAATTATGGCAGACTGTTCACTCTTTGGAATCCACATTTTTTTAAACTTTCCAGAATTAGTGCCTTTGATCAATATATCCATTACAATTGCATTCATTTACCTTCCAATACAAACTTCCATCTTACTTCTGTGTATGCTCAAAACTCATCATCTTTAAGACAGGTTTTTTTGGATTATCTTCCATCTTTAAATTCATCTTCTATCCCTTGGCTTATTGGTGGTGATTTTAATTGTATGTTTTCTAGTAATCAAAAAATTGGTGGCTGTCCATTATCTCTTAAGGATATCTCTCCACTAAACAGTGCTTTAATTCAATCAAATCTTATCTCTGTTAAATATTTTGGTTCTGATTTTACTTGGTCTAATTGTAATAGGAGTGGTAATCCAACTTTATGTAAGCTTGATCATATTTTCATAAGTCTTCCTTTTCTTCATCTTTGGTCAAAATCTTTCTATCACATTGTTCAGCCTTCTTTATCTGATCATTGCCCATTAAATTTTCATTGGGGAGTTGATGATCTTTGTGAAGGGAAACACACTTTTTAATTTTTTAATTTTTGGACTAAGCAGGTGGATTTTTATGATATTTTAAAGCAGGTTTGGAGTATGCAATTTGGCAAGGATCCTCTTACAAATATTATTCTCAAGATGAAAGCTCTTAAATTTCAACTAAGGAGTTGGTCTTCAGCAATTTTTGGTAAGGATTCAAAACTCTCTTCTCAGTTTAGGAATCAGCTGACTAGGATACAGGAAGAACTGAGTGCTAGACCATTTGATACTATTTTACTTCATACTGCACTGCAATTAAAGAATTCTCTTGAACAATTTATTCAAAAGGAAGTGTCTTCACTCAAGCAGAAAATTCATTTGAGAATGGAAAAAGAGGCTGATAGGAATACTAAATATTTTCACAATTACCTAAAAGTTAAAAGGAATCGTGAATGCATTTTTCAGATAAAGGATATGTTTGGAAATTTGGTGGAAACTTTGGATGGAATTAATGAAGCTTTTGTGATGTATTTTACATCTATCTTAGCTCCAAACAATTTTTTCGTTCCTGATATAAAACCTCTCTATGATGTTACTCTTCCAACCTTAACTACCTCTCAATCCAATTCTCTGATTTGTGCTATTTCTAATAATGAAATTGAAGCTGCAGTCTTTAGTTTGGATAGTGATAGTTGTGGAGGTCCAGAGGTTTTAATGCACATTTTATTCAACAGAGTTGGAAGATAATTGGGTCTGGCATTATTAAGGATATTCAATATTTTTTCTTAATAACAAACTCCCTGTTGGACTTGCTGCCACTGCTATTGCTCTTATACCCAAGATTGTCAATCCATCTTCTGTTGCTGATTTTAGACCAATTTTGTGTTGTAATATCAATTATAAAATCATTTCAAAGGTTTTAGCTAATAGATTACAATCGGTCTTGCCATCTATCATCTCCAACAATCAAGCTGCTTATATTAATGGTAGATCAATAAGTGATAATATTCTCTTGACCCAAGAATTATTGTATGGTTATGAAAGGAAAAATATTTCACCAAGGTGCATGTTAAAGCTTGACATTAAGAAGGCATTTGACTCTATTTCTTGGAACTCTATTTTAGCAATCATGTCTAGGATGAATTTCCCAAAGCCTTTTCTTGCATGGATTTACACTTGTATATCATCACCTATGTATTCTATTTCAAGAGAGGGTGGGCTGTATGGTTATTTTAAAGGTGTACAAGGTGTTAGGCAAGGTGATCCAATTTCTCCATACTTGTTCATAATAGTTATGGACCTTCTTAATCCTATTTTGATGGATCTTGTTGCTAAAAGAGAATTTCAGCTTCATCCTAAATGTAAAAAACCAGTTATTACTCACCTTCTTTTTGCTGACGATCTTATCATTTTTACAAAGCCTTCTTATCATAATATTCAATGTATTATTTCTTCTCTAGATCTTTTCTATTCGATCACTGGCTTACAGATTAATCTTCATAAATCAAATATCTTGGTTGCTGGTTTGAATTCAATTCAGAAAAAATAATATTATTAAGTGTTCAGGTCTTCAGGAGTTATCCAAAAACTCTTTCTACTTGGGTTTGCCTATCTTTTGCTCTAGAATTACTAAGCAAAATTTCCTACCTCTTTTTGAGAGGATTATTGAAAGGCTTCAGTTATGGCCAGTGGATAAACTGTCACAAGCTGGTAGGCTTACTATCATTCAATCAATTGCAGTGGCTATGACAACTTATTGGGCTAGACATTACATACTTCCTGTTAAGCTAATTAATATGATATCTAGTGCTCTTAATAAATTTCTCTGGCATGGTGACCTTTCTCCAGAAAGCTGATTCCTATTTCTTTTTATAAACTATTTGAATCCAAAAATAAAGGTGGTCTTGGTATTACTAATATTTTTCTATGGAATAAAGCTGCTATATAAGTATATTTTAATAAGATCTTTGAATCTGATAGGAATTTATGGTCACAATGGGTCAATAACAACCTTATTGGTAAAAAGAATTTTTGGACTATGCCCATACTACAAAACTGCAGTTGGAGTTGGAGATGTATTCTCAAGCTTAGGGAGACTTTCATTCCTCTTTTACAATGTAACTATGTTTCCATTAAAGGTTTATCCTTCTGGCATTCACCATGGGCTAAACAAGGGTTGATCTTAAGTTCTGTAGTGGATTATAACTTGAGAAGAAACTCTGGTATTTCTGAACAGGCAACGGTAGAAGAGTTTTTACATGATGATGGTATAGTTTTACCTTATTCTAGTTCCTCTCTTCTTAGGAACTTATGGAATGTTACACTGGCAATCCCATTAAGAATAATGACAGTGTTTTAATTTGGTCTGACAAGGGTAAGTCTCATTCCATTAGACTTGTTTATAATTCTCTCTGTCAAAATGGTTATCATTTTCCCTGGCATTCAAGAATATGGAATATTGGAGGTAGTGCAAAAGAAAATTTATTGTTATGGAAAGTGATGGCTAATGCTTTAAATACCAAGGATAAGCTAAGTAAAATGGGTATTATTTCAGAGGATATATGTGTTTTATGCAAATCAGAAACTGAAACTAATACTCATTTGTTTTCTGAGTGCTCCTTTGTGTATCAGATTTGGTATAGATTACTTTCTAATGGTGGATTTTATAAACCATTACCTGTTAGTTCAGTTGAATGGTTTAATGTGTTCAAAGCTACAAGATGGAAGACTCAAATGACCAGGTTGCTGCTTAAACTTCTAAAGAGATTGATATATGCAGTATGGTCTGAAAGGAATAATAGAGTTTTTGGTATTGGTTGTAAAAATTCAGCACAGCTCTATAATTTGGGTCATGGCAGCATTCTCAGAGATATTAAAGCAGATCATATTTGAAGTTCATGGCAGTATTTTACATGCAGATGGCCTTTCTCTGGATTGTTATGCATAAAGATTCCCAGGACTGTATGCAGTGTTTTATATAGTTTGGTCTTTGTAATGATTTTTGATTGTATTTGTTGCTTTATTATCATTGTACTGGTCAAGATGGTTGTAATTGAGTGAAATTTCGTGGATCTGTAATTGTTCTTGTAATATTACATAAGTCAATAAAATGAGTTCATTCTCTTGCTTTTCAAAAAAAAAAGATTTATAATTATCATTAAAATGCTTAAATGTAACGAATAGTTTATTTATCATATCATTTTTACATGGTAAAATAATTTGGAAATTAATAAAATTTAATGTAAATCAATTATTGCAATTAATATGAATTAAGATGATAACCGTAAATATAAATGTCATAAAATTTAAATTATTATTAATTATATACATAAGGTAATAATTGATTAAATAATAAGAATGAAATCAAAATAAATGAATTTATTGGAATTTTAAAATCATAATTTATGAATTTATTACCATTATAATTGAACGTTATTCTTAGTGTAATATTTAAATCTTAGGTTTAATAAGGAAAATTAATTTTAAAATGATTGTTAAATTTCTCTATAATCAAGAATCATAAAATGGTTTACCTGTAAATTTGAATTTAAAACTGATTAAACCAATTTAAAAATACTTTATTTAATTAACGTAAAGATTTTCCATTTTGTCTACTATCACGGTTTTGACAAAACTTATTTTATTGGATCCATAACAGTGAATAATTATAGGATTTCAAGTTTAATAGCGATCGGACTTGTCATTTGGTCATGCAAGCTTGAAACACATAGAAACCAATTTAATGAATTCAATTAAACTAAGCCGATTTTAAAAGCTAACTTCTGTAGACAATGGAATTAGGGCTGGAAACTAGTTCCTTTGAGTTTAAAGGTATTAAAACCTATATTTCGATATATTAGATGACCCATTTTCATTTCAGGAACAAAACAGGTTTTTCGGGTCGTAGTTGTTGTTTCGATCCAACCCTGCCTATAAATAGGCTGTTATAAACCCTAGATGTTTCTCATTTCATTGTTGATTTAACTTACATAAGATCTTTTAGTTCTGACTTGCTTTTTTTGTTATTTATTTACGCTCGGGTCTGTTTGTGCTTTTTAGTGTGTTGAAGACTTTACTTATAGAGGACGAAGATGAAGATTTATTACTACTATTATTTATTACATGTATCTGCACCAGTTGTTTCGTTGCACTGTTTGTTTATTTCTGTTGTATATAACTCTGATCTGTATTGTAAAAGTGTAATCAAATGTTATGTGTAAAACAACTTCATGAACTGTTTATTTGATTATTATATTTTGTCATTCCGCTATGAGATTCTGCATTTTGTTTTTCTTTCTCTTCTTTTCCTTATTTACCCCATAACAGTCCTCCCTTTTGAATGGTTTGAGTCTAACATGTATGGTTTATTGTCGATTTAAACCGTCCAAAAAGGTGGTTCGTTACATAATACATTAACGGTATTCAAATGCCGAGCATCCAAGTGCCGAAAAGGCACGTTGTTAGGGTAAAAAGGAAAAAAGAAAAAGGAAAATAGAATCTCACAACGGAACTACAAAATATAATGCAACAAGGATAATAAAAGTAGTCACTTTAAAATACAAGGTATATCAGAGTTAAAAGCAAAACTCATCGGCTTGGATAGTTTTAACTTCCTGACCTTACAATTTTTGATGGGTATATATAATAATACTGTAAAAAATAAAAGTACTACGACATGTGAACATCCAGCTCTTCTCTATGAGCTTTATGTCCCACCAACGACAATCTAGAAATATACTCGATCAGACCCGAGCATTATAATAAAATAACACCCAGATCGGTTTGGAAAATCAACGTGAGCGAACATAAGAAATATGGTGAAAATACAATAATTCTGTAAGATCACATCGCTAAATAAGGAATGGATTTTTCCTCATAAGAATAACATTCATACATGAAAGAATGGAAACAAATTAGAATAAAACACAAATTTAAAAGAATTGGCATAAATAAGATCAAAATCCAAACTTAAAGAACGGGTATAATTAATTAAACATCAAGAACAATGTATGACACTTCCCAATGCAATTAAGAAAGAATCCATTCAAAGTTTTGAATCAAAAACAAGGAAATGGAGATTTTTCAACAATGACTAAGAGGGTGCACCCTCCTTATCGAAAATATATATCTAGAAATTATACTTGAGAACTACGTTGGCTCTCGAAAAATATACAAGTCGAACCCCGCCAACGTTACCGAGAGTACGTGTATTCACATCTCCGTGCACATACAATCGAATCTAATCTAGAGTAGATTTGAAGATACCATAACAGAAGCAACCCCACATAGCTTGATGTCCACTCGCGCTTTGGTTTTAGTCATTTTCGAAAAGGATATCAACGCTCAAATGAGCAACAAATCATCTATCTCAAACTAGTACTACCTCGGGGAAAACAATTAAGCCAAACAAATAACGGCAGTGTTGCTTCCCACCTTATCACGACAACATTCTTAGCTTTAAGAACATCAAGAGTTTCCTCAATGAACAACAAATTGTCTTAGATTGATGAACACAAAGAAAATAGCTCAATAAATCAATTATCGGGAATAACAAAATGGTCGTATATGAAAAATCTCTTAAAACATTTAACTAACTCTTATCCTTGATTGTCACATTTGTAAAACACTTAGAAACAATCTTTAAAATATTATTTCTAAAGAGCTAATTATGTTTCTAAGTATATTAAAAAGAAGGGTAAAAAACCAAATGTCACTAAAACATTGTTTAGTATAAACCCAAAACAATTTGCATTTAGGTTTATTTTTTAAACATCCCTTTTTTAAAGATGACTTTATTTATAAACTATCATTTATAACATTAAAACAACACTTATTATCCCGAAAGATAAAACATCAATTTCAAATACTCTTATAAATTCAAAACAATGTTAATCTTCCTGAAAGATAATTGATATAACTCTTTTATAAATTTAAAAACCACATTAATTATCCCAAAATAACTTAAATCAAATTTATAATATTTTTATAATTTTAAAATAATATTAATAATCTCGAAAGACAATTAACCAAATTTAAAATCTTTTTTTAAATTTAAAAGAACATTAATATCTCAAAAGATAATTAATCAAATTTATAATCTATTTTATAAATTTAAAATAACTTTAATCATATCGAAAGATAATTAATAAAATTTATAATTTTTTTATAATTTTAAATATATTAATTATCCTAAAAGATATTTAATCAAATTTATAACTCCTTTTATAAATTTCAAACAACACTTATACTTTATTTTAAAATTCTAAAAAATACTTACAAATATAGTTAAACAACTTTCAAAGTGAAAAATACGATCAACCATTTATTTTATAAAAATACACGCATGAGTTTAACACAAATAGAGGTTTAAGGAGATGATATTTCGTAAGTGATGGTATAGTGATAATAGCTATAATGACACTTACATAGATCAAATAGTATGTCATAAATATTCAACCAAATGTCAATATAAGAGACATAAGAATATAAGTAAGATGCATATAACAGTAAATTAATAATGATGAGAAATCTCCTTAGGGTCTCTCTGCAAAAATCATACATATGTATGTGTAATTCGAAGTGTTCCGTAGTGACCTATTCGCGATGTATGCACCTAGGCTTCCTCTTGCTTTTGTTTCCTGCAACACAATGGTTATTTATGTCATTTTCTTCCAAGCAAGAATCAAATCCAAACAAACAATAATACATAAATTATCATCCAAGTATTCAACAATATTCTACAGCAATACAGACATCATATAGTTTATTTAGATGTGAGTAAACTAACCAAAATTGCAATGGATTTTTCACATTCTTGTTTGATTTAAATTCGATTTTAGCTCAGTATCCTACTAACTCCAAATTCGATAAATCCGACTCCAATGCATGGATTACGCATCTGCAAGCATAATTCAAAAAACCGCATCTCGATTGGGCCTCGTATGAGAAAGATATTCATTTTATAAGTTTTGGGATTAAATTAAAATAATTAATTTAATAAAAATGGCCGCTGCTCAAAATTCTCCCGCCCTTGTCCCATCCCCTAATTTCATCGCCTCTGCCAACCCATCCCTTCCAAGTACAAACCTCCTTACTCTGCCACCATCTCTTCCTCCTGACCCTCCACCCCAAGCCTCTCCCATTCCTCTTTGTTTTTCCCAACCCACCCCTGTTACCTTACCCACTGCTCCTCCCTCCTCTGTGCTGCCCTCCTCCTCCTCCCTTCCTCCCCTCCTTCCAAATCCTCCTCCTAAGGATCTATCCTGGACTTCTCTATTCAAAAATCTCCCTCGAAATGCAGGTCAATACAAACCGATCTGCCTTGATCTCTCCTTTGATGGTGAGGTGATGCTTCCTCCCGCCTCTGTTATCTCTGCTGGAACAGAAGTATGGGGTGACTTCTTAGTAGGTTTCTTCCTTGACAAGCCATTATCTTACTCAACTGTCATTAGTCACTTGAAGAAAATATGGAAGCTCCATGGCAATGTAAAGGTTAGATCTGATGGTTCGATCTTTCTCTTCCTTCTTTCTGATAAAGAGGATAAAAACAAAATTATCAGGAGTGATCCCATTCTGATGAAAAACAAGCTTTTTATCATCAAAGAATGGGATCCCACCATCAGTAATGTTTGTGGCTCCATTAAAGCTGTAACAGTATGGGTCCGGTTATCGAATATCCCACTCTTTGCCTGGTCTCCTCTAGGAGTTAACTGGTTGTCATCCAGATTGGGAAAGTTGATATGTATAGATGAGATGACCGAAAAGCTAGAAAGAATTAGTTATGCAAAATGTTTAATAGAAATTTCACCTCTCGGTAAACTTGTTGAGTCATTCTGTGTTCAGCTCCCAGATGGTTCCTCTCAGTTTATTAATGTTGAATACTTATGGAAGCCTGATATATATGTAAATTGTAAAGTCTTTAGTCACAAGAGTGTTAACTGTCAACTTGAAAAGGTAACTGATGGAAAAAATATAAGTGAAAAAGCAAAGAATTCAAGTGGAGCTATCCTGGATCTCTGTCATAAGGTAAAACCTAGCAAAGTTCAATTCGCCTCTTTTGCTAACAAAAAAATATGGTAAAAAGTTTTTACTAAAAAGAGAACCAATTACTTTGAAGAAAGAAAAGAAGGAAAAGATATAAATGATGGTGCACAAGAAATCTCTGCAGTTGTGCAACTGCCCATGCATGCCTCTACTTGCATTTCTCAAGATGCCAATTTACACTTGAAAAACAACTTTGAAGTATTGCAAAACAATGAAGTAGCATCAGAGAAGGCTGCTGAAAAGAATACCCTGATCCAACCCTGTTCTCATTCCAACAATGAAAGTATTGACTTAATGCACTGTATTTCTCATGAATATGCATTGCCCAATACTACTGCTGAAACTGAAGCTGTGAACTTGATTCTTCCAACCAATGATGATCAACCTCCTTGCATGAACGAAAATATAATACAAGCAAACAATTCATCAGATGCTACTGAAACAACTTATTTCTCAACACTGATCCAAAACCCTCCCCATCTTTTCTTTCAAACACACCCCCTCAACTTCATCCCCCTGGATCACCATCTCTTCCCATCACTCAAACTTCTCCCCTGTCACTTGACATCTTACCCACCAATCCACCTCCAAACTCCTCTCTTTCTTCAAATAACCCCAACCTCTTGCACATAGGTCCTCACTCCATTTTTTACCTCAACCCATGCTCTACTATCCATGCTACTTCTCATCCTCCTGTTGATCCTCTCCCATCTCCCTCACCACCTCTGCCTATGCTACCGCAAACCCACCCCTCCATCATAAAAATATCAAATAAAAAAAACATTCCTAAATCTATTGAAACCTCCTCTGAACTAAACTCCCACATGTTAACTTCCTCAAAAAAAACAAAAACTTCTGCTTGGTTAACCCTGCTCCAATAGATTCTGATGAAGACACTGACTACTCCGTTTCTGTCATCCTTGAAACAACTCCAAGAACCTCTCATAGAGGTAAGAGAAACTTGAAAAAAAAATACAAAGGTATACCCAATGATACACAATGTTGGAGCATGGAACATAAGAGGTGCTCACATGGTATCTAAAATTGAGCTAGCTAAATCTATTATTCATGAACACAAACTCTCCATTCTCTCAATCTCTGAAACCAAGCTTAACCCTTCTCAGTCATTGAAAGCTTGCAAAAATATCAATACCTCTTGGCAATACATCACCAATCACACTAATGCTCCATATGGGAGACTCCTTGTGCTATATGATCCATCCATATACAACATTCAGCCTATCCTTTCTGATAGGCAGTTTATACATACCCATGTCAAACACATCCCCTCCTCCTCTTCTATATACTTCACATTCATCTAAGCAGATAACTCCACCTCTAAGAGGCAATCCCTACATGACTATATTCCCCACTTAAGACAGAACTCCCATCCCTGGATTCTTATAGGTGATTTCAACTGCTGCTTCCAATCTTCCCACAAACATGGTGGTAATCCTCTTCTCTCTAGAGATCTATCCCCTCTCAATGAAACCATACATAATGTTGCCCTGATTGATATTCCTACCACTGGCTCTCCTTTTACTTGGTCCAACAAAAGCCATTGTGGGCAAAGAGTCCTCACTAAAATTGATCATGGTTTTATCATCCAAAAAACCTTAGGCTTATGGCCCACCATACAAATTCAAATTCCTGTGCCCCTTCTTTCTGACCACTGCCCACTTATCCTGTCTTTTGGTGTTGCTGCCATTAAGAAACATACAAATTTTAAATTTTTTGATGCTTGGATACATAACAATGATTTCTTGCAGGTGGTATCTCAGGCTTGGAACATGCACACTTTTGGTAACCCCATGTTGAAGTGGCAAAGAAAGCTAAAGAACACTAAAAATGCTTTAAGGACTTGGTCTGGGTCAATCTATGGAGATGGTAAGAAATTATCAACTGATATAAAACATAAACTTGAATAGGTTCATGCCCTTCTCATGCGCAACTGTGATGACATAACTCACATCCAGCTTGAACATGACCTGTCCAACCAGCTTGTTTCTGCCTTATCTGATGAAGCTGGTATGGCAAGACAAAAATACAGGGAGAACTGGACTATGAATGGAGATAGAAATACCAAGCACTACCATGCATCTCTTAAGATAAAGCAAACCAGAGCCTACATTCATCAAATTGATGACTTACAAGATAACATTCACACTACTTCCGACAGTGTTGATTTTGCATTTCTTAACTACTTCTCCACCCTGCTTGGATCCCCCAGTTCCCCTCCTGATTTCTCCTTCCTTGATGATCTTGCTCTCCCCTTCCTATCTCCTGAAATGCAGACCTCTTTAACTTCTCCCATAACTGATGAGGACAACAAAAACTCAATCTTTTCCATGACAAAAACTGCTACTGGTGGTCCTGATGGTTTCAATGCGGTGTTTTATGTAACATGTTGGTACATTGTTGCTCCTGATGTTCTTAAAGTTGTTCACAACTTCTTCAATAAATCTAGAATGCTCAGCTCTATTAACTGCACCAATCTTGCCTTAATTCCTAAGAATGACAATCCTTCCAGTGTTTCACACTTTAGGCCAATAGCTTGTTGCAATGTTATATACAAAAGCATTTCTAGAATCCTTGCTTCTAGACTAAAAGAAGTTCTCTCACACATCATATCTTCTAATCAGGCTTCCTTTCTTCCTAAGAGATCTATACTTGATAATGTTCTTCTCACTAATGAGCTTCTCAATGGTTACTCTTCCCCTAAAATTTCCAAAAGAGCCATACTTAAAATTGATATTCGAAAATCTTTTGACACTGTCAACTGGGTAGCTCTTATGCACACCCTCAAAAAGATGAAATTTGCTCCAAGCTTTTGTAGATGGATATTCCAATGCATATCCACTATCAGGTACTCTTTGGTATACAATGCCCACTCTATTGGTTTCTTTAAAGGCACTTCTGGCCTCTGGCAAGGAGACCCTATCTCACCATACCTCTTCATCATCCTTATTGAAACTCTTACCCTTGCCTTCCAAAAACAAGTTGTGCTTAAAAAATTTATTCCTCACCCTAAGTGTTCTTCTCCTATGATCACTTCCCTGGCCTTCGCTGATGACATAATAATTTTCACAAAGCCTACCCCTCAGTTCAACTATCTGGTATCCCTATGAATGCTACTGCAGTGTCTTATATCAGGAACGGTCTTATTTCTCTGCCCTCTTCAAGCTATCAAAACATCAGCAGACAATGGTCTCCTTTTAACTTATCTTCCTATATCCATGTTACTCGCGATGAATATACTTGGTCTGATAATATTAAGGAGCACTCTATAGCCTCATTATACAATTTCCTTACTGCTCCTGTAACGTGTGATAGATTCGTATGGAATAAAAGAATTTGGATAGCACATAACTGTGAAAAGCTCAACTTCATACTGTGGAAAACCCTAAAAAACGCCCTGCACACCAAAGCTAATATGAGGAGGAAAGGAATAAATGTTGACTCATCGTGCTGCTTTTTTCATACTGCTATTGAAGACAATATCCATCTCTTCTTTAATTGTCCATTCATCAACTTTATTTGGACTAAAATTAAGGGGCGTGGTGGATATATGCAACCTGTGTTACCCAGTCAAATTGAATGGTTAAACATTCTCAAGGCTACTAAGCGGAAAACTGCCTCCATCTCTGAATTGTTGATCTACTTAAAGGTGACCGTTATGCCGATATGGAAGGAAAGAAATGAAATCATATTCAATAACAAGCAGCTTCACAGAATGGAATTGTTCCACTGCATCAGAAGAGAAATAAAACCAGTTATGACTCTATCCACCTACCACTTTGACCCTGTTGTGGTTGACTTGTGGTCTTGAGCTCTCTTGGCTTCTTGTTTTTTTTCTGTTCTTCTTTCCTTTTCTTTTCTTTTGTGTTCTTTTTCCTTTATCCTAGTTGTCTCTGTTATTTTCTTTTATGATTGTAAGAATCCTTCTTATTGATTATAAACATATGGTAGGGGCCATTTAACCCCGCTGGTTTTGCCAAAAAAATAAAACAATTAATTCAATTAATTAAGTAATTAACTTTAATTACCCATAAACACTTTCTTCCCCAAAAATAAAATCATGTATGTATACGTACATGATCAAGAATCAAAAATATGACTCTCTCTCCTCTCAAAATCCACCTACACCCTACGATTTGACAAGCCGCCAATTGTACCACGCTTCACTTCGCAAATGCTCCATGACCAACCCAAATATGAGAAGCTCAATCAACCTAAGATGAGACCGACCTACACCCATCGTGTTCAATAGTAAAAATATCGCATTCCTCCATGTTGAACCGAGCTCCACCAAACCTGGCCCATATATGCTACTTCACACAAGCAACTCAACCGCACCCTCTGATCGCCAATCGACAACCATAACTCCTCCACCCCTAAACCCTAGGCACGAGCAAAAAATGTTAATCAATTCTAACCATCACCGTAGCCAACGACCTCGACATATAGATTTGAAGCTTACGAACACAAGATTACCGTGGAAGAAATGACATAATTTATTATTGCCTAAATCTTTTGATTTAGAATTTAAAAGAGGAGGCTTATGTTTTTCTTTTTACAGTAATTGAAAATGAGGGGAGAGAGAAAGCAGGAAAAGAAAAGTAAGAGAGGGAAAGTCAAGCATATGGAATTTTCTAAGGGTAGAGGTGAGTTTATTATGCAATTCCCGACATCTCGCTACAGAGCATTTCGTTCGTGCAGAACCGTGAGCGATAAAACAATTATACGACCACACACAAAAATATGATACGATCTTCAAACAATAATAAAATATACCGGTTATCTCATTCTGTGAAATTTCAAAAATACCATCATTTGCCTAAAAATACGTCAAAAGATCATTTAAATATTTTTCAAATTAAAATTATGGAAAAATCTGATATATTCATTTAAAAATACGTCTTTAAAAATTAAGTCGTTCTGGTAAAAATTGACTATTTTAGTATTTGTTCGAACTATTTATTATTGTAATTAAATTTACAAAATGAGTTCACTATTATTATCAATTGATTAAAAGGACTTAAATAAGGTTATTAAATCCATTTAATTAATATTTAATTCGAAAATTCGAAAATTTAAATAATCTCGATATTTTAATATAAGCTATTTATATTTTAAATTTAAAAAGGATTTAAAACTTAAATAAATGATTTATATATAATAAATAATAATGGAGAAAACATTTATTCTTATAGTTAATAATTTAAAAAGTATAAATTTGGATTTTAGAACAAATCAACAAAATTTAAGTTTTGTTAAAAATAAATAAAGGCTTAAAAAATGGGTTTAAACATTTATTTGGTAAGTTAAATCTTATTTAAAACATCTAATAAAGATAATAAAATTATACTAAAAGATTTAAAAATATGTTAATAATCGTTTTACAAAAATGACCAAATTTTGTCACATTTTGTCAGTGTAACATCTCGCCTTTTCGCACACTTTAAACCGACACACGTGCCAATTAAAAGCATACGCAAGGGCGGATTGTTATGGGGTAAATAAGAAAAACAGAGAAGAAATAAAACAAAATAGAATCTCACAGCAGAAGGATAAAATATAATAATAAATATACAGTTCATAAACGGTTACAAAACAGTTAATTCTTCTTTATACAATAAATATCAGAGTTACACATACCAATACAAACAATGCAGCGGAATAGAAAGAGTGTGGTGCATACTATAAATAATAATAATATGGATTCTTCGTCTTCGTCCTCCAAAGCTAAAGTCTTCGATCCTGAAACGCTCGGACTGACCCGAGCGAATTTGAAAAGACAAAAACACTCGAGTCAGAACTAAAAGATCTTATGTGAGTTATATTAACAGAAATAAATATGAGTACAGTAACTCAAGAGATGTTCGGGATTTACATCTCCTAAGGATCCGTTAAACTATTTACTATGTAGTATATTGCGCTATTATAATAGTGTCTATTTATAAAATAAACTTACTTTTAAATAGCGTTAAGGCTTTACATTTTCCACCTTAACACGTAAAATGCCAATAGTCTATACAGTACCGTAATACCTCCTGATCGGGACCAGAGGATACTCCATAGGTACGACACAAATAGAAACTCGTAGTAAAGGCTCGGTATGGTAGGTGACACGGCACAACTAGGCAATGCCAGGGTAGATATACCAATTGCTATCCAGGCTGGTGGAAACGCGTAGCCGCAGTTACCGCCTACCTCGGACTAACTCCCCAAAATCAAAATATAGAAGTGGCCACTGAATCAATCCAAGTCAAAGTATAATATCGAAGAGGAGGGTCCGATCAGAGGAATGACCTCATTGGCCTGAGAATCGCTCCTGTTTTAGCCACCTTATGCCAACTCACGGGAGTCGGGTCCACGTATTTACCTTACAGGAAACGTCGCCACCACCTACTTCATTCTGGAATCTCCACCGCGTACACGGTTAGTCAAAGTGGTTTTCGGTATCGACAGAGAGTATGTCCATATCCGATCCCGGTCTCTTTGCCAACCCATCGTTATTATAACACCGCGGTCATTTAAAAATAGTTTATACTTTAAAACCAGAATATACATTTCCATTTTAAAATTATGAATACGATATCATTTTAAAACCCAAAACAACATGATATCATTTATCCCAATTATAAATCTTTTCCAAAAATCATAATGCTTTAAAATTTATAACGTCTGAAAGCCAAATATCCTTTCAAAGCATAATATTTCGAAATTCATAATTTAAAACCATAACTTCTAGAACTTGAATGGTTTGGATATTCAACGGTATATAAATTAAATGGTTTAACTTTACTGTTACTTTGTAAAGAAAATAGTTCTCATGGCTTTACAAATACATTTCTTTATTAAAGTCTAAACCAAAATTTGTATTATCTCTCTCAAGTTCCAAAACCACTTCAATTTATTTATATATATAAGTATATTCATTTTGAGTAACAATATTTCAAACTAAAATTGGATTTTATTCTTTCAACAGATCAATTGTTCTATTAATTAGTCTTGAATATTCACATAAAATCTATAAATAATAAGACTTCAATTTCTAGTAATAAAATATATATATTTTCCCAATTCAAATTATACTAGAATATTCATTTCAATTTATTTTGGAAAAAATCCAATTATAAATATCATATCTTAAAATTTCCAAACTTAACATTTAAACATATGATATAAATTATCAAACTCCATTTTCTTAATTTTTTTTCATTTTTAATAAAGAGATTTATACACCTTTAAATTTCAAAATTTTCAACTTCATATGTATATATATGGAAGAATAATATTTATACAATATAAAATTTAAGATTATTATAAACCATATTCCATCCAAACCATAGAAATCACATTAAAATAGTTATATATAGACCGTGGTGCCTGTATATAATTTTCTATCCTATGGTCAAGTGATACGGATATTTATCATTTTAATCCGCAATTTAAAAGATATAAAATTTTGCGGTTGTATATCATTTCAAACCACAATCCCGAATGAAAGGAAATATGCACGATAATTTGCAATTTAATGATATACAATAAAACATCCATCAACATCACCCATCATCCAAATCACAATCATCAGTCAATATCAATCAATAACAATATTATTTTTGGTACTACATAACAGGTAATACTGGCAATTTTATTCAAATTAAATTTAACAGCTATTAATCTACAGTCTATATTCAGTAATAAATTATATAACTGTTAACTAGCAGTTCATATACAAACAAATAAATTTTAACTGTAAATTTATACGCAATAAATTAATTAAATTAACAGTTAAATTTAATAAATGCAATTCAACAGATATGAATAAAATAAACATGCCAAATACTCATAAATAAATTTCTATTCATTTCTAAAATTAATTTAACAAACATAAAAGCTTCTAGTAGTTGTGAGTAGGTTAAAACACTCACCTTTGGAATTTAAATCGAATTTAAACCCGATTTAAACCCAAAAATTCGCCCGTCTTAGAATTCGTCCAAACCAGCGTCATCAGATCCGGATTTTAAATACGAACCTAACAAAAGAAATTTCGTTTGAAACGGATGTCGTACGTAAAAGTTATAGCCAAATTTGTATTTGAAATCGAAAGTAAAATTAAAACAAAACAAAACTCACTCACACCACTATCATAGCCACGTCAGCATATTATTTCATACGCAACAGTCTGCATGACATGATACCGCTGCCTTCCCCCAGTCATAAACGCACGCACAATAGGGATGAAACCCTAGCCTCTTCACGAACGCGCGCCGCCTCGCCCATAGGCCATCGGTCACCCAGCGCGACCTCCAGATGGCCGCGACCCACGTCCAGCCTTCCAGCACGCAAATATCAAGCTCGAAACTGGTTGATGCTTGCCTACAAATTCAGCCGCCCCAAGACTTTAGGAACCCTAGTCGAATACCGACGCCAATCCAACCATCAAAACACAAAACGAACACCGCTGATGCGATCCCCATCGTCCACTCTACAAAACCCAGAAACGGTTTCTCCATCCAACGAAGTTTGTTACGGCGCTGGTGAATGGCCACGAACTGTTTGAATTTATTCTGGGCAAACTATAAGTCCATTCGAAAAATGAATTTCACCATGAAATTACGTTTTCCGAGAACATTGACATATATTTTTGTGGAATTTTTCTGGAGAGTTTGAATTTTCATTGAAATTTGAATTGGAGTAGATCTAGGTTTTGCAACCATTGAGGAGGAGAAAGAAATGAAGAAATGAACATACAGCAAATGACAATAGGATGGAGCTAGGGTTTATAACTGTATATTTATAGGTAGGGTTGAGTTAGAGTAGATAGACTAGAAGGATGAACGTACGCAACAAACTATGGCCCAAAAAGACCGTTTAGCCTCCGGAACAAAATTTATTAAACCCATATATCCAAATAGGTATTTTAAAATATTCTCAACGCGATGGAAAAAGTTTCACGTCCAAATTTGGTCGTATGAAGAAGTTATGCTGAAAACAAGATTTCCAAATTGATTCCAAATTGATTTTAATAAAATTTATTTCAAGGCGTTTTGCGTCCGTACGATCAAATGACAGGTCCGATCGATACGAAACTTGAAACCCTAAAATAATTCACTGATACGGATCCGATGAAACTGGTTTCATCGAAATCCGAGTCCGTGACAAAAATGGCTATTTTTATATTCATTAATTAAATTAAAATAAAATACAAAAATCCAAATTTTATATTGTATTCTAAAATTGTCCAAATTTTATTACTTATATAATTTAATCAATTTCAAATGATTTAACAAGCTTGGATGTGAATTAAATTATAAGTATATCAATTTGCAGTGTAAATTTCTGCACTTTCCTATATTTAAGAGTTATAAAATTAAATGCTCAAAACCCCATATATTAGATTTTAACTTTTATATACTCATTCATTATCCAAATAGGGATGCCACATACTTTGGTTCATGATTCAAAATATTATTCTTAAAGTCCATTTTAAATTTCAGTAACGTAGTATTCAACGTTAAATTTAATAAATCCTGTTATTTAATAATTATTGCTTAGAACCTGATTTTAATCTTCCCATTATCTATTTAATTCCTTCTAGAATCATAGCTAATATTTGTCATCCCTTCATTACCCAAATGTTCTTATTCCATCAAATTTTAAGTTATCGAAATATTAAATGTCAATTTCTTTTAATTGCACTAAATTTATCTATTAAAGGTTGCACTTAACCCAAATACATAAAACTTGCCCAATTTCTCCTTAAATCAATAACCTTCATATACAAATATGTTTATCATAAATTTTATCTACTCTTCCTTTTTAGGTAATGTCCTATATATTAGATTTCCATGTAATTTGCAATAAATCATACTCGTAGTTATATCACATTAAATGAATAAATATGTGTTGACTCTATTCTTTTGATTCAACATTGGTTTACGTTATATTTCATTAATATTTCTACATACATCAGGATTTTTAAAAATGGTTGTAACGTGAAATCTCGTCTACTTCCCATTTTATATTTAAGGCTTCTAAAACCGATTCATATCATTTCTCTAGTCCAAATTTTATTAATATAACCTTAAATTTAATTTATTCCTATCGATGTAATGGTTAAACACAAATTTCACTTATTTGCAATAAATCCACAAATTGGATTTCAAATTTTCGAATAAATAAATAAATTTTAGTTTATCAGTTCTTAAATACCCAAACGTCAATGCCTTAATTTAAACTGCATTTATTACATTTTATAAAAATCCTCCATCTTAAGTGACAAATCAAAACTACCCTAACTACACAATTTATGGTAATTAATTCCAATTGCTTTTCCATTAAACTACATAAATTGTCCAATTGCAACCTACGTAGAATGTTTATTTATTTACAATCCTACTGTTTAAATGAATTGATCCTTTACGGTATAATTCACATTTGACTTGATTTCTCATTTATTTTGCAAAACAGTAATTTTCAATTGCTACCAACATTATATTTAATATTAGATTTCCAATTAATTCTATTGGAATCAATATATCTTTATATATATACACTTTACGTATAAATATCTAAATTACCAAATCAAGTACATTTATTAGAGACAACATTCAATAAAATTACTTATCACACTTATTGCATTGATTTATTCCAACGGACACTTTTATTTAGTAACAACCAAATGTACAATCTCCACTATTTATTTTATATTAAATGAATTCCATTCTAGTAAATATTTTTATTAATATTCACTGATTCACATTTATATTGGTTTCTTATATCTAACTTATAACAAAGTGTGCAAATTTACATAGTTCAAATCTATTTCCATGTAACTATTAAATTGTTACATTAAATTCCAATTACTATAACAAATTACTACATTTTCTCAAATAAAATCTTAAGACCTTTATTTTATTCTAAATTAGATTAGAAACATATTAATTTAATTCATTTAACATTATCAAATTCAACGGGTAGTTACAGTCAGTTTTGCATACACTGTAAAAGTAGAGATTTTGATATTAATTAAATATGATTTTTAAATACAAAGAGACATGTTTTAGTTTATTTAGAAAGGCAAAAAGTTCATTTTAAAGTTTGGTTTACTTCGATATACAGCTTAACAAAAAGGCCAAATTTTGACTATAAATATGTCAATAAAAATACCGTTTTCAACCAAAATAAGTTGTCGTCGAGTTGTTGCAACATGATATGTTTCCTAACATATATATGAACTTAACAAACTATGTTACATGTTACATTTAACAAATCTACTTTGAAAAGTCAATTTTTGCAAAAAATTCAAAAAGTAACATAATTTGACATAAACCTATAAACAAATCTATACTAAACAACATCATTATTTTATCTCTTATCTCATTAATACTCAAGTCCTATCTTACATGGAAAAGGAGAAATTGCTATTTTAACATTTTAAAGTGTAAGAAAAAGAGATAAACATCATTTCACATTTAATATCATTTCTTCTCCATTAAGCAAAGTTCAAATCAGGGGTAAAAAAAAAGGTAAACTAGAAGTCAAAAAGTGGAGAAGGGTATTATAGTCATTTTTCATCCAAAGCTCAAGTATAAACAAGCACCCATACCTTTCATTTTGCGCACTTCATTATCCACCTTCCTTCTTCACTTTCTACATCTTCTTAACCTCCATTTCCGTGGCTTCACGCCTCTCCACTATCTTCCACCAAGCTCGAATACCACCTAAGCCCCTCTACTCTCGGCCACACCGCCTCCACCTTACCAAAACACTAGCCACACCACCACCCACACCACGGTCGAGCTCTACCTCCACCATACAAGGTCATACCCCCTCCTTACCATGAAGGCCAAGCCCAAAATCCCACCTAACTCCCTCAAAAGCACACCTACCCGCCTACCCAAGCCTTTACACACCCCCATTATCCATGGCTGTACACTCCATTCCCTTTCAAAAATCCCATGACCATAGTATAAAAAAACGAAAAAGAAAAGAAAAGGAAAGAGAAAGAAAGAGAAAAAAACAAAAGCGGTTCGAAATGAAAAAAAATAAGGCGAGAATTTGAGATGTTCGGACAAAGCGCAATAGTTCGAGAAGCACATTAGCCTACAAAAAGATTGACTGAGTGGATATAAAGGTGAGAAATTCTCATCGCTTTTGAATTCATGATTTGGTTATGTTAAAACAATCACACCGATACCCTTATGACATATGAATGTTCAAAACCAATTGATCGTTAATATGGATGATTTGATAGTTGGTTAGACAATTGAATTACGATAATATATCCCGTTATGGTATTAATAATGAATGTTGGATTTGAAATCATGTGTAATGTGATTGGTTAGAATGGATGTTACGTTAGTGATAATTACGGACATTGGTTATGTTCATTTTTGATTTAATATTCCCTTTGTTAATAAGACTATATTTTAGTGAGATGAGATGTTTTGGAAAAATAAGTCTCTTTTGATTTAGAAGTGAAATTAAAAGTAAAAATAAAAGAGAACTTGAAATTTGAAGTGAAACGGGATTAAAAAGAATAGTAAAATTGAGATGAATAGTCAAATTGAAATTGAAATCGATTTTGAAAATTGAATTTGAAATTAAGGTTGAATTGAAGTTTAAATTGAAATTAGATTTGAAATCTAAGTTTTAAATGAGTTTAATTCAAATTTAGAATTGAAATTGAAATTTAAATTTTAATATTAAAATAATATGAATATAATAATATTATAATATGGTAACAGTGAAAATGCATTTTAAGTACTTTAAAAAGTGGAAATATTGACTTAAAATGATTTGCAATGATTTTATAAGTAATCAAATTCAATTTGAATAGATTATTTCAAATATTGAAAAATAAGTTAAACTAGGGTGCGTCGCGCAACAATAGTTCGCGATTTCGCGCCGAAAAGTTCAAATGAGTGTACAGAGTGGAATATAGCTCGGAATTCTCAAAGATAAAAAAGTTCCAGACTATTATATCCATATCTTCTAAATGAAGAAAGAAAATCAAAATTTCATCGAGTAGCTTTTGAATTAAGTCCAAATCAATTTTCTAGAAAAATTGCACTAGTGTAGTTAAGTGACCATAACAGGAAATCCATTTAAACGAACATTTTTAATTATGGAAAAATATGGAATAAATTTGATAAATCTATTTAAATAGTTTATATTTGATTTGATGTGGAAAATATGAATTTTCAAGTAATAAAAAGTTGTTTAAATCAAATAAGCTTATATAGCACTATCCATAGCACTTTTGTGCTGCGAATTGTATAACTTTTTGAATATGAGTCTAAATGTAAATGATTTTTCCTACAATCAATTATGAATGTTTTCAAAAAATAAAATTAAGCATTTAAAAGATAATATGGAATATTTAAAATCAATTTCAAAATAAAGTTGATAACTGACTATGCGGAAACGACTAGTACATTTGTCCCGTCTATGAGATCTGGGAAGATAAAACAAGGTGTTTAATTAAGATTAGGGTTGGAGAAACCAGTGCCCTAAACTTCACCGGCCTATGTTTTCTTTTCTTAGGCGAAGAGTGGAGCTGATCAAAAGGAAATCCTGGATGCTCTTAAATAAAAAGATTGTATTAAGTTTCTAAAATAAAAGAAGATCGGTATTATCCAAAATTTATGTGATCTCTAAAATGAATAAATTCCGACTTGGATTGCATAGAGGTAACCTTCTTATACTTGGTATTTAAATCTGAAGAGGGGACTCATCCTATTTGTGGAATTTAAAAGGTATTTTCACCGTTATTCTGTCCATAGCACTTGTTGAATACGGAAATTGATGATGAGTAGAATTAGAATGATTTCTATGATCCTATTTACTTAAAAATGTTTGCTAAGATTGATTTTCGGGTTTATCCTAAACGATGTCTTAAATAACATTGTTTTTGACCCGTCTAAAAGTTAAGAAATTTTGATCGAGAGTTAAGTAAAAAAATTTGAGATATTATCCAAAGCGAAAGGACGAATTACTTAGAATTACTCTAAGACAAAATGACTTGGAGAGGTGTTAGCGACCTTGTCATGAGGACGAACTGCTTTGGGAGCTGTTAGCGACCTTGTTAGAGATGACAAAATGACTTGGAGAGGTTTTAGCAACCTTGTCATGAGGACGAACTGCTTTGGGAGGTGTTAGCGACCTTGCCTGAGGCTTCGGTCATCTGAGTTTTGCACGTGCAGCATTGCTTCAGCATTACAAGCAGGGATTTGGCCAATCCGGATTTTTGAAGTTTTCCGTTTTATTATAATTTCACCTTTTTAAGATGTTTTATTACATCGAGAGCCTAGTGCTATATGAGATGTTATATATGGTGATTTCAATTATGATATCTTGAACTCTTATCGAGTTCCTTGAGTTGTGAGTTTGGATAATTTCAGGATTTTATAGGATATTCTGGGTTTTTCCATTTTGACGAGTTGAGATTGAGATTGAGATTTATATTATACCGATGAGATGAGGTATAATTGAATTGGGATATTCACCTATAATTGAGTTTTTGATTATCCTATTTGAGAAAGTCTCATGTTTGCCATTTTGATGAGAGTTTGTATTGATGTTTCTCCTTTTGAGGAGATATGGTTCATGGAAACTATGTAAACATTTTGGGATGTCGCCGATGATATGAGGCACTTGTGTTTGGTTTGAGTATTGAGTTTGAGTTACCTCCTTCGAGGTATTTGTTCACTTAAGTAGCGTTTGTTACTTAAGTTTGAGCTTATGAGTTTGTTGATTCATTCGTCTCTTTTGAGAAGAAGTATTTTCATTTCTATTCTGCTTCATATTACCATTATTAACCGATTTGTGTAGCTAGACTGACCCATGTATCTATACTCGGGTCAGACCGAGTTGTTTCAGGTATCATCTATTGGTCTTGGCTTGAAGTTAATGCTGGATATCAGCTCTACTTTCTCTTGAGTAGTTTCTGTTCTTTCGCATAATCTGGTGTAGTTATATTTGATTCGATGCATATAGTGTGGTTGAATACCACCTTTATTGTATTCATATTGTACTGTACTAAACATGTATCAGTGTATATGTATATATATGATGTTGATTAATGTTTTGTGTTGTGCTTTACATTTAGTTATTGTATTTTGTTCTGATAGATCCATTAGCCGCCTATAGTTTTGGATTAAGCATTTACTGTGTATGTCGATCCACAGAGATAGAAAAGAAAAATCATAGTGTATTTATTGACGTATTTAGTAGATGTTTAAGACAAATTTATAGATGGTCGCTCTTAACCAGCCCTATTCTCTGCTTTAGTAGATGGAATTACTCATTAATTCTCTTTACTGAGGTGGGTCTCGAGGTGTGGCGTTACAGCATGATATCAGAGGTTTGGTCAGAACAAAGTAGAATAAATATAGAACAGTACGTATATCACGATACGTTGAAGTACAATAAGAGTGAATCATTGTCCTTTATTCAAGATTGTTTTCGAATCGTGCTTTGATTCTTTTTCGGGTATTGGGATATGTTGAGATGGAATATGTCTAGGAATATATATATTGTATTCCGTAGTATTCCATAATTGAGTTTGATGTTATCTTATCTTATGAAAAATCTTATTTGGGATTATTCTATCCTTGTTTTTGTCGATACGAGTGAGTTCGTATCGATGAGGCTGATTGATTTTTTTGAGCATTCTTGTTGCATTCCTTTAAGAGTTGCGAATCCTATTAAAGGGATCCACAACGATTGCTTCTTGTGAGCATTTTGAGTTCTCTATTGGTTGCTGCTTTAGTGAGTATTTGTTTATTACTCACTATCTTCAGATGTATCTGATTTGAGAAGGATTGACTTATTTGATATTAAGTCCAATCCTTTGTTTTATAGGATCCTATTATATATTTAGGTTTCCTATTTTGATTGTTTTATTATTTCTATCACTTTGGAACGTTAATGATGATTCTGAAGTTTCTGAACTCACTCTTGAGTATCGAGATGTTGATGATATATCTCGAATTCCAATCAAGGTGACTTTGTTGAGTTTTGGGAGTCCTTTTGGATTTGACATCCAATCGGGCAATCGAGTGTTGAGGTAACCTTATTGCTGGCTTTTAGTTCTTCGATTATCCTTCCACGAGGATATCCACTAAGGAATGAGGTGAGTTTCTAGATTGTTCGAGTTTGATTGAATTTATCATTCAGGTTTGAAGTAGTGATACATGGATTGTGTGCTTCTTCTCCTTCGAGAAGAATATCTTGCTTATCCTGTATTTTGATGATTTTTCGGAGTGGCTCGTGACATCGTAAGATTGACGAACACTCTACCTCCTCCTGATGGTTTTGAGAATCGAGTATTCTGGGAACATCTCGATGCATTCTCTTAATGCTCTTTGGTTTGAGTTTTGAAGCTATATAAATATGAGTTTCATAGAGAAATTTGAGCATTGAAAAAAAATCAAAGAATATTTTGAGAAAATACTTTCTGTTCGTATTCTTGTTTCGAAGGTGAGACACCTTCGAAATCTAATGTATTGCTTGAAGAAATTTAATGGTCCGCTAAACCTAGTAATTATACTTGGAAAATTATTGAATTTATCGGGAAATTTTATCTTGGTTTTCTATCATCTTGAGTTGAGGGTGTATTTTTTTTTAAAAACTCGAGCTTGTCTATCTTTCTCTTTACTTGATGAAATTAAATCATGGTGTTTGTAGCCCTTCTCTATAAATTGCGTGGACGCAATTTGTGTAGGGGACGTCTGTAACAACCTTGGTTTTGATGATTACCTCTAATGAATTATAACGGTGGTTATAATTTAATATTGAAAAAAAAATTGGAGATTTAAAATCGTTTATTTTGAGTAAACAATAAAATTGGAAGGAATAAAATGGAGTAAAAGATGATAATGTTGGTTATAAATGGTGAATTTTGGAAATATGATGATTTGGATTTTTATTGAGTTAATTAAATTAGATAAAATAATTTAATCAACATTACTTTGTTGAAATATGTGTAAAATGATGAGAATAAAGTTTTAAAAAGCTTTATTATGTTAGTTTGGAGGAAAATGAATATTATATGGTTTTAATTTGATAAATTGCAATAATTTTGCTAGTTATTGTCAAATGTTGATTTTTGTTATTTTTAACAAAATATTATAACTAAAATGGTGAAATTTTGTTTAAAATAAGATTTGGATGTTAGAATGATGTTAATAAGGTTTGTTATATTTAATTTAACAAGAAATTGATTTTTGTGTAGATTTTGGTTGCTAAAATATTTTTTTATATATATTATAGTGTAAATTGAGTATTTAAGTATAAAAATAAGAGTTTTAATGATGGAAAATAATTTTGATGACTAAAATATCTTTTATATGTTGTGAAAACATTTTGTTAAACACAAAATAAGTTTATGTGATTTTTATAAAGTTGAAACTATGGAAATGTAAGTTGTTTTGGCTAAAATATGTGAAATAATGTGTAAAAAACATGAATAACTTAGTCGATTTAGATTAAGTATTAACACATAGACTATTGGGTTTTGGGTTTAAAGCCCACTCATCATTTTAACTAAGGAGAAATCATCTCCTTCTCAAACTGAACGTATGCATGTTCAGTTTACAGTAAACAAAAAGAAGAAGATTGAAAAACCCTCTTTCCTCTTAAAACCTGGAATCCAAATGTAGAAGCCCGCAAACCCGAACCCCATGAGTCGACACTATTCTCCATCACTCAACTCAAGACGAATGCAAATATGAACCATTTGGGTTAAAGAAGAAAGACGTAGAATAAGAAAATAGAAACAACATCAGAATCTAACCATCGTAGTGGAATAAAATATAATAGATAATAACTGATCTTTACACAAAAGAAAATCTATTCATACGTTACATCATCAGAGTACACATAACACTCAACTGGACAGTAATCATAACCTGTCCTCACAAAAGTGAATACAGAGCTAATCAACACAGCGGAATATTTAAAACAAGTACAGAAGTACGTATCGCTATCCAGCTCGTCTCCTGAGCTCCACAGCATCCTTTCCTGTATCCTATAATACTCGGTCTGACCCGAGCATTATAGTTAAATAACACCCAAGTCGGTCTGGAATACCAGCGTGAGAAAACCACACTCAAATTGATTATTAAGGTTTCAAAATTCTTTTGAAAACAAAAGCATCTCATAAGACCACGCCATAAATAAACATGTCGGGTTTTACCTTACGATAGCCAAAACACTTTTTATCAAAATCCTCTGATATTATAATAGTGTCTATAGAAAGTAAAATAGAATTTAGCTGAAATGCTTGCATCTCACGTTTCAGCAATAGTAAGGCACAATAAAAACCGTACAAGCACTTAGGAAGAATGGATTTCCAACTAATGACTAGGCACTGGGGTACCAGCTGTCATAGTACGTGGCCTTGATCACCGTACCAAGGATTACTCCCAATCCCCTGCAACACAAGACCGGGACTACCCCTTACTGGATAATCCCGAGTAAGACCACCCCACGGTTGGGATCAGCAACCGCACCACTAAGCCGAATAAAAAGGGACATCTAGACAGGGATGATCACACCCTAATGGGTGCTACCCACATATCTTTGCTGCATATCCCGTGATTTTCAGTCATTCCCGATTGATGAGGCTTGAGGCTAAGCGTTACATTTTTGAACGTTTCACTTAGAATTCCCATCGACCACCTGACTATGTTCTGAAAGCATTCATCCATACAAGCCCGTCTAGGGTTCGAACGGAACCGAAGGCACTACTCTTGCTACATCCATTTTGGAATCATCCTTAGGATTAGTAGCGACTTGCCCTTGCACTTCACTGCTTCATCTTCGAATGCAAACTCTTGTTTTCCCCACGAAAACGTACAAACCGGATCGAAGTGGTTTTCAGGAAATTGATCCTGATCTCTTCGAAATGATCGGCGCATTGTCCAATATTGATAGTCGGTTATTTAACTATCTATTAACATTCATAAACAACCATCAAACATAAATAATTTCACCAAATTATTTATTAATCTTAAAATATCTTTGCAAGATACATTTCAACTTTCAACCCTTTGAAAACAGTTTTCAAACCACACTCTTCTCATGGAATAAATTCCTAAATATTTATTTCCATTGAAAACACCAAGTACAATACTTTAGATTTTTAAAATAAGTTATAAACACTCTATTATAAAATAATACTTTAACATTTAAATTGAAAACTACTTTAATAATTTATTAAAATATATACTTTAGGAATATTTAAACTGAGGTTGCCTTATAAAATATAAAACTAGATTTCTCCTTTAAAATAAAATACTGAGTCACCTTTAATTAAAACATTTAAAACAATAAATTTTTTAAACATGTTTTTAAAACTGCTTTAACTTTTAGCTCATACTTAAAAAATTTCTTTGAAAACGTACTTGGCTATCCAGGGAAATACGCTTCTCTTTCACATCTTTTAAAAATAAATCACTATTTATTTTTAAGCAAATTTTCTCATACCTTTAATAAATTTCCACCATGAATTTATTCTTTCAAATATCTGCTGATATATTGCTTTACCTTTATAAACCAAGTTTATAAGTTTCATATACTCAACTTCCTTTTAAAATTCTGATTCCAAACACTTAGATAATTGATTCCCGATTTACTTCATTTTGAAATAAATTTCTTTACTTACTCAATTTATTCCAAAACCCATTAACTTCAAATTTTTATTTCTTACTTATAATTTAAAATCTTTTAACTGAAAAATACCAATTTCAGATTTCCAAAAATTCCTTCTTTATCCTTTTAAATAAATTTGAACCTTGAATTTTAAAATAAATTCTTTATCCCTTTAAATAATACCACTTAAGTTTTATAATTCATTATTTTTTTGTTTATTCAAAATCTCTTTTTTTCCATGCACGGAATTATTTATTAGAATTTTAAAATCACTTTTATTATTATCCAATTCATTCTTAAATTTATTCAAATTCCCTATTATCATTTTACTTAGAGATTCACTCTTTTATTTTCTTTTCAAAAATCCAATTCTATATATTTTGATAACTAAGTGTACCGAAATATATTCAACCAAACCATAGCATTCAATATTCCAATTATCAATATAATTCATCACAGAATATCAAATATTCATAACACAGAATATTAAACAATCTAAATAATTTTGAGGAATCCAGTAGGATCCCTCCAACCTGTTTCCCTGCATCCATAGATGGTAGCACAATACCAATTCCACTTCGAGGTGGAACATCACGGTATATGAGATTAATAAAATATCATCCGCTATTATGCGGCGCATAGGGTCTCATCCGCTATAAAATGCAGGAAATCAATCACTCCAATATATACTATATATATACTATTATATATGATATAGCACATCAAATCCATTCAATCATTCAACCAATTATTTAAATTTTAATCATTTAAATTTGAATAGAAATCCAGATGAGTGAGATTAACTCACCTTTGTTTTTGTTTGCAATCCAATCCAATCCTGACTTGACTGGTTTCACGATTTTTAACCTTGTGCAAACCAATTTACGATTTATTAACATTTGAATAAGTCAAACAATTTATCACCATTTATTATTTAATTTAATTGATAAATTTGGGTTTAGACCAATAATTTAATTTCAAACAATTTCCTTTCAATAAAATATTTTTATTCACAAAAGTAATTAAATAAGTTTATTAAATGAGTTAATCACCAAAATTCATCAATTTAGAATAACCTAGTCTGTGAAAATGTATGTACATTTTACATAGATATGTATATATATATATATAATTTCTTCTGCAAATAGCAAAACTATTGTTTGCTCTTCTGTAAAAACTTTTACTATCAAACATATATATATTTGTAAAAATATAAACCAAATTTGAAAATTAATTATACCATTTCATACAGATATTGAATCATTCGAATTAAAAAGAAACAAAATACCTCACTGCAACACCAGGAATACAACCGCGTCTTCACACTCGCCACCACCTGACATCCATCCACAACGAATGCCAAGCATCACCGACACCCACACGAACCGCCGTCAGAAATCTTCGCTTCACTTCTTCCCGACGTCGACCTGCCCTAATGCGAGTGCGTACCCTAATGTCCATCACCCAAAATCATGACCGCCACCACGAACTAACGGAGCCGCCCACCTCCTCGCGAACTCCACTATCTAGCACGAAACGCAGTCGCGTTTCTGAGCCTCTCTATCGATACGAAATCGAATCAGGAAGGTGGATACGAGATTTAATTTTCGAAGCTTCGCTCGTTCCCTTTACTCGACTGGGCTTCGACCATTCCCATTTTATTGGAGCGAAATCGTTAAATTTCTAATTCATTTGAACTGGAGAGGGGAAAATCTTCGGCCATTATTTGAGATTGTTTTCATTTCTTTTTTTTATGTTTGTACTCTGTTTGCTATGTTTTGAAAGAAGAAAGAAGAAGCGTATTACAGAAGGAATAAGAAGGCATGAGAATAGGATAAGATATAGGTTGACTAAAAATTTCGACTGATAAGACATATGAAAATAATATATATATTCGTATGTATATAATTCCAAAATGTCTAGATATTTATTTTAAACCACTATTGAAGCGTGCCATTAGGCGCTTATAACGTTATACCCACATCCCAAACGCAATGGAAAAGGTTTCGATCCTGATTCGATCGTATGGAGAAGATAGCCTTTTGAACCCAGTTATTATATTAAATTTTCGATATAAATTTAAGCGCGTTTATATCGCGTATGCTCACACAACAACTCCAATCACCACGGAATTTGAAACCCGATAATGATATCATATTACGGATCCGATGAAACTGGTTTCGTCCGAGACTGTGCTTTGAAAGGCTATTTTTAAATTCAATTTAAACGATATATTTCCAAAACTTAACAAAACACTTCCAAATTCAATTTAACTCTTTTACTATCTTCAGTATTATCGATATAAATTTTACAAGGTTTTAAAATATTTTTAACAAGCTCGAAACTCAAGATTAAATATTTTACTCAATCTTCAGTTATTTAGTTCAATAATTTAATTATCAAGTAAATAGTGATATTTGAATTCAAGTTAAAAATTAACTTTTAAATATTTAAAATGAATTAAATATTTCGATTTTCAAACATCCAAAAATTCCGAGTCATCACATTCCTCCCCCTTTAAAAGAATTTCGTCCTCGAAATTGTCGGTTAGGAAGAATGGTCCAATACCCGTTTACATTTCCCCAAGACCAACAATTCAACATCCTACCAACTATCTTTTTCTAAAAGACTCATTATCACTCTTACCAACTTCCCAAAGTCTCCCATACGTTTCAAACAATACTATTTGCTCAATCATTCAAATTTCAATTTAAAACCAAATTTTGAATTATCAAAATTTTCTCAAAATTTTCTAACTCCCTAAATATCCAAAAAAAAATCGTAAGCGTCTTCTTTGCACGGCTAGCTTGGTACAACTACAAAATGCCTCTACAGGCTCCCAAATTCCAAAATAAAACAAAATGCCAAGTGGCTAGATCAAAAACCCAATCAAATTTAATATAGAAATTTAAACACATACCTTTCTGTCGAGCAATTCAATTTTATCTTCTGGAATTAAAACCAATTTTTCTCCTGCTTTTAAATACATGTATATTCTACTTAGTAATAATATCCAATCACAACATTCAAAAGCATTTTATTGACTTCCTTACAAAATTTCAATATTTAATCATTTAAGCCCGTACGCTGTACATATATTATCCGTACGCAATATCAAATTCGATCACTCGCTTGATCACACAATTTCACTTCCGAACTAGTATCGTCCACCCAACTTCCTAGTGCGGACTCAGATTTGGTTTCTTGATCAGAAACCGCCATTCTCCTTGCATAGTCATAGCTATGATAGAGAATATTCAGAATTAATCAAAATTCATATCTAGGGTTCGTCTCGAAAATCGAGTGAAAAATCCTAACTCGGATTGATATAACTATCTCGAAATTTTGTGCTCAAATCTGGATCAAATTGCTATGCGAATAAAAATAATATATGTACATCCTACGTATTTATCTCAATTGATTATCAACTATATCAATTCTCTTTTTATTCACATTCAATTGATTTCTATTCCCTCATCAACGCTTATCATTTCACATATTTTTATTAAATCTTCACTCAAATGCTTATTCAACATATTTTCCTGACACCCATATTACTTAAGAATTTTACCATTTCTTCTCAAGTTCAATATTAGTATTTTATACGCTTCTTATATTTATTTTCACTTCACCACTTCAGTTTATATCTACTTCTATTCAAATTGGTTCTCCCATTTCCATATGAATTCAATTTATCTTCAACTCAGAATATTGAATTTTATCTTCCATTTATAATTGATTCATATCATTATTTTAAACTAGTTTCATCCACTAATTTATTTCAATTTCCAATTTGAAATCGTTTTGTCGCTAACAAAAAATTTCCCCAAAATTTTTCTAACTCCCAAAATTTTCGGAAAATTTTGGCAGAGTCTCCTTTGTACGGAGGAGCTTTTGCAATTTGACAAGAGATGTAAATATATATATACATCGACCCACACGGTCAGAAAAACAAAAACAGTTCATATTTCCTATTTGTATTGCATAGGCGTACCTTTATTTAGCATTTTTAAGCAAGCGGCTTATTATTTTAGCAATTAGCGCGCCTAAAATCCAGCCAAACTGTAACAACCTGCATATTTATCGAGTTTACATTTAAATATTTTTATTTAAATATTAAATCGTTAATCGGATTTTGGTCCGAAAAACTACTTTTTGCAAACGGTCAAATTAGGACTCGAGACCACTTCCATTGAGTTCGAAATGTCGTTTACAACTTTTTAAGTATAAACATCGATAGGTTTGGAGTTAGTGAAATTTCACTAACTTTTCCCGCTTTGGACTTTGGGTTAGTTTAGCCTATTAAGCCCAAGTTCCAACCCTCTTCTCCTCACTCTTCATAAATTTCCTAACTAACTCAAGCTTTAGCATTAATGGTGAAGAGAATGGGAAATTAAAACTCCAAGCTCAAATTCAATTGCAACTCCATCATTCAACTCCAAATTCAAGTAGAAGATATTGGATTCAAGCTTTGGATTGCTTCTCCTTGATTTCAAGCTTCATCTTCATAAATTTTAGTGCAAAGGTGAGATTTCTATCTCACAATTCTAGCCTATAACTATATTGGACTGTTGGGAATGATTCCCTATCATTTTTGCATGCATGTTAGCATTTGGTTTGGATTGGATTGGCAAAAAACTCCAATTTTTAGCGTTTTGTTGAATTTTCTGCACTTGAGTCGTTCTGGCCATTTTTAGGTCGTTCGGAGTTAAGTCGTTCGTCCTTGAGTCGCTGAGTCGTTGGACTCTTGAGTCGCTGAGTCGTTGGACCCTTGAGTCGCTGAGTCGAACGTTGGACCCTTGAGTCGCTGAGTCGTTGGACCCTTGAGTCGCTGAGTCGTTGGACCCTTGAGTCGCTGAGTCGTTGGACCCTTGAGTCGCCGCGTCGTTGGACCCTTGAGTCGCTGAGTCGAACGTTGGACCCTTTAGTCGCTGAGTCGTTGGACCCTTGAGTCGCTGAGTCTTTGGACCCTTGAGTCGCTGAGTCGTTGGACCCTTGAGTCGCTGAGTCGAACGTTGGACCCTTGAGTCGCTGAGTCGTTGGACCCTTGAGTCGCTGAGTCGTTGGACCCTTGAGTCGTTGGGTCGTTGGACCCTTGAGTCGTTAGGTCGTTAGACCTCATTTTATCTTCACTAGGTCGTACCGTTTTGGTCGGGGCGCTGCCCCGCACCCCGCCGGGGGCGCTGCCCCCTGGACCCCCGCGACCTGACCGGGCAGGTCGAACCCCGTAAGCGGTGGCGTTGCCCCCGCACCCCCACCTTGGGGGGGTTGCCACCCCCCCTCCGTAGGGGATCTTATCTGAAAAACATTGAGCTGATTTCCTTGGATTTTATTCACATCTCCGTATGCGATTTTTGTGACTGATTGTTTCTACAATTGCTTATGTGTTTTGTCACTTTATAATATAAAGGTTTCAATACTAGTAGTAAATATCAAAACTCTTTTAACAAACAATTTCAACTCTATTTTTAATAACAAAGCTCTTTTCTTAAACCGTTTTCCAATCTATTAGTATATACAAGCCTTTACCTCACTCGGATGAGAAATCTAATTAAACGACTTAGTAAAACAAGTGGTATGAAACGCTTGCGTTCACTTCGTCGGTTAATTCTTGGACTTGTTCGATTGAACCTCTTGTGACAATTTTATTAGTGAAGATTTACAGTTTGTTCGTAAATATTTAAGTTAAGCAAGTGGTTATGGGACATGAAGCTAAACTTCTATATTTACTAGCTTAGTGTAATTGACACTTCTCGTTGATCTTGATGATCGCTTTATGAATTAGACTAGCAATTGCGCGATGTCTCTTTCATTGCAAGGTTAGACTAGACACCACTTGTGTGATTCCATTCACACATACCTTTCTGCTTTTTGGTTAGTCTTGACCTCATTCTGTGTGATTCCACTCACACATGTGGGGTAGCTCCCCATGGTCTTCGGACCGTCATGTGATAGGCCTCTTTCCCTTTTTATGATTTCTGGATTTCTCGTGTTGATTTCTGGAATTTATGTCATTGACTTGTTATGAGTACAAGTTTAGGGTATGATGCCCCCTTCGAATCTTTGAGAAGATTCTTGTCATATTGATTATCTCTTATTGATTGATCTTCTGTTGATCATTATTTACATACTTATAGCGGTATGTCGTTATGGATGTTTATGTTTATGCCATATCTTTTATGTTATATCATGTCATCTGATATTTATAGCTAGACTGATCCGTTTATTATTTTCTTAAATAATACTCGGATCAGACCGAGATGTTACAGGTGCTTCTGCTTGACTTCTTCCCAGGGATTCATCACTCTGACTTTTGGCTAACTGTTTAGATTAGCAGTTTTTGTTGTATACACTTGAGATATAGACTCATAGTTGTATTCTTTTGTATAGCACGTGTTGCTATTCTTTTGTATTATCGTGGATCTTATTGACCACTACTCTGATGTACACTTTCATGTGTTAGTTATATATTCATATCTTCCGCCTTTGTGATATGGATATCTGTGACTGATTTGTGATATGATTATTTCTATGTTTGTTTCCGAAGATTATTTATAGCCACCGTGTGATAAGCAATTACATGGATGGTCGCTCCTCAACAGCCTTATTCTCCGTGCTAGTTGACAGCACTTCTCCGGAGTGTTCTTGGCTAGCGTGGGTATAGAGGTGGGGCGTCACAGCTTGGTATCAGAGCCAAACTTCGGAACAATGTAGAATAACTTAACAAGGATCATCGTCCTAGGTCTATCTTAGGAGTCATACCATAGGATTAATTTGAGTCTTCGTACCGACTCATCCTATTTCCTTTATGATTCCTTGTTTTATCTATCAAGATTGCTTGATGTTCATTGGTAAATAACCTTCTTCCTTCTCTTCTTTCTTTCTTTAAGGAAGAGAATGTCTAGACCAGGCCGTCCCAGAACTGGATCATCTGGTGCTGCTCCTCCGGATGGAGTTTTTATGACTGCTCAACAGCTTCTTGATTTAGTAACTAATGCTCAAGCAGCTGGAGCTAACCCGGAACCTACTCACCCAAAGTCGGGATTTGCACGCTTGTGCAGCGATTACACCAACTTGGGTGGGAAGCCCTTCAAAGGTTCGGAAAATATCATCGAGGTCCAGGCTTGGTTAAAATCATGCGATCGAATCTTTTCTCGCATGAATCTTATCGATCTCCACCGCGTTCAGGTGGCTTCCAGCATGCTCCAAGAGAGAGCATTGGACTGGTACGAACTCCTTATTTCAGAAATTAATGAAGCGGATCTCACCTGGGAGCAATTTCAGGGACGCTTCGAGTTAAAGTTTGTACCAGAAGCTGGGAAAGTAAGCTTGGCTCGACGTTTTATAGACCTTGTTCAAGGTCAATCCTCTGTGACTGATTACGTCGCAGCCTTCGAGTCGCTTTCCAAATATGGGGTTGAATACATCAACACCCCATTGAAGAAGAACCAGAGGTTCGTTTATGGCTTAAATAAGAGTCTTAAGAAGCCACTGCTCCTGAAACTAGAAGTCGCATTTGATCAACTCGTCGATATCGCTCTTCGTCTTGAAGAGGCTGATAGAGAGAGTGATGTTGAAGTGGAAGGCGCTAAACCAAACTTCAACAACAAGAAGAGGCCAAACAAATTCAAGGGTCCTTATCCCAACAAAAAGGGTAAGCAGGCAACCCCTGTGGCAAAGTATCCTTCTCCTAGTGGTGCGAGTTGCTTCAACTGTGGGTCTGGGGATCATTATGCGAATAAGTGCTCTAAGCCCAAATCTTGTCGCTATTGTAAGAGCCCAGATCACTTTATACATCAATGCCTCAAACGTAAAAGCAGGAATGAGGGAAAGTTAAATGTGGCTCAAGCCCCTGGCAACACATCTCGTGGCCAAGGTATTTCTCATTCCATTCTTGATGGTATTATTTTATTTCATGATCAACCTATTAGAGTTCTCTTTGATACGGGTGCATCCCATTCCTTTATATCAAAGGAACTGGTAGACACTTTTTCCTTAAGTGTTACTGCATTGATGACTTCTTTAAAAATTGCGAATCCTGTTGGTGGATCCGCAACTCCTAGTTTGCTTTGTAAAGATGTGGAGATTATTTTATGTGATTTTTCTTTCCTAGCCGATTTGCATGTCATGCGTTACTTAGGCTTTGGAATAATTTTGGGAATGGATTGGCTTAACCGTTATCAAGCCCATATCCTATGTCCTGAGCGGACTATTCATCTCCGACATCCACAATCTGTTAAACATATTTCTGTTAATCTTAAAGATTCAGAATCATGTTTGGTGGCATCTTTATATTCTTTAAATCCTCGTGATAACGATGATGATGATGAAGATGATATTATTTCTTGTATTCATGTTGTTCGTGAATTTTCCGACATATTCGAGCCCGTTTTAGGTTTACCACCTAAACGAGCAATTGAGTTCAGAATTAATCTTGTTTCTGGAGCTCAACCTATTACTCGTCCTCCTTATCGCATGTCCAATAAGGAAAATGAGGAGATGCGTAAACAATTATCTGAGTTGGAGACGAGGCAATTTATTCGCTCTAGTTCCTCGCCTTGGGGAGCTTCGGCTATTTTCGTAAAGAAATCCGATGGTACTCTGAGGCTCTGCGTTGATTATCGCAAGCTTAACGATCTTACTATTAAAAATAAATATCCTTTACCTCGGATTGATGATCTATTCGATCAGCTTAGTGGTGCTAAGGTCTTTTCACAATTGGACTTGGCTACCGGTTTCCATCAGCTTCGTATCGCTGAGGATAGCATTCCGTTGACATCATTCCGTACTCGATATGGATCTTATGAATGGCTTGTTATGCCATTTGGGTTAACGAATGCTCCAGCTTATTTCGTTGACCTCATGAATCGAGTTTTCAAAGATTTCCTCGATCGGTTTGTTCTCATATTCATTGATGATATTCTTGTGTATTCAAAAACCGAGGAGGAACATGAGAAACATCTTCGGATTGTATTGGAAACACTTAGGAGTAATCAATTAAAGGCGAAATTTTCTAAATGCCACTTTTGGCAATCTCGTGTGAAGTTTCTCGGTCATATTATTTTCGAATCCGGGATATCTGTGGATCCTTCAAAGATTGAAGCGATTCAAGATTGGAAGAGACCGGAGAGTGTGACAGAGATTCGTAGTTTTCTCGGATTGGCGGGCTATTACCGTCGTTTTATTAAAGACTTTTCTAAGATTGTCGTGCCTCTTACTGGCTTGACTAAGAAGGGAGTTAAATACATTTGGTCGGACAAATGTGAAGCCTCTTTTCAGAAATTGAAAGAACTCCTTTCCGATGCTCCTATTCTTGTTATTCCCGAGGGGAATCAAGATTTTGTTGTTTATACCGATGCTAGTCACGTTGGTTTGGGTGCCGTTCTTATGCAAAAAGAACGTGTTGTTGCTTATGCTTCTAGGCAATTGAAGCCGGCCGAGACTAGATATGCCACACATGATCTAGAGCTCGCGGCTATTGTTTTCGCCCTTCGAATGTGGCGTCATTATCTATTGGGAGAGAAATTTATTCTTTACACGGATCATAAGTCTTTGAAATATTTATTTTCTCAAAAAGAACTTAATTTACGTCAACAGCGTTGGCTCGAGTTCCTTGCACCTTATGATCTTGATATTCTTTATACCCCCGGTAAGGGTAATCGTGTCGCCGTTGCTCTTAGCCGTAAGCAACAAGCAGTTGTTTCTATGATGATATCCGAATGGAACGATCTCGAGATCTTATCCACTTGTGAGATTCGAGAGCGCGTATCCGATTTATGCTCATCGCTTGTTTTATGTAGCCTTGAGGCTCATCCTTCTCTTTTAGACCGCATTCTTGAAGCTCAAGGGCTAGATTCTGAATTGGCTCTTCTTGGCAAAAATGTTAAGGATAAAATTGATATTGAAGGTTTGAAAGACTATGATATTGATTCTCGTGGCGGCATTCGAAAATTTGGTAGACTTATCGTACCAAATATTGGAGATCTTCGTAAAGATATTTTAGAAGATTCCCATTGTTCTAAATTCACCATTCATCCCGGTAGTAGTAAAATGTACGCTGATATGAAGCGACTTTATTATTGGGAGGGAATGAGATCTGATATTGCTAACTTTGTTAAGTGTTGCATGACTTGCCAACGTGTCAAGGTCGAACATCAAAGGCCTGGTGGGTTATTGCAACCTTTAGAAATTCCAATTTGGAAGTGGGATCAAATTTCCATGGACTTTATAGATGGCCTTCCCCGTTCTCGTTCGGGTCATGATAGCTTATGGGTGATTGTTGATAGACTTACTAAATCCGCCCATTTTATTCCAGTTCGGTCTAACCGAACCGTTCCTCTTTTGGCCAAACTATTTGTCAAGGAAATTGTAAAATTGCATGGAGTTCCTACTTCTATTGTTAGCGATCGTGATCCATTGTTTACTAGTGGATTTTGGAAGAGTCTTCAAAAAGCTTTAGGAACGAAGCTTAATTTTAGCACCGCTTATCACCCCCAGTCCGATGGACAAACCGAGCGTGTGAATCAAACTCTTGAAGATCTTCTTCGTGCTTGTGTGCTTGATTTTGGTGGAAGTTGGGAAGATCATATTTCACTTGTTGAATTTTCCTATAATAATAGCTTCCAATCTAGTATTGGTATGGCACCTTTCGAGGCACTCTACGGAAGGCCATGCCGATCTCCTTGTTGGCTTGAGGCCGGTGAGAAGCTGGTTTTAGGTCCAGACTTTATTCGTGATTCCACGGAAAAGATTGAACTTATTCGACATAGGATGAAAGAAGCCCAGAGTAGACAAAAATCCTATGCCGATAATCGAAGAAGGAAATTAGAATTTTCTGTTGGGGATCCTGTTTTTATTCGTGTTTCACCTATGAAGGGTGTTGTACGTTTCAGTCGATCGGGGAAGTTAGCGCCTCGATATATTGGGCCATTTCCTATCACTGAACGTATTGGTTCCATGGCTTATCGCCTTGCATTGCCGGCTCAGTTTTCTGCTATACATGATGTATTTTACGTTTCTCAATTACGGAAATGCCTTCGGGATTCCGATTTTATTCTTGAGCCTGCTGTTGTGGAAGAAATTGAAGTTTCGCCGAATTTAACTTATGAGCAGCATCCTATTCGAATTATAGCTTCTGAGGTTAAACGACTTCGAAATAAAGATGTTCCACTTGTAAAGGTTCAATGGTCCTCAAATCCTAAGGATTGTTCTTGGGAATCCAGAGAATTCATCGAGCGTACACATCCGGACTTGCTTACTCCTGCCCTTTGAGGTGAACTTCTTATTTCAAATTTCTCTTGTGTTAATATGCTTTTATGGTTGTTACTTTTTATTTCCACCTTATATATATATTGCGAGGACGCAATTTCTTTAAGGAGGGGAGTCTGTAACAACCCGCATATTTATCGAGTTTACATTTAAATATTTTTATTTAAATATTAAATCGTTAATCGGATTTTGGTCCGAAAAACTACTTTTTGCAAACGGTCAAATTAGGACTCGAGACCACTTCCATTGAGTTCGAAATGTCGTTTACAACTTTTTAAGTATAAACATCGATAGGTTTGGAGTTAGTGAAATTTCACTAACTTTTCCCGCTTTGGACTTTGGGTTAGTTTAGCCTATTAAGCCCAAGTTCCAACCCTCTTCTCCTCACTCTTCATAAATTTCCTAACTAACTCAAGCTTTAGCATTAATGGTGAAGAGAATGGGAAATTAAAACTCCAAGCTCAAATTCAATTGCAACTCCATCATTCAACTCCAAATTCAAGTAGAAGATATTGGATTCAAGCTTTGGATTGCTTCTCCTTGCTTTCAAGCTTCATCTTCATAAATTTTAGTGCAAAGGTGAGATTTCTATCTCACAATTCTAGCCTATAACTATATTGGACTGTTGGGAATGATTCCCTATCATTTTTGCATGCATGTTAGCATTTGGTTTGGATTGGATTGGCAAAAAACTCCAATTTTTAGCGTTTTGTTGAATTTTCTGCACTTGAGTCGTTCTGGCCATTTTTAGGTCGTTCGGAGTTAAGTCGTTCGTCCTTGAGTCGCTGAGTCGTTGGACTCTTGAGTCGCTGAGTCGTTGGACCCTTGAGTCGCTGAGTCGAACGCTGGACCCTTGAGTCGCTGAGTCGTTGGACCCTTGAGTCGCTGAGTCGTTGGACCCTTGAGTCACTGAGTCGTTGGACCCTTGAGTCGCCGCGTCGTTGGACCCTTGAGTCGCTGAGTCGAACGTTGGACCCTTGAGTCGCTGAGTCGTTGGACCCTTGAGTCGCTGAGTCGTTGGACCCTTGAGTCGCTGAGTCGTTGGACCCTTGAGTCGCTGAGTCGAACGTTGGACCCTTGAGTCGCTGAGTCGTTGGACCCTTGAGTCGCTGAGTCGTTGGACCCTTGAGTCGCTGAGTCGTTGGACCCTTGAGTCGCTAAGTCGTTGGACCCTTGAGTCGTTGGGTCGTTGGACCCTTGAGTCGTTGGGTCGTTAGACCTCATTTTATCTTCACTAGGTCGTACCGTTTTGGTCGGGGCGCTGCCCCGCACCCCGCCGGGGGCGCTGCCCCCTGGACCCCCGCGACCTGACCGGGCAGATCGAACCCCGTAAGCGGTGGCGTTGCCCCCGCACCCCCACCTTGGGGGGGTTGCCACACCCCCTCCGTAGGGGATCTTATCTGAAAAACATTGAGCTGATTTCCCTGGACCCCCCCTCCGTAGGGGATCTTATCTGAAAAATATTCAACAGAACTTGCTGAGCTGATTTCCTTGGATTTTTATCACATCTTCGAATGTGACCTTTGTGATTGATTGTTTCTACAATCGCTTCTGTGATTTGTCACTTTAAAATATAAAGGTTTCAAAACTAGTAGTAAATATCAAAACTCTTTCAACAAAATGATTTCAACTCTATTTTTAATAACAAAGCTCTTTTCTTAAACCGTTTTCCAATCTATTAGTATATACAAGCCTTTACCTCACTCGGATGAGAAATCTAATTAAACGACTTAGTAAAACAAGTGGTATGAAACGCTTGCGTTCACTTCGTCGGTTAATTCTTGGACTTGTTCGATTGAACCTCTTGTGACAATTTTATTAGTGAAGATTTACAGTTTGTTCATAAATATTTAAGTTAAGCAAGTGGTTATGGGACATGAAGCTAAACTTCTATATTTACTAGCTTAGTGTAATTGACACTTCTCGTTGATCTTGATGATCGCTTTATGAATTAGACTAGCAATTGCGCGATGTCTCTTTCATTGCAAGGTTAGACTAGACACCACTTGTGTGATTCCATTCACACATACCTTTCTGCTTTTTGGTTAGTCTTGACCTCATTCTGTGTGATTCCACTCACACATGTAGGGTAGCTCCCCATGGTCTTCGGACCGTCATGTGATAGGCCTCTTTCCCTTTTTATGATTTCTGCATTTCTCGTGTTGATTTCTGGAATTTATGTCATTGACTTGTTATGAGTACAAGTTTAGGGTATGATGCCCCCTTCGAATCTTTGAGAAGATTCTTGTCATATTGGTTATCTCTTATTGATTGATCTTCTGTTGATCATTATTTACATACTTATAGCGGTATGTCGTTATGGATGTTTATGTTTATGCCATATCTTTTATGTTATATCATGTCATCTGATATTTATAGCTAGACTGATCCGTTTATTATTTTCTTAAATAATACTCGGATCAGACCGAGATGTTACAGGTGCTTCTGCTTGACTACTTCCCAGGGATTCATCACTCTGACTTTTGGCTAACTGTTTAGATTAGCAGTTTTTGTTGTATACACTTGAGATATAGACTCATAGTTGTATTCTTTTGTATAGCACGTGTTGCTATTCTTTTGTATTATCGTGGATCTTATTGACCACTACTCTGATGTACACTTTCATGTGTTAGTTATATATTCATATCTTCTTCCGCCTTTGTGATATGGATATCTGTGACTGATTTGTGATATGATTATTTCTATGTTTGTTTCCGAAGATTATTTATAGCCACCGTGTGATAAGCAATTACATGGATGGTCGCTCCTCAACAACCTTATTCTCCGTGCTAGTTGACAGCACTTCTCCGGAGTGTTCTTGGCTAGCGTGGGTATAGAGGTGGGGCGTCACACAAACGGTTTCCCGGTACCTGTGCTTACTTAATTTAAACATGTAAGTATAAAATATAGGAAGTTTATCTACATTTCACTCATTTTCAATAGCTAGCACATGGAATAATAATTGCATACTAAACAATTCTCATAAGCAACTTTTAAGATTTCGACATTAATTCAAATAGCTTCCAACCAAATTTTTATTTAGTTAGAATTGTTTATTATTTAATCGCTTATATTCAATTCCTTTTTAATCCAAACGAACCCAATTCATTTCAATTGATTCTGTAATCAATTTTTCTTAAAGTCTCTTCACATATTAACATATTTACAAGCCATATGCCTGCTTTTCATTCCATTTCCGCAATTTTTTCATTCAAAAACATTTTATTAAGCTTGGCACATTCAACACTTATAAATTAGTAACCATTTCCCAAATTAATTTAACCCAGACTTTTGTTTGATGGACTTTCACTTTTACTCATAGCCAAACTTCTATTAAATTTAAACTTAAGTTAATTTACTTTCTTCAAATTATTTCAACTTCATAACTTAAGCTCACTTCTTTTTAATTTGATTCTCATCAAATTAAATTACCCCACTCTTTATCCATTTTAATTTTAATCCCATTTTCAGTTTGTTAAAATAATATCCAAGTTTATATTTAACTCATTTACACTTGAATTGGATTTATTTGCAACCCAAATCATTTCTATTTTAATTCAATTCCATTTGATATCATTTCCACTTATATTTAATTCATTCCCAATCCAAGTTGAATTTTATTTATAACCGAGTTTATTTCACAATTCAACTTCTTTTTTACCAAATTAGGTTCCACTCCCTTATCTCACTAACATATTCAATTTATTAATTTATTCCAAATTAGTTCACTCCCACTTCCAATTCAATATTTGATTTCAATTTTCAAAAAAATCACTTTCACTTAATTTCTTGGGTTCAACCTATTTTATAATTCAAGTTTCTGGACTTTTTATTCATTTCTCAAAATAGAAACAATTTTATTTTGGCTTATTTATTCCACTTCTAAGTTTTATAAGTCTCAACTTATTTATATCCATACTTTCATCCATTTATTATCAATCCCGTTCACTTTTTCTTTTTAACTCGGGATTATACATTTCATTTAGCCAAGTATATATTTTTGTTCAATGGGTTTTCAATTCTTTTATAAGCCATCAAAATCTATTTATTCCGATTCCATCTTATTTTACTTAACTCCGGTTAAATCTTAACCCATACTATTCTTTGATTTCACACAATTCATTCAAATTTTATTAAGTAAGACTTAATTTTCATTTAATGTATCCACCACATGATACAATTCCATTTCAATTATATTTCAACTTAAATTTGAATCTAATCACAATATTATTAAACTTAGCTTGAGTTCATTTAATTCGACTTACTCTTCTAATTTATTAACTTTTTACAAGTTAATTCCATTCCAGGAAATTTACAGACTTTATAAATTTCCAAACCTGCTTATAATCCATAAAATTTGAAATCAATTATATCCAAAATCCTTTGCATTTCTAAAATCAACCCAACTTTTTGCAAGCAATTTCAATTCAAAACAATTTGGTAGCAATTCCTCTCTTGGAAACTCGAAAATGAACATCGATGATGCAGCAGTCATCACCGAAGTTATTTTCTAGCGACCGAAAGAGTTCAATGCTTTTATCTCTTAAAAAAACATTTTCAAGTATTCTGAATTTCAAGTCTCACCAGATTTCAAATCCAATTCAAAATATTTCCAAATAATACTCCTATTATTCCTTCCCAAAATCTTTGAAAATCATTTTCAACCCAAAGGAATTAATATTCCCCAAAATTTCAAGTTCCAGATTCTTTCAATTCATATTCAAATATTATTCTGAAATGTTATTTTAAATTATAAATTACATTTATAATTCTCACATACAATTTAATTATGCAATATGAATTTATTTTCTTAGCTTTAGTTATGATTTTCAATTTCTTATTCAATTTCTACAAAATAATGATAATGATTTAATATTATCATTCCCTAACAACCAGTCAACCATATAAAACTATAATAATTTACGGAAAATTATTTTTTTCATATACAAAAATAATTTGGGTAAATTTATTTCATTTACCCTATTTTAAACAATACTGTATCGGTTTATCTTGTTTAAGAGTTTAGAAATTCCTATCAATAACATGGCGTCCCACACATCGACCGGAATCCATAAACACTCAACCATAAGTCAGCACAATATAAAACAATTTTATATTCACTAACAAATACGCGCTCATATCAATTAATACACTCAAACTCATTTCTAGACTACTACGGACTCTATTTAATGAGTATCCCCACCAGAGCCAAGGTTCTCCTTTAACCTTCTGCTCTGATACCACTGTAACAGCCTGCAAACCCGAACCCCTTGAGTCGACACTATTCTCCATCACTCAACTCAAGATGAACAGAAATATGAACCATTTGGGTTAAAGAAGAAAGAGGTAGAAGAAGAAAATAGAAACAACATCAGAATCTAACCATCACAGCGGAATAAAATACAATAGATAATAACTGATCTTTACACAAAAGCAAATCTTTTTATACATTACATCATCAGAGTACACATAACACTCAACTAAACAGTAATCATAACATGTCCTCACAAAACTGAATACACAGCTAATCAATAGGCGGAATATTTAGAACAAGTACGGAAGTACGTATCGCCATCCTGCTCGTCTCCTGAGCTCCACAGTATCCTTTCCTATATCCTATAATACTCGGTCTGACCCAAGTTTTATAGTTAAATAACACCCGAGTCAGTCTTGAATACCAGCATGAGAAAACCACACTCAAATTGATTATTAAGGTTTCAAAATTCTTTTGAAAACAAAAGCATCTCGTAAGACCACGCCACAAATAAACATGTCGGGTTTTTACCTTACGATAGCCAAAACACTTTTTATCAAAATCCTTTGATATTATAATAGTGTCTATGGAAAGTAAAATAGAATCTAGCTGAAATGCTTGTATCTCACGTTTCAGTAATAGTTGAGTATAATCAAAACCGTACAGGCGCGTAGGGAGAATGGATTTCCAACTAATGACTAGGCACTGGGGTACCACCTGTCATAGTACGTGGCTTAGATCACCGTACCGAGGATTACTCCTAATCCCCTACAACACAAGACCGCGACTACCACTTACTGGATAATCCCGAGTAAGATCACCCCACGGTTGGGATCAGCAACCGCACCACTAAGCCGAATGAAAAGGGACATCAAGACAGGGATGACCTCACCCTAATGGGTGCTACCCACATAGCCTTGCTTCATATCCCCTGATATTCAGTCTTTCCCAGTTGATGAGGCTTGAGGCTAAGCGTTACATTTTTGAACGTTTCACTTAGAATGCCCATCGTCCACCTTACGATGTTCTGAAAGCATTCATCCATGCAAGTCCATCCCGGGTTCGAACGAAACTGCTCCTACTACATCCATTTTGAAATCATCCTCAGGATTAGTAGCTACTAGCCCTTGCACTTCACTGCTCTATCTTCGTATCCAAACTCTTGTTTTCCCCACGAAAACCGGATCGAAATGGTTTTCAGGAAATAAGTCCCGATCCCCATCTCTTCGAAACGATCAGCGCATTGGCCAATTTGATAATCGGTTATTCAAATATAAATTAACATTCATAAACAACCATCAAACATAAATAATTTCACCAAATTATTTATTAATCTTAAAATATCTTTGCAAGATATATTTCCATTTTCAACCCTTTGAAAACAGTTATCAAACCACACTCTTCTCATGGAATAAATTCCATATATTTATTTCCACTGAAAACACCAAGTACCAATACTTTAGATTTTTAAAATAATTTAAAAACACTTTATTATAAAATATACTTTAACATTTAATTGAAAACTACTTTAATACTTTATTAAAATATATACTTTAGGAATATTTTAACTGAGGTTACTTTATAAAATATAAAATTAGATTTCTCCTTTAAAATAAAATAACAAGTCACCTTTAATTTAAACATTTAAAATAATAAATTTTCTAAAACATACTTTTAAGACAACTTTAACTTTTAACTCATACTTAAAAAATTTCTTTGAAACGTACTTGGTTATCCATGGAAATACGCTTCTCTTTCACATCTTTTAAAAATAAATCACTATTTATTTTAAAACAAATTTACCTATTCCTTTAATAAATTCCCACCGTGAATTTATTCTTCCAAATATCTGCTGATATATTGCTTTACCTTTATAAACCAAGTTTACAAGTTTCACATACTCAACTTCCTTTCAAAATTCCGATTCCAAACACTTAGATAAATTTCCCAATTGATTCCCGATTTACTTCATTTTGAAATAAATTTCTTTACTTACTCAATTTATTACAAAACCCATTAACTTCAAATTTTTATTTCTTCCTTGTGATTTTAAATCTTTTAACTGAAAAATACCAATTTCAGAATTCCAAAAATTCCTTCTTTATCCTTTTAAATAAATTTAAACGTTGAATTTTAAAATAAATTGTTTATCCCTTTAAATAATATTAGTTAAGTTTTATAATTCATTATTTTTCTGTTTATTCAAAATAACTTTTTTTTCATACTTGGAATTATTTATTAGAATTTTAAAATCACTTTTATTCTTATCAAATTCATTCTTAAATTTATTCAAATTCTCTATGATCATTTTAGTTAAAGATTCACTATTTTATTTTCTTTTCAAAAATCCAATTTTATATATTTTGATAACTCGGTGTACCGAAATATATTCAAGCATACCATAGCATTCAATATTCCAATTCTCAATATAATTCATCACAGAATATCAAATATTCATAACATAGAATATTAAAAAATCTAAATAATTTTGATGAATCTAGTTGGATCCCTCCAACCTGTTTCCCTGCATCCACAGATGTTAGCACAATACCAATTCCACTTCGAGGTGGAATATCACGGTATATGGGATTAATATAATATCATCTACTATTATACGACGCATAGGGTCTCATCCGCTATAAAACGCAGGAAATCAATCACTCCAATATATACTATATATATACTACTATATATGATATAGCACATCAAGTCCATTCAATCATTCAACCAATTATTTAAATTTTAATCATTTAAATTTAAATAGAAATCCAGATGAGTGAGGTCAACTCACCTTTGTTTTTGTTTGCAATCCAATCCAATGCTGACTTGACTGGTTTCACGATTTTTAACCTTGTACAAACCAATTTACAATTTATTAACATTTAAATAAATCAAACAATTTATCACCACTTATTATTTAATTTAATTGAAAATTTTGGGTTTAGACCGAAAATTTAATTTCAAAGAATTTCCTTTCAATAAAATATTTTTAATGACAAAAGTAATTAAATAAGTTTATTAAATGAGTTAATCACCAAAATTCATCAATTTAGAATAACCTAGTTTGTGAAAATGTATGTATATTTTACATAGATATGTATATATATAAAATTTCTTCTATAAATAGCAAAACTGTAGTTTTCTCTTCTTTAAAAACTTTTCCTATTCAACATATATATTCGTAAAAATATAAACCAAATTTTAAAATTCATTATGCCATTTTATACATGTATTAAATCATTCGAATTAAAAAGAAATGAAATACCTCACTACAACGCCAGGAATCCAAGCACCGCCTTCACACTCGCCACCACCTGACATCCATCCACATCGGATGCCAAGCATCGCCGACACCCCACGAACCGCCGTCAGAAATATTCGCTTCACTTCTTCCCGACGTCGACCTGCCCTAATGCGAGTGCGAACCCTAACGTCCATCACCCAAAATCATGACCGCCACCATGAACTAACGGAGCCGTCCACCTCCTCGCGAACTCCACTATCTAGCACGAAACCCCGGCCGCGTTTCTGAGCCTCTCGATCGATACGAAATTGAGTCAAGAAGGTGGATACGAGATTTAATTTTCGAAGCTTCACTCGATCCCTTTACTCGACTGGGCTTCGACCATTCCTATTTTATTTGAACGAAATCGTTAAATTTCGAATTCATTTGAACTGGAGAGGGGAAAATCTTCGGCCATTATTTGAGATTGTTTTCATTTCTTTTTTTTATGTTTGTACTCTGTTTTCTATGTTTTGAAAGAAGAAAGAAGGAGCGTATTACAGAAGGAATAAGAAGGCATGAGAATAGGATAAGATATAGTTTGACTAAAAATTTCGGCTGATAAGACATATGAAAATAATATATATGTGTGTGTGTGTGTATATAATTCTAAAATGTCAAGATATTTATTTTAAACCTTTATTGAAGCATGCCTCTAGGCGCTTATAACGTTATATCCACATCTCGAAGGCAATGGAAAAGGTTTCGAGTCCTGATTCGATCGTATGGAGAAGATTGCTTTTTGAACTCAGATATTATATTAAGTTTCCGATATAAATTTCAGTGCGTTTATATATCTTATGCTCACACAACAACTCCAATCACCACAGAATTTGAAACCCGATAATAATACCATATTGCGGATCAAATGAAACTGGTTTCGTCGAATTCCGAGATTTTGCCTCGGAAGGCTATTTTTAAATTCAATTTAAACGATATATTTCTGAAACTTAAGAAAACACTTCCAAATTCAATTTTAGCACCTTTACTATTTTTAGTATTATCAATATAAATTTTACGAGCTTTTAAAATATTTTTAACAAGCTCAAAACTCAAGATTAAATATTTTACTCAATCTTCAATTATTTAATTTAATAATTTAATTAACAAATAAATAGTGATAGTTGATTTCAAGTTAAAAATTAACTTTTAAATATTTAAAATCATTTAAATACTCCGATTTTCAAGCATTCAAAAATTCTGGGTCGTCACACCGAATATTCAAATTCTCCAATTTCTATGCAAAATTAAAAAAATCTGAAGCTAATTATTTCAGGTAATCAATCCAAAACCAAAGATAATTTCACCTATTTCTAGTTTTGAGAACTTTTGTTGTCTTTAATTTCAGCTTCTCTTTGCATGTTTATGTATTTATTTTAGGTTCCTAAAGCATAATCAAGGCATAAGGCTATCATATTCTTCAAGCTTGCTTATATTTGCTTTAAATTTTGCTTAGGTAAGCATCAAAACTCACATTTTCTAGCTTTGTTTGAGATTTCAAGTTAAGAAATCTCAATTTTGTTTGTTGCATGTTCATTTGTGTATTGTTGTCCGTAAATAAGGCATATCTTTGTCATTTTAAATCGGAATTTGATTTTCTTTAATGATCTAGAAATCTTGAAAAGAGTGTGATAACTTTTATGTTAAACACATTCGAAAATTTTGAGCATAAAGGGTCGAAAAAGCCAATTCAAAATTGCTGAAAGGAAGAGATTTCAAAATCATCCGAAATGAATTAAAGTGAAAAGAGACTTAATAAATCCTGTATACTCATATTCACTTTTGCTCGATAAGTACATTTCAAAGGAACTAGGGTCAGATTTGGGTGATTCCTATCTGAAAACCACTTCGAACCAATGTATACTTCGAATGTGAAGACATATTGAAGATGATGATTATTGAAGATCATGGATCTTCATAGGATAAGGACTGCTTGTTGACATTCTCTGGGTAGCTCCCATTATGGTGTTATTTATAGCAATGATCTCCTCGTTGCGGAAATTTTGCGGATTACAAGGACTGTTCGCTACTAGTGGTAATAGTAGAGTGCCTTCAGTTTGTCATGTTCTTGAATAACTTGTATAGACATTTGTCTGGCATTACTTTTCTAAATATTACGTACATTGGTTTTTACAAACGTACATCCGTGGTGGTGGAGAAGGCAACTTCTCGTAGCTTAGCACCCTCCTTGAGACGTACGAGCTCAAGGGTTGTATTTTTGTGGAAGGCAATTAGTAGTTACTGGAAATGGCAACGTGGCATTTAGAGATGTGATTTGTGCTATGTGAAAAGGTAATCGTTGCCTCAAGCCTCATCAACCGAAAATGACCGAAATAGGGTTAGATGCAGCAAGGCTAAGTGGGTCATTCCCAATTAGGGTATAAACATCCCCTTCTAGATATATTTCTTCCCACTATGACGTTCAGGATGTAAATTAATGTGGATTTATGCGAAGAGAGCTCTCGAATAAAGGGCGGTAATGACCAGGGGATGATATATTCCTTACCTACTGCTCTCAGAGATAGGCCAATCTTGTGTTGGTAGAGGATCCTTTGTGATGGTCCTCGAGATATCTAGCTAGAGGTGTACCCATCGGAAGGTAGTCCCTTCACCTGGTCATTTGCAAGGAAATCCATTCTCCAATAAGAACTTGCAGTTTTTTTTTGTAGAACCTAGTATGTAGGAATTTAATCAATGTAACAATTTCAACTCAGATTAACAAGTTTATCTGCAAATGTTTTCAAGAATGTCATTAAAAATAATATCCTAAAATTTTACGTAATAAAAGGTTTTGGTTATCATAAGGTAAAAACTTGTTCCATGTTTATGTGCGACGTGGTCTTATGAGACACTCTTTCTTTTCAAAGGATTTTATTCAAAGGCTGATATATGACACTGTCATTCATTATTACGTTTTTCTCATGCAGGTTTACCCAGCTTGATCCGGGTATTTGCAATGCTCGGGTCAGATCCGAGTAGATTCAGGTTAGTCGAAGACGGCTGTAGTTTCCATAGAAAACTGGAGATATTCATCTACGTATCAACATATTCTGTTATCCACTGTACTTAGTTTGTTTTAGTTAATGTTTGTCAGCAATTGTAACGACAGATGTTTATAACTGTCCAAGCTGAATTTAGGTTAGACTCTGATATATGTATTTAAAAGTTTTCTGTTGTAAAAATATTTGTTCAATATTACATGTTATTCCATTCATGTGAGATTATGTTTTGTCTATTTTTCTTTATTACCCTTCATGTTCCGTATTTTTGTGCATCTTGACTTGGACATGTGTGGTTTATTGTCGATTCAAAGGGCACGAAAAAATGGGTCGTGACATTTGGTATCAGAGCTAAAGGTTAAGCAAGAACCTTGGCTTTGTTATGGGTAAAGACTCATTAGAGATAGAATTAGTAATATGCTAGGATGAGTAACTCATTAGAGATAGGGTTAGTAATACCCTAGAATGAGTTGAGAGAGTATTATATATATAAGCGCGTATTTGCTAATTTTAAAAAAGTGATTTTGTTTTAAAGAAATTGGTAAATAAAATATTTTTACCTTGGGTTTATATTTTAAATATCAAAGAGGATATTATTATTTCTGAGTTATGAATTAAGGATTGTTTATAATTTAGCTTAGTAAAACTAAAATATGAATATCTTGTGATTAGAATTGCAGAATTTGACAATAAGATATTCTATATAGAGTCGATTGGTTGAAAGCTATAATTTAGAACTTTAATCATATACCCTTAGGTAATTAGTATTAAGAAATAATAATGATTAAGTGATAATCATAATGGATGGATTTAAAAGCTAAGTACAAATATCTTGGGAAGTAAAATTCACAATTTGACTATAAGATATTTGATGATAATATTGAAGCTAGAAGTTGTAATTGAGAAAGTAAAAAGAAAATGCATACTTAGGAAAATTATTATAATAAGATAGGGTAAAAGAAATGTCTAAATTGAGCATTTTTGTAAATATATTATAAAAGGGTAAGTTTTATAAATTATAAAGGAGATAAGGTAATTTGAAATTCATACACTTTGATTAGGTTAAAATCTAAGTGAATTTTAAGAAAAATATATATAAGAAATACCATCCTAATATAAAACTTTGAATTAGTGATACATTTAGGGTAATGTTTGTAAATCAAAATGAAGTAAGATTATAAGTGGATAGTTTTGGATAATATGGTTAGTAGGTTGATTATTGGATGAAAATGTTTAAATCACAAATACCATGTGAATTAAGTTTCACAATTTGACTATAAAGTATATGATGGATTGAAGGTTAAGAAATTTGATTTAGAAACTGGATAGGTAAATAAGTTAAGTAGTTAATCATAGAATCGGTAAGAAAAAAATGTACACTTAGTAAAGTTGTCTTATTAACATATGGATAAGATAAATAATGTTAGCTAAATTAAGACCTTAGATAAATAAAACTAAGGAATTAAGTTTTATTACTTATTAATTTGAGATAATAGTAGAATTCCACATTTATTAGACCCTTTAATTGAATTAATAACGGATTGAATTTTGGGAATACGTATATATACTATTAGGAAGTAAAGGTATAGTATACAAGTTTAAGTCATATTTGTATGCTTGATTAATAATGTATTTAGAAGAAAGCAGATGGTTGTGAAATAAACTTGGATTAATAGAAATTTTGAAAAAATGTATTGGGTAAAAATGAATATGAATAAGTACATAAGTTAAACATAGGTCATTTCGGCACATAAAATTTGATATAAGATTTGAGTGTAGAACTTTGAGGTGTTTGCACCAATCCGAAAAAGGGTTTATCAATCGATTCTTGAAAGCGAACATTGATGAGGGTTTGTGATTATGTATTCAAGTTTTCTATCATAGTTGAGAGCTATGCAAGGAAAGCAAGGGTTTGTTATCAGGAAGTCTGATCAAAGTCTGCACTAGAAAATGGGAGGATCGATACTAGTTTGGAAGTTAAGTTATGGATAATAGATCGAATCAAATAAAGTATGATGTCCTGGATCTGTCTACATAGTAGTTAAATAGTTATCTTCACTAGCAGGTACTAAGTATAGGGTTAGGCTTATGTTTGGTGTGTGTGTGTCTATATATGTGTGTGTGTGTGTGTGTGTGTGTGTGTGTGTGTGTGTGTGTGTGTGTAGACCTCAGGTATAATACATGCGCAGGTCAGGGGTTGAGTTATGTGGATATATTCATTTATATTGATATAGTATCAGTTTGGTTGTTTTTGGATGTATTGTCATGTTTGGTTGTTGTATATATTATCTTAAGTGTGTAGTACGCATTAGGATGGGTAGGATAGAAGTCTGACTTGATGTGTGTGTATGTATATATATATATATATAACCTTAAGTACGTGACAAGTACTCAGCTTAGTGTGGGAAATCATGTTTGGCATCATTTGTTTTAATTGTTATGGGATCAACCTTCTTTTTATATATGCGTTTTTCTATCATCAGTAGAAATAAGCTAGAATGTTAGAGGATAAGAATATGAGTAAGATTACTTTATTTAACTTTCATTTTGAGGACGAAATGCTTTTAAATAGGGGAGAATGTAACTTTCAGTCATTCACGATTGATGAGGCTTGAGGCTAAGCGTTACATTTTTGAACGTTTCACTTAGAATTCCCATCGACCACCTGACTATGTTCTGAAAGCATTCATCCATACAAGCCCGTCTAGGGTTCGAACGGAACCGAAGGCACTACTCTTGCTACATCCATTTTGGAATCATCCTCAGGATTAGTAGCGACTTGCCCTTGCACTTCACTGCTTCATCTTCGAATGCAAACTCTTGTTTTCCCCACGAAAACGTACAAACCGGATCGAAGTGGTTTTCAGGAAATTGATCCTGTCTCTTCGAAATGATCGGCGCATTGTCCAATATTGATAGTCGGTTATTTAACTATCAATTAACATTCATAAACAACCATCAAACATAAATAATTTCACCAAATTATTTATTAATCTTAAAATATCTTTGCAAGATACATTTCAACTTTCAACCCTTTGAAAACAGTTTTCAAACCACACTCTTCTCATGGAATAATTCCTAAATATTTATTTCCATTGAAAACACCAAGTACAATACTTTAGATTTTTAAAATAAGTTATAAACACTCTATTATAAAATAATACTTTAACATTTAAATTGAAAACTACTTTAATAATTTATTAAAATATATACTTTAGGAATATTTAAACTGAGGTTGCCTTATAAAATATAAAACTAGATTTCTCCTTTAAAATAAAATACTGAGTCACCTTTAATTTAAACATTTAAAATAATAAATTTTTTAAAACATGTTTTTAAAACTACTTTAACTTTTATCTCATACTTAAAAAATTTCTTTGAAAACGTACTTGGCTATCCAGGGAAATACACTTCTCTTTCACATCTTTTAAAAATAAATCACTATTTATTTTTAAGCAAATTTTCTCATACCTTTAATAAATTTCCACCATGAATTTATTCTTTTGAATATCTGCTGATATATTGCTTTACCTTTATAAACCAAGTTTATAAGTTTCATATACTCAACTTCCTTTTAAAATTCTGATTCCAAACACTTAGATAATTGATTCCCAATTTACTTCATTTTGAAATAAATTTCTTTACATACTCAATTTATTCCAAAACCCATTAACTTCAAATTTTTATTTCTTACTTATTATTTAAAATCTTTTAACTGAAAAATACCAATTTCAGATTTCCAAAAATTCCTTCTTTATCCTTTTAAATAAATTTAAACCTTGAATTTTAAAATAAATTCTTTATCCCTTTAAATAATACCACTTAAGTTTTATAATTCATTATTTTTTTGTTTATTCAAAATCTCTTTTTTTCCATGCACGGAATTATTTATTAGAATTTTAAAATCACTTTTATTATTATGCAATTCATTCTTAAATTTATTCAAATTCTCTATTATCATTTTACTTAGAGATTCACTCTTTTATTTTCTTTTCAAAAATCCAATTCTATATATTTTGATAACTAAGTGTACCGAAATATATTCAACCAAACCATAGCATTCAATATTCCAATTATCAATATAATTCATCACAGAATATCAAATATTCATAACACAGAATATTAAACAATCTAAATAATTTTGAGGAATCCAGTAGAATCCCTCCAACCTGTTTCCCTGCATCCATAGATGGTAGCACAATACCAATTCCACTTCGAGGTGGAACATCACGGTATATGGGATTAATATAATATCATCCGCTATTATGCGGAGCATAGGGTCTCATCCGCTATAAAATGCAGGAAATCAATCACTCCAATATATACTATATATATACTACTATTTATGATATAGCACATCAAATCCATTCAATCATTCAACCAATTATTTAAATTTTAATCATTTAAATTTGAATAGAAATCCAGATGAGTGAGATTAACTCACCTTTGTTTTTGTTTGCAATCCAATCCAATCCTGACTTGACTGGTTTCACGATTTTTAACCTTGTGCAAACCAATTTACGATTTATTAACATTTGAATAAGTCAAACAATTTATCACCATTTATTATTTAATTTAATTGATAAATTTGGGTTTAGACCAATAATTTAATTTCAAACAATTTCCTTTCAATAAAATATTTTTATTCACAAAAGTAATTAAATAAGTTTATTAAATGAGTTAATCACCAAAATTCATCAATTTAGAATAACCTAGTCTGTGAAAATGTATGTACATTTTACATAGATATGTATATATATATAATTTCTTCTGCAAATAGCAAAACTATTGTTTGCTCTTCTGTAAAAACTTTTACTATCCAACATATATATATTTGTAAAAATATAAACCAAATTTTAAAATTAATTATACCATTTCATACAGGTATTGAATCATTCGAATTAAAAAGAAACAAAATACCTCACTGCAACACCAGGAATACAACCGCGCCTTCACACTCGCCACCACCTGACATCCATCCACAACGAATGCCAAGCATCACCGACACCCACACGAACCGCCGTCAGAAATCTTCGCTTCACTTCTTCCCGACGTCGACCTGCCCTAATGCAAGTGCGAACCCTAATGTCCATCACCCAAAATCATGACCGCCACCACGAACTAACGGAGCCGCCCACCTCCTCGCGAACTCCACTATCTAGCACGAAACCCAGTCGCGTTTCTGAGCGTCTCTATCGATACGAAATCGAATCAGGAAGGTGGATACGAGATTTAATTTTCGAAGCTTCGCTCGTTCCCTTTACTCGACTGGGCTTCGACCATTCCCATTTTATTGGTGCGAAATCGTTAAATTTCTAATTCATTTGAACTGGAGAGGGGAAAATCTTCGGCCATTATTTGAGATTGTTTTCATTTCTTTTTTTTATGTTTGTACTCTGTTTGCTATGTTTTGAAAGAAGAAAGAAGAAGCGTATTACGGAAGGAATAAGAAGGCATGAGAATAGGATAAGATATAGGTTGACTAAAAATTTCGACTGATAAGACATATGAAAATAATATATATATTCGTATGTATATAATTCCAAAATGTCTAGATATTTATTTTAAACCACTATTGAAGCGTGCCATTAGGCGCTTATAACGTTATACCCACATCCCAAACGCAATGGAAACGGTTTCGATCCTGATTCGATCGTATGGAGAAGATAGCCTTTTGAACCCAGTTATTATATTAAATTTTCGATATAAATTTAAGCGCGTTTATATCCCGTATGCTCACACAACAACTCCAATCACCACAGAATTTGAAACCCGATAATGATATCATATTACGGATCCGATGAAACTGGTTTCGTCCGAGACTGTGCTTTGAAAGGCTATTTTTAAATTCAATTTAAACGATATATTTCCAAAACTTAACAAAACACTTCCAAATTCAATTTTAACTCTTTTACTATCTTCAGTATTATCGATATAAATTTTACAAGGTTTTAAAATATTTTTAACAAGCTCGAAACTCAAGATTAAATATTTTACTCAATCTTCAGTTATTTAGTTCAATAATTTAATTATCAAGTAAATAGTGATATTTGAATTCAAGTTAAAAATTAACTTTTAAATATTTAAAATGAATTAAATATTTCGATTTTCAAACATCCAAAAATTCCGAGTCATCACATTCCTCCCCCTTTAAAAGAATTTCGTCCTCGAAATTGTCGGTTAGGAAGAATGGTCCAATACCCGTTTACATTTCCCCAAGACCAACAATTCAACATCCTACCAACTATCTTTTTCTAAAAGACTCATTATCTCTCTTACCAACTTCCCAAAGTCTCCCATACGTTTCAAAAAATACTATTTGCTCAATCATTCAAATTTCAATTTAAAACCAAATTTTGAATTATCAAAATTTTCTCAATATTTTCTAACTCCCTAAATATCCAAAAAAAATCGTAAGCGTCTTCTTTGCGCGGCTAGCTTGGTACAACTACAAAATGCCTCTACAGGCCCCCAAATTCCAAAATAAAACAAAATGCCAAGTGGCTAGATCAAAAACCCAATCAAATTTAATACAGAAATTTAAACACATACCTTTCTGTCGAGCAATTCAATTTTATCTTCTGGAATTAAAACCAATTTTTCTCCTGCTTTTAAATACATGTATATTCTACTTAGTAATAATATCCAATCACAACATCCAAAAGCATTTTATTGACTTCCTTACAAAATTTCAATATTTAATCATTTAATCCCGTACGCTGTACATATATTATCCGTACGCAATATCAAATTCGATCACTCGCTTGATCACACAATTTCACTTCCGAACTAGTATCGTCCACCCAACTTCCTAGTGCGGACTCAGATTTGGTTTCTTGATCAGAAACCGCCATTCTCCTTGCATAGTCATAGCTATGATAGAGAATATTCAGAATTAATCAAAATTCATATCTAGGGTTCGTCTCGAAAATCGAGTGAAAAATCCTAACTCGGATTGATATAACTATCTCGAAATTTTGTGCTCAAATCTGGATCAAATTGCTATGCGAATAAAAATAATATATGTACATCCTACGTATTTATCTCAATTGATTATCAACTATATCAATTCTCTTTTTATTCACATTCAATTGATTTCTATTCACTCATCAACGCTTATCATTTCACATATTTTTATTAAATCTTCACTCAAATGCTTATTCAACATATTTTCCTGACACCCATATTACTTAAGAATTTTACCAATTCTTCTCAAGTTCAATATTAGTATTTTATACGCTTCTTATATTTATTTTCACTTCACCATTTCAGTTTATATCTACTTCTATTCAAATTGGTTCTCCCATTTCCATATGAATTCAATTTATCTTCAACTCAGAATATTGAATTTTATCTTCCATTTATAATTGATTCATATCATTATTTTAAACTAGTTTCATCCACTAATTTATTTCAATTTCCAATTTGAAATCGTTTTGTCGCTAACAAAAAATTTCCCCAAAATTTTTCTAACTCCCAAAATTTTTGGAAAATTTTGGCAGAGTCTCCTTTGTACGGAGGAGCTTTTGCAATTTGAAAAGAGATGTAAATATATATATACATCGACCCACACGGTCGGAAAAACAAAAACAGTTCATATTTCCTATTTGTATTACATAGGCGTACCTTTATTTAGCATTTTTAAGCAAGCGGCTTATTATTTTAGCAATTAGCGCGCCCAAAATCCAGCCAAACGGTTTCCCGGTACCTGTGCTTACTTAATTTAAACATGTAAGTTAAAATATAGGAAGTTTATCTACATTTCACTCATTTTCAATAGCTAGCACATGGAATAATCATTGCATACTAAACAATTCTTATAAGCAACTTTTAAGATTTCGACATTAATTCAAATAGCTTCCAACCAAATTTTTATTTAGTTAGAATGGTTTATTATTTAATCGCTTATATTCAATTCCTTTTTAATCCAAACGAACCCAATTCATTTCAATTGATTCCGTAATCAATTTTTCTTAAAGTCTCTTCACATATTAACATATTTACAAGCCATACGCCTGCTTTTCATTCCATTTCTGCAATTTTTTCATTCAAAAACATTTTATTAAGCTTGGCACATTCAACACTTATAAATTAGTAACCATTTCCCAAATTATTTTAACCCAGACTTTTGTTTGATGGACTTTCACTTTTACTCATAGCCAAACTTCTATTAAATTTAAACTTAAGTTAATTTACTTTCTTCAAATTATTTCAACTTCATAACTTAAGCTCACTTCTATTTAATTTGATTCTCATCAAATTAAATTACCCCACTCTTTATCCATTTTAATTTTAATCCCATTTTCAGTTTGTTAAAATAATATCCAAGTTTATATTTAACTCATTTACACTTGAATTGGATTTATTTGCAACCCAAATCATTTCTATTTTAATTCAATTCCATTTGATATCATTTCCACTTATATTTAATTCATTCCCAATCCAAGTTGAATTTTATTTATAACCGAGTTTATTTCACAATTCAACTTCTTTTTTACCAAATTAGGTTCCACTCCCTTATCTCACCAACATATTCAATTTATTAATTTATTCAAAATTAGTTCACTCCCACTTCCAATTCAATATTTGATTTCAATTTTCAAAAAAATCACTTTCACTTAATTTCTTGGGTTCAACCTATTTTATAATTCAAGTTTCTGGACTTTTTATTCATTTCTCAAAATACAAACAATTTTATTTTGGCTTATTTATTCCACTTCTAAGTTTTATAAGTCTCAACTTATTTATATCCATACTTTCATCCATTTATTATCAATCCCGTTCAAATTTTTCTTTTTAACTCGGGATTATACATTTCATTTAGCCAAGTATATATTTTTGTTCAATGGGTTTTCAATTCTTTTATAAGCCATCAAAATCTATTTATTCCGATTCCATCTTATTTTACTTAACTCCGGTTAAATCTTACCCCATACTATTCTTTGATTTCACACAATTCATTCAAATTTTATTAAGTAAGACTTTATTTTCATTTAATGTATCCACCACATGATACAATTCCATTTCAATTATATTTCAACTTAAATTTGAATCTAATCACAATATTATTAAACTTAGCTTGAGTTCATTTAATTCGACTTACTCTTCTAATTTATTAACTTTTTACAAGTTAATTCCATTCCAGGAAATTTTCAGACTTTATAAATTTCCAAACCTGCTTATAATCCATAAAATTTGAAATCAATTATATCCAAAATCCTTTGCATTTCTAAAATCAACCCAACTTTTTGCAAGCAATTTCAATTCAAAACAATTTGGTAGCAATTCCTCTCTTGGAAATTCGAAAATGAACATCGATGATGCTGCAGTCATCACCGAAGTTATTTTCTAGCGACCGAAAGAGTTCAATGCTTTTATCTCTTAAAAAACATTTTCATGTATTCTGAATTTCAAGTCTCACCAGATTTCAAATCCAATTCAAAATATTTCCAAACAATACTCCTATCATTCCTCCCCAAAATCTTTGAAAATCATTTTTGTAACGAGTCGGATTTTGCCCGCTCGAAAATCGACACCCATACTTCAAATCGTACTCGAATGTCATAGATTCGACCGTTCAAATCCGATTCGCCAGAGCTTATAACAATCATTAAGTAAACAACACAGCGGAATAAAAGAATAATACATTGATATACAGTATCTGATACAACAGAACGATACAATGAATATCAATATACATCAGAGATATGATACAATAAAATAGCAGTGGAAAGAAAATAGATAACATTTAACAGCGGAACAAATAACTCTAAGATAGTCTTCAACGAAGAACTCCAAATCGGAATTGTAACTCCATTTCCAAGAATCAATCCAGCAGTAGCTCGAAACTCCCAATAACATATCACCAAGCTCAGCAAGACTGGTGCGATCCAAAGACTGAACCAACTCCAGATAATCCACTATATCTAACTATCTGTAAAACCTAACTCTAGACTGCTCGTGTAGAAAATAATGAGCACCCAGAGTTTAGGAAGGAAACAATAAACTCCGGATCAGTCGTGGGTCTGGTGTGAGCAACAAAACAGTTTATCTATTAAAAACATTCAAAGAAATATTTCAAAGTTAATTCGCAATGCTTTTGAAAAATGAGACTACCATAAGGCCTCCCGCACACACACACAATGCAAACGCAGAATCGGAGGAGATTTCTCCTTATGATAGTCAAAGATGCTTGATACGCATTTAAAAATAACATTTGATATTATTACTAGTGCATAGTGTAGAAAAATTCACTTCGAAAGTAGAATATAAATCTTAGCCAACATAGACATTTCGAACTATGCCTACTATAGCTACCATCCGAACAGTGTTGCGACACCATAAGTGAATGATAGGTTCTACAACTAATACCGTACAAGTTTCGTATTGGGAATTGGATTTCCAACAAATGATCAGGCCAAGGAACTTCCCATTGCCACATGAGAATGCCTCTGGAAAGACATCCCCGAGAACCAAACCGGAACTCTGCCAACACAAGGCCGGGTTACCCCTAACTGGGTAACTACTGACACGAGCACGCCATTCCCCGATCGTAAACAACCTTTCTCACGGGATCCCGAAAACCAACAACCACAAAGTAATAAATTCGTAGTAACCACATAGGTTAAATATCTGGGCTCCATACCATGATACCACCTCTATCCAGAAGGAAATGTACATACCCTAAAGGGTGCTACCCCTCATAACCTTGCCGCATCTTTCCTGTTTTGACCATTTCCGGGGTGTGAGGCTCGACGAAGTCACGTCCACAAAAACATACTTTATACAAAAGCCATGCTTTGGGTCAACAAATGATCAACACAATGATCACCAAGATAGACGATCAAATAAACGATCCTATCACAATAATCAACACAATGATCATTTCAGCATCACTCAGCATATCACATTACCAAATTGGGAATATATCGCTGATAACTCCAACTATATAACCTCTGAGCTCGTACGTCTCAGAGAAGGGTGTTAAGCTAAGAGAATAAATTCTTCGCCACCAACAGAAATATATTTGAAAGAAATCGGCTTTATATCTCAATTTGTAATGTCAGACATACAATCCATACAAGTCTGTTCTGGGTTCGAACAGAACCGAAGGCACTTACAAAGAAGTCCTTGCAACCCGGATATTCACAATCCCGATCAGATTTTCCCATCACTTAGGGAGTTTCTATACCGGCGCGACTCGATGCAGAAACAATCGATAGGTCATCCTATCGCTTTCGCAAATACCCGGTCTTCACCACCGGTCTTCAAATGCTATCCATAACGACGAATCACATATTCGGAATGGGATATATGACACAAAGGACCTCTCCCGGCTAAACCGAATAGTGAGCGAAATAGTTCAAAAACATATGGATATTGGGATTTCAATTAAGTCACAACTTAATAATTCAAAACTTTCTTTTAAATGGTTTAATCCAATTACCATTTCAAATCTTTTAAACAAAAGATTTCATTTTCACAACCTTTAACGGTTTAAACAATTTTCACATTTTAATCTTTTAAACAAAAGATTCATTCATAGATTTTCCAAATCAATTTTCATTTCAATTTGGTTAACTCGTTAAATCTTTAAATCAAAGATTTAATTTTATAGCCTTCAAAACAATTTCATTTCAATTTGATTTAAATAAATCATCAATTTAAATCTGTTAAAAATAAACAGATTTAATTCGTAGTTTTCAAAAAGAATTCATTCATAACTTAGGAAAATCATTTCTCTATTCAATCTTGAAATTCCCCTAATTAACTGGAATCTCGGTACTTATCTAGAAGTGTTTATCATTTGAAAACAACAGTTTTCATTTTGGAAATCTGATTCATTTATACGAGTTAAAGTTCTTTGGTTAAATCCAAATTCTCAAAATTATACTTTTAAAATGGTTTAACTCATAATGACTAGTATAATATCATTAATCCTTAGTTTCAAATTATAGAATTCAATTCCTACTTTTGAATTCAAATTTAAATCAAATTATTTAAATTCCAAACTTAATCAAGTAATTTAAAATAAATTTCCATTCCAAAAGCTTTTCACATTTATTCCGATTCCATTTCCAAAACATTTGAATTTAAAAATTCAAATCTAAAACTATTTCAAATATCTGTGACTTAACTGATTTCCTCGTGAAATCCATCATTGTGTGTGTATGGTGTGGTCCAAGGGTTTTAACACAATAGTGCAACATCATTCAATCATCACAGATCAGAATACATAAATATAGTTGATAAGCGGTATTAACTATAACGCTTATCGTTTATTCACAGATCACAGATATATATCACAAATAAGTAAATTACAGATCACAACATAAATCAGGATGTATCACAAAGCATCACAAATCAGGGATATCAAATAGTTTATCATCCAATAAAATCCAAACATCCATAAATAGGATTAATTTAATTATCTGTTAAATTTAAATCAGATTAAATTTCTACGAATCATTCTTTTCACATTTATTATCAAATAAATTTCGAGTAAATGATCCTCATTAACTATTCATAATTATTTAATTACTATTCTTAAGTAATTAAACTCAATTTAATTATTGTTAATTAACATTTAATTAACCTTAAAAATCTTATATTTAATCACTGATTATTTAATTTATTAAGTTCTAAACTGTAACTTAATAAATCTTAATTACTTGATTAAATAACCTCAAGCATTTGTTTAAAAGACAACTCTTTATTAAACTAATGAATCTTATTTACTAATTAATTTACCTTAATTAATTTAACTCAAATCTTAATTTCTTGATTAAATAAATTAATCAATCATTCACCTGAACTAATTTAATGAATGCATATCATTTTATCTTTACTAATTCAATTTTAAAACATTTTCTAACTAATGTTTTAATTATCATCACAAAGCAAATTTAAACAATCTCATTTATTAAAAATTCTTTGATTTCTGAATTAGGATTCAAATTATCTTTAATTCAGATTTAAATTTAAATTTAAACTTTTAGTTTCAACTTGCTTAAATTTTTCATTTAAAATTTCGACTCCATTTCAAATTTCTTTAATATATTTTGAATTGCTTTTAAGTTATTAAAACAATTTAAATTTAAAACTTATTTATGTTCAAACTAAACTCTACATTCAACTTGAATTTACATTAACATTTTATCAGCTTTAAAAATCTTGGTTTAAAATTTAAATTTTTTTTTTTTTTTACAATTCCCAAACCAAAACAGTTTCAGGTAAAAAAAAACCCCGCAACAACTTTTACTCGAGCCCCCCTTCTATTTGCTTCGAGCAAAATTCGAACCACACGAGAATTTTCCCGAGTCTCTCCCCTGTCTTCACGCAACTCCTTCCCCCCTTCCCTGATCCTATCTTCTTCCCTCCTCTCTTTATCCTTTCTTCCACTTTTTTTTTTTAAACTGTTAAGTAAAAAAAAACAATAAGGCACGAACACTCACGCAATAACTCGAGTCAAGCCACGAAAATCCCGAGCTCCACTTCGAGTTGCCTCGAAGCAACGTTCTCTGACACACGACCAACGTCGTGCACGTGCACAGATCGTCAACGACGATCCTACCTCAGGCGACACCATCAACAAACCACGATTTGACCTACAACTCGAAATCGAAACCCATTATTTCGAATAACAGTCGAAATCGAAAATTCACCTGAAGCTCGAACCAAAGCTTGAATACTCTCCAGAAAAACGTCACGTTCGACCAACCCCGACCCATGGAGGCGATGAAACTCCGTCCACGTCATGGCCATACTCTTCCCTACCACCTCCCAGAACCGCGAGAAGCTCGATCAAGTCACGGTGACGAAAATTACGTTTTAACAGACCCCAGATAAAACTCAAACCTAACCCTATATTCGAATCGACCCTAAAATCCTCGCATTGAATAATTTTTTTTGCATTTTTCTTATCGTCACCGAGGTTCATACAAGCTTTAAACCAAATTTCAATGATTATTATTGGATCGCTTGCCGGAAATTAGAAAAAATGTAAATTTGGTTAAATTTCGAACTGCTCTTAAACTACTTAAGTTAAAATCATCATATTGCTTTTAAAAATCATCACTTTGTATACTTATTCAAATTGTACAAATGAATCCATGTTTAAAACTATCTGAATTCATCATATGTTGGACTATTTCCTGTAAAACTGGGTTTACACAACCTGTTCTTCATCATTATGCACAAAACAAAATTTTATGCCGAAATCTAAGTTTAAACAAACTTGATTATTGATGATTTTAAGCCTAACAAAAATTAATGATTATATTTTGAGTCTGGATTGAATATTTTTGACCCTGTAACTTCCACAGAGAATAACAAAATGTCACAAAACAAACACAGAATCTATATTTAAAACCAAACATATACCGACTGTATTATCACTGGATCTTGTAATGTTTTTAATTAACTAAATCTTTGAAGTGTAAGTTTTACTCACCTGTCTCAGAAGAAATAAATAGAGGAGAGGTTTTGCTTGGGCCTGGAAAATATTTTGAATCCAGAAGATCTGGATTTGTATTATTGTTTTAAGGTTGAACTTTTTAAGTTTGAAATGATGTTTCACATTCTTTTTTTTTGTTTCTCAGTTTGAAATGGGAGATTAATGTATATAAATGAGTTACAGGTGATGTATGGTTTGAACAATACAAAGCATGGCTGAAGTATGCTTGCACAGGTGATATAAAATTAGTACAAAAGGATAATATATTGTCTAGTACTAAGCATGGCTGAATTGTATTGGAGGCATGTTGCATTAATTGTTTGTTGTGTACATGCTTATCTTATTTGCTAGCTTAGACTTATGTATTTCTCTTTCTTGCTTTACGAACTATGCAGATCTTCCTCTGGTGGCTAGAGATATCTTGCATTAATTGCTCAGCTGAAAACATTTATTTGTTTGAACACTTTATTTGCATTGCCTAGTTTACTTATTGTTTTTGTTTTATATGTAATTGTTCTTATTTTTATTCATAGCTTAAATATGAATTATTTTACTTTACAAAATAAGTGAACTTCTATTTTTATTTTACTCTTATTACTTTTGTAGCCTACTCCATTTGTATTATCTTGTATTTATTATATATATTTTAACCATCAATAATAAATTAACAATTCACTTATTTATTCATTTCGTACTTGTGTCAATGTATATACTTTAATATTTATTTTTTCAAACCATTAATATAAGATTTAAATTCAAATCAAAATATATATATATATACACACAAGATTTTAAAATTTCAAATTGACTCATATATACCCAAATATACATACATATATATATATATATATATATATATATATATATATATATATATTCACATATATACATATATACATAATATTTAAAAATTTAAATGATTTATATAGAATATATTTGAACTCGGGGAAACTCACATCACTATTTATAATTAATTTTATAAATTTTTATTCAAAACTTCATTCAATTATTAATTTAAATTAAATAAAAATTCAGGATCGTTACAGACTTCCCCCCTTAAAAGGATTTCGTCCTCGAAATTCGTAGGCACGAAAACAATACAGAGATAGACAGATTCGATCTCCTAAAATTCCTCAAACTTAAGATATGAATTCCAAACTCAAGTCGGAATATCTCAGAATATAGACCAATTTGTCCCTCTTCGCACTTCAACCAACCCAACAAATTACAACAGAATTTCAAAGTTTGGTTTTAAACGAAATCGTTTTATCTATACAATTCAATTTATTCTTCATATTCTACTAATAAATTTAACTCAAATTAAAATTTCAATTTATTTAAAATTTCCAATTTCAAATTTATTAAGGTTTAAATCGAGAAACTGATAAGAAATCGATGAAATACGAAGTAAGAATTTTCCTATTACGATTCGTAGGCCTTCATTACACCGAAACTTCTTTCTCTGGAGCTGTCACGAAGCAATTCAAAAGAATTTTGGAAACGAATCAAAGAAAATTGATAGAGAAAGTTATTTCCACTGTTGTCATAGAGCATCGACCATTTATAGTCGTATTTCCCTGTCCTCTATCTCGTTCTCTTCTTGCACTCATACTTACTATTAGTGGATAGCAAGAGAATTTACTGAGGCGTTAAAACGGATATCTTAAGGATTACTCATTCTAGGATTTACTTCATCCTATCTCTAATGAGCTACTTAATGTGTTACACTCCTGAGCTAAAGTTTAACCCTTAGCTCTGATACCAAATGTAACGAGTCGGATTTTGCCCGCTCGAAAATCGACACCCATACTTCAAATCGTACTCGAATGTCATAGATTCGACCGTTCAAATCCGATTCCCCGGAGCTTATAACAATCATTAAGTAAACAACACAGCGGAATAAAAGAATAATACATTGATATACAGTATCTGATACAACAGAACGATACAATGAATATCAATATACATCAGAGATATGATACAATAAAATAGCAGCGGAAAGAAAATAGATAACATTTAACAGCGGAACAAATAACTCTAAGATAGTCTTCAACGAAGAACTCCAAATCGGAATTGTAACTCCATTTCCAAGAATCAATCCAGCAGTAGCTCGAAACTCCCAATAACATATCACCAAGCTCAGCAAGACTGGTGCGATCCAAAGACTGAACCAACTCCAGATAATCCACTATATCTAACTATCTGTAAAACCCAACTCTAGACTGCTCGTGTAGAAAATAATGAGCACCCAGAGTTTAGGAAGGAAACAATAAACTCCGGATCAGTCGTGGGACTGGTGTGAGCAACAAAACAGTTTATCTATTAAAAACATTCAAAGAAATATTTCAAAGTTAATTCGCAATACTTTTGAAAAATGAGACTACCATAAGGCCTCCCGCACACACACACAATGCAAACGCAGAATCGGAGGAGATTTCTCCTTATGATAGTCAAAGATGCTTGATACGCATTTAAAAATAACATTTGATATTATTACTAGTGCATAGTGTAGAAAAATTCACTTCGAAAGTAGAATATAAATCTTAGCCAACATAGACATTTCGAACTATGCCTACTATAGCTACCATCCAAACAGTGTTGCGACACCATAAGTGAACGATAGGTTCTACAACTAATACCGTACAAGTTTCGTATTGGGAATTGGATTTCCAACAAATGATCAGGCCAAGGAACTTCCCATTGCCACATGAGAATGCCTCTGGAAAGACATCCCCGAGAACCAAACCGGAACTCTGCCAACACAAGGCCGGGTTACCCCTAACTGGGTAACTACTGACACGAGCACGCCATTCCCCGATCGTAAACAACCTTTCTCACGGGATCCCGAAAACCAACAACCACAAAGTAATAAATTTGTAGTAACCACATAGGTTAAATATCTGGGCTCCATACCATGATACCACCTCTATCCAGAAGGAAATGTACATACCCTAAAGGGTGCTACCCCTCATAACCTTGCCGCATCTTTCCTGTTTTGACCATTTCCGGGGTGTGAGGCTCGACGAAGTCACGTCCACAAAAACATACTTTATACAAAAGCCATGCTTTGGGTCAACAAATGATCAACACAATGATCACCAAGATAGACGATCAAATAAACGATCCTATCATAATAATCAACACAATGATCATTTCAGCATCACTCAGCATATCACATTACCAAATTGGGAATATATCGCTGATAACTCCAACTATATAACCTCTGAGCTCGTACGTCTCAGAGAAGGGTGTTAAGCTAAGAGAATAAATTCTTCGCCACCAACAGAAATATATTTGAAAGAAATCGGCTTTATATCTCAATTTGTAATGTCAGACATACAATCCATACAAGTCTGTTCTGGGTTCGAACAGAACCGAAGGCACTTACAAAGAAGTCCTTGCAACCCGGATATTCACAATCCCGATCGGATTTTCCCATCACTTAGGGAGTTTCTATACCGGCGCGACTCGGTGCAGAAACAATCGATAGGTCATCCTATCGCTTTCGCAAATACCCGGTCTTCACCACCGGTCTTCAAATGCTCTCCATAACGACGAATCACATATTCGGAATGGGATATATGACACAAAGGACCTCTCCCGGCTAAACCGAATAGTGAGCGAAATAGTTAAAAAACATATGGATATTGGGATTTCAATTAAGTCACAACTTAATAATTCAAAACTTTCTTTTAAATGGTTTAATCCAATTACCATTTCAAATCTTTTAAACAAAAGATTTCATTTTCACAACCTTTAACGGTTTAAACAATTTTCACATTTTAATCTTTTAAACAAAAGATTCATTCATAGATTTTCCAAATCAATTTTCATTTCAATTTGATTAACTCGTTAAATCTTTAAATCAAAGATTTAACTTATATCCTTCAAAATAATTTCATTTCAATTTGATTTAAATAAATCATCAATTTAAATCTGTTAAAAATAAACAGATTTAATTCATAGTTTTCAAAAAGAATTCATTCATAACTTAGGAAAATCATTTCTCTATTCAATCTTGAAATTCCCCTAATTAACTGGAATCTCGGTACTTATCTAGAAGTGTTTATCATTTGAAAACAACAGTTTTCATTTTGGAAATCTGATTCATTTATACGAGTTAAAGTTCTTTGGTTAAATCCAAATTCTCAAAATTATACTTTTAAAATGGTTTAACTCATAATGACTAGTATAATATCATTAATCCTTAGTTTCAAATTATAGAATTCAATTCCTACTTTTGAATTCAAATTTAAATCAAATTATTTAAATTCCAAACTTAATCAAGTAATTTAAAATAAATTTCCATTCCAAAAGCTTTTCACATTTATTCCGATTCCATTTCCAAAACATTTGAATTTAAAAATTCAAATCTAAAACTATTTCAAATATCTGTGACTTAACTGATTTCCTCGTGAAATCCATCATTGTGTGTGTATGGTGTGGTCCAAGGGTTTTAACACAATAGTGCAACATCATTCAATCATCACAGATCAGAATACATAAATATAGTTGATAAGCGGTATTAACTATAACGCTTATCGTTTATTCACAGATCACAGATATATATCACAAATAAGTAAATTACAGATCACAACATAAATCAGGATGTATCACAAAGCATCACAAATCAGGGATATCAAATAGTTTATCATCCAATAAAATCCAAACATCCATAAATAGGATTAATTTAATTATCTGTTAAATTTAAATCAGATTAAATTTCTACGAATCATTCTTTTCACATTTATTATCAAATAAATTTCGAGTAAATGATCCTCATTAACTATTCATAATTATTTAATTACTATTCTTAAGTAATTAAACTCAATTTAATTATTGTTAATTAACATCTAATTAACCTTAAAAATCTTATATTTAATCACTGATTATTTAATTTATTAAGTTCTAAACTGTAACTTAATAAATCTTAATTACTTGATTAAATAACCTCAAGCATTTGTTTAAAAGACAACTCTTTATTAAACTAATGAATCTTATTTACAAATTAATTTACCTTAATTAATTTAACTCAAATCTTAATTTCTTGATTAAATAAATTAATCAATCATTCACCTGAACTAATTTAATGAATGCATATCATTTTATCTTTACTAATTCAATTTTAAAACATTTTCTAACTAATGTTTTAATTATCATCACAAAGCAAATTTAAACAATCTCATTTATTAAAAATTCTTTGATTTCTGAATTAGGATTCAAATTATCTTTAATTCAGATTTAAATTTAAATTTAAACTTTTAGTTTCAACTTGCTTAAATTTTTCATTTAAAATTTCGACTCCATTTCAAATTTCTTTAATATATTTTGAATTGCTTTTAAGTTATTAAAACAATTTAAATTTAAAACTTATTTATGTTCAAACTAAACTCTACATTCAACTTGAATTTACATTAACATTTTATCAGCTTTAAAAATTTTGGTTTAAAATTTAAATTTTTTTTTTTTTTTTTTTACAATTCCCAAACCAAAACAGTTTCAGGTAAAAAAAAACCCCGCAACAACTTTTACTCGAGCCCCCCTTCTATTTGCTTCGAGCAAAATTCGAACCACACGAGAATTTTCCCGAGTCTCTCCCCTGTCTTCACGCAACTCCTTCCCCCCTTCCCTGATCCTATCTTCTTCCCTCCTCTCTTTATCCTTTCTTCCACTTTTTTTTTTTAAACTGTTAAGTAAAAAAAAACAATAAGGCACGAACACTCACGCAATAACTCGAGTCAAGCCACGAAAATCCCGAGCTCCACTTCGAGTTGCCTCGAAGCAACGTTCTCTGACACACGACCAACGTCGTGCACGTGCACAGATCGTCAACGACGATCCTACCTCAGGCGACACCATCAACAAACCACGATTTGACCTACACTCGAAATCGAAACCCATTATTTCGAATAACAGTCGAAATCGAAAATTCACCTGAAGCTCGAACCAAAGCTTGAATACTCTCCAGAAAAACGTCACGTTCGACCAACCCCGACCCATGGAGGCGATGAAACTCCGTCCACGTCATGGCCATACTCTTCCCTACCACCTCCCAGAACCGCGAGAAGCTCGATCAAGTCACGGTGACGAAAATTACGTTTTAACAGACCCCAGATAAAACTCAAACCTAACCCTATATTCGAATCGACCCTAAAATCCTCGCATTGAATAATTTTTTTTGCATTTTTCTTATCGTCACCGAGGTTCATACAAGCTTTAAACCAAATTTCAATGATTATTATTGGATCGCTTGCCGGAAATTAGAAAAAATGTAAATTTGGTTAAATTTCGAACTGCTCTTAAACTACTTAAGTTAAAATCATCATATTGCTTTTAAAAATCATCACTTTGTATACTTATTCAAATTGTACAAATGAATCCATGTTTAAAACTATCTGAATTCATCATATGTTGGACTATTTCCTGTAAAACTGGGTTTACACAACCTGTTCTTCATCATTATGCACAAAACAAAATTTTATGCCGAAATCTAAGTTTAAACAAACTTGATTATTGATGATTTTAAGCCTAACAAAAATTAATGATTATATTTTGAGTCTGGATTGAATATTTTTGACCCTGTAACTTCCACAGAGAATAACAAAATGTCACAAAACAAACACAGAATCTATATTTAAAACCAAACATATACCGACTGTATTATCACTGGATCTTGTAATGTTTTTAATTAACTAAATCTTTGAAGTGTAAGTTTTACTCACCTGTCTCAGAAGAAATAAATAGAGGAGAGGTTTTGCTTGGGCCTGGAAAATATTTTGAATCCAGAAGATCTGGATTTGTATTATTGTTTTAAGGTTGAACTTTTTAAGTTTGAAATGATGTTTCACATTCTTTTTTTTTGTTTCTCAGTTTGAAATGGGAGATTAATGTATATAAATGAGTTACAGGTGATGTATGGTTTGAACAATACAAAGCATGGCTGAAGTATGCTTGCACAGGTGATATAAAATTAGTACAAAAGGATAATATATTGTCTAGTACTAAGCATGGCTGAATTGTATTGGAGGCATGTTGCATCAATTGTTTGTTGTGTACATGCTTATCTTGTTTGCTAGCTTAGACTTATGTATTTCTCTTTCTTGCTTTACGAACTATGCAGATCTTCCTCTGGTGGCTAGAGATATCTTGCATTAATTGCTCAGCTGAAAACATTTATTTGTTTGAACACTTTATTTGCATTGCCTAGTTTACTTATTGTTTTTGTTTTATATGTAATTGTTCTTATTTTTATTCATAGCTTAAATATGAATTATTTTACTTTACAAAATAAGTGAACTTCTATTTTTATTTTACTCTTATTACTTTTGTAGCCTACTCCATTTGTATTATCTTGTATTTATTATATATATTTTAACCATCAATAATAAATTAACAATTCACTTATTTATTCATTTCGTACTTGTGTCAATGTATATACTTTAATATTTATTTTTTCAAACCATTAATATAAGATTTAAATTCAAATCAAAATATATATATATACACACAAGATTTTAAAATTTCAAATTGACTCATATATACCCAAATACACATATATATATATATATATATATATATATATTCACATATATACATATGTACATAATATTTAAAAATTTAAATGATTTATATAGAATATATTTGAACTCGGGGAAACTCACATCACTATTTATAATTAATTTTATAAATTTTTATTCAAAACTTCATTTAATTATTAATTTAAATTAAATAAAAATTCAGGATCGTTACAATTTTCAACCCAACGTAATTAATATTCCCCAAAATTTCAAGTTCTAGATTCTTTCAATTCATATTCAAATATTATTCTGAAATGTTATTTTAAATTATAAATTACATTTATAATTCTCACATACAATTTAATTATGCAATATGAATTTATTTTCTTAGCTTTAGTTATGATTTTCAATTTCTTATTCAATTTCTACAAAATAATGATAATGATTTAATATTATCATTCCCTAACAACCAGTCAACCATATAAAACTATAATAATTTACGGAAAATTATTTTTTTCATATACAAAAATAATTTGGGTAAATTTATTTCATTTACCCTATTTTAAATAATACCGTATCGGTTTATCTTGTTTAAGAGTTTAGAAATTCCTATCAATAACATGGCGTCCCACACATCGACCGGAATCCATAAACACTCAACCATAAGTCAGCACAATATAAAACAATTTTATATTCACTAACAAATACGCGCTCATATCAATTAGTACACTCAAACTCATTTCTAGACTACTACGGACTCTATTTAATGAGTATCCCCACTAGAGCTAAGGTTCTCCTTTAACCTTCTGCTCCGATACCACTGTAACAGCCTGCAAACCCGAACCCCTTGATTCGACACTATTCTCCATCACTCAACTCAAGATGAACGGAAATATGAACCATTTGGGTTAAAGAAGAAAGAGGTAGAAGAAGAAAATAGAAACAACATCAGAATCTAACCATCACAGCGGAATAAAATACAATAGATAATAACTGATCTTTACACAAAAGCAAATCTTTTTATACATTACATCATCAGAGTACACATAACACTCAACTAAACAGTAATCATAACATGTCCTCACAAAACTGAATACACAGCTAATCAATACGGTGGAATATTTAGAACAAGTACGGAAGTACGTATCGCCATCCTGCTCGTCTCCTGAGCTCCACAGTATCCTTTCCTATATCCTATAATACTCGGTCTGACCCAAGTTTTATAGTTAAATAACACCCGAGTCAGTCTTGAATACCAGCATGAGAAAACCACACTCAAATTGATTATTAAAGTTTCAAAATTCTTTTGAAAACAAAAGCATCTCGTAAGACCACGCCACAAATAAACATGTCGGGTTTTTACCTTACGATGGCCAAAACACTTTTTATCAAAATCCTTTGATATTATAATAGTGTCTATGGAAAGTAAAATAGAATCTAGCTGAAATGCTTGTATCTCACGTTTCAGTAATAGTTGAGTATAATCAAAACCGTACAGGCGCGTAGGGAGAATGGATTTCCAACTAATGACTAGGCACTGGGGTACCACCTGTCATAGTACGTGGCTTAGATCACCGTACCGAGGATTACTCCTAATCCCCTACAACACAAGACCGCGACTACCACTTACTGGATAATCCCGAGTAAGATCACCCCACGGTTGGGATCAGCAACCGCACCACTAAGCCGAATGAAAAGGGACATCTAGACAGGGATGACCTCACCCTAATGGGTGCTACCCACATAGCCTTGCTTCATATCCCCTGATTTTCAGTCTTTCCCAGTTGATGAGGCTTGAGGCTAAGCGTTACATTTTTGAACGTTTCACTTAGAATGCCCATCGTCCACCTTACGATGTTCTGAAAGCATTCATCCATGCAAGTCCATCCCGGGTTCGAACGAAACTGCTCCTACTACATCCATTTTGAAATCATCCTCAGGATTAGTAGCGACTAGCCCTTGCACTTCACTGCTCTATCTTCGAATCCAAACTCTTGTTTTCCCCACGAAAACCGGATCGAAATGGTTTTCAGGAAATAAGTCCCGATCCCCATCTCTTCGAAACGATCAGGGCATTGGCCAATTTGATAATCGGTTATTCAAATATAAATTAACATTCATAAACAACCATCAAACATAAATAATTTCACCAAATTATTTATTAATCTTAAAATATCTTTGCAAGATATATTTCCATTTTCAACCCTTTGAAAACAGTTATCAAACCACACTCTTCTCATGGAATAAATTCCCATATATTTATTTCCACTGAAAACACCAAGTACCAATACTTTAGATTTTTAAAATAATTTAAAAACACTTTATTATAAAATATACTTTAACATTTAATTGAAAACTACTTTAATACTTTATTAAAATATATACTTTAGGAATATTTTAACTGAGGTTACTTTATAAAATATAAAATTAGATTTCTCCTTTAAAATAAAATAACAAGTCACCTTTAATTTAAACATTTAAAATAATAAATTTTCTAAAACATACTTTTAAGACAACTTTAACTTTTAACTCATACTTAAAAAAATTCTTTGAAACGTACTTGGTTATCCATGGAAATACGCTTCTCTTTCACATCTTTTAAAAATAAATCACTATTTATTTTAAAACAAATTTACCTATTCCTTTAATAAATTCCCACCGTGAATTTATTCTTCCAAATATCTGCTGATATATTGCTTTACCTTTATAAACCAAGTTTACAAGTTTCATATACTCAACTTCCTTTCAAAATTCCGATTCCAAACACTTAGATAAATTTCCCAATTGATTCCCGATTTACTTCATTTTGAAATAAATTTCTTTACTTACTCAATTTATTACAAAACCCATTAACTTCAAATTTTTATTTCTTCCTTGTGATTTTAAATCTTTTAACTGAAAAATACCAATTTCAGAATTCCAAAAATTCCTTCTTTATCCTTTTAAATAAATTTAAACGTTGAATTTTAAAATAAATTGTTTATCCCTTTAAATAATATCAGTTAAGTTTTATAATTCATTATTTTTCTGTTTATTCAAAATAACTTTTTTTCATACTTGGAATTATTTATTAGAATTTTAAAATCACTTTTATTCTTATCCAATTCATTCTTAAATTTATTCAAATTCTCTATGATCATTTTAGTTAAAGATTCACTATTTTATTTTCTTTTCAAAAATCCAATTTTATATATTTTGATAACTCAGTGTACCGAAATATATTCAAGCATACCATAGCATTCAATATTCCAATTCTCAATATAATTCATCACAGAATATCAAATATTCATAACATAGAATATTAAACAATCTAAATAATTTTGATGAATCCAGTTGGATCCCTCCAACCTGTTTCCCTGCATCCACAGATGTTAGCACAATACCAATTCCACTTCGAGGTGGAATATCACGGTATATGGGATTAATATAATATCATCTACTATTATACGACGCATAGGGTCTCATCCGCTATAAAACGCAGGAAATCAATCACTCCAATATATACTATATATATACTACTATATATGATATAGCACATCAAGTCCATTCAATCATTCAACCAATTATTTAAATTTTAATCATTTAAATTTAAATAGAAATCCAGATGAGTGAGGTCAACTCACCTTTGTTTTTGTTTGCAATCCAATCCAATGCTGACTTGACTGGTTTCACGATTTTTAACCTTGTACAAACCAATTTACAATTTATTAACATTTAAATAAATCAAACAATTTATCACCATTTATTATTTAATTTAATTGAAAATTTTGGGTTTAGACCGAAAATTTAATTTCAAAGAATTTCCTTTCAATAAAATATTTTTAATGACAAAAGTAATTAAATAAGTTTATTAAATGAGTTAATCACCAAAATTCATCAATTTAGAATAACCTAGTTTGTGAAAATGTATGTATATTTTACATAGATATGTATATATATATAATTTCTTCTACAAATAGCAAAACTGTAGTTTTCTCTTCTTTAAAAACTTTTCCTATTCAACATATATATTCGTAAAAATATAAACCAAATTTTAAAATTCATTATGCCATTTTATACATGTATTAAATCATTCGAATTAAAAAGAAATGAAATACCTCACTACAACGCCAGGAATCCAAGCACCGCCTTCACACTCGCCACCACCTGACATCCATCCACATCGGATGCCAAGCATCGCCGACACCCACACGAACCGCCGTCAGAAATATTCGCTTCACTTCTTCCCGACGTCGACCTGCCCTAATGCGAGTGCGAACCCTAACGTCCATCACCCAAAATCATGACCGCCACCATGAACTAACGGAGCCGTCCACCTCCTCGCGAACTCCACTATCTAGCACGAAACCCCGGCCGCGTTTCTGAGCCTCTCGATCGATACGAAATTGAGTCAAGAAGGTGGATACGAGATTTAATTTTCGAAGCTTCGCTCGATCCCTTTACTCGACTGGGCTTCGACCATTCCTATTTTATTTGAACGAAATCGTTAAATTTCGAATTCATTTGAACTGGAGAGGGGAAAATCTTCGACCATTATTTGAGATTGTTTTCTTTTCTTTTTTTAATGTTTGTACTCTGTTTTCTATGTTTTGAAAGAAGAAAGAAGGAGCGTATTACAGAAGGAATAAGAAGGCATGAGAATAGGATAAGATATAGTTTGACTAAAAATTTCGGCTGATAAGACATATGAAAATAATATATATGTGTGTGTGTGTGTATAATTCTAAAATTTCAAGATATTTATTTTAAACCTTTATTGAAGCATGCCTCTAGGCGCTTATAACGTTATATCCACATCTCGAAGGCAATGGAAAAGGTTTCGAGTCCTGATTCAATCGTATGGAGAAGATTGCTTTTTGAACTCAGATATTATATTAAGTTTCCGATATAAATTTCAGTGCGTTTATATATCTTATGCTCACACAACAACTCCAATCACCACAGAATTTGAAACCCAATAATAATACGATATTGCGGATCAAATGAAACTGGTTTCGTCGAATTCCGACACTGTGCCTCGGAAGGCTATTTTTAAATTCAATTTAAACGATATATTTCCAAAACTTAACAAAACACTTCCAAATTCAATTTTAGCACCTTTACTATTTTCAGTATTATCAATATAAATTTTACGAGCTTTTAAAATATTTTTAACAAGCTCAAAACTCAAGATTAAATATTTTACTCAATCTTCAATTATTTAATTTAATAATTTAATTAACAAATAAATAGTGATAGTTGATTTCAAGTTAAAAATTAACTTTTAAATATTTAAAATCATTTAAATATTCCGATTTTCAAACATTCAAAAATTCTGGGTCGTCACACCGAATATTCAAATTCTCCAATTTCTATGCAAAATTAAAAAAATCTGAAGCTAATTATTTCAGGTAATCAATCCAAAACCAAAGATAATTTCACCTATTTCTAGTTTTGAGAACTTGTATTGTCTTTAATTTCAGCTTCTCTTTGCATGTTTATGTATTTATTTTAGGTTCCTAAAGCATAATCAAGGCATAAGGCTATCATATTCTTCAAGCTTGCTTATATTTGCTTTAAATTTTGCTTAGGTAAGCATCAAAACTCACATTTTCTAGCTTTGTTTGAGATTTCAAGTTAAGAAATCTCAATTTTGTTTGTTGCATGTTCATTTGTGTATTATTGTCCGTAAATAAGGCATATCTTTGTCATTTTAAATCGGAATTTGATTTTCTTTAATGATCTAGAAATCTTGAAAAGAGTGTGATAACTTTTATGTTAAACACATTCGAAAATTTTGAGCATAAATGGTCGAAAAACCCAATTCAAAATTGCTGAAAGGAAGAGATTTCAAAATCATCCGAAATGAATTAAAGTGAAAAGAGACTTAATAAATCCTGTATACTCATATTCACTTTTGCTCGATAAGTACATTTCAAAGGAACTAGGGTCAGATTTGGGTGATTCCTATCTGAAAACCACTTCGAACCAATGTATACTTCGAATGTGAAGACATATTGAAGATGATGATTATTGAAGATCATGGATCTTCATAGGAAAAGGACTGCTTGTTGACATTCTCTGGGTAGCTCCCATTATGGTGTTATTTATAGCAATGATCTCCTCGTTGCGGAAATTTTGCGGATTACAAGGACTGTTCGCTACTAGTGGTAATAGTTGAGTGCCTTCAGTTTGTCATGTTCCTGAATAACTTGTATAGACATTTGTCTGGCATTACATTTCTAAATATTACGTACATTGGTTTTTACAAACGTACATCCGTGGTGGTGGAGAAGGCAACTTCTCGTAGCTTAGCACCCTCCTTGAGACGTACGAGCTCAAGGGTTGTATTTTTGTGGAAGGCAATTAGTAGTTACTGGAAATGGCAACGTGGCATTTAGAGATGTGATATGTGCTATGTGAAAAGGTAATCGTTGCCTCAAGCCTCATCAACCGAAAATGACCGAAATAGGGTTAGATGCAGCAAGGCTAAGTGGGTCATTCCCAATTAGTGTATAAACATACCCTTCTAGATATATTTCTTCCCACTATGACGTTCAGGATGTAAATTAATGTGGATTTATGCGAAGAGAGCTCTCGAATAAAGGGCGGTAATGACCAGGGGATGATATATTCATTACCTACTACTCTCAGAGATAGGCCAATCTTGTGTTGGTAGAGGATCCTTTGTGATGGTCCTCGAGATATCTAGCTAGAGGTGTACCCATCGGAAGGTAGTCCCTTCACCTGGTCATTTGCATGGAAATCCATTCTCCAATAAGAACTTGCAGTTTTTTTTGAAGAACCTAGTATGTAGGAATTTAATCAATGCAACAATTTCGACTCAGATTAATAAGTTTATCTGCAAATGTTTTCAAGAATGTCATTAAAAATAATATCCTAAAATTTTACGTAATAAAAGGTTTTGGTTATCATAAGGTAAAAACTTGTTCCATGTTTATGTGCGACGTGGTCTTATGAGACACTCTTTCTTTTCAAAGGATTTTATTCAAAGGCTGATATATGACACTGTCATTCATTATTACGTTTTTCTCATGCAGGTTTACCCAGCTTGTTCCGGGTATTTGCAATGCTCGGGTCAGATCCGAGTAGATTCAGGTTAGTCGAAGACGGTTGTAGTTTCCATAGAAAACTGGAGATATTCATCTACGTATGAACATATTCTGTTATCCACTGTACTTAGTTTGTTTTAGTTAATGTTTGTCGGCAATTGTAAGGACAGATGTTTATAACTGTCCAAGCTGAATTTAGGTTAGACTCTGATATATGTATTTAAAAGTTTTCTGTTGTAAAAATATTTGTTCAATATTACATGTTATTCCATTCATGTGAGATTATGTTCTGTCTATTTTTCTTTATTACCCTTCATGTTCCGTATTTTTGTGCATTTTGACTTGGACATGTGTGGTTTATTGTCGATTCAAAGGGCACGAAAAAATGGGTCGTGACATTTGGTATCAGAGCTAAAGGTTAAGCAAGAACCTTGGCTTTGTTATGGGTAAAGACTCATTAGAGATAGAATTAGTAATATGCTAGGATGAGTAACTCATTAGAGATAGGGTTAGTAACACCCTAGAATGAGTTGAGAGAGTATTATATATATAAGCGCGTATTTGCTAATTTTAAAAAAGTGATTTTGTTTTAAAGAAATTGGTAGATAAAATATTTTTACCTTGGGTTTATATTTTAAATATCAAAGAGGATATTATTATTTCTGAGTTATGAATTAAGGATTGTTTATAATTTAGCTTAGTAAAACTAAAATATGAATATCTTGTGATTAGAATTGCAGAATTTGACAATAAGATATTCTATATAGAGTCGATTGGTTGAAAGCTATAATTTAGAACTTTAATCATATACCCTTAGGTAATTAGTATTAAGAAATAATAATGATTAAGTGATAATCATAATGGATGGATTTAAAAGCTAAGTACAAATATCTTGGGAAGTAAAATTCACAATTTGACTATAAGATATTTGATGATAATATTGAAGCTAGAAGTTGTAATTGAGAAAGTAAAAAGAAAATGCACACTTAGGAAAATTATTATTAATAAGATAGGGTAAAAGAAATGTCTAAATTGAGCATTTTTGTAAATATATTATAAAAGGGTAAGTTTTATAAATTATAAAGGAGATAATGTAATTTGAAATTCATACACTTTGATTAGGTTAAAATCTAAGTGAATTTTAAGAAAAATATATATAAGAAATACCATCCTAATATAAAACTTTGAATTAGTGATACATTTAGGGTAATGTTTGTAAATCAAAATGAAGTAAGATTATAAGTGGATAGCTTTGGATAATATGGTTAGTAGGTTGATTATTGGATGAAAATGTTTAAATCACAAATACCATGTGAATTAAGTTTCACAATTTGACTATAAAGTATATGATGGATTGAAGGTTAAGAAATTTGATTTAGAAACTGGATAGGTAAATAAGTTAAGTAGTTAATCATAGAATCGGTAAGAAAAAAATGTACACTTAGTAAAGTTGTCTTATTAACATATGGATAAGATAAATAATGTTAGCTAAATTAAGACCTTAGATAAATAAAACTAAGGAATTAAGTTTTATTACTTATTTATTTGAGATAATAGTAGAATTCCACATTTATTAGACCCTTTAATTGAATTAATAACGGTTTGAATTTTGGGAATACGTATATATACTATTAGGAAGTTAAGGTATAGTATACAAGTTTAAGTCATATTTGTATGCTTGATTAATAATGTATTTAGAAGAAAGCAGATGGTTGTGAAATAAACTTGGATTAATAGAAATTTTGAAAAAATGTATTGGGTGAAAATGAATATGAATAAGTACATAAGTTAAACATAGGTCATTTCGGCACATAAAATTTGATATAAGATTTGAGTGTAGAACTTTGAGGTGTTTGCACCAATCCGAAAAAGGGTTTATCAATCGATTCTTGAAAGCGAACATTGATGAGGGTTTGTGATTATGTATTCAAGTTTTCTATCATAGTTGAGAGCTATGTAAGGAAAGCAAGGGTTTGTTATCAGGAAGTCTGATCAAACTCTGCACTAGAAAATGGGAGGATCGATACTAGTTTGGAAGTTAAGTTATGGATAATAGATCGAATCAAATAAAGTATGATGTCTTGGATCTGTCTACATAGTAGTTAAATAGTTATCTTCACTAGCAGGTACTAAGTATAGGGTTAGGCTTATGTTTGGTGTGTGTATGTCTATATGTGTGTGTGTGTGTGTGTGTAGACCTCAGGTATAGTACATGCGCAGGTCAGGGGTTGAGTTATGTGGATATATTCATTTATATTGATATAGTATCAGTTTGGTTGTTTTTGGATGTATTGTCATGTTTGGTTGTTGTATATATTATCTTAAGTGTGTAGTACGCATTAGGATGGGTATGATAGAAGTCTGACTTGATGTGTGTGTGTATATATATATATATAACCTTAAGTACGTGACAAGTACTCAGCTTAGTGTGGGAAATCATGTTTGGCATCATTTGTTTTAATTGTTATGGGATCAACCTTCTTTTTATATATGCGTTTTTCTATCATCAGTAGAAATAAGCTAGAATGTTAGAGGATAAGAATATGAGTAAGATTCCTTTATTTAACTTTCATTTTGAGGACGAAATGCTTTTAAATAGGGGAGAAGGTAACGACACATAATTTCACTACTTCGAAAATGAGAGATTTCATTTTTTAAATTTAAAAAGGATTTAAAACTTAAGTAATGATTTATATACAATAAATAATAATGGAGAAATCATTTACTCTTGTAGTTAATAATTTAAGAAGTATAAATTTGGATTGTAGAACAAATCAACAAAAGTTAAATTTTGTTAAAAAAAAAATAAAGGTTTAAAAAAATGGGTTTAAACATTTGTTTGATAAGTTAAATCTCATGTGTAATAAAGATAATAAAAGTATACTAAAAGATTTTAAAAATATGTTAATAATCGTTTTACAAAAATAACCAAATTTTGTCGCATTTGGTCAGTTTTACACACACTGTAAAATTAAAGATTTTAATATTAATTAAATATGATTTTTAAATATAAAGAGACATGTTTTAATTTATTTAAAGAAGTAAACAATTTCATTTTAAAGTTTGGCGTACTTTGATATATAGCTTAACAAAAACGCCAATTTTGACTGTAAAATATGTCAACAAAAACACCGTTTTCAATCAAAACAAGTTGTCGTCAAGTTGTTGCAACATGATAGTTTTATAACTCATATATGAACTTAACAAACTAAGTTACCAGTTACATTTAACAAATGCACTTCGAAAATTCAAAGTTTACAAATAATTCAAAAAGTAACATGATTTGACATAAACCTATAAACAAATCTATGCTAAACAACAACATTACTTTATCTCTTATCTCATTAATGCTCAAGTCTTATCTTACATGGAAAAGGAGCAAATGTTATTTTACCATTTTAAAGTGTAAGAAAAAGTGGTAAACATCATCTCACATTTAATACTATTTCTTCTCCATTAAGCAAAGTTCAAATCAAGGATAAAAAGGTAAATTAAAAGTCAAAATATAGAGAACGGTATTGTTGTCATTTGCCATCCAAAGCTCAAATGTAAATAAACATCCACACCTTTCATTTTGCACACTTCATTCTCTACCTTCCTTCTTCACTTTCTCCGTCTTCTTCACCTCCATTTCCATGGCTTCCCACCTCTCCATTCTCTTCCACCAAGCTCCACCACCACCTAAACCCCCTGTACTCTCGGCCACACCACCTCCACCTTACCGAAACACTAGCCGCAATGCCACCCACACCACGGCCGAGCACCACCTCCACCCTACAAGGCCGTACCCCCTCCTTACCACCAAGGCCGAGCCCAAAATCCCACCTACCCCACTCAAAAGCACACCTACCCTAGCCTTTACACACCCCACTATACAAGGTCGTACACTCAATTCCCTACCAAAAAGCCTACGGCCATAATATAAAAAACGAAAATGAAAAAGAGAGAAAAAGAAAAGAAAATGAAAGAAAAAGAAAGGGAGAGGAAAACATAAGGGGTTCGAAAGGAAAATAAATTAAGGCAAGAATTCGAGACATTTGGAAAAGGGCATTAGTTCGAGATGCACGTTAGCCTACAAAAAGATTAACGGAGTGCATATGAAGGTGAGAAATCCTCTTCGCTTTTGAATTCATATTTTGATTATGTCAAAACAATCACATTGATACCCTTATGACATATGAATGTTTGTACCAATTGATTGTTAATATGGATGATTTGATAGTTGGTTAAGTAATTGAATTGTGATAATCTATCCCGTTACGGTATAATAATGAATGCTGGATTTGAAATCATATGTTATATGATTGGTTGAATGGATGTTATGTTTGTGATAAATATGGACATTGGTTTTGTTCATTTTTTATTTAATAACCCCTTTGTTAATAAGACCATATTTTAGTGATATGAGATATTTTGAAAAAATAAGTCTCTTTTCAATTAGAAGTGAAACTAAAGTAAAGATAAAAGAGAATTTAAAATTTTAAGTGAAACGGGTTTAAAAAGATTAGTTAAATTGAAATTGAAATTGAGATGAATAGTCAAATTGAAATTTATATCGATTTTGGAAATTGAATTTGAAATTAAGGTTGAATTGATGTCTAAATTGAAACTAGATTTGAAATCTAAGTTTTAAATGAGTTTAATTTGAAGTCGGAATTAAAATTGAATTGAAATTGGAATTTAAAATTTCATATTAAAATATAGGAATATAATAATATTAAAATAATATGAATATAACAATATTAAAATATGGTAATAGTGAAAATGCATTTTAAGTACTTTAAAAAGTGCAAATATTGATTTAAAATGATTTAAAAAGATTTTATAAGTGATAGATTTGAATAGATTATTTCAGATATTGAAAAACAAGTTAAAATTAGATGCATTGCGCAACAGTAGTGCGTGGTTTCGCACCAAAAAGTTCAAATGAGTGTATAGAGTGGAATATAGCTCGGAATTCTTCGAGATAAGAAAATTTTGGACTAATATATCCACATATTCTAAACGAAGAAAGAAAATCAAAATTTCGTTGAGTAGATTTTGAATTAAGTCCAAATCAATTTTTTAGAAAAATCACGCTAGTGCAATTAAGTGACCATAATAGGAAATTCGTTTAAATGAACGTTTTTAATTATTGAAAAATATGGAATAAACTTGATAAATCTATTTAAATAGTTTAGAAGTGATTTTAAATGGAAAATATGAATTTTCAAATATTAAAAAGTTGTTTAAATCAAATAAGCTTATATAGCACTTTTCGTAGCACTTTTATGCTGCGAATTGTATAACTTTTTGAATATGAGTTTAAATGCGATGATTTTTCCTGGAATCAATTGTGGATGTTTTTAAAAAGGAAAACTTAGTATTTAAAAGATAATTTGGAATATTTAAAATCAATTCTAAAATAAATTTGATAACTGCGTATGCAGAAAAGACTAGGACATTTGTTCCACCTGTGAGATCTGGAAGATAAAACAAGGTGTTTAACTAAGGTTAGGGACGGAGCAACTGGTGCCCTGAACATACCTAGCCTATGTTTTCTTTTCTTAGGCGAGGGATGGAAAAAATTGAAAGGAAAGCAGGGACGCTCTTAAATAAAATGATTGTATTTAGTTTCTAAAATAATAGAAGATCGGTATTATCCCAAATTTAAGCAATCTCCAAATTGAATTTAATTAAACTGTATAGAAAGTTTAAAATTAACTTAAGTAAGCAAATTCTATGGAACGATGTTTAAGAAATGATAGTATCAAAGAATATGCTATGTAAAGAAATGGACATACTAAGTAAATAAGTAATATGAGTAATGGATTGCGAATAATTGATTTTAAATGAATTGAAGGTAAGTAAAAGAAATTTAATAAAGATGAATGGAAAACAAATCTATTGAAAGTTAATACAAATGTTGTACGTACATCATTTTATTCGCACAACAATTTGATCTAGATTCGAGCATAGAATTTCGATATATCGATCTGAATTGGAATTTTTCACTCGATACTCGATGGCGAACACTGGACATGGATTTTTGATTGATTCTGGAATTCTCTATCATAGATGAGCAAGGAGAGTAATAGGTTCTAACCAAGGAACCAAATCTCAGTCCGCACTAGAGAGTCGTGTAAATGGTACTAGTTCGGAAGTGAAATTATGTGATCGAGTGAGCGATCAGATTTGATATTGCATGCAAATGGGATAGTACATCGTGCAGGCATAAATAAAGCTAATATCGAAAATTGAAAATGCAGAATATAAAATGACTTTAAAGTTTATGATTGGATATCACTGGTAAATAAGATGCAGGTATTTAAGATCAAGAAAATTTTGGATGTCCCAATAAAAAGATACGCATTTATTTTGTCAATTGATTTAAGAGTTTATGATGGAGCCACTTGGCTTTTATTTTCTTTTATTGGTTTGGAGCCCATAGGGCGTTTTGTAGTTGTTCCGATCGAGCCACGCAAAGGAGACTCTGCCGAAATTTTCAGTAAATTCGGATGTTAGAAAAATTTGAAGTTTTAAAATTTTATAATTTGTTTTGATAACTAAAATAAGCCGATCGGAGTAGCTTATTAGAGGCATAGTAATGATTTATAAATGAAATTTTATTGTTTTATAGGTTGATAAATTTTGAATAAATAATATCGAAATGTTAAATTCTCTACTTAGTTCCTTTTCGTGGACGAAAGGTTTTGAGTGGGGAAGGTTGTAACGACCCATATTTTTTAGCTATTTAAAGTATTATATTTAATGTAAACATTAAATAAAAATGGTTAAAATAGATTTAATGATTTTGAATGTAAATTATCGAATATGAACTTGGATAAAATTTTAAAATAAACAAATTCTGGAGATTTAAGTAACAACGAACATTGAAAATAAATGTTATGTATTAAACGAATTTATGGTCAATAGTCGGATTAGATAAATGTTGGATTCATTAGATGTAAATAAAGAAGTTGATTGATAACGAAAATTCATTTTAAATCCAATACTGAAATTTGCTGAATATTGAATAATTAAGTTGTTTAAATTTAATCTTACAATTATTTGAATTATTGAATTTTGGATTTAATGTAATTGAAAATGATGTGGGAAGTTGACGTAAATTTTATTTAAACATTAATGAAGACTTTTAACATTTAAAATTGGATTTAAAATTGAATAATTAAAAATTGGAAATTTTACATTATAATCGAGACGTTAAAACAGCGATCCGCGGCACAGTCTCGAAATTCGATGAAACCAGTTCCATTGGATCCATAATAGTGTATTATTATCAGATTTCAACTTTTATAGCGTTTAGAGTTATCATTTGGTCGTACGGGATATAAAAGCTTTGAAATTAATATCGAAAATTTAATATAATAATTGGATCCAAAAAGCTATCTTCCACATACGATCAAATTATGACTTGGAACCTTTTCCATTGCATTCGAAATAAGGGTATATTATTTAGAACGCCTAGCGGTGCACCTCGATAAGGGTTCAAGAATTTGAGTTGTGTAAATTGAGTAGTTTTGAAATTTAAATTAATATATTGTCTAGTTAAATATTCACATCATCTTCTTTTATTTCATTTCAAAACACTATTGCAAGTCTTCTACATGCAAGAACCTTGTCTCCTCTATTTTCATAACTGCATACAACATACACAATGAAGAAAAAAAGATAAATCAACTTAAAAAATCCCTATCTCATTGAACTCTCAATTTAAAATCATGAAACCAGTTTCAAAATTCTAGTTTTTAAATTATCTTCAATCTGTTGGGTTTTTGTGGGGTGCGGTGAAGTTTTACGATGCTCAATTTGGAGCTATCGTGACTAGGGTTGGCGTTTGTGAGAGGTGCGGAGTGAGTTAGGGGAAGGCGTTGGCTTCATTGAACTCGTGACGTCGATCCGCGTCGAGAAAAGGAGTTTGGGGACGTGTGTTTCGCTATGGGTGGTCGTGACTTATCTTACGACAGTGATGGAGGTACATGCAGGTCACGTTTTGCATGAAGTCACCGAGCTCGACGTTGGGTGCGGTTAGAGGGGTATTTCAAAGAGTAATGCGATGGCAAAATTAGATTTGGTTTTCGTCGTTTGGATCTTCGTGTCAGCGCACGGTAAATTGGATTTTATTTTAATTAATTAAATCGACAAACTTATAAATTAAATATCTCCTACATACGAGGTCGAAATTGGACGAAACTAGAAGCGACAGGATCGTGGCGACGAGCATTGCATTTTAGAGTTGATTTAGAGTCATTTAGCTTGTTAAAATTTTAGGTTAAATCGAACGTCGTTCGATTTGATTTAAAATTGAACTCAAGGTGAGTGTTTTAAAATGCTCGCAATGTACTCGAATATTTTTATGCTAGTTAAATTTCAATTTATGAAGTGATATAAATTTTATTAGTTGTTGTTTGATAAATTTAATGGTCATCTAGATTGTCATTGAATTAACCGTTAAAAATTAAAATTGACAGTCAAATTGAAATTGGGATTTAATTGCCAATAAATTACACGATATTGACAACTATGAAATTGCTGTGAATTATATTGTCTATTTGTATGATTGATTGTATGGATGTAAATTGGTTGATATTTGGATGTTTATTTGTTTATATATGTCCTGTTATCACCCTGTACATTATTTGCAGTGTATAAAACAATAAATTGAATTATTCCGAATAAATTAAGAAATGGATTGAAATGATATATACCTATTGTGACGACCCAAACTCGATTTTCGATAAACGACACCAAATTCGCATCGCCGGAGCTTATAACAACAATTAGATGAATATAAAAACAGCGGAATAGAATCAATATCATAAATATCATTACAGTTACAACATCAACATAATATTCATACTACAACAGAGTATATAATACATACACCACAACTCCTAGTACAACATCATGATAATACAACAGTGATCATATATCCAAAAATCCTCAAATGAAAGAGGTGATAACAAACTCCCAAAAGCTAAACACCTGAAATCTCCAAAAAGCTCCTAAGATATCTCCAAGATGAGAGCTCCAAAATACTGCTACTCCAAAATACAGAAACTTGCTACTAGGCTGCCCATGTGGAAATAATGGGCACCCAGAGTTTAGGAAAGAAAACAATAAACTCCGGATCAGTCATGGGACTGGTGTGAGTAAACAAAACAGTTGCATTTAAATAAAACAAGATTTATAAAAGAATTTTCGGTATGCTTTTAAAAATGGAACTACCATAAGACCTCCCGCCACACACACAATGCAAACGCAGAATTGGAGGAGATTTCTTCTTATGATAGTTAAATATGCTTGATACGAGAAAAGAATTCTTTGATATTATTATTAGTTCATAGTGAGGAAAATATTTCAAAAGTAGAATATTAATCTTAGCTAGCATAGACATTTCGAACTATGCCTACTATAGCTACTATCTAAACAGTGGTGACCACCATAAGTAAATGGCAGGTTCTACAACTAAAACCGTACAGGGTTTCGTATTGGGAATTGGATTTCCAACAAATGGTCAGGCCAAGGAACTTCCCATTGCCACATGAGAACGCCTCTTGAAGGACGTTCCCGAGAACCTAACCGGATCTCTGCCAACACAAGGCCGGGTTACCCTTAAAAGTGGGTAACAAATGACACGAGTATGCCATCTCCCGGTTGTAACCAACCTTTAACCGGGGCCCCAACAACAAATCACAAAATAATATACATATATCTGCGATATCAACATAAGTTAAGTATCTGGGCTTCATACCATGATACCACTTCTATCAAGAAGGAAATGCACATACCCTAAGGGGTGCTACCCCCAATAACCTTGCCGCATCTTTCCTGTTTCGACCATTCCGAGGTGCGAGGCTCGACGAAGTCTCGTCCACAAAGCCATGCTTTGGTACAAAGCCATGCTTTGGTACAAAGCCATGCTTTGGGTCAACAAATGATCAAAGAAATGATCATAAAGATAAGTGATCAAACAAATGATCATATCACAAATGATCAAACCATGATTATTTCACAGCAACACTCGGCATGTCACGTTACCAAATTGGGAAAATATCGTTGATAACCTTCAACTACATAACCTCTGAGCTCGTACGTCTCAGAGAAGGGTGTTAAGCTAAGAGAATAAATTCTCCGCCACCAACAGAAATATATTTGAAAGAAATCTGCTTTATATTTCAATTTGTAATGTCGGACATACAATCTATACAACTCTGTTCCGGGCTCGAACAGAACCGAAGGCACTTCCAAAGAAGTCCTTGCAATCCGGATATCCACAATCCTGATCGGATTCCCCATCACATATGGAGAACTCTATACTGGAGCAACTCGGTGCAGAGTCAATCGACAGGTCATCCTATCGCTCTCGCAAATACCTGGTCTTCAACACTGGTCTTCAAATGCTATCCATAACGTCGAATCACATATTCGAAATGGGTTATACGACACAAAGGTCCTTTCCTGGCTAAACCGAATAGTGAGTGTCAAATTTCAAAGCATGTGGATGTCATTCACAACAATTTACGGGTTTGATGTGGCTTTCGGATAACAAACTAAAATCTGATTCCCTGTCGCATCGAAATTTAAATGTCGTTTTACGAGCAACAGGGTTTCCACATCAATACAGAATAAATCATAATCACAGTGCAACACATGGCAATTTATATAACACAGCATCACAATCAGAACAGAAATATCAATATAGTGCACAACAATAGTTAATTTATTTTCAAATGTGGTTTAAATAAATTTACCACATAATTATTTTCAAATCAATGATAAAAATTTGGATCAATAAATTAAATCTTAATTTACTCGATTTATCGTTTCAAAATTTGTTATTTTATTTAACCGCCATATTTGATTCGTCGACTTAATTTATCTGAATAAAAAATTCTTAATTTATTCCAAAAATTAATTTATATTAATTATTAATTTATTAAATCTTAATTATCTTTTAATTTAAATTTTAATATTAATTAATTTACTAGGTAATTATTTCTTAAGGGATTATATTAACTAATCATTAATCGTTTAAATGAACCAAAAGATAATTTAAATTGCTTTGATTATCTCTTTTAAACCATGTTCAATAAATCACCTCAAAAGGTTAAGATTTAGTTTTAAACAACATTTCATTTTAATTTTCTTTTAAATTATATTATTTATTATTAATGACTTTATAAATGATGTATCAAAATTAAATAAATAAAAATTTAATTACTTTAAACACCTTACTTCAGTTTTATATTAACTTAAAATCTCAGTCAAGTTATTGTTTTGAACATATTTCAAAAGTGTCATTAAAATTTGAAAATTTTAAAGTAAAAAAGAACTGTTTGTATATGGGTCTCGATACTTGCTTCTGGTCACGCGCGAGAATTTTCATGTGTGCTTCGAGTCATTTCAAAAATCAACCCGTGCTATATTTTTTTCTTTTCCCATTTTTTTTTCTAAGTACAAACCTGTACAATCCCCTACCTAACATTCCTTTCTTCCCCAACTAAATTTACACTGACACATGACCCCTCCCCACGTGCACGTGCGCAACTGGAATCGCCTCCTCCGGTCGAACTTCTGGTCGTCCACACATCATCGGCGACGTGCTCGAGCCTCTAAAACACTCACAAGTTCGAACTAATCACGATTTTGAAATCTCGTTCCCACACCCAAAAGCTGGAACGAACAACCCCTCAAACAATTGCCTCACCACGACGCCAAAGATCGCCAGAAACCAAGCAACTTCGTCCATAGTTGCCTCAATGACCCCTGACCTTACCCCCCAGGACCAATCATCTCAGACCCCTCGACGAAGAAGCGGTTTGCTCGAAAACGCGGGAAACCCAAACCTGCCCACAAACGCTATATCCTCCTCGTATAGCTTCTCTGATGATTTAAAAATGTTGTGACCATTTTTCTGGTGACCATCAGCGCTCAAGCTATCCCTGACGCCAAGCTCGTTATCATACGATCTCAAGGTCATCGGAATTTTCCACAAGTTGAATTTACGTTCAACTCGAAATGCCGCTCGATCAATCAAGTTAAAAATCTAGATTTTTTCTTTAAAAATCATGGTTTTTGAAGAGAAATTATATCGTGCCATTGAATCAAGATTTCAAAACATTCGAATTTTATGAAATTTCAAGTTCTACTGTATATTTTTCTTCCTCGGTAAGATATATATATTTTTCTCTTCCAATCTCCACTAGAAATATATTTAAAGCTTGGATCTCACTTTAACAAACACGTCTTATTGATGCCTTAAAGTATACCAAAGATTTGAGGGAAAGTATTAAGTTTTAAAACAAATTCTGAAACCTGTTAACACATAACCTATCACTGTGTATCATACATACTATCAATTTCGTACTCATATGTACATACATAAAACAACATGCAGGCATATTAACCATCATTCAAAAGCATCATCAAAACAATATCACTGGGTATAGGCAAATAAAAGTGGGTTTGTTCACTTTGGAATATGAAACAGAGAGGCTTCTGCTTTGAAAAAGAAACAGTTTATATCTTTTCTCTTTTTTGTTTGGTTGTATAACTGAGCTTTGAATTTACAAAATAAATGCTTGCTTTTGTTTGTTTTTAGGCTTTGCTAAGATTTGTTTAAATGAAATAAAGCAACTATGCATGAGTATTTATAAAGGAATGTACAGGGTTTAGCAACATTTCTTTTTTTTCCTTTTATCCTGAAGCTAATCAGGGAGTTGCATTCTTGTGCAATCATACACAGGGCAACATTAATTCACTTACTCAAAATTCTTGCATGCAACCTAATGATTAACTCTACTATATTATCCAAGAATTTACACAGCAACAAGATTGTGAAAGAACAAAAGTTTACTCACTTTGAAATATTGAAATAGGGGCTATATTGGTTTTGAAGCTACAGTTTTAAATCTCCACTCTGGTTTGTTTTTCTTTCTTCAGCAATTTGTTTTGAACTTGTATATATTTTTTTTAAGTTTATTTTCTATTCTTTGTTTGGGTTTTTCTTTGAACAAATAGAACTATGGTCATGTATATAAGGAGGTGTGCAGGCTTTACTTGAGTGCGGCTGAGGCAAGACTCCTCTTTTTTTTTTGTACTTATGTATGGTTGAATATGAAAGCATTTAATGAAGCATTAAATGTTACATGCTTCCTATCCTTGCATGTTTACAGATCATGCTGTTTGATCTTTATAAGTACAGATTATATTTTTTTTGTTCTTTTCATACACTCTCGTTACCTTGTTGTTTTAATCTTTTGCTAAGTGTTATTTTGTTTCATTTTCTTATTTATATGACTAATTGTATAGGCCTGGCTTGTATATTTGCTTGTTTATTTGTTTACATTGGTATGGTTTACAGCAACTTGTTTTATTTTTTTAAAACTAAGTCTTGTTTTGCTTGGTTAATTTGTTTCTTATTTTACTTTGTTAAAAGAAAAGTTATTTTAGTTATTAACATTAAATAACTATGTGATTTTATTACAATATTTTATTTCTTTTGAAATTCTCAAATTTAAATTTAAAAGTTCCAATAAATTACTAATTTTTTTAAATTCAAAATTTCTGGGATGTTACAATATCCCCTCCTTAAGAAAATTTCGTCCTCCAAATTGAAAGAGAGAGAAACGCAAACAAAGAGTATACGAATTCAGAAACAAGGAAATGACTTACAGTTTTAAGCCGAGATGTCTATTCTGCAGTTGGGATACGATTTCTTCATATTATCTTCAGTCTCCCAAGTACAGTCCTTTGGATCGCCACTCCATTGAACTTTGACCAGCTTCACAATCTTGTTTCTTAATCGCTTCTCATCACAATCTACAATTTTTATCGGCTCTCTTTTAACTGCCAAGTTAAGAGTGATCTCTAGATCCTGCTGAGCAGCTTCTTCAACAATAACATCTGGATCGTGCATATATTTCCGAAGATTAGAAATGTGGAACACATCATGTGCGCCAGACAACCAGCTGGGTAACTGCACTCGATATGCTAGAGGACCAGTCCTTTCCAGAATAGGAAAAGGACCAATATAATGCGGTGCTAACTTTCCAGTTTTCCCGAATCTCAATACACCCCGCATTGGAGATACTTTCAGAAATACAGAATCTCCAACTTGAAATTCCAAATTTCTCCTTCGGCGGTCATAATAGCTCTTTTGACAGCTTTGGGCAGTTAATAACTTCTTTCTAATAAAGTCTACCTTCTCAGTGGCTTCTTTTATCATATCCGGTCCAAGAATAAGTCTATCACCTGATTCGATTCAGTATGTAGGTGATCGACACGGACGACCATATAAAGCTTCGAAAGGAGCCATTTCTACACTGGCCTGATAACTGTTATTATATGAGAATTCAACCAGATGCAAATGGTCCTCCTAAGAACCACCAAAATCATGCACACAAGCACGCAGTAGGTCTTCTAAAATTCGGTTGACCCATTCAGTCTGCCCATCAGATTGTGGGTGATAAGCGGTACTGAAATTTAATTTTGTTCCCAATGCGTCCTGAAATGCTTCCCAAAATCTACTAGTGAAGATCGGGTCATGATCACTCACTATATTGCTGGGAATACCATGGAGGCGAACAATTTCCTTTATATATACACACCTGCCAAGCTTGCCGCAGTCCGAGTGGACTTAACTGGAATGAAGTGAGCAGTTTTGGTTAGACGATCCATAATAACCCAAATCACTTCATTTCCCTTCTTGGTTCGTGGCAATCCGTCGATGAAATCCATCGATACCTGATCCCACTTCCATTTCGGTACTTCCAAAGGTTGAAGTAAACCGGCCACTTTCTTTTGGTCGCTCTTTATTTGCTGACATGTAGCACAACGACTCACATAAATAGATATGTCTCTCTTCATCGTTTTCCACCAGAATGTTCTTTTAACATCACGATACATTTTGTTGACTCCTGGATGGATGTTGAATTTTGACTTGTGGCATTCGTCCAATACTTCACGTTTCAGGTCAGGGAAGTCTGGAACACAAATCCTGCCTTTTAATCTTATTACTCCTCTATTATCCATCTCAAAACTAGTATCTTCACCCTGGCATATTCTTTTATGGATTCCTCGAAGAAACTCATCTTCTTTCTGTCGTCTTGCAATCCTTTTGAGAAGAGTAGGAGTGATAACAAGATGAGCAAGAATAGCATGTTTTGTACTTAAGGCGTCGGCAACTAAATTGGCCTTTCCGGATGTATACAGAATATCTAAGTCGTAAGATGCCAGAAATTCCAACCAACGTTGTTGTCGCAGATTCAGATCCTTCTGAGTAAAGAGATATTTCAAGGATTTATGGTCGGTGAATAATTCGAATTTTTCAACTAAAACAAAGAGAGTTTATTAAGTATATTTCTTTATTAAATTTCGTAAATTGTTAAGAAAGCTGAAAAGATTCTTACCCAGAAGATAGTGTCGCCATATTTTTAAAGCGAAAACAACAGCCAAAAGTTCCAAATCGTGCGTTGGGTAGTTTTTCTCATGCGGACGTAATTGTCTACTCGCGTAGGCAACTACCTTTCCATTTTGCATTAATACTGCACCTACCCCTTCACCACATGCGTCAGTATAGACAGATAAGCCTTGGTTCCCGTTAACAATAGTGAGAACAGGGGCAGTGGTCAATCTCTTTTTCAACTCTTGAAAAACTTCTTCACATTCTAGAGCCCAAATGAACTTTGCATTTTTCATCGTTAGCTTAGTCAATGGGCTAGCCAACTTAGAAAAATCTTGAACGAATTTCCGGTAATAGCCTGCTAAACCCAAAAAGCTTCGAACTTCTTTTGGAGTAGTGGGTTGTTTCCAATCAAGAATAGCGGAAATTTTGCTAGGATCTACCGAAATTCCTTCTTCATTAACAATATGGCCAAGGAATTTGACTTCAGTGACCCAGAAGTGGCATTTGGAAAATTTTGCAAATAGAACATTTCTCCTCAATATTTCCAATACGATTTTAAGATGTTCGGCATTCTCTTCTTTAGTCTTAGAATAAATCAAAATATCATCAATGAATACAAGCATAAATTTATTCAAAACTTCCCGAAACACACGAGTCATAAGATCTACGAAGTATGCTGGAGCATTGGTTAGCTCGAAAGGCATAACTAACCATTCATAGAACATATCAGGACCTCTGAAAGCAGTCAAATGGACACAATCTTCGGCGATTCGTAATTGATGGAATCCTTGGGCTAGATCCATCTTAGAAAAGAAACGAGCGCCGTGCAATTGATCAAATAAATCATCAATTCTGGGCAGTGGAAATTTATTTTTGAGAGTTTGTTTATTTAGATCGCGGTAATCTACACACAATCTCAAAGATCCGTCTGATTTAGCAACAAATACGACGGCTGAGCCCCATTCAGAAACACTGGGTCGAATTAATCCTTTTGCTCGTAGTTCATCAGTTTGATGAACCAATTCAATCTTTTCCCGGGGTGCCATCCTGCGACTTGCGTGAACAACAGGACGAGCATTGGGTACAAGATCAATTCAGAATTCTATTTCTCGGTGAGGAGGTAAAGATTTCACTTCTTCAGATACGTCGGAAAAACCCCGAACAACAGGTATAGAATGCAAAGTGGGTTCAAGATATCCCAAAGTATACATCAATCTATCTCTCCTTGGACTTGGATCCTCACAAGAGATTTCAATAAAATTTCCAAAATTTTTTTGATTAAAACTATCCGATTATTACAATCCAATATAGCTTCGTACTTCGATAACCAGTTCATACCGAGTAAGATTTCAAATTCATTAAATTCGAGGACAAAAAGGTTGATAGGAAATCGATAGCTAGCATATGAAATAGGAACTCTCTTACAATATAAACAAAGATTTGCGGGACCTCCAACCGGATTTTTCACGCAAATAGGATTGTCAACAAATTTAGTTTTAAGTCCTAATTCATTTGCGGTTTGTTGGGAGATAAAGCTATGTGAAGCTCCTGTATCAAATAAAACTCTAACAGTTCTATCATTAATAGTAAGGTTACCATTCAGAACACTTTTTCCCTTATCAGCTTTTGAAGTTGAGGGGTCCTTCTTTACCGTATAAACTTTTGCCACCTGCGCTGGCTTCATCACTGGGCAATCTTTAACAAAATGTCCTGGCTTGTGACAATTGTAGCATTCTTTAGCTCCTCTAACAGTTTCTTGCTTCTTCGGTTTTGGGCAGCTATTTGAATAATGGCCCTTCTCTTTGCAGTTGTAACAAGTGACATTTTCTGCCGCGCTTCCCTGAATGCTCCTCTTCTTCTCATTGCCTTGCCAAGGTTTCTTGCCTCCAAATTTTCGCTTTTTATAATTTTGACTACCTGAATTTCCTTTCTCTTCCGGGGCTTCTTGCACATCAAGGGTAACGTATCTGTAACCCATATCAACTAAATCCGAAAAAGATTCTTTAACGTGGCCCGTCATTCTTTCATGATATTTCTGGTTCATTCCTCGGATAAACCTTTCGTTTTTCTTAAGAGGTGTGTTTAGCAATTCCGGGCCAAACCGAGATAGTTCGCTGAATTTATTCAAGTATTCTTCAAACGACAAACTTCCCTGTTTCAAATCCAGAAATTCCTGATACATTCTGGAAATTCCCGCCGACGGCATGTAACGTTTCTCAAACACTTCCTTAAAACGATCCCAAGTAAATTCTTCCTCGGGTTCATCTATAATGATGGTTTCCCACCAAGCTGAAGCCTCTCCTTGGAGTTGCCAAGAAGCTATAAGTCTCTTCTACTCATCCTGCAGCTTTAGCCCTTTAAAAATCTTTTCACACGATCTTACCCAAGCTTGAGCCTCAATAATTGACTCCTTGCCCGTGAACGGTTTGCCACCAAGCTTTTCGAACTTCTTATATAAATCAGCAAAGTCCGGCTGCTGCTGAATATCTATTACTGCTTTTGCGGCTGGGGGAATTTGATTAGGTACTGCGGCATTCCCTTGACCCCTAGCTCTTCCTCTGCGTCCACTCATTTTCACCATCTGAGATTAGTAAGAAAATTGATTTAGATATATAGACGAGATATCTTAAGGAATATCAGCAGTAAAAAGAAATAGACTAAGAAAATTTAAAGTTTCAGTCTTGGTTATACTCATTCTAGGGTATACTTCACCCTATCTCTAATGAGTCATCTAATGTGTTATACTCCGTAGCTAAAGTTCTTACTCAACCAACAGCTCTGATACCACTTGTGACGACCCAAACTCGATGTCCGATAAACGACACCAAATTCGCATCTCCGGAGCTTATAACAACAATTAGATGAATATAAAAACAGCGGAACAGAATCAATATCATAAATATCATTACAGTTACAACATCAACATAATATCCATACTACAACAGAGTATATAATACATACACCACAACTCCTAGTACAACATCATGATAATACAACAGTGATCATATATCCAAAAATCCTCAAATGAAAGAGGTGATAACAAACACCCAAAAGCTAAACACCTGAAATCTCCAAAAAGCTCCTAAGATATCTCCAAGATGAGAGCTCCAAAATACTGCTACTCCAAAATACAGAAACCTGCTACTAGGCTGCCCGTGTGGAAATAATGGGCACCCAGAGTTTAGGAAAGAAAACAATAAACTCCGGATCAGTCATGGGACTGGTGTGAGTAAACAAAACAGTTGCATTTAAATAAAACAAGATTTATAAAAGAATTTTCGGTATGCTTTTAAAAATGGAACTACCATAAGACCTCCCGCCACACACACAATGCAAACGCAGAATTGGAGGAGATTTATTCTTATGTAGTTAAATATACTTGATACGAGAAAAGAATTCTTTGATATTATTATTAGTTCATAGTGAGGAAAACATTTCAAAAGTAGAATATTAATCTTAGCCAGCATAGACATTTCGAACTATGCCTACTATAGCTACTATCTAACCAGTGGTGACCACCATAAGTAATTGGCAGGTTCTACAACTAAAACCGTGCAGGTTTTCGTATTGGGAATTGGATTTCCAACAAATGGTCAGGCCAAGGAACTTCCCATTGCCGCATGAGAATGCCTCTGGAAGGACGTTCCCGAGAACCTAACCGGATCTCTGCAAACACAAGGCCGGGTTACCCTTCAAACTGGGTAACAACTGACACGAGTACGCCATCTCCCAATTGTAACCAACCTTTAACCGGGGCCCCTGCAACAAATCACAAAATAATATACATATATCTGAGATATCAACATAAGTTAAGTATCTGGGCTCCATACCATGATACCACTTCTATCAAGAAGGAAATGCACATACCCTAAGGGGTGCTACCCCCAATAACCTTGCCGCATCTTTCCTGTTTCGACCATTCCAAAGTGTGAGGCTTGACGAAGTCTCGTCCACAAAGCCACGCTTTGGTACAAAGCCATGCTTTGGGTCAACAAATGATCAAAGAAATGATCACAAAGATAAGTGATCAAACAAATGATCATATCACAAATGATCAAACCATGATCATTTCACAGCAACACTCAGCATGTCACGTTACCAAATTGGGAATATATCGCTGATAACCTTCAACTACATAACCTCTGAGCTCGTACGTCTCAGAGAAGGGTGTTAAACTAAGAGAATAAATTCTCCGCCACCAACAGAAATATATTTGAAAGAAATCTGCTTTATATCTCAATTTGTAATGTCAGACATACAATCTATACAAGTCTGTTCCGGGCTCGAACATAACCGAAGGCACTTCCAAAGAAGTCCTTGCAATCCGGATATCCACAATCCTGATCGGATTCCCCATCACATATGGAGAACTCTATACCGGAGCAACTCGGTCCAGAATCAATCGACATGTCATCCTATCGCTCTCGCAAATGCCCGGTCTTCAACGCCAGTCTTCAAATGCTATTCATAACGTCGAATCACATATTCGAAATGGGTTATACGACACAAAGGTCCTTTCCCGGCTAAACCGAATAGTGAGTGTCAAATTTCAAAGCATGTGGATGTCATTCACAATAATTTACAGGTTCGATGTGGGTTTCGGATAACAAACTGAAATCTGATTCCCTGTCGCATCGAAATTTAAATGCCGTTTTATGGGCAATAGGGTTTCCACATCAATACAGAATAAATCATAATCACAGTGCATCACATGGCAATTTATATAACACAGCATCACAATCAGAACAGAAATATCAATATAGTGCACAGCAATAGTTAATTTATTTTCAAATGTGGTTTAAATAAATTTACCACATAATTATTTTCAAATCAATGATAAAAATTTGGATCAATTAATTAAATCTTAATTTACTCGATTTATCGTTTCAAAATTTATTATTTTATTTAATCGCCAAATTTGATTCGTCGACTTAATTTATCTGAATAACAAATTCTTAATTTATTTCAAAAATTAATTTATCTTAATTATTAATTTATTAAATCTTAATTATCTTTTAATTTAACTTTAATATTAATTAATTTACTAGGTAATTATTTCTTAAGGGATTATATTAACTAATCATTAATCGTTTAAATGAACCAAAAGATAATTTAAATTGCTTTGATTATCTCTTTTAAACCATGTTCAATAAATCACCTCAAAAGGTTAAGATTTAGTTTTAAACAACATTTTATTTTAATTTTCTTTTAAATTATATTATTTATTATTAATGACTTTATAAATGATGTATCAAAATTAAATAAATTAAAATTTAATTACTTTAAACACCTTACTTCGGTTTTATATTAACTTAAAATCTCAGTCAAGTTATTGTTTTGAACATATTTTAAAAGTGTCATTAAAATTTGAAAATTTTAAAGTAAAAAGAACTGTTTGTATATGGGTCTCGAGACTTGCTTCTGGCCACGCGCGAGAATTTTCATGTGTGCTTCGAGTTATTTCAAAAATCAACCCGTGCTATATTTTTTTCTTTTCCCATTTTTTTCTAAGTACAACCTGTACAATCCCCTACCCAACATTCCTTTCTTCCCCAACTAAATTTACCCTGACACACGACCCCTCCCCACGTGCACGTGCGCAACTGGAATCGCCTCCTCCGGTCGAACTTTTGGTCGTCCACACATCATCGATGACGTGCTCGAGCCTCTCAAACACTCACAAGTTCAAACTAATCACGATTTTGAAATCTCGTTCCTAAACCCAAAAGCTGGAACGAACAACCCCTCAAACAATTGCCTCGCCATGACGCCAAAGATCTCCAGAAACCAAGCAACTTCGTCCATAGTTGCCTCAATGACCCATGACCCTTACCCCCCAGGACCGATCATCTCAGACCCCTCGACGAAGAAGCGGTTTGCTTGAAAACACGGGCAACCCAAACCTGTCCACAAACCCTATATCCTCCTCGTATAGCTTCTCTGATGATTTAAAAATGTTGTGACCATTTTTCTGGTGACCATCAGCGCTCAAGCTATCCCTGACGCCATGCTCGAGATCATACGATCTCAAGGTCACCAGAATTTGCCACAAGTTGAATTTCCGTTCAACTCGAAATGCCACTCGATCAATCAAGTTAAAAATCTAGATTTTTGCTTTAAAAATCATGGTTTTTGAAGAGAAATTATATCGTGCCATTGAATCAAGATTTCAAAACATTCGAATTTTATGAAATTTCAAGTTCTACTGTATATTTTTCTTCCTCGGTAAGACATATATATTTTTCTCTTCCAATCTCCACTAGAAATATATTTAAAGCTTAGATCTCACTTAACAAACACGTCTTATTGATGCCTAAAAGTATACTAAAGATTTGAGGGAAAGTTTTAAGTTTTAAAACAAATTCTGAAACCTGTTAACACATAACCTATCACTGTGTATCATACATACTATCAATTTCATACTCATATGTACATACATAAAACAACATGCAGGCATATTAACCATCATTCAAGAGCATCATCAAAACAATATCACTGGGTATAGGCAAATAAAAGTGGGTTTGCTCACTTTGAAATATGAAACAGAGAGGCTTCTGATTTGAAAAAGAAACAGTTTATATATTTTCTCTTTTTTGTTTGGTTGTATAACTGAGCTTTGAATTTACAAAATAAATGCTTGCTTTTGTTTGTTTTCAGGCTTTGCTAAGATTTGTTTAAATGAAATAAAGCAACTATGCATGAGTATTTATAATGGAATGTACAGGGTTTAGCAACATTTCTTTTTTTTTCCTTTTATCCTGAAGCTAATCAGGGAGTTACATTCTTGTGCAATCATACACAGGGCAACATTAATTCACTTACTCAAAATTCTTGCATGCAACCCAATGATTAACTCTACTATATTATCCAAGAATTTACACAGCAACAAGATTGTGAAAGAACAAAAGTTTACTGACTTTGAAATATTGAAACAGGAGCTATATTGGTTTTGAAGCTACAGTTTTAAATCTCCACTCTGGTTTGTTTTTCTTTCTTCAGCAATTTGTTTTGAACTTGTATATTTTTTTTAAAGTTTATTTTCTATTCTTTGTTAGGGTTTTTCTTTGAACAAATAGAACTATGGTCATGTATATAAGGAGGTGTGCAGGCTTTACTTGAGTGCGGCTGAGGCAAGACTCCTCTTCTTCTTTTTTTATTTTGTTGTACTTATGTATGGTTGAATATGAAAGCATTTAATGAAGCATTAAATGTTACATGCTTCCTATCCTTGCATGTATACACATCGTGCTGTTTGATCTTTATAAGTACAGATTATATTTTTTTTGTTCTTTTCATACACTCTCGTTACCTTGTTGTTTTAATCTTTTGCTAAGTGTTATTTTGTTTCATTTTCTTATTTATATGACTAATTGTATAGGCCTGGCTTGTATATTTGCTTGTTTATTTGTTTACATTGGTATGGTTTACAGCAACTTGTTTTATTTTTGTAAAACTAAGTCTTGTTTTTTTTGGTTAATTTGTTTCTTATTTTACTTTGTTAAAAGAAAATTTATTTTAGTTATTAACATTAAATAACTATGTGATTTTATTACAATATTTTATTTCTTTTGAAATTCTCAAATTTAAATTTAAAAGTTCCAATAAATTACTAATTTTTTTAAATTCAAAATTTCCGGGATGTTACACCTATGGCACTGAAATTTAGATTGAAATGATATATCCATCCCAGGAATGAAAATGGCCATAGGGTAGAAAATTATATATGGACACCGGATTGGTTAAATCAGATAATTTTAAAATTTCTGATTTGAGATTATTTAAATGGTTTTGATTAAAGGAAAAAATTAAATTTATAGAAATTAAATTATTTTTGAATTTGAGCTCTGAAGTTGAAATTTAAAATCTGGTAATTGAATTTTTTAAATAATTGAAGTTGAGGTTTTGAAGTTATAGTCGAAATAAAATTTGAATTTGTGTAAATCGATTTGTTTTTAAAGGATTGAACTTTTACCTAAACTTGAATATTACTAAGTAAAAGTGATATAAAATGATATTTCAAAGTCAAGCTTGGAATTGAACTATATTTGAAGACTGGGATTTTAAACTGAATATCAAAGGATAATATGATTTAAATATCCTAAGTTGATATTTTAAAGATCGAGCTCGAAACTGATATAAATTGAATTTGAAATTGAATTAATTGGCTCTGAAAGTGGAATTAAATTAATTTGAAATCGAAGTCCAAATTGATTTGGATCAAAATTGAAATTGAATCGTTTGAATGGGAATTGGAATTCATTTGAATTAGGAAGTTGGAATTGGACCTGTCTGACTTTGAAACTATTTTCAAATATATTATTGAATATTGAACTATTTAAAAAGCTATCTTCTTAAATATACAATTTATTCTGGTTTTCCAAATTATTTTGCTATATAAACCATTTTCATACTTAATCTATTTTATATTAAACTATTTTTTACTGTTTTAATTATTTAGACTATTTTTAACTATCTTAATCATTTAAACTTTTTTTTCTATTCCAATAATTTAAACTATTTTTAACTATTTTAATTATTTGAACTATTTAAACTGTTTAAATTATCTTTCAACTATTCAAACTGGACAGAAGTGAAATGTTTATTATTAATTCATGGATTTAAATATGAATTGGGTTAAATTGAAATTATAACCTGAGTTGAAATTCGAAACAATTTTGGAATCGAAATCGAGATATTAAGACATATATGATTTTGAATTGAAATGGTATATTTTGGGTAAATATGATGATTTCGAAATGGGTTTGATTTCGAAGCGAATATGATATTTTGGTATCAAGTATGAACTGCTTTCAAAATGTAAAAGTACCAACTGGTGTGTAAAACGACGTTCGTTGTTAAAGAGACCGGGGCTGAATATGGACATGCTCTCTGTCGATACCGCAACCACTTTGACAACTGTGCACGTGGAGTGATGATCCAGAATGAAGTGTTTGGATTTGGCGTCGTTTGCTGGATTTGAAGAAAGAGAACGATGATGGATTAGTCTGGCAATTGTGCCAATTTGAAATGACTAAAGCATGAGTCGTACCGGCCAAATGGGTTAGCTACCCTGAGCGGACGCACTTCTTCGAAATACCATCATTTACATTATGATTGATTGGTGCGCACCCTTTGGATTATGGGAGTGTTGGACACAGTGGGCGATCATGGTTATGTTGTGTGACAACCGGCCGGGAAGGGTAAAATAGTAGTATCCTGCCTTGGGCATTGCCTCACATGCCTTGTCATACTTTTATCCCTAAATGAGACCCCTAAGATTTTGGTTTAGTGTTGTCGTATCACGGCGCACCCCTATCCACCGACCGTTCAACTGGTGTTTTATATGCAAACTGTACGACAATGCTTAAAAATGCGTTAAAGGGGATTAATGTAAAGCCTTAACGCTATTTTAATATTTATTTTACCGATCAGACATTATATATATAGCGTACTCTACTACCTATAAATATTTTGATGGATTCTTAAGGGATGGAAAATCCCATAACATCTCTTGAGTTATTGCACGCACGTTATACACTGGATAGGAGATGTGAAATCCCATAAACATCTCTGATGCCATCACGCTCATGTTACATGCAATATCGATTTTACTTACATGAGGATATTTTAGTCCTGACTCAAGTTTTTTGTCTTTTCATTGTGCTTGGGTCAGCCCTGAGTTTTTCAGCTTATTGAAGATTCATCCTGGAGGAGAGGACAAAGACTTGGTATATTATTACTATTAGTGTTCCTGCATCATGTTGTCTACTGCATTATTTATTTATCCCTGATGTATATATAACTCTGTCAAATGTTGTATAGATTATAATTAAATGTATTACCTAAACAGCTTCATGAACTATTTATTTTATTATTATATTTTGTCGTTTTGCTGCGAGATTCTATATTTGTTTCTTTCTTCATTTTCTCTTATTTTCTTATTTACCAATCAACAATCCTCCCTTTTGAATGGTTGGAGTTGACATGTGTGGTTTATTTTCGATGTAAACTGTCTAAAAAGATGGGTCGTTGCAGATTTTATTATTGTGTTATCTTCTATCTTTATTTTCTTTTACACCCTGGTAATCTGCCCTAGCACTTGGATCTACGGCACGTGAATACCGTGAATGTATTAGTGTCAATTTCTAAGGGTCGAGGAGACGGGTTGTCACAGATCAATAAATCACTCGCCTAATACCCAAATCACCAATGTAAAATCTCAAGTCTTAAATGAACAGTAGCAAATCAAGATCCAAATCCAAAACACCCAGATGATGAAACTATGATCCTCTTTCATTAATTACACTTTTATTGCTGAATTAGTAAGTAAAAGATGAACATTTTGATGAAATTAGGGTTAATGGATGTTTGAAATTATTTTAGGAAAGTGAAAATGATCTATCTCCATCCCATCACCCTAATTAGGTACAATTCCTGAAATTAGTTAGTGGGCCTAAGTATGGGCTTAGTTTAATTGCCCATTAATCTGTCCAACAACAAATAGAACTTAAAACGGCCACATCTCCTAAATAGTATGTCTATTTTCCTCTTATGACGACTCTATAGAAAGAAAAATCGCAAGTCCGATCTAATAAAGTGATTTCAAACCCTAATTCAATTCTTATCAAAAGTTATAGGCCTTACAAGGATTTCTAGGTCCATAATGTTTGATAAAAATTCTAAAGGTGGAAAATGTCCCTAGTAGTCATTTTCCAAAGTTTTAGAGTTATATGATCTCATATGGTTTAAATAATAGTATTTTACGATCATCCGACATATAAAATATGGGTCATTACAAATAATTCATAACAACGTAGATTAATACATTGAAGATAAAACATAAAGTTAATAATTATACCCCAAGTATTGAACTATTACCTTCAAACTGATGATAGAGGTTTGTTAGTTCCCTATGCAAATCCAAATGAGACTTGGGATCTGTAACTTTATGACTCTTTCCATGTACTATACAACCGTGTTTGGCTCTTTAAAAGGAGGAGTATCAAAAACACACACTAGTTTTGGGTAATTATGCAACTTTAGTTTATACCCACCGTTCTCTTCTTCAACAATCTTGTTATGAAGTATCATAAATTAGTACATTATGTCTGATATCACATGGTATCCTTGTAGTCCACCACCTTTATTATAATTTGAAATTTATCTTGTAGAACTCCAAAAGCACCCTCAATGTCTTTCCTTAAATTAGCTTTATGTGCAGTAAATTTTTGTTCCTTCTCGTTACGAGGCTTTTAGAAATCTTTAACCAACATTTTCCATGTGGGATATATCCCATCAATAATGTAATATCCCATGTTGTACTAAATATCGCATATCATGTAATTACAAGTTGGTGCGGTATCACAAGATAAGGCGCTAAATAAGTAAGGTCGATGGAGAACATTAGCGACATTTAAAGAGCCAAGTATATCGAAAAATGTGTGCTATATATATATATATATATATATATATATATATCAAATTAGGATACACCTTCCAAAACCAGCCTTATGTGGTAATGCCCAATGTATGTCCTTGCATTGCAATTAGAAAAATTTTATAGCGCCAATGCATACAATCTAAACTACGCAACATATTTGGAAATCCACGTTATTCATCCATAGCAAGTAATTCGATGAATTCGTTATCATTCATTTGGAGCTATAAGGTACTATTAACCAAATGTCAACAACAATGGTTTACAAAATTCTTTTAACCATTCGTTGGCATTTGAATCTCCAATTCAGACATACTTATCTTGGCTAACAAAGCTTTCCCATAAGCTAACATCCATATGACACTAGTAATTTTTTGATGCGGTGAAGACCCAATTGACCACACAATTATATCTTTGTGTGAAATATACGTTTCTCTCCCAAACTTTTTCATTACTCTCTCAAAGATGTTTCTGCACATGCGATATCTCAGCCTGAACTTCATTGTATCAAAACATGGATCATCACTAAAGTAATCTGCTATTATTCGATCCTGCCTAGATTGATCATTTCTTTTTTTCTAATTATCTTTACGCCCTAAAATACCCCCACCTTATATGGAAGATTCCTCCAACTCACATAATTGAATAAGCTTTAGTGCTTCGGACTTGATTAATTGTTGTACAAGATTAGCATACAAGATTGCCATCAGAACTTAAGGAGGAGGAGGAGGAGGAAGAGAAGCGAAAGAACCTTTTCATTGGATTCATGTTTTTATTTGGTTCGTATTGTGAATAACAAACGTAGCATCTACATATAAGCTCTAAGACTTATATAGATATATTTCTTTCTATATAATCAATCCGGCGGATATCTATTTTAGTTTGTACTATATGGTTAGATATTTGTTGCAGCTTGTCCTTTAACATACAGATATTTAAAAATTATAGAATATCATTCAAATATAAATAAGATAATATCATGCAACTCGAGATAGTCTGACCAAGACCAGAAAAAGACACATGAAATATCAAGCAAGATGCACATGTAACATAGAGAATATAGTCCAATACAAGTACACGTAATAGTCTAATACGATACAAGGTAGTCCAATGTAAAGAAAGAAATATAATGGTCTAACACAAGAAATACAAGAAACAATCCTCAAATACAAGTGCATAAATGGAACAAACTAAACAAACCTACTCATCATTACTTGCATTGTCATCAACATCATTGTCGTAATATGGAAACTCGCTATCATGGTATATCCCACCAACTCCAGCATGCATGAAATCTAAAGCACCACCCAAATCAATTGTCGTATCTGGATGAGGAATGTGTCTAGAACGATGATGGTATTTGTCCTCATCCTCAACAGTCAACTCCTAAACACTCACGTCAAATCTAGAACTCCCCGCTCATGCTCCTCTATACTATGTTTATACTCTCTATGAGTAATATCTCTAAGGCTAGCCTACATTCGAAATAGATTGTAACGACCTAGAATTTCGATCATTTGACTGTAAAAATATTTAATTGATTTTAAATATTGATAAGTCAATTGTATAAGTTAAACAAATTATATTTCAAAATAATAATTTAATTGATAAACGAATTGTTAAATTAAATATTTGGAATTGTTAAAATTATTAATTCTTAAATTTGATATGAATAAAAATGATTTCGAAAGTTGATTTAAATTCTATTTAAATAAGAATAAAGATAGTAAACATTTAAATTAGAACCAAAAGTGATTTGAATAGTTTTAAATATAACTCATTTTAATTAACGTGTTAAATTATCGATCCGGCCACAATCTCAGATGTAACGACCTTTTATTTTCAACCATTCGCATCCGCACATGTCGGACTTGAATTGCTCAAAATGTCAGATTGTTAATTTATATTTGACAAAACTCAGCATATACGGTAAATAAATCAACCACAGAATCACAGACACGGTAATATAAAATAATACAGCGGAATAGATAAATAATACTTCATGAAGCTATTATATAAACATCAAAGTTAGAAATAAAATACAACAAAATATCTCAAATACAGTGAAGTCTCCAATACGAACAGATGACTTCTTTGAACCAATCAACTGGAAAAGCTGAAAGCTGAATCGACAGTTCGATCTCCAAACGAAGCTCCAAACTCCAAAGGTGAGTCTCAAATGCTGTATCACTCGGTCTGACCCGAGCGTAAAGCAAAACACAAAACACTCGACTCGGGATTAACATTCTTATATCAATAAATCCAACACAAGTGAAATGTTGAAATAATGTAACTTAAGGGATGTTTGGGACAACCATCCTCTAAGGATCCGAGGAACCATCTACAATGTAGAAATATACATTATAACACCGTGTTCATTTCAAATTACTTTATACTTCAAAACCAAAATATCATTTTCATTTCAAATATATCTATTTTCCAAATAGTATATATATATATATATTAAATAATTTATATGTAAAGTATTCGTAATTTCCTCACGCTTCATAATCGCTTCAAAATCAACCGACTTCGCATTTAGATTCAATTTAACAATTTCAATTCAATTCAGTTCCTAGATAAACAATTTCAAATTATATCGATTTCAAATAAAGATCTGAATCACAAAATAAACCATTTATTTTCCAATATATTTCAAAGCTTTAATATTCAACAATTTCAAAGCTACATTTAATAGTTTATATAGGTCTTGATTTAACCTCATTATTATATAGTCATGAAATATTCAATTAATAAATTCGGTATTATTTATATGACCTTACATTTCATTTTTCTATATATATTTCCTTTAATTTCTTTGAACGTGAAATATTCATTAAATTACTTAAATCAAATATCAAGTCATAAAACTATATCTTAAATGCCAAATTTAGTAAGTTTCGAATCGATTTAATTAAATAAAATTCTTAATTTAATACAATTCCAAATATATCTCAAATGTATCTTCCAACCTTAGCTTGTAAAACTTTTACAAAAATCTATTTTTGAAATAGGAATCTTACTAAGCACTTAAACATATTTCATATTAATTAAATCAATTTTAGTTAAAATATATATTATTATTAAATACACATATAAAATAACCTTATATATAATATTTTTAAATCAATATTTAATAAAAACCCATATATTTCCTTTCAAAAACATAGAATTCATTATCAAAATATTTATATATATATAGACCAACGGTGTCGCATATAGAATTCTATCATATGGTCAAGTGATACGGATATTTTTCGTTTCAATCCGTAATTCAAATATATATGGGTAGATATCATTTCGACATGTAATCCTAATTCAATTCAAGTGAAAATTGCTTGGGTCTATCATTTCAACCCATAATGATTTTCTCCTATTCTAAAGTCCGTTCGGGTATGTATCATTTCAACCTATAGTGAATTCTATACTAACAGGAATTTACAGAGTGATAACAGATATGATAATAATGTAATATGCATATATCATAAAAAATTAAATAAAATATAAATAATAGGATGTGGTTTCATATCCCACAGGTGAACAGATACAGATAATAGCATATATATAAAATATAATCAGCGGTATATTTCAATTGATGTTTCAATTGAAATCAAATTTAATAAATACAAGAATGTTAATCGTGAGTGATTGCTCACCTTTCGAGGCTAGAGAGCGATTCGACGATAGAGTGAGCTACGATTCCAGGCATGGATTTCAAACAAAGCAAGATTGAACGTGAATTGGACGAACAAGGCTGGTAAATAGGAATCAATAAAAATGAATTAGAACTATTTTGATGTAACTGAAACAAATATATATTATATAATTCCCCTAAACCAATTCTTAAACATATATATTAAAATAATATTATATAAAATCAATAATTTTATTTAAGACCAATATTAAAATAATATATATAACTAACAAGGAATATAATTAGTACAATGCAGTCCATCCATTCTAAACCTCTGCAGTCCTCAGTTTACTGTTTTAACTTTCGCAATGTTATCTTTTATTCATCAAATAAATAAACATAGTCTTATTTTTACATGTACTCTTCTGCATTTTATGAAATCAAGCTATAAATTGCGTAATTTACATTAAAATCAGCACCAACATACAATATTTACACCTTATCAAAAATCAAACTAAACATCTTAAATAATGCTTTTTTGAATTCTATTAGTAAACGAAAGCACAGATTTAAAAAGCTGAACTCACATCATACGCTTCAGAGATCTCACGAAAACAATGCATGAGTGGGAACTAATATATATATATACGTAGATTTTTATAACAAAATATATATAAACAACAAAATATATATAAAAATATTATCAGAGAAGCAAAACGAAGATAAAATACTCGGCTTGGCAAATAACTTACTATATATATATATATATATATATATATATATATATATATATATATATATATATATATATCTTAAACTTACCAACTAAATAACTATAACAATATATACACTTTCACATATATTGCCAGATTTTTAAAGCTAATATACTCGAAACCCATCGTTACAAACAATATTATTTAAATAACTATATACGGGTACAAGTTAACATTACCTTACACATAACTATATATACACAGTATATTAGAATGATATATATTTACCCTTATAATGAAGACATAAATAATGTATAACCAGTAACACACACACACACACATATATATATATATAAATCTATAGTTTAACAAAATTTTCCAATGCTTGAATATATAAAACTGCAAGTGTAAGAGTTGCGTAAAATATGTAAAGAATAACTTACATACCAAGAAAAGAAGAAAGGCAAAAGAAGTGTTCTTCGGCCAGCAAGCTATGGGAGGAAAGGAAAAGAGGAGAGGGGGCGCGGTATGGGTTGCAACGTGGAGAGGTCGGAGGTGGAGCAAGGTGGAGAGGAATGGTGGCCGTGGTGAAGCTGCGTCAGAGGGAAAATGCGGCAGGCAATGGAGTTCGGCTGAGGCTGCTCCTGGTTGTGGCGGCCATGGGGAAGAAAGGAGGACTGATGGACGAGGTGGTGAGAGCTTTGATCGGCTGAGGGGGGTGGAGTTGATGGCGCCGGCATTGATGGAGGGTGCAGGCCGAAGGTGGTAGAGATGCGAGTGAAAGAATCAGCTGCGCATGGCTGAGCTGCTGGCGTGGAAGAAGAGGATGGGTTTGGGCGAAGGGAAGGAGGCGGCGGTGGTTCTCAGCCTGTGTCGGTGCTGATGTGGAGGCAGTGATGCCTGGGCTCGGAAAAATTAGATGGCGGAGGGTGAGGCGGCCGAGCTGAAGGTGGAAGAGTTGAGTGGTAGGCGGCTCAGCAGTGAGGGAAAGAGCGGGATGGGGTGGGAGAAGGAAACATGAATATGAGGTGAGAAGAAGGCACAGATATATTTCTCTGAGATAAAATATTGAAGAAATTGAGAAGAGTAGTATGAATGCTATAGTTAACCAAGCTTAGTAAATAAATTTTATATATATATAATGAAGGGAATGAGGAAGGACCAAAGATGAATTCAATAGAATTAAAACTAATAGCCGTTGTTATAAATCAGTAAAGTTGATAACAATATGGGAAATATAAGGTCAGTGACAAACTAATCCGGACATTGGACACCTGAAAAGGCAAAATATAAATATATATTAAAAGAATGGCATTGGCTAAATTTAGTAACTGATAAAATAAAAATAAAAATAAAAGCTAGAGGCTGCTGTTTGAAATTCGAATGGACATAACTAACAAAAGGCTCGAAATGTACTGATGCGGTGAACTATTTTACATATTCCGTTGTCCATCGGACCCCGAAACAAGCAAATGAATATACCGTAGAGATCAACACGACGAGACGATCAAAAAGGTATACAGATATCAGCAGTACGATTGAATTATAAAATTTTGAATTTCCGCTGGTGGAAAATGCAGCAAAAAATAGAAAAATAAGATCGACGGAGCTAAAGAAGTCCGAATTTGATGAAACGAAATTTGATGTTTCACTCGAAAAATGATTTACAAATTTTCTGCATAAAATTTTCAATTTCGAAATTTATTTTATCACCATCAATTTTTAACTGATTCAAATTGAAATAATAATTACACAATAAAATAAACTTCAATAATTTTAGATAAAAATTTACCGGTTGCTATGTTTAAATAAACGTATTCTAAATAATAATAATAATTCAAATTTTATTGTTTAAAATTTCATAAAATTTCAACTAATTTAATAAATAAAATCACTAAAATTTTGGGTCGTTACACTCTCCCTCACTCAAAACTTTTCGTCCCCGAAAAGGAAGGAGGTAGGACAATAGAACAACCAGAAAGAAAAATAGATCGAAAGACAAGGATAGACAATAAATTTTAAAACTATATAAATTTCAATTTGAGTTAATTTATCAGCTTTATAACCACTCAAAACCTTTGGTTAAACCCATTTATCATGACCATAAATAGTCATTTATAAATTTTGAAAATCAAAATATTTCCATTTATATGTTTAATAACACCTTTATAAATATATGAAAACTATTTGAAAACAATTATTTACATCATTACTTATTTACAAAGAGGTTATTGAAAACATTATTAATAAATTTTATAAATTTTATCTCAAGATACTTTTCAAATATTATTAATAAATCGTTTACTTTAAATAAGTTTTATTTAATTAATAACTTCTAAAATATTTATAACACTAAAAAGTTTCTATTAAACCATGTAGTATATAAATAAACAGTATTTCAAAGAGGATATATTCAAAAGAGAACAGAAGGTATATTCGGAAAAACAAAAAATAGGTGAATAAATGGAGCTGAGCAGATAAGGTAAATTCAAAAGAACAGTATCAGGCATGAATAATTAATTTAGAACTATAAGAATTTCAATTTCAAATATTAATGCAACTCTTTGTTGAAAAATACTTTTATAATAAAATACTTTTATAACTCGATGTCTCAACAAGTTTATCATCTTTCTTGCAGACTCTGTCCATACGTTGATCGAGCGCAAAGCTAGAATTCTTCAAGTACTTAGTAGACCTGTTTCAACACCCGGTGAAAATACTTGAAAACCCTTCAAAACCGATATGGAAAGTACAACCCAAACAAATCACCTGGATCATAGATACACAATGGTTAATCTGAATCCCCCAGGAAACATCTGTACCTTTAAGAAATCAGTGCCTTGCGAATTACGCCATGATAACCAACCCGTGGACCGTAGGATACATAATGGTTACGCCTGGATCCTCCAGGAAACATCTGTACCCTTTAAGCAATCTCTGCCTCATGGATTACGCCACGAGAAAAAAATCGATTGACCGCATGATACACAATGGTTATGGCTGGATCCTCCAGGAAACATCCATACCCTTTAAGCAATCTCTACCTTGCGGATTATGCTACCCAAAAAAAGACTATGGGTTACGCCATGGTAGGAAACTCGAGTATCACATCCGAAAAAACAAAATCAGAGAGAATAATATCGATAGAACGAATCCACAATATGGCCACAAAGCGGATATCAAGCAGAAAGCACTTCCCATATCTTTACTTTGAAAATATGTATCATAGAGTACCTTTTCAAATCACTTTCAAATATCATACTTATATAAAGCCCATTTTATATAAGATTCCATTTTCAAATCGAATACTTTCCGATATCAATAGTATATCAAATCATACCTGTATAGACTTCGATTATATAAGGTTTCGCTTTTCAAATTGAGTACCTTTCCAAATCAATAGTTTTCAAATCAACATCATACTTATACAAATTAATTTTTATATAAGTTTGATGACTCCCAAGTCAAGTATTTTAATAAGAAAAGGTTCTCGATTCCAAGTCGTTTCGATATCAGTTCACTATCAAAATCATATTGGGACGACCTAGAAATTTTAACATTTGAGATTGAGAAATTTAAATGATTTTAAATATTTGAAAGTTATTTTAACTTGAATTTCAAATATAACTATGAATTTGACAATTAAATTGTTGAAATTAATTTATTGAAATTGGGTAGGAATTTTGAATCTTCAGTTTTATTCTTGTTAAAAATATTTTAAAGAGTTAGAAAATTTATATTGATAATACTGAAGATAGTGGAAGCTTCAGAATTGAATTTGAAAGTAACTGGTTCAGTTTTGAAAATATATCGTTCAAATCGATATTTAAAAATAGCCTTCCGAGGCACAGTCTTGGAATTTGACGAAACCAGTTCCATTGGATCCGTAATAATGTATTATTATCGGATTCCAATTTCCGTAGCATTCGAAGTTGTAGTGTGATCGTACAATAAGCAAACACGCTGAAATTTATATCAAAATTTAAAATAAATAACTGGTCCAAAAAGCTATTTTCTCCACAAGATCGAATTTGGACTCGAAACCTTTTCCATTGCGTTCGGAATGAGGGTATAACCTTATGAACGCCTGGTGGCACATCCTGATTGGGGTTCGAAATTGTAAGTTGCATTTATCGAGACAATTGGATTTGAATTTGAGTTTGTATTTAAATTAAATGTTTAAGTGTATGGATTTAATAATATTTTCACAAGGCAAATGACACGTATATGCCTTTTCAAACAGGTGTTCCCTTTTCTCTGTGTAATTCCACACGCGTTGAAGAAATAAGTAAATATTGTCGATGAAAATATAATAAAAGAAACGAAGTCTCGTTCCAGATAGAAAAAATAAAGAAGCTTGAAAGAAATTAATGGCCTCGTTAATAAAAAATCAAACAACCCTTCTCGTTCAAACAAAGAAAAATATCGCAACCGAGATTCAGCAAATAAAGTCAAAATCAAAGGAATCCAACAGCTCGACTAGAGTGGAGATTATTCGCGTGGACGTCGCGATTAGTTCATCGATGGTGTTCGAAGTCGTGGCGACTGGAGGGCTCGCGGTGACAGGAGGTTGTGCGGGGTCGCGAGAAACGGCGAGCGCAAGGCAGGTCAAGGCGGTGAAGCTAGGGTTGCATCGCGATGGCGATTTGCGGCGGTAGGCGGCGACAGCGGCGTGGAATTCGTGGGTGGGCTAGGTATTAGCAGAGAGGTAATTCATCATTTTAGTTAAATTTATTGAAAATATTTTTAGCTGAAATCAATTACAGTAATTTTACTAATAATTACAGTAAGGTATTAACGGGAAACATTTTGAGTGTATATATATATCCATATTTGAAATAACAGAAATTTACAGATAAAATTTTAAATTACAGTAGATACAAAACAATTTTGTTAAATTTAATGCATGTGTATATAGTAGCAAAGAATATAGAAATATACATGCAGATAGATTGTGACGCCCCACTCCGAGAGCCTCGTTAACAAAGAATATTACCTAAATAATACTGTCGGCTAACGCGGACAATAGAGTATAATGGAAGCGTCCATGTGTAATCTTACCTTAACTATTCACTAAATACGTCGAAAAGTAGAATCAATACAAATTCGACCTATTCAATAAATATTTAAAGCAAAACTACAATGGCTAGAGGATCTATCAGAACAGAATATAACAACTCAAATGCAATATACATCACAGAACAGTAAACCATCATATACACACATATACTGATACCAAGCAGAGTATACAAAATAATACATGTCAAGTGGTATAGCAAACCACAATATACAGACGAGTCAATAGAATACATAACAGAGTTACAACAGATAAGGACTACAAAAGACGCTATAACAAAATGAAGCTAGCGAATAGTCCGTGCGGAAGCAAAATAGGCTAAGTCCAAAAGCACCTAACCTGAAACATCTCGGTCTGACCCGAGTATAAAATACACGGGTCAGTCTAGATAACAAATCAGTTAGATAAACTGAACAATAATAAACCTGCAAGGTTACACAGTATAACAAATATCTCTAGAGGAGATAACACAATCACCAACAACAGATGAACATAATAAAACAAGCCTCGTATCATCGGCAACATAGATAATCAAAGGATATGAATATCCTAAAGCAAGCTAATAGGCAAATGGCAAATACCCATAAGGTATACAAGTTCCACGAGGAAATCGCTACTCTCCATGCGGCTCAAAAAGACCAACACCGAAGGGCGATACCAAGGGAATATACATATCAATGAAATATCATAAAATTTGCTCGAGCTCGGTACTGTACAAACAAGGATCCATGAGCCCGAAGACTCCAAACCCAAGTATCACCCATGCGGCACATAAGGCCAACATCAGAGCGAAACTATATAGGGCGACAAACCCGAAGGCACAAAACCGAAGGCAACATACCCGAAGGCAACAAACCTAGGGAGACAGTCCGAAGACACTATCCCAGAGGCAACAAACCGTAGCGGTGAAGGTCAAAGACCCAGTACTGGACACCACTAACTGGCGGAATGTGTCACAACTCTCGAAAAGGAATCCGAAAAGTGTTAACGTATATCCCATAACCACTCGTTCGCACTAAACGGTTTACTATCCGTCAGTCACTTTCACACTCAAAGCAGTACAAAGTTTACCTCATATCATCGATAAACCAAACCCGAAGGTCAAAACGATCAATTGAATAGGTCGGGAATTAATCGGAAGGATAAACGCACAGATTCATGGTCCGTGTTTTGCCCAACCATTTAATCATCCTTCCACTTCGCTCGACGTGCAAAAGTGTGTGTTTTAAATAGGAATTATAAATTGGAGAAGGGAGCTTTTAATACGATTTAGAGAGATTATTTATAAAACCCGTGAATGAAGTCAAAAACAAGTCATCAAAGTCAAATATGCAATAACAACAAATTGGAATCAACACGAATCGATAAAAGTTGGAAATTAACTCAAAATTAGCCAAAATAGGCAAGACTGCACATTTCAGACGTCTGAAATTTCCATCCAGACGTCTGAACCACTAACCAGACGTCTGAATGGATTTCCAGACGTCTGAAATTCTTCTCTGCCTTTTTGCGTTTTCCAGGGACCAGTTTCAGACATCTGAATTTCCAAACCAGACGACTGAATTTGAAACCAGACGTCTGAAATTGGGTTCAGACGTCTGAAATCCCCATGTAGGCAAAAATCAGCCTTGCCCAAAAATGGGCGAAAATCCAAACGGAAGCGATCGGACAAGCGACGAAGACAAGGGATTAATGCCAAACGACAACCCAGCCTTATAGGCTCTCCGAAACACCTCCTAAAGCGTGATCACACATCAAAGTTAGGATCTTTAAAGAATTGAACCCAAACACTAAAAATTTGGATATTCACCAATTCAATCCAAACCAAAAGCAAGTGCATATGAACAAGGTGTTAGGAATTCATACCCAACATCAATGAAATCAAGAGAAGTAGATGTGAGTTCGAAACTCACCTTTTTACACAAAACAAAGAAGATGAAGAAGCACAAATGCAAGGAATCAACCAACTACACTCCACTTCAACACTACAAGCTTCAATCTAGAATCAAAGCAAGTATTTCCTAAGTTAGGGTTAGGAAATTACTGAAATTGAAGAGGAGAAGAGATGGAGAAGATGGAGATGAACTTACCAATGGATTCTCTTTGATTTTGGAGAAGGAAATCAAGTTGGAAGTTGAAACTAGGGCTTGCTAATTTCTATTTCTCTTTCCCTTCCACCATTTCAGCTTTTAAGCTTAAGTTTTTAAGAAATGAATAAGTGAATGAGAGGAGTGGCTAAGCTAGGGTATTTATTTAAGCTAGTGGGCTGAACCCAAACCCAAAACTCAATAGAAAAAGGGTCAAAATTTCACAAACTTCAAACATATCAAAGATTATACTCAAAAAGATCGCAAACGCCATTTTGGAACCAATGGAGGTGGTTTCGAGTTCCAATTCGGCCATTTGCAGAAAGTAACATTTCGGACCTTAAAAATCCGAATAACGACGCTATATTTAAATTAAACATTTAAATATAAAATTGTTAAATAGGCGGGTTGTTACAGATCTCCCCTCCTTACAAAATTGCGTCCCCGCAATTCCTAGAGACGATATTTGTAACAACTACATATATACAACATACAAAAGAAAGAAATAAGCTTGAGATACAGAAATAGACTTACCATTAAGAAGCAAAGATAGAAAACCTGGATAAGATCGCTCAATAAACTCTCTGGTTTCCCAAGTACAGTCATTGGGATTAGTGGACCATTGAACTTTAACGAGCGGCACGTCCTTGTTCCGAAGGTGTTGCACCTCCGTGTCAAGCACGCGAATAGGTCGCTGTACAATAGATAAGTCCGGTGAGATCTCAAGCTCTTGCAAATCAGGAGAAGTAATAACAGAATCCGACTCCCGAAGACACTTCCGAAGTTGCGAGACGTGGAATACGTCATGAATGCCAGATAAATGAGCTGGAAGTGAAACTCTATAAGCCATAGGGCCAATACGTTCAGTAATAGAAAACGGTCCTATATAACGAGGAGCCAATTTCCCAGTCGTACTGAAACGCATAACCCCTTTCAAAGGAGAAACACGAATAAAAACAAGATCACCAATTGAGAACTCGAGGGGTTTCCTACGGTTGTCCGTGTAGGATTTCTGGCGACTCTGAGCCTCTTTCATTCTCAATCGAATAAGATCAATCTTCTCAGAAGAATCACGAATAGAATCGGGACCAAGAATAAGCTTCTCCCCAAATTCCAACCAACAAGAAGGTGATCGGCATGGCCTTCCGTATAAGGCTTCGAAAGGAGCCATACCAATACTAGACTGAAAACTATTGTTGTAGGAGAATTCTACAAGAGGTAGGTGATCCTCCCAACTAACACCGAAATCAAAGGTACAAATACGGAGAAGATCTTCCAAGATACGATTTACCCGTTCAGTCTGTCCGTCAGACTGCGGATGATAAGCTGTACTAAAATTAAGCTTTGTTCCCAAAGCTTGCTGAAGACTCTTCCAAAAATGACTCGTGAATAAAGGATCACGGTCACTCACAATAGAACTAGGAACATCGTGAAGTCTCACGATTTCCTTGATATACAACTTAGCCAAATGCGAAGCAGTCCTATTAGACTTAATAGGGACGAAATGAGCAGACTTAGAAAGGCGATCAACAATAACCCAAATGCTAGAATGACCTGATCTCGAACGAGGTAGGCCGTCAATGAAATCCATAGAAATTTGATCCCACTTCCACAATGGAATCTCAAGAGGCTGAAGAAGACCAGAAGGACGCTGATGTTCGGCCTTCATACGTTGACAAGTCATGCAATTACTCACATAACTCGCCACATCACGCTTCATACCTTCCCAATAGAAAAGGCGACGCATATCGGCATACATCTTGGTACTACCGGGATGAATGGTATATTTAGAACGATGGCAATCATCAAGAATATCATGCCTAAGTACAGAATCAGAAGGAACAACAAGACGGTTCTTCTTACGAAGACACCCATGAGAATCAATGCTGAAATCTTGCAACGCCTCATCACAAGATCCAGACTCACAAAGCTGAATAAGATGCAACAAATTAGGATCACACCGCTGAGCATCGGCAATACGATCCAACAAAGAGGGTCGTGCATCCAAACTAAATAGTGCAATCGAAGAATCAAAAGATAAATCACGATCACGAATTTCACAAAAAGATAAAGTCTCAAGAATATCCCATTCGGCTAGCATCATAGAAACAATAGCCGAATGTTTGCGACTAAGCGCATCAACAACACGATTACCCTTACCAGGGGTATATTGGATATCAAAATCATAGGAGGCAAGAAACTCGAGCCAACGCTGTTGTCTCATATTGAGTTCCTTTTGAGTGAACAAATACTTCAAAGATTTATGATCGTTATAGAGAATGAAGCGCTCGCCCAATAAATAATGTCGTCAAATCTTCAAGGCAAAGACAATGGCGGCTAACTCAAGATCATGAGTGGCATAGCGAACTTCATTCGGACGCAGTTGCCTAGAAGCATAAGCAACCACCCGATCTCTCTGCATAAGAACAGCACCGAGACCACTACCACAAGCATCGGTGTAGACAACAAGATCATGATTCCCCTCGGGAACCACAAGAATAGGAGCATTAGTGAGAAGTTCCTTCAATGTCAGAAAGGAAGCTTCACACTTGTTGGACCAATCAAAACGAATGCCATTTTGGGTAAGGCTTGTGAGAGGAAGCACAACACGGCAAAAATCCTTGATGAACCGATGGTAATAACCCGCCAATCCAAGGAAACTACGAATCTCATGACCATTTTCAGGCCTCTTCCAATTCTGAATGGCTTCGATCTTTGAGGGATCGACAGAAATGCCATCGGAAGATACAACATGGCCTAAGAACTTAACCTTATTCTCCCAAAAATGGCACTTGGAGAATTTGGCTCTAAGCTGATGATGACGGAGGGTGCTCAAGACAATTCTCAAGTGATTAGCACGCTCGGCTTCAGACTTAGAATAAATAAGGATATCATCAATGAACACAAGGACAAACTTATCGAGATATTCCCGGAATACTCGATTCATGAGATCAACAAAGAAAGCAGGAGCGTTCATCAAACCGAATGGCATGACGAGCCACTCAAAAGAACCATATCGAGTGCGGAAAGCCGTAAGAGGTACGCTATCCTCCACAACTCGTAATTGATGAAAACCTGTGGCAAGGTCAAGCTGAGAAAAGACCTTAGCACCACTCAATAGATCGAACATATCATCGATCCTAGGCAATAGATACCTATTTCTGATGGTTAACTCGTTAAGCTTGCGATAATCAATGCAAAGCCTAAGAGTTCCATCATATTTCTTCACAAAGACGACCGCGGATCCCCATGGAGAAAAACTAGACTGAATGAACTGCTTGGATTCAAGCTCTAAACGCTGCTTCTTGAGTTCCTCATTTTCCTTTGTAGACATCCTCGTGGGAGGACGACTAACTGGCTGCGCGCCTGAAATGAGATCAATGTGGAACTCAATTGCCCGCTTGGGTGGCAAACCCGAAACAGGTTCAAAAACATCACAAAAGTCACAAGCAACAGGAATACGAGATATATCATCATCATCTCGCGAGTCAAGAGAATATAAAGCCATCTCGGAATTATCCACATTCCGAAGAACAAGAGATAACTGAGAAGGAGAATCAGGATGACAAAGATATAAAATTCTCTCGGAACAAATAATCCTGGCATCGTACCTCACTAGCAAGTCCATACCAAAAATCATATCAAAACCCAAATGAGAAACAACGTGCAGATTCGCACGGAAAGAAAAGCCACATAAAACAATCTCAATATCATCACAAAGCAAGCTAAGGGTCGCGGATCCCCCAATAGGATTCGCAATCCTTAAAGAAGTAACCATACAAGAAACATCCAAAGATAAATCATCTACAAGCTTCTTCGATACGAAAGAATGTGAAGCACCCGTATCGAAAAGAACTCGTATACTATGATCATGAAATAGAATTGAACCCTCCAAAATAGATGGAGACATACCTTTGGATTGAGATGAACCTCCAGAAGCATTAGCCACATTGAGCTTGCCAGATTTTGCATTAGCAGGAGCAGTAAGACAAGCTGAAACATGATGACCTTCCTTCTTGCAATAGCGACAGAAGAGAGGCTTTGGACAAGCTCGAATTATGTGGTCCGGAGAACTGCAATTGAAACACTTTCGAATGAAAGGTGTTCCGGAAGATAGAGGCTGAGAGCTAGGACCACCGGTCTTATTTTTCTTAGAAGGAAAAGGCTTCTTCTGAATTGGAAACGGCCTCTTGTTGGGGTTCTTGGAAACCTCAACATTCTCACCACTATCACACTCCTTCTCGACAGCTTCGAGATGAAGTGCCGAATCAACCAATTCCTCGAAAGAAAGTTTAAGCTGGAGCAACAAGGACCTCTTAAGATATTTCTTAAGACCAGAAACAAACCTCAAATTCTTCTTGTAAGAAGTGCTAATGAATTCAAGACCATATTTAGATAAGGCCTCAAAAGATGCAACATACTCAGAAACAGAAGATTTCCCTTGCTTAAACTCAAGGAAGCGACGGGTCAATAAAACTTTTTCAGATTCAGGAACGAACTTGAGTTCAAATCGCTTCCGAAACTGAGTCCAAGAAAGAGTAGACTCATCAATCTCAGCTATAAGAAGCTCATACCAATCAAGGGCACGCTCTTGAAATAAGCTAGAAGTCACAAGAACTCGATCATGGTCAGAAAGATCCATGCGAGAAAAGATACGTTCACATGTGCGAAACCAAGCTTGGACTTCAAGGACGGATTCAGAACCCTTAAACGGTTTTCCTCCAAGATGAGCAAAATCACTGCACTGACGTGCAAAGGCAGACTTGCGAGGTGGAGACACTCGAGGAGGAACGAGAGGGTGAGTGCTCCTAAACAACTCCATAAACTGATCGGCAGACATATATACGCCATCCGGATGTGAGCCACTAGATTGCCCAGCATCCGAACGTCGACCTCTGCCTCTTCCAGACATAAGCTGAAAGTCAAGATAAGGAAAAGATTATTCACAAGGTAGATATTGCAATATGGAATACTACGGAATAGAAATGCATTCCTAGACGTATTCCAAAACTCTATCTAACCTTGATAGAATAAAGAGATACGATGATTCAAAGATTTGTATCACTTATACACTTTGATGTATCGTAATATGTGCTCTATTCTGTGTTTATCATATTTTGTTCTGAACACAGCTCTGATACCACGCTGTGACTCCCCACTCCGAGAGCCTCGTTAACAAAGAGTATTACCTAAATAATACTGTCGGCTAACGCGGACAATAGAGTATAATGGAAGCGACCATGTGTAATCTTACCTTAACTATTCACTAAATACGTCGAAAAGTAGAATCACTACAAATTCGACCTATTCAATAAATATTTAAAGCAAAACTACAATGGCTAGAGGATCTATCAGAACAGAATATAACAACTCAAATGCAATATACATCACAGAATAGTAAACCATCATATACACACATATACTGATACCAAGCAGAGTATACAAAATAATACATGTCAAGTGGTATAGAAAACCACAATATACAGACGAGTCAATAGAATACATAACAGAGTTACAACAGATAAGGACTACAAAAGACGCTATAACAAAATGAAGCTAGCGAATAGTCCGTGCGGAAGCAAATAGGCTAAGTCCAAAAGCACCTAACCTGAAACATCTCGGTCTGACCCGAGTATAAAATACACGGGTCAGTCTAGATAACAAATCAGTTAGATAAACTGAACAATAATAAACCTGCAAGGTTACACAGTATAACAAATATCTCAAGAGGAGATAACACAATCATCAACAACAGATGAACATAATAAAACAAGCCTCATATCATCGGCAACATAGATAATCAAAGGATATGAATGTCCTAAAGCAAGCCAATAGGAAAATAGCAAATACCCATAAGGTATACAAGTTCCACGAGGAAATCGCTACTCTCCATGCGGCTCAAAAAGACCAACACCGAAGGGCGATACCAAGGGAATATACATATCAATGAAATATCATAAAATTTGCTCGAGCTCGGTACTGTACAAACAAGGATCCATGAGCCCGAAGACTCCAAACCCAAGTATCACCCATGCGGCACATAAGGCCAACATCAGAGCGAAACTATATAGGGCGACAAACCCGAAGGCACAAAACCGAAGGCAACATACCCGAAGGCAACAAACCTAGGGAGACAGTCCGAAGACACTATCCCAGAGGCAACAAACCGTAGCGGTGAAGGTCAAAGACCCAGTACTGGACACCACTAACTGGCGGAATGTGTCACAACTCTCGAAAAGGAATCCGAAAAGTGTTAACGTATGTCCGTAACCACTCGTTCGCACTAAACGGTTTACTATCCGTCAGTCACTTTCACACTCAAAGCAGTACAAAGTTTACCTCATATCATCGATAAACCAAACCCGAAGGTCAAAACGATCAATTGAATAGGTCGGGAATTAATCGGAAGGATAAACGCACAGATTCATGGTCCGTGTTTTGCCCAACCATTTAATCATCCTTCCACTTCGCTCGACGTGCGAAAGTGTGTGTTTTAAATAGGAATTATAAATTGGAGAAGGGAGCTTTTAATACGATTTAGAGAGATTATTTATAAAACCCGTGAATGAAGTCAAAAACAAGTCATCAAAGTCAAATATGCAATAACAACTAATTGGAATCAACACGAATCGATAAAAGTTGGAAATTAACTCAAAATTAGCCAAAATAGGCAAGACTGCACATTTCAGACGTCTGAAATTTCCATCCAGACGTCTGAACCACTAACCAGACGTCTGAATGGATTTCCAGACGTTTGAAATTCTTCTCTGCCATTTTGCGTTTTCCAGGGACCAGTTTCAGACATCTGAATTTCCAAACCAGACGACTGAATTTGAAACCAGACGTCTGAAATTGGGTTCAGACGTCTGAAATCCCCCTGTAGGCAAAAATCAGCCTTGCCCAAAAATGGGCGAAAATCCAAACGGAAGCGATCGGACAAGCGACGAAGACAAGGGATTAATGCCAAACGACAACCCAGCCTTATAGGCTCTCCGAAACACCTCCTAAAGCATGATCACACATCAAAGTTAGGATCTTTAAAGAATTGAACCCAAACACTAAAAATTTGGATATTCACCAATTCAATCCAAACCAAAAGCAAGTGCATATGAACAAGGTGTTAGGAATTCATACCCAACATCAATGAAATCAAGAGAAGTAGATGTGAGTTCGAAACTCACCTTTTTACACAAAACAAAGAAGATGAAGAAGCACAAATGCAAGGAATCAACCAACTACACTTCACTTCAACACTGCAAGCTTCAATCTAGAATCAAAGCAAGTATTTCTTAAGTTAGGGTTAGGAAATTACTGAAATTGAAGAGGAGAAGAGATGGAGAAGATGGAGATGAACTTACCAATGGATTCTCTTTGATTTTGGAGCAAGAAATCAAGTTGGAAGTTGAAACTAGGGCTTGCTAATTTCTATTTCTCTTTCCCTTCCACCATTTCAGTTTTTAAGCTTGAGTTTTTAAGAAATGAATAAGTGAATGAGAGTAGTGGCTAAGCTAGGGTATTTAGTTAAGCTAGTGGGCTGAACCCAAACCCAAAACCCAATAGAAAAAGGGTCAAAATTTCACAAACTCCAAAAATATCAAAGATTATACTCAAAAAGATCGCAAACGCCATTTTGGAACCAATGGAGGTGGTTTCGAGTTCCAATTCGGCCATTTGCAGAAAGTAACATTTCGGACCTAAAAAATCCGAATACGACGCTATATTTAAATTAAACATTTAAATATAAAATCGTTAAATAGGCGGGTTGTTACATAGATCTAATAATTACTAAAGTTTAAAATTAAATAAATAAACTATAGGTTAATTTAATTTATCCAATAGGAATTTAAATTATTCGATTTGTTCGAATATTAATTAAATCGTATAAATGTTTATACAAGGTCAAAATCTTAAAGGAAACAAGCCGGATTGGAAATGGATTGCAAAACAGAAGCAAAAGTGAGATCTTCTCACTCAGTTGGAATTTCCAATATAATTTTAAACAGTTAAATTTAAAATTGTTGATTGTGTTCTTGGACGATAAATTATTATCAGTTATATTGGATTAGACGCTATGCGCCGCATAATAGCGGAGGGTATCATATAAACCCATATACCGCGATATTCCACCACGAAGTGGAGTTAGTATTATATATGTATTTGAAATGATTGATTTCCCGCATTATATAGCAGATGAGACCCTAAGCGTCGCATAATAGCGGATGATTTTATATATTCCCATATATCGCGATATTCTACCTCGAAGTGGAATTGGTATTTAATTATTGTGCTAACATTTGTGGATGCAGGGAAACGGGTTGGAGGGATCCAACTGGATTCCTTAAATATTTAAATTTGTTTCAATGTTGTGTGTTGATTTATCTATAGTCTGTGTATGATTATATTTGTAATTGAAATTGTTGATGGCTATAGTTTAGCCGAATATATTTTTTGGTATCATAGGATACCAAAAATATAAAATTGGATTTTTTGAAATTAAAATAGAAAACTCTAAGTATATTTATCTTGGAGGATTGGATAAATTTAAAAAAGGAATTCAATAGTTTAAAAGTTGATTTTTGTAAACTTATTGAATAAATTCCAAAAATACGGGAAAGGATTTTAATAAATGGATTTAAAGTATATTCAAAAGTTGAAGAATTTATTTTAAAATACGGATTTTAATTAGTTTGTAAGAGATAAAGGAATTTATTTTAAAAGGAAATGAATTTAGAAATAAATTCGAAAATTGATTTGGTGTTTAAAAAAATAAATCTTTGGGAAATCAATATGAAAATTGATTTGGTGTTTGAATGAAAATCAATTTGGTGTTTGAAATAAATTTAGAAATCAATTTGGAATTTTATTTGGTGTTTAAAAATAAAATTGGAAATCAGTTTGGAAATTGATTTGGTGTTTGAAAATGATTTTTTTTGAAATCAATCTGAAAATCGTATATCAATGGATATTTGGAAAAATTTATATTCACAAGAGGAATTTAAAAAGTAAAGGGAAATTTATTTTAAAAATAAATATTAGTTTATTTTTAAAGTGTGGAAAGAAATTTGCGTATTTGGAATATAAATTGAGGTAAATTAAGAAGAATTTATTTATTGGTTTAAATGGTCCATTTTTAAATGGAAGGTGTATTTTTTCTAGAAAGCCAAGTATGTTTTTAAAGTAGCTTTCAAATTAAAAGTTTTGAAGTTGGTTTTAAAAAGGGATATTTGTGGAGAAATTATTTTCTTAAGTTGTTTCAAAAATATTTAAAGTAAATATTTATTTATTTAATTTTAGAAGTGATTATTTAAACATTTAGTGGATATTTGATTTAGAAAATGGGTATTTAAATTGTTATACTCTATCTAATAATTTTATTTTAATATTATTTTAGACTTAAGTTTAGATGAGATATTAGTATAATATTTTCATAATTAATATTTAAGCAAGTGTTTTAAAATAGTTTTATTTTAAATATTTCCAAGTATATATGTTTTGGATAAGTACTTTAAATTATATTAAAGAATTTGAATTTAGCAGATTTTCAGTGGAAATGAATAAATATTTGGAAATATATTCCGCATAAGAAAAAAATGATTTGAAATTTGTTTTCAAAAAATTAAAATATGGAAAGTGATTTGAAATTTGTTTTCAAAGTTTTGAAGTGTTAAAGATTGTATCTTGCGAAGATATATTGAAAATAAATAACTAGGGAAAAAATAATTTGAAATCTGGTGATTGTTGTGAATGTTGATTAATAGTTAAATAACCGACTATCAATATTGGCCTTTAAATGGCGTTTGAATTTCGATGCGACTGGGGGTCGGATTCCAAAATTGTTATCTGAAATCCACATCGAATCTTTGTGATGGATCTTTTGTTTAAAAGATCAAAGTGGAAATTTGTTGTGATTTGCTTGAAATATTAATATAACATTTATTTTTAAAATAAGCGTTTGTTATGCGGATTAGCCGGGAGAGGACTTTGTGTCATAAAACCCATTCCGAATAATGATACGATGAAATGGGATTACATTTGAAGATGGTGTTGAAGACTGGGTATTTTCGAAAACGAAAGGATTACCGGTCGAATGTCTCTGCACTGGGTTGCTCCGGTATAGAGATTATATCACCCTTGTGATGGGAAGTCCGGGCGTGATAGTGAGTATCTGGATTTCAAGGGCTTCTTTGAAGTGCCTTCAGTTCCATTCTAACCCGGAACAGACTTGTATGGATGTGTGTCTGACATTACACTTTGAGATGTAAAGCTGGTTTGTATCAAATATATTTCTGTCGGTGGTGGAGAATTTATTCTCTTAGCTTAACACCCTTCTTTGAGACGTACGAGCTCAAAGGTTATGTGGTTGATGGTTACTAGTGATATATTCCCAATTTGGTAATGTGGCATACGAAATGTTGTTGATCATTTGTTGATCGAAGCATGGAATTTGTGAAAAGCGTAGCTTTGTAGATGAAACTTCATCGGACCTCACAACCCAGAAATGGTCAAAATAGGAAGGATGCGGCTAGGTTATTTGGGGTAGCGCCCCCCGAGGGTATGTCATTTACTTCTGGAAAAGGGTGGTATCATGGTATGGATCCCAGATACTTAAATTAGGTTGTTGCTGCAAATTTATTGCTTTGTGGTTGAGGATCCTCGGATAAAGGTCGCTAGCGATCGGGGGGATGGCATACTCTTGTAGTAGTTACCTAGTTACAGAGGTAACCCGGCCTTGTGTTGGCAGAGATCTGGTTAGGTTGTCGGGGCGTCCCTCTAGAGGCAAACCTATGTGGCCCAGGAAGTTCCTTTGCCCGACCATTTGTTGGAAATCCAATCATCGATACGCGCCATGTACAGTTTTAGTTGTACAACCTGCCATCTAATATGGTAACTATAGTAGGCATACTATAATGGTACGTATACTGGCCAAGATTAATATTATACTTTCGAAATGTTTTCCATACTATGCACTAATAATAATATCAAAGAGATTTTGTGTATCAAGCATGTTTGACTATCATAAAGAGAAAAGTCCTCCAATTGTGCGCTTGCATTGTTTGTGTGCGGGGAGGCTTTATGGAGTTTCATTTTCCAAAATTATAGCAGATTTCTTTTTATTTTCTTTGTGAAAATAACTGTTTTATAGATCCCACACTTGTCCCATGACTGACCTGGAGTTTATTGTTCCCTTTCTAAACTCTGGGTGCCTATAATTTTCCACACGGGCAGCCTTGAGTCAGGTTAGCAGTTGTTCTGGAGCGAAATTAGAAAAAAAATATGCTTTGGAGATCTGGAGTTCAAGCTGGATGGCGTGGCGTATCACTAGTATATAATGTTTCTTTTCCGCTGTTGTGTTGTTGTAAACTCTGATGATGTAATTTTATGTATAAATAGATATAGATCTTTTGATTTAAATATTATTCATTTATCTATTATATGTTGTTCCGCTGCGAACTGTAAGATTCTGTTATTGTTTCTGCTTCTTCTCTTATCTTCTTCTTAAACCTTAACTGTTCGGTTTTTCGGCATTTGACTGTGCAGCATTTGATACAGTGGATGTATTGATGTCGACTTTCGAGCGTTGAAAAAATTGGGTCGTTACAATGTGGTATCAGAGCAATTGGTTAAGCGACAACCTTGGCTCTGGTGGGGATTACTCATTAGAGATAGAGTCAGTAGTACTCTAGAATGAGTCTGAGTATAATAATAGATATAAGCGCGTATTTGTTAGTGAGTATAAAATTATTTTATATTGTGTTGATTGGTTCGTTAAGTGGTATATGGATTCTGGTTAATACGAGTAATTAATGTTATTGATAGGGATCTCTAAACACTTGTACAGAACAATTCGACACGATATTGTTTTAAAATCGGGTAAATGAGATAATTTGACCAAAACTATTTTTGTATATAAAAGAAATAATTTTCATAAATTATTATAGTATATGGTTTCTTGGATGTTAGGAAGTGATAATATTAAATTATTATCATTTAAGATGTGAAATTGAATAAAAATTGAAATAATAATCAAAAGCTAAGAAATAATTTTGTATACAAATAAGATTTGTAAATATAAATTGTAAACGTGATTTACAATTTGAAATAGAATTCCGGAGAAATAATTGAAAGAATTTGAAGGATTTGAAATTTGGGAAGTTTGAAAATTAAATCCCTTTTTAGTTTTAAAATGGTTTTCAAAGGTTTTGAAAAAATGTTTTGGAGGGCTAAAAGCACTAAACACTTTTCGGCGCTGGAAAATAACTTCGGTGATGACTGCAACATCATCGATGTTAATTTTCGAATTTCCAAGAGAGGAATTGCTGCCAAATGGTTTTAAATGGAAGTTGTTTGGAAAACTGGGGTTGGTTTTGGAAATTCAAAAGATAATTTGAATTGATTCAAAAATGATTTTGAAATGTTGGAAAGATCTAGAAGATTTATTAAGAGTGTTTATGAGTTAATAACTTATATAATTTGAATTTTGATAGAATGAATTTAACTTACAGAATTGAGGTAAATTAAAATGAGTATCAAAACAAAATAAGGTGGGAAAAGTAAATTTATTAAATGAAATGAAAATAAGTGAGAAAACTTATAGAAGTTTAAAATTGAATTTGAATTGCGTTAAATAAGGTGAAAACAAATTTGGGAAAGAACAAAAGAATAAAACTAGAATTGAAACTGAATAATGAAAACCAATTTGAATTGTGTCAAATAAAATGAAGTTGTAAAATTAGTTCGAAGTGAACTAAAGATAATAAAGGTGGAAATAAAAAATGGTTTGAGATAAAATGAATTGGAATTTGTAATGAATTAGTAAATGAAACTAATTCAAAATAGTGATAAAATCAGTTGTGAATGAAAGATAGTTGATAAAATTCAATATTTAGAAGGTAAATTGAATCCAAATAGAATTGAAATTGTAAATTTAATTCAAATGAAATTGAAAATGCAAGATTGAATGAAAATGGATATATAACTTAAATAGTGTAGTCAACATGGTATAAGAAGTATATAGTGAAAATTTTGTAAAGAAATGTGCAAAATGATAAGCAGGATGTACAGATGTGTTAAAGGAAAAAGATAAATTGGGATTTGATTTCGAAGATAATTTAAATTGATCGAAAAAGGTATGTATTTGAATTTCAGTATGAAATTTGATGATTTTCTAGTCTAGCCACTTGGTTTTTTGTTTTCTTTTGAAATTCGGGGGCTCGTTATGGCATTTTGTAGTCGTGCCGAGCTAGCTGCGCAAAGGAGATGCTGGCGAAATTTTTCGAAAATTTAGAGAGTTAGAAAAAATTTTGAAATTTAAAAAATTTACGAAAACAATATTGTTCGGAATTTATGGTTAAGGTTGGAGAGTTAGTTGAATCGATAATGGGTCTTTAATAAAAAGATTTGTTTTAGAAAGTTGTTGAAAACTATTTGGTATTGGGAAAATAATAAACAGGTTAAGGGTCATTCTTCTTAACTAGTAATTTCGGGATGAAATTCTTTTAAGGGAAAAGAATGCGACGACCCGGAAATTTTAACATTTGAGATTGAGATATTTAATTGATTTTAAATATTTGAAAGTTATTTTTAACTTGAATTTCAAATATAACTTTGAATTGACAATTAAATTATTGAAATTAATTTATTGAAATTGGGTAAGAATTTTGAATCTTCAGTTTTATGCTTGTAAAAATTATTTTCATGACTTAGAAAATTTATATTGATAATACTGAAGATAATGAAAGCTTCGAATTGAATTTGAAAGTGATTTGTTCAGTTTGGAAAATATATCGTTTAAATCGATATTTAAAAATAGCCTTCTGAGGCGCAGTCTCGAAATTTGAAGAAACCAGTGCCATTGGATCCGTAATATTGTATTATTATGGATTTCAATTTCCATAGCATTCAGAGTTGTAGTGTGATCGTACGATAAGCAAACGCGCTGAAATTTATATCAAAATTTAAAATAAGTAACTGGTCCATAAAGCTATTTTTTCCACACGATCTAATTTGGACTCGAAACCGTTTCCATTGCATTCGGAATGGGGGTATAATCTTATGAACGCCTGGCAGCGCGTCTTGATTGGGGTTCAAGATTGTAAGTTGCATTTATCGAGACAATTGGATTTGAATTTGAGTTTGTATTTAAATTAAATATATATGTATATGGATTTAATAATATTTTTACAAGGCAAATGGCACGTATATGCCTTTTCAAATAGGTGTTCCCTTTTCTCTGTGTAATTCCACATGCGTGGAGGAAAGAAGTAAATATTGTCAATGAAAATATAACAAAAGAAACGAAGTCTCGTTCCAGATGGAAAAAATATAGAAGCTCGAAAGAAATTAATGGCCTCGTTAATAAAAAATCAAAGAACCCTTCTCATTCAAACAAAGAAAAATATCACAACCGAGATTCAGCAAATAAAATCAAAATCGCATGCCTTCTCTTCCAAATCCAAAGCATTGGCCGCACTCCTCTTTCCAAACAATGAGTCGAAATCGATTTCAAATCAAAGGAATCCAACAGCTCGGCCTGGAGTGGAGATTCTTCGCGTGGATGTCGCGATTAGTTCATCGATGGTGTTCGAAGTCGTGGCGACTAGAGGGCTCACGGTGATAGGAGGTTGCGAGGGGTCACGAGAAACGGCGAGCGCGAGGCAGGTCTAGGTGTTGAAGATAGGGTTGCATCGCGATGGCGATATGCGGCGGTAGGCGATGGAAACAGCGTGGAATTCGTGGGTGGGGTGGGTATTAGCAGAGAGGTAATTCGTCATTTTAGTTAAATTTATTGAAAATATTTTTAGCTGAAATTGATTAAGTAATTTTAGTAATAATTACAGCAAGGTATTAACAAGAAACATTTTGAATATATACATACATACATATATATATATATATATATATATATCCATATTCGAAATAACAAAAATTTACAGATAAAATTTTAAATTACAGTAGATACAAAACAATTTTGTTTAATTTAATGCATGTGTACATAGTAGCAAAGAATATAGAAATATACATGCAAATAGATTTAATAATTACTGAGTTTAAAATAAATTAATAAATCATTGGTTAATTAAATTTATCCAATAGGAATTTAAATTGTTCGATTTGCTCGAATATTAATTAAATTGTATAAATGTTTATACAAGGTCAAAACCTTAAAGGTAACAAGCCAAATTGGAAATGGATTGCAAAAAAAAAAGTAAAGATGAGATCTTCTCACTCAATTGGAATTTTCAGTATAATTTAAAATAGTTAAATTTAAAATTGTTGATTGTGTGCTTGGATGATAAATTATTATCAGTTGTATTGGATTAGACCCTATGCGCCGCATAATAGCATAGGATATTATATAAACCCATTTACCGCGATATTCCACCTCAAAGTGGAATCTGTATTGTATATGTATTTGGAGTGATTGATTTCCCGCATTATATAGCGGATGAGACGCTATGCGTCGCATAATAGCGGATGATTTTATATAAACCCATATACACGATATTCCACCTCGAAGTGGAATTGGTATTCAATTGTTGTGCTAACTTCTATGGATGTAGGGAACACAGGTTGGAGGGATCCAACTGGATTCCTCAAACATTTGAATTTGTTTCAATGTTGTGTGTTGATTTATCTATAATCTGTGTATGATTATATTTGTAATTAAAATTATTAATGGCTATAGTTTAGCCGAATATATTTTTGGCATCGTAGGATACCAAAAACATAAAATTGGATTTTTCGAAATTATAATATAAAACTTTAAGTAAATTTATCTTCGAGGAATGGATAAATTTAAAAGAAGGAATTTAATAGTTTAAAAGTTGATCTTTGTAATCTTATTGAATAAATTTCAAAAATATGGGAAAGGATTTTAATAAATAGATTTCAAGTAATATTATTCAAAAGTTCAAGAATTGTTTTTAAAATACGGATTTTAAATAGTTTGGAAGAGATAAAGGAATTTATTTTAAAAGGAAATGAATTTAGAAACATATTTGGAAATTGATTTGGTGTTTAAAAAAATAAATCTTTGGGAAATCAATATGAATATTGATTTGGTGTTTGAATGAAAATCGATTTGGTGTTTGAAATAAATTTAGAAATCAACTTGGAATTTGATTTGGTGTTTAAAAATAAAATTGGAAATCAATTTGAAAATTGATTTGGTGTTTGGAAATGATTTTTCCGAAATCAATTTGAAAGTCATATATCAATGGATATTTGAAAATTTTAAATTCACAAGGGGAATTTAAAAAGGAAAGGGAAATTTGTTTTAAAAGTAAATATTGGTTTATTTTTAAAGTGTGGACAAAAATTGGAGAATTTGGAAAATAAATTGAGATAAATCAAGAAGAATTTAGTTATTGATTTAAATGGTCCATTTTGAAATGGAAGGTGTATTTTCCCTGGAAAGCCGAGTATGTTTTTAAAGTAGCTTTCAAAATTAAAAGTTTTGAAGTTGGTTTTAAAAAGGGGTATTTGTGAAGAAATTATTTTCTTAACTTGTTTTAAAAATCTTTAAAGTAAAGATTTATTTAATTAATTTTAGATTATTTAAAGATTTAATGGATATTTGATTTAGAAAATGGTTATTTAAATAGTTGTACTCTATCCAATGATTTTATTTTAAAATTATTTTGGAATTAAGTTTAGATGAGATATTAGTATAATATTTTCATAATTAATATTTAAACAAGTGTTTTAACATAGTTTAATTTTAAATATTTCCAAGTATATATGTTTGGATAAGTAATTTAAATTATTTTAAAGTATTTGAACTTGGCTGATTTGCAGTGGAAATGAATAAATATTTGAAAATATATTCCGCAAAAGAAAAAATGATTTGAAATTTGTTTTCAAAGGATTGAAATGTGGAAAGTGGTTTGAAATTTGTTTTCAAAGTTTTCAAATATGATGATTGTTGTGAATGTTGATTGATAGTTAAATAACCGACTATCAATATTGGCCTTTAAATGGCGTTTGAATTTCAATGCGATCGGGGGTCGGATTCCAATGGTTATCCGAAATCCACATCGTATCTTTGTGATGGATCTTTTGTTTAAAAGATCAAAGTGGAAATTTTTTTGTGATTTGCTTGAAATCTGAATGTAACATTTATTTTTAAAATAAGCGCTCATTATTCGGATTAGCCGGGAGAGGACTTTGTGTCATAAAACTCATTCTGAATAATGATACGATGAAATAGGATTGCATTTGAAGATGGTGTTGAAGACTGGGTATTTTCAAAAATGAAAGGATTACCTGTCGAATGTCTCTGCACTAGATTGCTTCGGGATAGAGATTATATTACCCTTGTGATGGTAGTCCGGACATGATTAGTGAATATCCGGATTTCAAGGGCTTTTTTGAAGTGCCATCGGTTCTGTTCGAACCCGGAACGAACTTGTATGGATGTGTGTCTGATGTTACACTTTGAGATGTAAAGCTGGTTTCTATCAAATACATTTCTATTAGTGGTGGAGAATTTATTCTCTTAGCTTGACACCCTTCTCTGAGATGTACGAGCTTAGAGGTTATGTAGTTGATGGTTACTAGTGATATATTTCCAATTTGGTATTTGGTAACTCGGCATACGAAGTGCTGCTGATCATTTGTTGATCGAAGCATGGCTTTTGTGAAAAGCGTAGCTTTGTGGATGAGACTTCGTCGGACCTCACAACACGGAAATGGTCGAAACATGAAGGATGCGGCAAGGTTATTTGGAGTAGCGCCCCTTGAGGGTCTGTCATTTCCTTCTGGAAAAGGGTGGCATCATGGTATGGAGCCCAGATACTTAACTTATGTGGTTGCTACAAATTTATTACTTTATGGTTGTTGCTTTGTGGTTGAGGATCCTTGGATAAAGGTCGCTAACGACTGGGGATGGCATACTCGTGTAGTAGTTACCTAGTTACAGAGGTAACCCGGCCTTGTGTTGGCAGAGATCCAGTTAGGTTCTTGAGGCGTCCCTCCATAGGCGTAGCCATGTGGCCCAGGAAGTTCCTTTGCCTGACCATTTGTTGGAAATCCAATCACCAATATGCGCCTTGTACGGTTTCAGTTATAGAACCTGCCATCTAATATGGTAGCTATAGTAGGCATACTATAATGGTACATATGCTGGCTAAGATTAATATTATACTTTCGAAATGTTTTCCACACTATGCACTAGTAATAATAATATCAAAGAGATTTTGCGTATCAATCATGATTGACTATCATAAGGAGAAATCTCCTTCAATTGTGCGCTTTCATTATGTGTGCGGGGAGGCCTTATGGAGTTTCATTTTCCAAAAGCACGGAAGATTTCTTTTTATTTTCTTTGCGAAAATAATTGTTTTTAAGATCCCACACTAGTCCCATGACTGACCTGGAGTTTATTGCTCCCCTTCTAAACGCTTGGTGCCAATAATTTTCCATACAGGCAGCCTAGAGTCTGGTTAGCAGTTGTTCTGGAGCGAAGCTGGAAAAAAATATGCTGTGGAGATCTAAAGTTCAAGCTAGATGGCGAGGCGTATCACTAGTATATAATATTTCTTTTTCGCTGTTGTGTTGTTGTGAACTCTAATGATGTAATGTTATGTATAAACAAATATAGATCTTTTGTTTTAAAGATCAATCATTTATCTATTATATGTTGTTCCGCTGCGAAATGTGAGATTCTGTTATTGTTTCTGCTTCTTCTCCTATCTTCTTCTTTTAAACCCTAACGGTTCGGTTTTTCGGCATTCTACTGTGCGGCGTTTGATACAGTGGATGTATTGATGTCGACTTTCGGACATCGAAAAAATTGGGTCGTCACACATATACGATTTCATCAAATCATTTCTTCCAAATTAAATATATTCAGTTTCAAATTTTCCCAAAACAATAGGTTTAGAAAATAATCCTGGTTTCCAAATCGACATAATTTAGGTCAAACAAATTCATTTCCAAAATCATCAATAAATACTGGGTTTTACATTCCAATCTATTTTCAAAACCAAATATTTTTCTCAAAATCAATTATACCCAAAATGATTTCCAGGTTTATAACTATCCCTTTAAAACCTTTAAACTATTTACATCTATTTGAAAGATCCACTTTGCCCTTTTGGCAATTATTATTCTATACATATATAGTTTATAAAGAATGATACTACTGAAAAAACATTAAACTAAATTTTATTTTAAAACATTTCAAAACTAAATTTCATATTAGTACAATTCAAAGAGTCTTGTTCATTTACTTAACAAAATAGTTTCAAACTTATTTAACTCATATCACTTCATACTTTATCAAACAATTTGTACTTTTCGAAATTACTTATCTTTGAAAATTAAACTTCGATTACACCAAATCAGTAAATCAATTTCAAAAGATAGGGTTATTCCAAATCAAATCCGAAACTCGAGGACTGAACACCGGACTCACTTCAAATCATTTCAAATATATATGCATCTATCTTTCGAATATCAAATCATACTTCAAAATTTGGAATCAAAATTGGTTTCACAAAATCACTCGCATAGCAAAGCCACTAGAGTGGCCTCTCCTCCACTCTGAAACTCAAAGATCAATGTCGATGATGCGTGCACTCATCACCGAAATTATTTTCCGGCGACAGAAATGAGTTCTGGACTTCTACTTTCTTGAAAACTACTTTGAAATTTCTTCGAAATCATTGGTACTCATTTGAAGCCATTTGAAACATTTATTATTCGAAAAATACTTTTAAATCGTATTATTATATATTTTCCAAAATCTTAAAACAAATTTCAAAACATCGGAGTTCAATTCCTCGAAATTCAAATTCAAAACCCTTTGGTTATAAATCATTTTTATATAAGTCAATTTCTTATATAATTTTCAAAATTTCAAATCCTTATCGATAACATTTTCTCTTTTATATATAGAATATAATCCTACTTATCAAAATAATAATTTCGATATATAAAACAATTTCTAAAATACAAACAAACCCGATTTTCAAAGGATGACTTAAGAATGGATTTCAAAATAAAAATAGAGATTCAGATTAGAGAAATCCAATCAAGTAGAATTCTGATTGAAGATCGGCTCGACGAAGAGATGATAATCAAATTTCAAACTAGAAGATGGACACACTTATACAAATCGCGGGCGACCTTAACCGATCAACCTTGATTTCAAAATAAGACCAGTGCAAAATTCTGAGGCAAATCGACATTCGATCGTCAGAGATAGAATTCGGCATAACAAGAGATAGCAGCATCTAAACTGAGGGCTATATAAATCTCTGGTGAATCAATGCCAATTGTAAACGAGTTTCACCCTTTTACAATTTATTCAAAGACTGGCGGGATCGCCTATTCTTATAGAGATCATTCTAAGTGGAGTTATGGGATACTCTAAAATTAAGAAACACAAATAGGGAGAGAAGATAATGGATTTTGGAAGCGCGGGGGGCCTTCCACAGTCCAAAGGAAAATCAAATCAAAGAGGAAGAAATTCAAGCTTGAACGAAAGTGATTCTGCATATAAATTTACAATATATGCTAAGTTTTGCCTAGAGCCAAAGCTCTGATACCAACTGTAAGGACCTATTATTTTCAACCATTCGCATCCGCACATGTTGGACTTGAATTGCTCAAAAAATCAAATTGTTAATTTATATTTGGCAAAACTCAGCATATACAGTAAATAAATCAATCATAGAATCACAGACACAGAGCAATATAAAATAATGCAACGGAATAGATAAATAGTAATTCATGAAGCTACTATATAAACATCAGAGTTAGAAATAAAATACAACAAAATATCTCAAATACAGCGAAGTCTCCAGTACGAACAGATGACTTCTCTGAACCAATCAACTGGAAAATATGAAAGTTGAATCGATAGTTGGATCTTCAAATGAAGCTCCAAACTCCAAAGGTGAGTCCCAAATGTTTCATCACTCAGTCCGACCCCAGTGTAAAGCGAAACACAAAACATTCAAGTCAGAATTAACATTCTTATATCAATAAATCCAGCTCAAGTGAAATGTCAACAGAAATACAAGTAACTTAAGGGTTGTTTGGGATAACCATCCTCTAAGGATCCGAAGAACTATCTACAATGTAGAAATATACACTATAACACCACGGCCATTTCAAATTAATTTATACAACAAAACCAAAATATCATTTTCATTTCAAATATATCTATTTTCCAAACAGTATATGCATATTAAATAATTCGTAATTTCCTCAAGCTTCACAAATCGCTTCAAAATCAACCTGACTTCCCGTTCAGATTCAATTTAACAATTTCAGTTCAATTCAGTTTCTAGATAAACAATTTCAACTTATATTGATTTCAAATACAGATCTGAATCATAAAATAAATCATTTATTTTCCAACATATTTCAAAGCTTTAACATTCAATAATTTGAAAGCTAAATTTAATAGTTTATATTGGTTTTGATCTAACCTCATTATTGTTTAGTCTTGAAATATTCACTTAATAAATTCGGTATTATTTATATGACCTTACATTTCATTTTTCTATGTATATTTCCTTAAATTTCTTTAAACGTGAAATATTCATTAAATTGCTTAAATCAAATATCAAGTTATAAAAATATATTTTAAATTCTCAAATTTAGTAAGTTTTGAATCGATTTAATTAAATAAAATTCTTAATTTAATACAATTCCAAATAAATCTCAAATATCTTCCAACCTTAGCTTATAAAACTTTTACAAAAATTATTTTTGAAATACGAATCTTACTAAGCACTTAAACATATTTCATATTAATTAAATCAATCTTAATTAAAATATATATTATTATTAAATCTATATACAAAATGACCTTTATATATAATATTTTTAAATCAATATTTAATAAAACCCATATATTTCCTTTCAAAACCATAGAATTCATTATCAAAATATTTATAGATATATAGACCAACGTTGTCTGTATATAGAATTCTATCATATGGTCAAGTGATACGGATATTTTTCGTTTCAATCCGTAATTCAAATATATATGGGTAGATATCATTTCGACATGTAATCCTAATTCAATTCAAGTGAAAATCGCTTGGGTCTATCATTTCAACCCATAATGATTTTCTCCTATTCTAAAATCCATTCGGGTATGTATCGTTTCAACCCATAGTGAATTCTATACTAATAAGGAACTTGCAGAGTGATAACATATATGATAATAATATAACAGGCATATATTGTAACGACCCACAATTTTGGACCATTCAAATTAACAATAATCCATACATGTCGGACTTGAATAAATCAGAATAACAGATTGTACTAAATTTTGGAGCAAATAAAATCAACAGGCATATATTGTATTAAAATTCCAAAATGTTAATTTATTCTTCGAAATCAAATATCATTTCAAAATTCAATATCATTTCAAATTCATTTTAAATTATCAAAATATCATATTATTCCCAAGCCTCATTCATTTTATTTAATTTAAAAATACCATTACATTTCAAATGGTTTATATTTCAAACCAAATATTCCATTTAAAACAAGTTAAAATGAAGTTATTATACTTTAAAAATCAAATATACAATTCTCTAAAAATTTAGCCTTTCAGAATTCATTTATTTTATATAAAATGATGAAATCTCAGCTTTCGCAGTATTTAGAAAATGCTACGGTAAATTACATTTGAAAACAATTCAATTTAACAAAGATAGCATTTAAAACTGGTGTAATAGGTTTTAGTTTCAAATAAAAGCTTTAGTTCAACTCTGCTACTACAGCACTTACAAAGTACTGTAATAGCCCTTAGTTCATTTTTACCTTTTTGTTCATTTATATCAACTACAACACTTGGAAATGTTGTAATATCCTTTACTTCAGAAATGATAGCATTTCTAAAATGCTGTTAATTAAATTCCAAATTTTCAATACATCTTCATAAACAATTAAAACTTTAATTTAAATCATTATAACTTATAAAAATTAATATATTTTTTTCACTTTAAAACAATCATTTAAATACCCTTTAATTTATGATTTTATAAAGTGGAATTTTCATAAATAATTATCGAATCTTTTGTTATAATTCACTTATAAAAATAAATGTACAATTTTATATCATTACATTTACTTTACATTTTAATTAAGTTTACCATTTCATAAATTAAATTTAAATTCCATTTATTTTTCTTAACTTAACTTTTATTATTAAAACCCATTTCACATTATCCAAGTTAAGTTATATTTTAAATTTCAATTTGAAACATTTATTTATTTAACTATATTTTAATTTATAGAAAATCAATAACACTTCATAAAATCATTTTAAATTCAAATTTAAATCAAATTATCATATTTTCTTACTTAATTTAAACTACATTTAAAAACAAAATCATAAATTCCAAAATTTACTTATATTTCAAATTCTCCTCTACCATTTACTTATCTCACTTATTTAACTTGTAGAAAATCACAAATATTTATAAAAATTATTTTAATTAAATTTAAATCAAAATATCATAATATTTAAATTTTTATTATATTTTAAAAATTCTAGAAAAAAATATATTAACCACGGGTCTATATAAAATTTTCTAACCTACGTCAAATTATAAGGATAATATATTGTTCAACCCGTAATTCACAAAGGAAAAATCCGAGTTCTATCATTTCAAACCCGCAATCCCAAGTTGAATGAAATAAATAAAAATCGTTCTGGCCTATCATTTCAGCCCATAACGATTTTTCACTATTCTAAAGTCCGTTCGGGTATGTATCATTTCAGCCCAAAGTGATTCTATTCTACAAGGAACTCGCAGTGTGATAAATTGATATAAATAAATAGAATAGCATTATATAACAGTAACAGATGATATGACAGGTGTATAAAGAGGGGTGAACATCATATGATCATATCGAAAGCAGTTATAACATGATAATAAAAATGGTGCCAAATTTCTAATTATATAAGTACAGATGTCGTGTGAGAATTACTCACCTCTACAAGCTGGAGATAGCACAACAAGACACATAAACAAAGATCCGTAAAGCACGAAAGCACGACTATGGATTCAAGTGAGGAGAGAACCAAAGTTATTATCTTGTACATATCAAACAAAACAATATATTGTACATGAATATACAACACAAATATAACGTCGAACAACTTGGAATATGGAACAACAAATAACTAAACAACTTGCTCTTGCTTTTCATCCATCCTATGCTTGGCCATATGGTTAAAATGCACGGCCATGGTGGTGTATTTGGGTCAAGTATGGAACAACATGGTCGGCCTATTGAGGAAATGATGGCGCTAATGGTTTATGGCATGAAACAAATACAAGTCAAGGAAAAAGGAAATTTTGATGCATCAACAAGGTTCGACCATGGCCTTTTGTGGCACATCCATGCCTGATGGAGGTCGGGGAATCGTGTAGCAGTGGCTTAGGGTCGGTTAGCGGCTGGTGGAAGTGGTGCAAGTGGTGGCCGAGAGGGTTTTTGGAGTGGTGTTCGGCTAGCATGCATTCAAGTGGAAAATGCAATCTTTTATGGAACTTTGCAACATAAGGGTGCACGGCCATGATTAGTTAATGGATATAGAAGGGGTTTTCAGCCGATCAAAGTGGTGGTAAAGGTGGTGGTGATGGAGGAGGCTATGGCCAAATACTCATAGGTGAAAGTAAGGCAAAGAAAATAAATAAAACAAGAAAAATGAGTAAGAAAGAGTGAAGAACCATTACCAATTTTTGTTTTAGAAATAATGGCCAAAAGTTTTGGGATGAGTCTTGCATGAGAAGCGGAAAAAATTTTGGCTAAAGAAAGTGATATGGTCAGTCAAATTGAATGCAAGTGTTGATTTGCAAATGAAAAGGTTAGGGTAAATGAAAGGTTATAAACTCTTCATATTTCTTATTTTCTTTATTTATTTTAAACACATGAAAAATGTATATAAATAAAATAAAAACAAAACAAAATAAAGTATGAAAGAAAATAAATAAATAAATTTTAGATAAATATAAAAAAATATAAGAAATAGTTATGTACATGAAACTAGTATTGAAAATTGAAAACAAAATATAACTGGTTTTAGAAAAATAACCACAATACTTTAACATGTTTTAAAAATAAAAATATATACCTAACATAACATATTACACACATATATACAAATTAGAACAAGATTTGATGAATAAAATTTTTATTTATATAAATTAAAATAGACAATTTTATTAAATAAATCAATTTACATACAATATTGTAAAAAGCATAACTTTCATAATATAAATCGGATTTCAATGAAACGAAAAGCAGTATTCTTGAAACTAAATTTATTTTCATATTAAAAGATAAAATTAAAATATTCAAATATTTAAATTTTAAATTTTAAATTTAAAAGTCAAAGTTTGACCACATTGACCAAAATTCACATTTTTTGGAAATATTCTATTTATTCATGTTTGGAATTATAATTCATAGAAAAATAAAAAATCACAATTAAAAATTTATCCATTTTAATAAATATAATAAAGTTTCTAAATCGGACTTTAAAATAAAATAATCAAAATATACAATTAAAATAATCACAAAATACAGGGTTGTTACACTCTCCCCCACCCAAATCTTTTCATCCTCGAAAAGAACGAACAAGGAAATAAGGAAAAGCAAGATAGAAAAAGCAAATAGTACCTGAAAAACAAACAATTCTACATTCAAAGCACGAATGCTCTCCTCCGTTTCCCAGGTACAATCCCAATCATCAGTACTTCACAGTACTTTGATCAGACTAACAGATTTCCTTCTTAGCTGCTTCGTACCTCTGCTGCCAATATGAAGTGGCGTACTCTCGATAGTTAGATTAGGCTCAATACCCAAATTATCAAGAGTAGAAGGTTGTACAAAAGAGATGGGTCGTGAAAATACCAGAGAAGAGTCAGTAGTACTCTAGAATGAGATTGAGTGTAATAATAGATATGAGCGCGTATTTGTTAGTGAATATAAAACTATTTTGTATTGTGTTGACTTATCGGTTGATTGTTTCTAGATTCTGGTCGGTGCAATTTGGCCAACTGTTTCGATAGGGGTTTCTAAACTTTTAAACAAGATAAACCGACATAGTATTGTTTTAGAATAGGCTAAATAAAATAATTTTACCCAAAACTATTTCCATATATAAAAGAAATAAATTTTCTGTGAATTATTATAATATATGGTTGCTTGGTTGTTAGGAAGCGATAATATTAAATTATTATCATTGTTGTATGAGAAATTGAAATCAAAACAAAAAAAACTAAGAAAATAAAAATACAAATGAGATTTGTAAATGTAAATTTTAAATGTAATTTATAATTTGGAATAAAATTTATTAATGGAATGAAATTGGTAATGTGAATGTGTAAATGGGTTTTATAAATTGAAATGAGATTTGACTTGGATCAAGTTGAATAAAAATCCAAACTTGGGGAAAAAGAAAATAAAATGGATTGAATTCAAGTAAACTAATATGATAATTAATCAATTTACGAAATAGGAAAGTTGAATTAGCTAAATCAAAACTTGAATTGTGAGTTAAATAAAAATGGTTTGAATTTGCAGATAAATTCAAGTAAGTAGGAATAAATGGAAAATTTCCTTGTTATTGATAAAATAAATTAGAGATAAACTGAGAATTGGAATTTAAAATGGATAAGTGAATAAAACTAATTTAATTAAAGTTTGTAAATGGAAGGGATTTGATAAATGAAAATCAAATCAAGGATTTAAATTGGGAAGTGTTACAAGGAAAATTTTTGAATTTTGAACTGAAATGACTTAAGTAAATATTGGATCAAATGGAGCTAAATGTTAGTAAAGAAATTTAAATTAGTTGGTGAAACTAATTAAAAGAATGACAAATTAAATATGGTTTAAAATGAATTGAATTCAATATTTATAAATGAAAGGTAAAATGAATTCATATGGAATTTGGAATCCAGTTTAAATATAAGAAGTATATAGAATAATTATCTCGAACTTAAGAAATAAATGGTAAAATTCTTAAGTAAAATTTAGAGTTGGGAAATATTCTAAATTAATAAATGGAGGATAAGCTGGAAATAGTGAAATGGTTTTAATTGAAATGAATGTGAATATGGAATGCAAAATGAATTGAATGGAATCAATTGGAAATAAAGTAGAATAAAGAGTAAATTGAGTTTGTATCAATTTAAATTAATATAAACTAGATTGGATATTCTATTAAGTGAATATCGTCGAAATTTGCATAGAAATGGTTGTTATTTGACGCAAACGAGTATGTACAAAATTCTAAGAGTTAATAAAAGCAAATCAAATTGATTTTTGAATCAATTGAAATTGATATGAGTTCATTTCGCTTAAAAATAAATTGAATGAAAGAAAGCGAGTTATAAATCACTTGAATTGAATAGAAATGGTATGTAAATTGATTATAAGCAATTAAATTAGTATCGGAACCATGTAAACTGCTTATGGGAACTATTTTGAATGTATTGCTTGTGAAAACTATGTATTTACTATTGGAAATAAGTGAAATGTGAATAAATTTCTTATATATGACACTTATGTGTTTAAATTGAGTAAATATAGGTACAGGAGGGCCATTTGGCTGGATTTGGTCATGCTAAAATGCTAATAGTAAACCGCTTTGATTAAAAATACTAAATAAGGTACGCCTATGCAATAAAAATAAGAAATATGAACTGTTTTTGCCTTTTCCGACCGAGTGGGTCGATGCTTTTGTCAAATTGCAAAATCTCCTCTATACAAAGGAGACTCTGCCAAAAAAATTCGAAAATTTTGAGAGTTAGAAAAAAAAATTGAAAAAAATTGTTAGCGATAAACGATTTCAAATTGGGAATTGAAGTAAATTAGTGAATGAAACTGAGTTAAAATAATAATATGAATCAGCTATAATTGAAAGATAAAATTCAATATTCATAGTAGAAGATAAATTTAATTCAAATAGAATTGTAGTGTAAACTGAATTCAAATAAAATTGAAAATGCAAGATTGAATGAAAATGGATATGTAACTTCAATAGTGAAGTAAAAATGGTACAAGAAGCATATGTATTGAAAATTTTGTAATGGAAGGTGCAAAATGATATTTGAACATTATAATTGTATATTATGGATCACAGGATATACAAGTGTATTAAAGGAAATGGAACTGGGATTTTGATTTTAAAGATAAAATTGAATCGCTCGACAAAAGGTATGTATTTCAATTTCAGTATGAAATTTGGTGATTTTCTTGTCCAGCGGCTTGGCTTTTTGTTTTCTTTTGGGATTTGAGGGCTTATGGTGCCATTTTGCAGTCATACCGAGCTAGCCGCGCAAAGGAGACGCTGGCGAAATTTTTCGAAATTTAAGGGTGTTAGAAAATTTTTGAGAAAATTTTTGAAAGATTAAAATTTGAATTCAAATCTAAATTTGAATTGAGATGTAAACAATATTGTTTGGAATTTATAATTGAACTTGGAAATTTGTTGAAATGAATCTTTAATAAAAGATTTGGGTTGATAAACTGATAAAACTGTTTGGGTTGGAAAATATTACACGGGTTATGGTCCATTCTTCTTAATTTGTAATTTCGGGACGAAATTCTTTTAAGGGGGAAGGATGTGACGACCTGAAAATTTTCCAACATTTGAAATTAAATTATTTAATTGATTTTAGATATTAGAAGTTTGTGACGACCCGCCATCCGTCGCCACAGAATGATGCATCATTAATAAGAAAGAAAGGGATAGAAAGAGAAAGAAAGAGAAGAAAGAAGAAATAACACATCAGAATCTCAACAGCGGAACAAATAAATTATATTAATAATCAAAAGTATTACATAGACATATAACAACTGTCAGAGTTACACAGTTAATACAACACATATTAGACAGTTATAAACACCTGTCTAGTTATTACAACACAGTACAAAACAACTCAAACAAACGACTCAGAGATACCAACACAGCGGAAAATTAGATAACTACAACGCAGAAGCCTCCTGCTCCATTTGCTCCTCCATAATTCGTCAAAGATAACCTGAATCCCTTGGTTATTCGTAAAAATTTGAGTACCCAAGAGTTTATGAAAAACAAAAATAAACTCCGGGTCAGACATGGGTCTGGTGTGAGTAACAGGTTAAAGTTACTTAACTTTCAAAAACCTTTTTTTAAAAAGAAAGGTATCACGTAAGACTTCCCACACATAAACATGGAAAGGTTTTTACCTTACGCTAACCAAAACATTTGATAGGAAATCCAGTGATATTATAACAGTGTCTAGGGTTTTCAAATAAAATACAGAAATAGCTGGAATGCTTACATCTCACGTTCCAACATAGTTGGGCACAACTAATACGTATGGCACTTGTTGGATTTTGGATTCCATACAATGGCAGGGCTACTGAGGTACCGCCCGTCACAGAACGTGGCCTAGATCACCGTACCGAGGACCACTCCCGATCCCCTGCAACACAAGGCCGGAACCATTCCTTACTGAATAGTTCCGAACAAGACAACCCCGGCAGTTGTCGCGAATCAACCGCCCACACAACCGAATAAAAAGGGACTTCTAGACAGGGGTAAATCTCGCTCTCCAGTGGGAGCTACCCACGAAGCCTTGCTGCACCTCCCCTGTTTTAGCCATTCCCAGTTGATGATGTAACGACCCGTAAACTTTAACCGGTTTTAGTAACGTATTTAATTGAAATTTTGTAGAATTTTAAAACGATAAAATTCTTAAATATAAATTTTATATTTGGAATGCGTCTAGTTAAACATAGCAACTGGTAAATTTTCGTCTGAAAATACGAAAGTTTATATCGCGCGTAAATTCACTTCAATCTAATCAGTTAAAAAAACAATGAAAATAAAACGTTTTCAAAACCAAATTATTTTTACATAAAAAAATTCTAAACCATCTTTTGAGCAAGTTGTCAGTTTGTCGTTTTTCAAAATTCGGACATCTTAGGCTCCGTCGATCTTATTCTTCTGCGATTTTTATGCATTTTCCGTAGTATAAAATTTCGAATTATTATAATTAAATCGTACCATCGATGTCTGTATACCGTTTTGATCGTCTCGCCGTGCTGATCTCCGCAACATATTCGTTCGTATGTTTCAGAGCTCGGTACACGACGAAGTTTGTGGAATGGTTAGCCGTATCGATAACCTTTTTGAAACTCTTTTATGTTCTGTGCCGTTCAAAAAAAAAAAAAAAATTTCACCGTGCATATGAATGGACACTAGTCTTTAAATATTCTGTGGAATTCAATCGGTAACTTTTGCTGTTCCATTTTTGTTCAAAATTATTTTCACCGGTTGCCTTTAGATTTTTGTTCGTGTCTATTGCTCTTCGTATTCTTTAGTCTGTCTTGGGAAGATATATTTTGAGCTATCATCCAGTAATTGTCACGCCCCTTCCTTTACATATGCTTCTCTTTGTCTCTCCCTCATTTCTATTCCCATTCAAAAGAAAATTTATTTATTATACAGAGCTGCTTATACTTATGTTGTTTTCATGAAGGCAACTCCAACTCTCTTCCCTTCTCTCGGTCTTCATTCGTGAATTAGAATTGATGGCTCACCTTTACATCTCACTTGCTTCCCTCCATTCGTGCTCCACACCAGTCACGGCCGAGCACAACCCACACCTCAGCGACACCGTGTCCCGCCTCTGCCTGACTTTCCCATGAAAAAAAAAAAAAACGCAACCCATGTTCGCTCCTCCCAAACCGCCTCCCTCACCTCGGCCCAAACCTTTCCACCAAGACTTCTCCGACCTCCGCCTCACCATGCCACTGCCCAGCCGAGACCCCTCCCACTTCATCATCACCGAGCCCGCCTACAACCGAGCAACACTGAGAACTGTTGCCGCCTAGGCTCCACAACCCCGGTGGCATCTTCTCCTTCCACAGTTTGCATCTCAGCCATGGCTACATCCTCTCTTTTGTTCGACTCTACATCTACATCTTCATGCGAGCAGCTTCCTTTACTATTAAGGTATTCATTAGAGGCATATTTATTTTAAGTACATACAAAGGGGAATGTGTATGTTATTATATTCATGAGTTGTTCTCTAGGCATATATATTTTAAGTGTTTATGTCATCAAGTTTACTTGCAGCTGTAGCTGCACGTCCCCTCTTTTATCTTATATATGAATATATAATGTGTATGGAATATTATATTATAAGTGCTGTGTATATTCTGTATATATATAAATGGTTATATAAGGTTATGTTGAAGATATATTAGTAAATTTATACATACGTTTTGTCTCGGTCTATATACATTTAAGTTTAAATGTGTACTGATATATATTATAAAGTGTATTTGTTAAAATGTGGTTGCTGTCTTATGTTCTCGGTTCATTTAATATATTTGTTATTTATTTGACCTGTTAGGCTATATTAGCTATATACTGAGTTTTGAGTTCATTTACATATTATAGCAGCATGTTTATAGATACATAAATATATTTCTTTAATATATCCGTTGTGAGCATTTTAAATGAAATAGTGTTTCTAGTATTTTTTTTATAAAGGAATATAGGTGAAATTTTAAAATATATAAGTTGTTTAAAAGTGTGTGTATATATATATATATATATATATATATATATATATATATATATATATATATATGCGGGTTTTGAAATATAAGTTTATATTGTTTTTTTTCTTTTGAACAACGGTTAGACTTCATGTTCACGATGTCATATCTCACTCATGTTTTATCGGAATGGTTTGATTCTATTTTTTAAAAAGAGTCGAAGTTACCTAGTTTATGCATGTCAAATTTCAGCAAAATCCGACATCGTTTGATTAGTGGTCGAGGATCTAGAAGTTTGACCCTGGCAGCTGTTCTTTTGTACTTGGAATTATTTTACACTGCTGCAAACACGACCTGAGTTCATGTTTGACGCATCATATCTCACACCAGTTTTATCGGAATGGGATGATTCTATTTTTAAAAAGGAGTTTAAGTTACGTAGTTTATACATGTCAAATTCCAGCAAAATCCGACATCGTTTGATATGTGGTCGAGGATCTGGAAGTTAGACCCAGACAGATATTCTTTTGTACTTGGAATTATTTTACACTGCTGCAAACACGACCTGAGTTCATGTTTGACGCATCATATCTCACACCAGTTTTATCGGAATGGGATGATTCTATTTTTAAAAAGGAGTTTAAGTTACGTAGTTTATACATGTCAAATTCCAGCAAAATCCGACATCGTTTGATATGTGGTCGAGGATCTGGAAGTTAGACCCAGACAGATATTCTTTTGTACTTAGAATTTATTTTACACTGCTGCAAACACGACCTGAGTTCATGTTTGACGCATCGTATCTTCTCCGTCTTACGTCGGAATCAAGTGATTTTTTTTTTTTTTTTTGCAGTTTTGAAATACAAGTTTTGATCTTTATCCATACCAAATTTCAGACCATTTCGATCTCGGTAGCACATAGAATTATACTGTTAAAATTTGACGTAGGACATGTTTTGTAATTGTTGCTATGTTGAATATTTTGATTGATTTCGGCAATTCCTATTTAACAGTTTTGCTCGTCGATTCGTGCCAATCTTACTTTGCTCTGAGAATCATGCTTGGATTCGTAACTCCATTTCAGTGTCCGTATCAGTGTGCGTATCCGTGTCATCTTCTATTTTCTCTAGCCTCGAAAGGTGAGCGATCACTCACGATTAATATTCTTTTATTTATTAAATCTGATTCCAATTGAAACGACAATTGAAATATGCTGCTTACACTGTTATGTATGCTATGACCTGTATCTGTTCACCTATGACATCTGACACCATTATCTGTTAATTATTTATGCCATTATAATATAGTTTGGTTGATAATTGATTGATTGATTGTTGTTTTATTGGACGTTAAATTGTAACGTATAAAATAATAAATATTATGCAATTGAATTTGACGTAGGATAGTTAAAAATTTGAATCGACATATGTTTTGAATTTGATTAGTTAATTTGAATAATATGACCCCTTAAATGTTTAATTATTCGACACGTAGAATTGTAAATTACCCTTGAACCAGTTGAATTTATGTTGTATTAATTGATGAAGTATGAAATTGAATAATTGATGTAAAATGTAAAATTGCATATAATATTAATGTAATAATCTTTAATCTACATGAAATGATAGTGTAGATTCTAGAGATAATTATATTAATTCGCACAAACAACAATGCTAATTAATACGATTATTTCGGGATTATTTGAATTGATTATTGGATTGTGTTTGATTGTTGTTATTGCTTGTTTATTTACTTTGACACCATCCCAGTTATCACACTGCAAGTTCTCTTTGTTATGTTTTATTTTGAATTGGAATTGGAATCGGGTTGAAATGATAAATACCCAAATGAACTTGACTTATGATAGAAAATTAAATAAATCCGATTGGTCAATAATTTGATTTAAAAATAAAATAATGTTTTTATTCGAGCAAAGAATAAGTTTGAAATGAAGTTGGAATTTGAATTTTACAAAGGAAAATGTAAATATTGAAATCTGAAACAAATATTAACGTAGTAATTAATTGATGAAGGAACGTTGTTTGAAATTTGATTATCTAATAATTAAATTTGGAATTATTAATAAATAATTTGAAATTGGTAATAATTGAGTTTTGGAAATTATTAAGTTTGAAATCATTTAATAATTAAATTTGAAATTGTAATTAAGTTTGAAATTATAATTAAGCCCGAAATTTTTAAGTTGAATTTATAATTAAGTTGAAATGATTTAATAATTGAGGTTGAATTTTTAATTAAATTTGGAATTATTAAGTTGAATTATTAATAATTAAGTTTGAAATTATTTAATAATTGAATAAGATTGAATTATTTAATCATTGAATAAAAATTGAATTCTTTGATAAGAGGAAATGTACTTTTGAATAAGTGAATTGGAACTTCGTAAATAATTGAAATTGAGTTTCTCTGTAAATTAAGTTTTGGAAATTATTTAAGTAAGTAAATAAGTGAAATTGAAATTTCTTTAACAAGAAATAAAAATGTGATTTTTTTTTTGAAATTAGTGTAAGACTTGAATTTAAGAAATTGATTTGACGAATATATTCTAATTGAATTTGAAGTTTGATATAATGAAATTGAACTTAAGTGGTTGATTTATTGTATTGGAAATTTAATAGAAATCGTTCTGAATGATAAATAAACTTAACGAATTTTGAATGAAATCGATAAATGAATTGGAATTGATTTTGAATGTTAAATTAAGTTAATTTAAATGTTTTTCGGAATAAAACTTATATATGAACTTAAATCAATATTTGAATTGTTTTAAATAAAACTGAAATGAAATTGTAAGACTTTGAAATGGTTTTGGAAGTTTTGGAAACGTAAAATATGGAAATTGATATTGAAAGTCAAATGAAATGTTGATATATAAATTTTAATTGAAATTGAATTTGATTTGGTTGTGAAATATATTAAATGACCAATCGGTGTAATAATACGAAGGTTATTAAAGAAACCGGAATCGGTTATTGATATACTCTCTATCTAAACCGAAAACCACTTTAATAACTATACGCGGAGTGATGATCCAGAATGAAGTGGTTGGAATGATGTACGTGATGACTGAAGAAAGAGAACGATAATGGATAGCCTTGACACTTGTGTCAGATTGGAAATGACTAAAATCAGGAGCCGTGCCGGGCCAAATGGGGTTAGCCACCTCGAGCGGACACACTTCTTCTAACTACTACTCATTACTTGTGATTGATTGGTGCACCCTCGGAATTTCAGGAGTGTTGTTTCGCGGTGTTGCGATCGCTGCGGCGATGCGTTCTCACCAGTCCGGATCAGGCGAACGGTAGTTTCACTACCTTGGGTATTGCCTCATGTGCCTTGTCATACTTGTATCCCTATATACGCGACCACTACGAATTTGTTTTGTGTTATACCTATGGAGTACTCCCTGATATCCCACTAGTTTACGGTGGAGTTTACAGTGCTGTATAGACTATGACATTTATAAAAATGTGTTAAGGGGAATAATGGTAACGCCTTAACACTATTTTGATACTTTATATTACTGATAGACATTATCTATTTAGCGTACACTACTACCTAGTAGATAGTTTAACGGATCCTTAGAGGATGGTGATTCCAACATCCTTTGAGTTACTTGTATTTCGATTGTTATTTCACTTGAGTTGGATTTATTGATATAAGAATATTAATCCTGACTCGAGTGTTTTGTGTTTTGCTTTACACTCGGGTCAGACTGAGTGGTTCAGCTTTCGAGACTCACCTTTGGAGTTGGAGCTTTGCTTGAAGATCCAGCCATCTATTCTGCTTCCAGTATTCGATGATTCCAGTGATGTATTCTGATTTGTAATTGATGTATCGTATTTCTCTTCTGTTGTAAACTCTGATGTATCTTATATATTTATATAGTAGCTTCATGAACTACTATCTCTTTTACTTCCGCTGCATATTATTACTCTGTGTCTGTGATTATGTGATTATTTATTTACTGTATATCTGAGTTTTGCCAAATTTAAATTATCAATTCGGTATTTTGAATTATTCAAGTCCGACATGTGCGGATGCGAATAGTCAAAAATAGCGGATCGTTACAGTTGGTATCAGAGCTTTTGGTAGCTCTAGGCAAAACTTAGCATATATGGTAAATGTATTTACAGAATCACTCTCATTCGAGTTTCAATCTCTTCCTTTTTGACTCAATTCCTTTGAATTTTGGAACGTTCCCTCGGTTCCGAAATTCATTCGTGTCCCTCACTATTCGTCTTCTTTCAATTCTGGAGCATCCCATAGCTCCACTTCAAATGATCTTTAAAATAGGTCGGCGGTCTCGCCAATCTCTGAATGATTTGTAAATTGGTGAAACTCCTTTACAATAGACATCAATTTACCGGAGATTTCTGTATCCTCGGTTTACGATGCTATCTATTCCGTGCTTTACCTGAATTCTATCTCTTGAGATTGAATGTTGATTTACCTCGGAATCCAGCATCGATCTTATTCTTGAAGTTACGGTCGATCCGGTTAAGGTTGCCCGTAAAATTAAATAAGCTTATCCATCTCCAGATTCTATTAATTGAATCGTCTTTTCTTTTCTTTTGAACTTGAATTCGAATCAGAATTCTCTTTAATTTGACTCCATAAAAATTTGAAACCCTATCCTTATTTTGAAATTCAGTCCTGTAACGTCGAGCGAGGAAGTGTATTTGTAAATTAATATTTAAAATATTTTATATATTGTTTTGTTGTGTTATTGATGTTGATTTGGGTTTCCGATCGATTCGTCTGATCAACGCTACCGATAGGATTTCCAAAACACTTTAACAGAGCAAACTGAAACAATTGTCTCAAAATGAAATAGATTTTGAAAAAATAAGTATAAGTTTTCTGAAGTTAAATAGTTAATGAATTATTGTTGGAAAATAATAATATACGATTTTCATTTTGTAAACCATTGACTATTTCAACATCCAGATTTGAAAGTTTAAATGAATTTGAATCAAGAATTTGAGAATTTAATTTCCGGTGATTTCAAAAATTCGATTTGAAAGTTTTAGAGTGTAATGTATTTAAAATATTTTCAATAGAAATTATTTCAAAGAATTTTAGATGTTAAAATCAGTGCTCTCTTATTTCGTCGCTGGAAAATAATCTCGGTGATGACGGCCGCATCATCGACATTCATTTTCGAGTTTCGAAGTGGAGAGACCGTCAGTAGCTTGCTACCCTTTTGTTTTGAAATGAATTCGAAATTTCTAAAGTATGACTTGATTTAAAAATATATATATATATATATATATATTAATATTTAATTTAGATTTGACTTGGATATATTGTATGTATATAATTATCTCCAAATTGTTGAAGTTAATCGGAAATTGAATTCTTAAAATTTGGGTGAAAGATGATTTCAATTATAAATGAAACCAAATTTTGAATTAATATTTAAACTTGAGAGAATTGAATTAGAAATTCACTTGTATAACATTTAATTGCACTCAATATAACTTACCTAGAATTTCTAAAGTTAACTACGTAATTGAATATTATACAATATAAAATGATATCAAAGGAATTTTTAAATAAATGTGAGTAGTTATAATAAATGTAAATATACTTAATATATATGTGATAAGATATATTAAGTGGAATTAATTTAATAATAATTTAAAATAAAGAAGAATTGAATTTGTTGAATAAAATATGATTATTAATTATTAATAGGGTATAATTGGATAATAAGATAATGAATAAATGAAATAAATTAAATAAATTTTGCTTTGAGAAAATTAATAAATTAACAATTTAATCAATTAATGAAATACTTTGAATTTAAATTCAATTATTGGATATCAATTTGATTTAAATCGTGATTTATAGTTTGAACTAACAAATTTAAATTGAATGAATATTATTGATCTAATATGAACGGATTTAAACCAATTAGTGAATATTAATCTGTTTAAATTGAAATTTATATGGTTTAAATTAATTGTTTATTTCGTAATTCAAGTCTATTTTCTTTTGGTTGTTTCTATTCTCCTACTTCTTCCCTTTTCGAGGACGAAAAGTTTTGAGTGGGGGAGAATGTAACGACCCGTAAACTTTAACCGGTTTTAGTAACGTATTTAATTGAAATTTTGTAGAATTTTAAAACGATAAAATTCTTAAATATAAATTTTATATTTGGAATGCGTCTAGTTAAACATAGCAACTGGTAAATTTTCGTCTGAAAATACGAAAGTTTATATCGCGCGTAAATTCACTTCAATCTAATCAGTTAAAAAAACAATGAAAATAAAACGTTTTCAAAACCAAATTATTTTTACATAAAAAAATTCTAAACCATCTTTTGAGCAAGTTGTCAGTTTGTCGTTTTTCAAAATTCGGACATCTTAGGCTCCGTCGATCTTATTCTTCTGCGATTTTTATGCATTTTCCGTAGTATAAAATTTCGAATTATTATAATTAAATCGTACCATCGATGTCTGTATACCGTTTTGATCGTCTCGCCGTGCTGATCTCCGCAACATATTCGTTCGTATGTTTCAGAGCTCGGTACACGACGAAGTTTGTGGAATGGTTAGCCGTATCGATAACCTTTTTGAAACTCTTTTATGTTCTGTGCCGTTCAAAAAAAAAAAAAAAATTTCACCGTGCATATGAATGGACACTAGTCTTTAAATATTCTGTGGAATTCAATCGGTAACTTTTGCTGTTCCATTTTTGTTCAAAATTATTTTCACCGGTTGCCTTTAGATTTTTGTTCGTGTCTATTGCTCTTCGTATTCTTTAGTCTGTCTTGGGAAGATATATTTTGAGCTATCATCCAGTAATTGTCACGCCCCTTCCTTTACATATGCTTCTCTTTGTCTCTCCCTCATTTCTATTCCCATTCAAAAGAAAATTTATTTATTATACAGAGCTGCTTATACTTATGTTGTTTTCATGAAGGCAACTCCAACTCTCTTCCCTTCTCTCGGTCTTCATTCGTGAATTAGAATTGATGGCTCACCTTTACATCTCACTTGCTTCCCTCCATTCGTGCTCCACACCAGTCACGGCCGAGCACAACCCACACCTCAGCGACACCGTGTCCCGCCTCTGCCTGACTTTCCCATGAAAAAAAAAAAAAAACGCAACCCATGTTCGCTCCTCCCAAACCGCCTCCCTCACCTCGGCCCAAACCTTTCCACCAAGACTTCTCCGACCTCCGCCTCACCATGCCACTGCCCAGCCGAGACCCCTCCCACTTCATCATCACCGAGCCCGCCTACAACCGAGCAACACTGAGAACTGTTGCCGCCTAGGCTCCACAACCCCGGTGGCATCTTCTCCTTCCACAGTTTGCATCTCAGCCATGGCTACATCCTCTCTTTTGTTCGACTCTACATCTACATCTTCATGCGAGCAGCTTCCTTTACTATTAAGGTATTCATTAGAGGCATATTTATTTTAAGTACATACAAAGGGGAATGTGTATGTTATTATATTCATGAGTTGTTCTCTAGGCATATATATTTTAAGTGTTTATGTCATCAAGTTTACTTGCAGCTGTAGCTGCACGTCCCCTCTTTTATCTTATATATGAATATATAATGTGTATGGAATATTATATTATAAGTGCTGTGTATATTCTGTATATATATAAATGGTTATATAAGGTTATGTTGAAGATATATTAGTAAATTTATACATACGTTTTGTCTCGGTCTATATACATTTAAGTTTAAATGTGTACTGATATATATTATAAAGTGTATTTGTTAAAATGTGGTTGCTGTCTTATGTTCTCGGTTCATTTAATATATTTGTTATTTATTTGACCTGTTAGGCTATATTAGCTATATACTGAGTTTTGAGTTCATTTACATATTATAGCAGCATGTTTATAGATACATAAATATATTTCTTTAATATATCCGTTGTGAGCATTTTAAATGAAATAGTGTTTCTAGTATTTTTTTTATAAAGGAATATAGGTGAAATTTTAAAATATATAAGTTGTTTAAAAGTGTGTGTATATATATATATATATATATATATATATATATATATATATATATATATATATATATATATATATATATATATAAGTTTTGAAATATAAGTTTATATTGTTTTTTTTTCTTTTGAACAACGGTTAGACTTCATGTTCACGATGTCATATCTCACTCATGTTTTATCGGAATGGTTTGATTCTATTTTTTAAAAAGAGTCGAAGTTACCTAGTTTATGCATGTCAAATTTCAGCAAAATCCGACATCGTTTGATTAGTGGTCGAGGATCTAGAAGTTTGACCCTGGCAGCTGTTCTTTTGTACTTGGAATTATTTTACACTGCTGCAAACACGACCTGAGTTCATGTTTGACGCATCATATCTCACACCAGTTTTATCGGAATGGGATGATTCTATTTTTAAAAAGGAGTTTAAGTTACGTAGTTTATACATGTCAAATTCCAGCAAAATCCGACATCGTTTGATATGTGGTCGAGGATCTGGAAGTTAGACCCAGACAGATATTCTTTTGTACTTGGAATTATTTTACACTGCTGCAAACACGACCTGAGTTCATGTTTGACGCATCATATCTCACACCAGTTTTATCGGAATGGGATGATTCTATTTTTAAAAAGGAGTTTAAGTTACGTAGTTTATACATGTCAAATTCCAGCAAAATCCGACATCGTTTGATATGTGGTCGAGGATCTGGAAGTTAGACCCAGACAGATATTCTTTTGTACTTAGAATTTATTTTACACTGCTGCAAACACGACCTGAGTTCATGTTTGACGCATCGTATCTTCTCCGTCTTACGTCGGAATCAAGTGATTTTTTTTTTTTTTTTTTGCAGTTTTGAAATACAAGTTTTGATCTTTATCCATACCAAATTTCAGACCATTTCGATCTCGGTAGCACATAGAATTATACTGTTAAAATTTGACGTAGGACATGTTTTGTAATTGTTGCTATGTTGAATATTTTGATTGATTTCGGCAATTCCTATTTAACAGTTTTGCTCGTCGATTCGTGCCAATCTTACTTTGCTCTGAGAATCATGCTTGGATTCGTAACTCCATTTCAGTGTCCGTATCAGTGTGCGTATCCGTGTCATCTTCTATTTTCTCTAGCCTCGAAAGGTGAGCGATCACTCACGATTAATATTCTTTTATTTATTAAATCTGATTCCAATTGAAACGACAATTGAAATATGCTGCTTACACTGTTATGTATGCTATGACCTGTATCTGTTCACCTATGACATCTGACACCATTATCTGTTAATTATTTATGCCATTATAATATAGTTTGGTTGATAATTGATTGATTGATTGTTGTTTTATTGGACGTTAAATTGTAACGTATAAAATAATAAATATTATGCAATTGAATTTGACGTAGGATAGTTAAAAATTTGAATCGACATATGTTTTGAATTTGATTAGTTAATTTGAATAATATGACCCCTTAAATGTTTAATTATTCGACACGTAGAATTGTAAATTACCCTTGAACCAGTTGAATTTATGTTGTATTAATTGATGAAGTATGAAATTGAATAATTGATGTAAAATGTAAAATTGCATATAATATTAATGTAATAATCTTTAATCTACATGAAATGATAGTGTAGATTCTAGAGATAATTATATTAATTCGCACAAACAACAATGCTAATTAATACGATTATTTCGGGATTATTTGAATTGATTATTGGATTGTGTTTGATTGTTGTTATTGCTTGTTTATTTACTTTGACACCATCCCAGTTATCACACTGCAAGTTCTCTTTGTTATGTTTTATTTTGAATTGGAATTGGAATCGGGTTGAAATGATAAATACCCAAATGAACTTGACTTATGATAGAAAATTAAATAAATCCGATTGGTCAATAATTTGATTTAAAAATAAAATAATGTTTTTATTCGAGCAAAGAATAAGTTTGAAATGAAGTTGGAATTTGAATTTTACAAAGGAAAATGTAAATATTGAAATCTGAAACAAATATTAACGTAGTAATTGATGAAGGAACGTTGTTTGAAATTTGATTATCTAATAATTAAATTTGGAATTATTAATAAATAATTTGAAATTGGTAATAATTGAGTTTTGGAAATTATTAAGTTTGAAATCATTTAATAATTAAATTTGAAATTGTAATTAAGTTTGAAATTATAATTAAGCCCGAAATTTTTAAGTTGAATTTATAATTAAGTTGAAATGATTTAATAATTGAGGTTGAATTTTTAATTAAATTTGGAATTATTAAGTTGAATTATTAATAATTAAGTTTGAAATTATTTAATAATTGAATAAGATTGAATTATTTAATCATTGAATAAAAATTGAATTCTTTGATAAGAGGAAATGTACTTTTGAATAAGTGAATTGGAACTTCGTAAATAATTGAAATTGAGTTTCTCTGTAAATTAAGTTTTGGAAATTATTTAAGTAAGTAAATAAGTGAAATTGAAATTTCTTTAACAAGAAATAAAAATGTGATTTTTTTTTTGAAATTAGTGTAAGACTTGAATTTAAGAAATTGATTTGACGAATATATTCTAATTGAATTTGAAGTTTGATATAATGAAATTGAACTTAAGTGGTTGATTTATTGTATTGGAAATTTAATAGAAATCGTTCTGAATGATAAATAAACTTAACGAATTTTGAATGAAATCGATAAATGAATTGGAATTGATTTTGAATGTTAAATTAAGTTAATTTAAATGTTTTTCGGAATAAAACTTATATATGAACTTAAATCAATATTTGAATTGTTTTAAATAAAACTGAAATGAAATTGTAAGACTTTGAAATGGTTTTGGAAGTTTTGGAAACGTAAAATATGGAAATTGATATTGAAAGTCAAATGAAATGTTGATATATAAATTTTAATTGAAATTGAATTTGATTTGGTTGTGAAATATATTAAATGACCAATCGGTGTAATAATACGAAGGTTATTAAAGAAACCGGAATCGGTTATTGATATACTCTCTATCTAAACCGAAAACCACTTTAATAACTATACGCGGAGTGATGATCCAGAATGAAGTGGTTGGAATGATGTACGTGATGACTGAAGAAAGAGAACGATAATGGATAGCCTTGACACTTGTGTCAGATTGGAAATGACTAAAATCAGGAGCCGTGCCGGGCCAAATGGGGTTAGCCACCTCGAGCGGACACACTTCTTCTAACTACTACTCATTACTTGTGATTGATTGGTGCACCCTCGGAATTTCAGGAGTGTTGTTTCGCGGTGTTGCGATCGCTGCGGCGATGCGTTCTCACCAGTCCGGATCAGGCGAACGGTAGTTTCACTACCTTGGGTATTGCCTCATGTGCCTTGTCATACTTGTATCCCTATATACGCGACCACTACGAATTTGTTTTGTGTTATACCTATGGAGTACTCCCTGATATCCCACTAGTTTACGGTGGAGTTTACAGTGCTGTATAGACTATGACATTTATAAAAATGTGTTAAGGGGAATAATGGTAACGCCTTAACACTATTTTGATACTTTATATTACTGATAGACATTATCTATTTAGCGTACACTACTACCTAGTAGATAGTTTAACGGATCCTTAGAGGATGGTGATTCCAACATCCTTTGAGTTACTTGTATTTCGATTGTTATTTCACTTGAGTTGGATTTATTGATATAAGAATATTAATCCTGACTCGAGTGTTTTGTGTTTTGCTTTACACTCGGGTCAGACTGAGTGGTTCAGCTTTCGAGACTCACCTTTGGAGTTGGAGCTTTGCTTGAAGATCCAGCCATCTATTCTGCTTCCAGTATTCGATGATTCCAGTGATGTATTCTGATTTGTAATTGATGTATCGTATTTCTCTTCTGTTGTAAACTCTGATGTATCTTATATATTTATATAGTAGCTTCATGAACTACTATCTCTTTTACTTCCGCTGCATATTATTACTCTGTGTCTGTGATTATGTGATTATTTATTTACTGTATATCTGAGTTTTGCCAAATTTAAATTATCAATTCGGTATTTTGAATTATTCAAGTCCGACATGTGCGGATGCGAATAGTCAAAAATAGCGGATCGTTACAGATGAGGCTTGAGGCTGCGATTACCTTTAAAGAACATATCTCTTAGAATGCTCATCGTCCACCTGACGATGTTCTGAAAGCATTCAATCCATACAAGTTCGTTCCGGGTTCGAACGAAACCGAAGGCACTATCTCGTTACACTCATTTTGGAATCACCCTCAGAGTTAACGACTATAACCCTTGCACTCTGAATCACCATCTCGAACCTATTAGTACTATTCCGCCAACTCATTACGAAATCACCCACAGAGTTATACTAATGTAAAGTTCTTACACCTCGAGTCTTCACTTGCTCCACTTAGATTCACGACCTAACGTTAATTGGAATCGATATGGTTTTCAGATATCCAAATATGGAAACCCGATCCCGGTCTCATCGAAATCCAAAGCGTGTCTTTTCGGTCCAAGTTGTTTTAAGTTTAAAACAATTCAATCTAATTATCTATATACACACAGATAGATAATTCACATCATCATAATAGATAATCATCATTATTATCATAAACAAGTAATCATCACAAATTGATAATCTATATTATCGTCACCAATGGATAACTTATATTATCATCACAATGCAACCAATGCATCCATATAACACAACACTATTTATCTCATGTCTGAGATTCAAACCATTCAGGGTAAACCATGTCATCCATTCATAAGCAAGGATCTATAATCTCACCATCTATAATTAATTAAAAATGAATTAAATTAATTACTTCTATTTCTAATTAATTTAAAGTGAATTAAATTAATTACTTATCTTTAATTAATTTAAAATGGATTAAAATAATTACTTCCACATTTTAAATCCTGCTTACTTAACCCTTAATTGATCACAAATCAATCAATCAATTATCCTCAAATTAATTACCTTGATTAATCACCCTTGATTAATGATCCTTTAATTACATTCAAGTAATTATCCTTTAATTAATTTGATAAATTAATTATTCTTCACCAAATACAGTAATTAACCTTTAATTACTTCATTAATTATCTAATTATAATTAATTACATTAATTAATCACTTCATTAATGACTTATCATTGATTAATTAATCTCAATTAATTAATCCTCAATTTCATCATTAATTATATTAATTAATGATCCTTAATTACCTTTTAATTAATTACTATATTAAGTAAATAACCTTAAATAAACCAAAATTATTAATCACTTTTGATTAATCACATTCAGTAATTAACTACCCTTAATTACTTTCTTATTTACTCCTAAATTAATTACATTTAATAATTAATTATATTTATTAATCAATCTTGATTAATTTCATTAGTAATTAATTACCCTTAATTAATTACATTACTTAATTATTTTCAAAAGACTTAATCAATCAATGCTTAAATTAATTACACCAAATAAATAGCTATTAATTACTTCACAAAGAAATTACCTTTAATTAGACAAAGTAATTAATTCAAAAACTCTTCCATACTTCAATAATTACCTCCAGTAATTTACTTATCTTAATTACTTCTCTAAGTAATTATACTTTATTGATTACTTATCAACTCATCCAATGATTATTCTAAATTAATTAAACTTAATTAATTAATTTTAACTAATCTAATTAACTAATTAATTACAATGAGTAATATCTTTAATTATTTCCATAAAGTAATCATACTTAACCAAAAACCATAATTGATTATCTAAATTAATTAATTCAATTAATTACAAAATCAATTACATTAATTAATTAATAAATAATCCCAAGTTAATGACCTTCATTAACTTATTAACAAATTCTTAATTACCTTTCTTAAGTAATTAACTTAAATTAATTAATATTAATTACAAATTTAATTAATCTTAATTACTTAACTAATCCTTAATTAATTTATTCCAATTCTTAATTAATTAATTAATTATCTTATTTAAATTACCTTATTAATTTAATGACTCAAAAATCATTAAATTCTTTGATTTGCTTAAAAATGAAACATCTCTTATTAATGATTACATTATCATTAACAAAGTAATTTAAAATAACTTAACTTAAAATTTGGTTTCAAATTACATTTTAAATTTAAAATTTAAAATGAAATCAAACTTAACTTTAACAAAGTTTTTGAAACATTTTAAAACCTTTTTAAAACTTATACTAAATAATTTCTTATATTATAAAGAAGTTTAAAGGAAATTTAAACCCATATTTATTTAAGATAACAATCATATTTAAATTATGATTCAATATCAAAAGCTGTTTTAAACATTTAAAATATTTAAAACTTCCTTTATTTTCAACATGATTCAAATTTGAATCTTGTTTCCAGATTTAAACTTATGTTTAAATCTTCTACTCCAATTCTAAAACCTTATCTTTAAATTCAATTTAATTAAACACCTTTAAAGTTATTAAACATTTTACTTTAAAAAGTTTGAATTAAATTTAAAAACTGGAATTCAAATCTCAGTTTGAAATTCATACTTTAAATTTAGATTTAAATTCTCTTTTAACTTCTGGTTTTAAAATCTTGCTTCAGATTTTAAAACCAATTAGAAATTGGAAAATAACAGGTTTATCTGGAAACCTGAAACCAAATAAAATACCAGAGACTCCCCTTAATCTACTTCGGGTAAAACCATGAACTACTTCGAGTAACAACTTGAATTACTCGAGTATTGACCCGAGTGCAAATCTACTGCAAAACCCAAAATCACCTGACACATTCCTCTGTACCGTGCATATGCACGATGGTCTTGGCCACCTCCGACCACTACCCAGTCAACGATCATGTCGACGTTCATTCCTGAATCACATCGCAACCGTCAGATTCCCTCAATGCACTCGAAAACAAATTCGAGTTCCCCAAAACCAACCTGGCAGCAACAGTATGGAATAACCCCCCAACCTGGAAACTGATCATTTCCTCAACTCCGACCACCGTTTCGATTGCTACTCCGATCACATCTAAATCAATACTCCAGCTACGAATACCCTGAATCCCAACACACTCGATCCACTGGAATGGGCGATATGATCAAAATTGCCAGACCAAACAAAACTAGGTTTACAGACTTCGTCAACCTCCCATTGTAACGACCCGTTAAATTCGATGATATTAAATGAGTTAATTTAATATGATTTCTAATCTAATTTAGAATGAAATAAAAGTCTTAAGATTTTAGTTGAGTAAATGTAGGAATTAGATATTGTAACTGTAATTAAAGGTTAACAATTTATATGTTTATATGGCAATAGATTGAAATAACATAAATTGGAGTTTGTGGTTATAAGTTATAATTTGTTGATTTATACTGGAAGATATAAAGCGGAAATAGTATTAATGAAATAATAACTGAATTGAATTGCAACTATATAAATGAAAGTAAATTTTATTTAGTGGATGTCAACATTGAATAAATTTATTTAAAATAAAAAGATTTAAATGCATGTTGGATTAAGGGGTAAGTAATTAGAATTTAATTCTATAAAATTTGGAACTGAATGTATGTAAATAATTTTGTAAGAATAAGTTAATAAACAATTTATTTGCGCATACCCGATTTAATTAACAGAAAGGACAAGAACTTGATTTGCCTAGGTACGTATATATGGTAAACTATAACTAAATAGAAAGTTTGGTAGTAAATAGGATATAAGATGACAAAGGCAACTTGTAAATTAATAAATGAATTCTTAATAATAAGTAGTAATTAATGCATAAATATGTTTGGCATTTGGGATAATTACAAAATTTTACCCATTCATCTAATTTATTTAATTGAATCTAAATCTATGGCAACAATTTTGTTATTAATGGTTGTAAGTGATTTTGAATGTAAAAGGGTAACAATTATTTAGGTTAACCATTCATTAAGTATATTAAGTTAAGAATGGAAATAGATTGAAATAAATCTAAATTTATTTATTTTGTTTTGTTAATATGTTCTAGTAATAAAAGGGAATTTATAAGAAATGAAGCCTGCACTAATGAAGTGCATTATAATTCAAATGTTATTTATACCCATAAAATGTCTATGTACTAAATAGAAAGATTTTAAATCAATAAACAAATTTATGGAGGTTCCAATTTATAATTTATAACATTTAATGTAGACTCAATTACAATTAATTAATTTAAAGGGTGCAGCTAGCGTAGATTTTTGTTTGTATTTGTAGAGGGCTAATTTTATAAGACAAAATTTATGCTAATTCTATTTATAATAGGACCATGGGTTGTTTTAAAGTATAGGAAGCAGGATTTATAAACTTAATTAGAGTATCAAATTCAACCATTGCATTTATTGCATAATAAAAAGGAATTTAACGGTTAAATTTTTAGTTATTGAAATTTGAAATGGACTTTGAGGATAATGATGTGAAATCATGAACCAATGTTAGTGGTATCCTTATTTTGGATAAAAGGTGAGAATATAAAAGTTGAAAATCTAATAAATGGGTTTTGAGAATTAAATTTATAATTGCTAAATGTAAGGAAGTAGGGAATTAACACTGAAATTTATAGACGTATCAACTTTTAATTCACATCTAAACGTGTTAAATCATTTAAATTGTTTATGAAATATATAAGCGATAAAATTTGGCCAATTTTTGAATTTAGATATAAAATTGGATTTCAATAATTTATTTTAATTTATTTAATGAATATAAAAATAGCCATTTTGGACACGGACTCGGATTTCGACGAAACCAGTTTCATCGGATCTGTATCGGTGAATTATTGTAGGGTTTCAAGTTTCGTATCGATCAGACTTGTCGTTTGATCGTACGAACGCGAAACGCCTTGAAATCAATTTAATTGAAATCAATTTGAAATCAATTTGAAAATTTTGTTTTCAGCATAACTTTTTCATACGATCGAATTTGGACGTGAAACTTTTTCCATAGCGTTCAGAATATTTTAAAATACCTATTTGGATATATGAGTTTAACAAATTTCGTTCAGGGGTCAGAACGGGCTTTTTGGGCCAACTACCGTTTAGCACGTTCGTAATACGTGCCCACCTAGCCTACTACAATTTGTCTATAAATATGCTATGATAAACCCTAGCCTCCATTCTATTCCCTTTTGTTGTACGTTCATTTCTTCTACCCTCTCTCTTCATCAATGGATGCATTTCAGATCCAATTTCAAATACAAATCAAAGCTAAAATTTCAAACACCTCAAAAAATTCTCAAAAAAATATATGTCATAGTTCTCGATGTACGTTATCTGCTGGCGTGATTCGTTTTTCAATTCGGGTTGTGGTTTGACCAGAAATTGGACGTTTAGTTTCGGCCGTCCATGGAGCGTTGATGAACTTCGACGGATCCTTGATTTGAGGGTAGCATATTGTAGAGGGGGGTGAGTGTTGTTCATCGACATGTCGAATTTTAGGTTTCAACGGCTAGATCGATGGTGATAATTCGATTTGGGCATGTCTCAAGTGGCGGCGGCTGTGTTAATAACGCGAGTCGAGCGATGATGCTTATCGCGAGGCAAAAGGGGAGTTTCTTCTGGCATGGGCGCGACCTCGGTTGGGATGATGGGTGACGAACGTGGGCGGCGGCCGAGGTTAGGGTTTCGTTCTGGCATGTGGGTTTAGGTTTGAAGACGCGTGCTATTCGAGTGAGAACGGTGCAGGAGGAGGGTGACGTGTCGAAGGGCCTATGTGGCTTAGTTTATATGGTAGATGTGGGTTTCTTTTATTTCATTTGTTTTCAAATTTCAAGCATTTAAATTCAACTTTCGCATACGTTATCCGTTTGACACGAGATTTTTTTTGTTAGGGTCGTAATAAAATTCCAGATCTTTTGACGCTGGTTTGGACAGGTTTGGAGACCATCGAAATTTTGGGTTAAATCGGATTTAGATTCGATTTAAATTCAAAAGGTGAGTGTTTTAACCCACTCACAACTTCTAAAAGTTTTTATGTTTGTTAAATTTATTTTAGATATGAGTAGAAATTTATTTATAACTATTTGGCATGTTTTGTTCATCATATTTGCTAAATCGCGTTATTTAATTTAACTGTTAATTTATTTTATTTATTGCATATTAATTGATAGCTAGAATTTATTTATTTGCATAGGAACTGCTAGTAAACGGTTATAAAATTTATTACTAAATATAAACTGTTAGTTTAATAGTTGATTAAACTTATTTTTGAATATAACCGTCAGTTTTTACCTGATATATATTATCAGATATATATTGATATTGAATTATTATTGGATGATGATTGTGATTTGGATGATGGATGATGTTGATGAATGGACGTTTTATTTGATATCATTAAACTGCAAGTTATCATGCATTTTTCATTTCATTCGGGATTGTGGTTTGAAATGATATACAACTGCAAATTTTATTTTTAAATTGCGGATTGAAATGATAAATATCCGTATCACTTGACCATTGGATAGAAAATTTTATACAGGCACCGTGGTCTATATATAAATTATTTTAAAGTGATTTCTATGGTTTGGATGGGATACGATTTATAAAAAAAATTAATTTTGATATTTTATAAATGTTATTCTTCTATATATATGCATATGAAGTTAAAAATTTTGAATTTAAGCTGTGTATAAATCTATTAAATAAAAATGGGAAAATTGAGAAATGGAATTTGATAATTCATATTATATGTTTAAGTTTGGAAAATTTTAAGGTATGATATTTATAACTGGATTTTTCCAAGATAAATTTAAAATGAATATTCTAGTATAATTTAATTGAAGAAAATATTTAATTGCTAGAAATTGGAGTTTTATTTATGGATTTTTATGTAAATATTCAAGACTAAATAATAGAACATTTAATTTGGTTGAAGGAATAAATTCCAACTTTAGTTTTGAAATATTAATACTCCAAATGGATATATATATATATATAGAAATTGAAGTGGTTTTGGAACTTGAAAGTGATATTTAAATTTTGGTTTAGACTTTAAATAAAGAAATATATTTGTAAAGCCATGGAAATTATTTTCTTTACAATGTAACCTTAAAGTCAAACCATTTATTTTATATACCGTTGAATATCCAAACCATTCAAGTTTTAGAAGTTATGGTTTTAAAATATATGAATTTCGAAATATTATGCTTTGAAAGTATAAGTCAAATATTTGGTTTCCAGATATTTTTAATTTAAAGCAGTATGATTTTGGAAAAGAAATATATTTGGATAAAATGATATCATATTGTTTTGGGTTTTAAGATGATATCGTATTCATAGTTTTGAAATGGAATTTTTATTCTGGTTTTAAAGTATAAACTATTTTAAATGACCGCGGTGTTATAATAACGATGGGTTGGCAAAGAGACCGGGATCGGATATGGACATACTCTCTGTCGATACCGAAAACCACTTTGACTAACCGTGTACGCGGTGGAGATTCCAGAATGAAGTAGATGGTGGCGACGTTTCCTGTAAGGTAAATACGTGGACCCGACTCCCGTGAGTTGGCATAAGGTGGCTAAAACAGGAGTGATTCTCGGGCCAATGAGGTCATACCTCTGATCGGATGCTCCTCTTCGATATTATACTTTGACTTTGGATTGATTCAGTGGCCACTTCTATTTTTGATTTTGGGGGAGTTTGTTCGAGGTGGGCGGTAACTGCGGCTACGCGTTTCCACCAGCCCGGATAGCAATTGGTATATCTACCCTGGCATTGCCTAGTTGTGCCGTGTCACCTACCATACCGAGCATTTACTACGAGTTTTGTTTTGTACCATACCTATGGAGTGCCCTCTGACGACGCCCAGTACGGGGGAGATTACGGTACTGTATAGACTATGGGAATGTATTCTGTGTTAAGGGCTATATGGGTAACCCCTTAACGCTATTAAAAAGTAAGTTTATTTTACAATTAGACACTATTATAATAGCACAATATACTACATAGTAAATAGTTTAACAGATCCTTAGGAGATGTAAATCCCGAGCATCTCTTGAGTTACTGCCCTCATATTTACTCCTGTTGATTTAACTCACATAAGATCTTTTAGTTCTGACTCGAGTGTTTTGTCTTTTCAATTCGCTCGGGTCAGTCTGAGCGTTTCAGGATTTGAGGATTTAGCTCTGGAAGACGAAGACGAAGATTGTATTACTAGTATCTACTATATTATTTCACTACACCATTTAATTCCGCTGCATTGATAGTATTGGTATGGGTAACTCTGATATTCATTGTACAAGTAAAATAAAATATTTTGTAAAACAGTTTCATGAACTGTATATTTGATTATTATATTTTATCCTTCCGCTGTGAGATTCTGTTTTGTTTTATTTCTTCTCTGTTTTTCTTATTTACCCCATAACAACCCGCCCTTCCGTAAATTTTGAATCGTCATGTGTGTCGGTTTAAAGTGTGCGGAAAGGCGGGATGTTACAGTTGGTATCAGAGCTTTGGTTTAGCGATAAACCTTGGCTTTGTGGGGTTTGACTCTTTGTTAATGGGGTAGTAATACCCTATGGGAGTCGCTGTGTGTATATATATGAGAGAGCGTATTTGTTAGTGTTATAAAAAGATTTTGATATTGTGTTAATCTGTTCCGTTTTGTATTTATGAATTCTGGTTGATGCATGGGACGCTACGTCATCAATAGGGATTTCTAAACACTTAATAGGACAGACCGACATAATATTTGTTTTAATATAGGTAAATGAAATAATTTTGCCTATTATATTTTCTATACATAAAAATATTTTATGAAGATACATATATTTGGTTGCTATAGATTTGGTGTTAGGTAATAAAAATATTTATACTAATTGTAGCTAAGTTGAAATTATAATAAATCAAATTGGAGATTTTAGAACTTAAGTCCGGAATTTTGAAATCTGCTTTCAAAGGATTTATGGAATATAATAATTTTGTTTATAAGTATTTCTTATATAAATATTTAGTATAATTTGGAAGAATGGTTTTAAAGAAGATTTTGGAGAAAATAAGTTTTGTACTTTCCTCTCTGTCCCTGGAAAAAAATTTCGATGATGGCGGCCGCATCATCGACTTTCATTTTCGAGTTTCGAAGGGGAAAGGCCACTGTAGTAAATTCTACTGTAGATTTATTTTGAAATTATCTAAAATTTTAATTGTTCTAAATATAATTAGAGATATTAAAGTGGTAAGAAATTATTTATCTATTATTTTTAAAATAATTTGAAATTTGACCCGGTATTTAATTCTTAAATTTCCATTAATTAATTGTTTAAATTATTTTAGTGAAATAAAAGGTAAGTAATAAATGAATTGAAATCTCTAAATTAGGCAAGAAATTAATGCAAAGTTATAAAGGAAAATTTGAAATTTTTAACATATGAGACAAAAAGTAATATTGTTGAACATTAAATTTAATTAAAAGAAGAGATAAAATTTGTATAAGTTCTTTTGCATTTTCTTTGACATATATAACTTACCAAATATGAAAAGTTGAAATGTTAAATAAGTGATTGGAATAGAATATTATACAAGTAGAAATTTTGGAAATAATGAAGTATTCAATGAATTGCTATTATAAATAAGAATTAAATGGTATAAACTTAAGTTATAATTGAAATTTTACTAAAATTAAAGGTAAGTATTATAAATAGGTGATTTTAAACTTAAGTAAATAAAACGAAACTCTTTAATAAATAAGGATTGATGTGTATGGTTATAAAATTTAGTATGATCTAAATGCTACTAGTTGAATAAAATGGAAAGTAGGTAATATAAATAAATGACTGTAAACCTTAGGTAATAAATTAATAAAATCCTTTACTTATAAGAATGAATGTTATAAGGTTAAGAATTTAGTGTAATTAAAAAGGGTTACTGTAATTAAATATAATAGAATGTAAGCATTTAATGAATGATTGAAATTGAGAAGTGCATTAAATGTAATACAAATAACAGAAACGTACATAACCTGAATAGATATAAATGGATAATGTAAGTAATAAATAGAAATAAGACAACAACCATTGAATGAGAAATAAAATTTGAAGTTTGTTAGAAATAAATGTAAATTATAAAAAGGAAAATTTATGTGGTATGAATAAAAGAAAGGAAATCAAACAACTAGAGTATGTAAAGAATTTATATAAGGTAATTTGATTTGTTGGTTTGAATTGTTATTGTTTGATCTATGGTTGGTTGGGTAAGGAAATTTGAAGTTGTTGGATGAATAAATAATCTATTTTTGTCCCTTCTAAGACTGTTGAGTAAATGATGCACTTGATAGTTATTTTTCATTCCGTACCATTTCAAGTTTGAACCCGAACAACTATTTGCTTGTTTGATTGAATGATTGTTTGTTTTGTTGTGTATGCGGTTTGTTGAAATTGATGGTTGTTGTATTCTTTGTTGTTAGTGATTGTAACCACTTAAATATTTCACTTGATATAAATTGTTAAACCTTTGGATTTTTATAAGTAAAATGCAGGTTATGGAAGCAACTGCTACTGCTTTTGGTTCCATAATAATAAGCGTAAATTCCCCAACAAATAGGTACGCTTCGGATTACGGTTTATAGCGCTATTTTGTATATTTTTCCCGGGTTGGGATATAATAAGTTTGAATATTATATATGATATTTTGTTATATGTAATTTTTTTTCTTCCGAATCTCTCCGTACAAAGGAGACTCTGCCAAAATTTTCTGAAAATTTTGGACTTAGAATTATGTTGAAATTGTTTTCCAACTTTAATTATTTAAGTATAAAAGGATATAATGATTTTAAAACGGGTATATTTAATTTAAGGAAATTAATTTAGTAAATTATTGTTTATAAGTTAGTATTTGAAAAAATATGTACTGTTTTATTCTTCCTTCTCCCTTCTTTTTTCCTTTTCGGGGACGAAAAGTTATGAGTGGGGGGGAGTGTAACGACCCGTTAAATTCGATGATATTAAATGAGTTAATTTAATATGATTTCTAATCTAATTTAGAATGAAATAAAAGTCTTAAGATTTTAGTTGAGCAAATGTAGGAATTAGATATTGTAACTGTAATTAAAGGTTAACAATTTAAATGTTTATATGGCAATAGATTGAAATAACGTAAATTGGCGTTTGTGTTTATAAGTTATAATTTGTTGATTTATACTGGAAGATATAAAGCGGAAATAGTATTAATGAAATAATAACTGAATTGAATTGCAACTATATAAATGAAAGTAAATTTTATTTAGTGAATGTCAACATTGAATAAATTTATTTAAAATAAAAAGATTTAAATGCATGTTGGATTAAGGGGTAAGTAATTAGAATTTAATTCTATAAAATTTGGAACTGAATGTATGTAAATAATTTTGTAAGAATAAGTTAATAAACAATTTATTTGCGCATACCCGATTTAATTAACAGAAAGGACAAGAACTTGATTTGCCTAGGTATGTATATATTGGTAAATTATAACTAAATAGAAAGTTTGGTAGTAAATAGGATATAAGATGACAAAGGCAACTTGTAAATTAATAAATGAATTCTTAATAATAAGTAGTAATTAATGCATAAATATATTTGGCATTTGGGATAATTACAAAATTTTACCCATTCATCTAATTTATTTAATTGAATCTAAATCTATGGCAACAATTTTGTTATTAATGGTTGTAAGTGATTTTGAATGTAAAAGGGTAACAATTATTTAGGTTAACCATTCATTAAGTATATTAAGTTAAGAATGGAAATAGATTGAAATAAATCTAAATTTATTTATTTTGTTTTGTTAATATGTTTTAGTAATAAAAGGGAATTTATAAGAAATGAAGCCTGCACTAATGAAGTGTATTATAATTCAAATTTTATTTATACCCATAAAATGTCTATGTACTGAATAGAAAGATTTTAAATCAATAAACAAATTTATGGAGGTTCCAATTTATAATTTATAACATTTAATGTAGACTCAATTACAATTAATTGATTTAAAGGTTGCAGTTAGCGTAGATTTTTGTTTGTATTTGTAGAGGGTTAATTTTATAAGACAAAATTTATGCTAATTCTATTTATAACAGGACCATGGGTTGTTTTAAAGTATAGGAAGCAGGATTTATAAACTTAATTAGAGTATCAAATTCAACCATTGCATTTATTGCATAATAAAAAGGAATTTAACGGTTAAATTTTTCGTTATTGAAATTTAAATGGACTTTGAGGATAATGATGTGAAATCATGAACCAATGTTAGTGGTATCCTTATTTTGGATAAAAGGTGAGAATATAAAAGTTGAAAATCTAATAAATGGGTTTTGAGAATTAAATTTATAATTGCTAAATGTAAGGAAGTAGGGAATTAACACTGAAATTTATAGACGTATCAACTTTTAATTCACATCTAAACGTGTTAAATCATTTAAATTGTTTATGAAATATATAAGCGATAAAATTTGGCCAATTTTTGAATTTAGATATAAAATTGGATTTCAATAATTTATTTTAATTTATTTAATGAATATAAAAATAGCCATTTTGGCCATGGACTCAGATTTCGACAAAACCAGTTTCATCGGATCCGTATCGGTGAATTATTGTAGGGTTTCAAGTTTCGTATCGATCGGACTTGTCGTTTGATCGTACGAACGCGAAATGCCTTGAAATCAATTTGAAATCAATTTGAAAATTTTGTTTTCAGCATAACTTTTTCATACGATCGAATTTGGATGTGAAACTTTTTCCATCGCGTTCAGAATATTTTAAAATACCTATTTGGATATATGAGTTTAACAAATTTCGTTCTGGGGTCAGAACGGGCTTTTTGGGCCAACTACCGTTTAGCACGTTCGTAATACGTGCCCACCTAGCCTACTACAATTTGTCTATAAATATGCTGTGATAAACCCTAGCCTCCATTCTATTCCCTTTTGTTGTACATTCATTTCTTCATCCCTCTCTCTTCATCAATGGATGCATTTCAGATCCAATTTCAAATACAAATCAAAGCTAAAATTTCAAACACCTCAGAAAATTCTCAAAAAAATATATGTCATAGTTCTCGATGTACGTTATCTGCTGGCGTGATTCATTTTTCGATTCGAGTTGTGGTTTGACCAGAAATTGGACGTTTAGTTTCGGCCGTCCATGGAGCGTTGATGAACTTCGACGGATCCTTGATTTGAGGGTAGCATATTGTAGAGGGGGGTGAGTGTTGTTCATCGACATGTCGAATTTTAGGTTTCAACGGCTAGATCGATGGTGATAATTCGATTTGGGCAAGTCTCAAGTGGCGGCGGCTGTGTTAATAACGCGAGTCGAGCGATGATGCTTATCGCGAGGCAAAAGGGGAGTTTCTTCTGGCATGGGCGCGACCTCGGTTGGGATGATGGGTGACGAACGTGGGCGGCTGCCGAGGTTAGGGTTTCGTTCTGGCGTGTGGGTTTAGGTTTGATGACGCGTGCTATTCGCATGAGAACGGTGCAGGAGGAGGGTGACGTGTCGAAGGGCCTACGTGGCTTAGTTTATATGGTAGATGTGGGTTTCTTTTATTTCATTTGTTTTCAAATTTCAAACATTTAAATTCAAATAACTTTCGCATACATTATCCGTATGACACGAGATTTTTTTTGTTAGGATCGTAATAAAATTCCAGATCTTTTGACGCTAGTTTGGACAGGTTTGGAGACCATCGAAATTTTGGGTTTAAATCGGATTTAGATTCGATTTAAATTCAAAAGGTGAGTGTTTTAACCCACTCGCAACTTCTAAAAGTTTTTATGTTTGTTAAATTTATTTTAGATATGAGTAGAAATTTATTTATAACTGTTTGGCATGTTTTGTTCATCATATTTGCTAAATTACGTTATTTAATTTAACTGTTAATTTATTTTATTTATTGCATATTAATTGACAGTTAGAATTTATTTATTTGCATAGGAACTGCTAGTAAACAGTTATAAAATTTATTACTAAATATAAACTGTTAGTTTAATAGTTGATTAAATTTATTTTTGAATATAACTGCTAGTTATTACCTGATATATATTATCAGATATATATTGATATTGAATTATTATTGGATGATGATTGTGATTTGGATGATGGATGATGTTGATGAATGGATGTTTTATTTTATATCATTAAACTGCAAGTTATCATGCATTTTTCATTTCATTCGGGATTGTGATTTGAAATGATATACAACCGCAAATTTTATTTTTAAATTGCGGATTGAAATGATAAATATCTGTATCACTTGACCATAGGATAGAAAATTTTATACAGGCACCGTGGTCTATATATAAATTATTTTAAAGTGATTTCTATGGTTTGGATGGGATACGATTTATAAAAAAAATTAATTTTGATATTTTATAAATGTTATTCTTCTATATATATACATATGAAGTTAAAAAATTTGAATTTAAGCTGTGTATAAATCTATTAATAAAAATGGGAAAATTGAGAAATGGAATTTGATAATTCATATTATATGTTTAAGTTTGGAAAATTTTAAGGTATGATATTTATAACTGGATTTTTCCAAGATAAATTTAAAATGAATATTCTAGTATAATTTAATTGAAGAAAATATTTAATTGCTAGAAATTGGAGTTTCATTTATGGATTTTTATGTAAATATTCAAGACTAAATAATAGAACATTTAATTTGGTTGAAGGAATAAATTCCAACTTTAGTTTTGAAATATTAATACTCCAAATGGATATATATATATATATAGAAATTGAAGTGGTTTTGGAACTTGAAAGTGATATTTAAATTTTGGTTTAGACTTTAAATAAAGAAATATATTTGTAAAGCCATGGAAATTATTTTCTTTACAATGTAACCTTAAAGTCAAACCATTTATTTTATATACCGTTGAATATCCAAACCATTCAAGTTTTAGAAGTTATGGTTTTAAAATATATGAATTTCGAAATATTATGCTTTGAAAGTATAAGTCAAATATTTGGTTTCCAGATATTTTAAATTTTAAAGCAGTATGATTTTGGAAAAGAAATATATTTGGATAAAATGATATCATATTGTTTTGGGTTTTAAGATGATATCGTATTCATAGTTTTGAAATGGAATTTTTATTCTGCTTTTAAAGTATAAACTATTTTAAATGACCGCGGTGTTATAATAACGATGGGTTGGCAAAGAGACCGGGATCGAATATGGACATACTCTCTGTCGATACCGAAAACCACTTTGACTAACCGTGTACGCGGTGGAGATTCCAGAATGAAGTAGGTGGTGGCGACGTTTCCTGTAAGGTAAATACGTGGACCCGACTCCCGTGAGTTGGCATAAGGTGGCTAAAATAGGAGTGATTCTCGGGCCAATGAGGTCATACCTCTGATCGGACGCTCCTCTTCGATATTATACTTTGACTTTGGATTGATTCAGTGGCCACTTCTATTTTTGATTTTGGGGGAGTTTGTTCGAGGTGGGCGGTAACTGCAGCTACGCGTTTCCACCAGCCCGGATAGCAATTGGTATATCTACCCTGGCATTGCCTAGTTGTGCCGTGTCACCTACCATACCGAGACTTTACTACGAGTTTTGTTTTGTACCATACCTATGGAGTGCCCTCTGACGACGCCCAGTACGGGGAAGATTACGGTACTGTATAGACTATGGGAATATATTCTGTGTTAAGGGCTATATGGGTAACCCCTTAACGCTATTAAAAAGTAAGTTTATTTTACAATTAGACACTATTATAATAGCGCAATATACTACATAGTAAATAGTTTAACGGATCCTTAGGAGATGTAAATCCCGAGCATCTCTTGAGTTACTGCACTCATATTTACTCCTGTTTATTTAACTCACATAAGATCTTTTAGTTCTGACTCGAGTGTTTTGTCTTTTCAATTCACTCGGGTCAGTCCGAGAGTTTCAGGATTTGAGGATTTAGCTCTGGAGGACGAAGACGAAGATTGTATTACTAGTATCTACTATATTATTTCACTACACCATTTAATTCCGCTGCATTGATAGTATTGGTATGGGTAACTCTGATATTCATTGTACAAGTAAAATAAAATATTTTGTAAAACAGTTTCATGAACTGTATATTTGATTATTATATTTTATCCTTCCGCTGTGAGATTCTGTTTTGTTTTATTTCTTCTCTGTTTTTCTTATTTACCCCATAACAACCCGTGCTTCCGTAATTTTTGAATCGTCATGTGTGTCGGTTTAAAGTGTGCGGAAAGGCGGGATGTTACACCCATCGCCCCCACCGAGCCCTATTCATCTTCCTGAAATTTTTGCCACACCCTCTGACTACTACACTACCTCCACCCAGAATCCCAAACACTCCAATCAACTCGATCACCAGAGTTAGATTAAAACCCAATTTCTGTTCAAACAAGAACTGTGGCCTTAATCCCAAACTAAACACTATGATTTTAGTTTTAAAAATCGACTTTTAGTTTAAAATTCGATTTATATACCTGAATCTATACATCTTGAAGATAGAAATTTACCCTATTTTAAAATTGTACTGAAGTTTATTCATTTCCAGAGACAATATAAATTATTTTGACTTAAACATATTTTTTTTAGACGTACAACCATGATTCAACAGCCAATTTTATTCAATACCTTAGGTCTTTACAAGATTGGATCAAGAGATAGAGATTTTGATTTGAAAATCTAAGCCTGGAACTAGAAACAGAGGGAACACAGTCACACAACAATGCACACCAACATTCATATACATGCACACAGAGATTTAAATATTTTCACACACATACTTGTTTTAGAGATGAATCATGCAACATAAACATATACTTAAATCTTTAAAATTTGTGACGTTACTCACAAGCATACTACTCATCATGCAATCAAATAACATACTTAGAGCATACTAATTTAAGGAACAAATTTATACTTAATTTTTTTTTTAAATGTTACTCACCTGGAAATAGCATGAAACAGAGCAAAATTTGAAAATCTTTTGTTTTGATTTTAAAACCAGAGTGCCTTGCTTTTAAAGACTTCAACTTGGATGCTTTTACTTCCTGATTATAAACTGAGTTGCACATTGTTTTTGAAGTTGAGTTGCAGGCTAGATGCATTTAAATCTTTAATTTGAAAATCTTGTAGTTGCATGTTGTGATGGCTTTGAATGTTTTGATTAAAACTCTGGTTGAAGGAAGTGAACTACAGGTAGGATTTTGGACACATGAAAAAATGCATATTTGAACAGATTTAAAAATGCAGGCTACATAATTGAAGAGGTGCTACAGGGATTTGCAATTTGCAGGCTTTTGATTTTTGAGGATGATTCAAAGATTTGTTTTGGGTGTTTATAGGCTTTGATTTGCATGTAGGCTTGAACAGATTGAAGAAGAAAGAAATGCAGGCTGGTTTATGAACATGTAGAATGGTTACAGACTTTTAATATTTTTTCTTAGATTTGATTTGTTTCAGCTGAGAATTTTCTTGACTTAGAAAAAATGAACATTAGAAAAATCAAATGAGGGTGAAGAAACATGTTTTATATGAATTTAATTGATTTTTTTAAATTTAAAAGAAAAATAAAAATAAAAGACACTTGTTACACTAGCTATTTAATTCAGTTACACTTGTCATTCCACCCCTTAGTTTTATAACATGTGTCTTAAGTATTTAGTTTATTTATCTTTAATTTAAAGGTAATTGAAATCCTCTTTATTTATTAAATACATATAAAGTAGTTTCATAAATAAATGGATATGTATCTCTTTTTAATGAAAATGAAACAAAAAAAATATATAAAAATGAAAGCTTATTTACGAGATTCATATATGTTTATTAATTTGAATTTCAAAATTAAATTCAATTTCAAATGCTCTTTATACATTTAAAAATTCAATTTTAAAACTAATTTATATTAACATATTTAAATTTAAAAATAACAATATTGTCTTTTAAAACATATCTATATTTATACATTTATTATTATTTGAAAAAACATATTTATCAAATTTAAATAATTTATAAAAGAAATCGTAAATTATTTATCTTATTTAACTTAATAAATTACATTAATGTTTTTAATATACAAATGGTATTTTAAATTTACTTATATAATTCAAATTATCAAAATGAATATTAGAATTCAAAGACAATATTTTATTTGTTTATTTAACTTCAATTCAAAACTTATCTATTCACATTATATATATATATATATATATATATATATATATATACATACATTAAAAATAGGAAAACGTTCTATTAGCTTTTAAAAGATAAAATTCATCAATTAAACATCTATTTAATTGTATAATTAAATCAAAAAAATTTATTAACGAAATTTTATCAAATCAATTTTATTTTAAATACAGATTATTAAATTGATATTGCTAAAATTTTCGGGATATCACATTCCTCCCCCTTAAAATAATTTCGTCCCCGAAATTTAAAAGAAAAAGTAATTTAATAACCCATTTAAAATTTAATTTTAAATCAAAAGCATACATCAATCATATGCTAACAACCACAGCAACCAATTTATCTAATCAAACAAATTTAATTATCCAGATAAGATTTTGGATAAAAATTTCTTGAGTTTCCCCAAGCGTGTGTGTGTATATATATATATATACCGGGATACTCGCTCTACAAAATCTAAACAATCAAAGCTACGGAGCTACAGAGCTTCTACTCATCTAGCTCTACAACTCTAAACAGGATATTAGACTACAAACGAGTCTGACTCAACAACCAAACCTTCCTGAACAGCTGGTTCTACTTCCAGAGATAACTCATACACGTACTCCCTCAGAGATATGTGATCTCACTTAATCCCAGTTATCCAAACTGGCAATTCAATTCTTGAAAACCAAACACCAATCCAACCAAAACACAGAAGAGATCCATAACATCTCGAAGCTAGCTTCTAAGACTTACCCAAAACTTATAGCTCCCTGGATCGGAGAAAAACTTAACCAAATCAAATCTCTGACTCTGGAATCCAAATTCCTTCGTCTCTTACCCACAAAACTCTTATGATGATCCTGGGCTGCCCATATCCAATCTGATCAGCTTAACCTTTGCTGATGCCTCTAGAAACAAACAGAACCAAAAATAATCCAACACAACGATTTCCTCAAGATCAACCCAAAACCAAATTCACAACTCTACTCTTTAAATCTCAAAGAACAAACTCACTTCTTCTATTCGGAAAAGACAACACAGAAACATTCCCAAACTGCTTCTGCTGCTCAACTCTGATCTGGAGAAGAAGAAAAATGCTGATGATGATCATGAGCACAATCTAGACAACATATCCTAGAATATGGTTCAACGGGTCCATAAAGGAAAACTCAGAAGTTCCACCCATCTTGAGCTGCCTCACTAAATCCTATCTCAATAAATCATCCTTCTACTAGCTGATCCACCAGCTCTACTCCTGGAATTCGGATGATAAGAAAACTCAATCTCCTGATATAGACAAACCTCTGGCTTTTCAGAAGACATCCAGAAAAGTCTCTGATAACACAAGAGATCACTCAATCAATCGCAAGTCACTTTTGCGATCAATCCAGATCAATTTCCAAAGAAAACTGTTCTCTCTTTAACAAACAGAATAGCTTACACTCAACTAGCCAATCCACCGAAGAAACGGGTCCATTCTGCTGCTTCTGAATTCCACCTTCAGAAAAACTGCTAACCAGAAGACTTCCTGCTGGCACACAGAACACTCGGGGCTGAACTGCTGACACCAAAGTCAAAGAGTTCTTAATCCAAAGCTCTTCGAGATACCCGGACCTCAAAGCCAACCACCACATTCTGCTGAACTCAGCCAGAACACCGAAGCAGACTCACTTCCCAAACTTGTTCCAAAGAAAACATCTTCAGAGACATCCATATTCACTGCATCTCAATCACGCAGCTACTACTTCCAGAGGTATCAAAATACCATCACGTACTTCTGCCAAAACGACAGATCCAAACTCAACTTATCCAACTTCAAAGATAGACTCCGAACCTTAACAGGTTTCCTTCAGAGATCGATGAAATCTCTACACTCTGCACAACTCACTGGAGACGGTATTAGGTCTACAGTCTCGACACATACACTTCCAACCTCAAACATTAATCTCCAACCAATGGTAGTAAACATGTTACACACACCACTACCTTATCTACCTTTATAACCTATATTGGAAAACCAGAATGGGTAACCCAACAGATAGGTGGAAATAATAAATAAATAAATAAATATATATATCAAAACTACAAATACGCTCTCTCAAGAAAGACACCACTACAGAGCTTAGGTATTCGCTCAACCTAGTGCTTTGATACCACTTATGACGACCCGCCATCCGTCTCCACAGAATGACGCATCATTAATAAGAAAGAAAGGGATAGAAAGAGAAAGAAAGAGAAAGAAAGAGAAGAAAGAAAAAACAACACATCAGAATCTCAACAGCGGAACAAATAAATTATATTAATAATCAAAAGTATTACATAGATATATAACAACTATCATAGTTACACAGTTAATACAACACATATTAGACAGTTATAAACACTTGTCTAGTTATTACAACACAGTACAAAACAACTCAAACAAACGACTCAGAGATACCAACACGGCGGAAAACTAGATAACTACAACGCAGAAGCCTCCTGCTCCATTTGCTCCTCCATAATTTTTCAAAGCTAACCTGAATCCCTTGGCTACTCGTAAAAATTTGAGTACCCGAGAGTTTATGAAAAGCAAAAATAAACTCCGGGTCAGACATGGGTCTGGTGTGAGTAACAGGTTAAAGTTACTTAACTTTCATAAACCTTTTTTAAAAAGAAATGTATCACGTACGACTTCCCATACATAAACATGGAAAAGTTTTTACCTTACGCTAACCAAAACATTTGATAGGAAATCCAGTGATATTATAATAGTGTCTAGGGTTTTCAAATAAAATACAGAAATAGGTGGAATGCTTACATCTCACGTTCCAACATTGTTGGGCACAACTAATACGTATGGCACTTATTGGATTTTGGATTCCATACAATGGCAGGGCTACTGGGGTACCGTCCGTCACAGTACGTGGCTTAGATCACCGTACCGAGGACCACTCCCGATCCTCTGCAACACAAGGCCGGAACCATTCCTTACTGAATAGTTCCGAACAAGACAACCCCGGCAGTTGTCGCGAATCAACCGCCCACACAGCCGAATAGAAAGGGACTTCTAGACAGGGGTAAATCTCGCTCTCCAGTGGGAGCTACCCACGAAGCCTTGCTGCACCTCCCCTGTTTTAGCCATTCCCGGTTGATGAGGCTTGAGGCTACGATTACCTTTAAAGAACATATCTCTTAGAATGCTCATCGTCCACCTGATGATGTTCTGAAAGCATTCAATCCATACAAGTTCGTTCCGGGTTCGAACGAAACCGAAGGCATTATCTCGTTACACTCATTTTGGAATCACCCTCAGAGTTAATGACTATAACCTTTGCACTCTGAATCACCATCTCGAACCTATTAGTACTATTCCGTCAACTCATTACGAAATCACCCACAGAGTTATACTAACGTACGTTCTTACACCTCGAGTCTTCACATGCTCCACTTAGATTCACAACCTAACGTTAATTGGAATCGATGTGGTTTTCGGATATCCAAATATGGAAACCCGATCCCGATCTCATCGAAATCCAAAGCGTGTCTTTTCGGTCCAAGTTGTTTTAAGTTTAAAACAATTCAATCTAATTATCTATATACACACAGATAGATAATTCACATCATCATTATAGATAATCATCATTATTATCATAAACAGGTAATCATCACAAATTGATAATCTATATTATTATCACCAATGGATAACTTATATTATCATCACAATGCAACCAATGCATCCATATAACACAACACTATTTATCTCATGTCTCAGATTCAAACCATTCAGGGTAAACCATATCATCCATTCATAAGCAAGGATATATAATCACACCATCTATAATTAATTTAAAATGAATTAAATTAATTACTTCTATTTCTAATTAATTTAAGGTGAATTAAATTAATTACTTATCTTTAATTGATTTAAAATGAATTATAATAATTACTTCCACATTTTAAATCTTGCTTACTTAACCCTTAATTGATCACAAATCAATCAATCAGTTATCCTCAAATTAATTACCTTAATTAATCACCCTTGATTAATGATCCTTTAATTACATTCAAGTAATTATCCTTTAATTAATTTCATAGATTAATTATTCTTAACGAAATACAGTAATTAACCTTTAATTACTTCATTAATTATCTAATTATAATTAATTACATTAATCCTTAATTAATTAATTATATTAATTAATTACTTCATTAATCACTTATCATTGATTAATTAATCTCAATTAATTAATCCTCAATTTCATCATTAATTATATTAATTAATGATCCTAAATTACATTTTTATTAATTACTATATTAAGTAAATAACCTTAATTAAACCAAAATTATTAATCACTTTTGATTAATCACATTCAGTAATTAACTACCCTTAATTACTTTCTTAATTACTCCTAAATTAATTACATTTAATAATTAATTATATTTATTAATCAATCTTGATTAATTTTATTAGTAATTAATTACCCTTAATTAAATATATTACTTAATTATTTTCAAAAGACTTAATCAATCAATGCTTAAATTAATTACACCAAATAAATAATTAATAATTACTTCACAAAGGAATTACCTTTAATTACACAAAGTAATTAATTCAAAAACTCTTCCATACTTCAATAATTACCTCCAGTAATTTACTTATCTTAATTACTTCTCTAAGTAATTATACTTTATTGATTACTTATCAACTCATCCAATGATTATTCTAAATTATTTAAACTTAATTAATTAATTTTAACTAGTCTAATTAATTAATTAATTACAATGAGTAATATCTTTAATTATTTCCATAAAGTAATCATACTTAACCAAATACCATAATTGATTATCTAAATTAATTAATTCAATTAATTATCAAAATTAATTACATTAATTAATTAATAAGTAATCCCAAGTTAATGACCTTCATTAACGTATTAACAAATTCTTAATTACCTTTCTTAAGTAATTGACTTAAATTAATTAATATTAATTACAAATTTAATTAATCTTAATTACTTAACTAATACTTAATTAATTTATTCCAATTCTTAATTAAAGAACTTATTATCTTATTTAAATTACCTTATTAATTTAATGACTCAAAAATCATTAAATTCTTTGAGTTGCTTAAAAATAAAACATCTCTTATTATTGACTACATTATCATTAACAAAGTAGTTTAAAACAACTTAACTTAAAATTTGGTTTCAAAGTACATTTTAAATTTTAAATTTAAAATGAAATCATACTTAACTTTAACAAAGTTTTAAAACGTTTTAAAACCTTTTTAAAACTTATACTAAATAATTTCTTATATTATAAAGAAGTTTAAAGGAAATTTAAACCCGTATTTATTTAAGATACAAATCATATTTAAATTATGATTCAATATCAAAAGCTGTTTTAAACATTTAAAATATTTAAAACTTCCTTTATTTTCGACATGATTCAAATTTGAATCTTGTTTCTAGATTTAAACTTATGTTTAAATCTTCTACTCCAATTTTAAAACCTTATCTTTAAATTCAATTTAATTAAACACCTTTAAAGTTGTTAAACATTTTACTTTAAAAAGTTTTAATTAAATTTAAAAACTGGAATTCAAATCTCAGTTTGAAATTCATACTTTAAATTTAGATTTAAATTCTGGTTTAAAAATCTTTCTTCAGATTTTAAAACCAATTAGAAATAGGAAAATAACAGGTTTATCTGGAAACCTGAAACCAAATAAAATACCCGAGACTCCCCTTAATCTACTTCGGGTAAAACCATGAACTACTTCGAGTAACAACTTGAATTACTCGAGTATTGACCCGAGTGCAAATCTACTGCAAAATCCAACATCACCTGACACATTCCTCTGTACCGTGCATATGCACGATGGTCTTGGCCACCTCCGGCCACCACCCAGTCAATGATCATGTCGACGTTTATTCCTGAATCACATCGCAACCGTCAAATTCCCTCAATGCACTCGAAATCAAATTCGAGTTCCCCCAAACCAACTTGGCAGCAACATTATGGAATAACCCCCCAACCTGGAAACTGCTCGTTTCCTCAACTCCGACCACCGTGTCGACTGCTACTCCGATCACATCTAAATCAATACTCCAGCTACGAATACCCTGAATCCCAACACACTCGATCCACTGGAATGGGCGATATGATCAAAATTGCCAGACCAAACAAAACTAGGTTTACAGACTTCGTCAACCTCCCATCGCCTCCACCGAGCCCTATTCATCTTCCTGACATTTTGCCACACCCTCTGACCACTACACTACCTCCACCAAGAACCCCAAACACTCCAATCAACTCGATAACCAGAGTTAGATTAAAACCCAATTTCTGTTCAAACAAGAACTGTGGCCTTAATCCCAAACTAAACACTATAATTTTAGTTTTAAAAATCGAATTTTAGTTTAAGAATTCGATTTATATACCTGAATCTATACATCTTGAAGATAGAAATTTACCCTATTTTAAAATTGTACTGAAGTTTATTCATTTCCAGAGACAATATAAATTATTTTGACTTAAACATATTGTTTTTTTAGACTTACAACCATGATTCAGCAGCCAATTTTATTCAATATTTTAGGTCCTTACAAGATTGGATCAAGAGCTAGAGATTTTGATTTGAAAATCTAAGCCTGGAACCAGAAACAGAGGGAACACAGTCACACAACAATGCACACCAACATTCATATACATGCACACAGAGATTTAAATATTTTCACAAACATACTTGTTTTAGAGATGAATCATGCAACATAAACATATACTTAAATCTTTAAAATTTGTGATGTTACTCACAAGCATACTACTCAACATGCAATCAGATAACATACTTAGAGCATACTAATTTAAGCAACAAATTTATACTTAATTTCTTTTTTTTTTAAATGTTACTCGCTTGGAAATAGCATGAAACAGAGCAAATTTTGAAAAGCTTTTGTTTTGATTTTAAAACCAGAGTGCCTTGCTTTTAAAGACTTCAACTTGGATGCTTTTACTTCCTGATTATAAACTGAGTTGCACATTGTTTTTGAAGTTGAGTTGTAGGCTAGATGCATTTAAATCTTTAATTTGAAAATCTTGTAGTTGCATGCTGTGATGGCTTTGAATGTTTTGATTAAAACTCTGGTTAAAGGAAGTGAACTACAGGTAGGCTTTTGGACAGATGGAAGAAATGCATATTTGAACATATTTAAAAATGCAGGCTACAGAATTGAAGAGGTGCTATAGGGATTTGCAATTTGCAGGCTTTTTATTTTTGAGGATGATTCACAGATTTGTTTTGGGTGTTTATAGGCTTTGATTTGCATGTAGGCTTGAACAGATTAAAAAAGAAAGAAATGCAGGCTGGTTTATGAACATGTAGAATGGTTACGGACTTTTAATTTTCTTTCTTAGATTTGATTTGTTTCAGTTGAGAATTTTCTTGACTTAGAAAAAATGAACATTAGAAAAATCAAATGAGGGTGAAGAAACATGTTTTATATGAATTTAATTGATTTTTTTAAAATTTAAAAGAAAAATAAAAATAAAAGACACTTGTTACACTAGTTATTTAATTCAATTACACTTGTCGTTCCACCCCTTAGTTTTATAACATGTGTCTTAAGTATTTAGTTTATTTATCTTTAATTTAAAGGTAATTGAAATCCTCTTTATTTATTAAATACATATAAAGTAGTTTCATAAATAAATGGATATGTATCTCTTTTTAATGAAAATGAAATAAAACAATTTACATAAAAATGAAAGCTTATTTACGAGATTCATATATGTTTATTAATTTGAATTTCAAAATTAAATTCAATATCGAATGCTCTTTATACATTTAAAAATTCAATTTTAAAACTAATTTATATTAACATATTTAAATTTAAAAATAACAATATTGTCTTTTAAAACATATCTATATTTATACATTTATTATTATTTGAAAAAACATATTTATCAAATTTAAATAATTTATAAAAGAAATCATAAATTACTTATCTTATTTAACTTAATAAATTACATTAATGTTTTTAATATATAAATGGTATTTTAAATTTACTTATATAATTCAAATTATCAAAATGAATATTTGAATTTAAAAACAAGATTTTATTTGTTTATTTAACTTCAAATCAAAACTTATCTATTCACAATATATATATATATATATATATATATATATATATAAATACATTATAAATAGGAAAACATTCTATTAGATTTTAAAAGATAAAATTCATCAATTAAACATCTATTTAATTGAATTATTAAATCAAGTTAATTTTTTATTAAAAAAATTTTATCAAATCAATTTAATTTTAAATACAGTTTATTTGATATTGCTAAAATTTTCGGGATATCACATAGCTGTTTTAAGCTTGAGCTTCAATTTTAACTATGAAATTAGCAATTTAATTATCAAATTTAATTATAGAAATTTGGGTAAAATTGTAAATCTTCAATTTTAAGCCTGTAAAAAAATAATTTAATGGCTTAAAAAATTTATATTGATAATACCGAGGTTAATAGAAGCTTCAAAATTTAATTTGAAACTGTTTTGTTCGGTATGGAATTTTATTGTTTAAATCGATATTTAAAAATAGCTTTCCAACGAACATTCTCGGATTTCGACGAAACTAGTTCCATTGGATCCGTAATATTGTATTATTATCGGCCGTAGCATTCGGAGGTGTCATGTGGCCGTACGATAAGCTAACGCGTAGAAATTTATATCGAAATTTAATTATATAACTGGTTCGAAAAGTTATCTTCTCCATACGATCAAATTTGGACTCGGAACCTTCTCCATTGCATTCGGAATAGGCGTATAACATTATAAACACCTGGCGACACGCCTCGATTGAAGATCGAGATTTTTGAAGTTGCGAAATTGATACGATTTGAATTTAAAAATTAAATATAATGCATATGTTACTTTAATATAATTTTCTAAGACTAATTACATGTGTCATTATCTCAAACACTTGGCAAATTGAATGGGACACGCGTTCATTTGAATTAAAAATATTGAGGTAAAAATAAATCTCGTTTAAAAGAAATAATGATAATAAAAAAACACGGAACCAAAATAGAAATCAATTCCTCTTTCGAAGCAAATTAATGGCAGAACCTAATTAACGAAATCAAAATCCATAGCCGCCTTCGTTCATCTCTCAAGGTCGAGTTCGCGAGTTCGTAGCATGAGGCAGCGAGTGAATCGATCGAGGAGTTGGGTGGTAGCGCATCGCGACTCAATGTCGCAAGGGCAGGGCAGATCTCGCGAATCGGCGGCGCTCACTGGAAGGGGAAGCCACAGCATTAACCCAAGTTGCGACGAAGCTTGGGTTGTCGCGAGGTGTGCGGCAGCGTATGTGGCATCGAGGCGATGAGAGGACTCGGTTTCGATTTTTGAAAAGCATGGGCGAAGCCGCGATGGGATATAGTAGGGTGGTTGCGTCAATTGGGGGCTCGATTCGATGTTTATAGGTATACTTTCTATTTTATTTAATTGTAATATGATAATTTTTGTTACAACAGTAAGTTAGTACAGGTAAAACTGTTGTTTAAACCAAGTTTAATTTAAGTTTAAAATTTTGATTTAATTTAAGATGATAACTATAAATATATATATGCAGTTTTTAATTTATAAAAACATAACAGCAAAGATGATTTAGTTCTGATTTAAGTATTTAAAGGTGATTAAATTTAAATTGAATTTTGATAAATTGATATTTAGTTTGATTTTGAAATATATATGTGTTATAAACAGTTTGTTAATTAAATCAACGGTTAATTAAATTATCAAATAAAAAAAATTTGGTTATTCGTTTATTCGAATATTAATAAATTGTACAATTATTTATACAAGGTCAAAAGACGTGAAAAGGAGTCAAGGTGGATTGGGAATGGATTGCAAAATAAAAGCTAAGGTGAGGTCTTCTCACTCCAAAATTTTAATTAAAATTCCAGTTATTGATTGGTTATGAAATTGGGATATTTAATTTAAAATTGCTTGATTGTGCTGATTGTTTTCTTGGATAATAATTTATTATCTATTTGAAATAGACCCTATTGCGCCGCATAATGGCGGAAAATATTTTATAAGTCCCATAAACCGCGATATTCCACCTCGAAGTGGAATGGGTATTTAATTGTGTGCTAACGTCTATGGATGCAGGGAAACAGGTTGGAGAGATCCAACTGGATTCCTCAAATGTTTAATTTGTGCTTATGTTGTGTGTTGATTATTTTTAATTCGTGTAAATGTTTATGATTGAAACCGTAAAGGCTGTAATGCAGCCGAATAATATTTTTGGTATCATAGGATACCAGAAATAGATGGTTAATTGATTTGAAATTTGGATAGAAAATTTATAATAAATTCATTCAAAGGAATCGGGTGAATTTTAAAAGAAGGAAATTTAAACAGATAAAGTTTTATCTTCGAAAACTTATCGAATTAACTCCAAAAATATGGGAAAATATTTTTATAAAGGAATTTCGAGTAAGGTTGTTAAATAGTTGAAGAATTTATTTAAGATACGGATTTTAAATAATTAAAGGAGATAAAGAAATTTATTTCAAAAGGAAATAAATTTAGAAATTAAATTTGGAATTTAAATTAGTGTTGAAATTTATTTTAGAAATCGATTCATGAATTAATTTGGAATTAGAATAAATCTTAGGAACCAATTAGGAAATTTGGTCTGGTGTGTTGGAAATTTTTTTGGAAAAATCAATCTGAAATTGATTTGATTTGATATTGGAAAATTAATTTGGAGAAATCAAATTGGAAGTTGATTTTGTATTTGAGATATACTGGAAATCAATTTGATATTCGATTAGGTGTGAAGATGATATTTGGGGATCGATTTAAATTCATATATCAGTTGATATTTGGAATGTAAATTTAAAACAAATCGAGAAGATTTACTAATTTATTTGAATGGACCAATTTATATTGGGAAAAGAATTCTTCCCTGGAAAGCTGAGTATATTTTTAAAATGGCCTTTGAATAAAATTTAAAAGTTTTTAGATTTGGTTTTAAAAATAATATTGTCGGAGAAATTAGTTTTGGAGATTGTTTTAAAGTAAAAATTTATTTAATTAATAATATACGGAGTATTGGAAAGATTAACTTTATTTTTGATTAGAAAATAGGTATTTAAATATTTATACTCTATCTACTAATCTTATTTTAAAATTAGTTTTTGGGCTTGAATTTTTATATGAGGTATTAGTATAATATTTTTCATAACTAATATTTAAGCAAATATTCTAAAATAGTTTATTTTAAATATTTCCAAGTATATTTTGAATGAGTATTTTTATATTATTTTAAAATATTTGAAATCGGCAGATTTTCAGTGGAAATGAATAAATGTTTGGAAACTGATTTGAAATTTATTCTCAAAGGATTGAAGTGTGAAATTTTATGTTGCAAAGATATTTTAAAAAAAATAATTGGAGGAAAATTATTTGAATCCAGAAATTGTTGTGAATAATGATTGATAGTTAAATAACCAACTATCAATATTAGCCTTTTAAAATGGCATTTGAATTTCGATGCGACCAAGAGTCGAATTCCAAATGGATATTCGAAACCCACATTAAACCTTTGTGATTGTGATGGATCTTTTGTTTAAAAGATCAAAGTGAAATTATTGTGATTTATTTGAATCTGAATGAACTATTTTAAAGTAGCGCTCGTTATTCGGATTAGCCGGGAGAGGACCTTGTGTCATAAAACCCATTCCGAATAACGATACGACGAAATGGGATTGTATTTGAAGACGGTGTTAAAGACCGGGTATTTTCGAAAGCGAAAGGATACCTGTCGAATGTCTCTGCACCAAGTTGCTCCGGTATAGAGATTTCATCACCCTTTGTGATAGGGATTCCGGACGTGATTAGTAAATATACGGATTGCAAGGGCTTCTTTTGAAGTGCCTTCGGTTTTGTTCGATCCCGGAACGGACTCGTATGGATGTGTGTCTGACGTTACACTTTGAGATGTAAGGCTTTCTATCAAATACATTTTTGTTGGTGGCGGAGAATTTATCCTCTTAGCTTAACACCCTTCTCTGAGACGTACGAGCTCAGAGGTTATGTAGTTGATGGTTACTAGTGATACATTCCCAATTTGGTAATGTGGCATACGAAGTGCTGCTGATCATTTATTGATCGAAACATGGATTTTGTGAAAAGCATAGCTTTATGGACGAGACTTCGTCGGACCTCACACCCCGGAATGGTCAAAACAGGAAGAATGCAGCAAGGATATAGGGGGTAGCGCCCCTTAGGGTAAGTACATTTCCTTCTGGATAGAAGTGGTATCATGGTATGGAGCCTAGATACTTAACCTATGTGAATGTCGCAAATATATATATTACTTTGTGATTGTTGTAATTGAGGATCCTCGGATAATGGTTGTTTACAACCGGGAGATGGCATACTCGTGTAGTAGTTGCCTATTTTTGCAGAGGTAACCCGGCCTTGTGTTGGCAGAGATCCGGTTAGGTTCTCGGTGCGTCTATCCAGAGGCATACCCATGTGGCAATGGGAAGTTCCTTGGCCTGACCATTTGTTGGAAATCTAAAGAAACAATACGAGCCCTTTACGATTGCAATTGTATAACCTGCCTCCTCAGGAGGTAGCTATAGCGGGCATAATATAATGGTACCTATGCTGGCTAGGATTAATATTATACTTTCGAAATGTTTTCTGCACTAATAATAATATAAAAAAGATTTTTTTTTTCATATTAAGCATGTTTGACTATCATAAGGAGAAATCTCCTCCAATTCTGCGTTTGCATTGTGTGTGTGGCGGGAGGCCTTATGGTAGTTTCATTTTCCAAAAAGCATTGCAGATTTCTTTTAAATTCCTTTATTTTCTTTTGGAAAAGAATAACTGTTTTTTTAAGATCTCACACCAGTCCCATGACTGACCTGGAGTTTATTGTTCCCTTTCTAAACTCTGGGTGCCCATAATTTTCCACACGGGCAGCCTAGAGTCAGGTTTCAGTTATCCGAGAGCGAAGTCAGAAAGGAGTAGCTGTAGAGATCAGGAGTTGAAGCTGGATGGCGAAGCGTATTACTAGTATATGTTATATTTCCTTCTGCTATTTGTTGTTGTACACTCTGATAATGTAATGTGATGTAATGTAATAACAGATATGATTCTTTGTTTTAAAGATTATTCATTGATATATTATATGTGGTTCCGCTGCAAAATGTGAGATTTTGTTGTTGTTTCTGTTCTTCTTCTATCTTCTTCTTCTTACACCCCTAACAGTTCGGTTTTTCGGCATTCAATTGCGCGGCATTTGATATAGTGGATGTATAAATGTCGACTTTTGGGCGTCGTAAAATCGGGTCGTTACAATGTGGAATGTAACGATCCGAAAATTTCGATCCAGAAACTTCCTGATAGTTAGAAAAAGAAGAAAGAGATAGAAGAAAGAAACAGAACACAACACAGAAACCTCACATTTGCGGTGGATCAAAATATAATATCACATAAATAATAGTTATACAGAGAGAAACTGTACTTGTCAAATTAAATTTTAATATATATCAGAGTTACAACGTATACATAAACACTGGACAAAACAATCATGTTCAGATACTACAATATCACAGCGGAAACTCTTCATACGCTCCTGCCATCCAGCTCGCCTCCTGAACTCCAGATCATCCTTACCTGAAAATCTGTAATACTCGGTCTGACCCGAGCATTACATCAAAGTAACACCCGGGTCAGGCTGGAAACCAGCATGAGTAAACTCATCTAACATGGAATACAAAGCATACAACTTATATAGAACCCGGGGTAACTTATATCAATTTCAACTTCACAAGTTGTTATGGACATCATCTATTTCACACGTCAATTTGTAAGTGCCAAATTTAGATTAAATGGTCCAATTTACTTAAATCATTCCATAACAGCATATAGATTCCACATATCAATCTATAAGGATTCGAAGTGGTTTCGGGTATTCACTATACCTGACTCCGGTCTCTTCGGATCTAATGTCATCTTAACTCACGTTAATCAAGTGAAATACAATTCAACTTTTAATTTCAAGATGTCACTTTTTATACAACAATTTATCATCGACAAATAATCACACAATCATTATTCAAGACAAACGTATCATACCACAAACATTTCATATCAGAAATATCCACCAAACATTCATAAGCAGGATTTGTAGCCACCCACTACTAATTAAATCAAATTAATTACTTTAATCATTATTAAATCTTACTTACTTAACAATAATTAATTACTAACCATTAATTAATCATTCCATAATTATCCTCCCTAATTATATTCAGTAATTAGCCTTTAATTAATTTACCACATTCATTAATCAACCTTGATTAATCACATTTAGTAATTAATTATTATCAATAATTAACTATTCTTAATTACTTCATTAATTACTCCTAAATTAATTACATTTAATAATTAATTATATTTATTACTCATCCTTGATTAATCTCATTAGTAATTAATTACTCTTAATTAATTACATTACTTAATTTTTTTCACATAACTTAATCAATCAATGCTTAAATCAATTACACTAAGTAATTAATTACTTTCACAAAGTAATTATCCTCATATTAATTACACAAATAATTAGTCTCAAAACTCTTCCATACTTCAATTAATTACCTCAAGTAATTTACTTATCTTAATTACTTCTCTAAGTAATTATTCCTCATTGATTACTTATCAACCCATCCAACGATTATTCTAAATTAATTGAACTTAATTAATTAATTTAAACTAATCTAATTAATAATTAATTACAATGGGTAATTAATACCTTTAATTACCTTCATAAAGTAATCATACATAACCAAATACCATAAATGATTATCTACATTAATTAATCCAATTAATTATCAAAATTAATTACGTTAATTAACTAATAGATAATCCCAAGTTAATGACCTTCATTAACTTATCATCAAATCCTTAATTACCTTTCTTAAGTAATTAACTTAAATTAATTAATATTAATTTCAAATTTAATTAATCTTAATTACTTAACTTAACCTTAATTAATTTATTTCAAACCCTTAATTAATTAATTAAATTGTCTTATTTAAATTACCTTACCAATTTAGTGAATCAAAATTCATTAAATTGTTTGATTTGTTTTAAAATGAAAACATTTCTTATTAATGATTAAATTATCATTAATAAAGCAATTTTAAACAATTTACTTTAAGTTGGTTTCAAAATTTATTTTAAATTTAAGATTTAAGTGAAGTCAAACTTAACTTAAACAAAGTTTAAAACATTTTAAAACCCTCTAAAAGTTATGCTAAAGATTTTATTATAAAAGAAGTTTAAAGGTATTTTAAACCCAAATTCATTTTAAAATACAAATCATATTTTAAATTACCTTGAACATTCAAAGTTGTTTCAAATCAATTTAAATTTAAAACCTTCCTTTATTTCTAAACTATGGTTCAAATTTGGCTTCGAGTACAGATTTAAATTTAAGTTAAATCTCTATTTTTGTTTCAAAACTCTACTTTTAAAATTAAACTATTTAAACCCCTTTTTTAGTTGTTTAAAACATTTTAATTTATAAAATTAAAATTAAAATTAAAAACTGGGATTCAATCTCAGTTTGAATCCATACTTTAAATTGAGGATTTAAATTATGTTTTAAACTTGTTTCAGATTTCAAAACTAGATTTGAATTGGAAATAAAAAGGTTTTCCAAAGAAACCTGTAAACATTTTTACCCGAGCCTCACTTCATTTACTCCGAGAAAACACCTTTAAAACTTCGAGAAAAAACTCAAATTACTCGAGTTTAACTCGAGTCAAAAACATAGCAACGCCAACCTCTTCACCTGACCCTCTTCCTTGCACCGTGCATATGCACGGTAGTTCTGATCACCTGCGTTCACTCGCATCACCACCCATAAGTCATCAACGACTCAGTCAAGCCTCACAATCCCTCAGATCGGCACAAACCACGACAAATCGAAATCGAGCTATGAGAGTGCCTGAAACCCAAATATGCTACGACCAGAAAAACCCTTTGCCGACGATGAAATGACCACTGGAATTCTCATTCTTCTGACCACAACTGTCCCACAACCCAACAACAATTTCCCCCATGCGCGATCGTCGCCAGACTTCCCACGGCTTCGCAAAAGCCTCGACAACTCTGGCTATCCAACACCTCCACTAAACCCTACTTCACCTCTGAAAGAACACCACGATCACCAGAAAAATTTTCCAATAATTTTCCAGGGTCCATCCACCTTCCAGCCTTTCTCGTCCAAAATTTCAACGATGACCATTCCATCGATCGCCAGAAACCACCCAATGTTCAAAAACTGAACAAACTCGAACTGCTCCTATATTCAAATACTAAAAATTACGAATTTACTCCTAATATTCATATTTTTAGGGAAGGTTTCATCTTATATGCTTGAAACATTGAATTGGTAAATTTGAATTTGAATTTTTCCTAAATTAGCTCTGTTACTTTGTTATTCCAGAGTAGTTTCCAATTCCATTTTAACTTAATCCAATTTTCAGCTTTAGTTAACAACAGTTTTTTTTGTTGATGTCTTAAATCAAACCTAAGTCTAAATCAAGAGATAATGAATTTAAATCAATATAGAGCTTAAAATAAAGGAACAAGAATGCCACAGAAACAAACATGCACACACATCCTATACACCTATATAGACAGATCATTCACTCATATAAAATCACACAAACCATATATATTTTCCAAATATAAACATGCACAGATTTCAGATCCTTTAACCCTTGAAAAAAAATGATGTTACTCACAGTGAAACTTTGATCGGGAATACAGAGTTTTGGAATCTGCAACTTTACTTAAAAAAACTGCAAATTTAAATTCATTATGATCTGCTTGCATTATCTGGTTGAATCTGAAAAAAAAATTCTTATGTTGAGTTTGTAAAGAAGGATTGCCTTGCTTAAGATTTGAACTCCTCTGGTTTCAGCCCTTACATGTTTTGATTACTGATTTTCTTTTGTTGAAATATTTTTTTTTAACTTAAAAATACATGCTTTCGTTTTTAAATAGTCATGCAAACATAGTTTCCAATTAAAACTTCGATAATCACTTTATTCCAATCAAAATTCAGGTGGGTTTTTAAATATTTACAGAGCAGTTTAACTCACCTCATTTCTGGAAACAGAGGGAAGAACTGTAGGTACTTCATTATCTGGATTGAAACAAAGGATTTTGATTTTGTTATGCCTCCAGATTTATACTTAAAAATAGGTTTTGGAAAAAATGCAAATTTGCATTTGATTTTATTGGTTTAGCTCTTGGATCTGAGTTGGATCTTTGTTTTTGAAGCTGATCTCTTCCAGATTTGGGACAGTTTGATTTGCATTGTTTGTTTAATTACAGATATGGTTTTTAGAGGAATTGTTTGTTCTTCATTTTTCTTTTCAGATTTTGTGTTTCTCTTAAGATTTCAACTTATCTTTTGAAAAAGGAAAGAAGAAAAAAAAATTGAAGGAAAGAGATTTGTAAACATATAGGCTGAAATGTTAAAAAAATAAAAATAAAAGAAAAACTAAATTACATTTTTGCCACTTGTTTTATATACTCACATTTGTCATATAAGTATGCATATCAATCTAACACATGTCTCTTTTAAGGTTAATTAGTTATTTAGTTAAAATTTAAATGTTAATGAAAGATTAATACAAGATCAAGCTTAATGAATTAGTTAATTAGTATATATACATATGTAACTACTTATTCAATTTTAAAAAAACAATCCTATTCCTAAAATAAAATCTATTTATATCTATATATAAAAAATCATTATTATTTGTTTTGAAAACATCAATTTTTGCCAATTTAATTAATTATACTAGAAAGTTTATCAAACCAATACTTATTCAGATATATACTTTCATTTCCAGAATTATTTATTTAACTTATAAATCAGTATTTCCATTAATTAATCTATAAATTACAGGTATTCAAAAATCCGGGTTATTACATTCCTCCCACCTTTGAGTCTTTTCGTCCTCGAAAAGGAACAAAGCCAGAATTTTATTAAATATTTTAAAACCAGTTAACATATTCTTTGATCAAAACACCTTTAATATCTATATAATATTACAAAACAGTTTTTATAAAAATACTTTTTATAGCTCGATGTCTCAATAAGTCCATCCTCGTTCTTACAGAAATTCGGTCATACGTTGATCAGGCGTAGGACTGAACATCTACAAGTACTTAGTAGACTCATCTTCAACGTCCAGTGAAAATACTTTTAGAAAATAATTTTATTGAAAATTCAGAAAACATTTTTTTTTGAAAATAGAGGATATATCTTTGGCGAGAATGCTCTGAAAATCATCACCCCCATCCATGGTCATAGTTACATTCCATGGTTACGTTGCCATCGCAGCGAAAGTCTATGTAACTACAGGCTCTCCGCGGCCTCTTGATTACGCCATGGAACCCACACAACAGATCACAGTTACATCCAGGGTTACGTTGCCGTCGCAGCAAAAGTCCATGTAACTGCAGGCTCTTAGCGGCCTCTGATTTTCACTATCGAAATGAAACTTCTCTGCTCCTACATAGGTCGCAGTCTACCGATATAAAATCAAACGCTGACTGTTGGCTCTCAGCGGCACACACGACTTTCGCTATGTTATACCATAGGTCGCAGTCTACCGATATAAAATCAAACGCAGACTGTTGGCTCTCAGCGACACACACGACTTCCGCTATGGTATACTCTACTCATAATCCCCAGGAACTAGTTTTGTCCGGAATCCTCATAGGATCAACTTTAGAACCCTCCCCCGGGGCTCAAGGCAGCACCACCCAGTGGTACTCCTGAGAAGTTCATTTCAAGGAAGCGCCTTTTTCCCCAGAGCCATCATCAAAACATTTTATACTATACACATATAGTATCTTCAAATCATACACCTAGTATGATCTCATACAAAGCTCCTTTACACAAAATCGATTATCCCAAAGTCGATAATTCTCAAACTAGGCTTTCCAAATTCAATATTGATTTTACCCAAAAATCAAAAGCCTTTCCAAATCCAAAGGTTCCCAAAACCTCTTCCAAAATCTTCGTAAGATCCTTTACATACATATATATATATAGACACACACACACACACACAGATATATAAAATTTTCAAAACTTTGGATCATTTCAAACTTGTATAAAACTCCTTTTATACTTCAAACACTTTCAAAATCCTTTCCTTTTGGCAATAGATTCATCAGGGGGAGTTTTATCTTATATAACAAAAACATTTAACTTTATTTATCCAAAATCAAATATCCAAATTTGATTACTCCTTTTAATATCAATTTCATTCAAATCTGTACGATGTACACATATCATTCGTACGCCATACCAATCTGATCGCTCACTCGATCACACAATTTCACTTCCGAACTAGTATCGTCCACCCGACTTCCTAGTGCGGACACAGATCTGGTTTCTTGATCAGAAACCGTCATTCTCCTTGCATGGCCTAACTATGATAGAGAATATCCAGAACCAATCAACAATCCATATCCAGGTTCGCCGTCGAAAATCGAGTGAAAAATTCCAACTCGGATCTACATACTATCTCGAAATTCTGTGCTCGAATCTGGATCAAATCATTATGCGAATAGAATAACATATGTACACCCTACGTATTTATCTTTATTGGTTATTAGCCAAATCAATTCCATTTCTATTCACATTCACTTTGATTTTCACTTACTCTCAATTGCTTTAATCCATTTGGGTTATCACCTCTATTCTTACCTCGATTGGGTATTTAACCAATAACAGTTTGAACTCTGTCCAGTTTAAATTTAGAAAATAACTTGAAAAGTTAAATAGATGAGTTGTTGAAAAAATAATTACTAGTGTGTAAAATAGCTGTAAAATAGTTCAGTAATTGTAAAATAATTGGAAAATAGTTAAATAGTCATAGAAATTTTAATTGCAAAATAGCTATAAAATAGTAATTGGTAGTTGAAAATAGTAATTAGTTTATAAAATAGTTAGAAAATTGTTAAACAGTTTCAAAATAATTATAAAACAAGTATAAGATAGTTTGACTTTTAAAAGAAAGGTTGTATATATAATGAACAGCTAGGAAAATAAGGTTTATATTAAAAATAATTTATATTAAAAACAGTCAAGAGTTAAAACTGCTCACTTCCCAATCTCCATTCTCATCAATTTAATTTAAATTTCCTCTACTATTTAAATTGACCCAATTCCAATTTAATTAACTTCAATTTCCATTGAAATCGATTCAACCCCAAATCAAGTTGAATTATTCTTGATTTCCTCCCAAATTCAATTCAAATTCCATTTGAATATAAAATAATTAAACTATAATTATAATTCCAAATTATTCAAATCTATCTAATTCAAATTTTCCATTTGAATCTTATACTCATACATCTTCAATCACAATTTCAATTAATTCAAATCAAATTCAATTTGAACTAATTTTGATTCAAATTTCCAAATTTAAACCGTCTCGAATTATATAAATTCAATTTAATACTTCAAATGTTTATTTAATTCCTTTAAATCAGTTTACCTTTAAAGTTTTTAAACAATTCAATTCACAGTTCAAACTTAACATATTATAACACAAGTCAAATTAACCTTTATTTTTTTTATCAATAACCCAAACCTTTAAACAATTAAATTCGAGTCAAATTCTCAAAATTCCATTTTAATTTATCTCTATAATGGATATATTACCACACTTCACTTCTCACTCATTTAAACAAATCCAATTCACAATTTAAAGATTACTAATAATAATAGGATGATATCATCCAATTCATCTTAAAACATCCATCAAATTCCAATTTCCAGATCTCAGATCCATTTGAGATCACACAAATTCCCAGTTCAGATTAACCATTTAACTTCCCAAGTTAAATTCCAATTTCATCTTGAAATTTCCAAATCAGGTTGATCAATCCAACTTATTTAACTTTTCCCAAGTTAAACTCAACTTACTTAATCCAGTCAACCTAACCCAATTTGAACTTCCATTTTCAAATTTTGAACTTCTCCTAAATAATCTTCCCACTTATTAAGTTCAAAAACTTATCACTTTGGGTATCACATCTCATTCCAGATTTAAAACTTAATATTTAGAGTTTATTTCAACCCATCTTTGATATTATGTATATACACACGTATATACATATTTACTCCTTGGCTCGCCAAGCCAAATTTTAAAATTTAAACCACCATTGGTTTCAATTCAAACAAATTTTCTTTAAAATTTTCAAACATTTCTTATTTTTAAAATAACATCATATTCAAAGTAGTTTGAATAATATTATTTCCTTTAACATTTTGAAACCAATTCAAATTTTTAAACTTATAATTCAGGGCTTCACAATTTGAAACCCACTTTTATTTATATCCTTTCACATTTACAAATTATTTTCTTTTTAAATGGTTACTTCCTTAAAACTTTTTATTGTTTATTGAAAAACAATCATCCCATTATTAAACACAATATCCATTCTATTTTTTTGTTTGAAACCAATTCTAATTCATCTTGTTCTGAAATACTTCTCCAATTCAAGATTTCAATTTTAATTTGAATCCATTTCAAACTTGTCTTTAATTTAATTTTCAATTTGGTTGCAATTCTATTACCACTTAATTCTTACTATTACTTTTAATTTAATTAACACTACAACCAATTTCCTTTATATAATAGATAATCTATTTCTTATATAAGATTCGTTTACTTTTGAAATCATTTAAAAACCTTTATATAAGAAAATAAAAAGTACGCTCTCTCATATATATACTCAACTCATTCTAGGGTACCACTTACCCTATCCTTAATGAGTAATCCCAATAGAGCCAAGGTTCTCGCTTAACCTTCAGGTCCGATACCAAATGTAACGATCCGAAAATTTCGATCCAGAAACTTCCAGATAATTAGAAAAAGAAGAAAGAGATAGAAGAAAGAAACAGAACACAACGCAGAAACCTCACATTCACAGCGGATCAAAATATAATATCACATAAATAATAGTTATACAGAGAGAAAATGTACTTGTCAAATTAAATTTTAATATATATCAGAGTTACAACATATACATAAACACTGGACAAAACAATCATGTTCAGATACTACAATATCACAGCGGAAACTCTTCATACGCTCCTGCCATCCAGCTCACCTCCTGAACTGCAGATGGTCCTTACCTGAAAATCTGTAATACTTGGTCTAACCCAAGCATTACATCAAAGTAACACCTGGGTCAGGCTGGAAACCAGCGTTAGTAAACTCATCTAACATGGAATATAAAGCATACAACTTATATAGAACCCGGGGTAACTTATATCAATTTCAACTTCACAAGTTGTTATGGACATCATCTATTTCACACGTCAATTTGTAAGTGCCAAACTTAGATAAAATGGTCCAACTTACTTAAATCATTCCATAACAGCATATTGATTCCACATATCAATCTATAAGGAATCGAAGTGGTTTTAGGTATTCACTATACCCGACTCCGGTCTCTTCGGATCTAATGTCATCTTAACTCACGTTAATCAAGTGAAATACAATTCAACTTTTAATTTCAAGATGTCACTTTTTATACAACAATTTATCATTGACAAATAATCACACAATAATTATTCAAGACAAACGTATCATACCACAAATTCATATCAGAAATATCCACCAATCACTCATAAGCAAGATTTGTAGCCACCCACTACTAATTAAATCAAATTAATTACTTTAATCATTATTAAATCTTGCTTACTTAATAATAATTAATTAATAACCATTAATTAATCATTCCCTAATTATCCTCCCTAATTACATTCAGTAATTAGCCTTTAATTAATTTACCACATTCATTAATCAACCTTGATTAATCACATTCAGTAATTAATTATTATCAGTAATTAACTATTCTTAATTACTTCATTAATTACTCCTAAATTAATTACATTTAATAGTTAATTATATTTATTAATCATCCTTAATTAATCTCATTAGTAATTAATTACTCTTAATTAATTACATTACTTAATTTTTTTCCACATAACGTAATCAATCAATGCTTAAATTAATTACAATAAGTAATTAATTACTTTCACAAAGTAATTATCCTCATATTAATTACACAAATAATTAATCTCAAAACTCTTCCATACTTCAATTAATTACCTCGAGTAATTTACTTATCTTAATTACTTCTCTAAGTAATTATTCCTCATTGATTACTTATCAACCCATCCAACGATTATTCTAAATTAATTAATTTAAGCTAATCTAATTAATTAATTAATTACAATAGGTAATTAATACCTTTAGTTACCTTCATAAAGTAATCATACTTAACCAAATACCATAAATGGTTATCTACATTAATTAATCCAATTAATTATCAAAATTAATTACATTAATTAACTAATAAATAATCCCAAGTTAATTACCTTCATTAACTTATCATCAATTCCTTAATTACCTTTCTTAAGTAATTAACTTAAATTAATTAATATTAATTTCAAATTTAATTAATCTTAGTTACTTAACATAACCTTAATTAATTTATTTCAAACCCTTAATTAATTAATTAAATTAATTAAATTATCTTATTTAAATTACCTTACCAATTTAATGAATCAAAATTCATTAAATTCTTTGATTTGTTTTAGAATGAAAACATTTCTTATTAATGATTAAATTATCATTAACAAAGCAATTTAAAACAATTTACTTTAAATTGGTTTCAAAATTTATTTTAAATTTAAGATTTAAGTGAAGTCAAACTTAACTTAAACAAAGTTTAAAACATTTTAAAACCCTCTAAAACTTATGCTAAAGATTTTATTATAAAAGAAGTTTAAAGGAATTTTAAACCCAAATTCATTTTAAAATACAAATCATATTTTAAATTACCTTAAACATTCAAAGTTGTTTCAAATCAATTTAAATTTAAAACCTTCCTTTATTTCTAAACTATGATTCAAATTTGGCTTTGAGTACATATTTAAATTTAAGTTAAATCTATATTTTTCTTTTAAAACTCTACTTTTAAAATTAAACTATTTAAACCCCTTTTTTAGTTGTTTAAAACATTTTAATTTATAAAATTTAAATTAAATTTAAAAACTGGGATTCAATCTCAGTTTGAATCCATACTTTAAATTGAGGATTTAAATTATGTTTTAAACTTGTTTCAAATTTTAAAACTAGATTTGAATTGGAAATAAACAGGTTTTCCAAGGAAGCCTGTAAACATTTTTAACCGAGCCCCACTTCATTTACTCCAAGAAAACACCTTTAAAACATCGAGCAAAAACTCGAATTACTCGAGTATAACTCGAGTCAAAAACACAGCAACGCCAACCTCTTCACCTGACCCTCTTCCTTGCACCATGCATATGCACGGTGGTTCTGATCACCTGCGGTCACTCACGCCACCACCCACAAGTCATCAACGACTCAATCAAGCCTCACAATCCCTCAGATTGGCACAAACCACGACAAATCGAAATCGAGCTATGAGAGTGCCTGAAACCCAAATATGCTACGACCAGAAAAACCCTTTGCCGACGATGAAATGACCACCGGAATTCTCATTCTTCTGACCACAACTGTCCCACAACCCAGCAACAATTTCCCCCATGCGCGATCGTCGCCAGACTTCCCACGGCTTTGCAAAAGCCTCGACAACTCTGGCTATCCAACACCTCCACTAAACCCTACTTCACCTCTGAAAGAACACCACGATCACCAGAAAAATTTTCCAATAATTTTCCCGGGTCCATCCACCTTCCAGCCTTTCTCCTCCAAAATTTCAACGATGACCATTTCGTCGATCGCCAGAAACGACCCAATGTTCAAAAACTGAACAAACTCAAACTGCTCCTATATTAAAATACTAAAAATTATGAATTTACTCCTAATATTTATATTTTTGGGGAAGGTTTCATCTTATATGCTTGAAACATTGAATTGGTAAATTTGAATTTTCATTTTTCCTAAATTAGCTCTGTTACTTTGTTATTCCAGAGTAGTTTCCAATTCCATTTTAACTTAATCCAATTTTCATCTTTAGTTAACAACAGTTTTTTTGTTGAAGTCTTAAATAAAACCCAAGTCTAAATCAAGAGATAATGAATTTAAATCAATATGGAGCTTAAAATAAAGGAACAAGAATGACACAGAAACAAACATGCACACACATCCTATACACCCATATAAACAGATCATTCACTCATATGAAATCACACAAACCATATATATTTTCCAAATATTAACATGCACAGATTTCAGATTCTTTAACCCTTGAAAAAAAATGATGTTACTCACAGTGAAACTTTGATCGGGGAGACAGAGTTTTGGAATCTGCAACTTTACTTAAACAAACTGCATATTTAAATTCATTTTGATCTGCTTGCATTATCTGGTTGAATCTGGAAAAAAAAATTGTTGAGTTTGTAAAGAAGGATTGCCTTCCTTAAGATTTGAACTCCTCTGGTTTCAGCCCTTACATGTTTTGATTACTGATTTGCTTTTGTTGAAAGATTTTTTTTTTAACTTACAAATACATGCTTTCATTTTTAAACAGTCATGCAAACATTTGTTTCCAATTCAAATTTCGATAATCACTTTATTCCAATCAAAATTCAAGTGGGTTTTGAAATATTTACAGAGCAGTTTAACTCACCTCATTTCTGGAAACAGAGGGAAGAACTGCAGGTACTTCATTATCTGGATTGAAACAAAGGATTTTGATTTCTGTTCTGCCTCTAGATTTATACTTAAAAATAGGTTTTGGAAAAAATGCAAATTTGCATTTGATTTTATCGGTTTAGCTCTTGGATCTGAGTTGGATCTTTGTTTTTGAAGCTGATCTCTTCCGGATTTGGGACAGTTTGATTTGCATTGTTTGTTTAATTAAAGATCTGGGTTTTAGAGGAATTGTTTCTTCTTCTTTTTTTCTTTTCAGATTTTGTGTTTGGCTTAATATTTGAACTTATCTTTTGAAAAAGGAAAGAAGAAAAAAAATTGAAGGAAAGAGATTTGTAAGCATATAGGCTGAAATGTTAAAAAAATAAAAATAGAAGAAAAACTAAATTACATTTTTGACACTTGTCTCATATACTCACATTTGTCATATAAGTATGCATATCAATCAAACACATGTCTCTTTTATGGTTAATTAGTTATTTAGTTAAAATTTAAATGTTAATGAAAGATTAATACAAGATCAAGCTTAATGAATTAGTTAATTAGTATATATACATAAGTAACTACTTATACAATTTTAAAAAAAACAATCCTATTCCTAAAATAAAATCTATTTATATCTATATATAAACAATCATTATTATTTGTTTTGAAAACATCAATTTTTGCCAATTTAATTAATAATACTAGAAAGTTTATCAAACCAATGCTTATTCAAATATATACTTTCATTTCCAGAATTATTTATTTAACTTATAAATCAGTATTTCCATTAATTAATCTATAAATTACAGGTATTCAAAAACCCGGGTTATTACAAGATGTGAGACATGGAATACATCATGCACTCCAAAAAGCTTCTCAGGCAAATCCAAACGATACCAAAGAACCAACTCTTTCCATAATACAGAAGGACCCTCGAAGAGGAAGAAGATAGAAATAGCTAGAAGGGAAAGTAGGTTGAAAGACAAGGATGAACCATTATTTTAAAACCATATACATTTCAATTTAAAAAAATTATATACGACATTTTAAATATTTTATAATATTTAAAATGTTCATTTGACTCAAATTTGATAGTCCGAAGTAAATAATATTTAAAACATTTTTAAATTATTTAGACAAGTAAAATAAATGATCAAAATATCCTTTACATAATACTTTATCAAAATACTTTTATAACTTAATGTCATAACAAGTTTACTTTCGTTCTTGCAGACTCTGGCTATGCGTTGATCAAGCGCAAATCTAGAATTCTCTAGGTACTTGGTAGACTTGTTTCAACACCCAATGAAAATACTGGAAAAACTTTTAAAAACAGATATGGAAAGTACAATCCAAACAAAACAACCAAACCAAAACATGTCGATCATGGATCGTGGATACACAATGGTTATGCCTGGATCCCCTAGGAAACATCCGTACCCGTAGGGTGGTTACCGTAGCCCTGCGATTACGCTACCAAATACGACCTACATAGATCGCAGATACACAATGGTTACGCTTGGATCCCTCAGGAAACATCTGTACCCGTAGGCTCTCGCAGCCCCTGTGAATTACGCTATGCAGTCGCGCTCGTAAGACCATGGTGATCGCCATGGAATTCGATGGACACTCGAGTATCATATCTGGAAAACCCAAATCAGAGAAAATAATATCGATAGAATGAATCCACATTGTGCCCACAAAGCGGATATCAAGCAGAAGGCACTTTCCAAATCTTTGCTTCGAAAATATGAATCATATAATACCTTTCCAAATCAAATTCAAATATCATACTTATACAAAGTCCATCATGTATAAGATTCCATTTTCAAATCAAGTACTTTCCAAAATCAATAGTATATCAAATCATACTTACATAGACTTCGATTACACAAGATTTCACTTTACAAATAGAGTACCTTTTCAAAATCAACAGTTTTCAAATCAATTTCATACTTATACAAATCAATTCTATATAAGGTCGGTAACTTCCAAATCAAGTATTTAATAAAACAAGGTTCTCAATTTCAATTCCTTTCAATAACGTTTAAATTTCACAATCATATATGATTTTGCCAAATCATTTCTTCCAAATTATATATATTCAGTTTCAAAGTTTCTTAAAACAATAGGTTTAGAAAATAATCCAAATTTCCAAATCAACAAAATTTAGGTCAAACAAATTCATTTCCAAATCCATCCTATAAATACTGGATTTAACTATCCAATCTATTTTCAAAACCAAATATCTTTCTCAAAATCAATTATTCCCAAAATGAATTCCAAGTTTATAACTATCCTTTTAAAACCATTAAACTATTTATTTCCATATATGGAAAATCCAATTTACCTTTTGAAAATTACTTAGCTTTAAAAATTAACCTTGATTTGGAAGTGCTTGAGCTTTAAAATATAGTCAAAGATATCATATTTAAAATTCAAAAGTTGGAAATCACCAACAAATCAGTAAATCAATTCCAATAGGTAAGATTATACCAAAACAATTCTGAAACTCGAGGACTGAACACCTGCTTACTTTATATTATTTTAAATATATATATATACATATATCTTTGAATATCAAACCATATTTCAAAATCTGAAATCAAAATTGGTTTCACAAAATCGCTCGCATAACAAAGCTATTAAAGTGGCCTCTACCCACTCAGAAACTCAAAAATCAATGTCGATGATGCGTGCATTCATCACCGAAATTATTTTCCAACGACATAACTGGGTTCTGGACTTTTATTTTCTTGAAATTTCTTTGAAATCTCTTCGAAGTCATTGGAATTTGTTCGAACACATTTGAAACATTTCTTATTCGAAAAAATATCTTTAAATCATATTATTATATATTTTCCAAAATCTTAAAATCGATTTCAAAACACTAGAGTTCGAGTCCTCGAAATTCAAATTCAAAACCCTTCAATTATAAATTATTTTTATACAAGTCAAATTCTTATAAAAATTTCAAATTTTCAAATCCTTCGAAATTTCAAATTTTCATTTTTAGAAGGTATATAATCCTTATCGAAAACAATTCACTTTTGTAAAAAAGGTGGTCATCCTTATCAAAATAATAATTTCGGTGTATGCACAAATTCAAATATAATCAAACACAAATTTTTCAAGGGATTTTCAAGGATGGATTTCAATACAAACAGAGATTAAAATTTCAGATCATACGAAGCAGGAGCATAAATATCTTTAGTTTGACAGCTTCAGCTAAGCAAAAGATACAGTAGAGTTCACTGAATGCAACCTAAGATACTACTGATAACAAACAGATCCATAGAATACCACTCCTACATAAACAAAGAATTAGAATTAATTCTTCCGGGTGATACTTGAACGGGTCCAAAACACTCCTCCTCAACGTGTCCCTAACTTGTACACTTATGGAGAAAATGCACCACACTCTCATCTTCCTTCTCGGACTGTGGGTACACAGCTTTCTTTCCATGCTGTCTCTCAAAACAATTCCTGGCTATATGCCCAACCTTCCTACAATGATAGCAAATGGTTGATAGGCCAATTGATGTAGTGGGTGTAGATTTTACTTTCTTCACCTTTTGGTAGCAGCTTGGAAAGTGTCCTCTCTCCCGGCATTTAAAACAGAAAATATTAGACCGAAAACGCTTGCCCTCCATCCATTTCCCACATCTCTCATCCTACACATGGCTGCATAATGTCCCTTCTCATGACACCAATAACAAATGACATGGTCATAAGGGCCCGGTCCTACCCTTTCCTTCCATGGCTTTTCCCACCTCTCGATCACTTCCTACCATTCCTTATGGGCTAGGGCTCTTCATGCTCTACGAGCTGCTTCTGCTCTTCCGATTTTTCCATATCCAAAATAACTTCCTATCAACAAAGAGTTCGGATCAACAAGATAGAAGTTAAAATTCTAGTGAATCCTAACAAAAGGGATTACTAACAAGGTGGATATAGAAGGGATGAAGCTTTGAAAATCTTGATCTCAGCATAAGAAAATTTATACTAAAATAATTTTTTTAAATCCTTTAAAATCATTTGGAAATCATTTTATTCTTTGAAAATACGTTCTCTCACAAGGAAATGATTTTGAGATTGATTTCACTCATTCTAGGGTATTTCTACCCTATCTCTAATGATCTTTTGCTCCACAGGCTATGGTTTGCCTAAAACCAAAGCTCTGAAAGCAAATGTAATGACCCACGATTTCGAACCATTCAAATCGACAGTGATCCACACATGTCGGACTTGAATAATTCAAAATAACGGATTGTACTAAATTTTGGAGCAAACAAAATCAATACAGAATCACAGACATAGATATATCGGAATAACTCGCAGAGGAAATTAAAATACCATAGTAGTTCATGAAGCTACTATAATAACATCTCAAAAAAAATACATAATATCAGTCTGAAAAACATATACAATAGAAATCCCAAATACATAGAAGTTTATAAATACCAGAGCTGAAATGGAACAACTAAACTGAAATGGAGAGATAACTATATTAGCAAAAATCTTCAACGATTCCAAGCTCTAGAAAAACAAATCCAAAGCTAAGCTGTAAATACTCAGGTTGACCCGAGCGTAAAGTAAAACACAAAACACTCAATTCAGGACATACATACTTATATAATGTAAATCAACTCAAGTAAACTATAGTAGTAATGCACAATAACTTAAAAGATGCTCGGGATCGCCCATCCTCTAAGGATCAGTTAAACCATAAATTAAATACATCCCATGGTTAAAATTCCAAAATGGTAATTTGTTCTTCAAAATCAAATATCATTTCAAAATTCAATATCATTTCAAATTCATTTTAAATTATCAAAATATCATCTTATTCCCAAGCCTCGTTCATTTAATTTAAAAATACCATTACATTTCAAATGGTTTATATTTCAAATCAAATATTCCATTTAAAACCAGTTAAAATGAAGTTATTATACTTTAAAAATCAAATATTCAATTCTCTAAAAATTAAGTCTTCAGAATTCATTTATTCACTTAAATTTATTTAAAATGATGAAATCTCAGTTTCACAGCATGTAGAAAATGCTACGGTAAGTTACATTTGAAAACAATTCAATTTAACAAAGATAGCATTTAAAACTGTTGTAATAGATTTTAGTTTCAAATAATAGCTTTAGTTCGACTCTGCAACTACAGCACTTACAAAGTGTTGTAATAGCCCTTAGTTTATTTTTACCTTTTAGTTCATTTGTATCAACTGCAGCACTTGGAAATGATGTACTATCCTTTACTTAAGAAATGATAGCATTTCTGAAATGCTGTTAATTAAATTCCAAATTTTCAATACAATTTCATAAACAATTAAAACATTAATTTAGATCATTATAACTTATAAAATTTAATATATTTTTTCACTTCAAAAACAATCATTTAAATACCCTTTAATTTATTATTTTATAAAGTGGAATTTTCACAAATAATTATCAAATCTTTTGTTATAATTCACTTATAAAAATAAATGTACAATTTTATAACATTTCATTTACCTTACATTTTAATTAAGTTTACCATTTCATAAATTAAATTTAAATTCCACTTATTTTTCTTAACTTAACTTTTATTTTTAAAACCCATTTCACATTATCCAAGTTAAGTTATATTTTAAATTTCAATTTGAAACATTTATTTATTTAACTATATTTTAGTTTATCTAAAATCAATAACACTTTATAAAATCATTTTAAATTCAAATTTAAATCAAATTATCATATTTTCTTACTTAATTTAAACTACATTTAAAAACAAAATCATAAATTCCAAAATTTACTTATATTTCGAATTCTCAAATTTATATCAAATTATCATATTTTCTTACTTAATTTAAACTACATTTAAAAACAAAATCATAAATTCCAAAATTTACTTATATTTTGAATTCTCCCCTACCATTTACTTATCTCACTTATTTAACTTGTAGAAAATCACTAATATTTATAAAAAAACATTTTAAATTAAATTCAAATCAAATATCATAATATTTACATTTTTATAACATTTTAAAAATTCTAGAAAAAAAATATTAACCACAGGTCTGTATAGAATTTTCTAACCTAGGTCAAATGATACGGATAATATATCATTTCAATCCGTAATTCACACAGGAAAAATCCGAGTTCTATCATTTCAAACCCGCAATCCCAAGTTAAATGAAATAAATAAAAATCGTTCATGCCTATCATTTCAACCCAAACAATTTTTCCCTATTCTAAAGTCTGTTCGGCTATGTATCATTTCAACCCATAGTGACTCTATTCTGCAGGGAACTTGCAGTGTGATAAACAGATATAAATAAACAGAATAGCATTATATAATAGTAATAGATGATATGATAGGTGTATAAACAGGGGTGAACATCATATGATCATATCATAAGCAGTAATAACATGATAATAAAAGTGGAAATTTGCCATAAGGGTCTCTTTAGCAAGCACAATTAGTTTCTAGGACACACAACTGAAATAATTATTTTAAAGAAAAATGCAAAATAATTAGTTTCTAAAGCCTAAAAACCTATGAAATTATGTCCTTGAATATAATTGGACTGTTGATTTTGTCCTTAAAAGTAATTATTCTGCTGACTTTGGCCTTAAAATTAATTTTTGTGAATGTGTGTCCAATGCAGGATTGGATGCATGGACGGTCACGTCACGTCCATCTTTGGTGTGATTTCGATTTTACTGGGCATCAGAAGAAGCATAAGTATTTTGGCATGCTTCAAGTAAGAGATGGAGAGTGCATGGTTGGGACATATAACTCCAAGTCTTTCTCAAATCTCCTTATTAAATTGCATAGGCATGTGAGTGGATGGTCGGTTGCTCCACTTCGTACTGGAGCCCTGAACTTGTCTGTCTCTTCCGCTTTGATGGCCTGCCCCCAAGTCAGGTGCATAGAGCAGCCAACGAGTGGTTGAATCATGCTCATCATGATGATACCTAAATGGCTTTATCATAGTCCACGGAGGTTGTTTTGCACCCATCCTTAAGTACTCAGTTACCTGCATCATTTGCAAGTAGTTTAATTCAAGTCGATTATATTTTGCAACATAAACGAAATAGAAATAGAAACAATTCAAAAGAGATCGAATAAAATCTCATTGATAAGTGAAGCGGCATCGTAAGCTCGCTATTGCACTTCGGTCCAGCCTTTCACAGTTGGGAGTCTAACGCAAATGGTTCGGTTTGATCAAAGTTCCGATTGAGGTCGGGGGTTCCCGGCTCTTCATTTTATGGGGCTTGAACATATTGCCAGAGCTATCCTTTCTGGAGCAGCCTTATGGCGTTGGCATCCATGATAGTCATATAAAGAAGAGGAGCTTCCCGATTTAGAGTATGGAGCAGGTTCCCTTTTATGTCGCCAAGTTGATCCTTCGTCTGATTCATCAACGTAATGTTGGCCTGGACATGTTGGTGTAGTCGTCGGCGACTATCCACCAGTTCTGTTATCAAACTCTGGAGATAAGCTTTTGTGCTGATTTCATTTATTAGTGTTGGCAGCAACGGGCTGTGGATTTTGATCAGTTCATTGGCTGCCAGCTTCTTTATTTCCTTTAGCAATATGAGAAGTAGAAATGATATGCCTAACTACGATTGACAGTCTTCTTTGAGGAATAGGGGATACAACGCATTTGATGGCATTCATCACTTTTCGTGGAATCCATTCACCATTCTCACTTCATGAGGTAGTGGCGGAGGTTGAATTTCCATAGTACACGGACATAGTCGGCATGCTGGATTTTAGTTGGAAATTCTACGTGTAGGATGGTCTCAATGAATAGGTCCTGACTGGGAACGATACTCGAATCAACATTATCAAGTCCATTTTATGGTTACGGCATCTTGTGATACTGGTGAATGACGTATGCCCGACTGCCTAATGTTCGAGTGGTTGGTAATCTCGATTGGATGGTGAGTAGATTAATATGGGCTTATAGATTGGTGGTTATTTCTAATTTTCACCAGGAAGGAGGCTCGCATAAGATAGTTAGAAAGTCCTCTTAGAGTTGTATGTCATGCTTTTAGTCATGTGGACGTGGAATGATTAAGATGCGGGCATATGAAGATGGTTCAGTGGTGAACAGCTATGTTTTGATTTGGCAGAGTAGACAAGGCAGGGTAGTCGTTATACTAGCCATCGCACCATAACTGTCAGTTTAGGAGTTTTAAAAGCTGGTTAATTGGAGGAAGTTGCAGTCCACCTTAGAAGCATGATACATTAATCAACTCTAGTTCTTGGCATATTAGCTAGGTTCTCCAGCCTCTGGGAGCACCAGTTGAATAGTATTTCAATACCCATTCCATGATTGCAACTCAAAAATTGCTATTGTAATCTCCTACTTCCCGTCCAGTGCGTATCGATACGAATTGGAGGCAGATGGATGGATACGAAGTCCACGTGAGTATCGATACGAATTGGAGGCAGATGGATGGATACGAAGTAGCGCTTCCTGATGGATAGGAAGTAGCGCTCCCTGATGGATACAAAGTAGCGCTCGCTGATGGATACGAAGTGGCACATCCTGATCGATTCGAACGAATGCTTGCTGAGGGCTACAAACAAGGTTGATGCGAAGGAAGCCAACTTTGGATGGATACGAAAAGGACCGTATTTCATGGGTTCGAAAACATAGATACGAAAATGACCATATTCTCTAGGTTCGAAAACATGGATACGAAAATGACCATATTCTCTGGGTTCGAAAACATGGATACGAAAATGAACATATTTTCTGGGTTCGAAAACATGGATACGAAAATGACCATATTCTCTGGGTTCGAAAACATGGATACGAAAATGACTATATTTTCTGGGTTCGAAAACATGGATACGAAAATGACCATATTCTCTGTGTTCGAAAACATGGATACGAAAATGACCATATTTTCTGGGTTCGAAAACATGGATACGAAAATGACCATATTTTCTGGGTTCGAAAATATGGATACAAAAATGACCATATTTTCTGGGTTCGAAAACATGGGTTCGAAAATGACCATATTTTATGGATTCGAAAACATGGGTTCGAAATTCATGATGAATGTGGTTCCTCTTAGATCTGCAGCAATCTGAATAGAATAGAAGGAACCATTGAACGATAGATCTGCATCTTCTCCTTAGATTTATGCAATCCGATATCGAAAGTAGATCCAAGGAACGGGAGAAAAACTGGGTTTTTCTCAGTGAAAGCACCAAAGTGTTTGCACCAGAATTGGGCACAACACTCTTCGGATGTGTTTGAAGAGATAAAATGAAGAGAATAAGTGTAAAGAAGCAGTTCTAACAAACACACCAATAAACATATAAGAAAATTCACAGAAACACAGAGTTTTAGAGTGGTTCGGCATGTTGCCTACGTCCACTATGAAGTTTTATCACTTTATTGCTTGATACTTGAAGATTACAAGTTTTTGATAACGAAGTACAGCAGATAATAAGCATAAATTCGAGATCAATGGCAGTAATGGCGTTCTGGAGTGAACGTGGCAGAGTCCGGGCGCTCTTTTACTCTCAAAATTCTCCGACCCCTTTTCTGAATGACCAGGGGCTCTATTTATAAGTGCTGGAGGCTGATATTTCGCCTAAAATTCAGGGAGACCGCTTCTGGCATGTGAGGGGGACCACACGCCTGGATTCTGGAAATCCGGGCCCACTTTGGGATCGATTCGAACTTGGGTTCGAATCGATCAAGATTTGATCAGATTGAGCTAAAATTTTGCATGAACATTCCTCATATTGGCAGTAAGCTACTGTGAAAATTTCATAGCATTTGGACATGTAGATCTCGAGTTATGATGGATGCAAGTTGGAGTTTTTCGGTTCGGGATCGATTCGAACTCAACTTCGAGTCGATCAAGAATCCATCTGATTGAGATAAAATTTGGCATGAATATTCCTCATGTTGGCAGTAAGCTATTGTGAAAATTTCATAGCTTTTGGACTTATAGATCTCGAGATATGATCGATGCAAGTTGGTCTGTGATCGATACGAAGCAAGTTCGAATCGATCAAGAACTCATCCGATTGAGCTGAAATTTGGCATGATCCTTCCTTAGGTTCCTAGTTGGCTTTTTTCCAAATTTGGTGGCATTTGGAGTTGTAGATCTCGAGATATGATCGATGCAAGTTGGTCCGTGATCGATACGAAGCAACTTCGAATCGATCAAGAACTCATCCGATGGAGCTGAAATTTGGCGTGAACATTCCTTAGGTTGCCAAACGGCTATTGTCCAAATTTGGTGGCATTTGGACTTGTAGATCTCAAGTTATGATCGATGCAATTTTGGATTTCTCAACCATGATCCACCAATATCTTGAGCATACGAACTCCGATTGACTTGAAATTTGGAAAATTGGCTTTCTCAGCTTTGCTTGTCATGTCATATAAATTGTAGCTCGATCCGGATTCGAAAAAAATTTACCGACATCCATAGTAGACCTATGTATAACTGATCTTCAAGACGAACCGTCCTTGGTTTCTAGTCGAGTTCTTGGTGTCACGACCTTGCCAAAAGGCAGGATAACATCACCCATCCTATGCTCGACCATATGGTTAAAATGCACGACCATGGTGGTGTGTTTGGTCAAGTATGGAACAACATGGTCGGCCTAGCAAGGAAATGAAGGTGCTAATGGTTTATGGTATGAAACAAATACAAATCAAAGAAAAAGGCAATTTTGATACATCAACAAGGTTCGACCATGGCCTTTTGTGGCATGACCATGCCTGGTAGAGGTCAGGGAATTGTGTAGCAGTGGCTTAGGGTCAGTTAGTGGCTGGTGGAAGTGGTGCAAGTGGTGGCCGAGAGGGTATGTGGAGTGGTGAAGGCCAATAAGGTTCGACTAGCATGCATTCAAGTGGAAAATGCAATCTTTTGTGGAACTTTGCAACATAGGGGTGCACGGCCATGACTGGTTGGTGCAGACAGGAGGGGTTTGCAACCGATCAAATTGGTGGTAAAGGTGGTGGTAAAGGAGGAGGCTATGGACAAACACTCATAGGTGAAAGCAAGGCAAAGAAAATAAGTAAAACAAGAAAAATGAGTAAGAAAAGGTGAAAAACCCTTACCAATTTTTGTTTCTGAAATGATGGCCAAAAGTTTTGGGATGAGAAACAAAATTTCTTGGTTGAGAAATGGAAAAATTTACGGTTGTAGAAAGTGATATGGTCAGTCAAACTGAATGCAAGCGTTGATTTGCAAATGAAAAGGTAAAAAGAAAATGGAAAAAGTTAGGGAAATGAAAGGTTATAAACTCTTCATATTTCTTATTTTCTGTATTCATTTTAAACACATGAAAAATGTAAATAAATAAAATAAAACAAAACAAAATAAAGTAGGAAAGAAAATAAATAAATAAATTTTAGATAAATTCAAGGATGGATTTCAAAACCAACAGAAATTCAAATTTCAGATCATATGAAACAGGAGCATAAATATCTTTAGTTTGAAAGCTTCAGCTAAGCAAAAGATACAACGGAGTTCACTGAATGCAACCTAACATACTACTGATAACAAACAGATCCACAGAAACTACTCCTACTATAACGACCCGAAATCCGTACCCCTTGAGTTAGCACTATTCTACCTAAATCAACTCAAGTTGTACAGAAATACGAACCATTAGGGTTTAAAAGAAGAGGTAGAAGAAGAAAATAGAAAACAACAACAGAATCTAACCATCGCAGCGGAATAAAATATAATAGATAATAAATGATCTTTACACAAAACAAATCAAATATACATGTTTACATATTACATCATCAGAGTACATCAAACTCAGCTCAACATCAATAACATACAACAGGACACACAGCTGCTCAACACAGCGGAATATACATAAACAAGTACGGAAGTACGTATCTCCATCCAGCTCATCTCCTGAGTTCCACATCATCAAAACCCTGTATCTTATAATACTCGGTCTGACCCGAGCATTACAGTTAAATAACACCCGAGTCAGTCTGGAATACCAGGGTGAGAAAATCACACTCAATTGATTATTAAAGTTTCAAAAATCCTTTGAAAACAAAGGCATCTCGTAAGACCACGCCACAAATAAACATGTCGAGTTTTTACCTTACGATAGCTAAAACAATTTTTATAGAAATCCTCTGATATTATAATAGGGTCTATATACAAATACTTATAAAATAGCCGAAATTGTTACATCTATTAAATTCCAGCTACTAGCCACAGAGTGGGTAATACAAACAAAACTCGTACAAGGCTCGTAGGGAGAACGGATTTCCAACTAATGACTAGGCACGGGGGTACCACCTGTCACCACACATGGCCTAGATCACAGTACCGAGGAGTACGCCCGCTCCTCTGCAACACAAGACCGGGACTACCCCTTGCTGGATAATCCCGAGTGAGATCACCCCGCGGTTGGGATCAGCAACCGCCCACTAAGCCGAAATAAAAAGGGACATCTAGACACGGATGACCTCACCCTTCTTGGGTGCTACCCACCTAGCCTTGCTGCATAACCCCTGTTTTTCAGTCATTCCCGGTTGATGAGGCTTGAAGCTAAGCATTGCCTTTTAGAACATATCCCTTAGAATGCCCATCGTCCACCTGACGATGTCTCGTAAGCATTCATCCATACAAGTCCGTCCCGGGTTCGAACGAAACCGAAGGCACTATTCCTACTACATCCATTCTAGAAATATCCTCAGGATTAGTAGCGACTAGCCCTTGCACTTCACTGCTCCATCTTCGAATCCAAACTCGTTTACACGAAACGTACAAAACGGATCGAAGTGGTTTTCGAGAAATAAATCTCGATCCCGGTCTCTTCGAAACGATCAACGCATTTTTCCACTATTGATAGTTCGTGATTTAACTATCAATTAATATTCACAACAACCATCACAAAATAAATAATTTTCCAAATTATTTATTAATATCAAAAATATCTTCACAAGATATATTTTCACCTTTCAAAACCCTTTGAAAACAGTTTTCAAACTATCTTCCATTCTCCGAATAAATTCGAAGTTTTCCTATTTCCACTAGAATTACCAAGCACAAAACTTTATATTTTTAAAATAATTTAAAAACACTTTGTTGTAAAATATATTTAACATTTAATTTAGAAAATCTAGCTTTAATACTTAATTTATAACAATACTTTAGAAATAACTAAAATAAGTTACCTTATAACTATACATTAGATTTTCTTCTTTAAACAAAATACCAAATCATTCTTTAAATAATTATTATGATAATAGATTAAACAAAAATACTTACTTTGGAATTTACTTTTAAACACTTAAGTTAAAACTACTTTAATAATTTACTAAAAAATACATACTATATAAACATTTGAAAATAAAGTTACTTAATAAAATATAAAACTAGATTTCTACCTTTAAAAACAGAATACTAAGTTACTTCTTAATAATTACTGCTAAAATAGATTAAAAGAAAATACTTACTTTAGACTTTAAATCTTAGAAATAATAAATTTTACAAAACTTGCTTTCTTCAAAAACAACTTTAAAACATTTAATTTATATTTAAAAATTTACTTTTAAAAACATGTACTTGGCCATCCAGAGAAAATTCCAACTTCAATCACTTAAATCAATTTCCCCAAATTGATTTCCAACTTATTTTATTTGAAATAAGTTTCTTTAATTTCTCAATTCATTTCAAAATTCATTAGTTATGGACTTATTATTAATGTTATTATTTTCCGTTTGATTTTAAACCTTTTAGCTGAAATATATAAATTTCAGGCTTTTCCCAATTTCCTCTTTATTCCTTTCAATAATTTAAATATTAAATATTAAATACATGTTTTGTTCTATTAAATAATATCATTGAAGTTTCAAACTTCATTAACCTTCTGTTTATTCAAAAATTCCTTTCCATATACAGAATTTTATTAATTAGCATTTTGAAACCACTAATATTCTTATCCAATTCACTTTAATTTATATACATTCTTTATAATTATTTCTTAAGAGTTCACTCCTTTTATTTCCTTTCAAAGTCCAATTCTATATGTTTGGATAAAACAGAGTATCGAAATATTCAAGCAGACTATAACATTTAATATTCTAATATAATTCATCACAGAATATCAATTAATCACAGTTGTGGGAGTTAAATAATTTAAATAAATGTTGAGGGATCCAGTTGTGGGAGTTAAATAATTTAAATAGATAATATAATACACCAATTCCAAAATATACCATACTATAGCACATCAACCAATTCAATTATTCAAACAATTATTTAGATTTAATCATTTAAATTTAAATTTAAACTGAGTGAGATTAACACACCTTTGCATTTGTTTTGCAATGCACTCCCATTCCGACTTGTTTTCTCCACATTTCAGACCTTGTATAACATTAAGTGTTTTATTAATATTTGAATTAATTTAATAATCAATTTCCTAGGTAAATATTTTAATTAACCAAAGATTTAATTTAAACTATAAAATATCCTTAAGTAAATTTAATTATCCCAAAATTTTATTTAAACTAATTTATTTCTTTTAATAAATAAATTTCATGTTCCAAAAATAAATTAAACAAGTTAATCTTCCAAATATTATTTAAAATAGCCTCGTAAATAAAAATGTTTACATGTATATATATTTTTTCTTTTACAAATTCCTTTAGTAACTAAATAATTTAAACAAGTTTACTAATCGTCTAAATCACTAATAAACATTATTAAGTAAACTAGTAGATTTCATTTCCAAACTGCATATAAATATATTTTTCTTTTCATTTTCCAAACTGCACATAAAAATAATTTATATAGGGTTTAAGAATTTTATCTTTATATAAGCCCCTTTTTTTATATATATATCTTCCTAAAATCTTATATATATTTATATATCTGTTTATAAATCTTACAATATTTCAAAAGCCCTATTATATTTTAAACTGTATATGTATATATCTCAGTATATAAACAAAATAAATAATTTACTTACTGTAATTTAATTATCGAAAATGTAAAATAATACCTCATTCGAACGCTAGCCTCTGCCCTACCCAGAACACGTGCGGCGCCCTCCACGATTCGACCGAATCCATTGCAGCAGATCCCATCACCCATGCGCGCTCGCACGCGATTCCAAAAGCAGGCGCGAGCTCGACCTAACATCGCGATCCCACCTCTTCGTCGTCACTTTCCCTCCGCGGCGCCACAAACCACAACAATAACCCTTACGCGCGAGCTTCCCCCTTCGCGACTTCAACTCGAGCTCGAGTTCACGCTCAAACAATTCGATCTCAAGATACAGGGAGGCGCGATTTATAGTTTGGGAGCGGTCGCCTTTTTTTAATTTAGTTTAGGGTTATCGATTTTGTAATTGACGGCTAAGAAAAGTTCGACCGAATAAAGGAAAGTGTGCGTTTATTTATCAATTTTTTTTGTTTGGCTTGCAAAGGAAGGAACGAAGATATAAGTTTTATTCGATTCGATTAGGAAGCTTGGAATAAAAAGAAATTTCGTGATTTAAAAAGGAAGGGACAGAGGCAGGTGACGCTATTGTTTTTATTTTATTTTATTTTTCTCCTTAAGAAAGAACGAATCGATTTGAATTTTCGATATAAAATTTCAGCGCGTTTATATGTCGTACGCACACACAACTCTGATCAATACGAAATTTGAAATCCGATAATAATTCAATATTACGGACCTAATGGAACTGGTTTCGTCAAATTCCAAGACTGCGCCTCGGAAGACTATTTTTAAATTCAATTTAAACGATAAAATTTTAAAACCGGACAAATCACTGTTAATTTCAATTTTACAACTTCTATTACTCAGTACTATCAATATAAATTTTTCAAGCCTTCAAATTATTTTTAATAGGCTTAAAACTCCAGATTCAACAATTTACTCAACTTCACTTATTTAATTTAATAATTAAATTATCAAATAAATTGTGATATTCGTAATTCAAGTTAAAATTACCCTATTAAATATTTTAAAATCAATTAAATATTCCGATTTTAAAGGCTCGAAAATTCCGGGTCGTCACATTCCTCCCCCTTAAAAGAATTTCGTCCCCAAAATTACTAATTAGGGAGAATGGTCCAATACCCATTTACTTTTTCTCAAAACCAACAATTCAGCCTTCTATCAACTATCTTTATATAGAAGACCCATTATCACTCTTACTAACTTTCCAAATCCTCCCAATAGTTTCAAACAATACTATTTGTTTAACCATTCAAGTTTCAATTTAAAACCAAATTTGAATTTCCAAAATTTTCTCAAAATTTTCTAACTCCTTAAATTTTCGAAAAATTTCGCCAGCGTCTCCTTTGCGCGGCTAGCTCGGTACAACTACAAAAGGTCTCTACGGGCTCCCAAATTCCAAAAAGAAAATAAAAAGCCAAGCGGCTGGAACAAAATCCCAATCCAATTCCATACAGAAATTTAAACACATACCTTTTTGTCGAGCAATTCAAATTTGTCTTCTGGAATAAAAACTCATTTTTCTTTTCCTTTTATATTACCTGCATATTCCACTTAGCAATAATATCCAATCACAACATTCAAAAATATTTTATCGACTTCCTTACCAATGTCAATATTTATTCATCCAAATATTAACTTAGAATATATTTGTAATATCAATTTCCAATTGAGAATGCACCATTCCTTACTTGAGTTTAGTATAAACATTTTATATGTTCCTTTATTTATTTTCTCTTTACCATTCTAGTTATATCTACTTCTACTCAAATTGGTTCTCCCATTCCATATGAATTTAATTTATTTTTAACTCTGAACATTTAAATTTCATCTTCCATTTATACCGATTCATATTATTATTTTAAAATAGTTCCATTTACTAATTTATTTCAATTTTGAAACCGTTTTGTCGCTAACTAAAAAAAATTTCCAAAAATTTTTCTAACTCCCAAAATTTATGAAAATTTTTGGCAGAGTCTCCTTTGTACGAAGGAGCTTTTGCAATTTGACAAAAGATATAAATATATATACATCGACCCACACGGTCGGAAAAATGAAAAACAGTTCATATTTCCTATTTTTATTGCGTAGGCGTACCTTAATTAGCATTTTTAAGCAAACAGCTTATTTATTTTAGCATTTAGTACAATCAAATCCAGCCCAACGACTTCTCTGAACCTGTACTTACTCAATTTAAACATATAAGTACTATATAGAGGAAGTTTATTACATTTCACTTAAATTTAAATAGCTAAAACATCAATCCTGTAACAATGCATGTGATATACTGGCATAAACACATAAATTTCACATATAATGCAGGTTATATAATCTCCATAAGCATGTATAAGGTTCTGACACTTATTACAGTTACTTATAATCAATTCTCAAACCATTCCATTCAGTTGAAGTGATTTACAACTTACTTGCTTTTACTTAATTCATTCTAAGCAAAACAAACTCATATTCATTCTAATTGATGCAAAAATCAATTTATTAAACTGCTATTGATTCATATAATTTGTTTACTTCCGTTTACGTCGAACGACCAGTTTACTATTGCAATTCGACAATTTTAATGTGAATAAACAATTACTTAAACTTATAACCATTTAAATTGATTCCACTCAATTTACACTTAATCTCATCCCATTTTAAATTTATTCACAAACTTCTATTGCATTTTTTTCATATCCAAGAAGATTTGGTTCCAAACCATTTTATTATACACGACATCATCTCATGCTTCTATTAATTTTAAACTTAAGTTAATTTACTCCAATTCACTACTATTTCATAACTTAAGTTCATTCCCATTTTTTCTTTAATTTATTTATACTTGAATTAGATTTATTTTCATCTCAAATCATTTTATTTTAATCCAATTCCATACAACCCAAGCTTGATTTCCAAATTCTATTACTTATTCACAATCTTTGATTTGATTCTCCATTAATCAAATCCCAACCATTTCACTAATTTATTCTATTAGTTTATTCTTTTATCCATTTTAAATTTTAATTTACACTTAACAATTCTGTGTTGAATTTATTAATAATAAGGCCATTCAATTTATGCTTGAATTGGATTTGTTTATATTTCACACCATATCCATTTTGATTCAATTCAATTTCCATTCTTCAACACTTCCAATTATAATCCAATTATAGTCCCATACTTGATTTTCTTTTTCATTTATCTTGAAAATCATTTTATTTAATTTCCTTCAGTTCAATCTTACTTAATATCACAAGTTTGGATTTTTTTTTTCCAGGATACCAATACTTTTATTCTGCTTATTTATTCCCCTTTTAAGTTTTTATAAACTACTCACTTATTAATGTTCACTCTTCCCCATCTATTTACAATTAATTTTATTCACATTTTACTTTTAACTAGGGGTTATATATTGTTTGCATAAATAAATGGGCAAACACCTCCAAGTCGTATGATTTAGTCGATTTTAAGTTATTCTTAGTGATTTGGGTGATTCATGCAAATATGTAAAAAGCAAGGACTAAACTGTAAAAGACACACAGATTTATAGTGGTTCGGCCAGAATGTGCCTACGTCCACTTTATATGTTATTCTCCTTCACTCTCCAGATTACAAGTACAAAGCTTTGATTACAAGTATATGAAAGTTGTTTGAAAGTTCTGTCCGTGCCTGAGCTCTCAAACTTGTCTACCATTGTTGTACCCCTACCCCTCTATTTATAGAGTGAGGATGGGGGTAGGGGTCTTGGATGTATAAGCTGCTGGCGGGCCTAGGCTGAAGTAATCTGGCCTGGCAACGTTGGTTCGGCAAGGCCTTGGTCTGGAGATGGTTGGAGCGGCTTTCGGTCCGGTAGAGGTTGACTCGGTGGAAGCTGGTCCGATAAAGGTTGGTTCGGTAGAGGTTAGTCCAGTAGAGAGGGGTGAGTGTGAGTTTGGTTCGGTAGCACTGGAAGTGAGTTGGTTCGGTAGTGGAGGGTGGAGTGTGTTCTGATTCGGTGGTTGGATGGTTCGGTGGGACTTGGTCCGGTGAAGGGTAGGAACGCACCTAACATTTGCCCCCCAAAGTGGGGCATATGTTAGCATATGTCGCGCTTTGTTTTAGCTTGGGGAATTCTTATTCAGTCCCGAGCGTCGAACCAGTTGGTCCGGTCGCTTCTATTTTCCTATAAATATGGGCATTAAGCTTTCATTATTCCCTACCAAGTGAGATAGCCGAACCAAATTTTCCTGTCGAATCATTCATATTGCCGAATCAACTTGACTACCGAATCAGGTGATTGCCGAATGACTTTCATGTCTCGAACTACCGAATGGGTTTGAGTGCCGAATGAACCTCATGCCGGAACTACCAAATGAGATTTTTTTTTTCTTTGCACTACCAAATGAACTTGGGGATTCCGAGTACCGAATGATCTTTCGGCCTTGAATTCCCGAATGGCCATGGGGAGTATGATTGCCGAATGAGTTTGGGAGTTTGAATGCCGAATGAACCTTATGCCTTTTATGTTTTAACTTATAAATGAAATTCTAGATTTCATGCACTTGCTTGTTTACTTCCCTCATTCTAACGACGTACTTTTTTGTGTTTGTAGATAAATGTCTAGTAAAGTGGAAACTCGATTAGATAAGAAGAAATCCAAGGACAGAGAAGAGTCCTCCACAGTGCCCCCAGCTCAGTCAGGATCGGGACGTCATGGACCTCCCCCGAGGTCACTAGTAGATGGGTACGGCCCTCAGGAGCTCCTGAACTCACCACTTGACTGCTTTCCTAGCTTCCTTAAAGAGGAGCAGCTTGATGTTATATCTCGTTCTTTCGGGATTGACAGAGCACACATGGTTCTGCCAGGGAATGGAGTTATGCCGTATGACCCTCCTGAAGGATATTTTGCTTATAGCAGGTACCATTGTATGTGTGGGGCCATTCCCCGGATCAATGCTTGGATAGTCAGCTTCATCGCCTATTTGAAGGTGGCCCCTTTCCAGCTTCAGCCCAACTCTTATGCTATCTTTGTGAGTCTATTTATCATCTTCCAGAGAAAGTACGAGCGTCCCCCCTCCAACCAGGAGATTCGATACCTGTACAATTTGAGAGGCTACAAGAAGGGGTCTCACTACATTAGCTTAGAATCGGCCGTGTCCTTCAAGCCGGTCCTGAACTTATATTCGAAGTTCAGCATGTTCAAGAAGGAATGGTTTTTCGTCAAGGATGACTCTGTTTCTATCCGTCGCTTCACCTCCAGCTGTAAGTTGAAGCTTATTTATAATTTCCGTTCTGACTGCAATGCTTCTTCTTATGTGTTTTAATTTCTTGCTAGCGACAGGTGGCTTTGCGGTCGTGGAGAACGATCGCCTGGTTCAGATGGCTGCGGAGATAGAAGCCATTTCGGGAAGGGAGAGGTCAGCTTCTTACCTGATCGGGAATGCTACTCTTCTGCAGTACAACTTGATTCTACCACGTCAGTCTGTGGTCAAGCAGAGAGACACAGCTGAGGAGAGGGCTGCCAAAGCTAAAGGAGGGCCACGACGAAGAGCAGCAAGAGGAAACCCTTCTCGATACCTCCAGTCACCGGGGGGAAGAAGCTCATGAAATCCGATGGACCCTCCCCTAGCACATGTCCAGATGTTCCGGAGGAGGAAAATGTGGAGGAGGAAAGAGGCGAGGAGGAGAGCGGAGGTGATGGAGAAGGTGATGGTGATGATGGTGGCGAAGGACAGAGCGGTGATGGCGCCGGGGCTTTGTCCTCTGGGAAAGCAGGGGAGATCCAAGAGTGGACAGATGATGCTTTCCGCCAGGCTTTTGAGGGGTTGGAGGAAGGATCGGCCTTGGTGGAAAAGCCAAAGAAAACTGATAAGGCCGGGACTGGTGCCGATTCATCTTCCAAGAGCATTTCAGCTAGGGCAACTCCGGCGATTCAAGGTGAATTTTTGACTCCTCTTTACCCTTTTTAACTTCACATATTTCTTGGATTATAGTCCCATGCATGATTGTAACACTTTGTTTTTATTCCAGGAACGGGTAAGGTGGCCAAGACATCAGACATTCGGCACCGTCTCGAACAATTCAAACTCCTCAAAGCTTCTGCTAAACCAAATCCTCCGACCAACCGTTCCGGGGACGTAGTCGGCTACCGTCCTCTTCTCGGAGTTATTGAAGAGGATATTCAAAAGAAAAAGAGGAGTCTCTCCTTATTCGAACCTTCACCTGGTCCTCAGCCCCCAACCCAGCCTATTCATGATATCACGGGGGAGGATACTGAGTTCATACCCTCTCCGCATCCGTCTGAGAATCCTACCGTTACTTAGATTGATCGTCCCGGCTTGGCTCGTAATCCATTTCCGTGTCATCCAGATCTGGATCCGGGTTCTCATGATATTTCCTTTGATGAGGTTACTGGTGAGCACCTTCTCCCTCGCAATCCTATGGTAAGGGTGCTTGATGAGGCCAAGTCCCTGTACCTTGATTTCCTTACTACTCGGATTGTAACTATGGGGGATGAAGCTAAGGCAAATATCGACCGGGTTGCTGAGGAGACTAGGAAGTTGATGGGGCATCATGCCCGACTGGTCAAGGCCGGGGAGGAAATTGGGAGGGCTAACATAAGATTGCGGTTAGTGGTTTCCGACCAGGCCAAGCAACTCGCCGATCAGGCCATCCAGATCTCTCAGCATGAGGCTGCCTCCAAACGGCTAAAGAAAACCATGGAAGAGGCTAGCAGAGCCGAGCTGGGGAAAATGGAGGCCATCTGCAAGGAACGGATCGATATGGCTATTACAACGGTGGATGAGGTTCGAAAAGCGGATCTTGAGCGGGTAGAGGAGTTATCTGGGAAGCTTGAAGCCGCGGAGCTTGCTCAAGCCAAGCTGAAGGAGAAGATGGAGACGATGAGGAAATCCCTTCAGGCTGACCGCTCGCGATACTGATCGGAGAGGGATGCTGCCATTGCAAAGCTGTTGGCTTCTAAGGTCCGAATGAGGGAGTTTGAGGAGAACGAGGGGATGATGGATGAGATGCTCTAGGACATGTATTTCCGTACTTGGAAGCAGGGCAACTTATCCTGGATGGATGATTACCCCCGGATCATGGCCAGGATTTATCTCCGGGCACTGTAGGAGGCCAAGGCTGATGCGGATAAGGAGGGTGGCTTGGCCTTCAGAATGGATATGGTTACGGCCTAATTCACTAAGGAGGAGAAAGTGGCGGTGAAGGAGGGCATGCGGCTGCTCGCTACTGAGGAGGTAGGTGTGCAGTTGGGGGATAATGATCAAGGAACAGATGCTGGTAAGTCTTCCTTTTTATCCTTTTCATAGCTTGGCTGCTTATTGTTTATTCAATGGATTCTTCTCCTGAATTGGACAGGCGGGACCTCTGAAGCGCCAACTACCTTTGGTCAACATGCTGGGAGTTCTGATCTGGCGGTTAAGTAGACCTCGGAGGGCCAACAGGATAGAGGCGAAGCCCCGATGCAGTCGGCTCCTTGGCTTGATCTGAACATTTTTCAGTTTACTTGACATTGCTGTCTATGTTAGTCTTAAAACATTAATGTAATTTTCAGGCTGTAATTATGTAACAAACAACTTGATTTTTGCATGTAACTTTATAACATGAGCTGATTTTGTCATGTTTGAATGCTGTCGTTATTTTGATGTGTTGCATAAAATATAGCTGTGCATGTGTTAGTGATTCAATTGTGTTTGACGCTACGTTCTTGCTTAAAATATAATTTCATGTCTTGCAATGTTAGTGTGATGTGCGAATAAATTATAGTTACATATTTATGTACAAGAGAAGAAAGTACCGCCCTTCAAGTTTTAGCTGTAGACGGTAGCTTTGAATGCCTTGTGTAATCGAATATGGAATGCAGCTGAGTGACCTGCCATCCAGCTGTGAGTTCTTATTCCCATTAGCGAGTGTCTCCTATTTTGTGTCCTGTACTTTAGTGATTGTTATAGAGGATAGGAGGAAAGTTTTTATAAATAAAATGGAAATATAAGAAATAGTAAAACTTCCAATCACGGAAGGCCTTCGACGCGCTTAAGTTCGTGGCAAACGGGCTTTGTAGTCACTATCCCTAGCTGTGGATCTTGGAGACATATGTCACCCATCTTACGCATCCGCGGGGAGTTTTCTTTTTTACCACAGCCGTACTTAAGACACAACGAAGCCGAGATCGCGCACGGTAACTACCCGGGCCATTATGGCCCGTAATCGTGGGTATTATTCGATTTACCGTGGCCGGCTAGCGCGGGTGCCGATCGTCAACTGTGAACTGCCCTTGGCTGGCCACACCTTATGTTGGTGCTTATAATCGGGTCACGGTTGCCGGCGAGACGAACGCCGTAATGAGCTGCCTAGGCTATGGTTGGCCTTCTCGGGGGCTTATAATCGGCTCATTACAGTTGGCTTTAAGGGCCGTCACGAGCAATGAGTTAACCCGCAGCAGAGGGATGCTGGAGCAACAGTGTCTCATTGGCGAGGGCATAGATTCGTATAATACCTGTTAGGTTTTGTCCAGGTGAAGTTGTGTTGTGATGCCCTGAATGGAGATGCCGTCTACACAGGATTTTGTTCAACAGAAAAGGATAAAGCTCATAGCCAAGATATAAAGGAACAAGTCAAAAAAGAGACAAGTTTTTAAAGTGGTTCGGCACGAAAATGTCTACGTCCACTGATTCTCTTTGTTAATTCACTTTATATGGGTAGTACAAGTTAAGAAAAGTATCGACGAAGATGTTGGATGTTCCATGCCCTCTGGAACACCTCTCCGTCCACTGTTGACAAAATATAATCTCCGTTATGGAGATCTTTTTGAATTGCATATGGTCTGTCCCAGATTGGATCTAGCGCTCCGGGGCGCGGGAAGATTCGCTTGAGGACAAGATCTCCTTCTTGTAAGCTGCGATGCTTGACTTTGGAGTTGTATTGTGCTGCCACTTTTTGCTTGTGAGCTGCTGCTTTGAGTGCTGCATCATTTCTTCTTTCTTCGATTAGATCCAAAGACATGTGGAGGAGTTCTTCGTTCTCTTCTGGGTTGTAGTGGATCCTACAGTGGGATGGCACTACAGTTTCAACTGGGAATATGGCCTCCGATCCGTATGCCAAAGAGAAAGGAGTATGCCCTGTTGATGTTCTGAAAGACGTGCGGTAGGCCCAAAGTGCCGTAGGAAGCTCATCCACCCAAGCGCCTTTTGACTTTTCAAGCTTCTTCTTGATTAGAGTTTTAAGAATTTTGTTGACAGCTTTGACTTGTCCATTTTCCAGGGGATAAGCCACAGATGAGAAGCTTTTGTGAATTCCATGCTCTTGGCACCAGTCGGCGAACTCCTCGTTGTCAAACTGAAGTCCATTGTCCGATATGATTTTGAGTGGAACCCCGTACCTGCATAGAACATTTTTGATCAAGAAGTTAATAACTTTTACCGAAAATATTTTATTTAGAGGTTCCGCTTCCACCCATTTGGTGAAATAGTCGACTGCCACTATAGCATATTTGGCTCTGCCTCGGCCCATCGGCAGTTCGCCAATCAAGTCAATTCCCCATACTGCAAAGGGCCAAGGGCTGGTCATTTGAGTAATCTCATTTGTTGGTAGTCGAGGAATCTTAGCAAATTTCTGACATCTGTCGCATCTTTTGACGAAGTCTAAGGCGTCTTTGTTTAAAGTGGGCCAGTATTATCTATATCGGAGCGTCTTCTTTGCCAGAGTCTGCCCACCAGTGTGATCTCCGCAGCTCCCTTAATGGATGTTGGATAAGATTTTCTTGGCTTCCCTTCCAGCAACACACCTTAAAAAGGGGTTAGAGAAGCCGCGTCGATAGAGGATGCCTTCTTGTATTGTGTAGTGGGAAGCTCTCCTTAAGATTTTCCTGACTTCGTTACGCTGGTTGGGTAGTGTGCCATCTTGTAAGTATTTCAAGATAGGAGTCATCCAAGTTTCTTCTTCGATTGCAGCTATCAGATCTTCTTGTTCGAAACTTGGGGCTAGTTGTTTCGAGATGGCTACGGTTCCGGAAATGGTGCTATTCTTCATGCTAGCTTGCTTTGCCAGTTCATCGGCCTCTCGATTCTCTTCTCGAGAAATGTGTTTGATTAAATAGTGATCCAATTGATCGAGCAGCAGTTTGGTCTTCTTTAGATATACTGTGAGTCGTTCTCCTCGAGTCTGAAACCCTCCTAGTACTTGGTTTACAAAAAGTTGAGAATCACTATGAAGACATAAAGAACTGACTCCAATTTCTAAGGCAAGTTCTAATCCTGCTATTACTGCTTCATATTCTGCATCGTTGTTGGTGGCAGCGAATTCCAACCTTAGGGCATAGTGCAGCTTCCTTCCCCTGGGGTGATTATCACAATACCTGCCCTCGAGCCTTGTTCATTTGATGCTCCATCTACAAAGAGATTCCACTTGATATCTTCTGTTATTTCAGATTGCTCCTTACCTTCGTTGGTAGTGAATTCGGCAAAGAAATTGGCCATGGCTTGTTCCTTGATGGCGGTGCGAGGATGGTAGGTGATATCATATTGACTCAGTTCAATGCACCATTTAAGTAATCGCCCAGAAGTGTCGGAGCGATGGAGTACCTTCCTTAGCGACTGATCAGTCAAAACTCTGATGGAATGAGATTGGAAATAGTGCCGCAGTTTCCTTGACGTGATTAGCAAACAGTATGCTAGCTTCTCAAGTTTAGGGTATCTGGCTTCTACCCCCGTAAATCTCTTGCTTACAAAGTATACGGGCCGCTGCGCGTGGTTGTCTTCTCTTACCAAAGCGGCGCTTAGAGCATGGGACGATACAGCAAGGTATAGGTATAGTTCTTCGCCTTCATTTGGAGTTGAGAGTACTGGTGGTCTCTGGAGGTGTTCGATTAGGTTAAGGAAGGCTGTTGAGCATTCGTCAGTCCATTCGAACTTTCCTTTGTCATTCTTTAGAGCTTCGAAGAAAGGGATGCATTTGTCGGTTGCTTTAGAGATGAATCTGCTTAGGGCGGCCACCTTCCCGTTTAGGCTTTGCATTTCTCTTCGAGTGGATGGTATCTTGATATCTTGCAAAGTCCGGACTTGTTCGGGGTTTGCTTCAATCCCCCTGGCATGGACGATGAATCCCAAGAACTTTCCCAACGATACTCCGAAGGGGCACTTTAGAGAATTCAGCTTCATTCCATATTGGCGAAGTACTTGAAACATCCCGTCCAGGTGGCTTACATGATCATTGGCTTTCCTCGATTTTACCAGCATGTCATCCACATAAACTTCCATAGTTCATCCTATTAGGTCCGCAAACATCTTGTTGGCGAGGAGCTGATAAGTAGCTCCGACGTTTTTAAGTCCAAAAGGCATTACTCTGTAGCAGTACAATCCCCGATCAGTGATGAAACTAGTGCGGTCTTGATCGGAGGTGTGCATAGGAATCTGGTTATATCCTGAGTATGCGTCCATAAAAGATAAGAGTTCGTGCCCGGCTGTGCTGTCCACGAGTTGATCGATTCGGAGGAGAGGGAAACAATCCTTCGGGCAAGCGTCATTTAAGTTGGAGAAGTCAATGCATGTTCGCCACTTACCATTAGCCTTCTTTACCAGTACAGGGTTGGCAATCCATTCTGGGTAGATGGCTTCTCGTATGAAGTTATTGGCATGTAGGTTCTTTACTTCTTCCTCGAGGGTTGTTGATCGTTCTTCCTCCATACTTCTCTTTTTCTGCTTTACTGGCACCTTGGTGGGATCGATGTTCAGTACGTGGCATGCTACGTCTGGGGAGATTCTAGTCATGTCAGCGTGCGTCCATGGAAATACATCCAAGTTGTGGCGAAGAAAATCGACGAGTTGATCCTTCAACTCTGCTCTTAACTGAGACCCAATTCTCAGCAGTCTACTTAGTTCGTATTTGTCTACATACACAAATTCCATGGCCTCTGCAGGCTCGGCGGTGGCCTCCTCCTCTTTGTCCCTGGGGTCTAATTCATTGAAAGGATCACTGGTATATCGAAGAGGAGGGGCTTTCTTTAGTTGCGACGCTTCCAAGTTTTTCTTGCAGAGAGTGGTCCCTGCATCCTTCCCTTTATCCTTCCTGCGGTTATTGCGAAGTTCAGTTACATAGCAATCTCGAGTGGTGTCTTGATTTCCTTCTACTTCCCCTATCCCATTATCTGTTGGAAATTTCATCTTCAGGCACCAAGGAGCCAGGACAATCTGGAAGTCAGACAAGGCTGGTCTTCCTAAAAAGGCGTTGTAGGCCGAGTGGTTATCTATTAGCACAAATGTTTGTTTCCGCACAACGGAGCGGGGATGACCTCATATTTCAACAAAGAGGTCCAATTGCCCGAGGGGCATCTTCGCATCTCCTGTAAAACCGTGTAGTGGTTTGTTGCAGGGAGACACATCTTTCATTGACAGCTTCATTTTTCCGAAAGCATGCTTGAATAGAATGTTTACGAAGCTTCCAGTATCTACCAGAATTCAAAAATTTCGGTTGTGCCGAACCAGGCAGAGATAACCATAGGATCCATGTGAGGGTACTGCCTTCCTACTAGGTCTCGCCTACTGAATGTGATGTCATTATCCCCTTTCCGCTTCGGACGGCGTTCTTCCATGATGGAATTAATGCAGTCTTCATTGTTTCTAAGTGACTTTCCATATCTTTCCATTTCTGCCCAGTTTCTGTCGGCGATGTGTGGTCCTCCTGATATTGTATGGACCACTATCTTCTCTTGACTGGAACCGCTGGTGTTGTGATTTCTTCCACCTGTCTCTGGGTGGAGTTGACCTGGGTTCTCCTTGGCAGGAGCTGGAGTCCTGTCCTGACCCTTTACATAGTGTTCCAATCTCTTCCTTCTAATGTGTTCTTCAATCAGGTCCCGGAGATGACGGCATTCATTGGTATCATGCCAATGGGATTCGTGGAAATGGCAGAACTTCCTAGACTTGATTGCGTGATCTGATTCCTTCTTGTACGGGGGGCGTTTGTATTTAAGCTCGTCTTGGGTGGCCAGGAAGATGTTTTCGACTGTTTCATTCAAAGGAGTGTAAGCGTCAAATCTTGGTCTTGGCCGATATAGGCATTTTTCTCCCTTCCTGCCCCAGCATTGTCTCGAGAGTCATTTCTTCCGACGTCCTTTGCTGCAGCGGGTGCGTTGCCATGAGCTGCCTTGGCTTGTTGCCCTGTCTGCCTTTCAGTGGCAGCGTCTTCAAGTCTCATGTACTTTCTGGCTTCATGGAAGAAATCGGGTAAGGTAGCTGGTTTTCCTTTCGTTAATCTTCTAGCAAACTTGGTATCCGGATGTACGCCACTACAAAGAGCCATTAGGATAAGTTTCTCATCGGCATCTTGGACTGCGGCCGCTGCGGCGTTGAATCGGGTTAGATATTGTTGCACTGTCTCTCCGGGCTTCTGTTTGATATTAGATAGGGAATAAGCGTCCTTGGATTGTTCCACATGAATGCGGAACTGGCTGATGAACTTTTCTTTCAACATTTTCTATGAGCTGATGGATCCTTGGGGTAGATGGCAGAACCAGGAGGTAGGTAGATCTGCCAAAAATAGTGGGAAGCATTTACACAACACTCCCTATGTTACTCCGCTCATGAGCATATGCAGTGTGTATCTCTGCAAGTGTATAACGGGGTCAGAGGTTCCCTTGTAAGGTTCCATTGTTGGCATTTTCCATTCTCGGGGGGTGATGGAAGTTTCGATATTGCGGGTGAAGGGGCTGGTCACCCTAGCGCCTATCCCCCGATCCCTTTGGTCCCGTTGGACACACTCTCTGAACAATCGCGCCATCCTTTCATCAGAACTTGGAGCGGACAGAAATGAGTTTGGTTCTTCTCTACGGTATTGATTCCGTCCAGATGACCTGTAGGGATGGTATCGTCTATTACTCCTAACATTTTCCGGTGGCTGTCTTCGGTCTTCTGGGAGCATGCTGGGGTCATCCACAGTTGGCCCTTGCCTCGATCTTCCCCTGTTGGGCTCTGTTCTAAGCATTCCCTCGGGTCCAACTTCGGGCTAGACTCCAGCTCGGCGCCGTCCATTGGTGTTCCCATGGTTAGGTAGCATGACAGGCTCAGCCATATCCGATCCCTGCCTGGTACCTCCCCCGTGGGGTTCAGTTCCAAGTGTTTCCTTGGGTCAGAATTCGGGCTGAGTCTGGGCTCGGCTCCTACCATTGCTGTTTTTGTTGTTAGCCTCTTCGAAGAGGAAAGATCTTTGTCACCTCCCAGATCCTCCAGACTAGGACTCACCCCATGATTCGGTGTTGCGGTTGGATTCTTCCGCATCCCTTAAGCGTGACATGAGCTGGTCCACCAAGGCTTCTTGTTGAGATGCGAAGCGGTTAGTTACTTCAGCCACAACCCTGTCCAGATCTGCCCTAGTAATTGGCTGTTCCGTAGCAGGGGCTGTCGGATTTGCCTGATTTCCATTTGTTGTTGGAACAGGACGATTCTCTTGATCCCTGATCACTGGATCTGGGATACTGTTAGTTGCGATGTTCTTTCCTTTGCTAGCATCTTTCCTCTGCCTGGGAGGCATATTTTCTAAGCAATGGGCGATGCTGTTGGGAAGAAGGTTGGGTGGGAGAAGCTGAAGCTTCTAGCTCGATTTCTCAGTGAAAGCACCAAAAATGTTTGCACAAATAAATGGGCAAACACCTCCAAGTCGTATGATTTAGTCGATTTTAAGTTATTCTTACTGATTTGGGTGATTCATGCAAATATGTAAAAAGCAAGGACTAAACTGTAAAAGACACAGATTTATAGTGGTTCGGCCAGAATGTGCCTACGTCCACTTTATATGTTATTCTCCTTCACTCTCCAGATTACAAGTACAAAGCTTTGATTACAAGTATATGAAAGTTGTTTGAAAGTTCTGTTCGTGCCTGAGCACTCAAACTTGTCTACCATTGTTGTACCCCTACCCCTCTATTTATAAAGTGAGGATGGGGGTAGGGGTCTTGGATGTATATAGCTGCTGGCGGGCCTGGGCTGAAGTAATCTGGCCTGGCAACGTTGGTTCGGCAAGGCCTTGGTCCGAATATGGTTGGAGCGGCTTTTGGTCCGGTAGAGGTTAACTCGGTGGAAGCTGGTCCGGTAGAGGTTGGTTCGGTAGAGGTTGGTCCGGTAGAGAGGGGTGAGTGTGAGTTTGGTTCGGTAGCACTGGAAGTGAGTTGGTTCGGTAGTGGAGGGTGGAGTGTCTTCTGATTCGGTAGGTTGGTTGGTTCGGTGGGACTTGGTCCGGTGAAAGGTGGGAACGCACCCAACACACATATATATATATATATTTTTTTTTCTTTCCAATGCTTTTTAATTCTTTTATAAGCTTCCAAAGCTCATTTATTTTAATTCAATACTTGCTTAATTTACTTTCATTTAATTAAGTAAGAATTTTATTCTAGTCAATATTATTTAAAATTCGACTGAATTCATTTAAATTCAGTTTTATTCCAACTCAACTTCAATTAAATCTAGTTACATATCATTCTTTTAAATTTTATTAAGCAAGAATTTAATTCCAATTAATATCATTCATGGCACAACTGAATTTTGATTTAATTCAATCCAAATTTAACTAAATTTTATTTCTCAATATATGAGTTCAAAACTTATTTATTTACTTAAAAACTTATATTGTTCAGTTGAGTCATTTCATCTTATAACCAATATCCAAATTATTTATATAACACCTATTAGCTTAAGGTATAAATTTCATTTCACAATTATAATTGTTTTACCTTTTAACTTTATATCCAATTTAATTCAATTTCAATTTCAATTATCTCAAGTTAAATTCAAATATATTTTCTCCACTTTCATCCACTTAAGTTAAATTTTAATTCCCGAATCAAAATTTCCAATTTCTTCTTATTTATATCAACTTTACTTTATAAGTTCAATAGTTGATCCATTTATTCATTCACCAATTCATTATTTAACCAATAAATCTTATACATTTAAATCAAGCATCATCTAATATTGAATTTAATTTCATATGCATACCAAATTAATTAATCAGTTACTTATAAATTTTAATCTTAAAACTTGTTTATCTAATCCAACTTAACTAAAAAAAATTTCAAACCTAAGTTCAACATTCGATTTTGAAAACATATATATATATATATATATATATATATATCTCACCAAACTATTCCTTTACGTTTTTAAAATCAACCAAATTTCTCAGACAAACTTTAATCCAAAACATCCTAGTAGCAATCCCTCTTTTGGAAATTCGAAAATGAACACCGATGATATCGCGATCATCATTGGAATTATTTTCCATCGGCCGTAAAGAGTTCAATGCTTTTTTTTCTTTTCACTTTTAAAACCCTTCAAATATTTTAAAATTCCAAATCTCTCTCGAGATTTCAAATCCGATTCAAAAATATTTCTCAATATATATTACCTTCTCAACCTTTAAGAAACATTTCCAAATTCAAAGGAAATTAAATTCCTAAATTTTCAAATTCCAAACTCTTTAAATTTATATTCAAACATTACTTTGAAATTTTATCTTATTTTAATTATTGATCACACTATAGTTTACATTTATAGTTTATATTTACAAATTTCATTTGTATACAAATTGATTTCTTAGTTTTTAATTATGGTTCCAATATCTTATTCAATTATGAATTTTACAAATCTCATTTATTTATCAATTTATTACTAAATCTTGGGTTATTATTTCAATTTCTTATTCAATTATCATACAATGATAATAATTTAATATTATCACTTTCTAACAACCAAGCATCCATACAACTATAATAATTTACGAAAAATTATTTCCTTTGTATACAAAATAATTTTGGGTAAAATTACCTCATTTACCCTATTAAAAACCATATTGTGTCAGTTTATCTTGTTCAAGAGTTTAGAAATCTGTATCGATGGCATGGCGTCCCATATATCGACCAGAATCCATAAACACTCAATAGATAAGTCAACACAATATAAAACAATTTTATATTCACTAATAAATACGCGCTCATATCTATTAATACGCTCAAGCTCATCCTAGAGTACTTCGGACTCTATTTAATGAGTAATTCCCACCAGAGCCAAGGTTATTACCAACCTAAGCTCTGATACCAAGTGTAACGACCCGCAAATCCGTACCCCTTGAGTTAGCACTATTCTACCTAAATCAACTCTAGTTGTACATAAATACGAACCATTAGGGATCAAGAAGAAGAGGTAGAAGAAGAAAATAGAAAACAACAACAGAATCTAACCATCGCAGCGAAATAAAATATAATAGATAATAAATGATTTTTACACAAAACAAATCAAATATACATGTTTATATATTACATCATCAGAGTACATCAAACTCAGCTGCTCAATACAGCGGAATATACACAAACAAGTACGGAAGTACGTATCTCCATCCAGTTCATCTCCTGAGTTCCACATCATCAAAACCTTGTATCCTATAATACTTGGTCTGACCCGAGCATTACAGTTAAATAACACCCGAGTCAGTCTGGAATACCAGTGTGAGAAAATCACACTCAATTTATTATTAAAGTTTCAAAAATCCTTTGAAAACAAAGGCATCTCGTAAGACCACGCCACAAATAAACATGTCGGGTTTTTACCTTACGATAGCTAAAACAATTTTTATACAAATCCTCTGATATTATAATAGGGTCTATATACAAATACTTATAAAATAGCCGAAATTGATACACATATTAAATTCCAGCTACTAGCCACAGAGTGGGTAATACAAACAAAACTCGTATAAGGCTCGTAGGGAGAATGGATTTCCAACTAATGACTAGGCACTGGGGTACCACCTGTCATAGTACGTGGCCTAGATCACAGTACCGAAGAGTACGCCCGCTCCCCTGCAACACAAGACCGAGACTACCCCTTACTGGATAATCCCGAGTGAGATCACCCCGTGGTTGGGATCAGCAACCGCCCACTAAGCCGAAATAAAAAGGGACATGTAGACAGGGATGACCTCACCCTGCTTGGGTGCTACCCACCTAGCCTTGCTGCATAACCCCTGATTTTCAGTCATTCCCGGTTGATGAGGCTTGAGGCTAAGCGTTACCTTTTTAGAACATATCCCCTTAGAATGCCCATCATCCACCTGACGATGTCTCGTAAGCATTCATCCATTAAAGTCCGTCTCGGGTTCGAACAAAACCGAAGGCACAATTACTACTACATCCATTCTGGAAATATCCTCAGGATTAGTAGCGACTTTCCCTTGCACTTCACTGCTCCATCTTCGAATCCAAACTCGTTTACACGAAACGTACAAACCGGATCGAAGTGGTTTTCGAGAAATAAATCTCGATCTCGGTCTCTTCGAAACGATCAACGCATTTGTCCAGTATTGATAGTCGGTGATTTAACTATCAATTAATATTCACAACAACCATCACACAATAAATAATTTTTCAAATTATTTATTAATCTCAAAAAATATCTTCACAAGATATATTTTCACCTTTCAAAACCCTTTTAAAACAGTTTTCAAACTATCTTCCTTTCTCCGAATAAATTCCAAGTATTTCTATTTCTACTGGAAATACCAAGCACAAAACTTTAGATTTTTTAAATAATTTAAAAACACTTTGTTGTAAAATATATTTAACATTTAATTTAGAAAAATTTACTTTAATACTTAATTTATAATAATACTTTAGAAATAACTAAAATAAGGTTACCTTATAATTATACATTAGATTTTCTTCTTTAAACAAAATACCAAATCATTCTTTAAATAATTATTATGATAATAGATTAAACAAAAATACTTACTTTGGAATTTACTTTTAAACACTTAAGTTAAAACTACTTTAATAATTTACTAAAAATACATACTATATAAACATTTGAAAATAAAGTTACTTAATAAAATATAAAACAAGATTTCTACCTTTAAAAACAAAATACTAAGTTACTTTTTAATAATTACTGCTAAAATAGATTAAAAGAAAACACTTACTTTAGACTTTAAATCTTAGAGATAATAAATTTTACAAAACTTGCTTTCTTTAAAAATAACTTTAAAACGTTTATTTTATATTTAAAAATTTACTTTTAAAACATGTACTTGGCCATCCAGAGAAAATTCCAACTTCAATCACTTAAATCAATTTCCCCAAATTGATTTCCAACTTATTTTATTTGAAATAAGTTTCTTTAATTTCTCAATTCATTTCAAAATTCATTAGTTATGGACTTATTATTAATGTTATTATTTTTCATTTGATTTTAAACCTTTTAACTGAAATATACAAATTTCAGGCTTTTCCCAATTTCCTCTTTATTCCTTTCAATAATTTAAATCTTAAATATTAAATAAATGTTTTGTTCTATTAAATAATATCATTGAAGTTTCAAACTTCATTAACCTTCTGTTTATTCAAAAATTCCTTTCCATATACAGAATTTTATTAATTAGCATTTTGAAACCACTAATATTCTTATCCAATTCACTTTAATTTATAAACATTCTTTATAATTATTTCCTAAGAGTTCACTCCTTTTATTTCCTTTCAAAGTCCAATTCTATATATTTGGATAAAACAGAGTACCGAAACATTCAAGCAGACTATAACATTCAATATTCTAATATAATTCATCACAGAATATCAATTAATCACAGTTGTGGGAGTTAAATAATTTAAATAAATGTTGAGGGATCCAGTTGGATCCCTCTAACATGTTTTTCCTGCATCCACAGACATTAGCACAATATAATACACCAATTCCAAAATATACCATACTATAGCACATCAACCAATTCAATCATTGAAACAATTATTTAGATTTAATCATTTAAATTTAAACTGAGTGAGATTAACACACCTTTGCATTTGTTTTGCAATGCACTCCCATTCCGACTTGTTTTCTCCACATTTCAGACCTTGTATAACATTAAGTGTTTTATTAATATTTGAATTAATTTAATAATCAATTTCCTAGGTAAATATTTTAACTAACCAAAGATTTAATTTAAACTATAAAATATCCTTAAGTAAATTTAATTATCCCAAAATTTTATTTAAACTAATTTATTTCTTTTAATAAATAAATTTCATGTTCCAAAAATAAATTAAATAAGTTAATCTTCCAAATATTATTTAAAATAGCCTCGTAAATAAAAATGTTTACATGTATATATATTTTTTCTTTTTCAAATTCCTTTAGTAACTAAATAATTTAAACAAGTTTACTAATCGTCTAAATCACTAATATACATTATTAAGTAAACTAGTAGATTTCATTTCCAAACTGCATATAAATATATTTTTCTTTTCATTTTCCAAACTGCATATAAAAATAATTTATATGGGGTTTAAGAATTCTATCTTTATATAAGCCCTTTTTTATATATATCTTCCTAAAATCTTATAAATATTTATATATCTGTTTATAAATCTTACAATATTTCAAAAGCCCTATTATATTTTAAACTATATATGTATATATCTCAGTATATAAACAAAATAAATAATTTACTTACTGTAATTTAATTATCGAAATTGTAAAATAATACCTTACTCAAACGCTAGACTCTGCCCTACCCAGAACACGCGCGGCGCCCTCCACGATTCGACTGAATCCATTGCAGCAGATCCCATCACCCATGCACGATCGCACGTGATTCCAAAAGCAGGCGCGAGCTCGACCTAACATCGTGATCCCACCTCTTCGTCGCCACTTTCCCTCCGCGGTGCCACAAACCACAACAGTAACCCTTACGCGCGAGCTTCCCCCTTCGCGACTTCAACTCGAGCTCGAGTTCATGCTCAAACAATTCGATCTCTAGATACAGGGAGGCGCGATTTATAATTTGGGAGTGGTCGCCATTTTTTTTTTATTTAGTTTAGGGTTATCGATTTATTAATTGACGGCTAAGAAGAGTTCGACCGAATAAAGGAAAGTGTGCGTTTATTTATCAATTTTTTTCGTTTGGCTTGCAAAGGAAGGAACGAAGATATAAGTTTTATTCGATTCGATTAGGAAGCCTGGAATAAAAAGAAATTTCGTGATGTAAAAAGGAAGGGACAGAGGTAGGTGAAGCTATTATTTTTATTTTATTTTATTATTCCCCTTAAGAAAGAACGAATCGATTTGAATTTTCGATATAAAATTTCAGCGCGTTTATATGTCGTACACTCACACAACAACTCTGATCGATACAAAATTTGAAATCCCATAATAATTCAATATTGAGGACCCAATGGAACTAGTTTCGTCAAATTCCGAGACTGCGCCTCGGAAGGCTATTTTTAAATTCAATTTAAACGATAAAATTTCAAAACAGGACAAATCACTGTTAATTTCAATTTTACAACTTCTATTATCCTCGGTACTATCAGTATAAATGTTTCAAGCCTTTAAATTATTTTTAATAGGCTTAAAACTCCAGATTCAACAATTTACTCAACTTCACTTATTTAATTTAATAATTAAATTATCAAATCAATTGTGATATCCGTAATTCAAGTTAAAATTACCCTATTAAATATTTTAAAATCCATTAAATATTCCGATTTTAAAGGCCCGAAAATTCTGGGTCGTCACACCTATATAAAAAAAGCATTAGAATTAACTCTTCCGAGTGACAGTTCAACGGGTCCATGTAATATCCCGGAATTTTGGACAATATAAATTTAATAATCTGTGTTTAAAATTAAATTAATTTGATAATTTTTGTTAATAAAATTGAATTGATTCAATAATATTCTTTTAATAAATATTTAATTAGTGAATTTATTTTTAATAAGTTCATAAATTGTTTTCTATTTATAATATGTATATGTATTTATATATATTTTAAATAGATAATTTGGTTTTAAAATTTAATTACTATAGCATATTTTCTAATTATAATATTTTGAAACTGGAAACTGTTATTTATTTTTTGATTTAATCTTTTTAAAACCATTTTATAAAATAACTAAATTATTTTAAATATATAAGATAAATGTTTTATTTGTTAAAATGTATTTTTGACTTAAGTTTGTGTATTAAAATAAAGTTATAAAATGTTTGTTTTATTTCTTTTTAAAATAGTGATTAATAATTATGATTTTTAAATTGAATATGAAATTTAAAATACAATTAATAAATGAATCATGTATTCATTTAAATAACAAATAAGTTATAATCTCTTTATAAATTTATTTTAAATGATTAAAAATGTTTTTTTCAAATAATTGATTTGTATATTGTTTTTATTTATAATAATACTTGGTTTATTCTTTAGAAATAATTTGTATATTTAACTAAGTATTAAAGAACTAATTAATTAAGTTAAACTTTCATTAAACTTTAATTTAAAAATACTCATTACTTAAATTGACATGTGTAAACATTTTAGGTTCTTATATAACAAATGTAAGCATCCTAAAAGCCTAATCTAACATGTGTAACTTAAACACACAAGACATTTACAAGTGTCATTGTTTAATTTTTATTTTCTTTGATATTGATTAAATCATAATAAGGTTTATAAATTCTTGCAATCTTTTATATTTTTCCTTTCTTCATTTTCATTCCTAAACAAAGAAATGTTCAGCTGAAACAATCCTTAAAAGAAAAATTCATAGTTCATCTTCAAACAAAAATTCTTTGTAACTTATTTCAAAATGCAGATTTTCATTTAAAATCTGTTTTCTCTTCAACATATAAAACAAACTGTGCAGGTGTAATGTTTGGTGGTTTCAAGATTTTTGTTGCCTCAAGATGGTCACGGGGGATTTGGGTTTCTGCTCAAAGTAATTAAGTTTGTGACTCGAAGTTGTTTGTAGGGTTGCTCGAGTTAATGCTTTGTTTTAGGTTTGTAAGCAAAACAGGAAACCTGATTCTATTTTAAAATTTTAAAGTAGAGTTTGAATATAAATTGGAATATTGAACTTAGGATTTAAACCTGAATCTAAAGATGAATTCAAATAGTTTGAATTCTGGTTTTGAAATAATTTAAATTTTGAAAATTTTAGTTTGATCTTTAATAAAACAGAAACCTGTTTTCTGTTTTTAAAATTAAAAGAAAGTATAAAATGCAAATTGAAATTTAAACTGAATTTTGAAAATCTGAAATTGAATATCGATTCAAATTAGATTGTCTGAGATTTAAAATCATTTAAGTTTCTAAATTTAAATTTGATTTCAAAACTCATAAGTGTAAAATCATATGTGTGCTTTGGGTTTGAATTGGAAGTTTAAAATTTTAAATTAGAAATTTAAAATGAGATTAAATCTGGGATTTTTAATCTGTAATTAAATTTGAACTTCAGTTTTTAAAATAAGATAAGTTTAAATTTAAATCATTTAATTACATTGAAAGGTTAAATGATTTGAAGATTTATGTAAGTAAGCTTTCAAGGATTTAAGTTTAAATCTGTAATTAAGGTTCAAGCTGTATTTCAGTTTGAATTTAAATATAATTTTTAAATTGAATTTGTTTTTTTTAAATTACCTGGAATGTTTAGGTGTGTTTTAAAATTGATTTGAATTTAAATTGGGATTTAAATTCTTTTAAACTTATTTATAAAGTAGATGTTTCTTTTAACATATGAGATGAAGGTTTGAATTGTTTTTAAAACCTTGTTAAAGTTAAAATTTGTATTCATTTTTAAATGTTAACTTTAAAATGAAGTTTAAAATGGAATCTAAGGTAGATTTAAAAACAATTTGTTTTTAAATGTTTAAATAAGAATGAAATGTTTATCTTAAAGGTAAATAAAATTTGAGAATTTGGATTCATTTAAATTATTAAGTTAATTTAACGGATAATTAATTATTTAATTAATATTGTGGATGATTAATTAAGTAATTAATAATTTTTTTAAATTGATTAATTAAAGACTTAAGATTAATTAATTAAGTAATTAATCTACAATTAAGGATTTTTAATTAAATTTTAATTAATGATTAAGATTTATTAATCAAGTGATTAAGGATTAATTAAGATTTTAATTAACATTTAATTAATTTAATAATTAGGGATTAATTAATTGTTAATTAACATTAATTAATAATGAGTAATCTGAGTTAATTTCTTAATTAAGTAGTTAAGAGTTTTTAATGAAGGTCATTAACTTAAGATTATTTAAAAGTTAATTAATGTGATTAATTTATAATAATTAATTAGATTAATTAATTAATAATAACCATTTTGAAATTGTTTAAGTTTAATTACTTGATGGAAGTAATTAATGTTTTAATTACTTAAGGTAATTAATTGGTTTAATGTGATTAGTTTATATTAATTAATTAATTTTAATTAATTTAAACATTTGTTGATGGTTGATGAATAATTACTTTTCGTAATTAATAGGATTGTAATTACTTAGGGAAGTAATTAATTGATAATTACTGTATGTAATTAAAGACGTTTATTTATGGAAGTAATTTGGATTTAAATTACTTTGTAATTTATCAAGGAATTAATTGAGATAATTAATTAGGAGTAATTAATTGATGGAATGAGTAATTAAAGGTAGTTAATTACTGGATTGTTATTAATCAAGGGTGATTAATATTTGTGGTATTATTGCAGATTAATTGCTTATTGTAATTAATTTTGAATAGTGAGATTAATTTAAAATGTAATTAGAAATCATTAATTAATAAAATTAATGATGTAATTTAAAATTGATTAATTAAGGAATAATCAATAAGTGAAGTAATTAATTAATAAAGGATTAATGTGATTAATTCTAGTTAATTAATTGATTAAGTAATTACGAGTTAATTATTTGTAAAGTGTTAAGTATAATTAATTTGTGTAATTAATTTAAAGGCTAATTACTTATTGTAATTAGGGAATTATTAATCAGTAATGATTGATTGGAATGAATATTGAGATGATGATTATTTAATTGATTTGTAATCAATTAGTGATTAAGTTAAGCAGGATTACAATGATTAATTAATTTAATTCATTTTAAATTAATTAGAGATAAGGTAATTAATTTAATTCACTTTAAATTAATTATAGATGGTGTGATCATTAGATCGTTGCTTATGTATAAATGATTGGTATTGGTTGCCTTGTATGGTTTGTAATCTCGACTATGAGATGAGTAATGTTATATGATATGGATGCATTTGTTGCATTGTAATGAGATATGGATTATCTGTTGATGATGAAATGTTGATTATCTATTGTGATGTGAATTATCTATCTGTGCGTATATAGATAATGAATTGAATTGTTTTAAACTCTAAAACAACTTAGCCTTAAAAGAGACGTTTTGGATTTCGATGAGACCGGGATCGGGTTTCCATATTTGGATATCCGAAAACCACATCGATCCAAAGTAACGTTAGGTCGTGAATCTGAAGTGAAGATGAAGATTCAGAGTGCAAGGGTTATCGTTATTAACTCTGAGGGTGATTCCAATATGAGTGTAACGAGATAATGCCTTCGGTTTCGTTCGAACCCGGACGAACTTGTGTGGATTGAATGCTTTCAGAACATCGTTAGGTGGACGATGAGCATTCTAAGTGATATGTCCTATAAAGGTAATCGTAGCCTAAAGCCTCATTAACCGGGAATGGCTAAAACAGGGGAGGTGCAGCAAGGCTAAGTCGGTCATTCCCAAGTAGGACGAGATTTACCCCTGTTTAGATGTCCCTTTATTTCGGCTTAGTGGTGCGGTTGCTGATCACAACTGCGACGTGGTCTTGTTCAGAACTGTTCAGTAAGGAATGGTTCCATCTTTGTGTTGCAGGGGAGCGGGCGTACTCCTCGGTACGGTGATCTAGGCCACGTACTGTGACGGGAGGTACCCCAGTAGCCCTGCCATTGATGGAATCCAAAATCCAATAAGTGTCGTACGTATTAGTTGTGCCCAACTACGTTGGAACGTGAGATGTAAGCATTCCAACTATTTCTGTATTTTACTTGAAAACCCTAGACACTATTATAATATCACTGGATTTCCTATCAAATGTTTTGGTTAGCGTAAGGTAAAAACTTTTCCATGTTTATGTGTGGGAAGTCTTACGGATACCTTTTCTTTTCAAAGGTTTTTCAAAAGTTAAGCAACTTTAACCTGCTACTCGCACCAGACCCATGTCTGACCCGGAATTATTTTTGTTTTTCTTTAACTCTTGGGTACTCAAATTTTTACGAGTAGCCAAGGGATTCAGGTTAGCTTTGACGAATTGTGGAGGAGCAGTGGAGCAGTAGGCTTCTGCGTATAGATATATAGTTTTCCGCTGTGTTGGTATCTCTGAGTGTTTTCTGTTTGTGTATTGAGTTGTAATAACTAGACAGGTGTTTATAACTGCCTAGTATGTGTTGTAATGTCTGTGTAACTCTGATAGTTGTTGTATACTATGTAATACTTATGTTATTAATATAATTTATTCGTTCCGCTGTTGAGATTCTTGTGTTGTTTCTTCTCTCTTCTTTCTTTTCACTTTTCTATCCCTTTCTTTCTTGAAGATGATGCGATTTTCTGGGAGTAGAAAGTCGGGTCGTCTCAGTCCAGAACACTCCCCCTCAATGTGTCCCCAACTTGTACACTTATGGCAAAAATGCACCACACTCCCATCTTCCTTCTCGAACTGTGGGTACTCAGCTTTCTTTCCATGTTGTCTCTCAAAACAATTCCTGGCTATATGACCAACTTTCCTACAATGATAGCAAATGGTTGATAGGCCAATTGATGTAGTGGGTGCATATTTCTCTTTTTTCACCTTCTGGCAGCGGTTTGGAAAGTGTCCTCTCTCCTGGCATTCAAAACAGAAAATCTTGGACTGAAAACGCTTGCCTTCCATCCATTTCCCCCATTTCTCATCCTACACATGGCTGCATAATGTCCCTTCTCATGACACCAATATCAAACGACATGGTCATAAGAACCCGGTCCTGCCCTTTCGTTCCACAACTTTTCCCACCTCTCGATCACTTCCTCCCGTTCCTTACCGGCTAGGGCTCTTCATGCTCTACGAGCTGCTTTCTTCTCTTCCAATTTTGCCATATCCAAAATAACTTCCTATCAACAAAGAGTTAGGATCAACAAGATAGAATTTAAAATTCTTGTGAATCCTAACAAAAGGGATTACTAACAAGGTGGATACAGAAGGGATGAAGCTTTGAAAATCTTGATCTCAACATAAGAAAATTTATACTAAAATAATTTTTTAAAAAATCCTTTAAAATCATTTGGAAATCATTTTATACTTTGAAAAGATGTTCTCTCACAAGAAAATGATTCTGAGACTGATTTCACTCATTCTAGGATATTTCTATCCTATCTCTAATGATTTTTTGCTCCGCGGGCTATGGTTTGCCTAAAACCAAAGCTCTGATACCAAATGTAATGACCCACTATTTTGGACCATTCAAATCGACAGCAATCCACACGTGTCGGACTTGAATAATTCAAAATAACAGATTGCACTAAATTTTGAAGCAAATAAAATCAACACAGAATCACAGACATAGATATATTAGAATAACTTGTAGCAAAAATTAAAATACCATGGTAGTTCATGAAGCTACTATAACAAAATCTCAAAACTAAATACATAATATCAGTTAGAAACACATATACAATAGAAATCCCAAATACATAGAAGTTTATAAATACCAGAGCTGAAATGAAACAACTAAACTGAAATGAAGAGATAACTATGTAAGCAAAAATCTCCAACGATTCCTAGCTCTAGAAAAGAAATTCAAAGCTAAGCTGTAAATACTCAGGCTGACCCGAGCGTAAAGCAAAGCACAAAACACTAGAGTCAGGACATACATACTTATATAATGTAAATCAACTCAAGTGAACTGTAGTAGTAATGCACAATAACTTAAAGGATGCTTGGGATCATCCATCCTCTAAGGATCGGTTAAACAATAAATTAAATACATTTCATGATTAAAATTCCAAAATGGTAATTTATTCTTTGAAATCAAATATCATTTCAAATTCATTTTAAATTATCAAAATATCATCTTATTCCCAAGCCTCATTCATTTTATTTAATTTAAAAATACCATTACATTTCAAATGGTTTATATTTCAAATCAAATATTCCATTTAAAACCAGTTAAAATGAAGTTATTATACTTTAAAAATTAAATATTCAATTCTCCAAAAATTTAGTCTTTCAAAATTCATTTGTTCACTTAAATATATTTAAAACGATGAAATCTCAGCTTTCGCAGCATTTAGAAAATGCAACGGTAAGTTACATTTGAAAACAATTTAATTTGACAAAGATAGCATTTAGAACTGTTGTAATAGGTTTTAGTTTCAAATAAAAGCTTTAGTTCAACTCTGCAACTACAGCACTTACAAAATGCTGTAATTACCCTTAGTTCATTTTTACCTTTTAGTTCATTTGTATCAACTACAGCACTTGGAAATGCTGTAATATCCTTTACTTCAGAAATGATAGCATTTCTGAAATGCTGTTAATTAAATTCCAAATTTTCAATACAATTTCATAAACAATTAAAACTTTAATTTAAATCATTATAACTTATAAAATTTAATATATTTTTTTCACTTTAAAAACAATCATTTAAATACCCTTTAATTTACGATTTTATAAAGTGAAATTTTCACAAATAATTATTAAATCTTTTGTTATAATTCACTTACAAAATAAATGTACAGTTTTATAACATTTCATTTACGTTACATTTTAATTAAGTTTATCATTTCATAAATTAAATTTAAATTCCACTTACTTTTCTTAACTTAACTTTTATTTTTAAAACCCATTTCACATTATCCAAGTTAAGTTATATTTTAATTTCAATTTTAAACATTTATTTATTTAACTATATTTTAATTTATAGAAAATCTTTAACACTTTATGAAATCATTTTAAATTCAAATTCAAATCAAATTATCATATTCTCTTACTTAATTTAAACTACATTTAAAAACAAAATCATAAATTCCAAAATTTACTTATATTTCGAATTCTCCTCTACCATTTACTTATCTCACTTATTTAACTCGTATAAAATCACTAATATTTATAAAAGTCAATTTAAATGAAATATCATAATATTTACATTTTATAATATTTTAAAATTCTAGAAAAAATATATTAACCATGGGTCTGTATAAAATTTTCTAATCTAGGTCAAATGATACGAATAATATATCATTTCAATCCGTAATTCACAAAGGAAAAATCTGGGATTTATCATTTCAAACCCGCAATCCCAAATTAAATGAAATAAATAAAAATCGTTCAGGCCTATCATTTCAGCCCATAACAATTTTTCCCTATTCTAAAGTCTGTTCGGGTATGTTTCATTTCAACCCATAGTGATTCTATTCTACAGGAAATGTAACATCCCGCCTTTTCGAACACTTTAAACCGACACACATGACGATTCAAACCATACCGAAGGGCGGATTGTTATGGGGTAAATAAGAAAAAAAACAGAGAAGAAATAAAACAAAACAGAATCTCACAGCGGAAGGATAAAATATAATAATAAAATATACAGTTTATATAACTGTTTACAAAACATTTGCTTCTTCTTTATACAATTAAATATCAGAGTTAACATACCAATAATATCAATGCAGCGGAATTAAATGGTGTAGTGGAATAATATAGTAGATACTAGTAATACTACAAATCTTCGTCTTCGTCCTCCGGAGCTAAAACTTCAAACCCTGAAACGCTCGGACTGAGCCGAGCGAATTGAAAAAACAAAACACTCGAGTCAGAACTAAAAGATCTTATGTGAGTTAAATCAACAAGAGTAAATATGAGTGTAGTAACTCAAGAGATGCTCGGGATTTACATCTCCTAAGGATCCGTTAAACTATTTACTATGTAGTATATTGAGCTATTATAATAGTGTCTAATGTAAAATAAACTTACTTTTTAATAGCGTTAAGGGGTTACCCATATAGCCCTTAACACAGAATATATTCCCATAGTCTATACAGTACCGTAATTTCCCCCGTACTGGGCGTCGTCAGAGGGCACTCCATAGGTATGGTACAAAACAAAACTCGTAGTAAAGGCTCGGTATGGTAGGTGACACGGCACAACTAGGCAATGCCAGGGTAGATATACCAATTGCTATCCGGGCTGGTGGAAACGCGTAGCCGCAGTTACCGCCCACCTCGAACAAACTCGCCCAAAATCAAAAATAGAAGTGGCCACTGAATTAACCCAAAGTCAAAGTATAATATCGAAGAGGAGCGCCCGATCAGAGGTATGAGCTCATTGGCCCGAGAATCATTCCTGTTTTAGCCACCTTATGCCAACTCACGGAAGGCGGGTCCACGTATTTACCTTACAGGAAACGTCGCCACCACCTACTTCATTCTGGAATCTCCACCGCGTACACGGTTAGTCAAAGTGGTTTTCGGTATCGACAGAGAGTATGTCCATATCCAATCCCGATCTCTTTGCCAACCCATCGTTATTATAACACCGCGGTCATTTAAAAATAGTTTATACTTTAAAACCAGAATAAAATTTCCATTTCAAAACTATGAATACGATATCAATTTAAACCCAAAACAATATGATATCATTTTATCTCAAATATAATTCTTTTCCAAAATCATGCTGGTTTAAAATTTAAAATATCTGGAAACCAAATATTTGAAATATACTTTCAAAGCATAATATTTCGAAATTCAAAATTTTAAAACCATAACTTCTAAAACTTGAATGGTTTGGATATTCAACGAATGTAAAATAAATGGTTTAACTTTAAAGTTACTTTGCAAAGAAAAATAATTTCCATGGCTTTTCAAATATATTTCTTTATTTAAAGTTTAAACCATAATTTAAATATCACTTCAAGTTCCAAAAACCCCTTCAATTTCTATATATATATATATATATATATATATATATATCCATTTGGAGTATTAATATTTCAAAACTAAAGTTGGATTTTCTTCTTTCAACAATTAATATTCTATTATTTAGTCTTGAATATTCATATAAATTCCATAAATAAAACTCCAATTTCTAGCAATTAAATATTTTCTCAAATTTACTTTGTACTAAAATTTTCATTTTTAATTCTTCTTGGAAAATCCAGTTATAAATATCATACCTTAAAATTTCCAAACTTAAACATATAAGATAAATTTCCAAATTCCATTTTCTCAATTTTTCATTTTTATTCAACAGGTTTATACACAACTTAATTTTCAAATTTTTAACTTCATATGTATATATATCGAAGAGTAATATTTTATAAAATATCAAAATCAAATTTTTATAAACCGTATCCCATCCAAACCATAGAAATCACTTTGAAATAATTTATATATAGACCACGGTGCCTGTATATAATTTTCTATCCTATGGTCAAGTGATACGGATATTTATCATTTCAATCCGCAATTTAAAAATAAAATTTTGCGGTTGTATATCATTTCAAACCACAATCCCGAATGAAACGAAAAATGCATGATAACTTGCAGTTTAATGATATAAAATAAAACATCCATTCATCAACATTATCCATCATCCAAATCACAATCATCATCCAATAATTCAATATCAATATATATCTGATAATATATATCAGGTAATAACTGGCGGTTATATTCAAAAATAAATTTAATCAACTATTAAACTAGTAGTTTATATTTAGTAATAAATTTTATAACCGTTTACTAGCAGTTCCTATGAAAATAAATAAATACTAACTGTCAATTAATATGCAATAAATAAAATAAATTAACAGTTAAATTAAATAACGCGATTTAGCAAATATGATGAACAAAACATGCCAAAGTTATAAATAAATACCTATTCATATCTAAAGTAAATTTAACAAACATAAAAACTTTTAGAAGTTGTGAGTGGGTTAAAACACTCACCTTTTGAATTTAAATCGAATTTAAATCCGATTTAAACCCAAAAATTCGATGGTCTCCAAATCGTTCCAAACTAGCGCCAACAGATCCGGAATTTATTTTTGATCCTAACAAAAAAAATCTCGCGTGAATCGGAGTTCGTATGTGAGTGTTATGTCGAAAATTGCACTTGAATTTCAAATTTAAAATAAACAAAGAATGGTACACATTCACTTAATATACCTGCCACGTCAGCAACCTAAACTCTCCTCTCTCTCTCTCCTACGCGTTGAATGCCAGCTTCCAGAGAAAATATTTCCCGTTCGAAACCCAAACATCCCCGTTTGACCGAGCGTTTGACCGAGCCTTTCGCCCAACTCCGACCTCCATTGAACCCAGCGCCACTCCATCGTCCTCAGCTCGACGAGCCGCCCCCAATGGACACGTGCGCACGCCCCTGGTGGCCGCAGCCGCCGCCTCTAAGCCTAGGGCCGAAACCCTAATTCAATTTTTGCCGCAAATCCCACCGTTGATTCGACCCAAAAACTATACTGATGCAAACCCCTCGGTTATCTCCACAATACCCAGAAACAGTTTTTCAATCGGGCGAGTTTTGTTGCGACGATGATGTGTGGCTGAAAATGGTTTGTATTTTACTGGACGAATGATAGCTCCAATCGAAAAACAAATCACACCAGCAGATTACGCATCTCGAGAACTTTAACATATAATTTTTAGGGATTTTTCTGAGGCGTTTGAAATTTCACTTTTGATTTGAACTGTAGATAGATCTAGGTTTTGCAACCATTGAGGAAGAGAAAGAGATGAAGAAAAAGAACGTATAGACAAATGATAGAAGATGGAGGCTAGGGTTTATCACAACATATATACAGACAAATGTAGAAGGCTAGGAGGGCACGAATTACGAACGTGCTAAACGGAAGTTGGCCCAAAAAGCCCGTTCTGAACCCGGAATGAAATATGTTAAACCCATATATCCAGATAGGTATTTTAAAATATTCTGAACGCGATGGAAAAAGTTTCACGTCCAAATTCGACCGTATAAAGAAGTTATCTGAAAATAAAATTTCCAAATTGATTTCAAATAGATTTTAATTAAATCGATTTCAAGGCGTTTTGCATCCGTACGATCAAACGACAGGTCTGATCGATACGAAACTTGAAACCCTACAATAATTCACCGATCCGGATCCGATGAAACTAGTTTCGTCGAAATCCGAGTCCGTGGACAAAATGGCTATTTTTATATTCATTAAATAAATTAAAATAAATTATAAAATCCAATTTCATATTTAGATTCTAAAATTTGACCAAATTTTATCGCTTTTATATTTCTTAATCAATTTAAATGGTTTAACAAGTTTAGGTGTGAATTAAAAGTTGATAAATCTATCAATTGCAGTGTTAATTTCTCCACTTCCTTACATTTAGAAATTATAAATTTAATTCTCAAAACCCATTTATTAGATTTTCAACTTTTATATTCTCACCTTTTATCCAAAATAAGGATACCACTAGCTTTGGTTCATGATTTCACATCATTATCCTCAAAGTCCATTTAAATTTCAATAACGAAAAATTTAACCGTTAAATTCCATTTTTTTTATGCAATAAATGCAATTGTTGAATTTGATACTCAAATAAATTTATAAATCTTGCTTTCTAAAATCTATATCAACAAAAGGTCCAATTATAAATAAAATTAGCATTAACTTCATCTTATAGAATTAACTATTTCAATTACAAAACAATCCTACACTAACAGCACAATTTAAATCAATTAATTAATTGAGTCTACATTAAATGTTATAAATTATAAATTGGAACCTCAATAAATTCGTTTATTGATTTAGACTCTTTCTATACAGTAAATAGACATTTTATGTGTATAAATAACATTTGAATTATAATACACTTTATTAGTGCAGGCTTCATTTCTTATAAATTCCCTTTTATTAACTAGAACATATTAACAAAACAAAATAAATAAATTTAGATTTATTTCAATCTATTTCCATCCTTAACTTAATATACTCAATGAATGGTTAACCTAAATAATTGTTACCCTTTTGCATTCAAAATCACTTACAACCATTAATAACAAAAATGTTGCCATAGATTTAGATTCAATTAAATAAATTAGATGAATGGGTAAAACTTTGTAATTATCCCAAATGCCAAATATATTTACGCATTAATTACTACTTATTATTATGAATTCATTTATAAATTTACTAGTTGCCTTTGTCATCTTATTTCCTATTTACTACCAAACTTCCTACTTAGTTATAGTTTATCAATATATACATACCTAGGCAACTCAAATTCTTGTCCTTTCTGTTATTTCAATTAAATCGGGTATGCACAAATAGATTGTTAATTAACTTATTCCTACAAAATTATTTACATACATTCAGTTCCAAATTTTATAGAATTAAATTCTAATTACTTACCACTTAATCCATCAATCATGCATTCTATTCAAACATGCATTTAAATCTTTTTATTTTAATAAATTTATTCAATGTTGACATTCACTAAATAAAATTTACTTTCATTTATATAGTTGCAATTTAATTCAGTTATTATTTCATTAATACTATTTCCGCTTTATATCTTCCAGTATTAATTTCACAAACCAACTTAATCAACAAATTATAACTTATAACCACAAACGTCAATTTACGTTATTTCAATCTATTGCCATATAAACATTTAAATTTTTTTAACCTTTAATTGCAGTTACTATATCTAATTCCTACATTTACTCAAATAAAATCTTAAGACTTTTATTTCATTCTAAATTAGATTAGAAATCATATTAAATTAACTCATTTAATATCATCGAATTTTAACGGGTCGTTACACTCTCCCCCGCTCAAAACTTTTCGTCCCCGAAAAGGAAAAAGAAGGGAGAAGGGCGAATTTAATAAACAGTACATCTTATTTCAAATATTAACTTATAAAAAAATTACTAAATTTATTACCTTAAATAAAATATACCCGTTTTATAATCATTATATCCTTTTATACTTAAATAATTAAAGTTTGAAAAACATTTTCAACAAAATTCTAAGTCCAAAATTTACAGAAAATTTTTGGCAGAGTCTCCTTTGTACGGAGAGATTCGGAAGAAAATATAATATTAAATATAACAAAATATCATATATAATATTCAAAATAATATATCTCAACCCGGAAAAATATACAAAATAACGCTACAAAACGTAATCCGAAAACGTACCTATTTGTCGGACAATATTACGCTTATTATTATGGAACCAAAAGCAGTAGCAATTGCTTCCATAATCTGCATTTCACTTATAAAATCTAAAAGGTTAACTATTTATATTAAAGTGAAATATTTTCATGGTTTCAACTACTAACAACAATAAAAACAACAATCATCAATTTCAACAAACAACATACACAACAAAACAACCATTCAATCAAACAAGCAAATAGTTGTTCGGGTTCAAAACTTGAAATGGTACGGAATGAAAAATAACTATCCAGTGCATCATTTACTCAACAGTCTTAGATGGGACAAAAATAGATTATTTATTCATCCAACAACTTCAAATTTCCTTACCCAACCAACCATAGATCAAACAATAACAATTCAACCCAACAAATCAAATTACCTTATATAAATTCTTTACATACTCTAGTTGTTTGATTTCCTTTCTTTTATTCATACCACATAAATTTTCCTTTTTATAATTTACATTTATTTCTAACAACTTCAAATTTTATTTCTCATTCAATGGTTGTTTCCTTATTTCTATTTATTACTTACAATTATCCATTTATATCTATTCAGGTTATGCAAGTTTCTGTTATTTGTATTACATGTAATGCACTTCTTAATTTAAATCATTTATTCTATGCTTACATTTATATTATATTATATTATAGCAACCCTTTTTAATTTCACTTAAATTCTTAACCTTATAACCTCCATTCTTATAAATAAAGGATTTTATTAATTTATTACTTAGGGTTTGCAGTCATTTATTTATATTACCTACTTTCTATCATACTTAAGTTAATAGCCCTACACATCAATCCTTATTTATTAAAGAATTTCGTTTTATTTACTTAAGTTTAAAATCACCTATTAATAATATTTACCTTTAATTTTTAGTAATCTTTCAATTATAACTTAAGTTTTATACCATTAATTCTTATTTATAATAGCAATTCATTGAATACTTCATTATTTCCAAAATTTCTACTTGTATAATATTCTATTCCAATCTCTTATTTAACATTCCAACTTTTCATATTTGGTAAGTTATATATGTTAAAGAAAATGCAAAAGAACTTATACAAGTTTTATCTCATCTTTTAATTAAATTTAATGTTCAACAATATAACTTTTTGTCTCATATGTTAAAAGTTTCAAATTTCCCTTTATAACTTTGCATAAATTTTCGTACCTAAATTAGAGGTTTAAATTCATTAATTACTTACCTTTTATTTCACTAAAATAATTTAAACAATTAATTAATGGAAATTTAAGAATTAAATACCAGGTCAAATTTCAAATTATTTTAAAAATAATAGATAAATAATTTCTTACCACTTTAATATCTCTAATTATATTTAGAACAATTAAAATTTTAGATAATTTCAAAATAAATCTGCAGTAGAATTTACTACAGTGGCCTTTCCCCTTCGAAACTCGAAAATGAAAGTCGATGATGCGGCCGCCATCACCGAAATTATTTTCCAGCGACAGAGAGGAAAGTACAAAATTTATTTTCTCCAAAATCTTCTTTAAAACAATTCTTCCGAATTATACTAAATGTTTATATAAGAAAATACTTATAAACCAAATTATTATATTTCATAAATCCTTTGAAAGCAGATTTTCAAAATCCCGGACTTAAGTTCTAAAATTTCAAATTTCATTGATTTTAAATTCAATCTTATTTACCTATTATATATAAATTTATTCCTAACACCCAATCTATTACAAAAAAATATATATATATATATAATATCATTTAAAAATTTATTTTATATATAGAAAATATAATAGGCAAAATTATTTCATTCACCTATATTAAAACAGATATTATGTCGGTCTGTCCTATTAAGTATTTAGAAATCCCTATTGATAATACAGCGTCCCATGCATCAACCAGAATTTATAAATACAAAACGGAACAGATTAACACAATATCAAAATCTTTTTGTAACACTAACAAATACGCTCTCTCATATATATACACACAGCGACTCCCATAGGGTATTACTACCTTATTAACAAAGAGTCAAACCCCACAAAGCTAAGGTTTATCGCTAAACCAAAGCTCTGATACCAACTGTAACATCCCGCCTTTTCGAACACTTTAAACCGACACACATGACGATTCAAACCATACGGAAGGGCGGATTGTTATGGGGTAAATAAGAAAAAAACAGAGAAGAAATAAAACAAAACAGAATCTCACAGCGGAAGGATAAAATATAATAATAAAATATACAGCTTATATAACTGTTTACAAAACATTTGCTTCTTCTTTATACAATTAAATATCAGAGTTAACATACCAATAATATCAATGCAGCGGAATTAAATGGTGTAGTGGAATAATATAGTAGATACTAGTAATACTACAAATCTTCGTCTTCGTCCTCCGGAGCTAAAACTTCAAATCCTGAAACGCTCGGACTGACCCGAGCGAATTGAAAAGACAAAACACTCGAGTCAGAACTAAAAGATCTTATGTGAGTTAAATCAACAGGAGTAAATATGAGTGCAGTAACTCAAGAGATGCTCGGGATTTACATCTCCTAAGGATCCGTTAAACTATTTACTATGTAGTATATTGCGCTATTATAATAGTGTCTAATTGTAAAATAAACTTACTTTTTAATAGCGTTAAGGGGTTACCCATATAGCCCTTAACACAGAATATATTCCCATAGTCTATACAGTACCGTAATCTCCCCCGTACTGGGCGTCGTCAGAGGGCACTCCATAGGTATTGTACAAAACAAAACTCGTAGTAAAGTCTCGGTATGGTAGGTGACACGGCACAACTAGGCAATGCCAGGGTAGATATACCAATTGCTATCCGGGCTGGTGGAAACGCGTAGCCGCAGTTACCGCCCACCTCGAACAAACTCGCCCAAAATCAAAAATAGAAGTGGCCACTGAATCAATCCAAAGTCAAAGTATAATATCGAAGAGGAGCGTCCGATCAGAGGTATGACCTCATTGGCCTGAGAATCACTCCTGTTTTAGCCACTTTATGCCAACTCACGGGACTCGGGTCCACGTATTTACCTTACAGGAAACATCGCCACCACCTACTTCATTCTGGAATCTCCACCGCGTACACGGTTAGTCAAAGTGGTTTTCGGTATCGACAGAGAGTATGTCCATATCCGATCCCGGTCTCTTTGCCAACCCATCGTTATTATAACACCGCGGTCATTTAAAAATAGTTTATACTTTAAAACCAGAATAAAATTTCCATTTCAAAACTATGAATACGATATCAATTTAAACCCAAAACAATATGATATCATTTTATCTCAAATATAATTCTTTTCCAAAATCATGCTGGTTTAAAATTCAAAATATCTGGAAACCAAATATTTGAAATGTACTTTCAAAGCATAATATTTCGAAATTCCAAACTTTAAAACCATAACTTCTAAAACTTGAATGGTTTGGATATTCAACAAATGTAAAATAAATGGTTTAACTTTAAAGTTACTTTGCGAAGAAAAATAATTGCCATGGCTTTTCAAATATATTTCTTTATTTAAAGTTTAAACCATAATTTAAATATCACTTCAAGTTCCAAAAACCCCTTCAATTTCTATATATATATATATATATATATATATCCATTTGGAGTATTAATATTTCAAAACTAAAGTTGGATTTTCTTCTTTCAACAATTAATATTCTATTATTATTCTTGAATATTCATATAAATTCCATAAATAAAACTCCAATTTCTAGCAATTAAATATTTTCTCAAATTTACTTTATACTAAAATTTTCATTTTTAATTCTTCTTGGAAAATCCAGTTATAAATATCATACCTTAAAATTTCCAAACTTAAACATATAAGATAAATTTCCAAATTCCATTTTCTCAATTTTTCATTTTTATTCAACAGGTTTATACACAACTTAATTTTCAAATTTTTAACTTCATATGTATATATATCGAAGAATAATATTTTATAAAATATCAAAATTAAATTTTTATAAACCGTATCCCATCCAAACCATAGAAATCACTTTAAAATAATTTATATATAGACCACGGTGCCTGTATATAATTTTCTATCATATGGTCAAGTGATACGGATATTTATCATTTCAATCCGCAGTTTAAAAATAAAATTTTGCGGTTGTATATCATTTGAAACCACAATCCCGAATGAAACGAAAAATGCATGATAACTTGCAGTTTAATGATATAAAATAAAACATCCATTCATCAACATCATCCATCATCCAAATCACAATCATCATCCAATAATTCAATATCAATATATATCTGATAATATATATCAGGTAATAACTGGCGGTTATATTCAAAAATAAATTTAATCAACTATTAAACTAGCAGTTTATATTTAGTAATAAATTTTATAACTGTTTACTAGCAGTTCCTATGCAAATAAATAAATTCTAATTGTCAATTAATATGCAATAAATAAAATAAATTAACAGTTAAATTAAATAACGCGATTTAGCAAATATGATGAACAAAACATGCCAAACAGTTATAAATAAATCTCTATTCATATCTAAAGTAAATTTAACAAACATAAAAACTTTTAGAAGTTGTGAGTGGGTTAAAACACTCACCTTTTGAATTTAAATCGAATTTAAATCCGATTTAAACCCAAAAATTCGACGATCTCCAAATTGTTCCAAACTAGCGCCAACGGATCCGGAATTTAATTTCGATCCTAACAAAAAAAATCTCGCGTGAATCGGAGTTCGTACATGAGAGTTATGCCGAAAATTGCACTTGAATTTCAAATTTAAAATAAACAAAGAATGGTACACATTCACTTAATATACCTGCCACGTCAGCAACCTAAACTCTCCTCTCTCTCTCTCCTACACGTTGAATGCCAGCTTCCAGAGAAAATATTTCCCGTTCGAAACCCAAACATCCCCGTTTGACCAAGCGTTTGACCGAGCCTTTCGCCCAACTCTGACCTCCATTGAACCCAACGCCACCTCCATCGTCCTCAGCTCGACGAGCCGCCCCCAATGGACACGTGCGCACGCCCCTGGTGGCCGTCGCCGCCTCTAAGCCTAGGGCCGAAACCCTAATTCAATTTTTCCTGCAAATCCCACCGTTGATTTGACCCAAAAACTATACTGATGCAAACCACTCGGTTATCTCCACAATACCCAGAAACAGTTTTTCGATCGGGCGAGTTTTGTTGCGACGATGATGTGTGGCTGAAAATGGTTTGAATTTTACTGGACGAACGATAGCTTCAATCGAAAAACAAATCACACCAGCAGATTATGCATCTCGAGAACTTTAACATATAATTTTTAGGGATTTTTCTGAGGTGTTTGAAATTTCACTTTTGATTTTGAACTGTAGATAGATCTAGGTTTTGCAACCATTGAGGAAGAGAAAGAGATGAAGAAAAAGAACGTATAGACAAATGATAGAAGATGGAGGCTAGGGTTTATCACAACATATATACAGACAAATGTAGAAGGCTAGGAGGGCACGAATTACGAACGTGCTAAACGGAAGTTGGCCCAAAAAGCCCGTTCTGACCCCGGAACGAAATATGTTGAACCCATATATCTAGATAGGTATTTTAAAATATTCTGAACGCGATGGAAAAAGTTTCACGTCCAAATTCGACCGTATGAAGAAGTTATGCTGAAAATAAAATTTCCAAATTGATTTCAAATTGATTTTAATTAAATCGATTTCAAGGCGTTTTGCGTCCGTACGATCAAACGACAGGTCTGATCGATACGAAACTTGAAACCCTACAATAATTCACCGATCCGGATCCGATGAAATTGGTTTCATCGAAATCCGAGTCCGTGGCCAAAATGGCTATTTTTATATTCATTAAATAAATTAAAATAAATCATAAAATCCAATTTTATATTTAGATTCTAAAATTTGACCAAATTTTATCGCTTTTATATTTCTTAATCAATTTAAATGGTTTAACAAGTTTAGGTGTGAATTAAAAGTTGATAAGTCTATCAATTGCAGTGTTAATTTCTCCACTTCCTTACATTTAGAAATTATAAATTTAATTCTCAAAACCCATTTATTAGATTTTCAACTTTTATATTCTCACCTTTTATCCAAAATAAGGATACCACTAGCATTGGTTCATGATTTCACATCATTATCCTCAAAGTCCATTTAAATTTCAGTAACGAAAAATTTAACCGTTAAATTCCATTTTTTTATGCAATAAATGCAATTGTTGAATTTGATACTCAAATAAATTTATAAATCCTGCTTTCTAAAATCTATATCAACAAAAGGTCCAATTATAAATAAAATTAGCATTAACTTCATCTTATAGAATTAACTATTTCAATTACAAAACAACCCTACGCTAACAGCACAATTTAAATCAATTAATTAATTGAGTCTACATTAAATGTTATAAATTATAAATTGGAACCTCAATAAATTCGTTTATTGATTTAGACTCTTTCTATACAATAAATAGACATTTTATGTGTATAAATAACATTTTAATTATAATACACTTATTAGTGCAGGCTTCATTTCTTATAAATTCCCTTTTATTAACTAGAACATATTAACAAAACAAAATAAATAAATTTAGATTTATTTCAATCTATTTCCATCCTTAATTTAATATACTCAATGAATGGTTAACCTAAATAATTGTTACCCTTTTACATTCAAAATCACTTACAACCATTAATAACAAAAATGTTGCCATAGATTTAGATTCAATTAAATAAATTAGATGAATGGGTAAAACTTTGTAATTATCCCAAATGCCAAATATATTTAGACATTAATTACTACTTATTATTATGAATTCATTTATAAATTTACTAGTTGCCTTTGTCATCTTATTTCCTATTTACTACCAAACTTCCTACTTAGTTATAGTTTATCAATATATACATACCTAGGCAACTCAAATTCTTGTCCTTTCTGTTATTTCAATTAAATCGGGTATGCAGAAATAGATTGTTAATTAACTTATTCCTACAAAATTATTTGCATACATTCAGTTCCAAATTTTATAGAATTAAATTCTAATTACTTACCACTTAATCCATCAATCATGCATTCTATTCAAACATGCATTTAAATCTTTTTATTTTAATAAATTTATTCAATGTTGACATTCACTAAATAAAATTTACTTTCATTTATATAGTTGCAATTTAATTCAGTTATTATTTCATTAATACTATTTCCGCTTTATATCTTCCAGTATTAATTTCACAAACCAACTTAATCAACAAATTATAACTTATAACCACAAACGCCAATTTACGTTATTTCAATCTATTGCCATATAAACATTTAAATTTTTTTAACCTTTAATTGCAGCTACTATATCTAATTCCTACATTTACTCAAATAAAATCTTAAGACTTTTATTTCATTCTAAATTAGATTAGAAATCATATTAAATTAACTCATTTAATATCATCGAATTTTAACGGGTCGTTACAGGAAACTTGCAGTGTGATAAACTGATATAAATAAATATAATAGAATTATATAATTGTAACAGATGATATGACAGGTGTATAAATAGGGGTGAACATCATATGATCATATCACAAGCAGTTATAACATGATAATAAAATCTACAGATTCAAATGGTGTCAATTTACTAATTATATAAGTATAGATGTCGCGTGAGAATTACTCACCTCTATAAGCTAGAGATAGCACAACAAGACACACAAACAAAGATCCGAAAAGCACGAAAGCACGACTACGGATTCAAGTGAGGGGAGAGCCAAAGTTATTATCTTGTACATATCAAACAAAACAATATACTGTACATAAATATACAACACAAATATAACATTGAACAACTTGGAATATGGATCAACAAATAACTAAACAACTTGCTCTTGCTTTTCACCCATCCTATGCTCGTCCAAATGGTTAAAATGCACGGCCATGGTGGTGTGTTTGATCAAGTATGGAACATCATGGTCGGTGTGACGACCCGGAATTTTAAGCAATTTAAATTGGAATATTTAATTGTTTGAAATATTAAAAAGTAAATTTTTAACTTGAATTCAAATATCACAAATTAATTGTAAATGAGATTATTGAATTTAATAATTTGAAATTGGATAAATTATTGAATCTTCAGTTTTAAGCAGGTTGAAAATAATTTGAAGGCTTGTAAAATTTATATTGATAATACTGAAAATAATAGAAGTTCTAAAATAGAAATTAACAGTGGTTTGTTCAGTTTTAAAATTTTATAGTTTAAATTGAATTTAAAAATAGCCTTCCAAGGTACAATCTCGAAATTCGACGAAAGCAGTTACAATGGATCAGTAATATTGTTTTATTGTCGAATTTCAAAATTTCATAGTGATTGGAGTTGTTGGGTGACCGTACGTTATATAAATGCATAGAAATTTACTGAGACCAAATGAATTTAAATAAAATATATTCACTTTCTTTTAAACCGACAATACGTACATCCCGCCTCACATTTTTCTCCTTCGTACCACTTTTTCTTCCCTTCCCTTCTTATCAATATCACGTCATTCAGAGAGAAAAAATCTTTTCCCTTTCTCTTCAATTAAAAATCAAAGTTCAGGAATGGCCAAAGCCTTCATGTTAAAAGCGCGTCTCCCTCCTTCTCAAATCCAAACGCATCGTCCAGATCTACCATTCCCCTTCATCTTAATCTCGCCATTTTTGAAAACAGCCGAATCAAATCAAATAAAAAAATAAACAAGAGAAATCAAAGAGGGTATGTTGTCCCTCTTTGATTCGAGACCAGTCTTGGGTAAATCGCATCGCCACACGCGCGTGTTAATCCGGCGTGAGTTCATGGGAAGCTGGCGTTGGCACTGAGGGTCGATGGTCGCGACGTTCGACTGGGAATGGGAAGCGCTCGCACTCGTGCAAGGAGGCGGAGGTGGCGTGGGAAAGCACGGCAGTAGTTCGCGATTGAATTCGCGATGGGCTAGGGTTTTGGGAATTCGTACGAGCGCGTGGGTGCGACTAGGGAGGTTGGCCTCGCGTATGCGATCGGGTTGAGGCGCAGGGTAGGGTTCGTGCAGTGGCGATTGTGATGGGTTTGTCGAGCGGAAGGGGTTCTCGTGTAGAGAAGAGATAGGTAAGAATTAATTTCAATTTAAATCCGATAGCATACTTTTACTATCAGGTATGTTTATAGTTTAATTTAAAATTTGATGTTAGATTTGAATTTTTAATTCGGAAGTTTTAAAAATAAAATATACAGATATGTTCAGAAAAATTAAATACAAGTATACTCACATGCATGTTCAATATAAAGGTAGAATAGGGAATTCGTAAATTTCAGTTAAGTAGATCTGGAAAATTTTATTGACACTTTACAATTTTGAAGTGGATTTCAATTCGAACAAATTGGTTTAAATAAAAATTTTAAATAAATGTTAATAGATTGTCCAATATTTTCAAAATATTAATAAACCATATGAATGTTTGTACAAGGTCTGAAAATCATGGAAAAACAAGTCGAGATGGAATGGATTGGAAATCAATATCAAAGGTGAGTTAATCCCACTCAGTTAAATTTAAATTTAAATGATTAAATTTAAATAAATGTTTGAATGGTTGAATTGATTGATGTGCTGTATAGTATAGTATAGTATATTTTGAAATTGGTATTATACATTGTGCTAACGTCTGTGGATGCAGGGAAAACAGGTTGGAGAGATCCAATAGGATTCCTCAAAATTATTTAGAATTGTTTGATATTCTGAGTTATGGATATTCGATATTCTGTGATGAATAGAATTGTTAATTGGTAATATTGATTGTTATGATTTGCTTGAATATATTTTGGTGCACTGAGTTATTGAAATATATAGAATTGGGTTTTTGAAAAGAAAATAAAAGAGTAAATTTTAAGTAAAATAATTATAGTGAATTTAAATAAATTAAGAGCGAATTGAAAAGGAATGGAAATGAAATTAAAATACTAATAAATAATGTCGAGTGTGGAGGATAAAGGATTTGAATAAGCAGAAATTAATAAATAGTAAACTTAAGAGATATCAATTAAAAGAATAAAGAATTATTTTAAATTTCAAAGTTAAATTTATTTAAAAGGATTAAGAAGTAATTTGAGGAACCTAAAATTGGAATTTTCAGTTAAAAGTATTTTAAATCATAAGTAAGGAATGAAATCTGAAATTAAAGGATTTTGGAATAAATGAAGTAAATTGGAAATCAATTTGGAAATTGATGTAAGTGTTTGAAATTTGATATTTGGAAGAATAAATTTCGAGGTGGGAATTTATTAAAGGGATGAGAAAAATTGTTTAAAATAAATAGTGATTTTTTTTTAAGGGTTGTGAAGAGAAGTATATTTCCCTGGATAGCCAAGTACGTTTTCAAAGGAATTATTAAAATATAAGCTAAAAGTTCTAATGTAGTTTTAAAAAGCATGTTTTAGAAAATTTATTATTTATGAATGTTTAAAATTCTAAAGTAAATATTTTTTTAAAGTGGAAATTAGCCGCAATGGCCTCTTTAGCATGAGCAATTAGTTTCTAGGACACACAACTGAAATAATTACTTTTAAGGACAAAATGCAAAATAATTAGTTTCTAAGGCCTAAAAACCTATGAAATTATGTCCTTGAAAGTAATTGGACTACTGACTTTGTCCTTAAAAGTAATTATTTTACCGATTTTGGCCTTGAAATTAATTTCTATGGATGTGCGTTCTAGAAACTAATTGCACTGCAAAGTTTGCCCTTTTAGTGAAATGCCCCTTTATCTATTATTGTAATAATTATTTAAAAGATGAGTTAGTGTTATGTTTTAAAAAGTGAACACTTAGTTTTATATTTTATAAAGTAACCTTATTTTCAAATATTCATATAGTATGTATTTTTAACAAATTTTTGAAATAGTTTTTAACTTAAATGTTTTATATTTCAAAGTAAAGCATTTTAAATTATTTTAAAAATCTAAAGTTTTATGCTTGGTGATTCCAGTGGAAATAGAAATACTTGGAATTTATTCTGAGAAAGAAAGATAGTTTTGAAAACTGTTTTCAAAAGGGTTTGAAAAGTGAAAATATATCTTGTGAATATATTTTTGAGGTTAATAAATAATTTGGTAAATTATTTATTGTTTGATGGTTGTTTGTGAATGTTAATTGATAGTTAAATAACCAGCTATCAATATTGGACAAATGCGGTTATCGTTTCGAAGAGACCGGGATCGAGGTTTATTTCTCGAAAACCACTTCGATCCGGTTTGTACGTTTCGTGAAACGAGTTCGGATTTGAAGATGGAGCAGTGAAGTGCAAGGGCTAGTCGCTACTAATCCTAAGGATATATCCAAAATGGATGTAGTAGGAATAGTGCCTTCGGTTCCGTTCGAACCCGGGACGGACTTGTATGGATGAATGCTTGCGAAACATCGTTAGGTGGACGATGGGCATTCTAAGGGATATGTTCTAAAAAAGGTAACGCTTAGCATCAAGCCTCATCAAATGGGAATGACTGAAAATCAAGGGTTATGCAGCAAGGCTAGATGGGTAGCACCCAAGCAGGGTGAGGTCATTCCTGTCTAGATGTTCCTTTTATTTCGGCTTAGTAGGCGGTTGCTGATCCCAACCGCGGGGTGATCTCACTCGGGATTATCCAGTAAGGGGTAGTCCCGGTCTTGTGTTGCAGGGGAGCGGGCTTACTCCTCGGTACTGTGATCTAGGCCACGTACTGTGACAGGTGGTACCCCAGTGCCTAGTCATTAGTTGGGAATCCATTCTCCCTACGAGCCTCGTACGAGTTTTGTTTGTATTACCCACTTTTTGGCTAGTAGCTGGAATTTAATAATGTAACAATTTCGGGTATTTTATAAATATTTGTATATAGACCCTATTATAATATCAGAGGATTTCTATAAAAATGTTTTAGCTATCGTAAGGTAAAAACCCGACATGTTTATTTGTGGCGTGGTCTTAGAGATGCTTTTGTTTTCAAAGGATTTTTGAAACTTTAATAATCAATTGAGTGTGATTTTCTCACGCTGGTATTCCAGACTGACTCGGGTGTTATTTAAGTGTAATGCTCGGGTCAGATCGGGTATTATAGGATACAGGATTTGATGTTGTGGAGCTCAGGAGCCGAGCTGGATGACGATGCGTATTTCGTACTTGTTTATATATACTCCTCTATGTTGATTTGTTGTGTATCCATTTGTATGATATTGATGTTGAGCTGTGATTGATGTACTTTGATGATGTAATATATAAACAGATATATTTGATTTTGAGTAAAGATCATTTATTATCTATTATATCTTATTCCACTGCGATGGTTAGATTCTGATGTTGATTTCTATTTTCTTCTTCTACCTCTTCTTCTTTAACCAAATGGTTTGTATTTCTGTGCAACTTGAGTTGATTGCTGTAGAATAGTGTTGACTCAAGGGGTACGGATTTGCGGGCTGTTACAGTTGGTATCAGAGCCAAGTTGGTGATAACCTTGGCTCTGGTGGGAAATTACTCATTTAAAATAGAGTCTATGGTACTCTAGAATGAGTTTGAGCGTATTAATAGATATGAGCGCGTACTTGATAGTGAATATAAAATGATTTTATATTGTGTTGATCGGTTTATTGAGTAGTTTATGGATTCTGGTCAATACGAGTAATTAACGTGATTGATAGGGATCTCTAAACACTTAAATAGAATAATTCGACATAGTATTTTTTATGTATGTAGGGTAAATGAAATAATTTTACCCAGATTATTTTTGTATATAAAAGAAATAATTTTTGTAAATTATTATAGTATTTGGACTCTTGATTTGTTTAGGAATGATAATGTTAAATTATTAACACTATTGTGTAGAAATTGAATAAGAAATTGAAAACTTATAACCAAAGTTGAAGAATAAATTTATATAACAAAATGGAATTTGAAATATGGATTATAAATGTAGGAATTGCAAGTTGGAATTTTTGGAAAAAAAAAATTAAATTCCCTTGGGTTTGAAAACGGTTCCCAAAGGGTTTGGAGGAATAATAGTAATATTTTGGAAACATTTTTGTGTTGACTTTGAAATCTTGTGAGTTTTGGAAATTAAAAATAATTGAAATGTTGTTAAAGAGATAAAAGCACTAAACTCTTTCGGTCGTTGGAAAATAATTCTGATGATGATCGCGACACCATCGGTGTTCTTTTTCGAGTTTTAAGAGAGGAATTGCTACCAAACTGTTTTCAATTGGAATTGTTTGCAAAAGTTGGATTTGATTTTAGAAATGCAAAGGATTTTGGAGGTAGTTGATTTCAAAGGTGATTTTGAAATCTGGGAAAGTGTTTAAACTCTAAAATCTTATGTAAAATGTTTATGGAATAATAAAAATATATTGGCTAAATAAAATGTATAATCCCGGATTAAAAAGTAAAACGTGAATGGGATTGATTATAAATAGACAAAAGTATGAAATAAATAAGTTTGTGACTTATAAAACTTAGAAGTGAAATAAATAAGCCAAAATAAAATATATTTGAATATTTGGAAGTGAATGAAAAATTCAAAACTTAAGCTATAAAATAAATTGACCTCCAGTAAAATAGTTAAAGTGGTTTTGAGAAAATATTGGGAATAAACCTTGAATAAATAAATTTATAATTTATTGGTAATGAAATATGGAGATGGAACCTGAATTGGTTAAATGAAAGTCGAATACCAATTTAATGTGGCAAATGTTTAGTTTGCAAATAAATTATGAAATGAGTATTTGATGTAACCAATATGGAATGTTCCAAGATTAATAAATGGATTTAAATAAATGAATGAGAATATAGAATGCAAAATAAATTGAAAGGAATTAATTAAAATGAAATCAAATTAAGTATAGATTGAATTGGTATTAATTTAAAATAGTTATAAACAGGAATGGATATACTTTTAAGTAAATATCACTGAATTTGCATAAAAATAATTGTCGTTTGATGTAAACGAGATTATATAAATTCTATGGATTGATAGAAGCCAATAAAATTGGTTTTTGAATCAATTGTAATAAATATGGGCTTGTTTGGATGAAAAATAAATTGAATGTAAGCAATGAAGTGTAAATGAATTCAGCTTAGATTGTTGGTGAATTAAGTGTAATTGGAAGTGTAGTCGAATAAAATAGAATTGGATCATAACAATGATGGATTGAATTGGTGGATAAAATCCAAGTAGACATAAATTTAAAACCTTCCTTGTTATTGATAGAAATAAATTCAGAATGAATTAAGTATGGAAGTTTTAAGTTTAAAGAAAGGACTGAATAAACTAATTTAATTAAATTAGTAAATGAGATTGGTTTGATAATTGGAAATCAAATTAAGAATTTAAATTAGAGAGTGCTTATAAGTTTTAAAGTTGAAACTTCTTGAAGGAGACAAATAACTGAAGTAATATTTAAATAAAAGGCTTGACTTAAGTAAATTTGAGATATGGTGGTGTCGAGTTTTATGAAATGATTTGAAACAAAACTTGTTTGATAAATGAAATTAGTAATTGAGTTAATTAACTTAAGTTATATTAATGAGAATTTGACTTGGAATAAAATGGAAGTTAGATTGCTTTTGAAATTAATTCAATTTAAATGAGTTTGCTTGGACTTAAAATGAATTTAAGTTAAGTAAGAGAGTTGTGAAATCATTTAAATTGAACGGGATGGTTTGAATATTGTTTGGAAGCATTCAAAATAAGTGTCGGAATATTTCATATGTGCTTATGGAAGTATATAATGTGCACTGTTTATAGAATCCATGTTGTAGTTATTCATATACAAGTGTAATGCTATAAACTTTGTATATTTGTCACTTACCTGTTTAAATTGAGTAAGTACAGGTACAGGAGAGCCTTATGGCTGGATTTGATCATGCAAAATGCTAAATAAATAACCGTTTTGCTTAAAATGCTAAATAAGGTACGCCTACGCAATACAAATAGGAAATATGAACTATTTTTCGGTTTTCCGACCGTGTGGGTTGATGTATATATATTTATATATCTTGTCAAATTGCAAAAGCTCCTCCGTACAAAGAAGACCCTGTCAAAAAAATTTGAAAATTTTGGGAGTTAGAAATTTTTTGAACCTTTTGAAATTTTCACTAACGACAAATGATTTAAATTTGTTAAGCAAATAGGATTATAACTGAATGTTGAAATCTAATTTAAATTGTATATGTAAAGTAAGATGAACTGAAGATATTATTCAAAAAAATTAAAGTTAGAAAAAGTTTGCAAACAAACTTTAAATTGAGATATAAAAACAAATTAGTAAGTGAAATTAGTTTAAGGAATGATTAATCGAATATATTTTGAAATGAGATGAATTGAACTCAATATTTTGAATTGGAAGGTGAATTAAACTCAAGTAAAATTGAAAATAATTAATAAAGTGAAGCAAATTGAAATTTTTATGGAATTGGAATTCAATTTGAGTATAAACTTCAATAGTGAAGTAAAATGGATATAAAGAATATATATCAAATATTTATATGGAACTTAAGAAGTGAATGGTCGGATTCTTAAGTAAATTTAGTATTGACAAAATTATTCTAAGTGGATAATTGAATAAAGATTTAAAACTGGAAGTTGTGACAAGGGAAAGTGAGAATGAGTGAATAACAATCAAAATAAATGTGAATAAAAAGGGAATTGATATAGTTGATAATCAATTTGGGCAAATACGTAGGATGTACGTATATTATTTTATTCGTATAGCTATTTGATCCAGATTCGGGCATAAAATTTCGAGATAGTTATATCGATCCGAGTTAGGATTTTTCACTAGATTTTCGACGGCGAATCCTGGATATGGATTTTGATTGATTCTGGAAATTCTCTATCATAGTTATGACTATGCAAGGAGAATGACGGTTTCTAATCAGGAAACCAGATCTGAGTCCGCACTAGGAAGTCGGGTGGACGATATTAGTTCGGAAGTGAAATTGTGTGATCGAGTGAGCGATCGGATTCAGTATTGCGTACGGATGATGTATGTGCATCGTACGGGCTTCAGTAAAACAGATTTTGAGATTTTGAAAAGAAGTAAATACAATGTTTTTGAATGTTGTGATTGGATATTATACTATGTAGGATATGCAGGTATGAAAAGGGAAAGGAAAATTGGTCTTGATTTCAGATAATAAATTAGAATTGCCCGACTAAAATGGTATGTGTTTAAATTTCTTTATGAAATTTGATTGAGTTTTTGGATCTATCCACTTGGCTTTTTGCTTTCTTTTTAGATTTGGGAGGCCGTGGAGCCATTTTGTAGTTGTACCGAGCTAGCCGCGCAAAGGAGACGCTGGCGAAATTTTTCGGAAATTTAGAGAGTTAGAAAAATTTAAGAAAATTCTGATAATTTTAAATTTTATTTAAAATTGAAATTTGAATGATTGAGTAAGTAATATTGTTTGAAACTATGGGAAAGTTTGGGAAGTTAGTAAGAATGGAAATGAGTCTTTATAAAAGATAGTTGGTAGGATGTCGGATTGTTGATTTTTGGGAAAAGTAAAACGGGTATTGGACCATTCTTCCTAACTAGTAATTTCGGGGACGAAATTCTTTTAAGAGGGGAGGAATGTGATGATCCGGAATTTTTAAGCAATTTAAATTGGAATATTTAATTGATTTGAAATATTAAGAAGTAAATTTTTAACTTGAATTCAAATATCACTAATTAATTGTTAATGAGATTATTGAATTTAATAATTTGAAATTGAATAAATTATTGAATCTTCAGTTTTAAGCAGGTTGAAAATAATTTGAAGGCTTGTAAAATTTATATTGATAATACTGAATATAATAGAAGTTGTAAAATTGAAATTAACAGTGGTTTGTTCAGTTTTAAATTTTATAGTTAAATTGAATTTAAAAATAGCCTTCCAAGGTACAGTCTCGAAATTCGACGAAACCAGTCCCAATGGATCTGTAATATTGTTTTATTGTCGGATTTCAAAATTTCATAGTGATTGGAGTTGTTGGGTGACCGTACGTTATATAAATGCATAGAAATTTATTGATACCAATTGAAGTTAAATAAAATATATTCACTTTCTTTTAAACCGACAATATGTACATCCCGCCTCACATTTTTCTCCCTCGTACCCCTTTTTCTTCCCTTCCCTTCTTATCAATATCACATCGTTCAGAGAAAAAAATTCTTTTCCCTTTCTCTTCAATTAAAATCAAAGTTCAGGAATGGCCGAAGCCTTCATGTTAAGAGCGCGTCTCCCTCCTTCTCAAGTCCAAACGCATCGTCCAGATCTACCCATTCCACTTCATCTTAATCTCTCCATTTGAAAACAGCCGAATCAAATCAAATAAAAAAATAAACAAGAAAAATCAAAGAGGGTCCATTGTCCCTCTTCGATTCGAGACCAGTCTGGGGCAAATCGCATCCCCACACGCGTGTGTTTATCCGGCGTGAGTTCGTAGGAAGCTTGCGTTGGCGCTGAGGGTCGATGGTCGCGACGTTCGACTGGGAATGGGAAGCGCTCGTACTCGTGCAAGGAGGCGGAGGTGGCGTGGGAAAGCACGGCAGTAGTTCGCGATTGAATTCATGATGGGCTAGGGTTTTAGGAATTCGTGCGAGCGCGTGGGTGCGACTGGGGAGGTCAGCCTCGCATATGCGATTGGGTTGAGGCACGAGGTAGGGTTCGTGCAGTGGCAATTGTGATGGGTTTGTCGAGCGAAGGGGTTCTCGTATAGAGCAGAGATAGGTAAGAATTAATTTCAATTTAAATCCGATAACATACTTTTACTATCAGGTATGTTTATAGTTTAATTTAAAATTTGATGTTAGATTTGAATTTTTAGTTCAGAAGTTTTAAAAATAAAATATACAGACATGTTTAGAAAAATTAAATACAAGTATACTCACATGCATGTTCAATATAAAGGTAGAATGGGAATTCGTAGAATTCCCTCAGGTCACCTCTATAGGAAGAGGTGCGGAGCGAAGACTGGATGCTAAGCCGCTATGGCAATTGACTACTCATTTTGTGGAAGCGGTGGGAATCCAATTTCAGTTAAGTAAATCTGGAAAAATTTATTGACACTTTACAATTTTAAAGTGGATTTCAATTCGAACAAATTGGTTTAAATAAAAATTTTAAATAAATGTTAATAGATTGTCCAATATTTTCAAAATATTAATAAACCATATGAATGTTTGTACAAGGTCTGAAAATCATGGAAAAACAAGTCGAATGGAATGGATTGCAAATCAATATCAAAGGTGAGTTAAGCTCACTCAGTTAAATTTAAATTTAAATAATTAAATTTAAATAATTAAATTTAAATAAATGTTTGAATGGTTGAATTGATTGATGTGCTGTATAGTATAGTGTATTTTGAAATTGGTATTATATATTGTGCTAACTTCTGTGGATGCAGGGAAAACAGGTTGGAGGGATCCAACAGAATTCCTCATATTATTTAGAATTGTTTGATATTCTGAGTTATGGATATTTGATATTCTGTGATGAATATTATTGTTAATTGGTAATATTGATTATTATGATTTGCTTGAATATATTTTGGTGCACTGAGTTATCAAAATATATAGAATTGGGTTTTTGAAAAGAAAATAAAAGAGTAAATTTTAAGTAAAATAATTATCATGAATTTAAATAAATTAAGAGTGAATTGAAAAGGAATGGAAATGAAATTAAAATACTAATAAATAACGTTGAGTATGGAGGATAAAGGATTTGAATAAGCAGAAATTAATAAATAGTAAACTTGAGTGATATCAATTAAAAGAATAAATAATTATTTTAAATTTCAAAGTTAAATTTATTTAAAAGGATTAAGAAGTAATTTGAGGAACCTAAAATTGGAATTTTCAGTTAAAAGTATTTTAAATCATAAGTAAGGAATGAAATCTGAAATTAAAGGATTTTGAAATAAATGAAGTAAATTGGAAATCAATTTGGAAATTGATTTAAGTGTTTGAAATTTGATATTTGGAAGAATAAATTTCGAGGTGGGAATTTATTAAAGGGATGAGAAAAATTGTTTAAAATGAATAGTGATTTTTTTTTAAGGGTTGTGAAGAGAAGTATATTTCCCTGGATAGCCAAGTACGTTTTCAAAGGAATTTATAAACTATAAGATAAAAGTTTTAATGTAGTTTTAAAAAGCATGTTTTAGACAATTTATTATTTCTGAACTTTTAAAATTCTAAAGTAAATATTTTTTTAAATCTATTATTGTAATAATTATTTAAAAGATGAGTTAGTGCTTTGTTTTAAAAAGTGAAAACTTAGTTTTATATTTTACAAAGTGACCTTATTTTCAAATATTCATATAGTATGTATTTTTAACAAATTTTTGAAATAGTTTTTACCTAAATGTTTTAAAGTATATTTCAAAGTAAAGCGTTTTAAATTATTTTAAAAATCTAAAGTTTTATGCTTGGTGATTCCAGTGGAAATAGAAATACTTGGAATTTGTTCTGAGAAAGAAAGATAGTTTTGAAAAATGTTTTCAAAAGGGTTTGAAAAGTGAAAATATATCTTGTGAAGATATTTTTGAGGTTAATAAATAATTTGGTAAATTATTTATTGTTTGATGTTTGTTTGTGAATGTTAATTGATAGTTAAATAACCAGCTATCAATATTGGACAAATGTGGTTATCGTTTCGAAGAGACCGGGATCGAGGTTTATTTCTCGAAAACCACTTCGATCCGGTTTGTACGTTTCGTAAAACGAGTTTGGATTTGAAGATGGAGCAGTGAAGTGCAAGGGCTAGTCGTTACTAATCCTGAGGATATTTCCAAAATGGATGTAGTAGGAATAGTGCCTTCGGTTCCGTTCGAACCCAGGACGGACTTGTATGGATGAATGCTTGCGAAACATCGTTAGGTGGACGATGGGCATTCTAAGGGATATGTTCTAAAAAAGATAACGCTTAGCCTCAAGCCTCATCAAACGGCAATGACTGAAAATCAGGGGTTATGCAGTAAGGCTAGATGGGTAGCACCCAAGCAGGGTGAGGTCATTCCTGTCTAGATGTTCCTTTTATTTCGGCTTAGTGGACGGTTGCTGATCCCGACCGCGGGGTGATCTCACTCGGGATTATCCAGTAAGGGGTAGTCCTGGTCTTGTGTTGCAGGGGAGTGGGCGTACTCCTCGGTACTGTGATCTAGGCCACGTACTGTGACAGGTGGTACCCCAGTGCCTAGTCATTAGTTGGAAATCCATTCTGCCTACGAGCCTTGTACGAGTTTTGTTTGTATTACCCACTTTGTGGCTAGTAGCTAGAATTTAATAATGTTAAAAGTTTGGCTATTTTATAAGTATTTGCATATAGACCCTATTATAATATCAGAGGATTTCTATAAAAATGTTTTAGCTATCGTCAGGTAAAAACTCGACATGTTTATTTGTGGCGTGGTCTTACGAGATGCTTTTGTTTTCAAAGGATTTCAGAAACTTTAATAATCAATTGAGTGTGATTTTCTCACGCTGGTATTGCAGACTGACCCGGGTGTTATTTAACTGTAATGCTCGGGTCAGACCAAGTATTATAGGATACAGGATTTGATGCTGTGGAGCTCAGGAGCCGAGCTTGATGGCGATGCGTATTTCGTACTTGTTTATATATATATTCCGTTGTGTTGAGTTGTTGTGCATCTATTTGTATGATATTGATGTTGAGCTGTGATTGATGTACTCTGATGATGTAATATATAAACAGATATATTTGATTTTGAGTAAAGATCATTTATTATCTATTATATCTTATTCCGCTGCGATGGTTAGATTCTGATGTTGATTTCTATTTTCTTCTTCTACCTCTTCTTCTTTAACCAAATGGTTCATATTTCTGTGCAACTTGAGTTGATTGTTGTAGAATAGTGTTGACTCAAGGGGTACGGATTTGCAGGCCATTACAGTCGGCCTAGTGAGGAAATGAAGGTGCTAATGGTTTATGGCATGAAACAAATATAAATCAAAGAAAAAGGCAATTTTGATGCGTCAACAAGGTTCGACCATGGTCTTATGTGGCACGGCCATGCCTGGTAGAGGTCAGGGAATTGTGTAGAAGTGGCTTAGGGTCGGTTAGTGGCTGGTGGAAGTGGTGCAAGTGGTGGCTGAGAGGGTATGTGGAGTGGTGAAGGCCAATAAGGATCGGTTAGCATGCATTCAAGTGAAAAATGCAATCTTTTGTGGAACTTTGCAACATAGTGGTGCATGGCCTTGACTGGTGAATGGAGATAGGAGGGGTTTGCAGTCGATCAAAGTGGTGGTCAAGGTGGTGGTGAAGGAGTAGGCTATGGCCTAACACTCATAGGTGAAAGCAAGGCAAAGAAAATAAATAAAACAAGAAAAATGAGTAAGAAAACGTGAAAAACCATTACCAATTTTTGTTTCAGAAATGATGGCCGAAAGTTTTGGGATAAGAAACAAAATCTCTTGCATGAGAAATGGAAAAAAATTTGGCTGAAGAAAGTGAAAAAATTTCGGCTGAAGAAAGTGATATGGTCAGTCAAATTGAATGCAAGTGTTGACTTGCAAATGAAAAGGTAAAAGGAGATGAAAAGGTTAGGGTAAATGAAAGGTTATAAACTCTTCATATTTCTTATTTTCTTTATTCATTTTAAACACATAAAAAATGTAAATAAATAAAATAAAAACAAAACAAAATAAAGTATGAAAAAAAATTTAGAAAAATATAAAAAAAATATAAGAAATAGTTATTTATGTGAAACTAGTATTGAAAATTGAAAACAAAATATAACTAGTTTTAGAAAAAATAACTACAATACTTTAACATGTTTTAAAAATAAAAATATATACATAATATGACATATTACATACATATATAAAAATTAGATCAAGATTCAACAAATAAAAATATTATTTATATAAATTAAAATAGATAATTTTATTAAATAAATCAATTTACATACAATATTGTAAAAAGCATAACTTTCACAGTTTAAATCGGATTTCAACGAAACGAAAATCAATATTCTTGAAATTAAATTTATTTTCATAATAAAGGATAAAATTCAAATATTTAAATTTCAAATTTAAAAGTCAAAGTTTGACCATATTGACCAAAATTCACATTTTCTAGAAATATTTTATTTATTCATGTTGGGAATTATAATTCATAGTTAAATCAACATTTATAATTAAAATAACAAAATCTATCCATTTTAATAAATATAATAAAGTTATTAAATCATACATTTCAATAAAATAATAAAAATATATAATTAAAATAATCACAAAATACAGGGTTGTTACATATATCATCAAAAATTAAATAAAATATAAATCATAGGATATGGTGTCATATCCCATAGGTGAACAGATATAGATAATAACATATATATATATATATATATATATTTATATATATAATAATGTAAATAATTATCAGCAATATATTTCAATTGTCGTTTCAATTGAAATCAAATTTAATAAATACAAGAACGTAATTCGTGAGTGATTCCTCACCTTTCGAGGCTAGAGAGAGATTCGAAGATAGAGTGAGTTACGATTCCAGGCACGGATTTCAAGCAAAACAAGATTGAAAGCAAATTGGACGAACAAGGTTGATAAGTAGGAATCAAGGAAAATAAATCAGAACCATTTTAATGTAACTGAAACAAATATATATTATATAATTTCCCTAAACCAATTCTTAAACATATATACTAAAAAAAAGATATATATCAAATCAATAATGTTATTTAAGATGAATATTAAAATAATATATATATATATAACCAAGAAGGAATATAAGTAGTACAATGCAGTCCATCTATTCTAAACCTCTGCAGTCCTCAGTTTACTATTTTAACTTTTGTAATGTCTTATCTTCTCTTCATCAAATAAACAAACAAACTCTTATTTTTACATGTATTCTTCTGCATTTTTTGAAATCAAGCTATAAATTACGTAATTTACATTAAAATCAGCACTAACATACAGTATTTACATCTTATCAAAAATCAGACTAAACATCTTAAAGAGTGTAATTTTTGAATTCTATTAGTAAACGAAAACAGAGATTTAAAAAGCTGAACTCACATCATACGCTTCAGAGATCTCATGAAAACAATGCAAGAGTGGGAACTAATATACACACACACACACACACATATACGTAGATTTTTATAACAAAATATATATAAACAACAAAATATATATAAAAATATTATCAGAGAAGCAAAACGAAGATAAAATACTCGGCTTGGCAAATAACTTACTGCAAATACTATAATATATATATATATATATTAAACTTACCAACTAAATAACTACAACAATCTATACACTTTCATATATATTGCTAGATTTTTAAAGCTAATATATTCGAAACCCATCGTTACAGACAATGTTATTTAAATAACTATATATAGGTACAAGTTAACATTACCTTACGCATAACCATATATAAACAGTATATTAGAATGGTATATATTTACCCTTATAACGAAGACATAAATAATGTATAATCAGTAACATATATATATATATAAATCTATAGTTTAACAAAATTTTCCAATGCTTGAATATATAAAATTGCAAGTATAAGAATTGCATAAAATATGTAAAGAATAACTTACATACCAAGAAAAGAAGAGAGGCAACAGAAGTGTTCTTCGGCCAGCAAGCTATGGGAGGAAGGGAAAAGAGGAGAGGGGCGCGGTATGGGTTGCGACATGGAGTGGTCGGAGGCGAAGCTAGGTGGAGAGGAATGGTGGCCACGGTGAAGCTACGTCAGAGGGAAAACGCGGTAGGCAATGGAGTTCGGCTGAGGCTGCTCTTGGTTGTGGCGGCCAGGGAGAAGAAAGGAGGACCGATGGCCGAGGTGGTGAGAGCTTTGATCGGCTAAGGGGGTGGAGTTGATGGGGCCGGCATTGATGGAGGGTGGAGGCCGAAGGTGGTAGAGATACAGGTGGAAGAATCGGTTGCACGCGGCCGAGCTGCTGGCATAGAAGAAGTGGATGGGTTCGGGCGAAGGGAAGGAGGCAACGGTGGTTCTAGGCCTGGGCTGGTACTGATGTGGAGGCAGTGCTGCCTGGGCTCGGCAAAATTAGATGGCGGAGGGTGAGGCGGCCGAGCGGAAGGTGGAGGATATGAGTGGTAGGCTGCTCGGCAGTGAGGGGAAAGAGCGAGATGGGGTGGGAGGAGGAAACGTGAATATGAGGTGAGAAGAAGGCTCAGACATATTTCTATGAGATAAAATAATGAAGAAAGTGGGAAGAGTAGTATGAAATGCTACAGTTAACCAAGCTTAGTAAATAAATTATATATATATATATATATATATATATATATATATATATATATATATATATAATGAAGGGAATAAGAAAGGTCCAAAGATGACTTCAATTGAATTAAAACTAATAGCCATTGTTTTAAATCAGTAAAGTTGATAACAATATAGGAATATAAGGTCAGTAACAAATTAATAAGGACGTTGGACACCCGAAAAGGAAAAATATAAATATATATTAAAAGAATGGAAACGGCTAAATTTAGTAACTGATAAAATAAATATTAAAATAAAAGCTAGCAGCAGCTGTTTGAAATTCGAATGGGCACAACTAACAAAAGGCTCGAAACGTAACAATGCGGTGAACTGTTTTACAAATTTCGTTGTCCATTGAACGCCGAAACAAGCAAATGAATATACCATGGAAATCGGCACGATGAGACGATCAAAACGGTATACAGATATCAGTGGTACGATTGGATTATAAAATTTCGAACTTCCGCTGGCGGAAAATGCAACAAAAACACAGAAAAATAAGATCGACGGAGCTAAAAAAGTCCTAATTTGATGAAATGAAATTTGATCTTTCACTTAGAAAATGATCTAAAATTTTCTGCATAAAAATATTCAAGTTTGAAATTTATTTTATCATTATCATTTTTTAACTGATTTAAATTGAAATAATAATTATACAATAAAATAAACTTCAATAGTTTTAGATGAAAATTTACCATATGCTATGTTTAAATAGACGTATTCCAAATAATAAATTTTTATTTTCAAATTATATTGTTTAAAATTAACAAAATTTCAATTAATTTAATCAATAAATCCCTAAAATTTTGGGTCGTCACATCGGATTTTGACAAAACTATTTTCATTCGATCTGTAATAGTTAATTATTGTATGGACTCGATTTTCATGGCATTTGGGTTTATCGTATGGTCGTACGAGTTCGGAACGTATATAAATTAATTTTAGGAATTTATATAATATAATTGGGTTTGAAAAGCTATCTTTTGTATATAACCAAAGTAAGTCTCAAGATTAGTTCTAGTGTGTTTGGAATATGGGTATTACATATAGAACGCTAGGTGACACGTCACATTTGGAGTTCGAGATTTTCGGACATTTAAAGCTGGATATTTTCTAATTTAAAATTATTCATACATACATATATATATTCTCCATGCTTAGGCCATACCTTCATCCATAACCCTTACACGCTCGCACCATATGCTTTCATCCTATATATCGCATTCAAAAACTAGAAAAGAAAATGTTTGTGTTTTTTAAACCTTCAACAACAGAATCCAATGGTCATCTTTCCATGGCGCCAATCGAGGTAAAATCAGCCTTCGACCCCAACTAGAAGAAGGTGCACGACGGTGAGATAAGGACGTTCAACAGTTGGATGTTGCTAGATTGTCGTAGGGAGGCCAGAATTTGCGCAACTTCAGCGCAGGTGATGGTCGATTGACATCGTTCAGCGGTGATCTACAGCGTCGCACCTTAGGCGAAGTGAGGAGGGGGATCAGCGTGCGCGCTGGTGAACTCGCAATGGCCGCTGAGGATATGGAGAAAGTGTGGTGATGAGATGTAGCCGTTTTTTGGTTTCCTAAATGCGAGCGAACAAGGGAGAGAGAGGGAAAAAGTAGTAACTAGTTTAAAATTTTAATTGATTTAAATTAATTATAATTTAATTATTTCAATGGTTCATTAACTCATAAATTTCCATACGAGGTTCAAATTGAGTGCGACAAGTTGTGTTGAGATCGTATCAGCGAATATTATGTTATGGAGTTGGATTTGATGGATTTGGAACCAATAGGAAATTGGGTTAAAATTGGACGTCTATTCAATTTCAATTCAAACCAAAGCGTTCCGACAAAACTTGGAATTAATGGTGAGTTAAACTCACCTTTTTGGTTAACCGGTAATATTATATAATAATAAATTATTGGATAGCTGTTTGGATGGTTGAATAAATTAAATTGTTGGTTTGGATATATTCTCGTACATGGAGCGGATGAAACCCTATAATGTTCTTGTGTAAGAGCGGATGACTTTGTATACGATCCCGCCTCGAAGTGGTTGATTTATATTATTTCGTATATAATATACGTAATGTAAGGGGAGGGGTTGGAGGCATCCAACTGGATTCCTCATTATATTGATTTTATTTTTCATATATTCTGATATATGATGTATTGGATGTCATATTTAATGATATGGATTATTTCTCCATATTTAGTGCTATAGTAGTACTGGGCCATATTTCTAGTATTTCGAAATGTTATAAAATGAAGAATTAGTTTTTAAAAGAATTTTAAGTGATTTCAAATATATATTATATTTTAATAATAATTTTTGAATTACTAATGGAAGGAACTTATTTAATAAATTAAAGGTATGAATTTTAGAGGTTATAAAATTATAGTTTTATAAAATATTTTAAATAGAGATTTTTGAACTATGGATAAAGATATTTAAAATCTAAAAAATAAATCTGTCTTTTATAATAACGGGATATTGTTTTAAAAAGAAGATAGAAATATTTTAGTATAAATATTTATTATCCATTTTATATAAAGTGATACACATACACACGTATGTACATATATTAAAATTTATTTATAAATTTGAAATTTATAAATTTCATAATTTATAAAAGTGATATTGTACAAACGAAGTGAAGATTTGTAAAGAAGGAATCAGGCACAAGAACAAACTTTGAAAAAAAATTAGGTTGAAGGACACCAAGTTTCATTTTTAGGCTGAAGGAAAAACCTTGAAGGAACATTAGGCTGAAGGACAATGCTAGTTACAACTAGCATTATATTCAGTTTTTACACAATACAAAATGTTAGTTATAACTAGCATTATATTCAATTTTACACGGTACAAAATGCTAGCTATATTTAGTATTGTCCTTCAGTCTAATTTTTTCAAAGTTTGTCCTTCGGTCTACAAATAACACTTGTTGTTCTTCGGCCTAATTTATTTTCAAAGTTTGTCCTTATACCTATTTTCACATTAGTAAAATCATTTTTGTTAATTAAAGCATGGATTTATAACGATGTTTATAAATTAAGGGAAACTTTTATCATTTGATAAACTAGAAGATAAATCACAAATTGTTGATTTATAATAAGATGTGGAATGTTGTTTCAGAAAAATAGTTGGTTCTATGGAAAATTGAAAGTAAGGATAGATTAGGAGATGTTAAACGATATTTTATAACTCGAAAGGATTTTATAAAAGAAACTTATGCATATGGAAGCAATGTTAAAAAGGGATTATAATTGATGAGTAAATTGGGATTTTTATAAATAAGCGAGACTTATAAAGAGATAGAGTTATAAATGGGTTTTCATAAATAAAGAGATTTTGTAAAAAGGAAGTTTTAATAAATCGAAGGAGATTTATAAAATATAATTTTATAAATATGGAAATGATTATGTTGAAATTAAGTTGGGATTTTCATCAAGGAAGCATATTTACGTTTTAAAAGTTGTTTATTTATATTAATATTATTTTAAAGTTGTTTATCAATATTTTAATATTTTGAAAAGTTAATTATTTGAAACTATTAATATGGTTTGAAATTAATTGCAATTATTTATCAATAAGGTTTTGGAAATTAATCTGTATTACTTATAATAATGTTGAAGATAAATTATTATTGTTTTATTAGGAATTTTATGAAACTATTAATTACTATTTTTAAGATTTTTTGAAGTTAATTATTATTTATTATTATATAATAGTATTTTAAAGTAAATTATTGGAATTTATTTATAAATGTTTTTAAGGTTTATAAGCAGGATTTTATAAACAGATGTGGGATTTATAAGAGTATCTTATAACACGGTTTGGAAAACTTAAAAGAAGATCGGTTAAAGGGTAAAATTAGTTTTCAAAATGGTCTTAGACATTTATTAAAGAATTTTTGAAATGACTTATAGATTTATAAAAGGAGCTTTATAAATGGTCTTGTGGACTAATAAAGGATTTATAAATGATTTTAGAATGTTAAAAAGTGAGTTTATAAATGATTTCTAAGATTTATTAATGGAGTTATAAACTGGTTTTAGAGATCTATAGAGGAATTTATAAATTTATCCTAGAGGTGTGTAAAAATGAAATATTTTCCTATTTTATGAATATACTTATACCGCTGAGATAAGTATATGAATATTTTGCAAGTATTGAAAATATAAGAGTTATGAATGAACCTTTGTAAAAGTATTTTGGTACAAGTATTTACAAAGTGATTTTAGTTAATGAAAAGATTTAATTAAAAGGGGCTTGTGGTTTATTATGTGCTTAACCAATGTTGGCTTTCCCTATGGAATAAATTCCTGATTTTATTCTGTGTTTATAGATAGTAAATAACCGACTACCAAATTTGGACCCAAAACGTAACTTTGGAAATATCTGGGAGAAACACGTAAGTTATATGGCACAGTCATATCTGATGATATTGTACAGCGAATATAAAGATCGTTTCATTCTCCTAGGACAATGATAAGGAAATCCGTCCACTAACGGTTAGGAGCTGATCTCCACTCTTATTTTTGACTATTAATTTTCTAAAGAACCGAGGTTGAGTTTACCGTAAATTATCACATGTTATTTCGAAGAGACCATGATCGAGTATGTTATCCGAAAACCACTTCATCCAACTCAAGCCCATCAAAGTGTAGATATCTTGAAGATGATGTAATTGAAGACAGAGCTCTCAAGCGTTTCATTCAATCCTAGAATGAACTTGTGTGGATGAATTCTAGCATTGCATTGTTTGCCTGGAGGGCAGCGTTAGTATTACAAGTGGAAAGTGCTATATAAAAGGTAAAACGTAGTCTCAAGCCTCATTAACCGGGAACGACCAACACATGGGAGACGCAGAATGGCTAAGTGGATCTCTCCCAAGTAGGGTATGATCATCCCTATCTAGAGCTGATATTATCACTCATTTGTATGCTTCGAGGCCCATTATTGGAGGGGTAATTATATTCGGTACTACTAGTCAAGTAGTTCTTCGGTCCTGTTGTAACAACCCGCATTATTAACGATTTGTATATTTAAATATTTTGTTAAAATATAGCATCGTTCGTCGAATTTTAGTCCGAAAGGTTACTTTTTGCAAACAGCCGAATTAGGACTCGAGACCATTTCCATTGAGTTCAAAATGGCGTTTGCGACCTTTTCACTTAGGGCTTTTGGTTTGGATTTGTGGTTCAACCCACTAACCAAACTCATCTTATAATCCTAACTCCACCACCTCTCCACTTCATTCCTTCATAATAATTCCTACAACTCAAGCTTTGGCAAAAATGGTGGAGGAGATTGGAAAATAAATTCCTAAGCCCTAGTTTCTTTAGCAAATCTAAGTTTTAGCTCCAAAATCAAAGAAAAGCTTAGGTAAGAATCCCCTTCTTCTTCTCCATCTCAATCTCTCTCCAACTTCATAAATTCCCTATAACCTAATTTGGGAAATTATTTGATTGTGATCTTAGATTGGAGCTTTTAGAGTTGAGATTGAAGAGTGGTTGATCCTCCTTTGTTTTCAAGCTTCTTCTTCCTTGTTTTTGGTGTAAAAGGTGAGATTTTTATCTCACGTCTATGTCTATATTTATCTTTGTTGTTAGGTATGAATTCCTAACTTCTATTCTGTGTTCATTTGCTTTGGATTGAATTGGTTTTATGAATGTTCCAATTTTTTGTGTTTTGAAGTCAGATCTTTAAAAATCCTACCTTCGTTGTTTGAACATGTTTTTGGTGATGCATCGAAAAGCCTATAGGGCTGGGTTGTCGATTGGCATAAACCCCTAGCGCCCATTGTTCGTCCAGTCGCGAATTGGCTAGAGTTTGGTCTTCATTTAGATAGGCTGGAAATGCTGGAAAACAGGCACCAGTCGACTGACCCTCTGAGTCCAGTCGACTGATCTGGAACCCGAGATTTTTTTTAGACATTGGCCAATCGACTATTCTCAGAGTGCCAGTCGGCTGACCTGCTTGTATTCAGTTTATTTTGCCTATTTAGCCTATTTTGCTTGAGATTCCAATTTTTATCAATTAATGATTATTCGATTTCTTGTTATCATTTATTATTGACTTTGATGACTTCCTTTTGGAATTTTTGAGAATATCCATTTGATGGATTCGATATTGATTTTTATGGCTTTGATTCACGCCTTCGAATGTGAATCTTTGGTGATTGATTGTTTCTACAATCATTTTTGTGATTTGTCACTTCTAAATACAAAGGTTTCTATACTAGTAGTAAATATTCAAACTCTTTCAGAAAGATGATTTCAACTATATTTTCAATAATCAAACTCGTTTACAAAACCCTTTTTTTCAATCTACTAGTACACACAAACCTTTGCCTCATTCGTTCTAGAAATCCAATTAAACAACTTTGCAAAACAAGTGGTATGAAACGCTTGCATTTACTTTATCGGTTAATTCTTAAACTCGATTGATTGAAACTCTTGTGACAACTTTCGAGTAGAGACTTACGGTTTATTCGTAAATATTTAAGTTAAGCCAGTGGTTATGGGACATGAAGCTGAACTCATCTATTTACTAGCTTAGTGTAATTGACACTTCTTAATGACCGATGATGATCATTTTGTGATTTAGACTAGCAATGTGTGATGTCTCTTTGTCTGCGAGGGAGACTAAACCCCGTTTCTGTGGAGCTTCGGCTCAATTTTGTAGGGTAGCGACCCAAGGTCTTCGAACCGTTTTGTGGAGCTTCGGCTCAAAATTTTATGGTTAGCAATCATGGAATAGCGTTCCATTTTGTGATACACGTTTTGGTGAGTTTTCATGCGCCCGTTTTGTGATAGGCCTCCCCCTCTTGTGATTTCTGGATTTCTAATTGATGATTTCTAGAATTTGTGTCTCACCAATTTTGGTGATTTACATAGATGAGTTTATCAATATTTGTGCATTAGTGAATTTGTGTTTCAACAACTTTTACGATTGGCATTGAGATGTTGGCCAATATTTGTGATTTAGTGAATAAAAATAAAGAATATGGTTTTCTTTTTCATCTATGAGAAGATTCTTGTGATATTGATTAATCTCCGGTTGGTTTTCAAATGCATACTTATCACAGTATGGAATTACCGTTATCATACGTTTCTGTCATATCCCTCATTCTATCTCATTTTTATCTGATATTTATAGCTAGACTGATATGTTTATTATTTTCTTATTAAATAAAACTCAGGTCAGACCGAGATGTTACAGGTGCTGCTGCTTGACTCCTTATCTGGGATCATCAATATCTGACTTTTGTCTAACTATATTAGATTGGTAGTTTTTGTTGTTATAAATTCGAGATAGAGACTCCTTGATGTATACATACTCTTTGATGTTGTACTTGTATCTAATCTTTTGTGATGTTGTGGATCTTATTTGACCACTACTCTGATGTACACTTCTATTTATAATATTCATATCTATTTCCGCCTTTGTGATGTGAATATCTGTGGCTGATTTATGTTATGTTTATTTCTATATATATATTATTGAAGACCACTTAGCCACTTTGTAGTAGTTTGAGTTTGTATCAGTATGTTGGATTTCCTCTTGAAATTAAACGCATGTTATACTATCTAACATATCGGTGCTCGCACAAAACAATTACACGGATGGTCGCTCCTCAACAGCCTTATTCTTCGCGCTAGTTGACGGCATTACTCTGTAGTGTACTTGGCTAGCGTGAGTATAGAGGTGGGGCGTTACAGCTTGGTATCAGATCCAAATTTCGGAACAATGTAGAATATTGTAGCAAGGATCATCGTCCTTAGTTCTTCTTGGAAGTCGTGCCTTAGGAGTTTATCCGAGTCATAGGACCCGTTCTATCCTATTTTCTTTGTGATGCCTTGTTTTATAAATCATTATTGTTTGATATTCATTCTGAGAATAACCTTTTCTTCTTCTTTCTTTCTTTCTTTCTTAAAGAAGAGAAATTGTTAGACCTGGCCGTTCCAGTACCGGTCAATCAAGTGCTACTCCTCTGGATGGAGTATTTATGTCTGCCCAACAGCTTCTTGATCTAGTAAAGAATGCTCAAGCTGTCAGACCCATTCCAGAGCCTACTCACCCAAAATCTAGATTTGCACGCCTGTGCAGCGATTATACAAATTTGGGTGGAAAGCTGTTCAGGGGTTCCGAGGGCATTATCGAAGTCCAAGCTTGGCTTAGAACATGCGATTGCATCTTTTCTCGCACGAATCTTATTGATCTTCATTGAGTCCAAGTGGCTTCTAGCATGCTCCAAGAAAGAGCACTAGATTGGTATGAGCTTCTTATTTCTGAAATAATTGAAGCGGGTCTTACTTGGGAGCAATTCCGGGAAAGATTCGAATCAAAGTTTGTGCCGAAAGTTGAAAAAGTGACTTTGGCCCGTCGTTTTATTGACCTTGTTTAAGGTGAATCTTCTGTGGCAGATTACGTCGCATCTTTCGAATCTCTTTCTAAATACGGGGTTGAATATATAAATACCCCATTGAAGAAAAATCAAAGGTTCGTCTATGGCTTGAATAAGAATCTCAAAAAGCCACTACTTTTGAAATTAGAAGTTGCTTTTGATCAGCTTGTTGATATCCTCTTCGACTTGAAGAGGCAGATAAAGAGAGTGATGTTGAAGTCGGGAGTGCCAGACCGAACTTCAACAACAACAAAAAGAGGCCTAATAAGTTCAAAGGTCCTTCCTAACAAGAAAGGGAAACAAGCAACTCAGTTATCCAAGACTTCTACCCCTAGTGGTGGTGTAACAACCCGCATATTTAACGATTTTATAATTAAATGATTTATTCAAGTATAGTGTCGTTAGTCGGATTTTGGGGTCCGAAATGTTACTTTCTGCAAACGGACGAATTGGAGCTCGAAATCACTTCCATTGAGTTCAAAGCGTCGTTTGCGATCTTTTTGAGTATAATCTTTGATATGTTTGGAGTAAGTTGAATTTTGCTACTTTTTCTGGTTGGGCTTTAGCTTTGGGTTCAGCCCCAAACCCCACTTAACCCTCTAACTCAGCCCATCTCCTCCCATTCATTCATTCCTACTCCTCTTCACTTCTAAACTCAAGCTCCAACTGAAATGGGGGAAAGGAAGAGGAAATAGAAACTCCCAAGCCTTAGTTGCTCTTGATAATCCAAATTCTCGCTCCAAATTCAAAGAGAAGGATAGGTAAGCCTCTTCTCCATCTTCTCCATCTTCTCCATCTCTTCTCCTCTTCAATTTCAGAAAATATCCTAAACCTAATTTAGGAAAATATGTGTTTTATTCTTAGATTGAAGCTTGTTGAGTAAGAGTGAAGAGTGGTTAGCCTTTCCTTTGCATTTGAGCTTCTTCTTCTTGTTCTTGAGTTAAAAAGGTGAGTTTTGAACTCACATCTATTTCTCTTGATTTCATTGATGTTAGGTATGAGTTCCTAACACCTTGTTCATATGCACTTGCATTTAGTTTGGGTTGAATTGAGGAATAATCCAATTTTTAGTGTTTTGGGTTAAAATCTTTGAAATCCTAACTTTGATGTTTTGATCATGTTTTGGTGATGCATCGAGGAACATATAGGGCCGGGTTGTCGATTGGCATAAGCCCTTAGAGCCAATGTTCGTCCGATTGCATTTTGGGAGAGTTTGCTCTTCATTTGAATAAGGCTGGAAAACAGCCCAGGCAAGATTCAGTCGACTGAAAACTCTGCACAGTCGACTGAACCTAAAACCCGAGAGTTTCCAGGCATGATTCAGTCGACTGAAAAACTCTGCACAGTCGACTGAACCTGGAAACAGAAAGTTTTCTAAACCTGGAAAATCTCCAGGCACAGGGTCAGTCGACTGAAAACTCTGTTCAGTCGACTGAACCTGCTGTTTCAGCCCACTTTGCCTTTTTGATTGAATTTCCAATTTGAATTGATTCATGATGATCCCATGTATGATTATTAATTGTTTTGACTTTGATGGTTCCTTTCTAATTTTAATCCACGGGTTTTTATAAAATAATCTCTCGAATCGCATTTAAAAGTCCGTTTCTCTAATTTATAAATTCTATTTAAACCACACACTTTCGCACTTCGAACGAAGTGGAAGGGTGATTAAATGGTTGGGCAAAACACAGACCATGAATCTGTGCGTTTATCTTTCCGATTAATCCTCGACCTATTCGATTGATTGTTTTGACCTTCGGGTTTGGTTTATCGATGATATGAGGTAAACTTTGTACTGCTTTGAGTATGGAAGGGACTGACGGATAGTAAACCGTTTAGTGCGAACGAGTGGTTATGGGACATACGTTAACACTTTTCGGATTCCTTTTCGAGAGTTGTGACACATTCCGCCAGTTAGTGGTGTCCAGTACTGGGTCTTCGACCTTCACCACTACGGCTTGTCGCCCTATTGTATCACTTCTGATGTTGGCGTTGTGTGCCGCATGGGTGATATTGGGTTTGTGCCTTCGGGTTTGTCGCCCTATATAGTTTGGCTCTGATGTTGGCCTTATGTGCCGCATGGGTGATACTTGGGTTTGGAGTCTTCGGGCTCATGGATCCTTGTTTGTACAGTACTGAGCTCGAGCAAATTTGATGATGTTTCATTGATATTATATTCCCTTGGTATCGCCCATCGTGTTGGTCTGTTTGAGCCGCATGATGTATAACGATTACCTTGTGGAACTTGTATACCTTATAGGTATTTGTTATTTGCCATTCGGCTTGTTTTGGGATATTCGTATCCTTTGTTTCTACATGTTGCCGATGATATGAGGCTTGTTCTATATGATTCATCTCTTGTTGATGATTGTGTTATCTCCTCTGGAGATATTTGTTATACTGTATGGCCTTGCAGGTTTATTATTGTTCAGTTTATCTAACTGATTTGTTTAGCTAGACTGACCCCGGTATTTTATACTCGGGTCAGACCGAGATGTTTCAGGTTAGGTGCTTTGGACTTAGCCTCTTTTGCTTCCGCATGGACTATTCCGCTGACTCCTTTTGTCTTAGCTTTTTGTGTAGTCCTTTCTGTTATAACTCTGATATGTATTCTATTGACTCGTCTGTATATTGTGGTTTTCTATACCACTTGACATGTAATATTTTGTATACTCAGCTTTGTATCAATATATGTGTGTATATGATGGTTTACTGTTCTGTGATGTATATTGCACTTGAGTTGTTATATTCTGTTCTGATAGATCCTCTCTAGCCACCTCTGGTTTTGTTTTAAGTATTCATTGGACATGTCGATCTGCTTGGTAAGGCAATTGTCGATGTATTCAATAGATAATTAAAGCAAGGCCATAGATGGTCGCTCCTAAACAGCCTTATTCTCCGTGTTAGCAGACGGTATTATCTATTAATACTCTTTGCTAGCGTGGGTATAGAGGTGGGGCGTCACAGGTGGCCAATGCTACAATTGTGGTTCTAAGGACCATTATGCTAATAAGTGTTCAAAGCCCCTTGCTTGTCGCTATTGCAAAAGCTCGGGTCATTATATATCTGCATGTCCCAAACTTCAAAGTAGGAAGAAGGGAAAGCTAAATGTGGTGCGAGCCCCTAGTAACAATTCTCGTGGTCAAGGTATTTCTCATTCTATCCTTGATGGCATTATTATGTTTCGTGATCGTTCTATTCGAGTTCTTTTGATATAGGTGCATCCCATTCTTTTATCTCAAAGGAACTTGTCGATCCTTTTTCTTTGAGTGTTATGGCTTTAATGACTTCTTGAATCTAGTTAATGGATGCACAACACTCAGTTTGCTTTGTAATGATATCGAGATTGTTTTATGTGATTATTGTTTCCGAGCCAATTTGCATGTCATACGCTACTTAGGCTTCGGAATGATTTTGGGAATGGATTGGCTTAACCGTTATGAAGCTCAAATCCTATGTCCTGAGCGGACTATTCATCTTCAACATCCTCAATCTGTTAAGCAGATTTCTGTTGTTCTTAAAGATTCGGATTCCAACTTGGCAGCATCTTTATATTCTTTAAATCCTCATGATGACGATGACGATGATGAGGAAGATGTCAGTTCTCTTATTCACGTTGTTCGTGAACTTTCCGACATATTTGAGCCCGTTTTAGGATTACCCTCTAAGCGAGCCATTGAGTTCATAATTAACCTAATTCCTGGAGCTGTACCTATTACTCGTCCTCTTTATCGTATGTCCAATAAGAAAAATGAAGAGATGCGTAGACAATTATCCGAATTGGAGGCGAAGCAATTTATTCGCTCTAGTTCCTCTCCTCGGAGAGCTTCGGCTATTTTTGTGAAAAAAATCGATGGTACACTTAGGCTTTGTGTCGACTACCGCAAGCTTAATGATCTCACTATCAAGAATAAATATCTTTTACCTCGTATTGATGATCTATTCGATCAACTTAGCGGTAGAGTCTTTTCATAGTTAGAATTAGCAACCGGCTTTCATCAGCTTCGTATTGCAGAGGATAGTATTCCTTTGACGTCATTCTGTACTCGTTATGGGTCTTATGAATGGCTTGTTATTCCATTTGATTTAACGAATGCTCCAGCTTATTTCGCTGACCTTATGAATCGAGTTTTCAAGGACTTCCTCGACCGGTTTGTTCTCATCTTTATAGATGATATTCTTGTTTATTCTAAAACCAAGGAGGAGCATGAAAAGCATCTTCGGATTCTGTTGTAAACTCTTAGGAGCAATCAATTGAAAGAAAAAATTTCTAAGTGCCACTTTTGGCAATCTCGTGTGAAATTTCTTGGTCATATCATTTCTGAATCCAGAATTTCTGTGGATCCTTCAAAGATTGAAGCGATTCAAAATTGGAAGAGACCGAAGAGTGTTACGGAAATCCATAGCTTTCTTGGATTGGCGGTTTATTACCGTCGTTTCATAAAAGACTTTTCAAAAATTTATGTGCCTCTTACTTGTTTGACAAAGAAGGAAGTTAAATACATTTGGTCGGACAAATGTGAAGCTTCTTTTCAGAAATCAAAAGAACTCCTTTCTAATGCTTCTATTCTTGTGGTTCCCGAAGGAAACCAAGATTTTATTTTTTATACCGATACTAGTCGTGTTGGTTTGGGAGCCGTTCTTATGCAAAGGGAACATGTTATTGCTTACGCTTCTAGGCAATTGAAGCCAGCCGAGACTAGATATGCCACTCATGATTTAGAGTTCGCGGCTATTGTTTTCGCCCTTAGAATTTAGCACCATTATCTTTTGGGAGAAAAATTTATTCTTTACATGGATCATAAATCTTTGAAGTATTTATTTTCTCAAAAGGAACTTAATTTGCGTTAACAACATTGGCTCGAATTTCTTGCATCTTATGATCTTGATATCCTTTACACTCCCGGAAAGGGGAATCGTGTTGCCGATTCCCTTAGTCGTAGCAACAAGCGGTTGTTTCTATGACGATATCTGAATGGAATGATCTCAGGATTTTGTCCACTTGCGAGATTCGAGACCGTGAATTCGATTTATGTCCATCTCTCGTTTTATGTAGCCCTTGAGGCTCATCCTTCTCTTTTAGACCGCATTCTTGAAGCTCAAAAGCTAGATTTCGAATTGGCTCTTCTTAGCCAAAGTTGTAGGGATAAAATTAATATTGAAGGTTTGAAAGACTTTGATATTGATGCTCGAGGTGGCATTCGAAAATTTGTTAGACTTATCGTGCCAAATATTAGTGATCTTCGTAAAGACATTTTAGAAGATTCTCATCGTTCTAAATTTACCATTCAGCCCGGTAAAAGTAAAATGTACGCGGACATGAAACGACTCTATTATTGGGATGGAATGAAATCCCATATTGCTAACATTGTTAAACGTTGCATGACTTGCCAACTCATTAAGGCCCAGCGGGTTATTGCAACCTTTGGATATTCCAATTTAGAAGTGGGACCAAATTTTCATGGATTTTATTGACGGCCTTCCCCGTTCTTGTTCGGGTCATGATAGCCTATGGGTGATAGTTGATAGACTTACAAAATCCTCCCATTTTATTCCCGTTTGGTCCAACCGGACCGTACCTCTTTTGGCCAAACTCTTTATTAAAGAAGTTGTTAAATTGCATGGAGTACCTACTTCTATTGTTAGCGATCGTGATCCATTGTTTACCAGTGGATTTTGGAAGAGTCTTCAAAAAGCTTTGGGAACAAAGCTTAATTTTAGCACCACTTATCACCCTCAGTCCGATGGACAAACTGAGCGTGTGAATCAAACTCTTGAAGGTCTTCTTCGTGCATGTGTTCTTGATTTTGGTGGAAGTTGGAAAGATCATTTTTCTCTTGTTGAGTTTTCCTATAATAATAGCTTCCAATCTAGTATTGGTATAGCACCTTTTGAGGCACTCTATGGAAGGCCATAACTATATCCTTCTTGTTGGCTTGAGGCCAGTGAGAAGCTGGTTTTAGGTCTAGACTTTATTTGTGATTCCATAGAAAAGATTGACCTTATCCGCCATAGGATGAAAGAAGCTCAAAGTAGGCAAAAATCCTATGCCGATAACCGAAGAAGGAAATTAGAATTTTCGATGGAAGATTTTGCGTTTATTCGTGTTTCACCTATGAAGGGTGTTGTGCGTTATAGTCGATCGGGGAAATTAGCCCCTCGATATATTGGTCCATTTCCCATCACCGAACGTATTGGTTCCTTGGCTTATCGCATTTTATTACCAGCTTAGTTTTCCGCTATTCATGACGTGTTTCACATTTCTCAACTACGGAAATGCCTTAGGGATTCCGATTCTATTCTTGAGCCCGGTGTTGTGGAAGAAATTGAAGTTTCGCCTAATTTGACTTATGAGCAGCATCCTATTCATATCATTGCATCGGAGGGAAAACGCCTTCGAAATAAAGATGTCCCTCTTGTGAAGGTTCAATGGTCCTCAAATCCTAAGGATTGTTCTTGGGAATCTAGAGAATTCACCGAGCGAGCACATCTGGACTTACTCTCTCATGCTCTTCAAGGTGAACTTCTTATTTCAAATTTCTTTTGTGTTGATATGCTTTTATGGTTGTTACTTTTTATATTTTCTTCTTAAGTATTGCGAGGACGCAATTTCTTTAAGGAGGGAAGTCTGTAACAACCCGCATATTTCACGATTTGTATATTTTAAATATTTTACTTAGATATAGCATCGTTAGTCATATTTTAGTCCGAAATGTTACTTTTTGCAAACAGCCGAATTAGGACTCGAGACCACTTCCATTGAGTTCAAAATGGCATTTGCCGCCTTTTTGAGTATAAACTTTGATATGTTTGGAGCTAGATAAAATTTTGACCTTTTCATTTAGGGCTTTGGGTTTGGATTTGGGGTTCAACCCACCAACCAAACTCATCTTATAATCCTAACTCCATCACCTCTCCTCTTCATTCCTTCATAATAATTCCTACAACTCAAGCTTTGGCAAAATGGTGGAGGAGATTGGAAATTAAAATCCTAAGCCCTAGTTTCTTTAGCAAATCCAAGTTTTAGCTCCAAAATCAAAGAAAAGCTTAGGTAACCATCCCCTTCTTCTTCTCCATCTCAATCTCTCTCCAATTTCAAAAATTCTCTATAACCTAATTTGGGAAATTATTTGCTTATGATTTTAGATTGGAGCTTTTAGAGTTGAGATTGAAGAGTGGTTGATCCTCCTTTGTTTTCAAGCTTCTTCTTCCTTGTTTTTGGTGTAAAAGGTGAGATTTTTATCTCACATCTATGTCTATATTTATCTTTGTTGCTAGGTATGAATTCCTAACTTCTATTCCATATTCATTTGCTTTGGATTGAATTGGTTTTATGAATGTTCCAATTTTTGGTGTTTTGAAGTCAAATCTTCAAAAATCCTAGCTTCGTTGTTCGAACATGTTTTTGGTGATGCATCGAAGAGCCTATAGGGTTGGGTTGTCGATTGGCATAAACCCCTAGCGCCCATTGCTCGTCCGGTCGTGAATTGGCTAGAGTTTGCTCTTCATTTAGATAGGCTGGAAATGCTGGAAAACATGCACCAGTCGACTGACCCTCTGAGTCCAGTCGACTGACCTGGAACCCGAGAGTTTTTCCAGGCATTGGCGAGTCGACTGTTCTCAGAGTGCCAGTCGACTGACCTGCTTGTATTCAGTCTATTTTGCCTATTTGGCCTATTTTGCTTGAGATTCCAATTTTTATCGATTCATGATTATCCAATTTCTTGTTATCATTTATTATTGACTTTGATGACTTCTTTTCAGAATTTTTGAGAATATCCATTTGATGGATTCGATATTGATTTTTATGGCTTTGATTCACGCCTTGAATGTGAACCTTTGAGTGATTGATTGTTTCTGCAATCATTTTTGTGATTTGTCACTTCTAAATACAAAGGTTTCTATACTAGTAGTAAATATTCAAACTCTTTCACAAAGATGATTTCAACTCTATTTTCAATAATCAAACTCGTTTACAAAACCCTTTTTTTCAATCTACTAGTATACATAAACCTTTACCTCATTTGTTCGAGAAATCCAATTAAATGACTTTGTAAAACAAGTGATATAAAACACTTGCATTTACTTTGTCGGTTAATTTTTAGACTCGATTGATTGAAACTCTTGTGACAACTTTGGAGTGGAGACTTACAGTTTGTTTGTAAATATTTAAGTTAAGCCAGTGGTTATGGGACATGAAGTTAAACTCGTCTATTTACTAGCTTAGTGTAATTGACACTTCTTGATGATCGATGATGATCATTTTGTGATTTAGACTAGCAATGTGCGATGTCTCTTTGTCTGCGAGGGAGACTAAACCCTGTTTCTGTGGAGCTTCGGCTCAATTTTGTGGGGTAGCGACCTATGGTCTTCGGATCGTTTTATGGAGCTTCGGCTCAAAATTTTATGGTTAGTAACCATGGAATAGCGTTCCATTTTGTGATACACGTGTTGGTGAATTTTCATACTCCCGTTTTGTGATAGGCCTCCCCCTCTTGTGATTTCTAGATTTCCAATTGACGATTTCTATAATTTGTGTCTCACCAATTTTAGTGATTTACATTGATGAGTTTATCAATATTTGTACATTGGTGATTTAGTGAATAAAAATAAAGAATATGGTTTTCTTTTTGATCTATGAGAAGATTCTTATGATATTGATTAATCTAGATTCTTGTGATATTGATTAATCTCCGGTTGGTTTTCAAATGCATACTTATCACATTATGGCATTACTGTTATCATACGTTTCTGTCATATCCCTCATTCTATCTCATTTTTATCTGATATTTATAGCTAGACTGATCCGTTTATTATTTTCTTATTAAATAATACTCGGGTCAGACCGAGATGTTACATGTGCTTCTGCTTGACTCCTTATCTGGGATCATCAATATCTGACTTTTGTCTAACTACATTAGGTTGGTAGTTTTTGTTGTTATACATTCAAGATAGAGACTCCTTGATGTATACATACTCTTTGATGTTGTACTTGTATCTAATCTTTTGTGATATTGTGGATCTTATTTGACCACTACTCTGATGTACACCTCTATGTATAATATTCATATTTATTTCCGCCTTTGTGATATGAATATTTGTGACTAATTTATGTTCTGTTTATTTCTATATTTGTTTCCGAAGACCACTTAGCCACTATGTAGTAGTTTTGAGTTTGTATCGGTATGTCGGGTTTCCTCTTGAAATGAAACGCATGTTATACTATCTGACATATCGGTGCTCGCATAAAGCAATTACACGGATGGTCGCTCCTCAACAGCCTTATTCTTCGCGCTAGTTGACGGCATTACTCCATAGTGTACTTGGTTAGCGTGAGTATAGAGGTGGGGCGTTACACCTATGTTGGCAAAGGGATCCTTGCGAGGTCCTATGTGTTATTTTATCTAGAGATGCATGGTGATGGTTAGTACCCCAGTCATTGTATGGAAATCATTTTCAAATACGTGCATTTACGATTTCAGTTGTATACCCATTTTGTTATAATTTAATTAATGTAACAATTTCGGCTATGATTACTAAGTATTTGTATCTTGTACACTATTATAATATAAAGAATTTCATATGAAATATTTTGGTTATCGTAAGGTAAAAACCCATTCGTGTTTATGTCTGGCGTGGTCTTACAAGATACTTTTGATTCTCAAAGGTTTCCATAACTTTAAAATCCAGTTGGATGTGTTTTCTCACGCTGGTTCCCAGACTAGCTCAGATGTTATTTTATTATAATGCTCGGGTCGGACCGAGCATATTTATAGATTGCTTTCGATGCATTGAAGCTCAGGAGATGAGTTGGAGATCTTCATGTCATATTCATGTATATGTTTATTTTCCGCTGCTTTGTTATTGAAATCATCGGCATTTGTGAGGACAGATTTTTATAACTGTCCAGACTGATGATTGTGATTTGTTGTTATACTCTGATGGATGTACGTATATAACAGTTTCTCCTTTATAAAGATCGCTGATCATATTATCTATTGTTCTGCTGCGATTGTGAGACTCTTTGTTGTTTTAGTTTTCTGTTTTTCTTCTCTCTTCTTCTTCATTTCTTTTCTTCTTTCTTCTTTCTTTCTCATAACCATCCGTCTTTCTGTTCAATTTGGGTTAGACATATGTGATTTATTATCACCTTGAATTATATGGATTTGTGGGCTGTTATATTTTGGTGTCAGAGCGCAAGGTTAAGCTAGAACCTTGGCTTTGGTAGGGTAACTCTTTAGGATATAAGGTAATAGAATGCCTTATTCTAAGATTAAGTGCATATACATGACATCATATTTTCTAGTGATATAAAAATGTTTTATATTATCTTGATTTATCTGTTGAGTGGCTAATGAATTCTGGTCGATACAAAGGATGCCACGATATCGATAGGGGTTTTCCAAATACTTAAACAACGCAAATCGACATAGTATTATTTTGAAATTGGTAAAGGAAATAATTTTACCTAAATTATATTTTATATATAAAAAGACAATTTTTCAGAAATTTTTAGAGTTATGTATGGTGCATTTAGATGTTAGTGAATGGTAATATTTGATCATTATCATTTATTGTTTGTTGTTCTAATAAAAGTTGTCATTATTATAATCTAAAAAAAGATAAACATTTGTAAAATGAGTTATATAAGAAAGTGAATTTATAAATATGAATTATAGAATATTGATTATAATAAAAATTATCAACATTTGTGAAATGATATTACATAAGAAGTGAGATTATATAAATATGATTCGTAAATGTGACTTCTAAATGGAAAGGAAATGAAATTTTATAAGTATATTTATAAATATGATTTGAAAATAAAAATAGATTTAAAATAAGAAATTGAGAATTTAAAACCCGTCTATTTAAAAAAATTAAAGGTTTTGGAAAAAATAAAAATATTATAGCTTTGCAAATATTTTGGTTAGAAATATTTTTAGATGGTAATTTAAAAGAAATAGAAAGCACCAAACTCACTTCAATTGTTTGAAAATAATTGACTCCAACATCATCGGCGTTCATTTTCGAGTTACTAAGTGATGGATTGCTACCATTGAAGTAGTTTTTTTGGTAAACCATTGATTTTAAAATCCAAAGCATGATTGATAAATATATGAAAATAATTATTTGAACTTATAATTTGAAAATGGTATAGATAAGAAAAGAAGATTTGAAATTGTGATATGAAATTAAATTTTAACTTAAGTAAAGTTAAATAAGTTGAGTTAATGAAATGAATTGAATGAAATAAATTTTAACTTAAGAAAGGTTAAATGAAATCGAATTAGATTTAAAATGGAATAGATGAATTAATGAAGTGAATGAATGAAATGAATAATGGACTGAATATGAATTTGAGTTATAAAATGGAATGAAATTTGAGTTGTAAAAAGAATTGAATACGAACTTAAGTTATGAAGTGAAAATAAACATGAGAAGTGTTGTATAAAATGTTTATAATGAACTTAAGTAAAAATTTGATGGAATGGTTCATAAGTGATATTAGTATTGAAAGAAATATTAAGTAATAATTGAATGTGAGCAATTGAAGGTTAACAAGGAATAAAAGTGTATAAATATAATGTTGACCTTGGAAAATGTAAATTGATATGGTTATAAATTAATTAGATTGATATATTTGTGTGATAGTTTCTCTTGTTACATTTGCATACCATATTGTATATTCTATGTATATATTGATATTACTTTCCTATATACTTGTTCACATTGGTACTTGAATGATTAGTAGGTGCGGATGGCATATACTTTGCATTTGGATCTTGTTTCGCATTATATTGTTTGTACATCCTTGCTAATCTAATAAAAGATACACAACTCAGATTACATATCGTAATTTTGTAGTTTTTTCTTACGGGATGCCTCGTCCTTGAAGATGAGATGTATATTTATGATTATATATATTATAAAAAATTTCGGTCGAGCCATAAGAAGGATACGCTGGTGAAATTTTCTGAAAATTTAAGGTGTTAGAAATTCTTTGAGAATTTTGAAAAGGAAATTTTTGGATAACTAAAAAGTTGATTTTTAGTTATAACTTGGAATGAATGGATGGATGGAAATTAGTTGACATAAGTGGATGAATTAAAGAGACTTAGAAAGGTGAGAATAAAGTTTCAACAAATTGATTTCGGAAAGTTAATGGCTTAAAAGAATTTAGTAATCTATTTCAACTAATTGGTTTTGGAAAGTTAATAGGCTTGAGGCATTTTTCGTACCATGGCAATTTCGATGATGAAATTCTTTTAAGCGAGGGAAGAATTTAACGATTCAGAATTTCAATCATTTGAATTTGAAAATATTTAGTTGATTTTAAATATTGAAAAGTAAATTTTATGAGTTAAACAACTATATTTCAAATTCAGCACTTTAATTGATAATTGAATATTTGGAATTGTTAAAATTATTAATTCTTGACTTTGATTTGAATAAAAATCATTTAGAAAAGTTGATTTAAATTCTATTTGAATAAGAATGAACATAGTAAACTTTTAAATTAGAATTAAAAGTGATTTGAATGGTTTTAAATATAACTTTTTTAATTAACGTGTCAAATTATCGATTCGGGGCACAGTCTCGGATTTTAATGAAACTAGTTTCATTGGAACAGTAATAGTGAATTATTGTATGCCGTCGAATTTCGCGGCATTCATATGTATCGTGAAGTTGTACGAGTTCAAAATGTATATAAATTAATTTTAGAAATTTATATAATATAATTAGGTTTGAAAAGCTATCTTCTGTAGATGATCGAATTAAGTCTCAAGACTAGTTCCAAATGCATTTAGAATAGGGGTAGAAGCCAAGCGGCATGCCTCGTTTTGTAACGACCCGTAAATTTTGATAAATAAATTGGTAATTTTAATTAATTTTTGTAATTAAATTTAGTAGAAATATAAACTTTATAAATTAATATTGAAATGAACGTTAGAATAAAATATAGCAATGGTAATTAAAACCTATTTATTAGTAATTTTGAATAAAATTCTAATAAATGAAGTACTGAAAGGTTTATACCTGGTTATAAATTGAATATGATAAATTAGAGGTAAGTATTGTATTGATTAATGTAATAAAACATGGTTAACAGTAAGTGGATGTAAATTAAGGAAATACGTTATTGCAAGTTAATAATTAATGAACGTGAATGAACATTCCAATTTAATATAATGATTCAAATGTTATGACTTAGTTTTAAATGGAATATAGTATAAACAAATGTAATCAGTATATTAATGTGTGAAATAATATATTGATTTATTTGTTACTGAATGTAAATTAATGCAATTATTTTAATGTAAGTTGATAAATAATTAATTTAACGCAATCCCAATTAATTGAAATAACTGTAAGGTCATACTTTGTGTATCTAGTAAATTTAGAAATTTGATTCCAATAAACGCAATAAAGTATTAGAAATGTATATTGTTTTATAAGATAATATAAAGGGATGTAAACTTGTGATCTATGTATGAAATAATAACGAAAACAAGGGAAATGGTGTTAATGTAGGTAAAGTTGTAACAAATTGGTCTACTAAATCAAATTAGGATATCAATAATGTAATGTTTATGAGAATTAATGCAAGGACTGAAAGTAGGTATGTAATAAATAAATAGAAACGTGAAATTTTTCATAAGAAATAAATTGGAAAAAAGGGAATGAAACTAAGGTTTGGTTTCAAAAACCTTAATTAATGTGTGTAATTAACAAGGTTTCACATTTGAAGCATAGCCATTAATACAAATAAAGATAATTAGGGGTATCAGTGTAATGAAACGTAAACAAATGTTAAATATGTTTATAGGATAATGATTGTTTGAATAATAAGAATGGGAATCAACATTTATTTATTTATTTGAATTTAAAATTATGGTAATTGGGTTTATTGCAATTAATGAAAATAAATCATAATGTATGTTTGGTTATAAATTAAACATAAGTGAATGAAACTTGTAGTATGAAGATAAATGGCAACATAGATTTGTAAGTAATAAAAGCTTATTAATGCGACTAAAGGATTAACGGTCACGATTTTTGTATTTTACCTATTTTGTAGCTGGTTGATTTTAAATTGGAAATCAGTTATAAAAATTATAATCTAATATTACGTTAATGTTAACTAAGGTAATTATCAATAAATTGAATGAAATTCAAATTAATGAAAATTAAATATTTAAATATTTCGTAAATGTGAATTAAGATGAAATTTGGAATGTTAGTGTAGTAGATATAAACCCATGTTGACATCACCTGTAAGAGGGTAAGTTATAATTGATTTATAATAAGATTTAAGATCAAATAGATAGATTTAGGGGAATTGCGACTCATAAGTAATGAATTTATTATTATTGAAAGTAAACACTGTAGTTGTGAATTTATTAACTTTAAATTTTGGAAATTAAATTTATAATTTTCGAATTTATTGAAATTGAGGTTAATACCGAAATTTATAAATTTATCAACTCCATTTAAATTGGTTTAAATCATTGCAAATGATTGGGAAATTAAAAATGATAAGAAATGGCAATTATCGAATTGAAATTGAAAATTTGATTAAATTGACTAAATTTTATTTAATTAATTAATATAAAAATAGCCATTTTATCCACTGACTCAGATTTCGACGAAACAAGTTTCATCGGATCCGTGATGGTGAATTATTGTAGGATTTCAAGTTTCGTATCGATCGGGCTTGTCGTTTGATCGTATGGGCTTGAAACGCCTTGAAATCAGTTAAATTGAAATCAATTTGAAAAATATTGATTTTAGCATAACTTCTTCATCGATGGAATTTGGACTTGAAACTTGTTCCATCGCATTTAAAATATTTAAAAACATCTATTTTGATATATGGGTTGACCCAATTTCATTCCGGAGTCGAAACGGGCTTTTTAGGCCACTTTGGCGTTAGCGCGTAAATCTATCTTATCCATCCATTCAAATGCCAACCCTGCCTATATATATCCTGCTATAAACCCTAGCAGCCTCTGTTCCTCATTTTTATACGTTCTATTCACCTCCTCACTTCAATGGCTGCAAACCCTAATTATCAAATGCAGTTCCAAATCAAATCCAAAGCCAAAAATCCAAACTCTCCAAACATTATCATATTTTATATCGTCGGAAAGCTCTCGACGAGCGCAAATCAGGAATATAATTTGCTTTTCAATTCGAGGTTCGATGTGGTCAGAAATCGAGCAAACATTCACGACCGTTCGTTGATCGTCGATGGAGTGTGACGGATCGACAAATCGTTGGTACAGTAGTGTGGAGAGGACCGAGGGGATTGCATCCATGTGGGTTTCGTGGTGAGTTAACGGTCGGATTGAGCAAAATAATTCAATTAGGGTTTTATTTTCAACCGGCGGCTGTTCGAATTTTGGTGGCCCGCGTTAGGTCGTGGGTGGGGGGAGATCAGTCGAGGCTGTGGAGGCGCGTCTCTGGCCTAACTTCGGCGTGCTGCGGCGTGGCGAGGTCGTGCATGGACGAGCGCGTTTGATGGCGGTTGTAGGGTTCGTAGGTTTTGCATGCGTGCGTACTGGGGGAAGAAGGGTGTGCTGTAGCGTGTTCTGACGTGGCAAAGGGTAGGTTATTTATTTTTTTTAATTTAATTTAATTTTCAACTCGTTTAACTCGAATAACTTTTGCGTACAATGTCTGTTTCATGCACGGTTTTCTCCGCTAGGTTCGTATTGGAATTCCGAAGATTTTGGCACTGGTTTGGACGAATTTGGAGAATGTCCAATTATTGGGTTTAAATTGGATTTAAATTCAAAAGGTGAGTGTTTTAACCCACTCACAACTTATAAAATTTCTTATATTTGTCAAATTAATTATGGTGTGATTAGAAATTTATTTATGACTGTTTGGCGTAATTTTAATCATCATCTCGGTTAAATTGCATTTATTTAATTAAATTTTGATTTTTGATTATTCATTGCATAAAACTGCCAGTTAAATTGTTATTTATTTATTATTGCATATAAACTGCCAGTTAAACAGTTATTTAACTTATTATTGAACGTAAACTGCTAGTTAATACCTGTTGTTTATTATCCGTTCTATATTGATGCTATTGTTTGAATTGGATGATGAGTGTGATAAATGGTTGGTGGTTGTATTGGATGAATGGATGCTGTATTTTATACTGTTATAAACTGCAAGTTAATACGCACTTTCATTTCATTTGGGATTGCGGTTTGAAATGATATATAACCGTAATTTTTATTTTAAATTATAGATTGAAATGATAGATATCCATATCACTTGACCATAGGATAGAAAATTTTATACAGACACTGCGGTCAATATATAAAAAAATATTTTGAAATAATTTTCTATGGTTTTGTAAAGAAATATATATGGTTTTATGAGATATTGATTCGAATATTTGATAAAGGTTATTTTATATATAGTTAAATTCTTGGTTTTAAGCTATGTATAAAATTGTTTAAAGTATGAAAAAGGGTTTAATAATAAAGTTTGATTTTATTAAAAATATATTGTGGATAAATATTTACTTAAATTATATTGTAACATAGAGTTTATATTAATTTTTATAAATCAAAGTTGAGAAGACAGTTTTGAAATTGATTTGAGATTTTGTTTAATTAAGATCTTATTGAAATTGAAATTTTAAGAGAATATGGTTTTATAACTTAATTCGGCTTTAAGGTGATTTAAGTGAATAAATTGAGGATTATTTCGTTATTGAAATTTGAAGTTTATTTAAAGGATATTGGATTTAGTAAGCAAATATTTCAAACCAAATAATAGTAAAAGTGAAATTGGATATATATATGAATTATAAAATTTGGTTTTGAAATATTGAATAAATAAAACTTTGAAATATATTGAATTGAAATAGTTTATTTAGAGGTTTAAATCTATATGTAGAATTGATTTGTGGAGGTGAGGAAACTATTTTATTATATAAATAGTAATTTATATTTAAACCATTTAAGTAATATAGTTGTACTTCAAAGTATAAAATTCAAAGTTTTATGTTGAAAGGCTATATTTCAAGCTTTTTGTTTAGAAATATTATAACTTTGAAATTGTTACGTTTTAAGGAAAGGATATATTTGAAATAAAATGATATCATATTGATTTGGGTTTTAAAATAGAAATGATATCGTATTTGTACGGTTTTGAAATGGATAATATATCCTGGTTTTGAAGTATAATTATTTTGAAATAACCGCGGTGTTATAATAACGTTTGGTTATTGAAGAGACCGGGATCGGAGGTTGTCATACTCTCTGCCAACTCCGAAAACCTCTTTAACAACCGTGTACGCGGTGGAGATTCCAGAATGAAGTAGGATGGTGGCGGCGTTTCCTTTAAGGTAAATATGTGGACCAGACTCCTGTGAGTTGGCATAAGGTGGCTAAAACAGGAGCGATTGACAGGTTAAAAAGGTAGCACCTTTTATGTGACGCCCCACCTTTATACCCACGCTAGCCAAGAACACTACGGTGTAGTGCTGTCAACTAGCATGGAGAATAAGGCTGTTGAGGAGCGACCATCCATGTGATTGCTTATCACACGGTGGCTATAAATAATCTTCGAAAACAAACATAGAAATAAGCATAACACAAATCAATCACAGACATCCATATCACAAAGGCAGAAGAAGATATGAATATATAACTAACACATGAAAGTGCACGTCAGAGTAGTGGTCAAAAAGATCCACAATAATACAAAAGAATAGCAACACGTGCTATACAAAAGAATACAACTATGAGTCTATATCTCAAGTGTATACAACAAAAACTGCTAATCTAAATAGTTAGCCAAAAGTCAGAGTAGCAAATCCCGGGAAGAAGTCAAGCAGAAGCACCTGTAACATCTCGGTCTGACCCGAGTATTATTTAAGAAAATAATAAATGGATTAGTCTAGCTATAAATATCAGATGACAAGGTATAAAATAAAAGATATGGCATAAACATAAAATATCCATACTGACATACTACTATAAGTATGCAAATGATGATCAACAGAAGATCAATCAATAAGAGATAAATCAATATCACAAGAATCTTCTCAAAGATCCAAAGAGGGCATCATACCCTAAACTTGTACTCATAACAAGGCAATGGCATAAATTCCATAAATCAACACAAGAAATCCAGAAATCACAGAAAAAGGGAAAGAGGCCTATCACATGACGGTCCGAAGACCATGGGGAGCTACCCCATATGTGTGAGTCGAAATCACACAGATGAGGTCCAGGCTAACCAAAAAGCAAAAAAGTATGTGTGAGTGGGATCACACAAATGGTGTCTAGCCTAACCTCGCAACAAAAAGATATGTGTGAGTCGGAATCACACAAATGAGGTCTAGGCTAACCAAAAAGAAAAAAGGTATGTGTGAGTGGAATCACACAAATGGTGTCTAGCCTAACCTCGCAACAAAAAGGTATGTGTGAGTGGAATCACACAAATGGTGTCTAGACTAACCCTGCAGACAAAGAGATATGTGTGAGTCGGAATCACACCCATGAGATCTAGTCTAACCTTGCAAACAAAGAGACATCGCACAATTGCTAGTCTAAATCATAAAATGATCGTCATGATCAAAGAGAAGTGTCAATGACAGCAAGCTAGTAAATATATGAGCTTAGCTTCATGTCCCATAACCACTAGCTTAACTTAAATATTTACGAACAAATTGTAGATCTCCACTAGAAAATTGTCACAAAAAGGTTCAATCGAACAAGTCCAAGAGTTAACCGACGAAGCAAACGCAAGCGTTTCATACCACTTGTTTTACTAAGCCGTTTAATTTAATTTCTCATACGAGTGAGGTAAAGGTTTGTATATACTAGTAGATTGGAAAACGGTTTAAGAAAAGAGCTTTGTTATTGAAAATAGAGTTGAAATCATTTTGTTGAAAGAGTTGTGATATTTACTACTAGTATTGAAACCTTCATATTTTAAAGTGACAAATCATAGAAGTGATTGTAGAAACAATCAATCATAAAAATTAACATTCGAAGACGTGAATAAAATCCAAAGAAACCGATAAATAATCCATCGAAATAGATATTCAAAAATCCATAAAATCGACCAAGAAGCCAAAGATAGTTTGCCTCGAAGAATGGTCAACTCAGCATCTCAACAAAGCAAGTTCTGTTGAATGTTTTTCAGATAAGATCCCCTACGGAGGGGGGTCCAAGGGGTGGCAACCCCCCTAGGTGGGGGTGCGAGGGAAACGCTCCCGCTACGGGGTTCGACCTGCCCGATCAGGTTGCGGGGGTCCTGGGGGCAGCGCCCCCGGCGGGGTGCGGGGCAGCGCCCTGTCCAAAACGGTACGACTTAGTGAAGACCTAAGGGAGGATAGGATCGAGCGACCTACGAGTATAAGGGGTCGGGCGACCTAGAGGTGTTCGCGACCTAACGACCTAAACAAGGTCGAGCGAGTTAAAGTGATGCGCGACCTAACGTGTCACGCGACTTAACGAAGGCAAGGCCGAGCGACTTAAGGGGTCATGCGACCTAACTGGAATGGCCAAGCAACCTAACAACCCAGGCAAGGTCGAACGACCTAATGGAGCAAGCGACCTAAAGGAAGGTAAGGTCTAACGACCTAACACTCGCGACCTAACGGTCTAAAGAAGATGGCCACGCGACCTATGACCTTGCGACTTTGCGACCTTGCGACCTAAGGTCCATACGACCTAACTCCGAAGACGTTAGAAATGGCCAGAACGACCTACGACCTAAGGTCCATACGACCTACGACCTAAGGTCCATACGACCTAACTTCGAAGACGTTAGAAATGGCCAGAACGACCTACGACCTAAAGTCCATACGACCTACGACCTAAGTCCGAAGTGAAAATTCAAGGCAGTGCGACCTAGCGCGATAACACGCGAGCGACCTAAGGGTTAGGTCGCGAGCGACCTAACTCCGAACACAGAAAAATGGCCAGAACGACCTAAGTGCAGAAAATTCACCAAAACGCTAAAAATTGGAGTTTTTCGTCAATCCAATCCAAACCAAATGCTAATATGCATGCAAAAATGATAGGGAATCATTCCCAACAGTCCAATATAGTTATAGGCTAGAATTGTGAGATAAAAATCTCACCTTTGCAGCAAATTTATGAAGAAAAGCTTGAAAGCAATGGAGAAGTAATCACAAGCTTGAATCCAATATCTTCTTCTTGAATTTGGAATTGAATGTTGGATTTGCAAGAGAATTTGAGCTTGGAATATTAATTTCCCCTTCCACTCACCATTAATGCTAAAGTTTGGTTGTTAGGAAATTTATGAAGAGTGAGGAGAAAGAGAGAAGTGGGTTTGAGTTATAATGGCTAATCTAACCCAAAGTCCAAAGTGGGAAAAGTAAGTGAAATTCCACTAACTCCAAACCTATCAATGTTTATACTTAAAAAAGTTGTGAACGGCATTTCTAACTCAATGGAAGTGGTCTCGAGTCCTAATTTGACCGTTTGCAAAAAGTAGCTTTTCGGACCAATATCCGATTAACGACAAAATATTTAAATATAAAATCGATAAATATGCGGGTTGTTACATTTTATCGGACACATCCCTTCGTTATTATACTCTGACTTTTGGATTTATTCGGTGGCCACTTTTGATTTCTTTGATTTGGGGTGTGGCTCGAGGTGGGCGGTAGCTGCGGCTATGCGTTACCACCGACCCGGAAGCGTAACTGGTATATCTACCCTGGCATTGCCTAGTTGTGCCGTGTCATCTACCCTAGCGCGCCTTATACGATTTTGTTTTGTACCATACCTATGGAGTGCCCTCTGACGACGCCCAGTACGAGGAAGATTACGGTACTGTATAGACTATGCGAATATAAAAGTGTGTTAAGGTGGAAAATATAAAGCCTTAACGCTATTTTCAGTATATTATACTTTACTTTAGACACTATTATAATAGCGTATATTACTACATAGTAAATAGTTTAATGGATCCTTAGGAGATGTGAATACCGAGCATCTCTTAAGTTACTGCACTCACGTTAGACACTGGATAGGAGATGTCAAATCCCGTAAACATCTCTGACCCGTTTCACTCATATTTATTCCTGTTGATTTAACTTACATAAGATATTTTAGTTTTGACTCGAGTGTTTTGTCCTTTCAATTCGCTCGGGTCTGTCCGAGTATTTCAGGATTTGAAGAGGACGAAGATAAAGATTTGTATTACTATTATCGACTATATTATTCCACTACACCATTTTATTCCGCTGCATAATTATTATTCTATGGTATATGTAACTCTAGTATGTATTGTATAAGTAAAATCAAATATTTTGTAAAACAGCTTCATGAACTGTATATTTGATTATTATATTTTATCGTTCCGCTGCAAAATTCTATTTATTCTTTTTCTTTCCCTGCTTCTTCTTATTTACCCCATAACAATCCGCCCTTTTGTATGATTTAAGCCTGACGTGTGTGGTTTATCGTCGATTTAAAATGTACCAAAGAGGCGGGGTGTTACACGTTTGGAGTCTGAGATTTTCGGACGTTTAAAGCTAGATGTTTTCTAATTTAAAATTATGTGTGTGTGTATATATTCTCTATGCTTAGGCCATACCTTCAGCCATACCCCTTACACGTTCGCACCATACCCTTCCATCCTATAAGTCGCTTTCAAAAACCAGAAAAGAAAACGTTCGTTTTTTAAACCTTCAACAACATAATCCAACTCCTTCCACGGTGCCACTCAAAGTAAAATCAGCCATCGACCCCAACTAAAAGAAGGTGCACGACGATGAGATGAGGACGTCCAACGGTTGGATATTGTTAGATCGTTAGAGGGAGGCCAGAATTTGAGCGCAACGTCGATGCAGTTGATGACCGATTGCCATCGTTCGGCGATGATCTATGGTGACTCGCCTTAGGCGATTTGAGGAGGGAGGATCGGCGCGCGCGCTGTTGAACTCGCAATGGTCGCTGAGGACATGGAGGTTGCATGGTGATGAGATGAAGTCGCGTTTTGGTTCCCTGGATGCGAGCGAACAAGGAAGAAAGAGGGAAAATGTAGTAATTAGTTTAAACAATTGTAATTTAATCATTTCAGCCGTTCACTAATTCATAACTTTTCCATACGATGTCCAAATTGAACGCGACAAATTGCATTACTACCGTATTAAAGAATTCTACGCTATGGAGTTGGATTAGATGGATTTGGAGCTCATTGGAAATTGGGTTAAAATTGGACGTCTGTCTAATTTTAATTCAAATCGAAGCGTTTTGACGAAACTTGGAATTAATGGTGAGTTAAACTTACCTTTTTGGTTAACCAATAATATTGTATAATAACTTATATAAAAATAATGAATTGTTGAATGACTATTTGGATGATTTACTAATTTTATTGTTGATTTGGACATATTCCCGCCCTTAGAGCGGATGATATCCTCTTACGTTCCTATATAAGAGCGGATGACCCTTTGTATACGATCTCGTCTCGAAGCGGCTGATTTATATTATTTTGTTACATATTATGTGATATGGGGGAACAGGTTGGAGGGATCCAACTGAATTCCTTATACTGTTGATTTTATTTTTCATACATTTTGATATATGATGTGTTGGATGTCATATTTGATGACATAGATGTTTTTCCCTATTTTGTGCTATATAGCACTGGGCAGTATTTTTAGTATTTTGAAATACTATAAAATGAAGATTTAGTTTTTAAAAGGATATTAAGTGATTTAATATATATATATATATATATTAATAATAATTCTTGAATTATAAATAGAAGGAACTTATTTAAATAAAATTAAAGGTATGATTTTTAGAGATTATAAATTTATAGTTTTATAAAATATTTTAAATAGAGATTTTTGAATTATGAATAAAGATCTACAAAATCTTAAAAACAAGTCTCTCTTTTATAATAAAGGGGTATGTTTTTAAAAAGAAGATAGAAATATTTTTATACAAATATGTGTATGTGTACATATATTAAAATTTATTTATAAATATGATAATTTATAAAAGTGATATTTTACAATTGAAGTGAAAACTGTGAAATTGTATTTTCGTTAATAAGCATGGATTTATAAACGGTGTTTATAAATTAAGGGCAACTTTTATCATTGGATAAATTCGAAGGTAAATCACAAATTATGGGTTTATAATAATATATGGAATATTGTTTTGGAAAAATAGTTGATTCTATTGGAAATTGAAAGTGAGGATAGATTTGGAGATGTTAAATGATATTTTTTTAAAATTGAAAGGAATTTACAAAGAATTTTATACATACAGAAGCAAAGTTGAAAACAAATTGTAATTGATGTTTAAAATGGGATTTTTATAAATAAGCGAGATTTATAAAGAGATATAGTTATAAATGGGTTTTTATAAATAAAGAGATTTTAAAATGGAAGTTTTGTAAAATATGAGGAGATTTATAAAATATAGTTTTATAAATATGGAAATGACTATGTTGAAATTTACGTATGAATCTTTAACAAGGAAGTATATTTACGTTTTAAAAGTTGTTTATTTAAATTAATATTTATTAAAGTTATTTGCCTATATTTTAATATTTTGAAAAGTTAATTATTCGAAATTATTAATATATTTTGAAATTAATTATAATTATTTATCAGTAAGGTTTTGGAATTAATTATTACTATTATTTATAATAATGTTGAAGATAAATTATTATTGATTTATAAAGAATGCTATTAACTATTAATTATTATTTTTAAGATGTTTTGAATTTAATTATTATTTATTATCATATAATAGTGTTTTAAAGTAAATGATTAGAATTTATTTATAAATGGTTTCGAGGTTTATAAATAAGATTTTATAAACAGATGTGGGATTTATAAGAGGAATCTTATAACATGGTTTTGAAAACTTAAAAGAAGATTAGTTAAAGGGTAAAAAAGAGTTTTATAAATGGTCTTAGATATTCATAAAAGAATTTTTGAAATGGGTTTACAGATTTATAAAAGGATCTTTATAAATGGTCTTATGGATTTATAAAAGGTTTATGAATGATTTTAGAAATGTTAAAAAGGGAGTTTATAGATGATTTCAAATATTTATGAATGGGGTTATAAATGGGTTTTAGAGAGTTATAAAGTTGTCCTAGAGGTGTGTAAAAAGGAAATCTTTCTTTGTTCTGTGAATATACTTATACCGTTCAGGTAAATGTTATGGTATTTTCCAAGTATTGAAATATAAGGGTTGTGGATGATGTTGAATCACTTGTTTTGACTATGACAAATCAGTTCAGAAACCAAGAAAAGAATTTACATTCATTCATAACAAAAAGAAGACAACAGAGGATCAAGGCTACAACTCTATGATTAAAGTAACTATTATTTGTGTTGAGTCTTAGTTATATGTTAAAATCAATCCTCAAGTTTTCAATATTTCTTTAAAAAAAAATATTTCTTTAAAAAAAGAAATTCACTGTGCAAAATATGCACAGCCAGATGACTGACTGGTTATGCCAGTCGACTGATTGTGCATATGCACAGTTGTGACCTCTTTTAAAAATTTTAAAATACACATTTTTTTTTTCAAACACCAGTCGACTGAACCGGCTTCAACTGCAAAATTCTAAATAGACATCTTCTTCCACGAAGAGTTGCAAACCATCAAAAGTTGTTTCTCTTGGCTGAAACTCTTCACCAAGGGTTGCAATTTTCTAATGAATATATATAGGAGTTCTCTCTTCTTCAAAAAAACACCAATCTCTAATTCTAACTCTCTATTCTCTCTTGTGATTATTATAAGTGCTCTCATACTTTCCATTGCCTTGAATCTTTGAGTTATACTCTATATACTTTGATTCTTAGCAATATTCTTCCTTCTCAAATCTTCACATACTATTTACATACTTGAGGAATTGATTATAGGAAGTTTGTAATCTTAATTGACAAATCAGTGTTATTAAGAACACACTTAGTCAAACTACTTTCATATTTTGTTAAAGTCCTGTTCTGCTGCTCAAGCAAGGGAAAGTCCTCTTCGGCTGCTGAGGCAAAATCCTGTTCTGCTGCTCAGGTCCATGTTCTGCTGCTCAGGGTTGTATAGACATGTTCCTCCGGGTTAAGTGAGGGTTGTTTTAGTAAAATTCCAGAAGGAGTCTGGGACTGGACGTAGAACGGGAAGTTCGAACCAGTATAAAAATTCTTGGTGTGCTTGTTCTATTTTACTCATATTTATTTACTTTGCTACTATCATCTATTTCCGCATTTATATTTAGTTTTATTCCATATTATACGATCCTAAGTAATAGCTAGCCACAGTAGTCACTTGCATTTGGTATCAGAGCAAGGCATCATATAACCGTTACAAAGTTATCTAATATCTTGCTAAATATGGAAAATAACACCAGCACTTCCACTAACACTGTCACTAACACTAGTTTTCTTGAAGGTCAATCTACTGCACGACCTCCATTCTTTAATGGTTTGAATTATAATTATTGGTCTACTCGTATGAGAATCTACATGCAATCTAATAGTTTTGAATCATGGAATATCATTCAAAATGAATATACTCTTCCTACTGGAGAATATTCCACTTGGTCAAACACACAAAAACTGGATGCTACTGCCAATGCTTAGAAATGAATTTAATCGTGTTAGTATGTGTCAAACTGCTTATGAAATATGGAGAACACTTAAAATTACTCATGAAGGAACTAACAAAGTCAAACAAAGCAAAATCTCCATGCTCAAAAATCAATTTCAAAACTTTAGAATGAAACAAGATGAAACCATCAATGATATGTACTCTAGATTTCAAGATATTTATCATTCGCTATTAGGATTAGGAGAGAAATACACTGATTTTGATATTGTATCAAAAATCCTTAACTCTTTAACGGATGAATGGGAAAGAAAAGTCTTGGCTATTGAAGAAGCTAATGACCTCTCTACCATAAAACCAGAAGAGTTAATAGGAAATCTAATGTCCTATGAAGTAAATTTGCAGTCAAAACGAGTACAAGCTCAAGACAAAAAGAACATAGCTTTCCATGTTGAAGAAGAAAAGGATGAAGATTCGGATGAAGAAGATTTAGCATTTATTGCTAAAAATTTCAAAAAATTCTTAAAATTCCGAAAAACTAACAAGAATAATGGAAAAAGGAACTTTCCAATCAAACCATCATCTTTAGTTCTAGAATGTTATAATTGTCATAAGAAAGGTCACATTCAAAAGGAATGCCTAGAGTTAAAGAAAAAATATATCAAGGGCAGAAAAGATAAGAAAAAGAAAGCATTCTCAGTAACTTGGGATGAATCAGATGCTTCTTCATCAGAAAACAGTAGTGACAGTGAAAACGACCAATCTAATGTCTGCTTCATGGCTACTGAAAATAAGGTCCCACTCAAGAAAAGAGGAAAATGGATACTCGACAGTGGTTGCTCAAAAAATATGACTGGAGACAAAGATATGCTATCAAATATTATTTACTCAGATGGAGGTTCTGTCACATTTGGAGACAACTCCAAAGGATATATTATCGGTAAAGGTGTTGTGAGCAACAATGGTATCTCAAATTTACCTCTTATTTCAAATGTTTTGCTTGTCAAAAATTTAAAATATAATTTACTTAGTATCAGCCAATTGTGTGACAAAGGATTCAAAATCACTTTTTCTAAAAACAAATGTAGTATTTTTGATCAAAATCAAAATCTTATATTTGAAGGAAATAGAGACAGAAATATCTATGTTCTAAATATGAAAATAAATCATAATTCAGATATGTGTCTAATAGCCAAAGAAAATGATCCTTGGTTATGGCACAAACGATTCTGTCATATTAATTTCCAAACTATAAATAAGCTTTCTAAAAATGATTTAGTAAAAGGTCTACCTAAAATGAATTTTAAAATAGATCATATTTGTGATGCATGTCAGTTAGAAAAATTGACTAAATCATCTTTTAAATCAAAAAAGATTATTTCAACCTTACAACCACTTGAATTACTGCATATGGATTTGTTTGGCCCAACACAAGTACAATCCATTAATCACAGTAAATATGTATTTGTAATTGTTGATGATTTTTCTAGATATACTTGGACTATTTTTATGAAAAATAAAAGTGATACTTTCATAATTTCAAATCATTTGTCAAAAGAATTCAAAATGCAAAAGGTTTAAAAATCAAAAATATAAGAAGTGATCATGGAGGTGAATTCGAAAACGAAGCCTTTGAACATTTCTGTAAGAGAAAAGGAATATTTCATAATTTTTTGTTTCCTAGAACTCCACAACAAAATGGGGTTGTAGAACGTAAAAATAAAACCTTACAAGAATGTGCAAGGACCTTGTTAAATGGAAGTACGTTACCAAAACATTTTTGGGCTGAAGCAATCTCTACAGCTTGTTATGTTTTGAATCGTGTTTCTATTCGACCACTAACTAAGAATACTCCTTATGAACTTTTTAATGGACGAAAACCAAATATTTCTTATTTTAGAGTTTTCGGTTCAAAATGTTTTACTTTAAATACAAAAGATCAGCTTGGTAAATTTGATCCAAAATCCGATGAAGGAATCTTTCTAGGATATTCGGATCGAAGCAAAGCTTATCGAATTTATAATAAAAGAACAAATATTATCGAAGAAACACTTCATGTATCATTCGATGAAAATTTTAAACTAGTTCAAATAATAAGTGATGATGAAGATTTTCCTGAAAACAACCCTAATACAGAAACTACAAATTTTGAAATTAATGAAAACATTGCTGACAATAACAGTGCATTAAGATCTCCACCTAGAGTATTAAGAGATCATCTTTCTATTAATGTTATTGGAGAACTATATTCATCCGTTAGAACAAGAAGTCAATTAAATCAAATGGTTCATGTAGCTTTTCTCTCTAATATTGAACCCAAAAATATTAAAGAAGCATCTACTGATGAAAACTGGTTAATCGCTATGCAAGAAGAACTAAACCAATTCGAAAGAAATGACGTTTGGGATTTAGTTCCACGGCCTAATGATCAATCAGTTATTGGTACAAAATGGGTTTTTAAAAACAAAGCAGATGAACAAGGAAATATTACTAAAAATAAAGCTAGATTAGTTGCTCAAGGTTATAATCAGGAAGAAGGAATTGACTATGAAGAAACATTTACTCCAGTCGCAAGACTAGAAGCAATACGAATCTTACTAGCATTTGCATGTTTTCATAATTTTAAATTATATCAAATGGATGTCAAAAGTGCTTTTTTAAATGGTTTTATAAGAGAAAATGTTTATGTTGAACAACCTCCATTATTCATACACGAAAAATTTCCTGATCATGTCTATAAACTCAAAAAGGCTTTATACGGTTTAAAACAAGCACCCCGTGCTTGGTATGATCGTCTTAAAAGCTATTTAATAAATTCTGGTTTTGAAATTGGAATGGTTGATCAAACTCTTTTTATTAAACGAAATAAGCTTGATATTTTAATTATTCAAATATATGTTGATGATATAATTTTTGGCTCTACAAATGAAAAGCTTTGTCAAGAATTTTCTAAAATAATGACAAATGAATTTGAAATGTCACATATGGGTGAGTTAAATTACTTTCTTGGTTTACAAATAAAACAACTAGAAAATGGTATCTTTATTAATCAAGAAAAATATTGTAACAATCTAATTAAATGCTTTGGTATGGAAAATACTTCTACCAAACCAACTCCTATGAGTACAACCATACATCTTGATAAAGATGAAAATGGCAAAAGTATTGATCAAAAATTATATCGAAGTATGATTGGATCGTTACTATATTTAACAGCTAGTAGACCTGATATAATGATGAGTGTCTGCTTATGTGCAAGATTTCAAGCAGATCCCAAAGAATCACATTTACGAGCAGTGAAACGCATACTACGGTATCTTAACAAAACCAAGGACTTTGGATTATTCTATCCAAAGGAATGTCCTTTTGAATTAGTATCCTATAGTGATACTGATTTTGGAGGAAACCGGACAGATAGAAAAAGTACAAGTGGGACTTGTCACTTCATTGGACGGTCTCTTGTCTCTTGGTTTAGTAAGAAACAAAGCTGTGTCTCATTATCGACTTGTGAAGTAGAATATATTTCTGCAGCTCTGGCATGTGCTCAAGTAATTTACATGCAACAAACATTACAAGATTTTGGTTTTAATTTAAATAAATCAACAATTTATTGTGATAACACTAGTGCTATTAATTTATCTAAAAATCCTGTTAATCACTCACGAACAAAACACATTGACATTCGTCATCATTTTCTTCGTGATAATATTGAAAAAGATTTGATAAATCTAGAATTTGTTTCCTCTGATAGACAATTGGCAGATATATTTACAAAACCTTTAAACGAAAATACTTTCATTAATTTAAGACGAGAACTTGGCATTATTTCTCTTAAAAATTTATAGATTTTATACATACTATCTATATTTATTTTACATTTTTTTTAACAAAATATATATTTTCATATACGTCGATATATATATATATATATATATATATACACACACACACACACACACACTCAAATTTTTGGTTGTTCTGATTTTTTTAAAAAAATATATATATAATAAAAAAAACATAGCCACCGGGATTTGAACTAGGTTCTTCCCGCTGATAGTTCAACAGACTACCAGCTGAGCTATGCACTTTTTTTTGCTGAACCACATGTTTTCATTCGCTTTAAACCATTTATTCTTTTGATTAATTTTAAACCACTATTTTGATCTCTGGTTATTAACCAATGGTTGCTTACAACCATTCTTTCTAAGCTCCATTACAACTATTTAAACCTCTCTCTTTACTCTTCTTATTCACATTAAAATTTATTTTCAAACAAGCTTTGTAGATTCAACATCCTCAAAAAATGGACTCTCCAAACTCTTATAATTCATCAAACTCAAAACTTTCCTTTGCTACTCCATCTTCTCCTAGTAGCTATAACTCATCCAGCAGTTCAACACCTTCTTTGCCAACCCCTACTCCTGTTCATGAACCGGGAAGACATCACACTGGATTTTCACCTAAGCCAAAGAAGTCTGGAAGATCTTTGTTCTTTTCACCAAAAACTAAAGAGAAAATTGATGAAATACATCATTATCAAAAGGAGCAAGTTAATCTACAGGAGAAATGTTCTATGAACAGCGAATGAATTCAAATCGCCTTAGTCTTATTGAATCAATCGCTCTTAAATTTTGTGGCAAATCGACTAAGCATGATGTTTTTCAACCTTCGTCATCCCATCAACCAAGCTCTTCTGGATGGAATAAATGGGAACAAACTCCATCTCAACCTCAGGCATCTCCAAATTCATGGGAACGCCAAAATTATTGGTCGCCTTTACAACCCTATGTTGAGAATACAAAAGTAGAACCACAAGAATCATCACCAAAAGTCCCTAATTAATCATCAATTCTTGTGTAATATTGTTTTCAAAATTCCTGTATTCCATATTTATATTTGTTTTTAAATAAATTTTCATTTTCAAATCCCTACTGCGTGTTAAGTTACAGTCAGTCGACTGAGAATATAGGTCAGTCGATTGATTGCAGGTTCCAAAAACTCTCGGGAAACCATTCAGTCGACTGACCTACTATACTCAGTCGACTGACTAGTCACTTTGTTTAAAATTTTACATATACCAGTCGACTGGTTTATTATTCCAGTCGACTGGCTGTACATATAACCCTTATTTACTTTCCTTTCTTCTTCTTTTTTTACTTCACTCCTTTCAGTTTTTTACCTAAATTTTTTCGCCCACAAACCCTAGAAACCTAATTTCACTCAATTTCTTCATAAAAAGTTATTCAAATGGCTCCTCCAAAGCGTCAAAGGCAAGGTTCCTCAACCATCGATCCTACCGACGCTCAAATCGCACAATGGTTATACAATGATGTGGCAGTACAAAGATGGCACAAGATGAAAAGTTCAAGGATTTTTAAGGGATCATTCATGGTTTACAGCGACTTCGCGGCTTATGGATTACAAGAACTCATGCATAGATCTGGATTGGAATCTCTACTCGATTTAAATGCAAATTCTCACAAAATCAACCACCTTATGGTAAAATTATTTTATGCCAATTTAAATCTACCTCATCAACGTCCATCTAATACGAATGATTGTGTTTGGAGTTTAGTATGTGGAAAACAAGTATTTTTTTCTTTAGACCGAATGGCACACATTCTTCAAACCCCTAATCATGGCATTTCACTTGATGATGTCGAATGCAATATTCGACAAAGGGATCGAACTAGCCATATGTTCATGGGAGATACCATGATGGAATTGAAATCTAGTCTACTTCGACCAAAAGCGAGAGTTATTCACAAAGCTCTCATGAGGAGTATATTACCAAGAACTGGGTCATATGAACTTATCTACCCAAAAAACTTCAAAGCTCTATATGCACTTTGGGGAGGAATTCAAGTAAATTGGCTACGAAGAATATTGGACGAGTTTCTCACTTTCAACAATGGTAATATGAGAACGATTTATTTCGGAGAATATATAATGCGATTGCTTTTAAATGTGGATACTCCTCAACCGGAATCCGAAACTTCTTCCGTTGGAGTTATCAATATTCGCTTTTTAAGTCTCATGAAACTACCATCTGTTCCACTGACTTTTACCTCCTTTGAAGAATGGCATCCACAGCAACGTCAACGTTCAACGGGTGGGCCAATTATTCGAGAACGTACTTCTCTTCCCGAAGAAGACGAAGAAATTCATCTTGCAACTTCAGCTAGTTTACGAGAATCCGTTGAAATTATTTCTAAGAATCAACAAATATTAGGATCTCGCTTGAAGAAGGTGGATAAAAAAATTGGACAAAGTAAAAGGATTCTTCTCTATTCTTTGGGATGCAATTTCATGTTCAACTTCCACAACTGCCTCCTCAATAGCTCATGGTAAACGACCAGCACCAAGGTTTACATGGTCAACATCTGAAGAGAATACTAGTAGTGATACTAGTGGCACAGGTAGTGGTGCTCATGGAAATTCTAGGCCTGGAAAAGAACCTGCACTAGAGGAAGATTTCGATTGACATCTTGATGAGTAGGCTTTATGATAAAGGGGGAGATAAGTATGCATTATCTATCTATAGTTTTTGTTTTAATTTCGAACATATTTGAATCTTGTATTAAATCTTGTCACTTATTTAAATATTGAGACTTGTACAAAATAGTCTCGCTTCTATATTTCTTCTCTTCACATTTATATATTATGCTATGTCTCCTTTTTGTCGATGACAAAGGGGGAGAAAAGTATGTGCACTAACATATTTGATGCAGGAAAAAGATATCATACATTCAGGAGGAGATATATTTTTTTTAAATATATACAGGTTGTCATCAATCAAAAAGGGAGACAATGTTGAATCACTTGTTTTGATTATGACAAATCAGTTCAGAAACCAAGAAAAGAATTTACATTCATTCATAACAAAAAGAAGACAACAGAGGATCAAGGCTACAACTCTATGATTAAAGTAACTATTATTTGTGTTGAGTCTTAGTTATATGTTAAAATCAATCCTCAAGTTTTCAATATTTCTTTAAAAAAAATATTTCTTTAAAAAAAGAAATTCACTATGCAAAATATGCACAGCCAGTCGACTGACTGGTTATGCCAGTCGACTGACTGTGCATATGCACAGTTGTGACCTCTTTTAAAAATTTTAAAATACACATTTTTTTTCAAACACCAGTCGACTGATCACAATCTCCAGTCGACTGAACCGGCTTCAACTGTAAAATTCTGAATAGACATCTTCTTCCACGAAGAGTTGCAAACCATCAAAAGTTGTTTCTCTTGGCTGAAACTCTTCACCAAGGGTTGCAATTTTCTAATGAATATATATAGGAGTTCTCTCTTCTTCAAAAAAACACCAATCTCTAATTCTAACTCTCTATTCACTCTTGTGATTATTATGAGTGCTCTCATACTTTCCATTGCTTTGAATCTTTGAGTTATACTCTGTATACTTTGATTCTTAGCAATATTCTTCCTTCTCAAATCTTCACATACTATTTACATACTTGAGGAATTGATTATAGGAAGTTTGTAATCTTAATTGACAAATCAGTGTTATCAAGAACACACTTAGTCAAACTACTTTCATATTTTGTTAAAGTCCTGTTCTGCTGCTCAGGCAAGGGAAAGTCCTCTTCGGCTGCTGAGGCAAAATCCTGTTCTGCTGCTCAGGTCCCTGTTCTGCTGCTCAGGGTTGTATAGACATGTTCCTCCGGGTTAAGTGAGGGTTGTTGTAGTAAAATTCCAGAAGGTGTCTGGGACTGAACGTAGAACGGGAAGTTCGAACCAGTATAAAAATTCTTGGTGTGTTTGTTCTATTTTACTCATATTTATTTACTTTGCTACTATCATCTATTTCCGCATTTATATTTAGTTTTATTCCATATTATACGATCCTAAGTAATAGCTAGCCACAGTAGTCACTTTCAGATGAATCTTTGTAAAAGTATTTTGGTACAGTTATTTGCATAGTGATTTTAGTTAATGAAAAGATTTATTAGAAGAGGCCAGTGGTTTCGTATATGCTTAATCAATGTTGGTTTCCCTATGGAATAAATCCCTGATTTTGATACATGTTTATGGATAGTTAAATAACCGACTATCAAATTTGAACCCAAAACAAACTTCGAAAATCCAGGAGAAACATGTGAGTTATATGGCATAATCATTTCCGATGATGTTGTATTGTGAGTATAAATCTCATTTCATTCTCCTAGGATAATGATAAGGAAATCCGTCCATTAATGATTAGATGGTGTCTCCGATCTTATCTTTGACTGTTTATTTTCTAAAAAACCAGGGTTGAGTTTACTGGAAATTATCGAATCCTATTTCGAAGAGACCAAGATCGGGTATGCTATTCAAAAACCACTTCGATCCAACTCAAGCATTTCAAAGTGAAGATATCTTAAAGATGATGGAATTGAAGATGGTGCTCTCAAGTGTTTCGTTCAGTCCAAGAATGAACCTGTATGAATGAATGCTGGCATCACATTGTTTGCTTGGACGTAAGTGTTAGCATTCCAAGTGGGAAGTGCTATATAAAAGGTAATACTAGCCTTAAGCCTCGTCAATCGAGAATGACTAAAATAGGAAAGATGCAGCAGGGCTAAGTGGGTCGCTCCCAAATAGGGTATGATCATCCCTATTTAGAGCCGATATTATGTAATGACCCGTAGATTTTAATAGTTTTAAATGGTTAACATAATTAATTGAAACTTTTGAGAAATTTTATATAATAATATTTTGAAATAAAAATTTAATACTTGGATTACGTCCAATTAAACATAGCAGATTTTAAATTTTCAATTTATTTTATCAAAGTTTATTCCATTATGAAATTCTATTTAATTCAAGCTAGCTAATAAATTGCTTTAATAAATATTGCAGAATCAGTTTCTTAAATAAATATTGCAGAATCAATGCACAGATGTTATCAATTTCATTTTTATGGTGGTACGTTCCTTTACGTTTCCTACCAGTTAAATTATAAATAATTTGCTTTGATGGTCAGCTAAATCAAAGCAACGTGACCGTTGCTATTTATTTCTTTTATTAATTGCTACAATTATTTTCACCAAATCAAGGGTTGACCGTTACTTGGCTTTCAAATATTGGACTCTGCATTCAAAAAGAAACGTATAATATAATAAGTACTTCATATTTATTTTCAGTACGTTTCACAAAATTTTCTCTGTCCGTTCTTTTCTATTGAATATATACTTGCAGCTGTTATCAATCCATCGTTTCAATTTATAATATGGTCCGTTACTCTGCCTTTTCAGATTTGAACGTGCAACTGGTGGCATCAAAAGTTGCTTTAATTATCCACTGAATTATCGTGACCATCCCACTACTCTATATTTATTCTTGTACGTTTTATCTTCGCTTAAATTTCTCTGTCCATTCCTTTTTCCATTTTTATATCCTTGCCTTTCCATACTCACGTGCTTTCCAATCAAGCAATAAATTGTTTAAATATCCACCTTATCAACTTGACCGTTGTTATTGCATCACACCAGTATATAATTCAAATCTATCATTATTCTACCATTTCTTCTTTAATAAATTATATGTAACAGTATATCATAAATGGACAGCTCACCTCCACCCATTCATTTCTCCTATTCAATTAATAATGGAATATAAAGTTATATATTTGGTATACAATTCAAACAACCGTTACCATTCATACCTCCTAAATTCTAGCGATTGACCCCTCTATTTCCATGGTTCCAATTTTAGTTGCTGGATTACTCATTCCTACCGTTCAACTATATTAAATATTTATAACGTGTAGTCTCTGAGCCTATTTAGCTTCATTTTTTCTTCCTCTCTGTTGCTTCTTGAAAAAAAAAGAGATTTTTCCCATTACAATGCTAAAACACATATGATGGAAAAATGAAAAAGGACCGGTTCTCCTTCCCATAGCTTCGTCAAGCCTCCGCCACCATAGCTCGAACCACCTGTCAAGAGCCACAACCCACTCCATGCCTCCTCCCCTCGTCATCCATATTTTTATAAACGGTATGCGTATAATATTGCAATATATGTTTCGTTTTTAAATGTTTACATATAGCATGAATATGTACTAGTACTATATATAGTCTATTTTGTTTAATGGATATGGTATACAAGCTGTGTTTTCTTTTGTCTAATGGATTTTGAAACTTATAATAAATATTATTGCATTAGTTGTTGTTTTCAACTTCCTGCAACACTTTGTTTTTTTATTATAAATTTTAGCTTGCTGCAATTCTCTTTTCATCTATATTATTGTATTCTATTATCTAATATATACATTTTATCTAGTTATATATATTATACTATAAGGTGTATATATATATATAAGTTTTCATAACCCTTTATAATATGTAGCTATGTATATAAGATTGGACCTGTTATATATGAAAGCATTAGTTATAGCAATTAAAAATACGCAAAGGAATTTATGGTGATATTTACTTATGAATAGAACAAGATACGTACCACCATCCGTATCTTCGTCTCTCTCCCCGTGTTTTATTATTATTTTATATATATATATATATTCTTTCTTTCTTTTTTTCTCTTTTCACTCCTTTCATTTTATAGCTTTTAAATAAATTAACAAACGCTTTGGAAGTATTTAAACGCGGTACACGACAAATTTAATAAGCAGTGGGGTTTTACGTCATTCATAGCCAAAAAAAATTTGATAAGTTCATACATTTCTAAACTGAAATTAATAAATACATGATGCGATGGAATTTGAATTTTCATACGACGTGCCATGAGCTGATCTTAAATTTAAAAGAGATGATATATCAATCGCTTACAAATAAGACGAAGATAACGTCCTAAATTAACTTTTAGCAAATTGAATGTTACTGTCGTTATTAACAAACCAACGTATTGTGTCATTTGATTATTTGGGTACTAATAATACGTTACTTTATTCATTCCATGAATTCATTTCACACCACGTTATTTTAAATAAATTGCTACTCTTCTACTGAAATTTATCCAAAAATTTAATAAAAATGATACGACGGTGTATTAGCCTTCAGGACTAATCCCTGAATTCCAAACGTTGGATCCACTTTGCGTTCTGTTTTTTTTTCTCTTTTTCCATAAAACATATATAAAGTATAAAGTTTATATTTGTTTTCTGATGTTAATTGAAATGTAAATATTGATTTTTAAATAGTATATCTATATATATAAGCTACTTTTGTTGTTCGTATATAAATGGTATTGTATGTGCATTTTTATGAAATAGCGCCCAATGTATATTATTTTATAAAAGAATTCATTTGTTATGTCAACTAAATATATGTTACATTTAGTTTATATAAATATATTATAACCGATGTTGACTTCTTTCATTATACTCTTTCTTACAGCTAAAATATGTCAGTATTGTAACCTAGCACATGATTAATATTAGTCTGTTTATATAAGTATTTATTTCAAATTTCATATTGTATATATGCTTGATTCTAATTTATGCGTTTTAAATAAAAAAACAATGATTTTGGAAAATATAAATACATATATATTTAATTTAATTTAATATGTGTTGAATTTGGAATATGACTTTATATATATAGTTATATATATATATGAGTCCACTTATACCATTATCCTCGTCGATCCCGTTTTGACTTGTTCCATCAATTCTTGTTATCAGCTTTGATCGTTGAATTCGTGCCGATTTTGCTTTGCTTCGGTTCATAATTCAAATTTTAGTGTCTGTAGCAGTATGCATATCTGTGTCATCTTCTGTATTCTCTAGGCTCGAGAGGTGAGTAATCACTCACGATTAACATTCTTTTATTCATTAAATTTGATTTCAATTGAAACGACAATTGAAATATGTTGCTGTAGTTATTTAAATTTGCTATATATTCTATTATTTGTAACTGTTCACCTGCGGGATATGACACCATATCCTGTTGTTTATATTATATTGTTATTGATGATATATGCCTGTTATTTTATTGTATTTTCTGTTATCACTCTGCAAGTTCCCTGCAGTTTAGAAATCACCATGGGTTGAAATGATACATACCCGAACAGACTTTAGAATAGGAGAAAATCGTTATGAGTTGAAATGATAAACTCAAGCGATTTTCATTTAATTGAATTTGGGATTACGGGCTGAAATGATATCCACCCGTATATATTTAGTATACGGATTGAAATGATAAATATCCGTAGCACTTGACTATATGATAGGAAATATATGCAGACACCGTTGGTCCATATAAATATTTTGAAAATAATTTCTATAATTTTGGAAAGAAATATATGGTTTAATAAATTTGATTCTTAAGATATTATATAAATGAAAATTGTATATGTAGATTTAGTAGTAATATTTGATTTAAATTAGATTGATTTAATACATATAATATGGTTAAGTATTTATGTAAATCTATATTTCAAATAGATTCTCTTGTAATAAATTGAATAATTAAGATTGGGAGATAAATTTGGGTTTATAAAATGGTATTTAAATAAGGATTTATTTAATTAAATCGATTTGAAATTTTTGAATGGGAATTTAAAGGGTATGATTTTATAACTGGATTTTTGATTTAAGTGATTTAATGAATATTTCACGTTTAAATAAATTAAAGAAAATATTGAGTAAAATGTAATTCAAGGTTACTTAAATGATATTGAATCTAATAAGGGAGTATTTCAAGACTAAATAATAATGAGGTTAAATCGAGATCTATGTGAAACTGTTATATAGAACATTTAAATATTAAAGCCTTGAACTATATTGGAATTTAAATGGTTTATGTTGAGATTCGGATCTGTATTTGAAATCAACGTAGTTGAATTTGTTATTTAGCAACTAAATTGAATTAAAATGAAAATTTAGGTTGAACTAAATTGAATTAAAATGAAAATTTAGGTTGAACTAAATTTGAATTTATTATTTAGAAAACTAAATTGAATGAAAATTTAGATGAAACGTTGAATACTTAAAGTTTTGAAATATATGGAAATATAAAGGGGTATTTGTGATTATAAATCCGAGTTTGAGATCGATAAAATTTAAGTTGTTATTTTAGAAATTGAGTTGAATTTAAATTGATAAATTGAGATTGAATTTAATTTGAATGGGAAGGTCGGGTTGATGTTGGAACGATTTGTTAAGTTGAGGAAATTGAAAATACTTTACTGTATATATTATTTAATATATATACTATTTTGGGAAATATAGAGATATTTGAAGTGAAAATGAGATTTGGTTTTGAAGTATAAATTAAGCTGAAATGACCACGGTGTTATAGTGTATATTTCTACCTTGTAGAAAGTTCCATGGACCCTTAGAGGATGGTTATCCCAAACATCCTTTAAGTTAATTGTATTTCAGTTGATATTTCACTTGAGTTGGATTTATTGATATAAGAATGTTAATCCTGACTCGAGTGTTTTGTGTTTTGCTTTACGCTCGGGTTAGACTGAGTGATACAGCATTTGAGACTCACCTTTGGAGTTCGGAGCTTCATTTGGAAATCCAACTATCAGTTCAGATTCCAACCTTTCCAGTTGATTGGTTCAGAGAAATCATCTGTTGCATTGGAGACTTCACTGCATTTGAACTATTCGGTTGTATTTTTCTAACTCTAATGTATATAGTAGCTTCATAAACTACTATTCTTTATCTATTCCGCTGCATTATATTACTCTGTGATATGTGATTGATTTATTTACTGTATATTTTAAGTTTTGCCAAATTTTAATTAACAATTCGGTATTTTGAATTATTCAAGTCGGATATGTATGGTTTTATTATCGATTTGAATGGTCCAAAATAGCGGGTCTTTATATATTATCTCTCATTTGTATGATTCAGGTCCATTAACGGAGGGGTGATCAAATTCTGCCAATGTAACTAGGCAGTTTATTGCTATGATGAACAGTTTAATTGAATAATTGGCGCATGAATAACATCCCAAAAAGATGCAAATAAGTGTATTTCTACCATCAAATATTAAAATATGTTTGTGGTAAACAAACAATGATGGATATGGATGTGAGTAACATGCCATTAAGTGTGATGTCCCTACGTACATCATTTAACTCTTATTTCAGGACCACTGAATAGAACAGCATATACAGTGGCTCCTCCACATCTATAAGCAGTTCATGTATATAAAGTTAAAGACAAGTTAATAGTGCTTAGGGGCACAAAAGAACAGATACTCTACTAATTACCATTGTATAAATGCTTGATGAATTAGAAAAAATGGCAACCTAGGTCCCAATTTATAGAGGTAGTGCAGTGGCCACTCCGCCTTTCTTGACTTCAATTGGGTCGACTTCGGCAATGCCTAGTGTTAGTTTCTTCATTGTCAATAATGTATAGAAGGGGCAGCTCCATCTTCCTTCTAATGTCTTCGACATGCTTCAGCATCAACTTCGGGAATAGCACTCACATCGGCACTGGAAACTCCAATGTTGATAAGCTTCCTTTTTATCTCTTCGGTGGAGATACATGAGAATCATACACTTATGGACTTGGCAGCTTTTACTCTGATGGTCGATGTCCTTCATTGACACCGCTTGTGTAGAGATGTGGTGTCCTTTCAATGCTGATGAAGTACATTAGGAGTAATGTTAAAACTGATGAAAAACTATGTCATTTAACACTCCGTTGACGTTGATGACCCTTGACACCAGCATGGAGCAATATCTTTGAAATGGGCGCTTCCTTTGCAAGATGTCGATAGTCTTTGATATGCTATATAAAGGTGTTGTGCGATGCAATTAGTGACAAAGAGCAACATGACTTTGTATTCTTTTCACTCTTGAAGTTCATGTGGAATGGGATGTTGCTGTAATATCGATTGCTTCCGCGGTTACTGACAATGAGCTTCTTCGACATTAATCTATTATCATGTTCCTATCATTGATTCTTGACGTTATTGAAAATCAATACCCTCGAAGTGTTGTAGAGCGCGGTCTTCTTCCTAGCTTTGAATGGTAATGTTGGTGGATATCGTCATCTAATAAATGCGCCAATGACTTCGACAACAAGTGATGCAAATCTTATGCGGCCTTAATTAAATGCGGTATCCTCCCTTTCCCAATAGTGGAACTCAACTATGATGAATTACGAAGTAATTATGTGTGATGTAGCTGAGGGTCGACATCGAAGAGGTATGCCACTAGTTTCACATGAAGTGCGGTGAGATACATCACCGAAGAGATATGCTACCTAAATGGCATGACCCCGAAGTCATGAAGTGCAGCATTTGTTGATTTTTTCCATAGGATCTAGCGGCACCAATGCTTTTGTGACGTTATCACTCATAGCATCGTCTTTTATGTTAAAATTATATGGATAATAGCTATGTCTGGACTAAATGGGTGTGGTGTCTCCAACCACCCAAGAGCTGTACAAATTGTATCGGTGGTAGTGAAAGGCTGAGCTGATGGAGTTGGAGATATATGATACTTACAGGTACTGTCACGACCCGTTTTTCTGTCTCCATAAAAACACATCATGAATTAAGAAAGAAAGGGATGGAAGAAGAAACGATAAGAAAGAAGAAACTCAACAACATCAGATACTCACAGCGGAATGAATGAAATATAATATATCACATAAAATATTACATAGTATCATATTACATCAGAGTACACAACTTATACAACACATATTAGATAGTTATAAACATCTGTCTAACTATACAACTCAAGATATCACAAGATACAGACACAACACAAACACAGCGAAACCATAATATATCTACACGTGGAAGCCTCCTGCTCCAAAACTTCTCTAGAATTCGTCAAGCTAACCTGAATCCCTCGATACTCATACATAATATGAGTACCCAAGAGTTTAATAAAAAAGAAAATAAACACTCGGGTCAGACAGGGGTCTGGTGTGAGTAAACGGGTTAAAATTGCTTAACCTTTAAAAAAAATCCTTTGAAAAGAAAAGGTATCACGTAAGACTTCCCACACATAAACATGGAAAAGTTTTTACCTTTCGCTAACCAAAACATTTGATAGGAAATCCAGTGATATTATAATAGTTTCTAGGATTTTTAAGTAAATAAGAAATAGCTGAAATTGTTAGATGATTAAATTCCAACTACTAGCCACAAAAGTGGCTAATACAATCAAAACCGTAGGGCCTCGTAGGAAGAATAGGTTTCCATCAATGGCAGGGCTACCGGGGTACCGTCCGTCACAGTATGTGGCCTAGATCACTGTATCGAGGATTACTCCCAATTTCCTGCATCACAAAGTCGGGACCATCCCTTACTTGACAGTCCCGAGTAAGATCACCCCGTGGTTGGCGCGACCAACCACCCACTAAGCCGAAATAAAAGGGACATCTAGACAGGGATGACCTCACCCTAAAATGGGTGCTACCCACCTAGCCTTGATGCACCTCCCTTGTTTTAGCCATTCCTAGTTGATGAGGCTTGAGGCTGCGATTACCTTTATAGAACACATCTATTTTAGAATGTTCATCGTCCACCTGATGATGTTTTGAAAGCATTCAATCCATACAAGTTCATTCCGGGTTCGAACGAAACCGAAGGCACTATCTCGTTGCACTCATTTTGGAATCACCCTCAGAGTCAACGACCATAGCCCTTGCACTCTGAATCACCGTCTCGAACCTGTAAGTACTATCTCCATCAAACTCATCACGGAATCACCCCCAAAGTTATACTGACGAATAGTTCTTACACTTCAAGTCTTCACTAAGCTCCACTTGGATTCACGACCTAACATTTAATTTGGATCAATGTGGTTTTCGGATTATCCAAATATGGAAACCCGATCCCGGTCTCACCGAATCCAAACGCCATTTTAATGTCCAAGTTGTTTAAGGGGTTTTAACAATTAACTTATATCCAGGATGACATAACAGATAGATGAATCATATTATCACAATAGATAATTCATATCAACCATTCATCTCACAAAGCAGCATAACATACATCAAAGATATCACACCCAAATTATCCATCAAACATCCAATATCAATCATCCAATATCAATTACCCAATATTGATCAATCATCCATAAGCAAAATTGATTAACTGTAAATCAATTGGACTACCTAAATCCTTCTTCATTAATTTATTCCAAATAAATAAATTAATCATCTCTTAATGATCTTCCTTAATTAATCTTCCTTTATTAATTATCCTTTAATTACATTCAAGTAATTAATTCTTTAATTAATTCCACAAATTAATTATTCTTAACCATATACAGTAATTAACCTTTAATTACTATCATTAATTACAATAATTAATGATGCTTCATTTACTTCCATTAATTAATCAACTATGATTAATTACATTAAACCTCAATTAATTACAATTAATTAATCACATTTAAATTAATCACTTTTATTAATCAATCTTGATTAATTCATTAATTATATTAACTAATGATCCTTATTAATTAATAATTCATTTAATAAATTAAATAATTAACTTGTAGTTAATCATCTTATTAATCATAAACAGTAATTAACAACTTGTAATTACTTATCTTAATTAATTAATTATATTAACCCTTTGATTAATTAATCTAATTAATTAATCTTTAATTTCTTCATTAAGTAATTATTATTCAATTTAAATTAATTAATAATCCTTAATTAATTACTTTATTAATTATTTTTAATTAATTACATTTAGTAATTAATCTTAAATTAATCACATTAATTAATTAATTAATCACATTAATTAATTAACTAAAATTAACTAAGTAATTAACCCTTAATTACTTACATAAGTAATTATCTTCTAATTACTTCCATTAGGTGATTACTCTCTTAATTAATTACTTAACAAGTAATTAATTCCATCATTAAATAATCCTTAATTCTCTAATTAATTAATTACTCTATAATTAATTAACTTCAAAACAATTATATTAATCAATTCCTTAATTAATAACATCAAATGATTATCCATTAATCACTTCCATTTAATTACTCCCATGAGTAATTTTCCACTAATTACTTCCATAAGTAATTTCCTCTTTCCTTACTTACATTCAATAATTAACCATTAATTACTTCATTAAGTAATTACACTTAATTAATTCATAATTAAGTGATTATTTAAAATTAAATAAACAATTAACTAATCATTTAAAATTAATTAAATAATCGGTTAACTTCTTATACTAAACAAATCCTTAATTGATTAAGAAAATCATTTATCTTAATTAATCTTTTACTTATTAACAAATCATATTAATTAAGTATTCTTAAGTTCATAACAAAGATAAATTAACCATATTTATCTACATAAATAAATTATTTGAATAAATTAAATCTTATTAACTTAAAGACAAATTAATTATTGGTTTACAAAATTATAACTTTAATTTTATTTGAAAATAAAGCATTAAGAAATCAATTTGAAATTAAAAACAATTTAACATCAAATTTAAACTTATTCATTTTCCATATAATTTGAAAACTTGGTTTTTAAAAACATTACTTTAAAATTTACTTAAAAAAACTTTGATTTAATACTTTAAATTGAAAGCACTTCTTTTTAAATTAAAATTCAAAATTTAACTAAGTTAATTACTTTCAAAAAACAAACATCTTAAATAATTTAAATTTAAAATAAATTCAACTAATACTTCAAAAGTTTGATTAACTTTTACTTCAAAGAACAAACTTTAACTTGTAAATTTATTTTCTTTTGTAAAAACTTAAACCTTGATTTTATATATTAAAAATAACAAGTTTAACTTGTAAATTTATCTTCCTTTACAGTGCTTACCCAAATAAGCATACCACCCTAAAATACTCGAGTCGAACACCTCCTGAACACGAGCCTCCCTCGAGACAACTCCAGCTCCCTTCTACTTCGAGTCAAATTTCCTAACTCGCGAGACAAAACCCGAGCCTCCAACGAAATCCCTCCTCCCAGATTTGACGTGCACACGGTGCACTTGCACCAACGCCGCCGTCCTTTGGCGAGCGTCGCGACAATACTTGATGACCAACTGAACCCATACGAACTCAAACACGAACCCAGATCGAACGAAAAACAAATGAATCAAAATTTGACCAATGCTCGAAAAAACTGCAGCAGCTCATCCAAAACCCCTTCTCCCCCCCCCCCCTCCGCAACGCCGACCATCACGACACCGATGAACTTCGCCGACCTCACCATCGAAACACCTCGTCGCCGAGCATCATCTCCCCCTAATGCGATCGCAACCGATCCACTAACCAAGTCGCAAATGTTTCGATAGCCAAGCTGAACCAAAAACGAGCTAAAACCATAGATTGATCGAACCCAAACAATACAGCCATAGGAAAAATTCAACAGTATTTTTCCCTACATCAACATCACGAAAACTAGCTTCGGCCAAGAATTCAGCTTCCAACATCGAATTGATCTTCGGCAATTCGTCAAATTGCCGAAACCATTCATCTCCAAATTCCCAACAGATTATCAACTTAAAAATTATGAAATTAGTGTTAAAATTCATGATTTTCCAATACGAATTCATTCATGCAATCTAAACTATAATTTGAGTTTATTGGTTTTTGACATGCAACAGTGTTTTACTGTATTATCCTATTTTAAACATTATTTGTGAATTAGAAATTTCAGAAACCATTTTTAAAATTACCATCAAACAATAACAAACAACTTTCATTTAATCGTCAAAGTCAAATAATGATGTTTTTGGAAGATTTGATTTTTTTTTAAGAGAATCCTGGTCTGGAAAAAAGAAAACAGAGTGTTTGTATATACAGATTTATTTCCACGTATAAACATATCTATAAATTCAGTAATATAAACACTAGAAGATTTTTATGCAACACCAAGATCAAATCATAGATCATCACATGCATTAGAGTCAAAATCAACTTAAACTATGTTTTTTAAAAAAAATTACTCACTATTTTCTATAAGCAGAGCAGGTTTAAGATTTTCCAGGCCTTGAACATTTAATTTGAAAAATGCTTTTGATTTCTTGCTGTTGAAAACCCTCTGCATGCTTCAAATTGATGTTCTAAAATGTTGAAACTGGTGTTGAACTTGCTGTTGAACATCCCTTTGAATTGCAGTAGATTTGAAGGTTGCAGTTTTTAATTCAGATTTGCTTTTGCTTTTGATTTCCAATTTCAGGTTTTGAAAATAATTTTCTGGTTTGAGTTAAGAAAAGAAGGCAAAGGAATGAAAGTGTTTGTGAAAAACTAGTTTTCTTCTTTAAACATTTATTAAAAATAAAAATAAAAATGTTGCCACTTGTTATATAAACTTACATTTGTCATTCATCTCTTAATTTCCCTACACATGTTACTAACATGTGTTAATATGTTTACACATATTCTTAAGTATTTTTAAATAAATTTTTATTTAATTTAAATGTTAATAGAAAGATTTCTTACTTAATTCACTAAATTAATAAATAAATTTACTTTTTAAAGAAAATATTATAAAATTAATTATAATATAAATATATTTCTACACATGTATTTTTTAAAATCTAAAACATTTATCTTATTGTTTAAGAGATAACTTTTAAAAGAAAGTTTATTAATAACTTTATACATATATTTTTATAACCATTTTAATTTAAACACTTTAAAGAAAACAAAAATAAAACTTTGATTAAATCTTATTTAAACTATAATATTTAAAAATAAATAATTATCTTATACTTTGAAAATAATTGAATAAATCTTAAATTAACTTTTGAAAAATACTGAGTTTAAAACAAAGCTTCAAATTTCAATATATTCATACATATATATATATATATTATAAATAGATAATATTAAATTTCAAAGCAACTCCAAATTATAACATATACATACATATATTTTATAATTTGAAAATTCATCTTTAATTTAAAAAAAAGATTTTTCTATTCACAATATATATCAAATATAAATATTATAAATAGAATAAAGTTTTATTAGCTTTGAAAAATAAATCTTATCCATTTTAAATTGATAGGAAGATGTTGATCAATATTACCAAATTAAATATTTATTAACCTTTAAAAGAATAAATTTACCAATTTAAATTAAAATTATAAAGGAAAATTATCAAATCAAATTAATTATTAATTCAGATTATTAAACTGATATTGCCTAAAATTCCGGGTCGTCACAGATACGCTTTCGTATGCAATCACCAAAACGTTGATTTAACTCTCTAAATTTAAGTGGGGAATTTCTTTTGAATTTATTGTATTTGCGCACAACAATGTTCCACCACTCCTCGAAACCATCTAACCGATCATCCTCTACATCCCACATCCCTCCCTCTACCTATAGAAGTTTGTCCTAATAAACCCTGTATGCTTCAGGTTGTCCCATTTGTTCTTCGTCTTTGTATGGCCCCAGCCGAGATTCAGTCTCTCATTGAATTCTGCCTCCATGGTCGAATAAAACCCGTTGACTAAATTTTTTATTTCCGACAGATAATCTACTCACAAATCTATGAAAAGCTTCTCCCTTCGGGATTCTATAAAGCTATGGGATGGAAGAAAGTAGAAATAGTAACAGAACCAGAAGAATGCGCCAAAATATTGAAATATTAAAAAAAACTCCTAGAAAAATATATGTTGTAGATATGGTAAAAATAAATAGAACAACGAAGAAAATTTCCTTTAAATAAGCTCGAACAGGTAAAAAAAAATTGAAAAAGGGAGAAATAGGCCGTTTGGACTGCCGTAAGGAGAAGGAAAGGATACATGCGTTTATAAAGGGCAATGGAGTTGAAAAATGTGGCGGTTGGAGAAAAATGGCACGATGCGTTCGATTCCAACGTGCCAATTTCCTCCAATCGATCAAACGGTCCCAATTTGGATTGGAACATTGGTGCGTCAGATCAGGCGCGTAGAAATAAGACATGGTATGTAAACATACCGATCTTAGTTGGATGAAGTAAGTATAACTATGGTTTGTCTATATCCTCCATTTGGAATCTTAGGTAGTGGAGCAAGATACCTTTGAGTAGGCTGTGATAATTCCTGCAAAACCAAAGGTGCAATATCTAAACGGATTGTGGATGGCCTAATTAAATCAACAACACCTCCATGTGTAAAATCCATAGTTAGCAATGGAGTGTGAATTCAACACCAAAAAATCAAGATAATCCAAGTTAGAAATCATGAAGTAACTCGATGCCCACTAACTATTTTCCATTGCAATCTGTAAGGAGGCTATGGAATACGCTCTGAGAAATGGTGTATGAGAAGGAGAATCATCAGGAACTATTCAACTCCATAAATCTGGCTCTAACAACACTCACGATGAAACCACATATAACCAATAATAAGAGGAGATGATACCAATAAAAGCCTTCCGCTTGACAGAAATCTAGCATAAGAAGTACTAGGATATGTCAAATATGAAGATCCTTGGTACGACTGTCAAATGATGTCTAAACGTGTACGACATAACACTATCTGACCTCAACACCATGCACTCTCTGTCTACTTTGTGGCGATCATCACAAATCCTAGGAAAGAATATTATTAATAGGTGGTATTTAGCAGGGTGAGCCAGGTTGTGACTATACTTATACCACCAAAACTGTAAAACTTTCCAAAATCCATATAATGATGTCCCATGACTATTAACTACACACTTTGTCAAACGATCTATGCAAGTGTGCCATGATAACTGTTCCCCGCCATACATAATAAGTGAAGAAAGTTCAAAGTCTGCAAATGCAACAATATGTCCTAGAGGAAGTGTAGTGCATGGATTGAAAAAGAAAAGTTTTCCCATCATGTACAATTCAAATAGCCTAGTTATCTCCAAATCACTGTTTGGTTGTATTCTCAAAGTAGTTGCTTAATAGTATCTCTAATGAAACTTGCTCTAATCTGAGTACCGCTTGATAAGCATGTGGGTATAGGAATACTAAGTATACGCAGCAAGTTATCATGTCTTTAGAGCTGCTCATCGTAAGATTAAAGGAAGATGTAGCCCAATAGAAATACTAATCTCTACTATTAATAAAGAAAATTCATCGCATCAATTTACTCGGTGTCTTTTTGAAATTCCAGAAATGCCCTTGATTTCAATAGAGTACCAAAAGAGAAGTCTAGAGGAGTAATACTCATCTCCCCAAAAGAGAAGTGAAATGAGTGGATTGTCTTCCACCATAAAGCAGCTAATGCACCACACAATTGCACATCAAAATTTAAGGTCAATCATATTACTGTAATGAGAAATATGTAGTGTTAAGCAAAATACAAAGTATTTTTATATGTAATTATTTATCAATAAATAACATACCAAAAAAGTCCTGAAATCCAATATCATCCAAAAATCCGGTAATACGTCGATCAATATCGGCTAGTATAATCTCCCAATATAGATGAATGCTGATGCAAGAGACCACAAGTTTTCCCTAGGATATTTAGAAAATTAATTTGGATATTAATTTCATAACCTAAATGTAAACCATAAACTACAATTTCAATAGAGTACCAAATTCCAAAACATTTAAAGTAATTTAGCCATTTTTTTCTTATAATCATTTGTATAACCTATTATGTTTAATACTTAAGAGCATCTCCAAAAATTGATTATATCATACAAAATGTAATATGCAACCCCTAAACCACTTCCAACAAGGGATTACATTTTGCAATTGATTACATATTCAAAGGGATTGGTTCAAGATCTGTAATTGTTAGGAGCGCATGTGCTAGTTAAACATGTGCCTAGCAACAAAGCGCCTGTTGAACATGCACCTGATGCTATGTGCTTGTTCAATAGGCATCTGGTGTTGGCATTACGTCATTTGTTAAGCATAAGGAGTCTATTCAACATGTTAAACAGATGCTTGAAACCAAGCATCAGATGCGTAACTTTAAGCTGTTGGAAAATTAAGTCGTTTACATTTTGTAGTCTTTGAGAATGTAATATGTAAGTACCAAACGGTTGGAGATGCTCTAAATAATAAGTAATAATTGTATCTAATCTATATCGCCATATTTATATGTTATATTTTATGTATATTGATGTCGACACAGGTAAAAACGTGCACTTATTTATCGAGCAAAACATGAAAAACCACCAAATCTTTGTTGGGTCCTAAGTTTGATCGATATTTGTATCCAAAGCAGTGTCATCAAAAATAACCCCCATGCACCGTCTTGATACCGTGGTTATATCACCCCTACACCTTTTGGAAGAACTTAAACTAGCACCTTCACCACCATCTCCTCCACTACATCCAACATCATGAAAAGATCTACTGCTATTGCGAAGAGCACACAATATCCTTCTCATTTTGGGTTAGATTACGTGAAAAGAGGGAAAATTGGGTAAAATATTGGGAAAATAGGGTTAAACTTGATTTGGGAAATGAAGGCTTAGATTATAAAACGAATAAAGGAAGAAGCCGACGGAGAAGAAAGCCGGATAAATTATAACGTATTATCCGACATTAATAATGCCGGATAAATAGACAACTTGATTCTATCATGCAAATTCTAATGTGTAGGATTTGCATAGATGTATATTTTATCCAGTATTATTAATGTTAGATAAATCAACGATTTAAAATTGTCATTGGGATTTGCACTGAGGGTCACTCAGTGAAATGACCACCTGGCAGCCACTAGTGGTGGAATGCTCTAAAAGGTCATAATTTTCAGGACAAGTTTTAGCCCTTAAAGAAAATCAAGGATCATCTAAGAATTAAGAAAATAAAATATAAGAGTGTTGCTATTTACACTATAAAAAGCACTTGAAATTATCCAATTTTATGTTTAAATAACTACAACATGATAGTCTTAAAATTACCCAGTTATCTCTTAATCTTCATTGTTATTTACTAATTCTCATTAACAGCAAATCCTGAACCTTTCATCTTCACTTACCATCAGAAATAAATAAATTTAAAAAAAAAATTAAAAATTCAATGGCAAACTATGGGTGGTCTGGAAAAGATATAGATGGAAAGACACTATTTGAGGTATATTTGATTCACAATTCATTTTTTAATATTTTAGATTAACTTAATCACTTAAGAATTTTGAAAGAGTCAAAGAAAAAAAAAAAGATTTGGTGCCAGGAAAACTAAAAAAATTCGATTTTAAGCGGCATATTATTACTAGTTGCATTACTGTGTGGGCGATATACAATTGTTGTTTGAATCTATTTTGTGATTATTTTATTGTATTGCTTTAATTATTTTTATTTTATTTTCTATACAGGAATACAATACTGATTTGGCTGTAAACTCAACCATTGATGATGATAATGTGTTGCGTGGCATTACATTTGAAGATGCTATGGTAGAAAAAATTGAGTTGAACGTAGGAGAAAATAACACTCGATGTAGTAGTATTATTATTATTATTATTATTATTATTTAAAAATCTAGAAGAACTCAACGGACCGGTAAACTTCTGAGAATGGTATAGTAAAGCTGTCCGATAAATTTGACGTCAAAGGAATAAACAAGAACAAAGGAGATGTATAAATAAACGGTTTTACCTTGGACGTTGACTAAAGTAAAAAAAGTTTGGATGGGTATCGTCAAAGATGTGGGTAATAATTAACATAAACGATGGGTGAACAGGAATGAGAGGTCGGGGGCCCCTACTCAACCAACCTACCAATTACAATCAAAATGATACCGCACCATCTCCTCCGTCGTCGCGGCCTATGCCACTCCGCCACCACGATCCACCAACTGACCACCCGAATTCACTCCATCCTCAAATCTCCGCCGTCTGATATCCTCGCCGCCTCCAATCTCGTCCTCGGTTCCCTCCTCGACTCCCAAAACCGTACCGAAGCCCTCCATTTCTTCACCCTCATGTTAAATTCCCAATTTACCCCAGATATCGTTCAATGCAATCGCCTTCTTGTCTCCTTCCTCAAAACCAATCAATTCGACAAGGTTTGGGTCGTCTATGCCCATATGTTCCGTTCCAAAATCAAGTCCAATGTTGCCACTTTCAACATCATGATAAGTTTGCTCTGCAAAGAAGGTAAATTGAAGAAGGCGACCGAGTTTATCCAGTTCATGGAAGAATGTGGATTGACTCCTAACGTGGTAACTTTTAACTCTTTGGTGCAAGCGCATTGCAAAAGGGGAAAGATTGAGTCAGGTTTAAAGATCATAACCTTGATGAAGAAGAAAAAGATTAAACCTAATGCTCACACTTATGGTAGCATCGTATCAGGCATGTGTAAGGGAGGAAGAATTGAGGATGCATGTAAGGTGTTTGATGAAATGTTCAGTGTTGGAGTCAGTCCTACCGTGACAATTTACAATGCATTAATTGATGGTTTTTGCAAGAATGCTGATTTTGGAATGGCATTGAAGTATAAAAATGAGATGGTGAAAAACAATGTGGAGCCAAGTGTTTCTACGTATAATTCACTGGTACATGCATCGTTCATGGAAGGGAGAGATGAGGAAGCAAACTTTACAATAAAGGAGATGAAGGATAAAGGCATCATGCCAGATGTAATTAGTTATAGTATATTGATCAACGGGTATTGTAAAGGTGATGATGTAAAGAATGCTTTTGAAACTTTCAAGGAGATGTTGAGCAATAAAGTGAAGCCTACTCGTGTAACTTATACTTCATTAATTTTCATTCTTTCTAAGAAGAAAAGGATGTTCCATGCTGATAAGATATTCTTTGAGGCCATTAAAAATGGTTTGTCGCCCGATGTTGTTTTGTATAATGCATTGATTGATGGACATTGTATTGATGGAAACATGGAAAGAGCTTTTGAACTTTTGAAGGAGATGGAGATGAAGAAAGTTGCTCCAGATGATGTTACTTATAATAGTCTAATGAAAGGTCTTTGTTTGATTGGGAAAGTCGAGGAAGCTCGTGGTCTTCTTGATGAGATGGAGAGAAGAGGGATAACACCGGATCTTGTTAGTTATAATACGCTAATTAGTGGGAATAGTAGAAAAGGAGAGATGCATGATGCTTTGATTATTCAGGATGAAATGTTGAGTAAAGGGTTTAATGTGAATAAAGCATACAAAGTTATAAGCAGTAATGTGGAAAAACTGCTTAGAGAGATGGTGAGCAAGAGTATGTTGCCTGATGATGATACATATATATCGTATGTTGAAGGAATACACAATACCGATGATTTGACATAGTACCAAGAGTCTAATATAGGATTATTGCTTGCAGAATTATGTTGCTTGGTTTGCTGAACAGGTATGTTCTTATTTACGGCCGCTTATTTTGACAGCATATGTACATGTATATTGTTGAAGTTAAGTTTAGTGGGATATAAAAATCCCTGGAAATGTAATTCTATCCCTTTCACCGAAGTCATCAAAACTATTTAAACACCAACAAATTGGATCCATTTACTCAGAGGTGTATCTGAATGTAGGCTGGATGGGGCTGCTGCTCTATCTGGATTTCTAAATCTGTGGCTAAACTTTTGCGAGTTTTTTTATCGTTGGCATATCTGGATTTTATCCTCTGCAACTTTATTTTCATGCTAAGTTTGTCCCTACTCTAATTTCTAAACTTGTTATGTTTGGTCATCGTTATTTATCCAGTTATACACTTTCCTTTTTACTCTTTTTGTTACTAAAATTTTTTCCACTATAGTTTAAATTAACATTGTTTATCATTCTAGCCTGATAAGGGAAATCTGTATACAAAAGAAATAGACTATAAAACAAAATTAGTCCAAAATTTTCCCTATAACTCAACAAAATCCTAAATCAGATCAAGACAAAAATTCGACGTGAGAAATATAAAAAAAAACTCACAACTTGCATGTCATTTGTATTTGAGTTGATAATATTAATGTTGATCTGTTGAAAGCTCTAATTCATGATCTAAAATCTCTAACCGTTGAAGGAGAAAACAATGAAATGAATCCCCTATTTTCATTGTTGAAAATATGAATAAATTATGAATATTTTAAAGACTCAAATCTGGGATTTTACCAATTAAGATTTAGTATTTGAGGTGATTTTAAATAAAATGCTTTTGGATGTAGAATACTGATGAATAAAGTTTAATAAATATTTTGTGTAAATATGAAATTTGAAATTTAAGTTTCTTATGTGGTCATTTCGGTGTTTTAGTACTTTACAGTAATATTTCCATTTGAGTATTGTGATTTTAAAATAAGCAACTACGATGAAGATCTATATGTTGGGCTGAATGAGGTAAGATATATCAATCACATAGTCAAACAATCATTTCAAAGTCGAAAAAGCTAAGGTAGTGTTTGGTTTAAAAATGAATTTTGTGTTTTCGGTATTCACTATATATCTCAAATACGAGAAAAATGAAGTAACGGCGGAAGTAATGAAAGAAAGACGGATGAGAGAACGAAGGGGTGAGTATGTGCTTGTATTATTTTCCAAAACGCGAAAGAAAGAAAAGTTGTTTTTTATTTTGTATGTTAACTTCGTTTTCTAAATTGATCGTTTTCGACAGTACAAATACATCATGTGCATTTTTGTACGAACGAAAATCCAAAACTAAAAATAACAAACCAAACACCACCTAATATTGTGACTGACCTCTTGTTAACTTTGGGTAGGTGCTCTTGGCCATGATCATTCTGATAGTTTAGTTCATGCTCAGAACTGAGGATTTTGGTTCACTTCAGCATGTGATGGTCGCTTCTGTATAAAGTTCAAAAGTTGACTTTTTTTTCGTGGTTATATCATTATTTGAGAATATAGTTCTGATAGGTATGAAAATCAAGTCCAGGCCCTGATGGGTTCAGTTCAGTTTTATTGTTTTTTTGTTTTTTTTTTCTTTTTTAAATACATTGGGGATTTATCAAGGTTGATCTATTAGGAGCAATGGAAGGCATGCAACAATTAGGCAAAAAATTGAAGTGCTAAAACATACTTTTACCTGTCTGATCCTCAAAAGGCAGTCTCCTCAAACTCTATCTGGGCCAATATTATTATGTAATGTCCTATACAAAAAAATTGTCAATCTACTATGCAATAAAATGAAGCATTTAATGGATGAGCTCATTTGAACAAACCAAAATGCATTTATTCTGGGAAAAATCTAACCGAGAATTAATTGGTTGCTCATGAAATGGCAAGGAGATAAAGAAAAACATCTAATGATTTATGCATCAAAATTGAGTTACATAGGGCATATCATATACCATTGCTTATCAATACAAGGTCACAAAGAGATTTGCTCAACTTATTTATGTGTATCAACTCCATCATTTTCAGCGTTTATAAATGGATATAGCCACATGGTAATTTCATGAACAATAAAGGATTAAGACAATGAGATCCTCCAAACCCTTATCTCTTCTCTATTGCCATGAAGTACATGACTATCATGTTTGACATGGAATATTTTAGTGACCACAGTTTGCAATAGCATCATGCAAATCAACGTAGACAGCAACCACTCAAATGATTATTGGAAATGTGTTCCTAGTCCAAAAGGTGTTTTCAGTTTAAAATCAGCATGGGATACATATACATTAGCCAGAGGCACTGAACTGAATTGGTGTAAACATGTATGCAACAGTTTATGTGCATCCAAAATGTCTATTTGTGTAGTTTTAGCAAAACTGGATAAGCTCAATACCAAAGATAAAATCAGTAAATGGAACAATGACAGAGATGTAAACTGTAATCTCTGCAATTAAGTTAATGAGAATAAGGATCATCAATTTTTTAACTACAGTTACTCAAGGCAGCCATGAGGGTCATCAAAAGCAAACCACAAATTCACACAGTTCCATCAAACAACATTAATGATATATTCAATCAAATTCTAGTGAATAACATAAGTAATCATGCATATAACGACCTTGTGGACGTTGCTATAGCCACTTTAACATGGCACATATGGTGTGAACATAAAGAGAGACTGTTCAAAGACTTAAAAATGCCTCATCAGGTACGTTTACTCATGATTCTACAAGATCGTAATACTTTTTAACCAAACCAGAATTAAAAAAGAAAAGATTTAAGGGGAAGAGATCATCTTCGATGAGTTTGGTTATGTTGATCTATATATATGCTCATCAAAGCTTGTAAGGTGGCAATTACTCATGGTTTCTTCAAAGTCGTGCCTTTCCGGTGAACGAGATGCCGATGAACTTGAAGGTTGCAGATGAGCAAGAATCAAAGGACAAAGAATTGAGATGTACATGAAAGCCGAACCACGATCACAATATCTACACTTTTTACTTTAAAAGGATTGTTTGACTAGGTGGTTGATATATATTACCTTATTTATCCCAAACATTAAGGACGCAGTGACCGTCACTTATTTTAATTTTCAATACTCAAATGAGAATCACTTTTTTTTGGTAACGTGCTGAAAGACCGAAATAACCACAGAAGAAAACTTAAATTTCGCATTTGACATTTACACAAAATACTTATCAAAGTTATCCATCTATATTCCACATCCTAAAACCTTTCATCTAAAACCACCTCAAATGCTAATCTTAATTAATAAAATATTATTCCTAGGGGTCTTTAAAAAATTCGTAATTCATCCATGTCCAACAATGAAAATAGGGGATTCATTTCGTAATTTTCTCATTCAACAAATAATTAGAAATTTTAGACCATTAATTAGAACTTTCTATTGTTTACACGCAAGTTGTAAGAAATCGCTGTAAAATCTCTGGCTAGATATATGAATTCTATGGATCCCATTTAGGATTCACATGTTAATGCAGTTATTGTGGCAATTCTTACCATAACAAGCACAATGTTTTGATTTTAGCCAACATTTTCTAGCTTTTATGTTAGAAAATCAAGAGTTGTAGATTGTTAGTTAATTGTTTGGCTTTGATAATGATAAATGTTCAACCAATATTGTTATTAATGAAGACGTGGTTTGGTGAAATTTTTTATTTGTGTTTAGTTACTTTAGTATGAACTTTATGTAACGATCCACATTTTTTATTAGCTAATTAATTTGAAGCAACACAAATTTTTGAAACAAATCATATAAAAATTTAAGTTTTAATGTGATAAAGCCTTTTTTGAAATTTTGGACCATTCTAAAACTAAAATTTTGTCTTGGTCATAACTTTGATTGGAGATGAAATAAAGATTCATTCTTTTTTTCATTTTGTTGACCACGTCGAAGCCCTTAAAGCGATCATAATAACGATTTGACCTAATCGTTATGAACTATGACTGTTTTTGTGTCTCTGGTCTGAGTTGACAAAATTAGTGGGTAATTAGTTAAGATCCATTAGCCCATTAGACGAACGATATGACTAAAGCTAGGTTTCCAGTCACTACTAGTTACTGTTTTCATTCCACAATATTTCTAAAGCTCCATTAAACTCTAACTTCACGAAAATCCAAAAATCAAGGGATTAAGGCAAAGAGATTGAAGAAGACCATTAGGCAACTAACTGCAACTAATTTGAAAGCGTTTTTGGATCGATTAGGCGTTGCACACATTAGATTTCAGGTTCAAAGGGTTTGTATTGGTAGTTTGGTAAGTGATTTGATACCTCTATTATGTTATATTTGTTATGCGGTTCATATATGTTGATATATAGTAATATAATGTGCTTTTAAATGAAACCCATGTCGTTCGGAACGAATTAAGGGTTAGAAAATGATGCTTTAATGATGTTTAAATATGCCGTAATGATATTAGATCACAGTACCCATATGTGTTGAATATGGATGTTGCCCTAAGTTTTGCTAAGTTTTTATGCTTTGATTTGATGTGATATGTTTGACGTATGCTGTCGTGTTAGATGTTTTGTTTAGGTATATAAGTGTTATCTGGTTGTTTGACCATGTAACAAGAGGCTTGGCATAGATACCTCGGTCGGCATAGGTCTCTTTCGGCGCACCTTTTCTCGTTCGGCATGTGAATGTCGCTCGGCATAGAAGGGTCGTTCGGCACAATGCCTCATTCGGCATAGAGGGTTGCTCGGCACAATGCCTCGTTTGGCATGGAGCCTCGTTCGGCATAGAAAGGTCGCTCGGCACAAGGCCTCGCTCGGCATGGAGCCTCGTTCGTCATGGAGCCTCGCTCGGCACAAGGCCTCGCTCGGCATAAATGAGTCGTTCGGCATAAGGCCTCGATCGGCATGAAGCCACGCTCAGCATCTCCCCTCGACAGACATAAAGTCTCGTTTGGTACAAGCCTCGTTCGGCCTACACTCTTCACCCGGCGCAATGTCTCGTTCGGCATACGAGTGCCGTTCGACACGCCTTCCTCGCTCGGCATACGAATGCCGTTCGGCCTGGATGTGTCGTTTGGCAATTGCCATTCGGCATCTATGGCTCGATGCGTAGAAGTTACTTACCACGGGCCGATGTACCTTATTCCTAGACCCATGAGGGAAGTCCAACCCATCTTCGTCTATAAATAGAAGGGCATGGACACAGTGAAATAGACCTTTTTTCGAAAGCACTAAGAAGACTCTACCGCTTTCAAGACTCTTTCTTTTCAGTTAGCACTTGTACTGAAGTCATTATTGTACGGTTTGTATCTGTAATCAATCACTTATGAAAGCAATAAAGATCAAAACTCAAAGTGGACGTAGGCAGTTACGCTGAACCACTATAAATCCGGTGTTCTTGTTTTTGCATTTAATTTAGCATACAGTTCTCTGTTTTGATTTACTTTCTTCATTAATCTCTCTATACAATCTTTCTCAAGGGTGTTAGTGACCAATTTTGGTGCTAACATTTTGGTGCTTTCACTAAGAATCGAACTCTCAGTCAATTAGGATCTGCTTTGTAGCTACTGGATTGAATAAATCCTCCAAAGAAGATCCAAGTTATTCACAGGACGTCCGTTGGTTCTACTCAGAGTTTCTATCAATAACTCTATTATGGGAAGACCATGTACCAGATCAGCCTCTCATAACGTGAACGTCAACGAGACTGCTAGCGTACAATAGATAGGACTTAACAATCAGCAAGTTAATCCTGGCGTAGGGACCGTCGGCACCCATAGCCAGATGGAAGTTGTCATTAGGACGGAGTTCAACGATTTGATGAGAAAATTCATGAAAAGCAGGAGACAACTTAGCGAACAGATTCAAGCTAACGCCAATCTTATGGCTCGGCTCACTCAACAGCAGCATCAGAATGCTGGAGGTAGTTTCATTCCTTACTCTTCATCTGATAGCTCGACTTCATTCGATGAGCCTCCCAGGTGTAGACGCCGCAAAACTGAAACTACACAAGCCGGTGTCGCTGATCGATCAACTAGGGATCACTTACATCTTGGTGACCACACCCAAGCTGGAGTAGGAAACTTAGAAGTTGGAGCACGTGTGGAAAATGGACGCCCGGCTCACGAAGACCCTAATGAAGCTGGTCCCAAAGGTACACATTTGGCAGATTGTCAATAGAGGAGACATCAACCCGTACGGTCTCGTAGAACAAAGTCCAACTTTCCATCCTCCATACAAACCTCGGACTTATCGGCTATGGTCAGACAGTTGATGAGAGAAAATCAAGGCTTGACCAATGAAGATTGGGGGATATCCAGAGTCATACTCCATTCACAGATACTATTCTACAGGCCGAGTATTTTAGGAAGTTTAGCATGCCAACTATCTCATCATACGAAGGGAAGACTGATGCCAGACAGCATGTGATGAGGTATGAATGGATGATGAATTTAGATAGAGCAAATGACGCGACCAAGTGTAGATGCTTTCCAATAACTTTGTCCGGAATTGCGATTATGTGGTTCACCTGACTTCCTCCGCAGTCTATATCTAGCTTTGACGAATTGGCGACGAAATATGTAGAACAGTTCAGGATATATGCCACTCGTCTCAAAGACGTGATGTCCCTATCTAGTGTAATTCAGGCTCCAGGGGAGTCGCTGAAGGAGTATTTACAGAGATTTCATGTTGCGGCTACTGAAGTTAGCTACTCTAATAACCATGAAATTCTGATGGCTGTAATGCGAGGAGTGGATCCGGATCCATAATTTGGAGATTGGTTGGCAGGAAAACCTTCAACTACGCTAGAGCGTTTTTATTCAAAGGCTCATCAGTTCATACGAAGAGAGGAAGCCAGGTGGACAATGCGAGAAAAGGTAGCAGGGCCTGTTCAGGAGACTGTGAAAAGCAACATCGTTGTAAAACAATCCGGTGATAATTCAGTGAAAGTTCAGGTCAATGTCCAGAACAAGTCCGGGCAATCTAAAGGGTCCGAAGGAAGAAATTCCGGAAAGAAAAGGGAAGCGGGAAAATGGAAGTCAAGAATTCCAACCTACAACGAATACATCCCACTGAATGCATCTCTGAAAAACATTTACCTATCAACCTGCAATACTTTACAATACAGAAAGCCACGTCCAAAAGAGTCAACAGAGGAACAAAAACGGACTGTGAAGTATTGCCACTTCCATGAGACTTATGGGCACAATACAGAGGAGTGTAGACGCCTCCACGATGCCATAGAAAAGCTGATTAGACGGAAAAAATTGCATGAGTTTTTCAAGAACCCGCAGGAAGGTAGGCAAGGAACATAGGACCTCGGACGCGGGTCGGCTCCATGCCATCCAAAGGAACCTGCCCGAACTGTGGGTAGACTGGTCATAAACACTATAGCCGGTGGACCTCATCCTGCAGACAAGAACTGGCAGGAAATGGAGCTGTATGCTAACTTCTTAAGGCATACAGATTATGAGTGCCGTTCGAATGTGGAGGATAGGACCATCGCTAAACAGCAACGCATGATGGCAGACAATATAGTATTCAGGAGCCGAGATGCTGGCCAGGTGGAGCTCCTGCCGTTGACCCGATGGTCATATCCGCGACAATCGGAGCAGCATATGTGAAGAGAAATTTAATTGATTATGGAAGTTCTGTTAACATCATCTTCAAAAAGACATACGATCAAATGAAGATGGAGATAAAGGATTTGAAACCATCTAAAGCATGTATCCATAGCTTTAATGGTGCAGCAACTTATGAAGTGGGGTATGTTGAATTTCCAGTTGAACTGGGATAAGGCGAGCATAGGAGGGTGCGAATCCTACCTTTCATAGTTTTGGATGTTGATTCTTCATATAATGTGTTTCTGGATCGAACGGCCCTGACAGAGTTCAGGGCAGCTTTGGCCCATGGTGTTTGACTTTGAAATTCCCGACATACAAAGGAGTTGGTGTGGTGCATGGTGATCAGGCGATCGATCGCGCATTTTATGTGGCTGAGCTGAGAGAAGCCCAGCGAAGAGAGAAATGAAAGGTTGCTGACAGATCCGTCCGCATCTGAAATACTGACAATTGACAAGTAGTGCCCGAGCCCTGGCTCGGACAATATTCTCGGATCTATAGAGACATAGATCCGAGAGATGATGATGGAGAATCCAGAGAAGCAAAAGCAGCACCGGCTGAACTGACGATTGAGATTCCAGTCAGTCGAGAAGACCCATCGTGAGTACTAAAGATAGTGTTTGCACAAAAATGGGCAAACACCCTAAAGTCGTACGATTTAGTTGATTATATGTTGTTCTTAGCGATTTGGGTAATTTATGCAAATATGTAAAAAGCAGGGACTAAACTGTAAAAGACACACAGATTTATAGTGGTTCGGCCAGAACGTGCCTACGTCCACTTTTTATGTTATTCTCCTTTTCTCTTCAGATTACAAGTACAAAGCTTTGTATACAAGTATATGAAAGTTGTTTGAAAGTTCCTTCCGTGTTTGAGCTCTCAAACTTGTCCCCCATTGTTGTACCCCTGCCCCTCTATTTATAGAGTGAGGCTGGGGGCAGGGGTCCTGGATGTATATAGCTTCTGGTGGGCCTGGGCTAAAGCAATCTGGTCTGGCGATGTTGGTTCGGTATCCACTTGGTCCGGTAGTGGTTGGAGTGAGTTGGTTCGGCATGGCTTGGGTGGAGAGTTGGTTCGGTGGGACGTTGGTCCGGCAGTGGCTAAGTGGAGTTTGGTCCGGTGATGGAGGAGAGGGGATCTGGTTCGGTGTGGGTTGGTCCGGTGGTTGTTGAAGGTGAGGCTTGGTTCGGTAGTGGTGTGGAGATGGAGTTGGATCGGTGGTCTCCTTCCCCTGGATCGGTGGTAGGGATGGAGCTTGGTTCGGCTATGATTTGGGAATGCCGAACGAGCTCTTATATTTGGGAGTGCCGAATGTGCTCTTGTATTTGGGAGTGCCGAATGAACCAAGGCATCTTGAATGCCGAATGAGACTTCGCTTTACATTGCCGAATGAAACTTTAAACCTTTGATACCAAATAGACTTTTATACTTGAATCATGAGTGAAATCTCAGACTTAGATACGCTTGCTGACTGCTTCTTCTTGGTTCGGTTGGTGGAAATGCATGCAACATTGATATTCCAGTTTTGACCAAAAATGGGATAACACTTTGCCCCCCAAAACATGCATTGCGATAGGAAGGCGTGTTTTGTAAAGCCATGAGCTGGATGTTCATATCCTGTTGACAACTTGTAAAGAGCTTGATATTTTATATGGCCCCAAATGACGACTGTTCGGGATTGAGCTATTTGGGATGAAGCGCGGCCGTTCATGGTCAAGCACCTAACTTCAAATGACGACCGTTCGTGATCGAGTCATTTGAGATGAAGTGCGACCGTTCGCGGTCAAGCGTCTAAATCCATGCGACGATCGTTCGAGATCGAGTCATTTGCGGTGGAACGTGATCGTTCACGGTCAAGCGCTTTACTTCAAATGACGACCGTTCGGGATCGAGCCATTCGAGGTAAAGTGCGACCGAGCCCGGTCAGAGGGCGGACCTCAAGTGGCGACCGTTCGCGATCAAGCCACTTGGGGTGAAATGTGACCGTTCGCGGTCAAGCGCCTTACTTCGGATGACGATCGTTCGAGATCGAGCCATTCGTGGTAAGGTGCGACTGTTGGCGGTCAGGGGGTGGACCTTAAATGGCGACCTTTCGCGATCGAGCCATTTGTGGCGAGATGAGTTGTGCCGTTCGAGGCGAGTTTGTGACTGTTCGAAGTCGGGTGCCGTTCGAGGCGAATTGTGACCGTTCGCGATCGGGTGCCGTTCGAGGCGAATTGTGACTGTTCGAAGTCAGGTACCGTTCGAGGCGAATTGTGACCGTTCGCGATCGGGTGCCGTTCGAGGCGAATTGTGACCGTTCGAGGTCGGGTGCCGTTCGAGGCGAGTTGTGACCGTTCGCGATCGGGTGCCGTTCAAGGCGAATTAGTGTGCCCGGGGGGGACTTAATAATATCAGTGTCGGAGTTATTGTTTGGGGGAGTTTCCGAATCAAAGACTTCGGCAGTTCGCTGCCATGCAAGAGGTGCTCGTGGACCGTTCGCGATCCACGGGCATACAAGTAAATTTTTCCATTGAATTGTAAATGTTAAAGCAATAATCATATGAATCTTACAACAGAAATGTCCAAACAGAAAGAATTTAAATGTTCAAATCAAAATCAAAGCAGAAAGCAGAATGAAGATGTCAAAGCGTAAACTCTTACTATAACGCGGCTGGTAGTCATTCAGAGCATGCCTATGGATCGTGCGCGATCGCTCACATGTGTAAATGATTTAACCGTGTTATCGAGAGGTTTACAACTTGTTCATCGTTATTTTAATCAAGCAATCAATGGATAATCAAACGGTGCCCCGATCCAGGGTCACCTCTCGCCGATGTAGACGGTGGTCGCTCTGGCTCCACTGCTGGAGTTCGCCTCCTCACATACTGAAGGAGCATACCGTTCCTGATATGCCATTCCACCTCGTCCTTCAAATGCCTACAATCATTAGTGTTATGACCGTATAATTCATGGAATACACAAAACTTACTGATTTTCTTTCGTCAGAGATTGGATCCCTTCGCATTGGTCTACGATACGGAACCTTCCCCTTGGTATCCTGATAAATCCGTTCCAGACTCTCATTCAGCTCAGTATGAGTGATGAATCGCGGCTCCCTCCTTTGCCGCTTTGACCTGTCATCATTATCCTCAGCCTTTCTCTTTCCTTTGCTAGTCTCCGCACCCTTTCCAGGTGGGTTTCCGCTCTTGATTGCGTAAACGTCATCTTCTTCCTCTCTTTCTGCACTAGCATCTTCCAAACGCAGAAACTTTTCAGCCTCATGATAGAACTCTCCCAGATTCATAGGCGGGTCCTTGGTTAATGAATTCTTGAACTCTGTACTATCAGCTATTCCAGATACAGCCGCCATCATGACCATAGATGGATCTGGTCGATCCACTGATGTTGCCGCCGCATTAAATCGCGTTAGAAAGCTCCTCAAAGTCTCTCCAGTTTTCTGCTTCAAGGTTGCCAAAGTCATCACATTCTTGGGTCTCGCAATATGAACCCTGAATTGCCTCATGAATCTCTCAGTTAAATCTGCCCACGTTCCTATGGAGCCGCTCTCCAGTTGCCTAAACCATAACGCTGCAATGTCCGTCAAATACAGTGGAAAGCACCGGGCCATGATCTCCTGTGATGCCTCCAGCACTTCCATGTGCCTCATATACTTAGTAAGATGGACCGCAGGGTCTGTCCTCCCATCGTACATCTCTACTGATGGTAGCTTGAATTCTGGTGGGTTCCTAGCCATTCCAATCGCAGAAGAAAAAGGACTCTTATTTACATCTTTCAAGTCTCTGTTTACTAAACCGCCTCTCATAGCTCTTCTAACCATCTCTGCTAATCTGTCATTGTCTCCAAGCTGTAGTTCTCGTTCGCTGCCTTCGACCTACCCCCCGAGTCCGCGGGAGTTTTCATGTGTATGCCTCCCTGGCTGAACATTCGTTCCTCTATTGCTACCAGGTGGCTCGGATGCCCCCATCTCTCTTCCCGGGGTCGGATCAACATGCTCTGCGTGAGTGCCCCCTAGCTCTGGCGCTACGCCAGATGGTCCTGCTCCGTTCTTAACTCCAGTTGCTCCTTGGTTTTGTGCTCCAAGTTGCCCAATTTGCTGAAGCAAGTTCTGCATCATCTCTTCTTGTCTTCTCATCATAGCCTCCATCTCATCCCTGGTGATGAAGGCTGAAGCTTGGTTTGCTCCTGAGGAAGCCTCCTGACTCCCTTCCTGTTGACTCTGCTCTGGCCTTGGCCTTCTGCTTGATTGTCTCGCCATGACTCTTCCAATCTGAATCTCTAAACTCTCAAATTCAACTTCCAAGCGGTAGGTCCCTGAGTTCAGTTCTCAGTAAAAGCACCAAAATGTTTGCGCAAAAAATGGGCAAACACCCTAAAGTCGTACGATTTAGTTGATTATATGTTGTTCTTAGCGATTTGGGTGATTTATGCAAATATGTAAAAAGCAGGGACTAAACTGTAAAAGACACACAGATTTATAGTGGTTCGGCCAGAACGTGCCTACGTCCACTTTTTATGTTATTCTCCTTTTCTCTTCAGATTACAAGTACAAAGCTTTGTATACAAGTATATGAAAGTTGTTTGAAAGTTCCTTCCGTGCTTGAGCTCTCAAACTTGTCCCCCATTGTTGTACCCCTGCCCCTCTATTTATAGAGTGAGGCTGGGGGCAGGGGTCCTGCATGTATATAACTGCTGGTGGGCCTAGGCTGAAGCAATCGGTCTGGCGATGTTGGTTCGGTATCCACTTGGTCCGGTAGTGGTTGGAGTGAGTTGGTTCGGCATGGCTTGGGTGGAGAGTTGGTTCGGTGGGACGTTGGTCCGGCAGTGGCTAAGTGGAGTTTGGTCCGGTGATGGAGGAGAGGGGATCTGGTTCGGTGTGGGTTGGTCCGGTGGTTGTTGAAGGTGAGGCTTGGTTCGGTAGTGGTGTGGAGATGGAGTTGGACCGGTGGTCTCCTTCTCCTGGATCGGTGGTAGGGATGGAGCTTGGTTCGGCTATGATTTGGGAATGCCGAAAGAGCTCTTATATTTGGGAGTGCCGAATGTGCTCTTGTATTTGGGAGTGCCGAATGAACCAAGGCATCTTGAATGTCGAATGAGACTTCGCTTTACATTGCCGAATGAAACTTTAAACCTTTGATACCGAATGGACTTTTATACTTGAATCATGAGTGAAATCTCAGACTTATATACGCTTGCTGGCTGCTTCTTATTGGTTCGGTTGGTGGAAATGCACGCAACATTGATATTCCAGTTTTGACCAAAAATGGGATAACAGATAGGATCACAACTCGACCCCTCGATGGCCGAAGATCTTACTGATTTCCTCCGAGCGAATCTTGATGTTTTCGCTTGGAAGCATTCTGATATGTGTGGGATTTCTGCCGCTATAACGAGTCATATGTTGAACATAGACCCGAGGTACGTACCAGTAAAGTAAAAGAGGAGAAGCATGGACCCGGAGAGGTCCGCTGCTCTCAGAGAGGAGGTGGATAAACTTAAAACCAATGGGTTCGTCCGCGACGCCCTCTACCCTGAATGGGTGTCTAACACTGTGCTAGTGAGGAAAGCCAATGGGAAGTGGAGAACTTGCGTAGTTACTATGATTTGAACAAAGCGTGCCCCAATGATAGTTTTCCTTTACCCGGGATTGATAAGCTGGTTGACTCAATAGCGAGACACGAGTTACTGTCATTTATAGATGCGTACTCGGGATATAATCAAATCCCGATGCACATTCCAAGCCAAGAACACACAGTTTTGTCATATATGTCGGGTTATATTGCTATGTAGTGATACCTTTCGGATTAAAAAATGCGGAAGTGACTTATCAGCGTCTGGTGAATCGAATGTTTAAAGACCAGATTGGTAGAACAATGTAAGTCTGTGTGGATGACATGCTCATGAAGTCACGGCAGTCAAACGACCACATTCGAGACTTAGCGGAAATGTTTGATATACTTAGATATTATGGAATGAAAATTAACCCTTTGAAGTGTTTCTTTGGCATTGCATTAGGAAAGTTTTTGGGTTTCATTCTTAATGCACGAGGAATTGAAGCTAACCCGGAAAAGATTCAAGCTATTCGGGACATACAAGTGCCCAAAACAATAAAGCAAGTACAAAGACTGAACGGAAATGTAGCCGCGTAGAGTCGATTCATATCCAGGGGCACAAATAAATGTATTCCCTTCTTTTATGTCATAAATAAAGGAAAGAGAAGTTTCGAATGGACATCCGACCGTGAGGAGGCATTCCAACCTATGGTAAGGCATTTAGAAAGTCCCCAGGGGCTATCGAAACCGGTAGACCATGAAATGTTGTATGTGTACTTAGCTGTATCCCAGCATGCTATTAGTATGGCTTTGGTTCGCGAGGAGGACTGAGTTTAAAAGTCAGTATACTATGTCAGTAAACGTTTAACGGGGGTAGAAAGAAATTATTCCAAGATCGAGAAGCTAGCCTGCTTGGTGATTGCATCACGCAAGCTTCGTACGTACTTCCAGGCACACTCGATCAGTGTTTACATCGATCAACCCTTGCAGCAGGTACTCCAACGACTAGAAACCTCTGAAAGGATGTTAAAATGGAATATCGAGTTGAGTCAGTTCGATATTACTTACCTGCCACGAAGGGCCATACAAGGGCAAACGCTATCAGACTTCATCGCTAAATTCACCGTGTCGGACGAATCAAACAGTCACAATGTCATACATCCCGTTCGATGGAAGATGTACACCGATAGGGCGTCTAACGACCGTTGCTCTGGGGCTGATATAGTTCTTGTGACTCTCGAAAACCGACCGATTTGTTACGTTTTGAAGCTTGAATTCCCAGCAACAAATAACGAAGCCGAATATGAAGCATTGATTGGTGGCTTAAAGCTTATCAGGGAACTGGGGGTAAAGTCGGATGAAATCTTTTGTGACTCACAATTGGTGATATACCATGTGAGGGGGGACTATCAAGTGAAGGGACAGAGACCTGCCCCATAACTTGCACGGGTTCAAAAGATGCTAGCAAATCTAGAATATTATGATATTTCGCATGTCTCGTGTGAACAAAACAGATAAACCGATTCATTGGCAAAGTTTGCAAGTACTGGCGATGCACAGCAGATGAGATTGGTTTCCGTCGAAACCTTACCTGCTCCGAGTATAAATATGATGGAGATAGATTTCGTGTTAGAAACAAAAATCGAGAAGGAATCCTGAATGACCTCATTCAAGAAATACTTGCTATACAGGATCTTGCCCCAAAAAAAGAGCGAAAGACGACAAGTCATTCGTAAGGCTTCACGGTATATAATGCAGGACAGAATAATGTATCGAAGGGGACTCTCGGCCCCCTTGCAAAATTTGCTACTGTAAACGAAAATAATAATTTAAGTGCAATTTTGCAAAATTATACTTGCGCATGGACGAGATGAAGCCCTGGCTCAACGGTTAGGTCATCCGCATGGTGATATGTACGTCCAGATTAAGGTCCGGAAACATTAGGAAAATGCTGCGTACATTATCGACCTTTTCAGAGTCCGCTATCGTGCGGGAGCGTTGAGGTTCCACCTTTTTTTTATACTTGCCCATGGACAAACTGATAATGCACACAGCAACACCCATTTTTTAATGTGATGGTTATGTGCTGCATGTGGATGATTGGTTCATAGTGGTTCTGATATATTATTTCCATTCGGTGGGTTTTTTTCTTTTCCTTTTTTCCTTCTGTTGAATGTTTCAACCCAGCTAGGTATAACCTTTTTTTAACCTAGGTAACATCTGGTTCAGATCCATTGACAATTCGTTCAGAATTAAAAAAAGCCCTTCCAAGAGCTCCGGAAAAGCAACTGGCAAGGTTCCACCTACCATTTTACATTTTCTGTATTTTTGTAACTCATCACGCAATTACTATTGATTTAGTGCAAAATTCAGTTTGGAAGAAATATGAAATCTAAACTGTTTCTCTCACAGTACGATCCAGTATTGCTTCACACATCATTTGCAACGGTTTTGGGACAACAAAAACTCCCAGCTGAGGTGATGGCTTGCACAACCTTAATCTTATTTTATATTTTGGTAGATTTTATTTTCCTGTGAGGTCTAATGTCAGTCGGGCGCATAACTGAAATAATTTTTAGGATATGATGTTAAGAATGATCATAAACCCTCGGGTCCCTCACCAAACATGTATTAACTTCCCGTACATCTTATTACTCTTTTTCCAGCAAATGAAGACGCCCTTTGACCAAATCCAATTCTTCCATGAGCTGGTTGACCGTGTCAACAGGCAGTTGCGTGGTTTTGAGGTGAGATTTGGTTCACTACTTAATTTTAATTTAAAAAAAAGCATTAGATTTGCTGGATTGATTGCTCATAGATTCTTCTTGCAACTAATCGGGACGGAGGATCATTATGTTATTATCTTTATAAAGTCTGTACCTGATGCAATCGATTCCCAAGTCCCCATATCTTATGTGGCCCATTGGGATCAACACCGTTCATTCCATTTAATTAAACAATAATGCAATTGAATGAATGGCTGTGATCATGTAGTGACATTGGACACATGTGGTCGGGGATAGAGGAGTTGGTCTCGTATGTAATGGTAGAAAAAAAAAGTATTTAATGAAACTATACTTGCACCGTCAGATACAAGTAGTTTGATTCAAGTGATTAAAACTTGAATCAAACAAGGACCCATTACAATTTTTATATTTTGAAGATTCATGAATTAATTATTTTTGAAAAAAGTAGTGTGAAATATGTAGTTACCAAAAATATCCTTTACTTGAGGCATTTTACGTAAAACCCTGAAGCACAAATGAAAATTATTATCTTTGAAATAGTCTGTTCACGAATTATGGGATCCCAAGGGAATTTAATTCTTTTGACTGAACAGTGTTGCATAATATGTCATGTGTGATTCTGAAATGTAGTGTTTCTGTCATAAATTGATACAGGCAACTGTATCAGAAATCTGGTACGCAGAGGAATACGATGTCCTGACACTCGCACTAAATGGAAGAATGATGTCACGAAAATACAGACTCAATTGCTCAAAAAATTGAATAACAGTTTTTGTAGAGAACCTCATCAATTGGCTTGTAGCATTTGTATTTGTGTTGTATGGTGTAGATGTCCATGGACTCAATGTAGCACTGTGTTTTGTAATCTGTATTGTTCCATGTACCCATATTCCAAAAAGAAAGGTTCCCTATTTGACATTAACAATCGTAATGTTTGATTTCCCGAACTTTTGGAGTGAAATTCACTTAAATTTTCCTTAGTATTATTTTTATTTTACAATGTATATTAATCCATTGGGTAACTACTTGTTTTGTAACCCTTTAAACAAAAATTTCAATAGTAATTTGTAAGTAGTTCCAAATAACAAATAATAATGTATTACAGGGGCTCGTTCGGCATCCAATGCCTCGATCGGCATTCGGTAGATCGTAGGAAATCACTATCGAGAGGACAGAACAAGGGTTCAAAGAAAAGCACGAAGTGCTCGTAGATCAAAGCGCATTATGTTCGTCCACATGATACACTTTGGGGGGCAAGTGTTACCCGATTGTTTGACCATGTAACAAGAGGCTCGGTATAGATATCTCGGTCGGTACAGGCCTTGTTCCGCGCACCTTCTCTCGTTCGGCATGCGAATGTCGCTCGGCATAGAAGGGTCGCTCGGCACAATGCCTCGTTCGACATAGAGGGGTCGCTCGACACAATGCCTCGTTCGGCATGGAAGGGTCGATCGGCATGTAGCCTCATTCGGCATAGAAAGGTCGCTCGGCACAAGGCCTCGCTCGGCATGAAAGGGTCGATCGATATGGAGCCTCGTTCGGCATGAAGCCTCGCTCGGCATAAGGCCTCGCTTGGCAAAAATGAGTCGTTCGGCATAAGGCTTCGATCGGCATGAAGCCTCGCTTGGCATCTCCCCACGACCGGCATAAAGTCTCGTTCGGCACAAGTCTCATTCAACCTACACTCTTCACTCAGTGCAATGTCTCGTTCGGCATACAAGTGTCGTTCAACATGCCTTCCTCGCTCGGCATACGAATGCCGTTCGGCCTGGATGTGTGGTTCGGCAATTGCCGTTCAACATCTATGACTTGGTGCACAGAAGTTACTTACCACGGGCCGATGTACCTTTTTTCTAGGTCCATGAGGGAAGTCCAACTCATCTTCGTCTATAAATAGAAGGGCAGAGGCACAGTGAAATGGACATTTTTTCGAGAACACTGGGGAGACTCTGCTGCTTTCAAGACTTTTTCTTTTTAGTTAGCACTTGTACTCAAGTCATTATTGTACGGATTGCATCTGTAATCAATCACTTGTGAAAGAAATAAAGATCAAAACTCAAAGTGGACGTAGGCAGTTACGCTGAACCACTATAAATTCTATGTTCTTATTTTTGCATTTAATTTAGCATTCAGTTCTCTATTTTGACTTACTTTCTTCATTAATCTCTCCGCATGATCTTTCTCAAGGGTGTTAGTGATCAATTCTGATGCTAACAATAAGTAAGTGATTGAGAATGATGGATTGTGTCATATTGCGCCAACGTAGATCGAAGCTTGCATTTGACCAATAGAACGGTAAACACATATGAGGTGTTCAATGAAATGGACAAACAATAGAATCGATGTATTCGTGAAGTTAAACTGCATGAAATGACTTGATCTGGAATGAAAATGGAGCGGGAAAAGTAAGTGTAAAACAACATGACGAAAGATTAAGGTATTAAGCCAATAATTTATCAAGTTCAAGGTTCGGTTCATATGGATCTATACCGATCCATATAAGATCGACCAATACAATTAATACGGATCAGTACCGGTCTATATTGCCAAACCATACAATATGGACTGGTACCGACCCATACTGATATCTATTGGTGTCAATCGATCAAATATCGATCTGTACCGGTCGATTTCGTATTGTAGTTGTTGGGAGCAATCTTTAGGGCGACGTAAGTTCTTCGTTTTAAGTCGAATTTTGACGAGACTTCGATGACGAGGACTGCACTACGTAGAGTTTTGTTGATTTGAGGACTTTGATTTTTGAAGTTAATACTCGATGATAGACATGCGAAAGCAGATGTCTTAGGGCAAAAAGAAAGAGTTCAAGGTTGACATCAAAAGAGTGAGGATTCGAGTTGAGTAAAAGTTGAATGTCGAATAAGAATAGGATGAAAGGAATGGACTTGCGGATTAGTTTTAAGAACTGCATGGGCAAGTCAAATAATAGATATGAAATGATTAACGGATGATCAAAGGCTAGGGGATATGCGGATCTTATTAGGTGTCAAAGGACAGATGACGAAGGAGGACTGGCTGATCATGAGAGATGGGGTGAAAGAGTGAGGATGCTTACTCATCAAACTAAAACTGGGTTGATCGAGTACTTAACTGTACAATGATTCTCTCATTGATCTCAAGTTTGAAAATTTTGCTTGTTTATGATCATTATGGGTTTGGTACACACCAAGCGTGCATTGTGGTGAAGGACCGAGGATGTTTTGGATGTCTTGTGTGCTATGTGTTGTATTTATACCTTGGACACCCTTGATTTTGTTATTTATCATATAACGGTGTATGTTATTAGATTAGACATATGATATTCTATTGTCTATGATTGCAAGAAGGTGGCATGAACATAATGCATGAGGTTTGTCTCATGGTCACTCAAGCAGGTTAAGGTATGAGTTTTTGTATTCATTCAGTTTACATATATAGAGTTTATACATATTATTTTTGATGATATAATCATTCACTCTAGACTTTATTTGGCTCAAAATTATTTGTTTTGTTTTATCTTCACTTATAATTTTAACCCTCGGGTATTCATTATGTCTATGGTTTTAAATCTTCTATTATCACCCGAGATCTCCTCCGAGAGTTCCTTTTCACACTTAAACGAGATGAGACATCAAATCTCCTCCATATCTCTCTCGACACGCATCTCGTCCGAGGTATTCAAATCTCATCCGAAATATGGATCAAAATCTCAATCTGAGATCTCACCCGAAATTATACATTTTTCTTATTTTGCATAATATTTTTTATTTTCATATTGATTCAAAAGAAACTAATCAATCCAATTATAATTTACCAACTTCTTGAACATATTCTTTACTTTTTATCTCAATGAGTCATAGCGATTTATTATGCTCAAATAAAAGGATATTATTCAATCATTACCAAATCAATTGAGCTAATCAAGCTAGTATTGTTCTAAAAACATTCCTTTTTTCATGTAAATCAAGTGTGTTACCATTTTTATTTCTACTAAAAAAGTTATAACCGTTAAATAAATCTTTGACACATCAATTTTAGACATATAAGTATATTCGAGATATTCCTCGGATGCATTATAAGACCCGAGTCAATCTGAGATGTACACCCGATATGTACTCATCTCGTCCGAAATCTCTCTCAATACGAGGTAACTTGTGTAAAAATTTCGAGACGAAATGTGATCGATATCCGATATTTAAAATCTTGGTTATGTCTATGAGTAGTCTAAGAATCAGGTGTGATGTGATCGTGCATGACAGATGAAGACAAGCAGGAGGTTGAAGGTTCATATTACTAGAGGTTTATTATGTTTCTGTATTTACCTATGTATCAAGAGATAGAGAATAAGAGCATATATGTGCTAATGTGGTATTTGACTCTTATTACATATTCACGTATGTTCATTGTTGAGATACTCTAATGCTGATTAGGTGTAAAGCGCTTTGTTTTGATCGTACATTGTTGCGCATGTATACAAGTTTGGATAGATAATCATCTTTTTATGATCTTCAGACGCCCTTCGTTGGACTGGTGCTCGCTTAACATCGGTCCACAAGTTACTTTCGGGGTATTGGGGGCAAAGGGTTGTCTCATATTAGTTGGTTTGTATTGTATGATTGATTTTACAACTATTCTTGAATGTTATTATATGTTCTTTGCAATGTTGATGCAATGTATGCATACTTCTTGATACACACTTTTATTCTTCTAGCCATCGTATCTAATTCAATATTAATATGCAACTAGAGTGAAGTTGTACTATTTTCTCCTATACTTGAAAAGACCATTTCTGACAAATTGTACGATAAAAAGCACTTATGGATGATGTCATATGAGTGAACTTCTGTGAAAATTTCGCAGCAACAGAACTCAAGCATTCATGACAAATTGTATGATAAAAAGCGATTTGGCCTAATCGTTATGAAAGATGCCTGTTTTTGTGTTTCTTGTCTGAGTTGACAAAATTACTGGGTAATTAGTTATGATCCATTAGCCCATTTCGCGAAATATATGAATATATGACTAAAGCTAGGTTTCTAGTCGCTAGTGGTTACAATTTTCATTCGAAAGCATTTCTAAAGCTCCATTGAACCCTAGCTTCACAAAACTCTAAAAATCAAGGGATTAAGTCAAATAGATTAAGGAAGACCATTAGGCAACTAACTATAACTAATTTGGAGGCATTTTTGGATCGATTAGGCGTTGCACACATTAGATATCAGGTTTAAAGGCTTTGTATTGGCAGTTTGGTAAGTGATTTGATACCTCTATTATGTTATATTTGTTAGGTTGTTAATATATGTTGATATATAGTAATATAACGTGGTTTTAAATGAAACCCCTGTCGTTTGGATCAAATTAAGGGTTAGAAAATGATGCTTTAATGTTTAATATAACATAATGATATTAGATCGCATAGTACCTACGTATGTTGAATATAAATGTTGCCCTAAGTTTTGCTATGTTTTTATGCTTTGATTTGATGTAATATGCTTGACGGTATGCTGTCGTGTTAGATGTTTTGTTTTGGTATACAAGCGAGTGATTAAGAATGATGAATTATGTCATATTGCACAAACGTAGATCAAAGCTTTCATCTGACAAATAGAACGGTAGGCACTTATAAGGTGTTCAATGAAATGGGCAAACAATAGAATCGATGTATTTGTGGAGTTAAATTTCATGGAATGACTTGATCTGGAATGAAAATGGAGCAGGCAAAGCAACCAAAGAGTAAGGTATTTAGCCAATGATTGACTAAGTTCAAGGTTCGGTAACTTCGGTTCGTATGGATCTGTACAGATCCATATAAGATCGACCGATACGATTGATATGGATCGGTACCGGTCCATACTGCCGACCCATACAATACGGACCGGTACCGACCCATATTGGTATCTATCGGTGCCGATTAATCAAATATCGATCACTACCGATTGATATCACACTGTAGTTGTTGGGAGCAATCTTCAGGGCAACGTAACTTCTTTGTTTTAAGTTGAATTTTGACGGGAATTCAGTGACGAGGACTGCACTATGTAGTGTTTTGTCGATGATTTGAGTACTTTGATTTTTGGAGTTATTAAAGACTCCGCGATAAACATGCGAAAGCAGATACTTTTTTGGCAAAAAAGAGACTTCAAGGTTGACATCAGAAAAGCGAGGAATCAAGTAAAGTAAGAGCTGAATGTCGAATAAGAATAGGATGAAAGGAAAGGACTTGCGGATCAGTTTTAAGAACTGCGTGGGCAAGTCAAATAATAGATATGAAATGATTAACAAATGACCAAAGGCTAGGGGATATGCGAGGCTTATAAGATGTCAAAGGACAGACGATGGCGGAGGACTGGCTGATCATGAGAAATGGGGTGATAGAGTGGGCATGCTTACTCATCAAAAGCAAACTGGGTTGATCGAGTACTTGACTGTACAAAGATTCTCTCATTGATCTCAAGTTCGAAAGAGTTGCTTGTTTATGATCATTATGAGTTTGGGTACACACCAAGCGCGCGTTGTGGCGAAGGACCGAGGATGTTTTGGATGTCTTGTGTGCTATGTGTTGTATTTATACCTTGGACACCTTTGATTTTGCTATTTATTATATAACATTGTATGTTGTTAGATTAGACATATAATATTCTATTGTCTCTGATTGCAAGAAGGTGACACGAACATAATGTAGTAGGTTTGTCTCATGGTCACTCAAGCGGGTTCAGGTATGAGTTTTATACTCATTCAGTTTACATATATAGAGTTTATACATATTATTTTTGATAATATAATCATTCACTCTAGACTTTATTTGTCCCATAATTATTTGTTTTGTCTTATTTTCACTTATAACTCTCGGGTATTCGTTATGTTTATGAGTTGCCTGAGAGTCAGGTGTGGTGTGATCGTGCATGGCAGATGTTCACGGAGACGAGCAGGGGTTTGACATTTCATATTACTTGAGGTTTATTATGTTTCTGTATTTACCTATGTATCGAGAGGGTTAGAATAAAATCATATATGTACTAGTGTGTATTTGACTCTTATTACTTATCCACATATGTTCACTGTTGAGATACTCTAATGCTAATTAGGTGTACGACACTTTGTTTTGATCGTACATTGTCTCGCATGTATACAAGTTTGGATAGATGATCATCTTTTTATGATCCTCAGACGCCCTTCGTTGGATTGGTGCTCCCTTAACATCAGACCATAAGATACTTTCAGGGTATTGGGGGTAAAGGGTTTTCACGTTAATTAGTTTGTGTTGTTTGATTGATTTTACAACTATTTTTGAATGTTATTGTATGTTCTTTGTAATGTTGCTGCAATGTATGCATTCTTCTTGATACACACGTAGTCTTATAGCCATCGTATCCAACTCAATATTAATATGTAACTACAGTGAAGTAGTACTATTTTTCCCCATGCATGCAAGACTATTTCTGACAAATTGTATGATAAAAGGCACTTATGAATGATGTCGTATCGGTGAAAATTTCACAGCAGCAACGAAACTCAAGCATTCATGACTGGTTGTTAATGGAAATGTAGTTCAGTCTCTTTCAAGCCATCAAATATGGTTCAAATACCAAGGAATCTTTCGATATGTATAACTTTTTTGCGTTAAGTAACCGTGTACATTTATATGTGAATCCCATGATTCCTAGTAGGGCTAGAATTTGGAACCGTCAGAAATATACTATATCGGATCGAAATGAACCAAACTTGGTCCTAACTTCATGATCGTGGATTGGATGTGAATAACAAATATGCCATTAAGGTCTAGCCAAACAGAAAGAACTGACGAACCTGATGGGTTCGGAAATATTCACAAAACGCAACTCGATTAGGTTTTGAAATGCATAATTTGGACCCAACAAAAGAAAATATGTCTCGACCATGGTTTGAGATTCCGACCGGCACGCCAGAATCTCGACCATTTTGGTCTGGTTTCGATGTTGACCGGACCGGAATTCACCATTAAACCCGTTTCCGAGCACAAAAGCAAAAAAAAAAATCAATCTAAAATTACCTATGAACCATAGTAGTATCGGTATCCAGGTAATGGAAAGTAAGGGATCAAATATTGATCGAGATGAGAAAGACAGAAAAATCGTTCTAAAATAATTCAATGTGATTTTATTGAGCTTAGACGGGAGAGAACAAATTATGGCTTTTAGGAGCAGTCGTTCTTTTTTCAAGCTTGGAGACGGTTGGAGAGGAATGCAAATACGGCTGTTTTTAATTGGACCAATTGGGCTTTCGAAAAATATTAGTAGAATTTGAAAAATATGAGCAAGGCTTAGGTTTCTCAATGACGTAATTGTTAATTTACAAATACAGTCAGATGCTGACTCAATTTCAATTATAAATGTACTTAAAATATACAAATTTTGTAGTATTTAAGTATGTATTTCTACTAGTTTGTCCAACTAAGAGCAACAAAATACGGAAATGAAATAGAATGAAATCTTCGAAAATTTCGAAATGGAACCGATATTTTTAGAATTTGGTATTAACGGAACGGAATCAAAAACCAGAATTTCAAACCTTGGTCTCGACTAGGCTCAATACCCATCAGGTCTTGTCCAGATCAATCAGCTCTTGCAACCCTAGATCCCGTTTATGTTCCACGTGTGATTATTGCAATATGGAACCAAGAGCTCGATTTTTTGTCCTTAATTATTTGGTTAATTGTTTGTGAAAGTGTACGTGCAGTACTAGGGATCGTGTAATATAATATATAAATGCGGAAACTGATAATAGCAGTAAAATAAGAATTAAAGTAAGCACACCAGGAATTTTTATACTGGTTCGAACTTTCCGTTCTACGTCCAGTCCTAGAATATCCTCTGGACTTAGACTAAACCCCTCACTTAACCCGAAGGAATAGGTATACCACATCTGAGCAGCCGAACAGGAATTTTTCCGCCTCAACAGCCGAAGATGACTTCAACTTAATACAAATAATTTGTTGACGAGTGTGTTCTGAATAACACGGATTGTCATTTGATAGTACAATTTTCCTATAATCAAATCCTCAAGAATATGTAGTTTGTGTGAAGATTTAGAAGAAGGATAATCTCGTAGAATCGAAATATATAAATTAATTCAGAGATTCTAGCGATATTGAATGAGAATGAATGCTTTTATTTGTAGAAATAAATAGAGAATAGATTTCAGAATTATAAACAAGAATTGGTAATTGTAGGAATGAATTAAACATGTTTATATAGTTGTAGAATAGTTACAATCTTTCATGAAGAGTTTCAATCAAAGGTTGTGACCATATCTTTTGGATTGAAGGTGATTCCTCTTCACGAACGATCGCAACTCTTCAGAAAAATAGCCGTTATTTCCAGGTCGGTTGACTGAAAATTCTGGCCGGTCAGCTGAGTTTAAAATCATGCACAAAAAAGAGCATATCCGTGCACTAATAACAGGTTCGGTCAGCCGAGTTAACTGGTCGGTCGACCGTCCTGATGTTATGTGCACATATCATATTTTTTCAAGTATAAAACAATATACAACTATTTGTATGTGTGTGTGTGACTACTTGAGGAATGATTTTAATAATATTCTAAGACTCAATATAATAAAATATTAATACTAATCTCTGTATTGTAGTCTTGTCTCCTTTGTAGTGCACAATATACTTTTATTCTCTTTTTGTCGCCTTTGTGTAGTATTCTCTTTGTAGTTCGTCTCATGATCTCTGAAGCTTGTGTCATGAATCAAAACCTATGAATCAACATTCTCTTCCTTTTTGATCGATGACAATACTTATGTGACGAAGTAGTATATATTGTAATTCTCCCCCTGTATCTATGCTATATATTCCCATTTAATCTTTTTTCCCCCTTAATCTGTGCTTGCGTGGTTTATTCCTGCAAATAATGTTAGAGAGCAATATCTTTCTCCCCCTTTGTCATCGACAAAAAGGAGAGTTTATATGATGATATAAAATATATTTTACATAAGTCTTAATATAGAGCAATATAAAACAAAATAACTACTACTTATAATGTAAGGTATCATAAAAAAATTAACATTTAAAGCATACGATACCCAAGGTTCATATAATTTCCTAATTTTTAGGAAACCATACCCATTTGGGTGTGGTTGAACCTTTATAAATATAATTTTCATTATTAACTACCATATCAAAATAATCATCAATGTATTTTTCTCTATTTTTTCAATTAACAGGAACCCATATACTTAGATAATTTTTATTCATATTTCCTGTTAATGATTTTGTACTTCTAAAGAAATTATCAACATTATAGGTCATAGTAGTATTTGAATTTCTATAAAAATTGGATTTAGGCTTTACTCGAAATTTATTACTAGCACTATCATTTTTACTATACATGAAAGCATATCTAGTGCTATTTCTACGATCAGTTTTATTATATCCTAAACCACTTTTATCATTGTGAGCTTTTGAATTCTTAACATAACCTAATCCCTTCTTATTTGAAGCAGGTTGAGAATTTTCAATAATCCTGGATAAATTTTCTCTCCCTTTATTAAAATTGAAAATATTTTTAGTAATGTCATCAAGCTTAGTTTTGAGACTAGTGTTATCTAAGTCAACAATTTTAATTTTTGTTTTTAACTCATGATTCTCAGAAGCTAGAGCATTATTCTTTTCTTTTTGAGCTTCTATTTTTTGACTTAATAGAGCGAGTTGAGAATTATCAAAGAGTGAATCTTGAATTTTCTCAGGTTCTTCTTCTAATATTTTCTTTTCGTTTTTAAGCATATCTCTTTCGAATTCTGCTTTCTTCTGATTTTCTAGAGCTTTCTTATATTTTCTTTTGAGACTTCTTAAAGTGTCTAGAAGTTCTGAATTTATTTCTATCATATCGTCAAAAGTTAGATCACTAACCTCATTATCTTTTTCCATGAAGCATTTGTTTGTTTGCTCATTTGATTTTTCTTTATTGCTCTTCCTCTTCTTATTGCCTTGACTAGATCTCTTTGTAGCCATTTATTCTAGGTGTTGTTACGATCTCTAGAATACCAGGCTCTGATACCAAATGAAAGTGTACGTTCAGTACTAGGGATCGTGTAATATAATATATAAATGCGGAAACTGATAATAGCAGTAAAATAAGAATTAAAGTAAGCACATCAGGAATTTTTATACTGGTTCGAACTTCCCGTTCTACGTCCAGTCCCAGAATATCCTCTGCATTTAGACTAAACCCCTCACTTAACCCGAAGGAATATGTATACCACACCTGAGCAGCCGAACAGGAATTTTTCCGCCTCAACAGCCGAAGAGGACTTCAACTTAATACAAGTAATTTGTTGACAAGTGTGTTCTGAATAAAACAGATTGTCATTTGATAGTACAATTTTCCTATAATCAAATCCTCAAGAATATGTAGTGTGTGTGAAGATTTAGAAGGAGGATAATCTCGTAGAATCGAAATATATAAATTAATTCAGAGATTCTAGCGATATTGAATGAGAATGAATGCTTTTATTTTTAGAAATAAATAGAGAATAGATTTCAGAATTATAAACAAGAATTGGTAATTGTAGGAATGAATTAAACATGTTTATATAGTTGTAAAATAGTTACAATCTTTCATGAAGAGTTTCAATCAAAGGTTGTGACCATATCTCTTGGATTGAAGGTGATTCCTCTTCACGAACGATCGCAACTCTTCAGAAAAATAGCCGTTATTTCCAGGTAGGTTGACTGAAAATTCTGGCCCGTCAGCTGAGTTTAAAATCGTGCACAGAACAGAGCATATCCGTGCACTAATAACAAGTTCGGTCAGCCGAGTTAACTGGTCGGTCGACCATCCTGATGTTATGTGCACAGATCATATTTTTTCAAGTATAAAACAATATACAACTATTTGTATGTGTGTGTGACTACTTGAGGAATGATTTTAACAATATTCTAAGACTCGATATAATAAAATATTAATACTAATCTCTGGATTGTAGTCTTGTCTCCTTTGTAGTGCACAATATACTTTTATTCTTTTTTTGTCGCCTTTGTATTCTCTTTGTAGTTCGTCTCATGATCTCTGAAGCTTGTGTCATGAATCAAAACCTATGAATCAACAGTTTGCTTTTACTCGATACTTGGACTTCAAGATTAATAAAAACAAGGTTATGTGGAATTTTCATATTTCTATTTATCATTATTATACATTGACACATATAATGCAGATGTATATAGAACGCATGAATGCTGTAGTATAATCGTACAGCTTTAAACAGAAATAAGTGACGCAGCGTAGGCAGCGAATTCGACGATGTAAATCGAATCCGTCCAGGATCTCACACGATTAGCGGAAATAATCGGTGAATCGATGATAAATCGATGAATGTAAGAATACCGAAAGGCCCAAATCCCGTGATCACGAAGATACCGGACTTTAGCAATCTTCGACACGTTGATCGCGCACGATACCGTGAGAGAAGATCTTCAATACTTCGAACATTGATCAAGCGCACTTGATTCCGTGAATTGGCTTCAACAATCGTTGATTCGAGCGCACTCGAATGCCGAAAGTGGAGAAATGAGATAACATTCAACTTCCAATTTGAATGGAGGCACAAAGCACAAATCAAATTTTATTCAAAATTCAACAACCTTACAAAATGACACAACTCCCGTATTTATAGGCAATTTACAACACCTACACGACCTACACGACCTACGACCTTACATAGGTCGTTAACGACCTATCAGTACGCGACACAATACAACTTCAACGAACAATTCTACGACCTACGAAGAACACGGGTTTCAGGATGGCGTTCGCGACTTAGGTTGGAAACTGGAAGCGACTTAGCTTCACGAGATATCATTCGGTGATGGGGTTAGGTCGCGGATGGAGGTTAGGCCGCGGATGGGGATTAGGTCGCGGATCGTGGATGGGGTTAGGTCGCAGATGGGGTTAGGTCGCGGATATGGCGAAGGTCGTGGATGGAGTTTAGGTCGCGGGTCGTGGATGAGATTTAGGTCGCGGATGGGGGTGGCGCGATTCGAGGTACGCGCTTTATCATCCTCCCCTTGTTGGAAGAAATTCGTCATCGAATTCACACTCTCGTCATCTTCGACAAGTTCCTCCCTATAATACGGAATTAAGTGTTTGACATTGAAAACATCAGAAGTATGAACCTCTTCCGGCAACCTTAACCGATACGCATTATCATTGATCTTTTTCAAGATTTCTACTGGACCAATCTTTCGTGTTTTCAACTTGTTGTAAGTTCCAACTGGAAAACGATCTTTCGTCAATACTGCGTAAACAAAATCGCCGCTTTGAAGTCTACACTCCTTCGTTTCTTATCTGCCAATTGCTTATACTTCTCATTTGACTTAAGCAATCTTTCCTGCACGACCTTGTGACATTCTCGCAATTCATTCATCAAATCACTGGCTCGTTTGATCACTCCTTTCTGTTGTGGAACTATAGATAAATCCAATGGTCCTTTAGGAATTGTTGAGTACACAACCTGAAATGGACTGAACCCAGTACTTCGATTAACAGCGTGGTTATGAGCAAATTCCGCTTGACATAACTTCATATCCCAGCTCTTCAAATTATCTTTCACAAGACATCTCAACAAGTTTTCCAATGATCTATTCACCACTTCCGTTTACCCATCTGTTTGCGGATGATAGGCGCAACTAAAATTCAGCTTCGTTCCAACCATCTTCCACAAACTCAACCAAAAATGACTTAGAAATCTAGTATCCCGATCAGAAACAATAGATTCAGGTAGCCCATGTAATCGATACACTTCTTTAAAGAATAATTGAGCAACTCGGACGGCATCAGCTATCTTCTTACAAGCTATGAAATGTGCCATTTTTGAAAATCTATCCACCACAACAAATATAGAATCATTCCCCCTTTGAGTTCTAGGCAAACCCAAAACAAAATCCATGCTTATATCAACCCACGGTCTAGTAGGCACAGGTAATGACATATATAATCCCGCATTCGTAGCTGTTCCCTTTGAGACTTGACAGATATGACATCTCTCCACAAATCTCTCAACTTTTCTTCTCATTGACGGCCAAAAGTAAGATTTTGCAATCAACTGCATAGTACGATCACGGCCCACATGTCCTTCCTCATGCAACTCTTTGATAATCTTCATTTGCAAACTACCTTCTGGTATGCACAATCGATTCCCCTTGAATAGAAACCCGTCAATCATCACATATTCATTCGTCATCCTCTCCTTGACTTCATCTACAAACTTCGCAAAGTAAGAATCCTCCTCAAACAACTCTGACAATAGTTCAAATCCTGTCACTTCAACCTTCATTGTCTTCAACAAATGATTCCTCCTGCTCAAAGCATCTGCTACACGATTCATCACCCCTGATTTGTGCTTTACAACTAAAGTAAACTGCTGTAGATACGCGACCCATGAAGCGTGTCGAGCTGAAATTTTGTCCTGCCCTTGCAAATGTTTCAAAGCTTCATGATCCGTATAAAGAACAAATTCATTCTGAAACAGATAATGTCTCCAGTGTTTCACAGCGTGAACAATCGCGTAAAACTCCACATCATAAGTGCTATACTTCAACTTGGCTCCAGACAACTTGTCACTGAAATAAGCAACTGGTCTTCCACTTTGACTCAATACTCTACCAATCCCAACCTTCGACGCATCAGTATGTAATTCAAACAACAACTGAAAATCCGGCAAAACTAGAATTGGTGTTGACGTCAAAAGTGTCTTAACCTTCTCAAAAGCTAACTCTGCTTCTTCTGTCCACACGAACTTCTTTTCCTTCATGCAATCGGTTACAGGTGCCATCACACTGCTAAAATGTGGAATGAATCTTCGATAAAAAGATACCAACCCATGAAAGCTCTTTAATTCAGTAATTGTCTTGGGTTGTGGCCAACTCCTGACAGCTTCCACTTTGCTTTCATCCACTTGAATACATTCTTTCGACAGAACATATCCCAAAAACAAAACACTGTACGTCATGAACACGCACTTCTTCGTTGCTGCATAAAATTGCTCCTGTCGTAGAATTAACAATACTTATCGTAAATGCTGGATATGCTCTTCCATATTTCCACTATAGATCAAAATATCGTCAAAGTAAACTACTAAAAACTTCCCAATGAATGGTCTGAAAATCTGGTTCATCACTCTCATAAAAGTACTAGGAGCATTTGACAAGCCAAACGACATAACAAGCCATTCGTATAGACCCTTCCTAGTTTTAAAAGCAGTCTTCCACTCATCACCCGGTCTAATACGAATCTGATGGTATTCACTCTTCAAGTCGATCTTTGAGAACACAACAGCTCCACTCAACTGATCAATCAAATCGTCGAACCTCGGCATAGGAAAACTGTATCTCACAGTGATCTTGTTCAGAGCCCGACTGTCCGTACACATTCGCCAAGTCCCATCCTTCTTTGGTACCAATAAGGCCGGCACTGCACAAGGACTCAAGCTCTTCTGAACACGCCCATGTTCTAACAACTCCTCCACCTGCCTTCTTAGTTCCTCATGCTCCTTAGAACTCATCCAGTAATGTGGTCTGTGAGGTAATACTGCTTCTGGCACAAGATCAATCTGATGCTGTATATCCCTCAACGGTGGTAATTCTTTGGGTAGCTCTTCAGGAAACACATCCTCGAATTCTTCTAACACTGGTTTGACTTCCTCTGGAACTACAATTGATTCAGTAGCTTCACGTCCAATCAACAAAAACACCTCTGGACTCTCCTCTACTTCTCCAACAAACTCTTTCAAAGTCAACAAAGTCTTCAACTCCTCAATCTCTTCTGACTTGCTCTCTCCTTGCTGTCTCTTCTTCGAAACTAAAATGATCTTAATACCTTCAAACATAAACCTGTAGCTGTTGGTTCGACCATCATGTTGCACTGCTTGGTCATACTGCCATGATCTTCCCAAAAGCAAGTGACAAACATCCATCTCCACCACATCACACCTGATCTCGTTTTTATACTTCTTCCCAATAGAAAATGGAACATGAACTCGCCTATCCACCTTCACATCTCCTCCTTTCCTTAACCAAGATAATTTGTAAGGATTTGGATGCTTCTCCGTCTTCAACTTCAACTTTCTCACAGCTTCGGTAGAAATGATATTGTCACAACTTCCCGCGTCAATCACAAATTTACACACCTTTCCTAGTATAGTGCATGTCGATTGAAAGATATTACTCCTCAACCAACTAGCCTCTTCTTCCTGTTTCAGTGTCAAACATGATCTCCTCAACATTAGATTACATCCTTCATCTCCCGACGCGATATCTTGTTCATCCTCTTTAACTGGACTAGAATGACCTTCATCAATATGCTCATCTTCAATCTCAGCAATCATTGCCCGCTTCTTCGGCTTTAGACATTCATTGCTCTTGTGGCCAAACTCTTGACAATTAAAGCACTTGATACTATTGTTGATCTTGGTCTTTGCTACCTCATTGACAACCGGTTTAGTATCAGCCTTTGAAACAGTAGTATTGCTACTAGCTCCCTTCACTTGATTGTTGGAATTTGTAAACACACAACCTCCTCGTCTTCCCTGCTTCTCCCAAGCCAACGCTTTCTGGTGCGCTTCAGCCACAGATCTAGAGTCAAACATATTTACCATGTCCTGGATCTGGATCCTCAACCCTTCAACAAATCTAGCGGTCAACTGTTCTTCCGTCTCCATGATATCATTCCTAGCAATGAGTTGGTAAAATTCATCCGCATAATCATTAACTGACTTTGTCCCCTGCCTTAGATTTTGTAAGCGTTGATACATAAGAGATTGATAATTGTAAAGTAAGAAAGTAGCTTTCATTAACTTCTTCATCTTCTCCCATGAAACAATCTTTGACTTCCCTATTCTCTCTCGTGTAAGTTTAGTCTGCTTCCACCATGCCATAGCTCTCCCTCTCAATCTCGTAGCAACCAACTTAACTCTGCGATTCTCGGGAACTTCTTTGAAGTCAAAAATTTCCTCAACATTTGAAACCCAATCCAAAAATTTTTCCGCAACCATACCACCCTTGAATTTCGGAATTTCCATTTTCATTCCTGATTCCCATCTACGGTCATCTTCATATTCTCTAGCTCGACTCCACACTTGACCTCGATCTCGATAATGAACACTTCCTCTATCACTATCAAACTCCTTATCAAAATCTGACGCATATCGTTGTCGATCATGACCACCAACATCTCTACCACCACCATTTTTTCGATCTACATTCTTCTAATCACGATAATCCACATCTCTTCGATTTCGTTCATCAACATTCCTATCACGATCGTCCACATTCCTACGATCATGATCTTCTCTTCTCTCCCGATCTGACTGTGGTGAAACTCTGTTTCCCCCATGACTCGATTCAGGTGAAACCCTTCTTCTACTTTGATTCATTTCACGCATCATTCTCTCTAATCGACCAATCCCTTCATTCAACTTCTCAGTGAAACTCTCGTTGATTCGTTGCTCCATTTCATCGGCCTCTTCTCTTCCATACAAAACATTAATGTTGCGATGACGTTGAGCTCGTCTCGGTGGCATGATTGAACTTCAACAAATTCAAAAAAATTCAAACACTTTCCGATCTTTGATCCAAATGATATGGATCGAAACTCCCAACTTGTTGCAACTTCACGATGAACACGATGAATACCAAACTTCTCAACAATTGCAAATCTGATCTTTAAACTACAAATTCTCGAAACCCAATTCTGCAAAGGATGCAAACTTCTTGGGATTAAGCTCTGATACCAAACTGACGCAGCGTAGGAAGCGAATTCGACGATGTAAATCGAATCCGTTCAGGATCTCACACGATTAGCGGAAATAATCGGTGAATCGATGATAAATCGATGAATTTAAGAATACCGAAAGACCCAAATCCGTTGATCACGAAGATACCGGACTTTAGCAATCTTCGACACGTTGATCGCGCACGATACCGTGAGAGAAGATCTTCAATACTTCGAACGTTGATCAAGCGCACTTGATTCCGTGAATTGGCTTCAACAATCGTTGATTTGAGTGCACTCGAATGCTGAAAGTGGAGAAAGGAGATAACACTCAACTTCCAATTTGAATGGAGGCACAAAGCACAAACCAAATTTTATTCAAAATTCAACAACCTTACAAAATGACACAACTCCCGTATTTATAGGCAATTTACAACACCTACACGACCTACGACCTTACATAGGTCGTTAACGACCTATCAGTACGCGACACAATACAACTTCAACGAACAATTCTACGACCTACGAAGAACACGGGTTTCAGGATGGCATTCGCGACTTAGGTTGGAAACTGGAAGCGACTTAGGGCTTCACGAGATAGCATTCAGTGATGGGGTTAGGTCGCGGATGGGGATTAGGTCGCGGATCGTGGATGGGGTTAGGTCGCAGATGGGGTTAGGTCGCGGATATGGCGAAGGTCGTGGATGGGGTTTAGGTCGCGGATCGTGGATGAGATTTTGGTCGCGGATGGGGGTGATGCGATTCGAGGTACGCGCTTCATCAATAAGCCATTTACTTTTTTCATAGTTTAAAATTTCAGCGGCATTCAAATTATATTGATAATTTCTTTAGATTTAGGTCATAACCAAGTCAGAATCCGATCAGAATTTTGATGTCGATCATACTTTCCGACTAGCTCTTCTAATGTTGAAAAATTGCCAAAAAAGCAGTAGAAAATATAAAAATGCGATAAACATGTAAAAGAATTAAAAAGACAACAAACCAAATAAAATACCAAAAAAATTGGACAAATATCAAATAATATCATAGAATACTCGTGATACTTCTGTAAATTTTGATCAAATACAATAGAAGTAACGTGGAAATTTTTTTTAGTAAAAATCGATAATTAAGTCGTTTTTTATGTATTATACATATGCTATTTCCATAAATACAAATATGTACTATTTATTAAATACTTCTATAGCAAAAAAAAAAAAAAAAAAAAAAAAACGGAAAAATCGAAATTCTGAATTTTAGAAAATTGACTGAAATTTCGAAAATCTTAATGAACAAATCAAAAAGGGAAAGTGGAATCTCGAACCTTATATGTATATAATGTATCAAAACCTTTACGAATGCTTCTAATGTTTTCTTTAAATTAAATTTTATATCAATTTTTACCTTATCTCTCAATTTCTTAAAAATTTAGAACGATAATTTTACAATTATTTAATTAGTTTGATATTTAGACTATGCGCTATAACATTTGAAATGAACTCATTATATATCGGGAATGATCTATATCCTATCTTGTTCATCCCTTGGAAGCTCCCGTTGTCTTTTTGTGCAAAATTTAAAACATGGAACAAAATTTTATGGACACAATTAATTTGCTATTTCATCTCCACAAAAAATGAAACATTTCCAAACTTTGAAGTACTTCAAAACTACATTTTAAATGGACAATCAAAATAAAAATATTCAATGTCTCACAATGATATATGATTTTATTATATGAATTATAAATTTTGAAATGATACCAAAACTTACTTACGAGGATGATCTTAATTATGATAAAAATCATATCTATAAAAGTTGGACGATTTTGAAAAAATGAAAGAATAACTCGTATTTAAGGAGATTCGATGTTTTGGGGTGTTCATACTTTCTCATAGAGGGGAAGAATCCACATCTTTAGATTCCCTCCTTCATCGTTTTGTATTCAAAAATTTTGAAATAAAATAGAATTTCGTAGATACAATATTTTTGCTATTTATGTCTAACTTCACAAAAAATTGAAACATTTAACTTTAATTACTTCAAACTGTATTTCCAATTGATGATCTAAAAAAATAAAAAATTCAACGATCCACATTGATTTAAAATTCTGACGAATTAGAAGTTTCAAAATAATAAAAAAAATTGTAAGGACAATGTTGATTATAACAAGATAATTATATCCACAAAAGATTGACTGATTTCTTAAAAAAAATGAAAGGAAAACTAATGTTGATAATTTTAGGGAATTCAAAGTTTCAGGTGTGAAAATTCCTCTTATAGGAAAATGATCCACACCCCTTTTATTCTTTTGTGCTCAAAATACCCAAAATGAAATTAAATTTTGTACATACAATCTATTTTGCTCAATATTTGAGTTCTTATACATTGGCCATAATATCGTTAATATTAATATATTAATTTCTGGACTTGTATTGTAGAAACGAAACAAAATTTATTTGAACTACAAAAATACTTATGAGTTGTGATATACGTCCATTATAACAATTTAAATCCAAATTCTAGGGGATAGGTGCTTCTACTTAGGTTTGGGAGGTCAGTGTGCCAGTTGTGTCCAAAATGGCATTGATAGAAATTGCAGGACATTTCTAGATATATTATTCAAAAGAATCGGCACAATACACCCAATCGATTTGATGTGAGAAAGTCTTGTCATTATCGTCGCAAATATATGATTCATGGGGAAACAAAGAAATAGATTGAATGAAACATATGTTGTATTATTGTTCAAAGGAAGAGGAAAAAAAATCTACATTATTTCCAGCTTGAATTAAAAAGAATTTGTCTGTATGACTAAATTGTTGCGAACTCACAAGTCCCCTAGGTTACTATTTGGCCGTGAAATTTGAAATTATAATATACGTAATATAAATAAACTTTAAAATCTTTTATTTTAATGAAAAAACATCATTAAGTGTTTATAGTAAATATTTACAATTAGCTTGGATTAGCTGTAATCCATGGCTCGGCCCTTGTTCATATCATTAATTATTAAGATACATCGTTGATTCATTTTGTCAAATACTATATTTTATCTGAGCACTAAAGTGTTACATTGTAAACTAACCAACCTGTCAAATATACTAATTCACACAAAAAAAGAAAATTTCAAACCTGAACACAAAAATCAAAGCAAGACAACAATCAGACCGACAACTAAATCATGCTGAATTTACAACAAAGACCGAAACATCATAGACGCAGATCCAAACTAACCATTTCCTTTGGTTCGCAAACGAACCTTTTTGTAAAAGTAGAATCAGAGTAAGGCGATAATGAAGTTGAACCATAAGGCCTCAACACATTACTATCATCTCTCACAAGCTTAGGCTGCAAGTCACCCGGTATTCTCACACCTATATCATCCCTATGAATGTTAAACTGTTGTGGTGCCCTCCATACTGTAGATACAGGGATTCCCTTAATAGGGTACTGGTAGTGGTGGTGAGAAGACATCACAGAGTGAAGATGGACCCTCCTTGCATGTTGTCTTTCTCTTTTATGTGCGTTTTGGTGGCCTCCTAGAGCTTGAGATGTAGGAAAAGTGCGACAGCAATAGTGGCATTCGAATTTCCTAACAGATTCTATGGTAGTAGCATCTTTAACATTAGATATAATGTTAGAGCTAAGGTTATGGTTAGAGCTTTCTTTTGGAACGTCTATACCAAAAAGGCGTATGGCTTGAGGTGGCGCTCGATTGAATGGTAGTTGAGAAAAGGACTTGATGGCCATGAAATCTTGAGTGGTTTCATGTTTACTCATCGAGCGATGATGATAAAAGAAACAAATATATTATGATGAGTGTTGTTACAATTTTCTTGATATAAGGAAAGGAGAGGGCTAGCCAGTGGTTTTGATGGTGATGGTGATGGAGTGTGAGTTCATTTTTTTCCTGTATTGGTTATTGTTTGAAGAATTTGTCGGTTGAATGTTAAAATTAGTTGGGCTCATAGATATTTGAGAAGTTCGGAGTAAAAGTTGAAAAAATTATGTGCTTTTAAAATGCTGGTTGAAAGTAGGTAGTAATGTGAATCTTTTGCACTAACATATCATGAATAAAGAGTGATAATTTCTTACCCTCCTCTTTTTTCTATATGTGGGGTACTGTGTGCTGCATGTTAATGTTAGATTCAAAGAAAATGGTAAAATATTATCACAGTTCATTCATGCTAATCATGATTTTTGTATATGGTTCACAAGTGAAGTTGCTATACACCCTGTTCTCTTTGCGTGAATATTTTACTGCAAAGATTGCTAATAGCTTGCAAGTAGAAAATACATACTGAAGTTTTACAAAATCTCAAGAAGTAATTCTTGAGGTTATTGGATATGGTGGGGATAAAGTAAGTTCAAAGTTGAAAGATTGGTTTGTTGCTATTGATTATATAAGTGGTATGTGAAAATGACATGAGTCGTGAATGGGGAATATCCTATGCAAGAAAAAGAAGGAAAAGGTTTTTGTTGATTTGGTCAAGAAGTTGTAGCTATACTCTTGGTTTTTATTCATATTAGCTTTTAATTTTTCTTATGTTTTCTACTACAATTTTGCTACAAATTAGACACGTATTTATTCTTTTATATGCCTAAAATTAAAAATTATCATTATTTCATTTATCTTAGTATATTGCATTTTTTGCTAATTCATCAAGCATTTATGCATGGGTAACCGGTACAGTATCAGTTCTTTTGTGTCCCTAAGCATTATTAACATGTCTTTAACTTTATATATATGAACTGTTTATAGATGTAGAGGAGCCACTGTATATGCTGTTCTGTTCAGTGGTCCTGAAATGAGAGTTAAATGATGCACCTAGGGACATCACACTTAATGGCATGTTGCTCACATCCATGATCCATCATTATTTGTTTACCACAAACATATTTTAATATCTGATGATAGAAATACGCTTATTTGCGTCTTTTTAGGATGTTATTCATGCACCAATTATTTAATTAAACTGTTCATCGCAGCAACAGATTGCCTGGTTACATTGGCAGAGTTTGTAGAAGGGAGGAAAAAAAAAAGAAAGAGTAAAAATCAGAGATGGCACATAGCGGACATATGTATGAGATCCATCCCGCCTTTTCCCGAGATGCGTCCGGATATTTGGCAAAAAGAAAAGACACACACATATGCATGTTACATATCAATGTCACTATCATTTAATGTGTTTCACATGTTGACATTTTTAACATTTAACAGTAACTTTGTATACATTGATCCAGGTCTTTTTCTCCATGAGTTGGATGTCAGTGTCAAGCTATATTCATGTGTCCTACAACGTGGATTTTCAAGTACGAACAAGGATTACGATTCATACAATTGGCTGACGATCATTAGTCAATCAAACTCAACAGTAGTGGTCAGATTTAATTCGCTTTCATCTATCTGTTATATGTGGTTTTGCCTATCTACTGAAACTGCATGGCTTGATACTTAATGTACAAACTCCTATAATGTCATTTTCACGAAATATAATTGCTTCATTTTGCACTTATCTTAGTCAATCATTTATTAAGCAATGATTTTTATCTATGTACATGATTATACTTAAAGTTCTATTTTATTTCTGTAGGATTCAAGGTTTTTAGGTGCTCAGGTGTACCTACTAGTTTGTATAGATCTTAGTACAATAATTATTTTAATGAGTAGGAACATAATAATACTTGAAGGAATTTTTTTCTTTTTCTTTTTTCAATTTATGCCATTGTTTAGAAGTTGTGGTAAACTTAGACAAGTTTGTAAACTAATTACAAACAGTCCACTTTCTGCAAACATAACAGAAAATGACTATTTGTACTTGAAGTAAAACTTTTTTTTTTGAAGAATGAATATAAATAAATAAATTGCAAGTGATGTTTTAAAAAGTTTTCAATGCATTTTTTGATATTATTTTTTACAATTCAGCAGCTAAGCTATTTCAATTATCGTAGGGGCATTTATTTTATTTTATTATTTATTTATTTATAGAAAAATTGTGCTGACGCTATTTGCGATACCAATGTGCCATTAGAAAGTTGACTATATCTGTAATATGCTTTAGAACATGGGAAACGTACAATAACTGTGAAAAGTTGGACCAAAATATCAGATATTTATACTACAAGCTCCATAATATAACTAGAACAAACAAAGTTTCGCCTACTTGGTATGAACCATGGCTACAGAAAGCTTAGCTAACATTTGAATGATATTAAATGGTAATACAGTCACAAGCTATGTCTTTACCAATCAAATAGCTGTTGATGTGAATGGGTTTGCAAAGTATTAATTAAATCTTCTGTTGTGCTATCAGGATTATATAGCTGTCGGCAAAGAGATCTTATCAATTGTTATCATAGGACCACCTAAAAGAAGCAACTCTTGAGGTAAGTTATTCCACATGCTACTGTTTTCTTTGAAAGTTAATATTTAATGCAAGGTTGAGTTTTATTTTCTATTACATGTTTCTTATTTTATTTTATTTTTAATTCTGAATCAGTTTCAGTTGATTTGGTATTGTCTCAACTCTCATTTTTGTACTTCATATATGCAATAGTATAGCATATAAGTTAATGGAAATGACACTATTTTGTTAGCAAATATACTTCATGGTCGTATATGTTGGTGCGGGATTCCGACTCCAATCGAAACCCCACGAGCGCAGCGGAAGACGGGATCGTGATAAGCAGTGTAAAAACAACCAATCGATAACTTAAATCCAATCACAATCAATCAAAATCCCAGACAAGCAAATCAAAGATCAAGGCAATAATAAAAATAAATCACACGAAGATTTATATTGGTTCCACTAACGTTGTGTTAGTGTACATCCACTTTAAGAGAGAGCTTTTATTATTATTGATGAGAAGAGTACAAGAGATTGATTACAATGATCAATAATCAAAATAGAAATTGATTTTGTGGAGAAGAGATTTGAAGAAAATTAGGTTTTGATAAACCCTAATTTGGTGGAGGCTGATCTCTTATTGTTGTTTGCACACGCTTCTCTCTCACCTTCTTCCGGATCTGATACCTGAGTCTAGCTTATATAGGAGAATAAAAACCCTAGACAATATTCCAAAATTGCCCCTGCGGATATCACAAATTTTCACCCAAGTCCGCGAGATGAAAAAAAATTGGAAAAACTCGTTCCAGACGTCTGGCCTAAGGGTCAGACGTCTGACTTAAGTCTCTGTAACGACTTCGCTCCAGATCAGACGTCTGACCCATTTGGTCAGACGTCTGACTTAAGTCTTTGGAGCGACTTCGCTCCAGATCAGATGTCTGACCCACTTGGTCAGACGTCTGACTGAGTGTTCTGGAACCACTCCAGAACAATTTCAGACGTCTGAAAATAATTTCAGACGTCTGAAGTTAGCTGTTGTACCAAACAGCATACTTCACCTTTTCTCTTCTAACTTCCACCTCCGGACTCCGATTTGCGAACCGTTTCCTCCGTTATGAAGCTACTTCCGACCTCTACAAATTCTCATATAGTGTCGCCAAATTTTAACAGTCCACCTCGATACTATATCCATCTTCAAATCCAATTGTAACATACCATCAACGACAACCGATAGCGCCAACTATCACCTCTTCTACCTTCAACCAAACATGAATGCTTTCCCAATGAGCTCCGGCAAAGCCACCGCCCATTGCACTCCACCAACGAGCTCAGGCAAAGCCCCCGCCCGCTAATGAAATGTTGAAAACATCCAAATTCTAAGCTATCTCACCAAAGACTAGCACTTACTAAGAAGATAGAACATCAATCTCTCTCATCAATACTCTTCCTCATCTACCACCAAGCTCCTCCCTTAACCGTGCCACCCCGTGGCACCTAGCACTTCTCCAAGCGAATCAAGTTCGAGCAATGCTCGAACTTTCCAACCGGCAATGCCTTAGTGAACATATCCGCCGCGTTATCCTTTGTGTGCACCTTTTGAAGATATACTTGCTTATCTTCATCCATGGCTACTAGAAATGACTCTCTCACCTCAATATGTTTAGTCCGTGAGCTAAACGTCAAATTCTCTGCCAAGTGAATAGCACTCTGGCTATCACATCGAACATCAATACTATCATGCCTGAATCCCAAGTCACACAACAATCGCTTCCAATAGAGTGCTTCCTTTGCCGCCTCCACTGCGGCTATCAACTCCGTCTCCGTAGTGGATAAAGCAACTATGGCCTGCAATCTAGATCTCCAACTTATGGCTGTTCCCCCAAGTGTGAAGAAATATCCGGAAGTTGATTTTCTTCGATCCCTATCACCAGCGTAGTCTGAATCACAATAACCAACCAACTTGCAATCCATCGCCTTACTACCGCCAAAAACAAGACCATGAAATGATGTGCCTCTTAGGTATCTCAATATAAGCTTCACAGCTTCCCAATGCGATTTCCCCGGATTAGCCATGTAGCGACTAACCATCCCGACGGCATTTGCAATATCGGGCCTTGTACACACCATAGCATACATTAGACTACCAACCGCACTAGCATATGGCACCTTTTCCATATAAGTCTTGTCTTCCTCCAAGATAGGTGATCCTTTATTCGAAAGCTTCATATGCAAAGGTAAAGGTGTATATGATGCCTTTGCATTCTCCATGCTAAACCGGCAAAGCACTTTCTCTATATATTCCTTTTGAGTTAGTTTCAACTCAAAATGCTTTCGATCCCTTACAATTTCCATGCCCAATATCCTTCTTGCTTCTCCAAGATCCTTCATTTCGAACTCCGATTTCAAACTCAGTTTTAGCTTGTTGATTTCATTTTAATCTTTTGAAGCAATGAGCATGTCGTCCACATACAAGAGTAAATACACTCAACAATCATTTCTCAACATCTTGAAATAAACACAAGCATCCTTGATGCTTCTATCAAAACCATTTTCAAGCATAAAATGATCAAACCTCTTGTACCATTGTCTAGGTGATTGCTTTAAACCATATAGTGATTTCTTCAATTTGCAAACCAAATTTGACTTACCATCCACAATAAAACCTTCCGGTTGCACCATGTAGATGTCTTCATCCAAGTCACCATGCAAGAAGGCGGTTTTCACATCAAGTTGCTCCAACTCCAAGTCGTGAATAACAACTATAGCAAGTAATATCCGGATAGAAGTATGGCGCACAACCGGTGCGAATATCTCATCATACTCCTTTCCCTTCCTTTATGCAAACCCCTTAGCCACCAGTCTAGCTTTATATCTTCCATCGTCCTTCACCTTATATATCCATTTGCACCCAATAGCACGGTTTCCTTTAGGAAGTGGAACCAAATCCCAAGTTTGATTCTTCAACAATGATTGCATCTCTTCCTCCATGGCACAAATCCGTTTCGAGATATCACTCGACTTCATGACGTCATCAAGGTCCATCGGCTCATCTTGGACTACATGAAGAGCATAGTCCAAATTATCACAAAAGCTAAGATAGTTCCATTCACCATATCTTTTGGGTGGTCTTATAGTACGACGACCAAACCGAGTAGCAATACCATCACCTAAACTCCCTTCGGCTCCACCTTGAACCGAATCTTCTCTAGAATCATGTACATCACCAACACTACTAGAGGCACCATGTGGACTATGTGATGTGACATCAACCGCTATCTCCTCACAAGCATCACCAACTACTCTACTCTCTCTACTCCTTGGACAAAATGTGGAAATAATTTCCTTCTCCTTTGATTCACCATGAACCAAATCCGGAACATCCGATGAGCTCACATTCTCCTTAGACATCCCGACTCATCAAAAGTAACATGACGAGAATTCACTACCTTCTTCGTTTCTGGATTCCAAATCCGATAGCCTTTTACACCATCCGTATAGCCAAGCAAAATCCCCTTGAAAGCTCCAGGTTCAAGCTTATCATTTCCCGGATCATGCACATAAACCGGGCTGCCAAACACACGAAGATAACTCAAGTCAATGCTCTTTCCCTTCCATACTTCCTTCGGAATTTTGTTACTAATAGCTGAGCACGGAATTTGATTAATAATATGCACTGCGGTTGACAAAGCTTCAGCCCAAAATCCCTTTGCCAAACCCGATGTCAATCTCAAGCATCGAGCTTTCTCAAGTAGAGTACGATTCATTCTCTCCGCAACACCATTCGACTGCGGATCTCCAGGTGTAGTAAAATGCCTCCGAATACCATAATGCTTGCAATACTCTAAAAATTCTCCGGAAACATACTCTCCGTCATTGTCAGACCTTAGAACCTTCAAAGACTTGCCACTCTCATTCTCAACAAGAGCCTTCCACGCTTTGAACTTTGCAAATGCCTCCGACTTGGCCTTCATTACATACACCCAAACTTTCCGAGAAAAGTCATCTATAAAGGAAATATAATAGCGAGCTCCACCTAAAGAAGCTACAGGTGCCGGTCCCCAAACATCCGTGTGAACATACTCAAGAACCCTTCTCGAATTATGTTTTTCTTCACCGAATGAAACTTTAGTTTGCTTCCCCATGACACAATCATCGCAAAACTCTAACTTGTTGAAACTTTCTCCACTGATCATCTCTCTCTTTCGAAGAACATCTAAACTTCTCTCCGAGACATGACCTAACCTCAAATGCCACAGCCTAGTCGCATCCAAGCCACGAGAACTATCAACCCCTATACAAGTTTCACCTTCCACAGTCACTCCTTGAAGCAAATAAATACCATGAGTCCTTGCACCCTTCATCACCACAAGTGCCCCCTTCGAAACCCGCAATCTATCACTTTCAATAGTGATCTTACAACTTAAAGAATCCAGCTGCTCCAAAGAGATAAGAGACTTCCTAAGTCCCGGAACATAGCGCACATTAGTGAGAGTACGAACCACTCCGTCAAACATCCTAATTTGCACGGAACCAATGCCTTTCGACTTACAAATAGCACCATTTCGCATAACAATTGAATTTCCTTCTTTATCGATGTAAGAAGAAAAACAATTCCTATTTGGCGTCATATAATAAGACGCCCCCGAATCGAGCACCCATTTGCTATCCGAAACATCTGATGCTACTGCCGATAAAACATCTACCTCTTCCTCACCAACTGCATTCTCTACCGCTACGGATGAAGATGCTACTTCCTTCTTTGCCTTCTCCTTGTCCGGACACTCATTCTTCCAATGACCGAGCTTCCTACAAATATAGCACTTGCCTTTTCTTTCCTTCGACTTTCCTCTCCACCCGGGGTTCCTTGATTTAGAACGCCCCCAGTTCTCCTTCTTCACATGTCTCTCCTTCTCCACAAACAAGCCATGACCATTACTAGCACCACTACTTCCATCACCTAACTCCTTCATTTGATCCCGCAACTTCTCGCTAAGAAGACTTGCCTTGACATCATCAAGAGTCAATGTATCTCGGTTATAGATCAAACTGTTTGAGAAACTTGTATAGCGGTCTGGCAATGAACACAACAATATCATCGCCTTTTTCTCTTCCTCAATCTTCAAATCTACCGCATTCATCCTCATTAGCAAATCATCAAAAATATTTAAGCGCGCCTTCAGTGAAGTACCTTCCTTCATCTTATAGGTGAAGAACGTTCGCAATAAGATCAAACGATTCGTCAGTGACTTCTTCATATACAATTCCTCCAACTTGTCCCAAATACCCTTAGCGGTTGTCTCACCACTAATTTCAGAGATAACATTCTCTCCCATAGCAAGTTGAAGTGTAGTGAATGCCCACTCCTCCATCTCCTCTCTCTCAACATCCGAGATGTCCGCTGGCAATAAATGTGTGTCAAACATTACCCGATGCACCCGATTCCTTCTAAGAACCGCTTTCATCTTCCATTGCCATTTTTCAAAATCATTATCGCCATTCCACTTGTCTATTACCAATTGTGATCCTGAAGCTACGTACGAGCCACGTACATAAGGAGCTACACCACTTGGAGTACCCATTGAGGAACTACTTGAGTTATTACTTGATTCAGGCATCTCTACAACCACCTACCAAAACCTGAAGCTCTGATATCAAATGTTGGTGCGGGATTCCGACTCCAATCGAAACCCCACGAGCGCAGCGGAAGACAATATCGTGATAAGCAGTGTAAAAACAACGAATCGATAACTCAAATCCAATCACAATCAATCAAAATCACAGACAAGCAAATCAAAGATCAAGGCAATAATAAAAATAAATCACACAGAGATTTATAGTGGTTCCACTAACGTTGTGTTAGTGTACATCCACTTTAAGAGAGAGCTTTTATTATTATTGATGAGAAGAGTACAAGAGATTGATTACAATGATCAATAATCAAAATAGAAATTGATTTTGTGGAGAAGAGAATTGAAGAAAATTAGGTTTTGATAAACCCTAATTTGGTGGAGGCTGATCTCTTATTGTTGTTTGCACACGCTTCTCTCTCACCTTCTTCCGGATCTGATACCTGAGCCTAGCTTATATAGGAGAATAGAAACCCTAGACAATATTCCAAAATTGCCCCTGCGGATATCACAAATTTTCATCCAAGTCCGCGAGATGAAAAAAATTTGAAAAACTCGTTTCAGACGTCTGGCCTAAGGGTCAGACGTCTGACTTAAGTCTCTGGAACGACTTCGCTCCAGATCAGACGTCTGACCCATTTGGTCAGACGTCTGACTTAAGTCTCTGTAGCGACTTCGCTCCAGATCAGACGTCTGACCCACTTGGTCACTATAGTGTCGCCAAATTTTAACAGTATATGCTTTGTAAAACAGCAGAGAATTTCCATATTCAGAAAATAAGCACAATACAACCAAATGTAGAATTTTTCTAGGAATATCAACCACTGCACCTTATGGCCAGACTACTTTGTTGATGTAAAGCCGTATCGGATAGTTTATTAGTTTTGCTTCATCTTTTATTTTTTATTTTATTTTATTAAATATTTTTATAAACAAGTTTCAAATGTCAGAAATTCTAAAATGTTATTTTTCAACTTTATTTTCAAACGTATGTTTTTGGTTTTTGGCTATGTATGGTATGCCTGATCATGATAACTTTTTAATGCATGTTACTCTCATTCATGAGTTACAGATGGAATCACTTATTTTCAAGTACCTTTGTATTTGAAATATATTAGATTGCATGATGATATAAAGCTATACTGTATCATCGAGCAAACTGATTTTTCATTTTCATGGGGCCACGCTTATTGTGATGGTTGGAGTGAGGCCACAATTATAGTAGTTGCCATTATTATTAGAAAGCTACTGTCCATAATATCATTATACTAGGCTCAAAAAGTGACACTGTAGACTTTACTTAGCCACAACTCATTCTTTTGATTATGATATACCCATTGATACACTTTGGTCATTAGTCTACTTTATTTGCCAAGTTCATCTCCATGATTTCAGTTTTAGTTAAATTAGCCAATCCATTTTGATATGCGTGAATCAGTGAGCTATATTGAAGCATTTTATGATGCATTGTTGAGAAAATTTGATGTATTCTTAAATTTCTTGGCCCATTTTCTTTGTTTAAAAGGGCCATGATAAAATCACATATTAACTAAATGAGCAACGATGTCCTTGATATACACACCCAAAAAAGCACCTTTCTAAAAACCCAATTCTGAAAATACGCAGATCATTTTGAAAATTAAGACTAATTGAGAATATGACAATTTGATCCAGTGGGTTGTATTAGACCCCACCTGCGAGTATTTAGTTTAGTCCGTTTGAATTTTTATGGGCTCAAACTATACATTTCAAAATCTATGTCCGAACCAATTCAAGGTTTAGGTTGAATATATGTTTTTGATTAGGTCTTGCGGATAGAGTCGGATTTTTTGATTTAATCAGGTCTTAGGTAGTACTTTTTAACACCTGTACCTAATCCAAGACCAATCATTCGTGGATTGGGTTCAGCTCTTGTCCGTTTGGTTCGATTTCGGTTTACGGAACTTGGTTCTAATTACTAGTAATAAGCCATTTATGTCTATGAAAATAAATTCACAAAAACATGATCTTAGATATAAGATTGAAATTAGATTTTGAGATAAGATTACGATTAATTTATATGTATTGACATAATTGTGATATTTGCGGTTTAAGTTTGTCAATAGTACTTTTTGGTGCTGATAATACAATAACATTCCAAACCATTTTTGAATATTAGATATCCATATTGAATATTATTTTATTCGCCTGACAATTATTGAGCTTAAAGTTATATAATTTTTTTTTTTCAGTTTACATAATATTGCCTCAACCTGATGATTATAAAATAATAAAAAAATACGATGATAAAAAATAGACGAAGAATGAATTCGCATTTATATGCATATAATATAATCTATTATCTTGATAAAATAATAAATACCTATCATTCATACAACCAAAATACACGTCATATAAAATTACTATGTTGACGAAAAAACTAATGGACAATTTTTGGATATATGCATGTCCGTTTTCTCAGTTACATGGCGAACGTGGGCGAATTATTTATGACCCTTGTAAATAACTATAAACTTTATACTATATACAATGTTATTTAATGAGTAAGCCAATTTAAACTTTCGTATTTGAACTTGTATTGCAATAGTTTACTTCATTCAATCGTTACAACAATAGTTATAATATGAAAATCAAGTGGATTTAACTTATTCTATTTTATTTTTCAATGATGCTGAGAATACAAATTTCATGTTTTTCATCGAATTCTTATAAGCTACTTAAATATGTCTATTTATTACTTCCTTTTGGAATGCAATATAATTATCTGCTCTCATTTCTTGTTAACATGTTGGCTCCTAATTGTATGTAGCCATTCAAGATATATCTTTTGTATCTCTCTTGTTATGTTTAGATTACTAAATGACTAAATGAGAGAGCTTTGAATGTCACGTCTTACCAGATTAGTGTCTAGTGCCAGTATATTCCCACGTTATAGACAAAGCAAGTAATTTTAACTAGCTGTACAAAGATCAGATTGCCTTCCAGGCAAAGAGAAATGGGTTTCCTTGTATTTGTCCTAATGTAATATACATGCAGATCTACACGTGAGGTCCTAATAGACGTGGGGATCCTATGCATGCCTACCTACCTTTACTATTGAGCTGGCCTTGTCCGATTATCGGGTATTTATTCCATTTCATAAGCAGAGTTTGTATATGCATGCCTATTCACATGATAAGTTGTGATTTTATTGTCAACACAAAAAAGGGCCAATGAAACATAAGATCGTAAAATTTTAATTTTTAATCAATTTAATCAAAATATATATAATAATAATATGTTTGATAGTAAATTATTTACATTATTATAAACAAAGAAACAAAAACATTAAAGAAAATATATGGTAAACAACAATAATGTTTTTTCTAACCTTTATGTGTTACTAACTCATATGCTAAAATTGAATGTATAATTTTAAAATTAGTAACAGTTTATGCTGAAATGGCTATAACACCTCCAGGGAAACATAGTCAAAGTTATGAACTGCATCTAACAAACGATATTTATCACAATAATAAACAAGAAATATAATATCAATAACAACTTTCACCTTTCACCAAAATTCATCAATTCCAATAAGACAATACATTGAAAGTTTTTGAACTTCATGATTTTCTATACTACTTACATCAGCGCCATTGAGATTTGCTGTCTATACATTTTCCTTTAATTCCACTACCACTATTAAAGCATGCATTTATTACAACACCATAATATAATTGGATATGCTAATTTAGATAACGTTTCCTACAGAAAAAAAAAGAGAGCCAATAAATAAACTTATTACATCAAGCTTTGCATGCCTAGTAGTGCCACTTTTTATCTCATTCTTTTTAAACAGTGAATACAAAATAATTGCTTATGTTGGGACAAATAATTTGTACTAATGACACACTTGCTAGGTTCATTGCTTTTAAATCTTAAATCATCACGATAATATCCCTTGTACAAAACAACCAATCCAAGAAGATGTCTCGTTCAATCACCATCTTTGATAAGATATGATCATACACGTCAAATCAAATTGTATGATATAAGTAGCACTAGCACATAAATTCAATCTGAACTCATAACATTAAAATGAAGTCGCTTTCATAAAAAAAGAAAAAAACATTAAAATGAAGGTATACCAAAATTACCACGTGGTTCCAATTTTGCATGGATCCATGGACCTTTGAAATCCATCCCTTCATTTTGTATTTGTAAGTGCAAAAGTATTTTTCACTTGCTTATTAAAATACATGGAACAAATGAATGAAAATGGTAAATCAATATTTCCAAAACAAGGAGATATGAGAGTGTTTGTATCTGGATAGACAAACGTAGACCTGTCAAAATTTGACCCAACCCATTAATCCAATCCATTTACCCTACTTATAAATGGGTTGGGTCAACCCATTTATGAATATTAAAAAATGAGTTATGGGTTAGGTTGACCCATTTTTAAAAAAGTTATAAATGGGTAACTCATTTATCCATTTATTAAAAATATTAAATTTCAATATAAATTTGAAAAATAAGAATTTTGAACATACATTATAATTTTTCATGGAGACTGACAGTTGTACTTAGAAAATAACAGGCTACCGCATCTCCATATTTGAATTCCACCTACTGCAGAAGCCGCTATTTTTTTTGTTCAAACTGCAATAACTTGTTCGTTCTAACTCGGAATCAGGCAAGACTTCGATCGATCAACTCCAAGCTAAATTACGGTCAGTATGGAACACTCGGATACTTCATCGTATGAACGCACACTATAGTTCTCCAAGGGGACTGACAGTTGTACTTGGAAAATAACATGCTACCACATCCCTATATTTGAACTCCGCCTAGTGGAGAAGCCGCTATTTTTGTTGTTCAGACTGCAATAACTCCTTCGTTTTAATTCGGAATCAGGCGAGACTTCGACCCATCAACTCCTACCTAAATTACGGACAATATGGAACAATCGAATACTTTATCGTGTGAACGCACACTGTAGTTCTCCAAGGGAACTGACAGTTGTACTTAAAAAACAACAGACCACCACATCCCTATATTTGAACTCCGCCTAGTGCAGAAGCCGCTATGTTTTTGTTCGGACTGCGATAACTCTTTCGTTCTAACTCGGAATTAAATGAGACTTCAACCGATTAATTTCCACCTAAATTACGGACAGTATGGAACACCCGGATACTTTATCGTGTGAAAGCACACTGTAGTTGTCCAAGAAGACTGACAGTTGTACTTAGAAAATAATAAGTTATCCCATCCCCATATTTGAATTTTGATGAAAATTAGAATTAAATTTTTAAATTTTTATCGGATCTCAAAACATAAAAATTAGAATTAGAATTATTTTATATTTATTTGTTTTTTATTAGTTAAATTAAATTTAAATCTTTAAATGGGTTAAATGGGTAACCCGCTTATCAAGTAGGTTAGGTCATAAATGGGATGAGTCATAAATGGATAAAAGAGAATGGGTTATAAATGGGTGGGGTCAAACCCGTTTGACCCAACCCATTTTGACCCAATCTTTAAATGGGTTAAATGAGTCATAAATGATAACAATTATACAAATAAAAAAGCTGTAAGTCATTATTTAATTACCAATAAAATGGTACCTGAATCCACCCCTGATTTTGTTTTCTGATATAATAAAGCCCACGAACATCACTTTCTTAAAAATTAACATAAGTGTTTTTAACGATTGTATTCATTCAAGCTTTTACATTAGAATGATTACAATTACTGGCTGCTGATGAAAAAATGCGCCAACTTTAACAAAGTATCAAGTAAAGAATTTAGAAAGGTAAAATTGCATTGCCTTTGCTGGGCCCCTGAAAAGTTGGCGATCTTTAGCTTTAAAAATCATTTGGAGCGATGTTGAGAAGAATAATTGCATTCACTCAACATTCCCTCGCAAGTGTGATCCTCCTCCAAAGCAGGCTGCAGTGCCTGAATGTAATGAATCGGTCATGCCTTGCACAACTTCTTTTGGTATTTCCTTGACTAAGGTCCCAGAATCTGCACAAATGGAACAAGATGAATCTGAGATGGTTGATAATAATGAAGAGTTTGACATATCAGAATTACCTATCGCAAAAACAAAAGCAACTGATAAGTTAAAGGGTAGCAAAGAGAAGAAAGATTTCAAGCAAAAATACATTTCAATCAATCCAGAATGTGACCAAATGTCTACTTGATTGAAAGCTAAGGGTGTTGATAATAAAATGAGAGGTAAATGTACTATAGTGTCAGGTACAATTTAAATTTCTTATTTTTATTAGATACATATGAGTTTATTTGCTTGGAATGTCAGAGGGATGAACACACCTGCTAAAAAATCTGGTATTGTTCATATGATTAATGTTTATAAACCTTCTGTTATTGCTTTAATTGAGAATAAATTGAATGATGGTAATTTTGATAGGTTTTGCCTCAAGATGTCTTGGAAAGCTATAAATAACAATGATTGTGGCTGTAATGGTAGAATCATTATTATTTGGGATTCTAATATCTGGATTAATATAAATATAAACAAAGATAATCAATTTATAGATTGCAGTTTTAAAAATATTGGGGGTTGTTCTTTGCAGTTACTAGTTTTTATGGTAGTAATTTTGAAAAAGAAAGAAATGTTTTATGGTAGAGACTTAAATCTCTGAATTTATGATTTCCCTTGGATTGTTTTAGGTGATTTTAATACTGTTTTCATGTCAGTGAAAAGTTTGGAGGTATTAAAATCCCTCAAAGTAAGTTGGATAGGGTTAATAAATTTCTATTAGATTCTGGTCTCATTGAACCAATTATTAGTGGGAACAAATTTACATGAAAATCTGTACTAGCTAAAAATATTCACTGCAAGCTAGACAGAATTTTATATAACAAAGAATTTTCGAAAAGATTTTCTAATTGTATCTGTTCCACTTTAGAACAAAATTTGAGGGATCACACTCCTTTATTGGTTAAGCTTTTTGTTAATGGTGAATTTAATAGCATAGCATATACTTTTAGATTCAAAAATAGCTGGGTGCTTGAAGAAGATTATAAAGTTTTTGGAAAACGATATAAACTTTTCTTGTGAGGGTACTAAGCAGCACCAATTTTGTATGTTTTTGAAATACACTAAAAACAATCTAAAAAGCTAGAACATAAGTAACTATATGAATAAAAATAAGCTTATTAGCTTAAGAAAAGAAGGAAAATTCTTACAGCATATATCTGATAATAAACCTGATGATATCAATATTATCAATAAATTTTTTAATAGTCAGAAAGAGCTTTCTAGTGAAAGGTATAAAGAATCTGTTAATGCTAGACAAAAGGCTAAAGTCGATTGGCTTAATCTATGTGATGATTGCACCAAATTCTTTTATGCTAAAATGAGCAATAAAAAGGCAGTTAAATAATATTTGTAACATTATAGACAAAGAGGGTAATTCAACTAATGCATATGATAAAGTTACTAAAGAAGCTGTCAACTTCTATGAGAATCTTTATTTTTCTTACTGTACTGAATTTTTTTTCCTCATATTACTTGTAAAAATATTTTGAAACATAATGCATCTGAAATTTTACTTGCACCTGTTAATTTAGATGAGATAAAATACATTGTTTTTAATGCTGGTGATAACAAAAGTCCTGGCCCTGATGGGTTCAATGCGAAAATTTTAAAAATCATTGGGACAATATTAAAGAGCAGCTTTTTGATGTTATTAAAGAATTTATGGACAAAGGGAAAATTCTCAAAAGTTTAAACCATACATTTATTACCCTTATTCCTAAAAATAAAAATCCCACTAATATTGGTGATTATAGACCTATTTCTTGCTGCAACTTTATTTACAAAATTATTGATAATGTCCTTAGTAATAGAATCAAAATGTTTTTTCCTTTTCTTATTTTTGAAAATCAGAGTGCTTTTGTACCTGGTAGACTTATCTATGAAAATTCTCTTTTAGCACATGAGATGGTCAAAAAATTTAATACAAAATAGGGTGATAATGTTTGCATCAAAATTGACTTACAAAAAGCGTATGATAAGGTAAACAGATATTTTATTCATCATATTATGAAATGCATGGGGTTTCCTACAAAGTTTTGTGATTTGGTGTTTGAATGTATTAATACTCCTACCTTTTCTATTCTGATTCAAGGAAAGGCTGAAGGATTTATTAAAACTAATAGGGGTATAAGACAGGGTGATCCCTTATCACCTTATCTTTTTGCTATGGATACGGAATATTTCTCCATACTTATGGATATAGAAACTATTAAAGGTAGTATTCATCTATAAATAGGATTCAGCCCTGTATTAACCATTTGATTTATGCTGATGATCTCGTGGTGTTTGTAAAAGCTAATAAAGTTAATGTAGACAGTATAAAGAAATTTTTTGAAAACTTGGAATCCTATGCTGGGCTGTAGCTTAATGTTAATAAGTGTAAAGCTTACTTTAGTAAATCTAGTAAAGATAAAAAATATTTTTTAGATATTTTACAAATAGCTGAGGGATATCTTCCAATTAAATATTTGGAATTACCTCTTTCTATAAATCAGATTAAGGATACTGATTGTTCTGTTCTTATTGAAAAAATCTAAGAAAGAATGGAGACTTGGTCTTGTAAGTTACTTTCTATTGCTGGAAGACTTGAACTTATTAAGACTGTGATTTATGCTATTATCTTATATTGGCTATAAACTTTTCATATCCCAGTTGCATCTATTAAAAAGTTGGAAAGTAGATGTGCTGATTTCTTATGGAGGGGTAAATATCACAAAATTAGCTGGGAAAAAGTGTGTAGACCTAAAATGAAGGGGGTTTTGGCATTGGAAGTATTAATGACCTTTGTGTTACTTGCCACTTAAAATTATTTTGGAGATTCCTTAATTCAGATTCTTTGTGGGTTATATGGATGAGATCTAAGTATTTGAAGTATAAATTTTTTTGGACAACTATGCATAACAGTAATCAATCTAATGCTTGGAAACAAATATTAAATTGCAGAGAGTTAGGCAAAACATTGCTTGAAAGAAAATTTAAACATGATGAAGAAACCAATTTATGGTTTGATCCTTAGTTTAAAAATGAGGTTTTTATAAATAAAGTTGGTTGGAACAGTTTGGTTATTTGTGGTGGATCAAATGCTAAAGTATATGATATTATTATAAATAATCAGTGGCAACCACAACTACACCCTATTACTAACCCCTATAAAGATGAAATATGCAAAATTCAACTTAATCCTTATGCAGAAAATGACTAATGGGAATGGAAAGCAAGCAACAGAGGGAAATTTTCATTTAAATCAACATGGAATTTTATTAGAAATAAATTCCAAATGGAAGCCTGGTATCAATGCATATGGAACAGAGTGAATTGTTCCAAGATGGCATTTTGTACATATTTTGCAATTAAAAACAGATTGCCAACTTGGGATAGACTTAATAAATGGGGCAATAATCTGGATTCACTTTGTTCCTTGTGCAATATGTGTAATGAAAGTGCTAATTACCTATTTTTTGAGTGCAGTTACTCTTACTTTATTTGGAATCAAATTAGAGCCACTCTGAGTATTGATGACAACAGTCAAATGGACCTGATGCATGTTATCAAAATAATTAACAATAAATTCAGAAGTCCAAGGAAACAGACTATGCTTACATTCTCGTAACAACCGTCGTGTACAATTTGTGGAAAGAAAGAAATTAACAAAGGCAGCAGAAATAAAGAGCAGATTTGGTTACTTATTAGCACTGACAGTAAGATTATTCTTCAAAAATCTAAGAAAATGATTACAAACCAAACCAAGTTCGCTTCCCTTGCCGATGACTGGATTTTTGAAGCACAAAGCAAGCACTTAGAAGCGTATTTATCGCGACCATGAGGCTTCCAGATCGACAAGCATACTAAAAATTTAATTCATGAGTCTAGCTCCCACAATCAACAAGATTTTGTGGCTAACACTGTGAATATGAGCTCGTATATAGCTGATAGCAGTAAATCTCACTTCAAACAAGCTCCAGATGCTAATAATTTCAATCTTAGAGTTGACATGGTTGGTAACTACGATTTAAAGAAAGCAGTGTCAGATCTGGGTCGTAGTGACGTCAGATCTAACAACCTACTTTCTTATTCAACAACTTCAACAATTCGAGCAACGATGAAAGACGTAGGGGTATGAGAGAAAAATTTAACGAGAGCTTATCATATTATGAACGTGGTGAAGCGAGTGGAGTGAACAAAGTGGTGAGATGGCTTAGGGTTACTGAATTGCCTTCCACCATTTTTGAATACCGCTCCTTTATGTTTCTATATTGAATGAATGTCTCAGTAACCCTAGTTAGGGTTTTCTTTGTAAGTTGTTTTCGGGTTGAGGTTTATATCTACCCGATTACTTGTAATTATACTTAGGCTAGGCCCTTTTACCCATTATCAAAAAAAAATCATTTGGAGCTCATACAGTGCATGGATCTGCCATGATAACCAGCGAACGTCAACATAAAACTTAAAAAAATCTCGCTCCAGAAGTAGCAGATGACTGGCTCTAGTTGTTAGTACTATCTCCCCAAATGACTTCACTTCCTCAGAAATCCGTATTCTTAACAAACAACTTACTTACAAATTAGTGCTGCTAATGGACAATAAATTTTCAAAATGTTCAAACCCTTTCAAATAAGACAAAGGGTGTTTAACTCAACCCTTTCCTTTTCTTTTTAGCTATTTAATTTGAGAAAGTAAGAACTTGTTGCTTCTAAAACACTACTCAAAATTGCTAGTTTATATGCTGGAAGAAAAATCAGTTATAGATATAAATGTAGAAGTAATGATGCATGAAAATAATAAGATTTACCCGTTCTAATGCGGCCATCGTGCTCAACCATGTCCATATTCTCAGTTTTATCTCCATGAAAGATAGTTTTAGCTAGTTAAGCAAAACAAGCGCAAATGGCCATTCGGTAACATGTGACACCATACAACAAACATATAAACACATAGTATACGTAGAAACCAAGGTTTAAAAACTCGGTTTCGATCTTTCAAAATTTTCTTAGTTTAGATCGGTTTCGAAAATGTCTGAAGTTTCAGTCTTGGTTTTGGTTTCGGTCCTCGTTCCGGATATTGATATTTTTTAATGAAACGGACTAAATTGAACTTGATTAAACTAAAGTAAATTTGATTAAATTATACCATTCATAAATAAGTAAATTAAATGTTACAGTCGAATTTTCCGTAGTCTTCGAATGAACTCAAACGTCGAATTGAAGGAACAATCAATGAAAATTGAACTTGAAAACTTAGGAATATCATACGAAGGCAAGATAAATGGGATAGCTAGAAAAGAGAGGAAAAAATTTGCTTGAGTTCAGAGCTCGACCATGAAGGATCGTCATCGAACCATGACTCGGTGGTGGCTTGGAAAACAGGCAAAATACTTGGGTCAGACTCGAAAGCTCGGATTAAGCGATGCGAAGCATGAAAGCACAACAATCTAGAGCAAACCCAAAGCAACAAAATATTTGACCCAGAGTGGAACCCCAAGCCAAACCGGTGTCAATTCGGGGTTCATGGATCATCACCAATCCATGAATCTTAGTTCGAGGTTTGACTTGCGATTTGTGTGGAAGGACATGCACGATGTGGAGAATGTATCTCGCTATTTTTGGAGCCAAATGTGAAGATCTTTGTCTATAAATAGAGGCAGAGAGTGCTTGAAATAAGAGACTTTTTTCCTCTTCTTCGTTGTGAATTTCTAGCAATGACGAACTGTAAAATCATAACTCTGAAAAATATCTAAGTTGGATTACTATCGAACTGTGACTATCGAGTTGTAAAAAAAGCTTTGTAAAAACAGAGGATAATAAAAAAAAATCAACTAAGTGGACGTAGGCCGGAGTATTCGTCGAACCGATATAAAATCTCGTATTATTTCTTTCTTTTCTTTGATATTTTACATTTGTGTGCGCCAATTTTGATGAGAGCATTAAACATTCCAAAATCATATTTAAATTACACAAAACCCTAATTAATTGAACAAAATATTAATTAAAAACATATTAAATCCAGCTAAACTTACCAATTAAAGAGAGAATGAAAAAAAGGAAAACAACTCACATAACAACCCATTCTAGAGTCCACATAATTCCTTCTTCGTCGATTTCTTTTTTCAAATGCTAGGGTTGAACAAAAATCGAGACAGTACAAAGGAAAAAAACGATTGCTTCTTATATCCAAGCCTAGGGGAAAAATTGACATAGAATCAACAAAAAAAATTGCTTCATCGACTTCTTTCAATTCGCAGCAGAACGTCGAACAAAAATCTATTGGAAATTCTCCTCGAATTCAAGGCTAGGGCAAAGATGAATAACAACATACACTACAAGAGGGAACAATTATTTCGACGGTTTATAGCCATCTGTGGCCATCGAAGCCATCGATTGAAAAAGCCATTGAAATAACATCCATCGAGTAACTGCTCATCGATAGACTTTTTGATGGCTTCGTCAACAACTTTTCGACGGGCTTCATCGGACTTTATAGAGTCATAGAATCGTTGGTTTAAAGAAAACTATTTCCTACCGTGTAAATTTTCTTACTACGTTTTAAGTGCAGTTGAGCACTTAAATTCAATCTTAAATCCAATCAGTTTCTCTGTCTATATATAATAATAGCCAGCCAATCTAAATCGCACTCAACCACTCGCTTTCTCATCAAAAGACTATAATTTTTTGTTCCAAACAGGTTAACTTATAAATATATAATAATACCTATCACGGCAGTTCAAATCGGAGAGGCGCGGATGCTGGCTACGTTCATAGATTGGAATCAACTATATGAGAGAGAGAGATTATGGTACCGATCGGTTGTTTGATGATGACGGTTAGGGTTACGCGATTGGAATTTGGTGGAGTTCTTGTTTTTTGGAGGTGATAAAGTGGAAAGAAGACTGTAACGACCCATAAGTTTATTTCTTTGATAAATTATATTTATTTTTATGTTATTTAAACATAGGATTTGTTAACGTAGATTATGATGTTTTGAACAATGAATAATAATGGTAATAAGTATTTACAAAAATATATACTTTGGAAAAATACCTATAAAATGGCCGAAACCGTTTTATCGATAAACAACTCTATAATCGTAAAATGTCGCGCACAGAGTTGGATACATACACTAATTTTTATAATTGAACAAGAATATCAAAATTAAATAATTTATTTTATTTTAGGAAATTAAAAGTATATATAATATCATAAGTGATGCCCATACATTTAATAATTGATATATGAATTTAAATTAAGATTTAATGATTTCATAATTATTATAATTATTCAAATAATTGTTTTAAATGATAATAATTCATTTTAAGTAGTTATAAAGTGATAATAAATCATTTATAATAGTTTTATAAAGATATATAATCGGCTTGAAAATGTAAGGGAAATTGATATCGCTTTATCGGTATAATAATAATTTTTGTAAATAATTGTCAATATCGATTTATATAATTTTATAATTCAAATGAAATCATTTTTATTAATTAAAAATGATCAGAAATTTATTTTCAATTTTTTTTACATATGTGTATAATTTAAACTATAAGTGAAAATGTGGTCGAGAATCAACTTCTTGATTTTTAACGATTTAACGAACGGTAGTTCAAAATGATTTGAACATTGTAGATGACACATTCACATGCATATACCTATCCATACATACACATATACTCTTATATACATACATATGACATAGATCCATGTATAAATTGTAACAACCCTGTATTTTGTAATTATTTTATTGTATATTTTAATTATTTTAATGCAAAATTTTGGTTTAAAAACTTATTTTTACTTATTTGAATGATAATTTTTTTTAATTTAAATATAAAATCTTGATTTTATATGAGTTATAATTCCAAACTGTGTAAGTTAAATATTTGCCTGAAATGTTGATTCTGGTCAAAACAGTCAAACTGTGACTTTTAACTTAAAATTTTAAAAGTTTGAAATTTAATTTTTTTTTCTTTTATTATGAAAGTACATAAAATTCTAAGAACACCACTTTTCGTTTCGTTGAAATTGGATGTAAATTGTGAAAGTTATACCCTTTGCAATATTGTGCATATATAGGGTTATTTAACAATGCTATTTTAAATTGAATAAATTACTTCTTCTTTGTTATATTTTACTTTAATATGTGATAATATGTTTTATTATGTATATTTTGACTTTTAAATATTTTTAAATGATAATAGAATTTTTTCAAAATTTACTGTATTTATTTCCTATTTTTAAAGGCTGTTTTCTAATTTTCTGCCATTTTCTTCATATAAATTTTATTTAATATTTTTTTTTTGTGAATGCACTTTTATTTTTTTTGTTATTTTATTTCTTATAAATATTTTACAAGTCCATGAAGATTTTCTAAAGTTCATTTGGATTTATTTCTAATTTTAAAGCCAGTCTACAATTTTAAGCCATTTTCTTATTTTAATTATATATAATTAAAATTTATTTATTTATTTTATGCACTCACTTTTATTTGCTGTGTTTTACTTTATTTTATTCTTTTTACATGTATTTAAATTTAAGTAAATTTTTCCAAAGTGTATTGAAGTTATTTCTAATTCTTAAGTCTAGTTTTCATTTTTCTGTGCTATTTTTCTTATTTAATCATATCTAATTAATATTTAATTTTTAATATTTTGTTTATCTGTTATATTTTCGAATTTTAACTGAGATTTTAATTATTTTCAGTTATTTGGATGTATATAAATATATATGAGAAATTTGAAAGAGTTAAGAGCTGAGAAACGGAAAAACGTTTTATCCGTTTCTTTTGCAGTTTCTTCTGTCATTAATACAACAATTCATCTTAGCCATTCCTTTCCCCATCCTTTGCAGACGTCTTCCTCTTGTCATTCACGAATTTTTGAAGCCCCAAAACCCTAAAAATCATGGCCTCCACCTTAAAGAAAAAAAAATTAGGTAAATCCCTCTCTTCTTTCTACTTTTCTTACCTTTCTATGCAATTTTGCCTTGTTTCTCTTCTAAGTTTGGATCGGCCTCTTCTCCATAGCCGCAGCCACAAACTCCTACATCTCTTCCATGCCTCCAACACCATCTACTCCACCAACCATGACCATGGCCGAGCCATCTATGGTGGCCAAACCCTTCAAATTGCAACCTACATGCCTAAAAACAATGTTTTTGACCATTGTTGCCTCATTCCCTTCATCTCCACTTGTTGCCTTGCCTATATGATGTTAAACCTGACCTATATGATGTCATACCTGAGCCAAAGCATCATCATAGCCAAGCATAAGTGTCCCTTAGGCCAAGCATTGAAGTGGTTGAAGCAAGGTCCAATCTATCTTGTTCATTTTGCTTTGTATTTCAAAATTGTTTCAATGTTATTTTATGTTGAATGTTTATATATTGTCTTGTTTGTTTTGTTTTGGGTTGTTGATACAAAATCATATCTTGGCTATCTTTCAACTCAAATCAAAAGTCGTGCAATTGTACTTGTCGTGCCTTTGGAGTCGTGCTTGTATGTTGTTTTGGTCTCTAGCTTTGGAAAATGTGAGTCTTTCTCACTCTGACATTTATACTTATGGAAAGTGAATTGATGACAAGTATTTAGTAATAAAAATGTTTATATAAGTTAATGAGAATCATATGATATGTTATGCCATGTTATTACCCTGTTAAAACTGTTAATTTTCACCTGACATCTGATATATGACTGTATATTACGATATTGACATTGTTTATATTATTTCTGTATATGATCATACTGCAAGTTCCCTGTTAGGATAAAAAATCATTATGGGCTGAAATGATAGGCCTGAATGGTTTTTTTTATTTTTCATTTTGACTTGGGATTGCGGGTTTGAAATGATAGAACCCGGATTTTTCTTTTTAAACTGCGGATTGAAATGATACATATCCGTATCACTTGACCTAGGTTAGAAAACTATATACAGACCCGTGGTTATTCTATAAAGTGCTTTTAATATTTTAAGTATTTTAAAAATATAAAATTATGAAATTTGATTTAAATAGATTTTGAAAGGTTTTAAAATAAATAAATTATGATTTTTCTATGTGTTAAAAATGTAATTTATGAATGGATTAACTGGATTTTGAAATATAACTTATGTTTGAAATTTGGAATTTTGACTAAAAATGATATTTAAGTTACATGAATAAAATGGACTTTAATTTTATTTGGAAATGGTAAATATGGTAAATTGATTTATATTTGAATTTAAGTGATTTATTAAAGAATTATTGATTTTCTATAAATTTAAGTGGTTGAATAAATGACTGTTGAAAATGAAATTTTAAAATATAACTTGACTTGAAAATGTGAAATTTGAGTTTTAACTAAAGATGTTAAATTAATCAAATAAACTGGAAGTTTAGTTAAATTTGTAAAATGGTAATATAAATCTGAAACGTATAGGTTTTAATTTATGAAAGAAACGTATAGGTTTTAATTTATGAAAGAAACGTATAGGGTTTAATTTATGAAAGAAACGTATAGATTTTAATTTATGAAAGAAACGTATAGGTTTTAATTTATGAAAGAAACGTATAGGTTTTTAATTTATGAAAGGAACGTATAGGGTTTAATTTATGAAAGGAACGTATAGGTTTTAATTTATGAAAGAAACGTATAGGGTTTAATTTATGAAAGGAACGTATAGGTTTTAATTTATGAAAGAAACATATAAGTTTTAATTTATGAAAGAAACGTATAGGTTTTAATTAATGAAAGAATGTATGGTGTTCTAATTAATGATAGGAACATGTAAATTCCTAATTAATGAAAGAAGGTATAAGTTTTAATTAATGAAAGAAACGTATAAGTTTTTAATTAATGAAAGAAACGTGTAAAGTCCTAATTAATGAGAGAACATGAAAGTTTTAATTAGTGCAAGAACATGTAAAGTTTTAATTAAGAAAGAAACATGTAAAGTTTTAAGTAGTGTGGTATTGATTTAATTAATAAATGTTCATTATTGTAATAGGAATATAAAATTTAAAACGTACATTTGACACGTAGATTTTAATCAATGTAATGGTGTATTTTAAATTGATTAAAATGATAAATGTTACTTATTGTAATAATAATGTAAGTTAATAAGGTGCTTTTAACTTAACATAAGAATTTCGGTTTAAGTTGTATATTACAGTAAGAAAGTTTATTTAACTATAAGGCCATGATAAATTGACATGTTAAAATTTTAAGCTTATCAATACTTTGATTATATACAATGTAAAGTGGAAAGTAGTACATTCCAAAAATGCTATGATTCCTTAAGGTAACATTTCCAAAATGCTATGATAATTTAAAGGAATATTTCAAGTTTAATAAATTTAAAGAAATATTCAATGATTTGAAAATTTGGGTTTTATTTGAATGATATAATATTGAATTATTTTTGAAATGGAAATGATACAATTGTGATATTGTTTTGAAATGAGTATGATATTTTGGTCTTGGAAGTATAAATTATTTGAAATAAATATCCATGGGTTATAATAACGATTGGTTGTTAAAGAGACCGGGATCGGATATTGTCTTATAGCCGGCCAATACCGAAAACCACTTTAACAACTGTATACGCGGTGGAGAGTCCAGAATGAAGTAGGATGGTGGCGACGTTCTCGAGGTATATTACGTGGATCCAACTCCCGTGAGTTGGCATATATGACTAAAACAGGAGCTATACCGGGCTACACAAAGGGTCGCACCCTTTCATCGAGCATGCTCCATCGGAAACTATTCTATTACTGTTGTGATTCGATTTAGTGGCGCCACTTTTGATTCGGGGGTATTGTTCGAGGTGGGCGGAAGCTGCTGGCTTGCCGTCACCACCGGTCCGGGAGTGCAAACGGTGTATCCACCCTGGCATTTCCTTGCGTGCCGTGTCATATCCTTATATCGAGCTCACTACGATTTTGGTTTTAAAGATCCGACCGCGTTAAGGTTCACCATCCCCTTAACGTTATTTTCTATATGATTATACTTTACTGATTAGACACTACCGTATATAGCGTATATTACTACATAGTAAATAGTTTAACAGATCCTTAGAGGATGGGCGGTCCCAAGCATCCTTTAAGTTACTGATGCATTTTGTTACTGTTCACTTGAGTTGATTTACAGTTTATAAGTATTTATGTCCTGACTCGAGGGTTTTGTGTTTTGCTTTACGCTCGGGTCAGATTGAGTGAGTTAGCATTCCAGATTCACCTTCGACGTTGGAGCTTTCCTTGAAGATCCAACCATCCATTTTGTTTCAGTATCCAGTGGTTCAGTGATGTATCTGATTTGTACCTGATGTATCCTGTTACTCTTCTGTTGTATCTTATTTAACTCTGATGTATCTCATATTTATATAGTAGCTTCATGAACTACTATCTCTTTTTCTTCCGCTGCATTTTTATATACTCTGTGTCTGTGATCTGTGATTCTTATTTACTGTATATTCTGAGATTTGCCAAATTTTTATTTACAACGCGGTATTTTGAGCAATTCAATTTCGGCATGAGTGTCTACCTATACACTTATAATGGATGCGAATGGTTGAAAATACCGGGTCGTTACATAAATACATAAACCTTAGAAATATCATGATATTTTCACCTTTCTTAATCTTTAAGCAACCAAAAAGCAATCTTACCCTCACATCAATTCACCATCATCACTTTCACATGGAGGAGAGGACAAGGAGAGGGTAACATGTAAAGGTGATGGGAAGGGAGAGGAGTGGGCTAAGGGTAGTTTTGTCTATTCACTTTTAGATATTTTCTTCCATTTTTCCCAATAAATACACACCCATATCCTCTTTCATTCTTCACAAATTCATTCTTCCTCTTCCTCACCATACTTGAGCTCTTTAAAGCTCTCTAATGGTTTCTAATGGAGGCTCTCTTCTTTAATCTCAAGACTTGAGAAAAAGTATGAGTGTTAAAAATAATGGAAGTGCTTAAGCATTAATCCATCGATTACTCTCTAACTTTTTCTAAAGTTAAGCAAATCTTCTCTAATCTCTTATAAACTCTAGTATTGAGCCTTAGACATCATGGGGAACATGATTAGAAAGGGAGAGGAGGGTGGGCCGAGAGCAAAGGCAAGGTGAAGGGGCATGGCCGTAAGCTTTGGGTGTTTACGAGATGTTTAGTGAAGCGTTGATTTGTTGAATGTTGGTAGAAAGTATCAGTTTGGATTATGGCGAGTACTCAATGCTTATTAAATGATTTGTAAGAATGTTTGATAAATTGGTTGATTATATGGATGTTGATATGGTAATAACTTGATTGTGATAAATTATGAGAAATCATAATAAAAACGGTTAATTAATAGAAAATGTGTAACGCCCCATAAATTTGATAATATTATTTAATTTATTTAATTAGTCAAATTAAAAAAAATAATGTGTTGATTAGGAGATTGAGATTTGATTTAGTTAAAGGGTAGCCGTGCCATTTAACCTATGAATTAAAATAAGAGTTAAGATGAAATAAAGGATGGATAAAACAGGAAAGATGCCATTTCTATATCCCTAAAACTTGGTCATGTATTCCTATACATGTTCACCTTTCATTTTCAAATTTTTTTAAAGAGGCCGACCACCATTAACATGGAAAAGAGGAAGAATATTAAGAAAAACTAAGGAAGAAGCTAATTCAAATCAAATTCATTCACATCTCAATCTCCTTAATCTCTAAAACTAAGACAATCAATGTTTACATCTCAAATTTTTATTATTTTCGGTTTTAATTTCGAACATTCTACATTGATTTTCCATGTTTTTGAATGATGGAATGATTATATACACTTTTTGATGAATTTAGTTGTTCATATTGAGTATATGATATGTTTTAAGGTGAAAACACTATAAAATGACATTCAAATGCCTTACGAATTTTTTTGAATATTATTAATTGATATTATAGAGATGAGTTTCAATTTTCATAATTTTCTGAGTATTTGTGGAATTTATATGAATTTTCTAGTAACCAAAATGTAAATTTGGGATAATAATTATTTACGGTTAAATAATAAAAGATTTTGGTCTGAAATTTTTATATGTTGGAAAGCAGATTAAAAGAAATTTTCTGGAATTTTTGTTAGATTTTTCCTAATTGTTTTAATGGATGTATAAAATTATTTAAGGTATATGACTTAAATGTTTTATATATTTATGAAAGGAGAATGAGCTTTTTGCAAATAATTCAAAAAGATTAGTTCTGAAATTGCAGTACTTTTTATTGGTAAAGAAAGAGGCAACCAATCAAAATTTGACACGTAAAGCAGGTTAGGTGAAAAAAACTATTTGCTATATGTTTTTCACTGTTTCGATGCTTTCGGCACTAGGTTCCGCCTCCTTACCTTCGCTTCCGACATAGTCGAAACAATGCACATGGGATCAAGAAATAAGTACGTAGTGAATTGGATGTAGACGGAAGGAACCATGGGTTCCGAAGGGGCTGAGGCATCACTTTGCTTTGAAATTAAATATATTCCTGCTTGCTTTCGACTAAATTGCTTTCGACTAAGTAACTTTCGACTTAGTTAGCTTTCGACTAGGTCAAATGGATTTAAAGGAAATGGTTTCAACTAGGTCAAATGGGTTTAAAGGAAATGGTTTCGATTGGATTGCGCCTTTTTTTTAAATAATTGCTTTCGACTAAGTCTAAATCTTTTGTTTCCCCCTTTTTACCTTTCGACTCAGATGGTTCTGTAGGGGTACTTTGATATCTAAAATATAGCCACTTCTGCAATGCTTTCAAAGGGATGATTTTGACACCATCACTTCTTTCCTTAGGAAATGATTTCGAAACAGATGCTTTCAACTTAAATGTTTTAAAGACTCTTTTGCTATGATTGGAGTAAAACCCAAATGGTTTCGAAAGAGAGTTTTAAATTGTTTTAAAACAGATGCTTTCGATTTTAATGGGTTTCTCATCCTTTTGCTCTACCTGAAGAGATAGTCCAAATGGTTTCGACTGAGAGGATTTTCAAAGGTTTCGAAGTGGTGAAATTTTGAATGGTTTCAAAAGGTTTCCATATGATTTAAATTGAACCAAAGTGCTTTCAAGAGGATTGAGTTTTGACTGTTTCGAAAGTTTTAATGAATGGTTTCGAAAGGGGTGGTTCCTCAGGGTTTCAAAAGGGTTGAAAGGAAAGGTTTTTCCTATGTTTTCGAAAGGAAAATTTTAAAGGTTTTAAAGGAGGATGCCTAATGTTTTGAAGCTTTAGAAGAAAAGAAGGAAAGCTTTTCTAATGTTTTCGAGAGGCTTTTAATGGTTTCGAAAGGGTCACTTTCAATGGTTTCAAAGGGGTTACCTTCAAGGGTTTTAAAAGGGTTTTTTAAAAGTTTTAAGCAAATGTTTCGAATGTATTAAAATGACAGTATAGCCTAAGTATTTTCAAGTTAAAAAGGTTTTAACTTGTTTAGGAAGGAAAGCCAATCCTCATTAAAATTCATCAACATTATCTTAAGTAAAGTACATGTTTCATGGAAAAAATAGCTTAGAGTAAAGCTAAGAATATATTTTCCTTGTATAAGTATGATTTAAAAGGTTAAATTATTTTGAAAAGGTTTTCAAGGAAAAAGATAAAGGGTAGTTGACCCTAAGAAAATGATTCGGACAGATAGTCCATTTTGATTTGGACAGTTAGTTCAGTTTGCAGATAGTTAGTCCAGTTGTGGGCAGCCAGCCCAGTTTTCGGATAGATAATCCACTTATTACTTGTGAACAGATAGTTCATTAGTTATCTGATTATAGCTTAACAGACTTAGCTTTTATTATCATTATTATATCAGTTTGATTAACCAGTTTGGTTGCAAGAAAGAATTTGCAAAATATATGTTTTAAAGAGCATATTAGCGAGGGGAAATATGTTCCACTAAGTGGCGTGGTCTCACTTAATATCAGCAAAACCGAAATGTAATAGTATTATATACACCAAGCTTTATGTCTGACTCAAAATTTTTGTTTTCCCCTTAATCTCTCAAGTTTTCAAAATTTATTTGAGTAGACTGAAGGTTAAGGTTGTTAGGTTTAGAAATTTTGGCAAGTAAAGCTTTCAGAGACGAGCAGGTGGCTAGCGGATAATTAAGTAGGAGTTCCAGATTGTTTTGTTTATTTCCACTGTGTATTAAGTCAGATATGACTATATTGCTTTGATCAACCAAGAGGGCATCGTCATATGTAGCTCTTGGCGTATTTTATAATGATTATAATTAACCTTTACCTGGTAAATGATATGGGAAGATGTAACTTGGATATGAATTTGTTTTGAAATGTAATTAGTAAAATGTTGTTTTTGAAAATCTATGATTTTATTCATATTCAAGTGCTTCTGATGTTATGGATAACATTATCATTACCGTATTTTGTCACCACAAGTTAATACTATGGATGACTTCAACATCTGTAGCGCTTAGATTTTTGACCTCCAGATACGGGATGTTACAACTTGGTATCATAGCATGGTTTATGAAAAACTTTAAACTAAAAATGGTTTTTGAAACATAATCCTTAAGAATTAGAGTAATATTGGGGTATGGAATAACGCTATAGTAACGTACTTGTATTTGTTATATATAAGTATACGCTTTATCTCTAGTCTTCTATCTTTGTTAGGTTTCTTTCTGTATCTCATGAAGTTTGAATACAGATATGGATGACAGAAGAAGAGGAGTTAACCTAGGAGGGAAGACACCAATGAGAATGCCAGACCTTGTACTAGGAGGACCCAAGGTCAGGCACAAGCAGAGAATGTAGGTGTTGAAGTCCCGCAAGTTGGAATGGAAGCTATGTATCAGTTTTTCTTGAATATGATGCAAGCGAGAGTTACAGCTGGAATGTTAGGAGGAGATGCTGCAGTGGCAGGAGTTCTAGAAGTTCCGGTAGTTAACCATTATGCTAAGCTGAGCGAAGACTATGCTAAGCTTGGGGGGAAGCCATTTTTGGAAACAGAGGATGCTATAGAAGTGGAAAATTGGTTGCTGCACTGTGAGAGAATCTTTGCAGACTTGGGGCTTAATGACGAACAAAAGAGGAGGTTGGCATCCAGATAGCTTCAGAGAGCGGCTTTGTTGTGGTGGAACAGTGTCATGGCTGGTGTGGACGAGGAAACTTTGACATGGGCAGATTTCAAGGAAAGGTTTCAGGAGAGATTTATGTCTACGATGGCACGGTCGGCTCTGATTTGAAAGTTTGCTGAGTTAGAGCAGAGAGAGTTATTTGTCCTGTGGTATGCTAGAAAGTTTGAGGAGTTGGCCAGATATGGGTATGCTTCAGTGGATACAGTGATGCAGAGGAACGAGAAGTTCATCAAGGGGACATTACCTCATATTAGAGATCCTTATGACTTTGTAGTGGAGACGGCCTTAAGGCATGAGGAGATTCTTAATTCCCTAGAGAAGAGTAAGGCTAAAGAAGTTCAGGTTGGGCAGAATCAGAAGAGAAAGTTCTTTTCTAAGAAAGATGCTCAGAAGGGTGGAGTAGCTAAGAAAAGGAAGTCTAAGATTGTTTGCTTCATGTGCGACAAGAAGGGGCACTTTGCTAATGAGTGTCGTGCTGAAAAGGCAAAGGAGGTGGATGGAAAGAAGAATGTCAGGTGCTTCAATTGTGACCAGATTTACCATTATAGGAACTAGTGCAAGGAGCCCGCTAAAGATGGAAATGGAAAAGTGTTTGCATTGGAGTCTGCTACTTCGAAGCCAACAGCACAGGAGAAAGGAAAGACAGTTTTAGGAGGTATGCTTCTAATTCATGGTATGTCTGTTAGCGTTCTGTTTGATACCGGTGCATCACATTCTTTTATACTTAGATGTTTGATAGATAGGCTTAACCTAGAACCCATATATTTAGCTACTTCCTTACGGGTTGCGAATCCAGTAGGAGGGTATGCAACTCTAGTGTTGAGATGTGACCAGTTAGAGTTTGACCTGTTAGGTCATGCTTTTGTTTGCAGTTTGCGTGTGTTTGAGTTTGTGGGGTTCAGGATTATTCGTGGGATGGATTGATGTAACGAGCCGTAAATTTTGATAATTAAATTTGTTAGCTTAATAGGGTTTTGGTAATTAAATATTGAAAGAAATAGAAATTGAAGTGGAATCAATTGCGCTAAATCTAAATAAAATATTACGCTAATATTAATTAAGGTAATACTTGGAAATAATGTTAATGTTATTCATAATAGGACAATTTGTTGAATTAAAGGAATGGAAAGAAAGATTTATTAATTTAAAACATAATAAATGGATAAATCATAATTAAAAAATTTAATATTTAATTATTACGTTAATAGGAATTTAGATGAAATATGAGAATACTAATGTAATGGATCATGAACCAATTGTAAATTTCATCCATTTGATAATAATTTATTGAATACAGAATTTAAAATCAAATAAATGATTTATTGGAATTTCAATTGATAATTAATGAATTTATAAAAATTGAAGTTTAATTACAGTAATGGATAAATCAATTAACGTTGAATTGATATCTAAGTTTGTTTAAATTATTGTAATCATTTAAGAAGTCAAAAATGATGAAATCTGGGAATTTTAATTTTGAATTGAAAAAGCGATTTAATTTAATTAATTAACTGAAAAATAGACATTTTAGCCATTGATTCGGATTTCGACGAAACTAGTTTCATCGGATCCGTAAGGGTGAATTATTGTAGGGTTTCAAGTTTCGTAGCGATCAGACTTGTTGTTTGATCATACGGGCTCGAAACGCCAAGAAATCAATTTAATTGAAATCAATTGAAATCAAATTGAAATAAATTGATTTTAGCGTAACTTCTTCATATGATGGAATTTGGACTTGAAACCTGTTCCATTGATTTTAAAATACTCAAAAACATCTATTTTGATATATGGGTTGACCCAATTTTGTTCCGGAGTCAGAACGGGCCTTTTGGGCCATTATCGTTCAATTTCCAAACTCATTTGAGCCCATTCAATTCTGTTTTGTTCAGCATATATATATATATATATATATATATATATATATATATACACACACACACACACACGTCTTTATAAACCCTAGCCTATGCCTCATTGTCATTTGTCTGTATGTACAATTCCTTCTCACCTCTTCATTTCAATGGCAGACAATTCCAAATCCAATTGCAATTCAAAAATCAAACTGAAAATTCAAACTCCTCAAATAATATCAAATTTTATATGGATTCGAAGCTCTCGATGAAAGCAGCTTAGATCTGCGATTTTTTTTTTGCGTTTAAATCATCGGTTGACCATAAATTCGCCGTTTATCCACGGCCGTTCATATGAGGTTATTGGTTTTAAAGGTGGATCTACGTCGTGGAGCCGATCGGAGGGCATGGATGCGAAGAGGGTGTCGAGGCAGGTCCATCCATACTATCGCTTTAGTCGAAGGGGGTTTAGAATCGCTATGAGTGGCCGAGAATCGTGGCGGTATCGCTGTCGCATAGTGGGGCCGGGGTTGCATCGTTGGTATCAGCGGGTGCGGCTTGGAGGGGGTGACATGATGGAGGCGTTCGATCAGGTCGGAAGTGTATGGTTCATCGACAGTAGTTCATGGAAGATCGGCGGCCTCAGCTTGTTTCGAACGAATAATCGATGTTAGGGTTTTGCCGCAAGCATCTAGTGGTTCGTCCCCTTTATTTTATTTATTTTCGTATTTTAAATTTGTTCGTCTTCTAACTCGAATAACTTTCACACACGAGGTTCGTTTCATGCGCGGTTTTCTCTGCTTGGTTCGTATTGAAATTACGGATAATTTGACACTATTTTGGACGAATTCTGAGACCGTTCAAATTTTGGGCTTATTTCGAATTTAAATTTAATTTAAATTCAAAAGATGAGTGTTTTAACCCACTCACAACTTCTAAAATTTCTTATGTTTGTTAAATTGGTTTATGACATGATTAGAAATTTATTTATGACTGTTTAGCATATTTTGAATCATCATCCCAGTTTATTTGAATTTATTTGGATAAATAGTTATTTAATTTATTATTGAATATAAACTGCCAGTAAATACCTGTTATTTATTATCTGTTCCATTTTGATGCTATTGATTGAATTGGATGATGATTGTGATAAATGTTTGATAATTAATATTGGATGAATGGATGTTGGATTTTATATTGTTATAAACTGCAAGTTTTTATGGATTTTTATTCCATTGGGGATTGTGGTTTGAAATGATATATAACTGTATTTATATTTTAATTTGCGGATTGAAATGATAAATATCCGTATCACTTGACCATAGAATAGAAAATTATATACAGACACCGTGGTCTATATATAAAAATATTTTGAAATGATTTCTATGGTTTTGTAAAGAAATATATGGTTTTAGATAAATATTGATTTTAGACATTATAAAAATGTTATTTTATCCCTGATCTTAAGCTATGTGTAATTTTTTTTAATATAGAATAAGCTTAATAATAAGTATGAATTTTATTGAAGATAATATGGTTAAGGATTTAAATTATAATTTAATATAGAGTTTATAATGATTTAAATAAATTAAGAATGGAAGATAAATTGGTAATTTATTTGAAACTGAATTTATTCAAGATTTAAACTCAAATAAGTTTGATGTAAAATTTATTAAATTTGAAATTTTAAAAGGTATGATTTTTATAACTTGATTTTGGTCTAAGGTGGAATAATTGAATATTTCAGTATAAATAAATTGAAGGAAATATTTAGTTATTTGTAATTTGGGTTTTATTTTAAATGATAATGTATTTATTAAGTAAAATATTTCAAAACTAAATGGTGGAAAATTGAATCGTTGAATTGTAATTACCAAACTTAGTTTTAAAACTGTGAATACTTAAAGTTTTGAAATACATTGAATGTGAAATGGTTTATTCTATGGACCAAATCTTTTTGTAATCGATATAATTTGGGATAGTTTATTTGGAAATGAATTGTATTGAAAATATGATTTGGGAATCGTTTAAACTTTAAATTTAGAAATTTGAGTTGTTTTGGAATTGATTTGTTGAAGAAGTTATTTTATTTAAAGTATTTTAATATATAAACCATTTAAGTGGTGGAAGTTATGTTTCAAAGTTATGAGCTTCAAAGTATTATGATTTGAAGGTGTTATATTTCAAGTGTTTTGATTCGAAGTGTTATAACGTTGAAAATGCTATGATTTTGGAAAGAATATATTTGAAATAAAAATGATATTATATTGATTTGGGTTTTTATAAAATGATATCATATTGGTTTGGGTTTTGAAATGGAAATAATATCGTATTTATATGGTTTAGAAATGGATATTATATTCTAGTTGAAGTATAAATTATTTTGAAATGACCACGGTGTTATAATAACGTTTGGTTGTTAAAGAGACCGGGATAAGAAGTTGTCATACTCTATGTCAACTCCGAAAACCACTTTAACAACTATGTACGCGTTGCAGATTCTAGAATGAAGTAGGATGGTGGCGGCGTTCCTTTGAGGTATATACGTGGACCCGACTTCCGTGAGTTGGCATAAGGTGGCTAAAATGGGAGCGATCGACGGGCTGAGAAGGTAGTACCTTTTATCGGACACACTCCTTCGATACCATTCCATTACTTTGTGATTTATTGGGACCCTTTTGATTTTAGGGGTGTGGCTCGAAGTGGGCGGTAGTAGCTGCTACGCGTTACCACCGATCCTGAAGCGTAATTGGTATATCTACCCTGGCATTGCCTAGGTGTGTCGTGTCACCTACCCTAAAGCGCCTTATACGATTTTGTTTTGTACCATACCTATGGAGTGCCCTCTGACGACGCCTTGTACGGGGGAGATTACGGTACTGTATAGACTATGGGAATATAAAAGTGTGTTAAGGTGGAAAATGTAAAGCCTTAACGCTATTTTCAAGTATATTATACTTTACTTTAGACACTATTATAATATCGTATATTACTTCATAGTAGATAGTTTAATGGATCTTTCGGAGGTTTGAGTCCCGAACATCTCTTCAGTTACTGCACTCACGTTTGACACTGGATAGGAGATGTCAAATCCCGTAAACATCTCTGTCATCGTTGCACTCATATTACTTACCAATGATTTAACTTACATCTTTTAGTTTTGACTCGAGTGTTTTGTCTTTTTAATTCGCTCGGGTCAGCCTGAGCATTTCAGGATTTGAAGACCGTATTGCTGGAGGACGAAGACAAAGATTGTATCACTATTATTTACTATAGTTTACCACTACACCACATTGTTCCGCTGCATTGTTATTTATTATTTTTTGGTATGTGTAACTCTCATTCTGTGTTGTACAAGTATAGTCAAATGTTTTCTAAAACAGCTTCATGAAATGTTTTTCTGATTATTATATTTTGACGTTCCGCTGCAAGATTCTGTTTTGTTATTTTCTTCCTCTTCTTTTTCTTATTCACCCCAATAACAATCTGCCCTTTCGTATGGTTTAAGTCTGACGTGTGTGGTTTATCGTCGATTTAAAGCGTACAAAAAGGCGGGATGTTAGATTTGGTATCAGAGCTTTGGTTTAGCGTTAAACCTTAGCTTTGTGGGGTCTGACTCTTTATTAATAGGGTAGTAATACCCTGTGATGAGTCGCTGAGTGTATATATATATATATATGAGAGAGCGTATTTGATAGTGTTATAAAAAGGTTTTAATATTGTGTTAATTTGTTCCGTTTTGTATTTATAAATTCTGGTTAGTGCATAGGACGCTATTACATGAATAGGGATTTCTAAACACTTAATAGGACAGACCAACATAATATTTTTTTGAAAATAGGTGAATGAAATTTTTTGCCTATTATATTTTCTATATAATTTTTTTTTTATTAAATGATATATATTTGGTTGTAATATATTGGTTGTTAGGAAGTGTAATTTATAAATATTAGTTTAAGGTAGGATTTGAAAAGTAAAATAAATAAGAATAAATTGGAAATTTAAAACTTAAGTTCCGAGGTTTTGAAAATTTCTTTCGAATGATTTTAGGATATAATAATAATATTGTTAGAAGTATTTTCGATATAAATATTTCAGTATGATTTGAAAGAATTGTTTAAAGAAATTTTGGAAAGAAATAAGTTATGTACTCCCCTCTCTATCGTTGGAAAATAATTTCGGTGATGAGTGCACGCATCGTCGACATTCATTTTCAAGTTCTAAGTGGAAAGGCCACTGTAGTAGTTTTACTGCAGATTTAGTTGGATAAACAAATATAAATTTTTAATTGTTTTAAATATAATTGGATATATAAGTTGTAAGTACTTATCTATCTATTAATTTAAAATGATTTGAAATATAACCCGGTATTTAGTTCTTAAGTTTTCGTTAATTAATAGTTCTAGTTATTGTAGTGAAATGGGATGTAACTAATAAATAATTGGAACCTCTAATTAAAATAAGAGATTAAATGCAAAGTTATAAATGGGATTAAAAGAAATTTGAAATTGTAACCTATGAAACAAAGGCTATTAATATTGAACATTAAGTTAATTAAAATAAATAAATTAAACTTGCGTAACTTTCAATTACATTCTTAAAAGCATATATATAACTTACCAAATATTAAAAGTTCTAATGCTTATAAGAAATGGAATAGGATATTATACTAGTAAATTTGAAAAAAAATGAAAGTATTCAATGAAATTCTTTAATAAATAAGGATTTGATGTTGTAGTTGTTATGAGCTTAAGTATAATTGAAAGGCTACTAATTTAATGTAATAGAAATGTAAGTATTATAAATAAACGAATAAATTAAGTAATAATGAATGAATGGAAATTGAAAATTTGCAAGAAATAAATGTAAATAAAAAGGATAAACCGTTAAATAAATAAAAAGGGGAATCAAACAACAAATGTTATGAAATGAAATTAATAAGAATGACCGTGATCTGTTGTTTGAAATTGTTGTTTGTTTGGTTTATGGTTGTTTGGGCAAGAATACTTTAAAATTGTTTGGGCAAGAATAAATTATAAAGTATTCTTTGATAGTTAATAGTTTATTTTCCAATACTTAATAGTTTATTTTCCAATACTTAAAAGAGTACAATACTTAAAAGAGTACAATACTTAATAGTTTATTTTCCAATACTTAAAAGAGTACAATACTTAATAGTTTATTTTCCATTCTTTACAATTTAAAGTTTTGAACCCGAACAACTATTTGTTTTGTTTGATATGGATGGATAATTGAAATGTGTTGTTGTTTGACATTGATTTGCTTGCTAGTGGATGAAACAAAATTAATATTTCATTCTATAAAATTATTAACTCTTTTTAGATTATATAAGTGAAATGCTGGTTCTGGAAGCAATTGCTAATGCTTTTGGTTTCATAAATAAACGTTATTTGCCTAACAAATAGGTACGTTCTCGGATTACGGTTTTATAGCGTTATTATATTATTTTTCCCGTTGTTGGGATATATTATTTTGAGATATTGTGATATATATTGTTATATTTGATATTATATTTTCTCCCGAGCCTCTCCGTACAAAGGACACTCTGCCGAAATTTTCCGTGAATTTTGGACTTAGAAATTTTAGAAATATTTTCCAAACTTTATTGATTTAAGTATAAAAGATTTGATGGTTATAAATTGGTATATTCTATTTAAATTAATTAATTTTGTAAATTTATTTTTTATAAATATAATATTTTAAGTAAGATATATTGATTTTTTAATTTTTCTTTTCCCCTCTTTTTCCTTTTCGGGGACGAAAAGTTTTGAGGGGGGGAGAATGTAACGACCCGTAAATTTTGATAATCAAATTTGTTAGCTTAATAGAGTTTTGGTAATTAAATATTGAAAGAAATAAAAATTGAATTGGAATCAATTGCACTAAATCTAAATAAAATATTGCGTTAATGTTAATTAAGGTAATATTTGGAAATAATGTTAATTTTATTCATAATAGGACAATTTGTTGAATTAAAGGAATGGAAAGAAAGATTTATTAATTTAAAACTTAATAAATGGATAAATCGTAGTTAAATGAAATTTAATATTTAATTATTACGTTAATAGGAATTTAGATGAAATCCGAGAATGCTAATGTAATGGATCATGAACCAATTGCAACTTTCATCCATTTGATAATAATTTATTGAATATAGAATTTAAAATCAAATAAATGATTTATTGGAATTTCAATTGGTAATTAATGAATTTATAAAAATTTAAGTTTAATTACGGTAACGGTAAATCAATTAATGTTGAATTGATATCTAAGTTTGTTTAAATTATTGTAATCATTTAAGAAGTCAAAAATGATGAAATTTGGGAATTTTAAATTTGAATTGAAAAAGCGATTTAATTTAATTAATTAACTGAAAAAAAAACCATTTTGACCGCTGACTCGGATTTCGACGAAACTAGTTTCATCGAATCCGTAACGGTGAATTATTGTAGGATTTCAAGTTTTGTAGCGATCAGACTTTTCCTTTGATCGTACGGGCTCGAAACGCCTAAAAATCAATTTAATTGAAATTAATTGGAATCAATTTGAAATAAATTGATTTTTGCGTAACTTCTTCATACGATGGAATTTGAACTTGAAACCTGTTCCATTGATTTTAAAATACTCAAAAACATCTATTTTGATATATGTGTTTACCCAATTTTGTTCCGGAGTCAGAAAGGGCTTTTTGGGCCATTATCATTCAATTTCCAAATCCATTTGAGCCCATTCAATTCTATTTTGTTCAACCTATATATATGCCGTTATAAACCCTAGCCTATGCCTCATTGTCATTTGTCTGTACGTACAATTCTTTGTCACATCCTCATTTCAATGGTAAACAATTCCAAATCCAATTGCAATTCAAAAATCAAACTGAAAATTCAAACTCCTCAAATAATATCCAATTTTATATGGATTCGAAGCTCTCGATGAACGCAGCTCAGATCTGTGATTCATTTTTGCGTTTGAATCACTGATTGACTGGAAATTCGCCGTTTACCCGCGACCGTTCATATGAGGTTATCGATTATAACGGTGGATTTACGTCGTGGAGCCGATCGGAGGGCATGGGTGCCAAGAGGGTGTCGAGGCAGGTCCATCCATACTATTGCTTTAGTCGAAGGGGATTCATAATCGCTATGAGTGGCCGAGAATCGTGGCGGCATCGTTGTCGCATGGTGGGGCCGGGGGTTGCATCGTTGGTATCGGCGGGAGCAGCTTGGAGGGGGTGACACGATGGAGGCGTTCGATCAGGTAGGAGGTGTAAGGTTCGTCGGCGGCAATTCATGGAAGATCGGCGGCTTCAACTTGTTTCGAACGAAGAATCGATGTTAGGGTTTTGCTGCACCTTTGCGGGGCGACGTGGCAAGCATCTAGGGGTTCGTCCCCTTTATTTTATTTATTTTCGTATTTTAAATTCGTTCGTCTTCTAACTCGAATAACTTTCACATACGAGGTCCGTTACACGCGTGGTTTTCTCCGCTTGGTTTGTATTGAAATTCTGAACATTTTGACACTGGTTTGGATGAATTCAGAGACCGTTCAAATTTTGGGCTTATTTCGAATTTAAATTCAATTTAAATTCAAAAGGCGAGTGTTTTAACCCACTCATAACTTCTAAAATTTCTTATGTTTGTTAAATTGATTTGTGATATGATTATAAATTTATTTATGACTGTGTGGCATATTTTGAATCATCATTCCAATTTATTTGAATTTATTTGGATAAATAGTTATTTAATTTATTATTGAATATAAACTGCCAGTAAATACTTGTTATTTATTATCTGTTCCATTTTGATGCTATTGATTGAATTGAATGATGATTGTGATAAATGTTTGATGATTGATATTGGATGAATGGATGTTGGATTTTATATTGTTATAAACTACAAGTTATGGATTTTTATTACATTCGGGATTGCGGTTTGAAATGATATATAACCATATTTGTATTTTAATTTGCGGATTGAAATGATAAATATCCGTATCACTTGACCATAGGATAGAAAATTATATACAGACATCGTGGTCTATATATAAAAATATTTTGAAATGATTTCTATGGTTTTATAAAGAAATATATGGTTTTAGATAAATATTGATTTTAGACATTATATAAATGTTATTTTGTCCCTGATCTTAAGCTATATATAATTTGTTTTAATATAAAATAAGCTTAATAATAAGTTTGATTTTTATTGAAAATAATATGGTTAAGGATTTAAATTATAATTTAATATAGAGTTTATAATGATTTAAATAAATTAAGGATGGAAGATAAATTGGTAATTTATTTGAAACTGAATTTATTTAAGATTTAAACTCAAATAAGTTTGATGTGAAATTTATTAAATTTGAAATTTTAAAAGGTATGATTTTTATAACTTGATTTTGGTCTAAGGTGGAATAATTGAATATTTCAAGTATAAATAAATTGAAGGAAATATTTAGTTATTTGGGTTTTATTTTAAATGATAATGGATTTATTAAGTTAAATATTTCAAAACTAAATGGTGGAAAATTGAATTGTTGAATTGTAATTACCAAATTTAGTTATGAAACTGTGAATACTTAAAGTTTTGAAATACATTGAATGTGAATGGTTTATTCTGTGGACCAAATATGTTTTGTAATCGATATAATTTAGGATAGTTTATTTGGAATTGAATTGTATCGAAAATATGAGCTGGGAATTGTTTAAACTTAAAATTTAGAAATTCGAGTTGTTTTGAAATTGATTTGTGGAAGAAGTTATTTTATTTAAAGTATTTTAATATATAAACCATTTAAGTGGTGGAAGTTATGTTTCAAAGTTATGAGCTTCAAAGTATTATGATTTGAAGGTGTTGTATTTCAAGTGTTTTGATTCGAAGTGTTATAACGTTGAAAATGCTATGATTTTGGAAAGAATATATTTGAAATAAAAATGATATTATATTGATCTAGGAATTTATAAAATGATATCATATTGGTTTGGTTTTTGAAATGGAAATAATATCGTATTTATATGGTTTAGAAATGGATATTATATTCTAGTTGAAGTATAAATTATTTTGAAATGACCGCGGTGTTATAATAACGTTTGGTTATTAAAGAGACCGGGATCGGAAGTTGTCATACTCTCTGTCAATTCTGAAAACCACTTTAACAACCGTGTACGCGATGGAGATTCCAGAATGAAGTAGGATGGTGGCGGCGTTCCTTTGAGGTATATACGTGGACCCGACTCCCGTGAGTTGACATAAGATGACTAAAACAGGAGCGATCGATGGGCTAAGAAGGTAGCACCTTTTATCGGACAAACTCCTTCAATACCATTCCATTACCTTATGATTGATTGAGGCCCTTTTGATTTTGGGGGTGTGGCTCTAGGTGGATGGTAGTAGCTGCTACGCGTTACCATCGGTCTGGAAGCGTAATTGGTATATCTACCCTAGCATTGTCTAGTTGTGCTGTGTCACCTACCCTAGCGTGCCTTATACGATTTTGTTTTGTACCATGCCTATGGAGTGCCCTCTGACGATACCCATTACGGGGAGATTACGGTACTGTATAGACTATGCGAATATAAAAGTGTGTTAAGGTGGAAAATGTAAAGCCTTAATGCTATTTTCAAGTATATTATATTTTACTTTAGACACTATATAATAGCGTATATTACTACATAGTCGACAGTTTAATGGATCCTTAGGGGTGTGAATCTCGAACATCTCTTAAGTTACTGCACTCACATTTGACATTGGATAGGAGATGTCAAATCTCGTAAACATCTCTGTCATCGTTGCACTCATATTACTTACCAATGATTTAACTTCCATCTTTTAGTTTTGACTCGAGCGTTTTGTCTTTTTAACTCGCTCGGGTCAGCCTGAGCATTTCAGGATTTGAAGACCGTATTGCTGGAGGACGAAGACGAAGATTGTATTACTATTATTTACTGTAGTGTACCACTGCACCACATTGTTCCGCTGCATTGTTATTTATTATTTTTTCGTATGTGTAACTTTGATTCTGTGTTGTACAAGTATAATCAAATGTTTTGTAAAACAGCTTCATGAAATGTTTATTTGATTATTATATTTTGCCGTTCCACTGCAAAATTCTGTTTTGTTTTTTTCTCTTCTTTTTCTTATTCACCCCAATAACAATCCGCCCTTCTGTATGGTTTAAGTCTGACGTGTGTGGTTTATCGTCGATTTAAAGCGTACAAAAAGGCGGGATGTTACAATTGGTTAAGTGAGTACGATGCTAGGTTATTTTGCCAGGATAGGAAAATATCGCTTAGACACCCTGATTATAGCAATCAGATTGTTTACACCGTAGATGGTTCTAGCGGTGAGGTGAATGCCTTGTTGGGTGTTATGGAGTTGGATGATGAGTTGAGGCGAGTTTTCATGGTTAGAGAATTCACAAATGTTTTTGAGCCTGTAGTAGGATTTCCACCGGAACAAGCCATTGAGTTTCATGTAGATTTGGTTCCGGAAGCAGAACCAGTGAGTAGGCCGCCAAGTAGGATGACCCCTACAGAGATGATGGAGTTGAAGGTGCAGTTGGTGGAATTGGAAGGCATGAGTTTTATCAAGATGAGTAGTTTGCCTTGGGAAGCAACTGCAGTGTTTGTTAAGAAGCCGGATGTATTGTTAAGGCTATTTATCGATTATCGCAAGTTGAATGAGAGGACGATAAAGAATCGATACCCATTGCCGTGGATTGGCGATTTGTTCGACTAGTTGAGTGGATTCAAGGTATTCTCACAGTTGGATTTTGTGATAAGTTTCCATCAGCTCAGAGTAGCAGAGGATATTATACCTTTGACGGTGTTTAGGACCAGATATAGGTCGCACGAATGGTTAGTTATGTCACTCGGGCTAATTAATGCACCAGCTTTCTTTGTGGATTTGATGAGTTGAGTTTTCCAAGAGCACTTGGATAGGTTCGTATTGATTTTCTAGGTGATATCTTGATATACTCTATGGATGAAAGAGAGCATGAAGTTCACCTTAGAATGGTGCTTGAGGCGCTGAGAGAACATCAACTAAAGGTGAAGTTTTCGAAGTGTCATTTTTGGAAGGAAGAAGTGAAGTTTCTTGGTCATTTAGTTTCAGAAGAAGGGTTGTCAGTAGATTTGATTAAGATTGAAGCAGTGAATAGTTGAAAGAGACCCGAGACGGTGACTAAGATAAAGATTTTCCTTGGGTTGGCTGGTTATTATCAAAGATCCATTAAGGAATTTTCGCGGATAACCGCACTGATGACCAAGCTGACAAGAAAGGATGTGAAGTTTTTGTGGACCGATAAGTGAGAGGAAGCATTCCAGAATTTGAAACACTTATTGACCCATGCACCTGTGTTGGTTGTTTTGAAAGGGAATTAGGATTTGGTGGTTTATACGGATGCCTGTGGAACAGGATTAGGAGCTATGCTGATGAAGAGAGGTAAAGTGATTGCCTACGCTTCTGGACAGCTTAGACCGCAAGAGGTAAGATATCTGATGCATGATTTAGAATTTGCTGCAGTTATTTTTGCATTGAAGGCGAGGAGACATTACCTTTTGGCAGAGAGGTTTGAATTATATATAGATCAAAGTTGCTAAAGTATTTGTTCTTTCAGAAGGAGTTAAACGTGAGACAACAGAGGTGGTTTGAGTTTATCGCTGCTTATGATTTTGGGATTGAGTACACATTGGGAAAAAGCAACAAGATTGCGGATGCACTTAGCAGGAAACATCAGAATGCAGTGTTGGCGATGATTGCTGAGTTGAAAGATTTGAAAGCATTAGTAGATTACAGAGTGCAGTGGAGATTTGAGGCTAGGTCTAGCGGAGAAACCGTAGTGTTAACTTGTTTAAAAGTTCGATCAGTGATGATCGAAAAGATTGCTTCTAAACAGAAAGAAGATCCGGTATTAGCTGAACAGATCACAAAATTAAGGGATGGAACCGAGAACAATGACTTGTAAGATTTCAGTCTTGACCAGAATGGGAGGTTGAGAAAGAAAGGAAGATTATGTGTTCCGAGTGTAGGAAACATAAGGAAAGAATTCTTGGAGGAATGACATCTTTTGAAGTTCTCTATTCATCCAGGAGGTACTAAGATGTATCAGGATATGAAGAGAAGTTTCTTTTGTGAAGGTATGAAGCGAGATATTGGTTTATGGGTAAAGCAGTGCTTGAATTTCCAATAGAAAAGGCCGAACATCAAAAGCCAAGTGGGTTGCTTCAACCATTAGATATTCCGGTATGGAAGTGAGATTCTATTTCTATGGATTTTATTGATGTGTTACTAAGGTCGAATAGGGGAAATGATAGCATATGGATTATAGTGGACAGATTGACCAAGAGAGCCCATTTCATTCCAGTTAAGTCAACCAAAATGGCACCTATATTAGCGAATTTTCTTCTGAAAAATGTGGTTAGACTACATGGAATTCCTAGTAGCATAGTTGTGATAGAGACTCCTTATGCACTAGCGAGTTATGGAAGAGTTTACAGGAAGTTTTGGAAACCAAGCTCAAGATGAGTACCGCTTACCATCCGTAGACTGATGGGCAAACAGAAAGAGTTAACAAAATCTTGGAAGATTTGTTAAGAGATTGTGTATTAGTTTTTGGGGGATCGTGGGAAAACCATCTGCATTTAGTCGAGTTTTCATATAACAACAGTTATCAGACTAGTATTGGGATGGCACCGTCTGAAGCTTTGTCTGGAAGGCCTTGCCAATCTCCTGTATGTTGGTTAGAGACCGGGGATGGGTTAGTTCTTGGTCCAGAATTGGTCAGAGAAGATGCGGAAAGGATTGAGGTCATTCGGGCTAGAATGAGTCTAGGCAGAAGCGTTATGCAAATAGGAGATGAAAAGATTTAGAGTTCTTAGTATGAGATCTGGTTTTCATCAAAGTGTCACTGATGAAGTGTGTGATTAGATTTGGAAAATCAGAAAGTTAGAACCAAGATTCGTTGGACCTTTTCCTGTTGTTGAGAGGATCGGGAAACTCGCATATAGAGTTGAGTTACCGAGCAATTTAGCAGAAGTCCATGATGTTTTTCATGTTTATCATCTTAGAAAGTGTGTTAGAGACTCGGAGACGACTACTGCACCGACTATGCTAGATGACTTAGTAGTAGAACTGGATTTGACTATGGTATGGAAGCCTATTCGTATTTTTGCGAGAGATGAAAAGATGCTTAGAACCAAGATGGTCAGATTAGTCAAAGTCCAATGGAGCGACGATGACAGAGACTGTACTTGGAAGATTAGGAATAGGATTAGAGATACTTATCCTGACTTATTTGATGGTATGTTTTACCTTCTTGATTGATGTGTTGTGTACGTTATTGTAATTTTGAGGACGAAATTCTTTAAGGAGGGAGTTTAACACCCCATATTTTTGGTAACGTTATTTAGGATATTTAATTAGTTAAATAAAATAAAATAATGTGTTAATTAGGGGATTGAGATTTGGTTTAATTAAAGGGTAGTCATGCCATTTAACCTATGAATTAAAATTAGAGTTAAAATGAAATAGGGAAGGGTTAAAATAGGAAAGAGATCGTTTCTATATCCCTAAAACTTGGTCGTGTATTCGTATACATGTTCACCTTTCATTTTCAATTTTTTTAAAGAGGCCGGCCACCTTTAACAAGGAAAGAAGGAATACAATTAAGAACAGCTAAGTAAGAAGCTAATTCAAATCAAATCCATTCACATCTCAATCTCTTTAATCTCTAAAACTAAGTTGAATAATGTTTACAACTCAAATTTTATTATTTTCGGTTTTAAGATGAATTCTGAATATTTTGCATTGATTTGTCATGTTTTTGAATGATGGAATGATTATATATACTACTTGATGAAGTGTGGTTGTTCATATTGAATTTATGATATGTTTTAAAGTGAAAACCCTATAAAATGACATCCAAACGCCTTGCGAATTTTTTGAAGATCATAAATGATATTTTAGAGATGGCTTTCAATTTTTATAGTTTTTTGAATATTTTTGGAATTATATGAGTTTTTTAGTAAGGAAAATGTAAATTTGGTTAATAATTATTTACGGTTAAATAATAAAAGATTTGGCTCTGAAATTTTTATATGTTGGAAAACATATCAAAAGAGATTTTTTGGAAATTTTGTAGATTTTTCATAAATGTTTTAATGGATATATAAAATTATTTAACTTATGAGAGTTAAATGTTTTATATATTTATAAAAGGAGAGGGGGCTTTTTGCAAATGATTCAAAAAGATTAGTTTTGAAATTGCAGTACTTTTTATTCGTAAAGAAAGAGACAACCGATCAAAATTTGACACGTAAAATAGGTTAGGTGAAAATAACTATTTGCTACATGTTTTTTTACCGTTTTGATGCTTTCGGCACTATGTTCCACCTCCTTTGCTTCGCTTCCAACACAGTCGAAATGTGATGTCCCGGAATTTTGGGAAATACTTATTTAATAATTTTGTTTTATAATTTATTTTTAAATATGTAATATTGATTTAATAATCTAATTTAACCAAATGTTATGTTTCCAAAACTAATAATTAATCTAATTTAACAAATGTTGTCTTTTTAAAACTTAATAATAATAATTTAATTTGGAATGTTTATTCTTTTCAAAAAAAATATAATATATATATATTTAATAATAATTAATCTTTCTAAGTTTACAAAAAAATACTATACCTGTCGATTACATTTCAATACATCAGAGTTGCACATATACAGAGACACTGAATATACACGAATTAATAAGTCTCAGGTTTACAATAATATAATACAGCGGGAGTACTCTGTACGTTCCTGCCTTCCAGCTCAACTCCTGAGCTTCAGAACCTCCCTACCTGAAAATCTGTAATACTCAGTCTGACCCAAGCATTACATCAAAGTAACACCGGGGTCAGGCTGGAAACCAGCGTGAGTAAACCCGTCTAACATGGAATACAAAAGCATACAACTTATATAAAGCTCGGGGTAACTCGTATTAATTTACAAATTCACAATTTGTTAAAGACATCACTTATTTCACCCATCAATTTTCTAAGTACCAAAATTTAGATTAAATAGTCCAATTCACCATTTCATTCCAGCCTATTGATTTCACATTATCAATCTATAAGAATCCGAAGTGGTTTCAGGTATTTCTAATACCCGACTCCGGTCTCTTCGAATCCCATGACACCTTAACCCAAGTCCCAAGTGAATATAATTCAATTTTAACATAAGATGCCAATGTTTACATAGTAATTTATCACCGATAGATAATCATATTATCACTGATCAATCCAAACATATTCAATCACAAAACATTTCATATCACATATCTAAATACCAAATAATCTGAGTCATTCAATATCATCCAATCATTCATAAGCAAGGTTTATTAGTCACACCCTTCTAATTAATTCAAATAGATAAATTAAATTAATTACTTTAATTACCCTTGAATCCTTCTTACTTAACATCAATTAATTACAAATGAATTAATCATCTTTTAATTCTCATTTTAATACATAAAGTAACTACTCTTTTGATTAATTACACAAATTAATCAACCCTTAATTACCTTCATTAAGTAATTATCATTAAATAAATCACATTTAGTAACTACCCATTAATTTCCCTCCTTAATTTATGGAAATAAGTAATTATCCCTTACATAAATTGATTTCATTAAGTTATTCCCTTAAATAAATAAATCAGCGTTGAATTAATAACTTAATTAATAAATCACATTAATAAATAAATTTTAAACCGATTATAAATTAATTAACCCTTAATTAATTATCTAAATTATTTCTTCCTTGATCACCCAAATTAAACAGCTATCCTTAATACATTAAATTATTTGCGCATTTTTCAACATTTAATTCACCTTTAAAATATAAAGGATTTAACCTATTATATGATTATCCTAAACAAACCATTTGGGAACATTCTAAAATTTTGGGAAAAAAACTCGATTAACCTTGCTAAACTTGTTAAAGAACTAGGTTTAAAATCTTCTCTGAAACTTACACGTTCCTGACAAGCTTCCAATACTAGATTCACAACAACACACAAATACCTGGGTCTAACCCATGAAATTCCCGAGAAAACACGCTACACTCACGAAACAGTGATCGTGGGAAAAATAGGAGTTTGGTTTTTGAACCCTCGTGGTGGCGTGGCGATGCCAGATTAGGGTTTTAGGGCTTGTTATGAACGAGGGAGGTTAGCGGCAGATTTTGGTTGCTAGATGGCATCGAGTGAGGCCGGAGGAGGGGAATGGGTAGAGGAGTGTTTGGCGAATCCTCTGACGGAAGGCCGTGGGCCCTAGTGACTTGTGGCAGCGGAGTGGGAAGGTTTTGGTCTAGTGTGTAGGTTCCGGTTTGGTCGAATTCTTTGATTTTGAATTAAGGTTAGTTCCAGGTTTCTGGGTTCTGGGAAACAACGGTGAGGTTATCGCCGACCTGTCGGCGATCAGTGCAAGGGCTAGAGGTGGTCGGTTCTAGCGTGCACGTGCACGTGGGACGTCGTATATCTATGGAAGTGGTGAAAGATGGGGTTCTCGGGTGAAATCTCGAATATCCCTGTGTTTGACTCGAAGCAGGTAATGGCGTCGAAACTGATGCACATGGTATCGAAAATCTAGTACGTAGTGGATTGGATTTAGGCAGAAGGTATGGAGTCGAAATATGGGTTTTGAAGGAGTTGAGGCGTAACTTTTCTTTTAAATTAAAAATACGCCTGCTTGCTTTCGACAAAATGGCTTTCGACTAAGTAGCTTTTGACTTAGTTAGCTTTAGACTAGGTCAAATGGATTTAAAGGAAATGGTTTCAATTGGGTTGCGCCTTTGTTTTTAAATAATTGCTTTCGATTAAGTCGAAAACTTTTTCTGCAGCCTTTTTACCTTTCGACTCGGATGGTTTCAAAGGGTTACTTTGTTTTTTAAAATATGACCACTTATCCAATGTTTTCAAAGGGATGTTTTCAACACCATCACTTCTTTACTTAGGAAATAGTTTCGAAATAGATGCTTTCAACTTAAATGTTTTAAAGACCCTTTTCCTACGATTGAAGTAAAACCCAAATAGTTTCGAAAGAGACAGTTTTAAATGATTTCGAAACAAATGCTTTCGACTTTAATGGTTTTCTGATTCTTTTGCTCTACTTGAAGGCATAATTCAAATGGTTTCGACCGAGACGATTTTCAAAGGTTTCGAATGGGTGAAATTTTGAATGGTTTCGAAAGGTTTCCATATGTTTTAAATTGAACCCAAAGTGCTTTCGAAAGGATTGAGTTTTGACTATTTCGAAAGTTTTTAATGAAAGGTTTCGAAAGGAGTGATTCCCTAAGGTTTCGAAAGGGTTGCAAGGAAAGGTTTTTTTTTCCTATGTTTTGGAAAGAAAATATTTAAAGGTTCTAAATAAGGATGTCTAACGCTTTGAAGCTTTTGGAGAAAAGAAAGAAAATGTTTTCAATTTTTTCGAGAGGCTTTTAATGGTTTCGAAAGGGTCGCTTTCAATGCTTTCGAAAGGGTTACTTTCAAGGGTTTCGAAAGTGTTGTTTAAGGGTTTTAGACAAAGGTTTCAAATGTATTAAAATGACAATAAAGCCTAAGTATTTTCAATTTAAAAAGATTTTAACTTGTTTTGGAAGGATAGCTAATCCTCATTAAAATTCATCGACAATATGTTGAGTGAAGTATATATATCATGGCAAAAATAGCTTAGAGTAAAGCTAAGAATATATTTTCCTTTTATAAGTTTGATTTAAAAGGTTTAATCATTTTGAAAAGGTTTTCAAGGAAAAGGATAAAGGGTAGTTTACCCTAAGAAAATGATTCGGACAAATAACCCATTTTGATTCAGACAGTTAGTTTAGTTTGCGGATAGTTAGTCCAGTTGTGGGAAATCAACCCAGTTTTCAGACAGATTGTCCACTTTTTACTTGTGAACATATAGTTCATTAGTTACCTGATTATAGCTTAACAGACTTAGCTATTATTATCATTATTATATCAGTTTGATTAACCAGTTTGGTTGCAGGAAAGATTTTGTAAAATATATGTTTTAAAGAGGATATTATTGAGAGGAAACCTGTTCCGCTAAGCGACATGGTCTCACTTAATATCAGCAAAACCGCAATATTATTCACACTAGGCTTTATGTATAACTCAAAGTTTTTGTTTTCCCCTTAAACTCTCAGGTGCTGAAAATTGATTTGAGTAGGTTGAGGGTTAAGGTTTTCAGGTTTAGAAATTTTGGCGAATAAAGCTTCCGGATACGAGTAGGTGGCCAAGGATAGCTAATTAGGAGTTATAGATTGTTTTGTTTATTTCCATTGCATATTAAGTCAAATATTACTATATTACTTTGATCAACCAAGATGGCATCATCATATGTCGCTCTTGGCATATTTTGTAATGGTTATAATTAATCTTTACCTGGGAAACGATATAGAAAGATGTAACTTGGATATGCATTTGTTTTGAAATTTAATCAGTAAAATGCTGTTTTTGGAAATCTTTGATTGTGTTCATATTCAAGTGCTTCTGATATTATGGATACCACTGTCATTACGGTATTTTGTCACCATAAGTTAATATGACGGATGATGCAGCATCTATAGCGCTTAGCTTTTGGCCACCAGATATGGGATGTTACAAAATGATTTCATATAAATATGTGTATGGAGTTTATTGAGCCTCTTAATGGTTTTAAAATATAAAAAAGTTTGGAAATGAATATTATAATATTATGAAATGACTTAAAAGTGAAAAAGAGATTTAGTATGAAAAATATCGGTTTTAATGTTAAAAATATTTTATAAATGTTTTATAATCAATGAAACTCAATTTTGATAAGTTTTGATAAGCAATGAAAAATAAGTCAAAATAAGACGCTTACGTAATGGTAGTTCGCGATTTCGTACCGTAGAATTTAAACAAGTGTAGACCGTGGAATATAGCTCGGAATTTTTGGAGATAAGAATTTTTCAAACTATTTCGTTCATATTTTTTAAACAATAGAAATAAAATCGAGATTACATTTAGTAAATTTTGAAATATGAGCAAATCCAGTTTTCAGGAAAATCGTGTTTTGGCAATTCGGCTGCCAAAGTGGCAAATGTTTTAAATATATATTTTTATATTTAAAAATATGGAATAAATTCTGTAAATCTTTTAATGTGTTTTGAAAGGGATTTGAGTTATATAAATGAATTTCCAAAAGACAGAAAATTCGTTTTCATTAATATAGCTTTTAAAACACTATTTGCAGCAATTTTATGTAACTTTTGAAATATAGTTCTAAACGCGAAAAATTCCTTTGAATAATAAAGTATTTTAAATATGATTTGAATAATTTTTAAATCATTTCAAAGTGTTTAAGTAAATAATTAAAATTAATTAAATATATTAAATGATTTAGAGTCAATTAAATAACTTCACAACCTTATGGGTGACAGAAAGGTAGCCTCTAGGCTAGGGTTTGGAAAACCAGTTGCCTTCCCTCCCTAGCTACCCTGACTGGCCTGAAGGAGGAGACAGTAAATTTAATTTAGTCGGATCAAAATTCCCCATAGTATAAAAGACATAATTTTCCAAATTAAAACAACTTGGATTGCATGACTTGGTGTTAAATTCCAAGGAGGCAACCCGTACTACCCGTGGGAATTTACAAGGTGATTTCATTACTAGTCGATGGATAGTAAAGGTTGAATATGGAATTTGGTATTGAGTAGAATTAGTATAATTCCCATAATCCTTTTTACTCAATGATGTTTTCCAATATGAGAAGTAAATAGATGATTTGGAATTAATTTAATTCCAATATATAAATTTAATTGTTTTGGGTTTGCAGTGAACTATGTCTTAAATAACATTGTTTTTGTCCTGCATTAAAGTTTATGATTTGTAAATCTTTATAAGGATTTAAATAAATGATTTGGAAATATTTGTAAAGATTTAAATAAATGATTTGGAAATATTTTCCTAACAAAGGGAGGAAATAAATTGGAATTATTCCAAGATTCAAAAGGGTTTAGTTAAACAAATGATTTGATAAATGAGGCTCAATGATTCCTTATACTAATAAGAAGATAAATGGAATAACTTAAAATAATATGTCTCGCTGAGATATTTATGAATGAATGAAAAGATGAATTAAATTGAATGATGATTGATAATCACATATGAACTTAACATTTTTTTTAACCGATGATTGGTTCGAAGGAGCCGGGGTCGGATTTGGATTACTCCTATCCAAAAACTACTACGAACCAATGTAAAAGTTTGGAAGTGAAGACATGTTGAAGATGATTGATTTTTGAAGACCGAAGATCTTCAGATTGTAAGGGTTGCTATCACGAGTCCTAGGAGTTTACCCCATATTAATTTTATATGGCAGTGGTGTCTACATATTGAAATCCTCATTGTATTGAAGTCCAAAGATCTTCATAGCAAAAGGACTGCTTGTTGACATTCTCTAGGTAGCTCCCAATATAGAGACATTTGTTATAGCAGCAGTCCTATTGTGTTTTGAAATATTCGGATTGTAAGGAATACTTACTACTAAAGGTAGTTGGAAGAGTGTCTTCGATTTCGTTCAGTCCCCGGATGAACTTTTATGGACGAATGTTTGACATTGAATTTCTAAGGTCAAGCGTTGAATTTTGCAAACGTATATCTATTTGATAGCGAAGAAGGCAACTTCTCTTAGCTTAACACCTTTCTCTGAGATGTATGAACTCAGAGGTTGTATGTTCATGAAAGTCAATAATGATCGAAGGAATGACGATGTGGCATTCAAAGTGGAACCTACGATGATCAAAGCATGGTTATGCAAAAAGTAATGTGTGGCTTTGTGGAGCATAGCCTTATTGGCCTCATATCCCAGGAATGGTATGGGATACTATATGGTATGAAGGACATATTTCGGGCTGTTATTGAGGGAAGATGTCCTTGTTGGTACTTGTAGCCTTATTGTATGAATGGACAGACATTGTCGGCTAATGAAGATTGTGTAAAGCCTAGCCTAGTAATACTCTGTTCCATGGTAGTATAACAGCATAGCATACAACGTAAAAGGATCTTTAAAAGAATCTTTAAAAGGATCTTGCCTTTAACCCTTTTTTATTATACTTATGAATGTAAAAGGATCTTTAAAAGAATGTATCAAAGATAAGCATAAGTGAATTGGTTTTGGGTTTATTGTGACAACGTGTTAATAAATTTCGCCTTTAACCCTTTTTGATTATATTTATGAATGCACATAGATATTTAAAGAATGTTTTAAAGACAAGAAAAAGTGAAATGGTTTTGGATTTGCAGTGACTATGTTTAAGTAACAGTAGTCTTAATCCTTTTGAATGGATTTGTGGAACACCGAGATCCTTAAAATGGATGTTATGAAGGAAATTATATGTAAGAAATCTTTTGAAAAAAATAGAAAACGTAAAGGTTTAAAGTAAGAAATCTTGTTAATGATTTGTGAATATACTTATACCAATAGAGATAAGTATATGAATACTTTCTGAGTAGAAATGAATAACAGTGATTGATAAATGAGGTTTTAGTGGATAAAAGGAAGTTTAACTAATAAAATAGGTTTTAATTAACAGAAAGTATTAATTAAATAAAAAGGGAATTGGAGGTCAATTGGTTGATTGGATCATGCTATGTATGCTTACTTGTTTATGGAAAGTATTTAGCCATGTACTTAGCACTGAAAGTTCAGAAACGCGATAAGTATATGAGACTTGGTTTCCATTTGTGATCGACTATTTTGAAGTTGATAATCGACTAGTCGACTATCAAAATTGACAAAATCTAACTCTTAAAATATCTAAAGGAAACACATGAATTATACGGCACATTTATTTCGATGATGCCATATTGTACATATAAACTCATTTTGCTCTTCCACGAAAATGGTAAGGAAATCCAACTCCGTCCGATTAGGAGGTAATCTATGATCTTATGCATTATTTGTTTATTTCCAAAGGAATCGATGTTGAATTAATTGGAAATCTATGATTGGTTTTTGGAGTACCTAGTAAGCGGGGAACTGTACTTATATGAGATGACTCGAAACCATAACCACTCTAAAACCATATGCGCGTAATATGATTTGGAAGAGGTTCATGGTTGGTTCGAGATGCTGGAATCTATATGGAGATTTGAGGTCTATTTGAGATTCTCGAACACATATATTTGTTCATGATTTATTCTGGATGTGTGAATCCATGTATGATTCCAAGATCTGTTGAGATATAGGAGTCCAAATGCGATTCTGAGATCTATTGAGGTATGGGAATCCATGTGTGTTTCTGAGATTTGATTCGAGCGGGGGTCACGTGTTGAGATCTGCTTGAGTTGCGGTTCGTGTGTTGATATGTTGAATGTGACTTCATTATCAGTAATGAGAGGTAGAAGTCATAGCTTATGGGGTTTAGCTAACTTAAAGGGTGTAGGCGCTCCATTTTAGTGTTGCTTATGGTTATGCACGCAGGAGTGATGTGACCCGATGCCACCTGTTCCAGCATGGACTAGCTATGTTTTTCCTATTATATATTTTACCCAGAGATATACAATGATTCAAAGAATATCCATGATTCTTGTGTAGGATGACTATTCTCAAAGTAGTGAGTGCATCTCCGTGGAATCCTATACAATTATATGAATGCGCCTTAGTGGTTTTGATTATATAACTATTATTGTAGTGTTATACATGCATGTAGCATAGCTACTTGTTATTTATATTCTATACTATAGACATTATCTATTATATAGAAATATGTACTTAATAGATGGTTGGATCTTTTGTTATGGTATTCCTTGCAGTCTCAAAAAATGTTGTTATATGTCACACATATTTTTTGCAATTCTCATACCATACTTTGTATGACGCTTGGTTTTTGTTTTCCCTTAATTCCTCATGTACTCTTTTGAGTAGTCTGGGAAAGGAAAGTTTTCATTGATGTTCTTTGGAGCTTCTGGAGATGAGCTGGATGCTTTCATTCACCTACCGTAGTATTCTTATTTTTTCTTTATTACTGTATTGTATACATTAGCATATGTGAGGACATGTTATTACAAAGGTCCAGGCTGACGATAGTACTTATTTTTGTAACTCTGAAATTCTATGTATCTTAGAGTGATTGTTTGTACTTTCTTCTGATATTATATGTTATCGATACATTGTGAGATTTCGATGTTATGTTCTTTCTTTCTTATTCTGCTTCTTTCTCTTTTATTTTACCTTAACAATTCGTCTTTTGACTTAGTTAGCTTTCAACAAAATGGCTTTCGACTAAGTAGCTTTTGATTTGGTTAGCTTTCGACTAGGTCAAATGGATTTAAAGGAAATGTTTTCAACTGGGTTGCGCTTTGTTTGTAATAATTGATTTCGATTAAGTCAAAAACTTTTTATGCTGCCTTTTTGCCTTTCGACTCGGATGGTTTCAAAGGCTTACTTTGTTTTTTGAAATATAACTACTTATCCAATGTTTTCAAAGGGATGGTTTCAACACCATCACTTCTTTACTTAGGAAATAGTTTCGAAACAGATGCTTTCAACTTAAATGTTTTAAAGACCCTCTTTCTACGATTGAAGTAAAACCCAAATAGTTTCGAAACAGACAGTTTTAAATGATTTCGAAACAAATGCTTTCAACTTTAATGGTTTTCTGATTCTTTTGCTCTACTTGGAGGCATAATCCAAATGGTTTCGACCGAGATGATTTTCAAAGGTTTCGAATAGGTGAAATTTTGAATGGTTTCGAAAGGTTTCCATATGTTTTAAATTGAACCCAAAATGCTTTCGAAAGGATTGAGTTTTGAATATTTTGAAAGGTTTTAATGAAAGGTTTCGAAAGGGGTGGTTCCCTAGGGTTTCGAAAGGGTTGCAAGGAAAGGTTTTTTTCCTATGTTTTCGAAATAAAATATTTAAAGGTTTTAAATGAGGATGTCTAATGCTTTAAAGCTTTTGGAGAAAAGAAAGAAAAGGTTTTAAATTTTTTTGAGAGGCTTTTAATGGTTTTGAAAGGGTCACTTTCAATGCTTTCGAAAGGGTTACTTTCAAGGGTTTCGAAAGGGTTGTTTAAGGGTTTTATAAAAAGGTTTCAAATGTATTAAAATGACAATAAAGCCTAAGTATTTTCAATTTAAAAAGATTTTAACTTGTTTTGGAAGGATAGCTAATCCTCATTAAAATTCATCAACAATATGTTGAGTAAAGTATATATATCATGGCAAAAATAGCTTAGAGTAAAGCTAAGAATATATATCCTTTTATAAGTTTGATTTAAAAGGTTTAATCATTTTGAAAAGGTTTTCAACGAAAAGGATAAAGGGTAGTTTACCCTAAGAAAATGATTCGGACAAATAACCCATTTTGATTCGGACAGTTAGTTTAGTCTGTGCATAGTTAGTCCAGTTGTGGGCAATCAACCCAGTTTTTGGACAGATAGTCCACTTTTTACTTGTGAACATATAGTTCATTAGTTACCTGATTATAGCTTAATAGACTTAGATATTATTATCATTATTATATCAGTTTGATTAACCAGTTTGGGTGCAGGAAAGATTTTGTAAAATATATGTTTCAAAGAGGATATCATTGAGAGGAAACCCATTCCTCTAAGCGACATGGTCTCACTTAATATCAGCAAAACCGGGATGTAACAGTATTATTCACACTAGGCTTTATGTATGACTCAAAGTTTTTGATTTTCCCTTAAACTCTCGGGTGCTGAAAATTGAGTTGAGTAGGTTGAGGTTTAAGGTTTTTAGGTTTAGAAATTTTGGAGAATAAAGCTTCCGGATACGAGTAGGTGGCCAAGGATAGCTAATTAGGAGTTACAGATTGTTTTGTTTATTTCCATTGCATATTAAGTCAGATATGACTATATTGCCTTGATCAACCAAAGGGGCATCATCATATGTCGCTCTTGGCATATTTTGTGATGATTATAATTAATCTTTACCTGGGAAACGATATAGAAAGATGTAACTTGGATATGAATTTTTTTGAAATTTAATCAGTAAAATGCTGTTTTTGGAAATCTTTGATTGTGTTCATATTCAAGTGCTTCTGATATTATGGATATCACTATCATTACCGTATTTTGTCACCAGAAGTTAATATGACGGATGATGCAGCATCTATAGCGCTTAGCTTTTGGCCACCAGATATAGGATGTTACAAAATGATTTCATATAAATATGCGTATGGAATTTATTGAGCCTCTTAATGGTTTTAAAATGTAAAAAAGTTTGGAAATGAATATTATAATAATATTATATTATGAAATGACTTAAAAGTGAAAAAGAGATTTAGTATGAAAAATATCGGTTTTAATGTTTAAAAATATTTTATAAATGTTTTATAATCAATGAAACTCAATTTTTGATAAGTTTTGATAAGCAATGAAAAATAAGTCAAAATAAGACGCTCACGTAATGGTAGTTCGCGATTTCGTACCGTAGAATTTAAACAAGTGTAGAGCGTGGAATATAGCTTGGAATTTTTGAAGATAAGAAATTTTCAAACTATTACGTTCATGTTTTTTAAACAATAGAAAGAAAATCGAGATAAATTTTGAAATATGAGCAAATTCAGTTTTCAGGAAAATCGTGTTTTGGCAATTCGGCTGCCAAAGTGGCAAATGTTTTAAATATATATTTTTATATTTAAAAATATGGAATAAATTCTATAAATCTTTTAATGTGTTTTGAAAGGGATTTGAGTTATATAAATGAATTTCCAAAAGACAGAAAATTCGTTTTCATTAATATAGCTTTTAAAATACTATTTGCAGCAATTTTATGTAACTTTTGAAATATAGTTCTAAACGCGAAAAATTCCTTTGAATAATAAAGTATTTTAAATATGATTTGAATAATTTTTAAATCATTTCAAAGTGTTTAAGTAAATAATTAAAATTAATTAAATATATTAAATGATTTAGAGTCAATTAAATAACTTCACAACCTTATGGGTGACAGAAAGGTAGCCTCTAGGCTAGGGTTTGGAAAACCAGTTGCCTTCCCTCCCTAGCTACCCTGACTGGCCTGAAGGAGGAGATAGTAAATTTAATTTAGTCGGATCAAAATTCCCCATAGTATAAAAGATATAATTTTCCAAATTAAAACAACTTGGATTGCATGACGATAATCTTCTTACACTTGGTGTTAAATTCCAAGGAGGCAACCCGTACTATCCGTGGGAATTTACAAGGTGATTTTATTACTAGTCGATGGATAGTAAAGGTTGAATATGGAATTTGGTATTGAGTAGAATTAGTATAATTCCCATAATCCTTTTTACTCAATGATGTTTTCCAATATGAGAAGTAAATAGATGATTTGGAATTAATTTAATTCCAATATATAAATTTAATTGTTTTGGGTTTGCAGTGAACTATGTCTTAAATAACATTGTTTTTGTCCTGTATTAAAGTTTATGATTTGTAAATCTTTATAAGGATTTAGATAAATGATTTGGAAATCTTTGTAATGATTTAAATAAATGATTTGGAAATATTTTCCTAACAACGGGATGAAATAAATTGGAATTATTCCAAGATTCAAAAGGGTTTAGTTAAACAAATGATTTGATAAATGAGGCTCAATGATTCCATATACTAATAAGAAGATTAATGGAATAACTTAAAATAATATTTATCTCTGAGATATTTATGAATGAATGAAAAGATGAATTAAATTGAATGATGATTGATAATCACATATGAACTTAACATTTTTTTTAATCGATGATTGGATCGGAGGAGCCGGGGTCGTATTTGGATTACTCCTATCCAAAAACTACTACGAACTAATGTAATTGTTTGGAAGTGAAGACATGTTGAAGATGATTGATTTTTAAAGACCGAAGATCTTCAGAATGTAAGGGTTGCTGTCACGAGTCCCAGGAATTTACCCCATATTAAATTTATATGGCAGTGGTGTCTGCATATTGAAATCCTCATTGTATTGAAGTCCAAAGATCTTCATAGAAAAAGGACTGCTTGTTGACATTCTCTAGGTAGCTCCCAATATAGAGACATTTGTTATAGCAGAAGTCCTATTGTGTTTTGAAATATTCGGATTGTAAGGAATACTTACTACTAAAGGTAGTAGGAAGAGTGCCTTCGATTTCGTTCAGTCCCCAGATGAACTTTTATGGACGAATGTTTGACATTGAATTTCTAAGGTCAAACGTTGAATTTTACAAACGTATATCTGTTTGGTAGCGAAGAAGGCAACGTCTCTTAGCTTAACACCTTTCTCTGAGATGTACGAACTCAGAAGTTGTATGTTCATGAAAGTCAATAATGATCGAAGGAATGACAATGTGGCATTCAAATTGGATCCTACGATGATCAAAGCGTGGTTTTGTGAAAAGTAATGTGTGGCTTTATGGAGCATAGCCTTAGTAGCTCATATCCCTGGAATGGTATGGGATACTATATGGTATGAAGGACATATTTCAGGCTATTATTGAGGGAAGATGTCCCTGTTGGTACTTGTAGCCTTATTGTATGAATGGACAGACATTGTAGGCTAATGAAGATTGTGTAAAGCCTAGCCTAGTAATACTCTGTTCCATAATAGTATAACAACATAGTATACAATGTAAAAGGATCTTTAAAAGAATCTTTAAAACGATCTTGCCTTTAACCCTTTTTTATTATGCTTACGAATGTAAAAGGATCTTTAAAAGAATGTATCAAAGATAAGCATAAGTGAATTGGTTTTAGGTTTATTGTGACAACGTGTTAATAAATTTCGCCTTTAACCCTTTTTGATTATATTTATGAATGCACATAGATATTTAAAGAATGTTTTAAAGACAAGCAAAAGTGAAATGGTTTTGGATTAGTAGTGACTATGTTTAAGTAACATTAGTCTTAATCCTTTTGAATGGATTTATGGAACACCGAGATCCTTAAAATGGATGTTATGAAGGAAATTATATGTAAGGAATCTTTTGAAAAAAACAGACAACGTAAAGGTTTAAAGTGAGAAATCTTGTTAATGATTTGTGAATATACTTATACCAATAGAGATAAGTATATGAATACTTTCTGAGTAGAAATGAATAACAGTGATTGATAAATGAGGTTTTAGTAGATAAAAGGAAGTTTAACTAATAAAATATGTTTTAATTAATAGAAAGTATTAATTAAATAAAAAAGGGATTAGAGGTCAACTGTGTGATTGGATCATGCTTTGTATGCTTACTTGTTTATGGAAAGTATTTAGCCATGTACTTAGCACAGAAAGTTCAGAAACGCGATAAGTATACGAGACTTGGTTTCCATTTGTGATCGACTATTTTGAACTTGATAATCGACTAGTCGACTATCAAAATTGACAAAATCTAACTCTTAAAGTATCTAAAGGAAACACATGAATTATACGACACATTTATTTCGATGATGCCATATTGTACATATAAACTCATTTTGCTCTTCCACGAAAATGGTAAGGAAATCCAACTCCGTCCGATTAGGAGGTAATCTATGCTCTTATGCATTATTTGTTTATTTCCAAAGGAATCGATGTTAAATTAATTGGAAATCTATGATTGGTTTTTGGAGTACCTAGTAAGCGGGGAAGTGTACTTATATGAGATGATGCGAAACCATAACCACTCCAAAGCCATATGCGTGTTATATGATTTGGAAGAGGTTCATGGTTGGTTCGAGATGCTGGAATCTATATGGAGATTCGAGTTCTATTTGAGATTCTCGAACACATATAGTTGTTCATGATTTATTCAGGATGTGTGAATCCATGTATGATTCCAAGATCTGTTGAGATATAGGAGTCCAAATGCGATTCTGAGATCTACCGAGGTATGGGAATCCATGTGTTTTTTGGAGATTTGATTCGAGTGGGGGTCACGTGTTGAGATCCGCTTGAGTTGCGGTTCGTGTGTTGAGATGTTGAATGTGATTTCATTATCAGTAATGAGAGGTAGAAGTCATAGCTTATGGGGTTTAGCTAACTTAAAGGGTGTAGGCACTCCATTTTAGTGTTGCTTATGGTTATGCACGCAGGAGTGATGTGACCCGATGCCACTTGTTCCAGCATGGACTAGCTATGTTTTTCCTATTATATATTTTACCTAGAGATATACAATGATTCAAAGAATATCCATGATTCTTGTGTAGGATGACTATTCTCAAAGTAGTGAGAGCATCTCCATGGAATCCTACACAATTAAATGAATGTGCCTTAGTGGTTTTGACTATATAACTATTATTGTAGCGTTATACATGCATGTAGCATAGCTACTTGTTATTTATATTCTATACTATAGACATTATCTATTATATAGAAATATGTACTTAATAGATGGTTGGATCTTCTGTTATGGTATTCCATGTAGTCTCAAAAAATGCTGTTATATGTCACACATATTTTTTGCAATTCTCATTCCATACTTTGTATGATGCTTGGTTTTTGTTTTCCCTTAATTCCTCATGTACTCTTTTGAGTAGTCTGAGAAAGGAAAGTTTTCGTTGACGTTCTTTGGAGCTTCTGGAGATGAGATGGATGCTTTCATTCACCTACCGTAGTATTCTTATTTTTGCTTTATTACTGTATTGTATACATCAGCATATGTGAGGACATGTTGTTACAAAGGTCCAGGCTGATGATAGTACTTATTCTTGTAACTCTGAAATGCTATGTATCTTAGAGTGACAGTTTGTACTTTCTTCTGATATTATATGTTATCGTTACATTTTGAGATTCAGATGTTATATTCTTTCTTTCTTATTCTGCTTCTTTCTCTTTTATTTTACCTTAACAATTCGTCTTTTGACTTAGTTAGCTTTCGACAAAATGGCTTTCGACTAAGTAGCATTTGACTTCGTTAGCTTTCGACTAGGTCAAATGGATTTAGAGGAAATGGTTTCAACTGGGTTGCGCCTTTGTTTGTAATAATTGCTTTCGATTAATCGAAAACTTTTTCCGCGGCTTTTTTGCCTTTCGACTCGGATGGTTTCAAAGGGTTACTTTGTTTTTTAAATATGACCACTTATCCTATGTTTTCAACGGGATGGTTTCAACACCATCACTTCTTTACTTAGGAAATAGTTTCGAAACAGATGCTTTCAACTTAAATGTTTTAAAGACCCTTTTTCTACGATTGAAGTAAAAACTAATAGTTTTGAAAGAGACAGTTTTAAATGATTTCGAAACAAATGCTTTCGACTTTAATGGTTTTCTGATTCTTTTGCTCTACTTGAAGGCATAATCCAAATGGTTTCGACCGAGACGATTTTCAAAGGTTTCGAATGGGCGAAATTTTGAATGGTTTCGTAAGGTTTCCATATGTTTTAAATTGAACCCAAAGTTCTTTCGAAAGAATTGAGTGTTGACTATTTTGAAAGGTTTTAATGAAAGGTTTTGAAAGGGGTGGTTCCCTAAGGTTTCAAAAGGGTTGCAAGGAAAGGTTTTTTTTCCTATGTTTTCGAAAGAAAATATTTAAAGGTTTTAAACGAGGATGTCTAATTCTTTGAAGCTTTTGGAGAAAAGAAAGAAAAGGTTTTCAATTTTTTCGAGAGGCTTTTAATGGTTTCGAAAGGGTCACTTTCAATGCTTTCGAAAGGGTTACTTTTAAGGGTTTCGAAAGGGTTGTTTAAGGGTTTTAGACAAAGGTTTCAAATGTATTAAAATGACAATAAAGCCTAAGTATTTTCAATTTAAAAAGATTTTAAGTTGTTTTGGAAGGATAGCTAATCCTCATTAAAATTCATCAACAATATGTTGAGTAAAGTATATATATCATGGCGAAAATAGCTTAGAGTAAAGCTAAGAATATATTTTCCTTTTATAAGTTTGATTTAAAAAGTTTAATCATTTTGAAAAGGTTTTCAAGGAAAAGGATAAAGGGTAGTTTACCCTAAGAAAATGATTCGGACAAATAATCCATTTTGATTCGGATAGTTAGTTTAGTTTGCGGATAGTTAGTCCAGTTGCGGGCAATCAACCCAGTTTTCGGACAGATAGTCCACTTTTTACTTGTGAACATATAGTTCACTAGTTACCTGATTATAGCTCAACAGACTTAGCTATTATTATCATTATTATATCAATTTGATTAACCAGTTTTGCTGCAGCAAAGATTTTGTAAAATATATGTTTTAAAGAGGATATTATTGAGAGGAAACCCATTCCGCTATGCGGCATGGTCTCACTTAATATTAGCAAAACCGGTATGTAACAGTATTATTCACACTAGGATTTATGTATGACTCAAAGTTTTTGTTTTCCCCTTAAACTCTCGGGTGCTGAAAATTGATTTGAGTAGGTTGAGGGTTAAGGTTTTCAGGTTTAGAAATTTTTGCGAATAAAGCTTCTGGATACGAGTAGGTGGCAAAGGATAGCTAATTAGGAGTTACAAATTGTTTTGTTTATTTACATTGCATATTAAGTCAGATATGACTATATTGCTTTGATTAACCAAGGGGGCATCATCATATGTCGCTCTTGGCATATTTTGTAATGGTTATAATTAATCTTTACCTGGGAAACGATATAGAAAGATGTAACTTGGATATGCATTTGTTTTGAAATTTAATCATTAAAATGCTGTTTTTGGAAATCTTTGATTGTGTTCATATTCAAGTGCTTCTGATATTATGGATACCACTGTCATTACCGTATTTTGTCACCATAAGTTAATATGACGGATGATGCAGCATCTATAGCGCTTAGCTTTTGGCCACCAGATACGGGATGTTACAAAGTGATTTCATATAAATATGTGTATGGAGTTTATTAAGCCTCTTAATGGTTTTAAAATATAAAAAAGTTTGGAAATGAATATTATAATAATATAATATTATAAAATGATTTAAAAGTGAAAAAGAAATTTATTATGAAAAATATTGGTTTTAATGTTTAAAATATTTTATAAATGTTTTATAATCAATGAAACTCAATTTGGATAAGTTTTGATAAGCAATGAAAAATAACTCAAAATAAGACGCTCACGTAATGGTAGTTCGCGATTTCGTACCATAGAATTTAAACAAGTGTAGAGCGTGGAATATAGCTCAGAAATTTTGGAGATTAGAATTTTTCAAACTATTACGTTCATATATTTTAAACAATAGAAAAAAAATCGAGATTTCATTTAGCAAATTCTGAAATATGAGCAAATCCAGTTTTCAGGAAAATCATGTTTGGGCAATTCGGCTGCCAAAGTGGCAAATGTTTTAAATATATATTTTTATATTTAAAAATATGGAATAAATTTCGTAAATCTTTTGAAATCTTTTGAAAGGGATTTGAGTTATATAAATGAATTTCCAAAAGACGGAAAATTCGTTTTCATTAATATAGCTTTTAAAACACTATTTGCAGCAATTTTATGTAACTTTTGAAATATAGTTCTAAACGCAAAAAATTCCTTTGAATTTTAAAGTATTTTAAATATGATTTGAAGAAATTTTAGATTATTTCAAAGTGTTTAAGTAAATAATTAAAATTAATTAAATATGTTAAATGATTTAGAGTCAATCAAATAACTTCACTACCTTATGGGTGACAGAAAGGTAGTCTCTAGGCTGGGGTTTGGAAAACCAGTAACCTTCCCTCCCTAGCTACCCTGACTGGCCCGTAGGAGGAGATAGTAAATTTGATTTAGTGGGATCAAAATTCCCCATAGTATAAAAGATATAATTTTCCAAATTTAAACAACTTGGATTGCATGACGATAATCTTCTTACACTTGGTGTTAAATTCCGAGGAGGGAACCTGTACTATCCATAGGAATTTACAAGGTGATTTCTGCTAGTCGATGGATAGTAAAGGTTGAACATGGAATTTGGTATTGAGTAGAATTAGTATAATTTCCATAATCCTTTTTACTCAATGATGTTTTCCAATATAAGAAGTAAATAAATGATTTGGAATTAATTCAATTCCAATATATAAATTTAATTGTTTTGGATTTGCAGTGAACTATGTCTTAAATAACATTGTTTTTGTCCCGTATTAAAATTTATGATTTGTAAATCTTTATAAAGATTTAAATAAATGATTTGGAAATCTTTGTAAAGATTTAAATAAATGATTTGGAAATATTTTCCTAACAAAGGGATGAAATAAATTGGAATTATTCCAAGATTTAAAAGGGTTTAGTTAAACAAATGATTTGATAAATGAGGCTCAATGATTCCATATATTGTTAAAAAGATAAATGGAATAATTAAAAATAATATGTCTTTCTGAGATATTTATGAATGAATGAAAATATGAATTAAATTGAATGATGATTAATAATCATATATGAACTTAACATTTTTTTAATCAATGATTGGATCGGAGGAGCCGGGGTCAGATATGGATTACTCCTATCCGAAAACTACTATGAACCAATGTAAATGTTTGGAAGTGAAGACATGTCGAAGATGATTGATTTTTGAAGACCGAAGATCTTCAGAATGTAAGGGTTGCTATCACGAGTCCCATGAGTTTACCCCATATTAAATTTATATGGCAGTGGTGCCTGCATATTGAAATCCTCATTGTATTGAAGTCCAAAGATCTTCATAGCAAAAGGACTGCTTGTTGACATTCTCTAGGTAGCTCCCAATATAGAGACATTTGTTATAGCAGCAGTCCTATTGTGTTTTTAAATATTCGGATTGTAAGGAATACTTACTACTAAAGGTAGTAGGAAGAGTGCCTTCGATTTCGTTCAGTCCCCGGATGAACTTTTATGGACGAATGTTTGACATTGAATTTCTAAGGTCAAACGTTGAATTTTACAAACGTATATCTGTTTGGTAGCGAAGAAGGCAACGTCTCTTAGCTTAACACCTTTCTCTGAGACGTACGAACTCAGAGGTTGTATGTTTGTGAAAGTCAATAATGATCGAAAGAATGACGATGTGGCATTCAAAGTGGAACCTACGATGATCAAAGCGTGGTTTTGTGAAAAGTAATGTGTGGCTTTGTGGAGCATAGCCTTAGTAGCCTCATATCCCAGGAATGGTATGGGATACTATATGGTATGAAGGACATATTTCGGGCTATTATTGAGGGAAGATGTCCCTGTTGGTACTTGTAGCCTTATTGTATGAATGGACAGACATTGTAGGCTAATGAAGATTGTGTAAAGCCTAGCCTAGTAATACTCTGTTCCACAGTAGTATAACAACATAGTTTGGAGGCTGACGGAGATCATGTAAAACCATGCAGAAACTATGTGTTATAGGTGGATCTTCGGGTCTAAATGGTCACTAGTTCCCTATCATGTTGGAAATCTAATTCCTATACATTGCTTTTACGGTTTTGATTGTGGAACCTACTTTTAAAAAGTAGCTAGTAAGCCGTCAAATTTAATCAATGTAATAATTTCGGCTATCTTTGATATATTGTTTGAAAAGAGTTTTCAAAGGAAACATCATTAGAAATAATATCAAATTATTTTGGTATAAAAGTGTTTGGTTATCATAAGGTAAAAACCCATTCGTATTTATGTATGGGCATGGTCTTATGAAATTCCCTTCTTTTCAAAGGGTTTAAACTAGCATCGGTTTATAAAACGAGTATCTCACGTTGGTTTATCAGGCCTGATCTGGGTATTTTTATTACTCTGGTTAGATTCGAGTAGTTTCTGGTTTAGTTGATGGCGATTAGAGTTTCCAGAGGTGAGTCGAAGATCTTTGTGTACATATAGACGTATTCTATTATCCGCTGCATCTATTGCATTTATTTTTTTATTTTTCAGCATTTGTAAGGGAGGGTTTATAATTGTCTAGGCTGAATCTAGGTTAGACTTTGATATTATATTCAAAATTTTCTTCTGTAAAGATTATTTTTGATACAATATATGTTATTCCATTCTTGTGAGATTCTGTTATATCTTTATTTTCTTTTTCCCTAATAATTGGGGTTTTCAGCACTTGGATTTGCAGCTTGTGAATACCAATGATGCATCAGTGTCGATTTTCGAGGGTCGTAAATCCCGGCCAGTACAAAGGTCGTTTTCTGAAGGAGTGTCAAAGGTAATTACATGCCTTGTTTTATTGCCACACAAATTTTATTTCCCGCCTTCTTCTTGATTGTATAGCGTTCAATATATGGTAATTTATGTAGTCAATAACATTGGATTCCCTAGATTGCATAGCAATTAAAGGGGGTGGACGAAAATGTCTTATATTGATACTATCAAAAGTCTGTATTTTTGTAGTATGGAAAACACCATAGCTTTGATTTGACAATGAAATTGATATAACTTAGGGGAACGGTTTGATTTAATAAGCATTATGTATAAATACCATAAATATGTTAGAAAAGAATTGTAAAATAATTCTATTACAATTAGGGATGAATATAGCTAACTTTGTGAATAGATCAATCATAGTGTAAGTTATATGATTGAATTGTAATATTTTCATTAGAAATAATTTTTAATCAAAATGAATGAATTTATAATCTATGGTATATACTATATGATGTTAACATGTATGAATAAATAAGATATTGAATATAGAATAAAAATTACATCTTACTCGAAGTGTAAAAATAAAACAAAATGAAATAGTAAACGAAAATGTTTGGTATGACGAAGGTTGGGGCGTTGGAATACATGCAATAGGTAAGGAGTCGATTGGGAAAATATTGAATCAACTAGTAAAAAGGTCATGTAATAGGAATGGGTAGTGAAAGTGATTACTGTATTGCTAGTTATCAGTTAGGATCATGTAATATGGAATGTATTATAATCTAAATGCGGAAACAGATAATAAAGTAAATAAGAATAAGCACACCAGGAGTTTTTATACTGGTTCGAACTTCCCATTCTACGTCCAGTCCCAGACTTTCCTCTAGAATTTCTCACAATAACCCCTCACTTAAACCGGACGAATAGGTATACAAAACCTGAGCAACCGATCATGATTTTTTCGACTCTAACAATCGATAGAGGACTTTACCCGCCTGAACAACCGAACATGACTTCAACAGTTTCAATAAAATTGCTTTGTCACTTTGTGTTCTTGTTAATACTGATTTGTCTTTGATAGTACAACCTTTCTTTAATGTTTTCCTCAAGTATATATGTGTATATAAAGATTTAGAAAGGAGAATATTGCTTTGAATCAAAGAATATATTAACTGATTCAGAGATTCAAGCAATATATGAAATTGTGATTGCTTTTCAAAATGCAAAGATAGTAGAGAGTAAGATCCAAAAATAAAATGAAATTCGGTGATTTGTGAAGTGAATCTTATGTGTTTGTATAGTAGATAAATAGCTGCAACTATTCATGAAGAGTTCTGACCAAAAGAAGCATCTATACTCTTCAATTTAGATAGTATCTCTTGGCAAATGGAAGTGTATGTTTAGAAAAGTAGCCGTTGTATAAGTTCAATCGACTGACCCAAAATGACCAGTCAACTGAAAATTCAAAGTTGGTGCAAAACAGAGTGTTTCTATGCAACTGAGCAGGTTCAGTCGACTGGTCATATATGGTCAGTCGACTGACCTGACTGTTAGTGCACAGTTCACATAAATTTTAAAGATTTTGAAGCTCAAAACAACTTTGATTTGTGTGGACTACTTGAAGATAGATTTTAATAATCCTAAGACTTAAAACTTCAACAAACAAACATACTATACTCAGTTTTGTAATCTTGTCTCCTTTGTAATTTTAACAGCATATTTCTTTTTTCCGCTTGTCCATATAGTCTTACTCACTGATTCGTTTAAGCTCTTTGTCATGAATCAAAACTTATGATTTAACATTCTCCCCCTTTTTGATTGATGACAACCAGTTACAGATGATACTATATTTTGAGAAATATATAACGGGAGTTATATATATAAATATCTGACGACATATTTAATCCTACAAGAAATGGTTAGTTATACAAATTTCTCCCCCTTTTTCATTGACAAAAAGGAAATAACAACAATTCCATTATTGAACAAAAAAATTGCAATCACAGAAAAAATATATCAAATTGTTTTGAGCTGCATATAAGCTCATAGAAAAATGTTTGGAAGAAATAGATAACTTACTACCACCAAGAAACAACAATATAAATCAGAGTCGGACTCTGTTTCTTCTTCTTCCACTTGCATTAGATCTTTGCCTCTGGAAGAACTTTCCACAAACTGTCTTCCCCCTCCATTTCTGCTTATGTCATAACTTGTGTGTTCTTTTGATGTAGGCCAAGTAAAGCGAGGAGCTGGACGTTTACTTGGATCACGGTGTGAAGCTTCCATAGTTGTGGAAGAGGAACAAGTTACCGCATCCCATAAAATCCCGAAGAAACTTTTAATTTTGTTAAATTTCTTGTCAATTTTCTTATCGAGATTTTTTATGCGAGAATCCAAAATGACTTGGTTTCGCACAATGAGATCAATCTAGAGTGCTTTGGGATGTGTTCGAATGTCGTCTCTTGGTTGTTGTTGCTGTGGAGTAGAAGTTTGTTGACAAGGTTGTGATTGCCAGTCATGGAAAGACATGATAGATAGAGGTCTAGGAGATAATTTCATTAGACTTATTGTGTGGCTATTTAGAGTTTTGGGAATGGAAGTATCGGATTCCGGAATAGGAACCTAGAGATTCATATATAGCCACATAATATATTCTCCATAATAAATGATGTTCATATGACCTTGATTAAACGACAAGAATTCATCTAGAATAAGCTTGGGCCAATTTATTTGGACTTCTCCTCAAATAGCATACAATGACCTAAAATTGTTTGGATATACAAGCTCATAAGAGCCAGTACGAGGAAGAAACATGTGCATTAAGGCTCGATGCACAATTCTAGCTGTAGGGCGTAAGGAGATAGACTTTAGTTCAGTCATGTCATCTTCTAAGAAACGATGACTTAATTCATCTCGTTTGCCTATAGGTACATTTAATTCTTCCAATGGAATACCATCAGTTGGAGTATGGAGAATGTGACCAATTCTATCTAAAGACAGAAATACTTGTCGATCGCAAACTAAACTCCAAACGCAATTATCACGATTACATGAAATTTGATGGCCTAAATTCAAATTTGCATAATTTTTTTTTACCAAAATATGATTAATCTTGAGATTATTTTGATTGTGGTCAAGAAGAGACTCAGACTGCTTCTCCTTGCAAGCTCTTAAATTCTATACGGAGAAAAATCGGGAAACACAACAAAAAAACCTTCGAAAAAGCGTGCTTCTTTCATTTTGTTCCATCTCTGGATGGCTGTAACATCATAGAGCCATTGAGCAATTTGAGTGTCAACTAGCTCAGAGGAGGAGGTTGAGGCATGTCTAAATCTTTTAGGTTGAGGTGGAGCCATTGGAAATAATAATGGAGTGAAGGAATTTGAATTTTTTTGGGAGCTAGGGTTTTAAAAAACTGAAGTGAGAAGGTAAAAGTGAAGAGTGAAAGAGGAGATAGTGGGTTAGAGGGTTAAAAACGTGGGTGAAACAGTGTAAAAAAGGCTCAGATGACCATTCAATCGACTGGTCGTATATGGTCAGTCGACTGATTCATATCCCGAAACTCTCTGTTTCAGATTCAGTCGACTAACCGTATTATTTCAATCGACTGAATATAGGCTGAATGCTTTCTGTTTTATGATTTAGTCGACTGACCATATTCGTTCAGTCGACTGAATATAGTCTGAAAGTTCTCTGTTTTTAGATTCAGTCGACTGGTCGAATATGTTCAGTCAACCGAATTCTCTTCTTTACAGCATTTGCAGTATATTTTTGCATAAAAATAATATATACAATATATATAAATAATGCATACAAAATAGGAATGAAATTGATTAAAAAATATTGAAAGAAAAATAAATTATTTGGATGAAGGAGTGGATGGAGACTTCGAGTTGTCAGGTTCATCCTTCGTCATCTCTTCATATGGTTTCAATGGTGACTAGCGATTTCCATGCTCCCATGAGTTCGAAGAAACAGGTGGAGGTTGTGGTGACTGATCCTATGGATTCTGAGAGGAAAATGGTGTAGGTTGATAAACCGCAGATGAATATGACCCGCAGAATCTCCATCCAGGCTGCCCTAGAAAACTAAGACGTCTTGAATTCGTGTTCTGTTCATAGTACATCTCACGTTGAGTCGCTATAGATTGCCTCTGGTAATGATGTAAATCATCAATTTTTTGTTTTATTTGAGGAGAACGAAAGAACAGAAAACATCGCGCCTTCTTTTTTTTGGGGAGTATGGCGAGTGTGATAATTTGATGGTTTGGCCGGTTCATCATTTGGTGTAGGTTTAGGTAAAGTTGATGAACCAGATGAAGGTGTTGAGAAGTCAATAAAAGAATATGTGGAGCCATTGGATGAGTTTTCTTGTGAAGACATTGTAGTAGAAAAAAAGTATTATGATTGAAGCAAATATGATGTGAAGATAATAACAAAACTATGGAGATATATATAATAGAAAAAGCAGTTAAAGGTTGATGGATTAACGTAAAATCCGAAAATTAGTTTTCCTCTCTTTTTAAGTGGTACCTGCAAAAAATAAAGATTAAGATGGTACCCACTTTTCTTTCTAGGGTCTTAGAGTTAGGTCTTAGGAAACCAAACCCAAGAAGTTTGAAAATTCCCTTTATAAATGTAATTCTCATTTTCATGAACAGTTTCCAAAAATGTTTCGATATGCTTATTCATAATTAAGTTATTATTTGTTTTAGGAATCCATATTTTAATAGTTGTCAAATCTTTAGAAACTGTTTTCTTAATATCTTTCTTAATTTTCTTTTAAACTTTCCAGATTTCTGTGGATTTTCAATTTTCTTATATCCTAGTCCCATTTTATTTGAAGTAGACTGAGAACTTTCTATTATTTTAGAAAGATTTTCTCGTCCTTTATTAATATTAGAAATATTTTTATTAATATCTTCTAATTTAGTTTTGAGACTAGATTTTTCTAACTCTAATACTTTTGTGCTAGATTTTAAATCATTAATTTCAACTAATGAATCATCATTTTTATTTTTCTGAATTTCTAAATCCCGAGTTATCATAGAAATGTTAGATCCTAAATTAGAATTAGATTCTTGAGATTTTTCATGTTCTTCTTCTAGAATTTTCTTTTCATCTCTAAGCATACTAATTTCTAATTCAAATCTATTTAGTTTTCCTTGTAACTCCTTATTTTACTTTTTAGTTTGTTTTACAAAATCCATTAGTTTTGAATTAAGTTCAACCGAATCTTCAAAACTTAGTTCACTTACATCATCATTTGTAGCCATGAAGCATACATTTGCTTGCTCTGTGTCACTGTCACTGTCGTTCTCTGGTGAACAAGAATTTAAATCATCCCATGTTACTGAAAATGCTTTCTTCTCGTTCTTCTTGAATTTATTTTTCTGTTTCTCTGGACAATCTTTCTTCATATGACCATTTTTGTGACATTCATAACATTCTATGACAGAAGATGATGGTTTATTGTTATTATTGTTGCTAGAGTTATTTTTGTAACTCTTGAACTTGTTATTCTTTTTGAATTTCAAATTTTTTTTGAAGTTTTTAGCAATAAATGCCATATCCTCTTCATCTGAGTCGGAGCCATCTTGTTCTGCTTGAAATGATAGATTCTTCTTATCCTGTGCTTGAACTTTCTTTGCCTGCAAATTCACTTCATATGACATTAGATTTCCTATTAACTCTTCCAGTTTCACAGTAGAAAGATCGTTTTCTTCTTCAATATCTAGGACCTTTCTTTCCCATTCATCCATTAAAGAGTTTAGGATTTTGATATTATATCAAAGTCAGAATTTTTTTCTCCTAATGCTAATAGTGAGTGATATATATCTTGAAATCTAGAGTACATGTCATTTATATTTTCTTTCGATTTCATCATGAAATTTTGAAACTGATTTTTCAACATAGAATTTTTTTTTTAACTTTGTTAGTTCCTTCATGAGTTACTTTTAGAGTTCTCCATATGTCATAAGCGGTTGTACACATACTGACTCTATTAAACTCATTTCTATCTAATGCACAGAACAATATGTTCATAGTTTTAGCATTTGAAGTAGCATCAGCTTTCTGTGCAACGGTCCAAGTTGAAAAATCTTCTGTTGGAATGGTATATTCATTTTGAGTAATGTTCCAAGTTTCAAAACCATTAGATTGCATGTATATTCTCATTCTAGTTGACCAGTAATTATAATTCATGCCATTGAATAGTGGAGGTCGTGCAGTCATTGACCTTCAATAAAACTAGTGTTAATGACAGTGCTTGTGCTGGTGTTACTTTCCATATTAGCAAAAAGATTATCAAATAACTGTGTTATGGTTATAGGATGTCTTGATCTGATACCAAATGAAAGCGACTACTGTGTTGCTAGTTATCACTTAGGATCGTGTAATATGGAATGTATTATAATCTAAATGCGGAAACAGATAATAAAGTAAATAAGAATAAGCACACCAGAATTTTTTATATAGGTTCGAACTTCCCGTTCTACATCTATTCCCAGACTTCCCTCTGGAATTTCTCACAATAACCTCTCACTTAACTCGAAAGAATATGTATACAACACCTGAGCAACCAATAAGGATTTTTCCGCCTCTAACAACCGAAAGAGGACTTTACCCGCCTGAACAACGAACATGACTTCAACAGTTTCAATAAAATTGCTTTGACACTTTGTGTTCTTGTTAACACTGATTTGTCTTTGATAATACAACATTCCTATAATATTTTCCTCAAGTATATATGTGTGTGTAAAGATTTAGAAAGGAGAATATTGCTTTGAATCGAAGAATATGTTAATTGATTCAAGATTCAAGTAATATATGTAAATTGTGATTGCTTTTCGGAATGCAGAGATAGTAAAGAGTATGATCAGAAAATAAAATGAAATTCAGTGATTTGTGAAGTGAATCTTATGTGTTTATATAGTAGATAAACAGCTGCAACCATTTACGAAGAGTTCTGACCAAAAGAAGCATCCATAACTCTTCAATTTAGATCGTATCTCTTGGCAAATGGAAGTATCTGTTTAGAAAAATAGCTGCCGGAAAAGTTCAGTCGACTGACCCTAAATGACTAGTCAACTGAAAATTCAAAGTTGGTGCAAAACAGAGTGTTTCCGTGCAACTGAGCAGGTTCAGTCGACTGGTCATATATGGTCAGTCGACTGACCTGACTGTCAGTGCACAGTTCACATAAATTTTGAAGATTTTGAAGCTCAAAACAACTTTGATTTGTGTGGACTACTTAAGGATAGATTTTAACAATCTAAGACTAAAAACTTCGACAAATAAACATACAATACTCAGTTTTATAGTCTTGTCTCCTTTGCAGTTTTAACAGTATATTTCTTTCTCTTTTTATTGCTTGTCCATATAGTCTCATTCACTGATTTGTTTAAGCTCTTTGTCATGAATCAAAACTTATGATTCAACAAGCAGGATTACGAATCGACTAGAAATAAAGTTCTAGTCGATCGAAAAAGAAGGTTGATGCCCACAATAAGCATTCGATTGACTGAAAAAAGTTTTGGTCGAGTGACAAAAGTTGACTGGAAACTTGTATCGGGCTGGTTGAACATGGACTTGGTGCAGGACAAGTAGGGAGATTTTGGAAATTTGTTTCCCGCTTAGTTGACATGTAAGACCCATAGATTTCGATAATTAAATTAGTTAAATTAATAAGATTTTTGTCATTAAATTTAGAAAGAGATAAATTTTTTGTAATTTATATTGAAGTAAATGTTAAAAATGAAGTGCAACAATTGTAATAAAAATTAACAATTAAAATGGAATTGCAATTAATTGAAATAATGTAAATTGTCATACTTGGTAATAAGTTTAATGTCATACTTGGTAATAAGTTTAATATAAGAAAACAAATGGGAATATTGAATTAACTAGTAAAATAATTTAATTAGTGGTGATTGAATGAATTCCATATTATGTAAGAAATTATAGTAATTGGTTGAAATCAAATTTAAAACGATTTATTGAAATTAAGTTTTAATTAATTGGATCTATTGTAGTAAATGGAATTTGATATTACATCATTTGAAATTAAGATAAAATAGGAATATTAATGCACTATGGTATAAACCATAATAATTGTACAGTAAAATGAAACTGATCGAATAACTAATTTAGTGCAATCTCAATTAATTGAAACAATTGTAAGGTTTTTATTGATTGTAATTTGTAAATTGTAGATTCAAAGTTATATTAATTGGTGAAATGATAAGTAATAAAGAGCAATTTGATAGAATCAATGTTAGTATAAATTAAAGAAATAATTGGGAATCATATTTATGTAATAATAACGAGAATGAAAGGTAAACAATGCCAATTAAAATTTATAATTAATGGATTGAATGAAATGCCAATTAATGCAAATATGTTATGCTTGACTATAAACGGAACATAAGCGAATAAATGAAATATTGGATTTACCAAGGAAATAATAGATAGTTAATGGAAATTAGATAAAATTGGTATTATGAAAATAAATGGTAACATTGATTGGTAAGTAATAAAAGCTTATTAATGTGACTGAAGGTTAACGGTAACGATTATTGTATGTTACCAATTTATGTGGCTTGTTAATTTAAAATTGGAAATCAGTTACAATAATCATAATTTAATATTACGTTAATGTTAAGTAAGGTAATATTTGTAAATATTATTCATATTGGACAATGTGTTGAATTACAAGGAATGGAAATAAAGTTTTATCAATATATTGGAATTTAATTTATGATAATTGGATTAATTGCAATTAAATGAAATTAAATATTTAAATAGTACATAAATGGAAATTTAGATGAAATGTGAGAATATTAATGCAATGGATTTCGAATTCAATGTTAATTTCATCCGTTTGATAATAATATATTGAACAATAGAATGAAAAGTAAATTAAATAGAATTATTGGAAATTAAATTTATAATTTTTGAATATAATGAAATTGAGGAACTAATCAACTTTATATCGACAGTTAAATTTGTTTAAATTAGTGTAAATGTTTAAGAAATTAAAAATGATAAGAATTGTCGATCATAGGATTGAAATTGAAAAAGTGATTTAATTAATTAATTATTAATTTATTTAATCAACTTGAAAAATAGCCATTTTTCCCACTGACTCGGGTTTCGACGAATCCAGTTTCATTTGATCTGTAACGGTGAATTTATAGGATTTCAAGTTTCGTAGCGATCGGACTTGTCATTTGATCGTACGGACTCGAAACGCCCAAAAATCAATGAAATTGAAATCAATCTGAAATATATTGATTTTAGCATAACTTCTTCATACGATGAAATTTGGACTTGAAACCTGTTCCATCGCGTTTAAAATATTTAGAAACATCTATTTTGATATATGGGTTGACCCAATTTCGTTCCGGAGTCAGAACGGGCTTTTCAGGCCATTTTATCATTCAACGCGCAATCCAATTGATCCGGTCAGTTCTAATTTCAGCTTGCCTATATATACCTTGTTATAAACCCTAGCCTACCTCCATTCCTCAATTTTCTGTACGTACAATTCCTTTTCACCACCTCTGTAACAACCCGCATATTTAACGATTATATATTTAAATGTTTTATTTAAATATAGCGTCGTTAGTCGGATTTTAGGTCCGAAATGTTACTTTCTGCAATTGGCCGAATTGGGACTCGAAACTACCTCCATTGGTTTCAAAATGGCGTTTGCGATCTTTTTGAGTATAATCTTTGATATGTTTGGAGTTTGTGAAATTTTGACCCTTTTTCTATTGGGTTTTGGGTTTGGGTTCAGCCCCAATCTCCACTTAACCCTCTAACTCAACCCCTTCTCTTCATTCATCTTCATTTCATTTTCATTTCTTAGGCTAAAACTGAAAATGGTGGAAGGGAAAGAGAAATAGAAATTGCAAGCCCTAATTCCATTTGCAAACTCCAAATTCTTGCTCCAAAATCAAAGAGAAGCCATTGGTAAGCTCTTCTTCATCTTCTCCAACTCTTTTCCTCTTCAATTTCAGAAAATTTCCTAAACCTAAATTGGGAAATATGTGTTTTATTCTTAGATTGAAGCTTGTTGAGTTGAAGTAGTGTTTGGTTGGTCTTCTCCTTGATATTGAGCTTCATCTTCTTTGTTTTTGGGTAAAAGGTGAGTTTTGAACTCACATCTACCTCTTTTGATATCATTGATGTTAGGCATGAATTCCTAACAATTGTTCATATGTTCTTTTGCTTTTGATTTGGGTTGATTCAGTGAAATTGCCAAATTATGATTTTTGAAGCCAAATCTTTGAAAATCCTTATATGGATGATGTTTATGTTGTTCGGAGTGTTTGGGTGTGTCGTTAAGGTTGGATAGTCATTTGACGTAAGCCCATAATCAACACGCATCCGATTGCTTTCGATTTGTTTGGCCATAGTTGGCCTAGGTTCAGGAAATGCCTGAACATTGAGTTTCAGACGTTTGAAACCCTTATTTCAGACGTCTGAATATTGTTCTGGGGAACATTTTCATCCCCAGATTCAGACGTCTGAATTTTATATTTCAGACGTCTGAATTGGCTAGTTTTCAACTAGAAAGGAAATAGGCCAAAATATGCCTATTTCAGACGTCTGGAAGTATGGATTCAGACGTCTGAATTCTGTTTTGAAAAACAAATTAATTTTCAGATTCAGATGTCTGAATCCCTTCTTTTAGACGTCTGAATATGCTGTTTTTTTTTCAAATTGCCTTATTCGTTTAGTTTTCCAAATTTGATCGACGCTTGTTGATTCCGATTAGTTGTTTATGCATATTTGACCTTGATAATTCCTTTTTGACTTCATTCACGGGTTTTATAAATGATTTCTTCAAATCGTATTAAAAGCTCGCTTCTCCAATTTATAAATTCTATTTAAAGCACGCACAATTTCGCACTACGAGCGAAGTGGAAGGGTGATTAAATGGTTAGGTAAAACACGGACCATGAATCTGTGCGTTTATCTTTCCGATTAATCCCCAACCTGTTCAATTGATCGTTTTGACCTTTGTGTCTGGTTTACCGATGAGATGAGGTGAACTTTGTACTGCTTTGAGTGTGAAATTAACTAACGGATAGTAAACCGTTTAGTGCGAACGAGTGGTTATGGGACTCGCGTTACCACTTTTCGGATTCCTTTTTGAGAGTTATGAAACATTCCGCCAGTTAGTGGTGTCCAGTACTGGGCCTCCGGACCTTCACCACTACGGTTTGTTGCCTTCGGGTATGTTGCCTTCAGGTATGTTGCCTTCGGGTATGTGCCTTCGGGTTTGTGCCTTCGGGTTTGTTGCCTATAGTATCGCTTCCGATGTTGGTCGTTATGAGCCGCATGGGTGATATTGGGTTGCCCTTTAGTATCGCTTCCGATGTTGGTCGTTATGAGCCGCATGGGTGATATTGGGTTTGGAGTCTTCGGGCTCATGGATCCTTATTTATAAAGTACTGAGCTCGAGCAATATTCTGATGTTTCATTCATATGTATATTCCCTTGGTATCTCCTTTCGGTGTTGGTCATTATGAGCCGCATGATGCGTAGCGTTTACCTTGTGGAACTTGTATACCTTATTGGTATTTGTTATTGCCTTTTGGCTTGTTTTGGGATATTCGTATCCTTTGTTTCTATATGTTGCCGATGATATGAGGCTTGTTATCATATGATTCATCTTTTGTTAGATGACCGTGTTATCTCTTTTAGAGATATTTGCTATACTTTGTAATCTTGCAGGTTTATTGTTGTTCAGTTTATCTAACTGATTTGTTTAGTTAGACTGACCCGTGTATCTTGTACTCGGGTCAGACCGAGATGTTTCAGGTTAGGTGCTTTTGGACTTAGCCTATTTTGCTTCCGCATGGACTACTCCACTAGCTTCTTTTTGTTATAGTTTTTGTGTAGTCCCATTTTGTAGTAACTCTGGTATGTATTCTATTGACTCGTCTGTATATTGTGGTCTGCTATACCACTTGACATGTATTGTTTTGTAAACTCTGTTATGTATCAGTATATGTGTATATGATGATCTACTGTTCTGTGATGTATATTACATTTGAGTTGTTATATTCTGTTCTGATAGATCCAACCACCTATGGTTTTGTTTTGAGTATTCATTGGGTATGTCGACCTTATTGTTATGTCTATGTCGATGTATTCAATAGATAGTTAGAGCAAGGCTATAGATGGCCGCTCCCAACCAGCTTTATTCTCCGTGTTAGTTGACGACATTACCTTATAGTGTCCTTGGCTAGCGTGGGTATAGAGGTGGGGCATCACAGCGTGGTATCAGAGCTGAGTTCAGAACAAAGTATGACAAACACAGAATAGAGCACATATTAGAGTACATCAAAGTATATAAGTGATACAAACCTTTGAATCATCGTATCTCTTTATTCCATCAAGGTTAGATAAAATTTGGGGAATACGTCTAGGAATGCATTTTATTCCATAGTATTCCGTAATGAAGTATCTACCTTGTGAATAATCTGTTCTTATCTTACTTTCAGCATATGGCTGGAAGAGGCAGGGGACGACGTTCAGATGCTGGGCAATCCAGCGGCACACATCCGGATGGCGTTTATATGTCTGCCGATCAGTTTATGGAATTGTTTAGGAGCACTCAGCCTCCAGTTCCTCCTCGAGTGTCTCCACCTCGCAAGTCTGCCTTTGCACGTCAGTGCAGTGATTTTTCTCATCTTGGAGGAAAGCCGTTTAAAGGCTCTGAATCCGTTCTTGAAGTCCAAGCTTGGTTTCGCACGTGCGAGCGTATCTTCTCTCGTATGGATCTTTTTGACCATGATAGAGTTCTTGTAACTTCTAGCTTATTACAAGAGCATGCTCTTGATTGGTATGAGATTCTTGTAGCCGAGATTGATGAGTCTACTCTTTCTTGGACTCAGTTTCAGGGACGATTTGAACTCAAGTTCGTTCCTGAATCTGAAAAAGTTTTATTGACCCGTCGCTTCCTTGAGTTGAAGCAAGGGGAATCTTCTGTTTCTGAGTATGTTGCATCATTCGAGGCTTTATCTCAGTATGGTCTTGAATTCATCAGCACTTCTTATAAGAAAATTTTGAAGTTTGTTTCTGGTCTTAAGAAATATCTTAAGAAGTCCTTGTTGCTCCAACTTAAACTTTCTTTTGAGGAGTTGGTTGATTCGGCACTTCATCTCGAGACCGTCGAGAAGGAGTGTGATAGTGATGTTGATGTTGAGGTTTCCAAGAACCCCAACAAGAGGCCATTTCCAATTCAGAAGTCCAGGTCTTTTCCTTCTAAGAAGAAGAAGAATGGTGGTCCTAGTTCTCAGCCTCAGTCTTCCGGAACACCTTTCGTTCGAAAGTGTTTCAATTGTGGTTCTCCGGATCATGTTATTCGAGCTTGTCCTTAGCCTCTCTTCTGCCGTTATTGCAAGAAGGAAGGTCATCATGTTTCAGCTTGCCCTACTGTTCCGGCTGGTGCTAAGTCTAGAAATCTTTATGCTACCAAAGCTTCTAAAGGTCCTTCTCAGCCCAAAGGTATATTTCCATCCATTTTGGAAGGTTCTATTTTATTTCAGGATCATAGTATTCGAGTTCTTTTCGATACGGGTGCTTCACATTCTTTCGTATCGAAGAAGCTCGTTGATGATTTATCCTTGGATGTTTCTTGTATGGTTACTTCTTTAAGGATTGCGAATCCTATTGGAGCATCCACGACCCTTAGTATGCTTTGTGATGATGTTGAGATTGTTTTGTGTGGTTTTTCTTTTCGTGCGACTCTGCACGTTATTTCTTGTCTGCGATTTGATATGATTTTGGGTATGGACTGGCTAGTGAGATATGATGCCAGGATTATTTGTTCGGAGAGAATTATATATCTTCGACATCCGGATTCTCCTACTCATTTATCTCTTATTCTTCGGGATGTGGATAATTCTGAAATGGCTTTATATTCTCTTGACTCGCGAGATGATAATGATATATCTCGTATTCCCATTGCTTGTGACTTTTCTGATGTTTTTGAACCTGTTTTGGGTTTGCCACCCAAGCGGGCTATTGAGTTCCGCATTGATCTCATTCCAGGCGCGCAGCCAGTTAGTCGTCCTCCCACGAGGATGTCTACAAGGGAAAATAAGGAACTCAAGAAGCAGCTTTTAGAGCTTGAGTCCAAGCTGTTGATTCAGTCCAGTTTTTCTCCGTGGCGATCCGCGGTCGTCTTCGTGAAGAAGTCCGATGGAACTCTTAGGCTTTGCATTGACTATCGCAAGCTTAACGAGTTAACCATCAGAAATAGGTATCCATTGCCTAGGATCGATGATATGTTCGATCTATTGAGTGGTGCTAAGGTCTTTTCTCAACTAGACCTTGCCACAGGTTTTAATCAATTACGAGTCGCGGAAGATAGCATTCCTCTTACAGCTTTCCGCACTCGTTATGGTTCTTTTGAGTGGCTCGTTATGCCGTTCGGTTTGACGAACTGTAACGACCCAGAAAATTTTATTTATTAAAATTTGAATATTTAATTAATTTTAAATATTAAGGAATGAATTTATAAGTCAAATAAATTTTATTTTGAATTTTTGGATTTAATTGAATAATTAAATCGATAATTTAATATGTTAAATTATGAAAATAATTGAAAATTGAGTTAAATATGATTGAAAATGATTTGTAAAATTTTATTTTATCATGTTGGAGCTAGAATGATATTTTAGAACTTTTAAAATCGAATTAAAAATTAATTTGTGAAAATTGAATATTTTAATATTTAAATCGACTAGTGAAAATAGCCAATTTTTGAACAGTCTCAGAATTGAACGAAACCTGTTCCATTGGATCCGTAATAGTTAGTTATTACCGGATTTCAATTTTCGTGTCAATCGGAGTTATCGTTTGATCGTGGCAGCTCGAAACGCATCGAATTTATTTTTAATATTAATTTGGCGAGTTAAAATAGCCATTTTTCAAAAAGTTTCGGATTTCGACGAAACCAGTTTCATCGGATCCGTAATGTGATATTATTGTATGGTTTCAAATTTCGTGTCAATTGGATTTACCGTTTGTCCGGTACAAATTAAAACGCCTAGAAAATCGTTTAAATCGGTATAATTAAAATCGAACGTTTATTGCCATAACTCGCACAGATATCCGAATTAGCTTCCAAAACCTGTTCCATTGTGTCTGGAACGCGGGGTAAACCCTAGAAACGCTGGTTACGACGCGTAAATCGGAGTTCGGAATTCCCGGATGAATAGTGATTGAAAAATCTTCTATAAATAGACCCTTCACTCAAGAAAAAAAAATATAAAATTCTAAACCCTAGCCGCCGTTCACTTTCACCAACGGCCAGAAAACGTTCGTCTTCTCCCCTCAAAATCTCCAAATCCACTCAATATTACGATAAACTTTCAACTAGAGTATTGAAGAGGGCGATGAGAGCTTCAAGTTGAACGGCTATGATCGAGTTTTGTTGAGTAAATCGATGGGATTTTGGCCATGAAGACCGGCCGTTCAGCCTTGAATTGCGCGCTGTAGGGTGTGCCGCATGTGACCAGTCATGGGCCGAAGATAGAGCTCGTGACGAGCTTCGACGTGGTGGCGGCGTGATGGAATTTCGTGTGGTGTGGAGGCTCGAATTTGGAGCCCTAGGTCGGCTTGTTGGTTTCAAGTGTCGTTCGAAGGAACTGGAGATGTTACGCGAAGAAGAAGAGAGAGGGGATATGTGGCTATGAGGGGGGGGGGGGTATGCAGATCGAACGGCTGTAGTTGATTTAGGTTAAAATATAAATATTTATGTTGTAAATATTATATATAAAATCGTGTAAAACTTTGAAATGTGATAACTTTTTCATACGAGGTCGAAAACGCGCGAAACCAGTTGCGTTGGAATCGTATGGACGAGCACTACGCGATGGAATTGGATTGGAGTCGTTTGGAGTTAGTGAGAATTTTGGGTAAAATTAAACGTCCGTTTAATTTTATTCGAAATAAATCGCTAAAACGAAATTGAAATCAAGGTGAGAACTTCTCACTCAATCGAATCAGTTTCGATTTTATTTTAAATAGTTAGATTTAAAATATTTGAATGCATGTTTGAATGATGATTAATATCTATTGATTGTTAAAATAGACATTATGCGCCGTTAGTAAGTGGATGTTATTTATTAAAAACATATACCGCGAATATTTCATAAACAGTGAAATTAGTATTATATATAATAGCAATATATATATATATATATATTGCCATATGTATATATTGGAGTTATTGATTTCCCGCATTTTTTGTTTAGCGGATGAGACCCTATTGCGCCGTCTATTAAGCGGATAATATTATTAAATCCCATATACCGCGATAATTTCGTACTGGAGCGGAATTGGTATTATGCTAATGTTTGTGGATGCAGGAAAACAGGTTGGAGGGATCCAACTGGATTCCTCAACAGTATTTATTTGATTTCAGATATTTTGATATTTGATTGATTATCATATCGATATATGATATCGTTGTTGTCGTGATTGACTATTTGGTATGTAGCATCATTGGACCAAATTTTGAAACTTTAAAATGATTTTTAAAGTGATTTTTGAAAAGTATACGTTTTATAAAATAATTTTGGAATTGATCCATTTTAAATAAATAAACGTTATAATTTTAAAAGTTATAAAAATTATGATTTTTAAGAAATATGGTTAAAGTTGATTTTTGAAAATATGGGGTTACTGACTTTATAAAATAGTTTAAATCGGGATTTCTGAATTTATTTATAAAAAGTTTAAATATAGGATTTATAAATTTGATTATTTTATAAATCAGAATGATGAAGTTTTTAAAGGAGTTTAAAGACGTTTTAAAAGAATAATATAAATTGATTTATATTAAGAGATTTATAAATGGATATTTATAAATTGGAATATGGACATTATAAAACGAGTTTTTATAAGTGTTTGAATGAAGTGAAAATGAATTTCATAATTGAATGGAATTTATAGAATTTTAAACAGTGAAGTTATAAATGGAATTTTATAAACAGTAGGTTTACAAAATTTATAAAGTTATTGAAAGAACGAATTTTGGATAAATAAACAATCTTATAAGTTATAAGATTTATAATTTGGGAAGTTAAAAGAACGATTTTGTAAAATAATCGTTTTATAAGTGTTTAACTTATAATATGAACCTTTAGTTTATAATTGAGTTATAAATCGAACAGATTAGTAAAGGAAATTTATAAAGAAAGTAGTTATAAAACAAATAGAAAAGGAATTTATAAACGTTGTTTTATAAATTCGCAAACGACTTATTTTGATAAGTTAATTTTTATAACTTATTAATGGAGTTATATTCACGTTTTTGACTGTGAATAATCCTTTGAAATAAAATGAATAAAAGGATAAAATTTGTTAACAAAGTATGTTCACGTTTTTGAACAGTGAATAATATGTTAAAGAAAATGTTTAGATTTGATGTTTTAAATAGAATTAAAACGATCTAACGATGTTTTAAAATGTGTTGAGATTCGAAACCATAGATTTCAACATTCATTGTTGAAATAGACGTTTTCGAGAAATAGAAGGAAATGGTGGACTATAACACTGTTGTTATAGTAAATGATTTCCGAAAGAAAATGTTTTGTATAGTATTGGGATTTATATATATCTATTTTAATTTCGAATCCCTATACTAGTGATTTTGGGTTGTCGTAACGATGTTTTACGCAACATTCATTTTAGCCCAAATAAATATGTTTAAGAGAATGATTTCCTTAAAAAAATGAAATATATACTTAATCTCGATTTAAGTATATTGAATATTTTCCAAGTGTTGAAAATAAATAAAATTTGTGAATTACTTATGAATAAATAAGTATGGAAATGTTTTCCAATATAAAGTGAATATTTTGAGAATCTATCTTTTTGAAGATAAATTGAAATGAATAATTGAAATCGAATATTCATAAATATTTTGAAATATAAATTCATTATGGAATTTATAAATGAAAAGGAGAATTTGTTTAAAAATAAATATTGATTTATTTTTGAAGTATTGAAAATAATATATCTTGTAAAGATATTTTGGAAAATAAATAATTTGGAAAATTATTTGGAATCTGGTGATGTTGTGCATATCCATTGATAGTTCAATAACCGACTACCAATATTTCCCTTTGAATGGGTAATTGATGTGATTTGTTTGAATTTGAATGCCACACTTATTTTTGAATAAGTGCTCACTATTCGGGTTAACCGGGAAAGGACCATGGGGTCGTATAACCCATTCCGAATAGGTGATACGTCGTTATGAATTGCATTTGATGACCGGTGTTGAAGACCGAGTATTTGCGAAAGCGATAGGATGACCTATCGATTGTCTCTGCACTGGGTAGCTCCTGGTATAGAGATTTCCTAAGTGATGGGAAATTCGATCGGGATTGTGAATACCCGGATTGCAAGGGCTTCGTGAGAAGTGCCTTCGGTTTTGTTCGAGCCCGGAACAGACTTGTATGAATAGTATGTCTGACATTACAAGTTGAGATATAAAGCCGATTTCTTTCAAATATATTTCTGTTGGTGGCGGAGAATTTATTCTTTTAGCTTAACACCCTTCTCTGAGACGTACGAGCTCAGAGGTTATGTAGTTGAAGGTTATCAGCGATATATTCCCAATTTGGTAATGTGGCATGCTGAGTGTTGCTGAAATGATCATTGTGTTGATTATTTGTGATAGGATCGTTTATTTGATCGTCTATCCTGGTGATCATTTCTATGATCATTTGTTGACCCAAAGCATGGCTTTTGTATAAAGTATGTTTTTGAGGACGTGACTTCGTCGAGCCTCACACCCCGTGAATGGTCAAAACAGGAAAGAAGCAGCAAGGTTATGAGGGGTAGCGCCCTTTAGGATGTGTGCATTTCCTTCTGGAAAAGGATGGTATCATGGTATGGAGCCCAGATACTTACTCATGTTGAAAACACTTTATGATTGTGTGAATTGATTGCGAGCGCTCGGTGAAAGGTCCCAAAGGACCGGGGGATGGCATATTCGGTCAGTTGTTACTCAGTTAGGGGTAACCCGGCCTTGTGTTGGTAGAGATCCGGTTTGGTTCTCGGGTATGTCCATCCAGAGGCATTCTCATGTGGCAATGGGAAGTTCCTTGGCCTGATCATTCATTGGAAATCCAAAGAAACAATACGAGACTTGTACGGTATTAGTTGTAGAACCTATCATTCACTTATGGTGGCGCCCCACTGTTTGGATGGTAGCTATAGTAGGCATACGATAATGGTCGTATGTTGGCTAAGATTTATATTCTACTTTCGAAATAAATTTGTCCTACACTATGCACTAGTAATAATATCAAATGTTCTTTAAAATGCCTATCAAGAATCTTTGACTATCATAAGGAGAAATCTCCTCCGATTCTGCGTTTGCATTGTGTGTGTGGCGGGAGGTCTTATGGTAGTCTCATTTTTAAAAGCATTGCGAATTGAATTTAAAAATATTCCTTTATTTTGTTTTCAAAGATAAATAAACCGTTTTGAGTTCTCACACCAGTCACATGACTGACTCGGAGTTTATTGTTTTCCTTCCTAAACTCTGGGTGCCCACCAATTTCCACACGGGCAGTCAAGAGTTAGGTTTATCAGGATATTCTGGATATTCTGGAATTGCTGGAGGCAAGCTGGATGGCATGGCGTATTATTAGTATATAGTGTTTCTTTTCCGCTGTTTTGTTGTTGTTGTACACTCTGATGATATGATGTAATGTAATGTAAAAAAATGTAATAACTGATATAGTTCTTTGTTTAAAGATTATTCATTTATTATTATATGTTGTTCCGCTGCGAATTGTGAGATTCTGTTATTGTTCTGTTATTTTCTTTCCTCTCTATTTTCTACCTTCTTCCCTCCTCTTCTACCTCTTTCCTTTTCTTAAACCATAACATTTCGGGTTTCCGGCCTTCGATTTCTCGGCAGTCGATAAAGTGAGTATCGATGTTGAATTTTCGAAAGTCGATAATTTCCGGGGCGTTACATATGGTATCAGAGCATATGGTTAAGCGACAACCATGGTTCTGTTGGGTATTACTCATTAGAGATAGAGTCAGTAGTACTCTAGAATGAGTTTGAGTGTAATAATAGTTATGAGAGCGTATTTGTTAGTGAATATAAAATTGTTTTGTATTGTGATGATTGGTTTATTGAGTGGCATATGAACCTTCGTCAGCACGGTCTGTACAACTATGCCGAAGGGGTTTATAAACACTTGAATAGAACAATTCGACACGGTATTGTTTTAAATTGGGTAAATGAAATAATTTTACCTTGATTATATTTTATATATAAAGAAAATAATTTTTCAGAATTATTGAAGTGTATATAAGTAGATTGTTTGATTGTTGAATAAGATATTTGAATAATCTTAATAAAAGAATAATTGTAGAAGCTAATGAATTATAAGAATTGAATTATAATTAATGTGATTTACAATTGTGAAATAAACTTATATATATAAGAAGTGAAACTATATGAATATATATTTATGAATATGAGTTGTAAAAAAAAAAAAAATGAATTCAAAGTTAAATGGAATATAACTTAAGAATATGTTGAATGAAGTTGATATTGATATCGAAGTAAATTAATAAAGTTAAGTGATGGATGTGAACTTGAGTTTTATAAATGAAACTCAACTTTAGAAATTGAATTGAATGAATGGATTTAATATTAATCAATTAAATGTGAATAATTGATATGAAATAATGAATGTAGGTGTTAATTCATTAAAATCTAATGTTATTGGAAGTTGAATAATTGAATGCAAATCAATTTAATTAAACCAATTGAAAGCAAAGGAATTTGGTTGAAATAAATATACATTGATTGTTATATGGTTGTTAATTGATTGTATATAATTCGTTAAGAGTTAATGAAATTGAGTTAATGAAATTGAAAGCTAAATTAATTGGAATTCAATTGCAAGTTAAGTGAATCTTAAATAAAATTGAATTTGATTTGGAAGTGAACCAACTTGAATATGAATTAGTGAATATAAACTAATTGAAAATAAATGTTAGTAAAAACATCCACTGTAAAGAATCATATGTGATTAACTTGAAAAACAATTCATGGGATATTAATGAGAATATAAATGAATATTTATTGGTTATGAATGTTAGTTGGATGATAGTTGGTTGATGTTTGCATTTATTGCTTTTACTGCATTTGCTATGTTAGCATATATAGTTATTATGTTGCTATATGTTGTATGTTGATACTATTCTTTATATGCATGTTCTCATGTTGTTTGTTGAGTGTTTAGTAGGTGCGGATTGCGTTTGCTTCGCATTTGGAGCTCGCTTTCGCGCTATATTAGCCGTATATGCTCGCTAATAAAATATAAGGTACATATCTCGGATTAAATACCGTACTTTTATACTTTTTCCCTTCGGGATGCCTCATTACTTGATGAGATGTATATTTGTGATATATATACTGTCATTTTTTTTTGGATCGAGCAGCGCAAAGGAGACTATGGCGATTTTTTTCGGAAATTTAAGGCGTTAGAAAAAATTTGAGAAAATTGGAAAATTTTGAAAACCTTAACTTTGATTTGAAGTTGAAAGTTAAACAATAGTAGTTGTTTTTGAAAAGATAACTAAGTATGATTTGAAAACTTAGTAAAGTATGGTGAGAAGTTTAAAATTTGTTTTGGGAAAGTTAATAGATTTTGTAACTTTTCTTACTTAGTAATTTCGAGGACGAAATTCTATTAAGGGGGGAAGATTGTAACGACCCAGAAAATTTTATTTATTAAAATTTTAATATTTAATTAATTTTAAATATTAAGGAATGAATTTATAAGTCAAATAAATTTTATTTTGAATTTTTGGATTTAATTGAATAATTAAATCGATAATTTAATATGTTAAATTATGAAAATAATTGAAAATTGAGTTAAATATGATTGAAAATGATTTGTAAAATTTTATTTTATCATGTTGGAGTTAGAATGATATTTTAGAACTTTTAAAATCGAATTAAAAATTAATTTGTGAAAATTGAATATTTTAATATTTAAATCGACTAGTGAAAATAGCCAATTTTTGAACAGTCTCAGAATTGAACGAAACCAGTTCCATTGGATCCGTAATAGTTAGTTATTACCGGATTTCAATTTTCGTGTCAATCGGAGTTATCGTTTGATCGTGGCAGCTCGAAACGCATCGAATTTATTTTTAATATTAATTTGGCGAGTTAAAATAGCCATTTTTCAAAAAGTCTCGGATTTCGACGAAGCCAGTTTCATCGGATCCGTAATGTGATATTATTGTATGGTTTCAAATTTCGTGTCAATTGGATTTACCGTTTGTCCGGTACAAATTAAAACGCCTAGAAAATCGTTTAAATCGGTTTAATTAAAATCGAACGTTTATTGCCATAACTCGCACAGATGTCCGAATTAGCTTCCGAAACCTATTCCATTGTGTCCAGAACGCGGGGTAAACCCTAGAAACGCTGGTTACGGCGCGTAAATCGGAGTTCGGAATTCCCGGATGAATAGTGATTGAAAAATCTTCTATAAATAGACCCTTCACTCAAGAAAAAAAATATAAAATTCTAAACCCTAGCCGCCGTTCACTTTCACCAACGGCCAGAAAACGTTCGTCTTCTCCCCTCAAAATCTCCAAATCCACTCAATATTACGATAAACTTTCAACTAGAGTATTGAAGTGGGCGATGAGAGCTTCAAGTTGAACGGCTATGATCGAGTTTTGTTGGGTAAATCGATGGGATTTAGGCCATGAAGACCGGCCGTCCGGCCTTGAATTGCGCGCTGTAGGGTGTGCCGCATGTGACCGGTCATGGGCCGAAGATAGAGCTCGTGACGAGCTTCGACGTGGTGGCGGCGTGATGGAATTTCGTGTGGTGTGGAGGCTCGAATTTGAAGCCCTAGGTCGGCTTGTTGGGTTCAAGTGTCGTTCGAAGGAACTGGAGATGTTACGCGAAGAAGAAGAGAGAGGGGATATGCGGCTATGATGGGGGGGGGGGTATGCAGATCGAACGGCTGTAGTTGATTTAGGTTAAAATATAAATATTTATGTTGTAAATATTATATATAAAATCGTGTAAAACTTTGAAATGTGATAACTTTTTCATACGAGGTCGAAAACGCGCGAAACCAGTTGCGTTGGAATCGTATGGACGAGCACTACGCGATAGAATTGGATTGGAGTCGTTTGGAGTTAGTGAGAATTTTGGGTAAAATTAAACATTCGTTTAATTTTATTCGAAATAAATCGCTAAAACGAAATTGAAATCAAGGTGAGAACTTCTCACTCAATCGAATCAGTTTCGATTTTATTTTAAATAGTTAGATTTAAAATATTTGAATGCATGTTTGAATGATGATTAATATCTATTGATTGTTAAAATAGATATTATGCGCCGTTAGTAAGCGGATGTTATTTATTAAAAACATATACCGCGAATATTTCATAAACAGTGAAATTGGTATTATATATAATAGCAATATATATATATTGGCACATGTATATATTGGAGTTATTGATTTCCTGCATTTTTTGTTTAGCGGATGAGACCCTATTGCGCCGTCTATTAAGCGGATAATATTATTAAATCCCATATACCGCGATAATTTCGAACTGGAGCGGAATTGGTATTGTGCTAATATTTGTGGATGCAGGAAAACAGGTTGGAGGGATCCAACTGGATTCCTCAACAGTATTTATCTGATTTCAGATATTTTGATATTTGATTGATTATCATATCGATATATGATATCGTTGTTGTCGTGATTGACTATTTGGTATGTAGCATCATTGGACCAAATTTTGAAACTTTAAAATGATTTTTGAAAAGTATACGTTTTATAAAATAATTTTGGAATTGATCCATTTTAAATAAATAAACGTTATAATTTTAAAAGTTATAAAAATTATGATTTTTAAGAAATATGGTTAAAATTGATTTTTGAAAATATATGGTTACTGACTTTATAAAATAGTTTAAATCGGGATTTCTGAATTTATTTATAAAAAGTTTAAATATAGGATTTATAAATTTGATTATTTTATAAATCAGAATGATGAAGTTTTTAAAGGAGTTTAAAGACGTTTTAAAAGAATAATATAAATTGATTTATATTAAGAGATTTATAAATGGATATTTATAAATTGGAATATGGACATTATAAAACGAGTTTTTATAAGTGTTTGAATGAAGTGAAAATGAATTTCATAATTGAATGGAATTTATAGAATTTTAAACAGTGAAGTTATAAATGGAATTTTATAAACAGTAGGTTTACAAAATTTATAAAGTTATTGAAAGAACGAATTTTGGATAAATAAACAATCTTATAAGTTATAAGATTTATAATTTGGGAAGTTAAAAGAACGATTTTGTAAAATAATCGTTTTATAAGTGTTTAACTTATAATATGAACCTTTAGTTTATAATTGAGTTATAAATCGAATAGATTAGTAAAGGAAATTTATAAAGAAAGTAGTTATAAAACAAATAGAAAAGGAATTTATAAACGTTGTTTTATAAATTCGCAAACGACTTATTTTGATAAGTTAATTTTTATAACTTATTAATGGAGTTATATTCACGTTTTTGACTGTGAATAATCCTTTGAAATAAAATGAATAAAAGGACAAAATTTGTTAACAAAGTATATTCACGTTTTTGAACAGTGAATAATATGTTAAAGAAAATGTTTAGATTTGATGTTTTAAATAGAATTAAAATGATCTAACGATGTTTTAAAATGTGTTGAGATTCGAAACCATAGATTTCAACATTCATTGTTGAAATAGACGTTTTCGAGAAATAGAAGGAAATGGTGGACTATAACACTGTTGTTATAGTAAATGATTTCCGAAAGGAAATGTTTTGTATAGTATTGGGATTTATATATATCTATTTTAATTTCGAATCCCTATACTAGTGATTTTGGGATGTCGTAACGATGTTTTACGCAACATTCGTTTTAGCCCAAATAAATATGTTTAAGAGAATGATTTCCTTAAAAAAATGAAATATATACTTAATCTCGATTTAAGTATATTGAATATTTTCCAAGTGTTGAAAATAAATAAAATTTGTGAATTACTTATAAATAAATAAGTATGGAAATGTTTTCCAATATAAAGTGAATATTTTGAGAATCTATCTTTTTGAAGATAAATTGAAATGAATAATTGAAATCGAATATTCATAAATATTTTGAAATATAAATTCATTATGGAATTTATAAATGAAAAGGAGAATTTGTTTAAAAATAAATATTGATTTATTTTTGAAGTATTGAAAATAATATATCTTGTAAAGATATTTTGAAAAATAAATAATTTGGAAAATTATTTGGAATCTGGTGATGTTGTGCATATCCATTGATAGTTCAATAACCGACTATCAATATTTCCCTTTGAATGGGTAATTGATGTGATTTGTTTGAATTTGAATGCCACACTTATTTTTGAATAAGCGCTCACTATTCGGGTTAACCAGGAAAGGACCATGGGGTCGTATAACCCATTCCGAATAGGTGATACGTCGTTATGAATTGCATTTGATGACCGGTGTTGAAGACCGAGTATTTGCGAAAGCGATAGGATGACCTATCAATTGTCTCTGCACTGGGTAGCTCCTGGTATATAGATTTCCTAAGTGATGGGAAATTCGATCAGGATTGTGAATACCCGGATTGCAAGGGCTTCGTGAGAAGTGCCTTCGGTTTTGTTCGAGCCCGGAACAGACTTGTATAGATAGTATGTCTGACATTACAAGTTGAGATATAAAGCCGATTTCTTTCAAATATATTTCTGTTGGTGGCGGAGAATTTATTCTTTTAGCTTAACACCCTTCTCTGAGACGTACGAGCTCAGAGGTTATGTAGTTGAAGGTTATCAGCGATATATTTCCAATTTGGTAATGTGACATGCTGAGTGTTGCTGAAATGATCATTGTGTTGATTATTTGTGATAGGATCGTTTATTTGATCGTCTATCCTGGTGATCATTTCTATGATCATTTGTTGACCCAAAGCATGGCTTTTTTATAAAGTATGTTTTTGAGGACGTGACTTCGTCGAGCCTCACACCCCGTGAATGGTCAAAACAGGAAAGAAGCAGCAAGGTTATGAGGGGTAGCGCCCTTTAGGATCTGTGCATTTCCTTCTGGAAAAGGGTGGTATCATGGTATGGAGCCCAGATACTTACTCATGTTGAAAACACTTTATGATTGTGTGAATTGATTGCGAGCGCTCGGTGAAAGGTCCCAAAGGACCGGGGGATGGCATATTCAGTCAGTTGTTACTCAGTTAGGGGTAACCCGGCCTTGTGTTGGTAGAGATCCGGTTTGGTTCTCGGGGATGTCCATCCAGAGGCATTCTCATGTGGCAATGGGAAGTTCCTTGGCCTGATCATTCGTTGGAAATCCAAAGAAACAATACGAGACTTGTACGGTATTAGTTGTAGAACCTATCATTCACTTATGGTGGCGCCCCACTGTTTGGATGGTAGCTATAGTAGGCATACGATAATGGTCGTATGTTGGCTAAGATTTATATTCTACTTTCGAAATAAATTTGTCCTACACTATGCACTAGTAATAATATCAAATGTTCTTTAAAATGCGTATCAAGAATCTTTGACTATCATAAGGAGAAATCTCCTCCGATTCTGCGTTTGCATTGTGTGTGTGGCGGGAGGTCTTATGGTAGTCTCATTTTTAAAAGCATTGCGAATTGAATTTAAAAATATTCCTCTATTTTGTTTTCAAAGATAAATAAACTGTTTTGAGTTCTCACACCAGTCACATGACTGACTCGGAGTTTATTGTTTTCCTTCCTAAACTCTGGGTGCCCACCAATTTCCACACGGGCAGTCAAGAGTTAGGTTTATCAGGATATTCTGGATATTCTGGAATTGCTGGAGGCAAGCTGGATGGCATGGCGTATTATTAGTATATAGTGTTTCTTTTCCGCTGTTTTGTTGTTGTTGTACACTCTGATGATATGATGTAATGTAATGTAATGTAAAAAAATGTAATAACTGATATAGTTCTTTGTTTAAAGATTATTCATTTATTATTATATGTTGTTCCGCTGTGAATTGTGAGATTCTGTTATTGTTCTGTTATTTTCTTTCCTCTCTATTTTCTACCTTCTTCCCTCCTCTTCTACCTCTTTCCTTTTCTTAAACCATAACATTTCGGGTTTCCGGCCTTCGATTTCTCGGCAGTCGATAAAGTGAGTATCGATGTTGAATTTTCGAAAGTCGAAAATTTCCGGGGCGTTACACGAACGCTCCTGCTTTCTTTGTTGATCTCATGAATCGTGTATTCCGGGAATATCTCGATAAGTTTGTCCTTGTGTTCATTGATGATATCCTTATTTATTCTAAGTCTGAAGCTGAGCATGCTAATCACTTGAGAATTGTCTTGAGTACTCTTCGTCATCATCAGCTTAGAGCCAAATTCTCCAAGTGCCACTTTTGGGAGAATAAGGTTAAGTTCTTAGGCCATGTTGTATCTTCCGATGGCATTTCTGTCGATCCCTCAAAGATCAAAGCCATCCAGAATTGGAAGAGGCCTGAGAATGTGCATGAGATTCGTAGTTTCCTTGGATTGGCGGGTTATTACCGTCGGTTCATTAAGGACTTTTCCCGTGTTGTGCTCCCTCTTACTTGCCTTAATCGGAAAGGCATTCGTTTTATTTGGTCCGACAAGTGTGAAGCTTCCTTTCTGACGTTGAAGGAACTTCTCACTAATGCCCCTATTCTTGTGGTTCCCGAAGGGAATCGTGATCTTGTTGTCTACACCGATGCTTGTGGTAGTGGTCTCGGTGCTGTTCTTATGCAGAAAGATCGGGTAGTTGCTTATGCTTCTAGGCAACTGCGTCCGAATGAAGTTCTCTATGCCACTCATGATCTTGAGTTAGCCGCCGTTGTCTTCGCCTTGAAGATTTGGCGACACTATTTATTGGACGAGCGCTTCATTCTCTATACCGATCATAAATCTTTGAAGTATTTGTTTATTCAGAAGAAACTCAATATGAGACAACAGCGTTGGCTCGAGTTTCTTGCTTCCTATGACTTTGATATCCAGTATACCCCTGGTAAGGGTAATCGTGTTGCAGATGCGCTTAGTCGCAAACATTCGGCTGTTATTTCTATGATGCTTGCCGAATGGGATGTTCTTGAAACTCTATCTTTTTGTGAAATTCGTGATCGAGGTTCATCTTCTGATTCTCCTATTCTATTATTTAGTTTGGGAGCTCGACCTATTTTATTGGATCGTATTGCCGATGCCCAACGGCGTGATCCTGATTTGTTGCATCTTATTCAGCTTTGTGAGTCTGAATCTTGTGATGAGGCGTTGAAAGATTTTAGCATTGATTCTCATGGGTGTCTTCGTAAGAAGAACCATCTTTTTGTGCCTTCTGATCTTGCACTTAGGCATGACATTCTTGATGACTGTCACCGTTCTAAGTATACCATTCATCCCGGTAGTAGCAAGATGTATGCCGATATGCATCGTCTTTATTATGGGGAAGGCATGAAGCGCGATGTGGCGAGTTATGTGAGCAGTTGCATAACTTGTCAGCGTTTTAAGGCCGAGCATCAGCGTCCTTCGGGTCTTCTTCAGCCCCTTGAGATTCCATTGTGGAAATGGGATCAGATTTCTATGGATTTCATTGACGGCCTACCTCGTTCGAGATCAGGTCATTCTAGTATTTGGGTTATTGTTGATCGCCCCACTAAGTCTGCTCATTTTGTCCCTATTAAGTCTAATAGGACCGCTTCACTTTTGGCTAAGTTATATGTCAAGGAAATCGTGAGACTTCACGGTGTTCCTAGTTCTATTGTGAGTGACCGTGATCCTTTATTCACGAGTCATTTTTGGAAGAGTCTTCAGCAAGCTTTGGGAACAAAGCTTAATTTTAGTACAGCTTATCATCCGCAGTCTGATGGACAGACTGAACGGGTGAATCGTATCTTGGAAGATCTTCTCCGTATTTGTATTTTTGATTTTGGGGGAAGTTGGGAGGATCATCTACCTCTTGTAGAGTTCTCCTACAACAATAGTTTTCAGTCTATTATCGGTATGACTCCTTTTGAAGGCTTATACGGAAGGCCATGTCGATCACCTTCTTGTTGGTTAGAATCTGGAGAAAAGCTTATGCTTGGCCCGGATTTTGTTCGTGATTCTTCCGAGAAGATTGATCTTATTCGGTTGAGAATGAAAGAGGCACAGAGTCGCCAGAAATCCTACGCTGACAACCGTAGGAAGCCTCTCGAGTTCTCGATTGGTGATCTTGTTTTTATTCGTGTTTCTTCTTTGAAGGGGGTTATGCGTTTCAGTACGACTGGGAAATTGGCTCCTCGTTATATAGGACCATTTTCTATTACTGAACGTATTGGCCCTGTGGCTTATAGAGTTTCACTTCCAGCTCGTTTATTTGGTATTCATGACGTGTTTCACGTCTCGCAACTTCGGAAGTGTCTTCGGGAGTCGGATTCTGTTGTTACTTCTCCTGATTTGCAAGAGCTTGAGGTCTCACCGGACTTATCTATTGTACAGCAACCTATTCGCGTACTTGACACGGAGGCACGACACCTTCGGAACAAGGACGTGCCGCTCGTTAAAGTTCAATGGTCCGCTAATTCCAATGACTGTACTTGGGAAACCAGAGAGTTTATTGAGCGATCTTATCCGGGTTTTCTATCTTAGCTTGGCAACGGTGAGTATATCTTTTCATCTCAAGCTTATTTTCATTTTCTTTTGATTGATTGTATGTATGTAGTTGTTACAAATATCGTCTCTAGGAATTGCGGGGATGCAATTTTGTAAGGAGGGGAGATCTGTAACAACCCGCATATTTAACGATTATATATTTAAATGTTTTATTTAAATATAGCGTCGTTAGTCGGATTTTAGGTCCGAAATGTTACTTTCTGCAAATGGCCGAATTGGGACTCGAAACTACCTCCATTGGTTTCAAAATGGCGTTTGCGATCTTTTTGAGTATAATCTTTGATATGTTTGGAGTTTATGAAATTTTGACCCTTTTTCTATTGGGTTTTGGGTTTGGGTTCAGCCCCAATCTCCACTTAACCCTCTATCTCAACCCCTTCTCTTCATTTATCTTCATTTCATTTTCATTTCTTAGGCTAAAACTGAAAATGTGGAAGGGAAAGAGAAATAGAAATTGCAAGCCCTAATTCCATTTGCAAACTCCAAATTCTTGCTCCAAAATCAAAGAGAAGCCATTGGTAAGCTCTTCTTCATCTTCTCCAACTCTTCTCCTCTTCAATTTCAGAAAATTTCCTAAACCTAAATTGGGAAATATGTGTTTTATTCTTAGATTGAAGCTTGTTGAGTTGAAGTAGTGTTTGGTTGGTCTTCTCCTTGATATTGAGCTTCATCTTCTTTGTTTTTGGGTAAAAGGTGAGTTTTGAACTCACATCTACCTCTTTTGATATCATTGATGTTAGGCATGAATTCCTAACAATTGTTCATATGTTCTTTTGCTTTTGATTTGGGTTGATTCAGTGAAATTGCCAAATTATGATTTTTGAAGCCAAATCTTTGAAAATCCTTATATGGATGATGTTTATGTTGTTCGGAGTGTTTGGGTGTGTCGTTAAGGTTGGGTAGTCGTTTGACGTAAGCCCATAATCAACACGCATCCGATTGCTTTCGATTTGTTTGGCCATAGTTGGCCTAGGTTCAGGAAATGCCTGAACATTGAGTTTCAGACGTCTGAAACCCTTATTTCAGACGTCTGAATATTGTTCTGGGAAACATTTTCATCCCCAGATTCAGACGTCTGAATTTTATATTTCAGACGTTTGAATTGGCTAGTTTTCAACCAGAAAGAAATATGCCAAAATATGCCTATTTCAGACGTCTGGAAGTATGGATTCAGACGTCTGAATTCTGTTTTGAAAAACAAATTAATTTTCAGATTCAGACGTCTGAATCCCTTCTTTTAGACGTTTGAATATGCTGTTTTTTTTTTCAAATTGCCTTATTCGTTTAGTTTTCCAAATTTGATCGACGCTTGTTGATTCCGATTAGTTGTTTATGCATATTTGACCTTGATAATTCCTTTTTGACTTCATTCACGGGTTTTATAAATGATTTCTTCAAATTGTATTAAAAGCTCGCTTCTCCAATTTATAAATTCTATTTAAAGCACGCACAATTTCGCACTTCGAGCGAAGTGGAAGGGTGATTAAATGGTTAGGTAAAACACGGACCATGAATCTGTGCGTTTATCTTTCCGATTAATCCCCAACCTATTCAATTGATCATTTTGACCTTTGTGTCTGGTTTACCGATGAGATGAGCTGAACTTTGTACTGCTTTGAGTGTGAAATTAACTAACGGATAGTAAACCGTTTAGTGCGAACGAGTGGTTATGGGACTCGCGTTACCACTTTTCGGATTCCTTTTTGAGAGTTATGACACATTCCGCCAGTTAGTGGTGTCCAGTACTGGGCCTCCGGACCTTCACCACTACGGTTTGTTGCCTTCGGGTATGTTGCCTTTAGGTATGTTGCCTTCGAGTATGTGCCTTCGGGTTTGTGCCTTCGGGTTTGTTGCCCATAGTATCGCTTCCGATGTTGGTCGTTATGAGCCGCATGGGTGATATTGGGTTGCCCTTTAGTATCGCTTCCGATGTTGGTCGTTATGAGCCACATGGGTGATATTGGGTTTGGAGTCTTCGGGCTCATGGATCCTTGTTTATACAGTACCGAGCTCGAGCAATATTCTGATGTTTCATTCATATGTATATTCCCTTGGTATCGCCCTTCGGTGTTGGTCATTATGAGCCGCATGATGCGTAGCGTTTACCTTGTGGAACTTGTATACCTTATTGGTATTTGTTATTGCCTTTTGTCTTGTTTTGGGATATTCGTATCCTTTGCTTCTATATGTTGTCGATGATATGAGGCTTGTTATCATATGATTCATCTTTTCTTAGATGATTGTGTTATCTCTTTTAGAGATATTTGCTATACTTTGTAATCTTGCAGGTTTATTGTTGTTCAGTTTATCTAACTTATTTGTTTAGCTAGACTGACCCGTGTATCTTGTACTCAGGTCAGACCGAGATGTTTCAGGTTAGGTGCTTTTGGACTCAGCCTATTTTGCTTCCGCATGGACTACTCCGCTAGCTTCTTTTTGTTATAGTTTTTGTGTAGTCCCATTTTGTAGTAACTCTGATATGTATTCTATTAACTCGTCTGTATATTGTGGTCTGCTATACCACTTGACATGTATTGTTTTGTAAACTCTGTTATGTATCAGTATATGTGTATATGATGATCTACTGTTTTGTGATGTATATTACATTTGAGTTGTTATATTCTGTTCTGATAGATCCAACCACCTATGGTTTTGTTTTGAGTATTCATTGAGTATGTCGACCTTATTGTTATGTCTATGTCGATGTATTCAATAGATAGTTAGAGCAAGGCTATAGATGGCCGCCCCCAACCAGCCTTATTCTCCGTGTTAGTTGACGACATTACCTTATAGTGTCCTTAGCTAGCGTGGGTATAGAGGTGGGGCGTCACAACCTCATTTCATGGCAGACAATTTCAAATCCAATTGAAATTCAAAATTGAAATTGAAATTTCAAACTCCTCAAAAAAATTCAGAAAAAATATATATCGAAGCTCTCGACGAGCGCATCTTAGATACGAGATTCATTTTTCGATTCAGGTCATTGGTTGTCCAGAAAATGCGAATCAATTCAGGCCGTCCGCTCTTGGGTTTCGTGATTTGACGGTAGATCTTCGATTAATCGTCGATCAGGAAGCATGGGCTCGTAGGGGACGTCGAGGGTAGTAGATCTATGCGGTTAGTTCTTGCTATCGACAACTGAAATCGCCGAAATCATGGCTCCTAGGCGCGGCTGCGCGATCTGTGTCCCAGCATCTGAAGGCGTGCGCGACCCCCGGCCTAGGTGTGGCTCGTCGACCTCTGGGCGACGGCGTTGCTTGATTGGGTCGCAGGCGAAGGTGGTGGTGGCAAAAATTGGGCTAAGTGTGGCGGCCAAGTTAGGGTTCGGTGTGAGCTGAAGCGTGAGGAAGACGGGTGTGTTCGTGTATTGATGTGGCCATTTCTTTTAGGGTGGGCATCTTTTATTTTTATTTATTTCAAATTTCTATTTCAACATGTTCTAATTGCAATAACTTTTGCATACGTGATCCAATTCACTTGCGGTTTTCTCCGCTAGGTTTGTATTGAAATTTCGGACACTTGGTTTGGATGAATTCTGAGACTGTTAAAATTTTGGGTTTATATTGGATTTAAATTCAATTTAAATTCAAAAGGTGAGTGTTTTAACTTACTCACAACTTCTAAAATTTCTTATGTGTGTTAAATTAATTTCTGATGTGATTAGAAATTTATTTAGGACTGTTTTGGCATATTTTATCAGTTAATTTAATTTATTGAATTAAATTGTTACTTAAATTTATTATTGCATATAAACTGCCAGTTAAATTGTTATTTAATTCATTATTGAATATAACTGCCAGTAAATGCCTGCTAATTATTATCTGTTCTATATTGATGTTATTGTTTGAATTGGATGATGATTGTGATAAATGATTGATGGTTGACATTGGATGAATTGATGTTGTATTTATATTGCTATAAACTGCAAGTTGTTATGCATTTTTATTTCATTCGGGATTGCGGTTTGAAATGGTATAAAACCGTATTTTTATTTTAAATTACGGATTGAAATGATAAATATCCGTATCACTTGATCATATGAAATTATATACAGACACCGTGGTCTATATATATAAAAATATTTTGAAATGATTACTATGGCTTGTATAGAAATATAGGATTTTATGAGATATTGATTTGGATATTTTATAAATGTTATTTTATATATAGTTAAATCCTTGGTTTTAAGCAATGAATAAAATTGTTTAAAGTATAAAATAAGTTTAATAATAAAGTTTGATTTTATTAAAATATAGTATGGATAAGTCTTTACTTAAATTATATTTTAATATAGAGTTTATATTAATTTTTATAAATCAAGGTTGAGAAGATAGTTTTGAAATTGATTTGAGATTTTATTTAATTAAGAGTTATATTTAATAAGAATCCATTTGGAACTTATTGAAATTGAGATTTTAAAAGAAAATGGATTTATAACTTAATTCGGGTTTAAGGTGATTTAGGAAAATATATCAAGTCTAAATAAATTGAGGAATATTCAGTTATTGAAATTTTAAGTTTTATTTAATGGATATTGGATTTATTAAGCAAATATTTCAAAACTAAATAATAGTAAAGTAAATTTGGTATATATATATATATGAATTATAGAATTTAGTTTGAAATTTTAGAATATTTAAAGCCTTGAAATATATCGAAATTTAAATGTTTTATTGAAATTGAAATGTTTCGAAGTTATGAATTTCTAAGTATTATGCTTTAAAGGTGTTAACATTTCAAATGTTTGGTTTCGAAGGGTATAAGTTGGAAGTGCTATGATTTTGGAAAAAGGTTATATTTGAAATAAAATGATATTATATTGATTTGAAATAAAATGATATCGTATTGATTTGGTTTTAAAATGGAAATGATATCGAATTTATATAGTTCTGAAATGAATATTATATCCTGGTTTTGAGATATAATTATTTTGAAAATACCTCGGTGTTATAATAACGTTTGGTTGTTAAAGAGACCGGGATCGGAAGTTGTCATACTCTCTGCCAACTCCGAAAACCACTTTAACAACCGTTTACGCGGTGGAGATTCCAGAAAGAAGTAGGATGTTGGCGGCATTTCCTTTGAGGTATATACATAGACCCCACTCTCGTGAGTTCGCATAAGGTGGCTAAAACATGAGCGATTGATGGGCTAAGAAGGTAGCACCTTTTATCGGACACATCCCTTCGATATTATACTCTGACTTTTGGATTGATTCGGTGGCCACTTTTGATTTTTGATTTAGGGGTATGGCTCGAGGTGGGCAGTAGCTGCGTGCTATGCGTTACTACCGGCCCGGAAGCGTAATTGGTATATCTACCCTGGCATTGCCTAGTTGTGCCGTGTCACATACCCTAGCGCGCCTTGTACGAGTTTGATTTGTGTCGTACATATGGAGTATCCTCTGGTAGCCTCCCGATTTGAAGACTTTATCTCTGGAGGACGAAGACGAAGATTTGTATTACTATTATTTATTATAGTCCACCACATCACACTTTTCCGTTGCATTATTTATTATTCTCTGGTATGTGTAACTCTGATATGTATTGTATAAGTATAATCGAATTTTTTGTTAAACAGCTTCATGAACTGTTTATTTGATTATTATATTTTATCGTTCCGCTGCAAGATTCTATTTTGTTTTTTCTTTCTCTGTTTTTTCTTATTTACCCCATAACAATCCACCCTTCTGTATGGTTTAAGTCCGACGTGTGTGGTTTATCGTCGATTTAGAACGTACAAAAAGGCAGGACGTTACATGACGTATGGAGTTCACTTAAATTCTTGATGCTTTATAACATGATACTCAATGCAATGTGCGATAACATGGTAATTAGTTGCTCACATTGTTATTGTAGTATCATGGTTGCACATTTTAACTAGCAGACTTTATGAGGAGAACAAAGATACCTAAGCTAGTAAGGTTCACATCGTTGGGGAGGATGTACCTATGGGAGATGTTCAATTGTCTATTAACACTTCAATTGTCATACTCGATGCTCTAATAGGCAATTTACCATCAGGATTGTAGATTCGGTGTGTGCCTTAGGCATCGTGATTGTATACTTGATGCCTTCCTTAAGCAGTTTACCATCAAGAATGTTTACTCAATATATGTTTAAGATGTTTACCATTGAGATTGTTTACTTAATGTATACTTAAGCTGTTCACAAATGAAATTGTTAATGTATAGTTAAGTAGTTTACTCTTGAGATTATTTACTCGATATATAGTTGGGTGGTTATCCATCGAGATTGTATATTCGATGTATTATATTATATATATGCAGTTTACCATTAAGACCGTATACTTGTGCATTGTTAGGTTTACCTAATTTCTTGATATTCAATCTTTGGATGGAAATGTATATAGGTTATTATCAGACTTAGGTGCATTATAGGTTGTTACCCCATATTATGTCAATTGGCTAATTTGTTAGAAGCAATACACGAATATAAATAAACACCCTTAAGTTGTATAGATTATAAATGCTAATTTGATTGCCTATTAGCACCATACCACTAGTGATATTTCTTACTCACCAGACTTTGTCTGACCCCTTCTACTTTTCCCTCTTTATACCTACTCACAGGTTGAAAAAATTGTATGATGGTGTGATAAGAGTAGTAAGATATATGAAGGAGGTGACTGTGCACTTTGGAGTTATTTTATTTATAATCATTCCATATGTATCTTGTCATACTTGTCACTTAGATACTTATTATATTTCTTTTTAGACATTATTAGGAACTTTGTCCGGTCTATATTTATCACCGTCGTCTAAACAAAGATAATTTGGTTTACTTCATATTTTATTCCTTCCATTGAAAGACCTGAAAGTGTTGAATGTTTCAAAGTTTATATCATCTCTTTACCATATAAACCATCAAATATCCAATGATCCACACTTCATGGCACTATGTGAGTTCGAACGTTTAACATTCCATAGTTGGATCTAGACCATTTCGTAGCGGATGAGTTGCATAAATATCAAAAAAATTATAATTAGATTTTAATAGGTCTATGAAGTCTAATGGTTGTACTTGATCCAATCTAGTTAGTTTAAATAAAATCATATTTTATTTACTTTTCTTGATTTAATTAATATCCGACTCATCAAAATTGGATAGTCCACCAGATTCTAATGTTGATTTTCATATCAGAAACCATCAGAGGGGATTATCATAGATCAAGATGGGTTTCATTTGGTTTAGAATAAGGTGATTAAAAGAAGAGAGGCCAAAAATTGTTTAGGATTTGCTGCTGGCTCAAGGTGTTCGGGGTAGTGGAATAGAGAAAGAGGCAACCAAATCCTTGATCCTACAATATAATAGAGTCAGATTGATGACAGGTGAGCCAAGAAGCCTACTACCATCTCACTGAATAGAGCACAAGGGCCTAAATCGTGGGCAGATATGTTGCGGAGGAACCAACTAAAAAGGAATGTGATCTTGAATACATAGCGCTGATTAAAATCAATAACAAAAGGATTAAAGTTGTGAAAGAAGCAGTTTGTAAAAGGTCAGATCAGTATTGGAATAATTCGATTCTTTCTTGTGTTATTTGAGCCAAACCATATTTTTTATATTTTAAATCATATATTCAAAGTGTTTGAAAACCAACTGAAAATTTTGAAATGTATTCAAGAGAAAATGGGTTTTGGATTGTTAAATTCAAAGATCCCAAACATTGTAATTAGTTTTTAAAAAACATTTCATATTTTTGTGATGGTAAACTCGTCATTATGAGAAGGTGGTCTAACACTTTGAAATTAGGTAAAGATCTACTCACATCAATGCCGATATCGGTGAGACTTCCTAGTGTGAATTTGAAATTATGGGACTGAGAGGCAATTAGTGTCGTGGTAAGTATAATGAAAAAACCCATGAATATGGATGCAGCCATTGCAAAGAAGACGAGATTGAATTACGCTCGCCTTCTAATAGAAATGTCTATAGAGGTTGAACTTCCAAATTAAATCTCATTAGCTTTGCATAACGGGGAACAATTAATCAAGAAGTCATATACAAGTAGCTTTCGTCAAAATGTGATGTGTGCAAATGCATTGGGCATAAAAAAATGCAGTGCAGTACAAGAAAAGTATGAGTACCAAAATATGGTAGTCAAACAAATCAAGGCACTGATCAAAACAATCAAGAATTGTGAAACTGCTACATTTAAATTCAGATCAAGAAAAACAATATAACGAGAAATCACAAAAGACTCAGGATCAGCTCAACCAAGAAAGTACCATCGCTGATCAAGAAAATATTTCAAATCAGCTCCCTAATTCTATGGATCGGATAATGGCGAAGGAATTTCATCGCCCAATTAATAAAAATGGCAATGCAGAAATAGGAAAAAGACAGAATTTAGTAATGGGGGAGAAATGCAATTAAAAGGTCTTAGAATCTGGGATCCCCCAATATTTTGATTCTTATTTAGTTATAGACAGTAATGGCATAATAATAAATGGATATCCTCAAATTAATAGAGGGAATATAGATATTGAGATAGTCTCTGGTCCAGATCATGCTGTAGAGACTGAGGATAGTGAAAGAGCCAACCCGCTTTTCTTCGCAAGTCATACCTTTTTGATTTTCCATAGAATATAGACATGGAGATAATATCTAGTTCAGACCATGCTATAGAAGACTAAGAACAATGAGAGGGTCAACCTAACTTTTCCTCGCAAGTCTGATTTAGTTGAAATTTCACAGCTGCATAAGGCTAAGAAAGGAGTTAGAGTAAAGAATGAAGAGAAGGAAAGTTTAAGGAAAAAAATACGTTGCAAATAATTGAGAATGGACTGAAGTAACTGCAAGGCTTTAAGGTGACAGGTGCAATATGTAAAAAAAGTGGTAGGGTTGGTCATGTACCAAGTATGAAATCTAGTTTCTCCTTCTAATCTTTTATCATATGTCAATTATAGCCTGGAATGTTCGGGGTACGAAATCACCTTCAAAATTGTTAGATATTATTCATATGTTGAATGTATATAAACAAACTATTATTGTATTAATTGAAAATAAGATGAATGATGAAAATTGAGAAATTTTATAGAATACTCACAAATAATTGGAAACAGTAAACAATAATGATTGTAGTGGCAAGGGAAGAATTCTAATGATATGGGATTCTGTGACGACCGCCCATGACTCCTGCACTTAAACAAGGAAATAGTGCGCTGAAAGGTGTACCAGGCAGCCATGGACGATCATCAGGATTAAAGTAAAACAATAAACTCTATCGTATTACTCACAGCGCAGGGATAAAATACAATAGAGAAATATATATAGTGAAGCTTCACTAAATTGAATCTCATCAATACACTACAAAACAATTTGATACAAACATCTGAATAGTCAATACATCAAGCCTCACTACATAACACTCAGAGAATCATACAAGCAGCGGAACATCCAGTACATATAGTAAGAAAAACAATATGCAAGAGCCTCCAGCCCGTCTTCGTCATCAACAGCGTTGGTCACTAAGAACAGCACCTGTCACTTGCTACCTAGTCTGCCCATCCCAAAATGGATGAACAGCCCAAGGTAATAAGAGTTGAACATAAAACCTTGAGTCAGACAAAAGTCCTAGTGAGCGGTAAATCAACTATCAAACATACCAAAAGAGCATAAAGGGTAAAAAGGAATAGGAACCCAACCATCCCACTCCACCTCTTTCTACAGTGATAGCCCCCAGACCCACTAAGCAGAAACAAACATAGCAAAGCAGACAATTAAAGTAAAGCAATTATCACTCGAGTCAAGGTCGATGTTTTCCAAGTACAAACCCCCAAGGCCTAAACCAAGATCAGATAAGCACCCAAAAAGCACCGCTCTTGAGACCGAATGATGATACAACCAAACATCCATGACTCTGGCTATCACTGTTATCATTGCTTCGATATCACCGTTAATTGAATGACCGGCTCATTCTTTCATCCGTCCGTTAAGGGCTAATGGTAACCCCGGTTCTAGACAGAACTCCGCACGTCGTCGTGACCCGTGCCTAGGACTATCGAATCTGCCCAGAGTACTCGACCATCAACTATTAGTCGATTGGGACTATCGAATCTGCCCAGCGTACACTTGCTTTGAGCCTGCTAGAACCTTCAACAACGATGAGATCTCAGCCTCCTAGTCATCCTTCTTGACGACTATTCTCATACTAGCTCAAGCGCCTCTTGAGCCAACCATTATCAACGAACTCGAACCGTATCACCGAGTTATCAACATGCTTGGGATGATCCCGTCTGGATTAAACCAAGGCTATCTCACATCATGCTTTGCTTCATCGCATCATAGCAAAGTCCCATCTCAACATCATCATCAAATCTATCCATATGAGCTTTATCATCCTCTTCATATGCCACGAGCAGCTTTCCTTATTCAAGAGCCTTTCCACTTAGCTTTTGAATCATCTTCGACCAACTTGTCCAAATCAAATCATCAATCAACTAATTTATAATAATCAATCAGATCAATCATTAATCCAAGTAATCAATCATTCAAACAAGATCTAAATAAACAATTATAACAATAATGGCAATTTCGAAAATAAAGAGCCCAAATCTAACAAGCATGAATTCTAAGTAATATCTTGATGAATGAACTAGCATAGGTTAACATGTAGTAAGGTGGATATCAAAACTTTATGAACGATGGATCTACATGCAGACTTAAGGAAAATGCATGAAATCACTATCTTTAACACACAAACAAGCCACCGGTCCAATATACTCCTTTCGGTCCGTGTGAGATATAACCACCACTCACCGAATCACCTAAACGCTTCAAAAGCAACTAACTTCAGATCTGGACAGCAAAGGATCTAGCTTGATCCGACAAGATTTCCCTTCAAACGATGAAATCTCTCTTCGATGGATGTAGATCTTTAACTTTGGCTCTTGGATCTTCGATTTAGATGGATGGAAGCACAAGATTAAAGTGGAGAAAAGAAGTGAAGAAGTATAGTACTCGAGCTCTCAAAATGGCAGCACTTTGTCGCTTCAAAATCCGGATCCCAAAAAGTGAGATAAGGTCGTATATTTATAGGCTGGAAATCCTTAAGTCGTCCGCCCCCTTAAGTCGTCCACGACTTAAAAATCCCCGACCTACGACTTAATGGACCTCCCTACTTACGACTCAAGCTTATGCATGACTTAACACATGCGCGTGACTTAACACACACGATCTAACACTTAGGCACGACCTAAGACTCAACAGGATACGACTTAGCGACCTAACACACTACCGCATTTCTACCTATGTCCTAAGTCGTTTGGACGACTCAACGACTCAAAGACTCAACGACTTACGACCTAAACTAAACTCAGCCGCTAACTCTCTTAAGTCGTCGATTCCCTTAAGTCGCCATCTCTTAGACCGCTAACCTCCTTAAGTCGCCAACCTCCTTAAGTCGCTCCACGACCTAATCCAACGCACGACCTAAGCCTCAACACGAGAATTCCTTAAGTCGCTTACTAACTTAAGCCGTTAACCCTTAAGTCGTTAGTTCCCTTAGGTCGGCCAAACCCCTAAGTCGCTCACTCCTATAGGTCGGTCACTCCTATAGGTTGCTCCAACTCCTAAGTCGCTCCACCGACCTAAGCCACTGCTCGACCTAAACCCTGAACGACTTAACTCTGAACGACTTAACAACACTAACGACCTAATGACAATAGCTCTACGATTTTTCGATACGTAAAATACGGGTCGTTACAGATTCTAATATACAGAATGTTAATAATATAAACAAAGACCTATAGTATGTCGATTGAAGTTTCAAAAATGTAGGTGGTGGAAGGCTACAAGTTACTAGTGTATATGGTAGTAATTTTGAAATAGAAAGGATTAATTTATGGTGTTGACTTAAAAGTAAGAATCACGTTTATAAACCCCCTAGCTAATAATTGGGAATTTCAATACTGTTATGCACTTATATGAAAAGTTTGGAGGAAATTCTATACCTTTTGCCAAACTAGAAAGAATTAACAAGTTTTTGATTGAAACAGGATTATTTAAACCATTAATTAATGGTAATAACCATACTTGGAGGTATGGTATTGAAAAGAATATACATTGTATACTAGATTGAATATTAACAGATAAAGATTTTTCTGTCAGGTTTCCCAATTTTTTTATGTTATACATTGGATCAAAATACAAGTGACCATACTCCTATATTAGTCAGATTGTTTTATGAAGATAATCATGTAATTTAGAAAGATGTCACTTTTAGATTTAAAATGGATGAATACTTAGAAAGAATATAAGGAAACTATTAATAATTGTTCAAACTTCTCTTGCAAAGGTACTTGTCAATTTCGATTTAGCATAATATTAAAAAATATTAAATTCAATCTTAAGAAATGGAATAAGAAGAAAAGTCAGAACCAGAGGTATGTAGAGAGTCTTAGAAGGGAAGGAAATTTTATACAATAGATAATAATCCAAATAATAATGAAAAAGTAAAAGAATTTTTTTCTAATCAGAATAAGTTATCCAAACAATTAAATATAAATATAAATAATCCTGGGAAACATATAATAATATAGGTAACATCTTTGATAATCCAAGGAAACTGACAAATGAATATAGTAGAGTAGCAGAAGAAGTCGTGTCCTATTTTAATAAATTATATAATGCATAAGAAATGGGAACAGATTTTCCTAAAATTATTTTTAAATCTAAGATTAATAGTGTAGTAGAAGAGATTTTACTTGCGCCTATAGAAAAGGAGGTAATTAAATATAATGTTTTTAATGTAGGAGATATTAAAAGTCCATGGCCTGATGGTTTTAATGCAAATTTTTACAAGAATTAAAGGGATATGATTAATGATCAAGTAATCAATGCAGTAAAAGTGTTTTTTAATGAAGGCACGCTTTTAAAGAGTTTAAATCATACTTTAGTTGCATTAATTCCTAAAAATAAAAGTCCATGTAGCATTGGGGATCACAGGCCAATCTCATGTTGTAATTTTATTTATAAAATTATAACAACAATGTTGAATAATGGAACTAAATATTTTCCACCGTTTGTACTATCTGAAAATTAAAGTGCTTTTGTTCCAAGCAGATTGATTTATGAAAACTCCCAGTTAGCCCATAAAATGGTTTGAAACTTTAATAGTAAGGGGGTACAATGTGTGTTTAAAGGCTGATTTGCAGAAAGCATATGATAGAGTGAATAGAAAATACATTCATCGTATAATGATAAATTTGGATTTTCATACTAAATTCTATGATTTAGATATGAATGCATAAATACCCCCAACATCCTCTATACTGATACAAGGAAACCCGGAGAGTTTTATCAGATTAATAAGGGTATTAGGCAAATTGATCTATTGTGACCTTATTTATTTACTATGGTGATGGAATATTTTTCCATTTTAATGGAATTGGAGACTATCAAGTGCAGGATCAATCCAATAAATAAAATACAGCCCGTTATTACTCATCTGATTTATGCTGATGACTTAATGTTATTTGTTAAAGCAAATAGAGCTAATGTAATGACTCAGATTTGTAGCTGATTGATTTTGATTTTTAGTTGTTGATTTTTGAATATTTAATTTATTTAAAATGTTGAATTTGAAATGTAAATGTAATTTTAATATGAAATTTATCGATCAAATAAGTGGAGTAAAGCTTAAGTTCCAAATATAACAATTTATTGGATAAATTAAATTATTGAATTAATAATTGAAAATCATTTGAATAATTGAATTAGAAATGAATTGAAATGATTTCAAATGTTGATATAAATTCTATTTGAATCAGATCTGAGTTTATTTAAAAAAAACTGGAATTTTAGTAGATTTTGCCAATTTTTGAAATCGTCGATTTAATCGATGCGTTAAAATAGAGATCCGTTGCACAGTCTTGGAATTTGATGAAACCAGTTTCGTTGGATCCATAACAGTGTATTATTATCGGATTTCAAATTTCATAGCATTTGGATTCATCATTTGGTCATGCGATCTGAAAATGCCTAGAAATGATTTAATTTAACTTAAATAGTCAATTTAAAAAGATGTCTTCCACATACGATCGAATTAGGTTTTGAAACTTACAACATTCGGTTCGGAATAGCGGTATAACATCAGGAACTTGAGGCGGCATGATTCGTTTGGGGTTCGGAATTTTTAGTTATTATAAGTCAGATATTTTGAAAATTAAATAATATTATTAAAATTAAAAGTCAAACCTTACCTATTGTTCAAACCACCCTATATCATACTCGACTTGCCCCGGTTTAAATCACGTATATCTTATCCTTTCTTCCTTTATCTTTTTCACAAATTCAAAAAAGAAAAGGAAACTGAAAATCATCATAAAAATATATATATACAATCGAAGTCAAACGCACTTCGATCCTGGAAGCAAGATTGGCGATGCTCATATGTCGATCAACCGTGAAGAGAAACTCGAACGAAAGGGAAAGTGAACTAGGGTTTTATTTCATTAAGGATTGGAGTTGCGATTGCTAATATTTAGGGGTGATATAGGATCTTGAGGTCAAGCAGCGTCAGTTGACGAATTTTCGAGAAACTCGGTGGGCTAAGGGAGGTCGCAACCTTGCAATGGAGACTAAGCTAGTAGGGGTTGGACACAATGGGAAAGGGGTGGCTTGGCGGGTTTTGATAGGTCGAGATGGTGGAGTTCAGAATGAGATAAATTTTGGGATGGTCGTTTTGGTGAATGAATGAAGGGAGGAGGGACGGTGGCTTGATGGAACTACGACCATGGTGAGTTGACTGGAGCGGTAAAGGAAAAATTCGAATGGGGGAGAGGTGTTTATACCGGTAATTTATTTATTATGGTAATTAGTATTATGAAGAGTAATTAGTGATAAATGTTTAGTTAATTTAGTTGATAACTTATTTAATTGATAACTTTTACCTACTATATTGGAATTGAACAAGAAAAAAATATAGCGTTGGATTTGCATAAAGGAAATCTGCATTATGGAATTAAATCGGAAAAATCATAATTTCACGTTAGAAATCAAATGCATGTTTGACTTTAGACGAACCAGAGTGCTTATGCGCTAACTGGAATCAAGGTGAGTAAACCTCACTCAATTTGGTTGGCTAGTTTATTTTATAAAAATTAAAAATTTAGTATCGGATTATTGGTTGAACTGATAAATTATTATCAGTTGAATGTTATATTATATATAATGGTATATATTAGTAGTTGGATAGATTTCCCGCCTATTGGTGCAGATGAGACACTATGCGCCCCCACATAATAGCGGATGACCATATATTACGATGATATCCTGGATCGAAGCAGGATTGGTATTTTATTTTATGTAACATCTGTGGATGCATGGAAAATAGGTTAGGGGGATCCAACTGGATTCCTCAAAAATATATTATTGTTTCATATATAGTGACATATGATATGATTGAATCATCTATTATGGTTTGTTGTGTGAATTGATATATTGGATGTTATAGTAGCACTGACCCTAGTTTTGGTATTTTAAATACCATAATAATATTTTTGAATCTTAAAAAGGAATTCAAAGGTGATTTTGAAAATAAAAATATTTATATGGAAATTTGGATTATTTTAAAAGGGATGAATTTGAATTAAATAAAAGATTTATTTTTGGAATACTATAAGTGATATTTTTGAGTTTTAAAAAAAAGAAAAAAGAAGAAGAAATTTAAAATGATTTTTGAAATAATCAATGTTTTCAGTGAAATCTGGGATTATCGAAAAGAAATTGATTTTATCAAATAAATGACTTGATTTTGGGATTTTTTACTTAACTATTTCCTAAGAGATTTTAAATAGAGATTTTTAAGTGATGGATAAAGTATTTGTAAATTTAAGTGATATTTCTAAAATGTAGGAAAGAAGTTGAAATTGAGATTTAAAATAGTTTAGAAAATATAGTGGAATTTATAAAGGAATGGATTTATAAATGAAATTTTATAAATGGGGATATTTTTTAAAAAAAAAAGTGAAACACGAATGAGTTTGTAATTGTAAACGATGTTTACAAATAAAATGAAATGATTATCATTTGATAAATGAAAAATATAAGTTCACAAGGTGAATTTATAACGTGAGGTGAAAATCATTTATTGAAAGAAATAATAGATTCTATTTTTTGAATGTGAGAATGGTTATGAAATTAGAAATGTGATCGATTTGTGATAAATCGAGAGGAATATTTAAATTGAAATTGGTTATATTGGAATTTTAAAAATATGTTTTTTTGAGAAGTTAAGTTTGTTTAAAGGAGGATTTTTACTTATTTAACTATGTAACTTAAAACTATTTGTAGAACGAAATATTTCATAAAGTTGGTTATTCAAATATTTAATATTAGTTGAAAGAAATTTAAGTTTTATAATAAGCTTTGTAAATTTATTAGTTTTATTTAAAAATGAATTGGAAATGAGTTATCGATGTTTATTTAAAGTGTTGATATTTTAAATAGTTACCTAAAATATGTTTTAGAAATAAATTATTTTTCCATAAAAATGCCTATCATATATATAGAGTTTTGAAAATTGATTGAAGTTATTTATAAATGCTCTTAATATTTGTAAATGGGGTTTTATTCAACGAAGGTGATTGTATAAGAGGAATCGTGTAATGGAATTCTGGAAATATAGGGAAATTTCCGAAGTGTATAGATACGAGAATCTCAAAAATGAATCGAAATTCATAAAAGAAGTTATTAATTGTTGAATGGGATTACAAATAAGTATAATGGGTTTGGGAAATTGTAAAAAGGAATTTATTGATGATTCAAGAGATTTATGAGATAAATTATGTAATATTCCCTACGTTAATATTAAATTATTTTGAAGAATATGTTTAAAAATATTTTGCTAAGTATTGAAAAGGAGGCTTTAAGAAATATTTTAAGTGTGAAATGAATGGCATATAAATATTTTTTTCTAAGTGTTATAAATTGAGTTTGGAAATATTTCTAAGTGTGAAATGGTTTGAAATATCCTGTTATGGATATAAGTATTTGGGATTGTTTTAAGTATTGAAATGTTGGAGGAGATTTGAATATATATCTTGTAAAGATATTTCGAAATAAATGTTTTTGAAATATTTATAATGTGGGCCTAGTGACTGTTATGCATATTATTTGATAGTTAAATAACCGACTTTCGAATATGGCCAAATTCGTTAATCGTTTCGAAGAGACCGAGATCGGAATTAAATATCTGAAAACCACTTCAATTGGATTTTGTGCGTTACGAATTGTTATATCTCAAAGATAATGGAGATAGTGATCTTGAAGGAGATTCGGTTTTTCCAGACTCGGGACAACTTGTATGGATGAATACTATTATTGTATTGTTGCTTGGAAGGCAGTGTTAGCATTCCAAGTAGGATTGCTATTCAAAAAGGTAAACATAGCCTCAAGCCTCATCAACCGGGAAATGGCTAAAATGGCGCATGCAGTTGAGCTAAGTGGGTCACTTCCATTAGGGTATGTAATCATCTATCTAGATTAACCTATTATTATGAATTTGGTTGCGCATGAGAGATCTTGATTACGGTCGGAAGACCAGGATGATGACATATTAGGTGCTAGTAGTCAAGTGCTAGGCCGGTTCTGTATAGCAGGGTACATGATGTGTTTGTCTGTGAGATGATGGTTTTGATGACAACAACCTTAGAATAGATTATCATAAATACTAACATTATAAGTTTAGATATATATGTATATGCAGGTTTTAACCATGCAGGTACCAAGAATGAAGACTGTACAGTATAAAGATTCAAGAAATCAAGATTGAAGACTCATGAGTATCAAGAATATCAAGAGTTCAAGAATTGAAGTAATTTATTCTTTAATTAGAAATTTTGTTAAAACTCATAGAAAATCACTAGCATCTTAAAATCCAATTTATTCATGGAATGGAATCCACTTCGAGCCAGTTTAAGGGATGAAACCCTAAGTAGGATGGAACCTACAAAAAATCTAGTGGAACATTATTTTGTATCCGCTAACTTTTTATTCAAAATGATTTTTCAAAATTATGTCCTGTTTTCAAAATGTTTTCAAAACCTTCCTTTTAAAAGCATCAAAAACATCTATCCTGATTTTAAATAATTTTAGCCTCAAAATTATCTTCAATTTCAAAGTCAAAATTATTCCTGATTTTAAACTATCTTTTAGAATAATATATTTGACTTTTAAATATTTTTTAAATATAAAATTATAGTTAAATTATATATATTATTCTCTATATTTACTTATGAATTTTAACTATAGTCAATTATATTAGAAAAGTTTAAAATAGTTTTAATATAAGATAAATGTTATCTTCAAAGAAAATCAAATCATTAAAAATTGCTTTGGGATGTCGACATACCTTTGGTGGCCATGTCGACATGGTGTTAGTTGGGTTCAAAATTTAAATTTCAAAAGAGGTGTCTATTCTCCATAACTCTTCATGGATGGACATGACTGTTGTTCTTATATAAATAGGGGTTAGTTTCAACGAATTTTATATCAGATTTTCTAGTTTTTCACTCCTCTTCTTCTTCCACATTTCTTAATACATACTCTTACCATTACTCTGCCGAAATCAATATTAAATCATACTCGATTACTTATGGTTTGATTCTCTATCACTATCTCAACAAGGTTCTCAGTGCTATTCAGAGTTATAGTCTTCTTTGTAATCCATTAAGCGAGGAAAGGTGTGATTGTGGCCTTGAAAATCAATCAAGCGAGAAAAGGTGTGATTGTAGCCTTGGTAAATCAATTGGGTAAACTTGTGGCCCGAAAATCAAGTATCTCTACCCAGAGGATTGAAATTCTGGAGGGTGTACCTCGTAGCCTTGAAATCGAGGGTGTAATTGTACAATTGCTTTTGAAAGGAAATCTGTATTTGTGTTGCGGGACTGGATGTAGGGTAACTCCGAACCAGTATAAAATCCGGTGTGTTCTTTCCTTTACTGCTTTTATTTTATTTCTGCATCTGTATTTGTTTCTGTGATTATCCATGTATCTGTAGATTGCTTACATCTGTGTCTAAATTAACATAAACTCAAAAAGATTTGGTAATTCTTTATAAACACTATTCACCCCGCTCTAGTGTTAATCCTATCTTTAAGATCCGTAATTCGCATTTCTTTCAATTGGTATCAGAGAAAGGTTTTCAAAGTTTCATAATCTGATTTTTGAAAAGTTTTCAAAATGGCTACCAACACTGGTACTGTTACTAACACTAGTATTCCTGTCACTAGTTCATTTGTAGAAGGTCAGTGTACTGTCAGACCACCACTTTTTAATGGCAGTAACTATGCACATTGGACATGTAGGATGAAAATATACTTACAATCTATAGGATTAGACACTTGGAATATTATACAAACTGAATATGCTGAATCCACAAATGATTTTGCACAGTGGACTGCTGAGCAAAAGACTGTTGCACAAAATAATTCTAAGGCAATGAATATTTTGTTTTGTTCACTAGATAGAAATGAATTCAATAGAGTGTCAGTTTGTAAGTCTGCATATGAAATCTGAAAAACTTTGCAAGTTACTCACGAAGGAACAAGCAAAGTTAAACAGACCAAAATTTCTATGCTCACAAATCAGTTTCAATTATTTAAAATGAATCCTAATGAGTCTATTTCAGATATGTATAGTAGATTTTAGGATATTGTGCATTCTCTAATATCTTTGGGAAAGGAATTTTCTGAAGAAGATCAAGTCAGAAAGATTTTAAATTCTCTAAATCCAGAGTGGGATCAAAAGACACTTGTTATCAAAGAGGCAAATGACATCAATACTTTAAAGATAGAAGAATTAATTGGAAATCTAATGTCATATGAAGTTCAAATGATCGGGAGAAGAGAAAACAAAGCATCTGAAAAGAAATCAATGGCATTCAATGCATTGACCGATGGATCAGACTCAAACAACGATAATGATGAAGAGATAGCCTTTATGACCAGAAATTTTAGGAAATTCCTAAAATACAGAAAGTTGAATAATCTCAAGAAAAACAACTATAAGAACTCTGGAAATCAGAATGTAGTGCCAAATAATGTCAAATGTTACAACTGTGATGAACCAGGCCATTTCAAAAGAGACTGTCCGTATCCAGATAGGAAAATCCTCCTATGAACAATGATCCAGCAAAGAAACGGAAGCGTGCATTTACTGCTACTCTAGATGACTCAGAATCGTCCTCAAGTGATGATGATCGGGAGACGGATAATTCGAATTTGTGTTTCACAGCTGTTCACGACTCCGACGAATTCAAAGAAACAGACTCAGAAAAAGGTACACGTTTACAATACAATTGGTTGAAATTGCTTGCTTAGAATTAGTTGCTTGATTGATTGATTTTGAATTTGTGTGTTATTTGAATTTTAATTTTTTATATTATTATCTTATTATTATCTTATAATTTTATTATTCTTTAATTATATAATTTTCTGAAATATAATATAAATATTTCAGATATATATATATATACACATTAAAAATAATAAGTATATTTATATATATATATATATTTTAGAGAACTTAGGAAAAATAAATTATCAAAATTCACTGGCACATGTCGACATGGTCCCTACCATGATGTCGACATGGGTACCAGAATTTGAACTTCAAAATTTGAATTCAAATGTTTGAATTTCCCTCCACCTTTTTACTTCTTTCAATTCTCTGAAAAGCTACCTTTTGACCAGAGAATATGTCCTTTGAGAATCTATTTATTCACTATCTTTTATCATATTTTTCACTCTCATTTTAAAATTCAAAATCTCTCTTCAAAACTTCAAGCTCTCTACTCTCTACTTTAATGGCTTCTTCAAGCAACCCCTCCACCATGAGAATTTCCAAAAAAATAAAAGAGCAATTATTCAATGATCCGGAGGCAATAAAAGCATACATCAATAATACTAATTATGCCAAAGTCCATCCTGGAAAGTTTGCTATTTTTCAAGATTTCTCTTCTTATGAACTTGATTATCTTTTTGCAAGCAATGGAGTTCTTAGTCTTGTTGATGCTTCTCAGAATGATTTTGTTTGCTATCCAAATCTTGTCAAAATTTTCTATGCTAATTTAAACCGAGGATTTTATCATGGAAATGAGGATGAAATTTGGAGTAGTGTCAAAGGCACTAGAATTGTTTTGAATTATGATATTTTGGGTACCATTCTCAATTGCAAGTGTACGGAAATGGATCTTTCTAATTTTAAAATCGATGAAAATGATCGCGAGACATTTCATCACATTTTCGAAGGGAATGATAATTTTGAATTCAAAAATCGAAATTTTCGACCAAAGGCAAGGATTGTCAATCTTCTTTTGCAACATACGTTGACCCCAAGATCGGGGAATTTTAACAATCCTACTTCAAAAGTTTGCAAAGCTCTTTTTGCTATTTTTGGAAATTATGACATAAATTGGGCGCAAGTTATTTTGGATGAACTTCGTTCTAAAAATCTTGAAATCGGTGAGAATACTTTATATCATGGAATTTATCTCACTCGGATTTTTAACTATTTTGGAGTGGATTTCAAAGGCAAAGAATTTGTTTCTAGAAAAGTTTTCAATCATTCCAACATTTCGCTTATGAAAATTCCATTTATTTTTCAACCTTATGAGACCCTTGCCGAAAAGGAAGAGCATTTGGCTCATGAGGAAATGGAAGAAGAGGAAGAGGAAGAAGAAGAAGAAGAAGGAGATGAAATGGAAATTGAAGAAGAAGAAGGTGAAACCTCTTTGGAAAGCATTGACTATCCTCCTAATCCATCCACCAAAACCCTTCTCAAAAATCATAAGACGATTGTTGAGAATCAACGGATTCTTAAACGATCCGTTAGTAAGAAGTTGGACAAAATTTCATCCAAGATGAACAAGTTCATTTCCAAAGTCAGCAAGAAACTTGGACTTTCTTCATCATCATCATCCTCTAACTAGTTTTATCTTTTCGTATCTTGTTGTATGTGTTTTAGTTTGTTTAATTCGAAAGTTTATGTAGTTTGGTGTGTGTTTAATCATTGTAACATCTTAGTATGCAATGAAATGAAATTTCTTTTCTGTTATCTACCTTATCTTATCTCCAGAATAAATGTTAGTATAGTATATAAATATATATATGTATATACACAATTATTCACAAAATCAAATTAGTCATAATTTTTCACTAACCCATGTCGACATCCCCTCTATGACCATGTCGACATGATAATTTTTCACTAACCAATAACCATATGTTTATTCATTTCAAATGAATTTCTACACCTATATATACCTATTTCTTCCAAAATGCTTCACTGAAAATTATTTCCTATCTTCTAATTCTTCATTTCATTCACAAATTCAACAATGGCTAATCCAGTTCACAATTTATCTGAAAATCTTTAAGAAACTCTTAATTCGTTCAAGTGTATTCTCTCGTTCATTCTTCGTAACCAGCGACACTTAGAATTGAGTCAAACCCAGATGATCAAGGAGCAAGAAAGGCATTTCGATGCAATACGATGGATGATTTCCTCCCTACACAAGGATGATAATGAAGCACATCCTCCAGTCTCTCTCACCAACGACAATGATAATTCGGATGCTATTAAGGCAGATCCAATCTTTGGAGAAGAAGGATGGGTGGAAGTTCCACGTAACGTTTGATTTTTATTTTGATTATTTGTTTGAATTGTTTGTTTGAATTAATTTGATTCGGTTTGGATTGATATTGATTTCTTAAATTGGTTTGATGGTTGCTACATAAAACATGTATATATATACATTGAAATGTATATAATCCTTGATTAATTATCATGTTCATAAGGATAATTATTTCTTAATCTATCTATTATATATTCCATTGTATAGTTTATTAATACAGGTACTCTAGTCCAAGAATGAGGGGGAGTTAGTTTTTGTTGATGACAAAGGGAGAGAAATATAAAATAGGTTAGTTGGGCATAAATTAAGAGGGAGTAATAGATTAAGGGGGAGTTATTAGGATAGAAGTAATATTTTATAAACAAAGATTGTCATCATCAAAAAGGGGAGATTGGTAGTCCGTGAGATGATGGTTTTGATGACAACAACCTTAGAATAGATTATAAAATATAAATACTAACATTATAAGTTTAGATATATATGTATATGCAGGTTTTAACCATGCAGGTACCCAAGAATGAAGACTGTACAGTATAGAGATTCAAGATATCAAGATTGAAGACTCATGAGTATCAAGAATATCAAGAGTTCAAGAATTGAAGTAATTTATTCTTTAATTAGAAATTTTGTTAAAACTCATAGAAAAGCACTGGCATCTTAAAATCCAATTTATTCGTGGAATGGAATCCACTTTGAGCCTGTTTAAGGGATGAAACCCTAGGTAGGATGGAACCTATGAAAAATGTAGTGGAACATTGTTTTTTATCCGCTAACTTTTTATTCAAAACGTTTTTTCAAAATTATATCCTGTTTTCAAAATGTTTTCAAAACCTTCATTTTAAAAGCATCAAAAACCTCTATCCTGGTTTTAAATAATTTTAGCCTCAAAATTATCTTTAATTTCAAAGTCAAAATTACTCCTGTTTTTAAACTATCTTTTAAAATAATATATTTAACTTTTAAATATTTTTTAAATATAAAATTATAGTTACATTTTATATACATTATTCTCTATATTTACTTATGAATTTTAGCTATAGTCAAGTATATTAGAAAAGTTTAAAATAGTTTTAATATGAGATAAAGGTTATTTTCAATGAAAATCAAATCATTAAAAAGATGTCGACATGCCTATGGTGACCATGTCGACATGGTGTCAGTTGAGTTAAAAATTTAAATTTCAAAAGAAGTGTTTATTCGCCATAACTCTTCATGAATGGACATGGATATTGTTCTTCTATAAATAGGGGTTAGTTTCAACGAATTTTATATAAGATTTTCTGGTTTTTCACTCCTCTTCTTCTTCCACATTTCTTAATACATACTCTTACCATCACTCTGCCGAAATCAATATTGAATCATACTCGATTACTTCTAGTTTGATTCTCTATCACTATCTCAACAAGGTTCTCAGTGCTATTCAGAGCTATAGACTTCTTTGTAATCTATTAAGCAAGAAAAGGTGTGATTGTGGCCTTGAAAATCAATCAAGCGAGAAAATGTGTGATTGTAGCCTTGGTAAATCAATTGGGTAAACTTATGGCCCGGAAATCAAGTATCTCTACCTAGAGGATTGAAATTCTAGAGGGTGTACCTCGTAGCCTTGTAATCGAGGGTGTAATTGTACAATAGCTTTTGAAAGGAAATCCGTACTTGTGTTGCGGGACTGGATGTAGGGTAACTCCGAACCAGTATAAAATCCGGTGTGTTCTTTCCTTTACTGCTTTTATTTTATTTCTGCATCTGTATTTGTTTCTGTGATTATCCCTATATCTGTAGATTGCATACATCTGTGTCTAAATTAACATAAACTCAAAAAGATTTAGTATAAAAACTATTCACCCCCCTCTAGTGTTAATCCCAGCCTTAAGATCCATAATCCGCATTTCTTTCAGGATGTTCTTATCAGACCGAGTGCATTGATCTAGAGATGCACTCATCGGAGGTAATTCCATACCTGGTCATAGTATGGAATCCATTCTCCAATACGTCCCCTTATGCTTTTGATTGTAGAGCCTAGTATGATGGAATTTAATTAATGTACCAATTTAGGCTATTTTAAATAAGTATTTGTACTTAGACACTATTATAATATCACATGATTTTTATATAAAAGTGGTTCGGTTTTCGTAAGGTAAAAACCCATTGTGTTTATGCGTGGCGTGATCTTACGAGATGCCTTTGTTTTTCAAAAGGATTTTCAAAATAATTAAATTCAAATAGAGTGTGTTTTTCTCACGCTGGTGTTCCGGACTGACTCGGGTATTATTTTATTATAATACTCCGGTCAGACTGAGTATTATAAATTCAGGTTTGGATGCTATGGAGCTCAGGAGACGAGCTGGAGGATTTCTGGCATATTTCACATACTTGGTTATTTCCGTTGTGTGTGTTTGTTATGTACGCGAGGAAAAGTTATTATAATTGGCTAGATCGATTATTGACGGTTGTACTCTGATGATTGTGTGCATATTACAATTACAGTTTCTTTATATGAATATTGTTCGCTGCGATTGTGAGATTTTGTGTAGTTGTCTCTATTTTCTTCTATCTCTTTCTTCTTCACCCCTAATGTTCTAGTATTCCCGGCACTCGATCGTTCGGCATGCTATATAGTGAACGTATTGCTGTCGATTTTCGAAGATCGAAAATCCCAGGCCATTACAGTTGGTATCAGAGCTGAAGGTTAAGCCAGAACCTTAGCTTTGGTGTGGATTACTCATTAGAGATAGGATCAGTAGTACTCTAGAATGGGTTTGACTATATTAATAGATACGAGCACATATTTGTTGGTGAATATAAATTATTTTATATTGCGTTGACTTATCTGTTGAGTGGTTTACGAATTCTGGTCGAATAGTGGGATGCCACGAAATCGATAGGAGTTTTTAAACAATTGAACCAGGTGAACTGACACAATATTGTTTTGAAGAGTGTAAATGAAGTATTTTTACCCAAATTATATTTTGATATTAAAGAAATAATTTTTTGAAATTATTATAGTATATTTGAAATGTTCGGTTGATATTACTATAATCTAAACAAGATTATAAAATTTGAAAGGTTATATATAACCATATAGGGAATGTATAAGCATGACTTATATAAATGAGTAAAGCAAAAATTGGATTCAAACCAAAATTTGAAAATGTAAGTACTGGAAATTTTGGAAACGTTTTCCAAGTGTTTTGAAAAAAATAAAATGGCATTGGTTTGAAAATATTTTTGAAACGAAATGTTTTAAAAATGGAATGTAAAAAAAATTGGAAGCACTGAACTCACTCGGTTGTTCGAAAATAACCCTGATGATGACTGCAGCATCATCAATGTTCATTTTCGAGTTTTTAAGTGATAGATTGCTACCATGATTGTTTGTTTGTAATTGTTGATAAAAAAACTAGTTTTTTTAGAAATTCCAAAAGGAATTTGTTTTGAGTAAAGCCAAGTTGATTTAAGCATTCCGAGAGGAGGGGTAAGGGGTGGATGCTTTGGGCAAACCCAAGTTTGTTTTGAAAATTTTGAAAATATGGTTTGATATACTAAAGGGCTATATATATGTATGATTTCAAAGTGATTTGAAATGAAACGGCGTGTTTAAATTTTAGAATTTTCATTTGAATGTTTTATAAAACTTATGAAAAATAAGTTTCGAACTTATAACCTGGAAATGACAATTTCGATATGAAATTAAAATTTTAACTTAAGCTAGTTCAATGGATTAAGCTAGTAAATGGATGGAGTGAATTAAAATTTAACTTAAGCTAAGTTAAATAAAATTAGATTGGATTTGAAACCATATCGAATTGAATTGAATATAGAATTTAGGTGGCAAAATGATTTTATTACTACGAGTTATAAACTTCAAATGAAATAAACTCGAACATCGAATTTATGAAATTATGAATAATAAGTTGTACAACTTATTAAATTGACAAATGGAATGGAAAAGCCAAAATGAAATGGCTAAATATTTGGAATAAAATCAAACTTGAATTATAAGATGAATTTGAACTCAAGTAAATTAACCAAGTGATTTTTGAAATAAAAATCAAATATTCAATAATAGAATGGAAGTGAACTAATTAGATAAATTAAGTAGTTAATTGAATATAGAAATGGAACTTAACTTGGTTAAGTTAGATGGATTATGGATTACATTTGAAATTAAATGTGAAACTTGAGTTATAAATGAGATTCAACTTAAATGTAAATATATTTGAAATGTTTTCGAATAAAATAGAAATGGATTGAAGTAGTGATGACTTAAGTTATAATAAATTCAATTTAAGTGTAAATAAATTGAATTTGGCTTTGGGATATTATTTAAATGAATTCGAGTTTGAAATTAAATTTTGAAGTGGAAATGAATATATGGGTTGGATATAAGGTTATAATAAACCTTATTAATAATTTTATGAAATGATTCAAGAGCAATATAGTGTAAACTAAGATATACCAAGTAAATGAAAACGCGAATCAATAGAAGGTAAATAAATTGAATAAGAATCAATTTAAATAAAATGACTTATTAGTAAATTTGAAACGTGTATGAATATAATGTGTGAAATTGTGTATTGAATGCAAATAAATTGCTTTTAGATTATTAGAAATCGAATAAATGGTATATAAATCGATCGAAATGAATAATCAATTGATGGAACCTTAAAATTGCTTATAAATACATGTTTAGCATGTTGGTTTATGCAAATATTGTGTTTAACTAGTTAAATGAAGGAAATGTTATTAAATTTCATGTTCTGGGACTACCGGGTTTAAATTAATTAAATATAGGTGCAAGGAGGCTATTAGGAAAGATTTGGATTGCGAAATTGCATATAAATTAAGCTCGCTCGCTTAAAAAATGCTAAATAAAGGTACATTGTTGGATTAAATACTGCGATGATATAAATATTAATATATATTACGTTTTCGACCGAGTGGGTCGATGTATATTATATTTATCATTTTTCTCATATTGCATAAGGCTCTCCGTACAAGGGAGACACCACCAAAAAATTTCAAAAATTTAGGCGTTAGAAATTTTTTGAATTTTTTTGGAAATCCTTGTTAACTTGAAATTGATTTTGAATGCAACTGAGAAATATAGGGTTTTGGATGGATATTTGGAACTATTAGTGAATGTAGATTTAGAAATGTAGAGTTTTAATTAAGTATGTTTTGATAAATTAATGGGTTTGCAGCATTTTTCCGGCCTTAGAAATTTCGGGGACGAAATTCTTTTAAGGGGGTTGAATGTAACGACTAGGTTTTTCAGTTGTTTGATTTTGAACATTTAATTTACTTTAAATGTTGAATTTGAAATGTAAATGGAATTTTATTATGAAGTTTATCGATTAAATAAATGGAGTAAAACTTAAGTTTCAAATATAGCGATTTATTGGATAAATTAAATTGTTGAATTAATAATTGAAAATCATTTAAATAATTGAATTGGAATTGGAAATGAATCAAAATGATTTCAAATGTTGATACAAATTCTATTTGAATTAGAATTGAGTTAATAAGTTCTTTTAAAACTGGAATTTGAGAGATTTTGCCAATTTTTGAAATCGAAGATTTAATCGACACGTTAAAATAGCGATCCGGGCATAGTCTCGAAATTTGACGAAAACCAGTTCCATTGGATCCGTAATAGCATGTTATTATCAGATTTCGAATATCGTAGCATTTGGATTCATCATTTGGTCGTGCGATCTGAAAATGCCTGGAAATAATTTAATTGAATTTAATTTAAATAATCAACTTAAAAGGTTATCTTCCATTTATGATCGAATTAGGTTCCAAAACTTGTTCCATTAGGTTCGGAATAGCAATATAACATAAGAAACGCAAGGTGACACGTCTCGTTTGGGGTTCGAAAGTTTTGATTATTATAAGTGAGATATTTCGAAAATCAAATAATATTGTTAAAATTAAAAGTAAAACCATACCTATTACTCGAGCCACCCTATATCGTACTCGAGATGCTTGCCCCCGGTTTAAATCACGTACATCTTATCCTTTCTTCCTTTATCTTTTTCATGAATTCAAAACAATAAACAAGATCGAAATCGTCAAAAAAATATACGATCGAAGTCGAACGCGCTTCGATCCTGGAAGCAAGATTGGCAATGCTCATATGTTTTCAATGGTGAAGAGTGGCTCGAACGAAAGGGAAAGTGAACTTGGGTTTTACTTCATTAAGGATTGAAACCGCGATTGCTAAAATGGAGGGGTGTTATAGGATTGTGAGGTCGAGCAACATCTGTTGACGAATTTTCGAGAAGCTTCGTAGGCAAGGGGTTCACGACCGTGCAGTGGAGACTGGGCTAGTAGGAGTTGGACGCGATGGGAAATGGGAGGCTCAGCGGGTTCTGATGGGTCGAGATGGTGGAGTTCAGGATGAGATAAATTTTGGGATGGTTGTTTTGGCGAATGAAGGAAGGACGGTGGCTTGATGGAACTACGGCCATGGGGAGTCAACAGGAGCGACAAAGGAGAAATTCAGATGGGGGAGAACCGTTTATACTCGTAATTTGTTTATTATGGTAACTAGTATTATGAAGAGTAATTAGTGATAATTGTTTGGTTAACTTAGTTGATAACTTATTTAATTGATAACGTTTCCCTACTATATCAGAATTGAACAAGAAAAAAATATATCATTGGATTCGCATAGACGAAATCTACGTTACGGAATTAAATCGGAGAAATCGGAATTTCATGATAAAATCAAACACCTATTTAACTTTAGATGAACCAAAACGCTTGAGCGCTAACTGGAATCTAGGTGAGTAAATCTCACTCAATTTGGTTGGCTAGTTTACTTTATAGCAATTAAAAATTTAGTATAGAATGATTGGTTGAATTGATAAATTAGTATCGGTTGAATGTCATATTATATATAGTGGTATACATTAGTAGTTGGATGTATTTTCCGCCTATTGGAACGGATGAGACACTATACTCCCCGCATAATAGCAGATGACCTATAGTACCACGATATCCTGCCTCGAAGCGGGATTGATATTTTATGTTATATAACAACTGTGTGGATCCAACTAGATTCCCCAAAAATATATTATTTCTTTCATATATAGTGATATATGATGTGATTGAATAATCTGTTATTGTTTATTGTGTGAATTGATATATTGGATGCTATAGTAGCACTGGCCCTAATTTTGGTATTTTAAATACCATAAATAATATTTTTGAATCTTAAAAAGGAATTCAAATGTGATTTTGGAGATAAAAAATATTTATATGGAAATTTAGATTACTTTAAAATGGATGAATTTTTATTAAATAAAAGATGAATTTTTGGAATACTATAAGTGATGTTTTTGAGTTTAAAAAAAAAGAAATTTAAAATGATTTTTGAAATAATCAGTGTTTTCCATGAAATTTGGAATCATTGAAAAGAAATTTATTTTACAAAATAAATGACTTGATTTTGAGATTTTCACTTAACTATTTCCTAAGAGATTTTAAATAGAGTTTTTTAAGTGGTAGATAAAGTATCTGAATAATGAAATTTAATTTATATTTCTGAAATATAGAAAAGAAGTTGAAATCGAGATTTAAAATAGTTTGAAAAATTGTGACGACTCGGGATTTTCAACAATTTAAAATTGGAATGATTAATTGATTTTAAATATTTTAAAGGTTAATTTTAAACCTGAATTCAAGATATCAATATCTACTTGATAATTAAATCATTGAATTATATAGTTTAAATATTGAATTTAATAATTGAATTAGGTAAATTGTTGAATCGGAAATTCTAAGCCTGTTTAAAATAGTTTGAAGGCTCGTAAAATTTATAATGGTGTTATTGAAGATAATAGGATGGTTGAAATTTGATCTAAACGTGATTTGTTCAATTTTGAAAATATATCGTTTAAATTGAATTTAAAAATAGCCTTCCGAGGCACAGTCTCGGAATCCAACGAAACTAGTTCCATTGGATCCATAATAGTTGGTTATTATTGGATTTCAAGTTTTGTAGCAATCGGAGTTGTCGATTGACCCTGGCAGCTCAAAACGCTTATAACTATTTTAATCAATTTAATTTAAATTTGATCGATTCCTTTTATAACTCGCACATACGATCGAATTAGCTTGCGAAATCTGTTCCATTGTGTTCGGGACATACGTAAAACCTTATAAATGACTATCGGCATGTCTGATTCGGAGTCCGGGTTTTGCGTTATACAACGCGAGATATTGTCAATATTAAATTATATAATATAATAATGGTCGAAGATATTTTTACTCACAATCTTTCTCAAGAAGCTTCTCCACCCTTTTATATTATCCCCGATCTCTCTCTCTAACATTAAACAGAATCGAGCGAAAAAAAACAAAAAAAAAGTCATCGTTGTTTTTACAAAAACCCATTCTATTTCCCCTCAAATTAATCGAAGCCGAGCCATTGTTTTCTTCTTCCATCTTTCAAAAAATGTATTCATTCTCTATAAAAAAAAAAGAAACTCGAATTCCTTTTCACCTCGCTTCAGATTACTGGGATTTGCATTCGAGTTTGTTGCTCACGAGTGAGGAGGTGGGTCGCGATGGGTACGCGAACGACGGCAGTATGGTGACTCGTTCGGGGGAATCAATCGATCACCAGAAAGTTCGAGTATGAGCGAGTGAAGGATGGAAGTTGCGATGGCTTCGAAATAGTCTAGGGCTTAGGAAATTTGATGGATGTAGGCGCTCAGGCTAGCGCGCGCGACATCTTTGGTTGGAGGCGTGAAGAGCAGGCGACCGCGAGGGATGCTGGCAACATCGTGTCAGCTTGGAGTTATCGCGATGGTCGTTGCATGGTTTTGGTCGTAACTGGAAAAGGGGGGAGGGCCCTGTTGCTCAGTGATGAGGTGAGGTTACATCTGCTCTATGTTAATTTAATTCATTAGTTGTTTATGTAGAAAAAAATGTAGTGTCTTGGGACATGATTCGTGGGACTTGATTCGGAAACAAACCCTGTTATGTCTCAGTTAATGGTAGAGATTAGCAAGTTTTTAAGTTAAAACAAAATTTAAGTTTTGATACTAATTTTTTTTTAAAACGATTTCTTTTAATAATGGATTAATTAAGAGATTGGTTAATTAATTTATTTAGTGATAATTAATTTAAAATAAGATAATTCACAAGTTAAGTGTCAGTAAATTTAATTATAATTGAGACTTTGAATTAATTAAGTAAGGATTTCAAAGTTTTAAGGAATTTATAAAAAGAAGATTTTTAATCTATAATTTATTTCTAAATGTAGTTTTAAGAGAGGAATTTATAATTTAATTAAATTATTAGTTGAATAAATTGTTAAAAAGGGATAGTTGATTGTTTGATAGTGTAAAATATTAATAATCGTATAATGTTTATACAAGGGTAAAATTTGAAGAAAACAAATCGAGATCAGGTTTGGATTTGCAAAATCGAAGGTGAGTAATCTCATGCCCTGGGTTTTATTTAAATTTAAATGGTTAAACTTAAATAGTTGGATGAATGATTGAAATGTTTGGATGTATACTGATGATCTAGTGATTTTAGATTTGGTTGTTTCTCGTGTTAATTGTGGTTTGACTCGAGGTGCTTGAATTTTAATAGTTTTGAACTTGAGTCATAAATAAGTAAATGGTTCTGTTTTAAATCAAATAAGGTTTAATGTTCGGTGATTCATTAAATAGGTATGATAATTTTAAATGTAAAATTTATTAATTAAATTAATTTATGATATGGGTTAAATAAGTTTATATTAATTTGGAATAATCATTTGAGGGTTTAATAAGTAACTACTTAATGTAATTAATAAAATAAAATTACTTGTGTGATTAAACAAGAGATGAATTGAGATAATTTAATTAAGGAGAATTAATTTATTAGAGAAGTAAATGAAAAAATAATTAATTACAGGTTGAGATTAATCGGGAATGATTAATATTTGGGGTTGAATTAAAGCAATTAATTTGGACTAGAACAAATCAAAACATAATTGGAATTCATCAATTTATATTATCAACAATGTAATTAAAGATTGATTAAGCAAGATGAATTAATCAAAGTGACCCATGAGAAATTAAGTAATATAAGTAATTAAGAATTAGAGTGACTGACTATAGTTAAATAATTTGTGAAATAATTAAAGATTACTCATCGATTCGGTAAGAATAATTAAAATCATGGAACTAAACAAGGATAATTACTTGAATGTAATTGAGAAATAATTAATCCAAAGTGATTAATTAAGATGAATCATGAAGGGTTGACTAATTCATTAATTTGGAATTAGTTAACGTTACATGAAGAAATCTAAGTGATTGAGGTTTGAAATTCAATTAGAATCAATTGAATTGACTTGTATGTGGTTAAGTTTTGCTTATGGTTGATTGAATGGTATGGGATACTTTGAATGAGTTGATATCGTTGATATGAAATGTTGTGAATTTCATTTGGATAATTTGGAATTAGGACGACATGAGATCCGAGGAGACCGGGGTCGGGTATTAGGAAATACCCGAAACCACTTCGACTATAGATTGGTATGTGAAATTCATATATTGGAATGAAGCGATTAAAAGGAATTGGACTATTTAAATCTAAGCTTGGTCACTTAAGTAATGGATGTGTGAAATTAATTATGCCTATAACATATTGAGCACTTATAAAATTGGTTTGAGTTATCCCGGGTTTTATATTAGTTGTTTGCTTTGGTATTTCATGTTAGTTGAGTTTACTCACGCTGGTTTCCAGCCTGACCCGGGTGTTACTTTGGGGTAATGCTCGGGTCAGACCGAGTATTACAGATTTTTAGGTAGATACGTTCTGCAGCTCAGGAGGCGAGCTGGAGGGCGAGATCGTATAGAGTATTTCCGCTGTATTTATATTATTGTTAATCTGAGTCATGATAATTGTAAATATTCAATGACTGTATATCATGTGCAACTCTGATGTATATTAAATGTAACCGACAGATATAAAATTCTTTTGTACACTGTTATTATTTATTATATTTTATCCGCTGCGATTGTGAGATGTTTGGTGTTTCTGTTCTTCTATCTCTTTCTTCTTTTTCATAACTATCTGGAATTTTCGTGTTGGAAAATTTCGGGTCGTTACATTTGGTATCAGAGCTGAAGGTTAAGCGAGAACCTTGGCTCTGGTGGGGATTTCTCATTAAATAGAGTCAGTGGTACTCTAGAATGAGTTGAGTGCATATTTATATGAGCGCGTATTAGTTATTTTCTTATATAAAGGTTTTAAATGATTTTATATAAAAATATATTGTGATATATAAAGTAATATTTCATTCTAATAAATATTAAAGCGATTGGTTGTTAAATTATTGAAATAAAAATTAAGAAGTAATATAATACAACCAAACTGAAGTCTAGAATTGGAATTAAATTAAGTAAAAATAAAAATACAACCAAATTAAAAATTTAATGGGTTGAAAATGAAATTCTAAATTTGGTCCTAGAATTTGAAAATTTTGTTTCAAAAAAAAAAATAGTAAATAAAGTATTAATTGGATAATTGGGACTTGTTACAAACAATGGGTTGTTTGAAAATTTATTTGAATTTAAAACCAAAGGTGGTTTAAAATTGTAAAACATGGCTTTTGATTTTTCCCTGAAATGTGATATAAAAACCCAAAGTGATATAAGTTTTGAACTTATAAAAGGGAAAGAATTTGAAGTTTGAAGTGGGAATTCAATGTTAGAATGAGGTTGACTGGATTAAACTGAATTTAACTCGGGAGAAGTTAAATAAGTTTGAATGAACAACTTGGATTGAAGATTTTAAGATGAAATTGGAATTTAACTTGGAAAGTTAAATGGTTGATTTGAATTGGAATTTGTGTAATCTCAAACGGGTTTGAGATTTAAAAATTGAAATGGATGGACGTTTTAAAATAAATTGGATGATATCATCCTATTGTTAATAAAAATCTTTAAATTGAGAATGGTAGTGTATAAATAAAATAAATTTGAATAATTGAATTGTAATATAAACTTGCTTAAGAACTGGCTTCAAACTGAAAGATAAAGATTAAATAATAAATTAAATTTTGAAACAAATAAAATTGTATTGAACCTTGAAATACGTAAGTAAAATGGAATTTGGAGAATTGAATTCAGAAATTAAATTGGTTAAAAACTTTAAATAAAGGTTGATTTGGTTTAAAGAGTTAAACCAACCTTTGAGAATTCAACTTGAATTTATATAATTTGAGGTGGGTTAAAGCTGAAACTTAGATTTCATTTGTACCAATTGAATTGAGTTTGAATTAATTGGATTGGTGATGAAGATTTATAAGTTTAAAATTTAAATGGGAAATTGGATTGGAGTAAATTGAAGTGATTTAGATTCTGAAATTAAATAGATAATAATTCAAATTGATTGGGATAATGGGAAATTATAATTAAAATTTGATAAGATTAAAATCAACTAGAATTTGATTTAAATTTGGGAAGGAATCAAGATCGATTCAACTTGAATTGGGAATTAATCAAGTCCAATGGAATTTGGAGTTATTTGAATTGGAATTGGGTCAATTTAAATGGAGATTTAAATTGAATTGTTGAGGAAGTGAACAGTTGGCTCTTGACTATTTTCAATATAAACTTTTTTGATATAAACTTATTTTTTAAGTTATTAAATATATACAACCGTTCTTTCTTAAAGCTAAATTATTTTATATACTTGTTTTACGATTATTTTTGAAGCTATTTAACCATTTTTCAACTATTTTCTAAACTAATTACTATTTTTCAACTATGTTACAAATTAATTACTATTTTACAATTATCTAAAATTCCTGAAATTATTTAACTATTTTCCAACTAACTTACTATTAGTTAACTAGTCTACAGCTATTTTGCAAACTAATAATTATTTTTCAACTACTTATCTATTTTTAAAATTTTCAAGCTATTTTCTAAATATAAACTAGTCGGAGTTCAAACTGTTATTGGAAAAATACCCAACTGAGATGAGAATTGAAGTAATAATCCAAATGGGGATTAATGTAAAAGTGAATAAGGAATGTGAAATGGTTCTTTTGAACTGAAAGAATATTTTGAGAAATATGAAATGAATAAAGATGGAAATTGGATATTTCTATGGTTTTCGAGAGTGTTTGGAGTATAAAAGGGTTTTATACAAGAAAGTAAGGATCCAAAGTTTTAAAAATTTATATATATATATATATCTGTATATATATAAAGAATCTTATGAGGATTTTGGGAAAGGCTTTTGATTTTTGGAAAAAATCAATATTGAGTTTTGGAAAGCCTATTTTGAGAATTATCGATTCTGGGATAATCGATTTTGTGTAAAGGAGCTTTGTATGATATCATACTAGGTGTATGATTTGAAGATACTATATGTGTATAGTATAAAATATTTTGATGATGGCCCTGGGGAAAAAGGCGCTCCCTTGAAATGAACTTCTCAGGAGTGCCACTGGGTGGTGCTGCCTTGAGCCCAAGGGGGTTCTAAAGTTGATCCTGTGAGGAGTCCGGACAAAACTAGTTCCTGGGGATTATGAGTAGTGTATACCATAGCGGAAGTCGTGTGTGCCGCGGAGAGCCAACAGTTTACGTTTGATTCTATATCGGTAGACTGCGACCTATGGTATAACATAGCGGAAGTCATGTGTGCCGTTGAGAGCCAACAGTCTGTGTTTGAGTTTATCTCGGTAGACTGCGACCTATGTAGGAGTGGAGAAGTTTCATTTCGTCAGCGAAAATCAGAGGCCGCTGAGAGCCTGCAGTTACATGGACTTTTGCTGTGATGGCAACGTAACCCTGGATGTAACTGTGATCTGTTGTGTGGGTTCCATGGCGTAATCGAGAGTGCCGCGGAGAGCCTGCAGTTACATGGACTTTTGTTGCGACTGCAACGTAACCCTGGTATGTAACTGTGACCATGGAATGGGGGTGATGATTTCCAGAGCATTGTCCCTAAAGATATTTCTCTATTTAAAAAAAAAAAAACTGTTTCCGATATTTTTAATAAAATTATTTTTCAAGTATTTTCACTGGGTGTTGAAAACGGGTTTACCAAGTACTTGTAGATTTTCAGTCCTACGCCTGATCAACGTATGACTGAATTTCTATGAGAACAAGAATGGACTGGTTGAGACATCGAGTTATCGATAAAAAGTATTTTTATAAAGAGTTATTTTAATAGTATTATGTGACTTTAAAGGTTTTTCTAAAATTTTGAAATTAAGGTGTTGGGATTTTGAAAAATCAAAAGAAATCCAAACTGAAATTATAAAATTAAAACTCGGGAAAATTTAATGAAGTGATTCTTTACAATTAAAGGAAATCGAATATTAAATTAAAAGTGAAAGTAAACCAATCAGCTAAATAAATTATTTATAGTGTATGTTAATAAAATTTAAGTTGGGTAAACAAATGGGTTGTAAATTAATAATATTTGGTAATGAATTCGAATTGTAAATAGAATTCAACTTGGATTTGATAATGAATTAAATAAGAAGAGATGTTGTAAAATAAAATAGAGTTGGATTGAAAACGTGATGGTTTGAACTACAAATAGAATTCAAGGTTGATTTGAATAACGTTTAATGAAATTTGCAAGAAAATTGGATATAAGAAAAGTGATTATAATAGCAATGTTTGAGTTGAAAAAACAAAACCCAAGTGAATAGAAATAAATTGAGAGTGGCCTTTTATTAATAAAATAAATTCGATAACAAATTAAGTAAGCAATTAAAAAAAATTTAAATGGGTTTATTGAGTTAAATAATAAATGGATGAAGTCTGATAGAATAAAAAAAACTAAATCAAAATTGTGATTGGAATAAGATTATCAGACTGAACTTAAATTTGGTGGTATATGAATTTAAAGTATAAATGAGATAAGTATGTGGTTGGACATTATTTTGGAAATTGTGAAGGTGGATTTAAAATCAAAATTTGAAATGGATAAGTTAACTAAATTTAATAGAAGTTGCTTAAATGAGAATCAAATAGAAGCAAACTTAAGTTTAATGTTGGAATAAACTAAAGTAAATTCACTTAAGTTTAAAAGTTATGGAAGTTTGGCTTCGAATACGAGTGGAAGCCCATTAGATAAAGCTTGGATTGAATTAATTTGGGAATGGCAAGTAGTATACAAGAATGGAATGTGTCGAGCTAAATAAAATGATTGTGAATAAATTAAAATGGAATTGAAGTAAATAAAATTGAGTTGGAATCAATTTTAATAGGTTATAAAACTTAGGTAATTATTTATTCACATGGATGTTATCAAATTGCATAGAAATAATTGTTGTTTAACGTAAACTGGATTTAATTAAATTTTATGGATTAATGGAAGCAAATATAATTGATTTTTGAGTTAATTGAAGTGAATATGAGTTTGTTTTGCTTAAAAATGAATTGATTGTGAACAATTGCATTGTAAACCATTAGAATTTAATGTAATGACATATAAATTTGGTTGAAAGCAATTGGATTAGCTTTAAATTATATAAATCGCTTATGGTAAGCGTTTGGTGTTTGTTGTTTTTGAAATGCTTGTGTTTAGCCATTAAAAGAAAGTGAAATGCTAATAGAATTTCTATAAATGAAACTTACATATTCAAATTGAGTAAGTACAGGTACCTGAAGGCCGTTTGGCTGGTTTGGATTGCACTAATTGCTAAAATAAATAAGCCGCTTGCTTAAAATGCTAAATAAGGTACGCCTACGCAATAAAAATAGGAAATATGAACTGTTTTTGCTCTTTCCGACCGTGTGGGTCGATGTATACATATTTATATCTATTGTCAAATTGCAAAAGCTCCTCCGTACAAAGGAGACTCTGCCAAAATTTTCTGAAAATTTTGGGAGTTAGAAAATTTTTGTAAAATTTTATTTACGACAAAACAATTTCAAATTTGAAACCAAAGTAAATTAGTAAATGAAACTAATTAGAATCAGTTATAAATGGAAAATAAAATTTAATATTCATAATTGAAGGCGTATTAAATTCGCATGAAACAAGGAAAACTAATTTGCATAGAAGTATATGTGAAAACTTCTGTAAGAAAAAAAATGTAAATGATTTGAAAGGTTACAATTATATATTGTTGCTAAACAAGATATGCAGGTATTAAAAAGGGAAAAGAAAATTGGATTTGATTCCAAAAGATTAATGTGAATTGCCTGACAAAAAGTTATGTATTTTAAATTTCTGCATGAAATTGGATTGGGTTTTTGATGTAGCCACTTGGATTTTGTTTTCTTTTTGGTATTTGGGAGCCCGTAGAGGCCTTTTGTAGTAGTATCGAGCTAGCCGCGCAAAGGAGACGCTGGCAAAAAATTTCGGGAATTTAGAGAGTTAGAAAAATTTTGAGAAATTTTGATAATTCAAAATTTGGTTTTAAATTGAAATTTAATTGATTGAGCAGAAGAGTATTGATTGAAACTATAGAAGGTTTTGGGAAAGTTAGATAAGGTGATAGTGGGTCTTTAATAAAAGGTAGTTGGTAGGATGTTGAATTGTGAGTTTTGGGAACAGTAAACGAGTATCGGACCATTCTTCCTATCTAGTAATTTCGGGGACGAAATTCTTTTAAGGGGAGAGGAGTGTGACGACCCAGGATTTTCAACAATTTAAAATTGGAATGATTAATTGATTTTAAATATTTTAAAGGTTAATTTTAAACCAGAATTCAAGATATCAATATCTACTTGATAATTAAATCATTGAATTATATAGTTTAAATATTGAATTTAATAATTGAATTAGGTAAATTGTTGAATCGGAAATTCTAAGCCTGTTTAAAATAGTTTGAAGGCTCGTAAAATTTATAATGGTGTTATTGAAGATAATAGGATGGTTGAAATTTGATTTAAACGTGATTTGTTCAATTTTGAAAATATATCGTTTAAATTGAATTTAAAAATAGCCTTCCGAGGCACAGTCTCGGAATCCAACGAAACTAGTTCCATTGGATCCATAATAGTTGGTTATTATCGGATTTCAAGTTTTGTAGCAATCGGAGTTGTCGATTGACCCTGGCAGCTCAAAACGCTTATAACTATTTTAATCAATTTAATTTAAATTTGATCGATTCCTTTTGTAACTCGCACATACGATCGAATTAGCTTGCGAAATCTGTTCCATTGTGTTCGGGACATACGTAAAACCTTATAAATGACTGTCGGCATGTCTGATTCGGAGTCCGGGTTTTGCGTTATACAACGCGAGATATTGTCAATATTAAATTATATAATATAATAATAGTCAAAGATATTTTTACTCACAATCTTTCTCAAGAAGCTTCTCCACCCTTTTATATTATCCCCGATCTCTCTCTCTAACGTTGAACAGAATCGAGCGAAAAAAAACAAAAAAAAAGGTCACCGTTGTTTTTACAAAAACCCATTCTATTTCCCCTCAAATTAATCGAAGCCGAGCCATTGTTTTCTTCTTCCCTCTTTCAAAAATTGTATTCATTCTCTATAAAAAAAAAGAAACTCGAATTCCTTTTCACCTCGCTTCAGATTACTGGGATTTGCATTCGAGTTTGTTGCTCACGAGTGAGGAGGTGGGTCGCGATGGGTACGCGAACGACGGCAGTATGGTGACTCGTTCGGGGGAATCAATCGATCACTAGAAAGCTCGAGTATGAGCGAGTGAAGGATGGAAGTTGCGATGGCTTCGAAATAGTCTAGGGCTTAGGAAATTTGATGGATGTAGGCGCTCAGGCTAGCGCGCGCGACATCTTTGGTTGGAGGCGTGAAGAGCAGGCAACCGCGAGGGATGCTGGCAACATCGTGTCGGCTTGGAGTTATCGCGATGGTCGTTGCATGGTTTTGGTCGTAACTGGAAAAGGGGGGAGGGCCCTGTTGCTCAGTGATGAGGTGAGCTTACATCTGCTCTATGTTAATTTAATTCATTAGTTGTTTATGTAGAAAAAATGTAGTGGCTTGGGACTTGATTCGTGGGACTTGATTCGGAAACAAACCCTGTTATGTCTCAGTTAATGGTAGAGATTAGCAAGTTTTTAAGTTAAAACAAAATTTAAGTTTTGATACTAATTATTTTTAAAAACGATTTCTTTTAATAATGGATTAATTAAGAGATTGGTTAATTAATTTATTTAGTGATAATTAATTTAAAATAAGATAATTCACAAGTTAAGTGTCAGTAAATTTAATTATAATTGAGACTTTGAATTAATTAAGTAAGGATTTTAAAGTTTTGAGGAATTTATAAAAAGAAGATTTTTAATCTATAATTTATTTCTAAATGTAGTTTTAAGAGAGGAATTTATAATTTAATTAAATTATTAGTTGAATAAATTGTTCAAAAGGGATAGTTGATTGTTTGATAGTGTAAAATATTAATAATCGTATAATGTTTATACAAGGGTAAAATTTGAAGAAAACAAATCGAGATCAGGTTTGGATTTGCAAAATCGAAGGTGAGTAATCTCATGCCCTTAAATGGTTAAACTTAAATAGTTGGATGAATGATTGAAATGTTTGGATGTGTACTGATGATCTAGTGATTTTAGATTTGGTTGTTTCTCGTGTTAATTGTGGTTTGACTCGAGGTGCTTGAATTTTAATAGTTTTGAACTTGAGTCATAAATAAGTAAATGGTTCTATTTTAAATCAAATAAGGTTTAATGTTCGGTGATTCACTAAATAGGTATGATAATTTTAAATGTAAAATTTATTAATTAAATTAATTTATGATATGGGTTAAATAAGTTTATATTAATTTGGAATAATCATTTGAGGGTTTAATAAGTAACTACTTAATGTAATTAATAAAATAAAATTACTGGTGTGATTAAACAAGAGATGAATTGAGATAATTTAATTAGGGAGAATTAATTTATTAGAGAAGTAAATGAAAGAATAATTAATTAGAGGCTGAGATTAATCGGGAATGATTAATATTTGGGGTTGAATTAAAGCAATTAATTTGAACTAGAACAAATCAAAACATAATTGGAATTCATCAATTTATATAATCAACGATGTAATTAAAGATTGATTAAGTAAGATGAATTAATCAAAGTGACCCATGATAAATTAAGTAATATAAGTAATTATGAATTAGAGTGACTGACTATAGTTAAATAATTTGTGAAATAATTAAAGATTACTCATCGATTCGGTAAGAATAATTAAAATCATGGAACTAAACAAGGATAATTACTTGAATGTAATTGAGAAATAATTAATCCAAAGTGATTAATTAAGATGAATCATGAAGGGTTGACTAATTCATTGATTTGGAATTAGTTAACGTTACATGAAGAAATCTAAGTGATTGAGGTTTGAAATTCAATTAGAATCAATTGAATTGACTTGTATGTGATTAAGTTTTGCTTATGGGTGATTGAATGGTATGGGATACTTTGAATGAGTTGATATCGTTGATATGAAATGTTGTGAATTTCATTTGGATAATTTGGAATTAGGATGACATGAGATCCGAGGAGACCGGGGTCGGGTATTAGGAAATACCCGAAACCACTTCGACTATAGATTGGTATGTGAAATTCATATATTGGAATGAAGCGATTAAAAGGAATTGGACTATTTAAATCTAAGCTTGGGCACTTAAGTAATGGATGTGTGAAATTAATTATGCCTATAACATATTGAGCACTTATAAAATTGGTTTGATTTATCCCGGGTTTTATATTAGTTGTTTGCTTTGGTATTTCGTGTTAGTTGAGTTTACTCACGCTGGTTTCCAGCCTGACCCGGGTGTTACTTTGGGTAATGCTCGGGTCAGACCGAGTATTACAGATTTTCAGGTAGATACGTTCTGGAGCTCAGGAGGCGAGCTGGAGGGCGAGATCGTATAGAGTATTTCCGCTGTATTTATATTATTGTTAATCCGAGTCATGATAATTGTAAATATTCAATGACTGTATATCATGTGCAACTCTGATGTATATTAAATGTAACCGACAGATATAAAATTCTTTTGTACACTGTTATTATTTATTATATTTTATCCGCTGCGATTGTGAGATGTTTGGTGTTTCTGTTCTTCTTCTATCTCTTTCTTCTTTTTCATAACTATCGGGAATTTTCGTGTTGGAAAATTTCGGGTCGTTACAAAAATATAGCAGAATTTATAAAGGGATGGATTTATAAATGAAATTTTATTAATGGGGATATTTTATAAAACAAGTGAAACTCGAATGAGTTTGTAATTTGTAAACGATGTTTACAAATAAAATGAAATGATTATAATTTGATAAATGAGAAATATAAATTCATAGGGTGAATTTATAACGAAATGTGAAAATCGATTATCCAAAGAAATAATGGATTCTATTTTTTTGAATGTGGGAATGGTTATGAAATTTGAAATGTAATAGATTTGTGAAAAATCGAGAGTGATTTATAAATTTAAATTGGTTATATTGGAATTTTAGAAATATATTTTTATTGAAGAGTTAAGTTTGTTTAAAAGGGGATTTTTACTTATTTAACTATAAAATTTAAAACAATTTGCAGTACCGAAATATTTCATAAAGTTGGTTATTCAAATATTTAATATTAGTTGAAAGAAATTTAAGTTTTATAATAGGCTTTGTAAATTTATTAGTTTTATTTAAAAATGAATCGAAAATGATTTATCGATGTATTTTTAAAGTGTTTAATATTTTAAATAATTACTTAAAACATGTTTTTAAAATAAATTATTTTTCCTTAAAAATGCCTATCATATATATAGAGTATTGAAAATTGATTGAAGTTATTTATAAATTCTCTTGAGGTTTATAAATGGGGTTTTATTCAATGACGGTGATTATATAAGAGGAATCGTATAATGGAATTCTGGAAACTTAGGCAAATTTCCAAAGTGTTTAGACACGTGAACTTCGAAAATGAATCGGAATTCATAAAAGAAGTTACTAATTGTTGAGTGGGATTATAAATAAGTATAATAAAAATTCCCTAAGTTGATAATAAATTATTTTGGGGAATTTGTTTGTAAATATTTTCCTAAGTATTGAAAAGGAGGGCTTTAGAAATATTTTAAGTGTGAAATGAATGATATAGAAATATTTTTTCTAAGTGTTATAAATTGAATTCGGAAATATTTCTAAGTGCGAAATGGTTTGAAATATCCTGTTATGGATCTATTTGTTTGGGACTGTTTTAAGGACTGAAATATTGGAAGAGATTTGAATATATAACTTATAAAGATATTTCGAAATAAATGTTTATGAAAGATTTATAATATAGGCCTAGTGACTGTCGTGTATTATTTGATAGTTAAATAATCGACTTTCAAAAATGGCCAAATTCGTTAATTGTTTCGAAGAGATCGGGATCAGATTTAATTATTCAAAAACCACTTTGATCCGATTTGTGCATTACGAGTTGTGATATCTAAAAGATAATGGAGATGGTAATCTTGAAAGAGATTCGGTTTGTCAAGACCCAAGACAACTTGTATGGATGAATGTTATCATTGCATTGTTGCTTGGAAGGCAATGTTAGCATTCTAAGTGTGATTGCTATGCAAAATGTAAACGTAGCCTCAAGTCTCATCACAAATGACTAAAACAGCGCAAGCAATAGGGCTAAGTGGTCGCTTCCATTAGGGTATGTCATCATCTATCTAGCTTACCCGATTATTATGGATTTGGTTGTGCATGAGAGATCTCAATTAAGGTTGGAAGACAGCGATGTTGGCATATTCGATACTAGTAGTCAAATGCTAGGCCGGTTCTGTGTGGCAGGGTACAATATATTCTCGTCAGACCCGGGTGCATTGCTCTAGAGATGCACTCATCGAAGGTAGTTCCTTAGCTGGTCATAGTATGGAATCCATTTGTTAGTCCTTGAGAAGGATGGTTTTGATAACAAAAACCTTAGTACTTATTATAAAATATAAATACTAACATTATAGTTTAGATATATATGTATATGCAGGATATAAACTCGCAGGTACCAAGAATGAAGACTGTACAGTATAAAGATATAAGACTGATGAATTTAAAGATTGAAGATGTCAAGATCGAAGACTCATGAGTATCAAGATATCAAGAGTTCAAGATTTCAAAGTACAAGATAAGTATTGAGTCTAGAATTATGTTTAAACTTCTTGAAAGCACTTACATCTTTATTCAAAATTTATTCGTGGAATGGAATCCACTTCGAGCTTGTTAAAGGGGTGGAACCCCTAGTGGGATGGAACCCACGACAATATCTAGTGGAACATATAGTGGTCCTATTTTGATATCCGCTAATTTTATAAAAATGTTTTTCAAAAATATATCTCTTTATTTTAAAAATGTTTTCCAAAACTTTCTTTTCAAAAAGCATCTCTCATGTTTGAAAAACGTTAGCCTCAAAATTATCTTTACCATTTTTTTAATATTTTGATTTCAAAATTGTCCTTGATTTTAAACTATTTCATGTTTGAATATTTAGCTTTTCAATATTTATGTACTCAAATTTTAAATCATTTTATAGATTAAGATTATATATTAAAAATTAAATTCTAAACTCTTTTATAATGTTAAACTATATTCAAGTATATTTATAAAATTTCAGAAATTGCTTTGAAAAATTATAAAAACCAATTTTATTAAGAAAATCAAAAATCACCATTTTTTCCTAGAGCATGTCGACATACTCCTACCCCCCATGTCGACATGGTGCCCGTTAATTTTCAAATTTCAAATTTCCAAAAGAAGTGTCTATTCGTCGTATCCTTTCAAGAATAGATATGGTTGTTAATCTCTATAAATACCAGACCTTCCAAACGAATTTAACCATTATTTTCATTCACTTTCTCTCCTCTTCATCTTTCACATTTATTCTAAAGAATCCCAAACCATACTCTGTCGAAATACCAAGTGAATCGAACTTGATTATCTCCTGTTTCATTCTCTGCCACTCTATCTAATAAGATCTCAGTGCTATTCAGAGTTATACGATTATTTGTAAATCAAACTGTTGAGTAAAAGGTACGGTTGAGCCTTGAAATCAATTGGGTGTGATTGTTGCCTCGGAAATCAATTAGGTCATCTTATAGCCTAGTAAATCAAGAGAGTTTTCCCCGGACTCGAATATAGAAGGGTGTACCTCGTGGCCTTCAAATCGAGGGTGTAATATGGGAGATTATTTTGTAAAGAAATCCATACAATTATGCGGGAGTGGATGTAGGGTAACTCCGAATCAGTATAAAATCCTGATGTTTTCTTTCATTTACTGCTTTATTTATTATTTGCATCTGTATCTGATTCTATGGTTATATCTGTTTCTGTGTATTGCATTTGTTGGTGATTAAATTACTTAAGTTTCAAAAAGATTGAGTAAGTCCACAAAACACTATTCACCCCCTCTAGTGTTATTCTAGCGTTAAGATCCATAATCCGCATTTCTAACATTTGTTATCAGAGCAAGGTTTTCATGCTTTCATAATCTGAATTTTGAAAAGTTTTTAAAATGGCTACCAACACTGGTTCTGTTAACACTATGATTAGTTCATTTGTAGAGGGTCGGTCCAATGCTAGACTACCACTTTTTAATGGCAGTAATTATGCATATGGGCATGTAGAATGAAAATATATTTACAATCAATAGGATTAGACATTTGGAATATCACACAAACTGAATATTCTTAACCCACCACTAATTTCCCATAGTGGATTACTGGGCAAAAGACTATTGCACAAAATAATGCCAAAGCCATGAATATTTTATTTTGTTCACTTGATTCAATAGAGTATTTGTTTGTAAGTCTGCATATGATATCTGGAAAACTTTGCAAGTTGCTCATGAAGGAACAAGCAAAGTCAAATAGACCAAAATATCCATACTCATGAATCAATTTCAATTATTCAAAATGAATTCAAATGAGTCCATCTCAGATATATATATAGTTGATTTCATGATATTGTGCATTCTCTAATATCATTGGTAAAAAGTTTCTCCGAAGAAGATCAAGTTAGAAAGATTATAAATTCTCTTACTCCGGAATGGGATCAGAAAACTCTTGGAATCGAAGAAGCAAATGATATCAGTGCTGTAAAGATTGAAGAATTGATTGGAAATCTAATGTCATTCTAAGTTCAAATGCAAGGGAGAAGTGATAGCAAGGCATTCGAAAAGAAGTCCATTGAGTTCAATGCATTAAATAATGAAACAAAATCGAGTAGTGATGGTGATGAACAAATAGCCTTCATGATAAGGAATTTTCGGAAGTTTCTAAAATACAAAAAGATGAACAACCTCAAAAAGAATGATCATAGGACATCTTGAAATCATAATGTAGTACCAAATCAAGTCAAATGTTTCAACTGTGACGAATCAGGTCATCTTAGAAGAGACTGTCCGCATCTAGATAAGCAACGTTTCCTGCAAGCAATGATTACACAAAGAAAAGGAAAAGAGCATATACCGCTACTCTAGATGATTCAGAATCAGATTCATCCTCAAGCGATGATGATCAAAAGTCAGAAAATTCAAACATGTTTTTTACGGCTATTCATGATTCTGATGATCTCAGGGATACAAATCTAGAAAAGGTACACGTTTACATATTTGGCTGAAATTATTTGTTTAGAATTGATCGATTGCTTGATTTTTTGATTGCTCTTAAAATTTTGGGTTGTTTGAATTTTAAATTTTTTATTATTATTATATTTATTTTTTAAATATTATAATATTTTTTATTTTGTGTTTAAAAAGAGCATTACTTTATTTAATAATCACTTCAGAAAAATATATAGACACTAATAATATATATATATATATATATATATATCAAATTATATAAGAATAGATAGGTCACATGAATTCTCTGACCCATGCCGACATGGTCCTACCCATGATGTCGACATGCCTGCAGAAAGTTGAAATTAAAATTTGAATTCAAATCTTTGAACTTCTCTCTACCTTTTCACCAACTCCAATGCCCTAATAAGGTACCTCTTGACCAGAGAACATGCCTATTGAATATCTATTTATCTCCTTTATCCTATCATATCTTTTACTCTTTCAAACTCTCCACTCTCTTCAAAAATGGCTTCTTCAAGCACTCTATCCACAATCTCAAAAACCATTAAATAGTGTCTCTATAATGATTCGGAAGCAATCAAGGCTTATATAAGCTATGCTAATTACGGAAAAGTTCATACGAGAAAGTTTGCTATCTTTAGCGATTTCTCTACATGTGAAATCGATACTCTTCTTGAAGAGAACCATACTCTTAGTCTTTTGGATAATTTTGAAAATGATTTTGTTTGCTATCAAATCCTGTTAAAATGTTTTATGCAAATTTGAATCGAGGTTTTCATAAAGGAAATGAAAATGAAATTTAGAGTAGTGTTAAAGGCACAAAAATTGTTTTAAATTGTGAAATTTTGGGCAACATTCTCAATTGCAAGAATTCGAGAATGGATCTTTCTACTTTTAATATTGATGAACATGATCGCGAGACATTTCATCACATTTTCGAGGGAGATGGCAATTTTGAATTTAAAAATCATAAATTTCGTCCAAAAGCACACATTGTTAATCTTCTTTTGCAACATACTATCACTCCTAGATTGGGAAATTTCAATAACCCGACTTTGAAAGTTTGTAAGGCTCTTTTTGCTATTTTTGGTCATTATGACATTAATTGGGCGTAAGTGATTATGGATGAACTTCGTCCTAAGAATTTGGAAACGGGTGAGAATACTTTGTATCGTGGAATCCATCTCACTCGGATTTTTAATTATTTCGGCGTTGATTATAAACGGGATGAATTTGTTTCAAGAAAAGTGTTTGATAATGCCAATATTTCTCTCATGAAAATTCCATTCATATTTCAACAATACGAATCTCTTGCCGAAAAGGATGAAAGGTTGGAATATGAAGAGGTGGAAGAAGAAAATGAGGAAGAAGAAGAAGAAGGGAGGAAATGGAAATTGAAGAAGAGAATGAAGACACCTTCTTGGAAAGTATTGAATATCCTAACAATCCTTCCAACAAAACTCTTCTCAAAAATTAAAAGATCATAGTGGGAAATCAACGGATTCTCAAAAGATCCGTTAATAAGAAATTGGATAAAATGACCACTAATATGAACAATTTCTTGGCTAAAGTTGGTCGGAAACTTGGCCTATCATCATCCTCTAGCACATTCTAAAAACTAGGATGTGATGTACTAGTTTATTTTGTATGAACTTGAATTGCTCTTTTATCATATATGAAGTATCTCATGTATTAGCTCATCTTTCTATGCATTTTTATCTGTCTTATGTCTTTCTATCCGATTGTACCTCTGGAATGAATGATAGTATCATATATAAGTTTATAAATATACATACTTATGCATAAAACAAAGAAGCCACATAAATGAACACACCCATGTCGACATACCCCAATACCCTATGTTGACATATAACTGTCTAATTTAGTTATTCTTTTAAATTTTGAATTTTAAATAACTAACTTGTGTCTATTCATTTCAAACGAACTCCTGCCTATTTAAACACCTGTTTCTTCCAGAAATTTATAAACTCTTTATTTATATTCATCTCTATTTGCATCTTTTAACTATTTATTAAAAATGGCGTTCTCTTCTCAAACTCTAAGTGAAAATCTTGAAAAAACTCTCAAGTTATTGAATAATATACTTACTTTTATTCTCCCCAGTCAAAGGCGCTTAGAACTAAGTCAAATGCAGATAATAAAAGAACAAGAGAAGCATTTTGATGCCCTCCGTTGGATGATTTCTTCCCTCAACAAAGACGATTTCAACGCAAATCTCGAAGGAAATTTGATTCGAGATAATGAAGATTGAAAAGATATTAAAAAGGACCTTATTTTTGGTGAAGAAGGATGGGTTGAAGTTCCTAAAATCATTTGATTTCCTTATGGTTTAAATTGCTTGTTTTTAATTTTTTGATTTGATTTGAATTGGTTGATTTGATTTGCTTTGATTAGAATTAATTTGGTTTGAATGGAATGTATAAAATTATATGAAACATAATATATGATTATTGGATTTAAATTATCATATTTGTTATGTTTTCATTAAGTAACTCATATATATATATATATATATATATATATATATATATATATATATATTTCATCTTTATTTGTCACAGGTACTCCAGTATTAGATTACGGGTGAGTTATATTAGTATAGGATTAGTTTTTGTTGATGACAAATGGGGAGAATTATAAAATAGAGTAATTAGAGTAGTTAGGCTTAGATTAAGGGGGAGTTAGGCTTAAATTAAGGGAAAGTTATTAGTCTTAAGGGGAGTTATAGTAAAGGTGAAGTATATTTTATAAACATAGGCTGTTATCATCAAAAAGGGGGAGAATGTTAGTCCTTGAGAAGGATGGTTTCGATGACAACAACCTTAGGACTTATTATAAAATATAAATACTAACATTATAGTTTAGATATATATGTGTACGTAGGATATAAATATGCAGTTACCAAGAATGAAGACTGTACAGTATAAAGATACAAGACTGATGAATTTAAAGATTGAAGATGTCAAGATCAAAGACTCATGAGTATCAATATATAAAGAGTTCAAGATTTCAAAATACTTATTTCAAAGCACTAGATAAGTATTGAGTCTAGAATTATGTTAAAACTTCTTGAAAGCATTTACATCTTTATTCGAAATTTATTCGTGGAATGGAATCCACTTCGAGCCTGTTAAAGAGATGGAACCCTAGTGGGATGGAACCCATGAAAATATCTAGTGGAACATATAATGTTACTATTTTGATATCCACTAATTTAAGAAAAAATGTTTTTCAAAAATACATCTCTTATTTTTAAAGATGTTTTGAAAACTTTCTTTTTAAAAAGACATCCCTCCTGTTTGAAATACTTTAGCCTCGAAATTATCTTTATCGATTTTAATATTTTGATTTCAAAATTGTCCTTGATTTTAAACTATTTCTTGTTTGAATATTTAGCTTTTAAATATTTATATACTTAGATTTTAAATATTTTATAGATTAAGATTATATATCAAAAGTTACATTCTAAACTCTTTTATATGGTTAAACTATATTCAAGTATATTTATAAAAGTTTAGAAATTGCTTTGAAAAATTTTAAAAACCAATTTTATTAAGAAAATCAAAAATCACCATTTTTGCCTAGAGCATGTCGACATACTCCTTACCCTATGTCGATATGGTGCCCGTTAAATTTCAAATTTCAAATTTTCAAAAGAAGTGTCTATTCGTCGTATCCTTTCACAAAAAAGATATGGCTGTTAATCTCTATAAATACCAGACTTTCCAAAACGAATTTTAACCATTATTTTCATTCACTTTCTCTCCTCTTCATCCACATTTATTCTAAGAATCCCAAACCATACTCTTTCGAAATACAAAGTGAATTGAACTTGATTATCCCTTGTTTGATTCTCTGCCACTCTCTCCAATAAGATCTTGGTGTTATTCATAGTTATAGGATTATTTGTAAATCAAACCGTTGAGTAAAAGGTGTGGTTGAGCCTTGAAATCAATTGGGTGTGATTGTTGCCTCGAAAATCAACTAGGTAATCTTGTGGCCTGGTAAATCAAGAGAGTTTGCCCCGACTCGAATACAGGAGGGTGTACCTTGTGGCCTTGAAATCGAGGGTGTAATCTAGGAGATTATTTTGAAAAGAAATCCGTACAATTGTGCGGGATTGTATGTAGGGTAAGATCAAACTAGTATAAAATCCTGATGTGTTCTTTACTTTACTGCTTTTATTTATTATTTGCATCTGTATCTGACTGATTCTGTGATTATATCTGTGTCTTTGTATTGCATTTGTTGGTGATTAAATTACTTATGTTTCAAAAAGATTGAGTAAATCCACAAAACACTATTCACCCTCCTCCAGTGTTATTCTAGCTTTAAGATCTGTAATCCGCATTTCTAACACCATTTTCCAATCCATACCCTTACGCTTTTGATTGTAGAGCCTAGTATGTTGGAATTTAATTAATGTAATGATGTGCACGTAAATGTGCATATTTTAACCACCATATTTATTCTATTTAAATTAAATAAATGATCATATTGGTTATTTTAACTTGTTTTAACCAAAATCCATATTAATTTCAAATTGTCACATATCCATCTTCATATAGGGGCAAAATGGTCATTTGTATGCATATATTTCTTTGAGAAAAATTAATTAGAAATTTCCATACTATTTTGTAGGAATTTGATTTCAATTACAAGTTGTTTCATGAAGAAGATATGCATGCACAAAAGGAACACAAAAGAATGAAGATTGAAATAATTCAAAGTGAAGATCATAGAGGACCCCACCTATCCACCACCTTAATGTACAAATTAGAGGCTAATGCGCATGTTTATGGAATTAATGGCTTCATGTACACTTAAATGGGGATTATGACATGCTAATGATTACTTGGTGGCCACACTACCTCAAGGGTATTTCGGGCATTCCCTAAAAATATGAATTAGGGTTTCATACATGTATAAATACCTATATGTTTCATGTAATCTCCTCCTCTCTCTTAGTCTCTCTTTAGTTTAGTTTAGGCTCAAAATAAAAAAAGAAAGCTCTCTTTCTTTCCATGGCTACTTAGCCATTTTTTCTCTTATGTAATTCTTTTTTTAATGCAATTTAATACATATTCATTTTCTTTCTTGTTTATTTTCTTTCATGTTGTAGTGTAGATCTCTTTCATTTTTTGCAAATAGAATGGTTTTTCATTTAACTTTGCTCTCTTTTCCTTTTATTTTTCTTTCATGTTGTAGGCTACATTTGTTAAAAAATGACAAATATTGGAGGCTAAACCCCTTCAATTTAGGGGGTAATGAAGCTCTCTAATTATGTAGCTTCAACTATTTTTTAATTCGTGCTCTCTTTTTGTGCTTAATGGTGATAGAAATGGTTTACTAGTTTTTTTTGCTTTGAATTTGATAGCCTATATTGTTGACACCAAATAGGCTATGCTTAAACAATCACTAACACTAATTGCCTCTTCATCAAAATATGATTATGGCAAAAGAAAGTGATTTGAAATTAAAATTTGATGGTCTATATTTCTAATCAATAGTTAATAGGCCATACTTAAAATAGGTTTCATTTTCGTTTTCTTTGTCAAGTTTCATGAAAGTTAAGTGCTTTAAGGGATGTGTTATAGTTTGATGGCTTATGTTGGCAAATCAATAGCACAAATATGCCATACATATGATAAGCACATCAATTAAAGCACAAATGACCAAAAAAGAGAGTTTATGATTTCATATGTGTTGAACTACATGATCTAGAGAGTGGATTTATTCTCTAAATTGTCACTTAACTCTTATGTTTGCTTCTCTTTTCTTTTAGTTAGTTAGTTAATTCTCTAGCTAAAGTTTCCATCGACTTTGGTTTAATTTGATTGAATAGAATTTTATAATCATCAATTCCTTGCGGATTGACCCATATTTTCCGTGCACTACAAGTGCACGCCGTGCTCTTGCGGTAAATTTAATTTTGATATTTTTCGACGGTTTTCTAATTCCGTAGAATTTCCGTCGATTAACAAGTAATAGTTTCGGCTATTTTAAATAAGTATTTGTACTTAGAAACTATTATAATATCACATGATTTTTATATAAAAATGGTTTGGTTATCATAAGGTAAAAACCCATCGTGTTTGTGCATGGCGTAGTCTTACGAGATGCCTTTGTTTTTTAAAAGGATTTTGAGAATAATTAAATTCAAATTGAGCTTTTTTTCTCACGCTGGTTTTCCAGACTGACTTGAGTGTTATTTTATTATAATACTCGAGTTAGATCGAGTATTACAGATTCTAGTTAGAATGCTATGGAGCTCAGGAGACGAGTTGGAGGATTTCAGGCGTATTTCACGCATTTGTTTATTTCCGCTGTGTGTGTTATGCTGTATATTCAGTATGCGAGGACAAGTTATTATAACTGTCTAGATCGATTATTGACCATTGTACTCTGATGATTGTATGTACGTTATAGTTACAGTTTCTTTATATAAAGATCTGCCATTATATAATGTATATTGTTCCACTATGATTATGAGATTCTTTGTTGTTGTTTCTATTTTCTTCTATCTCTTTCTTCTTCACCCCTAACGATCTAATATTTCTGGCACTCGATTGTTTGGCATGTTATATAGTAAACGTATTGATGTCGATTTTCGAAGGTCGAAAATACCGTGCCGTTGCAGCTAACACACTTGCTATTAAAGATATTTTGAAGTGGTTGCACAGGTATGTAGGTTTGCAGATTAATGAGTGTAAAAGTAAAGCATACTTCAGCAAAAATTGTATGTATAGAAAGGAGATGTTAGAAGTATTACATATTACAGAAGTAGTCTACCAATCAGATATCTGGGATTGCCTCATTTTGTTAACTAAATCAAAGACATTGATTGTGCTATAGTAATTGAAAAGGTGCTGGAAAGAATGGAAACTTTGTCCAACAAACTTTTATCTATTGCAACCAAATTCGAGTTAATAAAAACAATGGTGCATGCTGTTATATCGTATCGTTCATAGACTTATCATATCCCTACAGTATCGGTTAAAAAATTAGAAAATATATGTGTAGACTATTTTTGGAGTGGTGGATATCATAAAATTGGATGGGAGAAAGTATGTATACTAAAATGAGAAGGTGTATGGGTATTAGAAGTATATATGATCTTAGTTATACATGCCATTTAAAATTATTTTGTAGATTTTTAAATGAAGATTCCATGTGGGCGAAATGGATAAGGAGTAAACATCTTGAGAAAAATATTTTTTGGAAAATTTTGCCAAGAAATAATCAATCAAATGCATGTAAACAGATTTTAAATGCAGAGTGCAAGGTAAATTAATGTTGGAAAGAGTGTTTAAGTGTGGAAATGAGAAAAATTTATTGTTTGATCCCTGTTTTGAACAAGAATCTTTTATTAATAGAGTAGGTTGGAACAGTTTGGTTATACGTGGAGGGGCTAATGCTATAGTATCTATGATAATTAAAGAAAATCAGTGGCAGCCTTTGATTCATCTAATTAATAATCCGCATAGAGAAAGCATAAATAAAATTTCATTGATTCAAGTGCAAATGCAGACTATTCTAATTGGATAGCAACTAACAAGGATAAATTTTCTTTTAGCAGGCATGAGAATATATCAGAAGCAAGAAGCCTAGAGTTGAATGGTATGAATGCATACGGAACAAAGTCAACAATCATAAAATGGCTATTTATACACATTTGGCAGTTAATAGCAGGTTGCCAATAAGAGACAAAACAAGCAAATGTGGCAAATCAGATAAGGTATAATGCCCATTATATGATAATGAATCTTAATGTTTTAAACCATTTTTGTAATGCATGCATTTTTTTTATACATGGAACCGCATTCAGGCAATTCTGGAAATCGAGCATAATGATACTATAACTCTACAACAAGCAATAAAGCATATCATGGACAAATTAAGCACTAAATCATTAGAAATAGACTTTGCTCATGCAATGTTAACTACAACAACATATCATATTTGGAAAGAGTGTAACAACAGAGTTTACATATTAAAGTAAAACTAAGCAGAGAAAAAAGATGGATGTTAATCGATATAGATGCTAAAATCACTTTGCAAAAAATCAAAGAAAAAAGCTAAAAGACGAACTGATCTCAGATACATATCAAAATTATGGGATAGAGAAGCTGTAAGCAAGAATATTGAGAACTTTTTCCACCATTCTAGAATAGAGCAAGCTCAAACGGATCCTCAAAGCAACATTGTACCAAATTGACAAGCTAGATCTAGTTCATATAACACCTCAAATCAAAGAGACTCTACAGCTTCAAGTAGATTTACAGATTTAAAGTTTGATAACTTCAGATCTAGAAATCTCTTCAATTTGGGTAATGATAGCAACTCGAAAAATGAAAGCAGCATCGTACCAAACCAGCAAGTTAGATCTGGTTTTGAGAACATCTCAAATCATCAAAGAGGCTTCGCTAATATGAGTAGATTTATAGATCTGGAATATGATAGCTTCAGATCTAAAAATCTCTCCAATTTGATTAATAATAAGAACTCGAAGAATGAAATTAGAGGGATGAGAAGAAAATTCAATGAGTGCCTTTCTTATTAGAAGAGATGAGACAGTAGTAGAGTAAACGAGAAAGAATAATAAGAGGATATCTCTCTTCGCCATTTTAAAGCATACTTAGCTAGGGTTTTCTTTGTGCAAATGAATGGATGCAGGGGTATATAACCCTAGTTTTTAAAGTATGGGTATGTAATGGGTTGGAACCCATATGTACATAGGCCATGGGCTAAATTATTTGTTTACCTAGTTTAAAAAAATAGTTATATGTTTTGGGTATGTTAAAATATACTCATGTGTATATATAAGTGTAATGTTCAACATAGCAAATAATATATGTATATGTTTACATAAATAGATATTGTGATTTATATCCATTATGTAAACATTGGCCATTTATATATGTGTTAGTTACCAAAAAAACATTATTTATTATATTTTTAAAATATACAAATATAAATATAAAATTTGAAATTATTTATAAATAATATAATATAAAATGTTTCGTCTAATTTTGACCAAGTCATTAAATTTTAAATTCAAATTTTGTATTTGAAATATGTAATTAAGACATAGTAAACCATTTTAAAATTCTAGAACATATATTAAAATTAATAGTAAAAATATCTTTAATAAATTTAAATATGAATATTTATATAAAATTATTTATTACAACCGAAATCAATTTTATCAATTTTCGTTTATTTAAAACACATAACATTATTTTAATATGTATAAACAATACATATATATTTATTTGTTATAAAATAATTTAATATATTTATATGTATTTTCTTAAAACCCTACTTTAGAGAGTAGAGCTAGAGGATTCAGACGGTCTACCATAACCGACCCTTATTTTTAGCCAGTCTAACACGGAGCATCGATCCCCCAAATATTCTCGCTTTTTTGAGGAATAACCTCCCCACTCTTAAGGATTACATAGCACAACTGGGTAGGACTCGAACATGTGACCTCAAGGAACTATGTTCCATGATCACTAGGTAGCCCTGACCAACTGAGTTGTGCATGCAGAATTTATATTTATTATGAAATACGAATAAATAAATTTTAGGTTTTAAAATTAATAAATAACCACTAAAAATTATTAAAATTATTCATAATTCTTAGAAAACTATAATATATACTAAAGTATATGTGTATATATATGGCCAAATTATAATATTTACATGCATATTTGATTTTAAATTTTGCATTAAATTAATTGTTTTATGTAAAATTTTAGTTTAATTAGATCTAATGCATTTGTATTTAAAGGGAGACACTAACACATATAAATCATTATAAACGTAATTAGATATCATAATTTGTTAATATATAATTTACTAAAGAGATTGATGCATTAGATTCACACCTCGAACTATCGGTCTCATAAATCTCATTGATCTGCACCACTCTTGCTTACAATCAATGCGTGATCATAAGAAATTTTTATATATCCTTGTATTTGGACAAGTGGGGTCAAGAATTGGTTGGTCAAGGAGTAGGTATGCAATCAAAACTACTAAGGAAGGAGGCAACAATTCAAAACTAAAGGTGGTGGCTTAGATATTTATTTATAGGGAGAACTAGGAGACAAAATATCCACATTTCTCTCCTACTTATTCAAACCCAAATCCACATCACTATTCCTCCTTTTACCCCTTCTTTGATTGGCATATGTTGGCCCTATAATGGACAAATTAAATACTTAAACTTGTTTGTAATTAATTATATTTAAATCAAATTTAAATGTAAATTGATGTCATATATCGATACATTCATATATAACTTCTATATATACACCCAACTAATTGCTAATAGTACCTAGAATATTTCTAAAGGCCACCCCCATTAACTAAATACATCCCATACAAAAAATAAAATAAAATTAGTATATCATAAATATCAGTTAATTTAATTAATTTATAACTAGTATAAATCAATTAAATCGTCCAGTGTCTTGAAGGCTGAATAATTTGATTGTGTGACTCGTGGGTGTGAATTTAGCCAGCGATTAGTATTTGAACAATTCAAAAATAATACTCACACGTCACCTTAGCTAGTGGTGTGAAAGTATGACTTCATTCATCACATACAAATCTCGTTGGTAAAATCCAATTTTACAATTTTAAGAGGCACTTTTTAACAATGATTGTGTACACCAATTCTCTTCATCATTACTATATCATGTTAAGACTTATGGAATTTGGTTTTGGTCAAAAATCCAATCATCCACATTCAACTTGGTTAGTCCATAAATAAAATCCTTAGTCCGATAATAACATTTATTATTAACTATACTACTCTAGCCAAGATTTTGACTGAGTTGACTATAGTTGATTGTGATGCTAACCTCATACAACTGAGGAGACAAATTCTCTACTGAATAGTATTTCACTTCCAATGCTTCAAATCAGACCCAACAATGGTCGTATGTTGGTTGCAATGCCATGATTTAAATATAACCAAAGCGGAGTATACAAATTGAAGCTCAACAGTATTCTCAAGCGGAGAGAACTATGTAACATCATTACTCCGAGATTTCCCGTTTGACCTAATAGTTATTAACCAACAGAAAATTCTCAGATGAGTTATTCCATATTTATCCTATAACTATGAGTATGTAACTCCTTGATGCCTCCAGTAGTCACGAGTAATACATTGCTCAACATTTGTAGAGCGTTACATACTCTAATCTCAATGGATGTATCGATTTCCTTTCTTGAAACATCTTGGCCATGAATATTTATGTTATTTTATATTGTGAATTTTTCTTATGATTACAACTCTCTGTAACATTTATCACATAAAATATTATATAAGGATTTTCTAGTAAATATACTTTAAATTAATTACTTAATTAATTATATTACAATATAAAAAGTAGATAATAGAATCAAATACCTTCAGTACGAACAAGATAGGTTATACAATTTGATATATATAACAAATTATATAATTTCCCTTAGGGGATACCCCTAACTCCTTCAAACTCCCACTTGCATTTGGGGTTAATTATGGAATCATAATCCCATTCCTCTATTTTTTTCTAAAATTTTTCGAGCTAGTCCCATTATGAATGGGTACGCTATATTGTTTTAATTATCTACTATGTTAATCAACACTCCTCTGTCATTGATAACTGACTTTATCATATAGAACCTTTCGGAGTACATGTCTTGACTACCTATGAGACTTAGGTTCACTCATGATCTATATCTCAACAAAAAACACTGCCATAAGATTCCGAACATTTGGAACCACTCCTAGCTCAATTATAAATTTATGCACTTATACACACAGAGCTTTTGTTGCGGTGCTATTCATGGCGATATACTTAGCCCTTTGGCTGAATCAGCCACAATCTCTTATTTGAAATATTTCCAACTTAAAGCTCCTTAACCGAGGTTGAATAGGCATACTATATTGATACCAGTTATGAAGTTCGAACCTGAACACTCCTTCATAAGGAGTTCATTGTTTCTAAACAGTTCTCTTGTATTTCTTAAATACTCAAGAACACTCTTAACCACTATTTAGCGATCTCAATTTTGATTTGATATTCGCTCAATATACTAAGTACACAAGCGAAATGTGATATACTAAAAAATATAGCATATATGATCATTCATATTGCCAATGCATAAGGAATTTATCTCACATGCTCAATATTAAACATTTTAATATGGTGTCTATTTATATTTTGTGGGATGTTCTTAACATCCTTTTATATTTACTATAAAAGAAGTCATTTTCAAATCCAATGTCAAGGGTTAAACAACTAGACTAAGAATGATTTTAACATGAGTGCATTGCTAATAATTAATAGTACGTCATTTGCTTATAGTTTAGAAATATCTTAATTTTAATATTCTTTCCTATAGACACACGTTTCCTCTGCACTTTGACTGAAATCAAACTATTTGATTCCTCTTTTAAAATATTTGATCAACTTTAATGCTTGTCGAGCGAAACTTCAATATTATTTCTTAGATCCTATCTGCAACGCACAAACTCGGTATCCCTCCTACTGAATTCGAGACACTTTAGTTGTTATGTGTAAACAGTCTATCCTAAATCATTTAGGATTTTTGTTTTCAACATATATGTACCGAAACTCAAAGCCCTATATGGCGATAATTCTACAAGTGTAATTTGAATTAAGCATGTCGAATGATGAATCAGATACGTTAATTTCAATATTTGAAATTTACGTTATTTTCTTATCAATGCAAATTACTATATTCTAACCGCGTTGTTCTTTTTCTCGAAGGCACATTTGTGGTAGATGGATCATATCCCTTTGGGTGCAACTATCAAAATTATATTTTGATAAAATACTTGAAATCCAATTCAGATTTGCGCATCATGCCATATGCAGAGTTGGTGCTCTCAATGGCTAATTGATAACGAATGAAATTCTTATCTTGACATTAATATAAAAACTCGTAGTTTCTTTTTAATGTGAAAGTATTCTTACTAGACATTCTAATGAATCATGTATATTTTGGCTTGGTTAATTTATTTCATCTTACATAATCATTTTTGTATTTGTGTCCATCGAAGTCCACTTTACTACCAATAATTTCAAAAGAATTCCTTTGTCATGAAGTTAGCATTTCTTGAAACAACAATTGTTTCTTGATACAACAAAATAGGCATTCAGAATCTTTTTATGATCTGTCTTAATATATAAAACTAATTTAGTTTTGAGTTTACCAAACTTATGTTAATAACATAAATTAATCAACAAATGTTGATTATTTTCAAACTCCTTTAGGGTGGTCCATACAAGATCCATCACGAGCAAATAATACGTGCATCCTCTCGACTCACACAACCCATCAATTCTTTTCCCTAGGATATATAGGGGTTTATTATAAACTTCTACCTTTTATGATCTCATAAACTATGCTTTATATGCAATTAAGTTTTAACCCACATACTTACTATTAAGTACATATCCTAACAGAAAGAAGTTAACTCAAACTTGTTCATCATTAATCGTTCTTTGTCCAACGATGTTTGATTAATTCTTAATTATACATCATTATGTATAGTAGGGAGGAGCGGTTTGTGAAGTAGAATCTTATTTGTTTAAATACATTTGGAACACTTTTCTAATATACACACATATTCAATCAAATCAAATTGTTTTATTTTCTTTTGAAAGTTATATTATTTACTTTTGTTTTATATTTTATGAACTTATCATAGACATATTACATGTTTATCAAATCTATATGTTCATGTCTATAATAGTTAACCGGTGAGTTCAAAGAATATCTTGGAACCATTTTGGTATCGTTAGACCTACGATTTCATACACCTATATATATAAATCTAAACAGTTCACCATGTAATACCTCGAAAATTAGAGTAATGTTTTAATTCAATAATAATACGATAATATGAAAAAAATGGAATCAACGAATTAATTAAATTAATTAAACATAAAGAAGGGCAAATAGTTATTTTTAAGACTTTGTAATTTGATGGCAAAGCTAGCGCGATTGCGACCATCTTGTTTTCTTTATTCGTGTATTATATTTATTGTCTCAGTTGGAGCTCGTATGAAGAAGATATGATCGAGAACATCGGTTAGTTGAGCGCACGCTACACGATTTGATTTTTGAAATTTAAGATTTGGCGCACACTTGGATTTCCCATACTGAAAGTATATATCCCATTTTCTCATTTTAGGAACTAACTCTGTAATTTCTTCCTCCTTCTCCATTCTTCTAGTAAACTACATCCATTGAAATTTATATAACTCACACAATATCTCATCAAATCGAACGAAACCAAAAGCAATGTTAAGCTAACAGATGAGGCTATGACCCTAAAATGATTTCGAGGCTAAATTCAAGAAGGGGAAGTGTGGCAACCTCGAACAGCTAAGCTTTAGACCAGAAACAGTGAATTAATGAGTGATTAGAGCTTTCCTTCTTTATAATGCAATCTTAACGCTGTAAGATGATTTGTACGCTATACTAGATTAGATAATCATGTATAAACATTAGAAATCAAAATCGTTTGGGAGGAATTTAGTTGGTATAAATGTTTAGAAACTAGGTTTAGACATAATCTAGAAATCTGAAAGTTTTACACCAAAATTTGTGAAATAAATGACATAATTTAACTTAGGAACCTAAAGCTTGGGTCTAGGCACGTTCTCTGATGATCTGAGAAGAAGCATGGGAGACCAAAGGCAAGAATGATAACCAAAATCACAACATCTTGAAACTGAAATTTGAAACTGTAACGCACATCGATGGACCAGTGCCATAGATTGGTGCATCGGTACATGTTAATTTTGCATGTATGAACGTTGGCCTAATAGCCAAATATAAATAAATAATATATAATTTGATTCATATTTTCTTTTACATTTTGGAAAGTGATCTGAATCTTGACTATAGGAAATTACCATAATATGAAACTAATGGATGTATGGAATGGTTTGGTTGGTATATAAAGTTGGTATATACATACATACATATATGTGTCATGATACAAGATTGTGATGCGATGATGAAAGTGGACAGGAATGATTTTGATACCCAGGATAGATGCCTTCGAGTATGTGTGCGATTAAAATGTGGTTTTATGACACTTATGAGGTGGTTCAAGCATGTCAAATATTGCTCCCCTGTAGCGTTTCATTAGATCGGGTGGAGGAATGGATGTAAGCGACCCATGGGGAATGAGATTAGTCCTAGGCATGAGTCTAATCAGGTATTATGAGATGACAGAAGGCTAGTCCAGGGTGTAACTCCTATATGTGATTGATGTAAGGTGGTCAATAAGGGACCCTGTAGGGCATGAGGCGGGTCCAGGGAAGTGAATCCACATAGACGTGATGTGATATGACTAGATGTATGTTGCAATTAGGTATCAGATGGCGAGGGAATGTATGGTTGTCGGACGATAGACTCATACCATGTTATAATATTATTTTCATAGTATATGTAGAGTAGAGTATAGCTCATTCATCAAACTTATGCCTGACCCACTCCTACTTCCATTTTTATACATATATCTAGGTTGATGTAGTTTAAGGATGAGACGATATAAGATTTATTGATCTGATGCATATATGGATAGATCAATATTGTATTTGGATTTGATTTTGTATACATGAGATTACTTTGTATTTATATTTATTCAAATATGTGTATTTGACATCTCAGACATGTTATGGTGATGTGACTATGGTATAATTATGCATTATTCATTCTACTGCGATACTCTGAAAGTAGATAATGGTAGTTAGAGTTATATTTTGCATCTAATACCCATCAATATTTTTCTATAGTTGTTTATAACCCCAATAAGTCGTTCATTCGGTTCTCGAAGTGTCCGCATTGGTTTGGTTTCGGATCCAAGGTCGATAGGGCCGGTTGTTACATTTGGTATCGAAGCATAAGTTAGGAACTAGGATATGAATTAGGAATGAATTGAGAGAGTATATTTGTATTTTCAATTAGATACATATATTATATAGGAATTCAAAGTATGTATGCATATACCCATTCATTGTTCCAATTTTTTACTACCTGTTGGGAAGTTGCTAATATATCCAATTTTTACAAATTGATGAAATGAGTAATTCGGTTGGAACTAAAATAGAGACCAACATAGCCAATGTCGGTGGGACAGGACCATGGTAAGGACTAGCACCCATTCGGATATACTGGATATTCTAGCCCCAGCACCACTAACTGTTGACTTTCCTACATTGTGTAAGGATTTCTCCAGCCTTGGTGGGAAGCCATTTCTCGAAATGAAATCGTACCTGGTGACTCAATCTTGTCTTAATGATTGTGGTAAGATATCTAACTTATTGGGACTTAATGATGCAACTATGAGGCAATTAGCTACTTGGCATTTGAAAGGTGAAGCAGGTTGTTGGTGGGAAGTAGTAAAGACTGAGGTGGATAAGAATGCTATTTCATGGAGGATGTTTGAATCTAGATTTGAGGCAAAATATCTTTTTGGTGACAAAATATATTTGTTGCTGGAGATGTTTATTCATTTAAAGTGGGGAGAATTGACAGTTGGGGAGTATGTCAGTCGGTTTAATGGGTTGGCCCTATTTGGATTCAAATTAGTGAATACTCCGGAGCAGAAGGCATTAAAGTTTACAATGCATTTGAGTTCACATTTGAAGGAGTTAGCATTAAACCAAATACCGTATGAAGCGACGTTCTAAGGATTGGCAGAGGTAGAATTATTAAAATCTTTGAATAGGAATATAGTCAAGGAATAGAATACAAAAGCAGAAGAGCAACAATAACAGTAGGTAAAACGAAAATGAAATGGATCACAACAAAATTAAGGCAAAAGACAAGCAACTACTTGTAATAGATGTCATAAGGTAGGACACATTGTAAAGAATTGTAGGAATAAACTCTCGAAGGGTGAATGTTATAATTTCAACCAAGTGGGTCACATAGCTAAGGATTGTAAAGCAACCCTAGCTTAGATGAAGTTTAAGTGTTATAATTGTGATCAGGTTGGACATATGAAGAAAGATTGCTAGCTTTGAAGGGTGAAGTTTATATTGCGATGGAAGGTGTGTTGATTTTATCTCATTCTCCTGTTCGCACTTTCTTTGGTACTAGTGCATTTCATTCATTTGTATCAAGTGGATTATTGGATATTTATCTCTTAAATCCGATCTTGTGCACAAATCTATTGCGGCATCGAATCCTGTGAGGGGATCGACCCATTTATTAATGTTATAAGATAATCAAAAGTTGGTCATCCATGGTATGGATTTCCCTTGTGACACATATGTACTTAACTTTTTGGAGTACAATTTGATTCTAGAAATGGATTGGATGTCTCGCTATGTGGTAGTGTTGGATTGTGATAGGAGGATGGTTTGATTGAGTAAGGACGATGGACTTGATTAGATTTTATGATAAGCATGATGCTTCTGTTATAGCGACGTATCTATATTCACTTAGCCTGTCATAAGAAAAGCTGTCGTGTATACCCATAGTAAAGGACTATCCTGATGTATTCGAAGAAGTTTTTGGTCTTACTCCTCGAAAAGAAATCGAGTTTCGTATTGATCTCGAGAAAGATGCTGGACCAGTTGTGATGCTTCTTAGGCATATGGCTCCGAAGGAAAGATGAAAATTGGATAAGCAGGTATTGGAATTATTATAGAAAGGTTTTATTTGAAGGAGCATTACTAAATAGGGAGCACCTATTGTTTTCACTACTAAAGTTGATGGTACACTGAGATTATACGTTGATTATCAAGAATCAAACAAGCAGACAAAGAAAAAGCACTATATACTACCTCTTATTGATGACCTCTTTGATCAATTACTAGGGGCAACGGTTTTTTTGGCAGCTTGACTTAGAAACTAGATTTCACCAGTTGAGAGTTGCAAAGGGTAATGTCCATAAGGCATTTTTTCATACTCTTGATGGATTGCTTGAGTGGCCGGTGATGCAATTTGGATTGACTAATGCTTCGGCTTATTTTGTGGATTTGATGAGTAGCGTATTCCAGGAGCAACTAAACAGATTTGTAGTGGTCTTCATGGATGATATTCTTATTTATTCTAGAAGTGAAGAGAGAATGAAATTCATCTAAGGGAAGTGATGGATGTTTTGAGAAGGAATCAGTTGAAGGCTAAATTTTATAAAGGTCACTTGTAAAGAGATGAAATTCATTTCCTTAGGCATGTGGTATATCGGATGGATTGGCAATAGACCCAGGGAAAGCAGCTGCTGTTAGAAATTAGAAAACACCAAAGAATGCTTCATAGCTCTGCAGCTTTCTTGGTTTGTCTAGATTATATCGAAAGTTCGTTAATAATTTTGTGAAGATATCGGCACCTCTGACTCGTTTAACTAAAAAGAATTTGATCTATACTTGAGGTTCAGAGTGTGAAGCAGTGTTTGTTAGGCTGAAGGAGTTATCACGAGTGCTCCAGTTTTGGTTATTCTAAATGGTACCAACCCATTTACCATACATACCAACACATGCGGTACTAGCTTGGTGCTATTCTTATGCAAGAAGGAAAGTTAGTAGTGTATGCGAGCCGATAGTGAAAGAGCCTTGAGATAAATTATCTGACGCACAATTTGGAGTTAGTTGCTATTATATTCGCATTGAAGTCATGATGGCATTATTTATTGGGTGAGAGATTCGAGCTATTTACGGATCATAAATCTCTCAACTACTTGTTTTCGTAGAAGGATCTAAATCTAAGATAGTAAGGATAGCAGGGATGGATGGAATTCTCATCACTCTATGATTTTGGTATTTATTATATTCTAATGAAATGAAATGTAGTTGCAGATGCATTGAGTAGGAAGAAGGCGGAGATAAATGCTATGTTCATAGAGTGGAGAAGTTTGGAGTTCATATCAATAGAATGACTAAGTATGATATAAAATATATACGTAATATTTAATATAATATATATGTGTACTAAATATATATGAAAATAGATTAATTTTTTAAAATATAATATGACTATTTAAACATTTATAAAATATGTAAATTAAAATAATATGTATGTATATATAAATGAATATAAGTATAATTTAAATTATAAAATAACTTTTATTTTCTATAAAATTAACATATAAATTTGTGCATTTATATATATATATAAATATATGTATACGCATATTTAATCAAATTATTATTTTTGGCTATATATGAATATATAATTTAAAATTCATGTCAAAAAGGATTTTAATTTATTTAAAAGAAATAGATTTATAAATTAATTTTTTTCAACCATCTCTATACCAATAAAGAAAATTCGTTGAACTAATTTACTCGGTGTCCTTTTGAAATTCCAAAAACGCCCTTGCTTTCCGTTTACATATTTGCGCTCAAACAAAATGTCAACATATATGATAACACAAACAGCCCGTGTGCGAAGCATGGACCCATACTAGTAAGCATAAGAAGATGTTTAAATTTAAAAAAAAACTTTCGACTTAAAATTATTCTTTTTGAAAAATTCAAAATATATATTATTTAAATTATTTTTGACAAATACAAATAATTTTAAATAAAAACTTAATTTTTTAACTTAGTAAACCGAAAAGAAATATAATTTTCATATATAAATCCTAGTTAATTTATAAATATCCATACAATTTTTATTTTAAATTCTAAAACAAGTTGGCTAGAAAAGTCTTTTTTAATATTTTTTTAATTTCAAAATTGTTTTGCAGTTTTATTTAAAATTTTAGTTTTAAAAATAATTAATTATTTTTATTTTGCAAAATGTTTTTATCATTATACACATGTACATATTGTTATATATATTAAGGTATATATATGTGTTTAAAAGGGTTGTATATATATTAATATATTTTTGAAAAATGTTTTTTATTGACCGAATATTTATTATATAAAATTATATACATGATGACATGGGTGAGTGTTATCCAACCCTATGACATTGCCATATTTGGACACCTCAAGGCGATTAAACCGAAGAGTTATCAAGCAGGGATCCAGAGCAACAACGGCCAAACTCAAATGTCTAAAGAGTACCAAGCTCAAAACTTCATCATGCAAGAGAAGTGTAGGATCTGTACCGAACCTTAAACAGGGATTGGTATAGATCCCTAGGGACTCTACCTAAATTGCACACATCTCATGCCATGTCAAGTTCAGGTGTTCACCAACCAGCTCGTCCTTTGAAAGATGGATTGCAAGCCTAAATCAACCACCATAGATAATGGAAAATTCAAATGCTCGTGCTTCATCCCTAAACCAAGAATTTCAATAGATCCATGCTCATAGCAATGTAAGCAAAGCTGCGAAGATGAAAATATGAACCAATCAAGCGACCAGGAATAGAAGATCGTGATCCACAAAGCAAAGTCACAAATCGGTACCGATCCTTGAACGTGGATCGGTACCGATCACTGATAATTGATGATGCGGCCATGATCTCTTCAGTTAGCTTCTCTTGGATGTGGGAAATGCAGGTTAGAACTTGGGCAAGAGCTTTCCAATGACCTGTAGCAATAAATAAAGGGATAAACGCATAGTTTGGGGCATTTTTTTGTTGTCAACAAGTTATTGTATTTCCTTTGTAATTCTACATATCATCGCCGATCCCTAAGAGCAGTAGTCTAAAACTCATTAAAGACTTCAACAAAGTTTAAGTGGACATAGGCCTTTGATTAGCCGAACCGCCATAATTGTCGTGTGTTGATGTTTCCCTCATTTTCAAGTTATTTTCTTCATTTTTCTCTCTACTATTATTTTCTAGGTGTTTTTCCCAATCTTTGATGTAAACCTATGCAGTTAAAGTCTCGCTAAAGCCTCACTAAATCCCCACTAAAGTTCTCTTCAACCACTATGCTTATTCAGTCTAGCGTTACTGAATAATGGATCCGCTTAAAGCACCACTGTATTCCACTACACCTGCTAAATCAATGATTTAAGCATCCGCTTTAGCAAATATTAATACTAAAAGGGTAATTTAACTAGTTCTCATTTGTTTTGTTATATTTTAGTAACCATGTCTGTTTTAATAGGTTATGTTTCTAATGCCAAAAGGGTAATTTAACTATATTCAACATAAGTTAAAAATCTGTTTTAGCAACCATGTCGGGACTACATAAATCATGACATTCTTTTTTTTGTTATATGAGTTTAAAATATATTTCTTTTTTCCACATAAATGATGTAAAAATTAGAATAAATTAACTTTATAAATTTGATTTTGTTAAAGCATTTTTTTGCACCTTCCCTATTTTCCGCTATATCCCCGTGAATACTTTTTGCACTTCTACTACTATAGACCCGCTAAGTGCTTTAACTGCACAAGTTTAAAATTTTGGTGCTTTCATTAAGAGCATATCATTCTCAAGCTATTAGGTTCTATCTTCTACTTTTGGGCTGCTCAAATCCATGAGGTAAATCTATCAGCTTTGTTGCCATAATCCATGACTATTCAGATTTCTGCAGAATCTATCACGTGATCATTTGAAGTTATGGCCCCATGAAAGGAGAAATCCGATGCTTCCAGGCATGTTGTTGATGTTGAGTGCATCGGTTCTCAGCACTTAAAGAAGTTGCTCAACTTGAAATTCCTAAAATTCAGAATCCCTTAGATATGATAACATGGGTTGAGACGGGCCGTATATTGAAGAAGGTGAATAACAAGGTGCAGGAGAGTCAGGATGAATTGATGAGGAAAATGAAGGAAAGCTTCGACTTTCTAAACAAAATAACTCATAGTCCCAGGAGAAGTAGAAGAGATTTATTGTCTTCCAACTCAGAAGACAATTTTTCTTCATCTGTTGAAAAACATCGGGACAAAAAACATAAAATAAAGCAAAAAGAAATAGGTGTTTCGAAATATAGACTAGATGGAGCTCACGACAATGAACTATGGATCGGTACCAAACCAGAACCAAGGATCGGTACCAAACCCCGAGTTGTCGACTTGGGCAATGGAGAAGTTGGTGGCATTGGAGGTGAAGTAGGTTATGTTGCCGACGGCTAGAATGTTGAGGTTCAAGCGGCTGCGGTCGATCCTTCTAGTAGAAATGATAAGAATGCAATCTCCCGGAGATAGGAGAACCCAAGTATCATGGGACTAACCAAGATCGTTTGGAGAGCCAAACACTCAGGGTGGGCTATGATTATTTCCATTCAATAGAACAAGTCGAGCTAGAGTCACTAGAGGATATGGTAAAGAAACTAGTGAGTAAGAGCTAGCACAGAAATAACAATGAACAGGGCTCTTCCTCTCGTAGGAGTCCATTCACCAAAGAGATACAGTGTGAGGAATACCCACAGAGATTCGCAATGCTAATGATGTCATCCTATAACAGGATGATGGACCAAGGTACCATTTGTTGAAATAAGAATGACATATGGACATGGCAAGGGAAATAAATGTTGTGAGATGTAGATGTTTTATGAATTTTCTTGAAGGTACATCGACGATGTGGTTCACTAGGCTCCCGTCGAGATCCATATCATCTTTTGATCAGCTGGCAAGGAAGTTGGTTGAGTAATTCCGTTTACACATAACACATCCTAAAGACGTGATGTTGTTATAAAACCTCTTCCAAGGAGCGAGAGAATAGTTAAAGGAGTTTTTAAGTAGGTTTAACACGATCGTAATGGAAATGAGCAATGCCCAGGAATATATTATGTTAATGGCTCTGGTTTGGGGGATACATCCCGATATGGATTTTGACCGGTGGTTAAAGCTGAACTCCTACTACCAATGGATGTTTTATACTAGAAGACGATTCATACGACCGCTAAGAAGATCAATAGTGGCCAATCGGTTGAAGTAATCAAAAGCAATGTGAATGTGAAGCAGTCTGATAAAAGTTCTAGAAACGTAGTTGTGAGTATGGAAATAAAGGAAATAACCAGAAAAAAACAATTAAGGCCATGGAGGCAGGAAACCTGATTTCAAGAGGCGTCCGAAACACAAAAATTACACACCTTTAAACAATTTGATTGAGAACATATACCTTACAAGATGTAACAGCCCGCAAATCCGTACCCCTTGAGTCAACACTATTCTACCTAAATCAACTCAAGCTTCGCAGAAATACGAACCATTTGGGTTAAAGAAAAAGAGGTAGAAGAAGAAAATAGAAAACAACATCAAAATCTAACCATCGCAGCAGACTAAAATATAATAGAAAATAAATGATCTTTACTCAAAATCAAATATATCTGTTTATATATATTACATCATCAGAGTACATAAATCAACGGCTCAACAACAACATACAAATGGATACACAACAACTCAATCACAACGGAATATATATAAAACAAGTACGGATATACGTATCGTCATCCTGCTCGTCTCCTGAGCTCCACAGCATCATATCCTGTATTCTATAATACTCGGTCTGACCCGAGAATTACAGTTAAATAACACCCGAGTCAGTCTGGAATACCAGCGTGAGAAAATCACACCCAATTGATTATTAAAGTTTCAAAAACCCTTTGAAAACAAAAGCATCTCGTAAGACCACGCCACAAATAAACATGTCGGGTTTTTACCTTACGATAGCTAAAACAATTTTTATAGAAATCCTCTGATATTATAATAGGGTCTATATACAAATACTTATAAAATAGACGAAATTGTTACATCTACTAAATTCCAGCTACTAGCCACAGAGTGGGTAATACAAACAAAACTCGTACAAGGCTCGTAGGGAGAATGGATTTCCAACTAATGACTAGGCACTGGGGTACCACCTGTCACAGTACGGGGCCTAGATCACCGTACCGAGGAGTACACCCGCTCCCCTGCAACACAAGGCCGGGACTACCCCTTACTGGATAATCTCGAGTGAGATCACCCCGCGGTTGGGATCAGCAACCGCCCACTAAGCCGAAATAAAAAGGGACATCTAGACTGGAATGACCTCGCCCTGCTTGGGTGCTACCCACCTAGCCTTGCTGCATAACCCCTGATTTTCAGTCATTCCCATTTGATAAGGCTTGAGGCTAAGCGTTACCTTTATAGAACATATCCCTTAGAATGCCCATCGTTCACCTGACGATTTTTCGCAAGCATTCATCCATACAAGTCCATCCCGGGTTCGAACGGAACCGAAGGTACTATTCCTACTACATCCATTTTGGAAATATCCTCAGGATTAGTAGCGACTAGCCATTGCACTTCACTGCACCATCTTCGAATCCAAAATTGTTTACACGAAACGTACAAACCGGATCGAAGTGGTTTTCGAGAAATAAATCTCGATCCCGGTCTCTTCGAAACGATCAATGCAGTTGGCCAATATTGATAGTCGGTTATTTAACTATCAATTAATATTCACAACATCCATAAAAAAATTTTCCAAATTATTTATTTATTTTCAAAATATCTTCACAAGATATATTTCTATTGTCAACCCATTGAAAACAGTTTCAAAACCATCTTTCTTTTTAGAATAAACTTTCCCAAATATTTTCTATCTCCACTGAAATCACCAAGCACAAACTAGATTTTAAAAATAATTTTTTAAAAACACTTTACTTTGAAATATATACTTTTAAAACATTTAAATTAAAACTACTTTAATAATTTGTTAAAAATACATACTATATGAATATTTGAAAATAAAGTTACTTGATAAAATATAAAACTAGATTTTCACTTTACAAAACAAAACACCAAATCACCTTTTAAATAATTACTGCTATAATAAATTAAAAGGAAATACTTACTTTAGACTTAAATATTAGGAATAATAAATTTTCCAAAACATTCCTTTTAAAACAATTTAAAACTATTAACTTATATTTTAAAAATTTACTTTGAAAACGTACTTGGTTATCCAGGGAGAATTCCAACTTCAATCACTTAAATCAATTTTCCAAATTAATTCCCAATTTATTCCATCTGAAATAAATACCTTTACTTTCTTAATCCATTTTAAAATTCATTAATTATGGACTTTATTACTATTATTATTTCCCTTTGATTTTAAATCTTTTTAACTGAAATATACGAATTTCAGCTTTTCCCAATTTCTTCTTTATTCTTTTCCACAATTTAAATCTTAAATTTAAAATAAAAGCTTTGTTCCATTAATTAATAACACTGAAGTTTAAAATTCATTAACTTTCTGTTTATTCAAATTTCCTTTCTATACTCAAGATTTATTTTTAAGAATCTTAAAGTTACTTTATTACTTTTCCAATTCATTTTTAAATTTATTCAAATTTCTATAATTATTTTACTTATCTTTCCAAAATCCAATTTATATATTTTTAGTAATTCATCATACCCAATAATTTCCAATCAAACCATAGCATTCAATATTTCAATATAATCCATCATAGAATATCAGCCAATCATAACAGAGAATATTAAATAATTTAAATAAATGTTGAGGGGTCCAGTTGGATCCCTCCAACCTGTTTTCCCTGCATCCACAGATGTTAGCACAACATAATACACCCATTCCAAAATATCATACTATAACACATAAATCAATTCAACCATTCAAACAATTATTTAAATTTAATCATTTAAATTTTAAATTTAACTGAGTGAGATTAACTCACCTTATATTTTGCTATTTGCAATCCATTCTAATCCCTCTGGCTTGTTTTCATGATTTCAGACCTTGTATAAACAGTTATATGATTTTGTTAACATGTGAATTAATTAAACAATTTACTAGCATTTATTTATTTTATTTAACTTGTGATTTAAGGTAAAAAATTTAAACTAATAATTTTCTTTAACAAATTATCTTTAGTAACCCAAATGACTTATATATATATATTTATTTAAACTCCATCATATTTTAAAATCCTTCTTATATTCAAAATCTTATCTATATCAAATAATATATATATTTTTAAAACCCTCTTTTTTTTCATTCCCAGTAAATGCAGCTTTCCATTGTAAATAATTTCCTCAACAAATGTAAATACGCATATAAAACTTAAAAAGATACAATGATACCTCACATCCCAAAATTAGCCAGAGCTGACCAAACCCATCGTCAATCACCTCTGCTCCACCGCCTCTTACGAGCGCCCTCCTCGTTATATTGAACTCCCTCTGCTCGATGCCGAGCTCGAGCATACTGCCATGCAAATCAGAATGCTACAATCTCCTTCCCATCACCCAACGCGAACCCAGAATGAGACGAAACGAACCCACCTTCCTCCCGCACGCGTACGCGAGCTTCGCTACCACCAAAGGACTGCCGAGCCTCCATGACACCGCGTGCTTCGAAATTGAAGCTCCAAATTGAACTCAGCTTCGCCGCTAGATCGCGACCCAGAGTATTCTCGAGATTTGGATCTCGCGCGACCTCGTCGCTTACAGACCCGCCTCGACCCCTGTGACTTGATTCGAAATTGATTTCGATAACGATTCCAACCCAGATTCGAGTTCGAATGACAGCGGCCATGGATTTTTGAACGAAATTTATTCAATTCGATTTGAGGAGGGTGCGGCCCCTTTTTGATTTTGAATTTATTTGTGAACGAAAGAAGAATGGGAGAGGGGGACGAAATAGAAACGAAGGATCGTGATTTCAATTCAAAAGTTTCGGCCCTTTTTTTTTAAGTATCTGAATTTCACTGGAAATGGAATAGGTTTCACATAAAAAAGGAGGATGAAGAATCGTGTTTGGGAAGCAAATGGAAGCGTGCACTGGAAAGAACTGGAAAGATTCTGATGGAAATTAAGTTTGACTAACAAGTACAATATTTTCCTATTTTCAATTAAACTTCAACGCGTTTATATATCGTACGCTCACACAACAACTCCGATCAACACGAAATTTGAAATCCGATAAAAATACAATATTACGGATCCAATGAAACTAGTTTCGTCGAATTCCGAGACTGTGCCTCGGAAGGCTATTTTTAAATTCAATTTAAACGATAAAATTTTAAAACTGAACAAATCACTATTAAATTCAATTTTAAAACTTCTATTATCCTCAGTACTATTAATATAAATTTTTCAAGCGTTCAAATTATTTTTAATAGGCTTAAAACTCCAGATTCAACAATTTACCCAACTTTACTTATTTAAATTTAATAATTCAATCATCAAATAAATTGTGATATTCATAATTCAAGCTAAAATTACTCTATTGAATATTTAAAATAAATTAAATATTCTTATTTTAAATGCTTGAAAATTCCGGGTCATCACATTCCTCCCCCCTTAAAAGAATTTCATCTCCGAAATTACTAATTAGGAAGAATGGTCCAATATCCGTTTATCTTTCCTCAAAACTAATAATTCAACATCTTATCAACTATCTTTTTATAAAAGACCCATTATTATTCTTATTAACTTTCCAAACTTTCCCAAAACCTTCTATAGTTTTCAAATAACTTACTTGATCAACTATCCAAATTATAATTCAAAACTAAATTTTGAATTATCAAAATTTTCTCAAAATTTTTCTAACTTCCTAAATTCCCGAAAATTTTTGCTAGCGTCTCCTTTGCGCAGCTAGCTCGGTACAACTACAAAATGGCTCTACGGCCTCCCAAATCCAAAAAGAAAACAAAATGCCAAGTGGCTCGATCCAAATCCCAATCAAATTTCACACCAAATTTAAATACATACCTTTTTGTCGAGCATTCTCAAATTTACTATTTGAAATCAAATCCAACTTTCTTTTCCCTTTTATAGTACCTACATATCCTGCTTAGCACTAATATCCAATCACAATATTCCAAAAACATTTTATCGACTTCCTTACAAATGTCAATATCTATTCATTCAAATATTAACTTAGAATATATTTACAATATTCAATTTCCAATTAAGAATCCACCATTCCTTTCTTAAGTTAGTATAAGCATTTTATATGCTTCTTTATTTATTTTCACCTTACCACTTTAGTTTATATCTAATTTTATTCAAATTGATTCTTTCATTTCCATATGAATTCAATTTATCTTTAACTCTGAATATTTAAATTTTATTTGTCATTTATACCGATTCATGTTATGATTTTAATTAGCTCCATTTACTAACTTATTTCAATTTTCCAGTTTGAAATCGTTTTGTCGTTAAGCAAAATTTTCCAAAATTTTCAAAAAATTTCTACCTCCCTGAGTCTCCTTTGCACAGAGGAGCTTTTGCAATTTGACAAAAGAGATAAATATATATACATCGACCCACACGGGCGGAAAAACCAAAAACAGTTCATATTTCCTATTTTATTGCGTAGGCGTACCTTATTTAGCATTTTTAAACAAGCAGCTTATTATTATTAGAAAATAGCATAACCAAAACCAGCCACACGGCTCCCAGATACCTGTACTTACTCAATTTAAACATGTAAGTGCCAAATAAATAAAGTTTATTAACATTTCTCTCTTTTCTAAACAATTACAACGCATGAATATGAAAAGCAATGTAACTAAACAACGTTTATAAGCAACTTATATGGTTTTTAACAATTACACAATTGTTTCAACCAATCCATACGCCATTTCATTTAATTTTAATGGTTTACAATACCATTTCTTACCTTCAATTTATTTTAGCTCCAAACAAGCTCATATTCAATTCAATTAATTTCAAAATCAATTCTATTTCACTTTTATAAATTCATAGCATCTTAATTACTTCCATTTACATCAAATGGTAATTAATTCTATGCAAATTTGACGAGATTTATGTGAATAAACAAGTGTTTATGTTTTATAACGAATTTAAATGGATTTCAACTCAATTTATACTTAATTTTATTCCATTTTAAATTTATTCACAAGTCCATATATTCACATATCCATTGCATTTCAAATTTGAATCCATTCATGTACATTTCATTTTATTATCCAAACCAGTTCATTCAAAACCATTAACAATTTAGGGTCGTCTTCATTACCAATTAAATTTCCTTTTTATTTCAATTCATTCACGACCATTTATTTAGCTCTACATATTCATTTACATTCCACTCCATATTTGTTTATTCCAAACTGTTTTATTTAGCTCGAAAACAATCCAGGCTACTTCATTCAACAACCGTTTCAATTTTTATTCACGATCCATTCATTGCGTTTCATTTAAATCCATTTTGAATTTTCATTTCCTTAAATATTATTCATAACTCCCCGAATTCTATTTCGATTCAAATTTATTTCTCTTGATTTAAATCCAACCCAATATCATTAAACTTAGTTTAAGTTGAATTAAATTCAACTCCTTTCCATCTTTTTAGCTTAAGCTGATTTACTTCAATTTATTCAAATTTTATACTTAAGCGCATTTTCATTTTACAAGTAAAGTTCTCTTTTCAATTTAACTTGATTCTATTTCAATCCAATCTCCTTTCAAACTACAAATTTATTTGATTAGTTATTATAAATCTCAAATTTCCAAGTTCGATTCATTCTCAGTTCACTTAAATAAATTACAAGGTCATTTCAATTCATTTCTACGTATTTGGATTTTATTTGCAAATCATGCCATTTTCAATTTACCATTCACTATTATGAACTCACAATTCAATTTCATCAACTAATTTATTATCTAATTAGTCTTTTTCCCAACTTATAATCCAGAACTTTATTTTAATCTCAAAATCTCTTCATTTAATTTTCTAAAGTTCAAATTTATTTTATAATTCAAGTTTAGATTTTTATTTTATTATATTATCCAAAACATCAAACAATATTTATTTTGGATTTTCTATTCCACTTTCAAAATTTATTAGTCACAACTTATTATTTACTCAATTCCATTCATTATAGGCTTGAATATATTCATCTTTTATTTTTGATTCGAGTTTTACACTCACTTATAATCCAAGCATATTTTATTCTATGGATTTTTAATTCTAATTCTTTTATAAGTTATTCTAATTTATTTACTCTAATCCAATCCTTAACTAATTTAATTTCCATTTATTCAGATAAGAATCTAATTCCATTCAATAATTCAATTGAATTCTTATTCCAATTGAATTTTATTTTAACTCAGTTTTATTTAACTCAATTCGATTTCAACGTGATTCGAATACAACTGGATATTATATTTAGCCTATCTAATTAATGTCAATCCAGTCAAATTTTTATTTCCCATCCAAGTTAATTTCAGTTTTAACCTTTCTCTTTAAATTTAAATTTAAATTCCAACATTCAAAGCTTATATTTCCTTCCTGATTTAAAAATCATCTCCATTTATAAGCTTATAACTACCTCATCAGGATTTTTATACACCCGACTTTTGGTTTCAAATTATTTTGAAATTTTCAACATCACAAATCACATTTCTCAAAAATCAAACCAACCCTGGTTTTACCCTCAACAAATTTCTTTTGAAATTTTCAAAAACAACTAGCTCTTCTGAGCAAATCAATTTTTGGCAGCAATCCATCACTTAGAAATTCGAAAATGAATACCGATGATGCGGCCGTCATCATCAGAATTATTTTCCAATATCCCAAGTGATTTCAATGCTATATCACTTCCAAAATCCTTCTAAAACAGATTTTCATTCAAAAATACCTCCAAAACAATAATGCTATCATTTATCTTCAAAACACTTCGACAACCACTTCCAAAGTCTCCGGGATTTTAAATTTCCAAATCCTGCTTAAATAAATTTTAACTATAATTCATTTGCACAGCTTATGCTCATACAAATTCTCATTTAATTATATTTCAATTTCTAAATTACATTTATAATTCATACTTATAAATTTCATTTTATAATGAATTTATTTCCTTAAACTTTGGTTACATTTCAATTTCTAGTTAAATTTTCACTTAACAATGATACTACTTTGATATTATCATTTCTAACACCCAAGCAACCATATCTTAGCTAAAATAGTTTACAAAAACTTTTCTTTATATCAAAATATGTTTTTGGGTAAAATTATTTCATTCACCCACATTTAAAACAATATCGTGTCAATTGTTCTATTTAAGTGTTTAGAAACCCCTTCGATACAGTTGCGCAGACTGTGTCGACGAAGGTTCATATGCCACTCAATAAATCAATCAACGCAATATTAAAACAATTTATATTCACTAACAAATACGCGCTCATATCTATTAATACGCCCAAACTCATTCTAGAGTACTTCGGACTCTAATTTAAATGAGTAATTCCCACCAGAGCCAAGGTTATCACCAACCTAAGCTCTGATACCAAGTGTAACAGCCCGCAAATCCGTACCCCTTGAGTCAACACTATTCTACCTAAATCAACTCAAGTTTCACAGAAATACGAACCATTTGGGTTAAAGAAAAAGAGGTAGAAGAAGAAAATAGAAAACAACATAAGAATCTAACCATCGCAGCAGACTAAAATATAATAGAAAATAAATGATCTTTACTCAAAATCAAATATATCTGTTTATATATATTACATCATCAGAGTACATAAATCAACGGTTCAACAACAACATACAAATGGATACACAATAACTCAATCACGGCGGAATATATATAAAACAAGTACGGATATACATATCGTCATCCTGCTCGTCTCCTGAGCTCCACAGCATCATATCCTATATTCTATAATACTTGGTCTGACCCGAGCATTACAGTTAAATAACACCCGAGTCAGTCTGGAATACCAGCGTGAGAAAATCACACCCAATTGATTATTAAAGTTTCAAAAATCCTTTGAAAACAAAAGCATCTCGTAAGACCACACCACAAATAAACATGTCGGGTTTTTACTTTACGATAGCAAAAACAATTTTTATAGAAATCCTCTGATATTATAATAGGGTCTATATACAAATACTTATAAAATAGCCGAAATTGTTATATCTATTAAATTCCAGCTACTAGCCACAGAGTGGGTAATACAAACAAAACTCGTACAAGGCTCGTAGGGAGAATGGATTTCCAACTAATGACTAGACATTGGGGTACCACCTGTCACAGTACGGGGCCTAGATCACCGTACTGAGGAGTGCGCCCGCTCCCCTGCAACACAAGGCCGGGACTACCCCTTACTGGATAATCCCGAGTGAGATCACCCCGCGGTTGGGATCAGCAACTGCCCACTAAGCCGAAATAAAAAGAGACATCTAGACTGGAATGACCTCACCCTGCTTGGGTGCTACCCACCTAGCCTTGCTGCATAACCCTTGATTTTCAATCATTCCCATTTGATGAGGCTTGAGGCTAAGCGTTACGTTTATAGAACATATCCCTTAGAATGCCCATCGTCCACCTGACGATGTTTCGCAAGCATTCATCCATACAAGTCCGTCCCGGGTTCGAACGGAACCGAAGGCACTATTCCTACTATATCCATTTTGGAAATATCCTCAGGATTAGTAGCGACTAGCCCTTGCACTTCACTGCTCCATCTTCGAATCCAAAATCGTTTACACGAAACGTACAAACCGGATCGAAGTGGTTTTCGAGAAATAATCTCGATCCCGGTCTCTTCGAAACGATCAACGCAGTTGGCCAATATTGATAGTCGGTTATTTAACTATCAATTAATATTCACAACATCCATAAAAAAAAATTCCAAATTATTTATTTATTTTCAAAATACCTTCACAAGATATATTTCTATTTTCAACCCTTTGAAAACAGTTTCAAAACCATCTTTCTTTTCAGAATAAACATTCCCGAATATTTTCTATCTCCACTGAAATCACCAAGCACAAACTAGATTTTAAAAATAATTTTTTAAAAACACTTTACTTTGAAATATATAGTTTTAAAACATTTAAATTAAAACTACTTTAATAATTTGTTAAAAATACATACTATATGAATATTTGAAAATAAAGTTACTTAATAAAATATAAAACTAGATTTTCACTTTACAAAACAAAACACCAAATCACCTTTTAAATAATTACTGCTATAATAAATTAAAAGGAAATACTTACTTTAGACTTAAATATTAGGAATAATAAATTTTCCAAAACATTCCTTTTAAAATAATTTAAAACTATTAACTTATATTTTAAAAATTTACTTTGAAAACGTACTTGGTTATCCAGGGAGAATTCCAACTTCAATCACTTAAATCAATTTTCCAAATTAATTCCCAATTTATTCCATTTGAAATAAATACCTTTACTTTCTTAATCCATTTTAAAATTCATTAATTATGGACTTTATTACTATTATTATTTCCCTTTGATTTTAAATCTTTTTAACTGAAATATACGAATTTCAGCTTTTCCCAATTTCTTCTTTATTCTTTTCCACAATTTAAATCTTAAATTTAAAATAAAAGCTTTGTTCCATTAATTAATAACACTGAAGTTTAAAATTCATTAACTTTCTGTTTATTCAAATTTCCTTTCTATACTCAAGATTTATTTTTAAGAATCTTAAAGTTACTTTATTACTTTTCCAATTCATTTTTAAATTTATTCAAATTTCTATAATTATTTTACTTATCTTTCCAAAATCCAATTTATATATTTTTAGTAATTCATCATACCCAATAATTTCCAATCAAACCATAGCATTCAATATTTCAATATAATCCATCATAGAATATCAGCCAATCATAACAGAGAATATTAAATAATTTAAATAAATGTTGAGGGGTCCAGTTGGATCCCTCCAACCTGTTTTCCCTGCATCCACAGAAGTTAGCACAACATAATACACCCATTCCAAAATATCATACTATAACACATAAATCAATTCAACCATTCAAACAATTATTTAAATTTAATCATTTAAATTTTAAATTTAACTGAGTGAGATTAACTCACCTTATATTTTGCTGTTTGCAATCCATTCTAATCCCTCTGGCTTGTTTTCATGATTTCAGACCTTGTATAAACAGTTATATGATTTTGTTAACATGTGAATTAATTAAACAATTTACTAGCATTTATTTATTTTATTTAACTTGTGATTTAAGGTAAAAAATTTAAACTAATAATTTTCTTTAACAAATTATCTTTAGTAACCCAAATGACTTATATATATATATATTTATTTAAACTCCACCATATTTTAAAATCCTTCTTATATTCAAAATCTTATCTATATCAAATAATATATATATTTTTAAAACCCTCTTTTTTTTCATTCCCAGTAAATGCAGCTATCCATTGTAAATAATTTCCTTAACAAATGTAAATACGCATATAAAACTTAAAAAGATACAATGATACCTCACTGCCCAAAATTAGCCAGAGCTGACCAAACCCACCGTCAATCACCTCTGCTCCACCGCCTCATACGAGCGCCCTCATCGTTAGATCGAACTCCCTCTGCTCGATGCTGAGCTCGAGCATACTGCCACGCAAATCAAAATGCTACAATCTCCTTCCCATCACCCAACGTGAACCAAGAACGAGACGAAACGAACCCCCCTTCCTCTCGCACGCGTACGCGAGCTTCGCTACCACCGAAGGACTGTCAAGCCTCCATGACACCGCGTGCTTCGAAATCGAAGCTCCAAATTGAACTCAGCTTCGCCGCGAGATCGCGACCCAGAGTATTCTCGAGATTTGGATCTCGCGCGACCTCGTCGCTTCCAGACCCGCCGCGACCCCTGTGACTTGATTCGAAATTGATTTCGATAACGATTCCTACCCAGATTTGAGTTCGAATGACAGCGGCCATGGATTTTTGAACGAAATTTATTCGATTCGATTTGAGGAGGGTGCGGCCCCTTTTTGATTTTGAATTTATTTGCGAACGAAAGAAGAATGGGAGAGGGGGACGAAATAGAAACGAAGGATCGTGATTTCAATTCAAAAGGTTCGGCCATTTTTTTTAAGTATCTGAATTTCACTGGAAATGTAATAGGTTTCGTATAAAAAAAATGAGGATGAAGAATCGTGTTTGGGAAGCCAAAGGAAGCGTGCACTGGAAAGAACTGGAAAGATTCTGATGTAAATTAAGTTTGACTAACAAGTACAATATTTTCCTATTTTCAATTAAACTTCCGCGCGTTTATATATCGTACGCTCACACAACAACTCCTATCAACACGAAATTTGAAATCCGATAAAAATATAATATTACGGATCCAATGAAACTGGTTTCGTCGAATTCTGAGACTGTGCCTCGGAAGGCTATTTTTAAATTCAATTTAAACGATAAAATTTTAAAACTGAACAAATCACTATTAAATTCAATTTTAAAACTTCTATTATCCTCAGTACTATTAATATAAATTTTTCAAGCCTTCAAATTATTTTTAATAGGCTTAAAACTCCAGATTCAACAATTTACCCAACTTCACTTATTTAAATTTAATAATTCAATCATCAAATAAATTGTGATATTCGTAATTCAAGCTAAAATTACTCTATTGAATATTTAAAATCAATTAAATATTCCAATTTTAAATGCTTGAAAATTCCGGGTCGTCACACAAGAGCACTTAACGCCAAAAGAAGTGGGCTCCCAGGGAGTCGACTGAGAGAGAGAGAAGAGTTCTAGGAAGATTTGCTACTTTCACGAGATCTACGATCACAATACAAATCAATATAGACACTTGCACGACGTGATTGAGGACCTGGGTCAAAAAAAAAGAAGCTTCAGTAGTATGTGAAAGCCTTGCTGGATGGCGGGAATGAGAATGCTCAACCCTAGAGGTAGCTACTCCAAAGGGGTCAAACTAGGCCTAGTGATGATGAGACCAGTTAGCTTGGAAAAAGATTGGTTATAATACTATCTTCGATGGACCTCATTTGGTTGCAAAGATCTAGAATGAGATGGAAAGGTATTCAAGTTCTTTGAGGTACGCTGTGCAGGAATGTTGCTTTGCTGTCATAGACGGAGCTCCGACAAAGTTGCTGTAGACAATGACTGACGATGTTGTACTTAGAAGTAGAGATGCCGATGGGGTTGATGCATCCACTCTAGATCCAATGGTGATAATGGCCATGATTGGGTCGGCAACTATGAGAAAAGTGTTGGTTGACTGCAGTAGTTTGGTCAACATTTTGTTCGAAAAAGCTTACGGTCTGATGATGATGGATGAACAAGATCTGAAGCCGTGTAAGTCTCGCATTCAGGGTTTAATGGAGAGGCGATAGAGCTGATGGGTTGTGTCGATCTACCAATGGTTCTAGGTGAAGTTGACCACAAGAGAGTGTGGGTTGTGACCTTTATGGTGATGGACATTTTTTCTGCATATAACGCTTTCTTGGGCTGGCCTACCCTAGCCAACTTTCAGGTGGCTCTTGTCTCATGGTGCTTAACAATGAAATTTCCTATAGAGGATGGTGTAGGATTCATTCGAGGAGACCAGAGTGTTGGACATGAATGCTATATCGCGGAGCTAAAAGAGGCAAAGTGGCACAAAAAGGAAAAAGATGTGGAGAAGACTATGCATCAAGACGATGGATATATAGCAACAACCACCTAATCCCAGGCTCGGTCGGCATAGCAGATTGCAACAACCGCCTAATCCTAAGCACGGTCGGCATAGTAGATTCCATAAAGTTATGGATCCAAGGAAAGAGCCAGAGGATGCGAGCGCGGCTCTTATTGAGGTTACGATCTGCATTGCGGTCAGTCAGGATGATCCTACATGTAATCTGCAAATCGGATCTCATCTTCACATGAGGATAAGGAAAGAATTAGCAAGTTTTCTTCGAGCAAACCTAGATGTGTTTGCTTGGATACATTCTAACATATGTGGAATATCACCGGAGATAGCGTGCCATGGATTGAATGTGAACCCCGGCTGTCTCCCAATGAAACAGAAGTAGACGAATTTGGGTCAGTAGCGAAACGCTACGTTAAAATAGGATGTAGTTAAGCTAAAGACGACAGGTTCAACCATAATGCTCTATACCTATAATGGGTATCCAATCTAGTCTTGGTCAAGAAGCCAACGGAAAATAGAGGACGTGCATCAATTATTCGAACATAAATAATGCATGCCCAAGGACAGTTTACCACTACCGAAACTCGACCAAATGATAGGTTAAACCGCTGGCCACAAATTCTGTCATTCATGGACACCTATTCTGGTCAATCAAATTCCAATGCACATTCCAGATCAGGAACATATTAGATTCATAACCTGTTTGGGGTTATGCTACTACCTTATCATGTTATTTTATTTGAAGAACGTCAGGGCCTCCTACAAGACATTGGTGAATTCGATATTCAAAAATCAGATTGGATGGTCAATTGAAGTCTATGTGGATGATAGGTTGGTGAAGTCGCGGTGGTCGATGAATCATTTGGAAGACTTGTCAAAAATGCTCGGCGTGCTATGGAAATATGGAATAAAGCTCGACCCACTGAAATGCTCACTCGGAGTCGCTTAGGGAAGTTCTTGGGTTTTATGTAAACAAAATAGAAATTGAGGCCAATCTAGAAAAGATTGAAGCCATGAGAAATGTGGACGCACTAAAGACAATTAAAGAGGTTCAAAGTCTGAACAGGAAAGTAGACACGTTGAGTCAATTCATCTCAAAAGCTACAGATAAATGCATACCTTCTTCGATGTCCTTAAAGCGGGGAAGAGAAACTTTGCCTAGACGCAGGAATGCAAGGATGCCTTTTAAGCATTGGTCGACCGCTGGAAAGGCTGCCTATCTTATTGAAGCCTTTGGCAGGAGAAGATTTATTCGTTTATCTGGCAGTATATGTTAATAATATGGGTGCTGCCTTCGTACAAGAAGAAACTAAAATCTAAAGGCCGGTATATTACGTCAACAAGCGATTGGCTGGAGCCAAAGAAACATTCCAAATTGTAAAAGCTAGTGTATTGCTTGTTGATTGCATTAAGGAAGCTCCGTCCGCACTTCCAAGCTCATCCCATCAAGGTGTTGACCGATCATCCCCTACGATAGGTCCTGCAATGACCTAAGACCTCTAGGAGATTTTTAAATGTGGAATACCAAACTGAGTCGATATGACATATCGTATCATCCTAAAAGGCGATCCAGGGCCAAGCGTTGGTCGATTTCATCACCGAGTTCACTGCTCGAAATGATGAAATCGAAGATGTTGCAGAGCGGAGTGCTCAATAGAAGCTGTATATGATTGGAGCATCCAACTAACGTTGCTCAGGGGCAAGAGTTGCTTTGGTAACCCTAAGGAATAGTCTGTCCGCTATGCCTCGAAACTTGAGTTCCCCATAACGAACAATGAGGCTGAATATGAAGCGCTAATTGTGGGACTCAAGATCGCAAGGAATTGAGAATCAAGACCATGCACATATTCAGTCACTCTCAGTTGGTGGTCTACTATGTAAGGAAGGAATTCTAGGTAAAAGGTGCTAGGGTGGAACCTTATTTGATAAAGGTTTTGGAACTGCTAAACAATTTTTAGTATTACATGATAACACGGATTCCCATGGAGGAAAACACTAAAGTCGATTCTCTAGCCAAGTTGGCTAGCACTGGGGATGCATAACTCATGGGTTTAGCTCCGATAGAAGTATTATGAGCTTAGAGCATCGACCAAATGGATTAATTGGATCTTGAAGGCATTACGTGAAAAATAATCATAGACGACTCCGATTAAAGAGTATCTACTAAAGGAAACCTTTTCGGATAGGAGGGGCGAATGAAGGAAACTATTGTGCCAAGCTCCATGATTTGTGGTTCAGGATGGGTTGTTATACAGAAGAGGCTTCTCTATACCCTATCGCGGTGCATCGCTTGTGAAGATGCCAAAAAGGTCATTGTGGATGTTCATGAAAGAGCCTGTGGCGACCACATCAGGGGTCAAAGTTAGCAAAGAAGATTCTTCGCTATGGATACTTTTAGCCAACCATCAACAGAGATGCAACCGATTATACCAGGAGGTGCAAGCAGTGCCAAAGATTCGCCAAAATTCCTAGAGCCCCGTCAACGAAGATTACGCAAATGGTCAGCCCATGGCCGTTTGCGGTATGGGAAATCGACATTTTCAATATGCTAGTGATGTCGAAAGGTGGGTTAAGCTTGCTATTGTTATAGCTGATTATTTTATATACTAGGCCAAAGCAGAACCGCTTACCATGATCACTGCAAAGAAGGTGATCAACTTCTTAGTCGAGAACATCATGTGTCATTTTGAGATCCACAAACGATCATTTTTGACAATAGGGCCCAATTCAACTGTACAGAATTCAAGAATTACTGTAGAAAGTATCGAATTGATAAACGAGTTTTTATAGTAGCACATCCGCAGAAAAATGGACCTGTGGAAGCAATTAACAAAATTATCAAGTCCATTTTGAAAAAGCAATTAACAAAGGCCAAAGGCAAGTGGGTCGATGAATTGTCATCGACCATTTGAGCCTATCGAATAACTCACAAATTCGCGACTGGTCACACTCCATTGGCTTTGGCCTACGGGTCGAAGACCGTGATCCTAATTGAATTGGAAGTACAATCTCATTGGGAGTTCCACTATGATCCTAAAAGGAATGAGGAACTCATACTCGAGTCCCTCGACATGATCGATGAGAAGCATGATGAAGCTGATTTGAGAGCCGTTATTCATCAAAAGCGGGTGGCTCAGCATTACAACACAAAGGTCAGATACCGGACCTTCGAGATCGGTGATCTCGTTCTCAAAGGAATCTTCCCTGGTCCGATGAACATGGGCCCAATTTGGGAAGGTCCATTTGCTATTGACCACAAGCTTGGAGATGGAACATTCAAGTTAGAAACTACAAATGGAACTTCACTTTCGAGAGTGTGGAATAGCGAACATTTACGACGATCTTCGCTTAGAACTACCTTTGTACATATTTTGTTAATCTTAATCTGAAGAGGCATGAATGGCCATTCTTGTGAATATGAAATGAATTGCCTTTAGGGATCGATGAATTTACATTCTCATTAGTTGATTTCTATGTTGTAAACAACCACATAATTGAATGATACATGCGCATATAGTACATAATTGTAGGTGCCCTAGGGTAAGTGCCGATCAAAATTTATGGTTTGTGACTAGACCTAAGAAATGCAATTGTTCTAGGCATCCGAAGTAGATAACAAGTAAACCCTGTGACCCTTGAGTTGATCTTTGAAGTATGAAACACACGGGGAGTCGAACGAGATAGTTCACCCCAAGAACCGTTACTTGGAGTTGGCAAACCAAATAATTTACATTATGATAAAGCTCTTGCTGGGAATTTGGCAGAACTTAAACTCCTCACCCAGAGTATTATGAATTTAAAGGTCCATGTCCGGAGTCAGGCGAGATCCTCTCCAAGAACCCCAAAGATCAACGCTACAACCACGGTTTCAGGTGATAAACCCCGATCAACTCCTAGAGTTAGGCCAGAGGAAAGCGTCCACAAAATAAATTTCGAACTGCTGCTCTGAATAGCCAATTCCAGTCAAGTCCTAGGGTTAGCCCTGGCATAACAAGGATGTCCAAAGATAGTCATTCGGTCCACTAATCCTTAAGAATGGAGATAATATAATTTTGTACATTATCACTGGTCGAACAGAATTCGATTAAAAGATAGCTAAGTGATTTATTAATTCAGCAAACTGATGATAAAGAAATGACTCATACACATCAGAGCAAGAATATTAAACATGTTTCTCAATACTTGAACATACTAATACAAGGCTTGGACAAAAAACAAGTCTAATATTATTAACATACTACTTAAATCAAAAAGTGAGGGCTGTGCTCACACAACCTTAGCTTATTTACATGATATTTGAATCAAAACAAAAGGATTACAAAAACGAGGAAGGATGCAGCTATATCTTCTTCATCCTCTTTGACTACTTCTTCTTCTCCTCGGAAGAAAGCGTTTCAGACTCATTGGACTTCCTTCGACTTCCGTCCTTGTCTTTATGGCCCTTTGGAAGATCGCTCGTCGAAGTCTCAGGAGGCACAAAGATAGGCTGATCGGGAAACAAGTTAGACAAGGGAGGAGGTATATCGACATGTTTCTCCTTCTTAGTCTCCTTAGACAACAAGACTCGAGTTTGGAGCATCTCTTCCATGGTATGCCCCAAAGAAGGATTGAACGTTCAAGTTACAACGATGTCCTCTTTATCATGTGCCCTATGAAAGTCTCATATTGCCTACTCTTCCAAGGCATGAACCATTTCATCCCCAGGGCCTAGAGTCTTGCCGGTCAAAATGTCTGGGGGAGTCTTTGAGGCAAATACGATGACTATACTATAACTGTGGCTTGTGTTCCTGCTGACAAGCTCGTTTCAATCAAGGGGACAATCGAAGGCCTACTAAAAACTTGGAAAACATAAAGCGGACATTGGTGACATTGACCGGTGTCATATGAGCCATCTCAAACACGGACGAGGTTAATGATATAGCTCCAGGAGATACAGATTTGATGTAAGATAGAGTTCTACGGAAACCTCCCTCCTAAATAGAAGATAAAATGAACGACTTCAAAATCAAGGGTTCATTAGGGTTGTACTGACCCCCTAATGAGGATGTTGTAGCTATTATAGCTTCGAAAACCACACCGACGATAAAAACCATAGTAGAGCCAAAAAGAGAAGTGATATTTTTAGTAGATAATGACTCAGAGGTCAAATAGGCAGTAATGTTCATTGTGGAATCATGGGAGCAGAACTGAAGCCATCACTTTGGTCATTTTGACCCTCAATGGCAAATTCGAGGTGCATGATATGTTCACCAATCCTAAGCACCTCTAGGTCCTTTTCATCCAAAAGTTCGTGTTTTAGTTATTCCACATCGACCTCAGCCCCACCAGAGAACTCTCCTTCTTGATTTACAATATTTTCCCATGTCAGGGCCACGGCCTCAGGATGCCATTCATAGAGCCACTTCAGGTTGCCAAACCTAATGAAATTTGCATTATAACGGATAAACATGGGCTCAAGCTCATCATTAACTCATTTCACCATGGCTTCGATCCGCTTCTCGATGTCTTTTCCTTGGGCCTCTACATTATCTCTTTCCCTGCGAGCATCCAATAGCACTTCGCAGTAGCCCTGGGCACGGATGAGAGCACCATCCTTCTCTTTCTTCTTGCTTTCAAGCAACTTCTTTAATTCCTTTACTTACTTCTTAACATGCTCATTTTCTAGCAAAAAATTATAAATCTTGTGATAAACGACGTCAATTTGTTTCTACTGATTTTGGCGCTCTTCCTCGACGGACTTGGTTAGATCACCTTATTGCTTTTTGGTCTCGACTAACGAGGCATTGAGCTTCTCGACCTCCCCATCGAGTTTGGTGACGCTACATTGTCTTTCTCTCTTTCTAACTTCACTCCATTGAGTTCAGCCTCTCTTTTGTAATCACCCTCGAAGATAACTTTAGCTTGTTATCTCCATTTGAAGTATTAATCATACACACCATCAATATAGGCCACGGTGTCAGTTCTAATGTGTGAGGGAATGTCCTTCATTTCAGGGATGAATATGACATTGTCCAAACAGATCTTCGAAAAAGTGCACTTCAAAGCATCCATATGGGGATTAGTAAAAATTTCTTCCTTTGCTCGAACAGATGTCTTAGTGAGCCTTGAATGGAGAATATCATAAGTGATCAGACCTGATAATTTCTCAAAATGATGCCACATATGAGAGGATATCGTCGACTGCGTTGAACCGAGAACATTTGGTACATCTAGAGACGAAATGTAATTAGGTTTTGTCAATTATGGATCGATACTACGGGGCAAATGTGACCGATCCATGTGTCATGAAAACGAATAGAGAGACGTGTATCCTCTTTCTCGTCTTCTATGGTCTTGATTGGAATGCCTCTTTAGATCAGAATCGTAAGAAGAGCCTTGAGAATGATTGGATGATCCCTACTTTCTTTGCTTGCTCCCTTGACTTTTGATGGTATCACACATGCCTCTGCACTCCATTGAATATGCAAATAAAATGTAAGCGGGCTAGCTCAAACAAGATATGAACAGGGCATGAACTAAACATAGTGTGGTAATATGTGGATGTATGTATGTGTCCTAGGCCCCCCCCCCCGTAGACCGTGCACTTGGAGTTTGCTAACATGGGTAATCTCCCTTGCATGGATGGCAAGCTCTTCATTTAGCAAACAGATGGGGGATCCCATATCCCCAATACTGATGTTACCCTGGCCGTAAGAGCTAAATTCATGTAGAATCAGACTGAGGTCCTGATAAATGTCCCCAAATGGCGAGATTGGAGTTTCCTCTATTACGATGGCCATAGGAGGTTGTGTCGGGGTCTGCTTTGGGATGATCTTTATCTTAGGTTTCCGCTTTAGATAGAAAGCTTGGCCATCATCGGCTTCATCACTAGAAAGCTCAAGATTAATATCAACATCATCATTATCTCCTCCACCACTCCTTCCATCCTCAATTTGCTCGGAAACCTCTCTAGTCCCCGCAACAAGATTTGGACTAGGGGTACTTCTTGGTTATCAACGCCATCCTCCATCGAAGAACCGCCATCATCTTCATCACCAGCTTTGAGAACATGGCAAATGCTACGATCCCTTTCCAAAAGAATATAAGCTCTTAAATTCTCATCAGTGAGAAATGCCCTAATATCTCTTTCCTCATTTGGGACTTGATGGAGAGATGTGAGATTGCTCATCAAGGCTATACCACTAGGCCTTCTTGAGTTATCTGCAAAAGCAAGAAATAATCGTATGAGTAACTAAAGTTATATTGTCCATATAAAAAGATGAAGGTGAGACTTATGTCAGGACAATCACCTCTATGCAAAACCAGGTGGGAAGTGCAAAAAAAATTCATCTTTAGAATAGCTCAATTTGTTCAAGAGATCCGTTACAATTCAACAACCTATGGAAGATTCTATATATATGAGTGAAGGAGATCCTATCTAGTGTTTGAAGCTATATAAGGAGGGGATCTCCTGAGTGCTTGGCTCATGATTTAGATGGCGGGTGAAAATGATATAAATTGTAACGACCCGTATTTTATGTATCGAGGGATCGTAAAATATTTTTATTTTATTCATATTAGGTGTATGATTCTATAACTTTTGAATATGAATCTTAGGAAAATTTTGCACACCTATGATTTTTCCCAACTTTCTATATGACTGTGTTGACTCTGAAAATCTTGTTTAGGTAATACTTTTGATAAGGGTCGAACTAGGGTCTAAACCAATTCCATTGCTTCAGGTTGATGGTTTCTCATTTCGTAGAGTGTTCATAATAGAAAAAAACAAACTTATAGTTAGAAAGTAATGCCTGTTTTAAGCTTTTTAAACTAAGAATTAATGTATAATTAGTAAAGCCCATCAGTTGGCCCATTAGTCTAACAAGAGAATGCTAAAAATAGAGGGCTGAAAAGTTAAGTTAAAACTTTTCCCTGTCATCATAAATCAGTTCCAAACCCTAATTACCCCGAGATCCATCCTAATTTCATCCACCCAAATTGCTCTCTAAATCAAAATAGATTGCGGATTAGGGATTAATCATCAACAAGAAGATCGTGTAATCATTTTGCTTGATTAAAACACATTCCATTGCTGTCCAGATTGGTTTTACATTCGTGATTGTTGAATTTGGTAATTGGTGAATGGTTTATGCCTTCTCACTATACTATGCATGTTTATATGCTAGAATCATAAGATTTAACACATTTTAAATCGATTTTTCACCATAAATCCTTTTTGAACTTTAATTACATGTTAAACTATGTATATGATTTAGACTGATTAGAAATCACTCTTGCTCTTACTCATATATTCATACTATATGTAGATCTATGTTAGCAATTGATTTATTTGTCTTATTTTGATGGATTGTATGTTTAATTAGATGAAATTGTTTGCTATATTATGTTAATTGATATGATTTTACATTTTTGTTGGTGTACTGATTGCATAGGAAGTTAGGTCGAAAAATTAGAGTCAAAGTTGGTCGGAATTGGATGAAACTTGGAGGGGGCTCTAGAGTATGGGAAGAGATCATGGTTTAAGGCATAAGTTCCAATTCATTGACTACACAAGTTGGCACAAGTTGAGAGGTCTGCACCGACCTGTATAATTTGGTCCGTGGTGGCGGCGATTTTAGGGAGAGCAATGATGTTTCTAGTAGAGGCTGCCTGAGATGATGGATAGGTGATTGGCTATGCGTTGGAGGCTATGATGACTTATTTCTAGAATATGAAGTAGATTGTTTTGAAGAGAGAACTTGTTCTATAATGACTTGATTTTGTGTTGAGAAGTTGGGTCAAAGCATCTTGGCATGAAGTGCTAGAAGCATGGAAGGAGTGGAAGAAAACTTACCATGGATTGGCTAAGTATAGAGCTTAGAGCCAATATGAGAGGTCGGTACCAACTTCTAAGGTTAGGTACAAATAGAATGAAACTTCTGGGAGATGAAGTAGAGGTCCTACATATTGTGTTGGAGGTGCTGGCTTGTTCATATCAGGTTGAATAACGATATGATAGCATGATGAAAAGCTATCATCTTTGGATGTTGGCTTGTGTTGGGAGTAGGTTTCGAAGATGGAAGCTCACAAACTAAGTGGGCCATAGGATCGGGGAATGTTGAAGGGTTCCTCGTGAATAATGGAAACTGGATTGTACAAGAAGGGCTTAGTATCCAAATGGAGCAAAAGGAAGTCTCTGGTGTATGTGGTAAGGAATCATTGTTGCTCGGAGTGTTTTCTATTGTACTCGAAGCGGAGATTTTGTAAGTGGGGCCCCCATTGGTCAATGAAGAGGTCTACATACCATTGAATTGTGGCTTTGGTTCTGATGTTAGCTTTGTGCTTCGAGATACAAGAGTACAATGGAGAACCGAGATTTCCGTTAGTCCTTAGTAGAAAGGAGGCCATATGAGCTATCATATATTCAGAGCACATGGATTGATAATTAGGATTGTTTGGTGGATGCTATGGTTGCTTTGGTTGCTCTCTTTAGTAGGCTGTCACTCATAGGTATCATGGGAAGTAGGTATTAGAGATAAGAATACCTAGAAAACTGATATCCTTTATCTGGTTTGTGGTATATCTTTATGATATTGTAGAGTAGCATATTATAATGTTGTATACAAACTCTTTGGTTCCAGGAATAGGTCAGATATGGTTCGTGTTCTCGTGTTCCTTACATTTTTATGTATTTATTACTTTGAGACTTGTTTACTGCTCACACCAAACTGTTGTTTGATGCAAGGTTTTCTGCTTTGTCTTTTGTTATCTTGGGTACTCTTAAATGAGTAGATTAGATAACAGGTTTAAGTGACGCGGTAGTTGTTTGAAGGACGAGCTAGATGGATCTTTCTTGTGTTATATACATATATGGAGTCGATGCTTATTCTGCTGATCAACGCTGTGGAGCCCATGATGGTGCTTGCTTATTACCAGTTGCATTAGAGATGGCTATTAAGTTTGTATCCATTGTATAAACTCTATTATTGATGTATAACTTTGTGGATTTTATATTCTGATGATGATGGTCTATTCATATTACTGTCTCTTCTGTTATATTTTCGATATTATATTTTATCCGTACACTACTAGATATAACATGTTATATGCTATATAGATCCATTCTAAACTCTGATGATCATCCTATATTGGTTGGGCATGAGGGTAGTACACTATTTATTTACTATTGTACGGTGGTACAAGGAGGTCGTCATATTTGGTGTCAAAACTTTGGTTACATGATTAAATGGAGTTGATATCACGATCCAATAGAGATAAGAAGGTTTTATGGCCTTAGACTGGATCGAGAGTGTGTGTGTGTGTGTGTGTGTACATACGAGAGAGTGCATACTTGTCATAGGTTTGGTTTTATAAAACTACATAGTAATATATTATATAGTATAAGTCACATGCACATAAGCACTATAGACACAATTTTCATTTTGAGAGACCGATCATTCTTGTTACAGATAAGAATGAGCTGGCATACAAAGAATGCTATGAGGAATTCTACTTCAGGAGTAGAGGAAGGAGCAGGATCAGGAGCTGCTATGCATGACGTCCAAGCCATGTTCAATGTTATAATGGATGATATTTGATGAGGAATGCTTCTAGAGCGGTGATGGGAAGAGGTGGTCCTTTGTAAGCGCGTAGAGCTAATTTCACCAAGCTGGGCAAAGTTATTCTACCCTTGGAGGAAAGCCCTTACATGGGACAGAGTTCGCCATATAAGTGCAAGATTGGTCAGATACTTATGAGCACATCTTCGGTGTTATGGAGGAGGAAGATTCTATGAAAAGAAAATTGGCTTCAAGACACCTTCTGGGCCGAGCCATTAATTTGTGGAATTCTGTTACTATAGTTACTCCAGAGGATCGATTTAACTAGCATCGGTTCAAGGAAAAGTATGTGGAGAAGTTTACTCTGACTTCTCAGTAGTCGGTTCTATTCAGCAAATTTGTTGATCTCAAGTAGGGAGAGATGACAGTTTCTGAATATGTGGTAGGATTTGATGCTTTATCTAAGTATGGGGATGTCGTTCATCAGCACTCCATTAGAGAAGAATGAAAAATTCATCATTTCTTTGGATGACTACTTAAGGGAAAAGCTAGTGGACCATATAGATGAGCCATTTGAAAATCTTGTAGAGAAGGCGCTTCGCCATAAGAGCTTGTACCCTAAGGCTAAGACTGCTATTGTTGTTTTCACTGAGAAAGAGGAGCCAAAGCCGAAGCAAGATGGTGAAGGCAAGAAGAAATGAAATGGGAAGAAGAAGCAAACTTAGGGTAAGGGTGGCAAAAGAAAGGTAAATGAGAACCTCTTTGTTTTGGATGCAAGGAGAAGTGTCATCTAATTAAAGACTATCAGGCGAGTGAGAAGAAGATATGTTACAACTGTGAAAATCTTGAGCATTTGAAAAAGAATTGTCCAGAACCGGTGAAGGATAAGTATGGAGTGAAGGCATATGCTTTAGACGTAGTCTCGACTTCGTCAAATGATTCATTTGTGAAGGAGAAGGGGAAGGGAGTCATCACTCAAGGTATGCTTTCTACTGGTGATGTCCCTGTTCGAGTTTTGTTTGATACTGGTGCTTCTCATTCATTCATCTATAATGAACTAGTAGATAGATTAGGATTAGAACCTGAGATAGTGGACTAGCCCCTAATCGTGATGAACCTCGTTGGAGCCTTACTAGTCTTTGCATGGTTTGTCATGGCCTAGTTTTTATCAAGTCATGGATGTTCTTTGGTTTCTGATTGCTTTTTTGGGACTTTATTGGGTATGGGGTTATCTTGGATATGGACTGGCTTAGAAAATATGTGGCCATAGTGGATTGTGAGAAGTTGTTAGTGACAGTCATAGATGTGGATGGGCAAACTGTAGTGATTAGCTGCTTACCAAGGGATGAGGTGATGGTTAGGTTTCTATATTCGCTTAAGGTTCCACAGGAAGGATTGTCAATTGTGCCTATCGCTTGATAGTATCCAGATGTTTTTGAGGAAGTGATTGGATTGCCACCGCATAGAGAGGGAGAGATAGTTTCAGACAGACTTGATGAAGGAAGCCAGACCGATAGTTATGTCTTTGAGGTTTATGGCACCCGGAGAGCAGAAGGAATTTAAGATTCAAGTCAATGACCTATCGAGGAAAGGGTTCGTTTGAAGAAGCATATCCGAGTGGGGCGCATCCATGGTATTCACATTGAAGGTGGATGGCTCTTTGAGGTTGTGTATAGACTATTATGAGCTGAATAAACTAACGAGGAAGAACAAGTATCCACTCCCACGCATTGGTGACTTGTTTGATCAGTTGCATGGTGCTAAGGTGTTCTCCTAAATGGATTTGGCAATGGGATTTCACCAGTTAAGAGTAACAAAGTAGAATGTGCCTACTATTGTATTTCGTACGATGTTGGGTTTCTATGAGTGGTTTGTGATGCCATTTGGATTGACCAATGCTCCGGCATAGTTTGTGGACGTCATGAATCGGGTTTTCAGGTACCAATTGAATAAGTTTGTGTTTATGTTTGTGGATGATATTCTGATCTACTCTAGGACTCAAGAGGAGCATAAGTCACACTTGAGGATTGTGCTAGAGATATTGGGGAAGCACAAGTTGATAGAAAAATTCTCTTAGTGTCACTTTTAGATAGAAGAAGTGAGATTCTTGGTCACGTCGTTTCAGGACAAGGTATAGTAGTGGATCCTATGATGGTGGAAGCGGTCTAAGATTGGAATCAATCCTAGAATGCTACGGATATGAGAAGTTTCCTAAGATTGGTGGGATACTATAGACGCTTAATAAGGACTTCTCGAAGGTAGCGGCACTGTTGACCAATTTGATGAAGAAGAATCTGACCTTTGTCTGGAATGTGAATTGTGAGCATGAATTTGTGAGTCTTAAAGTGAGATTGACAAGTGCACCAATGTTGACCATTTCAAGTGAAATGAAGAGTTGATTGTATACACCGATGCTTGTGGTACTGGATTGGGTGCAGCGTTAATGCAGAAGGGAAGGGCTGCCTCTTAAGCCAGTCGATAGCTAAAGCCGCATGAAAAGAATTATCCAACTGATGATTTGGAGTTGGCAATGATTTTTTTTGCTTTGAGGACGTGGAGGCACTATTTGTTGGAAGAAAGGTTTGAGTTGTTTACGGACCGCAAATTCTTGAAGTACCTTTTCTCTTAGAAGGATCTCAATCTTCATCAGCAACGGTGGTTGGAGTTCTTAACCTCTTATGATTTTAATATTTCCTATACTCTAGGAGTAGGGAATTCAGTCACCTATGCGTTGAGTAGAAGACATGCTGGATTGGGAGCAATGTTCTTGGAATGGAAGTAGATAAAATATAATTTTGGATTTGATTTCAGGCGTCACTACGAGTTGGAATGTGAAATGTTGGTAAGTCTGTCGATTAGACCTACTCTGATCGAAAGGATCTATAGTAGTCAGAAGCAGGATGATAGGCTAATGGAGATCATAGCAAAGATTGAAGAAGGAGTAGTGTGACGCCCCACCTCTATACCCACGCTAGCCAAGAACATTACGGTGAATGTTGTCGACTAGCATGGAGAATAAGGCTGTTGAGGAGCGACCATCCGTGTAATTTCTTTGCGCGAGCACCGATATGTCAGATAATATAACATGCATTCTATTTCAAGAGGAAATCCGACATACCAAAACAAACTCAAAGCTACTACACGGTGGCTATATAAATCCTTCGGAAACAAATATAGAAATGAACATAACACAAATCAGTCACAGACAATTCATATATCAAAGGCGGAATAAGATATGAATATTACACTAGGAAGTGTACATCAGAGTAGTGGTCTAAAAAGATCCACAATATCACAAAAGAATAGTTACACGAACTACACAAAAGAATAAGTATACATTAAGGAGTCTATATCTCAAATGTATACAACAAAATAACTACTGATCTAAGTAGTTAACCCAAAAGTCAAGGAGTTAATCCCAGATGAGAAGTCAAGCAGAAGCACCTGTAACATCTCGGTCTGACCCGACTATTATTTAATAAGAAAATAATAAACGGATCAGTCTAACTATAAATATCAGATGAAACGATATAGAATAAGAGATGTGACTAAACACATAATAATCACAATGCCAAGCTGTGATATATATATAAATATATACTTAGTTGATAATCATCAAGAGATTAATCAATGTCACCAAATCTACACAAGAATCAAAGAAACGTCATACTCCTAATTTCGTTCACCATACCATAAATATTGACGACAATATCAACGTCAATCACAAAAGTCAATGACACACAAATTCCAGAAGACTACACAAGAAATCCAGAGACCACTAAAGTCAATGACTCACAAATTCACCAATGCACAAATATTGATAAAACTTATCAATGGAAATCACGAAAAATTAGTGAAACACAAATTCTAGAAATCTACACAAGAAATCCAGAAATCACAAAAATAGAGGGGGGGAGGCCTATCACAAACGGGAGCATAAAGCTCACCAACACGTGTATCACAGACGGAACGCTAATTCCATGGTCGCTAACCATCACAAATTGAGTCGAAGCTCCACAAACGGCCCGAAGACCATGGGTTGCTACCCCATCACAAATTGAGTCGAAACTCCACAAAACGGGGTTTAGTCTCCCTCGCAGACAAAGAGACATCGCACAATGCTAGTCTAAATCACAAAGATGATCGTCATGATCAGCGAGAAGTGTCGATTACACTAAGCTAGTAAATATATGAGTTTAGCTTCATGTCCCATAACCACTTGCTTAACTTAAATATTTACGAACAAACTGTAAGTCTCCACTAGAAAATTGTCACAAGAGGTTCAATCGAACAAGTCCAAGAATTAACCGACAAAGTAAACGCAAGCGTTTCATACCACTAGTTTTACTAAGCCGTTTAATTAGATTTCTCATACGAGTGAGGTAAAGGTTTGTATATACTAATAGATTGGAAAACGGTTTTATAAACGAGTTTGGTATTAAAATAGTATTGAAATCGTTTGAGGAAAGGGTTTTGATATTTACTATTAGTATAGAAAACCTTTATATTTTTAAAGTGACAAATCACGAAGAAGATTGTAAGAACAATCAATCACAAAAATTCACATACGAAGACGTGAGTAAAATCCAACGAAATCGATAAAGGGTCCATCGAAATGGATATTCAAAAATCCCTAAAAAGAGTCATCAAAGTCATAATAGATGATAACAACAAATAGGATTATCACAAATCGATTTAAATTGGAATTTCAATCCAAAAAGGCAAATTGGACTCAAACAGCAGGTTCAGTCGACTGAACAGAGATTTTCAGTCGACTGACCCTGTACATGGAAATTTTTCAGGTTCAGGAAACTTTCTGTTTCCAGTTTCAGTCGACTGTGCAGAGTTTTTCAGTCGACTGAATCATGCCTGGAAACTCTCGGGTTTCAGGTTCAGTCGACTGAACAGAGTTTTTCAGTCGACTGAATCATGCCTGGGCTGTTTTTCAGCCTTATTCAAATGAAGAGCAAACTCTTCCAAAATGCAATCGGACGAACATTGGCTCTAAGGGTTTATGCCAATCGGCAACCCGGCCCTATATGCTCCTCGATGCATCACCAAAAGCATGATCAAACATCCATAAAAGGATTTTCACACAAATTTGGTTTAAAAACCCAAAAATTGGAATATTCACAAAACCAATCCAAATCAAGAGCAAATACACATGAAGAAGTGTTAGGAATTCATACCCAACAACCAAAGATAATTATAGTCATAGATGTGAGATAAAAATCTCACCTTTTCACAAAATCGAACAAGAAGAAGCTTGAAAGCAAATGGAGAATCAACCTCTCTTCAATCACAACCCAAATGAGCTTGAATCTAAGCTCAAAAACAAGAACATTGCCGAAATTAGGTTTAGGAAATTTCTGAAATTGAATGGAGAAAGAGTTGGAGAAGAAGAAGGAGATGCTTACCAAGGGGTTCTTCTTGAGTTTGGAGCAAGGAGATGGATTTGCAAGAGAAACTAGGGTTTTGGAATTTTAATTTCCAATCTCTCCCACCATTAACACTCTAAAAACTGAAATGAGAAGAGAATGAGGGTGAGTGGGGAAGAGTGGCTCAGATTTGAGCATAAGTTAACATAGGGTTGAGCCCAAAAACCAAACCCAAAGTAAAAAGTAGCAGAAATCAACTTTCTCCAAACATATCGAAGCTTATACTCAAAAAGGTCGCAAACGGCATTTTAAACTCAATGGGAGTGGTCCCGAGCCCTAATTCGACCGTATGCAAAAAGTAGCTTTTCGGACTAAAATCCGACTAACGATAAAATATTTAAATAAAATATTTAAATATAAAATCGACAAATATGCGGGTTGTTACAGACTCCCCTCCTTAAAGAAATTGCGTCCTCGCAATATTACAAGAAGAAGATATATAGTAACAACCATATAAGCATATTCAACACAAAAGAAGTTTGAAATAAGAAGTTCACCTCAAAGAGCACGAGAAAGTAAGTCCGGATGTGTACGCTCGATGTACTCTCTAGATTCCCAAGAACAATCCTTAGGATTTAAAGACCATTGAACTTTAACAAGCGGAACATCTTTATTTCGAAGTCGTTTGACTTCCGAAGCAATGATACGAATAAGATGTTGCTCATAAGTTAAATTAGGCGAAACTTCAATCTCTTCCACAACACCGGGCTCAAGAATAGAATCGGAATCTCGAAGACATTTCCGAAGTTGAGAAACGTGAAACACGTCATGCATAGCAGAAAATTGAGCCGGTAATGAAAGGTGATAAGCCATGGAACCAATACGTTCGGTGATAGGAAATGGCCCAATATATCGAGGCGCTAACTTTCCCGATCGACTGAAACGTACAACACCTTTCATAGGTGAAACACGAATGAACACAAGATCTCCCATAGAAAATTCTAACTTCCTTCTCCGGTTATCGGCATAGGATTTTTGTCTACTTTGGGCTTCTTTCATCCTATAACGAATAAGATCAATCTTTTCTGTGGAATCACGAATAAAATCTGGACCTAAAGCCAGCTTGTCACCGGCCTCAAGCCAACAAGAAGGAGATCGGCATGGCCTACCATAGAGTGCCTCGAAAGGTGCCATACCTATACTAGATTGGAAGCTATTATTATAGGAAAATTCAACAAGTGAAATATGATCTTCCCAACCTCCACCAAAATCAAGAACACAAGCACGAAGAAGATCTTCAAGAGTTTGATTCACACGCTCGGTTTGTCCATCGGACTGGGGATGATAAGCGGTGCTAAAATTAAGCTTCGTTCCCAAAGCTTTTTGAAGACTCTTCCAAAATCCACTAGTAAACAATGGATCACGATCACTAACAATAGAAGTAGGAACACCATGCAATTTAACAATTTCTTTGATAAATATCTTGGCCAAAAGAGGAACAGTTCGGTTAGACCGAACGGGAATAAAATGGGCGGATTTAGTAAGTCTATCAACAATTACCCATAAGCTATCATAACCCGATCGAGAACGGGGAAGGCCATCTATAAAATCCATGGAAATTTGATCCCACTTCCAAACTGGAATTTCTAAAGGTTGCAATAACCCTCCGGGCCTTTGATGTTCGGCCTTAACGAGTTGGCAAGTCATGCAACGTTTAACGAAGTTAGCGATGTCAAGTTTCATTCCCTCCCAATAATAAAGTCGCTTCATGTCCGCGTACATTTTACTACTACCGGGATGAATGGTAAATTTAGAACGACGTGAATCTTCTAAAATATCTTTACGAAGATCACCAATATTTGGCACGACAAGTCTACCAAATTTCCAAATGCCTCCACGAGAATCGATACCAAAGTCTTTCAAACCTTCAATATCAATTTTATCCCTAATATTTTGGCCAAGAAGAGCCAAGTCGGGATCTAGCCCTTGAGCTTCAAGAATGCGGTCTAAAAGAGATGGATGAGCCTCAAGGCTACATAAAACAAACGATGAGCATAAATCGGAAACACGGTCTCGAATTTCGCAAGTGGATAAAATCTCGAGATCGTTCCATTCGGATATCATCATAGAAACAACAGCTTGTTGTTTACGGCTAAGAGCATCGGCGACAAGATTACCCTTACCGGGAGTATAAAGAATATCAAGATCATATGGTGCAAGAAATTCGAGCCAACGCTGTTGACGCAAATTAAGTTCCTTTTGAGAGAATAAATATTTCAAAGACTTATGATCTGTGTAAAGAACAAATTTCTCTCCTAAGAGATAATGACGCCAAATCTGAAGAGCAAAAACAATAGCCGCGAGCTCTAAATCATGAGTGGCATATCTAGTCTCGGCAGGCTTTAATTGCCTAGAAGCATAAGCAATAACACGTTCCTTTTGCATAAGAACGGCACCCAAACCAATGCGACTAGCATCGGTATAAACAACGAAATCTTGATTCCCTTCGGGAATAACAAGAATAGGAGCATCAGAAAGAAGTTCTTTTAATTTCTGAAAAGAAGCTTCACATTTGTCCGACCAAATGTATTTAACACCTTTCTTCGTCAAGCTAGTGAGAGGCACGACAATTTTAGAAAAGTCTTTAATAAAACGATGGTAATAGCCCGCCAATCCAAGAAAACTATGAATCTCTGTCACATTCTCCGGTCTCTTCCAATCTTGAATCGCTTCAATCTTTGAAGGATCCACGGAAATTCCGGATTCGGAAATGATGTGACCGAGAAACTTCACACGAGATTGCCAAAAATGGCATTTAGAAAATTTTGCCTTTAATTGATTACTCCTAAGAGTTTCCAACACAATCCGAAGATGTTTTTCATGCTCCTCCTCGGTTTTAGAATAAACAAGAATATCATCGATAAAGATGAGAACAAACCGGTCGAAAAAGTCTTTAAAAACTCGATTCATTAAGTCAACGAAATAAGCCGGGGCATTTGTTAACCCAAATGGCATAACAAGCCATTCATAAGATCCATACCGAGTGCGGAACGATGTCAAAGGAATGCTATCCTCTGCAATACGAAGCTGATGAAAACCGGTAGCCAAGTCCAATTGTGAAAAGTCTCTAGCACCACTAAGTTGATCGAATAGATCATCAATCCGAGTTAAAGGATATTTATTTTTGATAGTAAGATCATTAAGCTTGCGATAGTCAACGCAAAGCCTAAGTGTACCATCGGATTTCTTCACAAAAATAGCTGAAGCTCCCCAAGGCGAGGAACTAGAGCGAATAAATTGCTTCGTTTCCAATTCAGATAATTGTTTACGCATCTCCTCGTTTTCTTTATTGGACATACGATAAGGAGGACGAGTGATAGGTTGAGCTCCCGGAGTAAGATTAATTCTGAACTCAATTGCTCGTTTAGGTGGTAATTTAAACGGGCTCGAATATGTCGGAAAATTCACAAACGACGTGAATAAGGGAAATAATATCACCCTCATCATCATCATCATCATCACGAGGATTTAAAGAATATAAAGATGCAACCAAAGCAGAATCTGAATCTTTAAGAATAACAGAAACCTGATTAACAGATTGAGGATGTCGAAGATGAATAGTCCGCTCAGGACATAGGATATGAGCTTCATAATGTTTAAGCCAATCCATTCCCAAAATCATTCCAAAGCCTAAATAACGCATGACATGCAAATCGGCTCGGAAAGATAAATCGCACAAAATAATCTCGACATCTTTACACAATAAACTGATTGTTGTGGATCCACCAACCGGATTCGCAATTCTCAAAGAAGTCATTAAACACAAAACATCCAAAGAAAAAGCATCAACAAGTTCTTTTGATATAAAAGAATGGGACGCACCCGTATCAAAAAGAACTCGAATAGGATGATCACGAAACAAAATAATTCCATCTAGAATAGAAGGAGAAATACCTTGGCCATGAGATGTGTTGCCAGGGGCTTGAGAAACATTTAACTTTCCCTCCTTCTTGCTCTGAAGCTTGGGGCATGAAGATATAACATGACCGGGAACTTTGCAGTAGCGACAAGAAAGAGACTTTGGGCACTTGTTCGCATAATGGTCCTTCGAACCACAATTATAGCATTCCCCACGACCAAAGGAAGAAGTCTTTGCCACGGAGGTTGCTTGCTTCCCTTTCTTATTGGGATAAGGGCCTTTAAATTTGTTTGACCTCTTTCTGTTGTTGAAGTTTGGTTTGGAACCCACCACTTCAACATCATTCTCTCTATCCGCCTCTTCAAGACGAAGAGCGATATCAACGAGTTGGTCGAAAGAAACTTCTAACTTTAAAAGTAATGGCTTCTTGAGACTTTTGTTTAAGCCATAAACGAATCTCTGGTTCTTCTTAAGAGGGGTGTTGATGTATTCAACCCCATATTTGGAAAGCGATTCGAAAGAGGCGACGTAATCAGTCACGGATGACTCACCTTGAACAAGGTCTACAAATCGTCGAGCCAATGTCACTTTTTCAGCTTCCGGTATGAATTTCAACTCAAAGCGTTCTCGGAATTTCTCCCAAGTGAGATCCGCTTCATTAGTTTCAGAAATAAGAAGCTCGTACCAATCCAATGCTCTTTCTCGGAGCATACTAGAGGCCACCTGAACTCGGTGAAGGTCAATAAGATTCATGCGAGAAAAGATTCGATCGCATGACCTTAGCCAAGCCTGTACTTCAATAACAGTTTCGAAACCTTTGAATGATTCCCCACCCAAATTAGTGTAATCGCTATACAAGCGTGCAAATCCCGACTTTGGGTGAGTAGGTTCCGGGTTAGCTCCAGCTGTTTGAGCATTTGTTACCAAATCAAGAAGCTGTTGAGCAGTCATAAAAACTCCATCTTGGGGTGGAGTGCTAGATGGCACGGCTCTGGGGCGGCCAGTCCTAGACATTTCTCTTCCTTTAGAAAGAAAGAAGAAGAAGAAAAGGTTATTCACCAAATTGAATATCAAGCAATCTTGATAGATAAATAAGGAATCATAAGGAAAATAGGATGCATCGGTACGAAGACTCGAATTAGACCCTAAAGCACGACTCCTAAGAAAGACTTAGGACGATGATCCTTGTTATAATATTCCATATTGTTCCGAAGTTTGGCTCTGATACCAAGCTGTGACGCCCCACCTCTATACCCACGCTAGCCAAGAACATTACGGTGAATGATGTCGACTAGCATGGAGAATAAGGCTGTTGAGGAGCGACCATCTGTGTAATTTCTTTGCGCGAGCACCGATATGTCAGATAATATAACATGCATTCTATTTCAAGAGGAAATCCGACATACCAACACAAACTCAAAGCTACTACACGGTGGCTATATAAATCCTTCGGAAACAAATATAGAAATGAATATAACACAAATCAGTCATAGACAATTCATATCACAAAGGCGGAATAAGATATGAATATTACACTAGGAAGTGTACATCAGAGTAGTGGTCTAAAAAGATCCACAATATCACAAAAGAATAGTTACACGAACTACACAAAAGAATAAGTATACATTAAGGAGTCTATATCTCAAATGTATACAACAAAATAACTACTAATCTAAGTAGTTAACCCAAAAGTCAAGGAGTTAATCCCGGATGAGAAGTCAAGCAGAAGCACCTGTAACATCTCGGTCTGACCCGACTATTATTTAATAAGAAAATAATAAACGGATCAGTCTAACTATAAATATCAGATGAAACGATATAGAATAAGAGATGTGACTAAACACATAATAATCACAATGCCAAGTTGTGATATATATATATAAATATATACTTAGTTGATAATCATCAAGAGATTAATCAATGTCACCAAATCTACACAAGAATCAAAGAAACGTCATACTCCTAATTTCGTTCACCATACCATAAATATTGACAATAATATCAACGTCAATCACAAAAGTCAATGACACACAAATTCCAGAAGACTACACAAGAAATCCAGAGACCACTAAAGTCGATGACTCACAAATTCACCAATGCACAAATATTGATAAAACTTATCAATGGAAATCACGAAAAATTGGTGAAACACAAATTTTAGAAATCTACACAAGAAATCCAGAAATCACAAAAATAGAGGGGGGGAGGCCTATCACAAACGGGAGCATAAAGCTCACCAACACGTGTATCACAGACGGAACGCTAATTCCTTGGTCGCTAACCATCACAAATTGAGCCGAAGCTCCACAAACGGCCCGAAGACCATGGGTTGCTACCCCATCACAAATTGAGTCGAAACTCCACAAAACGGGGTTTAGTCTCCCTCGCAGACAAAGAGACATCGCACATTGCTAGTCTAAATCACAAAGATGATCGTCATGATCAGCGAGAAGTGTCGATTACACTAAGCTAGTAAATATATGAGTTTAGCTTCATGTCCCATAACCACTTGCTTAACTTAAATATTTACGAACAAACTGTAAGTGTCCACTAGAAAATTGTCACAAGAGGTTCAATCGAACAAGTCCAAGAACTAACCGACGAAGTAAACGCAAGCGTTTCATACCACTAGTTTTACTAAGCCGTTTAATTAGATTTCTCATACGAGTGAGGTAAAGGTTTGTATATACTAATAGATTGGAAAACGGTTTTATAAACGAGTTTGGTATTAAAATAGTATTGAAATCGTTTGAGGAAAGGGTTTTGATATTTACTACTAGTATAGAAAACCTTTATATTTTTAAAGTGACAAATCACGAAGAAGATTGTAAGAACAATCAATCACAAAAATTCACATACGAAGACGTGAATAAAATCCAACGAAATCGATAAAGGGTCCATCGAAATGGATATTCAAAAATCCCTAAAAAGAGTCATCAAAGTCATAATAGATGATAACAACAAATAGGATTATCACAAATCGATTTAAATTGGAATTTCAATCCAAAAAGGCAAATTGGACTCAAACAGCAGGTTCAGTCGACTGAACAGAGATTTTCAGTCGACTGACCCTGTACATGGAAATTTTTCAGGTTCAGGAAACTTTCTGTTTCCAGTTTCAGTCGACTGTGCAGAGTTTTACAGTCGACTGAATCATGCCTGGAAACTCTCGGGTTTCAGGTTCAATCGACTGAACAGAGTTTTTCAGTCGACTGAATCATGCCTGGGCTGTTTTTCAGCCTTATTCAAATGAAGAGCAAACTCTTCCAAAATGCAATCGGACGAACATTGGCTCTAAGGGTTTATGCCAATAGGCAACCCGGCCCTATATGCTCCTCGATGCATCACCAAAAGCATGATCAAACATCCATAAAAGGATTTTCACACAAATTTGGTTTAAAAACCCAAAAATTGGAATATTCACAAAACCAATCCAAATCAAGAGCAAATACACATGAAGAAGTGTTAGGAATTCATACCCAACAACCAAAGATAATTATAGTCATAGATGTGAGATAAAAATCTCACCTTTTCACAAAATCGAACAAGAAGAAGCTTGAAAGCAAATGGAGAATCAACCTCTCTTCAATCACAACCCAAATGAGCTTGAATCTAAGCTCAAAAACAAGAACATTCCCGAAATTAGGTTTAGGAAATTTCTGAAATTGAATGGAGAAAGAGTTGGAGAAGAAGAAGGAGATGCTTACCAAGGGGTTCTTCTTGAGTTTGGAGCAAGGAGATGGATTTGCAAGAGAAACTAGGGTTTTAGAATTTTAATTTCCAATCTCTCCCACCATTAACACTCTAAAAACTGAAATGAGAAGAGAATGAGGGTGAGTGGGGAAGAGTGGCTCAGATTTGAGCATAAGTTAACATAGGGTTGAGTCCAAAAACCAAACCCAAAGTAAAAAGTAGCAGAAATTAACTTTCTCCAAACATATCGAAGCTTATACTCAAAAAGGTCGCAAACGGCATTTTAAACTAAATGGGAGTGGTCCCGAGCCCTAATTCGACCGTATGCAAAAAGTAGCTTTTCAGACTAAAATCCGACTAACGATAAAATATTTAAATAAAATATTTAAATATAAAATCGACAAATATGTGGGTTGTTACAAGTAGAATCTAAAGGCGTGAAGCAATACGAACTCGACAAGAAGGTTGGCTTTGTAAGGATGGAAGATTGTTTGTTCCTGAAGTTGATGGATTGAGAGATGAAGTGCTAAGAGAGCGTCATCATTCCAAGTTGACTATTCATTCCGTGGTAACAAGATGTACCGAGATATGAAGCAACTTACTACTAGGAAGGTATGAGAGGGATGTTGGGGCATTCATCTCAAAGTATATAAACTGTCAGTTGGTAAAGGTCGAGCATCATAAACCTAGTGGATTATTGCAACCATTGGAGATTCCTGAATGGAAATGGGAACAAGCATCGATGGGCTTAATTGATGGATTGTCGAGGACCCGAGCTGGCTACAATGGCATTTGGGTCATAGTAGATTGGTTGACCAAGAGTGCAAGATTTGTACCTGTCAATTCAAGTAGAACGACTTCTAAGCTGGTAGAGTTGTATGTAAAGTGGATAGTATGATTACATGGTATGCTAAAGAGCACTGCGAGTGATTAAGACCTGTTGTTGACTAGTGGGTTTTGGAAGGGCTTCTAAGAGGCGTTAGGGACGGAGCTGCATCTTAGTACAGCTTATCACCAGCCAATGGATGGGTAGACTGGAAGAGTAAATTGTATATTGGAAGATCTCTTATAACCATGCATTATAGACTTTAGTGGATCATGGGATTATTATTTGCATTTGATGGAGTTTACATACAACAATAGTTATTGGTCGAGTATTGGTGTGACTCCGTATGAAGCATTGTATGTCCGACTATGTAATGCTCCATCGTGTTGGTGGGAAGTGGGAACGAAACTTATACTAGGACCACATATGAATAGAGAGACTTTAGAGAAGGTTGAGGTCATTTGGCAACTAATGAAAGCTTCTCAGTTACGATAGAAAAGCTACGCGAATAAGAGATGAAGGAAGTTAGAGTATTATGTCAAAGATACGGTGTTTGTAAAGGTTTCTTCTCTAAGGAATGTAGTTCAATTCGATAGAAAGGGAAATTTGGCACCAAGATGCGTAGGATCTTTTTTGATAGTCGAGAGAATCGAGAAGCTAGCATATAGGGTCGACTTACCTCAAAAGATGGCGGGCGTGCACAATGTTTCTTATATCTCTTATCTATGGAAGTTTGTGCATAGCATAGGCGTAAAGATCACACCATATCAGCTAAAGATATTGAGGTAGAACCATAAGTTTCTATACCTCGTAGACTGCTTCGTATTGTTAGGTACGATACGAAACTGCTTAAAAGAAAGACAGTGAAGTCAGTAAAGGTACAATGGAGTGAAAGTGAGAAAAATTGTACATGGGAGGCAGAAGAGAGCATGAGGACTTCTTATACGGAGCTCTTTTAACGGTAAAATCCATTATTTATCATATCTACTTTCACCATTGACTATATTTGGTACGTTAGTATTCTACATGCTAAGATAGGTCACATATACCGTTGATTGAATAATTGCTTATGTGAGTTGTTTGATGGTTGCTTATGACTGATAGGCATGCGGGATGGCCATAATTGCTTATATTTTTGTTTGTTTGGAGATTTTGGGGGCGAATTTCCTAAAGGGAGAGAATGTAACGACAAGTATTTTATCGGAGGATCGTAAAATATTTTTATTTTATTCGTATGAAGTTGTACGGTTCTATAATTTTAAGATAAGACTCTAAGGGATTTTTACACACCTATGATTTTTCTCGAATTTCATTGTGACCATTTTGACCTAGAAATCTTGTGTGGGCTATAACTTTTGGTAGGAGTCGAATTATGGTCTCAACTAGCTTAATTGCTTTAGGATGATGATTTATCATTCCATAGAGTGGTCATAATAGAACAAAACTTACGTTTAGAAATTTGTGCCTGTTTTAGTTTTTAAAACTATTGGCCAGAATTACTATATAATTAGTGAAGCCCATTAGTTGGCCCATAAGTCTAACTAGAGAATACTATAAATAGAAGGCTGAAGAGTCAAGTTAATTTTTTTTCTCTCATTCTAAATCAGGGCTAAACCCTAATCAACCCTATATCCATCCTAGTTTCATCCAAAATAGTGCAAATTGCTCTCTAAATCAAAGTAGATTGGGGATTAAGACTAGATCATCAAATAGAAGATAGAGATCATCGTTTTGCTTGATTTGAAGTGCATTCCATTGCTGTCTGGATTGAATTTACATTCATATTGGTTAAATTTGGTAATTGGTTAGTGGTTTATGCCTTCTCACTATACTATGCATGTTTGTATGGCAGAATCATAGGATTTAATATGTTTTAAATTAATTTTTGACCATAAAACCTTTTACAACTTTAAATACATGTTAAACTATGTATATGATGTAGATTGATTAGAAATCATCCTTGCTCATGCTTATATATTCATACTATATGTAGATATATGTTAGAAATTGACTTGTTTGTCCTATTTTGATGGCCTGCATTCTTGATTGGATTAAATTATTTGTTATTCTATGTTGGATGATATGATTTGATGTTGTTTGTTAGTATTGATATTGCATAGAAATTTAGGTCGGGGAATTGAGCAAATTGAAGGGAAAGTTGGTCGAAATTGGATGAAATTTGAAAAGGAGGCCATGTAGTATGGGAAGAGCTCATGGTTCAAGGTGTAAGTTCCAATAACTGCACAAATTGGTAGCAAGTTGAGAAGTTGTCACTGAAATTTGTAATTTGGTCCATGGTGGTGGCGATTTTAAGGAGAGTATGGATGTTGCTAATAGAGGTTGCCTGAGGTGATGGATAGGTGATAGGCTAAGTGTTGGATGCTATGATGACTTGTTTCCAGAATATTAAGTAAGGTGCTTTAAAGGAGAACTTGTTCTATGATGACTTGATTGTGTTGAGATGTCGAGGTCAAAGCATCTGGGCATGTAGTACTGGAAGTAAGGAAGGAGTGGAAGAAAACTTATCCATGGATTGTCTAAGTATAGAGCTCGAGGCAGACATGAGAGGTCGATATCGACTTCCAAGGTTAGGTCAGAATGGGATGAAACTTCTAGGAGGTGAAGTAGAGGTCCCGTAGATCATGCTGGAGGTGTTGGCTTATTCGTATCAGGTTGGATGACGATATAACAACATGATGAAAAGGTATGATTTTTGGATTTTGGCTCATGTTGGAAGTACGTTCTAAAGATGGCGGCTTGCAAAGAGGGTGGGCCATAGGACCTGGAATATGGAAGGGTTCCTTGTGAATAATGGAAACTGGATTGGGCAAGGAGGGCTTGTTATCGAAATGGAGCAAAAGAGAGCTCGAGTGCATATGCTAAGGAATCGTTGATGCTCAAAGTGTTTTTTATTATACTTAAAGTAGGGGTATTGTAAGTGGGGATGTCCATGGGTCAATGAATGAACCTGTGGCTTTGGGTCTAATGTCCAACTTTGGTCTGCGAGACACATATCCAGCTTTGGGCTACGAAATACGAGAGTATAATGGAGAATCTGGATTTCAATTAGTCCCTGGTAGAAAGGAGGCCGTGCGAGCTATCATATATTCAAAACCTATGGAATGATAGTTAGGATTGTTTAATGGATGTCATGGATGCCATGGTTGCTTTGGTTGCTCTCTTTAGTAAGCTATCAATCATAAATATCAAGTGAAGTAGGTGTTGAAGATAGGAATACCTAGAAGACCGATATCCTTTATCTGGTTTGTGGTATATCTTTATGATGTTATAGAGTAGCATTTATAGTGTTGTATGCTAACTTTTTGGTTGTGAGGACAGGTCTGGCATGGTTCATGTACTCCGTTACTTACCATATTTACCTATTTAGTATTTTGAGAATCATTTACCGCTCATAACAGACTATTTTCTGACCCCAAGATTTTATGCTTTGCTTGCTATTATCTTAGGTGCTTTTAAATGAGTAGATTAGATATAGGTCTATGTGATGCAAAGGTTGTTCGGAGGATGAGCTGGATGGAGATATCTCATATTATAACATATTTGGAGGATATGCATATTCCATTGAGCAGCGCTGTGGAGCCCATGATAGTGTTTACTTATTTCTATTTGAATTAGAGACAGTTGTTGAGTTTGTATCCGTTGTATAAACTTTACTATTAATGTATAACTCTGTGGATATTATACTATAATGATGATGATCTATTCATATTGTTATTATTATCTCTTCTGATATATTCGTGATATTATATTTTATTCATGCACTATGAGATATGGCAGGTTATATGCTATATAGGTTCATTCTAAACCCCGATAATCGTCAGCCAAACGAGGCAGCAGTGTACTATTTATATACTATTGGTCGGTGGTATAAGGTGGTTGTCACATAAATATTGTTCAAAAAGGCATAGTTATTGGGATGTAGTTGGGCAGGAGCCTATTTCATGAATCGTAAAGTTGTGCGAATGAATTTGTTGAATGGCGGGACACAAACGGCTATGCATATATACCGGTTACATGCCATATATCCCATTGGTGGAAGATGTGCTCACTGATGGCACGAAAGAACTTGCACATCTTCAAATGGAGGTCGTGTCTCTTGCATATCCTTTAGAGGGATGCCTCATTAACCCTTGATTCTGGGAATCTTGGGGATTATCTAAAATAATAGCATCACCCGTGTCAATATCAGGAGTAGCCCCAACTGCAAGCTCTTCGACGTGCGCAAACAGAATTATTTCCATAGTTTGTACTTATTTGTGACCAGTTGACTGAGGCGTGTGTCTTGCTATGGTTACTGCAGTGAAACTGGATTATGTATCAAATTCTATATATCTTGATGTTGACTGGTCTACTACCATAGCGGAGAGACGCTCGGAGCGTTTGCAGTACATAATTATCAAACCTTCATACATAAGCGATATTAGATGCATTAAAAATTGTAATCTTTATCCTGGAATTAAGCTCTGTACAGTCAATATACCAAACCCAACGAGCATCAATGTATGTTGATTTCTTAGGTCTCATGCATCAATAGGGGGCAATTTAGTGTAGTTAAAGTGTACAGTGCTTGCATTTAACATAGTTCAAATTAGATATCCGATAAAAAGTTGATAAATGGTTCACTCAAAAGTTAACTCAAAGTTTGAAATGACCATCACTACTGACCGTCCTAGCATATTTGCACCACTGACCATACTTCAGCAATCCCACGGTAATGCTTTGGAAATTTTCACTTGGGAGTTTAATCCGTTATGCAAAAATAGCTCAAAATTTTCAAGTGAATATCCCCAAATGTGTGGTCGATGTCGACACTTAAGGACCAACACCAAGGAGATTCTTCGTTCTCCTTTCAATCGAGTACGGCCAGAAAAGCAAATGGCGAGGAACTTTGCCTTTTCACACCACCACCACCTACCTAGAACGACTGAAGTAGTTGAACCCAAAAGTGACAAAATGGGGATTTTGTAACGACCCAACTTCCATACTTCAGGAAGTCGCATCATTAAGAAGAAAGAAAGGGATAGAAAAGAGAAAAGTAAGGAAAGAAAGAAACAGACAACATCAGAATCTCACAGAGGAACGAATAAATTATAATATATCACATAATACTTTACATAGTATCATATACATCAGAGTTTACAGCCAATACAACAAAAACTAGACAGTTATAAACATCTGTCTAGTGATTACAATTCAAGAACATCAAAGAAACAGACTCAACTCAAAGACAGCGGAACAATTATACATATCTACACGCTGAAGCCTCCTGCTCCATTATCTCCTCCAGAACACGTCAAAGCAATCCTGAATCACTTGACTACTCATACATAATATGAGTACCCAAGAGTTTAATAAAACAGAAAATAAACACTCGGGTCAGACAGGGGTCTGGTGTGAGTAAATAGTTTAAAAGTTGCTTAACTTTAGAAAATCCTTTGAAACAAAAGGCTTCACGTAATACTTCCCACACATAAACATGGAAAAGTTTTTACCTTACGCTAACCAAAACATTTGATAGGAAATCCAGTGATATTATAATAGTGTCTAGGGTTTTCAAAATAAAATACAGAAATAGCTGGAATGCTTACATCCCACGTTCCAACATAGTTGGGCACAATCAAAACCGTACAGGCACTTATTGGATTATGGATTCCATCGATGGCAGGGCTACCGGGGTACCGCCCGTCACAGTACGTGGCCTAGATCACCGTACCGAGGAGTACTCCCACTCCCCTGCAACACAAGGCCGGACCCATTCCTTACTGAATAGTTCCGAACAAGATAACCCCGATGGTTGGAGCTCAAAACCGTCCACACGCCGAAATATAAAGGGACCTCTAGACAGGGGTAAATCTCACTCTCAAGTGGGGGCTACCCACGAAGCCTTGCTGCACCTCCCCTGTTTTAGCCATTCCCGGTTGATGAGGCTTGAGGCTGCGATTACCTTTAAAGAACACATCTATCTTAGAATGCTCATCGTCCACCTGACGATGTTCTGAAAGCATTCAATCCATACAAGTTCGTTCCGGGTTCGAACGAAACCGAAGGAATTATCTCGTTACACTCGTATTGGAATCACCCTCAGAGTTAAGAACAATAACCCTTGCACTCTAAATCACCATCTTGAATCTATAAGTACTATTCCGTCAAACTCATTACGGAATCACCCACAGAGTTATACTGACGTATAGCCCTTACACCTCGAGTCTTCACTTGCTCCACTTGGATTAATGACCTAACGTTCAATTGGAATCGATGTGGTTTTCGGATATCCAAATATGGAAACCCGATCTCGGTCTCACCGAAACCAAACGCCATTTTAATGTCCAAGTTATACTTAAGGGTTTTAAACAATTAACTCATTTTATTTTTATCTATTTCACACAGATAGATAAACTACATATTCTCATCATAACAGATAACCCATAACATTATCACATCAGATGATCACCACAACAGTCAATTATCACAACAAACAACCATCACAACCAAAATAATTCATCATACTATAACTAAGCATCCATATCCTATAGATACTACTCATCTCATTTCTGAGATCACAACCATCCAAAGGTATAACAATATCACCCATAAGCAATAATATATTATCCATCATCTATAATTAATTTAAAATGAATTAAATTAATTATTTCTGTTCTAAATTAATTTAAAATAAATTAAATTAATTACTCACCTATAAATCTTGCTTATAAATCTATTGATTAATTAACCTAGTTAAATAATCATTCATTAAGTATTTAACTTGCTTAAGCACCTTTGATCAATCCTTCACTAATTACAATAAGTAATTAGTCTTAAATTAAATCCATAAAATTAATTAATCTTAATCATAAGTAATTAACATTTAATTACTTCATTTATTAATTAACTATAATTAATTACATTTACCCTTAATTAATTACAATTAATTAATCACTTAATTAATTAATTAATACTTAATTAAACAATTCTTAATTACATCATTAATTATAACAATTAATGATCTCTAATTAATATTTAAATTAATTACTTAATTAAAAATTAATACAATTATTAATCACCTTGATTAATTTTTAAATCCATAATTAACTACCCTTAATTACTTAAAATAAATTAATTATCCAATAATTAATTATCTATATTAATTAATCCTTGATTAATTAAAAATTAATTATCCAAATTACTTATTAAAATAAATCACCTTTTCCCTAATTACATTCCAGTAATTATCAATTACAACTTCTCTAAGAAATCTTGCTCCATAAATTACATTAAGTAACTATTATCATTAAATTATTAAATTATTCCTTAAATTAATTAAACTAGATTAATTAATTTAACAAAACACATTATCAGAAATAATTACAAAAAGTAATTAACCCTTAATTACTTTTATAAAGTAATTATACTTAACAACTACAATTGATTATCTTAAATTAATTAATCTAATTAATCCATCAAAATTAATTACATTATTTATTTATTTATTAATTAATTATCCTTAGATAATTATCTTATTTAATTAACCATATTTCCATTAATTCCTTACTTAAGAAAATTACCTTAGATTAATTATTTATTAATCATCTTTAATTATAAATAAATTCAAGTTATTATTTAAAATCAAACAAATAAGTAAATTCTTAATTATTTTCAAAATAATTCATTTACTTATTTATAACTTAATTAATATTCAAAATGTATTTAAATAATACATTTCTAAAATCTAATTCAACTTTTATTTAAGAAATTTAAGATTTCAAATGTTTACTATATAAACATTTCCAAATTTAAATAATTTAATAAACCTAAAAGTAAAGAACTAACATTATCATATAAGAAAAGTTTAAAAATAAATATTACTTAATTTTACTAAGAAATCAAACATTTGAAAATAGATAGATTATTTAACTTCCAATTTAAAGTTAAACATATCATACTTTTATTTCAATACTTAAAAGAAAGATTTCTTTAAAATTCAAACCTTATTTGAAATCAAATTCATATTTGAATTCTACTTAAAAACATTTCCTATCCCATATTTAAAAAAATTCATAACTGTTTTAAATTCAAACAGATTTCAAAACAAAACTGAAATCATATTTAATTTGATTTCAAAACCAAATTTAGATCTGGCTTACAATTTAAAAGTTTCATTTTAAACTTTGAATTCAAAAGTATTCCTGAATCCAGTTTAATCCTATACAAAAATTTGAATCTTGATTTAACATTGAATTCCCTTTAAAAATTTAAAAAGAAACAAAAACTGGTTTAATTAAAATCTAGATTCAAAGAATCCTGAAAACTACATTTTTAAACATGATTTCAAAATTGAATTTAAACCTTACTTTTAAATTTAAATTCATCATTTGAATTCATAAGCTCATTTGAAATTAATTCAAACCTATACTTAAATTTAAATCATTGCTTTAAACATTTTTGGGTTTCCAGGTTTTAAAAAAAAAACACAGCACTCAGGCCTGCACTTCCACAAACCCGAGACTATCAACAATTTACTTCGGGTTAAAACCTATCCTAATTCGAGCCACAATACCAAATGCACGAGTGTGACTTCGAGTCACCAAAACCTGCACTCCAAAATTTTCACCAGAGACCACCAAACACTGTGCAAATGCACCACTACTCCGACGACTTCCAGCAACCTACACCTAACTCTCCAAGAAGTCATTCATCCCTTTATCTTGATACTATCCATCAACAAAATCCTTGCAGCTTGAAAATTTGAATCAAGCCAAATTTAAACAACCTGGAAAAAAAACTTCACCAAGAACACCAACCTGTAAATGAGCATTCTTGCCTTCACCACAACTCTCTGATCAACTATTAGGAATTTTTTCCCCACTTCCCAGTTAACACCCCACCTCCAGGCAGAAATTGAACTTCCAAAATCCATTTTATATTTTGATATCCTCAAATATACCAACTTCTGCACAGTTCTAAATTCCTAACCCCTCTGACTTTTAAAACCTGATGCATGTTTTAATATCCATGTTTTTAACATGCATTAAAGCTTTAAACATGTATTGAAAAATTTAAAGTTGTTTAGTAATTTTTCTTTATGAAACTATTGTCTGCTGTTACTTATTTCCAGTAGTAACAGATTTTACTTTCCTAAACTAAAAAATTTCAAACCTAAATCTATGCAACACAAACTCAAATTTGATTACATAATAATTCCTAACTAAGTTTCATACATAGAGAAGTAGATTTGTATTTAAATCCAAGTAATAGCAAAAGCATGTCTGCAGAAATTCATATTACACTTATCTGCATATTCAAACATAATCACACACAACAGTCAAGCATATATTCAACTCATGCACATATAAAATTTCAAACAACCTATAGAAATTGAGGTTACTTACTAAAGAGAAGAGAACAGAGCAGTTATCAATTGCTACTGTTTAAATTTTCTTATTTAAAAGGGAATTTTGAATTAAACTTTAAAGTTCTGCGTATTTTGTTATCTTGGTTAAATAAAATGAAACTGTTTTTAAAAAAAACATAGATTTACTCACCTTAGAAATGGAAACAGAAAGCATTCCAGATGCCAAACATTTCCCTGCAACCTGAATTCCAATGCATTGATTGAATCAGAGCTAACATGTTGTTTGAAATTGGTGACAACATGTTGTTTGCAGGCTTTGGAATTGCATGCAGACCCCTTTTCATCTTTGTTTGTGTTGATCTTGCAGGTTGCAGATTAAATTGTTTTGCAGATTCAAGCCAATTTGCAAATGTGATTGATTTCACAGGTTGAAGACATTTTTTTGTTTGCAGGTTAAACAGAATATGCAGATGTATCTTCTTTTGCAGGGTTTTAAAACTTTGATTTGCAGATCTAATATGGTTTAAATTTGCAGAGTACAGATTTGGGTTGTGGAATTAGAGTGAAGTTGGATTTCAGTTTTCATAGATCTGAATTTTGATCCATTATAGAAGATAAGGTGTTTGAAACAAAGTGATGTGTTTAAGTTTTATCTAAAATAATAAATTCAAATATGTTTTAGAAATGCCACTTGTTATTTAGATATAAAGATTAATTACAAGTGTCAAATTAAAAACATGAAGCTAACGCATGTAAGAGTTAGATATAAAATAAATTTCTTTGTTTACAAATGTTTTAATTAAAGGTAAAACCATTCTAATTTAAATTTAAGATGTTTTGTATGTTTCATTAACATTTATTCTTTAAATGGTTGCAAATGAATTATCTTTACATTTAAATATTTGCTTGAATATTTTAAAAAAAATTATTTAAAACCAATTTTCAAAAGAGAAAATTTAAAAAAAGAAAAGAAAAATGTTGAATTCATTTTATTCAAAAGTTTCAAATCAACATATTATACTCAAATATAAATAAACTAAATTTATTTCAAAACAATTTAAAGATAAAACAAAATAAACTTTATTATAAAAATACAATTCTTAACTATTATATATTTATAACAAAATATTTACTATAATTTCTTTCTAAAAATACAAGATAGATTTATAAATTGACTTATGAAAAGTTCCAATACTATTTCAATTTAATTTAAATCATTTCATAAATTATACACTTATATATATTATAAACTTGAAAAGATCCTTTATTAAATTTAAAATAAAAATAAAAATCAAAACTCCTATTTACAATGTATACACATATATACATTATAAATAAAATATTTTTAAATCAATTTAGAAAGGAAATTTTATCATTAAAATATTTTAAAACAATAGGATTCTCAAATTCAATTATTATTATAAATTTTCAAAAGAATATGATTTATCCAAACTAAATAATTATAAATTTTCAAAAGAAAATTATGTTTGAATTAGATTATCAAATCAGTATTTCACATTTTAAAATAATTTATAAATGAAATTATTAAATAAATATTGCCCAAATTTCCGGGACATCACATTCCTCCCCCCTTAAAAGAATTTCGTCCCCAAAATTTAAAAGCAAAGGTAATTTAATAATCTCCTTAAAGATTTTATTTAGAACACAAGCATATATCAAACATATGCTAACAATCAAAACAACCAATTCAACCAATCAAACAAATCTAATTATCCAGACAAATTCGGGATAAAATTTTATCGAGTTTCCCCAAGTATATATATATATATATATATATATATATATATATATATATGTATGTATGTATATGTATATACCGGGATACTCTCTCTAGAGAATCCAAACAATCAATACTAAGAAGCTTCCAAAAACTCCTATTCAACTATCTTTAACACTACACAAGATATCAGACTATAAACGAGTCTGACTCAACAACCAAAACTCCAAAACTGCTAGTTCCACAACCAGAGATAGATCATACACGTATTCCCTCAGAGATACGTGAAACACATCGAATCCCAGTTATCCAAACTGGCAATCCAATCCTGTAGATCAATCACTTAACCCTTGAGAGAAAACAGAAAGGTTCAATCTCTTATCCATAAATCTTTCCTGTCGATCCTAGGCTGCCTTCAACTTCTAGATCTATCCAATCCATCACACAAACTCTACTACAGATATCAGAAGACTTCAGACAAACTACACTTATTCGGAAAACAGAACAGATGCCCAAGACATCCAAGTCTCCAGATTAAAGTGAATTTCCCGTAGAAATCCTCTGATTCATGACAAAACACAAATCCCCAAATTAATCGGGTGTTGCTTCTATTCTGGAATAGCTGCCACCATGCTTCCACTGCGCAACTCTGATTTGAGAATGCTGTTGATGAACACAGGTACCAACTTGATCAACTTACCCCGAAAATATTGTTCATCAAATTCCATAAAATATCCAAAAACCAAGTCGAAACAGAACTCAATCTCCTGATGCGGATGCAAAACTTAACTCCTTTGAAGACATCCAGAAAATATCAAACCACTTTGATAACTCAAACATCTTCTAGAGATGCTTCAATCCAAACAAAGGCTATTCAGAAACTTCCGGATCATCGCAAGTCACTTTTGCGATTCTACTCAGTTCAGATTCCAAGAAATCGTTCTCTCGTAAATAATTAGAACAGCCAAAGCCTTCAAATCAAAAGGGAAACTAGTGGTCCACCTTCAACCACAAACATCACACCCAACTGAGCTTCCAAAAGAAATGGACAAGCTTCACCATCGGCCCGGCCTACAGACAAAAGATCACAGAGACTTCAGAACCATCGAAGAAACAGGCCACTCACTGCTGCTACTGCTGCAAAAACTTCCTTACCCAAAAACTCATCGAATCTCAAAGCTACACCAGCCACTTCCACAGAAGAGCCTTCAAAAGACAGATATCCCTCAGGAAACTCGACCTCAAACCAAGCACAAAACACTCTGCCAAACTGAGTCTCAAACTCAAATACAGTCAGAACTCCTTTCTAAGGTTGCCAAAATTCCATTGCTGGCTTCAGTACTCCAAACTGATCCAGACTCAAGAAAAATCCACTCACACGAGTGAAATCAAGCTTAAAATCCAAAGATACACTCCGAATCTTGAAAAGATTCTCCTTCAGAGATCAGAAAAATCCTTCACACCAAACTGCCAAACTTCTCAAGATGCCCAATTCTGCCCTAGCAGATCACTCCCAAGCTCAAACACTCAGACAACAACCATTGGTAGTTGTGTTACACACACCACTACCCTATCTACCTTTATTACTTATATTGGAAAACCTGAACAGGTAACCCAACAGATAGGTAGAATTAAATATATTTATATTTAAAATTACAAGTACGCTCTCTCAAGAAAGACACCACTACAGAGCCTAGGTGTTCACTCAACCTACTGCTCTGATACCACAATGTAACGACCCAACTTCCATACTTCAGGAAATCGCATCATTAAGAAGAAAGAAAAGGATAGAAAAGAGAAAAGAAAGGAAAGAAAGAAACAGACAACATCAGAATCTCACAGAGGAACGAATAAATTATATTATATCACATAATACTTTACAAAGTATCATATACATCAGAGTTTACAGCCAATACAACACAAACTAGACAGTTATAAACATCTGTCTAGTGATTACAATTCAAGAACATCAGAGAAACAGACTCATCAAAGACAGCGGAACCATTATACATATCTGCACGCTGAAGCCTCCTGCTCCATTATCTCCTCCAGAACTCGCCAAAGCAATCCTGAATCACTTGACTACTCATACATAATATGAGTACCCAAGAGTTTAATAAAACAGAAAATAAACACTCGGGTCAGACAGGGGTCTGGTGTGAGTAAACAGTTTAAAAGTTGCTTAACTTTAGAAAATCCTTTGAAACAAAAGGCTTCACGTTATACTTCCCACACATAAACATGGAAAAGATTTTACCTTACGCTAACCAAAACATTTGATAGGAAATCCAGTGATATTATAATAGTGTCTGGGGTTTTCAAAATAAAATACAGAAATAGCTGGAATGCTTACATCTCACGTTCCAACATAGTTGGGCACAATCAAAACCGTACAGGCACTTATTGGATTATGGATTCCATCAATGGCAGGGCTACCGGGGTACCGCCCGTCACAGTACGTGGCCTAGATCACCGTACCGAGGAGTACTCCCACTCCCCTACAACACAAGGCCGGACCCATTGCTTACTGAATAGTTCCGAACAAGATAACCCCAACCGTTGGAGCTCAAAACCGTCCACACGCCGAAATATAAAGGGACCTCTAGACAGGGGTAAATCTCACTCTCAAGTGGGGGCTACCCACGAAGACTTGCTGCACCTCCCCTGTTTTAGCAATTCCCGGTTGATGAGGCTTGAGGCTGCGATTACCTTTAAAGAACACATCTATCTTAGAATGCTCATCGTCCACCTGACGATGTTCTGAAAACATTCAATCCATACAAGTTCGTTCCGGGTTCGAACGAAACCGAAGGCATTATCTCGTTACACTCGTATTGGAATCACCCTCAGAGTTAACAACAATAACCCTTGCACTCTAAATCACCATCTCGGATCTATAAGTACTATTCCGTCAAACTCATTACGGAATCACCCACAGAGTTATACTGACGTATAGCCCTTACACCTCGAGTCTTCACTTGCTCCACTTGGATTAATGACCTAACGTTTAATTGGAATCGATGTGGTTTTCGGATATCCAAATATGGAAACCCGATCCCGGTCTCACCGAAACCAAACGCCATTTTAATGTCCAAGTTATACTCAAGGGTTTTAAACAATTAACTCATTTTATTTTTATCTATTTCACATAGATAGATAAACTACATATTCTCATCATAACAGATAACCCATAACATTATCACATCAGATGATCATCACAACAGTCAATTATCACAACAAACAACCATCACAACCAAAATAATTCATCATACTATAACTAAGCATCCATATCCTATAGATACTACTCATCTCATTTCTGAGATCACAACCATCCAATGGTATAACAATATCACCCATAAGCAATAATATATTATCCATCATCTATAATTAATTTAAAATGAATTAAATTAATTATTTCTGTTCTAAATTAATTTAAAATAAATTAAATTAATTACTCACCTATAAATCTTGCTTATAAATCTATTGATTAATTAACCTAGTTAAATAATCATTCATTAAGTATTTAACTTGCTTAAGCACCTTTGATCAATCCTTCACTAATTACAATAAGTAATTAGTCTTAAATTAAATCCATAAAATTAATTAACCTTAATCATAAGTAATTAACATTTAATTACTTCATTTATTAATTAACTATAATTAATTACATTACCCTTAATTAATTACAATTAATTAATCACTTAATTAATTAATTAATACTTAATTAAACAATTCTTAATTACATCATTAATTATAATAATTAATGATCTCTAATTAATATTTAAATTAATTACTTAATTAAAAATTAATATAATTATTAATCACCTTGATTAATATTTAAATCCATAATTAACTACCCTTAATTACTTAAAATAAATTAATTATCCAATAATTAATTATCTATATTAATTAATCCTTGATTAATTAAAAAGTAATTATCCAAATTACTCATTAAAATAAATCACATTTTCCCTAATTACATTCCAGTAATTATCAAATAAAACTTCTCTAAGAAATCCTGCTCCATAAATTACATTAAGTAACTATTATCATTAAATTATTAAATTATTCCTTAAATTAATTAAACTAGATTAATTAATTTAACAAAACACATTATCAGAATTAATTATAAAAAGTAATTAACCCTTAATTACTTTTATAAAGTAATTATACTTAACAACTACAATTGATTATCTTAAATTAATTAATCTAATTAATCCATCAAAATTAATTACATTAGTTATTTATTTATTAATTAATTATCCTTAGATAATTATCTTATTTAATTAACCATATTTCCATTAATTCCTTACTTAAGAAAATTACCTTAGATTAATTATTTATTAATCATCTTTAATTATAAATAAATTCAAGTTATTATTTAAAATCAAACAAATAAGTAAATTCTTAATTATTTTCAAAATAATTCATTTACTTATTTATAACTTAATTAATATTCAAAATTTATTTAAATAATACATTTCTAAAATCTAATTCAACTTTTATTTAAGAAATTTAAGATTTCAAATGTTTACTATATCAACATTTCCAAATTTAAATAATTTAATAAACCTAAAAGTAAAGAACTAACATTATCATATAAGAAAAGTTTAAAAATCAATATTACTTAATTTTACTAAGAAATCAAACATTTGAAAATAGATAGATTATTTAACTTCCAATTTAAAGTTAAACATATCATACTTTTATTTCAATACTTAAAAGAAAGAATTCTTTAAAATTCAAACCTTATTTGAAATCAAATTCATATTCGAATTCTACTTAAAAACATTTCCTATCCCATATTTAAAAATTTTCAAAACTGTTTTAAATTCAAACAGATTTCAAAACAAAACTGAAATCATATTTAATTTGATTTCAAAACCAAATTTAGATCTGGCTTACAATTTAAAAGTTTCATTTTAAACTTTGAATTCAAAAGTATTCCTGAATCCAGTTCAATCCTATACAAAAATTTGAATCTTGATTTAACATTGAATTCCCTTTAAAAATTTAAAAAGAAACAAAAACTGGTTTAATTAAAATCTGGATTCAAAGAATCCTGAAAACTACATTTTTATACATGATTTCAATATTGAATTTAAACCTTACTTTTAAATTTAAATTCATCATTTGAATTCATAAGCTCATTTGAAATTAATTCAAACCTATACTTAAATTTAAATCATTGCTTTAAACATTTTTGGGTTTCCAGGTTTTAAAAAAAACATAGCACTCAGGCCTGCACTTCCACAAACCCGAAACTATCAACAATTTACTTCGGGTTAAAACCTATCCTACTTTGAGCCACAATACCAAATGCACGAGTGTGACTTCGAGTCACCAAAACCTGCACTCCAAAATTTTCATCAGAGACCACCAAACACTGTGCAAATGCACCACTACTCCGGCGACTTCCAGCAACCTTCACCTAACTCTCCAAGAAGCCATTCATCCCTTCATCTTGATACTGTCCATCAACAAAATCCTTGCAGCTTGAAAATTTGAATCAAGCCAAATTTAAACAACCTGGAAAAAAAACTTCACCAAGAACACCAACCTGTAAATGAGCATTCTTGCCTTCACCACAACTCTCTGATCAACTATTAGGAATATTTTCCCCACTTCCCAGTTAACACCCCACCTCCAGGCAGAAATTGAACTTCCAAAATCCATTTTATATTTTGATATCCTCAAATATACCAACTTCTGCACAGTTCTAAATTCCTAACCCCTCAGACTTTTAAAACCTGATGCATGTTTTAATATCCATGTTTTTAACATGCATTAAAGCTTTAAACATGTTTTGAAAAATTTATAGTTGTTTGGTAATTTTTCTTTATGAAACTATTGTCTGCTGTTACTTATTTCCAGTAGTAACAGATTTTACTTTCCTAAACTAAAAATTTCAAACCTAAATCTATGCAACACAAACTCAAATTATATTACATAATAATTCCTAACTAAGTTTCATACATAGAGAAGTAGATTTGTATTTAAATCCAAGTAATAGCAGAAGCATGTCTGCAGAAATTCATATTACACTTATCTGCATATTCAAACATAATCACACACAACAGTCAAGCATATATTCAACTCATGCACATATAAAATTTCAAACAACCTATAGAAATTGAGGTTACTTACTAAAGAGAAGAGAACAGAGTAGTTATCAATTGCTACTGTTTAAATTTTCTTATTTAAAAGGGCATTTTGAATTAAACTTTAAATTTCTGCATATTTTGTTATCTTGGTTAAAGAAAATGAAACTGTTTTTAAATTTTTTTATAGATTTACTCACCTTAGAAATGGAAACAGAAAGCATTCCAGATGCCAAACATTTCCCTACAACCTGAATTCCAATGCATTGATTGAATCAGAGCTAACATGCTATTTGAAATTGGTGACAACATGTTGTTTGCAGGCTTTGGAATTGCATGCAGACCCCTTTTCATCTTTGTTTGTGTTGATCTTACAGGTTGCAGATTAAATTGTTTTGCAGATTCAAGCCAATTTGCAAATGTGATTGATTTCACAGGTTGAAGATATTTGTTTGTTTGCAGGTTAAACAGAATATGTAGATGTATCTTCTTTTGCAGGGTTTTAAAACTTTGATTTGCAGATCTAATATGGTTTAAATTTGCAGAGTACAGATTTGGGTTGTGGAATTAGAGTGAAGTTGGATTTCAGTTTTCATAGATCTTAATTTTGATTCATTATAGAAGATAAGGTGTTTGAAATAAAGTGATGTGTTTAAGTTTTATCTAAAATAATAAATTCAAATATGTTTTAGAAATGCCACTTGTTATTTAGATATAAGGATTAATTACAAGTGTCAAATTAAAAACATGAAGCTAACACATGTAAGAGTTAGATATAAAATAAATTTCTTTGTTTACAAATGTTTTAGTTAAAGGTAAAACCATTCTAATTTAAATTTAAGATGTTTTGTATGTTTCATTAACATTTATTCTTTAAATGATTGCAAATGAATTATCTTTACATTTAAATATTTGCTTGAATATTTTTAAATTTTTTATTTAAAACCAATTTTCAAAAGAGAAAATTTAAAAAAAGAAAAGAACAATGTTGAATACATTTTATTCAAAAGTTTCTAATCAACATATTATACTCAAATATAAATAAACTAAATTTATTTCAAAATAATTTAAAGATAAAAAAAATGAAATTTATTATAAAAATACAATTCTTAACTATTATATATTTATAACAAAATATTTACTATAATTTCTTTCTAAAAATACAAGATAGATTTATAAATTGACTTATGAAAAGTTCCAATACTACTTCAATTTAATTTAAATCAATTCATAAATTATACACTTATATATATTATAAACTTGAAAAGATCCTTTATTAAATTTAAAATTAAAATAAAAATCAAAACTCCTATTTACAATGTATACACATATATACATTATAAATAAAATATTTTTAAATCAATTTAGAAAGGAAATTTTATCATTAAAATATTTTAAAACAATAGGATTCTCAATTTCAATTATTATTATAAATTTTCAAAAGAATATCATTTATCCAAACTAAATAATTATAAATTTTCAAAAGAAAATTATGTTTGAATTAGATTATTAAATCAATATTTCACATTTTAAAATAATTTATAAATGAAATTATTAAATAAATATTGCCCAAATTTCCGGGACATCACAGATTTAAATCTCCTTCACGTATTGACGCTTGTAGTGGGAGAGTCGAGAGGAGAGGTGGGAGGCAAAGGTGAGTTAAGGAGGCGCTTTGAGGTCAAGTTCTTTGAAGGAAGATTAGACAGTGATGGCGAACTCAAGAACCAAAATCCCCAATGTAAGAGTAAGCAAACAAGTGAGAGATGAAGTGTGGGTTCAGTGCTTAAATAGTACTCGACTTGGAAAATAAAGGTAGAAAATAACCTCAATTACTATAATTAAATAAAATAGAAATGTAAGCATTAAATAAATGAATGAAATGGAGAAATGCATAAATGTAATACAATAAATGAAACTTACATGGCCTGAATTAATGAAAATGAATAATTGTAAGTAATAAGTGAAATTAAATGAAACAAAACTGAATGAGTAAATGAAATTAAAAGTTTGTTAGAAATAAGTGTAAATTAAAAAGATAAATCATTGTATAAATAGAAGGAAAATCAAACAACAAAGGTATGAAAGGAAATTAATAATAAGTAAAGTTGATGGTTGTTTGGATTTGTTGTTGTTTGGGTTATGGTTGTTTGGGGTAAGAAACTTTAAATTTGGATTGGATGAATGAATAATCTATTTAGTTTTATCTAAGGCTGTTGAGTAAATGATGCGCTAGTAGTTTATTCTTCATTCCGTGCAATTTAAAAGTTTTGAACCCGAACAACTATTTGTGTTTGATATGTATGATTGATTGATTTGTGTTAATTTTATGTGATGATTGTATGTTATGGTTGCAATGATTGATGTTTGTATGAATTTGTTTGTTATCGATTGAAACAACGCTTAAATATTTCATTTTGTATAATTATTAACTCTTTTGGATTATATAAGTGAAAGACAGGTTATGGAAGCAATTGCTACTACTTTTGGTTTCATAATTAAGCGTAAATTGCCCGACAAATAGGTACGTTTTCGGATTACGGTATAGCGCTATTATATTACTTTTCCCAAGTGGGGATATATATTATTTTGAAAAATATATGTTGTATACTGTATTATTGATATTATATTTCCTCCCGAGCCTCCCCGTACAAAGGAGACTCCGCCAAAAAATTTCAAAAAATTTGGACCTAGAAAAATTTGAAAATGTTTTACAAACTTTAATAATTTAAGTTAAAAAATATAAAAATTTAAATGGGTATGAATTGGTATATTTTATTTTAAATTATTTTCTTTTGTAAACTTATTTTTTTTTAATATTTTAAGTAAGATATATTGATTTCTTATTTCTTCTTTTCCCTTTTTTTCCTTTTCGGGGACGAAAAGTTTTGAGTGGGGGAGAGTGTAACGACCTATAAATTTTCGATGTTTTAATTTTGTGGTTTTAATAATATTTTATGAGTTAATATTGAAAGAAATAAAATGTTTCAATTTTATAATGGAATAATAACTAAATTTAAACTGAGACAATGTTAATACAAGTTAAGTGTCAACAATCTTAATGAAACTCCAATTCATTGTATCTAAACATGCTATGCTTGGTTATAAAACTAAATATAAGTAACAAATGTAAACATTTAGTTATTGTACAAAATAGATAATGGTAATTAAATAAGACCAGTATGATGTAAGGAATTACAATATGTGTGGTATTAATGGTTACACTGATTTATAGTGGGATGTGAAAGGTAATAAATTAATGTTGTTTTGATAATAAACATTTCTTAATGATTTTTAATTTCGTAACGGAAGAGTGAATGAGAATTTATGGAAAACATAAATTTATTTTTAAGTAAACAAGAGTATATGTTGAACAAATTTATGATTGGATAATGCAGTGTTAATGGAAATTAATTAGTGTTATATATGGAATTTATACCTGGGTGGGTAGTAAACTTATAAATGAAAGAAGTAGTTGACCATTTATTTAGGTTATTTATTCATTTAGTATGTTAAATAAAAAAAAATTGGGAATCAGATCTCAATTGAGGGAAATTAAATTGTACGTTAATTTGAAATAAAATCAAATAAATATTACATTAATATGGGATGTAGTACAAATGGTTAGGGATTGTCAAATTTGGTAAAAAGGGATTTGACCTAGGAAATTTTGTTAATTGAGTTGAAAACCTTAATTAATACGCGTAATTGACAAGATTCACTTTTTTAAGTATAACCGTTGATACAAATCTAAGATGTATATATAAATATTAATGTAATGAAATATGAAACAATGTTAACTATGTTAGTTGAGTAATAATTGAGTGAATATTAAGTTGTAATCGAATAAAATCAAATTTATTGGAATTAATTTGCAATTAATTGGATTAATTGCAGTTGACATTTGAACACTGTATTTACTGGAATAATTGACACTAAAATTATATGTGAATTTGCTTTTAGCTATATTAAGTATCTAAGGGATTAAAAATGACAAAAATCTACTAGTTTATAATTTGTGCAGTTATGGTAGATGTGATTGGTCATTTGAAATGATTAATTCTATAAGATGTAATAAATGTTAATTTTAAGTATAAAATGAAAATTCTTTATTTATTTGAAATATAAAATTCAATAAGACTCGAATAACAAGGGTAAGCTTTTAAAAAAGTGGAATTAACATTAAAATACTACGTTAATGAAAATTACGAAGGAAATTTGAGAATATTAATGCAATATGATATAAACCATGATAATTGTACCGTAAATTGAAATTTGATTGAATTGCTAAATTTGTGCATACCCAATTTATTGAAATAGATGTTGAAGTTTAATTGATTGAAATCAGCAAATTGGAAAATAAATTCAATTGATGAAATAATATGCAGTAAAATGTAATTTGACATAATCAATGTTAGGTAAGAAATTTTATTTTTGTCAATTGATAATAGGGTATGAGTGGGAGTAGATTTGGCTTATTGTGAAAACTATTAATTGTTTACCTATGTATATAATTTAGTGAATTAGATCTAAATCCATTGAAATAAACATAATTAATCACTACGTTGATATAAATTTAGTTGATCACTGTAAAATATTAGGGAATTGGATTTACAGTAATCTAAAATGTACCCATAAGATAATGATTGAATGAATTTAAAAGAATGGAAAGTAAGATTTTTAATTTAATTGAAGTGTAGAAAAATTCAATAATTGGATTTATGGCAAATAAATGAAATTTAACACTAAATTTTTAGGTTAATAGAAAGTTAGATGGAATGTAAGAATATTATGATAGTTTGCAAATTCAATGGAAAATTTTATCCGTTTAAGAATAGTGAATTGTATAATAGATATGAAACAAAATAATTATACCATAAGAAGAATGTATTGAAAATAAATGGAAAGCTAATTTCATTGAAAATTTTGGAAGATTTAATGTATAATCTATAAACAATTGAAATAGAAGTTAAAGCTTTGAAAGTGTGGAATTTGCAACATCTAATCCATATGAGGAATCTTTAAATTAAAAGGAAAAAGAAGTTAATAGAAATTTATGGCAATTAATATAAGAAACGTACATTTTTGGGTTAAATAGAAAGAGCATTTTTAGTGAAAATAAAAGAACAGTTTGTGGAAAATAAAATGAACGTTTCATTTTAAAGATAAGTTAAATTTTATAAAAAAGGAAAAATTTGAATTTTGAAACAACATTTTACATTCATTTTATAACAATCAGAGGCAGTACAGAAGTGATTTTAATGCTAACCTTATATTTTAAAGTAAATTAAATATTTTGAATCGTGATTACGCGCTGAGAAAAACGCCGTTTTTAAATTTGAACTTCCAGTCTTGGTTCATCTTTTATTGTGTGCAGCGGTGGTCCCCAGTGGCATAAATTGGAGTGTTACATTTTATTTAATGTGTGTTAATAAAGTTTAATTGGGTGTTAATAAGGTGTATATTTAGGGTTAATAGAAATTAATTTAGCGGAGTAGACGTTTTGAAATTGGATCTCAAAATTTTAGTACAACTGGTCCATTTGTTACTTTATATTTATTCGTTACCACCTCTTTGTTTGAAATGTATAAATTTTCATTTTTGCTACCTGAAGCATTCATTTCATTGGTTCCATCCTCCATTAGCCTCATTTCAATTTTTCAATCTCACTGAACTTCATTATGTAAACATAACCCCTTTTCATTTTCTCCCTCACCTACTTGCAACACTTTTTCCTAATCCTTCTTGAAGCTTTGAGTTGCGTGAAAGCCTCTCCACCTCACCCAAGCCTTACCACCATCTTGTTAGAAGGTACCCTAGTCTCCTCATCCCAAAACGTGAAATTTAGTATTTATTTTGTTTATTCTAATATTACTATATATATACACTTTATTATGGTAATAGTCATCTTATAACTTGAATAACTTTCGCATACAATGTCCGATTTACGCGCGATTTTTTTTGTTAGGATCGTATTGAGATTTATGACATTTTGAAGCTTGTTTGGGTAGATTCTGAGGCTGTTGAATTTTTGGGTTTAAATTGGATTTTAATTCAATTCAAATCCAAAAGGTGAGTGTTTTAACCCACTCACAATTTCTAAAATTTCTTATGTTTGTTAGATTAATTTATGATGTGTTTAAAATTTTATTTATAGCTGTTTGGCATATATTTCATCATTTTCTCAGTTAAATTGCATTCATTTAATTTACGCGTTATTTAATTCATTTTGCATATAAACTGCTAGTTAAATTTATTTATTATTGCATATAAACTACAGTTAAACAGTATTAAATTCATTATTTAGAAATTAATTGTCGGTAATTAATTATTATTTATTGATGTGATTGTTTGAATTGGATGATAAATTGTTGAATGTTTGATGATTGATATGATGGATGAATGAATGTTGTACTTATATTGTATAAACTGCAAGTTATTATGCATTTTTATTTCATTCGGGATTATGGTTTGAAATGATATACCACCGCATTTTATTTTTAAATTGAGGATTGAAATGATAAATATCTGTATCACTTGACCATAGGATAGAAAATTTTATACAGGCACCGCGGTATATATATATAATTATTTGAAATGATTTTCTATGGTTTTGAAAAGAATACAGTTTAATAAATATCAAAATTTTGATATATATATATAGTAAAATTCTTGAATTTAGCTATGTATAAATCTGTTCCGAATTTTTAAATAAGCTAAATAATGAAGTCGATTTCCTTTATAGAATATGGTTAAGAATATATTTGAAATTCTATTGCATATAGAGTTTATAATAACTCTAATAAAAAGTAAGTTTGAAGATAAATGTGAATATGATTTGAATTTAAAGTATTTAAGAATTTTCCTCGTAAAATTTGTTTGAAATGTAAATAAAGTAAGATTTAAAAAGGTATGATTTTATAGCCTGATTTTCATTAGAGGTTTTAATGAATATCAAATTGATTTACAGGATATTATCAAATATTTTAATTTTAAAGAATATCCTGTTATTAAAGTTTAAGAGTTTTACCTGAAAAATGTTTGTTAGTAAGTAAATATTTCAAATTTAAATAATAGGAATTGGATTTGATATATATTAAATTTTCAAAGAATCCATTTTGAAATAGTGGAATATTTGAAGAGGGAAATATATGAACTATAAAAATTTAAGTTTGGAATATAGAATATTTAAGCTGTGAAAATATATGGGAATTAAAATGGTTTATTTGGAGGTTCAAATTGATACTGGGATTTTATTGTGAAATTTAAAGAAGCTATTTTATTACATATATAAAGTAATATAGTATTTAAACCATTAAGTATTAAAGTTATGTTTCAAAACTATGGTTTCAAGGTATATATTTGGAAATATTATGATTTTGGGAAAGGGATATTTATAAAATAAAGATGATATCATATTGATTTGGGGTTTTTAAAAAAATATAAAAATCATATCATATTTATATGGTTTCAAAGAGATATTATATTCTGGTTTAAAGTATAAATTATTTTGAAATAACTGCGGTGTTATAATAACGTTTGGTTGTTAAAGAGACCGGGATCGGAAGTTGTCATACTCTCTGCCAACCCCGAAAACCACTTTAACAACCGTGTACGCGGTGGAGATTCCAGAATGAAGTAGGATGGTGGCGGCGTTTTCCTTTGAGGTAATTACGTGGACCCGACTCCCATGAGTTGGCATAAGGTGGCTAAAACAGGAGCGATTCTCGGGCCAATGAGGTCATTCCTCTGATCGGATACTCCTCTTCGATATTATATTCTGACTTTGGATTGTTTCGGTGGCCACTTTTTATTTCTTTGATTTTAGGGGGGAGTTTGTCCGAGGTCGGCTGTAGTAGCAGCTACGCGTTACCACCAGCCCGGATGCGTAATTGGTATATCTACCCTGGCATTGCCTAGTTGTGCCGTGTCACCACCCTATCGCGCCTTGTACGAGTTTGGATTTCTCCCGTAGCCCGTGTGGTATCCTCTGGTGGCTTCCCGATCAGGAGGGACTATGATATTGGATGGACTACTGGGACTATTACGTGTTAAGGTGGAAAATGTAAAGCCTTAACGCTATTTAAAAGTATGTTTATTTTACTATAGACACTATTATAATAGTGAAATATACTACATAGTAAATAGTTTAACGGATCCTTAAGAGATGTAAATCCCGAGCATCTTTTAAGTTAATGCACTCATATTTATTCCTGTTGATTTAACTTACATAAGATCTTTTAGTTCTGACTCGAGTGTTTTCTCTTTTCAATTCGCTCGGATCAGTCCGAGCGTTTCAGGATCTGAAGATTTTCTCTGGAGGATGAAGACGAATGTATTATTATTATTTATATTATTGCACTACACTCATACTGTTCCGCTGCATTATTATTGGTATGTGTAACTCTGATATGTATTATACAAATATAATCAAATGTTTTATAAACAGCTTTATAAACTGTATATTTGATTATTATATTTTATCCTTCCGCTGTGAGATTCTGTTATGTTTTTATTTCTTTCTTGTTTTTTTTGATTTACCCCATAACAATCCGCCCTTCCGTATGGTTCGAATTGGCACGTGTGTCGATTTAAAGCGTGCGAAAAGGCGGGATGTTACACCATCTAACTTTTGTAATCCACATTTTCTATGATAAGCCATCCTTGTAGACTATGGGATATGGGGGAAATGAGAAGGATCAGGTTTAGTTGTAGAATCATACCCAACATGACTGTTGAAGATGAAAGAAGCATGTGTTAACCCAAAAAATGGATTAATGCCCTGGATTAAGCATGAAAGCACCAGCCTTGTTCTTACAGAGCAGTGATATAGAGAATAAATGTAAAAAGAGCAGAAATAGAAAGAAGAGGATTTCTGTAGTGGTTCGGCTATTAATGAAGCCTACATCCACTTTGTAGTTTTTATTATTGACTGATTGTTGTTAAAATGTTAATTGGATTACAAAGTTCTTGAATATCCTAGAATAAGTCTTCAATGTTAGAATTCACCGGAGAATCATAGTGAAACATTTAGATGACCGTTGTGAGGGAGGAGAAGAGTGAAGAAAGCTCTCTATAGAGTTTTAGCAACCAGTCCGGAGGATCCCCTTCATGTTGCAGATAGGATAGTATTTATAGAGGTTGAAGAGCTAATGGACCAAGCTTGCTTCCCAAGTGCTTGCAGATCAACACTGGAAGGCACATTTGAGGTTACGTGGCAACCCGAGCTAAAGGATGGATCACTAGCGATCCATAGGCTTTGGATCACAAGCGATCTATAGGATTGGTTCGAAGGCGAGCCAATGCCTTAGCATTATCCCCTTGCCTTGCTCTATAAAGGTCGCATCTGATTGATGAAATAGTACGGATCACTAGCGATCCATGGTATATGGATCGCTAGCAATCCATACATTGGCCTATTTTTTAACTTTTCTTTCTAAGTTGTCTTCATTGTCTAATGTTGATGTTGTTCATATAGTCTCGTAGCATGTTGCCTTATTTTGATGGTTTGCTTACCAGTTTTATTTGGCTATAGATTGGACTAGATGAACGTTTATCTCTTGATTTAACTAGCTTAAAATCTCTCGAAACCTAGCCAATGTTCTTAGAGTACATATTATAGCATGATGCGAGAAGATTGATGGACTCATGAAAAGATGCTATGAATCGCTAGCGATCCATGTCCTTAGAGGATTTTATTGTCTTATCTTTTGACTTCCTTTGGCTTGTTGGTCTAGTTCTTTTGATTGGCTTTTGAGCTATTTTGACTCGATGAAGTTGTTCCGACTTCATTTGGATTCTGCTGGGTTAAAAACTCGAATAACATCCCCCCCCCCCCAGAGTATGTCTTCGTTGACAACAAGACATGCTCTAGAAGTAGTTGACTTTTAGTTTCTACTCGTCGAGTTCCAAGTAGTCGTGTTAAGGCCACATGAATTTGACTTTGGTTGTTTCATTGCTTGTTAAGCTTTGACCCAGACTGCCATTGCTTGTCATAACAGACCAAATTTTACTCTAATGCTTCCCAACATATCTTGAAGTAGTATATGGTTTTTGCTAGACAAATTTGAAACCAAACATAGGCAACTCTATGGATCGCTAGTGATCCATTGACTTAGGATTTTTTACAACGTTCCATTCGTTCCTATTTATACCCTTCAAGCCGACCTATTCTAGTTTCATTATATGACCCGAGCTTCCACCTTCTTGCGATTTAAACCATCTTCCACGATTCGATCCACCATCTCCAGCGATTCGAACCAACTTCGACCAAGCTTCTATCAATGCCATTGATTTTGCCTTGTCGTTGACTCCAAAACTTTGCTGCTGCCTCAATTCTTGCTGCGCCAAACCGTAGTTCCTTTGTTTTCTTCCTTTGATCGCTGCCAATCCATCGCGTTTAGCTCGTTGATTTGAAAACTTAAACCTTTCTTTGCTTTTGGATCGTTGATTGAGAAATCCGACAGTCTTTGTGTTTTGATCACTAATTCAAGGTCTTTGTGTTTTGATCATTAATTCAAGCTGGGTTTGCTGATTGTGACATTCATTTATCACTCTGGCAATGGAGTTGCATTTGTGATGGCAGTCGTAGAAAGTTTAAGTTGATTGTGGTTTAATGGAGGAAGATAGTAAATCGAGTCTTGAGTTCTTCATAGAAGGACATTCTGGCCTTGCCGCGGTGCATGAAATGTTTTGTTGTCTTCGTCCATTAAACCAGAATTGACTTATACCCGGTTCCATTGCTGATACCACATGACACATCAGGAACTGGTTTCACCCTTCCAGAGGATTCGGATTGGTTTTACTTTCTCTTGCACGCACGGTGTGTAACATCCCCTAACTAGATGCCCAAAACTAAGCACTACAGATGCTGTAGTCATCTATAGTATTAGCTTCCGGCAACTAAATACGGCTATGTTAATGGTATCAATAATATCAAAAGCACATGAATATGAAACAAAACACAGACTTCAAATTTTTTTTTACTTCATAACATTTCAAAACCAATTGTTCCACATTCACAATACATAATTCCAAATCGTTCCAAGGCACAAATCAAATATAATTATTACAAAATACGCCAAGAGCGGTATATGAATATACATCCTTGGTTGGTCAGAGTCATAGGTCAAAATAGACCTAATACAAAAGAACATAGCGGAAAATCCAACAAAACACAACAAGAACTATAACTCCTAAATAGCTATCTGTTTGCCTCCTGCATGCCTCCAGTAGCTTATTCGTCATCCTACTTAAACCTGAAAAAGACTTTAGCCTACTCAAATTAATTTTGAGCACATGAGAGTTTAAAAGGAAAACATAAACTTTGAGTCAAACATAAAGCCTGGTGTAAATAATACTACACATCTCGGTTAACCATGTTAAGTGAGACCACGCCGCTTAGCGAAATGAGTTTCCCCTCACTAACATCATTTTAAAACATATCTTTTGCAAAACCTTTCGTAAAACCATATACCGTGCCCCTGCATCCACAATGGTTAAAACATGTATTTATAGAACATTATGGTGATATGCATATTTGAAAACAACTAGGATTTCCCCATCCCCCATGTAGAGTTTCATTATATGAACGAGGGACTACCTATTCCACATTCATTTTGCTTAAGTTGATGTGGACTATCCATATCACATCACATAATTTTCTAGAACGGCTATGAACCCATCATTTTGCCACTTGATTCATGCTAGCCCCATGAATATAATTATTTCATGTTAGCCCTACGAATTTAATGGTCTCATGTTAACCCCATGAGTTTATTTATATCGTGTTAGCCCCATGATTCTATTTGTATCATGTTAGCCCTATGATTCTATTCGAATTTTCCTTTTGACTTATGCTAGCCCCATAAATCTATTTGTATCATGTTAGCCCCATGATTCCATATATATATCATGTTAACCCCATGATTCTATTTATATCATGTTAGCCCTATGATTAACGTATTTTTATCAGTATCCCTAACTTAGGTCATATTCATTCGTTGTTTCCATTGGTACCCTCAAAATTCTTAAAAATTCGAAACCTTTTGAAACCATTGAAACTCAACCTTTCGAAACCATTGAACCTCAAATCTTTCAAACTCATTGAACTTCAAACCTTTCGAAAGAAATAAAACTTTAGACATTGTATTTTAAAACGACTTGAAACATTGCCTTAGAAAATCTTTGGAAATCCTTCTATTTAAAACCTTCCGAAATCATTCAGAAACTAAACCTTTCGACCTAGTCAGAAGCTACCTTTTGACCCCTTCGAAAGGCTACCTTTCGAATCCATCGAAAGCTTGGATTTCGACCACTTCAAAAGCTTTGCTTTCAACCCCTTTTAAAATCATTCAATAAACAAATTCTTTCGAAAGCATTAACTCATCTTTAACACAACCTTTCGAAAACTTTTCTAGGTCCAATTTAAAGCAGGCGAAAACCTTCTTTTAAAACATTTTGACTCCATTGGAAGCTACCTTTTGGCTAAGTCAAAAGCTCTACTATGAAAGCTTTAAAGCATTTTTTAAAACAACTCTTTCGAAAGCTTTGGGTTATAGTTAAATTTATAAAACAAGGGTAAATCACCTAAGTTAAAAGCTTCCTTTCGAAAGCATGGAGAAGCAGCTAGTCTTTCAAACAAGTAAACCTTTCGAATCCAATCAAAGTAAACCCTTCGACTTTGCTACAAGGTCCAAAATACAACATTTATATAAAGCGGCAATAACCTTTCGACTATGTCGGAAGATTTCAAAACAAAGAAGCAGCCGTAACCTTTCGACTACGTCGAAAGGTTTAAAACCTTTCTTTTAAACATTTTGACCTGGTCGAAAGCAACTATATTGAAAGCTCTAATTCAAAAGCAAAGCAGGTGAAAGCATTTGGTTTATAAAACAACCATACCCTCTCTAGCCATCAACCTTTTGATTAAGAACCCTTCGACTCTATTCAATTCATTACGTACCAAGTAGCCTGATAACATATGCATTGGTTTGGCCTTGTCAAAAGCTTAGAACCTTTCGGCCATGTCGGAAGGTCTGGGTCGGAAGGTTTACTACTATAATAGGCTAAAACATGCTAAAAGTATGATTTCTTTATTTTTAGCTTAAAAAGGATAAGTTTTCAACTAACCTACCTTTGTTTGTCAAATTCTCATTGGTTAACAAATTTTTTCAGAATGCTGCCACTATTTTCAAAATTAATGATCATATTATTTTACGAAAAGCCCCTTCTCCTTAATTAAATATATAAAATATTTAAGTTCCATACTTTAAATAATTTTATATACTCATCAAAACACTTAGGAAAAATCTAGAAAAATCCCAAAAAATCTATTTTAATATGTTGCCTAACATATAAAAATTTCAACCACAAATAATAATTATTTTAGCCAAAAATAATTTGTAATCAAATAAATAATTTCCATCACTAGAAAATTAATATAAAATCCACCTTAATCGAAAAATTATGAAAATTGAAACCCATCTCTAAAATATCATTTTAAACCTATATTTAAATTATCAAGGCATTTGGATGACATCAATTATGCTTTCATTTCAAACATATCATTTAAAACAAGTATGAACATGCATAATTCACCAACAAACATACATACAACTTTAATCCTCAAAACATAACAATTAACTACAATTTTTTTTTTCGGGTCTTATTCTTAAAACCGAAAACCAAAAGAATATGGGATGTAGTAATTATTCACCGTAGCTTTGAGATTATAAATGTGAGATCTGATGTTAATTTACTTGATTATTTCCCTTCTCTTGAATCCTAGCTTTAATCTACTTCCTGAGAGTAAAAATGATGGTCGGCCTTAGCATTTTTAGTTTAATAGAAATGGGAATGAACGTGTGCATTCTATCTCCTAAGGGTTTGGGTTATAAGCTCCACCTATTTTCCATATTGCCCTTGTCATTTCCTAACACCTTTGTTTAGGTTATTTTATATTACTTAACACACTATTATGGCATGACTACCCTTAGCTGAAACAAATCTCAGTCCATTGATCTTCATATTATTTTATTTAATTTTAGCTAATTAAATATCCCAAATAATGTTATAAAAATATGATGTGGTACAGACTCCTCGCCTTAAATAATTTCGTCCTCGAAATTACGATAAGTTACACATCAAAACAATCGAAGGTAAACCATACCATCAAACAAGTCAGACTAAGTGTCTCTAATCCTAATCTCCATTTTCCAAGTACAGTCTCTAGCATAGCCACTCCACTAAACCTTTACTAACTTGACTGTCTTGTTCCTTATCTTCTTCTCATCTATGGCCATAATCTGAATCGGCTTTCTAACTATGGTCAAATCCGGTTCTACTACTAAATCTTCTAATCTGTCGGTGCTATAGTAGTCTCCTGGTCTCTAACATATTTCCTATGATGAGAAACATGGAAAACATCATGGACTCCGGCCAAACTACTCGGTAACTCTACTCTATAAGCAAGTGTGACGACCCGGCTCTCTAACTCCAAAAAGACGTGTCATCAATAAGAAAGAAAGGGATAGAAATAGAAAAGAACAGAAAGAAAGAATAACAACATAAGAATCTCACAGCGGAATGGAATAAAATATAATACATCAACATAAATATTACATAGTTATATATACATCAGAGTTATACAATATCATACAACATGACTATCATATACATATCTGTCAGAACATACATCTCAAATATCATAAACTAACTAACATAGCGGAACTATAGATAGCTACATACGTCTGGTCTTCTGCTCCAACTCCTCCAGAAAACTCTATACTCCGAATACCTATCACTTGGCTACTCATAAAAATTTGAGTACCCAAGAGTTTATGAAAAACAAAATATAAACTCCGGGTCAGACAAGGGTCTGGTATGAGTAAACGGGTTAAAGTTGTTTAACTTTGAAAATCATTTAAAATAAAGGTATCACGTAAGACTTTCCACACATAAATACGGGTAAGTTTTTACCTTACGCTAACCAAAACATTTTATAGGAAATTCAGTGATATTATAATAGTGTCTAGGGTTTTCAAGTAAAATACAGAAATAGCTGAAATGCTTACATCTCACATTCCAACGTAGTTGGGCACAATCAAAACGTACGGCGCTTATTGGAAATTGGATCCTATACAATGGCAGGGCTACTGGGGTACCGCCCGTCACATTACGTGGCCTAGATCACAGTACCGAGGAGCCACCCTAACTCCCCTGCAACACAAGGCCGGAACCATTCCTTACTGAACAGTCCCGAACAAGATAACCCCGCAGTTGGCTGCAGACCAACCGCCCACACAACCGAATAAAAGGGACATCTAGACAGGGGTATACCTCGTCCTGCTTGGGCATGACCCACCTAACCTTGCTGCACATCCCCTGTTTTAGCCATTCTCGGTTGATGAGGCTTGAGGCTGCGTTTACCTTTTTAGAACATATTTCTTAGAATGCTCATCGCTAACCTGACGATGTGCTGAAAGCATTCAATCCATACAAGTTCGTTCCGGGTTCGAACAAAACTGAAGGCATTATCTCGTTACACTCATTTTGGAATCACCCTCAGAGTTAACGACGACAACCCTTGCATTCTGAAAACACCATCTCGATCTTCACTTGAGATTACACGACCTATCGTTTAATTTGGATCGATGTGGTTTTCGGAATATCAAATCGATACCCGATCCCGGTCTCATCGAAATCCAAACGCCATTTTAAAGGCCAAGTTGTCTAATTAACTTAACAGTTTAATTTCAACAATTGAATTCATATAGCAATTTAACACAGATAAATAACATCAGATAAATCATATAGCTATTTAACATAGATAGATTATACACAATCATCACAGATATATCCAGAATATCACAGAACATCACAGGATATAAATAAACATCAGAGGCAATCAATATAATCATCGATTCATATCAACATGTCATTTGATTTATTTTAAACTTGATTGCATACTTAAAATAAATTATATTTTATTTTTGCTTAATTAATTAACTTATTTCAATTCATTAATTACTTATTAATTATTCACTTAATTAATTAATTAATTCTTATTACTAATCAATAACCTTAATTATTGATTTATAAAACTCAGTTACACAATTAATTATTATTAATTGCTTAATTAATCATTAATTATTAATTAACTTAATCGTTTAATTCTTAATTAGTTATTTAATCAGTTAACTACGATTTGTTAATTAATCAACTTCAAATGATTAATTAAATTCTTAATTACAAATAAGATTACACAAGATTATTAAAATCTTTAATTACAAATTTGATTACATTTTGAACTACTATTAAATTACAATTATAAATTTATTGCATCCATAATTAACTTTGATTTTAAATTATTAACTCATTCTTGTTTTCTGTAAATCTTTAAAGTTCTTCTAGGCTTAAATGGCTTGTAAACATTAATAACCCGATTAATACTTAGCTTATAAAACTTTAACTTAATATAGTTGGCAAGCTACTGGAATTAAAACCCGAAGTAAACCTCGCATCTAACTCGGGTCGAACTCGATATTTCCCCGAGCTTCTCTCGCGTTCCTCCCTGTGTTCCTTCTTCTTCCCCTGTTCTTACTCTTCTGTTTCTTTTTTTTAAAGGCTTAAAGTTTTAACTATTAAAACTTAATAATACACACGCGCCTTCTTAAATTCGACCCAGAGCAAAACTCGAAGCAACACGCGAACCAACTCGCGTTTCACACGAGTCGACACTATCCATCATCTCTCCGCCGCCGTGCACGTGCACGGCGGTTTGCCACCGCTCCAACGCCACTTGTCGCCACCAACAAACCTCACAGCTTCCCCTCAATCGAAATCACAACCCAGAAAACGCGATAAACCCGGGATCGAAGAAAAGCCTGGAAAGTCGAACTGTTTACAAACTCGATAGACAAAACCCCCTCGTCCTCACGATCGCGACCGCCTGAGATGACGTGGCTTCGGCCGTAACCTGCCAACAACACCCCCTAACACTCTCCGAAACCTCACGGCGCTCGGTTGAACTATGGTGACGTGATCACGGAATGAACTGAACCAAAAGCAATGAACCTGAAAACCCTATTTTCCATAATTCCCAAATAATCTTGCAATTAACAATTTTTTTAGCATTTTTCTGGTGATCTAGAATCAATACACAAGCTTCATGTCAAATTTCATCAACGATTATTGATTGAATTATCTGATATTCATATAAAAGCAATTTTGGTTCAATAACAATCTGCTCTGTAAATAGGGAATTAAAAATTATGATTTTTGTCTTAAAAATCATAGCTTTGCATGTTGTTTCAATTTATAAGTTCAAGTTTACAATTTGAGTTATTCGAATTTTGATCTTTGTTTTATTTATTTATTTTATTGTAAATATGTGTTACAGTGCTTGTATTTTACAGCTACTAAAAAAAAATCCAAACCTAAATCTTAAACTTAAACTAATTTGTTTAGTTAAGTTACTAATTGAAGATAAATATTTTATATAGAAATCATGATATAGTTTCACTTTTTCTTTGCCTCGGCAAAAGTTTGAAACCTGGAAGAATATAACATGCATAACTTACAGTGAATAGCAAACATTCCAAAATATCACACATCAACTTACAGTGAATTGCTTCTCTATCAATTAAAAGTTAGATTTTTAAATAAGTTTACTCACCAAAATAGATTACTGCTGAAACTTAAAACAGAGGATGGTAATAGAAGTCTGCAGTTGAAGTTTTGAATTGCTGTAACTCTTCTGCTTTCTGAATTTATTTGAACTTAAAATTTTGTTATTTTTTTTCTCTTGCTTTATCAGGTTTGTTTAAGTTATGGAATGAATTGAATGGAATGATAAACATATCTATATATGGCTTTGAACAAGCTGTCTTCTGGAACAAGCATTAGCTTGATATAATACTTGCTTTATTTTTATTTGTAATAAGTTACTAAAACCTGAAATGAATTGGATATTTTCGGCTGGAAGATATTTTTCCCAGATAGAAAATTGTGCTAATTAATGTATATGTTTACACTTGTGTTAACACAAAATAAATGCTTGCTGACACATGAATATGGTACAAAGATATTTGCAGATTTGTTTGTACTGATATGTTTTATTTGCTGTGAATTCTTGGCTTACTTATGCATATAAAGTTTGCAGGTTTTCAATTTGTCTTCATACTTATGTTACAATATAAGTAATGTTTGCAGACAAGTTAATTTTGTTTTAAAGATATTTGCAGAACCTTGTTTTTGTCTAGTGTATTTGTACAATGATTTTGCTTTTTGTTTTATTATCTTATAACTTAAACACAAACTATACATTTGTTTTTGACAGATTTATTTGTTTGTCTTCACATAGTTACATTTTTATTTATATCTTATATTCATGTTATAGTTTGTACTTATGTTCATGTAGACTTATGTTTATAACTATATTTTATGTTATACTTATATTAAATATTTATAAGCTTATTTTATCTTAATTACAAAAGCTATTGTTAGAAACACTACTTAATCTTATTTTTATTTAAAGTCAAATCTTTCAATATTTGATTAGTAACTTATATTCGCATTAATGTATTTATATTTAATATGAATATAATTGTGTTATTATACTTATTATTATTAACTGTATTCATATATCTGAGATTAAATGCCATTAATACATAACTTTTAATTTAATTGAATAAAACAGATTTATGTTAAATATTGTTAAAAGAGTCTATTTTATAATTTGAAATTATAAATTCCTTTATAATACATATACAGCTAATAATATCCAACATCTTATTTATTTCAAAATGAAAATCTTGTATTTTATTTAAATTTGGTTAAAAACTTATTATAATAATAGGGTCAAAATTCCAGGATGTCACAGCAAGTTTCTCGATCCCCTCAACAATACTAAAAGGACCAATGAATTTGGGTGCTAAATTTCCTGACTTCCCAAATCTAGTCACACCCTTCATTGGTGAAACCTTAATAAACATGTAGTCTTCGATAAAAAAATTCAAATCTTTCCTTCTTCTATTAGCATAACTTTTCTGCCTATATTGAGCTTCCTTCATCCTATCTCGGATTAACACAATCTTCTTCGTAGCTTCCTTCACCAAATCCGAGTGAAGAACCAACCTATCCCTGGTCTCTAACCAACATATGGGAGACTTACATGGTCTTCCATAGAAAGCTTCAACTGGTGTCATCCTAATACTAGTCTGATAACTATTGCTATATGAGAACTCGACTAGATGAAGATGGTACTCCCATGATCCCCCAAATCCAATACATAAGCTCTTACAAACTTTCCAATATTTTGTTAACTCTTTCCAGTTGCCCATCAGTCTGCGAATGGTAAGTGGTACTCATATTGAGCATGGTTCCTAATTCTTCATGTAGACTTTTCCGAAACTCACTAGTAAATAAAGAATCTCTATCACTGACAATACTACTAGGAATCTCATGTAGTCTAGCTATATTCTTCAATAAAATCGATAGAGATAGAATCCAACTTCCACAATGGAACTTCCAATGGTTGAAGCAATCCGCTTGGTTTCTGGTGTTCAGCCTTTCCCTGCTGGCAATTCAAACACTGCTAAATACATAAACCAATGTCTTGTTTCATTCCTTCCCAGAAGTAACTTCCCTTCAAATCCTGCTACATCATCGTTCCACCTGGATGGATAGTGAACTTTCATTGATGGCACTCATCCAAAACTTCCTTCCTCATGTTTTCTATATTCAGAACACATAACCTTCCTTTCTTTCTCAACCATCCATTTTGGTCAAGACTGAAATCCTTTAGGTCATCTCTCTTTGTTTCTTCTCTCAACCTTTTGATCATTTCAACCAAAATTGGATCCTTCCCTTTTTAGAAGCTATCTTCTCAATCATTACTGGTCTAGCTTCTAAATAAGACGATACAGCACTTCCGGTACTAGAACCTTTCCCAGATCTAAACTGCACTCTGCAAGCTGATAATGCTTTCAAATCTTTCCACTCGGCAATCATAGCCAATAGTTCTTTCTAATGTTTCAGGCTGAGTGCATCCGCCATCTTATTTCCTTTTCCGGGTGTATACTTAATTTCAAAATCATAAGCAGTAATAAGCTCCTATCATCAGTGCTGTCTCATGTTCAACTCCTTCTGAGAGAATAAGTACTTAAACGACTTATGATCAGTATAAAGCTCAAATCGCTCTCCCAAAAGATAATGCCTCCATACCATCAAAATAAATATTATGGTAGCTAACTCCCAATCATGCGTTGCATACCTAACTTCATGTGTTCTGAGCTGTCCAGAAGCATAAGCAATAACTTTACCTATTTGCATCAACACAACTCCCAATCCAGTTCCGCACGCATCCGTATAAACAAGCAAATCTTGATTCACCTCCGAAACCACTAACACTGGTGCATGGGTCAATAAGTGTTTCAAGGTCTGGAATGCTTCCTCACACTATTTAGTCCATACGAATTTCACACCTTTTTGCATAAGCTTAGTCATAGGTGCACTTATCCATGAAAAATCCTTTATAAACTTCTGGTATACCTAGCCAATCAAATAGAACTCTTTATCTCGGTCACCGTCTCGGGTCTCTTCCAATTATTCACCACCTCAATCTTAGTTGGATCTACAGATAACCCATTCTTTGAGATGACATGACCAAGGAACTTCACTTCCTTCCAAAAATGACATTTCAAAAACTTAGCCTTCAACTGATGCTTCCTCGACGTTTTGAGCACAACTCTAAAATGAACTTCATGCTCCTTCTCATCCTTAGAGTATATCAAAATGTCATCTATGAAGACTAATACAAAAGTGCTCTTGAAAATTCATGTTCATTGGATCCATAAAGAATGCTAGCTCATTAGTCAGTCCGAACGGCATAACTAACCATTCATACGATCCATATCTTGTCCTATACACCGTCAAAGGAATGCTATCCTCTGCCATTCTAAGCTGATGAAATCCCTTTTCCAAATCCAGCTGAGAGAATACCCTGGTTCCACTTAATTGATCGAACAAATCATCAATTCTCCGTAATAGATATCGATTTTTTATCGTCTTCTCATTCAACTTATGATAATCAATACATAGCCTCGACAATTCGTCCGGCTTCTTAGCAAATACAGTGGCAGCTCCCCATGACGAACAACTTGGTCGAATAAAACTCTTACCTTTCAAATACACCAACTGCACCTTCAACTCTCTCATCTTGTTAGGAGTCATTTTACTTGGCAGTCTACTCACCGATTCAGTTCCAGGCACTACATCAATCTGAAACTCAATGATTCATTTCGATGGCAACCCAGTTACCGGCTCAAACACATATATGAATTCTCTAACTACAAATACTCGATACAACTCATCCTCCAACTCCATAATACCCAATAAAGCATTCATTTCACAACTACGGTTATCTACGATATAAACTATACGATCACAACAATTCGGGTGACAAAGTGATATTTTTCTGTCATGGTAAAATCCAAGCATCATATTTACTTAACCAATCCATCCCAAAGATAATCCCAAATCCCCTAAAGTCAAACACATGCAAACAGCACTCAAAAGTATGGCCTAGCAAATCAAACTCTAAATGGTCACACCTCATCCTAAGCGTTGCATATTCTCCTATCGGATTTTCAACCCTTAAGGAAGTAACTAGATATGAGGGTCCTAGGTTAAGCTTATCTACCAAACATTAAGAAATAAAAGAATGAGATGCTCTGGTATCAAACAATAACCTAAGTGGTATGTCATGGATCAAAAGTGTGCCTTCCATCACAGACTTTCCTTTCTCAGCAGCAGTAGGTTTAGAGGATGATGGCTCCAAAGCAAAGACCTTTCCTTTTCCTACCTTGGCGGCTTCAGGACATTTGTTCTTGTAATGCTCCATCTGGTTGCAATTATAGCATTGCACATTCTACTTCCTCACAACCGACTTTCTATCTCCCGAATGGCACTTATTAGCGTAGTGACCCTTTTATCACACTTGTAGTAAACTATATATGCTTTCCCTTTCTTGGTGACTCCTTCTTTCTGAGCGCCCTTCATCTTGAAGAATTTCCTCTTCTTCCCCAAAGGAACATTGAATTCAACGGGCATATTCCTAGCTGAAGCAGCAAGCATTTCCTCATGGCGAATGGCCCTCTCCACTGCCACATTAGAAGGATCTCGGATATGGGCCATAGTTATTCTACCAAGCTGTGGCCTCAATCCTCTAATGAATCTCTCATTCCTTCTGACATTCGTGTCAACCAAAGCATAACCATATCGAGATAGCTCATCAAACCTAGCAGCATACTTGACCATAGACATTTGTCCTTGGGCAAGATCCATAAACTTCCTTATTGACGCTAACTTGGCTACCTCAAAAAAGAACATCTTCTCAAACCTCCTCCTGTAGTCAGCCTAAGTCAACACTTCCTCTGGCACTCCGACCGTCACACTGTTCCACCAATGAAGCACTTACCCTTGCAACTGTCTTGAGGCTCGCCTTCTCTTCTCCCCATCATTCAAGCCTAGATCCATAAAGATCCTTTCACGGTTCAACAACCAATTCTATACTTCAATGGCATTTTCCGTTCCAATAAACGGCTTTTCTCCCAAACTGATATAGTCTCTACTCAGTTTAGCATAGTTATATCCAACTAGAACTATAGGATTTGCCCCCATCAACATTTCTAACAGCTCCTGCTTGCAAAAGGTTTGCCAAAAACTGACACAAGGCTCCCACATCCACTTGAGGAACCCCTGCACCCACATTTATTGTTTGAGCCTGACTGGAACCTCTTCTAGCATTTGGTCGTGCATTTTCATTAGTAGTGGTGCTATCTCCTCCAAGGTTTACTCTGCCTCTTCTACCTACCATATCTGTATTCAAACCTCATGAGATACAAATGAATCGCCTAACTAAGATAGGAGTCTAGAGATATAGCGTATACTTATATATATATATATATAGCAAATACAAGTACGTTACTATATTGTTATCTCATATCCCAATCTTAACTCAAACGTCTAAGGATCATGTTTTCAAAAATCACATTTAGTTAAAAAAATTATAGACCATGCTATGATACCAAGTTGTAACATCCCCTATCTAGAGGCCCAAAACTAAGCGCTACAGATGCTATAGTCGTCTATAGTATTAGCTTTCGGCGACTAAATACGGCTATGATAATGGTATCAATAATACCAAAAGCACTTGAATATGAAACAAAACATAGATTTCAAAACAAATTTTTACTTCATTACATTTCAAAACCAATTGTTTCACATTCATAACACATAATACCAAATCGTTCCCAAGCACAGTTCAAATATAATTATTACAAAATATGCCAAGAGCGTTACATGAAGATACCCCCTGGTTGATCAGAGTCATATGATCATAATAGACCTAATACAAAACAACATAGTCGAAAATCAAACAAAACACAAGAACTGTAATTCCTAAATAGCTATCCATTTGCCTCCTACATGCCTCTGGTAACTTATTCATCATCCTACTAAACCTGAAAGGGACTTTAATCCCTCAATCTACTCAAACTAATTTTGAGCACCCGAGAGTTTAAGGGGAAAACATAAAATTCGAGTCAGACATAAAGCCTAGTATGAATAATACTATATCCCGGTTAAACATGTTAAGTGTGACCACACCACTTAGTGGAATGGATTTTCCCTCACTAACATCCTTTTAAAACATATCACTTGCAAAACCTTTCATAAAACCATATATTGTGCCCATGCATCCACAATGGTTAAAACATGTATTTATAAAACATTATGGTGATATGCATATTTGAAAACAACTAGAATTTGCCCATCCCCCATTTAGAATTTTATTATATTAAAGAGGAACTACCTATTCCACATTCATTTTTCTTAAGTTGATGTAGATTATCCATCTCACATCCCATAGTTTTCCTAGGACGATTATGAACCCATCATTTTGCCACTTGATTCATGCTAGCCCCATGAATCTAATTATTTCATGTTAACTTCATGAATTTGATGGTCCCATGTTAGCCTCAGGAGTTTTTTATATTATGTTAGCTCCATGATTTTATTTGTATCATGTTAGCCCCATGATTCTATTTGAATTTTCCTTTTGACTCATGCTAGCCCCATGAATCTATTAGTATTAATGTTAGCCCTATGATTCCATATATATATATATATATATATATATATATATATATATATATATATATATCATGTTAACCCCATGATTCTATTTATATCATGTTAGCCCGATAATTAACCAATTTCCATCAGTATCTCTAACTTAGGTCACATTTATTTATTGTTTCCATTGCTACCCTCAGAACCCTTAGAAATCCAAAACCTTTCGAAACTATTGAAACTCAACCCTTCGATACCATTGAACCTCAAACCTTTCGAACCCATTGAACGTCAAACCTTTTGAAAGAAATAAAACCTTAGACATCCTATTTTAAAACGACTTGAAACATTGTCTTAGAAAACCTTTGGAAATCCTTCCATTTAAAACCTTTCGAAATCATTCAGAAAGTAAACCTTTCAACCTAGTCAGAAGCTGCCTTTCTGTAACAGCCCGTAAATCCGTACCCTTTGAGTCAACACTATTCTACCTAAATCAACTCAAGTTGTACAGAAATACGAACCATTTGGGTTAAAGAAAAAGAGGTAGAAGAAGAAAATAGAAAACAATATCAGAATCTAACCATCGCAGCGGACTAAAATATAATAGAAAATAAATGATCTTTACTCAAAATCAAATATATCTGTTTATATATTACATCATCAGAGTACATCGATCAACGACTCAACAACAACATACAAATGGATACACAGCAACTCAATCACAGCGGAATATATATAGAACAAGTACGGATATACGTATCGTCCTCCAGCTCATCTCCTGAGCTCCACTGCATCACATCCTGTATTCTATAATACTCGGTCTGACCCGAGCATTACAGTTAAATAACACCCGAGTCAGTCTGGAATACCATCGTGAGAAAATCACACCAAATTGATTATTAAAGTTTCAAAAATCCTTTGAAAACAAAAGCATCTCGTAAGACCACGCCATAAATAAACATGTCGGGTTTTTACCTTACGATAGCTAAAACAATTTTTATAGAAATCCTCTGATATTATAATAGGGTTTATATACAAATACTTATAAAATAGCCGAAATTGTTACATTCATTAAATTCCAGCTACTAGCCACAGAGTGGGTAATACAAACAAAACTCGTACAAGGCTCGTAGGGAGAATGGATTTCCAACTAATGACTAGGCACTGGGGTACCACCTGTCACAGTACGGGGCCTAGATCACCGTACCGAGGATTACTTCCTTCATCCCCTGCAATACAAGGTCGGAACCATTCCTTACTGAACAGTCCCGAGCAAGATAAACCCCGTGGTTGGCGTGACCAACCACCCACTAAGCCGAAATATATAAAAAGGAACATCTAAACAGGGGAAATATCTTGTCCTGCTTGGGCATGACCCACCTAACCTTGCTGCATATCCCCTGATTTTCAGTCATTCCCGGTTGATGAGGCTTGAGGCTAAGCGTTACCTTTTTAGAACGTTTCACTTAGAATGCCCAACGCCCTCCTGACGATGTTCCGAAAGCATTCGTCCATACAAGTCCGTCCCGGGTTCGAACGGAACCGAAGGCACTATTCCTACTACATCCATTTTGCAAATATCCTCAGGATTAGTAGCGACTAGCCCTTGCACTTCACTGCTCCATCTTCGAATCCAAAACCGTTTACACGAAACGTACAACCGGATAGAAGTGGTTTTCGAGAAATAAATCTCGATCCCGGTCTCTTCGAAACGATCAGCGCATTTGGCCAATATTGATAGTCGGTTATTTAACTATCAATTAATATTCACAAACAACCATCAACCAATAAATAATTTTCCAAATTTTTTATTAATCTCAAAAATATCTTCACAAGATATATTTCTATTTTCAATCCTTTGAAAACAGTTTCAAAACCATCATTCTTTTCAGAATCAACTTTCCCAAATATTTTATATCTCCTCTGAAATCACCAAGCACAAAAATAGATTTTTAAAATAATTTAAAACACTTTATTTTGAAATATACTTTAAAACATTTAAGTTAAAATTACTTTAATAATTTTTTAAAAATACATACTATATGAATGTTTGAAATAAGGTTATAAAACTAGATTTCTACTTTTAAAACAAAATACTAAGTTACTTCTTAATAATTATTGCTAGAACAGATTAAAGAAAATACTTACTAAACTTTAAATAATAGAAATAATAAATTTTTCAAAACTTGCTTTCTTTAAAAACAGCTTTACAACATTTAATTTATATTTACAATTTTACCTTTTAAAACATGTACTTGGCCATCCAGAGAAAGTTCCAACTCAATCACTTAAATCAATTTCCCCGAAATTGATTTCCAATTTATTTTATTTGAAGTAAGTTTCTTTAATTACTCAATTCATTTCAAAAATTCATTAGTTACGGACTTATTATTATTGTTGTTATTTTCCATTTGATTTTAAAACTTTTAACTAAAATATACGAATGTCAGGCTTTTTCCCATTTCTTCTTTATTCCTTAAGTTAAATCTTAAATATTACATAAATGTTTGTTTTTATTAAATAATATCATTGAAGTTTCAAACTTCATTAACCTTCTGCTTATTCAAAAATTCTTTCCCATATACAGAATTTTATTAATTAAAAAGTGATACAAAAGAATGTTATCACATTCTTCCTGTAGTTTCCAAAACTTTAAAAATTATAGGATTTGGATAAGAAACGCAAAAGTTATGCACGAAATACTAGCTCAGGTTTGCATAAAACAACAGGACAGCGAGTTTGCAAGAGGTTTTTTAACATTTTAATCATCTAATTTCAGAAAATGATACAAATAAAAGTTTTAGGATTTTCCGTTAGCTTTCCGGAATGACCAAGATCGTCAAATTTGGATTAACGGTTCAAAAGTTATGACCATTTTACTAAAAACATTAAACTTAGCCTGAACTTATGCATTTGCAGGACAGCGACCAACAATTTCAATTTTAGCATAGAAAACATCGAAATCAGGCAAAATGAATAAAGCAAAAGTTTTAGCTTAGTTCCTAAGCTTTCCATAACATTAAAAAATTTCGAATTCCAATAAGAATTGTAAAATTTATGGATAAAACAATTCTAAGATTTGAATTTCGCAACTTATGTCATTTTGTCTCGTGACAGCGACAAACAATTACAATTTTGGCCAAGATAACGTCGAATTTTTGGAAAACTCAAAACATAAAAGTTTTAGAAAAAAGTCTAAGCTTTCTGAAACATCTAAATTTATCGAAATCGGTTGAAGAACGAAGAAGTTATGGCCAATTTAGTTTCAGCCTTAAGCACAGAGCTAATATTGGTTTTGCTTTCGGAATTACAGTAGAAAGATTCAATTTTGACATAGCTAACTTCCAAATTACAGAAAACACAAGAAATAAAAGTTGTATCACATGAAATAATCTTTCTAGAACATCCAAGAAATCGAAATTTTATTAAGGATTGAGAAAGTTATGGTTAAATTACTAAGCTGCATTTTTGATAGAACCGAGCCATTTTTACTTATAACTATCATTTCTTCAAGAATAACATGAATACTAGAAATTTAAATAGGTTTTCTCACCTTAAACTTGTGTATTTGACTTGACTCTTTTTCCTTAGCTTTCTCCAAGCTCTTTCACTCTATCTTACTTTTGTTTTTGCTTTGTGAAAGTATCCAAAAATAAGTGAACATTTCCACCCTTTATATAGTAATTTTCAAGGCTAGTTTGGTAATTTTAGTTCTGGACACTTGTCTTCTTCTCTTTGCACAAGCTTTAGAATGTTGACACATGTCTACTTAGGTGTCTTAAAATGTTTCTACATATGGACACCTAATGGGGTTATGTGTCTACTTAGGTGTCTTAAGAGGTTTCTACACATGGACACATGTCCTTCATTTTTTTATGCAAGCTTTATTTCATGACACATACCTTATTTGGTAATCATTTAAGGTGTTCTAGAAGTGTACACCTGAGTGATATATGTGTCATAATTCTATTTCATCTTAAGATAGGTGTATGGTCCATATTATGCCACTTGTCTTCACCATGTCATGCCACTTGTCCTATACTTATACATACTTATACCTTTTGTATTATTATAAATATAAATACAATAGAGATGGTGTATACAAGAAGCTTGACTAATTAAATTATTATCAATTAAATTTTCAGCGTGTTTATATATCGTACACTCACACACTAATTCTGAAATTTGAAATCCGATAATAATTCAATATTACGGACCCAATGGAACTGGTTTCGTCGAATTCCGAGACTGTGCCTCGGAAGGCTATTTTGAAATTCAATTTAAACGATATTAAATTTCAAAACTGAACCATTCAATGTTAGATACAAATTTTAACACTTTTATTATTCTCAGCACTATTAATATAAATTTTACGATCCTTCAAATTATTTTTAACCGGTTTAAACTTCCAGATTTAACAGTTTACCGAATTTCACATTATCTAATTCAATAATTTAATTATCAAATAAATTGTGATGTTCGTAATTCAAGTTAAAATTACTCTATTGAATATTTAAAATCAATTAAATATTCCGATTTAAAGGCTTAAAAATTCCGGGTCGTCACATTCCTCTCCCCTTAAAAGAATTTCGTCCCCGAAATTACTAACTAGGAAGAATGGCTCAAAACCCGTTACTTTTCAAAAACCAAACAGTTTCTAACAACTCAACAACTTACTAACTATCTCTTATAAAAGATCCATTATCTTTCTTATTAACTTCTCAACTTTCCCATAGTTTCAAACTATACTACTTGTTTAACCACTCAAGTTCAACTTAAAACCAAATTTTGAATTATCAAAATTTTCTCAAAATTTTTCTAACTCCCTAAATTTCCGAAATTTTTTGCCAGAGTCCCCTTTGTACGGAGGAGCTTTTGCAATTTGACAAAAGAGATAAATATATATATACACCGACCCACACGGTCGGAAAAACCAAAACAATTCATATATCCTATTTTTATTGCGTAGGCGTACCTCATTTAGCATTTTAAGCAAGCAGCTTATTATTTTTAGCATCTAGCGTGACCAAAATCCAGCCAAACGGCTTCCCGGTACCTATACTTACTCAGTTTAAACATGTAAGCGCCATATAAATGAAGTTTAACTACATTTCACTTGTTTACAATAGTTAAAACATCTGAATTCTAAAAGATACTCATACCAAACACTTTTTCGTAAGCAACTTATATAGTTTCCACGCTATTTCAACTGTTTCAATTAATTTATAAACCATTCTCATCCAATGTGAATGTTTTTCAATCCATTCGTATATAACCTCATTACTTTGAATGGTTTAAAACTCAATTGCTTACATTTAGTTTAGTATTAAGCAAACTGAACTCGTATTAAATCCAGTTGCTTTCAAAACCAATTTATTTTACTCCTATCCATCCAAGGCATTTTAATAACTTCTATTTACATTCAATAACAATGTATTCTTTGCAATTTGACGAGATTTACGTGGATAAATAAGCACTTGAGTTTTATAATCAATTTAAATTGACCCCAACTCAACTTACGCTTAATTCTATTCCATTTCGAATTTATTCACAATCCATATATTCTCGGTTTCATTGCATTTCAATTTTATTAACCAAACTAGTCCATTAAAACCATTAACAACTTAGGTTCCATCTCCATTACCAATTAAATTTCCTTTCTATTTTAATTCATTCACAGTCATTTATTTAGCTCGACACATTCCATTTAAATTTCATTTACAATCCATTTATTTACATTTCATTCTAGTTTATTCCAGACTATTTTATTTAGCTCGGAAACAATCCAAGCTATTTTATCCAATAACTATTTTAATGTTATGCACGATATATTCAATAGTGTTTCATTCCTTATCCGCATTCATTTTAAATCCATTCTATTAACTTAAAACATTCCATTTCTTTATTGTCTTTCATTATTTCAATTCCGTAATAATTTAAATGGTTTACTATTATTTATTTAAAAATTTCATTCCATTAAATATTATCGGCAACTCACCGAATTTTATTTCAATTAAAAATCACCTTCACTTGATTTAAAACCAATCCAATATTATCAAACTTCGTTTAAGTTGAATTCAATTCAACTCTCCTTCATCTATTCCACTTAAGTCGATTTACTTAAGCTCATTTTCATTTCACCAGCCAATTTTACTCTATTATACTCAACTTAACTCAATTGATTCCAAGGACATATCCAATCTATTTCCCTTATTGGATTTCATTTACATATTCAAACCATTACTATTTTAATCCATTTACATTTTTATTCGATATATTTCAATTATACTTAATTTGTTAACACTTAACAATAAATTTTAATTAATAACTCAAGTTCTGAATTCATTATCCATTTTCAATTTACCCCCAAAATTCATGAACTCACAATTCATTTACATTTACTTCATTGACAATTTAAGTCGAATTTAATTTATAACTCGAGTTTTATTTTCAACCTCCATTATTAACTCACAATTCAGCTTTATTCTCTATTTATTTAATTAATTGCAAGACCACTTTCAATTATATTCCCTTCACTAATGATTCAAGTCGAATTTGATTTATAACTTGAGTTTATTTCCAAACTTCACCATAAACTCACAATTCAATTTCATTAACTAATTTATTATCTAATTAGTTCTTCCCTTATTTATAATCCAACACTTGAATTATTATTATTATTATTATTTTCCAAATATCATTATTTCTTAAGTGCAATATACTTTATAATCCAAGTTTGGATTTTCTTCTCATTTTTCAATTCATCAAAATATTGATTTTGGGCTTTGTATTCCATTTTCAATTTAATCAGTCACAACTTATCGTTTTATACAATTCTATTTCATCATAAGCTTGAATATATTCATCTTTTATTTTTAACTCAAGCTTTCTATTTATTTATAGCCCAAGCATATTTTATTTCTATGGATTTTAATTTTTTTTTTTTTACAAGTCATTCTGATTAATCTGATTCTTATCCACATTATTTCCCAGTTATCCAGGTAAAAATTTAATTTCATTTAATAACTTAATTGAATCCTGATTCCAATTCAATTTTATTTTAACTCAGTTTTATTTAATTCAATTCGATTGCAACTAAATTCGAATACAACTGGATATTATTTTCAGCTTATTCAATTTATTTTAATCCAGTTAAATTTTATTCTCCAATCCAAGTTAATTTCATTTTAACTTTTCACTTTAGATTTATATTCCATTATCCAAAGCTTAAATTTCTTCCTGATTTACACACCATTTCCATTTATGGTCAAGTTTTGAATTTGCCACACCAATCAACTCTTTCCATTAATGAATTACAATTTCACTTCCATTCAGAGTTTAGATTGCTTACTTAAGTCCATTTCCATTTTATATTCACAAATTCAAATTATAACACTTAATAACTTAAGAATATGAACTTCATTATGCAATTCTAAGCAATTTACATTCCACCTTATATTCAATTCATTTCTCCATCAATACGGTCAAAACTTATTTTCTAGCTTAAGTTCATTCCCTTCTTTTATATCTCACTTTACATTATCCCAATTCACATTTCATTTGAGTTTAGTTTGGGCTCACCATACCATTCAATTATTTCCCTTGCGGTTATAACTCCATTTCTTTATTTATAAGCTCACCCAAATCAATTTAATCCTAAGTCCAATTTATTTAACTTATCCAAGTTATATTCAAATTTTCTACTTACTTCAATATATTTTATTCACTTCCAATTACTCAAGTTAAATTTTTAATTCCAAGATTAAAATTTTCATTTCTTCCTTCTATTTATTATCAACTTCACTTAATTAATTCAATAGTTAATTTATTTTAACTTTACACATTATTTAATTAGAATTTTCCCAGAATTCATTTTACCCGGTTTTTATTTCCCAAAACCATTTTGAGATATATCAAATATATACCTATGTGGTATATCAAATCAAAACTCAAGATTTTCCAAAACAACTTGTTTATACCAAAAACAAATTTCTCATTTTGACATCTCTAAAACAACTGTTATACCCAACAAGTCTAAACAATATCATAACCAAGTACTAGGGAAGCAATCCATCACTTAAGAAACTCGAAAATGAATTCTAATGATGTGGCCAGCATCATCAGGATTATTTTCCAGCGACTGAAGTGAGTTCAATGCTTCTTACTTTCTCAAATTTACTTCAAAACAGTTGCCATTCGAAAATACTTCCCAAATCAACATTTCATTATCGCCTTCAACCACATGGGAAAAATATTACCAAACATTTCCAAGATTTTAAATTTCCCACCCTTATTCTTAATGCATTTAAAAACCTTTCTAAAACTCCCGGGTTTAAATTCTGGTTTAATTTAAATTTAGTTATTCTCTTTTGTATAATTTATACTTACAGAATTTATTTGGTTATAACCATTTCAAATTTAAGATTAACTTTAGATTCTTATTTGATTTTTAATATTAGCAACCAAACATCCAAATATATATAATGTCCGAAAATTATTCCTTTTATATCAAAATATAATTTTGGGTAAAATTATTTCATTTACCCACTTTAAAAACAATACTATGTCAGTTTATCTTGTTTAAGAGTTTAGAAACCCCTATCGATACGGTTGTACTTCCCGTACCGACCAGAATTCATAAACACTCAACCGATAAGTCAACACAGTATAAAAACAATTTTATATTCACTAACAGGTACTCTCTCATATCTATTAATACGCTCAACTCATTATAGAGTACTATCGACTCTGTTTAATGAGTAATTTCCCCACCAAAGCCTAGGTTGTCGCCAACCTAAGCTCTGATACCAACTATAACAGTCTAGGCTTTTCAACCATCGACAGCGGCCACAACTGGTAGGCTTTTCAACCATCCCAGCCCCACCGTGGCATACATTGGTACCTCGGGTTCGATTTTACGGCCAGCCTCTCGACTCGCAACCAACCCCCCCCCCCCCCCCCCCCCCCGGGGACATGTAGGGGCAAGAGTCTCCCGTTCGCCACCAAACGCGAAGCGAGAAGCCCCTATCATGCTGTAATATAGCAAACTCGATCCCGGTCTCTTCGAAACGATCAGCGCATTTGGCCAATATTGATAGTCGGTTATTTAACTATCAATTAATATTCACAAACAACCATCAACCAATAAATAATTTTCCAAATTTTTTATTAATCTCAAAAATATCTTCACAAGATATATTTCTATTTTCAATCCTTTGAAAACAGTTTCAAAACCATCATTCTTTTCAGAATCAACTTTCTCAAATATTTTATATCTCCTCTGAAATCACCAAGCACAAAAATAGATTTTTAAAATAATTTAAAACACTTTATTTTGAAAATACTTTAAAACATTTAAGTTAAAATTACTTTAATAATTTGTTAAAAATACATACTATATGAATGTTTGAAATAAGGTTATAAAACTAGATTTCTACTTTTAAAACAAAATACTAAGTTACTTCTTAATAATTATTGCTAGAACAGATTAAAGAAAATACTTACTAAACTTTAAATAATAGAAATAATAAATTTTTCAAAACTTGCTTTCTTTAAAAACAGCTTTACAACATTTAATTTATATTTACAATTTTACCTTTTAAAACATGTACTTGGCCATCCAGAGAAAGTTCCAACTCAATCACTTAAATCAATTTCCCCGAAATTGATTTCCAATTAATTTTATTTGAAGTAAGTTTCTTTAATTACTCAATTCATTTCAAAAATTCATTAGTTACGGACTTATTATTATTGTTGTTATTTTCCGTTTGTTTTTAAAACTTTTAACTAAAATATACGAATGTCAGGCTTTTTTCCATTTCTTCTTTATTCCTTAAGTTAAATCTTAAATATTAAATAAATGTTTGTTTTTATTAAATAATATCATTGAAGTTTCAAACTTCATTAACCTTCTGCTTATTCAAAAATTCCTTCCCATATACAGAATTTTATTAATTAAAATGTAATACAGATGAAAGTTATCACATTCTTCCTGCAGTTTCCAAAACTTTAAAAATTATAGGATTTGGATAAGAAACGCAAAAGTTATGCACAAAATACTAGCTCAGGTTTGCATAAAACAACAGGACAGCGATTTTGCAAGAGGTTTTTCAACATTTTAATCAACTAATTTCAGAAAATGATACAAAAAAAGTTTTAGAATTTTCTGTTACCTTTCCGGAATGACCAAGATCGTCAAATTTGGATTAACGGTTCAAAAGTTATGACCATTTTACTAAAAACATTAAACTTAGCCTGAACTTATGCATTTGCAGGACAGCGACCAACAATTTCAATTTTAGCATAGAAAACACCGAAATCAGGCAAAATGAATAAAGCAAAAGTTTTAACTTAGTTCCTAAGCTTTCCATAACATTAAAAAAATTCGAATTCTGACAAGAATTGTAAAAGTTATGGATAAAACAATTCTAAGATTTGAATTTCGCAACTTATGTCATTTTGTCTCGGGACAACGACAAACAATTACAATTTTGGCCAAGATAACATCGAATTTTTGGAAAACTCAAAACATAAAAGTTTTAGAAAAAATTCTAAGCTTTCTGGAACATCTAAATTTATTGAAATCGGTTGAGGAACGAAGAGGTTATGGCCAATTTAGTTTCAGCCTTAAGCACAGAGCTAATATCGGTTTTGCTTTCGGAATTACAGTAGAAAGATTCAATTTTGACATAGATAACTTCCAACTTACAGAAAACACAAAACATAAAAGTTGTAGCACATGAAATAAGCTTTACAGAACATCCAAGTAATCGAAATTTTATTAAGGATTGAGAAAGTTATGGTTAAATTGCTAAGCTGCGTTTTTGATAGAACTGAGCCATTTTTACTTATAACTATCATTTCTTCAAGAATAACATGAATACTAGAAATTTAAATAGGTTTTCTCACCTTAAACTTGTGTATTTGACTTGACTCTTTTTCCTTAGCTTTCTCCAAGCTCTTTCACTCTATCTTACTTTTGTTTTTGCTTTGTGAAAGTATCCAAAAATAAGTGAACATTTCCACCCTTTATATAGTAATTTTCAAGGCTAGTTTGGTAATTTTAGTTCTAGACACTTGTCTTCTTCTCTTTGCACAAACTTTAGAATGTTGACACATGTCTACTTAGGTGTCTTAAGATGTTTCTACACATGAACACCTAATGGGGTTATGTGTCTACTTAGGTGTCTTAAGAGGTTTCTACACATGGACACATGTCCTTCATTTTTTTATGCAAGCTTTATTTCATGACACATACCTTATTTGGTAATCATTTAAGGTGTTCTAGAAGTGTACACCTAAGTGATATATGTGTCATAATTCTATTTCATCTTAAGATAGGTGTATGGTCCATATTATGCCACTTGTCTTCACCATGTCATGCCACTTATCCTATACTTATACATACTTATACCTTTTGTATTATTATAAATATAAATACAATAGAGATGGTGTATACAAGAAGCTTGACTAATTAAATTATTATTAATTAAATTTTCAGCATGTTTATATATTGTACACTCACACACTAATTCTGAAATTTGAAATCCGATAATAATTCAATATTACGGACCCAATGGAACTGGTTTCGTCGAATTCCGAGACTGTGCCTCCGAAGGCTATTTTGAAATTCAATTTAAACGATATTAAATTTCAAAACTGAACCATTCGATGTTAGATACAAATTTTAACACTTTTATTATTCTCAGCACTATTAATATAAATTTTACGATCCTTCAAATTATTTTTAACCGGTTTAAACTTCCAGATTTAACAGTTTACCCAATTTCACATTATCTAATTCAATAATTTAATTATCAAATAAATTATGATATTCGTAATTCAAGTTAAAATTACTCTATTGAATATTTAAAATCAATTAAATATTCCGATTTAAAGGCTTAAAAATTCCGGGTCGTCACACTTTCGACCCCTTCGAAAGGCTACCTTTCGACTCCATCGTAAGCTTGGCTTTCGACGCCTTTTAAAACCATTCAGTAAATAAATCCGTTCGAAAGCATTAACTCTTCTTTAACATAACATTTCGAAACAATTTCTAGGTCCAATTTGAAATAGGTGGAAAACTTCTTTTAAAACCTTTCGACTCCATTGGAAGCAACCTTTCGGCTAAGTCAAAAGCTCTACTTTAAAAGCTTTGAAGCATCTTTTAAAACAACTCTTTAGAAAGCTTTAGGTTATAGTTCAATATAAAACAAGGGTAAATCGCCTAAGTTAAAAGCTTCCTTTCAAAAGCATGGAGAAGCAGCCAGTCTTTCAAATAAGTAAACCTTTTGAATTCAATCAAAGTAAACCCTTCGACTTTGCCAAAAATTTCAAAACGCAACGTTTATTAAAGCGGCAGTAAACTTTCGACTATGTCAGAAGGTTTCAAAACAAAATAGCAGTAGTAACCTTTCGACGCAGTCGAAAAGTTTAAAACCTTTTAAACATTTTGACCTGGTCGAAAGCAACCAAGTCGAAAGCTCTAATTCAAAAATAAAGCAAGTGAAAGCTTTTGCTTTATGAAACAACCATACTCCAACCTCTTTGGCCATCAACCTTTCGACTATGAACCCTTCAAACTTTTCCAATTCATTACATACCAAGTAGCTTGATACCATATGCATTAGTTTGATCTTGTCGAAAACTTAGAACCTTTTGACCTTGTCAGAAGGTTTGGGTCGGAAGGTTTACTGCCGTAATAGGCTAAAACATGCTAAAAGTATGATTTCTTTGTTTTTAGCTTAAAAAGATAACTTTTCAACTAACCTACCTTTGTTTGTCAAATTCTCATTGGTTAACAAATTCTTTTCAAAAACGTGCTACCACTAATTTCAAAATTAATAATCATTTTATTTTACAAAATGCCCCTTCTCCTTAATTAAATATATAAAACATTTAAGTCCCGTACCTTAAACAATTTTATATACTCATCAAAAAACTTTAGGAAAATTATGGACAAGTCCAAAAAAAACTTTTTTAATATGTTGCCTAACATATAAAAATTTCAACCCTAAATAATAATTGCTTTAGCCGAAAATAATTTGTAACCCAATAAACAATTTTCTTCACTAGAAAATTAATATAAAATCCACCTTAATTCAAAAAATTATGAAAATTGAAACCCAGTTACGGTTTTCATTTCAAACATATCATTTAAAACAAGTATGAACATGCATAATTCACCAATAAACATACATATAACTTTAATCCTATAAACATAGCTATTACTTGCAAAAATATTTCGGATCTTAGTCTTAAAACCCAAAACCAAAAGAATATAGGATGTAGTAAGTATTCACCTGAGATTATAGATGTGAGATTTGATGTTAATTTAGTTGATTATTTCCTTTCTCTTGAATCCTAGCTTTAATCTTCTTCTTGAGAGTAGAAATAGTGGCCGGCCTTAGTATTTTTAGTTTGATAAAAATGAGAATGAACGTGAGTATTCTATCTCCTAAGGGTTTGGAGTGTAAGCTCCACATATTTCCCATATTGTTCTTGTCATTTCCTAACACCTTTGTTTAGGTTATTTTATATTATTTAACACACCATCATGGCACGGCTATCCTTAGTAAAAACAAATCTCAATCCATTAATCTCCATATTATTTTATTTAATTTTATCTAATTAAATATCCCAAATAATGTTATAATATACGAGATATTACATGGTGTACCTATGCTAGGAGGAACTTTTTGTATCGTTACGGACAACGGATCCGCTATCGATCGTAGATCGGTAGCGGGTAAATGTAGAAGAAGTAATTTAAGAAAGAAAATGATATAGGAAGTCCTTTTCCCTTTTAGCTGTGAGCGTGCTATCTACACAGGATAGAGCGTTTGTAGTGTTTGGGACACTAAGCCCACCATCGATGGATAACACACTTCACTCACCCTGGTTCATACTTGAAATCCAACATGTCAGCATGAACCAATACTTCTTTGGAATTCAAGTGTAGTAAGGGGTATTCTTAGTTTAGAGTAGAATTACCTGACAATTTCGAACGCAGGTCTTGTTTTTTAGAATGAAGTACCTGTCTTCTCACCGTAAGTCTAGCGTGGGAAGTCCTGCACTTTCGAAGGCTGAGTTGTCGTCTGTTGCCCCTCCTTCTTTTACTTTACAGGATGAATATGCCCAGCTAGTTCCCAACGGTCCGATCTTGGATCAAACTCCTCCTAACTTTAGATTTCTTCTCAATCCTCCAGAGAGAGCCTCCTCTGTGATTTATACTAAAGTCTTGCACAACATCTACTTGTAGCATGGCATTCCGAAGGAAGATGTGTGCCTCCTAAAGAAGGATGAATTTTTTTATATGCCATCTCTGGGATATACTGCTTGTCATCGGTATATGTGCCTGAGCGGAGCAGTGCCCCCTTCAAGGACTTTTTGAGAGAAACCCTCTTGAATTTAGGAGTCGCTCCATTCTAGATTCACCACAACGGATACGCTATTCTAACCTGCCTGCACATTCTTTTCATGCGGACCCTCAACCGCGCCTCGAGCTTAGACGAGTTGAGATATTCTCTCGTTCAAATGAAGAGACTAGTGTACATCCTTGGTTGTGATTGAGGCCTAGAGGAACAGTAAAATTGTGTGGCGACTGTATAGCAGTTTATCTCAATTCAAGACTCGATACTTCTTTGTTAGATGTCCTAAGGGATTCAATCATCTTTGGACAAAGGAGGGTAAGTTCTCTTCCTTGCTTATTGAGTTCCGATGTGTTGCTTTGGAATTTCTAACGAGTCAAATACTTCCTATAGTTATTCCAAGGCAGAATAAGGACTTATCTCTTGACGAAATTTTTCGAATCTTGAAGGCTGTTGATGCTGAGGAGAGATCGGTTAAATTATTGTTGACGGACGAAAACTTGCTTCGGTACAAATTCATGCATCTAGGGAGATCTATGGTCCCAGTTAAGGTCCTATCCCCTTCTCGATCCAGGGTACGTACACGATCCACTTATTCCTCTCATGGTTCCGAAGTGGGTGTTTTTCAAGGAAGGGAAAGCTTGTATGGTGCGTCGGTTGAAGAGAATCATGAGGGAAAAGACGTCGTGAACGAGGCCATTTGTCCGGCTAGAATGTCCTCATTTCCGGAAGAAGAGGAAGAGGAGTTTAAACATAGAGAAGGCAAGGCCACGATAAATATAGAAAAGGAGGAGGGTGAAATTGAGAGCAGTAGCGATGAGTCCTTCTCCAGTGACGACGATGATTTCTACGCAGAATCCGATGATGGGTATTCCAAATCATGCGACGAGACTCCGAGAATGTGCCCCACCGTCCCGAGCTCGCCTCCCCTTGAGACAAGTAATAAAGATGATGCTCTAGAAGTCGGACCACGTTGGGATTCCCCGATCAATGATGCTGGCCTAGACTTTGGAGATTTGAGCAATGTCTACGTCAATTTTGACTCACTCGTAAGGAAAGACTTCAAATTTGAAGAAATGTTTCCTCGCTCGAGCCAGGTTGCGCCCAAGATCAATCTGATTCCTTCCATGACAACTGCCTGATTAGGTTTATAATGTCATTTTAGGCCCTTCCCTAAACACATTACACGTTTCACTAGGGTTACACTCACTTACACACATATTTTTCATGCTTATTCTTCGTTACTAAGGCCCTTTATTTATTCTTCATGTCAGTTACCATGAGAGGGCGCGGTGTCTATGATGATCATAAGGAATTTACCAACTCTCAACGCTGGTCGAAACTGTAACGACCTGTAATTTTCGATAATTAAAATGTGTTAATCTAATGAAGATTGGTGATTTAGTGTTGGAAGAAATAAAATTTTATGATATAATAATAAGAATGTAATTGGAACAAAATGAAGTAGTATTAATTTAAGGTAATTTATAATTGCTTTAAATGTAATTCCAATTGATTAAATGGATTAAAGAGCTATAATGGATTTGATTGTAAATAAATTATAGTAAAGCACGTATTAATGGATAATTGGATTAAAGGAGTGATTGATAATTTAAATATTGATTAATTAATTAATTAATGTGAAATAAATTGTAGTTGAATGAAATTAGTGTTGTAGTAGTAAATATAACACTTGTTGTGGATAATAAACTTATAAGATGCGACTAAAGGTAAATGGTGGCAATTATTATATGTTACCTATTTACTTAACTTGTTAAATTATATTGGAAATCAATTGCAATTAATTCACTTAATTAGTGCAGCTAATGTAGATTTAATTGATAATTATAGAATATTGATTCAATAAAATGTAACCAAATGTGAATTTTATTCATAATATGAAATTATTTGATTAAAAAGAATTGAAATCAAGTTTGATCAACTTATTGGAATTTAAGATATAATAAATAGATTTATTGCAATTAAATGTAATTAAATACTACGTTAGTGAAAACTAAGATGATGATTTGTAGAAGGTTAGTGTAACAAGACATAAACAATGTTAACTATGTTTGTGGCGTAACAATAGTTAGAATAAAAGTTTGAAATCAAATTTAAAACAATTTATTGGAATTTAATCTTAGTTAATTGGATTTATTTACAGTTGAAATTGAACACTGTTAGTGAAATATTAAACACTGAATTTGATATGTAAATTTGCTTTAAGTTATTATAAATGCCTAAGAAATCAAACATGATGAATTTTGTTGGTTTACATATATTGAATTAAAAAGTGATTAATTTAATTAATATTAATTTATTTAATTAAGGTAAAAATAGCCATTTCGGCCAATGTCTCGAATTTCGACGAAACCAGTTTCAGCGGATCCATAACGGTGAATTTTTTTAAGGTTTCAATTTTCGTAGAGATCGGACCTTCCGTTTGACCGTACAGACTCGAAACGCATAGAAATCAATTTAATTAAAATCAATTGAAATCAATTTGAAATAAGATGATTTTGAAGCAATTCTTCGTACGATGGAATTAGGTCCTGAAACCTGTCCCATTAAGTTTAAAAAATATTGAAAACATCTATTTTGATATATGGGATGACCCACTTTTGTTTTGGAGGCAGAACGGGCTATTCGGGCTATATTTACCGCTTCAAATCCATTCAGATGTTATTCATTTCTTATCGGGCTTCGTTAGTGTATATATAGTCTTGTTCTGAACCTTAGCAGCCTTTCACTTCTCATTACTTTATGTACAGTTCCTTTTCTTCTCTCTTCTTCAATGGCAGAAGCCAATTCAACTTCAAAACCCCTATTTCAATTTCAAAACCAATTTCAAAATTCAACCTTGTCAAGCTAAGTCAAATTTTACATGGATTCGAAGAACTCGACAAATCGAGTCAGCGCGTGGTGTCCTTTATTCATAATATCGCTTGAATAAGTGGAAAATCGCGGTCAAAGGCTGAACATCGCGAAACCCTAAATGGCAAATTGGGGTTTTTGATTTTCTCGTCAATCGACAAAATTGACTTATGGGTTTTGTGGAGGGTGATTCAGGAGGATATCAATGGTAGTCGCATCATCCAATTCAAACTAAGGTGATCTGAATTCGTAATTAGGGTTTCGAAACCCTGGTTCGAACGATGGCGGTGCGACGTCGCGGGGAGCCCGCGTTGCCTTTGGTGGGGGCAGATTGGATGGGCGAGTGCATGGGAGTGGTCGGGGATGCTCGGGCGGCTGGAGGAGATCTGGAGAGATGGTCAAAGCTGGGTTACTGTGCTTGAAATGGTTAAGGGGGGAGCGTGTGCGTGAACGTTGAGGTGACGTGTACCAATTATTTGTCCATGTTATACATTTTAAATTTTAAATTTATAACTTCAAATCTTAATAACTTTCACATACGAGGTCGGATTTACGCGCGGTTTGTTCCGTTGGGATCGTATCAAAATTTCGGACATTTTGATGCTTATGTGGACAAATTCTGAGACAACTAGATTTTGGGCCCTAAATTGGATTTCAAATCGATTTGAAATCAAAAGTGAGCGTTTTAAACCACTCAAAACTTCTAAAATTACTTATGTTAGTTAAATTAAATTTATGATGCAATTAGCAATTTATTGACCGATGTTTGGTTAATTTAAATGGTCATTCTAGTTAAATTTGACTTTTATTGCATTTAATCATCTCTTAATTTAATATTGAATTTAAATTTGTCAATTTAATACCTATTATTGATTATCAGTTATCGATTGATGTTTATTAATTAATTTGGATGATGATTGTGATTTGATATTGGATGACTGGATGTTGTATTTTATATTGTTATAAACTACAAGTTCCCTATGGGTTGAAATGATACATACCCGAACGATCTATAGACTAGGGAAAAATCATTATGGGTTGAAATGATAGATTCGAACGATTTTATGGATTTTTATTTAATTTGGGATTGCGGTTTGATATGATATGTAGCTGCAAAATTTTAAATTGTGGATTGAAATGATAAATATACGTATCACTTGACCCTAGGGTAGAAAATTTTATACGGACACCGAATTGGTTAAATTAAATGATTTTAATTCTTTAAAACTGAATTTACTTAACTGGCATTTTTGAAATGGAAATTTATTTAGATAAATTGAATTATTTTTCAATAATCCAAATGTTAATGCTGAAACTAGAATTGATTAAATGAATTGTTCAAAGGATTTAAATTGAGATTCTAAAGTTAAAGTGTAAAAAAATGAATTTAGTGGAACTGAGTTATTGAAATGTTGGATATAACTTTAAAATCTACTTTAACAAATTTAAACTATTTTCATCAATCTAAACTATTTTAACTAATTTTAAATCTATTATAACCTATTTAATACAATTTAATCTAATTTACCTATTTAAAACTAATTAAATTTATTTAATATATTTTAAATTTATTTAATATAATTTAAATCTATTTAATCTATTTTAAATGTATTTAATATGTTTAAAAATCTTCTCAATATAATTTAACTCTGTTTAATCTTTAATTCATCTATTTAAAACAATTTAAACCTAATTAAATCTATTTAATCTATAATTAATCTATTTAAAACATACTAAGCCTAATTAAATCTATTTAATCTATGGTTAATCTATTTAAATCTATTTAAATCTAGTAAAATCAACTTTAAATCTATTTAAACTATTTTACTATTTAAACTATTTTATTTTATTTAAATATTTTTAAACCTTTAAACTATTTATGACTATCTAAACTATTTTCTAAAATTTCAAACTGTGTAAAGTTGAAGTATTTTTATTTAAATCCTTGATGATGATAAAACCTAAGTTGGAATTTGGAATTGTTACCTTTTGTGAAATAACATATTTGAGTTAATAAGATGATTTGAAATGAGGAATTAATTAACATAATTATCGATAGTTTCAAAGTGAATGTGAAGTTCAAAAGTGAATATGATTTGAAAGCGATTATGATTTCGAAAGTGAATATAGTGAAAGTTAATATGATTTCAAAAGAGATATGATTTGAAATCGAATATGATATTTTGATATTAAGTATGAATTTACTTTTGAAATGTAAAAGAACCATCCATTGTGAAATAAGCGTTTTGTTGTTAAAGAGACCGGGATCAGATATTGTCATACTCTCTGCCAATACTGAAAACCACTTTAACACCGTGTACGTGGAGGAGATTCCAGAAATGAAGGAGGATGGCGGCGAACGATTTCTGTATGAGGTATTGACATGACTCTGACTCCCATGAGTCAGCTTAGATGTGACTAAAATAGGACCTATACCTGGGCCAAGTGAGGTCATTCCTCCGTCGGACATGCTTCTTCGATACCATATTATGAATTTGTGATGACTTGATGGCCACCCCTTGATTTTGACTATAGGAGTGTGATCTGTGGTGGGCGGTAATAGCTACTATGCATTACCATCAGCTCGGCTTTGAAATTGGTAAATCTACCCTGGCATCACCTCGAGTGTCGTGTTCACATGCCTTAGAGCGCCTTCTACGAGTTTGTTTTATACCGTACCTATGGAGTGTCCTCTGGGTAAACCACCAGTTTGGTGGAGCTTAGGACATTGCGTAGACTACGAGAATGTATAAAATGTGTTAAGGGGGATATGGGTAACGCCTTAACGTAATTTTAATACTTTACTTTATTGTAGACACTACTATAATAGCATATTGTACTACATAGTAAATATTCTAACGGATCCTTAGGAGATGGGAATTTCAAACATCTCTTAAGTTATTGCATCCATGTTAGACACGGGATAGGAGATGTCAAACCCCGTAAACGTCTCTGACGCCATTACACCTATATTTTTATTTACTGTTGATTTATCTTACATAAGATCTTTTAGTTCTGACTCGAGTGTTTTGTCTTTTCAATTCGTGCGGGTCAGTCTGAGCTTTATAGTGCATCAAAGACTACTTTCTGAAGGATGAAGACGAAGAGTTGTATTATTATTATTTTTATCCCACTGCATCATTTTTTTCCGCTGCATTTGTTTATTGTTTATCTTTGTTGTATGTAACTCTGATCTGTGTTATAGAAGCTTAATCCATGTTATTTGTAAACAGCTTCATGAACTGTTTATTTGATTATTATATTTTGTCATTCCACTATGAGATTTTGTAGTTGTTTCTTTCTTTCTCTGTTTTTTCTTATTTACCCCACAACAATCTTCCCTTTTGAATGGTTTGAGTTTGACGCACATGTCTGCGTAAAATGTCAAAAAAGGTTGTTCGTTACAGTTGGTATCAGAGCTTTAGGGTCCGACTCTTCAGAAATAAGGTAGCAATACCCATGAATGAGTCGCTGAGTGTATATATATGAGAGAGCGTATTTGTTCATGTATAAAAGGATTTTGTATTGTGTTAATTTGCTCTGTTTTGTATTTATAAATTTCGGTCTCTACATAGGATGCTATGACATCGTTAGAGATTTCTGTACAATTAATAGGGCAGAACGACACAATATTTGTTTCGAAATATAGGTAAATGAAATAATTTTGCCTATTATATATTTTGTATATAAAATAATAAATTTTATAAAATGATACAGTTGGTTGTTATATATTTGTTTGTTAGGTAGTGAATTTTTATAAATACTGAGGGAAAAACAAGATTTACAAATAAAATGGATATAAATTGGAAAATTTGAGAACTTAAGTTCCAGGATTTTGAAAATTTCTTTCAGAAGATTATGAAATATAATATAAGTATTATTTGAAAGTTTTTTTTCTTCAGATATAAATATTTCAATATGATTTAAAAGAAATGTTTAAAAGAAGTTTGAAGTAAATAAGTTCTGTTCTTCTCTCTCTATTGTTGAAAAATAATTTCAATGATAAGTGCACGCATCGTCGACATTCATTTTTGAATTTCAAGGTGGGAAGGCCATCATAGTAGTTTTACTGCACATTTATTTTGCTAAACAAATAAAAGTTCAAAGTTTAAATATGATTTGATATGTATAAAAACTATATATATATATATATTATTTCAAATGATTTGAAATGGAACCCGATTGATTAGTTCTTAAATTTCTATAAATTGGAGATTTCAATTGTTGTAATGAAATGAAATTTTAACTACTTAATAATTAGAACTTCTAAAATGAAAATAATAAATAAAAAGCTAAAGTTATAAATGAAATATACAGAAATTTGAAATTTGTAACCTGTAAACAAAGGATATGGTTAGTGAACATTTTGCTAATTAAAAATAAATAAGATAAACTTGTGACACAATCAATTGCATTCTAAAGGACATATATATAACTTACCAAATTTTTAAAAGTTGAGATGTTAATAAGGATATGTGATAAAATATTGTACAGGTAAACTTAAGTATAATGAAAGAGTTCATTGGAATCTCTTCTATAAATAAGTATTCTAATGTTAAAAATTGTAATAAACTGAAGTTAATAGTTTGAAATACTTCTAGTTAAATGTAAAAAAAGTAAATAATGTAAGAAAAATGATTATAAACTTAGGTAACATTTTAAGCTATTTATGATCGATTGAATGGAAAAGGTGAATAATGTATGTAAATAATTATAAACTTGAATTAGTATTGAAGCCATTTATATTTGAAATGAGTACTACATATGAATTGAACGATTATAACTTCAGAGAACCTTGAATTGACTTAGAAATGAAATTAATATTCAATAATATTTTATATGGAAGAATGAATGTAAAAAAAGAAATAATCGATAAATGGCATACTGAATTTTTAAGAAACTTATCTAATAATGTATAATCCAATATTTGAAATAAAAATAACTTATTTAGGAATGAATGTAAAGTAATAAAATGAAAGAAAATGGCATTGTATGGATAAAGGAGAAATGAACTTTGGTATGTAATAACGAATGTAAATTAAAGAAAATAAACATTATACGAACAAGAAAAGAAAAGAAAATGAGAAAAGGAGGAAATAAAAAAAATGTAAATGTGAAGTCAACTGAAATAAAACGTATACAATACTTCAATAATAAATTCATTTATAATCCAAATAAATGAAATGGATATAAATTGTGTAAGTAAAGAATGTACAGTAATTAAATAAGCCTTACACAAGTGAATGAAAACTTAAAGTTTTGCAAGTAATGAACGTGAATTAAAGAAAATCATTGTATGGGAAGAAAAAAAAGAGAGAAAAAATGAAAAATAATGAACAATAAATGATGTGAAAAAGATAAAAAGAGTAAACTTAAAAATATGTTGAATTCTTTGTTTAGTTGGCCTATGGATTGGTTGGAAAGGATACTTGTATTTTGTATAGAGATGTATAAATAATCTATAAAGTTATCTACGACTATTGAGTGTATGGTTTACTTCATAGTTTATTTATCATTTTATATGATTAGAAGTTCTGAGCCAGAACAAACCATTTGTTTTGGTTGCTATGGATGGATGATTGCTCTCATTGTTGAAAATGATGTTGTACCGTTGTTTGCAAATGACTATTGTTATTATGCGATGTTTTGGTTGTTATTTGTTCAAACAACTTAAATATTTCTCTTTTATATAATTATTAACTTCTTTGGATTATATAAGTGAAATACAGGTTATAGAAGCAACTGTTATTGCTTTTGGTTTCATAAAATAAGCGTTATCTTCCCGACAAGTAAGTACGTTCTCGGATTACGGTTTTATAGCGATATTATATTGTTTTTCCCACGGTTTGGGATATATTAGTTTGAAAAATATGATATATATTGTTATTATTGATATTATTATTTCTCCCAGACCTCTCCGTACAAAGGAGACTCTGCCGAAATTTTCCGTGAATTTTGGACTTAGAAACTTTTGTGAAATGTTTTCCAAACTTTTGTCAACTTGGATATAAAAGGATTTAGTTGTTATAAATTGATATATTTTATTTGAATTATTTAATTTTTTAAATTAGTCATTTATAAATTTAATATTTTGAATAAGATATATTGATTACCTAATTCTTTCTTTTTCCTTCTTTTCCTTTTTGAGGACGAAAAGTTTTGTGGGGGAGAGTGTAACGACTCGAAATTTTCGATAATTAAAATGTGTTAATTTAATGAAGATTGGTGATTTAATGTCGGAAAAAATAAAAATTTATGATATAATAATAAGAATGTAATTAGAATAAAATGAAACAGTATTAATTTAAGGTAATTTACAATTGCTTTAAATGTAATTCCAATTGATTAAAAGGATTAAAGAGCTATAATGGATATAGATTGTAAATAAATTATGGTAAAGTATGTGTTAATGGATAATTAGATTAAAGGAGTAATTGATAATTTAAATATTGATTTATTAATGAAATAATGTGAAATAAATTGTAGTTGAATAAAATTAGTATTGTAGTAGTAATTCTAACACTTGCTATGGATAATAAACTTATAAGATGGGACTAAAGGTAAATGGTGGCAATTATTATATGTTACCTATTTACTTAACGTGTTAAATTAAATTGGAAATCAATTGCAATTAATTCACTTAATTAGTGCAGCTAATGTAGATTTAATTGATAATTGTAGAATATTGATTCAATAAGATGTAACCCAATGTGAATTTTATTCATAATATGATAATTGATTGAATTAAAAGAATTGAAATCAAGTTTGATCAACTTATTGGAATTTAAGCTATAATAAATGGATTTATTGCAATTAAATGTAATTAAATACTACGTTAATGAAAACCAAGATGATAATTGTAGAAGGTAAGTGTAACAAGATATAAACAATGTTAACTATATTTGTAGAGTAATAATAGTTAGAATAAAAGTCTGAAATCAAATTTAAAGTAATTTATTGGAATTTAATTTTAATTAATTGGATTTATTTACAGTTGAAATTGAACATTGCAATTAGTATAATATTAAAACATCGAATTTGATATGTAAATTTGCTTTAATTTACTATAAATGTCTAAGAAATCAAAAATGATGAAATTTGTTAGTTTATAAATATTGAATTAAAAAGTGATTAATTTATTTAATATTAATTTATTTAATTAAGGTAAAAATACCATTTTGGCCGCTGTCTTGGATTTCGACGAAACCAGTTTCATCGGATCCGTAACGATGAATTTTTGTAAGGTTTCAAGTTTTGTGGCGATGGACCTGTCGTTTGACCGTGTGGACTCGAAACGCGTAGAAATCAATTTAATTAAAATCAATTGAAATCAATTTGAAATAAGCTGATTTTGAAGAAACTTCTTCATACGATGGAATTACGACCCGAAACCTGTTCCAACGAGTTTAAAAATATTGAAAACATCTATTTTGTTATATGGGATGACCCATTTTGGTTCGGAAGCAGAACAAGCTTTTCGGGTCATATTTACCGCTTCAAATCTATTCGGATGGTATTCATTTCTTATTGGGCTTCATTAGTATGTATAGTCTTGTTCTAAACCCTAGCAGGCTTTCACTTCTCATTACTATACATACATTTCTGTTTCTTCTCTCTTCTTCAATGGCAGAAGCTAATTCAACTTCAAAAACCCTATTTCAATTTCAAAACCAATTTCAAAATTCAAACTCATCAAACTATGTCAAATTTTATATGGTTTCGAAGAACTTGACAAATCGAGTTAGTGTGTGGTGTCCGTTATTCATGATATCGCTCGAATCAGTGGTAAATTGCGGTCAAAGACTGAAAATCGCGAAACCCCAAATGGTAAATAGGGGGTTTTAATTTTCGTCGTCAATCGCCAAAATTGATTATGGGTTATGTGGAGGGTGATCTGACAACCCGGAAATTTTAACGAATTAAATTGGAATAATTACGATTTTAAATATTTAAAAGTTAATTTTAACTTGAATTCCAGATATCAATATTTACTTGATAATTAAATCATTGAATTATATAGTTAAATATTGAACTTAATAATTGAAAATTGGGTAAATTGTTGAATCTAAAATTTCTAAGCCTGTTTAAAATAATTTCAAGGCTTACAAAATTTATAACGATCATACTGAAGGTAATAGAATAATAGAAATTTAATTTAAAGGTGATTTGTTCAATTTTAATAATATACCGTTTAAATCGATTTGAATTAAAATTGATCATTTTCTTCTGTAACTGCGCGTATGATCGAATTAGCTTCCGAAACATGTTTCATTGTGTTCGGAACGCGGGTAAAACCCTATAAATGCCTATCGGCATGTCTGATTCGGAGCTTGATATTTCGCATTATGTTGAATGAGATATTTTGGAAATTTAATAATATATAAAGGTCAACTCAACCACCCTATAGCTTATACTCGAAGCCTCTTTTAGGAAATATCTCCTCGTTTCTTCCTGATAAAAATCAAACCGTATCAGAAAGAAAAAAAATATAGCCGAAGCCAATTTGAAAACAGGCTTCCCTTTTGATTCTCGAGAGCGAAACCCTCCTTCTAGTGAAAACCATAATTATGGCCGATCGAAAGAGGGGGCGACCGAATCATTCACTTCAGAAAAAAAACAAAATCGCGCCTAATCGAACGAATTCCGATGGTCAGTGCATCGCGATGGGAAGTTGGGCCGAGGGGTTTTGTATGCTCGTTTTCGCGCCACCGCGAGTCGCGAGCGTTGGGAGGAGCGGCGGTGGGTAGCGGCACGAGTGCGTGGCCGCGACTTCGCGCAAGGAAATGGGTTCTAGAGCTCGGCTGGATCTGGGATGCTCGACTACTGTGCGCGCTTCGTCTTGGGAGGAGGAGGAGGCAGTAAGATTTGAAAACTGTGAAGAAGCAAGGCGTAATGGAAATGGATTGCTAATGAAAACCAAAGGTGAGTAAATCTCACTCTGTTGAATCTTTTATTTATTTATTTAAATTCAAATGGATGAATTCAAATAATTGGATGAATGGTTGAATTGTTTGGATGTGTATTGATGATTTAGTGATTTTAGATTTGGTTGTTTCTCGAGTTAATTATAGTTTGACTCGAGATAGTTGGATTTTAAATGGTTTTAAACTTAAATCGTTGATAAGAAAATGGTTCAGTTTAAAATCAATAAAGGTTTGAGGATTGGTGATTCATTAAATAGGTAGGATAATTTAAATGAGTAATTAATTAATTAAATTCGTTAATAATTTGGGTTAATTAATTAAGTTTAAGTTAATTAGAATGATCATTGGGTGATTTAATAAGTAATTATTCAATGAAATTAATAAAATATAATTACCGTGTATAATTAATCAAGAGAGTAATTAAGATGATTAATTAAGGAGAAATTCGATTTACATAATGCAGTAAATAAATGGATAGTTAATTACAAGATTGAGATAAATCAAGAACAATTAATATCGTGATTTAATTAATGTAATTAATTTAGATTAGGATCAATTAAATTATAATTGGAAATCATTTATTTATATAAGCAACGATGTAATTAAAGATTGATTAATTAAGAGGAAGTAATCAATAAGTGACTCATGAGAAATTAATTAATATAAGTAATTAGAATTAGTGTGATTGATAATAGTTAATTAATTTGTGAAGTAATTAAAGATTACTCATTGATTTGGTAAGAATAATTAATATCGTGAAATTAATTAAAGATAATTATTTGAATGTAATGGGAAGATAATTAATCCAGAGTGATTAATTAAGATGAATGGATATGGAAGAGTTGATTAATTAAGAAATTTGGAATCAAATAAGGAAGAAATCTAAGAAATTGAGGTTCGAAATTCAATCAAAATCAATTGAATTTATTTGGAAGTGATAAAATTTGCTTATAAATGATCGAATAGTATTGGATGCTTTGAATGAGTTGATATCTTTGATATGAAATGTTATGTATATTTCATTTAGATAAATTGGGTTAGAATGACACGAGATTCGAAGAGGCCGGTGTCGGATATTGGGAAATACCCGAAACCACTTCGAATTTTTATAAATTGATTTGTGAAATCAATAGGCTGGAATGAAATGATTTAAGTGAATTGGATTATTTTATCTAAGTTTGGTACTTAGAAATTTATATGTGAAATAAGTGTTGTCTATAGCAAATTGTGAATTGGTCAAATTGATATAAGTTACCCCGGGTTTATATAAGTTGATTTCTTTGGTATTCCATGTTAGTTGGGTTTACTCACGCTGGTTTCCAGCCTGACCCGGATGTTACTTTGGTGTAATGCTCGGGTCAGACCGAGTATTACAGATTTCCAGGTAGGTACGTTCTGGAGCTCAGAAGGCGAGATGGATGGCAGGATCGTGTAAAGTATTTCTGCTGCATTATATTCTTGTTAATTTGAGACATGATAATTTTATATATTCAGTGACTGTATATATGTGAAACTATGATGTATATTAAATGTAATCGACAAATATAGTATCCTTGTGTAGACTGTTATTATTTATTATTATATTTTATCCGCTGCGATTGTGAGATGTTTGGTGTTTCTGTTCTTCTTCTTCTATCTCTTTCTTCTTTTTCATAACTATCTGGAATTTTCGAGTTAGAAAATTTTGGGTCGTTACAGTTGGTATCAGAGCTGAAAGGTTAAGCAAGAACCTTGGCCCTGGTGGGGATTACTCATTTAATAGAGTCTATAGTACTCTAAAATGAGTTGGGAATATATATTATAAAGATTTTAAATGATTTTATATAAAACTATATTTTTGTATATAAAGGAATATTTCATTCTAATAAATATTTAGACGATTGGTTTGTTAAATTATTGAAATTAAAATTAAGGAGTAATATAATATAACCAAATTGAAATCTTGAATTGGAATTAAATTAAGTAGAAATAGAAATACAACCAAATTAAAATTTAATGGATTGAAAATGAAATTCTAAATCTGGTCCCAGAATTCGGAAATTTTGTTTCAAAGTAATGAAAAATAATAAATAGATATTATTTGGATAACTGGGACTTGTTGAAAACAATGGGTTGTTTGAAATTTGAATTGGATTTAAAACCATGGGTGGTTTAAAATTTTAAAACATGCTGGGAGGGCCAAGAAATGAATATGTATATATGTATGGATATACATGATATCAAAGATAATTTGAAATAAACTCTAAGAGGTTGAGTTTTATATTCAGTGGAGTGTGATGTAAAAACCCTAAGTGATATTAGTTTTGAACTTATAAGAGGAAAAGAATTTTGAAGTTTAAAGCGGGAATTCAATTTGAGTAAGGTTGATTGGATTAAGTAAATTGGAATTTAACTTGGAAAGTTAAATAGTTGATTTGAATTGGGAATTTGTGTGATCTCAAAATGGGTTTGAGATTTAAAAATTGAAAATGATGGACGTTTTAAAATAAATTGGATGATATTATCCTATTGTTATTAAACAAATCTTTAAATTGAGAATGGTATTGTATAAATAAAATAAATTTGAATAATTGAATTGTAAAATAAACTAGTTTAAGAACTGGATTCAAACTGGAAGATAAAATGTAATAATAAATTAAATTTTTAAAATAAAATTTGTGTTGAACTCTTATTTGAACCTTGAAATACATAAGTAAAGATAATTTAAAATGGAATTTTGAGAATTGAACTCAGACATTAAATTATTTAAAAACTTAAAATAAAAGTTAATTTGGTTTAAAAAGTTAAACCAATATTTGAGAATTTAACTCGAATTTATATAATTCGAAATGGATTAGAATTGAGATTGGAATTGAATTAGTTCAAAATTGAATTTGGTTTGAAGTAATTGGATTTGTGATTGAAGATGCATAAGTTTAAAAATTTTAATGGGAAATTGAATTGGATTAAATTGAAATGATTTGAATTTGAAATGGGTTCAATTGATAATAATTCAAATTGACTGGAATAATTTGAAATTATAATTAAAGTGAACAGGATTAAAATCAAATGGAATTTGATTTAAATTGGGAAGGGAATCAGGGTTGATTCAACTTGAATTGGGATTAAATAAATTTCAATGGAAATTGGAGTTATTCAAATTGATTTAAATGAAAGTGTAAATTTACATTAGATTGTTGGGGAAGTGAACAGTTGTCTCTTGACTAGTTTCAATATGAATTGTTTTAATATAAAATTATTTTTCTAAGCTATTAAATATATACAATCTTCTTTCTTAAAGCCAAATTATTTTATAATTGTTTTACAATTATTTTTGGAGCTATTTAACCATTTTTCAACTGTTTTCTAAACTAATTACTATTTTTCAACTATTTCACAAACTAATTTCTATTTTACAACTATTTTGTAATTATCTAAATTTTTTTGAAACTATTCAACTATTTTTCGACTATTTTACAGTTAGTTACCTATTTTATAGCTATTTTGCAAACTAATAATTATTTTTCAACTACTTATCTATTTTTAAAATTTTCAAGCTATTTTCTAAATATAAACTAGTCGGAGTTCAAACTGTTATTAATTAAATACCCAATTGAGATAAGAATTGAAGGATAATCCAAATGGGGATTAACGTGAATAAGTGAATGTGAATGGAAAGGAAATTGATTTGGCTAATAATCAATGAAGTTAAATACGTAGGATGTACATATATTATTCCATTCGCATAGTGATTTGGTCCAGATTCGAGCACAGAATTTCGAGATAGTTATCGATCCGAGTTGGGATTTTTCACTCGATTTTCGACGGCGAACCTGGATATGGATTGTTGACTGGTTATGGATATTCTCTATCATAGTTATAGCTATGCAAGGAGAATGACGGTTTCTAATCAAGAAATCAGATCTGTGTGCGCACTAGGAAGTCGGGTGGACGATACTAGTTTGGAAGTGAAATTGTGTGATCGAGTGAGCGATTAGATTGGTATAGCCTACAGATGTTATGTGTATATCGTACGGATTTGAATTGAATTGATATTGGAAAGAGTAACCAAATCTGAATATTTGATTTTGGATTAACAAAGTTATATATCTTTGTTATATAAGATAAATCATTTCTTGTTAAATCTATTGCCGGAAGAAAAAGGTTTTTGAAGGTGTTTGAAGTATAAAAGGAGTTTTATACAAGTTTGAAAAGATCCAAAGTTTTTAAATTTTTATATATCTGAATATGTATAAAAAGGATCTTATGAGGATTTTAGAGAAAGGTTTTGGAAACCTTTGGATTTGGAAAGGCTTTGATTTTTGGGTAAAATCAATATTGAATTTGGAAAGCCTAGTTTGAGAATTATCGATTTTGGTATAATCGATTGTGTGTAAAGGAACTTTGTATGGGATCATACTACGTGTATGATTTGGAGGATACTATATGTATATAGTATAAAGTGTTTAGATGATGACTCTGGGGAAAAAGGCGCTCCCTTGAAATGAACTTCTCAGGAGTACCACCAGGTGGTGCTGCCTTGAGCCAAGGGGGTTCTAAAGTTGATCCTGTGAGGAGTCCGGACAAAACTAGTTCCTGAGGATTATGAGTAGTGTATACCATAGCGGAAGTCGTGTGTGGCGCTGAGAGCCAACAGTTACATGGACTTTCGCTGCGATGGCAACGTAACCCAGGATTTTACTGCAACTTATGGTATAACATAGCGAAAGTCGTGTGTGCCGCTGAGAGCCAACAGTCTGCGTTTGATTTTATATCGACAGACTGCGACCTATGTAGGAATGGAGAGGTTTCATTTCAGCAGCGAAAATCAGAGGCTGATGAGAGCCTGCAATTACATGGACTTTTGCTGTGACGGCAACGTAACCCTGGATGTAACTGTGATCTATTGTGTGGGATCCATGGCGTAATCGAGAGGCCGCGGAGAGCCTGCAGTTACATGGACTTTTGCTGTGACGGCAACGTAACCCTGGATGTAACTGTGACCATGGATGGGGGTGATGATTTCTAGAGCATTCTCACCAAAGATATTTCCTCTATTTCAAAATGCTTTCAATATTTTCAATAAAATTATTTTCAAAAGTATTTTCACTGGATGTTGAAAACGGGTTTGCCAAGTACTTATAGATTTTCAGTCCTACGCCTGATCAACGTATGACTGAATTTCTGTGAGAACAAGGATGGACTGGTTGAGACATCGAGTTATAAAAAGTATTTTTATAAAGAGCTATTCAATTAAGTATGATGTGAATTTAAAAGCATTTCTAAAATTTTTAAATAAAGATGTTGGAATTTTGGGGAAAATAAAAAGGAAATCCAAATTGGAATTTTAATGAAGTGATTTTGTAAGTATAATCGAATAGTGATTTAGAAGTTGGAAATAAGCTAATTGGTTGAATAATTGTTGGATTGAGAATGTTAATAAAATTTAACTTGAGTAAACAAATGGATTGTAAATTAATAATAGAGTTTGGAAATGAATTCGAATTTTAAATAGAATTCAACTTAGATCTAATAATGAATTAAATAAGAAGAGATGTTGTAAAATAAAAATAAAATAGAGTTGGATTGAAAATGTGATAGTTTGAATTACAAATAAAATTCAAGTGTGATTTGAATATAAATTAGTTATAATGGAAGTGATGTCGAATGAAATGAAAATGGATTATAATAAACATGGTTTGGGTTGCAAAACAAAATCCAAGTGAACAAAAATAAATTGAGAATGGCCTTGTATTAATAAAATAAATTCGATAACGAATTAAGTATGTAAATTAAAATTTTAAAACGAGTTAATTGAGTTAAATAATAAATGGATGAAGTCTGATTGAATAAAAACTAAATCAAAGTTGTGATTGGAACTGGATTATCAGACTGAACTAATTTCGGTGGCACATTAATTTGAAGTATAAATGTGTTAAATATGTGCTTGGATATTATTTTGGAAATTGAGAAGGTGAATTTAAAATTAAAATTTAAAATTGATGGGCTAACTGAATTTAAGGGAAGTTGATTAAATGAGAATCAAATAGAAGTAAGCTTAAGTTTGATGTTGGAATAAATTAAAGTAAATAAACTTAAGTTTAAAATTTATGGAAGCTTGGCTTCGAATAAGGGTGAAAGCCTATTCAATAAAAACTTGGATTGAATTAATTTGGGAAATGGTTATTAATTTATAAGTATTGGGTGTGCCAAGTTTAATAAATTGTTTTGAATGGAACAATTGCGGAAATGAAATGCAACGAATGGTTCGTAAATAATTTAGAAAAGAAATGGAATTAAATGCAGAATGAGTTGAAATTAATTTAAAATAGTTATAAACTAAAATAAATACTCTATTAAGTGAATATCGTCAAAATTTGCATCAAATAATTGTCGTTTGGCGTGAACAAAAATAATTAAAATTCTTTGAGTTGATAAAGATTAAATAAAATTGATTTTGAATCATTTGAAGTGAATATGAACTTGTTTAGGTTAAAAATCAATGGAATGTAAGAAATTGAGTTGCAAACCGTTGAAATTGAATGAAATGGTTTATAAGTTGGTTGAAAGCAATTGAATTAGCTTTAAGATTATATAAATCGCTTATGGAAAGGTTTTGGTGCTTGTTGCCTATGATATACATGCGTAGCTATTGAAAATAAATGAAATGCTAATAGATTTTATTTATATGGCACTTACATATTCAAATTGAGTAAGTACAGGTACCTGAAGGCCGTTTGGATGGATTTAGATTGCATTAAATGCTAAAATAAACAAGCCGCTTGCTTAAAATGCTAAATAAGATACGCCTACGCAATAAAAAAAGGGAAATACGAACTGTTTTTGTTTTTTTCCGACCGTGTGGGTCGATGTATACATATTTATATCTCTTGTCAAAATGCAAGAGCTCCTCCGTACAAAGGAGACTCTGCCAAAAAATTTCGAAAATTTTGAGAGTTAGAAATTTTTTGTTAACGACAAAACAATTTAAAATTGGAAATTTAAGAAAATTAGTAAATGAAACTAATATGAATCAGTTATACTTGAAAGATAAAATTCAATATGAAAAATTTAAAATAAATTGAATTCATATGGAATGGGAAAACTAATTTTGAAATAGATATGAAACTTATATAGGAAAATGTATAAAATGATTTGTAAAGTTTCGATTGAATATTATTGTTAAACAAGATATGCAGGTATTAAAGGAGAAAAGAAAATTGGATTTGATTCCAAAAGATAATTTGTATTGCTCGACAAAAAGGTATGTATTTAAGTTTCTGTATGAAATTGGATTGGGTTTTGATGTAGCCACTTGGCTTTTGTTTTCTTTTGGAATTTGGGAGCCCGTAGAGGCCTTTTGTAGTTGTACCGAGCTAGCCGCGCAATGGAGACGCTGGCAAAAAAATTCGGAAATTTAGAGAGTTAGAAAAATTTTGAGAAAATTTTGATAATTCAAAAGTTGGTTAAATTTAAATTTAATGATTGAACTAAAGGGTAGTATTTGAAACTATAAAAGATTTTGGGAGGTTAGTTAAGGTGATAGTGAGTCATTAATAAAAGATAGTTGGTAAGGTGTTGAATTATGAGTTTTGGAGAAAAGTAAACGGGTATTGGTCCATTCTTCCTAATTAGTAATTTCGGGGACGAAATTCTTTTAAGGGGGGAGGAATGTGACAACCCGGAAATTCTAACGAATTAAATTGGAATAATTAATCGATTTTAAATATTTAAAAGTTAATTTTAACTTGAATTCCAGATATCAATATTTACTTGATAATTAAATCATTGAATTATATAGTTAAATATTGAACTTAATGATTGAAAATTGGGTAAATTGTTGAATCTGAAATTTCTAAGCCTGTATAAAATAATTTGAAGGCTTATAAAGTTTATAACGATCATACTGAAGGTAATAGAATAATAGAAATTTAATTTAAACGTGATTTGTTCAATTTTAATAATATACCGTTTAAATCGATTTGAATTAAAATTGATCGTTTTCTTCTGTAACTCGCGCATATGATCGAATTAGCTTCCGAAACACGTTTCATTGTGTTCGGAACGCAGGTAAAACCCTATAAACGCCTGTCGGCATGTCTGATTTGGAGCTTGATATTTCGCATTATGTTGAATGAGATATTTTGGAAATTTAATAATATATAAGGGTCAACTCAACCACCCTATAGCTTATACTCGAAGCCTCTTTTAGGAAATATCTCCTCGTTTCTTCCTGATAAAAATCAAACCGTATCAGAAAAAAAAATATGGCCGAAGCCGATTTGAAAACAGGCTTCCCTTTTGATTCTCGAGAGCGAAACCCTCCTTCTAGTGAAAACCCTAATTATGGCCGATCGAAAGAGGGGGCGACCGAATCATTCACTTCAGAAAAAAAACAAAATCGCGCCTAATCGAACGAATTGCGATGGTCAGTGCATCGCGATGGGAAGTTGGGCCGAGGGGTTTTGTATGCTCGTTTTCGCGCCACCGCGAGTCGCGAGCGTTGGGAGGAGTAGCGGTGGGTAGCGGCACGAGTGCGTGGCCGCGACTTCGCGCAAGGGAATGGGTTCTAGAGCTCGGCTGGATCTGGGATGCTCGACTACTGTGCGCGCTTCGTCTTGGGAGGAGGAGGAGGCAGTAAGGTTTGAAAACTATGAAGAAGCAAGGCGTATGGAAATGGATTGCTAATGAAAACCAAAGGTGAGTAAATCTCACTCTGTTGAATCTTTTATTTATTTATTTAAATTCAAATGGTTGAATTTAAATAATTGGATGAATGGTTGAATTGTTTGGATGTGTATTGATGATTTAGTGATTTTAGATTTGGTTGTTTCTCGAGTTAATTGTAGTTTGACTCGAGATAGTTGGATTTTAAATGGTTTTAAACTTAAATCGTTGATAAGAAAATTGTTCAGTTTAAAATCAATAAAGGTTTGAGGATTGGTGATTCATTAAATAGGTAGGATAATTTAAATGAGTAATTAATTAATTAAATTCATTAACAATTTGGGTTAATTAATTAAGTTTAAGTTATTTAGAATGATCATTGGGTGACTTAATAAATAATTATTTAATGAAATTAATAAAATATAATTACCGTGTATAATTAATCAAGAGAGTAATTAAGACGATTAATTAAGGAGAAATTTGATTTATATAATGCAGTAAATAAATGGATAGTTAATTACAGGATTGAGATAAATCAAGAACAATTAATATCGTGATTTAATTAATGTAATTAATTTAGATTAGGATCAATTAAATTATAATTGGAAATCATTTATTTATATAAGCAACGATGTAATTAAAGATTGATTAATTAAGAGGAATTAATCAATAAGTGACTCATGAGAAATTAATTAATATAAGTAATTAGAATTAGTGTGATTGATAATAGTTAATTAATTTGTGAAGTAATTAAAGATTACTCATTGATTTGGTAAGAATAATTAATATCGTGAAATTAATTAATGATAATTACTTGAATGTAATAGGAAGATAATTAATCTAGAGTGATTAATTATGATGAATGGATATGGAAGAGTTGATTAATTAAGAAATTTGGAATCAAATAAGGAAGAAATCTAAGAAATTGAGGTTTGAAATTCAATCAAAATCAATTGAATTAATTTGGAATGATAAAATTTGCTTATAAATGATCGAATAGTATTGGATGCTTTGAATGAGTTGATATCTCTGATATGAAATGTTACGTATATTTCATTTAGATAAATTGGGTTAGAATGACACGAGATTCGAAGAGGCCGGTGTCGGATATTGGGAAATACCCAAAACCACTTCGAATTTTTATAAATTGATTTGTGAAATCAATAGGCTGGAATGAAATGATTTAAGTGAATTGGATTATTTTATCTAAGTTTGGTACTTAGAAATTTATATGTGAAATAAGCGTTGTCTATAGCAAATTGTGAATTGGTTAAATTGATATAAGTTACCCTGGGTTTATATAAGTTGATTTCTTTGGTATTCCATGTTAGTTGGGTTTACTCACGCTGGTTTCCAGCCTGACCCGGGTGTTACTTTGGTGTAATGCTCGGGTCAGACCGAGTATTAAAGATTTCCAGGTAGGTACGTTCTGGAGCTCAGGAGGCGAGATAGATGGCAGGATCGTGTAAAGTATTTCTGCTGCATTATATTCTTGTTAATTTGAGACATGATAATTTTATATATTCAGTGACTGTATATATGTGAAACTATGTTGTATACTAAATGTAATCGACAGATATAGTATCCCTGTGTAGACTGTTATTATTTATTATTATATTTTATCCGCTGCGATTGTGAGATGTTTGGTGTTTCTGTTCTTCTTCTTCTATCTCTTTCTTCTTTTTCATAACTATCTGGAATTTTCGGGTTAGAAAATTTCGGGTCGTTACAGGTGATGTCAAGAGGCTATCGACAGTGGTCGCATCATCCAATTCGACCTGGGGTGATCTAAATTCGTGAATTTGGGTTTTGAAACCCTAATTCAAACGGCGGGGGCGCGACGTCGTGGGGAGGCCACGTTGCCTTTGGTGAGGGCGAATTGGATGGGCGAGTGCATGCGAGTGGTCGCCGACACTCAGGTGGCTGTAGACGATCTAGAGAGACGACCGGGTTACTGTGCTCGAACGTGGTTAAGAAGGGGAGCATGCGCATGAACGTTGAGGTGACGCGTACCAATTATTTATCCATGTTATTCATTTCAAATTTAAATTTTATAACTTCTAATCTTAATTAGTTTCACATACGAGGTCGGATTTATGTACGGTTTATTCCATTGGGATCGTATCGAAATTCTAGACATTTCGACGCTAGTTCGGATGAATTCTGAGACTGTTAGAATTTGGGCCCTAAATTGGATTCCAAATCAATTTAAAATGAAAAAAGAGTGTTTTAACCCATTAACAACTTCTAAAAAAATTTATGTTAGTTAAATTAAATTTGTGATGTGATAAAAAATTTATTGATCGATGTTTGGTATACATTCTAGTTAAATTTGACTTTTGTTGCATGTGACCATCGATTAATTTAATATGAATTTAAATTTGTCAATTTAGTACATATTATTGATTATCAGTTATCAATTGATGTTTATTGATTGATTTGAATGACGATTGTGACTTGATATTGGATAACTGGATGTTGTATTTTATATTGTTATAACACTACAAGTTCCCTATGGGTTGAAATGATACATACCCGAACGATGTATAGAATAAGGAAAAATCGTTATGGGTTGAAATGATAGACTCAAGCAATTTTATGGATTTTCATTTAATCCGGGATTGCAGTTTGAAATGATATATAATCGTAAAATTTTAAATTGCGGATTGAAATGATAAATATCCGTATCACTTGACCATAGGGTAGAAAATTATATACGGACACCGGATTGGTTAAATTAAATGATTTTAATTCTTTAAAATGTTGAATTTAGTTGATTGGCATTTTTGAAATGGAATTTATTTAGATAAATTGAATTATTTTTTGATAATCTAAACGTTAATACTAAAATTGGAATTGATTAAATGAATTGTTTAAAGGCTTTAAATTGAAATTCCAAAGTTGAAGTGGTAAAAATATAAATGGATTTATTGGAATTGGGTTATTGAAATATTGGATATAACTTTGAAATCTACTTTAACCAACTTAAACTATTTTCATCACTTTAAACTATTTTAACTTATTTTAAATCTATTATAACCTATTTAATTTAATTTACCTATTTTAAACTAACTAAATTTAATTAAGCTATTATAAATCTATTTAATATAATCTAAATCTATTTAATCTATTTTTAATTTATTTAATCTATTTAAAAATCTACTTAATATAATTTATCTCTATTTAATCTATTTAAAACATTTTAAACCTAATTAAATCTATTTAATCTGTAACTGATCTATTTAAAACATTTTAAACCTATTTAAATCTATCTAATCTATAGTTAATCTATTTAAACCAATTTAAATCTAGTTAAATCAAATTTAAACTATTTTACTATTTAAACTATTTTAACTTATTTAAACTATTTTTAAACCCTTAAACTATTTATGATTATCTAAACTATTTTCTAAAATTTTAAACTGTGTAAAGTTGAAGTATTTATATTTAAATCCTTGATGATGGTATAACCTAGGTTGGAATTTGAAATTGATACCTTTTATGAAATAACATATTTGAGTGAATAACATGATTTAAAATGAAGAATTAATTAACATAAATTATCGAAAATTTCAAATTGAATTTGAATTTCAAAAGTGAATATGATTTGAAAGCGGATATTATCTTGAAAGTGAATATAGTGAAAGTGAATATGATTTCGAAAGAGATTTGAAATCGAATATGATATTTTGATATTAAGTATGAATTTACTTTTGAAATGTAAAAGAACCATCCGGTGTGAAATAAATGTTTGATTGTTAAAGAGACCGGGATCAGATATTGTCATACTCTCTGCCAATACCAAAAACCACTTTAACAACTGTGGACGTGGAGGAGATTCCAGAATGAAGTAGGATGGCGGCGAACGATTTATGTATAAGGTATTGACGTGACCCTGACTCCCGTGAGTCAGCATAGATGTGACTAAAACAGGAGCTATACCTGGACCAGGACATGCTTCTTCGAAAACTTATTATGACTTTGTGATGATTTGGTAGCCACCTCTTGATTTTGATAATGGAAGTGTGTTTCGAGGTGGGCGATAGTAGCTTCTATGCACTACCACTAGCCCGGTTCTGCAATTGGTAAATCTACCTGGCATTGCCTCGAGTGCCATGTTCACATGCCCTGGAGCGTCTTCTACAAGTTTGTTTTGTACCGTACTTATGGTGTGTTATTGGGTAAACCACCGGCTTGGTGGAGCTTACGACATTATATAGACTACGGGAATATATAAAGTGTGTTAAGGGGGATATGGTAATGCCTTAATGCTATTTTAATACTTTACTTTATTCTTGACACTACTATAATAGCGTATTGTACTACATAGTAAATAGTTTAACGGATTCTTAAGAGATGGGAATTCGAAACATCTCTTAAGTTATTGCACCCACGTTAGACATTGGATAGGACATGTAAACCGCGTAAATGTCCCTGACGTCGTTACACCTATCTTTTTTTACTATTGATTTGTCTTACATAAGATCTTTTAGTTCTGACTTGAATGTTTTGTCTTTTCGATTCGCTTGGGTCAATCTGAGCTTTTCAGTGCATCGAAGACTATTTTTTGAAGGATGAAGACGAATAGTTGTATTTTTATTATATTTATTCCACTGCATCATGTTGTTCTGCTGCATTTGTTTATTGTTTATCTTTGTTGTATGTAATTCTGATCTGCATTATAAAAGTTTAATCCATGTTATTTGTAAACAGCTCCATGAACTGTTTATTTGATTATTATATTTTGTCACTCCGCTGTGAGATTCTGTAGTTGTTTCTTCCTTTCTCTGTTTTTTCTTATTTACCGATAACAATCTGCCATTTTGAATCACTTGAGTTTGACTCGTATGTCTGCTTAAAACGTCCAAAAAGGCAGGTCGTTACAGAAATGATCCTCCAACCATCACCAGCTTCGCGAAACAGAGGAGGAATGGAGAAGAAGGAAAGTTTCAAAGGCTGAAGCTTGTCGTCGAGATGAGAGGGAACGAGGAAATAGAGGAGGAATGGAGAAGAAGAAAAGAAGGACTTTCGATGAGTGAGAGGAGCTATCTAAAAAGTCAAAAATTGATCACGGTTCTCATTCTTGGAACAACAGGCCTTCGCTCTATCACTTGCTTCGATCGGTCCTGAAATTCTATTTTCTTCTGTCTTCGTTCCATCTTCATCTCAAGTTCCCTCATCTTATGTGGCGCTTTCCACCGATTCTTTACGCCCGCGCCAGAGATTTACCTCTGTTCTTCTGTTTGGTCCTTCCAGGCTTTAAGCAGGGCTCCTCGGTTGGTGTTTAAGGGGATTTAACCTTATCGCATCTTCATCCAGTTCGCAAAGATACATACATGCCCCACCTTCAGGCAATCCAGAATGATTTAAAGCAAGCCGAAGGGTGCGAAAAATTGTGCAAACAACTGGAGGACACGAACCGCGATAATAATTAAAAAAATCCTCTCTTTTTAATCGGAGAAGGATGACTTCAAAAAATGTTGGCAGAACGTGATGCCAAAGTCAAACTACTGGAAGAAGAAAGGGATGTGGCACTTAGAGAAAGTAAGAAAAATGCCGGCTTGTTGAAAGAGCTAAAAGAGGTGCATGCGAAGATCGAGATTGTCCTAAGAGACGAAATTAAGAAAGTGCATGCCGAAGAAGTTAGGTTGCAAGACGAACTTGAAGCTCGCAATACGATCATCAAAGCCAAGAGGAAGACCATTTTTGACCACGACAAGATCATAGAGGGGCATAATAAAACGATCGTAGAATATGAAGAAGTCATGAAGTCGTAGGATAAAACCATCTTCGACCAGGCTGAGACGATCGCCATGCTCCAGGATCGAGTTGCACAGCTTAACACTGATAAAACTCGTGTCGAAGTTGAAAAGGCCACCATTACGGTGGATTATTTGGAGCTTTAGAACACCATCGAGAGAAAGATGGAGAAGATGGACGAGACCATCTTAAACTTTGATGTCAACTACCTGCTGCACCAGGGGAGTTCAATTACTTGGACCCTAAATTACCATGCACTCTCTTCATGGATTGGGAGGAAATCTTGACCCATTTCGGTGACAGCGGGGATGTTTATGCCTAGCGAGAGCTAGAGAATGGTTATCTCAGTGAAGAATAAAAGAATTCGTTGCTAGAAGGCTGGGAGATTTTGCGAATTGAAAGGGAAAAGGAAGCCGGTGATGCTGCGACGACGGCGACTATCAACGCATTGCCGGAGCCTTTCATTTATGCCCCCAACGAACAATCGAGGCAACCCCACGATCCATCGAAAAATACTAGGCTTGATGCTTTTCCATAGGTTGTGGAACCATCCAAGGAGGGATAAGGCGGTGAATATGAGGTTGGCATTCTCGGACACTCCCCTGGTGTAGGCAATCTTCATGTTTCCCCCGAGTTCGAGAACTTTCAACTTACGCCGCAAGAGTAGGACGAACTTAACGCTTTTATTTTCAATCGTATAGATCCATCTCCTTTATCCATCGATCCGCCCATTTCCTCTATGCTTGGACCTATTGCTATTTCAACCGCATCCATGCTCATCTCTGTAGCTGCTCCGGTTGCCGTGTCTATGTCTGGCTCGCAGTCGGGGCCGGAGTCTGAGAAAATCGCCATGTTACATGGCTTGGATGATCCTTTCGTATCTTTGGAGGGTGACGTCATGGAGGTCAAAGTTCGAGAGTAGGAGATTCAGATAGAGCAGCCGTGAAAATCTCAACAACAGCTGGTTGCTATGAAGAAGGAGAAATTTGAAGCAATAAATGCTCTAAGAGCTCTCGCGGATTTCGAAAGTGCAAGTCGATAGGGGAAACTTTCGAGAATGTTAAAGAGCGAGAAGAAGATATCAGCACCTAGGAAATAGTTGACATCATTGGCAGTGACACTACTCCTGAGGTGAAGCAAAAACTTCAAACGAAAGGTGGGAAGGGAAGTTATGGAAAAAGGCGTTATAAAGCTTGGATGGCAGTTAATTTGATTCTGAGTCATTTTGTGTTGTTTTGTTCAAATGCAAAGTCTGCACATACTGCTTTTGTTGCGTTGTCCGTACTTTTTTTGTTTGTCGGTATTGTCTGGGTACAGCCCTACATTTTGACCTTGTATAGAAAATTGTTATAGGTAATACATTGCTGACATTTTGACTGTAACTTCACTAATCTACTTATCTATGTTCTATGCACTTGTGTCTACTTTGCTTGTTTCTATTTTATTTTGTCTAGTCTAGTGATTACTTATAAATTTCTTTGTTTAAAGTAATAGAACTTGTGAAGTAATTTTTTTTTGAGCATTTATATTTGAGTATCGGTGCATGCCCGCCAGTTCATAGGGATGTTTACTTCGAACATTGATAAACGACCGATAACTATGGTTTGAATAGTCTGCATACCAAAATTTGAAATAAAACTAAGTTACGATTTGATTTTCCATAAGTTTTACAACTTTAGTATATAGTTTACATTTTTTGTGCAATTTGGGAAAGTGTGTAACATTGCTATGTTAGAAATGTGCATAAAAATGTAAACTAAATGCAGAACATATAGTTATAAGATTAATTATTAAAGAATTCAGAAACACTCTACGTGTAAAATGAATAATCTTTGCAAATTTTTGGAAGTTAAACCACTCATCACTTCTCAAGAACATGAATAAATACTTATGAACATTATTTCTTGGGAATTTTGCAATCTCCAAACACACGCTTCATTGCTTAGAGCATGTACATTGTATGAGTTAACTATTGATAGTTAAACATTATCCACGTTAAATGTTATAGTTAATCATTTGGTGTCAGCAATTGGAGTTTTCTGCCGGTTCGTAGCACTTCGATTTTGTTGGAAGTGTTCCCGTTACTCCTGATAATGGGAGTGGGTTGATCCTCATTATTTCTATGATGGATAAGTTTATCGGTATTGTTGGGGCAATTCCAGTACTTAAAAGTGTGTGTGGCATTATGGGATGCATTGCTTCTCATACTTCTCGATATTGTCTATCTTCGGGAAGCATGAGGAATTTATGTTTTAAGAGCATGATTTCACAGCTCGAAAAGTTAGTGCACGGCTTATGGGATGCATGGATTTTTATACTTCTCAATGTTGCATATCTTCGAGCAACGTGATGAGTTTATGTTTTAAGAGCATGATTTCATGGCTTGAAAAGTTAGTGCGCGGCTTATGGGATCCGTGGCTTTTTATACTTCTCAATGTTGCCAATCTTTGGGCAACGTGAGGAATTTATATTTTAAGAGCGTGATTTCACAGCTTGAGAAGTTAGTGCACGGTTTATGAATTGCACGGCTTTTTTATTTGAGCCTTCCGGATGTTGCTAGGGAAGTAGCAGTTCTTAGAAGGCGGGGCTCGGGTTCCGCCAATCCAACGATTTGAGTCGATTTGATTCCGTCGACCCGGCGGGTAAGTGGGGCATATTCGAGCGCGGTTCCACTTTCTCAAGTAGAAATTGAATGGTTTTGAGCCGATTTGACCCCGTCGACTCGGTAGGTTACTATCATGAACACAGTTTTGTTGGTTCGAAAATCAAATTAATTTTATTAAGAAAAGTTGGGCAAGTTTTTGTTAAAATGCCCCCGGCATCTCGGGACGGCTTATTTTCTGAAATATAGAAAGTACATAAGTTAGTTTTCAGGTGAAGTGAGGGCACAATGATTCGATGTTCCATGCTCTGGGAATTTAGATTCCGTCGACGGTTATTAGTTTGAAAGTCCCATCCTTTAGCTTTTGATTGATCACATACGGCCCTTTCCTATTTGGTCCAAAGGCTCTTGGCATGGGATAGACTCATTTGAGGATAAGTCTTCCACTTGGAAGGTTTAGTTGTGAACTTTGGAGTTGAAGTATTGCATGACCCTTTTTTGTGGGTAGCGGTCCTCAACTCGGCTTCTTCCCTCCTTCAATCAATCGTATCTAGTGATTCGAGTAGGAGCTGCTCGTTTTGCTTCCGATTAAATTTTTGCCTTCCATGAGAAGGGACTTCTAATTCGATGGGAATCATTGCTTCTGAGCCATATGCCAAGGCGAATGGAGTGTGACGGGTTGCCGCTTTGTGGATTGTTCTATAAGACCATAGTGCTAGTGGTAGTTCATCAACCTAGTTTCCTTTTGCTTTAGTTAGTCGTTTTTTGATGGTAGACTTGATAATCTTGTTTATTGGTTCCACATATCCATTTTCATGCGGATGAGCGACTATGGAAAGGCTTTTATCAATTCGAAAGAGTTTGCAGAAGTCTTTAAACTCGACGCTTTCGAATTGGGTCCCATTATCAATTTTTATTTTCTGTGGCACACCAAACCTAAAAATAATGTTTTTAGTTACAAAATTAATGACTTTCTTTGTGGTAATGGTGGCCAGCGGTTTTGCTTTGGCCTATGTCGTGAAATAGTCAACAGCAACTATAGCGTATTTGGTCCATCCTTTAGCTATTGGCAACACGCCAATCAAGTCGACGCCCCATACAACAAACGGCCAAGGGTTGACCATCCGTGTTAACTCGGTTGAGGGAGTTCTCTTAATTTTTCCAAATATTTGGCAATGATCACACCGTCTGCATAGTCTGCTACATCGCGGTTTATTATTGGCCAGAAGTACCCATATCGGAGGACTTTCTTTGCAAGGGTTTGCCCATCAATATGGACTCTGCATCCGCCTCTGTGCTCTTCCTTTAGGATGCATCGAGCTTCGTCATCAGTCACACATCTAAGAAGAGGGGTAGAGAATCCCCTTCGGTAGAATATTCCATCCTGTATTACGAATCGTGGCACCTTTCAGAAGCTTTTTCATTGATTTCGTTCAGTTGGAAGGGTCCCTATATGTAAATAGTCCTTGATTCACATCATCCATATTTTCGGTTCGATAGTGGTCTCAAGAAACCAGTCGACATCCATTTCCTCCGTACTCGAGGCAGTTAGAGTCTCAATCGGGATTAGTCCTAACGATTGAGCTTCTCCAAAGCTTGCCACTTTAGCTAAGTAGTTAGCCATGGTGTTTTGCTCCCGTGGAACGTGAGTTATGATTTAATGTTCGTTGTCGCTCAGCAATTCTTATGCTTTAGATAGATTTGAGGCAAGGTTCTCCCCTCAAGCCTGGTACTCTACTTGGCGGACGACTAGTTGGGAGTCGTTGTAGATGTGAACGGACTTTATTCACAACTCTTAGCCCTGCTATCAATGCTTCATATTCCGCTTCATTATTTGTTGCAGGGAATTTCAAGTGTTAGGCGTAGCAAATGGCTTGTCCTTCAGGGGTTTCAAGCACTACCCCCGCCCCTAAAAAGATGTTTTAGATGCGTTATCAACAAAGAGTATCCATTGCGTCTCTACTTCCAGCGGTATTTCTACTTCGTCATCTCGTATGGTAAACTCAGCGATGAAATATGCCAGCGCTTGCCTATTGATAGCCTTTCTCGGATGGTAAGTAATTTTATATTTTCGATGTACCACTTGAGAAGTCATTTGGAAGTTCCAGTCGGTACAATACTTGCTTTAGAGGCTGATCAGTTAGAACTTTGATTAGATGTGCTTGGAAATACGGTCGTAACTTCCTAGACGCGATCAGGAGGCAATATGCAAGCTTTTCTAGCTTTGGATAATTTTTCTCAGCTTTGGTAAACCGCTTGCTAATATATTATATGGGTCGCTGGATTTTCGCTTCTTCACGCACAAGGGGAGCGCTCAATGCATGGGTGAGATTACTAAGTAAATGAATAGGTCCTCTCCATCCACTAGCTTTGATAGGATCGGCGAGGCTTCCATGTGTTGCAGCAATTCTTCAAATGTAGTTTGACATGCCTCACTCCATTCGAAGTTTTTTCTTTTCTTTCTTTAATGCATCAAGGAATGGTATGTACTTGTCGGTGGCTTTCGAGATAAATCGGCTTAGTGCTACGACTTTTCCATTTAGGCTTTGCAATTCCTTCTTGTTCTTCGAGGCTTGGACTTCTCATAGGGTAGTTGTTTGCTCTGAATTTGCTTCAATGCCCTTGGCACTTACTATTAATCCTAAGAACTTCCGAAGGCTGCTTTGAAGTGACATTTGAGTGGACTGAGTTTCATTCCATAAGTTTGGAGTATTTCAAACATTTCAATGAGATTATCCAGGTGGTTGGCAGCTACTCGTGCTTTAACCAACATGTCATCCACCTAAACCTCCATGGTTTTTTCGATTTGACGCTTGAACATGGTATTTACCAATCTTTGATAGGTTTCCCTAGCATTCTTTAAACCAAATAGTATTACCCTATAGTAGTATAGTTCTAGATCGATGATGAAGCTGGTGTTTTCTTGATCAGGTTCGTGCATCAGAATCTGGTTATATTCTGAGTATGCATCCATGAATGATAGTAGTTCATATTCTGACTTGGTGTAGATCCCCATTCATCATCTCTCCTACTTTTATTCTCATTCATCAATTGCTTAACCATATTTGCAATAAATGCCTCTGATGTTTGGTAGTCCTGGGGATAGCTGCCAGTCATTACACCAAGTGTTTAGCTTTGCAAATAGTCCTGGTGAGTGGAGTGAAGCCCAGGCTCTCATGTCTTTGGGACAACCACACCCTCAAGATCCCATTGGCTTGCGGTTGGCCTGATTGAGGCAGTTTAGATATGTCTAGCATTATTAAATGCGTTGGCATTTTCTTTCAACTTATCATCATTAAATTGTTCTCCATCTTCTAAGTCGGAGAGGTCTATGACTATATCCTCTCGTGGGGTTTTCTCCCTTTGGTTGAAGTTCAAAGTTGGTTGCCTTGTAGCGAGCGGAGTACTTGTATTTCCTTCTGCGTTGATTCCCATAGTTTCTACTGTCACACTTCTTTGTGGCTGCATTCTATTTCTTTTGTTTAGGCCAGAAATGGAAGAAATTTCCCGTTCTATAATAGCCGAGGGTTTAGCCATAGGTCTTGGAGCAGGATTTGACTGTAAGGTTAAATGAGCATTAAGCTTATCCATCACGGGTTCAGCCATAGGTCTTGGAGCCGGATTTGACTATAAGGTTAAGTAAGCATTAAGCTTATCCATCAGAGCTCTCTAGCTGCTTTTCATTTTTTGATTGATCTCATCAACCATTTCGTTGAACTCGTCTCTTCTAATGAGTTCACGTTGATTGGAGGATGCTAGCACCTGATCTCCTACGTTGGCACCATTTACTTTAGTTTGTTGACGATTCGTATCTTCTCCAACTACTACTGCCCCTATGGACCTTCCAGAGGAAGTTCTTTTCCTTCCCGGAGCCATTGATTCCAAGTAGTAGATTTTTCAAGCAAGACTGAGGATCTAACTTCTGGACCTATCTGGTCCAAAATAGATAGCTCAATCTGAACCCTCTGTTGAATTCTTACTGAAAGCACCAAAATATTAACCCAAAAAATGGATCAATGCCCTGCATTAAGCGTGAAAGTACCAGCCCTGTTCTTACAGAGTACTAATATAGAGAAGAAATATAAAAAGAGCAGAAATAGAAAGAAGACATGATGATTTTTATGGTGATTCGGCTGTTAATGATGCTTACATACACTTTGTAGTTTTTAATATTAACTAATTGCCATAATAAAGTTAATTGGATTACAAAGTTCTTGAATGTCCTTTGTTAGAATAAGTCCCGAATGTTAGAGTTCACTAGGGAATCACAGTGAACCCTTTAGATGACTGTTATGAGGGAGGAGAAGAGTGAAGAAAGCTTTCCGTAGAGTTTCAGCAACCAGTCTGAAGGATCCCCTTCATGTTGTAGATAGGAGAGTATTTATAGAGGTTGGAGAGCTATTGGACCAAACCTGCTTGCCAAATGCTTGCAGATCAACACAGAAAGGCACACAGAAGGTTACACCGCGACTCCAGCTAAAAGGATGGATCGCTAGATATCCATAGGCTATGGATTGCTAGCGATCTATAGGATTGGCTCGAAAATGAGCCAATGCCTTAGCATTATTGTCTTCCCTTGCTCCATGAAGATCGTAGCCGATTGATGAAGCTAGTGATCCATGGTATGTGGATCGCTAGCGATCCATATATTTGGTCTATTTTTGGACTTTGCTTTCTAATTGCCTTCGTTGTCTGGTGTTGATGTTGTTCATGTAGTCTCGTAGCGTATTACCTTATTTTTATGATGGTTTGCTTACCAGTTATATTTGGCTACAGATTGAGCTAGACGAACACTTGTCTCTTGATTTAACTAGCTTGAAATCTCTCCTAATCTAGCCAATGCTCTTAGAGTACATGTTGTAGCATAATATGAGAAGATTGACGGACCCATGAACAGATGCTATGGATCGCTAGCGATCCACTAATTACAGATCGTTGGCGATCCGTGTCCTTGGAGGATTTTACCATCTTCTCTTCTGACTTCCTTTGGCTTGTTGTTCTAGTTTTTTTGGTTGGCTTTTGAGCTATTCTGACTTGATCAAGTTATTCCGACTTCTTTTTAATTTTGCTGGGTTAAAAACCCAGATAATAGCATGGAAGGATTTCATATGATCGTTCATATCATATGCCAGAAGTGCTTTGAGAAGATAGATTTCTAATCGATGCAAATTTCAGGATTCGCATGGATCAAGAACTAAAATAATGGAACAAAGCTCTAATCAACATTTGCAACGAGACCTCATGGATCATATATGAAATTTCTATAGGAACAACTAGTAGTTGAGGTTCATTAAAATCTCATTATGCATGTGTTTTATTTCCAGTTTCCTAAGAATATCATGTGTCCATGTACATTTGTGTATCCAATGATCTTCAACCACTAGTGGTTGTGAGAACTTGATCGTTGATACCAATTGGCGTTTGGATGCTTATTAAATAAATTTCAAAAATTTATCGCCACATCACTTTGCTCGATGTTCATCGGTTGTATGCCAGTAGACCTCCTTTCTAGCTTCTACGCCACCTCCAATCTCAAGTATTGACTTGCTTTGCGATTGAAATCCTTCCTCGTAGTGGCTTGCTTCACTTTGATCCACTTTCCGAATTCAGTTTCGAGGTGAATAGCACAGACCAAGGCCATGAAAACCATGTCCTCATTTGGATTGTTTACCTCTGTCACTGCGGTATTGAACCGGTTCATAAAAGACTTCAGCGATTCATTTCGCCACAGGAATAGTCTGAACAGGGACATCATATCTTTAGGTTGCGCGGTATAAAGCTTGAGCTGATCGAGAAACCTTGTTGCTAGTTGGTCGAAAGTGGATATGGATCTCGACGGAAGCCTAGTGAACCACATGGAAGCAATTCCTTCTAGAAAGATGGGAAAACATCTACACCGAACAGCTTCCGAAGCATTTTCTCCATCCATGTACCAACTATACTTGCATAAATGCTGTTTTGGGTCTTTTATCTCGACATATGATGGAATAGTTGGCATCGTGAACTTTTTTGGATATCGTTCATTCAAGATCTCATCAGCAAAGGGAGTCTGACTTGGTGCAGATCCACATTCATCATCTCTCCTATTTTTATTCTCATTCATCAATCACTTAACCATATCTGCAATAAATGCCTTCGATGTGTGGTAGTCCTGGGGACGGCTGCTAGTCATTACACCAAATGTTTAGCTTTGCAAATGGTCTTGGTGAGTGGACTGAAGCCTAGGCTCTCATGTCTTTGGGATAACCACTTCCTGAGGATCCCATTGGCTTGCGATTGGCCTGACTGGGGCAGTTTGGACGTGTCTAGCATTATCAAATGCATTGGCATTTTCTTTCAATTTTTCATTGTTGAATTGTTCTCCATCTTCTAAGTCGGAGAGGTATATGACTATATCCTCTCGTGGGGTTTTTGCCCTTTGGTTCAAGTTCAAAGATGGTTGCCTTGTAGCGAACGGAGTACTTGTATTTCCTTTTGCGTTGATTCCCATATTTCCAACTGTCACACTTCTTTGCGGCCGCTTTCTGTTTCTTCTATTTAGGCCAGAAACGGAAGAATTTTCTTGTTCTATAACAGCCGCTGGTTCAGCCATAGGTCTTGGAGCAGGATTTGAGTGTAAGGTTAAATGAGCATTAAGCTTATCCATCATGGGTTCAGCCATAGGTTTTGGAGCAGGATTTGACTGTAAGGTTAAGTGAGCATTAAGCTTATCCATCAGAGCTCTCTAACTGCTTTTTCATTTTTTGATTGATCTCATCAACCATTTTATTGAACTCGTCTCTTCTAATGACTTCATGTTGATTGGAGAGTGCTAGCACCTGATCTCCAACATTGGCACCATTTACTTTAGTTTGCTGATGATTCATATCTTCTCTAACTACAACTACCCCAATGGACCTTCCAGAGGCGGTTCTTTTCCTTCCCAGAGCTGTTGATTCCAAGTAGTAGATTTTTCAAGCAAGACCGAGGATCTAAATTCTAGACCTATCTAGTCTAAAGTAGATAGCTAGATTTGAACCCTGAGTTGGGTTCTCAGTGAAAGCACCAAAATGTTAACCCAAAAAATGGATTAATGCCCTGCATTGTGCGTGAAAGTACCAGCCCTGTTCTTACAGAGTACTAATATAGAGAAGAAATATAAAAAGAGTAGAAATAGAAAGAAGTCATGATGATTTTTATAGTGATTCTGCTATTCATGAAGCTTACATCCACTTTGTAGTTTTTAATATTGACTGATTGTTGTTACAAAGTTAATTGGATTACAAAGTTCTTGAATATGCTTAGTCACAATAAGTCTCCAATGTTAGAGTTCACTAGGGAATCACAGTGAACCCTTTGAATGACCGTTGTGAGGGAGGAGAAGAGTGAAGAAATTTTTCTACAAAGTTTCAGCAACCAATCCGAAGGATCCCCTTTATGTTGCAGATAGGAGAGTATTTATAGAGGTTGGAGAGCTACCGGGTCAAGCCTGCTTGCCAAATGCTTGCAGATCAACACAGAAAGGCACTGAAGGTTGCACCGCGACCCGAGCTAAAAGGATGGATCACTCATGATACATAGGTTATGGATTACTACCGATCTATAGGATTGGCTGGAAGGCGAGCCAATGCTCCCTTCCCTTGCTCCATGAAGATCGTGTTAGTCCGTGAGATGATGGTTTTGATGACAAAAACCTTAGAATATATTATAAAATATAAATACTAACATTATAAGTTTACATATATATGTATATGCAGGTTTTAACCATGCAGATACCAAGAATGAAGACTGTACAGTATAGAGATTCAAGATATCAAGATTGAAGACTTACGAGTATCAAGAATATCAAGAGTTCAAGAATTGAAGTAATTTATTCTTTAATTAGAATTTTTGTTAAAACGCATAGAAAAGCAATGGCATCTTAAAATCCAATTTATTCATGGAATGGAATCCACTTCGAGCATGTTAAAGGGATGGAACCCTAAGTAGGATGGAACCTATGAAAAATCTAGTGGAACATTGTTTTGTACCCACTAACTTTTTATTCAAAATAATTTTTCAAAATTATATCCTGTTTTCAAAATGTTTTCAAAACCTTCCTTTTAAAAACATCAAAAAACTCTATCCTGATTTTAAATAACTTTAGCCTCAAAATTATCTTTAATTTCAAAGTCAAAATTACTCCCGATTTTAAACTATCTTTTAAAATAATATATTTAACTTTTAAAAATTTATACTTAAGATTTAAATATGAAATTATACTTAAATTATATATATATTATTCACTATATTTACTTATGAATTTTAACTATAGTCAAGTATATTAGAAAAGTTTAAAATAGTTTTAATATAAGATAAAGGTTATTTTCAAAGAAAATCAAATCATCAAAAATTGCTTCGGAATGTCGACATGCCTATGGTGTCCATGTCGACTTTGCGTCAGTTGAGTTCAAAATTTAAATTTCAAAAGAAATATCTATTCGCCATAACTCGTCATGAATGGACATGACTGTTGTTCTTCTATAAATAGGGGTTAGTTTCAACGAATTTTAGATCAAATTTTCTGGTTTTTCGCTCCTCTTCTTCTTCCACATTTCTTAATACATACTCTTACCATTACTCTGCCGAAATCAATATTGAATCATACTCGATTACTTCTAGTTTGATTCTCTATCACTATCTTAACAAGGTTCTCAGTGCTATTCAGAGTTATAGACTTCTTTGTAATCTATTAAGCGAGAAAAGGTGTGATTGTGGCCTTGAAAATCAATCAAGCGATAAAAGGTGTGATTGTAGCCTTGGTAAATCAATTGGGTAAACTTGTGGCCCGGAAATCAAGTATCTCTACCTAGAGGATTGAAATTCTGGAGGGTGTACTTCGTAGCCTTGAAATCGAGGGTGTAATTGTACAATTGCTTTTGAAAGAAAATTCGTACCTGTGTTGTGGAAATGGATGTAGGGTAACTCCGAGCAGTATAAAATCCGGTGTGTTCTTTCCTTTACTGCTTTTATTTTATTTCTGCATCTGTGTTCGTTTCTGTGATTATCCCCGTATCTGTAGATTGCATACATCTGTGTCTAAATTAACATAAACTCAAAAAGATTTAGTAATTCTTTATAAACACTATTCAACCCCCGCTCTAGTGTTAATCCTAGCCTTAAGATCCGTAATCCGCATCTCTTTCAATTAGTATCAGAGCAAGGTTTTCAAAGTTTCATAATCTGATTTTTGAAAAGTTTTCAAAATGGCTACCAACACTGGTACTGTTACTAACACTAGTATTCCTGTCACTAGTTCATTTGTAGAAGGTCAGTCTACTGTCAGACCACCACTTTTTAATGGCAGTAACTTTGCATATTGGGCATGTAGGATGAAAATGTACTTACAATCTAAAGGATTAGACACTTGGAATATTACACAAACTGAATATTCTGAACCCACAACTGATTTTGCACAGTGGACTGTTGAGCAAAAGACTGTTGCACAAAATAATTCTAAGGCAATGAATATTTTATTTTGTTCACTAGATAGAAATGAATTCAATAGAGTGTCAGTTTGTAAGTCTGCATATGAAATCTGGAAAACTTTGCAAGTTACTCACGAAGGAACAAGCAAAGTTAACCAGACCAAAATTTCTATGCTCACAAATCAGTCAATTATTTAAAATGAATCCTAATGAGCCTATTTCAGATATGTATAGTAGATTTCAGGATATTGTACATTCTCTAATATCTTTGGGAAAGGAATTTTCTAAAGAAGATCAAGTCAGAAAGATTTTAAATTCTCTTACTCCGGAATGGGATCAAAAGACACTTGCTATCGAAGAGGCAAATGACATCAGTACTTTAAAGATAGAAGAATTAATTGGAAATATAATGTCGTATGAAGTTCAAATGATCGGGAGTAGAGAAAACAAAGCATCTGAAAAGAAATCAATGGCATTCAATGCATTGACCGATGGATCAGACTCAAACAGCGATAACGATGAAGAGATAGCCTTTATGACAAGAAATTTTAGGAAATTCCTGAAATACAGAAAGATGAATAATCTCAAGAGAAACAACTATAAGAACTCTGGAAATCAGAATGTAGTGCCAAATAATGTCAAATGTTACAACTGTGATGAACCAGGCCATTTCAAAAGAGACCGTCCGTATCCAGATAGGTAAAATCCTCCTATAAACAATGATCCAGCAAAGAAATGGAAGCGTGCATTTACTGCTACTTTAGATGACTCAGACTCGTCATCAAGTGATGATGATCAGAAGACAGATAATTTGAATTTGTGTTTCACAGCTGTTCACGACTCCGACGAATTCAAAGAAACGGACTCAGAAAAAGGTACACGTTTACAATACAATTGGTTGAAATTGCTTACTTAGAATTAGTTGCTTGATTGCTTGATTGATTGATATTAAATTGGTGTGTTGTTTGAATTTTAATTTTTTTTTTTTATTTTATTATTATTTTATTATTTTTTAATAGTATAATTTTTTGAAATATACTATAAATATTTCAGATATATATATAGACATTAAAAATAATAAGTATATATATATATATATATATATTAGAGAACTTAGGAAAAATAAATTATCAAAATTCACTAGCACATGTCGACATGGTCCCGACCATGATGTCGACATGGGTACCAGAATTTGAATTTCAAAATTTGAATTCAAATGTTTGAATTTCCCTCCACCTTTTCACTTCATTCAATTCTCTGAAAAGCTACCTTTTGACCAGAGAATATGTTGAGAATCTATTTATTCACTATCTTTTATCATATCTTTTCACTCTCATTTTCAAATTCAAACTCTCTCTTCAAAACTTCAATCTCTCTACTCTCTACTTTAATAGCTTCTTCAAGCAACCCCTCCACCATGAGAATTTTCAGAAAAATAAAATAGCAAATATTCAATGATCCGGAGGCAATAAAAGCATACATCAATTATGCTAATTATGCCAAAGTCCATCCCGGAAAGTTTGCTATTTTTTAAGATTTCTCTTCTTATGAACTTGATTCTCTTTTTGCGAACAATGGAGTTCTTAGTCTTATTGATGCTTCTCAAAATGATTTTGTTTGCTATCGAATTCTTGTCAAAATTTTCTATGCTAATTTAAACCGAGGATTTTATCATGGAAATGAGGATGAAATTTGGAGTAGTGTCAAAGGCACTAGAATTGTTTTGAATTGTGATCTTTTGGGTACCATTCTCAATTGCAAGTGTACGGGAATGGATCTTTCTAATTTTAAAATCGATGAAAATGATCGTGAGACATTTCATCACATTTTCGAAGGGAATGATAATTTTGAATTCAAAAATCAAAATTTTCGACCAAAGGCAAGGATTGTCAATCTTCTTTTGCAACATACTTTGACCCCAAGATCGGGGAATTTTAACAATCCTACTTCAAAAGTTTGCAAAGCTCTTTTTGCTATTTTTGGAAATTATGGCATAAATTGGGCGCAAGTTATTTTGGATGAACTTCGTCCTAAAAATCTTGAAATGGGTGAGAATACTTTATATCATGGAATTTATCTCACTCGGATTTTTAACTATTTTGGAGTGAATTTAAAAGGCGAAGAACTTGTTTCTAGAAAAGTTTTCAATCATTCCAACATTTCGCTTATGAAAATTCCATTTGTTTTTCAACCTTATGAGACCCTTGCTGAAAAGGAAGAGCGTTTGGCTCATGAGGAAATGGAAGAAGAGGAAGAGGAAGAAGAAGAAGAAGAAGGGGATGAAATGGAAATTGAAGAAGAAGGTGTAACCTCTTTGGAAAGCATTGACTATCCTCCTAATCCATCCACCAAAACCCTTCTCAAAAATCAAAAGACGATTGTTGAGAATCAACGGATTCTTAAACGATCCGTTAGTAAGAAGTTGGACAAAATTTCATCCAAGATGAACAAGTTCATTTCCAAAGTCAGCAAGAAACTTGGACTTTCTTCATCATCATCATCCTCTAATTAGTTTTATCTTTTCGTATCTTGTTGTATGTGTTTTAGTTTGTTTAATTCGAAAGTTTATGTAGTTTGGTGTGTGTTTAATCATTGTAACATCTTAGTATGCAATGAAATGAAATTTATTTTCTATTATCTACCTAATCTTATCTCTAGAATAAATGTTAGTATAGTATATAAATATATATATATACACACAATTATTCACAAAATCAAATTAGTCATAATTTTTCACTAATCCATGTCGACATCCCCTTTATGACCATGTCGACATGTACTGGTCAGAAATGACAATTGATTTTGAAATTTGAATAACAACCATCTGTCTATTCATTTCAAATGAATTTCTACACCTATATATACCTATTTCTTCCAGAATTCTTCACTGAAAATTATTTCCTATCTTCTAATTCTTCATTTCTTTCACAAATTCAACTATGGCTAATCCAATCATAGTTTATCCGAAAATCTTGAAGAAACTCTTAATTCGTTCAAGAGTATTCTCTCGTTCATTCTTCGTAACCAACCACACTTAAATTTGAGTCAAATGCAGATGATCAAGGAGCAAGAAAGGCATTTCGAAGCAATACGATGGATGATTTCCTCCCTACACAAGGATGATAACGAAGCACATCCTCTAGTCTCTGTCACCAACGACAATGATAATTGGGATGCTATTAAGGCAGATCCAATCTTTGGAGAAGAAGGATAGGTGGAAGTTCCACGTAACGTTTGATTTTTATTTTGTTTACTTTGTTTGAATTAATTTGATTTGGTTCGGATTGATACTCGGCGTGAATTGATTTCTTAAATTGGTTTGATGGTTGCTACATAAAACATGTATATATACATTGAAATGTATATAATCCTTGATTAATTATCATGTTCATAAGGATATTATTTCTTAATCTATCTATTATATATTCCATTGTATAGTTTATTAATACATGTACTCTTATCCAAGAATGAGGGGGAGTTAGTTTTTGTTGACGACAAAGGGGGAGAAATATAAAATAGGTTAGTTAGGCATAAATTAAGGGAAAATTATAGATTAAGGGGGAGTTATTAGGATAGAATTAATATTTTATAAACAAAGGTTGTCATCATCAAAAAGGGGGAGATTGTTAGTCCGTGAGATGATGGTTTTGATGACAACAACCTTAAAATAGATTATAAAATATAAATACTAACATAATAAGTTTAGATATACATGTATATGCAGGTTTTAACCATGCAGGTACCAAAAATGAAGACTGTACAGTATAGAGATTCAAGATATCAAGATTGAAGACTCATGAGTATCAAGAATATCAAGAGTTCAAGAATTGAAGTAATTTATTCTTTAATTAGAAATTTTGTTAAAACTCATAGAAAAGCATTGGCATCTTAAAATCCAATTTATTCGTGGAATGAAATCCACTTCGAGCATGCTAAAGGGATGGAACCCTAAGTAGGATGTAACCTACGAAAAATCTAGTGGAACACTGTTTTGTATCCGCTAACTTTTTATTCAAAATGATTTTTCAAAATTATATCCTGTTTTCAAAATATTTTCAAAACCTTCCTTTTAAAAGCATCAAAAACCTCCATCCCGATTTTAAATAATTTTAGCCTCAAAATTATCTTTAATTTCAAAGTCAAAATTACTCCTGATTTTAAACTATCTTTTAAAATAATATATTTAACTTTTAAATATTTATACTTAAGATTTAAATATAAAATTATAGTTAAATTATATATATATTATTCTCTATATTTACTTATGAATTTTAGTTATAGTCAAGTATATTAGAAAAGTTCAAAATAGTTTTAATATAAGATAAAGGTTATTTTCAAAGAAAATCAAATCATCAAAAATTGCTTCGGGATGTCGACATGCCTATGGTGACCATGTCGACATGGTGTCAGTCGAGTTCAAAATTTAATTTCAAATGAAGTGTCTATTCGTCATAACTCTTCATGAATGGACATGGCTGTTGTTCTTTTATAAATAGGGGTTAGTTTCAACGAATTTCAGATCAGATTTTCTGGTTTTTCACTTCTCTTCTTCTTCCACATTTCTTAATACATACTCTTACCATTACTCTGCCGAAATCAATATTGAATCATACTCGTTTACTTCTAGTTTGATTCTCTATCACTATCTCAATAAGGTTCTCAGTGCTATTCAGAGTTATAGACTTTTTGTAATCTATTAAGCGAGAAAAGGTGTGATTATGGCCTTGAAAATCAATCAAGCGAGAAAAGGTGTGATGTAGCCTTGGAAAATTAATTGGGTAAACTTGTGGCCCGAAAATCAAGTATCTCTACCCAGGGAATTGAAATTCTGGAGGGTGTAGCTCGTAGCCTTGAAATCGAGGGTGTAATTGTACAATTGCTTTTGAAAAGAAATCCGTACTTGTGTTGCGGGACTGGATGTAGGGAAACTCCGATCCAGTATAAAATCTGGTGTGTTCTTTCCTTTACTGCTTTTATTTTATTTCTGCATCTGTGTTTGTTTCTGTGATTATCCCTGTATCTGTAGATTTCATACATCTGTGTCTAAATTAACATAAACTCAAAAAGATTTAGTAATTCTTTATAAACACTATTCACCCCCCCCCCCTCTAGTGTTAATCCTAGCCTTAAGATCTGTAATCCGCATCTCTTTCAGATCGTAGCTGATTGATGAAATAGTCGGGATCGCTAGCGATCCTTGGTATATGGATCGCTAGCGATCCATACACTTGGCCTATTTTTGGACTTTGCTTTCTGATTGCCTTTGTTGTCTGGTGTTGATGTTGTTCATGTAGTCTCGTAGTGTATTGCCTTATTTTGATGATGGTTTGCTTACTAGTTGTATTTGGCTACAAATTGGATTAGACGAACGCTTGTCTCTTGATTTAACTAGCTTGAAATCTCTCCAAACCTAGCCAATGCTTTTAGAGTACATATTATAGCATGATGCGCGAAGATTGACGGACCCATGAACAGATGCTATGATCGCCAGTGATCCATAGGTTACGGATCGCTGGCGATCCATGTCCTTAGAGGATTTTACCGTCTTCTCTTCCGACTTTCTTTGGCTTGTTGTTCTAGTTCTTTTGGTTGGCTTTTGAGCTATTCTGACTCAATCAAGTTGTTTCGACTTCTTTTTAATTCTGCTGGGTTCAAAACCCGGATAATAGCGTGGAAGGATTTCATATAATCGTTCATATCATATGCCGGAAGTGCTTTGAGAAGACAGATTTCTAATCGATGCAAATATCAGGATTCGCGTGGATCAAGAACTAAAATAACGGAACAGAGCTCTTATCAACATTTGCAACGAGACCTAATGGATCATATATGGAATTTCTATAGGAACCACTAGTAGTTGAGGTTCACTAAAATCTCATTATGCATGTGTTTTATTTCCAGTTCCCTAAGAATATCATGTGTATATTTACATTTGTGTATCCAATGATCTTCAACCTCTAGTAGTTGTGAGAACTTGATCGTTGATACCAATTGGTGTTTGGGCGCTTATTAAATAAATTTCCAAAATTTGGCGCTTTTATAATCAACGCAGGGCTTTGGATGTTTATTTAACAAGCATCCAAACTCGAGCGCACATTAGATAAGCATTCTACTTTAGCTGTCTATTCAACGCACATTGAATTCGATCTGTAATATTCAAGTGCAATCAACCGTTGAATTATGTTGTTGGAGATATATTTAGCCGAACAAAAAGAATGGGTTTAATTGAGATGGTGTTTGATATGACCTAAGTTTATGATTATATTTTGTTCTCAATCCTAAGTTTCAAATCGCAAATATGATTGAAATTGCTATGCTTGTATCATTTTGTTGATTTCCTACTTAAATGTCTTACTTGGTTGACGTGTACAGGAGAAAGATCAACAATTTAACAAATTGGCATTTCATGAAAGCAAGAACATCATGATTGAAATTCCTATGAAACTCCGGTTATTTTGATAATTTCATTCCGGTTATAACCGAAGCTGAATTCGATCAAAATTCTTGAATTGGTCCAAATTCCAAGTTTGCTTCCAAGTACTTAAAAAATAGTATAACAAAGCATAAAATAAAATAAATATAATTCGCACATGAAAGACAAGATAATAAATAAATGGGCAAGAAATCAAATAGTTCCAAAAAAAAATTTTTGTACTTTTGTCATTTGCACTAAAATCATAATAAAAATTCAAAACTGATCAAAAAAGTAAAAATCTCAAATGAACAAAATAGATTATTAAATCATGATTTTTTTTTCATTAATACATGCATTTCGTATGTAATTTAAAGGGCGTAAAATAAATTTATAGTTGTATTGGATATTTATTAGCGTATTTAGCAATTTAAGCAGAAAAAATTACCGTAACTAGAAATTCAGAGTTAAAAATGAAACTTTCGAAACTCGCGAAGCAGTGTTGTAAATTTAAGAGTGCCAATGATCAAAACAAAAATGAAAAAGGAATATCGAACATAGAAGCATCTATGTACTCTCTTCAGTAGACATGCAACTTGAGTAATTTATCGTAAATCAGCGAAACGATGTCACACGCGCACTTCTTTGTTAATGATTTCTACTGCCAGGCAAAGGTTACAGGTTGGTACAACAAACGTAGCGGATGTGTGCATGGATTTGTTGTGTCGTCACAAGCTCCACAGAAAAATTAAAAACTGTTTCTATTACTATTGAGCATTGACAGAAATACATCTTGCAAATAGTTATGACGACTTTTGTTACTAGTTTCCCAAAACGGCCCATATAGATTAAAAATCCAATTTAATATGGTTTAGTGCTAGTTTTACTGTTTAGTTTGTTGGGGTATAAAGAATTGAATTTAAAAGTTAAAAAAGAAAATGCATGAAGCAGAGGATTATTCTTTTGCCCCCACCTCATTAGGGTGCCAGGTTCATATATTCTGAGAATTTTTGCAAATATTTTCAAAAAATTTACACAATCTCATTACAATATTGAATAAGTGTAATCTATGGATGTGTGTATGTAAAACTTGAAGCCAGGCCTTCTCATTAACTTATATAAGTAGTTTAAATTGTCATAGGACAAGTTCGAAACCAAAAACATGCATAGCATGAATTGCTTCATCTCACTAATTAAAACTACATAACATGAATTACTTTACCTCACAAATTAAAACTACTGACACAAACACAAAAGACAGACATTCAACCACAATTTATTAGAAATTTAGTTTGCTGGCTTCTTGCGCCCGTTCTCGAGAAAGACATCAGTAAGAACTGTCCTGGACTGCAAAGAAGCCTTTAGCAGCTCCAGTCCCTGCCACAGTTTTCAAACAAGTTAAGATTATTTGTTGACACTAATATAACATGCAACTAAAGGAAAACTGGGATTGACACTGATATTATTTGTTGACTTGATCTTCCCTAGTACAGATCAATTTGAACTAAACCAAACTGAACCTAGAGTTGGATCAGAGCTACGTACGAACTGCCAAGATTAAATCAAACAATATATGGCTTAAGCAACCAAAAACTAGATTAGACCGAAGACACATTGGACGTTAAAACCATTAGAATACTCGATAACCTGACGGAGTTCGAGTTTGACATTCTTCTCCTGGAGAGCAGTAATGTCCTTGACCTGAAACTTGTTAAGCATTGTGATGCCGGAGATAGTGGACATGGGCATAACCGACAAATCATCCATAACCGTATAAGTTACCACTCCAGTCACAAATCCATTGGCACTGCTTGTTATATTTCCAGGCGATGCCACGGAGTCTATGAATTGCATCTCCTGAACCATGGGACACTTACAAGAAGGACATGAAGTACATCTTACATTGGTAACATAGTTTCTACATTCCTTGTAATTGTGGTATGCATATTCTTCATATTCATCATCATATGAACAACTGGTGGTTGAACATATGTAGTATTTCCTAACAGCAGCTTCTGTCTTGATTTTTGCATCAGTAACGAAAAGGGTGTTGCTTGCATGAGCCTTCGGGCTTAAAAGAGAGCCTTTGCTTTGGTTAGGAACAACGTAAGTTTGATCAAGGGATTCCACGCTTTTGTAGAGATTGCTGATGCACCCAACCATCGATTCTTTAGTAAGAAGTTTGATGACTGTTGCCATAGGTAATGCAAGCAAACTGAACAGGAAATCCACAACGTCTTTGCCTGCTTCGGCAAAGAGTACTTTGTTTTCTTTTGTGTCTACGAGAAGTTTGAGTGTTAGGGCGTTCTTTGTAGCCATGCTCCTTCTCACTTTGCCCTCCCTGTTTTATACTCAAATGCATGATGCTTCGGTTTCTGTAATAACATATCATCCAGCAGCGTTGATGCTTTGAAGTATGAAATGATGTTTCATATTTCAATATGTTTATTCTTTTGATGTAGATATATGCTGTGTGATTGATTTCAAATTCACTTGTTATGTCATGTAATGTGAATTAATGAACACCTGAAAAATAAAATAAAGGTAAGTTCAAGGACGGTTTGCTTCAGCGTCTCTCACTAGACATGAGTTAAGTCAATCCAACCCAGCAATGAAATTTAACCAACAATGCTATGTGAACCGGCTACTGTCACAACATCGAAAATGGACAGTTAGAAATCAACAGGAACTCCCAATATTAGCCCGTACACCCATAATCAAGCCCATACATCTATAATCTGTATGTACAGTCCAAATAGCATAGCCCAATTTTAAAATATTTATAAAATTTATTTATTTTTTCCTATAAATTTTAGTTGGTGAGAATAATGGAACGGGGAGATTTGAAATAGGATTGTAAACGGTCGAATAAGGATTCAGATGGTGGATGTTCTTCGATCAATTCACGATTAATAAATCTGCACAAATAAATAAATAAAATGACTTGTTATAAATCCATTTCAATACAAAAATATATATATATATAAACATGCCAAAAATAATAATTTTAAGCAGCAAATATTTTTATACGTATATTAATTTTTTTTACATAGATAAAATGACAATAATTTTATGCACTAAAATGCATTAAAAAAAACTACTATCTTAACGGGGGTATAATTATTGGATGCGGATATGGTCACATCCGCATTCTTATCCATTTTTTGAATATCATGTAATTTTTCATATTTTGGATATAGATATGGATGGATTTTGGATTCTTTGAATACTCAATAACAGACCTAATTCGGAACTATCGGTGGTCCTTGTTAACTTTCATACGCACGCGCATGCGTGCTTGGGCGAATGGACGCCTGTGGCACTTTAATGGTCCACTTAGCACTTCACACATTACAATGCAATAAAATAAGCTTGGTTGTCCATTACACTTTCTTCTCTCATTTCTTTTTTATTCGACTCTAAGAACTGAAAAGAAAAATATATTTATCAACTTATCAGTTACAATTATGATTAATAAAATTTATGAATGTATGAAAAGATTGTAGTTTCTACACCCACACCTACTTATTGCTATCCCTTTTGTGGAGAGAAGAGACAGAACAGAATGCTATTCATCTTCTTTAAAATTCTTTTTCCTAAGCAATTGCATTTCTATACTTGTAATGACTCGTATTTTTGATAATTAAAACTATTAAATTAAATAAGATTTGAAATTTAATATTGTGAGAAAATTAAAATTTATGATTTATAAATGAAAAAATAATTAGAATATGATTTAATAATGTTGGATTCAATGTTAAGATTATATGTTATTAACTGAAATAGGTTTATTATATAGAATAAGAAATAAATTTATTAGTACATGAATTTATTAGCTTTTGTTTGTAAACAATAGACTTAGAAATGTGTTTGAATTATTATTGTATAATTGTTTTAATTATTATTTAATCCGTTGAAATAATTTGAAAATCAGTGTGAATTTAATATAATTAAATATTACCGTTAGTATTAGTTAAGATGATAACTGTAGAATATGAATGTAATAAAATGTAAGCTAATGTTAATTATATTCATAAGGAAATAGTTAATTCAATAATAAGAGTGCAAATCTAAATAAAAGAATTTAATTGAAATTAAAATATAATTAACTGGGGTTTTAGTTCAGTTGTAATTGAACGCTGAAATTTATGTAATATTTAAACCTTGGAATTAACATGGAAAATTTAAATTTCAAAAGTCTACTAATTTCTGTGTAATTCCTGTTTAATCCAGGATGGTAAAAAGATGAACTTTTAAATTTGAATTCAAAGGTGATTAAATCAATTTAATAATAATTTACATAATTAACGTGAAAATTAGTCATTCTGTCCACTATCTCGAATTTCGACGAAACGAGTTTCATCAGATCCGTAACAGTGAATTATTATAGGATTTCAAGTTTCGTAGCGATCAAACTTATCGTTCGATCGTGCCGGCTCAAAACGCTAGAAATCGATTAAACGAATTTGATTAAATAATTTGATTTTTAAAAGCTAACTTATGTATACAATGAAATTGGGGTTTGAAACTAGTTCCATTGAGTTTAAAAATATCGAAAACCTATATTTTGATATTTTGGATGATCCACTTTCGTTTCGCGAACGAAACGGGCTTTTCGGGTCGTTGTTATCGTTTCGACCCAATTCGATCTATCCATTCGTTCTTATCCATCTGTCTATATAAATAGATTTTTTTGAAACCCTAGCAGCTTTTATTTCTGATTTCTATACGTACTTATTTCTATCTGCTTCTTTCCTTCTTTCCAATGTCAGACATCAAAACCCTAAATTCCCAAATTTTAAATCAAATCAAAAATTCAAACTCCTCAAACCTAGCAAATTATATATCGTTAGAAAGCACTCGACGAACGTAATCTACTTATGTAATTTTTTTTTTGATTGGAGGTTCGGTTTGGCCAGAAATCAGTGAACAAGTCTTGACCGTCCATCCTAGGGTTTTCAATTCGACGGTGGATCGTCGACTATAAGACGATCGGAAGGTTTAGGCTTGTAGCAGGCATCGAGTAGAGTGCATCCACTGAGTTCGTTCGTGTCAGAGGCATCTTTATTCTCCTCGAACGACGATCATTAGCAGCGGCGGTGGTTGGCTCTAGGAAGCGTGGAGAGGTCGCAGTCGAAGGGTGATGTGGCGGCCTGGCATGGGCGTCACGGCAGTGGTGTCCGTTGATGGCGTTAGCGGTCGTAGGCAGCGGCGGCAGTGTATATTCATGGGTGGCGGTACGATGGTAGGGTTCACGCTCGTCTGTGGCTGTTAGGCTTGAGATAAAAGGTACGCGATATTACATTTTTTTCCCCCGAGTTTAATTTTAATTTAAAATTTAAATTTCAACATTCTAACATTACTAACATTTTCATACGAGCTTGGATTTGGTTGTGGTTTTTTCCGTTGGGATCGTATCGAAATTTCGGATGATATGGAACTGGTTTGGTTGAATTTGGAGACTATTCAAATTTTGGGCTTTATTTGGATTTTAAATCGACTGTAAATAAATAGCGAGTGATTTAACCCATTCACAAATATTAAACTTACTTATGTTAGTTGAATTAAATTTGTGATGTGATAAGAACATTATTGGTTGCTATTTGGCAGTTTAATTTGACATTTTAATTGAATTGAATTACCAATTTTATTAATATTGAATTTAAATTGCTAGTTAAATACCTGATAATGATAACAATTGATTGTTGTGATTTATTGGCTGATTTTGATGTTGATTGTGATAGATGCTTATTTGTTGACATTTTGGATGATTGGATGTTAGGTATATTATATATGTTGTTATCACACTGCAAGTTACATTAGTTTGTTGTTAGGAAAATAAATATGGGTTGAATTGATACATACCCGAATGATCTTGTAGATTAGGAAAAATCATTATGGGTTGAGAAATGGTAAATACCCAAGCGATTTTATGGATTTGAAATTTTTTGATTTGAGATACGGGTTGAAATGATATATACCCGAAAAATTAACTATTTTGGGTTGACCATAAAATTACTTTATGGGTAACGCCTTAAAGCTATTTTAATGCTTTACTTTACAGATAGACACTACATATATAGCGTATATAACTACTTATAAATAGTTTAACGGATCCTTAGAATATGGGAAATCCTAAAACATCTCTAAAGTTATTGCATGCACGTTATACACTAGATATGAGATGTGAAATACTGCAAACATCTCTGAAGCCATTACACTTATATTTACTTGTCGTTGATTTAACTTACAAAAGATCTTTTAGTTCTGACTCGAGTGTTTTGTGTTTTCATTACGCTTGGGTCAGCCTGAGCATTTCAGTGTTGAAGACTTGATTTTTGGAGGTTGAAGACGGAGTTTGGTATATATATTATTATTAACTTTCCATTGCATCATTATTGATATGTCATTGTTTGTGCTCTGATTGTTGTAAAAAATTGTGTAATCAAATGTATATTATAAAACAGCTTCATGAACTGTTTATTTGAGTATTATATTTTGTCATTCCGCCGTGAGATTCTGTGTTTTGTTTTTTTTCCTTCTTTTCTCTTATTTCTTATTTACCCATTGACAATCCTCCTTTTGAATGGTTTGAGTTGACATGCGTCGTTTCCTGTCGATTTAAACCATCCAAAAAGGTAGGTCGTCACAATATACCTCCGAATTCTTCAACCTTGAGCGCATAAGTTTGAAGTCTATTGTGTGAACCTTAGGGAGGGAATGGCAATCAACTTTTGCATCTTAGTCATTCCAAAATTCTCTTTCAAGGCCGTGGCCTATCCATGGCACAATCTCTCTGTCCTACTCTTTACTAACCAATTTTTCCAAAAATTTGAAAGCGAATTCTAACAGTAAATAGCAATGGCCCTTCCAATCAATGGCATTCTTCCTGATCCTTCTTGTTTTTAAGTATTGGATGGAACCAACTACAAAGGTTGATCCCAGAAACTTCTCATCCTATTTTAGCAACTAGAAGTCAATTATGTCATGTATATTGAACCCTAATCGAGATTTCAAAAGCTACTGCACTAGCCACTATCGAAACAACACCACAATGCGTCGTACCAAAGGAGAATGATGATGAAATCAAAAGGAATTTTGAAAAAGACAGTAAGTTAGTTGGGGGACACATGTAGACATACATCTCAAACAAACTGTTTAATCCGTTTATTAAAAAAAATCAGCAAAGATAATTTGGGAAACGTTGGAAAAGAATTATGGAGTAGATGATACTGGAAAAAAAATACGTGGTAGGTAAATGGTTGTAATTTCAGATGGTTGATAACAAGTCAATTTTGGAGCAGTTTCATGAATATGAAATCTTCATATCTGATATACTCAACGAAGGAACAAAGATGTGTGAAATTATGTAAGCCAATGTATTGTTGGAAATATTCCCACCATCATGGAGCAATTACAAAAATTATCTTTGGCACAAAAAGAAGGATCTTTCTCTTTAAGAACTAATTGGTCACATGCAGACCGAGAAAGTAAATCGGTTGAAGTAAAAATTCTATGCTATGACCATTGACTTCGATAATGTTAATCTTATTGAAACTAGAAATAAATCTAATGCGGATAGATTCAAAAACAAAGGGAAACGATTTTGAATTTTACTAATCGAAAATTTCAGAGTGTTGTAAAAAGTATTAGAAGAAAAAGACCATCGGTTATATTTATGGAAAAACCAGGTCATAAGACGCATCAATGCTTCCAGCGGAAAGGATGACGCAATCATAAGCAAGCTACCAATGTCAAAGCATAAGCTAATCTTCCAGAGGATAAAGATATCATAGCTGCAGTCACTCTCGAGGCTAACTTGGTGGAAAACAGGACCGATTGGGTGCTGGACATAGGAGCTTCTACACATCTTTGTGCAAATCGAGAGCTTTGCCATCAATTCCAGGATGTAGAAGACGATGAGCGTGTCTTCGTGGGTAACTTTGCTACTACAAGAGTAATTGGCAAAGGAAAGGTTTTTCTTAAACTTACTTCTGGAAAACATTAGCTTTGAATGATGTATTGTATGTCCCCTCCCTTTGTAGGAATTTTGTACTGGCAGGTCATTGAACAAGGCTGGGATGAAGTTTGTTTTTGAATTTGATAAAGTTGTAATAACTAAGAATGAGGTATTTATGGAAAAGAAGTATCGCGCTGATGGTATGTTTCTATTAAACTCCATTGTTTCTAGCAATGAAAGTGCTTTTGCTTATGTGAATAAATCCTTTGACTTATGACATAACAGATTAGGACATGTTAATGCATGCTTAATGAATAGACTAAGGATACTGAATATGCTAAAAATAGAAAATGACACTTTATCTTTCCAATGTCCTATATGTGTTGATGCCAAACATGCTAAAAACCTTTCAAATCAGTCACTAAGAGAAGTGCTGAATTACTAGAATTAATGCATTCATTCTTGACAGATTTTAATAACACAATTAGTAGTGGAGGCACATGCTATTATATAACCTTCATTGATAACTTTTCTTGATACGCCAAAATCTGTCTACTAAGATCTAAAGATGAGATTGTAGAATGTTCTTAGAATTTAAGGCTAAAGTTGAAAACCAATTGGATCGAAAAATCAAATGACTTTGGTCTGATTGGGGAGAGAGTATTGTAGTGACTGTCTAAAAGGTTTCTTTAAGAAAAAGGGAATTATCCATGAAACCAGTGCTCCTTATAGCACCCATCAAAATAGAGCAACTGGAAGTTAAAAAAATAGGACTTTGAAGTATATGATGAATGTCATGCTCTTAACGCTCTGGTATGTCGGACAATACATGGGAGGAAGCTGTAGTAACTGCATGTTATATACTTAACAGAGTGCCTCATAAAGATTAGATAAAACCCCATATGAATTATGAAGAGGTTTTCCTCCAAACCTAATTTTTTGAAAGTGTGGTGGTGTCTTGCTAAAGTGGGTTTAGTAGAATTTAGAAAAAACAATGTAGGACCTAAAACATTTGATTGTGTATTCATTGGCTATGATTCTAATATTGATGCATATAGATTCATGTTTATAAATGATCGAACTATTTTTAAGGCTAGAGACACGGTGTATTCTAAAATTATCTTTCCTTTAAAGAACTGAATAATGAGAGCTATTTTGGTTCTTCTATTGTTACTGATGTGTCATTGTCATTGCCTGCTCCACCACCTGTTGCAAGTGAATCTAACAGTGAACTTAGAAGGTGTAAAAGGCAATGTATAGAGGCTGATTTTGGCCAAACTTCATTACCGCCTTTTGGCTAGAAAACACCAATTCTGAAAGGGTTGATGATACTGTTGTTTCTGTACTTTTAATTGAGAAAGATCCTAAAACATACGAAGAGGCAATTAACTCTAGGGATGGTAATTCTTGGAAAGATGCTATTAAAAGTGAACTTGACTCTGTAACATCTAACCATACCCGGGACTTAGTTGACCAACTCAAGGGATGCAAACCAATTAGAATTAAGTGGATCTTTAGAAAGAATTGAAAGCTAACATTCTGTAGATAAATTCAAAGCTATAGTAGTAGCCATTGATTTCACTCAAAAGATAGACATTGATTATTTTGGCACTTATTCCTCTCTCACCAAGATGGATATTATCAGAACTTTAGTTGCCTTGGCTGCAAGTCATAATCTAGTAGTGCACCAAATGGATGTGAAATTTTCTTTTCTTAATGTGACTGAAGAAATTTATGGGGAACAACATATTGTTTGTGTGGTACCTGGTCAAGAGAATAAGGTTTACGGATTAAGAAAGTCTCTATATGACCTAAAATAGGCTCCTAAATAATTGTATGAAAAAATTGATAGGGCCCTTAATTATATAATGAATGCCTTTGATTCCTTTGTTTATTCAAATGTGTTTGGTTCTCATTGTGTGATTATTGGTCTTTATGTTGATGGCATGTTGATCTTTAGTACAAACGTTATCGTAGTAAATGATGCAAAAAAAATTCTATCCTCCCAGTTTAAGATGAAAGTCTACGAAAGGCTCATGTGATACTAGGAATTAAAATAAGAAAAACCACAAATGGTTTCTCACCAAATTAGTTTCACTACATAGAGAAAATTTTAAAAAGGTTTAATTACTTTGATGTGACTCCACTTTAAGATCACCGTATGATCCTAGTAAGCATCTTAAAAAGAACAAAGTACCTACTGTGTCACAAGATGAATATGCAAAAGCCATTGGAAGCATAATATTTCTTATGAATTATACCAGACCTGAATAGCTTACGTCATGAGTCATTTGAGTGGGTACACTCATAACCCTAACAATGAACATTAGGATGCCCTTCGTCGTCTTTTGAGGTACTTTAAGGGTACAATTGATTGGTGCTTGCATTTTAATAATCATCCAGCTATTTTGGAGGGATTTTGTGATGCAAACAGGGTTACTGATAACGATGAAGTTAGCTCCACGAGTGGCTATGTATTCACATCGGGAGGAGGTGCTATATCATGGAAGTCGTGTAAATAGACCTGCATAGCACGATCTACTATGGAATGTGAGTTTATTGCTCTTGAGTTGGCAGGTCAAGAATCATAATAATTAAAAGACTTGTGGGCAGAAATTCCACTAGAGGAGTAAACTAATGTTCCTGTTTCTTTTCACTGTGATTCACAAGCAGCTATTGGAATTGCAAAGAATAGTCTATATAATGGAAAAAGAAGGTACATTCGTGTCAAACATAAAGTGGTTAAGAAACTTTTGATGGAAGCAGTGATTTCGTTAGAATATGTAAGATCAGAAAGGAACTTGGCATATCTACTCACAAAAGGATTACCAAGAAACGTGGTCCTTGAATCTTCAAAAGGAATGGCCTCATGCCTAGAGTGAGCAATGAATGCCCATTGACAATCAAATAAGACCATATGATTATTCTTTCTCTTCCATTTCTTGTGATTGATTACATTAGAATCCAAAACTTGTTTTTATAGTGTTCTTATGATGCATTTGATGGATTCATTCATTAAAGTATTGATTTTTAACTAACGTTCATCATTAATCCATAGGCAGTTTTGGTAGTGCTTATGCTATGCACATGAGAGATTTTTTTATCATTGAATCTATTACTCTTACTGAATCAATAACTATTTTTATGGTACTTTTGAGACGCGCTTAATGGATTCTATAAACTATTTCCCTATTAAACTGATAACCAGTTTTGGTGGTGATTTTGGGATGCACTTGATGGATTCTATAAACAGTTATACTGTTAAATCCATAACCAATTTTGGTGGTGCTTTTTAGATGCACTTGACAGATTATATAAACTTTCTTTGTTAATCCATAACCAACTTTGGTGGTGCTTTTGAGATGCACTATATGGATTGACCAGTATTTTCCTATTAATTTCATAACCATTCTTAGTGGTGCTTTTGATACGCACTTGATGGACATTAGCTATTTTTTCTCTAGTCTTGACTAATAGAATCTATAACCAGAATTGGAGGTGCATCACTACACCATAACAGCCATTTGGTAACACTTATTATTTTTAGTTGCTAACAGTTATTTTTGTTGTCGATTAATCACAACAATATCCGTTGCTAAGCTAAAAATGTGTGATCGAAAATACACATTTATGATTTTTTTACTTTCAAACCGTGAGTCTAATTTTGACGATCTTTTTATTGTTGGAAAGCTTAGATTTAGCAGAACCACTTTCATTTTATAAAAGTTCTCAGATTTTGTTGCAATGTCTGAAATTAAATAAGATGGTTTATTTCCCGTAATAATCAAATGTAATGCTTCTTATTTTGTGATTGTAACTTAATTGATTATTAGTGTGGAAAAAAATATTGTAAATAAAAAGGTGGAATTCTGTTCTAAAATAATTTTTGGAGTTTGAACTCTTAATCTCAAAGAAAATAGATAAGCTTGAGTTTAAAAAAATTCTCACCCTCAACACAAGAAGATTGAAATCCAATATAAGATTGCTTTATATATTCTCTATAATAAACCATAGAATTTATCAAGCAATCTTATCTTGGTTTTTCATCTTCTTGTGTTGAGGGAGAGAATTTTTTAAACTCAAGCTTGTCTATCTTTCTTTGAATATATATACATATACACAAATACATCACTTTCAGCTTGCAAACCTTGATTAATATGGGGCGTCATAGCTTGGTATCAGATTTGCACAAGTTAGCTCTGGTTTGCTATACAAATTTCAAAGGTGAGTTGCTAAATCACATTATCTAGCTAAAAAAATGCTCTGATACCAAGCTATGACGCTCCACCCCGAGACTCACATTAACAAAGAGTATTACGGAGTAATACTATCTGCTAATGCGGAGAATATGGCTGGTTAGGAGCGACCATCCATAGTTTTATCTTAAACATCTATTGAATACGTCGATTGGGTGCTCTAAATTTTTTTTCTCTTTCTCAAGTGGATCGACATACTCAATAAATATTTAATACAAAACTATGGTGGCTAACGGATCAATTAGAACAAAATACAACAACAAACAAATACAACGAATCAGAACTTCAACTGAAGTAATATCTCAAAATATATCACTACTAAGTATCCTAAGAGGATATCTTATAAGAGGCAAGAACAACAATATCAATTAAACTCAATTAATCGCCTCATTTTATCAGTATAATAACAAAATCCAATATAATGATTTCTACAAACCGCAATCCCCTAAATAGGAGATCACAAAACCCAATATTCGCCAAAGAATGACAATCCTAAATAATTTCCCTAAAATAGGAAATCTCAAATCTCAAAATACGCCAAAATAATGACAATCACATATATCACCTAAAAATTTATGTTGGACAATATGGTAAAATTGAAATTAACGAATATTGCCGGGGGTAAAAAAGTAAATGAGCATCCGTTTTGTCATCCGTAACCCTAATTGGTAATCCTCCTCTCAACGCTTCATTCAGCTACTTGGAGAAAATTTTTGACTTGCAATTCGAATTTAGGGGAATTGATTTTAGCCTCGAATTCAGGAGATTCGATTTCGCCATTGACTTTAGGTGTTCCCTCTCAACTTCAAGCACTCCCCCTTGACCTCAGGCAGGCACCCAACTTCAGGTAGTTTTTTGGATTCATTTTTATTAATCTCAGCCATGTTTATCATTCGCGTGAGAATTAGAATTACACATTCATGATTTTGTTATGCTCATGTCTATTCACCATGGATCTAGTTTTCATGAATCAATTGACTAGATGAAGTTTAATGATGCTGGGAAGGAATAAGTGTTAAAATGAAGTTAAGGAAGGCTGTTTAGATAGTGGAGTAGAAAGAACAGGAGAAATAGGTAATGCGGCAGTTAATAGAAAGAAATGATAAGAAGAAGATAAGCATAACGGTAAATTAAAAAGATGATGAATTTTTATTTATCTCAATTTGACCTTTTTACAAATGACTTACGCTGCTATTTATACATGTTAAAACAACTTATATATCACTAAATCATACAGCATAACCCAAAGAAACTGGCCCATGAATACAAGGCATGTTTATTGACGTGTGCACTTGTGCACGTGTACAGTCTATGCACGTACACACACATCTAATCGACACTGGATTCGACTGTTGATACTAGAGTGTGTGACATTCGTAGCTCTTCTGAACCATGCTGATCATTGACTGCCTGGTGCTCTGTGTTGTCGGTGGTGGAGATAGATTGTTTACGAATAAAAATGTTTGTTAAAATGCCTCCACCTTCTTCCTTCTTATTTGATATGTGCAGATCCAACTTATAAGCTCTAACACTCCCCTCTCCTTCAATGCTTGACCTTGTCTCAAGGTCAAAAGCTAGGAATCTCTTAATTAACTCCTAATAATCCTCCCACGTAGATTCTTGCTCACTTCGTTGCTTCCATTTAACAAGCACTTGAGTCACAGCTCGATTATTTTTTGGAGAAATTCTTCTGCCAAGAATGGTCTCAGGCTCTCCTATTATTTCTTCCACATAGGTCGGAACATTGTGCTGTATGACTATTCCTCTTCCATGCTTTCTTTTAAGCTGAGATACGTGAAATACAGGGTGTATTTTGGCTTCAGGTGGCAATTCCAACTTGTAAGCTACTTCGCCTATTCTTTGAATAACTTGAAAGCGTCCATAAAATCTGCGTGAAAGTTTTGTTGTCTTCGAGTTACTAACAGTGATTTTCCTGTACGGTTGCAATTTGAGGTACACCCAATCCCCCACTTCGAACTGCCTCTCTGTCCTCTTAACATCTGCAAATTTCTTCATTCTTCCCCGAGCTAAGGCCAAACTATCCTTTAGTGACTGTAATACTATGTCTCTAGAGCATAATTCTTGCTCCACTTGTGGCATTTTAGCAGTGTGAGGTATATAAGAAAGTAGAGTAGGTGGTGGTATTCCATATACTGCAGAAAAAGGTGTGGTGTTGGTTGAACTATGCAAACTAGTATTATACCAGTACTTTGCTGCTGGCAACCTGTGTGACCACTCTTGTTGCTTATGGCAAACAAAACATTGTAGATAACCCTCTAGTATTTTATTAACTGCCTCGGTTTGCCCATCTGATTGGGGGTGGTAAGATGAACTGAGTTTTTGTGTGCATCCTTGTAGCTCAAATAGCTCCTACCAAAATGTGCTGGTGAAAATTGCATCTCTATCACTAATTATACTATATGGCATACCATGGAGCTTGAACACCCCATCATAAAATATTTTGGCTAGGTCTTTAGCTGTGTAAGGGTGTCTTAAAGAAAAGAAATGCGATATTTAGTGAGTCTGTCAACTACTACATATATAGCAGTATATTTATTGCTACTTGGAAGAACAATGATGAAATCCATTGAAATCTCACTCCATATCTTATCAGAGATGGGCAGAGGCTGCAGTAGACCGGGCACTGGTATGTTTTCATGCTTGCTTCTTTGACAAGTATCACGTTCCTTCACAAACTGTTCTATATCAGGTTTCATTCCTCTCCAATAGAACACTTGTTTAAGTCTATGTTTAGTTTTTTTATGCCTGCATGGCCACCCAATGGAGTGGAATGATGAAGTATAGTAGAAATAATCCCTCTGTTGTTGTAGTCTAAATAAATTCTTCCCTTGTAAAAGAGGAGACCATCCACCAACTTATATTTGTCTTGGTTGAGCTTGCCTTCACTGAATCTGTGTAGCATGCATTGATAGTTTATAGATTGTTGCATACTATTCTTTAATTCTTGCATCCAACTACTCTCAACAGATGAAATAGAACAACAGTGCATGGTTGTCATAGAAGAATTTTGCTCCTCTGGTAATCTTGACAATGCATCTGCCACAATGTTCTCTTTTCCTTTTTTATACTCAACCTTATAATCAAAACTGTGTAGCTTGGCCAACCATTTCCCTTGAATTCTAGTTATAATCTTTGTGATGAAAGATGCCTTAAACTTTGGTGATCAGTCTTTATAATGAATCTTCTACCAATTAGGTATTGTGGCCATATTTTTGTTGCCAATATCAAAGCAAGCAGTTCTTTTTCATAGGTAGACAGCAGTTGGTTCTTTCCCTTAAATGCCTAGCTAAGGTAGGCTATGGGTTTCCCATATTATGTTAAAACTACACCTATACCCACCCCACTAGCATCACAATCAATTACGAAATCCTTTTTAAAATTTTACATGTTGGAAATGGGTGGCTCCATCAAACATTCTTCAACTTCTTAAATGTTGCAGTAGCTTTTTCATTCCATTCAAATGAATTCTTTTTTAGAAGCTCAGTCATGGGTTTGGAAATGCTTCCATAATTCTTTATAAATCTTCTATAATAACCAGTGAGACCCAAAAATCCTCTCAAGCTTTTTATATTTTTTGGTTGAGGCCACTGTTTGATAGCATGGACCTTGTCAGGGTCTGCTGCAATACCATTTTTGGATACGATATGTCCCAAGTAAGCTACTTGAGTCACTACAAAGGAGCATTTTGAAAGCTTTATAACCAGTTGATTATTCTCTTATTCCTGCAATGTAAGTCTAAGGTGCGACAAGTGCTAGGACCAAGTCTGACTGTAAATGAGTATATCATCAAAAAACACAAATATAAATTTTCTTAGATATGATTTGAAAACATTATTCATCAAAGCTTGAAATGTTGATGGGGCATTTGAGATTCCAAAGGGCATCATAATAAATTCATAATGCCCCTCATGAGTTTTAAATGCAGTTTTATATATATTGGAGGGGTGCATTCGAACTTGATGATACCCTTACTTCAAATCAAGCTTTGAAAAATAATCAGAACCATATAACTCGTCCAATAATTCATCAACTAAAGGGATAGGAAATTTATCTTTTATAGTATGATTGTTGAGTGACTTATAATCGATGCACGTCCTCCAGGTTCCATCCTTTTTCCTGACCATGACTATAGAAGATGAATACTCACTTGTACTGGCCGTATTACTCCAGACTCTAACATTTCTTTAATGATTTTTTTAGAATTCATTTTAGATATAAAAAGAATGCCTATATGGTCTAAGGCATACTGGTTTAGCATTTGGTAGTAGAGGTATTTTATGGTCATAACTTCTTGTTTGAGGTAGGAGTGGAATAGAGTTTGTTACAGTGGGGTATTGTTGCAGTATGGCTTGAACATTAGGATGTATTGTTTGATTGAGACAACTGCTAGCAGGAACTTGTAGTTCTTTGGAGTACAACAGCAAGTGAGTTGTCCCTTTGTACTTTCCTTTGCTATGTCTCTATCTTTCATCGGTTTGTGGTTGTCTTTGATTCCCTACCAAATATATGTCTGACCCTGAAATTGGAATTTAATTTGTAATTTTGAAAAATTAAAGGAACAATCTCCTAATTCCTTCATCCACTATGCACCTAGAACAACTTGACATCCTTCCATATGTATCACTAGCAAGTCAATAGGCATAAACATCCTTGACATTTGAATATGACTCTATTGCAAATTCCCTTTCCATGAATTTTATCTCCATTAGCTATCAGTACTGAGTATTCCAATGATTCTTAGACATCCAACTGTAATCTTTTGGATAAGTTAGTGTTTATGAAACTATGGTTGGATCCCGAGTCTATGAGGACAGTGATGGGCTTTCCATTAATTATGCCTTGTATTCTAATGGTATAAAGTGTAGGGATACTGCACATAGCATTAAGGGTGATATAATAAGTTTCTTCTTTTATTTCTACAGACGAGGTGGGTGCTTTATTGAATCCTTTTTCATCTTCCATGGTGTTATCTTCTGATGTCCCTATATTTTCTTTATGAAGTGGCATGATGCCTTCAACACTGTATACTTTTTTGTTCTTGCATACATGACCAGGATGCCACTTTTCATTACACCTATAGCACGGGTACTTTCTTCTCCTTTCTATGATTTCTTGATGAGTTAATCCTTTTACCTTAGCATGATCTTCCTTATTATTCCTTTCTATGAATTTTTCTTTGTTTTGGAATCTGCTTCTTGTGGTATTGCTAAGATTATTTTTCTTTTTTCTATTATTTTTCCATTCAAATACTTTAGGTAAGCACTCTGCCTCCTTGAAATCAACAATTTCTTCTTTGAGACCATAAATGAATTTTTTAAGTAGAGATTGATCGGGTAGATCTTGACATGCCCCTTGCAACTCCTTAAATTTAGTGAGACAAGATCTTACAGTGGTAGTCTATTTGATGTTGGAAATTGCCCCATAGGGTCTTTGTAATTCTTTTGATGCAAATCGAACAATCAATTCCTCCTTAAAAATTGCCCGATGCTCATAATTCCTTACCTTCATTGTAAGCAACCCATACCCCAAGTATGCCTCTCCTTTTTGATGGAAAGAACAAGTGGGTACCCACTCTATTTCTGGTGTGGTATGATACTTAAAAAGCTACTCTACTTGGCAAATCCATTCGATCACATTGTTGTCCCCGTTGTAAGCAGGAAATTCTAATTTAATGATGGTGTTTTGTAATGATTTTGGGGATTGGATAGGATTTAGGTTATAATTTGGGGAGCTTGCTAATATTCCTGACGTATTCCTATGAGGAGGAACAAAAGTATGGGGAGGTAGTTCCTGTTGGAGAACTTCTTGATCGGTTCTTGGTTGCATTCTTTGTGAAGGAGGTACATAGGAAGGAGCAGTTCTTGGGTTTGAATTGAATGAATGGTTACTGGCTTCACCATTCTTGTTGTCTCGTTGATTCTTGATGTCTCTTAATTCTTTAACTATGCTATTGAGAATCTCACTAAGGTTGTTCATCTTGATATTAAGTTCTTGGATGCCTTTTTGTAGTTCTTGAGTTGTATCTTGTAATGTTAGACTAAATTCTTAGAGTTCCCTAATGGCTACGGCAGTTTTCAGGTTGGTTTGACCCTGACTTTCCTCTCCATGTGAATGATCTGGGGTAATTTCCGTGTGATCAATGTTTTCCTCATTAGATAAACCAAGTTGGCCTCGGGTGTTAGACTGCTCTGATACCACCTTGTCATGCTCTTGTCTTTTCACCATGGATCTAGTTTTCATGAATCAATTGACTGGATGAAGTTTAATGATGCTGAGAAGGAATAAGTGTTTAAATGAAGTTAAGGAAGGCTGTTTAGATAGTAAAGTAGAAAGAACATGAGAAATAGGTGATGCGGCGGTTAATAGAAAGAACTGATAAGAAGAAGATAAGCATAACGGTAAATTAAAAAGACGATGAATTTTTATTTATCTCAATCTGACCTTTTTATAAATGACTTATGCTGCTCTTTATACATGTTAAAACAATTGATATATCAAAATCATACAGCATAACCCAAAGACACTGGCCCATGAATACAAGGCCTATTTATTGACGTGTGCACTTGTGCACATGTACAGTCTGTGCATGTGCACACACATTTAATCGACACTGGATTCGACTGTTGGTACTAGAGTGTGTGACATTCGTATCTCTTCCGAACCATGCTAATCATTGATTGCCTGATGCACTGTGTTGTCAATGGTGCAGATAAATTGTTTACAAACAGAAATGTTTGTAGAAATACCTCCATCTTCTTCCTCCTTCTTTGATATGCGCAGATCCAACTTATAAGCTCTAACACTCCCCTCTTTTTCAAAGCTTGACCTTGTCTCAAGGTCAAAAGCCGGAAATCTCTTAATTAACTCCTAATAATCCTCCTACGTAGATTCTTACTCATATCGTTGCTTCCATTTAACAAGCAATTGAGTCACAACTCGATTATTTTTGAAGAAATTCTTCTGTCAAGTATGGTCTCAGGCTCTCCGATTATTTCTTCCACATAGGTCGGAACATTGTGTTGTATGACCTTTCCTCTTCCATGATTTCTTTTGAGTTGAGATACGTGAATTACTGGGTGTATTTTGGCTTCACGTGGCAGTTCCAACTTGTAAGCTACTTCACCTATTCTTTGAATATCTTGATATGGTCCATAAAATCTGGGTGAAAGTTTTGTTGTCTTAAAGTTGCTAACAGTGATTTGCCTTTACGGTTGCAATTTGAGGTACACCCAATCCCCCATTTTGAACTGCCTCTTTGTCCTCTTAGCATTTGCAAATTTCTTCATTCTTTCCTAAGTTAAGGCCAAACTATACTTTAGTAACTGTAATACTATGTCTCTAGAGAATAATTCTTACTCCACTTGTGGCATTTTAACAGTGTGTGGTATATAAGAAAGTAGAGTAGGTGGTGGTATTCCATATGTTGTAGAAAAAGGTGTGGAGTTGGTTGAATTATGCCAACTGGTACTATACCAGTACTCTACTGCTGGCAACCAGTGTGACCACTCTTGTGGCTTATGGCAAACAAAACATCATAGATAACCCTATAGTATTTTATTAACTACCTCGGCTTGCCTATCTGATTAGGGGTGGTAAGATGAACTGAGTTTCAGTGTGCATCCTTGTAGTTTAAACAGCTCCTGTCAAATGTGCTGGTGAAAATTGCATCTCTATCGCTAATTTTACTTTGTGGCATACCATGGAGTTTGAACACCCCATCATAAAATATTTTGGCTATGTCTTTAGCTGTGTAAGGGCATCTTAAAGGAAAGAAATGCGAATATTTAGTGAGTCTGTCAACTACTACATATATAGCAGTATATTTATTACTCCTTGGAAGGCCAATGATGAAATCCATTGAAATCTCACTCCATATCTTATTAGGGATGGGCAGAGGCTGTAGAAGACCAAGCACTGGTATGTTTTCATGCTTTCTTCTTTGACAAGTATCACATTCCTTCACAAACTGTTCTACATCAGATTTCATTCCTCTCCAATAACACACTTATTTAAGTCTATGTTTACTTTTTTATGCCTGCATGAACACCCAGTGGAGTGGAATGGTAATTCACGAAGTATAGTGGAAATAATCCCTCTGTTGTTGCAGTCTAAATAAATTCTTCCCTTGTAAAAGAGGAGACCATCCACCAACTTATATTTGCCTTGGTTGAGCTTGCCTTTACTAAATCTTTGTAGCATGTGTTGATAGTTTTTAGATTGTTGCATACTATTCTTTAATTCTTGCATCCAACTACTCTCACTAGATGAAATAGCACAATAGTGCATAATTGTCATAAAAGAATTTTGCTCCTCTAGTAATCATGACAGTGCATCTGCCACAATGTTCTCTTTTCTTTTTTTATACTCAACCTTATAATCAAAACCGTGTAGCTTGGCCAACCATTTCCCTTGAGTTCCAGTTGATAATCTTTGTGACAAAAGATGCCTTAAACTTAGGTGATCGGTCTTTATAATCAATCTTCTACCAATTAGGTATTGTGACCATTTTTTTGTTGCCAATATCGAAGCAAGCAGTTCTTTTTCATAGATAGATAGCAGTTGGTTCTTTCCTTTAAGTGCTTGGCTAAGGTAGGCTATGCATTTCAGAAGTGGTTTTGAACAACTTTGGTTTATTTATATATAATTTCAATTGGAAGCTTACATTGTTACCAAACATCACTACATATAGGATAAATTATATACGTCATCAACTCAAGTTTTTCTGCAAGGCATAATAGCTGATTCTCATCCTTTGACTTTTCCTCTAGTTTCATCTACTTAACTTGAGAAAGCGAGTAATTTCCTTTTATTTTAATAAAAGAAAAAAAATGCATATCGCTTAGTGGTAAGCAATATTAAGGATGTCGTAGATCTTTTTTGAGTAAGCAATTTATGTCGAAGAAATCTTTGTTCGATGACATTCTGCGTGTTGGTTGGTTGCTTTATTTGTTCTGCTGAAGAATTTCCTCACTGCATTTACATCTTGAGAGCCTGAGTAGAAAATCCCTTTAACTTTGTCTTAAAAGCAATGGGTGTTCTTGTTATCGAGTTCCCCTATACTTATATGGCTGTTTCTACTTCCTCCAAATCAATTTTCATAATTCAGTAAATTTTTGTCTCGTTTGTTGTGAGAATTCTAACTCGAGACCACTCAAATCAAAACCCCAAAGCACAACAGAAAACAAGATCATGGTAAGAAGTGCAAAAAAAAGCAATCAATATCTCAATCTAAATCTCAAACAAATTGAGTTATTTGATTAGCGATTTAAATTTCCTACACGTTTCAAACTTTATTTATATCAATTTGTATTTTAATAAGATTTTATTGACATGAAATATATTGATTAAATATGGTTGATAAATTGAAGGATAATAAACTAACATATTTGTTATCGAATTTTATTAATTAATAATACTTGTTATCGAACATTCAAATAGTCGTTGATTATAAAATGTTATGCTAATTATGTGTTAACTTTGTTCTTTCTTGCAGGTCTTAGCAAACCCAGAAAAAGAATTTCAAGAGCGATGGTTTGAAAGGCTAGATATAAAAGAAAATCTGGAGAAATACTACCATGTGCTGCGGAGACATATGTAAGTGTTTTGATTGCAACATTAAAATGCTCATTAGGACTAAAATTAAAAATAAGGGTACATATAGCTTTCTCTTATAATATATCTTTCATCATCTTTTATAAATATATTCCAATGTCTTCAAATACAAAAGCTCAACTCAAATCTACCATATAAAATCATATATATAAGTTATAATAAAGCATTATGTTCACGTTGAGAAATGAAACCATATACACTTAATATTGTTAATGTTTCGCCCAAGTTTAAAATGCCAAAAGCACAAAATCGCTTTGTGTTTAAATTACCATCAACTAATTATTTTCTAGGACACGTGTTCAAAAAAATTAGTTTCTAGGACACGGGTCGAAAATAAACCCACTACTTCTTGCTAATCCATATCTGCCGTCAAACCTCCGAATGAAAAAAAAAACTAAGGCTTAAAAAAAATCTCATCAGTTGGATTATCGATTGGCTGAAGAAATCGTACTGCCTAAATTTTCTCAACTGAACAAGTAAGTAGTTGTTTATTTCTGTTGTTTGCTATATATCGATCGATTCACTTTTCTTCAGCTGAACAAGCAAATTGTTAATCGCCTCACCTTTCTTCAGCTGAAGAAACTAAGACGCGATTTCTATTCACTAGTTGCTGAACAAGTAAATACTTGTTTATCTTTGCTGTTTGTTGTTCATCGATTGTTTTTTTTGCTATATATCATTTGTTTTTGTTAGCTGAAGTAAGTAGTCATTCACTGATTGATTTTCTTTGCTATTTACGGGTTGTTTTTGCTTGTGTTTGAACAAGTAAGAAATAAGTTCTATTGATTGTGTTTATATACAACAGTTTTTGTAATGCATTTAAGGTGTTTTTTGTTTTTGTAATGATTTAACGTGATCTAAAACTATCATATTCAACAGCTTAAAAAGATAATTCTGTTTATCTTTTAATCTAAATGATTTAATACAAGAATGTAATGGATTTAACATGTTTGATTATCTTTGAGTTGCTTTAACGTAATTTTAACTTCAGTACTTCAAAAATCGTATGTATTGTGTAATCACAGTTATGTTGTAATGTTCCTATGTTCAACAGCTACGAAAGATAAACATATTTATCTTTTACTATAATTGGTTCAAATCAACTTAAGCCTTAGTTATCTTAAATAGTGACCAGTATATGTTATACATGTTTGCCATTTTTTTATGATTTAAAAGTTATTACAAAAGATATGCAACAAATTTACACCCTACTTAATAAAGATAAAAGCATTTATGTTTTTATACAAAACGATTTAATTAGATAATGAACTATATATGATTTCATAGTCAGTAATGCATATATGTATAACTCCTCATTCTTACTAACATATTATTACACATGATAATATTCATGCAGGATACAAATGCAGACAAGATCAAGAAAAACAAAAGTTTTTATTGAAGAAGCTACATGCATCTTCATTAACAACGGAAAACAGTGTATCAACAGAAGGCCAATATCTAGTCCATTTTGTGATGAACACAGTCAGCATAAATCTTTATCACTAACACCGTTGGTAACTTTTTTTTCCTTAATTATGTATACAATAATATTTAATTACATGTTGAATTTTTACATACCATATGAACATGTTATTGTATTTAACTGCTGAAGAAAGATAAGCATATTTAGCATCATCTGTGTAGGACTTAATTAGATGTTTAGCTTTACTTATATTTTAAAAACAGCGATACATGTTAAAAAAAGAAATACATGTTTAGCATTAGTTATATTTAATTACATGTTTAGCATTAGTTATATTTGAAATAAGCTATACATATTAAACTAGTTTCAAGTTTTATTCATTATTTAAATTTGTTTCATATCATATGAACATGTTACTGTATTCAACTACTGAAAAAAGATAAACAAATTTAGCTTTATCTGTATGGGATTTAATTAGATGTTTAGCTCTACTTACATTTGAAAAACAATGATAAATATTAAACAAGTTTGTTGTTTTATTCATTATTTACAATTATTACATACCATATGAACTTGATTTAAAGCTTGCATAAAAATGATAAAAGCATTTATGTTTTTGTAAAGACAACTTAATTGCATATAAATTATAATGAAATGCTTTTAGTTGTTTACGAATATCAAAAGATATGCCAATGTATTACTACATAGTTACTTATTTGTTATATACATTAAATGTCAAAGCTTATTGGAAATGTAAATCCCTCTATAATCAATAGGGTTTAAGGGCACCGTTAAATTTGCAGCATATTTTTTTATGGACCATATTTTTAGCATTTTATTCACTAGCTTCTACATTATTAACATTATTGTATACAAACTACCTAACAATTCTTCATTGACAAAAATATATCTTAATTCCAAGAAAATACAAAATAATTAAAAAGATAAACCATATCATCTTTTTATGCAGACTATTGTGCAGTACGATAATTTTTGATAATATTGCTTTGAGTTATGTGAATTATGATTCTTGAGCAGAATGATATTATCTTCATGAATATGTAGAAATAAATGTAGGATCCCAATTAATTATATTATTTTCATGAATGTAGGATGAAGCTGAACCAACACAGCAAACCTCACAAATTTCTAAAAAAGAACAGCTAACAAACTCAGATGAAGCGGGAAAAATTTCGGAAAAAATGAGTGAAGTAAATTCTGATTCTGAAGAAATAAATATTGAAACAGATGAGTCGGATGATATTGAGCAATATGAGATTCAAAACAGACCGAAAAGACAGAAAAAAACATCTGTACACTAGAACATGCAGATGTAATTTAGATGCTGTGTACAAAGTTATGATAACTATTAAGGAAAAAAACATTCTGTCTTCTGAAGCAAAAAGTTATATCAACAAAACTCCATTCAAAAACTTTTTTAATATGTCTCTCACCAGTGGCATAAAACGGCAAAACATACGGAAAAGCGCTTCAAATTTAGACCACTGTCTATCACTTAAAAAAGTTAATATTCTATCACAACTAAGAGCATTCTTTAGGTGTTTTAAAAGAAAAATCCAACACTCTTCATTTTCTTTGGGAACAAGAGCCATTGCTAATGGAAAAAAACCTGAAAAAAAACAAAAAATAATAATTCACTGTTTATGTATTACATTTGAAACAACAAAATGCACTATATTTGAAACAGTGTTATCTAATAGTAGACAATCACATGAACACTATGCCCTCGGCCCAAATAAAAAAGGAAAATAAATTTGCTAGAGGCAAATCATCCTTTTTATCTTTCTTTTTTAAATTTTGCTACTTGAATGTGTAGTCTACGCAGGAAGGGTAGAAATTGCAAAGATATGATACATAATTCATGCATACAATACAAAGACTTATATTCGAACTTCTAAAACATATATGCTTTTATCTTTTCTATGTGTTGTTTAAATCATTTGTATACCTTATGTAAGAACTTCAAATAATGAGAAAAATGATAAATATGTTTAACATGTAATAGTAACTATGATATATAAGTGCAGCTTAATATTTTATTTAATTCTTTATCTTAAAAGATAAATGCATTTATCTTTTTTATCTCCTGTATACAGTAACATTTTGTACATCAAATTAAAGAACATTAAATTTTTTACAGTGTTTGTTTTGGATCAAATTTACAATAAGAAGGAGCATGGCTGTACATTGAACAATTGTACCTACTTTGTAACTAGTGCAATTAGATTGAAGATGTTAGAGATAAAAACATATATGCATTTATCGTTTGAAATATAACAAATTCTGGTGAATCCAGTATAAGCAGTAGGTACCATGACATTTGGTGGCTAAACTAAAAAAAATAAAACATCTAAATTATGTATCTATCACCAAAAAAACAACCAACATTAATCATCGTTAATTTTCAGTAGAACTAATTTGTGAGTCTGAATTCACATGCTAATCCCTAACGCAGAGGAAATTATAATGAATTGAACTGGATATTACTACATTTGAAACAACCAAATGCACTATATTTGAAACAGTACTATATAACAGTAGACTAATCACTTAAACAAAATGCAATATGTACACAACAAAATTGACTAGAACAATCACTTAAGGAAACAGTACTATGTTACATTATAACATGGAACTAATGCAAACAGTACAAAGTAAATACAGCAACAAAAAAAAGATCAAAATCAATACCTTGATTTCCATTTTTTCCAGTGGCGGCCATCAAAATACCACTTCGCCCTTTCAATAAGGTAGTATCTAAAAACACCAAAGGATGACAATAGCTGAATCCAAATATACATGCCTCATAACATACAAAAACTCTCTCAAATTGATTAGTATCAGAATCCACATCCATACTTGAATAACTGTTCGGGTTATTTCTTTCCAATGCCTTCAAATACCAAACTAATTCATTGTAAGATTTCTTTTCATCACCGTATATATCATTAATAGCCAATTTCTTACCCTTATAAGAAAAATAATAGCTCAGCTCCACATCACAATCTCTTCTAAAACTTTTAATGATATCCTTGGTTTTCCTTTTTGGCTCATCACGAATTTGATTAACGATTAAACTTTGCACAAGATCATTATTAATAGTTGGAGTACCAACCGAATGAAATCCACCACCACAAGTATGAATCAGCTGAATGTTTTTAACAAACAGTTGGTCCAATTGCTTCAGTTTGCATTAAGCATGAACCCCAAAAGGACAACTAGCTATAGCACATCGAACTGTCCATCGTTCTTTACAATTCTTAATATATTGTACTTTAAACCCGTTCTTCAAACAATAAGCACTAACCGATCTACGGAATCCAGTAGCAGAATCAAACTATTGACCAACCCTAGTAAAAAATTCCATATTTAAATTCTTCTTCAACAACTCATGTAAATCCTTTTGTTGAGTAAAACCAGATTCTAAATCATCATCATAACCTAACATATTATTACTTGACTCACCACAACTACTAAACCAGACTTGCTACTTTCACCAACAAAATTATCCGTTGAATCATTCTTCAATCGTAGAAAAAATACAAAAAATTCTTCCTTTTTAAACCAAGACAAACACAATACAGCTTGAAGATCACTATGCGTTTCAACAAAGGTAGTCTTTGGTTCTCGAATATAAAATATATCAAAGCATAATGGACTAAAATTATTCCACTCCTCATAAATCCTATTCCTAGCAGAAGAAATAGAAGCATCCAATCCAAAACGAGCACTAAAACAATTGTTATTGAAATCAAACACAACTATAAAAGATGAATCACACCTGCAAAAAAATGTAAACAAAAAAATAACTATGTAAAACTGATCTTAATTAGAAACTAATAGCATAAAATACTACATAGCAAATCATTTTCTATCACACTTTTCGAAAAAAGATAAAACATTTTATCTTTTACAGATCACAAATCACCAAGAACTAAAGAACAAACAATGTCAACTAATATTATTTCAGATCCAATTTCATACCCAAAGTGAGTACGAAAAGAATTGACTGACAAAAATAACTGCTTTGATTGCTCAAACCAAATCTGAAGTGATAGTCTAAATACTAAAATCATAATCTAAAGTGAATGATGCAACCAGGCTAAACACACAGTTCTTGTGTTATCAGAATAAAAGAATACCATTCAGAGGCCATTATTCCAACTACATCAAACAAAATCTTCCTTCATTAGATCAAAACCACCTCTCCTGATAAGAAATACACGATAACATCATGAACATCATAAAACATCGAATTGACAATGAAAAACACCAAATAAAATCGAGACTCACCAAAGAACAAGCAATCCAATAGAGAAAATCGATTAGCCTATTCAAATGAAGAAAATCGCCTCATGGTTTCCCACAATTAAAGTCGAATTTGATTTCAGAAGAAACTAACGCCTAATTTTTTCCAAAAAAATCAACGAGCGCTTTGATTGCACAAGAAATGACGGCCTAATTTTGCCTAATTTCCACGAGCATGAGATTTTAGAAGATACGAACGTCGTTTGAGAAGATGAAGACGCACGCCGTCTAGAAATTTGTCTTGGAAACTAATAATTTCAAACCCGTGTCCTACAAAAAATTGAACCACATAATTAGGCCCTTCACATCAACTTCTAGTTAATCAAGTGTTTTTTCGAGATACCTTCAGATCATAAAATATATGGGATATTCCAAAAACTAGATCCTTTTAATTTAACTCTCTCATCTTAAAAAATAAAATTAACATAGCAGTTTCACAACTTTAAAACTCAATTTGAAAGAAAAACACGAAGCGCGTGTCGTAACGCTTTATTATATTTACCAAGCTATACCCATTCTAATATATTTCTAATATAAAATAGAAATTTTTTCTAATATATTTCTATACTATTTAAAGTGCAAAATTAAAAATCTCTATCGAATGAATATGGTGGGTTATCGATTGAACAAAATATGATTAATGAAATTAAGCATAAAATATTACTAATAGCTTTGCAAATCAAGAATCTAGAAAAATATATATGCTTGAATATTTAAATTAATTTTGTGTTGAATTATTATTATTATGAAAAAAGTTGGGACTTTATCTTGATAAATTTGTTATTTATTACTTAAAATTTATTTTTATTTGTGTCATTATAGTGTTCAAAAGTACACAAAGAAGAATTTAAACACACTGAAAGGGTAAAAAAAATTAGATGAACTCACTAAGGTCTTTGTTAATAACTGGCTTTAGGTATAACACTTTTAGGACCGACTCTGATTATATATTATAATGTTGAATTCAACGCAAAAATAAATCAAAGAAGAAAAAAACATTAGTGGATTGCTTGAATAGTGAAATTGTTGGTCACATAATAGGAAGACAGTATATTTATATTTAATTTAAGTTTTAGTCAAATAGGTTTGGAATCTGCGAACGTTTCAGTCATCACATGTGCTGCATTCACGCAAACATCATTATGTAATCATTATCAATCCAGGTTCTGCTATTAGAATACTTTAGGTTTATTATTTTGTCGATAATATCGATGACATATAATCTTCATGTTTCAAGAATTTGCTAACAATATTGTCAACTGGACAAAAACATACATGATATACTTACAGTTAAGTAAGAACATAAAAGAACTACTTTGTTAAACATGGTCTATTTTAGGTGCCATATATGACACTATTCTTTATTAATATTTGCATCAGATGTGTCAAAATTACATATGTTTAGCATATGAATATTAAATATTCAAATATTATTACCAGTGACGAGTCTTTCAAGATGACCCTATCCAACATCTAATCAGTATGGATGGCTTTAACAATTAATCAAGTCCAGATAAATGCAATATATGTATTATCATTATCATACATTACATTGCATTAGCATTTACCAGGCTTCTTTACAATATGGCCATAAAAATAGCATAAAAGTTTCATTATACGCAAGAATATAAAATCCTATAGTTTAAGTTCTAAACGATGACAGTTGATCATTTTTCTAGATAGCTAACCGGAGCAAATTACAAGAGATTGGCTTGATCCAAGCAAACATCGAACTGAGTTAATTAACCCAGACTTAAATTACTAAATGATTGGATGTGATCATTATCTATAGCACTTATTGATAGTTGTTCTAACAGTCAATATGGGAACAGCAACAACATTATGATTTTATGTTTCAAACAGTCAATACTCTAAGAGCTAAGAAATGTTGCAAACATATTTTTTACAACGGCAAAACTGATGTCGCACATATAGCTCAATAATCTTATTCTGCTGAAGAATATAAAACTGAAGAATTGTTTTTATAATCTAAGATTTAAATAGTAGCTGACTACTGATGAAGTACGAAAATGTAAGACTAACCTATCATGACGAACTTTACAGGTTGGCTAGTAGAAATCAATGTATTTGAGCATTTAGTCATCATAATGTAATTACCAGTAAGAGGAAACAGTTTAGTCTTATATTGTGCATTAATTTGTTAATCATAGCCTGAATCCATATACAGTGGCCTCGGTTTTAAACTGAAATTTTTTTTGTACTGTCTGCTTAATGTCCGTTAATTAAAAAAATAATTAAAATTGTTTTTCACATGTGCTATCGAATATATTTGTTTGTTTTATTTAATGTCTTTCTATTGTTAAATCATGTGCTAGTATCTTGATTACTATATGTCATTATTTTTAGTATAAATTTCAATTTAATATGATATTGAATGCATGAGGTACTTATGGAAGAAGCAGAAGAAAAGAGAAAATTAGATGGTAGTTCTATTGGTAATGGTGAAGTAGAAGATCTTGAAAATAATCCAATTGCGGAAATTTTTGATTCCGATAGAAAAAAAATTATTGTCAAGAAGTTAGTTCTACTTCTTCTATGAAACAAGTAAAGGTGAATCAAGGGTAAAAGCTATAACTGAAAAAAGGCAAGCCGTAGAATTGTCCGTTTAGAAATTGGAGATAGAAAGGCAAGTAGCTAATCAAGTTAATGATGCCATCAAATTAACTACTTCAACTTTTATGAAATTTATACCTAATTTGCTAAAAAAGCATTTGCAAGTTATGTGGTGACTCCACATACGGAAGGTGTTTCTAATTTAAAAATTCTTACATGAACTATGTGTTATTTTCAATTATTGCAATTGTTATTAGTATGGAATTGGCAAACTATGTATAGATAATTTAATTATGTATTGAACTTATTTTTTGTTAATTTATACTCTGTTTTATTATTGATTATCAACATTGTTTATTGATATTGATTGGGTTATAATTTGCTAAATTAAGATAATATTTCTTATTAGATATAGTCTACATTATATTTTTTAACATTCAAACCATTATATTTTTCAACATTCACATTACAGTAATTGTTTGTATTTACTTGTAATGCTTATAAGCGTTGAAAGATATTTTTCCTCAATGCTTATAAGCTTTGGAAGATATACCCAACGCTTATAAGCATTGTAATATATTATTTCTCAACGCTTATAAGCGTTGGCGAAAAAAATCTTTCAATGCTTATAAGCGTTGCAAATAAATGTCCACGTCCCTATAGCGACATATATATGTGTTACTGAAATTCTTGGCAATGCTTATACTCGTTGGGAATCCTCTGTTTTGATGTAGTGCGTCTGAAGTACACTTGATGGATTTTATTATCTGATTTAAGGTTTAACTTCATGCTTTTAATGTGTCCATAGCCAGATTTGGTGCTGCTAATAGAGGCACTTGCTGGACTCACCTACTTGGGTGTGAAGGTGGGACCGCCTTCTATGAGAGATTTTAATTGATCTCTCTAGAGCACTCATGAGGTTATAAGGTAAGCGCATGTCCATAAAAACGCATACTTATCGCAAAGAAGTGTAACAAAAGCGTAGTACGAGTTGTGAATTTCAATCAAATCTTTTAGTTCAGAAGAAACTCATTGCATATACGAAAATGTAGCTGCGCTTCTTGTGCATCAATTCAAATCGAAAGATATTGGTGTATATATACGAAACTTTTCATTTATGTTGTTTATCTTTCATTCTTTTGGAGTTTTATTGTAGTTAGTGGAGGATTGTTAGATGACTACAGTAAAACGTTAGTCCCGCATTGCCTAATAGTTTGTTATTTTCTTCTTTATATATATCTTTTTTCTACTACTTATTAATTGGACGTGAATGGTATGGATCTCCAGGCAAGCTTGCACACACATGAGCGTGTGGGTAAATGGGCGCTTGTAGCACTTTCATGGCGCATTTGGAACTGCAATGCAATGAAATGAGCTTAGTTGTCCATTACATTTTTTTTTGCAGCTCTCGAAACTAAAAGGACAAATCTTCTCATATGTTTATCAGTTACAATTGTGATTAACAAAATTTATGACTGTATTAAAAGAATTGTTTTTCATTGCCCCGATTGTTCTAATTTTTCACTTGAGTTTTAAGCTATAGCTCTACACCCAGACCTATTTATAGCTATCCCTTTTGGAGAAGAGGCACAGAAAAGAATTCTATTCATCTTTTTAAAATTTATTCTTTTTGAGTAAATGCATTTCTACATTTTTTTCAAATTATTCAATCTTAAGTGCACAAGTTTGAAGTATGTCGTGTGGATCTTGGGAAGCGAACGGTAATTAATGATTGCATCTTAGTCGTTTCGGAATTGACTTTCAAATTAATGACCAGTCTACGGCACAACCTCTATGTTCTACTCTTTACTGACTAATTTTGCCCACATATGCAACTTTGAACGCCAGTATTGCTAACGTGTGCCTCCAATGACATATGTTAAAAACTATTGTTATATGTTAAAAGGCTAAAAAAAAAATTCAAATACATAATTTTATCCTTACACCATAAAAAGGTTCAAATGGGTTATTTGCATAATTTAACTATTTTATCATGTGTCATAGGGCGCATGTTAAAATTTTCTTTTATATTAACCACTACATTAGACATGTTCTGACGTGTGCGAAGCAAATAACGAACAAATAAATTTTATTATAAAATAACAATTGTATGCATAGACAAAGATAACCATTTCATGTAGCTATAGGAATGTTGGGAATACAATGACCAAATTTGCCACTCCATGTTGTAAAATTGTAAATGGCATTTTGGACAATTCAAAAGTTTCAAAAGAGGATTTCCTCCTTATCAATATAGGGTATTGTTATTGACATTCCATTTTTGAATATGAGGGGGTCAAATTTTATAAGCACTTCATACAAAATTAAATTATTATGGGAGGTATACATCCTATTAGTTAAATATATATTTTTACTTTTTTGCCTTTAGTGAAAACATCAAAACTATAAACATTTCATTTACTATTTTATTCTTCTACCTTTTAAAAAGAAAATAATACGCTACTAGAATAACGGTAAATAGCGACGGAGGCTTCCGACGGCATTTTCCGACGGCTGTCGAACTCTGGTGTTTTCGTAAATAATATATATAATAGCCGTCGCCAGCTGTCGAAAACCGAAACAACGACGCCATCGGCGGCCGTCGCTAGCCGTCGAAAATTATCGTGCATTCAAGCCTCTGGAGGAGACATGCTGCTTCATTATTCAACATCCCCCAAATCCAACAAAACCCTACCTCCGCCTTCTTTCCGTCGTCAGCCAGTCACCGTGCCACCCCGAGCTTCTCCAATTTCATCATTCTCCACTCTCAACAAGCCTGTCACTTCATCAATCTCCAATAAGGTTTTATTCCTGGATCCTAATTAATTTTGATTTGTTAAATTATGGTAATTTGTTGTTATAGTTGTATAATACCCCATTGATTGTTTGATATACTATATTAATGTTAATTAGGTTGTTATTATAATTGTTTATCATTGAAATGTTGAAAGAAATTTTTTTGCGTATACGTGCGTTAATTGGTGTATATGCGTTAATTAATTAGTGCATACGCACGTTAGGGCTAATTTGGATTGATTAGAGTCGATGCTCAGAATTTGATGTATGTGTTTTCAAGATGACAAAAACGACGATTTGATGTATGCGTTTCTTAGAATGTAAATAAATTATTGTAAAAGTTGTTGCATAATGCGCTTTACTTTCTGTAAATCCCTTAGAGAGATTTTGATCGTGTTTGACAAATATTGAATATGATCGTTGTATGGATGTTCATTTTTATCACAGAGTAGACATTTATATTCATCTGATACAATATTTGTCAGATTTGTCCTTGTACTGGACAAGTTACAAACACAGTAGCAATTATATTTTACAAATCATTTTATTTTAACGGTTCACAAAATTTCGACAACACTTTCTTTTTGTTCCCTGCGTACACACATATGTGTACGATACATGGAACAAAGGGGAAGTGCAACTGAAATTTTGTTGAATCGTTTAAAATAAAACGATTTGCAAAATATAATTACTACTGTGTTTGTAATGATAAGTAGGATGACCAACCATCAAAGTGTAAAACAATAACCTAAAAATTATAGATTATATTCGTATAATAATTTGTTTAAATCCATTTGAAAACAAAATTAAATAGAATAATATTATATATTTGCGAAAATTTAGATGTATTATTTATTTGAAGAAAAAAATGTCAACACGTAAATGATTAATGCGTTTTTATGTTTTAAAGTAGAAAAAATGGTCAATTATTTTATTGATCGGAGCTGCACGTACCAACAAAGAAGAGAAATTGGAGGTAAGTGAACATTTTCAAAATGGTGTACACATCTTTATTGAATTCGCTTTACGTAATAATGGAAATGACGAAGAAATTCGTTGTCCATGTAGCAAGTGCAAACTGTTGAAGCATATGATACCGGATATGGTAATAGTTCATTTGCGCCAATATGCTTTCGTGCCGAATTATTTAGTGTAGGATCGTTATGTAGAACTTATAGCATCTAATCTCATACATTCGGAGGAGGAGGTGTATAATGAACTTGTTTCGACGAATCTCATAGAAGATATGATTGAAGATGTAGCACGTTCAATATTCTCTACTATTGAAGTTGATGGTAGCGATGTTAATGCCGAAGAAGAACCAATATTGGAGCAAAAAAAATTTATGATTTATTGGAGGCTGCTAAGAAACCCTTTTGGGATGGTTGTACAAGCGATGCTCAACTATCAGTAACTGCAGAATACTTTGCTATGAATCAAAATACAACTTAACAGAAGCCGGGTTTACAGCTATAGTACAAGCTGCAAAACGACATATGCCACCCGATAATTTAATGTGCGAAAATCATTATGAAGTGAAAAAACTTATGTCTGTTTTGATTTGCCGTATCAAAAAATAGAAACATGTTTAAATGGTTAGATGTTGTTTTGAAAAGAAGACATCAGCCTTAGGAATGGTAAAATATGTAATCAGGAAAGATACAAACTAAGAAAAAAGAAGGGAGATGAAATTCTGTACAAGCACATGCATTACTTACACATCACTCCCAAGATTTAAAGGTTATAGGCATCTTCTATAACCGTGCATCATATGAGATGGCACTGTGTGCGAACACAGAAAGAAGGTACGTTAACACACCCAGCTGATGAAGAAGAGTGGAAGCATTTTGATAAGACGTAGTCCACTTTCGCAGCGGAGAGCCGTAACGTTGGACTTGGTTTATGTATGGATGGATTTTCACTGTTCTCTCAATTTGGTTCAAAATATTCATCTTGGCCTATAATTATTACACCTTATAATTTATCTCCGTGGATGTGTATGAAAACTCCGTATGTGTTTCTCACTATTGTCATCCCTGGCCCTAATGATCCGACACAAGGAATCGACGTATATTTACAACCGTTGATTGAAGAGTTGAAAACAGTGTGGTAAGAAGGTGTCGAAACATATGACATTTAAAAAAAATTTTGTATGTTCGCTTCTCTACTGTGGACAAATTGAAATTCAAGGTAAATCGACAATTCATAATTGGTGCAAACAAACTATATTTTGGGAGTTGCCTTACTGGAAAAATATGCTAATTCATCATAATATCGACGTGGTGCATAATGAGAAAACGTGCTCATCGCTATTTTGGGGACATGATGGCTTGAATTGCGGTTAAAATTGCATTAGGGTTTGGCATTTGAGGCGGCGGATGGGTCAAGTTCATTGTAACAACCCGCATATTTATCAATTGTATATTTAAATATTTCATCGTTCGTCGGATTTTAATCCGAAAACCTACTTTTTGCAAACAGTCGAATTAGGACTCGAGACCCCTCCCATTGAGTTCAAAATGTCGTTTGCAACCTTTTTGAGTATAAGCTTCGATATGTTTGGAGTTAGTCAAGTTTTGCTACTTTTTCACTTTGGGTTTGAGTTTGGGTTTCAGCCCAATGTTCCACCTTAAGACTCTAGCTCCACTCCAACTCTTCATTTACTTCATTTCATATTCCTAACACTTCAAGCTAAAGTAAAAAGGTGGAAGAGATTGGAAATGGAAATTCCTAAGCCCTAGCTTGCTTTGCAAATCCAACTTCTAGCTCCAAATTCAAGAGAACCCATTGGTAAGCATCTCCTTCATCTTCCGCAACTCATTCTCTCTTTGATTTCAGAAAATTCCTAAAACCTAATTAGGGAAATATTTCTCTTTTAAGCTTAGAATCAAGCTTCTTGAGTTGGGATTGAAGGTGATTGTTCTTGCCATTGCTTTCGAGCTTCTTCTTCAATCATTTGGGTTCAAAGGCGAGATTTTTATCTCACATCTTAGTCTATAATTATCTTCGATTGTTAGGTATGAATTCCTAGCACTTATTCTTGTGCAATTGATTTTGGTTTGGATTGATTTTGTGTATATTCCAATTTTTGGTGTTTTGGTCTAATCTATGAAAATCCTATTATGGATATTTGGACATTGATATTTGAGGCGTATCGAAGAGCCGTTAAGGCTGGGTTGTCGCGTTGCGTAAATCCTTAGTCGTCATTTGCTCGTTCGATCGTTTTCGATAATCGTTTGTCCATTTTTGGCCTAGGTTCATGGAATGCCCTGAACCCTTCATTCAGACGTCTGAAACATAATATTCAGATGTCTGAATATTGTTCTGGGAAGATTTCCATTCCCAGATTCAGACGTCAGAATATATGATTTTAGACGTCTGAAGTTGTTCATTTGGAACCAGAAAGGAAATAGGCTAAAAAGTGCCTATTTCAGACGTCTGGATTCAAGGATTCAGATGTCTGAATTCTGTCTTTGGAAAATATTTATTTTCCAGATTCAGACGTCTGAATCTTTGATTTCAGAAGTCTGAATCTGCACTCTTTTTGCCTATTTGCCTATTCTCTTGAGAATTCCAATTTAATCGATTCGTGATGATCCTATTTGTTGTTATCATTTATTATGACTTTGATGACTCCTTTTTGGGGATTTTTGAATATCCATTTCGATGGATTCTTTATTGGTTTCTTTGGATTTTATTCACATCTTCGAATGTGAATTTTAGTGAATGATTGTTCTTACAATCTTCTTTGTGATTTGTCACTTTAAAAATATAAAGGTTTTCTATACTGGTAGTAAATATCAAAACTCTTTCTTCAAATGATTTCAACACTATTTTATTACAAGGCTCGTTTTCTCAAACCAACTTCTAATCTATTAGTATATACAAACTTTTACCTCACTCGTATGAGAAATCTAATTAAACGGCTTAGTAAAACGAGTGGTATGAAACGCTTGTGTTTACTTCGTCGGTTAATTCTTGGACTTGTTCGATTGAAACTCTTGTGACAACTTTCTAGTGGAAATCTACAATTTGTTCGTAAATATTTAAGTTAAGCTAGTGGTTATGGGACATGAAGCTAAGCTCATATATTTACTAGCTTACTGTAATTAACACTTCTCGATGATCATGACAATCATTTTTGTGATTTAGACTAGCAATGTGCGATGTCTCTTTGTCTACGAGTGAGACTAAACCCCGTTTTGTGGAGTTTCGACTCAAATTTGTGGGGTAGCTCCCCATGGCCTTCGGGCCGTTCGTGTGTCAAAAATTAATGGCTAGCTACCATGAGATAGCTTCTGATTCGTGTGATACATATGTTGGTGAGTTTTTATGCTCCCGTTCGTGTAATAGGCCTCCCCCCCTTTTTTGTGATTTCTGGATTTCGTGTGTTGAATTCTGGAATTTATGCTTCACCAATTTTACTGATTTTCATTGATATGATTTGTCAATTTTGTGCATAGGTGAATTCGTGTGTCATTGACTTGTTGTGAATACAAGTTTTGGGTATGAAACCCTTTTTGGATCTTTGTGAAGATTTTTGTGATATTGATTAATCTCTTGTTGTTTTTCAGTTGCATACTTATAGTAGTATGCCATTATGGATATTATATGTTTATGTCATATCTGTTATTCTATATCATGTTATCTGATATTTATAGCTAGACTGATCCGTTTATTATTTTTTTATTAAATAATACTCGAGTCAGACCGAAATGTTACATGTGCTTCTGCTTGACTTCTCCCCGGGATTCATTACTCTGCCTTTTGGCTAACTATTTAGATTAGTAGTTTATTTTGGTGTATACATTTAAGATATAGACTCCATGATGTATACTTATTCTTTTGTGTAGTTCTTGTAACTATTCTTTTGTGATATTGCGGATCTTTTTAGACCGCTACTCTGATATACACTTTCATGTGTTAGTTATATTCATATCTTCTTCCGCCTTTGTGATATGAATTATCTGTGACTGATTTATGTTATGCTTATTTCTATATTTGTTTCCGAAGGATTTATATAGCCACTGTGTAGTAGCTTTGAGTTTGTATCGGTATGTCAGATTTCCTCTTGACAAAGAATGCATGTTATACTATCAGGCATATCGGTGCTCGCGCAAAGAACACGGATGGTCGCTCCTCGACAGCCTTATTCTCCATGCTAGTTGACAGCATTACACCGTAGTGTTCTTGGCTAGCGTGTGTATAGAGGTGGGGGTATCACAGCTTGGTATCAGAGCCAAACTTCGGAACAATATGGAATATTATAACAAGGATCATTGTCCTAAGTCCATCTTAGGAGTCGCGCTTTAGGATTTTATTCGGGTCTTCGTACCGTCCTATCCTATTTTCATTTATGATTCCTTGTTTCATCTATCAAGATTGCTTGATATTTATTTTGAGAATAACTTTTCTCCTTCTTTCTTTTCTAAAGGAGGAGAAATGGATAGTCTTGGCAGTCCTAACGCTGGTCAATCCAGTAGCCCTTCTCTGGATGGCGCATTCATGTCTGCCCAACAACTTTTGGATCTTGTAAAGAATCAAGAGTTTATCTGTGCTTTGAGTAAGAACCCCGAAATGGTTCTACCTTTGAAATTTGAAGTTTCTTTCAATCAGCTTGTGGATGTTACTCTTCTTCATAGAGAGGTTGGTAAAGGAAGTATTTGTGATATTGGGACTTCCAAGAAGAGGCATGTTAATTTCAAGAGCCTTAATCCCAATAAGAGAGTGAAGCAAACTACTTTTGTAGCAAAGACTCCAACCCCTAATCGTGGAGGATGCTACAATTGTAATTATAAGAACCACTATGCAAAGGAGTGTCCGGAGCCACTCTTTTGTCGCTATTGCAAAAATACAGGTCATCATATTTATGTCTGCCCCATACTTCAAAGCAAGAAGAAGGTGGAACAAGAAACTTCGGTAGCCAAGACTCCTACCCCAAGTCATAAACGATGCTACAATTGTGGTTCCACGGACCATTATGTAATTAAGTGCCTGAAACCTCTCTTTTGCCATTATTGCAAAAGTTCGGGTCATCTTATATCTACATGTCCCATTCTTCAAAGTAGGAGAGAGGGAGAGCTGAATATTGTGCAAACTCCTAGTGACACTTCTCTTGGTCAAGGTATTTTTCACTCAATCCTTGATGGCATTGTTTTATTTCATGATCTTCTTATTTGAGTTCTTTTTGATATGGGTTTCATCTCACTATTTTATATCAAAAGAACTTGTTGATTCTTTTTCTTTGAAAATATTTTGGGCTTGATGACTTCTTTGAGAGTTGCGAATCCGGATGGTTGATCCGCAACACTCAATTTGCTTTTTATTGATGTCGAAATTATTTTATGTGATTTTTCTTTCCGAGCCGATATTTTTACTTAGGCTTCGGAATTGATTTTTGTAAGGATTGGCTTAATCGTTGTGAAGCCCATATCCTATTTTCCGTGTGGACTATTCATCCTCGACATTTATAATCTGTTAAGCAGATTTCTATTTCTCTTTGTGATTTTAATTCCAATTTGATGGCATCATTTTATTCCTTAAGCCCTCAAGATGAGAAAAGTGTTATTTCTCTTATCTAAATAATTTGTGAAACTTTTCCGGTATTTTTGAGTTTATCTTAGGATTATCACCTGAGAAATCTTTTGTGTGGTGTTAAGGTCTTTCAGCTCGACCTTGCCACCGATTTTCAATTGGCTACGAGTTGCGGGAGTTCGCATTCCACTTACCGCATTCCGCACTCGTTACTGTTGGGCGAATTCTCACCCAGAAAATCTCGAGACCAAGAAGTGTCATTTTCACCCGGGTTTGCAACCTCCATTCCATCAGCTCCTATCGGCGATTCGAAAGAACAAGTTCCATTCGGCAGTGAGGGCTCATTCGGCATACAGGTTCATCCGGCTATGCAAGGATATGGGCTCATTCGGCACTCCAAGTTAAGGTCCATCTGGCGTGATAGCATTCGGTATTCCCCCTCATCGCCCTACCACCAAACTTGTTTGGTGCCGGACCAAACACCACCGGACCCAACACCACCGGACCAAACACCGCCGAACCAACTCCCAAGGCCATCACCGAATCAAACGAGCACCGAACCACCTCATTACCACCAGTCCATACATACCACCGGTCCATACCTACCACCGAATGGAGCTCCGCCGAACCAGATGATTGCCAGTCCAGATTGCTTCAGCCCGGGCCCACCAGCAGTTATATACTTCCAAGATCCCTGCCCCCTACCTCATTCTATAAATAGAGGGGCAGGGGTACAACAATGGCAGACAGGTTTGAGAGCTCAAGCAAGGAAGGAACTTTCAAACTACTTTCATGTACTTGTATACGAAGCATTGTACTTGTAATCCGAAAGAAAGAAGATAATAACATATAAAGTGGACGTAGGCATATTCCGGCCGAACCACTATAAATCTGCGTGTCTTTTACATTTCAGCCCCTACTTTTATCATATTTACATAACTCTTCTAAACCATTGAAAATCACATATAATCAACTAAATAATACGACTTGGAGGTGTTGGTCCATTTTTTGTGCAAACATTTTTGGTGCTTTCACTGAGAATTGAACTCAAGCTTCATCTTCTCCCACTCAACCTTCTTCCTAACAACATCGCTCGTTGCTTAGAAATCATGCCTTCCAAACAGAGAAAGGATGTTAACAAAGGAAAGAACATCGCAACTAGCAGCCTTCCAGATCCTGCAATCGCAGATCAGCCCACTTCAACAGCGGTACCAGATGAAAATCAGGAAAATCCAACTGGTCCCGCAACGGAACAACCAATCACTAGGGCAGATCTGGACAGAGTTGTGGCTGAAGTAACTAACCGCTTCACATCCCAACAAGAAGCTTTGGTGGACCAACTCATGTCACGCTTAAGGGATGCTGAAGAGTCCAACCGCAACACTGAATCATGGGGTGAATCCCAATCTGGAGGATCTCGGAGGCAACAAAGGTCTTCCCTCTTCGAAGAAGCTATCAACAGGAACAACAATGATAGGGGCCGCGCCCGGACTCAGCCCGAATTCCGACTCGAGAATGCCCTTGGAACCGAACCCAGTGGGGGAGGCACCAGGCGAGGGTCGGATGTAGCTGAGCCAGTCATGCCACCTAATCATAGAAACCCCGCTGAACGGAGCCGAGCTAGAACCCAGCCCGAAGTTGACCCCATGGATGTGCTCGAAACAGAACCCCACAGGGGAAGATCAAGGCGGGGGCAACTGTAGCTGGTCCTAGCGTGCATCCGAGCAGCCAAAGACAACCACTGGATAATGCTAGAAGTGATAGACTGTACCATCCCTACAGGTCATCTGGACGAGATAGATCCCGCTGGGAAGAGCCAAGCTCATTTTTGTCCGCTCCAAGTTCTGACGAACGAATGGCACGATTATTCAGAGAGTGTGTCCAACGAGAGCAAAGGGACCGGGGAATAGGCGCTGGGGTCACCAGCCCCTTTACCCGAAATATCGAAACTGCCATCACTCCCCGGGAATGGAAAATGCCAACCATGGAACCTTACAAAGGAACTTCCGACCCCATCGTACACTTGCAGAGATACACCCAGCATATGCTCATGAGTGGAGCAACAGAAGGAGTATTATGTAAATGCTTTCCGCTATTCCTAGCAGATCTAGCTACCTCCTGGTTCTGCCATCTACCCCAAGGATCCATCAGCTCATGGGTGATGTTGAAAGAAAGGTTTATTAGCCAGTTCCGCATCCATGTGGAACAACCCAAGGATGCTTATTCTCTATCCAATGTCAAACAGAAATCCGGAGAGACGCTGCAACAATATCTAACGCGGTTCAACGCCGCAGCGGCAGCAGTTCAAGATGCCGATGAAAAACTCACTCTAATGGCCCTCTGTAGTGGTGTACATTCAGACACCAAGTTTGCCAGAAGATTAACTAAGGAAAAACCAGCTACCTTGCCTGATTTCTTCCATGAAGCTGGAAAGTATATGAGACTTGAAGACGCTGCTACGGAGAGGCAGTCAGGGCAACAAGGTAAGACAGTTCAGGACAAGGTTCCCACTGCGGCTAAGGACGCTCGAAGAAATGAATCTAGAGACAATGCTGGGGGCAGAAAGGTCGAAAAACGCCAATATCGACCAGGACCGAGATTTGACTCCTACACTCCTTTGAATGACACAATCGAAAATATCTTCCTAGCCACTCAGGGCGAACTAGGATACAAGCGCCCCCCGCATAAGAAAGAATCAGATAACGCACTCAAGTCCGGAAAGTTCTGTCGCTTCCACGAATCCCACGGACATGACACCAATGAATGCCACCATCTTCGGGACTTGATCGAAGAACACATTAGAAGAAGAAGACTGGAACGCTATGTGAAGGGTCAGAACAGGACTCCAACTCCAGCCAATGAGAACTCAAAGCAACCCCTCCCAGAGGTAGGCGGAGGGAATCGCAACAATCACAACACCAGTGGCTCTAGTCAAGAGAAGATAGTGGTCCTTACCATCTCAGGAGGACCACACATCGCCGACAGAAGTTGGGCAGAGATGGAAAGGTACGGCAAGTCGCTTAGAAATGCAGAAGGCTATGTTAACTCCATCACGGAAGAACGCCACCCGAAACGAAAAGAGAACGACGACATCATATTCAGTAGGCGTGATTTGGAAGGAAGACAGTACCCACATATGGATCCTATGGTCATCTCTGCCTGGTTCGGTCCAGCTAAAGTTTTTCGGATTCTAATAGACACAGGAAGCTCCGTAAATATCCTATTCAAACATGCTTTCGACAAAATGAAGTTATCAATGAAGGATGTATCCCCCTGTGACAAACCACTGCACGGTTTCACTGGAGATGCAAAAATGCCCCTCGGGCAACTTGACCTCTTCGTCGAAATAGGAAGTCATCCCCGCTCCGTTGTGCGAAAACAAACGTTCGTACTAATAGAAAACCACTCGGCTTACAACGCCTTCTTGGGAAGACCAGCCTTGTCTGACTTCCAGATTGTATTAGCCCCCTGGTGCCTAAAAATGAAATTTCCAACAGACAACGGAGTAGGAGAAGTAGAAGGAGATCAAGATGCTGCCCGAGACTGCTACGTTACTGAACTTCGCAATAACCGCAGAAAGAATAAAGGAAAAGGTGCAGAGACTACTCTCTGCATGAAAAGCTTGGAGGCATAGCAACTAAAGAAAGCCCCTCCTCTTCGATACACAAGTGATCCCTTCAATGAACTAGACCCCAGGGATAAAGAGGAGGAGGCTACCGCCGAGCCTGCAGAGGCTATGGAATTCGTATCTGTAGATAAGCACGATTCAAGTAAACTATTAAAAATCGGATCTCAGCTAAAAACGGAGTTAAAAGATCAACTCATTGACTTTCTCCGCCACAACTTAGATGTATTTGCGTGGACCCATGCCGATATGACAGGAATCTCCCCCGACATAGCATGCCACATGCTGAACATCGATCCCACCAAGGTGCCAGTAAAACAGAAAAAGAGGAGCATGGGGGCAGAGCGATCAGCAGCCCTTGATGAGGAAGTAAAGAATCTACTTGCTAATGGCTTCATACGGGAAGCCATCTACCCAGAATGGATCGCTAACCCAGTGCTAGTAAAAAAGGCCAATGGAAAGTGGCGAACATGTATTGACTTCTCCAATCTGAATGAAGCTTGCCCAAAAGATTGCTTCCCACTTCCCCGAATCGACCAACTTGTGGACAGCACAGCCGGACACGAACTCCTATCTTTTATGGATGCATACTCCGGATATAACCAAATTCCCATGCACGCTCCTGATCAAGACCACACTAGCTTCATCACTGACCGCGGACTATATTGTTACAAAGTCATGCCTTTTGGACTCAAAAATGCTGGAGCTACCTATCAGCGCCTCGTCAACAAGATGTTCGCAGAGCTAATCGGACGAACTATGGAAGTGTATGTGGATGACATGTTGGTAAAGTCCAGGAAAGCCGACGACCATGTAAGCCACCTGGGCGAGATGTTTCAAGTACTTCGCCGATATGGAATGAAGCTGAATCCTCTAAAGTGCTCCTTCGGAGTATCATCGGGAAAATTCTTGGGATTTATCGTCCACGCCAGAGGAATCGAAGCAAACCCTGAACAAATCCGGGCTCTAAAAGAAATAAGGATACCCTCCACTCGAAAAGAAATGCAAAGCCTAAACGGAAAGGTGGCCGCCCTAAGCAGATTCATTTCCAAGGCAACTGACAAGTGTGTCCCTTTCTTCGAAGCTCTCAAGAAAGACAAAGGGAGATTCGAGTGGACCGATGAATGCTTAAAAGCTTTCCTCAACCTAATCGAACACCTTCAGAGACCACCAGTACTCTCAACTCCAAATGAAGGTGAAGTGTTATACCTATACCTCGCTGTATCATCTCATGCTCTAAGCGCCGCCTTGGTAAGAGAAGAAGACCGCACACAACGCCCGGTTTACTTTGTAAGTAAGAGATTTACAGGGGCAGAGGCCAGATATCCTAAACTAGAGAAATTAGCATATTGTTTATTGATCGCGTCACGAAAACTGCGACACTACTTCCAGTCTCACTCCATCAGGGTTCTAACCGATCAACCGCTAAGACAAGTGCTCCATCGTCCTGACACTTCTGGGCGACTCCTCAAATGGTGCATCGAACTAAGTCAGTATGATATCACCTACCATCCTCGCGCCGCTATCAAAGGACAAGCCATGGCCGATTTCATTGCCGAATTCACTACCAACGAAGGCAAGGAACAATCCGAAGTAGCAAAAAACATCAAGTGGAACCTCTTTGTAGATGGAGCATCGAACGAACAAGGCTCGGGGGCAGGAATTGTGATCATCACCCCCAGGGGAAGAAAGTTGTACTATGCATTAAGGTTGGAGTTCACGGCCACTAACAACGATGCTGAATATGAAGCAGTAATAGCGGGATTGGAGCTTGCCCTGAAAATTGGAATCAATTCCTTATGTCTTCATAGTGATTCTCAGCTTATCGTAAACCAGGTACTAGGAGAATTCCAGACTCGAGGAGAACGACTCACAGCATACCTAAAGAAAACCAAACTGCTGCTCGATCAATTGAACCACTATCTAATCAAACATATTCCTCGAGAAGAGAACCAAGAGGCAAATGAACTTGCAAAACAAGCTAGTATGAAGAATAGCACCATTTTCGGAACACTAGCCATCTCAAGGCAGCTAGCCCCAAGTTTTGAACAAGTAAATCTGGTAACTGCAATCGAAGAAGGAACCTGGATGACTCCTATCCGGAAATATTTGCAAGATGGCACACTGCCCGACAGGCGTAATGAAGCCAAGAAGATCTTGAGGAAAGTTCCCCACTACACAATACAAGAAGGCATAATCTATCGGCGTGGCCTTTCTAGCCCCTTATTAAGATGCGTCGCCGGAAGAGAAGCCAAGGAAATCTTATCAAACATCCATCAGGGAGGATGCGGAGATCACACTGGAGGGCAGACTCTGGCAAAAGAGATACTCCGATATGGATATTACTGGCCCACACTAAACAAAGACGCCTTAGACTTCGTCAAGAAATGCGACAGATGTCAGAAATTTGCCAAAATTCCTCGACTGCCCACAAATGAAATTACTCAAATGACCGGCCCTTGGCCCTTTGCTGTATGGGGAATTGACTTAATTGGCGAACTGCCAACGGGCCGAGGCGGAGCCAAATATGCTATAGTGGCAGTCGATTATTTCACCAAATGGGTGGAAGCGGAACCTCTAAATAAAATATCTTCAGCAAAAGTTATCAACTTCTTGATCAAAAATATTCTGTGCAGGTATGGAGTCCCACTCAAGATCGTATCAGACAACGGACTCCAATTTGACAGCGAAGAATTTGCCGACTGGTGCCAAGAGCATGGAATTCATAGAAGCTTCTCATCAGTAGCTTATCCTCAGGCAAACGGACAAGTTGAAGCTGTCAACAAAATTCTCAAAACCCTAATCAAGAAGAAACTTGAAAAGTCAAAAGGCGCTTGGGTGGACGAACTTCCTACGGCACTATGGGCGTACCGCACATCTTTCAGAACATCAACGGGACATACTCCTTTCTCTTTGGCATATGGATCGGAGGCAATGCTCCCAGTTGAAACTATTGTGCCTTCCCACCGTAGGATCCACTACAACCCAGAGGAAAACGAAGAACTCCTCCTCATGTCTTTGGATCTGATTGAGGAAAGGAGAAACGATGCAGCACTCAAAGCAGCAGCTCACAATCAAAAAGTGGCAGCACTATACAATTCCAAAGTCAAGCATCGCAGCTTACAAGAAGGAGATCTTGTCCTCAAGCGAATCTTCCCGTGCCTCGGGGCACTGGACCCCATCTGGGATGGACCATATGTAATTCATAAAGATCTCCACAACGGAGCTTATATTCTGTCAACAGTGGACGGAGAGGTGTTCCAGAGGGCATGGAACATCCGACACCTCCGTCGATACTTTTCTTAACTTGTACTGCCCATATGAAGTGAATTAACAAAGAGAATCAGTGGACGTAGGCATTTTCGTGCCGAACCACTTTAAAAAATCTTGTCTCTTTTTAACTTGTTCCTTTATGTCTTGGCTACTTGTTAAGTTTTATCCCTTTCTGTTGAACAAAATCCTATGGCATCTCCACTCAAGACGCACCGCGGCCTCATATGGACTAGGCCTAACAGGTACGCTACGATTCTATGCACTCGCCAATGAGACACTTTTGCTCCAGCATCCCTCTGCTGCGGGTTAACTCATTGCTCGCGCCTGCCCTCAAAGCCAACTGTAATGAGCCGATCATAAGTCATCATAAAGGCCGACTATAGCCGATGGCAGCTCATTACGGCGTTCGGCTCACCGGCAACTGTGAACCTACTTTAAGCCCCAACATAAGGTGTGGCCAGCCAGGGGTAGTTCACGGCCAACGGCACCCACGCTAGCCGGCCACGGTAAATCGAATAATACCCACGATTACGGACCATAATGGTTCGGGTAGTTACCGTGCGCGATCTCGGCTCCGATGTGTCTTAAGTGCGGCTGTGGTAAAAAAGAAAACTCCCCGCGGAGGCGTGAGATGGGTGACAAATGTCTCCAAGACCCACAGCTAGGGAAAGTGACTACAAAACCCGTTTGCCACGAACTTTGCCACGAACTTAAGCACATCGACGGCCTTCCGTGACTGAAAGTTTTACTTTTACTATATTTCCATTTCATTTAAATATTTTTCTCCTATCCTGTATAACAAACTCTAAAGTACAGGAAACCAAATAGGAAGCATTCACTCATGAGAAACTAAGTCTGCATACTGGGCGGCAGGGTACTCAGCTATATCCGTGAACAGTTACATAAGACACTCTAAGCTACTGCCTGCGAATGAAACATAAAGGACGGTACTCTCTTTTCTTGTACATAAATACGTAACTATAGCTTGTTCGTACAATAACATTGCAACACATGAAATTATATTTCTAGCAAAAAACTTAGCATCAAACACAACTAGAATCACAGGCATATACATAGTTATATTTCTCACGCAGCACATCAAGATGACAACAACATTTAAACATAACAACATCAGCTTATATTATAAAATCACACGAAGTTATTCTTTGCAAATAATATTATTATAGTTACATGTCAATGACTAACGTAAACAGTGATAAAAAGAAATAAAAAGGTGGCAGCCGCGTCCACACTCCATCACCAACTTCCCCAGTCTACTTAGCCGCAGGATCAGAGCCCCCAGCATGTGGATCAGGAGTCCCACCTGTCCAGTTCAAAAGAGGAATTCATTAAACGGACGATCAAGTTATGAAAACACGGAAAGGAAAGAAAGGGAAAAGAATAACTCACCAGCATCCGCCGCTTGATCCTCATCATCCAACTGCACGCCCGCTTCCTCTGCAGCAAGCAGCCGCATCCCCTCCTTCACCGCCGCTTGCTCCTCCTTCGAGAACTGGGCAGTAACCGCATCCAAATTGAAAGCCTCTCCGCCTTCCTTACCCGCGTTCACCCTGGCCTCCTCTAAAGCCTGGAGATACACCTTGGCCATCACCCGAGGGTAATCGTCCATCCAAGACAAGCCGCCCTCCTTCCAAGTGTGGAAGTACATGTCCTGCAGCATCTCATCCATCATCCCCTCATTCTCCTCAAACTCCCTCACCCGGGCCTCGGAAGCTTGCAACTTGGCGACGGCAATGTCCCTCTCTGATTGGTATCTCAAGCAGTCAGCCTGGAGAGACCTCCTCATTTCCTCCTCCTTTAACTTGAGGGACCTCCTCATCTCCTCCATCTCCTCCTTCAACTCGGCCTGAGCCATCTCCGCAGCCTCGAGCCTCCCAGACAACTCCTCTACCCGCTCAAGATCCGCATTTCGAACCTCGTCCACCGTCGTAATGGCCATGTTAATCCGTTCCCTGCAGGCGAGCTCCATCTTCCGTAATTACGCCCTACTGGCCTTCTCCATCGTCTCTTTCAGCCGCTTGGAGGCTTCCTCATGCTGGGAAATCTGGATGGCTTGATCGGCGAGCTGCTTGGCCTGATCGGCAACTTTTAACCTCAACCGAATATTAGCATTCCCGATCTCTTCCCCGGCCTTGGCCAATTTAGCATGATGCTCCATTAACTTCTTGGTCTCTGCGGCCACCCGATCGATGTTAGCCTTGGCTTCGTCCCCCATGGTGACTACTCGTGTAGTAAGTAAATCAAGATCTAAAGACTTGGCCTCGTCCGGCACTCTTACCATGGGGTTGCGGGGAAGGAGGTGCTCGCCCGTGGCCTCATCAAATGAGATATCCTGAAAGCTCGGATCTAAATCAGGATGACCGGCAAAAGGGTCACGAGGCACGGGGCGAGGCACATCAGGACGCCTTATACGAATAACAGTTGGGCTCTTGAAAGGAGGATGAGGGGGGCCGGATTCCGTGCTCTCCTCCGTAGTATCACGAGGAGGCTGAGTAGGAAGCTGCGAACCAGGGGAAGACTCAAATAAGGAACGGCTCCGCTTCTTTTTCCGAATGCCCTCTTCAATGACCCCAAGAAGAGGGCGATAACTGACTACATCCCCAGTGCGACCAATAGAGGGTTTCGCAGAAGCTCTCCTCGACTTAAACTGCTCAAGGCGGTGTCGAACGTCCGACGTTTTAACCACCTGGCCTGCCCCTGGAATAAAGAACAAGTGTTACGAACATACAATAATCCACAGTTCGAAAAATGTGTTAAGTTAAAAGGAAAGAAAAGTGAGAAGACACGTCTATTATACAAACCCGGCGGAGGAGTGGGATACTGCAATAAGTCCTGGATCTCATTCCAGGACGGAAGTGAACCGTAAAAAATTTCTAAGTCCCTATCGAAAATGGAATCGGCAGAAGACAAAAGTTCACCTTGCATCGCCGGAATCGCCCTAGCAGAGGAACCCTTAGAGGATGGGTCAGTGCCAGCCACAGCTTTGCCGGTTTCCTTTGCCTTCTCCATTTCTGACTCTCCCTCCGACTCCCCGAAGGCCCGACGGAGAGCCTCATCCAGTTCAAGGTCTTGCTCAGAGGTTAGGGCACCGACGCCATTACCACCTTGACCGTCGCCGTCTCCTCCACCCTCCGACCCTTCTCCAACCTCGCCTCCTTCCTCCTCTTCTACACCTTCCTCCTCCGGGACAGTCGGACAAGTGCTTGGAGAAGGGCCATCAGACTTCTTCAGCTTCTTCCCCCCGACAACGGGACGCTCTGCAAAAGGCTCCCTCTTACCGCTCTTCACCGTAGCCCCCTCCTTAGCTTTAGCAGCCTTCTCCTCAGCCGTATCCCTTTGCTTAACCACGGACTGGTGCGGTAAGATCAAATTATACTCCAAGAGGGTTGCGTTCCTGATCAAGAAGGAGGCCGACCGGTCCCGTGCCGGAATAGCCTTTAGTTCAGCAGCCATTCGCACCAAGGAATCATCCTCCACGACTGCAATACCACCTGTCGCTAGCCAGAAATAGAAGCATGTCAGAAAAAACACTACAGTCAAAACATGGAAAATATAAATGAAATCCATCTTACAGCCGGAAGTGAAAAGGCGGAAAGAAACAGCATCGTCCTTGATGAAGAACCACTCTTTCTTGAACATGGTAAACTTGGAATATAAGTCCAGGACTGGTTTGAAGGGCACGGCCGCTTCCAGACTAATATACGGAGACCCCTTCTTATAGCCTCTCAGGTTGTACAAGTATCGAATTTCCCGGTTAGAAGGAGGACGCCCGTACCTCCTCTGGAAGATAACAAAGAGGCTCACCAGGATGGCATAAGAGTTAGGCTGAAGTTGGAAAGGAGCCACCTTCAAATATGTGGTGAAACTTACTATCCAAGCGTTGATAGGAGGGATAGCACCGCACATACAATGGTATCTGCTATAAGCAAAATAGCCTTCGGGAGGATTATATGGCATCACTCCATCTCCCGGCAGCAGCATAAGAGCCCTATCTATCCCGAAGGAACGGGATATAGCGTCAAGTTGCTCCTCCTTTAGGGAGCTGGGAAAGCAATCAGGGGGGGGAGATCAGAAGTTCCTGTGGACCATATCCATCCACTAGCGACCTCGGAATAGGTCGATATTGCCCGGATCCTGGTTGGACTGGGGGCAAGGAAGAAGAAGACTCTCCTGTGCCTCTAGACTTCTTTCTGTCCGATCGTGTTTCCGCTTTGCGAGACATTTCCTGCAGCACAAGAAAAACTTGATATTAGAATAAGAAGTATAGAAACATAAACAAGCAAGTATATAAGGCAAGCGTGCAAAGAAGTCTAAGATTCCGCTCAAGGTTCAAGTATGAAGTCTCATTCGGCGGTGCAAGACGAGTTCATTCGGCGTCAAAAGCATATGGTCATTCGGCACTAAAATCCCATGCTCATTCGGCATACATATCATTCGGCCCTAAGACATGAGTCTCATTCGGCATACATATCATTCGGTCCTAAGTCTCATTCGGCTATCCAATACACACCGTATACATTCGGCAAACAGGACCATTCGGCAAACAGGACCATCCGGTGACAAGAGGTCATTCGGCAAAAAGTATATATATACCTGATTCGGTATAAACTGGTTCGGCAAAGGGTTTGGTTCGGCAGGTCAGCTGATTCGGCTCTCTGGTTCGGTAAGGGAAAACCAAGGGGAGTACGGCCTCTATATATAGGCGAGCTCAGGGCCGCCGAACCAACTGGTTCGGCCCACCGGATAGGAGCACCGGACCAATACCAAACATACCAAACCAACCAGATACCGAATGAAACCAAAACCGGATGAGCCCGACTGGACCGACACAAAACCGAATGAACTCTCTCTCTACCGACAACAACCAGTGACTAGGGGCATGCAGAGTGCCTCACGCAGATAAGTACCGAACTCCAGAACTAACTAATAAAATCAGGATTATGATGACGATGAATAAGTCGTAAAACTCTCACTAACATGGATTAATCGTTTACACGTGTACGCGACCACGAATGGTCCATAGGCACGCTCTGAATGGTTATTAACCTTATCGTCGTGGGAATTTACACTTTGACACGCCTTTTTAAACTCATGGGTGAAACGGATATTTGACTCTGATAATTATGAAATGGCTAAGCTGCTTACACATGTACGGGGTCGCGAACGACCCCTAGGCATGCTCTGAGCTGGCGATAAACCATCTTGACAAACGATCCAGGGACCCACTCTGACATAAACCTGGCATCGCTGATGCTAAGCCCCCTCGGGGCTCACTCTTTCGTCCCGAACGGCACAGTTCACTTCATCTCGAACATTTCGATCATGAACGATCGTTATTTGGAATCACGCTAAAACTGTAATTTCCTTTGTAGGACATCAACAGAATACGGACGCCCAACCCCTGGCGTTACAAAGCTGGTCTTCCTACCACAGGGAAAACAAAGCGCGACACATGCAAGCACGTGCCCCACTTTGGGGGGCAAATGTTGGGCGAATTCTCACCCAGAAAATCTCGAGACCAAGAAGTGTCATTTTCACCCGGGTTTGCAACCTCCATTCCATCAGCTCCTATCGGCGATTCGAAAGAATAAGTTCCATTCGGCAGTGAGGGCTCATTCGGCATACAGGTTCATCCGGCTATGCAAGGATATGGGCTCATTCGGCACTCCAAGTTAAGGTCCATCCGGCGTGATAGCATTCGGTATTCCCCCTCATCGCCCTACCACCAAACTTGTTTGGTGCCGGACCAAACAGTTACGATTCTTATGAATGACTTATTTTGTCATTCAATTTGTCCAGCTTATTTCATCCATTTTATAAATCAAATATTCTATGAATATTTCGATGAGACCATTCTTGTATTTATTGATTTTGGATGAAAATAGAAATTTAAAATCTTTGCAAATCTTTTTCATAAGATTTATTTATAAGTACGATTTGATTTTGATCTTAAACGAGCAAAGAATATTCTCAAAACTTTTAAGAGATATTTTCATCATATAGAAGATGATTTTGTGATTGTATTGCCCATTGAGTGCTTTAAGAATTCTAGTCGATGCGCTTGATCAACGTTATCGATAGGAATTTCCTAAACGCTTTGATGAGACAGTCAGACACAATAAATTGACTTGTAAAAATATAAATTTTTCGAGAAAGATTATCACATAAAGATAAATGTAATTTTGAAAGTTTTAACTTTTCAGGAAAGAAGAATTATTTAAAAGAAATTCTTTCTTTTCGATACTCTTGTTCTTGTGATTCCCGAAGGAAACCAAGACTTTATCTTTTGTACCAATGCTTATCGTATTGGTTTGGATGCCGTTCTCTTGCAAAAGATAATGTGCTATCACTTGTGCTTCTAAACCTTTAAAAGCCGATTGAGATTAGGTATGCTACTCATGATCTAGTGCTCGCGGCTATTGTTTTCGCTTTTAGAGTTTGACATCATCATCTTTGGGGGAGAGATTTGTTCTCCACCTCGATCATAAAATCTTTGGAATATTTATTTTCTCATAAGGAAATTCATGTTTACTCGAGTTCCTGGCATCTTATGATGTTGATATTCTTTTTAGTCCCGGAAGGGAAATCGTGTTGCCAATGCGCTTTGTCGTAGGCAATAAGTGGTTGATTCCTTGATGATGTCTGAATGGAATTATCTTTTTATTAATTTCATCGGACGTTTCGATATACATCGTTTTATTGAGCTTTATCTCATTTCTTTTATGGACTAGCGTCCGATGTTCTTTTATGGTGTTCGGTTCATCGGATGTACTGTTATTATACTACATCGATGTTCCGTCTTATCTGGATCAATGGATGTACCATTATTATACTACATCGTTGTTCCGGTTTATCGGTTCATTGGGCGTACCGTTTCTGTACTACGCCGTTGCACTGGCTCAATTTTCTGCTATTCTTGACGTTTTCTGCGTCTTTTAACTAAGGAAATGCTTTTAGGTTTCCTATTTTTATTCTTAAGCCCGGTGTTATTGAAGAAAGTGAAGTTTCACCAGATTTGACTTATGAGCAACATTCCATTCGCATCATTGCTTCGGAGGTTGAGCGCCTCCGGAATAAAGATGTTCTTCTTGTGAAAGTTCAAGGGTTCTCAGATCCTAAGAATTGCTCTTGGGAATCTTGGGAATTCATCGAGTGAACCCGTTTGGACTTACTCTTTCGTGCTCTTTATGGTGAACTTCCTGTTTCAAATTTCTTTTGTGTTGATACGCTTCTATGGTTGTTACTTCTTATTTTCTTCTTAAGTATTGCGAGGACGCAATTTCTTTAAGGAGGGGAGTCTGTAACAACCCGCATATTTATCAATTGTATATTTAAATATTTCATCGTTCGTCGGATTTTAGTCCGAAATCCTACTTTTTGCAAACAGTCGAATTAGGACTCGAGACCCCTCCCATTGAGTTCAAAATGCCGTTTGCAACCTTTTTGAGTATAAGCTTCGATATGTTTGGAGTTAGTCAAGTTTTGCTACTTTTTCACTTTGGGTTTGAGTTTGAGTTTCAGCCCAATGTTCCACCTTAAGACTCTAGCTCCACTCCAACTCTTCATTTACTTCATTTCATATTCCTAACACTTCAAGCTAAAGTAAAAATGGTGGAAGAGATTGGAAATGGAAATTCCTAAGCCCTAGCTTGCTTTGCAAATCTAACTTCTAGCTCCAAATTCAAGAGAACCCATTGGTAAGCATCTCCTTCATCTTCCCCAACTCATTCTCTCTTTGATTTCAGAAAATTCCTAAAACCTAATTGGGGAAATATTTCTCTTTTAAGCTTAGAATCAAACTTCTTGAGTTGGGATTGAAGGTGATTGTTCTTGCCATTGCTTTCGAGCTTCTTCTTCAATCGTTTGGGTCCAAAGGTGAGATTTTTATCTCACATCTTAGTCTATAATTATCTTCGATTGTTAGGTATGAATTCCTAACACTTATTCTTGTGCAATTGATTTTGGTTTGGATTGATTTTGTGTATATTCCAATTTTTGGTGTTTTGGTCTAATCTATGAAAATCCTATTATGGATATTTGGACACCGATATTTGAGGCGTATCGAAGAGCCGTTAAGGCTGGGTTGTCGCGTGGCGTAAATCCTTAGTCGTCATTTGCTTGTTCGATCGTTTCCGATATTCGTTTGGCCATTTTCGGCCTAGGTTCAGGGAATGCCCTGAACCCTTCATTCAGACGTCTGAAATGTAATATTCAGACATCTGAATATTGTTCTGGGAAGATTTCTATTCACAGATTCAGACGTCTAAATATATGATTTCAGACGTCTGAATTGGTTCATTTGGAACCAGAAAGGAAATATGCTAAAAAGTGCCTATTTCAGACGTCTGGATTCAAGGATTCAGACGTCTGAATTCTGTCTTTGGAAAATATTTATTTTCTAGATTCAGACGTATGAATCTTTGATTTCAGACGTCTAAATCTGCACTCTTTTTGCCTATTTGCCTATTCGCTTGAGAATTCCAATTTAATCGATTCGTGATGATCCTATTTGTTGTTATCATTTATTATGACTTTGATGACTCTTTTTTGGGGATTTTTGAATATCCATTTCGATGGACTCTTTATCGGTTTCTTTGGATTTTATTCACATCTTCGAATGTGAATTTTAGTGAATGATTGTTCTTGCAATCTTCTTTGTGATTTGTCACTTTAAAAATATAAAGGTTTTCTATACTAGCAGTAAATATCAAAACTCTTTCTTCAAATTATTTCAACACTATTTTATTACAAAGCTTGTTTTCTCAAACCAACTTCTAATCTATTAGTATATACAAACCTTTACCTCACTCGTATGAGAAATCTAATTAAACGGCTTAGTAAAACGAGTGGTATAAAACGCTTGCGTTTACTTCGTCGGTTAATTCTTGGACTTGTTCGATTGAAACTCTTGTGACAACTTTCTAGTGGAAATCTACAATTTGTTCGTAAATATTTACGTTAAGCTAGTGGTTATGGGACATGAAGCTAAGCTCATATATTTACTAGCTTACTGTAATTAACACTTCTCGATGATCATGACGATCATTTTTGTGATTTAGACTAGCAATGTGCGATGTCTCTTTGTCTACGAGGGAGACTAAATCCCGTTTTGTGGAGTTTCAACTCAAATTTGTAGGGTAGCTCCCCATGGCCTTCGGGCCGTTCGTGTGTCAAAAATTAATGGATAGCTACCATGAGATTGCTTCTGATTCGTGTGATACATATGTTGGTGAGTTTTTATGCTCCCGTTCGTGTGATAGGCCTCCCCTCCCTTTTTTGTGATTTCTGGATTTCGTGTGTTGAATTCTGGAATTTATGCTTCACCAATTTTAGTGATTTTCATTGATATGATTTGTCAATTTTGTGCATAGGTGAATTCGTGTGTCATTGACTTGTTGTGAATACAAGTTTTGGGTATGAAACCCTTTTTGGATCTTTGTGAAGATTTTTGTGATATTGATTAATCTCTTGTTGATTTTCAATTGCATACTTATAGTAGTATGCCATTATGGATATTATATGTTTATACCATATCTCTTATTCTATATCATGTTATCTGATATTTATAGCTAGACTGATCCGTTTATTATTTTCTTATTAAATAATACTCGGGTCAGACCGAGATGTTACATGTGCTTCTGCTTGACTTCTCCCCGGGATTCATTACTCTGCCTTTTGGCTAACTACTTAGATTAGTAGTTTATTTTGGTGTATACATTTGAGATATAGACTCCATGATGTATACTTATTCTTTTGTGTAGTTCTTGTAACTATTCTTTTGTTATATTCATATCTAATTCCGCCTTTGTGATATGAATTATCTGTGACTGATTTATGTTATGCTTATTTCTATATTTGTTTCCGAAGGATTTATATAGCCATTGTGTAGTAGCTTTGAGTTTGTATCGGTATGTCGGATTTCCTCTTGACAAAGAATGCATGTTATACTATCTGACATATCGGTGCTCGCGCAAAGAAATTACACGGATGGTCGCTCCTCAACAGCCTTATTCTCCGTGCTAGTTGACAGCATTACACCGTAGTGTTCTTGGCTAGCGTGGGTATAGAGGTGGGGCGTCACATTCATCGTCGTTCGACAATGATAGGCTATGCATTGATCGTGGTGTGTCGATCGGGGAAGGCGAGCTCGCCTAGAGTATCGAAGCCGAGAACGATCACCTGCAGGCGTGCGATCGGGCGTGGTTTTGTGACGGCTGTGCTTCGAAGACGACAGCATTCGAGCGGGCGTGGTTTTATGGCAGCTGTGCTTCGAAGACGAGAGCATTTGAGCGGGCTAGGGTTCTGTATTTCGAACGAAGATGATGACGTGTGCAAACATTATTTTATTTTGTTTGTTTTAATTATAAATTGTATAATCTTCTATCTATTATAACTTTCGCATAGGAGGTTGGATTTACGTGTGGTTTGCTCCACTGCAATCGTATCAAAATTCTGGATATTTTGGAATTGGGTTGGACGAATTCCGATACTGTTGAATTTTGGGATATTTTTGGATTTCGAATCGATTTGAAATCAAAGGTGAGTGTTTTAACTCACTCACAACTACTGAATTATTTTATGTTAGTTAAATTAAATTTATGATGTGATTAGAAATTGATTGGTTATTTAAATTGTCATTCCAGTTAAATCCGACTTTTATTGAATTTAATCGCCATTTTATTAAATATTGAATTTTAAATTGCCCGTTAATGCCTGTTAATACCTACTATTGATAATCAGTCAATTGTTGTTATTATTTGTGGATTTGAATGGTGATTGTGATGGTTGTTCGATTTCGATATTGGTGGATGTTATATTTTTATATTGTTATAACACTGCAAGTTTCCTATGGGTTGAAATGGTACATACCCAACGATCTGATAGATTATGAAGAAATCGTTATGGGTTGAAATGACAGACTCGAGCGATTTCATGGATTTGAAGTCAAATTTGGGATTGCAGGTTGAAACGATATATACCCGTAAACGTAAAAATATTTACGGATTGAAACGATAAATATCTATATCACTTGATCATAGGGCAGAAAATTATATACGGACAACGGATTGGTTAAATTAAATGATTTTAAAATCTTTAAAATTTGAATCTAGTTAAATGATATTTTGAAATAAAATTCAATTTATATAAACTAATTTTTTTCGAAAATCCAAGTTTTAAAATGTTGAAATTGGAGTTGGTTTAATGAATTGTTTAAAGAATAAGAATGGAAATTTCAAAGTTGAAATTTGAAATTTAAATGAAATTTATTGAAATTGAGTTATTAAAATGTTTGAATAATTAAACGTTGAAATCTATGAAACTGAAGTGCTTTAAGTTTTAGTTCAAACATGAGTTTGAAATCGATATAAATTGAAATGATTTTATGAGAATTTGAATTGAAAGAAATTTAGTTTGTTGAAATCTGGATATGGTCCAGATTTGTTGAAATGGAAGAAATAGTCTAATGTGATATTAATTTCAAATTAATTCATTTTAATATAAATTGTGTAAAGAGATATTATTTTAAAAATCTTGATTACTAATTAGGGTTTTCAAACTATTAAACTATTAAACTATTTTAATCTATTTTAAACTATTTTAAGCTATTTAATCAAAGTAACCATTTTAAATTATTTTAAATCTAATTTAATCTATTTAAATCTATTTAATCTATTTTAAAACTTTTTAATCTATTTTAAATCTATTTAATTTATTTTACAACTTTTTAATCTATTTTTAATCTATTTAATTTATTTTAATCTATTTAATTTATTTTAAAACTATTTAATCTATTTTAAATCTATTTAATTTATTTTAGTCTATTTAATTTATTTTGAAACTATTTAATCTATTTTAAAACTATTTAATCTATTTTAAATCTGTTTAATTTTTTAAATCTATTTAATCTAATTTAAATCTATTTAATCTAATTGAAATCTATTTTAAATCTTTTTAAACTAGCTTAAATCTATTTAAAACTATGTTAATCCATTTTAAACTATTTTAAGTATTTCAAACTATTTAAAAATTTATTTTAAACTATTTATAACTATCTAAACTATTTTCTAAATTTCAGACCGTGTAAAGTGAAAGTGTTTATATTTAAATCCTTGATTTAAAAGTGAATATGATTAAATGATGTTATAACCTAAGTTGAGATTTAAAATGATATTTTCTAGTAAAATAACATATTCTGAGTAAATGTGATGAGTTAAAATGAGGGTTTAACCTATTTTGGAAAGTATGATTTTGAAAGGAAATATGATTTCAAAAATGATACAATTTCAAGAGTGAATATTATTTCAAAAGTGACATGGTTTAAATTAAATATGATATTTTGATATCGATTATGAATTAGTTTTGGAAATATAAAAGAACCAACCGTTGTGAAATAAGCGTTTGGTTGTTAAAAAGACCGGGATCGAATATTGTCATACTCTCTGCCAATACCGAAAACCACTTTAACAACTGTGTACGTGGTGGAGATTCCATAATGAAGTAGGATGGTTTGGCGAACGATTCTATATAAGGTATTTACGTAGTCTTGACTCCCACGAGTCAGCTTGATGTGACTAAAACAAAAGCCATGCCGGGCCAAGTGAGGTTGCACCTCCGATCGGACATGCTTCTTCGATACCATATTATGACTTTGTGATTGATGTGAGGGTCACCCCTCGATTTGATGGAAGTGTGTTCTGAGGTGGGCGGTAGTAGCTGCTATTCGTTACCACCAGTCTGGATCCACAAAATGGTAGTATCCTACCTTGGGCATTGCCTCGCGTGTCTTGTCACATGCCTTATTGCGCATTGTACTACATAGTAGATAGTTTAATGGATCCTTAGCAGATAGTCACATGCCTTATTGCGCATTGTCACTTTACTGTAGACATATTATAATAGAGTATTGTACTACATAGTAGATAGTTTAATGGATCCTTAGCAGATGATAATCCCAAACATCTCTTAAGTTATTGCACTCACGTTAGACACTGGATATGAGATGTCAAACCCCATAAACATCTCTGAAGCAGTTACACTCATATTTATTTACAGCCAATTTAACTTACATAAGATCTTTTAGTTATGACTTAAGTGTTTTGTCTTTTCAATTCGCGTGGGTCAATCTGAGTTTTTCAGTGCATCGAAGACCTTATTTCTAGGGGATGAAGACGAAGATTTAGTACCGTTATTATTTATTTTATTTACACTGCTGCATCATGTTGTTCCATTCCATTATTTATTTATTCCTATTGTATGTAACTTTGATCTTTATAGTAAAAATGCTATCAAATGTTATTTGTAAAACAGCTTCATGAATTGTTTGCATGATTATTATATTTTTTCATTCCGCTGTGAGATTCTGTGTTTTGTTTTTCTTTCTTTTCTCTTCTTTTTCTTATTTACCCCATAACAATCCTCCCTTTTGAATGGTTGAGTTGACATGTGTGGATTATTGTCGATTTTAAACTGTCTAAAAAGTGTGGGTCGTTACATCTACAGCTCAATCTAGCAAATGCAGTGTATATGTCTGAACATAATAATCAACCATTTAACTACACCATTACTGTGGCATACTTGAAAAGTGGAAAAATGGAGTCGAGTGCGACAAGAACATTCAGTAATGGAATTTCTTTCTTGAAAGATGACCGATGAATCCAGCCTCGGTAGTTCTGATCCACATAAGGACACCCCCTTCACAACTAGTTCAGGTGGTCGGCCTCTAGGAAGGCTCAAGGCAATAAAAAAACAGCATCTGATTATAGCGCACATTATCAACATATTGGACAGCGTATGACTGCCACTAAAGATGAAAATAAATTATACCTAAAAACAAAGAGAGTTGAAAGGGGAATGGAAAAATAACGGCGACACGATGAAAAAAAAGTTAAGAAAGGTGACTAGAGTTAAGAAACCAAGAAGTAGCTTGACATCAAAGAGCTAATGATATGGCTCTTTTAACTTGCAACTTAAATGAACTTAAACCAGTTCAGAGGATGTATATGAAGAAGCAGCTTGAGAAGTACCATAGACGTCAAGGGGGGATGTAGGAAAGTAGGTTCGTACAATGTATCTTAGCATTCGATCGATATTTTGAAGTCATGAGTGTTGGTTGTAATGTCAATGTTAGTGTTGTTTTTAATGTGATTGTCACTGTAATAGTTCGAGTTAATGGTTATGCTATAATGGTCAATTTTGTTGTTATTGTTACCGTTATCTTTTAGTACTCTTAATACGTCAACATAACTTAGTATAATAGATATAACAAATTCAAACACAAACATTAATACAAAACGTCAACAACCATTTATTACAATAGATAAGCACCATCTAACATCACTTCTACTAATGGTTTTCTATATGTTCACAGTTGTGTTCCAATTGTTTTTCTCTTAGATCAAGATGAGCTTGTAGATCTCGAATGTCTTGTATTCTTTGCAAGTATTCGGCAAAAGTATTCGGGTCCTTATAAGCTTTTTTTAAAATGCTATAGCAATGTCTGGATAGTTTCTCAGTTGAAGTTCATACCTACTGCATTCTTCTTCGACGATCATATTATGGAAAATTGTACAACAGTACATGATATCAGATAATACCGTCGGATCATGGTTGTATACCTCTTTTCTTAATATATGAAACCTATCTTGAAGCACTCCAAATGCTCGTTCCACGCCTTTCCTTAAGATCTCTTGTTATTTGGTGAACCTAGCTTCTTTTGCATTATTTGGTCTTTTATAAGCTTGCAAAAGTGTTTTCCATTTTGGGTAGATTCCATCTACGAGATCGTAACCCGTGAAATGATCTTTGTCTCTAATTTTGTAATTGCATGAAGGTGATATGTCATAACATAAGTCATTAAATGAACATGACTGTCGTAGAACATTAATATTATTTAGTGAACCTGGTGCTCCAAAAAAAGCATGTCATATATACAAATCGAAAGAAGCAACAGCTTCCAAGACTAGAGTTGTCTTTTTATAGTGTCCTGTATATTGGCCCTATAATGCAACTGGATATTTTTTTCACCTCCAATGCATACAATCTAAGCTACCTAACATACCTAGAAATCCACGCCGAGATCTTATTGCCAACAATCTGTCAATGTCTTGTGGTGTTGGGGATCGAAGATATTCTTCGCCAAACATACAAACAACGGTTTTTTAAATCTCTTTCATACATAATATTGTCGTTGAGTCTCCAATCCGTACTTTTTCATCTTGCGAATCTCTTGAAGTTCCATATGATATCATGCGAAGTGCAGCCGTAACCTTTTGCAGGGGAGAAATCCAAGTTCGTTGATTCTATTTCTTCTATAGGTGAAAAAAATATTTTTTCCGTTAATTTGTCGAGAACTCGATTAAATATATTCTTCGAAATACAAAATCTTCATCTAAAATCCACGTCTCCGTATACGGGGTTTGCCGTAAAATAATCTTTGATCAATTGATTATTACGCTAGCATAGTCTTGTCCATAACGCAAGTCTTTTCTTCCCACAATGCTACCTGCTTGGGTTGTCGCAGAGCTTTCAGCAATTTCATGGACCATTAATTCCTCATTTCGGTTGCAAACATTCTTTGTTGAGTAATACAATATTTAATAAAATCATCGAAAGAAGATGAAGATGGCGAAGACGAGGATGAAAAGAACCACAAACTTTTTAGAGAACTCATTTAATATAGGTAGAAGAACGTTGTTTATTAATTCGGAATTTTGAATGAGTATGTTATTCGACATCCTTGCTTCTATTTATAAGCTGTTTATATGATACTGAAATGACACAGGATCAGTCACATGGATTAAAGACCGGTAACGTGGTGGGTCACATCATCTTCAACCTACTATGCAATAAAGTTGGTCATATTGATTAAAGATTTTTGTTGTTGATTAAAGCTGATGGTGTTTATGATATATGGTCTTTTCTGAAATAGAGCTAAAGTAGAATGACCCACTTGTCATATTAATTACAGCTGGCTGATGATGATTAAAGCTGAAGAGGGTCAGGCGGTCTGGTCTTGTCTTAGCAGAATTAAGTAGAAGGACCCACGGGTCATATTGATTAAAGTGTTCGATGTTGATTAAAGCTGACAGTGGTCAAGAGGTCAGGTCTTGTCTGAAATAGAGATAAAGCAGAAGGACCCACGGGTCATATTGATTAAAGTGTTCAATATTGGTTAAAGCTGATGGTGGTCTGGAGGTCTGGTCTTGTGTGAAACAGAGATAAAGCTGAAGGACCCACGGATCATATTGATTAAAGTGTATGATGTTGATTAAAGCTGTTGGTGGTCAAGAGGTCGGGTCTTGTCAGAAACAATGATAAAGCAGAAGGACCCACTGGTCATATTGATTAAAGATGTTTGATGTTGATTAAAGCTGATGGCTGTTAGGAGGTCAGTACTGTATCCATGTTGCAGTGCTTTACACAGGCAATGTATTATGCTATATAAGTATCGGTTTGCTTTCCATGCTTCTCTTCAGTACTATCGAAGCTTTAGTATATAAAAATGGTATACTATAATCATATTTCGTTGCCATCCTCATATTCATACGAGGGTCCGTTACAGCACAATAGCCCATCGAATACATCCTCCCCGCAACCATCGATGAGTGGTATATTGAAATGGCGGAAAGACACAATGCCGATGTAAGAGAGCATGAGATGCAAGTACAGGAGCGCATGTGACTAGAAAATGGAAGACGTAAAAGAGAAGAGCGGCGTAGCCATGACGGAAAAAGAGAACAAAGGAATGAAATATGACACCAAGTACCGCGCGTAGATCAAGAGGTTAACTCTCATGAGATCTACTGTAACTGTGGGGTTTCTATTATATATGTTGTTGTAAGTAGCAGAACAGACATAGGTCGGCGACACTACAGATGCCGTAATTTTCCTGATGGTTGTGGCATGTGGCAATGGATTGACGATCCTCTTGCTCACCATGCAGTTGTTTATTCTAACGAACTTAAAAACCAAATTCAGATGCTTCAAAGGACGTTGGGTTCATTTAACTTATCTGGTGGTCGAATGAAGTCTTTTAATTATCGGTTGTTTTGTTTGTTGTCTTGTTCTTTTTCCTTAATGTTGTCGTGTTTTACATTTTGTTGTCTTGTTCGTTTTCTATGAAAGCATTTTATTTGTTGTCTTCGTAAGTTAAGTATTATTGTTAATGATTTCCAAATGTTTATATGTTATTACTATGTTAAATGCATAGTAGATTATGAAAAAACAAACTTTACTTGAATTTAAAAGTATATATAAGTTACTAATAGTGCAAAGAACAAGATGAAGGTAATAAACTTAACAAACATACTTAACCAACCCATACGTTATTTAAATTGTCTAACATATCTAACCTAGAGATTGTATGCAACATATCCAACAAAATCAACATGATACTTCCACAAATAAGGGGAATCAAACGTGGCTCGTGTTAATTGAAATAAATCTTCTTCTTTCGCTGCTTTTATAAGGAGTCTATATCTTCGACAAGTCCTTGTAAACATTACAAAAGTGGCACGAGTTTTCAAAATCCTTCGAATTAATCTACAATCAAGATGACTGTTAAAAGTCTCGTTTAGAGTGACCTAAAAATCTGGCTCCCTCTCCTTTTCCTTGTGTCTACGGTCGGTTTCTATGTACGATTGATTAGAACTAAATAATCATCCGCATTCCAGTTTTCATTCGACATTGAAGATTAGTGATGACGTTGAGAAGAAACGAAAATATTATGAATTTTCAATACAGAAATATGGTTTAAATAGAAATTTCATGATCCGCGTCTTGTGAATCAAGTGCCTTATAATAATCCACGTGGCAAGCATCCACAAACGTGACTATAAACATACACAACTGTGTTTGTTCCTTCAAATAGTGATTTAGACATATGCAAGCAAAATATGAAATTCAAAGCTGATATAGTTATGCAAACACTACTAGTACGTAGGCATACATATATTACAGTGGTACAAACAATGGTAGTAAATACAAAACAATGATAATACACATATACAACCACTGATACTGCATACAAACCACTGATAATACAATTATACAAACTCTGCTATGAAATACATAACAATGATAATATAATGATACTCACATGCATATGATATATAAACGGTAATAGTACATGCTAACACTAAGGCTCATCAAACCAGTACTGATCATCAAAAAGATTAACTGCATCACCATCATCGTCGTCGTCTACTCTGCGCATAGGATGATATCGTTGCTCATCAGTTATAGTAAGCTCGTTAATACAAGCAGTCAACTCATCTATGTTCCGTCGATGCTCGACATACATGACGTGATGGAGTCACATCTGCATCTGAAACAAATCCTCATAGGAAAAAGCTGCTGAATCGGGATATTGGAAAATCTCAAGCCGAGGAATATCAATATATCTATCAACCCCAGACGTTGTCGGGATACCGACTGCCCAACCGTAATCTCCTACCTGGAAAGGTTGTGGAGCATGATACACCTGAGTACTCTGTGCAAGGTCCTGCAAAATGGGGGGCATAACCACTCCGTATGCCTGAGGGCCCTACCAAATCAACAGATGCACCATGAAAAAATGTAGTCGTATGCGATAGAGTGTAAAACTATCGCTAAAAGGAAGCTTAATCTACATTCACGATGATGAAGTAATTAGCGGACCACCACTCTACTGCATTCTCCTGTAATGCAGCACTGTCATAGACCCTCAGAAAAGGTGTATCCAGATGTGGATCGTCCGGAACAAATCACCATCTAAGGTCTGTCTCCAACTACGCTCACCGAGGAACCAATAACATCCTAGGCTGGATGAGGTTGAAACCAATGGAAAACGTCTCGTAGAAAGGAATGCAGCATGCACTACGATAGAGTCGGTCATAAAAGGTGAACCATCATACGAATGTCAAAAACACTCTCTCATGTGGTATGTAACTCGATCTGATTTCAGGCCACAACAAAAATATGATGTGTCTCCCTCCTTGCAACATTATGCGGTTATCACGGGCCCATACTCTAACTCAGGGAAAGAAAATGGGTAATGTGGAGTTCAACGTCGGATAAGTCATGTTCTTAAAGTACTCATAGTACCAGTACTGTAAAACCTTCCAAAAGCCTATAATGGACGTGGATCTACCCTAACGACGCACTGATAATCCAAAGAGCGATACATATACGCTAATATCGAAGTCCTCCAATCATATGCAACTGGACTATCAAATGACAACTCCGCTACAGCTGCAACATATCCGGTCGGCAGCGTGTTTGATGCATCTGTAAAGAATAAGTTCCCCATCATGTACAGAATAAAAAGTCTAGCAATCTCCAAATGGTTATCTGAATTATGACCATGTATCAATTCCAATATTTCTTGTCTAATATATGAGCATCTAGTCTACAGCCCGAATGAAAGTCAGTCATGTAAATCAAGATGTGGAAGTATACTAGATAAACGGTAAAAGTGCTGATACTCCTCATCATACGGTAAAGTATCACCTCTTTCAATGCCTAAACCGGTAAGCAAAGTAAAGTCTAATGGGTTAAAACTCAGCTCCCCAAAACTAAAGAGACCAACAAGTGGCTAACAACAAGTGGCTAACGCACCACATAACCGAACATCCGAATTTAATAGATTATCGATACCTATTATGCAATTTATAATTATTGAAAGCCCTAAACTTCATTAAATAAATATACAATAATTATGTAAATACGTACTCAAGAAATCATCAAATCATATATCTCGTAGTAAAGCATGAATAATGCCGCCGACATCGTAAGATCGGATTATTCTATAAAGGCGTATTACGCTAACTCAAGATTCACGAATGCACTCACGACGAGCCTAAGTTAAAACATGTTACATATTCAAATTTTATTGAACAATTTTAACTAATAAAATAAATTGAAGGTAGATAACTTACATAATTATCAACACACGTGCTAACGTGTACTTCGTCGTCCGGGAGTATGTAGAAATTGACTTAATCTTTGTCCGGTCTCAATTTTTGGTCGATGTGGGGGTCCGGAACCGCATTTGTTGTATTTCTGCCCACACATCTTCACCTAACCACCGTGCTTCGTCGACCTTTAGTGACCGTCGGCGGTACGGATGCGCTGTCTTCGGCATGATGTTTTCCATGGTCGGTGGAACATTTCCAACGCTGCGATTGCCGCTGCCTCGGAGTCTCCGGAACGTCCTTTTCATTTTTTTTACTTGACGGTTGTTTCTTGGAAGGAGAAGAAATGGTGGAAAAAAGGGAAGAAAGAAAGCGTGGAGGAAAAAAGAAGGATAACCAGCTAAGTGAGTGGTGTGGATTGCAATATAACTATACCCTTTGCCGGCCAAGAGAATTCACAAAATTATGCTTCTTCCAATCGGTTAAGAGTGGGTTTGGGGTCGATTGTCTTGAATCGACCTCTCCTACCCCCGTCGGATAGGAATAGTCTAAATAAACTAGAATGAGGCTCGTGCACCATAATACAAGTTGCAATCATTTGTTAGTAAAATATATGTTCATGCTTCACTTATTATTTCTTCGCTTATTCATCTTCATTATGACTTATTTTTATTTGGCTAATTCTATTAGCACACCTACTATTGTCTTTCCCACCCTACTGAATTTTAAAACTAATAAATGACTACTTTACCCCGTACTATTACACAATATTACGTATCTTTTTGTATCCTTTTGGAGTAGTTATCCCAAATACCACGTACAATGGTAACTTGGTTAATTAAATATCCACGTGAAATACAAACATGGTCAGTGTTGTGTACCACGTCTGGTATCAACGTGCGCTTCATTTTTGCCTCGTCCATACACAACGCGGTCATCAATGCAGCCCCAAAAAAAAACATTGCAATAGAAACATTCACATCATATACTGAAAAACAAACATGCAAACGCTAAGATAGTGTTTGGTTTAAAAATGAATTTTGTATTTTCGGTTTTCAATATGTATCTCAAATATGAAAAGAATGAAGAGACGACGAATGAGATGAAAGAAAGACCGATGGAAGTACGAATGTGATATATGGACGATAGAAGAATGAATTGTTTCGTGTGCTTGTGTTATTTTTCAAAACAGGGTTAATAAAAAGAAGTTGTTTTATACTTTGTATATTAACTTCATTTTCTAAATTGGTCATTTTCGACATTATAAAAGTGTCATGTGCATTTTTGTATGAACGAAAACTCAAAACTAAAAATAACAAACCGGGCACTGCCTAAGTTGCTGCTGGAAAACAACCACACACATAATAACATTCACATTGAATCAAAAACAAACGTTCACATTGCGATGAATAACAAACATCCACCCGGTGAACATTCACGCAATGAATACCAATAGAATCATTCACATTCACATTCACATACTATTGCTGCTGAAAAATAATAATAGTGAAACATTCAATAGGTAATAGAAACAAAGGTAAAACACAGTGAACATTCACATACACTAAATAATAATATTCACATACAAATACACCAGTTCTAGAAATCGACTAAATCCATACATTGAGTTAATCTAAGTTTTTGATTGCGATATGAAAAAAGTATGCGTTTCTAGAAGTATGGATAGCGAAAAGTTGATCTAAGCATATGCAAAAGTATGTGTTCATTATAAAAAAAAAAGTCAAACTTATGCGCTGAAAAATCGCATGTACAACGGAATTTTTGAACGAGGTAATCTAAGTTACCCGGCAAGGTCAAACGTGGTAAACGCAAATACCGCGGCCAGGTTTGCTGGGAAAAGAAAAAATAGAGGTGTTTACTATTTTTTTTTAAATGCTGGTGTGAAAAAGGCAATAATCTGTGTGTCAATAGAATTAGCCTTTTTATTGTAGCAGTTTTCTAAATTCACTGTTTACTAAGATATTTCATGAATCGTCAATGTTTGTTCACAGAATATCTTGAAGTTATCTCCTGCTAACTATGGATAAAGCTTCCTCTTGTTAAGTCGAGCAAGTGAATCATTGAAGTAGGAAATAACCTTAGAAATATTAGGATAGCACTTTCACTGATAACATTAATTCGAAACTTAGCTTTGACAGAGGAAAGCATTTATTAACCAACTCATCACAAGTTTGCATTGCCTTGTCACAAGTATAAAGCCAATAGAAAACACAACCAAAAGATAAACATATACATTGAAATCACTTTCAAATTCATTTTTCTTGCTTCTCGCTTCTTCCATCTGTTGTTAATGAAGACATCAGTAAGAACTGTATTGGACTCCAAAGAAGCCTTTAATAACTCCAGTCCCTGCCACAATTTTCAAACAAATCAAGATAAAAGACATCATTAGAACAGTCTAGTTGCCATCTTCTATTAAAAGTAAATAACCTCAATAACCTGCTGAAGCTCAAGGTTGACAACTTGCTCCTGAAGAGAAGCAACATCCTTAACCTGAAACATGTTCAGCATTGTGACACCGGACAAAGTTGACACGGGCATAATTGTCAAATCATCCATAACTGTATACGTCACAACTCCCTTTACAAATCCAGTGCCCCTGCTAACTGAGTTTCCAACTGAGGTTGAAAAGCCTATGTACTACATAAAGCAACCACAAGAAGGACAGTGTATAAGCCTCACATCAGTGTAATAGTTTTTGCACCGATTGTACCTGCTACAGGTGCATCTATAGTGTGCGTTGCTTTTTTGCTTCGGTTAAGCAAAGGGCGTTACTTGCAGTAGTGTTTGGACTCAACAGTGAGCTTTTATCTAGGTTGGGAACAATGTAGGTTTGGTCAAGGGTTTCTACACTTTTGTATACGTCACAACTCCCTTTACAAATGGACGCTTTGAACAATGTACCGACGTTTCGTATCTCAAAACAGTTCTTTAGAATGTTGTATCTTGTTTTCCACTAAACTCTATGAAAAGGTGCATGTTTGAAGAGTGACTGCTTTATGAAAGAGGTTAACATCAACACATTCAACATGGAAGGACATGAGACCAAAGGTCACAGCGTTTTGTGTTGCCCATTTTTTAATGACAATGAATATTAATAACTGTGGGATGTTCAAGAGACCCGAGTCAACAATCTTATATTCATTGTTATGAGTGTGTTCACGGTATCTTTGACCGTATTCTCAGACCCAATACGCCTAACTTAGCTGATGCGTTCAACTTGAGAAAGAGATTAGCTTCATTCGTACGACATTGAGGGGGATAAGTTGGATGTTAGGAATTTAATTAACATTAGAAGCAACTAACAATACAACCCAAAATCAATTAAAAAAGGTCTGCAATCTTAGTCTGCCTAGTGGAAATTTATTAAGGAGGTGTTATAAATTGATCCACAAACCTCTATGAACAGTGGCGGAGCTAGCTTTCAACTTGGGGTAGGGCATGAATCAATTAATTTGAAAAAGATAGATGCTACATCTTCAATATATCAACTTTACTATATATAAAAGTTGAAAAAGTTTACTTTTTGAATATAATATAACATGAAATGGTACAGAAATAGAAAGGAGACATGAGTTGCAGGCATAGATCAATTTGAGATAGGGCATGTTCGATAATTCTAAATAGAGTCAAATTTGACAAAAGCGCTGTTTACAAAAGAGCAACATAAATTTAGGTAGGACATTCGTCCCAGCTGAGAACACATTGGCCCCTCCCCTATCCATGAACATCTATTCATTTACATATTGAAACTTATTCTATCTCTAAGAAAAAAATTACCTCTTCATTTTAGGCTTTGCAACTCAACCTTTGAGTTAGAGAATTGTTCTCTCAATGATAAATTTGACAATTCAAGGTATATTCGACTAACGAGATTACCAATACACACACAATTTCTTTTTATCAAAATTAATTAAAAATAGTTTTTGAATTAATTTATTTAAATTTTGTTTCTTAAAACAAAAGGATGTTTACTGTTAATTTATGTGCTAATATGCATAAATCATTCAAGCTTCGCTATCGCAGACCTTGAACCACATTACAAGACAACAGTGTTTAGCGACGACTAATTTCCATCGACGGTCGTCGCTTGTCATCGCCAGCCGACGGAAAAAGCCTTCGTTTTTTTAGTCGTTGCTCAAAGAAAGAGCGATGGCCTTAACCGTCAATAACCGATGGGCACATATCATGGGTCTGCGCATCACGAATGTGCCACTAGGTCATCGCTAACATACTATTAATAAGTCGTCGCTAGCCGTCGCTAATCTGGAAGTTCTGTTTTACAATACAGCTGCTATTTCAACTATAAAACCACACGTATAAATATTCATCTATCTATCCACCTCATATACAATACATATAAACTCAATTTCATATGTGCAAACATTGCATATATACATCGCATAATATCATATATACCACATAAAACCAAGTTTATATCACAAACCTCCACTAGCAACTCGCTCGGCGTGCAGAGGTAGTGATGTCCTCGTAAAAATCCGCATTTTAACGACTAGATATTTAAATAATTAATTTAAATATTGGATTATTATTTAATTGAAGGTTCAAAATCTGATTTTTCGCATACGGTCGAATTAGGACTCGAGACCACTTCCACTGAGTCAGGAACGACATTGGGAATTAAAAGAAGTATAAATATCACTATATTTGAAGTTACGATATGTTTACGATTTACGTATTATTATACATAAAAATTCGTGTGTAGTCGAATCTAGTGGGATCTTGGCTGATGGCTTGTGTTTCTGGGATGCGGAATTCATTATGGGATGTACGGTTGAGGAATTTTTGAAATCAGGCGATTAGATGACCAAAACTACCTCGGAATGTGATGAATTATCATCTCTCAACGCTGTCTCAGATAACGATGAAATTTATACTATCGAGACCGAAAAATTTAGGTGATGTGCGCAAAACAAGTTTTAAGGTGGTCCGATATGCCATATGATCGTACGAGCTCGATATATAGACACACACATAATGCACCCTCTCTCACATTGACTTTTCTTTTATCGTTGCTGCTTTTTAAAAATATCCGCTCCCTTCAATCTACTCACAAAAAGCAAGGATGATTCCACCGTTAATACCACAGATATTGATTTTGATGATAACAATCATATGAATATAACAACTAATGTTTTCCCAAGTTATATAGAATATTTTGCAGGATATTGCACATGTTTATATAAGTATAGGATAATTGAGTCCGAAAACTAATTAGTAAAGAGATTGGAGATCAAGATTTAAAGATGATCAAGAAAATTGAAGATTCGTGAGTTCAAAGACAAAGACATGAAGAGTTCGAGACTATATATTATAGTTAATAAACAATAGATAAATTTGTTAAGCCCTTGAATATCAAATTTCTTTTCTTTGAATACTCTCTCATCAGATTAATTATTTTATTTCCAAAATATATTTCTACAAATGTTTTATAAAAAAATTATATATTAAAAAGTATTTAAAAATAATTTATAAATGACTTTACAGAATACCAGAATTTTTTAACACTTTAAGTGTGTTATTTTTTTCAAAATACAAGGGCATGTCGGTGTACCTTACCTATGTTTGTTGACATATGTACTGTTGAAGAGTTGTTTTATTAAATTTTGAATAATTATGATTTTTGGCTCCATCTCGTCGCGAATAGACACGTCCCTTCAAACACTACATAAATAGGACTGGTAAATGAGTTTTCATGACTACATTCTCTATATTCTTCTTACTCCAAATTCTCATTATATATTTCACAAAGTCCACTTTCTATACTCTTCAAATTCACTCAAATTCAATCTCTACTTTACTACATTCATTCTCTATAATCTACTCACTGATTTGCAAGTATTATCTCTTCAATTCAAAGATCTCTTCAATTCAAAGATCAATGTTCTATCAAAAGGCTATAGCATATTCTATATCCTAAAGTAAAACCTTTTGCATTTGGAATCAACAATTATCTACTACTATTTGTATGGGTGTGCTTGTTGCCCGTTCAAATCAAGTGGGTGCGCTTTTTTCCCATTTAAATCATGTGGGTGATCTTACTGCTCGGTTAAATCAAGAGAGTCTACCATAAGTTTAGAAAGTCAAGAGGGTGTATCTTGTTGCCTCGTGAAGATTGTATCCTAATTTGCTTGCTACCTTATTAAAGTATGCGTTTTGAAAGGAAATCTGTACAGATACTGCACAAAGCTAGACATAGGATTGGTCAATCCAGACTAGTATAATACTCATGGTGTCATCTCTCTTACTGTACTTTATTTTTGCTATGCATTTATTTATATCTGTGACTGCCTGTTAATACGTATCTGCGTTGATAATTTATGTTTTGGTTTAAATCTAGAAACTATTTAGAAAATTTCCATATAAGTTGTAATGTACTATCCACCCCCTTTTAGTGTTAATTAGCCTTAAGATCCGTTCATACTAGTATAATTTATAAAACATTGTCTCCTGCATTTGGTATCAGAGCCTTAGATTTTCAAAAACTCGTTATTGGATTCTTGATAATTATAAATGGTTAGTAACAAGGTGGTACACTATTTTAATACTTTTATAGATTGCTAGACCCACTATTTAATGGAAGCAATTATGCTTACTAGTCATGTCGGATGAAAATTTATTTACAATCCAATGGTTTAGATATTTGGAATATTACACGATGTGAATACACTAAACCTCAAACTGAATATTTACAATGGACACTAGACCAAAAAACACAAGCACTAAATAACTCAAATACCATGATTATTTCATTTTTCACCTTAAACAAAATTGAATTTATTCGAGTTTCGATTGTAAGTCTTCCTATGAAATTTGGACAACATTTCAATTCACACTTAAGGGAACTAGTAAAGTAAAACTAAGGTTTCATACTAACCAACCAGTTTCAACTTTTTAAAATGAAACCAAATGAGTCTATTTTTGACATCTATTCCAAATTTCAAGATATAGTTCATTCATTAGTAACATTAAGGAAAAATTTCTATGAAGTGGATCAAATTAGAAAAATTCTTAAATCATTCTCTTCAAAATGCGATCAAAAGATATTAGAAATAAAGGATGCTAATGATATTAGTATATTAAAAATTGAAGAATTAATTGGTAGTTTAATGTCCTATGAAGCATAAATGCAGAGTAGAAAGGAAAGTAAGGCGATCGAAAAGAAATCAATTGCATTCAATGCAACAACTAACGATAAAGATTCAGATGGCGATGATAATGATGAGGAGATTGCTCTTATGACTCGAAATTTCATTAAATTTTTGAAATACAAAACGATGAATAACTTTCGTACAAACGAAAACAAAAATTCCAAAAATGGAAATGTTTTTAAGTGTTACGACTATAGTGAATTTGATCTCTATGAATAGACTCTCTACAACAAAAGATAACAAAGAATTTACCAAATACCGATTCGTTTTAAAAGAGAAAGATAGCTTATAATGCATCCTTGGACGCTTCTAATACAACTTCTAGTGACAACTAACTAGACACTGAAAATATCAACATGTGTTTCAGGTGATTGAAGATTAATCAAGTCAAACAAAGGAAGTAGCGAAATTGGTACTATACATTTCATATTTTATTTTTATTTTTCTGAAAATTATTTAATATAGGAATAAAATATATAACAATAACAATAAGTGTGTGCGAGAGTATAATTATATAAATACATTTCTTTAATTCTTGAAATTTGAAATTTCGGCATATATGTCGACATATGCTGTAACATCCCTCCCTTTCGCACGATTTAAGCAGACACATGTGCCGATTCAAACCATACGTAAGAGCGGATTGTTATGGGGTAAATAAGAAAAACAGAGAAGAAATAAAACAAAATAGAATCTCACAGCGGAAGGATAAAATATAATAATAAAATATACAGTTTATAAGTCTGTTTACAAAACATTTGATTCTTCTTTATACAATTAAATATCAGAGTTCACATACCAATAATATCAATGCAGCGGAATACAGTGTAGTGGAATAAAATAGTAGATAGTAATACTACAAATCTTCGTCTTTGTCCTCCAGAGCTAAAACTTCAAATCCTGAAATGCTCGGACTGAGCTGAGCGAATTTGAAAAGACAAAAACACTCGTGTCAGAACTAAAAGATCTTATGTGAATTAAATTAACGGAAATAAATATGAGTGCAGTAACTCAAAAGATGCTCGGGATTTACATCTCTTAAGGATCCGTTAAACTATTTATTATGTAGTATATTTCGCTATTATGATAGTGTCTAATCGTAAAATAAACTTACTTTTAAATAGCGTTAAGGCTTTACATTTTCCACCTTAACACAAATAATGCCAATAGTCTATACAGTGCCTGCATATCTCCTGATCGGGAAACTACGAGAAGACACTCCACAGGTACGAAACAAACAGAAACTCGTAGTAAAGGCTCGGTATGTAGGCGACAAGGCACAACTAGGCAATGACAGGGTAGTACTAATTGCTATCCGGGCTGATGGAAACGCGTAGCTGCAGCTACCGCCCACCTCGAACAAACTCCCCAAAAATCAAAGTAAAAGTGGCCACTGAATCAATCCAAAGTCAAAGTATAATATCGAAGAGGAGTGTTCGATCAGAGGAATGACCTCATTGGCCCGAGAATCGCTCCTCTTTTAGCCACCTTATGCCAACTCACGGGAGTCGGGTCCACGTATTTACCTTGTAGGAAACGCCTCCACCAACCTACTTCATTCTGGAATCTCCACTGCATACAAGGTTGTTAAAGTGGTTTTCGGAGTTGGCAGAGAGTATGACAACTTCCGATCCTGGTCTCTTCAACAACCAAACGTTATTATAACACCGCGGTCCTTTAAAATAATTTATACTTTTAAAACCAGAATATAATATCCATTTCAAAACCATATAAATATGATATCATTCCCTTTTTAAAACCCAAAACAATATGATATCATCTTTATTTTCCAATATATTCTTTCCAAAAATCATAGTGGCTCCAAAGTAAAATATTTAGAAATCAAAACTCTTGAATATAATATTTTCAAATTATACTACCTTGAAAGCCATAACTTTGAAACAAATTCCATCTCTCAAATGGTAAAATATTAAATTACTTTTATAAAACAAAATAACTTCTTTACATTTCACAAATCAATTCCAAATATCGATTTAAACTTCCAAATACCATTTTAAATTTTTACGTTTCAAAGCTTTAAATATTACACCATTTCAAAAACAAACTCATTTGACCATCCCATATATATATATATATCAAATTCAATTACTTATTATTTAGACTTGAAATGTTTACTTAATGAATAAAATATACTTTAAGTAAAACTTATAACTTCACATAATTGGATAATCTTTCAATTTATTAAACTTGATATATTCATTTAAATCAACCTGATATTCATTCAAATCACTTTACACAAAAATCAAGTTACAAAAATCATATCCTTTAAAAATTCTAACTTTTTATTTAATTCCAATTTAACTTAATATTCATCTTCCAACCTTATTCTCATTTAAGTCAATAGAACTTCCAGAAATTAAATTTTAAATAAATGCTTAATCGTATTCGATTTTAAAAATCAAATTTTATTTTATACTTCAAATCAAATTTTATACAAAGCTTAAAAACCGGAAATTACTATATATAAATAACCTTTATCAATAACCAAATCAATATCCCATAAACAATATATATATAGCTTTACAAAACCATAGAAAATCATTTCAAAATAATTTTATATATCTACCGCGGTGCCTGTATATAATTTTCTATCCTATGGTCAAGTGATACAGATATTTATCATTTCAATCCGCAATTTAAAAATAAAATGCGGTTGTATATCATTTCAAACCACAATCCCGAATGAAATGAAAATGCATAATAACTTGCAGTTCATCAATATAAAATATAGCATCCATTCATCCAAAAATCAATCACCAACCATTTATTAAAATCATCATCCAATTTAAACAAACATCAGTATATAGCATATAAAATATAACAGGAAATGAATAGCAGTTATTAACTAACAGTTTATATTCAATAATAAATTTATTAACTGTTAACTATCAGTTTATATGCAAATAATTAAGTTTTTAACTGTAAATTCATATGCAATAATAAAATTAATTAACAGTTAAACTAAATAAATGCGATTTAACAAAGGTGACGAATAAACATGCCAAACAGTCGTAAATAACTTTCTACTCATATCTTAAGTCAAATTAACAAACATACGAAATTTTAGAAGTTGTGAGTGGGTTAAAACACTCACCTTTTGAATTTAAATTGGATTTAAATCCAATTTAAAATCAAAAATTTGACAGTCTCCAAATCTTTCCAAACTAGCGTCAACAGATCTGGAAATTTACTACGATCCTAGCAAAAAAAATTTCGCATAAAATGGATAACGTATGAGAAAGTTATGTCGAAAATTCGATTGAAAACAAAATTTAAATTAAAAACAAAATAAACTAATAACAAGTCACCTCTCCCTCAACACGTCAGTCGAGTCTTCTTCCCTGTACACGCGTTCTCCTCTACAGGATCTCATTCGAACAGCACGCACGCAAACGCCTCCATTGACCGTGCTTTGACCGGGAATCACGAACGCCCTGGACCCCTATTTGACGAGCCGTCACCGCCGTTAGCCTCGTGACAATGCCCTCTACCCCGCAGTCCCCCTCCGTTCGCCTCCATCAACCGGCCGCGGCCACCAAATCTAGGGTTTGTCGAACCCTAAAACGCAAATTCCCGGTGCCTCAGGCCCCTGCACGACTAACGACCACCAGCGCTAGCCTCCTCGCGACAAGCCTCACCAAACCCATGTTTCAATTTCTTCGATTGAAGCCTAAATCGAAAAGCCCCAAATCGACCATATGGGTTTCGAAATTTGATCTCTGACCGAATTTTTTTGGCTGAAACGAACGTCAATTGTAGAAACAAACACCACCCGTAGATTCGTGTCGATGAAATCTACAACATATATATTTTTTTTAGAATTTTCTGAGGACTTCTTATTTTTAGCTTTAGATCTGATTTGAATTTTGAATTTGGATCTAGAATTGTTTGTTGCCATTGAAGAAGAGGAGTACAAAATTTCCTATATGTATAGAAATGAGGAATAGAGGCTGCTAGGGTTTATAACAGCATATTTATAGACAAACTGCAATAGGATAGGTGGGCACGAACTATAAACGTGATAGCCGATAGTTAGCCCAAAAAGCCCGTTCTGACCTCGGAACGAAATTGGATAAACCCATATATCAAAATAGGCATTCTAAAATATTCTGAACGCGATGGAAAAAGTTTCACGTCCAAATTCCTTCGTACGAAGAAGTTACGCTGAAAACAAAATTTCCAATTGGTTTAAATTAATCGATTTCAAGGCGTTTCGAGTCCGTACGATCAAACGACAAGTTCGATCGATACGAAACTTGAAATCCTACAATAATTTACCGTTACGGATCCGATGAAACTTGTTTCGTCGAAATCCGAGTCAGTGGCCAAAATAGCTATTTTTATATTAATTAATAAATTCAAAATAAATAAATAAAATCAAATTTTATATTTAGATTCTAAAATTTTCCCATTTTATCACTTTTAAAAATTCTTAATCATTTACAAAATTCCAACAATTTTAGATGTCAAATTAAAGAAGGTAAATTTTAAATTTCAATATAAATCCTTAATTTCATTAAATTTACAAATCATAAATTAACTTTCTAATAATTTATATTAAATCAAAGAAATAAATAGTTATTCCATTCCTATATTTCAAATAGATGGATTTAATATTAGATTCCAAATTTATTATCCTAATATTCTTCAATTACACTTAAATCCCTATTAACGTAATATTTAGATGTTAAATTTCCATTTATTTCGATTAAACCTATTACCATATATTACTTTTAATATACTGACAAGCTTACTTTTTCACCCTTTCATTTACCCAACTGCCATTTTATAAATAAACTTAACAATAGATTCATACTCTATTACATAAATGCATACCTTTTGATCTAAATTAAAATTTACGTAACTTCAAATATTTAATCCATTTAATTCCAGTTACTCCTTTCATTAAATTTCAGATTCAAATCAATTTATAAAGTTTTACTTCCATTCTTTATATACACTAACCATCATTTAATGAAGAATTTATTTACGTTATTCCCCATTATTACCTAAATTTATTTAAACGTAACATTTATTTCAATGATTTACCAATTAAATTGAATGGACTGAATATACATATAGCTCATAATAATTGTTGTCAAAACTCTAAATCCCACAATTATAAGTTTGTTGTTTACATCGTATTGGTTTTTATTCAAACATCACTTATTATATATTAAATAAATTCAATATTTAAGTTCTTTTACATTTATTACCAAGTACACCTTTTACCTTATTCCAACAAATTGGAATTTCATGCAATTAATATAACAAATCAATTTCTACTCACCCTTTATTTCCAACCCACAAATTGCAATCCATTATATTATATGGATGTTGTCCAATTTCTATTTATTATTAACTTAACAACCTATATACATTCATTGATTGATTTCTATTTACCTTTGTTTCCTTACATTTAGTTCTTAGCTTAAATTTCTACGGTTGCATTCTATTTGCACTTCCGTTACTACGATAAAATTTAGTAACGTTTATATCATCAACACATTATAATTTCTTACCCCTTTAATGAGTTTGATTTCCTAATAAATTTATTAAATGGAAATGTTCATTAAAGTTTATAAATTGTTAACTTGTATAGGATTATTTTTCCCTTTATATTCCATTATAAATATATGCGCACATACAAATTAAGATTCTAAATCCAATTAATTATTTCTTTTACATCAACCATCACTTATGAATAATTAGCGTTTCCTATTTATTTTGTTACATTCACTTATATTCACTTTATAAATAAATTGGTATTCCCTTTAACCCATTAATCACTAACTTTAGTAATTGCAATTCATTTATCTAACATAAATTTTGAATCTATTTCCAAATTTTCATATTTCAATTAATTAACACCTTACAATAGTTTACAAATAAAAGGGATTGTACTAATTACGTTGTTTATTGTCCTGCATTACTTTATTACTTCCGTTTGCATTCAATTTCCATAAATCAATATTTTATTCCATTGATAAATTCAATACGTGCCTTAATTTACTTATTCAAACTTTATATCAAATGCAACAATTTCCACTATTACTATTAATTGCAATATATAATTTAATCTGTAAATTTTGATTACCCTTGATACATCAAATTTCAACATTTTCTTTCATATAAATAAATAAGATTTTTATTCCTTTCTAAATTTGAATTAAAATCTTATTAATTTAATTCATTTAAACACCGAATTTACACGGGTTGTTACACTCTCCCCTACTCAAAACTTTTCGTCCTCAAAAAGGAAAGAAGGGAAAAGAAGAATTAAATAACATTACATCTTATTCAAAATATTTAACTTATAAACGATTAAATTTACAAAATTAATTACTTTAAATAAGATATCCTAATTTATAACTATTTAATCCTTTATATTTAAATTATTAAAGTTCGGAAAAACATTTTCAAAATATTTCTATGATACTGCATTTTCTTATATAATCCAAAGGGTTACAATTTATATAAAGTGAAATATTTAAGTGGATTTCAATCACTAACTATAAATCAATACAACAACCATCAACTTTAACAACAGCATACACAACAAATTCAAAGCAACCATTCGACCAACAAACAAATAGTTGTTCCGGTTCAAAACTTTTAAATTGTACGGAATGAAGAATAAACTGCTAGCTCTTCATTTACTCAACAGTCTTAGATAAATCTAAATAGATTATTCATCCATCCATACAAATTTAAAGTATCCTTACCCAAACAACTCAAACCCAAACAAACAACAACCAATTTTAAACAACCAATTTTGTTTATCCTTATTAATTTCATTCATACATTTGTTGTTTAATTTCTCTTTTTATTCATACCACATAAAATTTTCTTTTATAATTTACATTTATTTCTAACAACTTTTGATTTCATTTACTCATTCAATGTTTGTTTCATTTGTTTTTACTTATTACTTACAATTATTCCTTTCCATTAACTCAGGTCATGCCAGTTCTTTTTGTTTCATTATAATTATTTATTCATTTATTGCATGCCCTCATTTATTTACATTTGTTTATCAATAGTATTCATGTCCCATTCAATTTCTTAGCATTTCCATTTTATTTACTTAAGTTGATATTCATCCATTTGAATTATTTACCTTTAATTATATTCACTTATAGTAAAATTTCTATTGTAACTTAAGTTTATAACATTAAATTCTCATTTATAATAGTAAATTCATTGAATGCTTCATTACCTACTTTTACTTCTACAATTTTCATTACATTTCCTATTAAACACTTCAACTTTTTATATTTGGTAAGTTATATATGTTAAAGAAAATGCAAATGAACTTATACAAGTTTTATCTCATCCTTTAATTAAATTTTATGCTCAACAATATTATTCTTTGTTTCATATGTTACAAATTTCAAATTTCCTTTAATTTCCATTTATAACTTTGCATTAAATCTCTTATTTCCTTTAGAGGTTTTAATTTATTAATTATCTACGTTCCAATTCACTACAGTAGTTGAACTATTTATTAATGGAAACTTAAGAATCAAATACCGGTTTTATTCAAAAAAAAATCATTAGATAATATATATCCTTATAATTTATATATCCAATTATATTAAAAACAATTTAAAATATTTATTTGTCTATCAAAATACTTTTGTAGTAAAACTACTACAGTGGCCTTCCCATTTTGAAACTCGAAAATAAATGTCGATGATGCGGCCGCCATCACCGAAATTATTTTCCAGCGACGGAGAGGGGAGTACAACTTATTTCTTTAAAACATTTCTTTCAAATTCTATTGAAATATTTATATCAGAAAATTATACTAACAATATTATTATTATATTCCAAAATCAATTGAAAGAAATCTTCAAACCCCGGAACTTAAGTTCTAAGTTTCCACTTTTCATTTATTTTATTTTCAACTTAGTTTCAACTATTATTAATATTTTCATTACCTAACACCCAATCTATAGCAACCAAATATATATCTTTATAAAATATTTATATATAGAAAATATAATAGGCAAAGTTATTTTATTCACCTATATTAAAAACAAATATTATGTCGGCCTGTCCTATTAAGTGTTTAGAAATTCCTATTGATGTCACAGCGTCCCATGCACCGACCAGAATTTATAAATACAAAACGGAACAGATTAACACAATATTAAAATCTTTTTATAACACTAACCAATAAGCTCTCTCATATATATATACACTCAGCGACTCCCATAGGGTATTACTACCCTATTAGTAAAGAGTCAAACCCCACAAAGCTAAGGTTTATCGCTAAACCAAAGCTCTGATACCAACTGTAACATCCCGGCTTTTCGCACAATTTAAGCAGACACACGTGCCGATTCAAACCATACGTAAGGGCGGATTGTTATGGGGTAAATAAGAAAAACAGAGAAGAAATAAAACAAAATAGAATCTCACAATGGAAGGATAAAATATAATAATAAAATATACAGTTTATAAGTCTGTTTACAAAACATTTGATTCTTCTTTATACAATTAAATATCAGAGTTCAGATACCAATAATATCAATGCAGCGGAATACAGTGTAGTGGAATAAAATAGTAGATAGTAATACTACAAATCTTCGTCTTTGTCCTCCAGAGCTAAAACTTCAAATCCTGAAACGCTCGGACTGACCCGAGCGAATTTGAAAAGACAAAAACACTCGAGTCAGAACTAAAAGATCTTATGTGAGTTAAATTAACGGAAATAAATATGAGTGCAGTAACTCAAAAGATGCTCGGGATTTACATCTCTTAAGGATCCGTTAAACTATTTACTATGTAGTATATTTCGCTGTTATAATAGTGTCTAATCGTAAAATAAACTTACTTTTAAATAGCGTTAAGGCTTTACATTTTCCACCTTAACACAAATAATGCCAATAGTCTATACAGTGTATGCATATCTCCTGATCGGGAGACTACGAGAAGACACTCCATAGGTACGACACAGATCGAAACTCGTAGTAAAGGCTCGGTATGGTAGGTGACACGACACAACTAGGCAATGCCAGGGTAGATATACCAATTGCTATCCGGGCTGATGGAAACGCGTAGCCGCAGCTACCGCCCACCTCGAACAAACTCCCCAAAAATCAAAGTAAAAGTGGCCACTGAATCAATCCAAAGTCAAAGTATAATATCGAAGAGGAGTGTCCGATCAGAGGAATGACCTCATTGGCCCGAGAATCACTCCTGTTTTAGCCACCTTATGCCAACTCACGGGAGTCGGGTCCACGTATTTACCTTGCAGGAAACGCCTCCACCAACCTACTTCATTCTGGAATCTCCACCGCGTACACGATTGTTAAAGTGGTTTTCGGAGTTGGCAGAGAGTATGACAACTTCCGATCCCGGTCTCTTCAACAACCAAACGTTATTATAACACCGTGGTCCTTTAAAATAATTTATACTTTTAAAACCAGAATATAATATCCATTTCAAAACCATATAAATATGATATCATTCCCTTTTTAAAACCCAAAACAATATGATATCATCTTTATTTTCCAATATATTCTTTCCAAAAATCATAGTGGTTTCAAAGTAAAATATTTAGAAATCAAAACTCTTGAATATAATATTTCCAAATTATACTTCCTTGAAAGCCATAACTTTGAAACAAATTCCATCTCTCAAATGGTTAAATATTAAATTACTTTTATAAAATAAAATACCTACTTTACATTTCACAAATCAATTCCAAATATCGATTTAAACTTCCAAATACCATTTTAAATTTTTACGTTTCAAAGCTTTAAATATTACACCATTTCAAAAACAAACTCATTTGACCATCCCATATATATATATCAAATTCAATTACTTATTATTTAGACTTGAAATGTTTACTTAATGAATTCAATATACTTTAAGTAAAACTTATAACGTCACATAATTGGATAATCTTTCAATTTATTAAACTTGATATATTCATTTAAATCAACCTGATATTCATTCAAATCACTTTACACAAAAATCAAGTTACAAAAATCATGTCCTTTAAAAATTCTAACTTTTTATTTAATTCCAATTTAACTTAATATTCATCTTCCAACCTTATTCTCATTTAAGTCAATAGAACTTCCAGAAATTAAATTTTAAATAAATGCTTAATCGTTTTTGATCTTAAAAGTCAAACTTTATTTTATACTTCAAATCAAATTTTATACAAAGCTTAAAAACCGGAAATTACTATATATAAATAACCTTTATCAATAACCAAATCAATATCTCATAAACCATATATATAGCTTTACAAAACCATAGAAAATCATTTCAAAATAATTTTATATATCTACCGCGGTGCCTGTATATAATTTTCTATCCTATGGTCAAGTGATACAGATATTTATCATTTCAATCCGCAATTTAAAAATAAAATGCGGTTGTAAATCATTTCAAACCACAATCCCGAATGAAATGAAAATGCATAATAACTTGCAGTTCATCAATATAAAATATAGCATCCATTCATCCAAAAATCAATCATCAACCATTTATTAAAATCATCATCCAATTTAAACAAACATCAGTATATAGCATATAAAATATAACAGGAAATGAATAACAGTTATTAACTAACAGTTTATATTCAATAATAAATTTATTAACTGTTAACTATCAGTTTATATGCAAATAATTAAGTTTTTAACTGTAAATTCATATGCAATAATAAAATTAATTAACAGTTAAACTAAATAAATGCGATTTAACAAAGGTGACGAATAAACATGCCAAACAGTCGTAAATAACTTTCTACTCATATCTTAAGTCAAATTAACAAACATACAAAATTTTAGAAGTTGTGATTGGGTTAAAACACTCACCTTTTGAATTTTAATTGGATTTAAATCCAATTTAAACTCAAAAATTCGACGTTCTCTAAATCTTTCCAAACTAGCGTCAACAGATCTGGATTTATTACGATCCTAGCAAAAAAAAATTCGCGTGAAACGGATAACGTATGAGAAAGTTATGTCGAAAATTCGATTGAAAACAAAATTTAAATTAAAAACAAAATAAACAAATAACAAGTCACCTCTCCCTCAACACGTCAGCCGAGTCTTCTTCCCTGTACACGCGTTCTCCTCTACAGGATCTCATTCGAACATCACGCACGCAAACGCCTCCATTGACCGTGCTTTGACCGGGAATCACGAACGCCCTGGACCCCTATTCGACGAGCCGTCACTGCCGTTAGCCTCGTGACAACGCCCTCTACCCCCACAGTCCCCCTCCGTTCGCCTCCATCAACCGGCCCGCTGCCACCAAATATAGGGTTTGCCGAACCCTAAAACGCAAATTCCCGGTGCCTCAGGCCCCTGCACGACCAATGACCACCAGCGCTAGCCTCCTCGCGACGAGCCTCACCAAACCCATGTTTCAATTTCTTCGATTGAAGCCTAAGTCGAAAAGCCCCAAATCGACCATATGGGTTTCGAAATTTGATATTTGACCGAATTTTTCTTGCTGAAACGAACGTCAATTGCAGAAACAAACACCACATGTAGATTCGTGTCGATGAAATCTACAACATATATTATTATTTTTAGAATTTTTTGAGGACTTCTAATTTTTAGCTTTGGATCTGATTTGAATTTTGAATTTGCATCTAGAATTGTTTGTTGCCATTGAAGAAGAGGAGTACAGAAGTTCCTATATGTATAAAAATAAGGAATAGATGCTGCTAGGGTTTATAACAACATATTTATAGACAAATTGCAATAGAATAGGTGGGCACGAATTATAAACGTGATAGCCGATAGTTGGCCCAAAAAGCCCGTTCTGACCTCGGAACGAAATTGGATAAACCCATATATCAAAATAGGTATTTTAAAATATTCTGAACGCGACGGAAAAAGTTTCACGTCCAAATTCCTTCGTATGAAGAAGTTATGCTGAAAACAAAATTTCCAATTGATTTCAAATTGATTTTAATTAATCGATTTCAAGGCATTTCGAGTCCGTACGATCAAACGACAAGTCCGATCGATACAAAACTTGAAATCCTACAATAATTTACCGTTACGGATCCGATGAAACTTGTTTCTTCGAAATCCGAGCCAGTGGCCAAAATGGCTATTTTTATATTAATTAAATAAATTCAAAATAAATAAATAAAATCAAATTTTATATTTAGATTCTAAAATTTTCCCATTTTATCACTTTTAAAAATTCTTAATCATTTACAAAATTCCAACAAGTTTAGATGTCAAATTAAAGAAGGTAAATTTTAAATTTCAATATAAATCCTTAATTTCATTAAATTTACAAATCATAAATTAACTTTCTAATAATTTATATTAAATCAAAGAAATCAATAGTTATTCCATTCCTATATTTCAAATAGATGAATGTAATATTATATTCCAAATTTATTATCCTAATATTCTTCAATTACACTTAAATCCCTATTAACGTAATATTTAGATGTTAAATTTCCATTTATTTCGATTAAACCTATTATCATATATTACTTTTAATATACTGACAAGCTTACTTTTGCACCCTTTCATTTACCCAACTGCCATTTTATAAATAAACTTAACAATAGATTCATACTCTATTACATAAATGCATACCTTTTGATCTAAATTAAAATTTACGTAACTTCAAATATTTAATCCATTTAATTCCAATTACTCCTTTCATTAAATTTCAGATTCAAATCAATTTATAAAGTTTTACCTCCATTCTTTATATACACTAACCATCATTTAATGAAGAATTTATTTACGTTGTTTCCCATTATTACCTAAATTTATTTAAACGTAACATTTATTTCAATGATTTACCTATTAAATTGAATGGACTGAATATACATATAGCTCATAATAATTGTTGTCAAAACTCTAAATCCCACATTTATAAGTTTGTTGTTTACATCGTATTGGTTTTTATTCAAACATCACTTATTATATATTAAATAAATTCAATATTTAAGTTCTTTTACATTTATTATCAAGTACACCTTTTACCTTATTCCAACAAATTGGAATTTCATTCAATTAATATAACAAATCAATTTCTACTCACCCTTTATTTCCAACCCACAAATTGCAATCCATTATATTATATGGATGTTTTCCAATTTCTATTTATTATTAACTTAACAACCTATATACATTCATTGATTGATTTCTATTTGCCTTTGTTTCCTTACATTTAGTTCTTAGCTTAAATTTCTACGGTTGCATTCCATTTGCACTTCCGTTACTACGATAAAATTTAGTAACGTTTATATCATCAACACATTATAATTTCTTACCCCTTTAATGAGTTTGATTTCCTAATAAATTTATTAAATGGAAATGTTCATTAAAGTTTATAAATTGTTAACTTGTATATGATTATTTTGCCCTTTGTATTCCATTATAAATATATGTACACATACAAATTAAGATTCTAAATCCAATTAATTATTTCTTTTACATCAACCATCACTTATGAATAATTAGCGTTTCCTATTTATTTTGTTACATTCACTTATATTCACTTTATAAATAAATTGGTATTCCCTTTAACCCATTAATCACTAACTTTAGTAATTGCAATTCATTTATCTAACATAAATTTTGAATCTATTTCCAAATTTTCATATTTCAATTAATTAACACCTTACAATAGTTTACAAATAAAAGGGATTGTACTAATTACGTTGTTTATTGTCCTGCATTACTTTATTACTTCCGTTTGCATTCAATTTCCATAAATCAATATTTTATTCCATTGATAAATTCAATACGTGCCTTAATTTACTTATTCAAACTTTATATCAAATGCAACAATTTCCACTATTACTATTAATTGCAATATATAATTTAATTTGTAAATTTTGATTACCCTTGATACATCAAATTTCAACATTTTCTTTCACACAAATAAATAAGATTTTTATTCCTTTCTAAATTTAAATTAAAATCTTACTAATTTAATTCATTTAAACACCGAATTTACACTGGTCGTTACATATGCCATCTAGGAAGTCAACATATCTGACAAAATTGAGGAATCTTTCAAAATTTGAAATTTTGGAATTCTCTCTCTTTTGCACTAAATTCAACTTTTGAAAAGACACATTTTTACCTGTCATATGATAATTCAAACTCTATTTATTCACTCCTTCTTACCTCATGTTCTACACACACTTTATTTCAAAAATCAAACATATTTTTCACCCTCTTTCCTCCAAAACAAACCAATAATGTCTTCCTCAAGCAACCCTATTCATCCAAAGCCATTATGCTTACCAAAAGATAAAAAGTCAACTTTTTAATGATCAAGTGTCCATTAAAACATACATTGAGTATACAACATATGGTAATGTCTTTTCAAGAAGATATGTCGATTTTAATGGATTTTATTCTTTTGGTTTACAAGACCTTGGTTTGAAAAATGATATTTTTGGTTTAACCGATTTATCATAAAATGATTATGATTGCTATCTCGATTTGATTAAAAAAAATTATGCTAATTTGAATGGAAAGTTTTATCAAGGAACAGAAGGTAAAATTTAGAGTAGCATCAAAGCTACTATTATTGTTTTAGATTGTAAAATTCTTTATCAAATTCTTGATTGTAAAAGTATTGGAAATGATCTCTCCACTTTGAAATTGATTATGGAAATAGAGAATTTATGCATGATTTATTTTCAAGTGATGAAGATTATGGTTTTAAAGGCAAGAAGGTTAGGCCAAAAGCAAGCTAATAGGTCTTATTTTACAACAAAATATCATATTTAAGACAAGGAATCACAACAACCCCACTCATAATGTTTTCATAGCTTTTAGTTATTTTTGAAAATGATATAAATTGGGCTCAAATTACTCCGGATGCCTTTGTTCAAAAGAAAAATTCTAGACATGAAAATACACTTTACCATAGTGTGTATCTTACTACAATTTTCAACTGCTTTGGTATTGACCTAAAAAGTTAAAACATTTTACGTCGTAAAGTTTATAACAAAATGACCTCTTCATTCATATTCCTATCGAATTTGAACCCTATGAATCTCTTACTGAAAAGAAAGAAAGGTTGGAAAGAAAAGAAGAGCAAGAGACTCTTCAAGAAGAAGAAAGTAATAATATAGAAATAGAAGAGGAGAAAGAAAAGAAGAAGAGGAGGAGGAAATGGATACATCTCTTGAAAGTTATGACAAACCGTCTCGTTGTTAAAAACAATGAGATACTAAGGAATCAATATAAGCTTCTTAATAATCAAAAGAAGCTTAGCCATTTTTTTATTAAGAAGTTCACTAGTCTTTCAAACAAAGTTGACAAATTCTTTGGGAAAATAATGAGAAAGCTTGATGGAATTCTTCTTCTTCATCTTCATCATTCTATCCTTATGTTTTCTAGTTTTATTTATGTTATTTTCTTGTATTTTTCATTATGATTATGTATTTCTCTGTTTTATTAATGAAATTTGCTTAGAGATTTCATTTTGTTCTTTAATAATGTTCATTTGTTCTCTGGAATCATAAACTAAAACAACATAAAATATAAACAAAAATTAAAACAAAAAATGCAAATTACTGCATGTATGTCGACATAACCTACCTATATATGTCAACATACTCTGGTATTTCCAAAATTTGAATTTCAAAAGGATTAGTTATTTTTGGAGGAATTGGTTATTAATCCGACTATTCACTTCTAAATAACCATTTCTTCCAGAGAAACTCAGAAATCAATCCATCCTTTTATTTTATTCCTCTTTACACATCTCTTTTCATAAAAATAAATGCAAACATCAACTTTTAAAAACAAAAACTTTGTGATAATGTATAAGAAACTCTTTAATCATTTAATAATGCTCTTTGCTTTATTCTTCACGATCAACGACACTTATAGTTGAGCCAAATGCAAATTATCAAAGAAAAAGAAAAACAATTTAATCCTCCTTGATGTTTCATTTATTTTTTTGCTAAAGAAGTTCAAGGCAAAGCCCTAGAATGCTCGAACTCTAAGTTAAAAGTGGAACATGAAGATTGGGAAGTTATCAACACCAATCCAATCTTCGTATCGGAAGAATAGGTCGAAGTTCCTAAGAAAATCTAGTTTTAAATTGTATTTAGAATATATATTTATTATTTGTAAATTTTAGTCCATATAATTAACTCTAGTTTTATTTATACTTTTCATGTAATCAGTTGTACATAAATGCGTATAAATATAAAATTTGTGATGTATGATTTAAGAAAATGTAACTATAAATTATGTATGCATAGTCATTTCTCAAAAATGTTATTTCGCAATTAACATTGATTTTGATTCCATATAAAACATTATCATATTTCATAGTATTTAATATGCCACATTTAGGGGAATTTTTTTTCCTTATCCATTTTTGTTGATATCAAAGGGGGAGAAAAATATAACATATAATATACGCATATACCACGGGGTAGTTAACCAATTTAGAGGGGGTTACATTATATTTTATAATAAATATATTTACATGGTTGTTATAGTCAAAACGGAGGAGATTGGTAGTACCATGGATATAAATTTTGATAACAACAACCATATAGTTATAGGTACCGATGTTTTTCCAAGTTGTATATAATATTTTGCAAGATATTGCAAGGTTTTATAAAAGTACAGGATAATCGAATCTTAAGACCGATCGGTAAAGAGATTAGAGATCAAGAATCAAAGATGATCAAGATAATTGACAACTTATGAGTCCAAAGCCAAAGACATGAAGAGTTCAAGGCTATAGATTATAGTTCATAGATATTAGATAAATTTATTGAAGTCTTGAATAGCAACTTTCTTTTCTTTGAATACCCTCTCGTCAAAATTATTATTTTATTTTTAATTATATTTCTATAAATATTTTATAAAAAATTTATATATTAAAAAGTATTTAGAAACTATTTTTAAATGATTTTATAAAATGTCATAGTTTTTGTAACACTTTAAATGTGTTATTGTTTTTTCTCAAAATACAAGGGTATCTCGATATACGCTATCTATGTATGTAGGCATATGTATCGTTGAAGGGTTGTTATAATTAATTTTGAATAGTTGTAATTTTTGGCTCTATCTCTTCGCAAATAGGCATGTCCCTTCAAACACTATATAACGGGGACTGGTAAATGAATTTTTATAACTACTTTCTTATATTCTTCTTACTCCAAATTCTTGTTATATATTTCTAAAAATCTACTTTCTATACTCTTCAAGTTCACTCAAATTCAATCTCTACTTTACTATGTTCATTCTCTATAATACATTTATTGATTTGCAAGTATTCTCTCTTCGGTTCAAATATCAAAGTGCTATCAAGACCAATATAATATTATGTAATCCAAAGTACAACTATATGAATTTGGAATCAACAACTCTCTACTACTATTTGTGTGGGTGCGCTTATTGCCTGTTCAAACCAAGTGGGTGTGCTTGTCGCCCATTCAAATCAAGTGGGTGTGCCTGTTGCCAATTCAAATCAAGTGGGTTTGCTTGCTACCTATTAATGTACGTATTTTGGAAGGAAATCTATATAGATACTGTATAGCACTAGATGTAGAATTGGTCAATCTGAACTAGTATACAAATCTTGGTCTCATATCGCTTACTTTTACTTTATTTTTATTGCATTTATTAATATATATCTATATTGATTATCTATATTTTGATTTAAATCTAGAAAATATTTAAAAAAGCTCGATATAAATTATAAAACTCTATTTACTCCCATCTAGTGTTAAAGTTTCCTAAAGATTCGTTAACACGATATAATTTATACTGCAGCATTTCCTACATCCACTCCCTCCCTTTTACACTTCACAGTCTTTCATTGATCGTGGTTGGAGGAGTGATGAAGCTTGCTTTCAGGAAATGGAGGAGTTTCGGTTATCATGGAGGTGGTTTTTATGAAGGCGGAGACTAAGGTTTCAATTTGCGGGGTCCTTAGGGGGAGCTAAGGTGAAGGGCAATTGTAGTTGAGTCCACATGAAGTGGCACACGTGTGGAGGAGTTTTGGAAAAGTGTGGTCACCATTTGGGGTATGTGACATTAGTCAGGTCTACAAATTGGTACACGGTCTTGATTGGATTTAGGTGACCAGAGTTGATGTGGTGATGCTCATCGTGTTTGGCTCACAAAGAGGTGAGTGATGGTGCCAACCAAAGGAGGTCCGATGGCCCATAGCGACGGAGAGGAGTAACAACCATGGGTGGTTAGTGGTTGAGAATTTAAAATAAAAGAGATTAGGGAAGAAAATGATTAGAGATTAATTAAGTTAATTTATTTATTTTAATTAGTCTCATTTCATATTTAATTCGTTTCTCTTGCATACGAGGTATAACTGAGACACGGTCTTCATTATTGCACTCATAGTAAGAGTATATACGACATGATATAGGCTTGGACTGGATCCGGACACTTGGAAATTAGCCTTAGGTAAGCGCAATTATAGATCTGAATTTATATTTCTGTATAAATTCCTGTAATTATACCTATTGAAAAAATATTACTTAACAGAGGTAGAATAATATATGTAAGTAATTGTTTCCCTATTTATTTGGATTGGTTTGAGTCGATATTCGGGATAATTGATTAAGACTCGTATATTTACATGTTATGTCCTATTTGTATTGAATTGAAATAGATGAATTTGATATTAATTTATAATGGTTTTAAATTAATTAGAATCCTAATTTTTCATTATATTAATGATAGAAATATTATTATATATTTTATTACTAATAAAAATTAGAAGTATGACCTTTAAAATAATTTATAATGTTAAAATAATGATTTAAGCAGATTGCACTTATATTAAAATGGCTTTGAAGTTTATCTGGCCTTAAATTGGTTTATTATATTGCAAATCAATAATAAACTAACTAGTGAATTTCTATAAGGGTGATTTGAGAAGTTAGAAATTACAAATAAGTGTTGTATTATTCGATAGTCTTTGATTAAGGTTATAAAATCCTAAATATTTTAATTATGAAATTTATTAATTTTGGACCCTAAGAAATGGTTTGAGATATATGTACACACATATCTATATGTATGTATGTATATGAGCTATGTAATATTTTGAAGTCATATTGATAGTTGAACTTGATTTAAATAAAATAATTAAGTAAAAATAAGCAGAGTATGATTGATAAGAAAGCACATTAATTTATAAAATAAGTTTGAGATTTCTATAAAATAATACAAAGAAGGTATAATTTTTTGATTGGTTACTTAAGTAAGATGCATTTTTGTTAAATTGTTTATATGATAGTATGTGTGAATTGTTATTGAAATTAAGATGGTAGATTTGTTATTTTGGTTGTACATTGCCTTTGCATATGTAAATATGCACGATATGTGTTTGTTAGTTACATATAGTTGGACTAGTTTTATATGTATGTATGTGTATATATATATATCTGTGTGTGTATACATGTCTATATATATATAAAGTAATAAGGTGTTGTGTATACGTGTGGGAAGGGTGTACGTAGGGTAGCTTGAATCCAGATTGTCAGCCTATATATATATGTGTGTGTGTGTGTGTTGTGTGTGTGTGTGTTGTGTGTGTGTGTTGTGTGTGTGTGTTGTGTGTGTGTATGAGTATATATATACACTGCATAAAATATGTGATTTATACATGTGCATATATATAAATATATTTCTGGTATGTTGGACTTAGGGAAATTAGGAGATGCACAAAATATTATATATATTTATTGATATGCGGTTTAAAGAGTTTATATATAGTTTCGGTATGTCAGACTTAGGGCTTTGGTGCATGGAATCCATTATACCAATGAGGCGCACGGCCTGTAGACATGGCCACGAAGTAGGGGCGGACAGAGACTAGGACGCCGTCTAAACTAGGTCATGTACTATTTCCTGGTGCTCTTGTGTAACATCCCGCATTTTTAGATAATCGAATAACGATTAACAGTGAAAACAAACATTTTTGGAATTGTCAGAATATAACCTCGAAACTTATTTATTATGTTCGTGGCGATTTTTTAATCAATTTCCATATATAACATAGCAAGATCCGAGTTAATATGAAGAAGTTACAAGAGAAAATAAAACCAGAATTAATCAAAAAAGAAAGAAAGAAAGGTCTATGGGTTGACCCATAGGTTGACCCGTAAAACACACTGTTTGACCTTAGGGTCGACCCTCAAACACATAGGCCGACCCACGTTTTTCCTGGATGGAAATTCGTCCAGGCACGTGCCGAACTTATTTAATTCAAATTTTATGCAATCTCAACCGTTGTTTTCTAAATCCAACGATTCGCAGCAAGCCTACGATGTGGTTGCACCAGATTCAGTCCTAAAATATGATATTTTGAGATCCCCAAACTCCCCTATAAACAGAAACTTAGGCCTAGCTATTTTCTCACAATCAAATTTTCTCTCAATTGGGTTCACTGCCTAAGGCTGAATCCTAAATAGAAAATATTTCTATGGAGAATACCTTTTTAATAAAAATATTAGACACCTTAGAAGGGGATCCAGGAAAGCTATGGAGCAAAGCCAAGGACGATAGGTGAGTGGATTTATTTCAGCATTTATTTCAGTAATTAGTCTGCTACTTAGTTATGTTGAAACGGTAAATTTTACAAGAGAAGTGTACATATATTTAAATGTTATTTATCTCAAAATAGAAAGAAATTCAATTAAATACAAGTAATTTTAGACCTAAAAATTGTAGAGAAAGGCATAGGCCTAAAAGTGAGAAATTTATAGCAAGTTATGTTAAAACGAGAGAAATGAATTAACAAGGAGAAAATCTAATAATTTGATTTGGAAGTTAGTAATAGATTAGTTGGTTGGTTTAGAAAAAGGAAACACATTTCCATAGTTTAATATTATAAGAATAACGATAAACGCAACTGCAAGAATAAAAGCAAGAAAAACGAAATTAGTGCAAAATAGAGACATTACTGTATTTTGCATTACCCGACAATTAAAGAAACAATAAAAGAAATATCTTGTAGTCATGAGTTATTGTTTATAGCATTATTTAGTATTAAAATATGAAAATGGATTTCTAGCGCAGCTTTTGTAACTAACCAAATAGAATAGAACTACTTCCTAGAATAAAAGAGAGTAACATGAAGCTTTAAAGAATTAAAGAAGAGGAAATAATTAAGTTAATTATTTGACAAAACTAGAAACAATAAACAGAATTTGTAACTACATTTGCATTTACTGCGCAGATAGTAGAATAAAAGGTAAAGAAGTTATTATGGTAAGTAATTTGTCGCAGATGGACGTAGTCCCAAGCTAGGTGTAACGATCCATAATTTAATCACTTTGAATTTGAATAGTCGGTATGTTTTAAATGATTAAATAATGGATTTATATCTAGAATAAAAATTAGGATAAAACAACTCGAATGGATTTTTTAAATTGATGTAAAATGTTAGTTTAAAGATAGTTCGAGTTATAAGGCGGTTAGGGGTACCAATTTATTTAAAAATAAGTTTGTCTAATAAAACCGAATAGTATAATTACTTTCCTAATAAAACAAGAAAGAATTATTAACCCTGTCTAATAAAGTAGAACAATATAATTAATTGCCTAATGAAACAAAATAGCATTATGATTATTATATTCCATGCGGATGGTTGCCATTGGACCAAAATCTAGTCGAATCAGGTTCTGCCATGCGGATGGTTGTCATTGGGCCAAAATCTGGTCGAATCCTATTATGTCATAGTTGATAAGGAGGATTCTTATTGGACCAAAATGTGGTCGAATCAAATTAAGCCATCAAGATGTTTTCTATTGGACCAAAATGTGGTCTAATCAAATTGGGCCATCAAGATGCTTTCTATTGGACCAAAATGTGGTCAAATTAAATTAGGCCATAAGGCTGGTTTCTATTGGACCAAAATCTGATCGAATCTGGTTAGGCTGTAGGAAATGACTAAAGTACCCTTCTCTTCACATAAAAATAGCCAAGTCCATATCTCATTTTAATTCATTCACAAACTAAAAAAAGAACTAAAATTCATTATCAAAGACGAAGTATTCCAAATCTCCATCAAAGCAAATATGATGTATATTCCTTGTTTTCATAGTTTAGTGGGTATAACTTATTATGTGAGTATAATTTAATTACAATTTGTGTAATCTTAATCTCTTTCCTTTGACTCATTCGCATTTTAACAAATATTGTGTTATCTATTGATTGTCAATTGTTAATAATAATGAGTATGTTATTATTCTTGTTATTATTCTTGTTTGGTTGTTTGATTTGTACTCGGCCAGTTTATAAGCAATAAATTTGATGTTTAGTTAAATGGAACTTTCACCACCTTTTAACTTAGGATTGACATTTAGTGACTTTTTGGTTAAAAGGAAATAACGCTCCTTTTAGCTATCTCATTTGATTAAGAGGGAGCTTTACCCCTCTTGGTCGTATTCTTTTTTAAAGATGATGGGTTTAAGTTATGACTTAAATGGAATTTTTAAATCTTTGTTTAAAGTATTTTGAAAGAGCTTCAAAATTTATATAATGATTTAAACAGGTTATCTATGGAAAGTAAGTAGTCCTATACTTGGCACTAAAAACCGATGAGTAGATTGATCCTCTATTGTGAGATCTGGAACCGAAGTGTCTAGGCAAAGCTACGAACAACCAGTGCCCTGACTTTCCTGGCTTTGTTTTTGGGCGAGGGTAAGAATAAGTCGAGAATATCGAAAATGTGAAAAGTGTAGGAGATTTGATTTTCATAAATGATCTTTATAATTATAATGGAAAACATTCGCATTTCTCGTAGACAATTATTTTTGACCCATTTAAGTATGCTTTTGAAATATGAAATCCTCTTAACTGTTTTGTGAATGTACCTATACCGATAAGATTGGTATATGGATATTTTTCAAGCATTGAAAGAGTATAAGATTTAATTTCCATATACGATCGTTTTGTTATTCTTAACTATCTATTTCGATACCACCTACCTTTTGTTTTTTCATCAATCTAAGACGATTTATTGCTCATTTAGAGCATTGATATCCTTTATTGAAAATGACAAAATAAAGAGCGAGTAGGGGCCAAGCTATGTGGGGTTGCTCCCATTAGGGTATTTCACATCTACTCTAGATTGGTTTCGATTGTATATGCATAGAGATGTGAGATACTCGGATACTCGGTAAGGCCGGCGGGGTTCGGCTTGGAGGTTTTCGAGAGCCATCGTAGTTCTTAAGTATATTTTCTAGAGGTATACTTTTCATAAGGGGGGACACCCTCCTAGCCATTATTGTAAAAATTCTTTTTCCTTATTTTTGATTCAAATCTTTGGATTGATTCTTTCTTAATTGCATCGAAAGCATCTTGTGCTCTTCGCAATGTTTAACTGTTTGTGTCCAGTCTTTTATACTTGGATGTTGTCCTTGCGAGGGTAAAACCCGTTTTGCGTTTTTGCGATGTGGTCTCACTAATTATTTAGTGTGTTCTGTTTTTTGGAGTTTACTCATACCGGATTTATTATATGACTCAAATTGTTTTTTTTCCCTAGACTTTTGGGTACTCATTTATATTTGAGTAGTCCAGAAATGATAGGTTTCTTTGGGCTCTTTTGAAGATGGTGGACGAGCAGGAGGCTCCTTATCTATCTAGCTATTTATTTCCGCTATTATGAGATGTTGGCTCTATATATTTATATTTAAAGGTCGGTTGTTATAACTATCTAGATTGATAGTACTACTTTTATTGTAACTCTGATAACTCCATGTTGGGGAGTAACCTTATGTACTGTCTCACTTTTATGTTATATTTAACTGTTCCATTGTGAGATAATTATTTCGTTCTTATGTTTTACCCCATGACAACTCTTCTTTCGGGAACTTGGGCAACGAAACATGAATACCATGGATGTATTAAGTGTCATTCTCAAGGGTCAAAAAGGTAGGTCGTCACAATTGGTATCAGAGCTTCGGTTGAGCGAACACCTTGGCCTAATTGAGGTACAAATCATTAGAGATAAGGCAAGTGATACCTTAGAGTGAGTTAATCTTGAGAGAGCATAATTGTAATTTTTATAATAATAATTTTTATCCTCTAAAGTCTAGTTTTTGATCCTTTGATGTTATTTTCTTAAACCATTTAAATCCTATTTTTGTATTATAAAGACACCTGCTATTTGTTTAGATAATAGAAAATGAATACAAGAAGAGGAGGAACGAGAGGATTTGGAACTAGCACGGCTACCAATGGCAGGGCACCTAGAAATGTTACTATGTTAGCTGCAGATCCGGTAGAGGAAATGTTAGTGCAAGTTCAGGTCCTTATGAACTTTGTAGCTTTGTGTAATAATTTTACCACTTTGGATGGGAAACCATTTTAAGGGAGTGAAAACATTCTTGGAGTGCAGATGTGGCTTCGAACTTGTGAAAGAATATTTGGAGATCTTCGGTTGGAAGATGCGGAGAAATGACTGTTGGCATCGTGACAACTTCAAAAGTTGATGATGGATTGGTGGGATTCAAAAACAGCTAGTACTCCAGAGGGGGAGTTTTCTTGGACCGAGTTCAAGGAAGTTTTTGAAGCATGGTTTATTCTAGAAGTCGGAAGAACTTAGTTATTTAGAAGCTTCATTGACTTAAAGCAGGGAGATATGACTGTGTCGTAGTATGAGCATAAGTTCAATGCTTTGTCCCATTGTGGACTTGGATTGATAGACACACCACTAAAGAAAAATGAAATGTTTGTGAATGGAATGCGACCAGAGTTCCATCGTGAAATTATGGGTACATTCACGAACATTATTAGCATGGCTTTGAGGTTTGAGGCTCTTGATATTAAGGAAAGAGTCCAAAAGGGTATTGTTCTAGTAGTAAGGGCCAAGCCTTTATCGTCTATACTAGTTTAAGGAAAACAAAACTTCAAGCGTAAGTTTAAGGGAAAGAAGAAGGGTGCAGGGAAGAAACCCAAAGATGGAGCTCTAGCACAGAAGAAGCAGACTAACTTGGCCAACATTCTTTGTTTCAAGTGCATTAACATGGGCCACTTTACAAATCATTGCCCAATTGCCACAGAATTTAATTGCAACCAGCCAGGACATATAAAGAATGAGTGCCCTTTTTCTAAAGGGGGATCTCAAGGATAGACTTTTACCATTGAAGAGGTACCATCCACTTCTTTAGATATAAAAGGGAAGCAAATGTTGCAAGGTACATTATCCATCTATGATACTCCTGTAAGGGTGCTATTTGATACAGGAGCTTCCCATGATTTTATTTCTTTTGATGTTATGAACAAACTGAACCTTAAATATGTCATCATAAGGAATCCTCTTTGTGTATCTAAATGTACGTATTTCTTGTCAAAATCATCCCTTTCTTTTTGACTTGTTTGTTCTTGGGTTTATGGGTTTTGGAGTATTGCTGGGAATGGATTGGTTATCTAACTTTAAAGCTATCTTGGATTGTGGAAGAAGGCTCGTTAGAGATAATGATGCAGGAGATGTTGGTGTTGATATTATTTATGAAGAGCCTAAGAAGTTAATAAGCGGTTTTCTCTATTCACTCGAAGTGGCTAAAGCGGAGCCAGGAGATGTGTCGGTTGTTTAAGATTTCACAGATATTTTTGACGAGGTGCAAGGTTTACCTCCTCATCATGAAGTCGAGTTTAATATTGATTTGCATCTGGGAACTAGACCTATTGTACAACCCTTATGAAGGATGGCTCCAAAAGAGAAGAGGGAGTTAGAAACGCAGACTTATGACTTGTTGCTGAAGAATTTGTTCCGACGTAGTACCTCGAGTTGGGGATCGCCAATCGTCTTTGTTACAAAGGCGGACAGTTCTCTAAGGTTATGCGTAGACTATCAGAAGTTGAACAAAAGGACTTTCAAGAATAAATATCCTTTTCCAAGAATTGACGATATGTTTGATCAACTCTACGGTGCTCGGATATTTTCTCAATTAGATCTTGTCATCGGTTTCCACCAATTAAGAGTGACAGAGGAGAGTGTTCCTTTAATAGCTTTTTGAACTCTAGAAAATTTCTATGAGTGGTTAGTTATGCCGTTTGGATTGACTAGCGCACCTATTTATTTTGTGGACTTAATGAATCGAGTATTTGAATCGAGTATTTTGAGATATTCTCAATAAATTTGTTCTCGCCTTTATTGATGACATTCTTATCCATTCAAAGATGGAGAACGAACATAAATATCATCTCCATGTCATATTTGATACCTTAAGGAGTAATGTGTTGAAAGCTAAGTTTTCTAAGTGCCATTTCTGGAAATCCAAAGTTAGATTTTTAGGGCATGTTATTTCAGGAGAAGGCATATCGGTGGACCCAGCTAAATTTGTTGTGGTTCAAGACTGGAAGAAGCCCGAAAATGCGACGGAAGTCAGAAGTTTCTTGGGATTGGCTGGATTTTACCGTTGGTTTATCATGGACTTCTCGTAGATTGCTTCTCATCTAACAAAGTTAACAAAGAAAGATGTTAAGTTCATTTGGACTTCTAACTGTGATCATGCATTCAATGAACTGAAAGAGAAGTTGACTAGCTCTCCTGTTTTAACCATTCCAAATGGGAGCGAAGATTTAACCATGTATACAGATGCTTGTGGAACTAGATTGGGAGCAGTTCTAATGCAGCATTGGAAAGTTATTGTCTATGCGAGTCGATAGCTAAAGCGACATGAGAAAATTTATGCTACGCACGATTTGGAGCTTTTGGCTATTGTCTTCGCATTAAAGATGTGGAGGCGTTATCTTTTGGATAAAAGGTTCGAGTTACACACGAACCACAAATCCTTAAAATACCTTTTTACCCAGAAAAATTTGAATTTGAGGCAGCAGAGATGGCTAAAGTTTCTCTCTTCTTATGATCTAGTGGTTCTTTATATCCCTGGAAAATCAAATGTCATTGTTGGTGCATTGAGTAGGAATGTAGCAATGGTTGCAAATCTAGAGGTCAAGCCAGTATTGTTAGAGAGAATTGCATCCAGTCTAGTGGAAAATCCTATTTTAGCTCAACTTTAGAAGGATGTTGAAGGTCTTGTTTCTAGCTTTGAGATTGATCTTCGAGGCATATTGAAAATGAATGGGCGTATTTGTGTTCCAGACTTTGATGGACATAGGCAAGAAGTGTTAGCTGAATGCCGCCATTCAAAGTTATTTTTCGTCCAGGAGTGACCAAGATGTTCAAAGATATGAAGAAGGTATTCCGGCGGAAAGGGATGAAGCAAGATATTTCAATCTTTGCGAGTCTTTGTGCAAACTGCCAGCAAGTTAAGAGTGACCAGCAGTAGACAGCTGGATTGCTTCAGCCACTTGAGATGCCAAAGTGGAAGTGGAAGCAGATCTCTATGGACTTTATTGATGGACTTCCTAGGTAAAAGAGAGGTAACGATGGCATTTGGGTTATAGTCGATCGACTGACCAAAAGTGCCCATTTCATTCTTGTTAAGCTGACTAGGACTACTACGAGTCTAGTGATTTTATTTTGAAGAAGATTGTGAGACTTCATGGGATTTCTCGTAGTATTGTAAGTGACCAAGACCCAATATTCACTAGTAGGTTCTGTTAGGGACTGCAGATTACTTTAGGGACTGAGCTAAATCTAAGTATAACTTACCATCCCCAAACAGATGGGCAGATGGATAGAGTGAATCAGATCTTAGAAGATTTATTACGAGCATGCATTCTAGACTTCGGGGGTTTTAGGGAAGATCATTTATCCTTAGTTGAATTCGCTTACACCAACAGCAATCAAGCAAGCTGTAACGACCCAGAATTTTGGATATTTGAAACTAGAATATTTAATTGATTTTAAATATTTAATAGTTAATTTTAACTTGAAATTCAAATATAGCTATTTATTGGACAATTTAATTATTGAATTAGATTATTGGAAATTGGTTAAAATAGTGAATCTTTGGTTTTAAGCTCGTAAAAATAATTTAAAGGCTTGTAAAATTTATATTAACAATATTGAAGATAATAAAAGCTCTAAAATTGAATTTAAAGGTGAGTTGTTCAGTTTTAAAAATATATCTTTTAAATTGATATTTATAAATAGCCTTCCAAGGCATAGTCTCGGAACTCGACGAAACCAGTTCCATTGGATCTGTAGTAGTGTATTATTATCGAATTTCAAATTTTGTAGCTTTTGGAGTTGTCGTGTGATCGTACGGTATATAAACGCGTTGAAATTCATATCCAAATTTCAATATAATAATTGGGCCCAAAAGGCTATCTTTTCCATACGATCGAATTAGGCCCCGAAACCTTTTCCATTATTCGAAATAATTGTATCACATTATAAACGCCTAGCGGCATGCCTCTATAGGAGGTCAAGATTTTAAGTTACGATTTCTAGACGTTTAAAATTTAAATATGTGTGTATATATATATATATATATGTGTGTGTGTGTGTGTGTGTGTGTGTGTGTGTATTTGTTGATTGGTAAAAAATTCCCTTCACATCAGAACTTTTTCAAATCACTATAGACTAACCTATTCAAACACGCCAACATCAATGTCTCTTCCTTTTCAAATCATGCCACCTTTCTCATTTTTAAAAACCGAGCCTTCTTTTCTTTTTCACTATCATCAATTGAATTTAAAAACTCAAAATAATGGCCGAACCACCACTTCATCTTTTCCTCCTCAATCAGTAACGAAATTCTCTAAAATAAAAAATAAAATAAATACCAAACGAAATTGAAAAAAAGGGGATCGGAGTCGATTTCGCGGTCGAAGGATAACACGTGCATGCCCAGGGGATGCATTTGAGGTCTGTTCTAATGCCGATTTGGGGTAGGGCGCTTTAGGCGTTCGCGCATTTTAATGATGGCAGCGATGAGTGGAATAGAGGCGCGTGTGCACGCGCGTGAATGAAGGGAGGCGTGGTTCGACAGTGGTGTGGCCGAGGGCTGAGTCGAGTGATTCGAATCGAGCAAGGAGGAGGTGTTGGACCAGTTGGTCGGCGATGCGCGTGGTGCGACTGATGATGATGGTCGAGAGTGGGGCTGTGCGAATTAGTGGAGATTGATGTTGTTGGATGGAGATAATTCAAATCTTTGGCTGAGAGGTAACATGTTGATTTATTTGTAAATTAGGAAATTAATTTAATTTATTTTAGTTTGAAATCAATAACAGAAAAAAAAATTAAACAATAAAGTGTTAACAGTTTTGCTTTTAATTTAATGTTAAGTAAAAAAATTAATTTGTTGTTTTTTATTTAAATTATCAGAAATTTATAGTAAGATAAATTTGGAATTTTATTAACCTAATAAATTAAATTTAAAAGTGAGAATGTTAATGGTAGTTAAATCATGTCAAATGCTAATAAAATTCAAAAATTTCATTTATACGAGGTTCGGAATCAAATGAAAATAGTCGGGTTGGTTCGTTGCTGAAATCGATGCAATAAAAGCGAAGGTGAGTTAATCTCACTCAAATTAGATTATTGGTTAATTTAAATAGTTAAAATTTAAATTATTGGTTGACCGATTGAAAATTTATAATTATTATCAGTTTGGATGTAATATTATATATAATAGTATATATATTGGAGCAATTGATATTCCCGCATTATATAGCAGATGAGACCCTATGCGCCTCGTATAATAGCGGATGATCCTATATACTATGATATACCCTTCGAAGTGGGATTGGTATTTTTATATTGTGCTAACATTTGTGCATGCAGGAAAACGGGTTGGAGGTATCCAATTGGATTCCTAAAAAATGTTGACTTTATTTTCATTTTAGTGATATATGAAATGTTGTATAAATATATAATAGATTATGTTGGAAAAATTAATTTATTGGATGCTATGATATTTATGGATATATTTTTGACACCTTGAAATATCAGAAATATAAATATTGAATTTTTAAAGGGAAATAAAAATGGAAAATTTGAAGCAAGAAATTTATAGTAAAGATGGATAAATTTAAAAGTAATGAATTTGGAAAAAATGAATAGTTTGATTTTGAAAACTTATTTGATAATTACTAAATATAGAGAGATAGAGATTTTGAAATAATTGACTAAAAGGATTTAATAATGGGACTTAAGTGATTTGTTTAAGTATAAAATTATTTACTTTAAATCCGAGGTTTAAAATGGATTTAAGAGAATAGAAGTGAAGTTTGGAAAGAAATATAAAATATGGAATAAAAGTTTTGGATTTGAATTATTATTTAAATCATAATAAAGAAGAGAAGCTAGGATTAATGGATTTTGGAGTAAATTTGGGTAAATCAAGAAATAAACTTTAAAATGGAATTTAATTCAAGGAAGTCGATTTGAAATAGTAACTAAAAGGAGAATGAGACTATGGAATTTATAAACTGGGTTTATAAATAAAGTGAAATATTTATCTGTGGATAATTTGAAATTATAAATTCATGACGAAAATTTATAAGGAGATGGTAATGTGTTTTAAAATAAATAGTGGTTTTATTTTTAAAAATATGGGAAAGGAAATTTACGAGATTGGGACGTAAATTAAACTGGAAATAAATCAAGAATGATTTATAAATGATTAGACGGGCTATATTGGGGTGGAAAGTGTATTTTCCCTGAAAAGCTAAATATATTTTCAAAGAAAGATTTTAAGTATAAATTAGAAGCTTTAAAGATGTTTCAAAAGAATGTTTTAGAAAAAATTATTATTTAATTGTTTTAAAATTGCCAAAGAAAACGTTAATTAAGTTAATTATAGTAGTTAATTATTTTTAAAGGTTGAATTAGTATTATGATTCAAAAGATAATTATTAATTGTTTATACTTTATATAACAGTTTTATTTTAGAATGTAGTTTTTGGCTAAGTTTTACTTGGAAAATTATTATAGAACTTCATAAGTATTATTTTGAATAAAGAATTTAAGTAGCCTTGTTTTAAATAATTTAAGTGTATATTTTTGGATAAAGTGATTTGATTTATTGAAAATCTAAATCAAATATAAGACTTGTTGTTTTCCAGTGGGAATGAAATATTTGGTTGAATGATTGTTTATTTGATAGTTAAATAATCGACTATCAAATTTGGACCTAAATATAACTTTGAAAATATCTAGGAGCAGTATGGGAATTATATGGTGCATTTACCGTTCGAGGTGCTATACTGTACGTATAAACTCGTTCGTTTTTCTAGGACGTTTATAAGGAAATCCGTCCACTAACGGTTAGGTGGTGATCTCCGATCTTATTTTTGTCTGTTTATTTCCTAAAGAACCAGGGTTGAATTTATCGGGAATAGCACGAAGAGACCATGATTGTATTTGTGATCCGAAAAACCACTTCGATCCAACGAGTACGTTTTTCGAAATGAAGACAAGAGCTTGGAGTCAAAGATGGAGCAGTGAAGTGCAAGAGCTAATTGCTACGAATCCTGAGGATGATTCTAAAATGGATGTAGTAGGAGTAGTGCCTTTGGTTCCGTTTGGACCAGGAATGGACTTGTATGGATAAATGCTATCAGTACATTGTTATTGGAGGACAATGAGCATTCTAAGTGAATATTTCTAAAAAGGTAACGCTTAGCCTCGAGCCTCATCAACCGAGAATGATTGAAAATTATGGGATACACAGTAAGGCTAAGTGGATAGCTTCTAATCAAGGTAAGGTCATCCCTGTCTAGAGTCCCTTATTTTAGAGTTTAACTTATCATCAACATGGACAGTTGTAAATCTCTGCCCCTATAAATGTGGAACAAGTGCGGTGGGAATGGATAGCAATCTTTAGAAGAATCTTCTAGCTCCATGCTCCGAGCTCTTTCAAAATGCTCCAAACTAAACCTAACTACCAGGTTATCCAAAAAATAGGGCACCCAGAGTTAAAGGAAAACAAAATAAACTCCATGTCAGCCATGGGACTGGTGTGAGAAACTCAAAATACGAGTATTTGAAAAAAAAGGTATCTCATAAGTCCACACCACACATAAACATTAAATTGGTTTTTACCTTACCATAACCAAAACATTTCTACATAAAAACACGTGGTATTATTTTTAATGACATCCTTTGAAAATCCTTTCAAATAAACATATTCAAATAGCCCAAATTATTACATTGGTTAAATTTGATCGCATAATAGGTTTACAACTAAGTCCGAAGGCACTTGTTGGAGAATGGAATTCTAATAAATAGCGAGGTAAGGGGTTACCTCCCGTATAGTTTTTATAGTTAATGCCCCTCTATTACCCCGCTATATCTCATAGCGGATTTCTACAGCTACGATTTTTCCATGTAGCCCCAAAATATAGCCTTTCCGCTTTAAGCCCCACTATTTCCGCTATATCCCGTTATTCTCGCTATATTTCACTATTTCCGCTATATCTTCTTTAATAAAATGAATTGAAAAATTGCATTTATGCACTATAAAAATTATGAAACTAATTTATTTGATTTAATTTTTAATATATTTCAGAAATGAAAATACTCTAATATTCTACTAAATTCAATTATGTTATATAATAGTTTTACGCTTATTTAAAGTATATTTGCACATGTTTTATTTAAAATTATTTATGTATTAATTATAATTCAATTGAATGATGATTTTTCATTTAATTACCATTTATATATTTGTAAAAACATTAAGTACGAGTTTTATATGCTATTTTAGAGCCATTCGCTATATCCCGCTATATCCTCGCTGTATACCCGCTATGACTTTTTACACCTCCACCGCTTTTAATCTGCCAAGCTCATTAACTGCGCAGCGTACAGGACATTTCTAGAGGAACGTACCAAGGCCACCAATAGACGGTCCTCTACAAATTAAGACCAACCTGCCCAAGACCAACAAATGGTACAGATAACACCAAATATTATATCACCCTGGCCATTCCCGACCTCATCGAGACATGCCACAGCATACACCACAAAAATTTAAACCCGACATTATATCGATTAGAAATAAATAAATCTAGAAAAGTGATATCATACCCTAATGGTTGCAAACCACTCATCCTTAAAGCAACCCCTATTTTACAATTCCCTGGATGTGAGGCTAGAGGTAACGTTTACCTTTCTTAGAACATTTTTGCTTGAAATGCCACATTTCCATTTCCAACAACACACAATTGATTTTAGCAAAAGTACAACCTCTGAGCTCGTACATCTCAGTGAAGGGTGCTAGGCATAAGACGGGTTACCTCCTATACCACCGAACAGATGTATGTCTGTAGAGACCAACGTACTATGATCTTAGAAATGCAATGTCAAACAGCCATCCATACAAGTTGCCCAAGAATAGGACAAACTGAAGGCAGTCTCCTACCACATCCTGTTGGGCATCACCTCTAGGATTAGTAGCGAGTAGTCCTTTCATAGGAAGATCCCAGAACTAAGGGACAACTACTATTTATTTATCTCGAAAGCTACTTCGAAATTACCAACAAGCAGTCCTTATGTTATGAAGATCTCCACCTTCAACTTCATGTCTTTAACATATCTTCAATTTTGAACTTATAAATCGGTTCGAAGTGGTTTTTGGAAAGGAATTTGCCCAATCCAATCCTGATTCCTCTAAATCAATCATGGATAAAAGAAGTTAAGTAGGTGGGTTATTAATATTCGATTAGTTATTATCTTTTTATCGAAAATTTCTTCTTAGAGATATATATCTTTTTAAACTTTTCGGTATACACCCGATCACTAAACCTCATTTATCAAATCTTTGTTTAATTAAAACCTTTTTAAATCTTAGAGTAATTCTAAATCATTTTATCAATCACTTAAGAAAATATCTCCAAATCATTTATTTAAACTTAAAAAAGATTTTTAATTTCAAATCATAACTTTTAAACGGGTCAAAAACAATGTTATTTAAGACATTGTTTACTGTAAATGCAAAATAATTAATTTTAAGTAAAATGATCTATAGGAATTAAAATAATTCCCAATTATTTATTTAAATCATAACAAAATATATTTTTATTTCCAACACATATATTTTTAGTATAATGAAATTATGAAACCATGTTACCTAAGATGGTAAATCCAAATTAGTTAGTATTCGAGTAAAACGGGTCCATAGAAATTATACTAATTTTACTCGATACTAATTTTCATACTCAACTTGTACTATTCGTCAAATAACGATGGAATCACCTTTTAAATTCATATGATTAATACGAGCTCCCTCCTTGGGTTTTAACACCAAGTATAAGAAGATTATTTCTATACAATCCAAGTTGTTTGAAATTAAATTTGTAAAATTTATATCTTTTATACTTGTCTCGTTGGTGACATTTCGACCTTGTCTATTCCTCATCCAAGAAAGAGGCTAGGTGATACTAGGCACTTTTTGCTCTTGAACATCTTCTTAGTTTAAGCACCTCATATCCGGATCTTACAAATAGAAAAATCCAGTCTATATTTAAACTCTTTAAAATAAATTATAAAACCTCAACATTATCTTTAAATACTTAATCATTTATTTGAAAACATTTATTAATGATTTGGAAAAGAATACTTATGTTTAAAGCCATATTTCGAAAGTCATTAAAAGTGCTACATAAAGGCTGCAAAAAGTGCTACGAATAATGCTTTAAAGGCTTATTTCATCAAAAAAACTTTTCTATCATTTAGAAATCCATTTTTAAACTCAAATCTCTTTTAAAATATTTATTAAATTTATTCCATATTTTTAAAGAATTAAAAATATCGACTTTGAAGAATTTACTGCTTTGGTTTCTTACATGCCTAAGCGGAAAGCATGGCTATTTTGAAAACTTTATTTGGTCATATTTCAAAATCTACTAAATGAAATCTCGACATCTTTCTATTGAAAACTATGAGTATAAGAGATCGAAAAATTCTTATTCCAAAGAATTCCGACTCTGAGTCAATCCACTAAATGGATTTAACTTTCTGTGGCGCAAAATCGCGAACTACCATTAGACAATGCATTTATTTTAACTCAAATTTCATTTTCTTTTCAAACTTTTTCGAAATACTTTCAAATAATTATTAAACATTTATAAATCATTTTAAACCATTTTAAATTGGTTTAACAAGCTCATATACACCATTTCATTTAATAAAAGAAAGTGATTCCTTTGTGATATTCGACGTGTATTAACATGACTTGCTCACACAATTTAAACAACTATATTAAAACGACCAAACTTGACGATCAACATATAGTAAACATATCATATCATTATTATCATATACACACACACACACACACACACACACACACACACATGAAGTTTTATAGAGTTTTCTCAGCTTTATTGGATATCAAACTTAGGAAAACGGACTATAACTTCGTTATGATCGAACCGTAGCTTATGGAATTGAGCCCGAGACCTTGGGAAAGCTCGGCTTATCCTTACAAGTGGAGGTAGGTTCGGGATTCATGATGGAGGATGGTGGACATTTGTTGTGAAGGAGGAAAGGAGGTGATTGCACTTGGTTTTGAAGTGGATTGCTAATACACACACGCACACACAATATTAATTTAATTTTTTTTTTAAAATAATTTTAACCATATTTTTCTTAAGGCAGGAAGGCATTGAAATAGCCTGAGAGGAAGGAGAAGGCGAAGAGAGTTTGTGTGTAGGAAAGTGAGAATGGAGGTGGGTATTCATTGAAAAGTTTTGCACCAAAAATATCTGATACTATTTCCTTACCTAAGTATGCTTGCATCACCATTCCACCTCATCCCATCCCATCACCATTCGACCGACCATGAAGCTCATTCCCCCCTTCATGTGCTTGGCTTGTAATTTGATGTGGTGCTTTGTATTTGTTACCCGGCACCTTGGTCTGGCTACAAAACAACAGTTGAAGATATTATCGTTAGCACTAGACAAGATTCTGACCAAGAAGAACTGAAGATATACGAGTTTGATGTAGTCGACATGTTTTGGCATTTATGTATGGTTCGGCAAGTACGGTTCGGCACCCGTCGCTCGTCCAGATGGCTCGGCAAGCCTCGTTCAGTCAGTTGAGTCATCGTCGCCCAACATGTACCGCTCGGCCAAATGAAGTAGAGTAACATGTGGCTCAGTCAAAGGAAGGGATGCCTCGTTCGGTCTTAATTATTCAAGATGCCTCATGGCTCGGCGTTTCTCATTCGGTCTCGGGGAGTCCTATTCAAAAGCAGCTCAGTCCGAGAGGACCAGTAAGTGTCGTTCGGCAAGAATGGACCGGCCAGCTTGAGATCGCCCTATATGGGCTGAGCCACCTCGCCCTTGAGGCCTGCGCAGGGAGTCCAACCTATCTTCATCTATAAATAGAAGGTCAGAGGCACAGTGAAAGGGACCTTTGTTCGAGAACACTGGGGAAACTCTACTGCTTTCAAGACTTATTCTTTTTCACTTAGCATTTGCATTCATGTAGTTGGCGTACGGATTGTATCTGTAATCAATTGTTTAGAAAACCAATAAAGATTAATCTCAAAGTGGAGGTAGGCAGTTACGCCGAACCAGTATAAATCTGGTGTTCTTGTTTCTCATTTTTATTAATGCATTTTACTATGTAATTCCTCAGTTTTAATTTACCTTCTTCATTAATCTCTCTACGCAAATCTTTCTTTAGGTGTTAGTGACCAATTCTGGTGCTAACAGTTTTTATTTCTTGTTTACACATAAGAAGCTTGTATATATACATAAGTCTTTGAATATTTTATTTTCCTGATTTGACTAATTCCTAAACATAGTTAAATATATGTGTTTGTACATTTGTATATTTGTTCATGTATGTGTATATGTATCATAAAGTTGTATTGATTTGTTTACAACTTCTATACGTTAAACCATTACGAATTCTTATTCCGATTCCCGGTCACGTTTCCATTTTTTAGTTAAACTATACATACTAGTAAACAAAACTTGAAAATAAGTGTTTATAAATATAAAAGATTATAAAACTGTATATATCGATATTAATAAGTGTTTACAAAAAGTGATATCGTATTGATAAAGCATTTGGAATTTCTTACATTTTCAAATCAAGTATATAGCTTCTCAAAACTATTATAAATGATTAACTATCACTTTATAATTAATTAAAATGAATTATTAGCATATTAAAACAATTATTAAATTATTTAAACTTAACTCGAATTTTTGAAGAAATATATAAAAGCGATGACATCTCTGGTGATGTCATAAATATGTTTTATTTCTAAAAATAAAATAAATAATTTTATTTCATAATCTTGTTTAAGTAGATATATTAGTATATGTATCCAGACTCATGCTCTCAAATAATGAGAAAATCTCCTTTCTATTGAAAATCAATTTATCGATGAAAATTTCTGTCCGAAACTATCCTTTATTTATGAAACTATATTCCATAATCATATTTTAAAAAAAGTTTCTTATCATAGTTTTACGGTATAAATCTTTATAGTTGGTGTTATAAAACCTTCTATTTGAATATTTCAAAATTAAATATCATTTATCAAAGTGATAAATTGTGGTTCATTATAGTTTCAGCTGTTGCGGTGGGTGTTGAAGGTGCTGTAGCCATTGGGGCATAGTAGTAAAAAGGGTTGACAAGCGGGCCATGATTTGGATTAATTCTAGGCACCGCCATGTGTCTTGGTTTGTTTCTAAGATCGAAAGAGACGTGGAGCCTGGGCGTTTCATCCATTAGCAGATGGGTAGCTTGTCATTGAAGGAGTATGTTAGCAAATTTAATCTTGTGTCTATGGAGACAGTTATTACTCATTTGAAGTAGGCAAGGAAGCTTGCCTAGGGTCTTAATGCATTGATTTGGAACCTAATGCTTAGCCATATCCCATTATGGACCATTATAAGGTCCCATGTAAGAGCACCTGTAAAGTACATCTGGGTGTAGCAAAGGCCAAGTGTGAATGCTTCAATTACGATCAGCTTGGTCATTTGAAGAAGAATTTTCCTGCACCATAGAAGGGTGGGCAAGTAGTGATAACTCATGCCTTATAAGAATTCTAGGGTCCTAGCAAGCCTATTGCTCAGAGAAGAGGAAATAATTTATTATGGCAAAATATGCTTTAATCGTAAGGTACTTGCATGTGTTCTTTTTAAAACTGGAGATATATATTCATCAGTTGTTAGTGACTTCGTAGTTGTGTTAACACTTGGCCCTCCATATTGTAGGTAAATTCTTTTGCAATGTTTGATCTTGCTACGCTAATGTATAATGATCGAGAATACTGCCATTCAAACTTGATGCATGAGTTTTTAAGTAGAGTGGGGTTATTCGGTGAAGGGTGACTTGGATTTTGCATCCAATTAAGATTTGGTGATTGCCCAGAAATGTGCAAGAACTGAGTGGATGACTTATATGTTTTGCATTGTCTCACTAGAGTTAGAAGTGTCTATCCTGGTGTTAGCACACCTTAAGTGATAGGATTGATCCTATGTGTTACAGCAGTGCTTTCTAGGGACTAGTCCATTCACGTATTCGTTCTTAATTCCTAGTTCAAGCGTGGGGTCTCTAGTGATTTGCACCAGTTGAGTATGGATATTTCACTCGATTCTTAAAGGTGATCACTCAAGTTGGATTCTTTAGGTGATTGAGATATTTTCAAAGCACGACTCTCGTTGTGTAAGGAAATTGAGTAGTCGGTCCGAATAACCGAATCGAAGTTCGTATGAGAGGAGTCAGGTGGCCGACCCTTGTTTAACAAAGGAACTATGTGAGTGAACAAAGGATTAGATCGAGTAATGTATATTATTTTGGATGATCTTTATTGTTGTAAAATTTTACAAATATAGTTAGGATGACATGTGATTGTTTGGAAAATGACTTCTTAACTAGTTTTGTGATGATTTGGATAATCTTCTAATCGATGATATAATACTCTCCTGGGCGAGAGTCGTAATGCACTTAGTATATTATCCTTACTATCATTGTGCAATCGAGGTGAGTTTGAAGCCAAGCAAACCCAAGTATTTGTAGATCATTATTAGATGATTGTAACAACCCTGAATTTTGTGATTTATTTTAATTGTTTATTTTGATTATTTTATTTGAAAACTTTATTTTATTTATTAAAATGGATAAATTTTGTTATTTTAAAAATAAATTTTTGTTGTGTGTGAATTATTATTTCAAATCTGAATAAATAGGATATTTCAAGAAAAGTGGATTTTTGGTCAGCCTGGTCAAACTTTGACTTTAAAACTTAAAATTTAAATATTTGAATTATTGAATTTTATCTTTTATTATGAAAATAAATTTTATTTCAAGAATACTGCTTTTCGTTTCATTGAAATCCGATTTATATTGTGAAAGTTGTGCTTTTTACAATATTGGGTGTAAATTGATTTATTTAATAAAATTATCTATTTTAATTTATATAAATAATTTTTTTTTGTCAAATCATGTTCTAATATTTTTTATATGACATTTTAGATATATATTTTATTTTAAAACATTTTTAAAGTGATGTTATAATTTTTCCAAAGCTTAGTGTATTTATTCTTATTTTTAAAGGCTACTTTCTATTTTTCTGCTATTTTCTTCATTTAAATTATATTTAATTAAATTATATTGATTTATTTTTGTGAATGCATTTTTATTTTATGTTCTTATCTTTATTTATAAATATTTTCCAAGTCCATATAGATTTTCAAAAATTTATTCTGTTTATTTTCAAATTTTCTAGACTAGTTGTCATTTTTGTGCTATTTTCTTATTTTAACCATATATTATTAATAATTATTTATTTATATTTCATATTTTTGTTACATTTTCTAATTTTTAACTGAAATTATAATTATTTTCAGTTATTTAAACTTATATAAAGAAAATAAAAGAAATTTGAAAGGGTTTGTGCCTTTTGATTTTCCTATGGCCTTCTATCTTCCACCTTTTCACATTTTCAATATTTCTTTTCATCAATTAGCCTTTACTCCTCATTTCTTTCAGCCAACCACCTTCCTTACTCATTCACGTACATTTTTATTTCTCATTTCTGAAAAAAATAGTCAGTATACTTTGAGAAACTTTGGGTAAACTCTTTTTCTTTCTTTTGTTTTTACTTTTATTCTTCTTTGATTTGAGTTTTGCACTTGTTCTTCTTCATCATAGGTTCGTCCATGCTCCTCTCCATGCCCTTCCACCTCCACCATCACTTGAGAACATCACCATCACCACCTCCTCTTTGGCCAAAGCCCAAGCCGTGCCTCCTGTTGATGATCCTTCACCAAAATTCTAACAAAACTCCAACAACATGTTTTAGCCGAACTACATCCACTTCCACCACCTTCCACACCCCATAGCCGCCACCATCTCCACCTCCACCACCTCCAGCTCCACCTGGACCCTCTACCACGTCAACACTTGGACCCCATAGTGAAGGCCGTGCCCCTAGTGGCCTTGGCCGAGCCTTATTTTGGCCTTGAAACCATGTAGCTTGATTGTTGTGTTGTTGTTTCATCACCACCACTTTTGCACCACCTTCAAACTTGTTAGGCCGACCATACCCAACTCAAACCTGACCCAAAAACCTTGCTTTAGCCTTGTACTACACCTATGGCCGAGCCTAGTGTATTCTAGAAGCAAGTGCAAAGCAATTCTGCTTTGATTTGTGCAGTTGATTATAGCTTAGTTTATCGTATTTGCATTTGAAAGCTTATGTGTATCATATAATTTTGTTTGACTTGTATTCAAGGGAATTGATATTTTGGCTCTCTCACTCATCTCTGTGTCGTGCTATCGTGCTTGTGTGGATCTCTTTTGTGTATTTGTTGTTGTGTCTCCATCTCAAACCGGTGAGTTATTCTCACCTAACAATGTATACATATATAATTAGTAAATTGATCCCTTGTGAATCTGTAAAATGCATTATCTTGTTACACCTGCTATATTATGATTATATGATGTTCACCCATGCTTAAACACCTATTATATCATATGTTACTATTACATTATGTTGTTCTGTTATTTTTATCAGTTTATCACACTGCAAGTTCCCTTTAGATTAGAATGACTATGGATTGAAATGATACATACACGAACGGACTTTAGAATAAGAGAAAATCGTTATGGGCTGAATGACAGGCCTGAGCGATTTTCAATTTATTTCATTTACTTGGGACTGCGGGTTTGAAATAATAAAACCCGGGTTTTCTTTGAAAATTACGGGTTGAAATGATATATTACCCATATCACTTTACCTAGCGTAGAAAATTATATACAGACCCGTAGTTAAAATATGTTTTCCTAAAATTTTAAAATATTTCAGAAATGTAAATATTATAATATTTTGATTTAAACTTAATTAAAAATGATTTTGGTAAAATATTATTGATTTTCTGAATATTTATAAATGAAATAAATTAATGAAAGGTTAGAAAATTTGAATGTAAGTTATTTTAGAAATTTTGATTTAATTATAAATGGAATTTAAATTAAATATGAAATTATGATAAATTTATGATATTTTGAAATTTAAATGAATTTAAATGATTTTATGATATATTAATGATTTTTGAATAAAGCTAAAATGTGAAATGAATGAATATTTATGTTGAAATTTTGAAATATAACTAAAATTGAAAATTTATGGATTTGGCTTAAAGCTGAATTTTAAGTTAAGTAAATAAAAATGAAATTAAGTTATATTTGAGAATTTAAACTTAAGTGTTAAGTTGAAATTTAATTTAATGAATTTAAATTGAATATGGAATTTAATAAGTGAATTATTATCAAATCTTGATTTTTGAATGGAAATTGAACTTTATAGAATCATGAATTTAAGGAAAATTAAATGATGTTTATAAATGTGAAATTGTATGATTTTATAACTTAAAAATGTTTTACATAAAAATATAATTGTTTGTGAAATTATATTAAACATTTGAAGTTAATTAACTGCATTTTTAAAATGCTATTAATTCTAATGTAAATGATAATACAACATTTGTAAATGCTGTAGTTGATGATAATTAACTAAAAAGCTATATAAGATTAAAGGCTATTATAGCATTTTGTAAAGTGCTATAATTGTTGAATATAAATAAGTTTTATTTGAAACTAATATAACCCTATTACAACATTTTAAATGCTGTCTTTTGTTAAATTGAACTGTTTTGAATGTAACTTTCCGTAGCGTTTTCTAAATGCTGCGAAAAGTGAATTTTCACCGTTTTAATAAAATTAAGTGAATGAATGAACTTTGAAAAGTTTAAAATTTTGGAAATTTAATAATTTAATCATTAAATATAGTAACTTCATTTTTATGATTTAAAATGAAGTAATTTGTTTTGAAATATAAACTATTTTGAAATGTGTGTTGAAATGGTATTTTAAATAAATGAATGTGGTTTGGAAGATACGATATTTTGAAATGGATTTTGGATGATATTGAATTTCGAAATGATTTTTGATTTCGAAGTATAAATTACTATTTGAAACTTTAACCATGGGATGTATTTAATTTATAGTTTAACTGATCCTTAAAGGATGGGCGTTCCCATGCATCCTTTAAGTTATTGTGCATTTCTACTACAGTTCACTTGAGTTGGTTTACATTATATAAGTATATATGTCCTGACTCGAGTGTTTTGTGTTTTACTTTACGCTCAGGTCAGCCTGCGTATTTACAGCTTAGCTTTGGATTTCTTTTCTGGAGCTAGGAATCGCTGGAGATTCTGCTTGTCTAGTTATTTGTTCCCTTTCAGTTTCAGTTGTTCTATTTCAGTTCTGGTATTTATAAACTGCTATGTATTTGAGATTTCTATTGTATATGGTTTTCATACTGATTTTATGTATTATGTTTTGAGAGTTTGTTATAGTAGCTTCATAAACTATTATGGTATTTTAATTTCCGCTGCGAGTTATTCTGATATTTCTGTGATTGGATATCATTTTCTCCAAAAAAAATTATAATGCGGTATTTTGAGCAATTTAGACCGGCATGAGTGGATGCGAATGGCTGAAAATATCGGTTTGTTACAGTTGGTATCAGAGCTTTGATTTTAGGAAAACCATAGCCTGCGGAGTAAAAACTCATTAGAGATAGGGTAGAAATACCCTTGAATGAGTGAAATCAATCTCAGAATCATTTCCATGTGAGAGTGTATTTTCGAAGTATAAAATGATTTCCAAATGAATTTAAAGGATTTTCAAAGATTATGTTGATACAAATTTTTTTATTTTTTTTAATCAAGATTTTCTAAACTTCATTCCTTCTGTATCTACCTTGTTAGAAATCTCTTAGGTTAGGATCGTTATCGATTTTGATTCCCTTAACTTTGGACCGCTCCCAGTTGTTCTGAAATCCACTCTTGTCTTCCCTATTTTTATCCTTTGATTTTTGAGCATACCGTAACTCCACTTTGGAATGACCTCTCTAAAGATCAGTGATTCCGCCAATCTTTGAATGATTTATGAAGGGGTGAAACTTCTTTACAATTGGCATTGATTCACCAGAGAATTCTATATCCTCGGTTTACAATGTTATCTATCCCCTGCTCTACCAGATTCTATCTCTTGCAATCGAATGTCGATTTGCCTTAGATTTCCGTATTGGTTATATTCCTAAAGTCACGGTTAACCATTTAAGGTCGCCCGCGATTTATATAGGCTTATCCATCTTCTATTTGGTAATTAAATTATCTCATTTTTGTTCGAGCTTATCTTCGAATCAGAATTCTATTTGATTAGAGTTCCTCTAATTTGAATAATTGTTTGTTTTGAAATCCATCCTTGAATCATCCCTTAGAAATTTGTGTTTGGTTGTATTTTGGAATTTGTGCATACATCGAAATTATCATAAGGACGACCTTATTTTGTATATAAAAGTAAAAAGTTTTAGATAAGGATTTCATATCTTTTAAAAAAAGGAAATCTGAAGTATTATAAGGATTTGAAAATTTGAAAATCTATAAGAATTTGGCTTATATAAAATGATTTATAACTGAAGGGTTTTGAATTTTGAATTTCGAGGAATCGAACTCCGGTGTTTTGAAATCGGCTTTAAGATTTGGAAAATATATAATAATAATATGATTTAGAGATATTTCTCCGAATAAAATGTTTCAAATGTATTTGAATGAATTCCAATGATTTTGAATTAATTTCAAATAGGTTTCAAGAAAATAAAGTCCAGAACCCACTTGTGTCGCTGGAAAATAATTTCGGTGATGATTACATACATCATCGACATTGATTTTCGAGTTTCTGAGTGGGAAGAGGCCACTCTAGTAGCTTTGCTATGCGAGTGATTTTGTGCAATAAATTTTGATTTCAGATTTTGAAGTATGGTTTGATATTCGAAAGATATATGTATATGTATATATATATATATATATATATATATATATATATGTATTTGAAATGATTTAAAGTAAGCCAGTGTTCAGTCCTCGAGATTCAGATTTGTTTTGGTATAACCTTATCTATTTGAATTGATCTACTGATTTGTTGGTGATTTCCGACTCTTGGATTTGAAAATATGATTTCTTCTACTATTTTTAAGGTTCGATCACTTCCAAATCAAGGTTAACTTTTCAAAGCTAAGAAATTTTGAAAGGTATAAATTATTTGATAAAGAATATAAGCTTAGTTTTGGTATGATTAATGTATAAAGTAAAATGATTTATACAAGTTTGAAACTATTTGTTGAGTGACATAAATAAGGCTATGTTGAATTATACTGGTAAGAAATATAGATTTGAAATGTTTTGAATAAAGTATGTATATATATATATATATATATAGAATCAAAATCTTTTCAATGGTAATTGAATTTTTCATACAGAAATAAATAGTTTGAAGGTTTTAAAAAAAGTGATGGTTTTAAACATTGTAACCATTTTAGATATTTTAATGATTGTGAAATGATTTTGAAAGGTATAATCTTTATTTGATAAAGAATGTGAATTTGAAATGATAATTGATTTGGATAAATGAATATTTGAAGTTTATATTTGTATGAAAGGATATTGGGCTTACTTGAAATTTGAGTTTATTTAAAAATGAGGGATTTATGAAATAAATATTTCCAAAACTAAGTAATAATGAAGTAAAATTTAAAATATGCGAAATTATAAATTTTAGTTTTGAAATATGGTATATTTAAGCTTTGAAATATATTTAGGATTGAATAGTTAATTTTATGGATCAAATCTTTATTTGAAATTTGATAATATTTGAAATGATTTTGTTGGAAAACTAAATTGAATTGAAACTGATGGTTTGAATTGAATTAAAATTGGAAATTTTAGATTTGGGTATAATTGAATAAATTTGTAAAATGTAAAGAATTAAAGGAATGTTATGATTTCAAATGTATGATTTCAAAATGTTATGATTTTCAAAGTGTAATGATTTCAAGTATTTTGTTTTTGAAAGATTTATAACTTTGAAAGTATTATGATTTTTGAAAGCGAATACATATTTGAAATGGAAAGGAATTTGTTTGACATAAATTTTGTTGATTTGAAAATTTGGATTATTTCCTAAATCTATTGTTTTAAGAAACTTTGAAACTGAATATATGTAATTAGGAAGAAATGATTTGGCGAAATCATACATGATTTTGAAACTGAATTGATATTGAAAAGGAATTGAAATTGAGAACCTTGTTTTACTAAATACTGTGATTTGGGAGTTATCGAACTTATATAAAATTGATTTGTATCGGCATAAAATTGATTTGTAGAAGTATGAAATTGATTGGAGAACTGTTGATTTGAAAAGGTACTAATACTCAATTTGTAAATTGAAATCTTATATAATCGAAGTCTATATAAGTGTGATTTGATATACTATGGATTTGGAAAATATTCGATTTGAAATGGAATCTTATATATAATGGACTTTATATAAGTATGATATTTGAAAGTGGTTTTTAAAGGTACTATATGATACATATTTTCGAAGTAAAGATATGGAAAGTGCCTTCTGCTTGATATCCGCTTTGCGGACACACTGTGGATTCATTCTATCGATATTATTCTCTCTGATTTGGGTTTTTCGGATATGATACTCGAGTGTCCATTGAATTCTGTGGCGATCTCCATGGTCTTACGAGCACGACTGCATAGCGCAACTGCCTGGCTGAGTTGGCCTACGGGTACAGATTGTTTCCTGGGGGATCGAAGCGTAACCATTGTGTATCCTGCAATCTATGTAAGTCGCATAAGTAGCGAAACTGCCTGGTTGAGACGACCTAGTGGTACAGATTGTTTCATGGGGGATCCAAGAGTAACCATTGTGTATCATGCACTCTACTAGTCATCATGGCGTAATTCGCAGGCTGAGATAGCTTACAGGTACGTATGTTTCCTGGGGGATCCAAGCGTAACCATTGTGTATCTGTGATCCATGGTTAGACAAATGTTTTGGTTGGTTGATTTTTTTGGATTGTACTTTCCATATCTGTTGTTTTAAAAAGGGTTTTCCAGTATTTTCACTGGGTGTTGAAACAAGTCTACCAAGTACCTGGAGAATCCTAGCTTTGCGCCTGATCAACGCATAGCCAGAGTCTGCAGGAACAAAAGTAAACTTGTTAAGACATCGAGTTATAAAAGTATTTTGATAAATTATATTATATAAAGGATATTTTGATCATTATTTTATTTATCTAAATATTTTAAAAATGTTTTAAATATTGTTTACTTCGAACTAACAAATTTGAATCAAATGGCTATTTATTAGATTATAAATTGTTTAGAATGTTAAATATAAAATTTTCAATTGAAACTTATATAGTTTTAAATATGGTTCATCCTTTTCTTTCAGCCTATTCTCCCTTCTAGTGATTTCTACCTTCTTCTTTGAGGGTACTTCTCGTATTATGGGAAGAGTTGATTCTTTGGCTTATCGTTTAGATTTTCCCGTGAAGCTTTCTGGAGTGCATGATGTATTCCATATCTCACATCTTCGCCGTCATCTTCACGATCCATCTCTTATTGTCTAGCCTTCTATTCTTGATAGTTTGGATATTGAGCCAAATCTGACTATTGAGAGGAAGCCACTTCGTATTGTCCGCAGAGGTACGAAGCAGCTAAGGAGGGAATCTGTTAATCTGGTCAAAAGTACTGTGTAAATACTGATGATCGAGAATGTACCTGGGAGCGGAGGAGAGCATTCATGCTTCGAATCCGGAATTATTTTTTAGGTACTTTTTGCTTTTTCTATCTTGTTTTTCCTTATTTTCCTTGTTCGTTCTTTTCGAGGACGAAAAGATTTGAGTGGGGGAGAGTGTAACAACCCTAAATTTTGTGATTTATTTTAATTGTTTATTTTGATTATTTTATTTGAAAACTTTATTTTATTTATTAAAATGGATAAATTTTGTTATTTTAAAAATAAATTTTTGTTGTGTGTGAATTATTATTTCAAATCTGAATAAATAGGATATTTCCAGAAAAGTGGATTTTTGGTCAATCTGGTCAAACTTTGACTTTTAAACTTAAAATTTAAATATTTGAATTCTTGAATTTTATCTTTTATTATTAAAATAAATTTAATTTCAAGAATACTGCTTTTCGTTTCGTTGAAATCCGATTTATATTGTGAAAGTTGTGCTTTTTACAATATTGGGTGTAAATTGATTTATTTAATAAAATTATCTATTTTAATTTATATAAATAATATTTTTATTTTTATCATGTTCTAATATGTGTTATATGACATGTTAGATATATATTTTATTTTAAAACATTTTTAAAGTGATTTTATAATTTTTCCAAAGCTTAGTGTATTTATTCTTATTTTTAAAGGCTAGTTTCTATTTTTCTGCTATTTTCTTCGTTTAAATTATACTTAATTATAGTTTATTTATTTATTTTTGTGAATGCATTTTTATTTTATGTTTCTATCTTTATTTATAAATATTTTCCAAGTCCATATAAATTTTCAAAAATTTATTCTGTTTATTTTCAAATTTTCTAGACTAGTTGTCATTTTTGTGCTATTTTCTTATTTTAACCATATATTATTAATAATTATTCATTTATATTTTATATTTTTGTTACACTTTAGAATTTATAATTGAAATTATAATTATTTTCAGTTATTTAAACTTATATAAAGAAAATAAAAGAAATTTGAAAGGGTTTGTGCCTTTTGATTTTCCTATGGCCTTTTATCTTCCACCTTTTCACATTTTCAATATTTATTTTCATCAATTAGCCTTTAATCCTCATTTCCTTCAGCCGACCACCTTCCTTACTCATTCACATAAGTTTTTATTTCTCATTTTTGAAAGAAATAGTCGGCCATTGCTTTGAGAAATTTTGGGTAAACTCTTTTTCTTTTCTTTTGTTTTTACTTTTATTCTTCTTTGATTTGAGTTTTGCACTTGTTCTTCTTCATCGTAGGTTCGGCCATGTTCCTCTCCATGCCCTGCCACCTCCACCATCACCTGAGAACATCACCATCACCACCTCCTCTCTGGCCAAACCCCAAGCCGTGCCTCCTTGTTGATGATCCTTCACCAAAATTCCAATAAAACTCCAACAACATGTTTTAGCCGAACTACATCCACTTCCACCACCTCCCACACCCCATAGCCGCCACCATCTCCACCTCCACCACCACCAGCTCCTCCTGGACCCTCTGCCACGTCAACACTTGGATCCCACAGTGAAGGCCGTGCCCGTAGTGGCCATGGCCAAGCCTTATTTTGGCCTTGAAACCATGTAGCTTGATTGTTGTGTTGTTGTTTCATCACCACCACTTTTGCACCACCTTCAAACTTGTTAGGCCGACCATACCCAACCCAAACCTGACCCAAAAATCTTTCTTTAGCCTTGTACTGCACCTATGGCAGAGCCTAATGTATGCTGGAAGCAAGTGCAAAGCAATTCTGCTTTGATTTGTGCAGTTGATTATAGCTCAATTTATCGTATTTGCATTTGAAAGCTTATGTGTATTGTATTATTTTGTTTGATTTGTATCCAAGGGAATTGATATTTTGGCTCTCTCACTCATCTCTGTGTCGTGCTATGGTGCTTGTGTGGATCTCTTTTGTGTATTCGTTGTTGTGTCTCCAGCTCAAACCAGTGAGTTATTCTCACCTGACAATGTATACATATATAATTAGTAAATTGACCCCTTATGAATCAGTAAAATGGATTATCATGTTACACCTGCTATATTATGATTATATGATATTCACCCATGCTTAAACATCTGTTATATCATATGTTACTGTTATATTATGCTGTTCTGTTATTTTTATCAGTTTATCACACTGCAAGTTCCCTTTAGATTAGAATCACTATGGGTTGAAATGATACATACCCGAACGGACTTTAGAATAAGGGAAAATCGTTATGGGCTGAAATGATAGGCTAGAGCGATTTTCAATTTATTTCATTTACTTGGGACTGCGGGTTTGAAATGATAAAACCCGGGTTTTCTTTGTAAATTACGGGTTGCAATGATATATTACCCGTATCACTTTACCTAGCGTAGAAAATTATATACATACCCATAGTTAAAATATGTTTTTCTAAAATTTTAAAATATTTTAGAAATGTAAATATTATAATATTTTGATTTAAACTTAATTAAAAATGATTTTTGTAAAATATTATTGATTTTCTGAATATTTATAAGTGAAATAAATTAATGAAAGGTTAGAAAATTTGAATGTAAGTTATTTTATAAATTTTGATTTAATTATAAATGGAATTTAAATTAAATATGAAATTATGATAAATTTATGATATTTTGAAATTTAAATGAATTTAAATTATTTTATATTATATTAATGATTTTTGAATAAAGTTAAAATGTGAAATGAATGAATATTTATGTTGAAATTTTGAAATATAACTAAAATTGGAAATTTATGAATTTGGCTTAAAGCTGAATTTTAAGTTATGTAAATAAAAATGAAATTAAGTTATATTTGAGAATTTAAACTTAAGTGTTAAGTTGAAATTTAATTTAATGAATTTAAATTGAATATTGGAATTTAATAAGTGAATTATTATTAAATCTTGATTTTTGAATGGAAATTGAACTTTATAGAATCATGAATTTAAGAAAAATTAAATGATGTTTATAAATGTGAAATAGTATGATTTTAGATGTTAAAAATGTTTTAAATAAAAATTTAATTGTTTGTGAAATTATATTGAACATTTGAAGTTAATTAACTGCATTTTTAAAATGCTACTAATTCTAATATAAATGATAATACAACATTTGTAAATGCTGTAGTTGATGATAATGAAGTAAAAAGCTAAATAAGAGTAAAGGCTATTATAGCATTTTGTAAAGTGCTATAATTGTTGAATATAACTAAGTTTTATTTGAAACTAATGTAACCCTATTACAGCATTTTAAATGCTGTCTTTTGTTAAATTGAACTGTTTTGAATGTAACTTTCCGTAGCGTTTTCTAAATGCTGCGAAAAGTGAATTTTCACTGTTTTGATAAAATTAAGTGAATGAATGAACTTTGAAAAGTTTAAAATTTTGTAAATTTAATAATTTAATTATTAAATATAATAATTTCATTTTTATGATTTAAAATGAAGTAATTTGTTTTGAAATATAAACTATTTTGAAATGTGTGTTGAAATGTTATTTTAAATAAATGAATGTGGTTTGGAAGATACGATATTTTGATACTTTGAAATGGATTTTGGATGATATTGAATTTTGAAATGATTTTTGATTTCGAAGTAAAAATTACTATTTGAAACTTTAACCACGGGATGTATTTAATTTATAGTTTAACTGATCCTTAAAGGATGGGCGATCCCATGCATCCTTTAAGTTATTGTGCATTTCTACTACAGTTCACTTGAGTTGGTTTATATTATATAAGTATATATGTCCCGACTCGAGTGTTTTGTGTTTTACTTTACGCTCGGGTCAGCTTGAGTATTTACAGCTTAGCTTTGGATTTCTTTTCTGGAGCTAGGAATCGCTGGAGATTCTGCTTGTATGGTTATCTGTTCCCTTTCGGTTTCAGTTGTTCTATTTCAGTTCTGGTATTTATAAACTGCTATGTATTTGAAATTTCTATTGTACATGGTTTTCATACTGATATTATGTATTATGTTTTGAGAGTTTGTTATAATAGCTTCATGAACTACTATGGTATTTTAATTTCCGCTGCGAGTTATTCTGATATTTCTGTGTCTATGATTCTGTGATTATATTTCATTTGCTCCAAATTTATTTACAATGTGGTATTTTGAACAATTCAAGTCCGGCATGTGTGGATGCGAATGGCTGAGAATATCGGGTTGTTACAATGATGAATTAATTTGTAAAGTATTCCCTTTTAGAGAATGAATTTTGTTGAAAAAGAAAAGAAAAGTTAGGACTTAGATTGTTGGGTTTGTTCGAGAGTTTTAAAGATCGAGCATCCAACATATCCTATAGGTTTTCCTTATCAGATTCGATGGACTAATAGTCTTTTATGTATTATATCCATGGAAGGAATAGCACCACTTAGGCATTTGGTTCATCTTGCATGCCGGACGGACTCATGTGAGTTTATAACTTTACGCACGTTATGACTGTTATGGGTTAACATGCATGCTGTTATAGACTCCTTTTGAATGACTAATAGTTTATATCTTAATTGTTGTTGATTGCTTGCTATTGCTTGATTTTGATTGACTGTTTATTTTTGTTGCTTGATCATCGATTGATTGTTTATTTTTTGATTGATGGTTGATTGATCGTTGATTGATTTAGGTTCCTTATTGATTGCTCGTCATTGGTTGTATTATTTTATATTACTTATTGATTGTTCGTTGTTAATTTTTTATTTGCTAGCATATTATGTAAATTTTCCTTTCCCGTAGAAAGAGTGCATGATGTCATGAATTCTGTTTATATAAGCGTGTAATTCTAGTGATGTCGTCGTGATGAGTCGACTAAGGGAAGTGGATGTAAACCAAATATTACTTTAGACCCCAAAGGACTATTCGAATTTTTGATAATTGGGCTATATGGCTTTAGGTTGATGGGGGTTAAGCTTATCCGTGTTTGATGGAGCTTTGTATTTGTATGTCTTCATTTACTTAAGGGACCTTTCATTTTCTTTTTTTTGCATGTTTATATATATATGAAAGCATAGTGTAGAACTTGATTTGATGGACTTATATCTTACAAGTGTACTTGTTTTCGATGGAAGCATATTTATCAGAGACGCCTATTGCATTTGAGATGCCGGTTGCGTAGTTTATTTTAACATGTATTATCAGGGATACCTGTCGCATTTGAGATGCCTGTAGCACAGTTTATTATAACATGTTTATTTAGGATGCTTGTTGCATAGTTTGTTATGACATGATTATTAGATATGCTTATTGCATTAGATGTGCTTCTTACAATATTTGTTGTAACATGTTTATTCGAGATGCTTGTCGCATGGTTTGATATAGCATATTTATTTAAGACGATTTCTATATATGATTTAGCATATTTAAATTGATGATATAATGTTGAAATTCTGTATAATCCTCTTTGTTGAGTTCATGGTTGGGTACATGGAAGTAGCTATGAGCTATTGGGATGCTTATTCATATCTAAATGGCATTCTCTTGCTGGATAAGTATATGTGTGTGTATGTGTTATTTTGGGATTTATTTTCGAAGCTTGTCGCACAAAGGAGGTGCTGCTGATTTTTTCCAAAGCAAGAGTGCTTTATAATCCTAAGGGATAGGAGTTATATATCATGCCCTTTGGCATTTTATGTAATGCTAATCACATAGGAAATGACCTACTGAAATTTGCAGAAGTAGTTGCTTGGGAATTTAGGGCAGCCAGGTTTCATTGTCATACTCATAGGAATTTTGGGGATGAAATTTTTTATGGAGGGGAGAATGTAACAACTCATATTTTAACGTCTAAATATTTATATAATTATTTAAATATTGGATCATTATTTAATTAAAGGTCCAAAATCTAATTTTTTTGCATATGGTCGAATTAGGACTCGATACCACTTCCGCTGAGTCGGGATCGATGTTGCGAATCAATGAGTATAAATATCGCTATATTTTGGGTCATGGTACTTTTATAATTTACATATTATTATACATATTTTATAAAAATAAGTGCGTGGTCAGGTCCAATGGGATATTGACCGATGACTTATGTTTCTGGGATGAGGATTTCATTGTGATATGTACAGTTGAGGAATTTTTGGAATTGGATGATCTTATGGCCAAAATAACCTCAAAATTTGTGGAGTTGTCATCTTTGAGCTTTGTTTCTGATAGAAGAAAAATTTATGTCATCGAGACTAGAAAATTGAGGTGATGTGCATTGACGAGTTTCAAGGCAATCCAATATGTCGTATAATCATACGAGATTGAAACATGCGATGATTTACTTAAGGAATTATATAATATATTATATATGCACCCCTCTCTCTCTCTCTCTTTGACTTTTACTTTATCCTCTTCCCCTTTTAAATTTTTTTTCTCTCCTCTATCTACTTAGAAAAAGAAAGGATGATTCTACTTCTTCTTACACTTTGTGCTCTTTCATTTGTTGTGGCTGGAGAAGTGTCGAAGCTTAGTTTAAGGAAAAGGAGGAGTCGCAGCTACCATGGAGGTGGTTTTTGTGAAGGCCGAGACTTAGGTCTCAATTTGTGAGGTCCTTATGGGAAGCTAGGGTGAACAACGATTGTAGTTGAGTTCCACGTGATGTCATGCACGTGTGATGGAAATTTAGCGAAGTGCGATTGTCATTTGGATTGTGCGATGTTAACCAGGTCGAGAAAGAGGTGCATGGTCATGATTGGATTCAGGTGGCTAAACTTGGTGTGGAGGAGCTCGTCATGTTCGACTCGCAAAGAGGTGAGAAAATTAGGGATGGAAGGAGGTCCAAAGGCCTATAGTGGTGGTAAGGAGTGATAGCCGTTGGCTGTTGTGGGTTTAGGTTGGAATTCTAAATAAAGGAGATTGGAGAAGAAAGTGATTAGAGATTGATTAGGTTAATTAATTAATGTAATTATTTTATTAAATCCCATTTCTTATTCAATTCGTATCTCTTGCATGCAAGGTCCAATTGAGAAGTCATCTTCACCGTTGCACACGTAGTAAGATTATCTGCGACTTAGTATAGGCTTGGTAAGATCCGAACAAGTGGAAATTTATGAGTTAGGTGAGCAGAATTATAACTGGGAATTCATATTTTAGTATAAACTCACGTAATTATATATATTAAAAAATATTACCTAAGAAAGGTTGAATAAATATATAAGTATTAATATATGTAAGTAATTATTTCAATATTTGATTAGACTGGTCTTATTAGATATTCGAGATAATTGATCAAGATCCCATAAATTTAGATATTATGTTATATTCATATTGAATAGAATTAGATAGAGTTGATATTAATTAACAACGGTTATAAACTAATTAGTGATGGAGTGCTCTAGGGACAATTATGTAATTTGTTACATAAATTTTACTCGATAACCAATCTTGTTCAAAATAAAGTTTTCTTTCTGTTATATAATTATTATAAATAATTAATTAGTTAATTTAAGTATATATGTCAGAAAGTCTATAATGATATGTTTGTGATAGCAGTTATAAATAGTTGCAACCATGAGTATTATTACAATAGGATAAGCATATCATTTTAAATATTCCTAGTCAAGATGTATCGAGAATGGACATCGATGCATCCGTTCAAACTAGAGTATGTAACACCCTCAAAATATTGGATAGTATATTACTCACGGCTACTGGGGGCACCAAGGGGTTACGTACTGATAATTATTGAATAAATATAGAATGATTCACTTGATAGTTTTCTATTGGGTAATATAACAAAGGTCAGATAGAAAATATCGAGGTGATTAATTCACATAGTTCTCTTGACTTGAGAATATTATTAATTTTCAATATGAAAGCTCCACTTTGATTATAGTAAATCACAGCATGATGTCCGTCAAACGATCATAATTTGGTCAAGTGGAAATATTAGAAGTGAAACACTATTCAAGAGAGAATTCGTGTCCTCGGTTATATTGGATTAGCATCATGATCAGATGAAAAGTTAAAATCTCTGTTCAGAGTAGTTCAATTAATAATAATAATATTTAACCAAGGAGTTAGTGTTTGGATTTTAAAGTTAAATGTGGACAATGCTGGAATTTTGACCATAAGCAAATTCCACAAGTCCTAACGCGATATAGTTTTGACAAAGAGAGTTGGTGTACATAATCATCACTACCGGGTAACACTTAACAAATTAAAATTGGATTTTCTCTAAACAAAGCAAGTAATAAATTTGGCTAAAATGTCACATCAATTGCTGAATGACATGTGAACGTTAATATTCGAATTATTCGATATTAATCGCTGACCAAATTTACAACTAAGAGTCACACAACCGAAACGTTGAATATTACGTTGACTATGGACATCCTAATTTTATTAATTTCTAATCATTATAAAATTAATTAAATTAATTAATATTTATGAAATATTAATTATGGTATTTTATTTGATGTATTGAACATGATTAAAGAGTGTGTTGCTTATAATAGTTATAGATATACTGAATGATATACGATATAGGTGTGTGTTTAAATTGGATTTAAATGTTGAAAGTTTTCATGGACTTAAATGTATTTAATGTCCATATGCAAGCACACATAGTCAGCCATTAATTGGCTTAATGTGGACGGCCATGACATATAGGAGTTTGTTTTTGAATTTGAAATGAAAAGGCAACTGTTAAAGGAGATTAATGTCCACATTAATCATACATTAATTCCATTCCTTTGATAAAACATTGCCTCTTCATTTCACTACCGATGTTCTCTCCAAAAGCAACATCTCTACATCATAAAATTTCAGCCAGGGCTTCCCAAATCAGTTCAAAATATTTTTGAGTTCATACTACATCAAATCCAGGGCTATTCGATAGTCGATGGTCGGCAATTCAGGAGCTAGCACCTTCTGGAACTGATCCAAGGAGATCAATTCAGTGTTTTAACTTGTACGCAAAGGCTTTAGCGAAAGGTAAATCATTTTTTTACTTTTTTTGTTTCATATTTATATGTTATATTATAGGATGATAAATTATACTGTAAACCTTGCACATCGAAATGCTAGCACAAATCGATTGGTTGTATGCACAATTGCATCTACAACAATCAAAAAAATTTCATTTTATGAATGTTTGCTATACTAATGCTCATGACCATCAAAAAAATAATTATTATTTCCTTTTGCAATAAAATATTAGTATTGTTTAGTTTAGTAACCTAGTAATTATTTCTAAGCGTTATACATCATATACTACATGTTTTAAAATTTCATAAGATTTATTTATGTAAACCATATGTTCAACAAAAATCTATTTCATTTAATATGCATACACATATATATTTATTATATAATATACAATTGATTATTCTTACATTCATATATTCATTTGTATAACCAATTTAAGTTAAATTATACTATGCATTTCTAGACTTAAAATATTATTTTTTATTTTATCATTAATTATGTATAGAATTAAATGGTTAATATATATATTTTAATTCTAGAAACCGAAAAATAAAAATATTATTATCTGGGTTGAGAGCATAATTAAGTAAATATTTAAATATAAAATTTACCATAACTTTGAAATGAAAAGATAGTCTTAATTACAATGATATTAATCACGCATTAATTCCCTTCCTTTAATAAGGCATTGCCTTTTGATTTTGGAAATGCTCTATACACAGCAAACTTATGATTAATTGCTATTTTAAAATAAAGAGGCATTCTTAATTATAAGGAAATGAATCACACGTTTATTCTCTTCCTTAATAAGATATTGCCTTTTCATTTTCAAAGTGATCTTCACAAATTATTTTATGTTATATATATATATAAACATATTTTATAAATGTTTTAGACAAATTGTTTACACTTATTATTTTAACTTATGTAAAAGTGAATATATGCATTTGTATACTTAGTCATTCATATATATATATATATATATATATATATATTGATGCAAATACATATACACATTTAGATAGCAAATCAAATGCAAGAGTGGCTAACATGCACGTTGCAGTGTAAATCCCAACACCTATACACGAGCATGTTAAACTATGTACATATCATTCTATTGCATGTGCATGTTCACACATATATGTATATGACATATATATCCAAAATATAATACAAAATAATACAAAATAAAACTTTATCTATGAAGTTGAATAAAATATTGATCTTATTTAAATAAAAATTAAAAAAGTCTTAAATGGATTAAAGCTCATAAGCCCAATAAAGTCTAATAAGGGAATTTTCTGAAATTTACCTTTTAACTATGATGTGGGCTGCTCGGTTCCTTTAATGATATCGAAGCCTAATAACTTACGTGGTCTAAACTAGTTATGTTAGAGCTAAGTAATTAAGTTTGCTTACCTTAAACGGTGCTTAGAAAAGTGATGTCTAGGATTGAAATTTGGTAATCAAGTACCATGTCCTACCTGATTACGGGCCTGGCCTGAAAATTGAAGTGAGCCTAACGGTTGCCCCTAGTAAAAATTGCCCAACTTAAATTGAGCCTTGGGCACATTTTCAAAATCGTTTTGAAAACTAAAGTAGACTTTAATTTTAAAATGAAACATGTTTATTATAAAAGTAATATTATAACATTAGTTTTCAAAAATGTTTGAAAAGATTATAAATTTCAAAGTGTTTGAAAATTTAAAATTAGGACATTAATTTTGAAAACTATTTTATTAACTAAATAAAATAAGCTAAGTAAATAAGTTAATTCATTAGATATACACACATACACATACGTATATACATTGATATATATTATATTTTCATAAAATTTTTAAGATATTATAAGTATATATGTATGTATAAATATAAAACGACTTTTAAAATTAATGTAATTTAATTAAAAGTGCTTAATTAAATTAATTAATTAATTAATTAATTAGAGGTTAATTAATTGAATTAAAGGTAAATATCATACATATATTATATATATATATATATATATATTACTAAAAAGGTTATAGTTTATACTATAAAGGTTATAGTATACATATCCAATATAAAAATTATATTGGAATAATAATATAAAATTAATTAAAGGGTTAATTATTTAAAACTAATCGATTAAGATTTAATTAATATTATGTTTTACAAAAATATATTATATAAGCTAATGAAATATAAAAGTTATACAATAATTTATCCTATATAAAATGTATGTATAAACCAAAGGTCGAACATTAAAGAAACCCAAATAGACGTAAGAAATAAATACATATATAAATTTTTGTATACTATGATTATTGACGTGTCCTACACTTGAATCATGAGGGTATTTCGTAAGAAATACATTATTCTATAAGTCAATATCACTGAATTAAATACATCGAACTCCATCATTATAGATTAATAAATTATTTACATACTCTTTGATTGTTGAGCAAACTTAAGCTAGAGATGTCATGTGCAGTACTATTAATATATTAACTTGACGAGGTAAGATAACTATACGTATTTGTTGAGCAATCTCAAGGTACATATACCATACTTAAGTCATCATGAAATGGTAGGTATGTAGATGATTTATTTTGATTTTTTAAGCAAACTCAATGTCGAAATGAGATTAGGACAAGGAACCATAGGTTAGAAGTTGTGTATGCTATAACCAACATGGTGTTATCCATTGTTTGTAGGGCTATGACGTGTTAAGCAAAGTCAGGGTAATAATCTCAAGATAGACGGGTCCTAATGCCCATTAGTGAAGTCAAAAAGCATCTATGTTTCATCTTAGATTTGAAGAAACATATAAGACTAGTGGGAGCCTTATTAGGAAAATAAAATGGTAACATTTAACGTATCTAATATTGTAAGAACTTGTTAATATAATGTTATAATAATCTACGTTGATATATTTGTGCAGTTATTATGATTATAAAATTTTATCAATTAAAATATACAAATGAACTAAATTGAAGATTGACAAATAGAAATATAATATATACTTATTATTAAATACTTCTTGCATGTTAATGTTTTCAATACCTATGCATGTACCTATTTTACAACTACTAAATACATTCGTAATTTGGTTGCTTGAGTGTTTATTTGCCCAAGACCGAGTAATGATTTTTATGGGTTTCTAACTCTAAAAGCAATAAAAGGCTAAGTATATTTGATTAATATACTATCGCATAGTAGTATTATATGGAGAATAATCATAGTTTGTATTATACGATACCTCGTGAAATTAGTTTATTCGAAGTAAGCAAATAAGCTGTACTGTGAGATTGAGTATTCAATTGGAATAATTGCAATGAAGATCATATTCTACTAAATGTAACACAAGACTAAACTACAAGATAGATCTAAGAACTCGATCGTTGAAATGTCAGTTTGATCAGTTTACATAAAATGAAACATATTTGATGTCTTTAAATGTTAAGGACGGTCAAGTACATCTTTGTAAAGAGTTTGTTATGATACAATAGCAAGGTTATTCTTTTGAATGGTTTGACCATTTAGAAAGGAAAACAAATGTACAAGAGTAGATGTGATTTAGGTACAGTTAGGTAATGTTGGAATAAGAAATATAATTTCTATTCGAATACGTATTTCATATAGAAAATTATTTTTTATGAAATTTATTAATTTAAGTTCAAGATAATTGATCAAAATGCATTTTTTTTCTATGAACTCTTCACTATAAGATAGTTATAATATATGAAATAAATAGTCTATATTAAGTGGATGATGGACCTCCATACTTGGTACACTATTATAGTGGTGTGGAAATAGTGGGAGCATGTCATTTAATACTTATTAATTTTATCAAGTTACAATAATTATTTTTATAAAACGTACCACTTATTATTTATGAAGCAATATATGTTCTTTGTGATGACTGAAGAATAGACATAGTTTTATCCCAACAAGGATATTTTGAATATTCATTTTGAAAGAAAACTATAATGGTGTTTGTTTTCATAATAAAAGTGATGCATTAGAAAATACCGAAGTATTTGAAATTATTTACAATTATTTTAGAACTATAGATTAAGCCATTGTTTTGAAAAGTAATTCTTTAATCGTATGGTTAAGAATCCTATGGAACTAATGAATTTTACATCAGATAATCAAAAGCAAAGAACCCATTCAGCAGGAGCATCATAAGAGCTTATGATATCTTTAGGTTGATACATATAGACGTATGCAATCATAAGTTTGATAGCACCAAAACAGTTCAACATACTTCATTATGTTTGCCAATAAATTATTGCTAGCATGAATACATGTATTTGATACATATAGGGCATGTCTATGTTAAGTTCGTAAAATATAAAATCGAAGTAAAATAAACTAACATGCAATAGAATATAAAATGGATATAGCAAATCATATGTCTGCACTAATATGCATTAGCGCAGACTTGGAGGCAAATGTTACACCCATTTTCGTTCATAATGCGTGGAGCACAGTCCAATTAACACAAGAACTGTGAAGCATAGCGGAAAGGCCCAAAATTAATATAACAGCTAGACAAATTCCTAGAAAACACTATCCGTAAAGTTCAGTAAAATGAAGTACACATGATAAAATGTCAGCCAAGCCAATAAAACAGCAATCTCTCTGAATAGTAAGTAAGCAATACCTAGAGACATACAGTATATATCCAAAGCATATAAAATAACTATAAAACATTAACAAAACAGAAAAAATATAAACAAGAACTATGCTACCATAAAGTGAAGTAGACTCTCAAACTTCCCAGGGTCAGCGCAGCCTACGTATTAGATTGCGTCGCTATCTTCGACAAACACTACTTCGTCATTCCTTCAGACGGTGCCATCATTTCTTAGGCCACAAATCATCTTCAAAACCTACACCGCCATTTGGAAAACCATCTTTGGCTTATAATAAAATCACAATGTAACATTTATGCAGAATACTCTTCCATCATATATGACTGTGCCACAACACCAAAACAATTATACAAGTAAGAAAACAAACAGAAATAGAACTATTAATGTAAATATTTTTCATGATCCACTTGACGGTCCGAAAGATCAGTGCAGAAATAGGTCACTAAGATATATATGGCGCAGCGCCAAAGTTGAACCAAATACTCAAACAAGAGTTAGAACAAAGAAACTGCTTTGTACTCATCAATCAGACTGATTGAATGCATTGATGATGCCAAAAAAAGAAACCACTACAACACACAAAATGGTGCCACTATTATTCTATCTAAGAAAATGATACCATAGTCAAACTATGAAGATGTATCGTAATATAACAATTCCAAGGTGAAACTGCACCACCATGAAGAAACAGAGTCACATCACCAAGAATCGACCCCAAATACCACTACCACAACAATTACGGACTGCGCCTCCCTTTTATATTAGAAAATGCACAAGTAATTCAACCACAAAGCATAGTCCCGATCCCTTAGGATGTATATGGTGTCGAAGCAACCACAAACCTATCAATTCACCAATTTCAACCAATAATATTCGAAATTAATTCATTTTCCTATCTCCAAATCTCCCCGTCAAAAACAAACTTTCCTGCCTATGGCCATATTGAAAATTTGTGAACATTACAACAATCAACATAAGAAAGACACGTGGCAACATCACATGGTGGTGGAAGAATGTAGAGGAGTGACGTTAGTAATTCGTGAGAATTTTATGCTATAAATAAAAAAGTACCGTAGCAGAGAAAGGTACTTTTGATGAATTCTTTGAAAAATTACCAAATATTCTTATACTCTTTTTTGCTACTAAAATCAATGTTTGAGGAAAATGAAAGATAATAATGGATTTAACCGATGGACGTAGAATTCACTAAAATACAAACCATGTAAATTTCTGTGTCCTTTGCTTTACTGCATTTATCATTTTATGTTTTTTATAGGTTCTATTTAGGTTTTACTTTGTTAAGTCCGCATTTAAGCTAACGTGGGCATTTTAACAAACAGTTGAAGTTTATCTTTGTAATTGTGTAAGCAAACACTGACATAATTACTACCATAAGGCAAATTTAATACCAGTTAAATTTTTTGATTCATAATTATAGAAGTAGTTAATCCCATAATTACTCAACGAATAATTAGGTATTGTGAGATGAAACTTCTCATTAACATTTTTGGCACTAGAAGGAAGTCTCCCCAGCAAACCTTAATCAAATTCATAACCAAGCACACTTCTTAGAACTTTCTAAGGAACCTTGAACGATGCATACGAGAAAGTCACTCCCCCACCATAAGAGCATGAGAACTTAGCAGCAAAACTCAACAAACCTTTAGTCGTTTCATTTAAAACAAACTATCCACCCCCAAAGAGTAACCCCAGACTCTATCCTTGATGCACCCAACACTTTCGTTGTTCAAATCAATGATAGGATGGATGCTATTGATAAATTAGTAACTCAAAATCAAAATAGATCTACAGACTCCCATGGCTCCATGGCCCATGCCAAATTTCTCCAACTACACAGAAAGTGCAGGCAGGAGAAAAACATGGCAATCTCATTAATTAGAATGGTGGTGTCGGATTACTCTATTTGTGTCAAAAACAAAGGGAAAAGCACCAATAAATCCAAATATTAAAGGAAAACCTGTGAATATCAATCCAATCCTGTTGGATAAAAAATAACCAGACTAAGCAGGAGAATAAGGTCAGCTTGGCCTACAAGGGTGCATCATCATGTGTCAGTGAGAAAGACAAAGTGTTAAGAGAGCTGAAGGCTCATGTGGAATACTTGGCAAAAATGTGTGGATGGGGAAATAAGGGAAGTGGAAAGGAGAAGTGTTATCGAAGTAGATTTCCTAGATAGCTTATGGATTCCGTCAATTAAAAGTATGATGGGTTGACGAATCCTATTGATCACTGTGCATATTTGAGTACCATATGGACATTCTAAAAGTTGGAAAACTGGCTCGCTGCAAATTTTTACCTATATACCTCATGCGGGCAGCATCAAGATGGTTCAGAAGATACGGTTTAGGTAAAATGCACTCTTGGATGCAATTATTTGTAGATTTAAGATGTCGATTTCATGTCAGCCACTAAAGCTTCTAGATCCCTATACCATATCCTTGGTTAAGCAGCGAGAAAATGAAAGTTTGCAAAGTTTCATCAACCGTTTCAAAGAGGAGGTGATAAGAATTCGGGTTACGAGCGAAGAAGCGCTACTGATGTCATCTCATTCTGAAATAAGAAGACATACTGACATGTAGGACAAAATAGCAAAAAGCCATGCAAAAGCATAAAAGCTTTTGATGAGAGGGCCATTGGTTACATAAGGAATGAGGAGGCCAAAGCTTTAGGAAGCACTCCGGTCGAAAAGAAAGTTCAAACTGTTGGTGAAAGGAAACGGGGGGCAAAAGCATACAACAACCCTCAGGTGAAGAGACTAAAGGACTTCAACTTCACGATCAAGACTCCAGTCACCTATGCACCAAGCCAAATTTAGGAAGTAACCAGGACTAAGCTAGCTTATAATGTACCTGACAAAGAGAAGAAGGCAAAGCCTAAGTTTGTTATGGTAATGTTAAATTTACCATTACCAGTCAATCAGTTACCATTTTAAAGTAAAGTTGGTATACCGGTATAATCGGTATGGAAATGGTAATTTACCATTTTCTATGGTAAAACATTGGTAATATTTTTTCAAACCAACGACAGCAGTAATTTACCAGTCCATTCATAATACATTGATATTCATGTAAGATGTTATATTACGGGCATTTAGAAGCAAGAAAATAGTTCAATTTATTTCAGTAATTCAACTCAAATGATGATAAATACACTTCTTTTCTATGTCCTTTATTAAATGACCCAATGAGATATATAATGAAGCATCGTTTAGTGTAAAAGTATATCAACTTATTATTTTTCTAAAAAATAGTAATTTACCATTACCAATGTAATGGTTACCAGTTTATCGGTATACCAGTCATCGGTATACCAGCCAATCGATAATGATAAACAATTTTAGTTTACCAGTAAAAATGGTACGGTAGTGGTATTTACAAAATGGTAATGGTGACCATTACCATAACAGCCCTAGCAGAGCCTAACAAGGGAGGCGAACGTTGTAGATTTCACAGAGTTAATGGTCTTCATACAACAATTGTCACCACCTGAAAAATGAAATAGAAAGGCTGATCCAAAAGGGATACTTTGGAACCTTTGTGAAAGACGATTCTATTACCACGGTGTAGAACCAAACCCACGACCATAGTGAAAGTTTGGCAAGGAACCCGACCAACCTTTATTAGATCCATACATAGAGGACCTCATTTTGCAGGGCGGAGCGAAAAGGCACAAGAAACGTACATGCAAGAGACCCGAAAGTAACGTTGAACCATATAGCACATCAAGTAGAAAGAAGCTCTAGACATCGCTTTTACCTTTTCATACTCAACTGGTGTAATATTACCACATCAAGATCCTCTCGTTGTAGCCATGCACATGATGAAAAAATTCTTTGTAGATTTAGGCAGCTCTATGAATGTTATTATCAAAACAACTTTTGGTAGAATGGATTTGCTAGGAGTAATTTTGAAACCAAGCCTTGAACCGATCTATAGTTTTAATAACACAACGACAATCCCAATGGGTATGGCAAGACTGCTTGTGGCAGTTGGAACTTCCCCTTTTCACAAGTCCTTCTACGTAAACTTTTTGATCATCGACTAGCAGTCTTTATATAATGCCCTCTTAGGGAGACCTAGAGCTAGGCACAGTCATCTCGCAAAAGGATTTTCTTATGAAGTTCCCCACCCCAGCAGGGATAGGAAGTATGGAGGGAGAACAATTATACGCTAGGGAACTTTACAATGCAACCATGAGTTTTAGCAATAAATTTATTCAAATAGCTGAAATTAAATTCCAAGGCAGGTATTGAAATAATTGCAATCAAAATAACTGCATCAAAATTAAATTCCAAGGAAAGTACTAAAATAGGCCATTCTATGACCATAATACCTATGGCAAATTCTAATCGGACCTACCTGCGAATGATTGAAATAACTGAATATGACTTGGTGTATGCACATTATCTGCCGGATAATCTCACTGTAGAAAGTACTATAAACTCACCAAAAAAGATGAAGCAGAAAGTAAGGTGGATCCTCAGCTAGGAATAGAGGGAAAGGACCTAGAACCTTTGGATGATTTGGAAGAAATAGAGCTGAACTTGTCTGACTCCTCGAAGATAGTAAAAATCAAAAACTCCGATGAATAAACTGTGTGAAGAATCGATCGGCTTCTCAAAGAAATCCAAGGATGCATTTCCATGGGACCATTCAGAATCGACTATGCAATATATGTCATACTTTTAATATTGATCTCGTGCGCATCCTTTGAGACAAAAGCGTTGTATGCTGGATCAGAAGAGGTACAATATGATCCATGAAGAAATCAAGAAGCTAAAAGAAAATAGGTTCATCCGTGAAGTATGCTACCCAAAGTGGATAGCAAATCCCGTGTTAATAAAGAAGTCAAACTGAAAGTGGAGAACTTGCATATGTTTCACAAACCTCAACAAAGCCTGCCCAAACAATAGCTTCTCATCGCCTAGAATAAATCAGTTGGTGGATGCAATAAGTGAGCATGAGTTACTGACCTTGATGGATGTGCACTCAAGTTGAAATCATATAGCAATTTTCAAATCGGATTAGGAACATACAAGCTTCATAATCAACAAAGGACGTTACTGTTACAAAGTAATGCCATTCAGGTATAAGAATGTAAGAGCAATGTATCGAAGGCTGGTTAACAGAATGTTTAAAGACTATATAGGAAAGAATGTTGAAGTCTATGTGGACGACATGGTAGTGAAATCTAAAGTTGCGTCGGATCGCATGAAGGACCTGGAGGAAACCTTTGCAACTTTAAGGTTATATGGAATGAAGCTTAACCCATAAAGTGTACATTCGCAATATGATCAGGAAAGTTCCTAGGGTACACTGTAAGCGCTAGGGATAAAAGCCACTCCAAAGAAGTTTGATGCAATAAAAATGATGAAGGTACTAGACAATCCTAAGGATGTGATGAGTTTGAATGGGAAGGTAGCTGCCCTCAACAGACTCATTTTTTGAAGCCACCGAGGTTATTACTTCACTTCTCGTTGAAGCTGAGACACGTGTGGATACAAGAATATCAATGACTTGTCCTTTAGGGCTATGGGTTGGAACTGGTTCCTTGCGAACCCAAATTTGCTTCACTCTTAAATTCTACGAATTCGCAAGGAACTAGTTCCAACCCATAGCCCTAAAGGACAAGTCATTGATATTCTTGTATCCGAAAAATGCATCCCTTTTTTGACTAGATCAAGAAGGGTAGGAATTTCATGTGGACTAAGAGATGTAAAGAAGCCTTCAACGTATTGAAATCGCATCTGTCCAATCCTCCAATGTTCTCCAAGTTGATCTCAGGTGAGGACCTGTACATATACTTAATAGTAACAGATCAAGAAATGAGTACAACAGTTATAAGGGAGATCGAAGGTGTTCAACATCCAATATATTTTATGAGAAAATGCCTTAGCAAAGCAGAGTTGACATATACGATGATCGAAAAGCTAGCATGCAACCTGCTTCTAACGGTAAGAAAGCTCCGGTCATACATCCAAGTGCACCCCATAGATGTACTAATAGACAAGCCTTTGAAGCAGATACTGCAAAGACCAAAGACTTCTAGATGCCTTCTAAATTGGGCCATTAAATTGAGCCAATACAATATCACATACTGCCCCCATAAAGCAATTAAGGGATAGGTTTTAGCGGACTTCATTGTAGAGTGCACCCTATAGAAAGAACAATCCAACATAGTACCAACAGACATACCGCTAAGTAGGCAATTGTATGTTGATGGCGCATCAGCAGGAATAGGCTAAATACTTGTTGCCTTGAAAAAACAAAAACTCTATGGAATAATTCGGTTAGAATCTAAAGCAAATAATAACATAGCAGAATATGAAGCATTAGTCGCTGGCTTGAAAATGGCATAGGTAAAGAAGATAACCCATCTCAAAATTCATTGTAATTCTCAACTTGTAGTTAATTAAGTGTATGGTAACTACCGTGCGAAAGATCCGACTTTGGCTAAATATGTGAAATTAGTTAAAGTATTATTTTCTCAGTTTGTACCGTTCGACATTGAACAAATTCCAAGGAAGGAAAATTAGCCCGTAGACACCTTAGCCAAAACAGAAAACACTAAGGTTGCGCATGAAATGAAGGCAACCCAGTAGGGCAGTTGCTGGAGCGGAGCATATCTGAAGCCAATAGGTTCTAGTACTAACCAAGGCACAACAGGCCAAGGGTCATGTGGGAGAAGGGCAAGGAAGACAAAATGACACCCAAGGGGAATATAGCCCATTGGCTATAGATCAGGAGGAATCAAACTCTTGGATGACTCTTATCAAGCGTTTCCTATTAGAAGGAAGTTTACCTATAGATAGTAATGAAGCTAGAAAGATAAGGTATCAAGCCCTCTATTATACTTTCTTTGATGGGGTGCTTTATAAAAGATGATATTCCACCCCTTATTATTTAAGATGTGTGACTAAAGATGAGGGAGGCAAAGTTATGAAAGAGATCCATGAGGGATGCCGTGGAGATCATTCAAGAGGGACCAAACTAGCAAAGATGATCTTAAGACAGGGATATTTCTATCCCAATGTGTTGGCAAACTCGTGAGAATTCATACAAAGATGTGATATGTGCCATGTGTAGTTAATGCCCTGCTATTACGCTATATCTCATAGCGAATTTCTACAGCTACGATTTTTCCATATAGTAATAAAATATAGCATTTCCGCTTTAATCCCCGCTATTTCCGCTATATCCCGTATTTCCGCTATATTCCGCTATTTCCGCTATATCTTTTTTAATAAAATGAATTGAAAAATTGCATTTATACATTATAAATTATGAAACTAATTTAATTGATTTAATTTTTTAATATATTTTCAGAAATGAAAATACTCTAATATTCTACCAAATTCAATTATGTTATATAATAGTTTTTCGTTTATTTAAAGTGTATCCGCACATGTTTTTATTTAAAATTATTTATGTATTATTTATAATTCAGTTGAATGATAATTTTTCATTTAACTACCATTTATATATTTGTACAAACATTAAGTACGAGTTTTATATGCTATTTTGGAGTCATCCGCTATATCCCGCTATATCCTCGTTGTATTCCTGCTATGACTTTTTGTACTTCCACCGCTTTGAATCTATCGAGCGCATTAACTGCACAGTATGTGCCAACGATTTGAAAGCATTCCAAGACTTCCATCTCATGAATTGACCTCAATGGTTCATGACCATTCGACACATTGGTAATCGATCTAATAGGGCTTCTCCCATGTCCAAAGGAGGAGCGAAATATGTCGTTATGTTAGTAGATTATTTCACTAAGTGGGTAGAAGCTGAGTCCTCTATGACAACTATAGCACAAAAGGTGCTTACTTTGTGGTAAGAAATATCATCCCAAGATTTGGAATTATTTATATGATAGCATCAGGGAATGGAATGCAGTTTGAGATTAAAGAGTTTGCAGACCTACATGAAAGGAACGAGATCATAAAAAAAAATTTCCTCCATAGCTCACCCTTAGGCCAATGGACAAGTTGAATCCCCCAACAAAAAAATTAAGAAACTACTAAAAAAGAGGCTAACAAAAGCTAAAGGTAGATGGCTAGAAGAACCACCTTTGGCTCTGTGGGCATACAGAACATCAATTAGATACCTTACAGGACATACCCTATTTTCTCTCAAATACGGATACGAAGCCATGCTTTCAGTTGAAGTAAACATACCATCACATCGATGGCTATCTTATGCAATATAAAGGAATTCACGCTTGAAGGAAACCATCTTGGACTGTATTCAAGTAAAAAAGGATGAAGCTATGGTGAGGTCTGATGTCTATAGACACTGAATGGCAAAGACATACAACTCACATATTAAAGGAAGAAAGTTTCATAAGAGAGACTTAGTAATAAGAACAGTAATGGCCAATAGCAAGGATCCTATAAGGGGGTGCTAGGACTAAACCGTGAAGGACCAATGGTTATCGCAGAAGCTATGTCAAACGGAGCATATCGTCTCTCCAGACCCGATGGAAATTTGGTTTTAAGAACTTGGAACTCAAAACACCTCACATCATATTATGTTTGAAATGCTTTTCCCTTTTGTAATCTTCTAAATATGTAAAAGATAATTAATGATTAGTTTGTGCAATAAAAGATATTAACTGGATGTATGGATAATAAACAACCTGAACTAATATAAAAATCCATGTGCACAATCCATAAAAATCTATATGTAGGGAGAATCATATGAACTCCAATTCTAAAGCTCAGCTTGTCAGCCACATATTAAGTTGGAAGTAGGGATAATAGACGATCCAAACAAGCAATTAAAAGACATAAGCATGATCAAAAAGGTTATAAATACACAACCTGACTTCTCGGCCAATACATAGTCAGTCTGCACCGTCAACGGAGCAGACCATGCCAAGTGCATGACAAGGCATGATCACTAAAAATTAAGTTCAGTAAACATGATCTGGTTGATACAAATATCTGCATTGGAAATTAATTAGAAATGATGGAAAAAGGCAATGCATGGAACACAGTACGATAAATAAGTTAGGTACAATCCTAGAATCTACATAAAGCCCACCAGGTATATGCTAAAATTATAATCTATTTTTATCTACACCCACTTCATACATCTTGCATGAATACACCATATTAGGATTTGAGTTTGATGCTAAAGAAATTACATTGATGTAATCAATAACTGATACAAATGCTACATAGACTATAAGTCCGGGTCTGAGTCCGAGGGATCATTGATGATGACTCTCTTATCATGAGGCTGCCTCTAAGTGTACACCTGCATTCGAGCGGCCAATGCAGGGCCTAAGGTAGAATCTTACTGTAGGGGTAGAAGATTGAGGGAGGTTATTCAATCTAGAAGTTACTATCGACGAACGACATTGGGCACCGCCAAAAGTGACACGAGCAGCGTAGTTAGCCCCTGCCTAGTGGTTATTAAGATTGCATTTGTTAAATATGTATTTGTCCCAATTGTAGAGAAAACTTAAGTCCAAGATTGGTGTAAAGATGTCGATAGCTATTTTTAAGGAGATCTTTAAAACGACAAGCTTAACCCTTTCTTCTTTAAGATTCCTAGCCAGATCAGGTTGCATAGGCGTAAGTGAAGTTGGATGGGAAGAAGATGTAGCCAAAGCCAATGTGGTAGAATTTGAGTGTGGTTTCTTCTCCTTTAGATAATTAATCCACTTGATAATAGTACGGTGCATATGCTCAAAATCATCTAAAATCTCTAATTTTGTTTTCTTAGTCTTCTTTAAAAAAGGGTCAAACAAATTATAGATGGAGGAACACTTGTTAATTTTCACACCACTAATTAAGTCTTTCCACTAATTAAGTCTTTCAATTGATTTTCGTAAATAGTTTTCATTTAATCAAATTTACTTTGATAATACGCTATGGACTGCCTCTTTCATTGAGAAGCCTCATCTTCATCCATATTCGAAGGAGGGGCAGAAGCTGCTTGAAAATAGAGGGTGTTAGGATCATGTTCCTTAGATAATTGGATAGCAACCTGCTGATACAATTCGTTGTTTGCTTTTTGAGCCCTTTGATTTCATCTTCACGGATAAACTATAACAACTCACTTCATCTTTCAATGCCCCCCTCCAGTTCAGTAATGCAAGCTAGAGCAGATTTGAGTTACTTCTCCAATTCAATTATATCTGAATGATATTTAGTGATACAAACATACCGCTTAAGAGTAGTATGTTTAGATTCTTCCAACTCTCATGCTTGTTCATTGTACCAAATACGTAAATCCTTTCGAGCGTCATCAGCAATCAACTCCTGTTCCCTAATAAGATCTGTGTTAGTAGCTTCGAATTTTTGATCTGAGTTTCATAATCTTCAATAATAATTGAACGAGCTGGTTCTTTTTAATGATAAGTATAAAGGGTGCATGAAGGACAACTAATTTCAGGAAAGTTAGTTTGAATAACCTTGGTTTGAGAGGTGGGCGCAATCTTATATGTGTGTGTGTGATGTACACAATATAGAATTAGAAATGATGATTTGTGCGTTCTATGCGACACTGAACCAAAAAGTAAACAGACATGTTTTTCAACTATTTTTATTCTACGTACATATGGAGTGAAATGAAGTCAAAGATGTAACTTTCACCTGAAATCTTTGCGTCTTTGGAAGAGGAGATAAATCACCTTATCTCCAATTTTAAGAAGGATAGGCTAGTGGACTTGGAATTCGTTGTGCTCATGGTTATGGTTTATAATCTTTGAACAAGAGAGAAACAATTGGATCTTTAGACGAAAACGGATCTAAAGAGTACATAAGAATAAATAGATTCAAAAGGAAATCCAACACCATGTTAGAAATAACGGCTGCATCATGGAGAACACTTATCGAAATACACAGCTGCTGTGGTAATGGGGAATAGAGCTGAAAGATACAGGATGATAAAATCGGCCATTAGTATTTTGAGGTTTGATTGGACGAGAAAGCGGGATGAAGATATGGACCTTTTCTTAGGCCTGCTACTATTTTGTATTTTTTTTTTCTCCTTTTGTGTTAGATTTTATATAGGATGTTAAATGTAAGTTAATACAAGAAATTTATATGTGCTCTTTTCTCTCATAAGACACCCCACTTAGATTACTGGGGTTGTTAGGTTTCGTTAGGAATACAAAGGAAGTACATGATTGGTTTTTCAATAAAGTGTACCAATTTTCAATATATACATAAAAAGTAAACAAGTAGAAAATCAATAAATAGTCAAACTAAGCAAAAAGTAAAATACTTACATAACAAGGGAAGTGTCATATTTAGTTAAGATTCAATGATACATAGAAATAAACGCTACACTCGTTAACGACTAAATCTTATTTTGAACCACAACAGACGGGGATGTCCTAAAGGTAGAGGCTTATTTCTTAGTGAAGACACCCACCTAAGCAGTATGAAGTCATAAAGCACATCTCTCTCATGAACAACCAAGGTAATCCTAATAGTAGCCCTTGAAACCTTCTCTTCGATTGTGCTACAGACCTCTTAAGCTCATGTAATGACCCGCAAAATTCGATAATTAAATTAGTTAACTTAATAAGATGTTTGGAATTAAATTTAGTGAGAAATAAAAACTTTATATTTTATAACGAAGTGAATGTTAAAAATGAAATGTATATTTTATTCATAGATAAAAATAAAAGAATGAAACTAAGTTGAATAAATTGATTGACACTACAACAAAAATACCCTATTACAACGTCTTTTTTACAAACGGCATTTGTTGCCCGTTGTAATAGAAGGCTATTACAACGGTCTATTCAGGGCCGTTGTAATAGATGCCACATAAAACACCTTTTTTACAACGGGCATTTGTTGCCCGTTGTAATTGAATGCTATTACAACGGTCCATTCAGGACCGTTGTAATTCAGGACCGTTGTAATAGATAATGGACCGTTGTAATAGATGCCCTATACAACACCCTTTTTACAACGGGCAATGACTGCCCGTTGTAATAGAATGCTATTACAACGGTCCTTTCATGTCCGTTGTAATAGATGTCAATTTTACATCACAAATTGCCCGTTGTAATAGATGCTAATTTTACAACGGTCATAAAATGCCCATTGTAAAAGGTGCCCATTTTACAATGCTAACGTCCGTTGTAATAGGTGCCAATTTTACAACGGCTAAAAATGGCCATTATACTAAATTTCTTTTGCAATTTTCGACAATCAATAATTAATAATTACAATGCTTTCTAAAAATTAATATTTATGATTTATTAATATTTAATAATTAATCATTAATAATATTATATTAATCATATGTTACTAATTACTAATTATAATATTATATTACTAATTACTAATCATTAATGATATTATATTATTTATTAATATTTAATAATTAATCATTACTAGTGTTATATTAATCATTTATAACTTATAATAATTAATTATTATTAATAAATAATCACTCATTACTAATTAATTAATCAACAATATTAATAATCATTTTTATACATATTAATTAATCAATAATAAATGAATAATAATAAATATTTAATTATTAAATATTAATTTATAAATGATTAGTGATTAAATATTATTACTCGATAATTAATAATTAAGAGTAATATTTAATATTTAACGATCAATAATTAGTAAGTAATATTTAATAATAAAGAAGTAATATTTTTAACAATCATTATTTTTTATATTTAATAATTTATTATAATTATTTGTTAATAATAAGTAAATTATTATTAATATTTATTAATTACATTTAATATTTAATTATTATAATTAATATTCAATTATTTAGTAATTATATTTAATACTCAGTATTTAATATTCAATATTAGATAATTAAATCAGTAAAATTCTAAACTAAATTCATAAACAAATTTGAAATTTTCATAAAATTCAAGAATAAAAAAGTAAAATTTTAAGATAACTTAAAATTTTAGAAAGTTTCCAAAATCTTAGAATATTTAATAATTCAAATAATTTAAAATTTCGAAATTTTGTAAAATAAACTTAAAAACATTTGTAAAATTTATAAACAAAAATTTAAAATTTTCATAAAATTATAAAATAAAGAGATTAAAATTTTATAAAATATTTAAAATTTCAAAATATTAAAATAATTCAGAATTCGAGAAATATAAATTTTACGTTGTAAATTTTTTAGTTTCGAATGCATTAGGTGTTAGATATATACAAGTTTTTTCTTGGTTCTGAACAATGAAATTTTGGCTCCATTTCCAAATTATTCCCTACAATCTAAATTTTTGGCTCCATCATCAAATTTTACCCTTTCCCTCATTTTATATTAACTTCATGTGTTAGTTCACATCAAAACCCCCAATTTCTCAAATCTACATCCAGATCCAAATTTAAACCCTTCCGCCGCCGAACCATCATCCACCACCTCCTGCAATTCGTCCTCCAAGCCGCTGCCTACCTCTAACATGACCTAGTCGCCACTTGCCTAATCTATTCCAAGTCCTTGCCCGTCATTTGCAGCTCCGTCTTTTGCAGCTCAAAGACGACTTCAACGTTTGCAGCTTCGTCGTTTCCTGACCCAAAATCACCTCCGTCGTTTGCAGCTCGAAGATGACTTCGACGTCTTCACCACGAAGAAGGCGGACGCCCTAGATTTGGAATGAGAGTTGAACGCACTGGTGATTTCGTTGCTGATTTGCCTAGATCTGGAAATGGTGGATTGGTTGCAGTTGGTACTTGGATCTTGTCACCGTTATGAGAGTGTGCTATGTCGCTTAAGGTATGTAGTCCATGTCTGGTTTGTGGTGAAAATGCTGATGCTTGAAGGTCGTGAGTTGGGGACTTTGTTATGATTAATATAATATCTATTGATATTTTTTTCCCTCTATGTTTTTGGCATGCATTGGTTTCTCAACCTACGTGGAATCATATGGATACTTTATTAGCAACATGCATGATTAGAGTAGCAACATGCATAGAACATTGTCTGATTTTTCATATATTTGTATGCTACACTATTACAGTCAATATGACATATGGAATGTAATCCAAACATTTTTTTGATAACAGGAGGTAGTCTATTCCAGTTCGGCTATGGTCTTAGACTGCAGCCATCGTTTATTCCTGGGCAATGGGGTTGATTAACAATCATAGCATATCTTTATTCATTTTCTTGTTATTCTCTAACCAACTAGGCACTGCAATTTATTTCTCGCATATCTTCTCTAATCAATTTCTTCCTGTTTTGCCTAATTGTTGAAATGACATCATCTTTCTACCAGGTTGAACAAATACCAATAGCAAGTTAGTTGATGCAATGTTAGTTAGTTGATGCAATGCAAGGTAGTGGATGTTAGCAATGGTGATAGAAGTGCAGTTTTGAGTGGGGTATGTAGATGACTGTGATTGACAACAGGAAGTGGGTTAAGTGGATTTGATGTAATGGGATGTGCAATGTTATTTGGTAAGACAGTGTGTAACGACCCGTTAAATTTATGATATTTAAATAAAATGAATTAATATAATTTCTAATTTGGTTAAGAATAAATGTAGAAATTTGGTATAGTGGTTGCAATTTAGTTAACTATAAAATTTTATGATAATAGATGTGGATAATGTAAATTTTCACAACTTGATTTAAAGTAATTTTGAAGAAACAAATAAATGTTGAATTTGTGAATGTTAGTATAAATATTAACTTAAATGGTGTTCATTAATACAAAGATGTAATTAGTGTAGATAGTAATAATTTATGCCTGTAGTGAAAGGAAAAGAAAACTAATAGAAACATAAAATTTATTTTATGTAAACAAAAGTATAGTTTTGAACAAACTTATGAAAATTGATAGAAACAGTGTTTGTAATCAGTTTGGTTATTTTATATTTGAAAGATAGAGATGTGTAAATACGTTAATGAATATAAAATGGGAAGGAATGGTAGAATGAAAAGAATATATATAATAATAAGCATTTGATTCAATTAAGGGAATTAAATTATAATAAATGGTCATTTAATAAATTCAACGTTTGTGAGAAATCATAATAGTTGTGTAAAATGTGTACAAACTTGGATTTGGAAGTTTATTGGATTTATAACGGTTTTGTTATTAAGTGTATGAGTTTAAAAGTTATTCCCTTTTGTAAAGTAATAGAAGAATGCATAAAGATATAAACAGGGCTTAATAGAATTGACACTTAATGAATTGAATAAATTACCCATTTATGTAGATATGTATAGTGGACTATAAATGGCCTAAGCAAATATAAAATGGAATAATCATTGAGATTTGTACTATGAAAATAAATAGTAACATTTATTTGCAAGGAATAAAAGACTATTTAGGTGACTAGAATTTGGAGTAATGACTATTGTATGTTACCTACCCTTGTTTCTTGTTAATTTAGATTTTTGGGAATCAAATTCAATTTATCCGCCAATTTACCGCAGTTAAAGTGATATGAATTGGTGATTGAGAAATGTTAAATACAAATAAGATGTAAACCAAAGAAAATCCCATTTGTAATAAATTATGTAGAATAAAGTAAAGAAACTAGGAAATGAAAATGTGAAAATGTGGATGCAGTGAGATCTTAAGTGATAATAACCTTGTTAGGCAAGTGATAACGGAATTTTGTGTATAACCAAATAAAAATCCAAATTTATTTGGAAATAAATTGCAATCAATTGAATTTATTGCAATTTAATGGATTTAATATTTAATAGTTTATGTAATTATTATTTGGAAGAAATTGGAGTTATTTGTAAAAAGGTATGAACCTAATGTTAATTTTTCTATGGGATTGACAATTAATATGGAATGAAAAGAAGAAAATTTGGGTCAGTAAAATTTAGAATTTATGCATAATAAAACGGATTCTAACGTTAATTATGACGTTATTGAGTTTAGATTGGAATTGGTAAACATTTGAGTGAAATCTTAAACTAATGTTCATATTGACAACAATAACTTAGAAATATAGAAAGGAAGTAAATCTAATAAATTTATCAAATTCATAATGTTGAATTCATTTGGATGGGAATTAATAAACAGTTGAGAAAAAGGAAATGGAAATAAAAGTTTATTTATAATTTGGGATTTAATTTATGGTAAAAAGGTTAATTGCAATTAAAAATGAGTTGAAATGTAAATCAAGTTATTTATTTAATTAGATTTAAGACGAGAGTATAAAAGTATAAGATTAAATAATTGGGTTTTGAGAATAAAATTTATAATTCCCAAATAATAAGAAGTGCAGAGATTAACACTGCAAATTGATATACTTATAGTTTTTAATTCACATCCAAGCTTGCTAAATCATTTGGAATTGATTGGATTATATAAGTAATGAAATTTGGCCAATATTTAAAGTTGAAAGAAAATTTAGATTTTTATGATTTATTTTAATTTATTTAATAAATATTAAAAATAGCCATTTTGGGCACGGACTCGGATTTCGACGAAACTAGTTTCATCGGATCCGTATCGGTGAATTATTATAGGATTTCAAATTTCGTATCGATCGGACTTGTCGTTTGATCGTACGGACGCGAAACGCCTTGAAATCAATTTTATTAAAATCAATTTGAAATCAATTTGGAAATCTTGTTTTCAGCATAACTTCTTCATACGATCGAATTTGGTCGCGAAACTTTTTCCATCGCGTTCAGAATATTTTAAAACACCTATTTGGATATATAGTTTTAACAAATTCGACTCCGGAGGCATAGCGGGCTTTTTGGACCATAGTTTGTCACGCACGTTCATTCTACAGCCTATCTACCCTATCGCTAGCCTACCTATATATATACAGCTATAAACCCTAGTCTCTATTCTTTTGACGTACGTTCATTTCTTCACTCTCTTCTCTTCCCCAAATGTATACATCTCAGATCCAATTCCAGATCTATCCACAGTTCAAAATCAAAAGTCAAAACTCAAAAAAAATTCAGAAAATTCTCGAAAAAATATATATCATAGTTCTCGATGTCCGTAATCTGCTGGTGTAATTCGTTTTTCGAATGGAGTCATCGTTTGCTCAGAATAAATTCAAAACAGTCCCAACCGTTCATCATCGCCGTAACAAACTTCGTCGGATCGGAAAACTGCTTCTGGGTTTTGCAGAGGGGACTGAGGGGAGTCGATCTATGTAAGTGTTTTCGCGAATCGATGGTCGGATTTTCGTTAAAAATTGGCTAGGGTTTGGGAATAGCGGCGGCGGCTGCAACATTTCTCACATGAAATTGGTGATCGTGCGTGTCGTTGGGGGCGGAGGTCGCGAGTGTCGGCGATAGCGAGGTGAGGTAGTGACAGCGTTCGAGCGGCGGTGGAAAAAGGTGAAAAGTTGCGTGCGTTGTGGGTCGGTGGTTCTGCAGCGTGCGTGCGTACTGGGGAAGAAAAGGGTTGCTGTAGCTTGCGCATGGAATTTGATGACGTGGGTATGAAAGTGTTCCATTTCTTCTTATTTTAAATATTGAAATTCAATCGCAATTTTTGGCATAACTTCCACATACGAACTCCGTTTCACGCGCGATTTTTTTTGTTAGGATCGTATTGAAATTCCGGACTTGATGACACAGCTTTGGACGAATTCTGAGACGGGCGAATTTTTGGGTTTAAATCGGGTTTAAATTCAAAAGGTGAGTGTTTTAACCCACTCACAACTTCTAGAAGCTTTTATGTTTGTTAAATTAATTTTAGAAATGAATAGAATTTATTTATGAATATTTGGCATGTTTATTTCATTCATATCTGATGAATTGCATCTATTGAATTTAACTGTTAATTTAATTTATTTATTTCGTATTAATTGACAGTTAGAATTTGTGTTTGCATGAAAACTGCTAGTTAACAGTTATATAATTTATTACTGAATATAAACTGTTAGATTAATAGTCGTTAAATTTAAATTGAATAAAATTGCCAGTTATTACATGTTGTTTGTTATCAAACATATATTGTTATTGATTGATATTGATTGATGTTTTGTGATTGGATGAGGGATGTGTTGTTGAATGGATGTTTATTTGGATGTCATTAAACCGCAGGTTAGCATGCATTTTACATTTCATTCGGGATTGTGGTTTGAAATGATATATAACCGCAAAATTTTATATCTTTTAAATTGCGGATTGAAATGATAAATATCCGTATCACTTGACCATAGGATAGAAAATTATATACAGGCACCGCGGTCTATATATATATAACTATTTTAATGAGATTTCTATGGTTTGGATGGAATACGGTTTATAATAATCTAAAATTTTATACTGTATAAATATTTTTCTTCCATATTCATATACATATGAAGTTAAAAATTTTGAGATTTAAAGGTGTATAAATTTCTTTAAAAAAAAAAAAATGGAAGAAATTTAAGAAAATGGAGTTTGATAATTCATATCATATGTTAATTGTTAAGTTTAGAAATTTTGAGATATGATATTAAAAATCGAATTTTTCCCAAAATAAATTGAAATGAATATTCTAGTATAATTTGAATATATATATATATATATATATATATATATATATATATTATCACTAGATATTGAAGTCTTATTATTTATGGATTTTATGTGAATGTTCAAGACTAATTAATAGAACATTTGATTTGTTGAAAGAATAAAATCCAACTTTAGCTTGAAATATTAATACTCAAAATGGATATACGTATATATAAATAAATTGAAGTGGTTTTGGAACTTGAGAGAGATAATATAAATTTTGGTTTAGACTTTAATAAAGAAATGTATTTGTAAAGCCATGAGAACTATTTTCTTTACAAAGTAACATTTAAGTTAAACCATTTAATTCATATACCGTTGAATGTCCAAACCATTCAAGTTTTTAGAAGTTATGGTTTTAAATTATGATTTTCAAAATATTATGCTTTGAAAATATTTGATTTTCAGACGTTATGAAGTTAAAGCATTATGATTTTGGAATAAAATTTTATTTGCGATAAGTGATAAAATATGGTTTTGGGTTTTGAAACGATATCGTATTCATGGTTTTGAAATGGAAATGTTTATTCTGGTTTTAAAGTATAAACTATTTTTAAATGACCGCGGTGTTATAATAACGATGGGTTGGCAAAGAGACCGGGATCGGATATGGACATACTCTCTGTCGATACCGAAAACCACTTTGACTAACCGTGTACGCGGTGGAGATTCTAGAATGAAGTAGGTTGGTGGCGACGTTTCCTGTAAGGTAAATACGTGGACCCAACTCCCGTGAGTTGGCATAAGGTGGCTAAAACAGGAGCGATTGACGGGTTAATGAGGTCATTCCTCTGATCGGACACTCCTCTTCGATATTATACTTTGACTTTGGATTGATTTAGTGGCCACTTTTACTTTGATTTTGGGGGAGATTGTCCGAGGTGGGCGGTAGCTGCGGCTACGCGTTACCATCGGCCCGGAAGCGGAATTGGTATATCTACCCTGGCATTGCCTAGTTGTGCCGTGTCACCTACCATACCGGGCCTTGTACGAGTTTAGATTTCTCCCGTAGCCCGGGTGGTATCCTCTGGTGGCTTCCCGATCAGGCGGGACTATGATATTGGATGGACTACTGGGACTATTACGTGTTAAGGTGGAAAATGTAAAGCCTTAATGCTATTTAAAAGTATGTTTATTTTATAAATAGACACTATTATACTAGCGAAATATACTACATAGTAAATAGTTTAACGGATCCTTAAGAGATGTAAATCCCGAACATCTTTTGAGTTATTGCACTCATATTTATTTCTGTTAATTTAACTCACATAAGATCTTTTAGTTCTGACTCGAGTGTTTTTGTCTTTTCAAATTCGCTCGGGTCAGTCCGAGCGTTTCAGGATCGAAGACTTTAGCTTTGGAGGACGAAGACGAAGAATTTGTATTATTATCATTTATAGTATTGCACTACACTCACACTGTTCCGCTGCATTTTTATTGGTATGTGTAACTCTGATATGTATTATATAAATGTTTGTAAACAGTTTTTTTTATAAACTGTATATTTTCTTATTATATTTTATCCTTCCGCTGTGAGATTCTATTTGTTTATTTCTTCTCTGTTTTTTTTTCTTATTTACCCCATAACAAATCCGCCCTTCCGTATGGTTTGAATCGGCATGTGTGTCGGTTTAAATCGTGCGAAAAGGCGGGATGTTACAGTTGGTATCAGAGCTTTGGTTTAGCGATAAACCTTGGCTTTGTGGGGTTTGACTCTTTGTTAATAGGGTAGTAATATCCTATGGGAGTCGCTGAGTGTATATATATGAGAGAGCGTATTTGTTAGTATTAATAAAAAGATTTTTATATTGTGTTAATCTGTTCCGCTTTGTATTTATAAATTCTGGTTGATTCATGGGACGCTATGCCATCAATAGGGATTTCTAAACACTTAATAGGACAGACCGACATAATATCCGTTTTTAATATAGGTGAATGAAATAATTTTGCCTATTATATTTTCTATATATAAAAATAGTTTTATAAAGATATATATATATATATATATATATATATATATTGGTTGCTATAGATTGGGTGTTAGAAAATAAAAAATATCTATAATAATTGAAGCTAAGTTGAAGTTATGATAAATCAAATTGGAGATTTTAGAACTTAAGTCCGGGATTTTTCCAAATATGTTTTCAAAGAATTTATGGAAAATAATGGTTCGGTTTATAAGTATTTTCTTATATAAATATTTCGTATAAATTGGAAGAATTGTTTTAAAGAAGATTTTGGAAAAGAATTAAATTCTGTACTTTCCTCTCTGTCGCTGGAAAATAAATTCGGTGATGACGGCCGCATCATCGACTTTCATTTTCGAGTTTCGAAGGGGAAAGACCACTGTAGTAAATTCTACTGCAGATTTATTATGAAATTTTCTAAAAAAAATTTCTTTTATTGTTCTAACTATAATTAGAGATTTTGAGTTGTAAGAACTTATTTATCTATCATTTTGAAATAAATTGAAATCTGACCCGGAATCCAATTCTAAAATTCTCCATTAATTAATCAATTGTTAAATTGTAGTGAAATAAAAGTTAAGTAATAAATGAATTGAAACCTCTAATTTAAATAAGAGAATAATTACAAAGTTATAAAGAGGAATTTGCATACATATAAGACAAAGAGAAATATGGATAAACATCAAACTTAATTTAGAGAATTGAGATTCAACTTGTATAAGTTCAATTGCACTTTCTTTGACATAAATAACTTACCCAAATATAAAAGTTGAAATGTTAAATAAGAATTTTAAATAGGATATTATACAAGTAGAATTTTGGAAATAATGAAGTATTCAATAATTTATTGTTATAAATAAGAATTTAAATGGTATAAACTTAGGTTATAATTGAAATTTTATTATTAATAGATGATATGAACCTAAGTATATAAAATGAAATTCAAAATAAGAATTTATTATATGATTATTCACTTAAGTATGTTTTAATCTCCCCTATTCTAATATAATGGAAAGTAGGAAGAATTTAAATGACTGTAATCCATAGTTAATGGATAAATAAAAAACTTCCACTTATAAGAATGAATGTTAGCAGATTAAGAATTTAAGGGAAATCTTACAAGTGAAGAGTAAGGAAAGGAAGATATTCAAAATATTTGTTGTTATTAATGAGAATTATTTTATAAACTTAAGTAATAAAAAGGAAATACAAATATAATAAATTTGGTGATAATTGGAAAATAAAACTTGTAAGAACAAAGAAATCCCTCATAAATGAAGGGAAGAAAATCAAACCACTGAAGTACGAAATAAATGTATAATAAGCTATTTTGGTATTGATTTGAATTGTTTGGTTGATGTATGGTTGTTGGGTAAGGAATTTTGAAGTTGTTGGATGGAGAAATAATCTATCTTTGTTCCATCTAAGACTGTTGAGTAAAGGATGCACTTGATAGTTATTTTACATTTCGTACAATTTCGGAATTTGAACCTAACAACTAATTGTTTGTTTGATTGAATGATTTTGTTTGCGGTGTGTGCTGTTTGTTAAAATGTATGGTTGTTGCATTTGATTGGATATGAATGATTGAATCCACTAGAATAGTTCATTTTAAAATAAATATTTAACCTTTTAGGCTTATAAGAAAATACAGGTTATGGAAGCAACTGCTACTGCTTTTGGTTCCGTAATAATAAGCGTATTGCCCGACAAATAGGTACGTTTCCGGATTACGTATAAAGCGCTATTTTATATATTTTCCCGTGTTGGGATATTTTATTTGGATAATATGTGTAATATATTTGTATATTTGGATATTATATTTTCTCCAGAGTCCCTCCGTACAAAGGAGACTTTGCCAAAATTTTCAGGAAATTTTGGACTTAGAATTTTGTGAAAGTATTTTTCCAACTTTAATAATTCAAGTATTAAAGGATATAATGATTATAAAACAAGTATATTTCATTAAAGGAAATTAATCCAGTAAAATATTGTTTATAAGTTAATATTTGAAATAAGATGCATTGTAAATCTTCCTCCTCCCTTCTTTTTCCTTTTCGGGGACGAAACGTTTTGAGTGGGGGAGATTGTAACGACCCGTTAAATTTATGATATTTAATAAAATGAATTAATATAATTTCTAATTTGGTTAAGAATAAATGTAGAAATTTGGTATAGTGGTTGCAATTTAGTGTAACTATAAAATTTTATGATAATAGATGTGGATAATGTAAATTTTCACAACTTGATTTAAAGTAATTTTGAAGAAACAAATAAATGTTGAATTTGTGAATGTTAGTATAAATATTAACTTAAATGGTGTTCATTAATACAAAGATGTAATTAGTGTAGATAGTAATAATTTATGCCTGTAGTGAAAGGAAAAGAAAACTAATAGAAACATAAAATTTATTTTATGTAAACAAAAGTATAGTTTTGAACAAACTTATGAAAATTGATAGAAACAGTGTTTGTAATCAGTTTGGTTATTTTATATTTGAAAGATAGAGATGTGTAAATACGTTAATGAATATAAAATGGGAAGGAATGGTAGAATGAAAAGAATATATATAATAATAAGCATTTGATTCAATTAAGGGAATTAAATTATATTAAATGGTCATTTAATAAATTCAACGTTTGTGAGAAATCATAATAGTTGTGTAAAATGTGTACAAACTTGGATTTGGAAGTTTATTGGATTTATAACGGTTTTGTTATTAAGTGTATGAGTTTAAAAGTTATTCCCTTTTGTAAAGTAATAGAAGAATGCATAAAGATATAAACAGGGCTTAATAGAATTGACACTTAATGAATTGAATAAATTACCCATTTATGTAGATATGTATAGTGGACTATAAATGGCCTAAGCAAATATAAAATGGAATAATCATTGAGATTTGTACTATGAAAATAAATAGTAACATTTATTTGCAAGGAATAAAAGCCTATTTAGGTGACTAGAATTTGGAGTAATGACTATTGTATGTTACCTACCCTTGTTTCTTGTTAATTTAGATTTTTGGGAATCAAATTCAATTTATCCGCCAATTTACCGCAGTTAAAGTGAAATGAATTGGTGATTGAGAAATGTTAAATACAAATAAGATGTAAACCAAAGAAAATCCCATTTGTAATAAATTATGTAGAATAAAGTAAAGAAACTAGGAAATGAAAATGTGAAAATGTGGATGCAGTGAGATCTTAAGTGATAATAACCTTGTTAGGCAAGTGATAACGGAATTTTGTGTATAACCAAATAAAAATCCAAATTTATTTGGAAATAAATTGCAATCAATTGAATTTATTGCAATTTAATGGATTTAATATTTTATAGTTTATGTAATTATTATTTGGAAGAAATTGGAGTTATTTGTAAAAAGGTATGAACCTAATGTTAATTTTTCTATGGGATTGACAATTAATATGGAATGAAAAGAAGAAAATTTGGGTCAGTAAAATTTAGAATTTATGCATAATAAAACGGATTCTAACGTTAATTATGGCGTTATTGAGTTTAGATTGGAATTGGTAAACATTTGAGTGAAATCTTAAACTAATGTTCATATTGACAACAATAATTAGAAATATAGAAAGGAAGTAAATCTAATAAATTTATCAAATTCATAATGTTGAATTCATTTGGATGGGAATTAATAAACAGTTGAGAAAAAGGAAATGGAAATAAAAGTTTATTTATAATTTGGGATTTAATTTATGGTAAAAAGGTTAATTGCAATTAAAAATGAGTTGAAATGGAAATCAAGTTATTTATTTAATTAGATTTAAGACGAGAGTATAAAAGTATAAGATTAAATAATTGGGTTTTGAGAATAAAATTTATAATTCCCAAATAATAAGAAGTGCAGAGATTAACACTGCAAATTGATATACTTATAGTTTTTAATTCTCATCCAAGCTTGCTAAATCATTTGGAATTGATTGGATTATATAAGTAATGAAATTTGGCCAATATTTAAAGTTGAAAGAAAATTTGGATTTTTATGATTTATTTTAATTTATTTAATAAATATTAAAAATAGCCATTTTGGGCACGGACTCGGATTTCGACGAAACTAGTTTCATCGGATCCGTATCGGTGAATTATTATAGGATTTCAAATTTCGTATCGATCGGACTTGTCGTTTGATCGTACGGACGCGAAACGCCTTGAAATCAATTTTATTAAAATCAATTTGAAATCAATTTGGAAATCTTGTTTTCAGCATAACTTCTTCATACGATCGAATTTGGTCGCGAAACTTTTTCCATCGCGTTCAGAATATTTTAAAACACCTATTTGGATATATAGTTTTAACAAATTCGACTCCGGAGGCATAGCGGGCTTTTTGGACCATAGTTTGTCACGCACGTTCATTCTACAGCCTATCTACCCTATCGCTAGCCTACCTATATATATACAGCTATAAACCCTAGTCTCTATTCTTTTGCCGTACGTTCATTTCTTCACTCTTTTCTCTTCCCCAAATGTATACATCTCAGATCCAATTCCAGATCTATCCACAGTTCAAAATCAAAAGTCAAAACTCAAAAAAAAATTCAGAAAATTCTCGAAAAAATATATATCATAGTTCTCGATGTCCGTAATCTGCTGGTGTAATTCGTTTTTCGAATGGAGTCATCGTTTGCTCAGAATAAATTCAAAACAGTCCCAACCGTTCATCATCGCCGTAACAAACTTCGTCGGATCGGAAAACTGCTTCTGGGTTTTGCAGAGGGGACTGAGGGGAGTCGATCTATGTAAGTGTTTTCGCGAATCGATGGTCGGATTTTCGTTAAAAATTGGCTAGGGTTTGGGAATAGCGGCGGCGGCTGCAACATTTCTCACATGAAATTGGTGATCGTGCGTGTCGTTGGGGGCGGAGGTCGCGAGTGTCGGCGATAGCGAGGTGAGGTAGTGACAGCGTTCGAGCGGCGGTGGAAAAAGGTGAAAAGTTGCGTGCGTTGTGGGTCGGTGGTTCTGCAGCGTGCGTGCGTACTGGGGAAGAAAAGGGTTGCTGTAGCTTGCGCATGGAATTTGATGACGTGGGTATGAAAGTGTTCCATTTCTTCTTATTTTAAATATTGAAATTCAATCGCAATTTTTGGCATAACTTCCACATACGAACTCCGTTTCACGCGCGATTTTTTTTGTTAGGATCGTATTGAAATTCCGGACTTGATGACGCTGGTTTGGACGAATTCTGAGACGGGCGAATTTTTGGGTTTAAATCGGGTTTAAATTCGATTTAAATTCAAAAGGTGAGTGTTTTAACCCACTTACAACTTCTAGAAGCTTTTATGTTTGTTAAATTAATTTTAGAAATGAATAGAATTTATTTATGAATATTTGGCATGTTTATTTCATTCATATCTGATGAATTGCATCTATTGAATTTAACTGTTAATTTAATTTATTTATTTCGTATTAATTGACAGTTAGAATTTGTGTTTGCATGAAAACTGCTAGTTAATAGTTATATAATTTATTACTGAATATAAACTGTTAGATTAATAGTCGTTAAATTTAAATTGAATAAAATTGCAGTTATTACATGTTGTTTGTTATCAAACATATATTGTTATTGATTGATATTGATTGATGTTTTGTGATTGGATGAGGGATGTGTTGTTGAATGGATGTTTATTTGGATGTCATTAAACCGCAGGTTAGCATGCATTTTACATTTCATTCGGGATTGTGGTTTGAAATGATATATAACCGCAAAATTTTATATCTTTTAAATTGCGGATTGAAATGATAAATATCCGTATCACTTGACCATAGGATAGAAAATTATATACAGGCACCGCGGTCTATATATATAACTATTTTAATGAGATTTCTATGGTTTGGATGGAATACGGTTTATAATAATCTAAAATTTTATACTGTATAAATATTTTTCTTCCATATTCATATACATATGAAGTTAAAAATTTTGAGATTTAAAGGTGTATAAATTTCTTTAAAAAAAAAATGGAAGAAATTTAAGAAAATGGAGTTTGATAATTCATATCATATGTTAATTGTTAAGTTTAGAAATTTTGAGATATGATATTAAAAATCGAATTTTTCCCAAAATAAATTGAAATGAATATTCTAGTATAATTTGAAAATATATATATATTATCACTAGATATTGAAGTCTTATTATTTATGGATTTTATGTGAATGTTCAAGACTAATTAGTAGAACATTTGATTTGTTGAAAGAATAAAATCCAACTTTAGCTTGAAATATTAATACTCAAAATGGATATACGTATATATAAATAAATTGAAGTGGTTTTGGAACTTGAGAGAGATAATATAAATTTTGGTTTAGACTTTAATAAAGAAATGTATTTGTAAAGCCATGAGAACTATTTTCTTTACAAAGTAACATTTAAGTTAAACCATTTAATTCATATACCGTTGAATGTCCAAACCATTCAAGTTTTTAGAAGTTATGGTTTTAAATTATGATTTTCAAAATATTATGCTTTGAAAATATTTGATTTTCAGACGTTATGAAGTTAAAGCATTATGATTTTGGAATAAAATTTTATTTGCGATAAGTGATAAAATATGGTTTTGGGTTTTGAAACGATATCGTATTCATGGTTTTGAAATGGAAATGTTTATTCTGGTTTTAAAGTATAAACTATTTTTAAATGACCGCGGTGTTATAATAACGATGGGTTGGCAAAGAGACCGGGATCGGATATGGACATACTCTCTGTCGATACCGAAAACCACTTTGACTAACCGTGTACGCGGTGGAGATTCCAAAATGAAGTAGGTTGGTGGCGACGTTTCCTGTAAGGTAAATACGTGGACCCAACTCCCGTGAGTTGGCATAAGGTGGCTAAAACAGGAGCGATTGACGGGTTAATGAGGTCATTCCTCTGATCGGACACTCCTCTTCGATATTATACTTTGACTTTGGATTGATTTAGTGGCCACTTTTACTTTGATTTTGGGGGAGATTGTCCGAGGTGGACGGTAGCTGCGGCTACGCGTTACCATCGGCCCGGAAGCGTAATTGGTATATCTACCCTGGCATTGCCTAGTTGTGCCGTGTCACCTACCATACCGAGCCTTGTACGAGTTTAGATTTCTCCCGTAGCCCGTGTGGTATCCTCTGGTGGCTTCCCGATCAAGAGGGACTATGATATTGGATGGACTACTGGGACTATTACGTGTTAAGGTGGAAAATGTAAAGCCTTAATGCTATTTAAAAGTATGTTTATTTTATAAATAGACACTATTATAATAGCGAAATATACTACATAGTAAATAGTTTAACGGATCCTTAAGAGATGTAAATCCCGAACATCTTTTGAGTTATTGCACTCATATTTATTTCTGTTAATTTAACTCACATAAGATCTTTTAGTTCTGACTCGAGTGTTTTTGTCTTTTCAAATTCGCTCGGGTCAGTCCGAGCGTTTCAGGATCGAAGACTTTAGCTTTGGAGGACGAAGACGAAGAATTTGTATTATTATTATTTATAGTATTGCACTACACTCACACTGTTCCGCTGCATTGTTATTGGTATGTGTAACTCTGATATGTATTATATAAATGTTTGTAAACAGTTTTTTTTATAAACTGTATATTTTCTTATTATATTTTATCCTTCCGCTGTGAGATTCTATTTGTTTATTTCTTCTCTGTTTTTTTTTCTTATTTACGCCATAACAAATCCGCCCTTCCGTATGGTTTGAATCGGCATGTGTGTCGGTTTAAATCGTGCGAAAAGGCGGGATGTTACACAGTGAAGGGGGAAGGATCCAAAAATCAGATAGTGGTTTGTGATGACTTTGTGGTGGAGATGGTGTAGCAGAGATGCACAAAATTGTGCACAGAACAGTGGAGGAAGAAGTGTTAGAGTATGGACTGGAAGATGTTGTGATGACAGTTTTGAAGGAAGATGGTGGTTTTGTACCAGTGGAGATGGCAGGGATAATGGTCGGAGTAGTTTTTGAAAGTGTGCAGGCAGTTTTTATGGTGAAGTGGTGGAGGACAATTCAGTGGGTAGTATGGATGATGGGGCCGTGACAGTGATACAGGGTTAGGGGTAGTGGTTTGGGTGGCTTGTTGGCTGTTGGTTGTACTGTGAATGTGCACAGTGTAGAGGTGATAGGCAGTGTTTATGCGATTGTAACTGTTCTTTTTTATGTTTTATAAAGAAATGTACAGTGCACAGTGAAAATCTAAATGAAATGCAAACACACTTGGAATGAAATGATTTTGGTTGTTTTATGGTAATATTTATTACTCGTTAAATTATTCATTAGTGGTATGGATGTATGCTGCTATAATTTCTTTCCAGTATTTGCATTTATTGCAACGGTCAGAAACCGTTGCAATATCATGTATTACAATGGGCATTGCCCGTTGTAAAAAGGTGTATTACAACGGGCATTTCCCGTTGTAAAATATGGTCGACCTATTACAATGAAGCCTAATACAACTTCAGAAATCAAACTCTATAAACTATATCAAATTATATATGGATTTGAAGCTCTCGACGAACGCAAGTCAAATATATGATTCGTTTTTCAATCTGGGTTTCGGTGTGGCTGGAAATCAATGAACTGTTCATGGCTGTTCATCATGCATTGATGGACTTCGTTTGATCGTTGAATCGAGGGTAGGGCCGTGAAGAGGAGACCGAGCGCAGTCCATCAGTAAAGTTTGTTCGGTGATTCGACGGTTGGATCTCGTGCAATAATTCGATTAAGGGCACGAGATTTCGGCGACGACTAGGTTACTTAGGGGGTTCGATCACCGATCTGAGAATAGGGGAGTGGTCGCGGCGGCTCTCCATGTCGTGGCCGGTCGGCGCAGGTGGTGCGGCGCCGTGATGATGCAGGCGTTTATCGTTGAAAGTGGCGGCTGGGGGACCTCACATGCGTACTGCTGAAGACTTTAGGGTTTCTGGATGAGGCACATGAACGCAGAGAGGGAGGGGAGCAGATGTTGACGTGGCGGATAGTGTATGGGCCTTTGTTTTATATTTCTATTTTTTATAATTTTAACATTAAAATGTTCTAATCGCAATAACTTTCACATACGATGTCGAATTCACGCGCGGTTTTCTTCGCTAGGATCCTATTGGAATTCATGGCATTTTGACTCTTGTTTGGACGGATTCTGAGGCTGTTTGAATTTTAGGTTTAAATTGGATTTAAGTTCAATTTAAATTCAAAAGGTGAGTATTTTAAACCGCTCACAACTTCTAAAATTTCTTATGTTTGTTAAATTGATTTATGATGTGATTGAAATTTATTTATGACTATTTGGCATATTTGGAATCGTCATCTCAGTTTATTTGAATTTATTTGGATAAAATAGTTATTTAATTTATTATTGAATATAAACTGCCAGTAAATACCTGTTATTTATTATTTGTTCTATGCTGATGTTATTGGTTGAATTGGATGATGATTGTGATAAATGTATGATGATTGATATTGGATGAACGGATGTTGTATTTTATATTGATATAAACTGCAAGTTGTTATGAATTTTTATTTCATTCGGGATTGCGGTTTGAAACGATATATAACTGTATTTATATTTTAAATTACGGATTGAAATAATAAATATCCATATCACTTGACCATAGGATAGAAAATTAAATACAGACACCGTGATCTATATATAAAAATATTATGAAATGGTCTCCATGGTTTTGTAAATAAATATATAGCTTTAGATAAATATTAATTTTACATACTATATAAATGTTATTTTATCCTTGATTTTAAGCTATGTATAATTTCTTCCTCGATTTTAAGCTATGTATGATTTGTTTTAATATAGAATAAGCAGAATAATAAGTTTGATTTTTATTGAAGATAATATGGTAAGTATTTAAATTATATTTTAATATAGAGTTTATAATGGTTTAAATAAATTAAGGTTGGAAGATAAATTTGAGATTTATTTGTAATTGAATTTATTTAAGAATTAAACTCAAATATGTTTGATGTAGAATTTATTAAGTTTGAAATTTTAAAAGGTATGATTTTTATAACTTGATTTTTGTTTAAGTTGAATTAAATGAATATTTCAAGTATAAATAAATTGAAGGAAATATTTAGTTATTTGTAATTTGATTTTTATTTAAATGATAATGGATTTATTATGTAGAATATTTCAAAACTAGATAATGGAAAATTGAATTATTGAATCGTAATTGCCTAAATTAATTTTGAAATTGTTGAATACTTAATGTTTGAAATATATTGAATTTGAAATGGTTTATTCTTTGGGTCAAATCTGTTTTGAAATCGATAAATTTGGAATAGTTATTTGGAAACTGAATTAAACTGAAATTTATGATTTAGGATTTGGTTAAATATAAAATCTAGAAATTCGAGTTGTTCTGGAATTGATTTGTGAAATTGAAGAAGCTATTTATTATATAAAATATTTAAATATTTAAACCATTTAAGTGGTGGAAGTTATGTTCAATGTTATGAGTTTCAAGGTATTATAATTTGAAAGTGTTATATTCAAGTGTTTTGATTTCAAAACGTTATAAGTTTGAAAGTGTTATGATTTTGAAAATGAGATATTTGAAATGAATATGATATCGCATTGATTTGGTTTTGAAAGAAAAATGATATTTGGTTTTAAAGTATAAACTATTTTGGAAATGACCGCGGTGTTATAATAACGTTTGGTTGTTAAAGAGACCGGGATCGGAAGTTGTCATACTCTCTGCCAACTCCAAAAACCACTTTAACAATTGTGTACGTGGAGGAGATTCCAGAATGAAGTAGGATGGCGGCGACGTTCCATTGAGGTATATACGTGGACCCGACTCTCGTGAGTTGGTATAAGGTGGCTAAAACATGAGCGCTTACGTGCCAGTGAGGTAGCCCCTCTTATCGGACACACTCCTTCGGTATTATATTTTGACTTTGAGATTTATTTGGTGGCCACTTTTGATTTTTGATTTTGGGGGTGTGGCTCGAGGTAGGCGGTAACTGCGCGTTATGCATCACCACTAGCCTGGATGCGTAATTGGTATATCTAACTTGGCATTGCCTAGTTGTGCCGTGTCACCTACTCTAGCGCGCCTTGTACGAGTTTGATTTGTGTCGTACCTATGGAGTATTTTCTGGTAGCCTCCCGATCAGGAGGTATTATAGTATTGTATAGACTATTGGCCCTATTACGTGTTAAGGTCTATATGGGTAACCCCTTAATGCTATTTTAAAGTAAATTTATTTTACTTTTAGACATTATTATAATAGCGTATATCACTACATATTAGATAGTTTAACGGATCCTTAGGAGATGTGAATCCCGAGCATCTCTTAAGTTACTGCACTCACGTTTGACACTGGATAGGAGATATCAAATTCCGTAAACATTTCTGATGTCGTTCCACTCATATTATTTACCATTGATTTAAATTACATAAGATCTTTTAATTCTGACTCGAGTTTTTTGTCTTTTCAATTCGCTCGGATCAGTCTGAGCATTTCAGGGTTGAAGACCTTACTTTCGGAGGATGAAGACAAAGATTGTAGTACTATTATTTATTATATTATTCCACTACATTCATACTGTTCCGCTGCATTGTTATTTGTTATTCTCTGGTATATGTAACTCTGATTCTATATTGTATTAGTATAATCAAATGCTTTGCAAACAGCTTCATGAACTATTATTTGATTATTATATTTGTCGTTCCGCTGCAAGATTCTGTTTGGTTTTCTTTCTTTCTTCCTTTTTCTTATTCACCCCAATAAGAATTCTCCCTTTTTTATGGTTTGAGTCTGACATATGTGGTTTGTCGTCGATTTAAAATGTACAAAAAGGCAGGATGTTACATTTGGTATCAGAGCTTTGGTTTAGTGATAAACCTTAGTTTTGTGGGGTCTGACTCTTTATTAATTGGGTAGTAATACTCTATGATGGGTCATTTAGCGTATATATGAGAGAGCATATTTGTTAGTGTTGTAAAAGATTTTGATATTGTGTTAATTTGTTCCATTTTGTATTTATAAATTCTAGTTGGTGCATAGGACACTATGACATCGATATGGATTTCTAAACACTTAATAGGACAGACCGACACAATATTTGTTTTGAAATATAGGTGAATGAAATAATTTTGCCTATTATATATTTTGTATATAAAATAATGATTTATAAATGATATATTTGGTCGCAATACATTGGTTGTTAGGTAGTGAAATTTATAAATATAGGTTGGAAATAAGATTTGAAAATGAAAGAAAGTTATAAATATTGGAAATTTAGAACTTAAGTTCCGGGATTTTTGAAAATTCCTTTTGAATGATTTTGGAATATAATAATAATATTATTTAGAAGTATTTATTGATATAAATATTTCAACAGGATTTGAAAGAATTTGTTATAAAGAAATTCTGGAATGAAATAAGTTTTGCACTCCCCTCTCTGTAGCTGGGAAATAATTTCGGTGATGAGTGCACGCATCATCGGCATTCATTTTCGAGTTTCTAAGTGGGAAGGCCACTGTAGTAGTTTTACCGCAGATTTATTTTGCTAAATAAATTTAAATTTAATTTGTTTTAAATATAATTGGATACATATAAGCTGTAAGTGTATACATCTATCTATTATTTTAAAATGATTTGAAACTTAACCCGGTATTTAGTTCTTAAGTTTCCATTAATTAATAATTTCACTTATTGTAGTGAAATGGGTTGTAACTAATTAATAATTGGAACCTCTAATTAAAATAAGAGATTAAATGCTAGGTTATAAATGAAATTTCAAGAAAGTTGTAACGACCCGATATTTTCAACCATTCGCATTCGCATATGTCGGACTTGAATTGTTCAAAATACCGCGTTGTAAATAAAAATTGGAAAATATCAAAATATACAGTAAATAATTAATCACAGAATCACAGACACAGAATCAGAATACTCGCAGCGTAATTAAAATACTTAGTGGTTCATGAAGCCACTATAAAATCTCAGCCAAATAAAATTACATAGTTTAAATCTCCAATACAGTTTAAAACTTCAATAGAAAGCCAAATATTCCAAAATCTCCATTACATAAATAAGATATAGAGTGAAAAGCTTTTGCCGGCAGCATGAATGATCTACAGAAAGTCCTAGCTCCGGAAAGAAAGCTGAAACTGCAACTCAGGCTGACCCGAGCGTAAAATAAAACATAAACACTCGAGTCAAGGCATACATACTTATATAGTGTAAGTTAATTCAAGTGTACTGTAGTATAGAGCAAGTAACTTAAAGGATGCTTGGGACCGCCTATCCTCTAAGGATCCATTAAACTATTTACTATGTAGTAATATTTCACTATTATAATAATGTCTATTAGTAAAATAAACTTACTTTTTAATAGCGTTAAGGGGTTACCCATATAGCCATTAACACAGAATATATTCCCATAGTTTATACAGTACCGTAATCTCCCCCGTACTGGGCGTCGTCAGAGGGCACTCCATAGGTATGGTACAAAACCAAAATCATATGAGACTCACTATGGTAGGTGACATGGCACAACTAGGCAATGCCAGGGTAGATATACCAATTGCTATCCGGACCGATGGAAACGCGTAGCCGCAGTTACCGCCCACCTCGAACAACACTCCCAAATCAAAGGTGCGCACCAAAACAATCACAAAAGTAATAGAATGGCATACGAAGAAGTGCCTCCGATCAGAGGTGCTACCTCATTAATCCGAGAATCGCTCCTGTTTTAGCCACCTTATGCCAACTCACGAGAATCGGGTCCACGTATTTACCTCAAAGAAAACGTCACCACCATCGAACTTCATTCTGGAATCTCCACCGCGTACACGGTTGTCAAAGTGGTTTTCGGTATCGACAGAGAGTATGCCAGATATCCGATCCCGGTCTCTTTAACAACCAAACGTTATTTTAACCCGTGGTTAAAACTTTTAGAAATGGTATTTATACTTTAAAAATCAAAATAAGTTTCAAATACATTTCAATACCATAATATCATTTCAACCATCATTTATTTAAACATCAGTCATTTTATTTAATATAAAATACCATTTAAATCTATTCAATTTATTTAGGAATTAATTTGCCTTTCAACTCACATTTAAAAGTTAAATTCTTCCATTTAAAACCATTTAAAGTCAATTCCTTATTTTTTTATTAATTACATATTAAATTCCAAAATTTAAGCCTTTTTCCCTAACGATTATTTCCATTTATTTTAAACAATCCGAAAATTCAGTTTTCGTAGCATTTATGAAATGCCACCTAAAGTCTGTAAGTCAAAACAGTTCATTTATAAAAGACAGCATTTAAGTGCTGTAATAAATTATTAACTTAACAATCAAATTTTAAATTCCCAAATATAACTTATTATCAATTATTTTCTTAACTAAAACTCACTTTTAACAAAATTTCATAATTTCCCAAAATAAGTTATATTCCAAAAATTTTACTTCAACGTTTATTTTTTTTAACATTTTGACTTATTCAAAAATCATTATAAATTTTATAAAAATCCTTTACATTTGAACCAGAATATTATAAATTCCCATTTAAAATACTTTTAAACACTTCAGAAAAATATTATACAAACCACGGGTCTGTATATAGTTTTATAGCCTAGGTCAAGTGATACGGATTTATATCTTTTCAATCCGCAATTTACAAAATCCCGGGTTCTATCATTTCAAACTCGCAATCCCAAGTTAACAAATAAATAATTAAACAATTACATAAATGAACAAATGATTATCGTTCAGGCCTATCATTTTAGCCTATAACGATCTCAAATTTACAGGGAACTTGCAGTGATGGTTTAATCAGTAAATAAGAATTACATAGTATAACTGCAATAATATTACAATAGATAAACAACTGATGAGGTGTCAATTTAAAATGGGGTTTAACATCATACGTTATATCACAGGCGGATAAAATTTAATAAATAATTTACAAATACACTTGTGATAAATCACGAATATATAGGTATGTTTGTCTGGTGAGAAATACTCACCTTAAAGCTGCAGAAATTTTGATTCAAAATGAAAATCTCCCGAAAAAGAATCGCACAGCGGGTAACGATCAAATTTTCCCCGGATGTCACGCCTAAATTCAAGATCCAAATACCGAATACGTGACTTTAAAAATTACGGTCAAAGCAAAAATTTTGAGAAAATTAGAACGAATAGAGTAAAAGAAATTTTGGTTCAGCTTTTGCTCGACTGCCTCACCCCACATCCCGACCCCAACTTCATAGGCTTGGCAATGCTATTTATTATTATATATATATATATATATATATATATATATAAATTTTTCCAACGGCATGTCCTACTTTTCTACTTTGAAAATATGAATTTTATGCAAAACTTGCGTCTCTGCCTAGATAAACACGTCGCTGCCAAACTCCAAATCAAAACATGCACACATCATAACATCTCCATATTTTCAAAGTCCTTTCCCCTATAGTCACGCCTCCCCTTCAGTTTTCAGATAACACGTCCAATATCTCCATGCATAGATGCAAACTATCCTACGCAACTATATGCTTCAAAGCATTGCAGGCCTTCAACTAAAACTCTTTATATTCTTTTGCCATTTTATGAACCATGCCTTGCAAAACACGTCCCATTTTGACATTCTATGTCTTCTTTCAAATTTGGAAAGCCTTCTATCAGTTCTACTCAATGATATTACAGGGTTATGCTCGTCAATGGTCTTTTTTTTTTCATTATGGCTATAACAACCTATATCAACTACAGGCACACACGCATGAAATCTCTACAGAATGCAACTAAGCTTGACTTCCTATATGATATGCACGGCAAAACATGGCAACACTATCAGGGGGAAAAGAAAGGCATGTACTTAGCCAAAGACGGCAGAAATATGGAGTGAGAGGTAACCGAGCAAGGTGAAAAAGAAAAGGAAAAAACTGAAGAAGGAAACAAAAATATAAGGGAGGGAGAAAGAAAACAAAGAGAATACAAAAGATGAAGAGGAATAGAAATATTACCTGATTGTATGCAAGCTCGCGAGAAGAAACAGAGAGAAGATAGTGGAATTTTGTAACTGAGTATGGTGTATATATATAGATAAACAACTTGCGAAATTTAAGGAAGAGGCAAGCGAAAAAAATATGTGTGATTTCTTTCCAGTTTTCTTTAGTTTGATTTCTAGAAAAATATGCGCGATTTATATTGCCAGATTTGAATGGACAAGGCTTGCATTGTTTGATTAGCAAGGTTTAAATGCAGAGAAGAAACGGCAAGCATTGATGGAAGATAATTTATACGTGATTAATATTGCCAATTTTCTTTCATTCGAATGGATAAGTCTGAGTGATTTTAAATGCAGAGAGGAAAGAATTTGAACCATTCCAAGTTATACGAAAATTCTTGATTTAATGCATTCATTCTGATGCGTGAATTAAAAATGAATATAGGGACATGCGCAAGAAATAATAGATAAGGAAGGTAAGAGGCAAATGCCAAAAATGTTAAAAGAATAAAATTTTATGTCATGCGCAAAGGAAGGCAAATTTGATTTTCTCTCAGATAATATATGCGTGATTTTTGCCAGATTTACGAAAAATTTGATTGCAACGTTATATCTCTTCTTTTTTTCCAATTAATAGTTGCGTGCTATTTTTATAGTTTGAGAGATTTATATACAAAGAATCAGCAAGTATTAATTTGCTTTGGATACTACTTCAAGGACATATTTGAATGCATGTGTTGGTTTATGTCACGGAGAGAAAATGGTAAGAAATTTAATTTTCTAATTGATTGAATTTTAGAAGGCAAGCAATTATATTTGATTGAGAGGAATGAATGGCAAGTGGAATAAAATTTATTTGTGAAAGTTTTTAAATCAAATCTCTATAAAGAGGCAAATGACAAAGATGTTAAAGGAAATAAATTTCACTGATATGTCACGCGCAAGGAAAGCAAGTTTGATTTCTTTCCAGATGATATTTGCGTGAAAGGGAAGCACGATTTTGAAAACAATATTGGTAGTGGGAATCTCCTTAATCAGTGCATGATTTTAGAGAAACGGATAGGCACGAAATCAATACGTTTTGGTTGGAAATCTCCTAACTGATTTTATTAATCCATCTAGATATAGAAATATAATTTTTTTTAAAATACGCCAAACTGACGCATTACCATACGCCCAAAAATTTATGCAAAAATAACATTTTTAATTTATACGTTTATACGTTACTTATACCATTACAATGCGAGCCCTTTTTAAATTTGAAATTATCAGTTTATTAATATGGTATAAATTCTTAACATTTATTACTAAATTAAAAAGATAAAACTTTGGTTACATCTCTCTCTGATTCTTATTACCATAATAGGGCGATTTATTATCCAAATGGACCAAATATTACAAATTTTTAAAGCAAGTATATAATCCAATTTTTTTTTATTAAAATTCCCATTTAGAGTTATCCTTAAACAAAGTGAAACTTTCATTTATTATTTAGCATTTTGGAAATGATTTGATCAAATTAAAATATATATAAATTGGAAAGTAAATTTTACTAGAAAGAGAAAAATAACGTAAGAGATATGAGTAAAGAGAAAAACGCATATGAAATAGGCAAGCAGATAGGAGAATGGATACTGCGCATGACTGAGATTTAGGAGAAAATTGTGTTTTGAAAAATGCAAGAAATAAATTTTGTTGAATGGAAAAAAAATCTATGAAATCAAATTTTTAAAGTAATGCGTTGAATTTAGAGGCAACATATTTGATTTGAATGCTAGAATATTCCTTCCCTCTAAAACACATGCCACTGATAAATTTACTCATTTACACTAAGGTCATATTTTTAAGAATGTGTACCATAGCCTAATATTTTATGCCCAAAATATACCGAAATAACGGATTAAAATTCTATACGTTTTCTTATATATATATATATATATATATATATATATATATATATATACGGTATTTATTCCCTAAATTTACGCACCCTTTTTAACGCGTAATTACCCAGTTCATTTATACACCAAAAAAAATCGAAATTCTGACCGTGCTGAGACTCGAACTCGTGACCTGTCGTGAATAGCCCAGATGTCTTAACCACCTAAGCTATTAATGTTTTCTTAATTAAAACTTTATTTTGCTAGAAATTAAGTTATTTACCATCTTCGACAAAAACCCAAATTTCCAAATTAAAGTTAATTCTTAACCATGTCAAAATTTCAGAGATCTTATTATTTAATTAAAATTTTGGTCAATTGTTTTTATTTTTATTTTTAATCACTTTAAAATTTAGATTTTTATATAATAAACCCCAAAGTTTTTAAAATACAAGTGAAAAATATTTGTTAAAAATTTGGGCTGTTACACTCTCCCCCACTCAGAACTTTTCGTCCTCGAAAAGGAAGAAGGTAGGGAAATAGAAACAACCTGAAAGAAAACTAAATTGAAACTTAAATTAGAATCATTAATCTAAACAATAAAAATTAAATTTTAAATTAATCATTGATTTCATCTATTTATACTTTAAATTTTAACATTTATTTATTTACATATTTACTTGTATAATATCCCTACACTTAAAAAAATCATTCAATTTTTTTTTATCCAAATTTTACACAAGGTATTATAACATTCTAATTTAAAATGTTTAATTTTAGTCCAAATTTGGAATGGTAATTTAACTTAATTTTTAAAGTAAATTTACCATTTTCCAAAATAAACTAAATTCCCCATTTAGTATCTTCTTTATTCCAAACTATAATTAAATTTATTTCTCTCAATATTTTTCTCATCTATGTCAAATATTTTTCTCAATATCTAAACCATATAAATTCAATTTAAATTAATTAATATTCAATAATTGATTTAATTCATTTGATTTTTACAGAAGTTAAATCAATCTTAACTATTTCCAAATTAATTATCTTATTATCCAATTATTTTCTAAAATCAGAAATTTGTATAGTCATTTATAATAATCATCTTTTATTCAACAAATTTAATTCTTATTTATTCCAGATTATTATTAAATATATTCTACTTAATATATCTTATCGCACATATTAAGCAGATTATATTTAATATAACTATTCCAATATATTTCTAAATTTCCTTTAACACCATTTGATATTGTATATCATTCAATTATTATTTTATTTCTATTTACCTCTATTTGTCTTGTTGTAACTGAAACTTTAAGTGTATAACATTTATTATAACCACTCAAATTTTTATTTATAAAATCCTTTTATATTATACATTATCCAATTACATAGTTAATTTCTGAATGATTTAGGTAAGTTATATTGGCATGCAATTATACATGTAAAAATTTTCCAACTATATTATTCAAGTTTAAATATTCATTCCAAATTTGACTTTATTTTATCATTAGAATCACCTTTTAACATAAATTTATGAATTAAATTTCCAATTAACTTCAAACCCTTTAGAGATAAATAAATACATACATATAGCATATGTCAAATCAAATTTAAATCATATATCTATATATATTATAAATTAAGTCATATTTTAGAAATTCAAATCAGCTAAATTTTTGAAGCAAAACTACAACGTGGTCTCTTTACTTCGATACTCGAAAATGAATGTCGATGATGTTGTAGTCATCACCGAAATTATTTTCCAACGACAAAGGGAAGAGCACTAATTTTTAAAACTTTAAAAATTCTTTGGAAACAAATTTATATTCGAAAATAATTTAAATAATAATATATCCTTTTAAGACTTTAAACACAAGGTTTGAAACTATCAGAAATTAAATTCTTAAATTCTTATTTTAAATCCATTTCTGTTTCCAAATAAATTTATAACCATGTTTTATAGTTCAATTATTTATATAAGACAAAACCAATGGTTTACAAAACCAACTAGTTAAATTCTGAAAATTATACTTATATATATAATATGAGATTTTTCCCAAATATAGGAATAAATTTTTCAAAACAAGGATAGAGATTCAAATTTGATGGATTCAAATCAAAGAGAATTTTGATTTAAAGATAAATTGGAATCAGAAGATCCGATGATTACATAACAGAACAAGGAACTAGATAAGTTTATATAAATCGCGGGCAACCTTAACCTGGTCAACCATGACTTAAAGAGTCAGACCGAATGTAGATTTACCATTCGATCCGAAGAGATAGAGTTCGGAATAACCAAAGATACTAGCATCTAAACCGAGGTTAAATATAAATCTCTGGTGAATCCATGCTAATTGTAAAGGAGTTTCACCCCTTTATTAGAATATTGGTGAGACCGCCAATTCACTATAAAGATCATCCGAAATGGAGTTATGGGATACTCCAGAAATCGAAAGAAAATGAATAGTGAGGGACACGAATGAACTTCGGAACCGCAGGGAACGTTCCAAAATTCGAAAAGGAAGAGATTCAAGCTCAAATGAAAGTGATTCTGTAAATCAAATTTATCATACATTCTAAGATTTGCCTAGAGCCAAAGCTCTGATACCAAATGTAACGACCCGATATTTTCGACCATTCGCATCCGCATATGTCGGAATTGAATTGTTCAAAATACCGCGTTGTAAATAAAATTTGGCAAATCTCAAAATATACAGTAAATAATTAATCACAGAATCACAGAATCAGAATACTCGCAGCGGAATTAAAATACTTAGTGGTTCATGAAGCCACTATAAAATCTCAACCAAATAAAATTACATAGTTTAAATCTCCAATACAGTTTAAAACTTCAATAGAAAGCCAAATATTCCAAAATCTCCATTACATAAATAAGATATAGAGTGAAAAGCTTTTGCCGGCAGCACGAATGATCTACAGAAAGTCCTAGCTCCGGAAAGAAAGCTGAAACTGCAACTCAGGCTGACCCGAGCGTAAAATAAAACATAAACACTCGAGTCAGGGCATACATACTTATATAGTGTAAGTTAATTCAAGTGTACTGTAGTATAGAGCAAGTAACTTAAAGGATGCTTGGGACCGCCCATCCTCTAAGGATCCGTTAAACTATTTACTATGTAGTAATATTTCGCTATTATAATAATGTCTATTAGTAAAATAAACTTACTTTTTAATAGCGTTAAGGGGTTACCCATATAGCCCTTAACACAGAATATATTCCCATAGCCTATACAAGACCGTAATCTCCCCCGTACTGGGCGTCGTCAGAGGGCACTCCATAGGTATGGTACAAAACCAAAATCGTATAAGACTCGCTATGGTAGGTGACACGGCACAACTAGGCAATGCCAGGGTAGATATACCAATTGCTATCCGGACCGATGGAAACGGGTAGCCGCGGTTACCGCCCACCTCGAACAACACTCCCAAATCAAAGGTGCGCACCAAAACAATCACAAAAGTAATAGAATGCCGTACGAAGAAGTGCATCCGATCAGAGGTGCTACCTCATTAATCCGAGAATCGCTCCTGTTTTAGCCCCCTTATGCCAACTCACGGGAGTTGGGTCCACGTATTTACCTCAAAGAAAACGTCACCACTATCCTACTTCATTCTGGAATCTCCACCGCGTACAAGATTGTCAAAGTGGTTTTTGGTATCGACAGAGAGTGTGCCAGATATCCGATCCCGGTCTCTTTAACAACCAAACGTTATTATAACCCGTGGTTACAACTTTTAGAAATGGTATTTATACTTTAAAAATCAAAATAAGTTTCAAATACATTTCAATACCATAATATCATTTCAACCATCATTTATTTAAACATCAGTCATTTTATTTAGTATAAAATACCATTTAAATCTATTCAATTTACTTAGGAATTAATTTGCCTTTCAACTCATATTTAAAAGTTAAATTCTTCCATTTAAAACCATTTAAAGTCAATTCCTTATTTTTTTATTAATTACATATTAAATTCCAAAATTTAAGCCTTTTTCCCTAAATATTATTTCCATTTATTTTAAACAATCCGAAAATTCAGTTTCCGTAGCGTTTATGAAATGCCACCTAAAGTCTGTAAGTCAAAACAGTTCATTTATAAAAGACAGCATTTAAGTGCTGTAATAAATTATTAACTTAACAATCAAATTTTAAACTCCCAAATATAACTTATTATCAATTATTTCCTTAACTAAAACTCACTTTTAACAAAATTTCAGAATTTCCCAAAATAAGTTATATTCCAAAAATTTTACTTATACATTTATTTTTTTTAACATATATTCCCAAAATTTTACTTATACATTTTTTTTTAACATTTTTACTTATTCAAAAATCATTATAAATTTTATAAAAATCCTTTACATTTGAACCAGAATATTATAAATTCCCATTTAAAATACTTTTAAACATTTCAGAAAAATATTATATAAACCACGGGTCTGTATATAGTTTTCTAGCCTAAGTCAAGTGATACGGATTTATATTATTTCAATCCGCAATTTACAAAATCCCGGTTCTATCGTTTCAAACCCACAATCCCAAGTTAACAAATAAATAATTAAACAATTAAATAAAAGAACAAATGATTATCGTTCAGGCCTATCATTTCAGCCTATAACGATCTTAAATTTACAGGGAACTTGCAGTGATGATTTAATCAGTAAATAAGAATTACATAGTATAATTGCAATAATATTACAATAGATAAACAACTCATGAGGTGTCAATTTAAAATGGGGTTTAACATCATACATTATATCACAGGCGGATAAAATTTAATAAATAATTTACAAATACACTTGTGATAAATCACGGATATATAGGTATGTTTGTCTGGTGAGAAATACTCACCTTAAAGCTGCAGAAATTTTGATTCAAAATGAAAATCCCCCGAAAAAGAATCGCACAGCGGGTAACGATCAAATTTTCCCCGGATGTCACGCCTAGATTCAAGATCCAAATACCGAATACGTGACTTTAAAAATTACGGTCAAAGCAAAAATTTTGAGAAAATTGGAACGAATAGAGTAAAAGAAATTTTGGTTCAGCTTTTGCTCGACTGCCTCACCCCACATCCCGACCCCAACTTCATAGGCTTGGCAATGCTATTTATTATTATTATATATATATATATAAATTTTTCCAATGGCATGTCCTACTTATCTAGTTTGAAAATATGAATTTTATGCAAAACTTGCGTCTCTGCCTAGATAAACACGTCTCTACCAAACTCCAAATCAAAACATGCACACATCATAACATCTCCATATTTTTAAAGTCCTTTCCCCTATAGTCACGCCCCCCCCTTCAGTTTTCAGATAACACGTCCAATATCTCCATGCATAGATGCAAACTATCCCACGCAACTATATGCTTCAAAGCATTGCAGGCCTTCAACTGAAACTCTTTATATTCTTTTGCCATTTTATGAACCATGCCTTGCAAAACACGTCCCATTTTGACATTCTATGTCTTCTTTCAAATTTGGAAAGCCTTCTATCAGTTCTACTCAATGATATTACAGGGTTATGCTCGTCAATGGTCTTTTTTTTTCATTATGGCTATAACAACCTATATCAACTACAGGCACACACGCATGAAATCTCTACAGAATGCAACTAAGCTTGACTTCCTATATGATATGCACGGCAAAACATGGCAACACTATCAGGGGAAAAGAAAGGCATGTACTTAGTCAAAGACGGCAGAAATATGGAGTGAGAAGTAACCGAGCAAGGTGAAAAAGAAAAGGAAAAAACTGAAGAAGGAAACAAAAATATAAGGGAGGGAGAAAGAAAACAAAGAGAATACAAAAGAAGAAGAGGAATAGAAATATTACCTGATTGTATGCAAGCTCGCGAGAAGAAACAGAGAGAAGATAGTGGAATTTTGTAACTGAGTATGGTGTATATATATAGATAAACAACTTGCGAAATTTAAGGAAGAGGCAAGCGAAAAAAATATGTGTGATTTCTTTTCACTTTTCTTTAGTTTGATTTCTAGAAAAATATGCGCGATTTATATTGCCAGATTTGAATGGACAAGGCTTGCATTGTTTGATTAGCAAGGTTTAAATGCAGAGAAGAAACGGCAAGCATTGATGGAAGATAATTTATACGTGATTAATATTGCCAATTTTCTTTCATTCGAATGGATAAGTCTGAGTGATTTTAAATGCAGAGAGGAAAGAATTTGAACCATTCCAAGTTATACGAAAATTCTTGATTTAATGCATTCATTCTGATGCGTGAATTAAAAATGAATACGGGGACATGCGCAAGAAATAATAGATAAGGAAGGTAAGAGGCAAATGCCAAAAATGTTAAAAGAATAAAATTTTATGTCATGCGCAAAGGAAGGCAAATTTGGTTTTCTCTCAGATAATATATGCGTGATTTTTGCCAGATTTACGAAAAATTTGATTGCAACGTTATATCTTTTTTTTCCAATTAATAGTTGCGTGCTATTTTTATAGTCTGAGAGATTTATATACAAAGAATCAGCAAGTATTAATTTGCTTTGGATGCTACTTCAAGGACAGATTTGAATGCATGCGTTGGTTTATGTCACGGAGAGAAAATGGTAAGAAATTTAATTTTCTGATTGATTGAATTTTAGAAGGCAAGCAATTATATTTGATTGAGAGGAATGAATGGCAAGTGGAATAAAATTTATTTGTGAAAGTTTTTTAATCAAATCTCTATAAAGAGGCAAATGACAAAGATGTTAAAGGAAATAAATTTCACTGATATGTCACGTGCAAGGAAAGCAAGTTTGATTTCTTTCCAGATGATATTTGCGTGAAAGGGAAGCACGATTTTGAAAACAATATTGGTAGTGGGAATCTCCTTAATCAGTGCATGATTTTAGAGAAACAGATAGGCACGAAATCAATACGTTTTGGTTGGAAATCTCCTAACTGATTTTATTAATCCATATAGATATAGAAATATAATTTTTTTTAAATACGCCAAACAGACGCATTACCATACGCCCAAAAATTTATGCAAAAATAACATTTTTAATTTATACGTTTATACGTTACTTATACCATTACAATGCGTGCCCTTTTTAAATTCGAAATTATCAGTTTATTAATATGCTATAAATTCTTAACATTTATTACTAAATTAAAAAGATAAAACTTTGGTTACATCTCTCTTTGATTCTTATTACCATAAAAAGGCGATTTATTATCCAAATGGACCAAATATTACAAATTTTTAAAGCAAGTATATAATCCAATTTTTTTTTATTATTAAAATTCTCATTTAGAGTTATCCTTAAACAAAGTGAAACTTTCATTTATTATTTAGCATTTTGGAAATAATTTGATCAAATTAAAATATATATAAATTGGAAAGTAAATTTTACTGGAAAGAGAAAAATAACGTAAGAGATATGAGTAAAGAGAAAAACGCATATGAAATAGGCAAGCAGATAGGAGAATGGATACTGCGCATGTAAAGACCCGTAAATCCGTACTCCTTGAATAGACACTAATCTCCATTGATTAATTCAAGATGAACGAAAATACGAACCCTTAGGGGTTTAAGAAAAATTTAGGAAAAGAAAAAGGCAGAAGAAGAGAGAAGAAAAGAAGATAATAGATAAGGTAGAAAATATAGAGAAAAGAAAATAGAACGGAATAGAAAAGCAACAGAACAATATCAGAATCTCACAATTCGCAGCGGAACAACATATAATAATAAATGAATAATCTTTAAATAAAGAACTATATCAGTTATTACATTTCATCATATTACATTACATCATATCATCAGAGTGTACAACAACAACAACAAACAGTGCAGCGGAAAAAGAAATACTATATACTAGTAATACGCCATGCCATCCAGCTTGCCTCCAGCAACTCCAGAATATCCTGATAAACCTAACTCTTGACTGCCTGTGTGGAAATTGGTGGACACCCAGAGTTTAGGAAGGAAAACAATAAACTCCGAGTCAGTCATGTGACTGGTGTGAGAACTCAAAACAGTTTATTTATCTTTAAAATCAAAATAGAGGAATATTTTTAAAGTCAATTCGCAATGCTTTTAAAAATGAGACTACCATAAGGCCTCCCGCACACACACACAATGCAAACGCAGAATCGGAGGAGATTTCTCCTTATGATAGTCAAAGATGCTTGATACGCATTTAAAATAAACATTTGATATTATTATTAGTGCATAGTGTAGGAAAAATTCATTTCGAAAGTAGAATATAAATCTTAGCCAACATACGACCATTATCGTATGCCTACTATAGCTACCATCCAAACAGTGTTGCGACACCATAAGTGAATGATAGGTTCTACAACTAATACCGTACAAGATCGTATTGTTTCTTTGGATTTCCAACGAATGATCAGGCCAAGGAACTTCCCATTGCCACATGAGAATGCCTCTGGATGGACATCCCCGAGAACCAAACCGGATCTCTACCAACACAAGGCCGGGTTACCCCTAACTGAGTAACAACTGACCGAATATGCCATCCCCCGGTCCTTTGGGACCTTTTCACCGAGCGCTCGTAATCAATTCACACAATCATAACAAAGTGTTTTCAACATGAGTAAGTATCTGGGCTCCATACCATCATACCACCCTTTTCCAGAAGGAAATGAACACATCCTAAAGGGCGCTACCCCTCATAACCTTGCCGCATCTTTCCTGTTTTGACCATTCACGGGGTGTGAGGCTCGACGAATTCACGTCCACAAAACATACTTTATACAAAAGCCATGCTTTGGGTCAACAAATGATCAACACAATGATCACAAGGATAGACGATCAAATAAACGATCCTATCACAAATAATCAACACAATGATCATTTCAGCATCACTCAGCATATCACATTACCAAATTGGGAATATATCGTTGATAACCTTCAACTACATAACCTCTGAGCTCGTACGTCTCAGAGAAGGGTGTTAAGCTAAAAGAATAAATTCTCCGCCACCAACAGAAATATATTTGAAAGAAATCGGCTTTATATCTCAACTTGTAATGTCAGACATACAATCCATACAAGTCTGTTCCGGGCTCGAACAGAACCGAAGGCACTTACAAAGAAGTCCTTGCAATCCGGATATTCACAATCCTGATCGGATTCACCATCACATATGGAGAACTCTATACCGGAGCAACTCGATGCAGAGTCAATCGACAGGTCATCCTATCGCTTTTGCAAATACTCGGTCTTCAACACCGATCTTCAATGCAATTATACGACGTATCACATATTCGGAATGGGTTATACGACCCCATGGTCCTTTCCCCGTTAACCCGAATAGTGAGCGCTTATTCAAAAATAAGTGTAGCATTCACATTCAAACAAATCACATCAATTACCCATTCAAAGGGAAATATTGATAGTCGGTTATTGAACTATCAATGAATATGCACACATCACCAGTTTCCAAATAATTTTCCATAAATTATTTATTTTCCAAAATATCTATGAATATTCGATTTCAATTATTCATTTCAATATTTCTTTTCAATTTATCTTCAAAAAGATAAATTCTCAAAATATTCACTTTATATTGGAAAACATTTCCATACTTATTTATTCATAAGTAATTCACAAATTTTATTTATTTTCAACACTTGGAAAATATTTAATATACTTAAATCGAAATTAAGTATATATTTCATTCTTTAAGGGAATCATGCTCTTAAACATATTTATTTGGGCCAAAACGAATGTTGCGTAAAACATCGTTACGACAACCCAAAATCACTAGTATAGGGATTCGAAATTAAAATAGATATATAAATCCCAATACTATACAAAACATTTCCTTTCGGAAATCATTTACTATAACAACAGTGTTATAGTCCACCATTTCCTTTTATTTCTCAAAAACGTCTATTATAACGTTTATTTATTTAAAATAGATCAAATTCCAAACATATAGTATATTTTCAAAAATCACTTTATAAATCATTTTAAAATTCCAAAACTTGGTCCAATGATGCTACATACCAAATAGTCAATCACGACAACAACGATATCATATATCGATATGATAATCCATCAAATATCAAAATATCTGAAATCAAATAAATACTGTTGAGGAATCCAGTTGGATCCCTCCAACCTGTTTTCCTGCATCCACAAACATTAGCACAATACCAATTTCGCTCCAGTACGAAATTATCGCGGTATATGGGATTTAAAATATTATCCGTTTAATAGACGGCGTAATAGGGTCTCATCCGCTAAATAAAAAATGCGGGAAATCAATAACTCCAATATATACATATGCCAATATATATATATTGCTATTATATATAATACCAATTTCACTGTTTATGAAATATTCGCGGTATATGTTTTTAATAAATAACATCCGCTTACTAACGGCGTATAATGTCTATTTTAACAATCAATAGATATTCATCAACATTCAAACATGCATTCAAATATTTTAAATCTAACTATTTAAAATAAAATCGAAACTGATTCGATTGAGTGAGAAGTTCTCACCTTGATTTTAATTTCCGTTTTAGCGATTTATTTCGAATAAAATTAAACGGACGTTTAATTTTACCCAAAATTCTCACTAACTCCAAACGACTCCAAACGAACTCCATCGCGTAGTGCTCGTCCATACGATTCCAACGCAACTGGTTTCGCGCGTTTTCGACCTCGTATGAAAAAGTTATGAATTTTTGAAGTTACACGAGTTTATACTTAATAAAATTACAACATAAATTTAAATTATAAACCTAACTTTAATCTGGGCCCTAGATCTTGCATAACCCCTCATCACAGCCGCATATCCTTTCTCCTTCTCTTCTTCATGCGTGTGCACGGTTACAGTTCGTAGCCGAACCCACTTCCTAAACTAGGGTTGATTATTGCTCTCACCACACTCGATGATATTTCATCAAACTACCACCATCGCGAAGCTCTAAACCCCCACAACACTCGGCTCCAACCTCGGCACACTTGTCCCCCCCCTCGCACGCAGTTCGAGAATGAACGCGCGGCCTTTGAGCCCAATTTGCCGCCAATCCGAAGCTCCAAACACGATCATGACCGTTGGATAGATGGATCTTGGCATGCTCTTCAATCTTCTAGTTGGAAGATTCTTGAATCGTTGCACGGATTTGAAGATTTGAGGGGAAGATGGTTGACAATTTTCGGCCTTTGGTTCTGTATATGGCGGCTAGGGTTTATTAAAACCTAACATATTTTTTTTTTATTTATGAAGGCATTGGTCTATTTATAGAAGAAAATCGAACACTATTCATCCGGAAATTCCGAACTCCGGTTAACGCGCCGTAACCAGCATTTCTAAGGTTTACCCCGCGTTCCGGACACAATGGAACAGGTTTCGGAAGCTAATTCGGAAGTATGTGCGAGTTATGGCAATAAACGTTCAATTTGAATTAAACCGATTTAAGTCGATTTCTAGGCGTTTTAATTTGTATCGGACAAACGGTAAATCCAATTGACACGAAATTTGAAACCTTACAATAATATCACATTACGGATCCGATGAAACTGGTTTCGTCGAAATCCGAGACTTTTTGAAAAATTGCTATTTTAACTCGCCAAATTAATATTAAAAATAATTCGATGCGTTTCGAGCTGCCACGATCAAACGATAACTCTGATTGACACGAAAATTGAAATCCGGTAATAACTAACTATTACGGATCCAATGGAACTGGTTTCGTTCAATTCTGAGACTGTTCAAAAATTGACTATTATCACTAGTCGATTTAAATATTAAAATATTCAATTTTCACAAATTAACTTTAAATTCGATTTTAAAAGTTGTAAAATATCATTCTAACTTCAACATGATAAAATAAAATTTTACAAATCATTTTCAATCATATTTAAACCAATTTTCAATTATTTCCATAATTTAACGTATTAAATTATCGATTTAATTATTCAATTAAATCCAATAATTCAAATAAAAATTTATTTGACTTATAAATTCACTTATTAATATTTAAAATTAATTAAATATTCAATTTTTAAATATCAAAAATTCTGGGTCGTTACAATCTTCCCCCCTTAAAAGAATTTCGTCCTCGAAATTATCAAGTAAGAAAAGTTACAGAATTTATTAATTTTCTAAAATCCATAGTCAAACTTCTTATAATACTTTACTAAGTTTTCAAATCATACTTAGTTATCTTTTCAAAAACAACTACTATTGTTTAACTTTCAATTTCTAAATCAAAGTCAAAGTTTTCAAAAAATTTCAATTTTCTCAAATTTTTCTAACGCCTTAAATTTTCGGAAAAATTCGCCATAGTCTCCTTTATGCGGCTCGATCCGAAAAAAAAATGACAGTATATATATCACAAATATACATCTCATCAAGTAATGAGGCATCCCGAAGGGAAAAATTTGTAAAAGTACGGTATGTAATCCGAGATATGTACCTTATATTTTAATTAGCGAGCATATACGGCTAATATAGCGAGAAAGCGAGCTCCAAATGCGAAGCAAACGCGATCCGCACCTACTAATTACTCAACAAACAACATGAGAATCATGCATATAGATAATAATATCAATATACAACATATAGCAATATAATAACTATATATGTCAACATAGCAATGGCAAACAAAAGCAACAAATGCAAACATCAATCAACTAGCATTCATAGCCAATAATTATTCACTCATATTCTCATTAATATTCAATGAAATAGGTTTTCAAGTTAATCACATTTGATTCATAAACAGTGGATGTTCTTACTAACATTCATTTTCAATTAGTTTATATTCACTAATTCATATTCAAGTTGGTTCACTTCCAAATCAAATTCAATTCCATTCAAATTTATTTACTTCTAATTTGAATTCAATTACATAGCTTCTAATTTCATCAACCCTTAATGAATTATATACAATCAACTAACAATCATATAACAACCAATTTATATTAATTACAACCAAATTCCTTTGCTTTCAATTGGTTTAATTAATTTAATTTTCATTCAACTATTCAACTTTCAATAACATTAGATTTTAATGAATTAACACTTACATTCATTATTTCATATCAACTAAATTCACATTCAATTGATTAATATTCAATCCATTAATCCAATTCATTTATATAACTCAAATTCACCTTTATCACTTCACTTTATTATTTTACTTTGATACTAATATCAACTTCATTCAACATTTATTAAGTTATATTTTATTTAACTTTAAATTCATTTTTATTACAACTCATATTCATAAATATATTCATATAATTTCACTTCTTATATACATAAGTTTATTTCACAATTGTAAATCACTTCAATTATAATTTAATTCTTATAATTTTCTTTTGCTTATACAATTATTCCTTTATTTAGATTATTCAAATAACTAAACTATCAACTTATATACACTTTAATAATTCTGAAAATTATTTCTTTATATATAAAATATAATCAAGGTAAAATTATTTCATTTACCCATTTTAAAACAATATTATGTCGGTTTATCTTGTTTAAGAGTTTAGAAACTCCTATCCACGATAGTTAGCTAGACTACATCGACTGGAATCTATAAACAATCAACCGATAAGTCAACACAATACAAAACAAATTTTATATTCACTAACAAATACGCTCTCATATCCATTATTACACTCTAACTCATTCTAGAGTACTGCTGACTCTATCTCTAATGAGTAATACCCAACAGAACCATGGTTGTCGCTTAACCATAAGCTCTGATACCAACTGTAAAGACCCGTAAATCCGTACTCCTTGAATAGACACTAATCTCCATTGATTAATTCAAGATGAACGAAAATACGAACCCTTAGGGGTTTAAGAAAAATTTAGGAAAAGAAAAAGGCAGAAGAAGAGAGAAGAAAAGAAGATAATAGATAAGGTAGAAAATATAGAGAAAAGAAAATAGAACGGAATAGAAAAGCAACAGAACAATATCAGAATCTCCCAATTCGCAGCGGAACAACATATAATAATAAATGAATAATCTTTAAATAAAGAACTATATCAGTTATTACATTTCATCATATTACATTACATCATATCATCAGAGTGTACAACAACAACAACAAACAGTGCAATGGAAAAAGAAATACTATATACTAGTAATACGCCATGCCATCCAGCTTGCCTCCAGCAACTCCAGAATATCCTGATAAACCTAACTCTTGACTGCCCGTGTGGAAATTGGTGGACACCCAAAGTTTAGGAAGGAAAACAATAAACTCCGAGTCAGTCATGTGACTGGTGTGAGAACTCAAAACAGTTTATTTATCTTTAAAATCAAAATAGAGGAATATTTTTAAAGTCAATTCGCAATGCTTTTAAAAATGAGACTACCATAAGGCCTCCCGCACACACACACAATGCAAACGCAGAATCGGAGGAGATTTCTCCTTATGATAGTCAAAGATGCTTGATACGCATTTAAAATAAACATTTGATATTATTATTAGTGCATAGTGTAGGAAAAATTCATTTCGAAAGTAGAATATAAATCTTAGCCAACATACGACCATTATCGTATGCCTACTATAGCTACCATCCAAACAGTGTTGCGACACCATAAGTGAATGATAGGTTCTACAACTAATACCGTACAAGATCGTATTGTTTCTTTGGATTTCCAACGAATGATCAGGCCAAGGAACTTCCCATTGCCACATGAGAATGCCTCTGGATGGACATCCCCGAGAACCAAACCGGATCTCTACCAACACAAGGCCGGGTTACCCCTAACTGAGTAACAACTGACCGAATATGCCATCCCCCGGTCCTTTGGGACCTTTTCACCGAGCGCTCGTAATCAATTCACACAATCATAACAAAGTGTTTTCAACATGAGTAAGTATCTGGGCTCCATACCATCATACCACCCTTTTCCAGAAGGAAATGCACACATCCTAAAGGGCGCTACCCCTCATAACCTTGCCGCATCTTTCCTGTTTTGACCATTCACGGGGTGTGAGGCTCGACGAATTCACGTCCACAAAACATACTTTATACAAAAGCCATGCTTTGGGTCAACAAATGATCAACACAATGATCACAAGGATAGACGATCAAATAAACGATCCTATCACAAATAATCAACACAATGATCATTTCAGCATCACTCAGCATATCACATTACCAAATTGGGAATATATCGCTGATAACCTTCAACTACATAACCTCTGAGCTCGTACGTCTCAGAGAAGGGTGTTAAGCTAAAAGAATAAATTCTCCGCCACCAACAGAAATATATTTGAAAGAAATCGGCTTTATATCTCAACTTGTAATTTCAGACATACAATCTATACAAGTCTGTTCCGGGCTCGAACAGAACCGAAGGCACTTACAAAGAAGTCCTTGCAATCCGGATATTCACAATCCTGATCGGATTCACCATCACATATGGAGAACTCTATACCGGAGCAACTCGGTGCAGAGTCAATCGACAGGTCATCCTATCGCTTTTGCAAATACTCGGTCTTCAACACGATCTTCAATGCAATTATAACGACGTATCACATATTCGGAATGGGTTATACGACCCCATGGTCCTTTCCCGGTTAACCCGAATAGTGAGCGCTTATTCAAAAATAAGTGTAGCATTCACATTCAAACAAATCACATTAATTACCCATTCAAAGGGAAATATTGATAGTCGGTTATTGAACTATCAATGAATATGCACACATCACCAGTTTCCAAATAATTTTCCATAAATTATTTATTTTCCAAAATATCTATGAATATTCGATTTCAATTATTCATTTCAATATTTCTTTTCAATTTATCTTCAAAAAGATAAATTCTCAAAATATTCACTTTATATTGGAAAACATTTCCATACTTATTTATTCATAAGTAATTCACAAATTTTATTTATTTTCAACACTTGGAAAATATTTAATATACTTAAATCGAAATTAAGTATATATTTCATTCTTTAAGGGAATCATGCTCTTAAACATATTTATTTGGGCCAAAACGAATGTTGCGTAAAACATCGTTACGACAACCCAAAATCACTAGTATAGGGATTCGAAATTAAAATAGATATATAAATCCCAATACTATACAAAACATTTCCTTTCGGAAATCATTTACTATAACAACAGTGTTATAGTCCACCATTTCCTTTTATTTCTCGAAAACGTCTATTTCAACAATAAATGTTGAAATCTATGGTTTCGAGTCTCAACACATTTTAAAACATCGTTAGATCGTTTTAATTCTGTTTAAAATATCACGTTCTAAACATTTCCTTTAACATATTATTCACTATTCAAAAACGTGAATATACTACGTTAACAAATTTCATCCTTTTATTCATTTTATTTTAAAGGATCATTCACAGCCAAAAATGTGAATATAACTCCATTAATAGGTTTCAACAATTAACTTATCAAAATAAGTTGTTTGCGAATTTATAAAACAACGTTTATAAATCCCTTTTCTATTTATTTTATAACAACTTTTTATAAATCTCCTTTATTAATCTATTCGATTTATAACTCAATTATAAACTAAAGGTTCATATTGTAAGTTAAATACTTATAATTTATTCGTTCACAAAAATCGTTCCTTTGAACTTCATAATTATAAATCTTATAACTTATAAGATTCAATTATTTATCCAAAACCATTCTTTTAATAACTTTATAAAATTTATAAATCATACTATTTATAAATTTCATTTATAACTTCACCATTTTTAATTTTATAAATTCCATTCATTTACAAAATTCATTTTCACTTCATTCAAACACTTATAAAAAAACTCGTTTTATAATGTCAATATTTCAATTTATAAATATCCGTTTATAAATCTCTTAATATAAATCAATTTATATTATTCTTTAAAACGTCTTTAATCTCCTTTATTATTTCACCATTTTGATTCATAAAATAATTAAATTTTATAAATCCTATATTTTAAACTTTTCACAATAAATTCTAAAATCCCGATTAAATTATTTTATAAAATCATTAGCATCATATTCTCAAAAATCAGTTTTTAACTATATTTCTCCAAAAATCATAATTTTTATAACTTTAAAAATTATAACGTTTATTTATTTAAAATAGATCAAATTCCAAACATATAGTATATTTTCAAAAATCACTTTATAAATCATTTTAAAATTCCAAAACTTGGTCCAATGATGCTACATACCAAATAGTCAATCACGACAACAACGATATCATATATCGATATGATAATCCATCAAATATCAAAATATCTGAAATCAAATAAATACTGTTGAGGAATCCAGTTGGATCCCTCCAACCTGTTTTCCTGCATCCACAAACATTAGCACAATACCAATTTCGCTCCAGTACGAAATTATCGCGGTATATGGGATTTAAAATATTATCCGTTTAATAGACGGCGCAATAGGGTCTCATCCGCTAAACAAAAAATGCGGGAAATCAATAACTCCTATATATACATATGCCAATATATATATATTGCTATTATATATAATACCAATTTCACTGTTTATGAAATATTCGCGGTATATGTTTTTAATAAATAACATCCGCTTACTAACGGCGTATAATGTCTATTTTAACAATCAATAGATATTCATCAACATTCAAACATGCATTCAAATATTTTAAATCTAACTATTTAAAATAAAATCGAAACTGATTCGATTGAGTGAGAAGTTCTCACCTTGATTTTAATTTCCGTTTTAGCGATTTATTTCGAATAAAATTAAACGGACGTTTAATTTTACCCAAAATTCTCACTAACTCCAAACGACTCCAAACCAACTCCATCGTGTAGTGCACGTCCATATGATTCCAACGCAACTGGTTTCGCGCGTTTTCGACCTCGTATGAAAAAGTTATGAATTTTTGAAGTTACACGAGTTTATACTTAATAAAATTACAACATAAATTTAAATTATAAACCTAACTTTAATCTGGGCCCTAGATCTTGCATAACCCCTCATCACAGCCGCATATCCTTTCTCCTTCTCTTCTTCATGCGTGTGCACGGTTACAGTTCGTAGCCGAACCCACTTCCTAAACTAGGGTTGATTATTGCTCTCACCACACTCGATGATATTTCATCAAACTACCACCATCGCGAAGCTCTAAACCCCCACAACACTCGGCTCCAACCTCGGCACACTTGTCCCCCCCCTCGCACGCAGTTCGAGAATGAACGCGCGGCCTTTGAGCCCAATTTGCCGCCAATCCGAAGCTCCAAACACGATCATGACCGTTGGATAGATGGATCTTGGCATGCTCTTCAATCTTCTAGTTGGAAGATTCTTGAATCGTTGCACGGATTTGAAGATTTGAGGGGAAGATGGTTGCCAATTTTCGGCCTTTGGTTCTGTATATGGCGGCTAGGGTTTATTAAAACCTAACATATTTTTTTTTATTTATGAAGGCATTGGTCTATTTATAGAAGAAAATCGAACACTATTCATCCGGAAATTCCGAACTCCGGTTAACGCGCCGTAACCAGCATTTCTAAGGTTTACCCCGCGTTCCGGACACAATGGAACAGGTTTCGGAAGCTAATTCGGAAGTATGTGCGAGTTATGGCAATAAACGTTCAATTTGAATTAAACCGATTTAAGTCGATTTCTAGGCGTTTTAATTTGTATCGGACAAACGGTAAATCCAATTGACACGAAATTTGAAACCTTACAATAATATCACATTACGGATCCGATGAAACTGGTTTCGTCGAAATCCGAGACTTTTTGAAAAATTGCTATTTTAACTCGCCAAATTAATATTAAAAATAATTCGATGCGTTTCGAGCTGCCACGATCAAACGATAACTCTGATTGACACGAAAATTGAAATCCGGTAATAACTAACTATTACGGATCCAATGGAACTGGTTTCGTTCAATTCTGAGACTGTTCAAAAATTGACTATTATCACTAGTCGATTTAAATATTAAAATATTCAATTTTCACAAATTAACTTTAAATTCGATTTTAAAAGTTGTAAAATATCATTCTAACTTCAACATGATAAAATAAAATTTTACAAATCATTTTCAATCATATTTAAACCAATTTTCAATTATTTCCATAATTTAACGTATTAAATTATCGATTTAATTATTCAATTAAATCCAATAATTCAAATAAAAATTTATTTGACTTATAAATTCACTTATTAATATTTAAAATTAATTAAATATTCAATTTTTAAATATCAAAAATTCTGGGTCGTTACAGCGCATGACTGAGATTTAGGAGAAAATTGTGTTTTGAAAAATGCAAGAAATAAATTTTGTTGAATGGAAAAAAAATCTATGAAATCAAATTTTTAAAGTAATGCGTTGAATTTAGAGGCAACATATTTGATTTGAATGCTAGAATATTCCTTCCCTCTAAAACACATGCCACTGATAAATTTACTCATTTACACTAAGGTCATATTTTTAAGAATGTGTACCATAGCCTAATATTTTATGCCCAAAATATACCGAAATAACGGATTAAAATTCTATACGTTTTCTTATATATATATATATATATATATATACGGTATTTATTCCCTAAATTTACGCGCCCTTTTTAATGCGTAATTACCCAGTTCATTTATACACTAAAAAAAATCAAAATTCTGACCGTGCTGAGACTCGAACTCGTGACCTATCGTGAATAGCCCATATGTCTTAACCACCTAAGCTATTAATGTTTTCTTAATTAAAACTTGATTTTGCTAGAAATTAAGTTATTTACCATCTTCGACAAAAACCCAAATTTCCAAATTAAAGTTAATTCTTAAACATGTCAAAATTTCAGAGATCTTATTATTTAATTAAAAATTTGGTCAAATTGTTTTTATTTTTATTTTTAATCACTTTAAAATTTAGATTTTTATATAATAAACCCCAAAGTTTTTAAAATACAAGTGAAAAATACTTGTTAAAAATTTGGGCTGTTACAAAAGTTGAAATTGTAACCTATAAAACAAAAGATATGATTATTGAACGTTTAATTTATTAAAAGAAATAAGATGAACTTGTATAATTTTCAATTACATTCTTAAAAGGCATGTAAATAACTTACCATAAGATTTAAAAGTTGAAATGCCTGATAAGAAAATGTAATGGAAAAATTTACAAGTAAAACTTGTGTAATAAAAAGGTTTAATGAATTACTTTTAGAAATAGGAATTTGATGTTGTAGTGGTTATAAACTTAAGTTATGGTTGAAATGCTACTAATTTAATGTAATAGAAATGTAAGTATTATAAATAAATGATAATAAACTTAAGTAAACGGTTGATGCTATTTACAAATAAAATAAGTAGTAAGATGAATATAGTAAGTAAAATATCTTGAGTTTGAGTTAATATTTGAAACCATTGATAAATAAAGGAAATTAAAAAGAATAAACTTAGATAATGTTGGAATTTGTTGTTTGTTTGGTTTATGGGTTGTTTGGGCAAGGATACTTATAATTGTTTGGATGTAGGAATAATCTATTTAGTTTCATCTAAGACTGTTGAGTAAATGGTGCACTTAGTAGTTATTTTCCATCATGTACAATTTAAAGTTTTAAACCCGAACGACTACTTGTTTTGTTTGCTATGGATATATGGATCGTTGATTTTATTGACTTCATATGATGGTTTTATGTGGTGATTGCAAGTGATTATTATTGATTTGTTTGTTAGTGATTGAAACTACTTTAAATATTTCATTTTATATGATTTTTAATCTTTTTGGGATTACATTATTGAAATACAGGTTATGGAAGCAATTGCTACTACTTTTGACTTCATAAAATAAGCGTAAATTATCCGACAAATAGGTACGTTCTCGGATTACGGTTTTATAGCACTATATATTGTTTTTTCCATTGTTGGGATATATTATTTTAAGAATTGTGATATATATTATTATATTTGATATTATATTTTCTCCCGAGCCTCTTCGTACAAAAGAGACTCTGTCGAAATTTTCCGTAAATTTTGGACTTAGCGAAATTTTGAAAAATGTTTTCCAAACTTTATTAATTTGAGTATAAAAAGTTTTAATGGTTATAAATTGGTATATTTTATTCAAATTAATTAATTTTGTAAATTTATTTGTTTATAAAGTTAATATTTTTGAATAAGATGCATTGTTTACTCAATTCTTTCTTTCCCTTCTTTTCCTTTTCGAGTACGAAAAGTTTTGAGTGAGGGAGAGTGTAACGACCTGCAAAATTCAATAATTAAATTGGTTAACTTAATAAGATGTTTGTAATTAAATCTAGTGTGAAATAAAAACTTTATAATTTATAACGAAGTGAATGTTAAAAATGAAATCCATATTTTATTCATAGATAAAAATAAAAGAATGAAACTAAGTTGAATAAATTGATTGAGGTTTTAATTATAATAAATGTATATATTTGACAAATCAAATATAATTTAAAATAATAGTTAATATAAAGGGATGTTGGAAATTTGAATATATTAATGCAAATGAAATGTGAAACAAGTCTTAACTGTGTTATAGAGTAATAATGGACCCAGTATAAAGATGGGAATAAAACCAAATCAATTTATTGGAATTAATTATAATTAATTGGAATTCAATCTATAACAAATGGGTTAATGGTAAGTAAATGAAATTAAATACTATATTAATTGAAATTGAAACTGAAATTAAATGCTGTAAATTATGAAATGTCCAGTAAATAAGTTAATAAGGGAATTTGTTTTAAAGGATTTAAAATTATAAAGTAATCCAAAGTGATAGAAATTTTAAATTATAGAATTTGAATTGAAAAAGTGAATTGATTAATTTAATTAATTAACCGGAAAAATAGCCATTTTAGCCACTAACTTGGATTTTGACGAAATCAGTTTCATCGGATCCGTAGTGGTGAATTATTGTAGGGTTTCAAGTTTCGTAACGATCGGGCCTTGTCGTTTGATCGTATGGGCTCGAAACGCCTAAGAATCAATTAAATTGAAATCAATTGAAATCGATTTGAAACATGTTGGTTTTAACGTAACTTCTTCATACAATGGAATTTGGACTTGAAACCTGTTCCATTGATTTTTAAATATTCAAAAAAATCTATATTGATATATGGGTTGATCCAATTTCGTTCCGGAGTCAGTACGGGCTTTATGGGCCATTTATCATTCAACGTGTAAACCAATCATATATGTTCCTCTATTTTCAGCTCTACCTATATATATTTGGTTATATACCCTAGCAGCCTTTCTATTTCTTATTTCTATACGTACAGAAACTTCTTTTGTCCCTCTTCCTCAATGGCTGAAAATCCTAATCTTCCCAATCCAATTTCAATTCAAAATACAACTTCAGAAATCAAACTGCACAAACTATATCAAATTATATATGGATTCGAAGCTCTCGACGAGCGCAAGTCAAATATATGATTCGTTTTTCAATCTGGGCTTCGGTGTGGTCGAAAATCAATGAACTATTCACGGCTGTTCATCATGCATTGATGTACTTCGTTTAGTCGTTAAATCGAGGGTGGGGTCGTGAAGAGGAGACCTAGTGTTGTCCATCAATAAAGTTTGTTCGATGATTCAATGGTTGGATCTCGTGCAATAATTCGATTAAGGCACGAGATTTCGGCGGCGACTAGGTTACTTGGGGGGTTCGATCGCCGATCAGAGCATAGGGGAGTGGTCGCGGCGGCTCTCCATGGCATGGCCGGTCGGCGTAGGTGGCGCGGCGCCGTGATGATGTAGGCATTTATCGATGAAAGTGGTGGCTAGGTGACCTCGCGTGTGTACTACTGAAGATGTTAGGGTTTCTGGATGAGGCACATGAACGTGAAGAGGGAGGGGGGCAAATGTTGACGTGGCTGATAGTGTATGGGCCCTTGTTTTATTTTTCTATTTTATATAGTTTTAACTTTAAAATGTTCTAATCGCAATAACTTTCACATACGAGGTCGAATTCAAGCGCGGTTTTCTCCGTTAGGATTGTATTGGAATTCCAGGCATTTTGACTCTGGTTTGGATGGATTCTGAGGCTATTTTAATTTTAGGTTTAAATTGGATTTAAATTCAATTTAAATCAAAAGGTGAGTGTTTTAACCCACTCACAACTTCTAAAATTTCTTATGTTCGTTAAACTGATTTATGATGTGATTGAAATTTATTTATGACTGTTTGGCATATTTTGAATCATCATCTCAGTTTATTTGAATTTATTTGGATAAAATAGTTATTTAATTTATTACTGAATATAAACTGCCAGTAAATACTTGTTATTTATTATCTGTTCTATATCGATGTTATTGATTGAATTGGATGATGATTGTCATAAATGTTTGATGATTGATATTGGATGAATGGATGTTGTATTTTATATTGATATAAACTGCAATTTGTTATGGATTTTTATTTCATTCGGGATTGCGGTTTGAAATGATATATAACCGTATTTATATTTTAAATTACGGATTGAAATGATAAATATCCTTATCACTTGACTATAGGATAGAAAATTATGTACATACACCGTGGTCTATATATAAAAATATTTTGAAATGGTCTCTATGGTTTTGTAAAGAAATATATAGTTTTAGATAAATATTAATTTTAGATATTATATAAATGTTATTTTATCCTTAATTTTAAGCTATGTATAATTTGTTCCTTGATTTTAAGCTATCTATAATTTGTTTTAATATAGAATAAGTTTATTAATAAGTTTGATTTTTATTGAAGATAATTTGGTTAAGTATTTAAATTATATTTTAATATAGAGTTTATAATGGTTTAAATAATTAAGGTTGGAAGATAAATTTGATATTTATTTGAAATTGAATTTATTTAAGAATTAAACTCAAATAAGTTTGATGTGGAATTTATTAAATTTGAAATTTTAGAAGGTATGATTTTTATAACTTGATTTTTGTTTAAGGTGAATTAAATGAATATTTCAAGTATAAATAAATTGAAGGAAATATTTAGTTATTTGTAATTTGAGTTTTATTTAAATGATAATGGATTTATTATGTAGAATATTTCAAAACTAGATAACGGAAAATTGAATTGTTGAATCGTAATTACCTAACTTAGTTTTGAAATTGTTGAATACTTAAAGTCTGAAATATATTGAATTTGAAATGGTTTATTCTGTGGGTCAAATCTGTTTTGAAATCAATGAATTTGGAATAGTTTATTTGGAAACTGAATTGAATTGAAATTTATGATTTGGGATTTGGTTAAATATAAAATCAAGAAATTCGAGTTGTTTTGGAATTGATTTATAAAATTCAAGAAGCTATTTATTATATAAAGTATTTAAATATTTAAACCATTTACGTGGTGGAAGTTATGTTCAAGGTTATGAGTTTCAAAGTATTATAATTTGAAAGTGTTATATTCAAGTGTTTTGATTTCGAAACGTTATAACTTCGAAAGTGTTATGATTTTGAAAAGGATATATTTGAAATGAATATGATATCGTATTGATTTGGTTTTAAAAGGGAAATGATATTTGGTTTTAAAGTATAAACTATTTTGAAAATGACCATGGTGTTATAATAACGTTTGGTTGTTAAAGAGACTGGGATAGGAAGTTGCATACTCTCTGCCAACTCCGAAAACCACTTTAACAACCGTGTACACAGTGGAGATTGCAGAATGAAGTAGGATGGCGACGACGTTCTATTGAGGTATATACGTGGACCCGACTCCCGTGAGTTGGCATAAGGTGGCTAAAGCAGGAGCGCTTACGGGCCAATGAGGTAGCCCCTCTTATGGAACACACTCCTTCGATATTATATTCTGACTTTGAGATTTATTTGGTTGCCACTTTTGATTTTTGATTTTGGGGTGTGGCTCGAGGTGGGCGGTAGCTGAGCTCTATGCGTCACCACTAGCCCGGATACATAATTGGTATATTTACCTTGGCATTTCCTAGTTGTGCCATGTCACCTACCCTAGCGCGCCTTGTACGAGTTTGATTTGTGTCGTACCTATGGAGTATCCTCTGGTAGCCTCCCAATTAGGAGGTATTATGGTACTGTATAGACTATTGGCACTATTACGTATTAAGGGCTATATGGGTAACCTCTTAATGCTATTTTAAAGTAAGTTTATCTTACTTTAGACATTATTATAATAACGTGCATTACTACATAGTAGATAGTTTAATGGATCCTTAGGAGATGTGAATCTCGAGCATCTATTAAGTTATTGCACTCACGTTTGACACTTGATAGGAGATGTCAAATCTCGTAAACAACTTTAACGCCGTTCTACTCATATTATTTACCATTGATTTAACTTACATAAGATCTTTTAGTTCTGACTCGAGTATTTTGTCTTTTTAATTCGCTCGGGTCAGTCTGAGCATTTTAGGGTTGAAGACCTTACTTCTGGAGGATGAAGACAAAGATTATAGTACTATTATTTATTATATTATTCCACTACATTCATACTGTTCCGCTGCATTGTTATTTATTATTCTCTGGTATGTGTAACTCTGATTCTATATTGTATTAGTATAATCAAATGCTTTGTAGACAGCTTCATGAACTATTATTTGATTATTATATTATGTCGTTCTGCTCCAAGGTTCTGCTTTGTTTTCTTTCTTTCTTCCTTTTCTTATTCACCCGAATAACAATTCACTCTTTTGTATGGTTTGAGTCTGACGTGTGTGGTTTCATCGATTTAAAACGTACAAAAAGGCGGGATGTTACAGCTCATTTTCCCTTCTTTGTACGAAGTCAATTCTCATTGACAACCTCTCCATAGCATGCTTTTTAAGACACTTGATATGCTTCCTTAAGTGTTGACCTAGGTTATCCCCCTTACATGATTTCAGCCACAAAGTTTTCTCAACACATGCTCCTCTTACCTGGAAGGAAAAGGTAGGAGAATACAAGTTCAAAATACACTACTGTGCATAATTAAACAAGACAAAATACAGTAAGGCAAACAACCAACATCTCATAAAACTACCATGTATATATATAAAACATAAGATAATACTATCAAGCTAAAACAACACAAAGCAAGATAACAAGAATGATCAAACATTTATTACAACATCATCCAAATATCCCTTCAAGTTGAGTCTAGATTGCGCCCCTATGTTTGTCGAGTTCTGCTTTATATTAGAGTCATCAAGCTCCACCTCCTTATGAACTACCTCTGAAGTTAAATCAAGAATCCCTTTACACTTTTGAGACCATTTCCTTATATACTAATCCAAGGCATCCAATATAGCTTTAGGGTTTCCCAGAAGATCAAAATTAACCTCTGCATCAACCACGTCGAGCCGATCCAAAAAAATGCCTTTTCACATGAGCATAAATCTTGTATAGGACAATGAAGGTGGTCATCAAGATCTTACTCCATCTGAACAAGCTTCTTAAACTACCTTGCCTTCTCTTTCTACCTACCAACTCTTTCCCTCGCCTTGACTGCAAACTTCTCGGCTTTCTTAAGTTTCTCGTTAACACCATCAAGGTTTTAGGTGATCTCCTTTAATCTTTTTTATCATCCCTCTCCCTATATGCCTCTGTCGTACTGTCTAATTTCAATTGGTACTCTCCACCTAATCCCTAGTCGATGCAGTTTTTAGATCCAGTAGCCATTTATGCTATTATATCATAAAAACCATACCCAGAGTAAGACGGCATAATAAAGCATAAGAAATTCTTCTGAATTTTTACCATGTTAAGTTAACCAATGAATAATCAACAAACTCACTTGAAAAATAACATGATGAAAGCTGGAAAAAAGGTCCTCGGTAACCAAAGGAGTAGACGCCACCGAAGTAGGAGGTGAGGCAGTCAAGTCATCGATGAGAAGGCTCTATATATGTTCGATCAAGTCAGCATTGATGCCCTCCTTGATATAAGTAGGAAGTGGGAAGATGGAGTAGGCACATTAATAAGAGACATCTGGATTGGAGCAGGAGGAATAGCTTCAGAAGAAGAAGGTGGGATTTTTGCTTTTAACTGGATTATCTATCACAATCAGATTATCCTCAGGTCTCTTTGCACCTTTATTTTTCTTCAGTGCATCAAACAACTTCGAAGACATGGTACCTACATAGTTTAAGTAACGACATGCTTAATACACCACATTGTGCAAAAGAGAGAAGGAGAAAGAAAAAATAAAATACATATAACCAAAATATACCGCTTGCTACAGCCTTATCAAAAGCATAAATGAAAAAACAACAACAAAAATTGTAATGTAGATGGAGGAAGTTATGTCTGCGCACTAGAACTTCCATAACATATTCAAATACTTACAAATATCTACACCACAATTAAGTGCTGTCGTCCTACGAGATGGAAAGAGCTCTTGTTCACTTTTAGAAAAATCATGCAAATTAACTAAAAAGAAAAGAAAATTCAAGTCAGTAAAGAAGTCTTAGGAGCTTAAATAAGAAAGAAAAAGCAAGGCAGCACTAGGTTCCCCAAATGAGGGAATACAGTCATCCTAGTTCGAAATGAAAAAGAACTTGTTCGCCCACTTATAAGTCTTACACGGAGTTGTCAAAAAAGAGACTTGGTAGCATAAATATGACAAAATCCAACGCATACCAAGGTTAGACTCTCACACCTCGAATATAAAAAAGCTCTTGAGAAGAAGGAGTGGTTGAATTTTCAATGTATAAACTGTATGTGTAGGCAAGGAGATGACAAGACATAGGGGATAACTAAATAATGGATAGACCAACCATAGCCAACTATTCTTTAATAATGAGGTGTATAGGAAGATAAAGGCCACATCAAATGTGTTCCGAAGTAAGGGAAATATACCCCTTTGGAGGCAGGTGAATACGTCTTGAGGGCGTAGAGACCCTAAACCTATAACCGTCAACTCTAAACTTAGTCAAGGTTTCTTCAGCCCGACTTTCCTCATAGATAGTCGAAGTTAGATTTAAAAAAGATGTATCATCACCTAATGAATTAGGGAGATCGTCGAAGGCCATTGATAACTAAAAGACAGGGCAATTAAAATCAGAATGCACAAAACCGATTAATTAAACAAATATAATCAAGATTTTATTCAATAATTTGAAAGCGTATATGATTTCACAAACAATTTAAAAATTGAATTATAAGCTAATAAAACCCTAAGAATGATTCCCTTAAAATAATCGAAAAATGTACCAATTTATACTAGTAGTGTTGGTAAACAAACAAATCTGATCAATTACCTAAAACATGGGAAAAAGAAGAAGCAAACAAAGGCTTAAAGATTAACACTGGCCCAAGCTTGGTAAGAGGGTATGGAAGTGCAAATCGTAAATCGCCTAAGGTTTGTTTTATGTTTGTCGAGCAAGTGAAACTGAAATGGAGGAAGAAAGGAGAAATTAGTATAAGTTAATTTAGAGGATCTCAACTCTTGAATTCAAACGACAATGTTAATTAGAACCTTTAAATGATAATGTTGAGGAGGGATATTCACGAAAATCTAAGAATATGTCCTAAAAATTGAAGTGACATATCTAATCACATATGAAGAGCATGGCCTCCTATATAATGATACATGTAAGGAGCATTAAATGTGAGGCGATTGATTGATTAGAAGGTATGAAATGGCTAAAATAAATCATAATTTTGCACTAATATGCATTAGCACAGACTTGGGAGGCAAATGTTACATCCATTTTCGATCACAATATGTAGAGCACATTCTAATTAACAAAAGAACTATGAAGTATAGTGGAACAATCGAACATGGACTAGACAAATCTCAAGAAAGCACTATACGCAAAGTTTTGAAAAATGAAGTAAACGTGATAAAAAGGTCAGCCATGCCAATAATGCAGTTGTTTCCTTGAACAGTATGTAAGCCGTACCATGAAATATACTGCGTATATCCCAAACATTTAAAGTAACTATAACACTTTAACTATACAGACAAAGAAGAAAACAAGAACTGCGCTTCAACAAAGCGAGTTAGACTCTCGAACTTCCCGGGTTCAGCGCAACCTACATACTAGATTGTGCTGCCATCTTGGAAGAACACTACGCCACCATGTCTTCTGATGGCATCATCATTTCTATAACACCTGGTAAAATCAACCATAAATAAATTAAACAAATTAAATTTATTAGGATGGGGATAAAAATGAAATTTTGTAAAAGTTGGAATTTGACCATGAAAGCTATACCGTTGTGTTCGTGGCAAAATTTTGATCAATTTTCATAAATAATTTATTGAAAACATACGTGAAACAGAAAAGCTATGGACGTTTGAAGTTTTCATATTTAAAATAATATAAATAGAATTCAAATACAAATGAAGGATTAATTTTAAAATTTGAAATTAAAAAGTTAATAGTAGATAGACTTGGGGATTAAATAAATGTTAAAATCCACGTTAACGTTAAATATTAATTAAGGAATATAATAAATTAAACAACGCTTAAAAATCAACTTTCCCGTAATAAATAGATCGATCGAATCTTTAACCTTTGTAGGATTGATTTCACCCTAGAGGGGGGGGGGGGGGGTGAATAGGGTAATACTAATAATAATAAAAATTAATGCGGAAATATATAAAATAATTGCAGCACGGATAATAGCAGAATAACAAAAGCAAAAATAGGACAACACGTACCCGGCTTTGGAAAAACTCTACCTACGTGCTGCCTCCAAGGTTTCTACTAGAAATTAAGTGGTCAGACGCTTACACATGTAAACTTGCGACACCTGCTATCGACTAACTTAACTCTATGCTAAAAACCCTACCACATTGAGTTGCGAATTCTCAAACTACGCTACGTAGTTTGTACCTGGTCACACGACTAGAAGGTTACTCAATTTTAAAGGAAATAACAAATGAAATAATTACTAAAACAAAAAAAAACCCAAATTGAATAATCTGAAGCCCAAATAGAAGCACCGACCCATTTAACAAATATAATTTGTAAAATGATTTCTCCCTTTATTTTCTTCGGCCCGTATGATATTATGAAATTAATGTCCACCTTCTTTTTCCTTTGCTTGGGAATACTAGGGCTTTGTAATGAATTGAAGCTCCGATTGTGAAACCGATTGATTGCAGTGGCTATTACGTTATTGGCTTCGTCAATCGATCTTTGGCTTTGACTTCCTTCGGCTGCTTCAATTTCTTGAGTTTGACTGTACATAATTTGGTATGTGAATTTTTTCCCGTTTACTTCCTCTGTTGTTTTACTTTGGCTCAAACTCGATTCGACCTATTATTTGGGATTTAATTTGAATCTTGGCTTTGTGATTTTTTCTTTTAACCCGAATGCATTTTTAGCCGATGATGTTATTGGGTATTTATAGGGATGTAACCCTAAATTATCGTTCGTATTTATTTTGTTTGAATTCTTCATGTTGCTATGCTTGGCCACTAATTTACAATTTAACGATATGATTAATCCTGACTAGTTCAATTCATATATTTTTCTGTTATGCTTTGTTTGGTCACCATGGCTTTCGTTTGATTTTTAGAATCTGTGATGCTTGTTCATCACGCTCGTGACTTTTGTTGAATTTGTTCATCTTGGCCTTGACTTGGTTATTGTAACTTGAATTTTCATGAATTGCTACGATCAGTTCCTATGGCTTCGACATTTGAGATTGTGATAATATTTTAAGATGAAAATTGACTTGTTCAATTCGTATGACCATTCTCTGTTTTTACTGCCTTGACGTTTTGAAACACTTCTTGACTTTTTCATTTTGAAATCTACGACTCTCTGATGTATTCATATATTCAAAAATTATGCACATATATTTCGAATATATTTTGTAACGACCCGTAAATTTTCGATAATTAAAATAGCTAATTTAATAAGATTTCGTGATTTAGTATTAGAAAAAAATTTGTAAGTCATTTGGAATAATAATAAATGTTGAATTCATTGGGTATAATAGAGTAATTGATTGATAAGTAAAATCTATTTAAATCAAATATTGAATATTGAATAGGTAAATTGTATAAATTAAATATTTAAAACTTATTGAATAATTGAATAACTGTAAAATGAAAACAGTGTTCTAAATTGTGAATTGGTTTTAAAAGTTGAATCTTATCAGTTCAATTTCAATATTTCAAAAGATAATGAATTATTGGATAATCGAAATTGTTTAAATTTAATATTTGGAATTTATTGAATAATTTAATAATGGGAATTGAATAACCGTATAATGGAAATGGTTGCTCTATAATTTTAATTCGTTTCAAAAGTTAAATTTTTAAGTTCGTTTTGAATGTTTCAAAAGATAGTGATTTAAGAATAATCAAATTTGTTTAAATTTAATGTTACAAATGTTTGAATAATTAAATTCCGAATTTGATATTGAAATTTAATATATGAAAATAGAGTGAATAATTGAAATTTGATTTAATATGATTCAATTGGTTTCCAAAGTGAATGTAAGTTATATCGGGATTATAATAGAGTTAATAAGATTTTAAAAATTGGAATTTATTGGATAATTGAATAACAGATTTAACATGATTAAAAAATTATTTGTAAAATTTTATTTTATCATATTAAAGTTAGAATGATGTCGTAGAACTTTTAAAATCGAACTAAAAGTAAATTTGTGAAAATTGAATATTTTAATATTTAATTAACGAGTTAAAATAGCCATTTTTCAAACAGTCTCGGATTTCGATGAAACCAGTTTCATCGGATCCATAATGTTATATTATTGTAAGGTTTTAAATTTCGCGTCAATCGGATTTACCGTTTGTCCGGGGCAAGCCAAAACGCCTAGAAAATCGTTTAATCGGTTTAATTTAAAATTGATCGTTTATTGCCATAACTCGCACATATGATCGAATTAGCTTCCGAAACCTATTCCATTGTGTCCGGAATGTAGGAGAAACCCTAGAAATGCCGGTCACCGCACATAAATCGGAGTTCGAAAATTTGGAGTGAATAGTGTTTTTCGTTGAAATTCTATAAAAGGAACCCTTCACCATTCATTTCTCAAACCCTAATCCCTAATGCCCTAGCCGCCACTATTGAAACCCACGGCCAGAAATCAATTTCGTTTCCTCCTCAATTACTCCCAATCCGTCGACATTCACGCGAAATCATTAACTACATTATTGGAGGGCATTGCGAGAGCTTCGAATCCGTACGGTGGAGTTGGGATATAGTGGAGCGTAGAGGACCAGAAGAGGCCGCATTCGGTTGCCATTCGCCCACGTCTCGCACGCAATAGGGGTGGCCGAGCTTCAAGTGGTGGCAGGCGTGGGTGGCTCATGAGATGCTCGTTCGTTTGGCATTGGTAGATCGACTTGGAAGTGATCGTGGAGGCCGCGATATGCAACCCAAGTTTGGGTTTATAGGTTCGGCCGTGCGTTAATACCCTGGATCATGAACACGTGACGAAGAGGAGGGGTGCGGCCGTGATTTTGCAATAGGAAATGGACGGTCCAGATATGGTTAGGGTTAGAAAAGAAAATATAAATTGTAAATTTATTATATTATAATTCGTATAAACTTTAAACTATCATAACTTTGTCATACGAGGTCGGAATTGCACGAAACGAATTGCGTTGGCTTCGTTTTGTCGAGCACTACGCAATGGAGCTGGATTGGAGTCGTTTGGAGCTAGTGGAAATTTCGGGTAAAATTAAACGCTCGTTTAATTTTATTCGAAATAAAACGCTGAAACTACATTGAAATCAAGGTGAGTGTTTTATAACGCTCACAACGTACTGAATATCTTTATGCTAGTTAAATTTAATATTATGAAGTGATATGAATTTTATTTGTCGTTGTTTGATAAAATTTAATTGTCATATAGATTGTCATTTGAATTAACCGTTAAAAATTTAATTGACAGTTAAATTGAAATTAAAATTGAATTGCGATTAAATTACTTGACATTGATAACTATGAAATTGTCATGAATTGTATTGTCTATTGGATGATGTATTTCGATGGATGCTATTGGTTGATATTTAAATGTTTGGATGTTTATTTGCTTATATATATATGTCCTGTTATGCATACATATAAAACTGTGATTTGATTTAAGTGATATATATTCATCCCTGACATTTAATTAAAATAAATAATTACTTGGCCATAGGATAGAAAATTATATACGAACACCGGATTGGCTATATTAATAATTTTTAAAATCGTCGATTTGAAATTTATTTAAATGTTTTGATTTAAAAGTTATAAATAGAAATCAATTTATAGAAATCGAATTTATCGAAAAATTGAGTTTGAAATGGTGGAATAAATTTTGGTTAAAAGAAATTGTTAAATAGTTTAAGTTTAGACTTTGAAATTAAAAATCGGGATATGATTGAATTTCGAAAATTTATTTGTTTTAAAGATTGAACATTATTTCGAGCTTTGAGTATTACTAAGTAAAAGTGACACAAAAATGATATTTTGAAATTGAGCATGGAATTGAATCATATTTGAAATTTGGATTTAAATTTGAATATTGAAGGATAATTTTGTTAAGTGTTATACACTGATATTTTGAAAATCAAGCTCCAAATCAATATAAATTGAAATTGAATTAATTGAAGGTGAATGTAAAATTGAATTAATTTGAAGTCAAAGTTGACATTGATTTGAATTGAAATCGAAATTGAATCGGTAGAACGGAAATTGAAATTGATTTGAATTGGGAAGTTATAATTGAAATGGACTGGTTTTGAAGCTGTTTTATTTTGTTTTCCAAATTACCCTGTTATATAAACCATTTTGAATACTTGAACTAATTTAATCTAGTTTAAATCTACTTAACCCAATTTAAATTATTTTAAACTAATTTATCTATTTTAAATCCATTTTAAGATTTTAAGTATTTTAACTATTTTAATTATTTAAAACTACTTTTAAACTACTTAAAACTATTTTCTAAAAATTTAAGCTGGTCAATAAGGTGAAATGTTTATGTTTAAATCTTGAATGTAAATACGAATTGGGTTAAATGAAGTTGCAACCTAAATTGAAATTCGAAATGATTTGGAAATCGAAATGAGATATTGAGGCGAAAAATGTTTTTGAAACGGAACCTTACATTTTGAATAGATACGATGATATTTGAAATGGACTTGATTTTGAAGCGAATATGATATTTTGATATCAACTATGAATCGATTTGAAATGTAAAGGAGCCACCGGTGTAATAATACGTAGTTATTAAAGAGACCGGGATCAGATATGGACATACTCTCTGTCGATACCGAAAACCACTTTAATAACTATTATGCGCGGAGTGTCGATCCAGAATGAAGTGGATGGTTTGGTGAACGCGTTGACTGAAGAAAGAGAACGATATTGGATGACCCCTGACATAACTAAAACAGGAGCCGCGCCGGGCCATTGAGGTTCGCCACCTCTAGCGGACACACTTCTTCGATACCATATCTATTACATTTGTGATTTGATTTGGGTGCACCCCTTGATTTGGGAGTGTTGTTTCGCGGTGTTGGGGTAGCTGCAGACTATGCTCAACATCAGTCTGGATCACGCAACTACTAGTATCCTAGTTGGTATCGCCTCATGTACCTTATCATACTGATTATCCTATTCGCGACCACTACGTTATGTTTTGTGTTATATCTATGGGGTACCCTCTGATAACCACCAGTTTACGGTGGGGCTTACGGTGCTGTATAGACTATGGCATTATAAAAATGTGTTAAGGGGGATTATGGTAACGCCTTAACGCTATTTTGATACTTTATATTACTGATAGGCATTATCTACTTAGCGTACATTACTACATAGTAGATAGTTTAACGGATCCTTAAGAGATGGAAAATTCCGTAACATCTCTTAAGTTATTGCACGCACGTTGACACTGGATATGAGATGTCAAACCCCGTAGACATCTCTGACGCCGTTACACTCATATTTATTTACGATTGATTTAACTTTCATAAGGATATTTTAGTCCTAACTCGAGTGTTTTGTCTTTTCATTACGCTCGGGTCAGTCCTGAGTTTTTCAGATTTTTGAAGATTTATTCTGGAGGATAAAGATGAAGATTTGGTATACTATTATTATTATTACCCTTGCATCATGCTATCTGCTGCATTATTTTAATTGTTCTGTTGTATATGTATAACTCTGATAAATGTTGTATAAATAATTGTCAAAGTATAGTAAACAGCTTCATGAACTGTTTATTTGACTATTATATTTTATCGTTCCGCTGCGAGATTCTGTGTTGGTTCATTTCCTTTATTTCTCTTTCTTTTCTTTTCTTATTTACCCCAATAACCATCTGCCCTTTTGAATGGTTTGGAATCGACATGTGTATTTGATCGTCGGTTTAAACTGCGCAAAAAGGCGGGTCGTTACAGTTGGTATCAGAGCTTTGGTTTAGCGATAACCTTAGCTTTGTGGGGTCTGACTCTTTATAAATAGGGTAGTAATACCCTATGATGAGTCGTTGAGTGTATATATATGAGAGAGCATATTTGTTAGCGATATAAAATATTTTATATTGTGTCGGTTGATTTGTTGAGTGGCTTATGGATTCTGGTCAATACGAGTAATTAACGTCATTGATAGGGATCTCTAAACACTTAAACAGAACGATTCGACATAGTATTGTTTTGAAATTGGGTAAATGAATAATTTTTCTCTAATTACATTTTTTATATAAAGAAAAAAATTTCAGAAATTATTGTGACTTATCTTGCTTACCTGGTTGTTAGGAATGAAAATATTGGTTATTATCATAAATTGGATATTGTAATTTAATAAATAAGGTGAATTGCAAAATGAACAATGATAAAACACTTGTGAAATGTTTTAAGAAAGAAAATACTATAAGAATATTTTATAAAGGTGACTTATAAATTAAAATAGATTTAAATTGGAAATATTGAATTTAATACCTGGAGATTTTGAAAAATGGTTTTCAAAGCTTTGAAGAAAAATATAGTAATATTAGTTGGAAATTGTTTATGGAAATATTTTGAAAGGATTTTTAAAGGAAGGAATGAATTCAGTACCCCTCTCTTATGTCGCTGGAAAATAATTTCGGTGATGACTGCGCAGCATCATCGACGTTCATTTTCGAGTCTCAAAGTGGGGGAGACTTCTAAGAAGCTTTGCTTTTCTTTGAAATTATTTTGGGTAAATGGGTTTTGGTTTAAACTCCAAAGGTATGATTTGATATATTAAAGATATAAGTGTATATGTTTATTTCAAACAATTTGAAAAGAACCGGGCATTTAAATTTTTAAGTTATGTTAATTAGTAATTTTCAAATAATTTGAATGAAATATAAATAACCAGAATTTATAAAATAAGAGGATTAAGATATCTAAGCTTATTGTTTTGGGAAAACTTTAAAGTTGAAAGGTAAAGAGGATTTAAACAAATTAAATTGTGAACATTCTAATTTAGTAAAATGAAATTCTATAAATTTGTATAATACCAAAATTACATTATGATAACATATAACAAGACTTACCAAATGTTAAAAGTTAAAATGATGTTTTGGACATGTAATGAGATATTTTATAAATAAACAGAACCTGAAAGTAATTGAAATATACAAGTAAGGAAAACTCAAAAGGAATTAAAATGTATATAAAGGGAAAATTTTGACTGTGATTAAAATGTTATATACTTAAATATAGCATGAAATGATGAATGGATAAATGGAACAAGTAAGTGAACTTAGGAAAGAAGATAAATGAATCGTATTATATCTTTGTAAATTGGTTATAGAAAATAAATATAAATTGCAAAGGGATTGTAACCTTTAAGATAACCGTAAACTAAGAAAAGTCATTTATGAGAGGTTAGACTTTTGTAGGATGATTAATAAACTAAAGTGCCGGTTAATAAATGTTCCACAAATGAATTCGTTATTAATTGAAATTATGAAAATGCAATAAATATAAACAAATGAATTTCTTATAGCTAAGAATCAATTGGAAAATGAAATTGGATTTAATTAAATGATATAGAATGTTTAAAATGAACTTGAGTAAGAAAATTCTTTGATATGATGTTTAAGAAAAGATAATGTTAAAGAACATGCTATGTAAAGAAATGAATATACTAACTGAATAATGGGTTGTGAATAATTAATTGAAAAAAATAGAAGTCAATAAAATAATTTAGTATAGATAAAATTGGATAGAAATCCATTGGAAGGTAATACGTGATATTTTACGTATATTATTTTATTTGCATAACGATTTGATCCAAAATTCGAGCACAAAATTTCGAGATGATTTATATCGATCCAAGTTAGGATTTTTCACTCGATTTTCGACGGCGAACCCTGGATATGGATTTTTAATTTGATTCTGGAATTCTCTATAATAGTATATGGCTATGCAAGGAGAGTAACAGTTTCCAATCAAGGAACCAAATCTGAGTCCGCACTAGAGAGTCGTGTGGACGATACTAGTTTGGAAGTGAAATTGTGTGATCGAAGAAGCGATTAGATTGATATTGCTCATGGATGATATATGTACGGCTTACGGACTTAATAAAAAGTTAATATTGGAAATTTAAGATGCCAAATATGTGAAGATAAAATTTGTAACTTTTGAGATAAATATAAACTATGAAAAGTCATATATAAGAAGTTAGACTTTTATAGAATGACTATAAATTAAAGTGATGGTTAATAAATTGTTCCGCAAATAAATTGGTTATTAACTGAAACTGAATATGAAGTAAATGTAAACAAAAGAATTTGGTGTGGCTAAGAATCAACTGGAATTGAAAAAGATAAACCAAATTGAATGTAAAATTAATAATTTGGTTATGTTGGGTATGATTTGGTTGTTATATGATTGTTAGTTGATTGTATATAATTCAGTAAGTGTTAATGAAATTGAAAGTCATAAATCATTGAAATCAAATTGGAAGTTAAATGAATTTAAAAGAATTTAATTTGATTCAAACTGGAAGTGAACAAATGTAAATATATATATTAGTTAATTTTAACTAATTGAATTGAGAATGAATGTTAGTAAAATCCAACGTTAATGAATCAACTGTGATTAAAATTGAAACCCAAGTCAATAAATATTAATGAGAAGTGAATTTATATTGATTTGTTATGGATTTATTGGATGATAGTTGGATGATAATTGATTTGGTGGATGCATTTGTTGTTTTGTTGCATTTGCTATGTTGGTACATGTAGTTGTTATGTTGCTATATGATGTATATTGATATCATTTTCATATATGCATGTTTCTCATGGTTTGTTGAGTGTTTAGTCGGTGCGGATTGCGCTTGCTTCGCATTTGGAGCTCGCTTTCGCGCTATATTAGCCGTATATGCTCGCTAATAATATTAAGGTACATATCTCGGATTACATACCGTACTTTACATTTTTTCCCTGCAGGATGCCTCATCACTTGATGAGATGTATATTTGTGATATATATACTGTCATTTTTTTCCGATCGAGCCGCGCAAAGGAGACTCTGCCGAAATTTTCTGTAAATCCGGGTGTCAGAAATTTTTTCAAGTTTTAAATTTTTTTTATAACTTGTTTTGATAACTAACTTTTAAAGTTAGAAAGCCGTTTGGAATAACTTAGTGGAAGCGTAGTTATGACTTTATAAGTGGAATTTCATTGTTTTATAAGTTGGTAACTTTGAATAAAATATATCTAATGTTGAATTCTTTACTTAGTTCCTTTTCCCTTCTTTTTCCTTTTCGAGGACGAAAAGTTTTGAGTGGGGGAGAGTATAACGACCCGTAAATTTTCGATAATTAAAATAGCTAATTTAATAAGATTTCGTGATTTAGTGTTAGAAAAAAATTTGTAAGTCGTTTGGAATAATAATAAATGTTGAATTCATTGGGTATAATAGAGTAATTGATTGATAAGTAAAATCTATTTAAATCAAATATTGAATATTGAACAGGTAAATTGTTTAAATTAAATATTTAAAACTTATTGAATAATTGAATAACTGTAAAATGAAAATGGTGTTCTAATTTGAGAATTGGTTTTAAAAGTTGAATCTTATAAGTTCAATTTCAATATTTCAAAAGATAATGAATTATAGGATAATCGAAATTGTTTAAATTTAATATTAGGAATTTATTGAATAATTTAATAATGGGAATTGAATAACTGTATAATGGAAATGGTTGTTCTATAATTTTAATTCGTTTCAAAGTTAAACTTTTAAGTCGTTTTGAATATTTCTAAAGATAGTGATTTAAGAATAATCAAATTTGTTTAAATTTAATATTACAAATGTTTGAATAATTAAATTCCGAATTTGATATGATTAATTTGATATTGAAATTTAATATATGAAAATAGAGTGAATAATTGAAATTTGGTTTAATATGATTCAAATTGGTTTCAAAAGTGAATTTAAGTTATATCGGGATTATAATAGAGTTAATAAGATTTTAAAAATTGGAATTTAGTGGATAATTGAATAACGGGTTTAATATGATTAAAAAAATGATTTGTAAAATTTTATTTTATCATATTAAAGTTAGAATGATGTTGTAGAACTTTTAAAATTGAATTAAAAGTAAATTTGTGAAAATTGAATATTTTGATATTTAATTCACGAGTTAAAATAGCCATTTTTCAAACAGTCTCGGATTTTGACGAAACCAGTTTCATCAGATCCGTAATGTTGTATTATTGTAAGGTTTTAAATTTTGTGTCAATCGGATTTACCGTTTGTCCGGGGCAAGCCAAAACGCCTAGAAAATCGTTTAATCGTTTTAGTTTAAAATTGATCGTTTATTGTCGTAACTTGCACATATGATCGAATTGGCTTCCGAAACCTATTCCATTGTGTCCGGAACGTGGGATAAACCCTAAAAACGCCAGTCACCACATGTAAATCGGAGTTTGAAAATTTGAAGTGAATAGTGTTTTTCATTGAAATTCTATAAAAGGAACCCTTCACCGTTCATTTCTCAAACCCTAATCCCTAATGCCCTAGCCGCCACTATTGAAACCCACGGCCAGAAATCAATTTCGTTTCCTCCTCAATTACTCCCAATCCGTCGACATTCACGCGAAATCATTAACTACATTATTGGAGGGCATTGCGAGAGCTTCGAATCCGTACGGTGGAGTTGGGATATGGTGGAGCGTAGAGGACCAGAAGGGGCCGCGTTTGGTTGCTGTTCGCCCACGTCTCGCGCGCAATAGGGGTGGCCAAGCTTCAAGTGGTGGCAGGCGTGGGTGGCTCATGAGATGCTCGTTCGTTTGGCGTTGGTAGATCGACTTGGAAGTGATCGTGGAGGCCGCGATATGCAACCCAAGTTTGGGTTTATAGGTTCGGCCGTGCGTTAATACCCTGGAGCATGAACACGTGACGAAGAGGAGGGGTGCGGCCGTGATTTTGCAATAGGAAATGGATGGTCCAGATATGTTTAGGGTTAGAAAAGAAAATATAAATTGTAAATTTATTATATTATAATTCGTATAAACTTTAAACTATCATAACTTTGTCATACGAGGTCGGAATTGCACGAAACGAATTGCATTGGCTTCGTTTTGTCGAGCACTACGCAATGGAGCTGGATTGGAGTCGTTTGGAGCTAGTGGAAATTTCGGGTAAAATTAAACGCTCGTTTAATTTTATTCGAAATAAAACGCTGAAACTACATTGAAATCAAGGTGAGTGTTTTATAACGCTCACAACGTACTGAATATCTTTATGCTAGTTAAATTTAATATTATGAAGTGATATGAATTTTATTTGTCGTTGTTTGATAAAATTTAATTGTCATATAGATTGTCATTTGAATTAACCGTTAAAAATTTAATTGATAGTTAAATTGAAATTAAAATTGAATTGCGATTAAATTACTTGACATTGATAACTATGAAATTGTCATGAATTGTATTGTCTATTGGATGATGTATTTCGATGGATGCTATTGGTTGATATTTAAATGTTTGGATGTTTATTTGCTTATATATATATATCCTGTTATGCATACATATGAAACTGTGATTTGATTTAAGTGATATATATTCATCCCTGACATTTAATTAAAACAAATAATTACTGGGCCATAGGATAGAAAATTATATACGAACATCGGACTGGCTAAATTAATAATTTTTAAAATCGTCGATTTGAAATTTATTTAAATGTTTTGATTTAAAAGTTATAAATAGAAATCAATTTATAGAAATCGAATTTATCGAAAAATTGAGTTTGAAATGTTGGAATAAATTTTGGTTAAAAGAAATTGTTAAATAGTTTAAGTTTAGACTTTGAAATTAAAAATCGGGATATGATTGAATTTCGAAAATTTATTTGTTTTAAAGATTGAACATTATTTCGAGCTTTGAGTATTACTAAGTAAAAGTGACACAAAAATGATATTTTGAAATTGAGCATGGAATTGAATCATATTTGAAATTTGGATTTAAATTTGAATATTGAAGGATAATTTTGTTAAGTGTTATACACTGATATTTTGAAAATCAAGCTCCAAATCAATATAAATTGAAATTGAATTAATTGAAGGTGAATGTAAAATTGAATTAATTTGAAGTCAAAGTTGACATTGATTTGAATTGAAATCGAAATTGAATCGGTAGAACGGAAATTGAAATTGATTTGAATTGGGAAGTTATAATTGAAATGGACTGGTTTTGAAGCTGTTTTATTTTGTTTTCCAAATTACCCTGTTATATAAACCATTTTGAATACTTGAACTAATTTAATCTAGTTTAAATCTACTTAACCCAATTTAAATTATTTTAAACTAATTTATCTATTTTAAATCCATTTTAAGATTTTAAGTATTTTAAGTATTTTAATTATTTAAAACTACTTTTAAACTACTTAAAACTATTTTCTAAAAATTTAAGCTGGTCAATAAGGTGAAATGTTTATGTTTAAATCTTGAATGTAAATACGAATTGGGTTAAATGAAGTTGCAACCTAAATTGAAATTCGTAATGATTTGGAAATCGAAATGAGATATTGAGGCGAAAAATGTTTTTGAAACGGAACCTTACATTTTGAATAGATACGATGATATTTGAAATGGACTTGATTTTGAAGCGAATATGATATTTTGATATCAACTATGAATCGATTTGAAATGTAAAGGAGCCACCGGTGTAATAATACGTAGTTATTAAAGAGACCAGGATCGGATATGGACATACTCTCTGTCGATATCGAAAACCACTTTAATAACTATTATACGTGGAGTGTCGATCCAGAATGAAGTGGATGGTTTGGTGAACGCGTTGACTGAAGAAAGAGAACGATATTGGATGACCCCTGACATGACTAAAACAGGAGCCGCGCCGGGCCATTGAGGTTCGCCACCTCTAGCGGACACACTTCTTCGATACCATATCTATCACATTTGTGATTCGATTTGGGTCACCCCTTGATTTGGGAGTGTTGTTTCGCGGTGTTGGGGTAGCTGCTGGCTATGCTCAACATCAGTCCGGATCATGCAACTACTAGTATCCTAGTTGGTATCGCCTCATGTACCTTGTCATACTGATTATCCTATTCGCGACCACTACGTTATGTTTTGTGTTATACCTATGGGGTACCCTCTGATAACCACCAGTTTACGGTGGGGTTTACGGTGCTGTATAGACTATGGCATTATAAAAATATGTTAAGGGGGATTATGGTAACGCCTTAACGCTATTTTGATACTTTATATTACTGATAGGCATTATTTACTTAGCGTACATTACTACATAGTAGATAGTTTAACGGATCCTTAAGAGATGGAAAATCCCGTAACATCTCTTAAGTTATTGCACGCACGTTGACACTGGATATGAGATGTCAAACCCCGTAAACATCTCTGAAGCCGTTACACTCATATTTATTTACGATTGATTTAACTTTCATAAGGATATTTTAGTCCTGACTCGAGTGTTTTGTCTTTTCATTACGCTCGGGTCAGTCCTGAGTTTTTCAGATTTTTGAAGATCTATTCTGGAGGATGAAGACGAAGATTTGGTATACTATTATTGTTATTACCCTTGCATCATGCTATCTGCTGCATTATTTTAATTGTTCTGTTATATATGTATAACTCTGATAAATGTTGTATAAATAATTGTCAAAGTATAGTAAATAGCTTCATGAACCGTTTATTTGACTATTATATTTTATCGTTCCGCTGCGAGATTCTGTGTTGGTTCGTTTCCTTTATTTCTCTTTCTTTTCTTTTCTTATTTACCCCAATAACCATCTGCCCTTTTGAATGGTTTGGAATCGACATGTGTATTTGATCGTCGATTTAAACTGTGCAAAAAGGCGGGTCTTTACATATTTCCCAAGTAAAACTGCTGCATTTTCAACTCCTCGACCTTGTTATTCTAATTGCTACTGTGTATATTAGATCTTGATGGAGCTTGACTTGTTACCCTCTGTTCTATTTTTTGGCTTTGACCTGCACTTGATTACTGTCACTATTTATTTTATCCTTGTTCAGCTTCGAGTTAAACTAGTCTCCACTTTGGTTGTACCCCATACCTGAATTGATGTTGATGCTTCATGTTTGGTATTTACTTGTATGTTACCACTAATCTTTCTGTGATGATTGTTTTGTTGTGTATGAACTTAATGTATCACCATATATGTACATACATACATATGTATGTGTGTATATATGTGTTGTTGATCGTGCTGCACGGACCCTTTCACTTGAATATGTACATTTGATTGAGCAGGTTGTGGTTAATACTTCATGTGTACTGCCCTTTGTACATGTTGATCGTTTGTGGTCTTGTTGTACACTTTGGTCTCTGTAGTGCTTGCTTCACTGCTTCTGGTAACTGAAATTGTGCATTAGAATATAGTCTTGGTTATGATATTGTTGCATTGGTTGAGTCTTGTTGCTCTTTGGTGTTGAGGCTTTGCTCTATTGCACCGTGTCTTCATGTTGTCTGGTCTGATTCGAAGTTTGGTTCCTTGTAATGCTTTGAGTCATGTTTGTGCCTATGGTTTGTGCACTTGTCTTGAGTTTGAATGGTTTAGTTGTTTTCATTTCCTATTGCTTCATGACTTCATTATTGAGTCTGTTCTCATGTGTACACATTGAATTTTCAGTCGAGACTTATTTTGTATTGGTTTTGGATTCTTGTTGCATGAGAACTTGTACTTGATAATTTTTTGTGATTTTTTTGTATTGCACTTGAGTTGAATCAAGTCTCGGCTCGGGTTTGTCCTTGTGCTCACCTGTCCCTGCAATTTTATTAAGTGTACATCGGTGTGCACGGCCTTGTGGCATGTACAGTGATACACCGTGCATGTCACAAGTTGTTCCTGTAGAGGAATTCAAAATAAATGATGACGAACAACCCAAATAAATGAGGAAAATAAAATTTTCAAAATACACATTTTATTTTGCACTGCAAAATATTTATTTTTCAGTTTTACTGCGTTAGTGTTTATTTTGCAGATAATTCAGATGTTGGATTCAGGCTGGAACAAAGTTGAAGATAAAATATAAGTGAATGAGTGATATGTAGTGAGGTGAACATTATAAAGTGAAATTTTATTGTAATTGAAAAATATATGTATGTAGCGGGAGTTCAAATTTGTACTATTTAAAATTATAATAAAATATTCGTTTGAATAAAATATTTGTTTGAATTTAAATTCTGTATTATTTATTTTATTTAACAAATATTTATTTAATTATATGAAAAATAAAATAGTACAATAAAAAATACATTTAAATAAATATATATGTTTATTATCATCAAATAAAAATCATGTACTATCATATTCAACAACCTCCCCTTGTTGACGATAACAAACATATATTTGGGATTTTAAATTTATTAAATGTATTTGGTCATTAATGAACTCTATTCGCTCCCCTATATGAATGCTCCCTCTCTACAACAAAGCCCCCCTTCATATATGCATGAAAATAAATAAAAATATGCAAATGTACCTAGATAGGAATATGCAAATAAAAAATAAAAATTTTGAACTTTATTTGCCAAATTCTTAACTTTTCTCTCCCCCTTTTTTATCAGCAAAAGAGTAATAGTGTTAGAAAAATAGAGATAAAGTGATAGACATTAATAAAACATTAATACCTAATCGAATATAAATATTAAATTCAACAAAAAATCAAACAAAAATCATAAGTACTCTCTTAGGAGCATATTACACTTTAGAGTGATAGGGGTGATGTCGGCATATAAAACTATATAGTTATGTCTATTTGTGGTATATTTATATCAGGAGTTTGAATATCTACTAACAATGCATAACCGTTCAGACTTTTAAATGAGATTAGTAGTATTCCCAAAATGAATTTCAAGTATGTTCTAACCATGCATAACCATGAGGACTTTTAATTCGGATTAGAATCAACTTGTTTATTTAATAATCAATTTTGATATGTGTTTCATACATGTATAACTGTGAGGGATTTTAAATGAGCATCAAGGAACATAAACAAATATTCCAAGTAATTCACCCATACATAACCGTGAGGACTTTTAAATGAGAGTGAATACTTTGGATGTTCTTGCTAAAAAATAAAATGAAATAAAAAAGAATATTATTCTGTTTAAAATACCACATTTTGACATACTATATTGGATTTTGATTAGTGGTGGCCGTTAGAAACATGATAGAAATAGAGATATTCATGGAATTTTTACCAACAAAAGTTATTATAAATCTTGTTTAGAATTTTTAAAGAAATTTACTGAGTATACTGTCTCAAGCCATAATATATGATTAATATCAACACTCATCACTTTCAATCACTATTTATCTTTTCGAAAATAAGTTGGGAGTCATATTAGTTAATGTAGTCATTTAAGATCAAATCCAAAAATAATTATAAAATTTAATTTTCTAAAATGCCTAATCTGAAACGAAGTCAACAAAAATTATTTTCCAGATGGGGTTTTTTAGAAAAATGTCTGCTAATTTAAGATCAGTTGAAATGAAAAATATAGTGATATTTTTTTTGAAAATGTGATGTCTCTACATAAGACACGTTCTACAAGTAATTTTTCTATCAACTAGGTTACTAGTGCAATATACATCTAAATTTCTCTTTGACTCAAGATTATTATTAGTTGAATATCATAAACTAGACGGTGAAGTTGCAATAGATATGTTAAAATCCTTTTTATAGCTTTTAAATGAAATTATTTTGAATTAAAACTGTGCATATAAAACACAAGTGAACATAGTGTTAGATCTAGAAGCAGTAAGATGAAAAAATATGTCCACGTGTACCTAGAGTAATTATCAACCAACATAAGACGCTATATCTTACCACATAAACTTTCAATATCGTTAGTCCAAATGAATTTATATGAACCAGTTAGAGGCTCTACACGTACTTATAGTGTTCTCGGCATAAAAAGATAATTGGCCAACAATTTTGCATAAATCAAAATCACAATCAACATTCATTATCACATAAATGGCTGATTTAAAAAAGATTATGGTGCAGATATTCGCATTTGATATATCATTCAAGATAAATGTAACTTTACCTATTTTACCTTTACCGATAATTTTTCGTTATTACCCATTATGATTCTGCTACCTTTTTACTAGGCTAAGGAACTTTGATTTGTCGCTTGTCGTATGCCCAGAACAGTCAGAATCTAAGTAACACTGTTGTTGTTCCTTAGCCTGCCACCACAACTACACAAGGAAAGATTTCCGTGATCTATTTGTTTTTATAGGTCCATGATTGTTAGTGACAAACGATTTTGAAAAATATGTTTGTGTAGACCCAAGACAATTTATTTGCACCCAGATTTGTTTGACTTTAAGGGATTTTACATTTGTGCCTTTAGGAACCCAAATTGGAATGGTTTTCACATGTTCTGGTCTTTACCTGCAAATGATTGTGTCCAAATTTTCTACAAATCATGCACTTGGAATTGACTTTATTAATTTCACTTCTAACATGTTCATATTGAGGGTACCCGAGCACTTGTCTAACAGTATTGATAGTTTGTTTCCTGATAGCATATTTAGTAATTTTTCTTCTTTGGAAAAATTTCCTAAAGTTGTAGACAATTGTTGGACTTGTGTTTTGAGAGATTAATTTTCATTCAATAATTAAGTGCACTTTTTAATGGAATTTCCTCTCCTACTATTTTTACTTTCATTCAAAATAAGAATTTCATTTTCAATTGATTTAATTTTAATTTCTAATTTCTTAATTTCCTCTCCGAATGATGGACACTTATCATACTTAGGGCACTTGTTTCGATAGTTTTTAACCAATTGTTCAAGTTGTTTATTTAGTTCTATTAAACTATCTCTTTGTGATTCAATTTTAGCGTACTTCTCCCTAAGTCGTTAAAAATAGTCATTTACTTCATGAAAGTATATAAGTAATTCCGATTGAGTAAGTTTTGTTATCCCGCTTGGTTCATCATCATCACTGTCAGTTGTTTCTCCTTGAAGGCACAAATTTCCTTTTTTCACTCTCACTTCCAGTGCTTTTATCATCTTCATCAGTTTCATCCTAAGTAGCTGCAACACTTCTCCTTTTCGATTTCTTTGCTCGACTGAGTAAATTCTTAGAAAAGTTTGGCTTGATATGACCATGTTTATTGCACTTGTGGTATATGATCTCTTGCTCTTCTGAGTTGTCTAGTACTTTTACTATTCTGCATTTCAATTGTTGATTTAGAGATGGACTTCCGTATTTGTGATACCATCTTTTGAATTTCTTTATTATCAGCGCCAATTCTGCTACACCATCATCATCATCATCATCATCATCTTCACTTTCGGTTGTTCCTTTGAGGGCTAATTATTTCTTTCGCATATTACCTCCTTCATGTTCTTCCTTGAATTTTATTTCTACTCATAAGTGGTGAGATTTCCGATAAGTTCTTCGACTTTAATCTATTTCAAATCCTTAGATTCTTGAATAGTAGTGAGTTTGGCTTCAAAATTTTATGGTAGAACTCTAAGAATTTTTTTGGACTATTTCTAATTCTATGCATGATTTTTCAAGATCTTTTGATATGTATACAAGATTAGAAAGTCGTCTAAACATCTCTTTGATATTATCATCCTTGGACATTGTGAAGTTCTCGTATTCACTACTAAGCATGGCAAGGCGAGATTCTTTGACTTGTGAGGTTCCTTCATGAGTCACTTCAAGTGTGTGTCAAATTTCCAGCGTGGTTAGACAATGTGAGATACGATTAAATTCAATTTGATCTAATGAATAGATAATAGAATTCATAGCTTTAGCATTAGCATTCTGTAGTTTATTTTCAAGATTTGTCCATTGATCCATCAGCTTTTCAATTTTTTAATCATCTACCACTATAGTTGGTGTCCTATATCCCGTCTTAACAATATTCCAAGCACCAATGGTTTTCAGAAAAAATTTCATTCTATTTTTTCAGCAAGCATATTCACCATTGAACATAGATGGTCTAAGTATGGACTGACCTTCAACAAAAGCATTATTAAAAGAAGCCGTTTAAAAAATTAAAATTTTAAAACATTGAAAAATAAAAATTTTAAAAACAAAAATTGGTTTTTGTTCCTAGCTCTGATACCACTTGTAGGATCGATTTCACCCTGGAAGGGGGTGAATAAGGTAATACTAGTAATAATAAAATTAATGCGAAAATATTCAAAATAATTGCAGCATAGATTATAGCAGAATAATAAAAGCAGAATTAGAACAACATAGATTTACCCAGCTTCGGTAAAACCCTACCTACGTGCTGCCCCAAGGTTTCTACTAGAAATTACGTAGTCATACGCTTACACACGCAAACTTGCGACACCCGCTATCGACTAACCTAACTCTACACTCAAAACCCCGCCACAACTCAGCCACTGAGTTGCAAATTCTCAAACTACTCCCCGTAATTTGTACCTAGTCACATGACTAGAAGGTTACTCAATTTTAAAGGAAATAACAAATGAAATAATAACTAAAACAAATACAAAACCCTAATTGAATAATTTGAAGCCTAAATAAAAGCACCGTCCCAATTAAACAAATATAATTTGTAAAATGATGTCTCCCTTTACTTTCTTCGTCCCGTATCCTTTATTTTGTGAAATTAATGTCTGCCTCCTTTTTCCTTTGCTTGCGAATACTAGGGCGTTGTAATGAATTGAAGCTCCGCTTGTGATATAGATTGATTGCAGTGGCTATTGCGTTGATTGGCTTTGTCAATTGATCTCTAACTTTGACTTCCTCCGACTGCTTCAATTTCTTGAGTTCGACTGTATATAATTTGGTATGTGAATTTTTCCCATTTACTTCCACTGTTGTTTTGCTTTGGCTCGAACTCAATTCGAATTATTGATTTGGGATTTAATTTGAATCTCGTCTTTGTGAATTTTTTCCTTTTAGCTTGAATTCCTTTTTTCGATGATGTTAATAGGTATTTATAGAGTTGAACCCTAAATTATCGTTTGTATTTTTTTTTTTGAATTCTTCATGTTGCTATGCTTGGCCACTAATTATTGATTGAACGATGTGATTAATCCTGACTTGTTCAATTCGTATATTTTTCTGTTATGCTTTGCTTTGTCACCACGGCTTGCGTTTCGTTTTTAGAATATGTGATGCTTATTCATCACGCTTTTGATTTTTGTTGAATTTGTTCATCTCTGCCTTGACTTGGTTATTGTAATTCGATTTTTCGTGAATTACTTTGGTCAGTTCCTATGGCTTCGGCATCTGAGATTGTGGTAATATTTTAAGATGAAAATTGACTTGTTCAATTCGTATAACCATTCTCTGTTTTTGCTGACTGTTTGAGACATTTCTTGACTTGTTCATTTTGAAATCTACAACTCTCTGATGTATTCATATATTCTAAATTTTTTCATATATATTTTGAATATATTTCCCTAGTAAAACCGCTGCAATTTCAACTCCTCGACTTTGTTATTCGAATTGCTACTGTGTATATTAGAACTTGATGGAGCTTGACTTGTTAATCTCTGTTCCATTCTTGCTGGCTTTGACCTGCACTTGATTACTATCACTGTTTATTTTATCCTTGTTCTGCTTCAAGTTAAACTAGCCTCCACTTTGGTTGCACCCCATACCCGAACTGATGTTGATGCTTCATGTTTTGTATTTACATGTATGTTACCATCGATCTTTCTGTGATGATTGTTTTGTTGTGTATAAACTTGCTGTATCACTATATATGTACATACATACATATGTTTGTGTGTATATATGTGTTGTTGATCATGCTGCATTAACCCATTCACTTGAATATGTACATTTGACTGGGCTGGTTGTGCTTAATACTTCATGTGTACTACCCTTTTACATGTTGATTGTTTATGGTCTTGCACACTTTGGTCTCTGGAGTGCTTGGTTCACTGCTTCTGGTAATTGAAGTTGTGCATTAGAGTATAGTCTTGGTTATGATATTGTTGCATTGGTTGAGTCTTATTGCTCTTTAGTGTTGAGGCTTTGCTTTGTTGCATTGTGTCTTCACGTTGACTGGTCGGGTTCGAAGTTTGGTTCCTTGTAATGCTTTGAGTCATGTTTGTGCCTTTGATTTGTGCACTTGTCATGAGTTTGAATGGTTGAGTTGTTTTCATTTCATATTGCTTCATGACTTCACTGTCGAGTCTGTCCTCATGTGTGCACATTGAATTTTTGGTCAAGGTTTGTTTTTTTATTGGTTTCGGATTCTTGTTGAATGAGAACTAGTACTCGACAATTTTTCTGATGTTTTTGAATTGCACCTAAGTTGAATCCAGTCTCGGCTCGGGTTTGACCTTGTGCTCACCTGTCCCTACAATTTTATCAAGTGTATATCGGTGTGCACGGCCTTGTGGCATGTACAGTGATACATTGTGCATGTCACAAGTTGTTTGTATAGAGGAATTCAAAATAAATGATGACGAACAACCCAAATAACTAAGGCAAATAATATTTTCAAAATACACATTTTATTCTACACTGCAAAAAAATATTTCTGTGTCAATTTTACTGCATCAGTATTTATTTTGCAGATAATTTAGATGCTAGATTCAGGTTGGAACAAAGTTGAAGATAAAATACAGCGAATGAGTGATGTGTACCTAGATGAACATTGTAAAGTGAAATTTTACTATAATTGAAAATTGTATATATGTAGTGAGATTTCAAGTTTGTACTATTTAAAATTGTAATAAAATATTTATTTGAATAAATATTTGCTTGAATTTAAATTATTTGTTATTTATTTTATTCAATTTTTTTATTTAATTATATGAAAAATAAAATAGTACAATAACAAATACATTAATATATATATGTGTGTGTGTGTGTGTGTGTGTTTATTATCATCAAACAAAAATCATATACTAGCATATTCAACAACCTTGACTAGTCGACCTCTAACGGTCGACCAGCGGTAGAGGGGTGGTCGACCGCATATTAACAGTGTCGGCTAGGGTTTTGACATTTTCAATGTTTTGAATTTAATTATTTAAATCTGATGATTCTGGTGCTTTCTTACCACTATAGATAAAACCCCGACCCCTCACTTTTATTCACATAATATTTTTGGAAATGATAGTGAAGCTATGTCAGTTCATCTATCATTGCTTATTGTTTATTTTCTCAACTTCTTCTTCTCCAAACCTTTAATTTTCTTAATCTAACGTATATACAGATCCCTTGTTGTACATATATCAAAAATTATAGATCTTGTAAGAGATTGTTAAATGCACATCTAATCCGAAGGAGGCAAAGTTAAGGCTATGTCAGTGGATACCTTAGATTTTCTATTTTAGTAATTGATTAGTATTACTTGAGTTTGAATATGCTATAGGGGTTTTGATTTGCGACAACATGTTATAAACCTTTTAAAGTCCTTCAATGTAAAATATCAATTGTTTATGTCAAAATAATGGAAATTGTGTAGATTTGCCGTTTTTATAATTTTACCTTCTATTCTACTCCGTATTCTTTTTCTTTGAATTTGATTAAACAATCCTGGTTAAGGAATAGTGTGTAAGAAATGAATTTTATTCATGGTTTTCCTTTCTTATTCGCATAAATTAAATAGAAATTTATTCGTTTATATTTGTGTGAAAAAGGAATTTAATAGAGAGTAAATATTGGAATTTTATGTTTCTATTATCAATATATTCCATTATTGAAGTAATAAGTTGAGTTTAAGTTTTAATTGTATACAAGTCTATTGATTGGAATCTTTGGATATGAATATTGGAATTTTGATATTGTTGATAATATAGAATGAGACTTGCATAATTGTTTAAAGAGTTGACGTTTAAATGTTAGTTTAGGACGTATTTTACGCACGCTTAGAAATTACTAGGCCCATGCGTATATGTCTGTGTGTGTTATTAGCTTAATTAGCGTAAAAATACATAGTTAAATAGGTTAATAGTTATCATTAAATCCCCCTTAGGAAGGTAATTAATGTTAAAGGTGAAATAAGGAAGATTTCTTATAAGGCCTTTGACTATGAAAATGGTGAGATGTATGATAACATATATAGAGCGATATAAATGATGACTAAGTTATAGGGATGCGGGATCAGTCAAAAGTATACAGAAGTCTGCCCGACTAATCTGACCACCAGCAGTGTGACTTTGGGGCTGATGTGAGACATCGCCTATAATAAGTAACTATGATGACATAAGCTTAGTCTCAAATTCTGTAGGGTAAATCTACCCAACTACTCTGCTTACTAGTGCTTACGAATAGTCGTGTCAATGTGAGATTCACCATGGGGTCATAATACGAAAGCCTTGCTTCAGAGATTGAAGGTATTAAGTGGTTGTGTGAGGGCCTGCCTCATCTCTATGTAGGAAGTAGTAACTGATAGGGGTTTTGGGTTAGGCACAGTAGAGGATACCTCGGGAAGGGCCCGATTCAATAGGAAGAATTAAGTTGATAAAGAGTTTTCGTGTAATGCAGTTAGTTACTAGTGAGGAGTCAGCATTGGGATTATAGGTAATAAATGATGTGGACCGGCCTTATATATGGTATTAAATGGTCGAAGTTTGTCTGAATCCCATTAAAAGGAATTAAGTGACTTGAGTATTATCCCTTACATTGATAGGATATTATTGACGATTGATATGGGTTATTGAGTTGACAGTAAGTTGGTTACGGGCTTATATTTAGACAGTAAGTTGGTTACGGGCTTAGTAAGTTGGTTATTGAGTTGACAGTAAGTTGGTTACTTATTTTGTAGGTAGAAACATAGGAAATATTCCTATATAAGTTATATTGCCTAGGTACTAAAGTATTGACTCTCGAGATTTTTATTCACCGGACATATGTTGTTCTGAGTCCCTCGTCATTACAACACAGGTTAGGAAGGGCGTTGCTGAAGGCCGAGAAATTGATAGTGCTTGTGGCAGTAGACTATTTATTTACTTGTTATTTTATGCTTTTTTGATCTACCTATAAAATAAAAAAATGTTTTAAAAGTAATATTGCGGATATGTACGATTATTGTTGGGTTTGACATTTTGAATAATTTGGTACAGGTTTGAATGACATTTTTAAATCTGAATGTGTAAATAAATAGCTTTGTATTGTTCATTTTACCAACCAACAACCAGCTTTAAGATGGTTCTAAGTTTCGATGGTTTTTTTCTTGATCAGAATTTAGGCCCATTTCAGAGCGGGTTGTTACACTTGGTATGGTGCTTAGGTTATCCGATCAGTAGGGAAAAGTATATGTATGAGAGATGCACGTGTTATTTTTGAATTTTTTTTACAAAAACCCCTATTATATACATATACTTTATTATGAACAAACGCATATGCATTAGGAAAATCTTTCTTTTAGCATATAATATTATCTTAGGAAGTTACAACTAAAAGTTTAACCTATAGATAGTAGACTATGGCTGAAAATCCTTCCTTTTCTAAGACTTGGAACCCTTCTAGAGAAATGCCCATCATTCGAGGGATGCCTAAATGGTTTAAATAATATATCAACCACGTAGGACAAGTCCCTATTCCCAACAGTCTGCACCGACGACCCCGCTGTTCCGCTTGCCGAGGCAGCACCTCGTCTTGTCGATTTTCCTAGAATGTGTAAGGATTTTATGAGTATGGGAGGAAAAGATTATTCTTGAAAGGAAAGCTTCATAGAGACTAATGCATGGATAAATGATTGCAAGAGGGTATTTTGAGAGATCGGTTGGGAGGATCAAGTAAAGCAGGGAATGGCTGCTTGGCACCTTAAAGGAGAGGTCTTAGATTGGTGGAACATGGTGGTTGGGGGAGGACGTTGGTAGGATTGTAACTGGGGATGAGTTCAAGAATCGATTTGAGATGAGGTTTATGTCAAGAGAAGAAGTGAGCTTGCAACCAGAGAAATTTATATAGCTTAGGCAGGGGGACTCCGCTCTAAAGGAGTACATTTGTAGTTTTATCGAATTAGCAAAATTCAGAATGAGTTTGATTGATATTCCCATGAGAAAGGCCATGAAATTTATCAAGGATATAAACTCCCCGCTTAGGGAATGGTTATTGACTCAAATACCCACTAGAGCTACCTACGAGATGCTTATTGAGATGTCTTTACTATAGGTGACGAATGCTGAGGAGAAAGAAATAGAGAAGGAGAAGGCAGGACCCGCACATAATTAGAGAGTGGCCAAGAAAGGAAATTTTTGGGCATAAAAGAATTCAAATGGGAAATAAAGAAAGAAAAGTGTGTAATAGATGCCAAAAGAAAGGATATCTTGCAAAGGATCGTAGAGTGAATCTGTTGAAGGAAGATTTTAAGGGGAATTATTACCATTTCCACGAGAAGGGCATTTCAAAGGTTAGCGTCCAAAAACAGTAAAGGAAGGGTAGAGTGAGCATGCCTACGCCATTGAGGCTGCCCCTATTTCAAGTAGACCAACCCCAAGAAACAAAGAAAAGACAACTATAGAAGGTATAACTCTTACTTTAGAAAATAAAATTTGTACTCTATTTAACTCCTGAGTATCGCAATCATTCATAGATAGGAATGTGATCAACTCCTTAAACTTTCAAACCCAAACTATCACCCACCTAATGGTAGTTCAAATCCTATTAGAGGGGATAACGCATCTTTTTCCAATTTGCAAAGTCCTACTGTTAGACATATGTGACGTTGATTTCATATGTAGTGCATACGTTCTAAATTTATAAGGGTTAGACTTATTTTGGATATGGATTGGTTATCATACTATGAGGCAGTTCTAGACTGTAATAAAAGGGTAGTATGGTTAAAGAGTTGTAAGGGTGAGACCTAACCGTTCGTTGTACAACCCAAGATTTAGTCAAGTTAAGTTATCTATACTCGATGAACCTATCGCAAAATGAAATTTCATCCATACCCATATTTCAAGAAATATCTAATGTCTTTGAAGAAGTTTTAGGTCTTCCACTGCAAAAGGAGATTGAGTATAGGGTTGATCTAGAGAAGAACATTAGATTAGTTGCTCTGCCATTAAGTCACATAGGCCCTAAGGAAAGGCGAGAATTTGATGTGCAGATCTCAAAGCTATTGCAGAAAGAATTCATTTGATGAAGTACCTCGAAATGGGGAGCACTTATTTCTCTTTTCCACTAAGGCAGATCATTCACTAAGCTTTGTGTTGATTATAGGGAACTCAATAGGTTGACGAAGAAGAATAGCTATCCCTTACCTAGGATTGATGATTTGTTTGATCAACTTGTAGGAGCTGAAATCTTCTCCCAATTAGACTTGCATTTTCAGTTCAGGATTACATAGGATAGCAAACCAAAGACTGCATTTCACACACCATATGGACTCTATGAGTGGGAAATGATGCCTTTTGGATTGACTAATGCCCCTGCATATTTTGCAGATTTGATGAGTAAAGTATTTAAGAGACAGTTAAACAAATTTGTTGTAGTTTTTGTAGACGACACCTTGGTATTTTCCAAAAGTGAAAGGGAACATAATAGTCACTTAAGAGAGAAATTAGGAACCTTGCGGAGGAACCAACTTAAAATCAAAATTTCTCGAAATACCACTTTTGGAAGAAGGAGGTGAGTTTCTTGGGCATATTGTTTCAAAACATAGATTAGCGGTGGACCCCGCCAAAGTGGTAGCTATTCAAAATTGGAAGACTCCTAAGAACGCCATGGAGTTTAGAAGTTTTTTGGGTTTAGTAGGTTATTATAGAAAATTCATAAAGGATTTTTCAAAGTTAGCGATTCCTCTAACCCGTTTGACCAAATAGAATTTAGTCTTTGCTTGGGCTAAGAAATGCACGGAAGCGTTTTGGAAGCTAAAGGAATTATTGACAAGTGCACGGGTACTTGTCATCCTTGATGGACCTAAGCCTTTTACGGTTTATACATATGCATGTGCCACATGATTGGGAGCAGTTCTTATGCAAGAAGGAAGAGTGGTAGCTTATTCTAGCAGGCAACTATAGGACCACGAGAAGAGATACCTAGTGCATGACTTGGAGCTAGCAGCCATTATTTCCGCCTTGAAAATGTGGAGATACTATCTCTTGGGATAATGATTTTAGTTATTTACTAACCATAAATCACACGAATATCTATTTTCCTAAAAGATTTAAATCTTAAACAACATAGGTAAATGAAGTTTATAGCATCTTATGACTTTTGGATATAGTATACCTCTGGAAAAGGGAATGTCATCGCCGACGCCCTTAGCCGAAGGCATACTACCTTTTGGTAGTAATAGAGGTTAGACCGATACTGATGGACCATATTATACTTGAAAAAAAAATAAGGATTAGGAGATAGTCGATATCTTGGATAAGCTAAGGAGATACTAATTTCCCCATGTCAATAGATATCAGTTGACGAATAGGGATGTTAGAGGAGAGATGGATTCCTCTACATCCCAAGGATTAATAGTATATTGGAGGAAGTGCTTACTGAATGTCACCATTCATGATGACTATTCACCTTGAAGGAGATAAGATGTATAGAGATATGAAACAAATTTTCTATTGGCTAGGGATGAAGATGAAAGTAGCTGAATTTGTTTCTAGGTGTTTGACGTGTCAAAAGATTAAAGTTGAACAAGCGAAGCCAGGAGGATTGTTATTGCCATTAGAAATTCCAACTTGGAAAAGGGAAAACTTACCAATGACTTCATAGATGGGTTGCCTAGGAGTCAAAGAGGTAATGAAGCAATTTAGGTTATAGTTTTAGACTCACTAAGAGCACTCATTTTATTCCTGTTAGGAGCAATAGGACCACAACATCTTTAGCAAAGATTTATTAAAGAAGTTGTTCGACTTCACGAAATTCCAATCAGCATCATTAGTGATAGAGACCCCTTATTTACTAGCGAGTTTTGGAGGAGTTTGCAGAGAGCTTTAGGAACATTATTAAACCTGGTACCACTTACCACCCGTAGACAGATGGACAAACGGAAAGAGTAGATAAAATCTTAGAAGACTTTCTAAGAGCATGCATCATGGAATTTGGAGGACATTGAGAACAACACTGTAACAACCCATAAATTTTAAATGGTTTAATAATAATTTAGTTGAAATTTTGTGAAATTTTAATTAATTAAATTTGGGAATATAGATTTGACATTTGAAACACATCTTCTAAAACATAGCAACTAGTAAATTTTCAATTTATAATATGGAAGTTTATTTTCTTGTTTAATTTTATTCCAATTTAAATCAGTTAATAACAGTTGATTTTAAAAGTTTTTTGAAACCTAAATATTTCAACATGAGAAAATTTATTTAGAACACTCTGAATCAGACTGAGAAATTCATTTCACGAAATTCGGATGTTTCTAGCTCCATTTGGATTTTTCCATACGGAATAGCAATGTTTATCGGACTGATTATCGACTTTTGATAGGATGATCGCACTACTAATATCTATATACCATTTTTATCGTCTCGTCGCGCTGATCTCTGCGGTATATTTATTTTTGTGTTTTGAGGTTCGTTACGCAACAGAAACAATAAGCTGTTCGTTGTAACGGTAGCGTGAATTGCGACTTTTCCCCTTCCCTTCAGTTTCAAATTGAAACATGCGGCCTAAGGAATCAAACAAGTTGCTTTAATTATTCACCAAATCAAAGCAAATTGACCGTTTCTTTTCTCCATAGTGATTTATTATTTGATGATACACTATTATATCGGTTTATTCCTTTGTGCCTTTCTTGATCCTCGAATATCCACGCATTCATAGCGCCCTGCCGTTTCTACAAACCTTATCATACCTCGTATCATTTTACAAAATATATATATTATAAAATAATAAGTTTGAATATATTCTTATTCTTGTTAATGTGGCTTAACACATTCTAAAATGTTGCCCACTCCCACTTGAAACTTTATAGTGCTTGACTATTCATGCTTCTTCCTTTCCCCCTCTGTTAGTTTCTCAAAAAAACCATTGCTGTCCTTCCCTCCAAACCCGTGAGTCATGCCCTTCGCCCCATCAACCCGAGCTCCACCAAACCGCATCTCCCTGCACGTTCATTCTTCCCCTCTCTCTTTCTCTCTCCTCTACAACCCATTCACTATCGAAGCCGTGACCAACCTCACCTCCTCCTTTACGCAACCCAACATCCCACACTTCCGCCTTCCCACTTTCTAAATTAGCCACCTTGCTCCGCCTATCTCTCTACCCTACGCCTTACCCAGGCCTTCCATCGATCATTCCCTGGTCGAGCATAGTCTCTCTGTCACCTCTGTGTGCTGCCTTCTCTATATATATATGGTATGTCTTCATATATAATGTACTCTATTGTATTTAATAATGAAGTCATATATATGTTTACCTATTTTTTATTAGTATAATATATATGCTATATATATATATAGTACTATAATCTGTAGATTTATTTGACCGGTTTTATAATATGTAAGTTATAAATCTATTAGTATCTACCATAATATATTTTGAATGAGGAAAAATTTACAACTTCAATATGCGTATGTATGCTTAAAGTATAATTATATGTATTATAGTACCAGTTCGTGTGTATACGTATATTATATGTAATATATATATATATATATATATATGTATGTATGTATATATATGAGTTAATTCTGTTTTATAAAGTATACAAACTTATTGTTTTATAATATTTGTTGTTTCAAAAACTTTGCTTTCCAGGGAAAATTTATATAAATTTTTCTATATGTTATGAAAAATAGATGTATATATTCGAATAACATATATTTCATAATTTCATAATACAAAGTAAATTTGTTTGCATTTACGTCTATACTTATGGTTTGCAGCGTAGGAGATGAGTTTTGCATATTTCTTATATACCTACATATATATATTTATGTAATAAAATATTAAGTTAGTTTATATATAAATTTTATGTACCTACATTAGTTCATAAACGTTCAATAAGGCATATATATATTTATGTATAAAGTAGTAAAAGTTTGTTTTGGTTTTACTGTTGGATGGCTTACTGTCTACTTTTTAGTTTTATATAGGTAAGTATTATATTTTTTGTTATCATTCTACTGTACATATTGCAACATCGGTCTGTATATCCAAAAGTTATATGGTTTACACTTTAATATATATGTGTCTTAACATGCATAAAGGTAATTTTATAAATATATTATCTGTTGTTAATTTTATTTGATATGTTTTATACTAGTATCGTATATTATCTGTTTGTATTAATTTTAGTATTATATATATGTCTACAAACATATGTACTCATGAATCTGATTTAAAAAAAAGTATGGTATATGTGTTTAAAACAGCGAGTTTAAAATGTATATTATTTATATATTCTGTTATATATATTCTGTTTTTATTATATGTTGATTTGTATATATACAATTTTTTTTTTCAGATGTGGGAATATAACATGAATTATTTCTATATATAAAGTATTGTTTATATATATATATATATATATTAGTCCTGAAGCATATTATCTTGCTTATTTCTGAACTGAATATTGGTTTTCTATATATAATATAATATAGATTTTGCTTCGTGTTATCAATAGTGTGTATATGTATATCCGAGGGATGTTTCAGTTTAACTGTAGTATTTATCTAAGTTTTAGTTTAAAACAATTGATTTCGAAATGTATATATATTTTAATTCAAAAATGTGTTCGTATTTAGAAATGTCTATATATATATTTATACGGTTATATATATATATGCATTTAATTTAAAACCATTATTTTAATTATATATATTATTTTAATATTTATTTCGAATTAAATATTGATTTCATGGAAATAATAATAATACTATATATATTTCTGTTCTATCAGGCCGATTTTAATTATTTCTTCAATTCTTGATTTTCGGCCTTGTTCGCCCAATTGGTGCCCATCTAGCTTTGTTTTGGGATTCGTAACTCATCTCATTTTCGTACATCTCCAGCCTCGAAAGGTGAGCAATCACTTACGATTAACGTTCTTGTATTTATTAAATATGATTTCAATTGAAACAACAATTGAAATATGTTGCTGTAGTTATTTAAATTGTTATATATATATATGCTATTATCTATATCTGTTCACCTGTGGGATATGATACCATATCATGTAGTTTGTATTATATTGTTATTGATGATATATGCCTGTTCTGTTATTATAATATCTGTTATCACTCTGCAAGTTCCCTGTTAGTATAGAATTCCATATGGGTTGAAACGATACATACTCGAACGACCTGTAGAATAGGAGAAAATCATTATGAGTTGAAATGATAGACCCAAGCGATTTCCATTTGAAGTGAATTTGGGATTGCGTGTTGAAATGATATATATATCAGTATATATTTAAACTACGGATTGAAATGATAAGTATTTGTATCACTTGACCTTAGGATAGAAAAATTATATGCAGACACTATTGGTCTATAAATAAATTCTATGCTTTTGGAAAGAAATATATGGTTTCAATAAGTATTGATTCTTAAATATTATATATAAATGTTATTTTATATATAGATTTAATAATAATATTTAATTTAATTAAGATTGATTTAAATTAATGTACAATATGTTAAGTATTTGTCAAAATTTATATTTCAAAAAAAATAGATTTTGTAATAATTTGAATAAGTTAAGGTTGGAAAGATAAATTTGAGTTTATTTGAAATTATATTCAATTAAGGATTCTATTTAAGTAAATAGATTTGAAAATATTGAATTTGAAATTTAAGATATGATTTTATAGCTTGATTTTGATTCTAAGTAATTAAATGGATATTTTAAGTTTTATATAAATCGAAGGAAATATTTAGTTTAATGAAATTTAAGGTTATTTAAATGATAACGGATTTATTAAGTAAATATTTCAAAACTAAACAATAATGAAGTTAAAATAAGATATATACGAAATTATCAATTTAGTTTTGAAAGTGCTATAATTTGGAAATATATATTTGGAATGGAAATGATACCTTGGTTTTGAAGTATAAATTATTTTGAAATGACCACGGTGTTAGAATGACGTTTAGTTGTTAATAGCATATATTTCTACATTGTAGATAGTTCTACGGATCCTTCGAGGATGGTTATCCCAAATATCCTCTAAGTTACTTATATTTCAGTTGATATTTCACCTGAGTTGGAATTATTGATATAAGAATGTTAATCCTAACTTGAGTATTTTTTGTTTTGCTCTATGCTCGGGTCAGATTTTTTTGAGAGTCACCTTTGGAGTTTGGAGTTTGGATCTTCGCTTGGATATCCAACTATCGATTCAGTTTTCAGCTTTTCCAGTTGATTTGTCCAAAGATGTCATCAGTCTGTATTTGAGATGTTCTACTGTATTTTATTTCTAACTTTGTTGTTTATATAGTAGCTTCATGAACTACTACTTATCTATTCCGCTGCATTATTTTATATTACTCTGTGTCTATGATTCTGTGATTGATTTATTTACTATATGTGTTGAGTTTTTTCAAATATAAATTAACAATCTGATATTTTGAGCAATTCAAGTCCAGCATGTGCGGATGTGAATGGTTGAAAATACCAGGTCGTTACAGTTGGTATCAGAGCTTTAGCTCTAGGAAAACTTAGCATATATAATAAATTTATTTGCAGAATTACTTTCGTTCGTGCTTGAATATCTTCCTTTTTGTTTCGGTTTCTTTTGAATTTGGAACATTCCCCTCGGTTCCAAAATCCACTCTTGTCTCTCTCAATTTATATTCTTTCGATTCTGGAGTATCCCATAACTCCACTATATGATTTGTAAAGGGGTGAAACTCCTTTACAATAGCATCGATTCACCGAAGATTTGTATACCTCGGTTTAGATGTTTCTATCTCTTGTTATAACGAATTCTATCTTTGGCGATCGAATGTCGATTTGCCTTAGAATTCCACATCGATCATATTCTGAAGTCACGGTTGACCCGGTTAAGGTTGCCCGCGATTTATATAAGTATATCTATCTTCTATTTTTGTAATTTAATTATCTCATCGTCGTTCGAGCCTATCTTCGAATCAGAATTCTATTTGATTATAGTCCCTCTAATTTGAATCTCTATCTATATTTTGAAATCCATTCTTGAATCACCCCTTGAAAAATCGGGTTTGTTTGTATTTAAGAAATTATTTTATATATCAAAAATTATTATTTTGATAAGTACGATTATATCCTATATATAAAAGTGAAGGTGTTTCCAATAAGGATTATATACCTTTTAAAAAATAGAATTTGAAGTTTCGAAAGGATTTGAAATTTTGAAAATTTTATAAGAAATTTGATTTATACAAATGATTTATAACTGAAGGGTTTTAAATTGGAAATTTGAGAGACTGAATTCCGATATTTTGAAATCGGCTTTAAGATTTCGAAAAATATAATAATACGATTTGAAAGTATTTTCTGAATAAGAAATGTTTCAAATAACTTCAAATGAGTACCAATGATTTCAAAGAAATTTCAAAGAATTTTTAAGAAAATAGAAGTTTAGAACTCACTTATGTCGCTGGACAATAATTTCTATGATGAATGCACACATCATCGACATTGATTTTCGAGTTTCAGAGTGGTGAGGAGGCCACTTTAGTAGCCTTGCTATGCGATTGATTTTGTGAAACCGATTCTGATTTCAAATTCCGAAGTATGATTTGTTATTCAAAAGATATATGTATATATATTTGAAACGATTTAAAGTAAACCCGGTGTTTAGTCCTCGAGTTTCGGATGTAACCCTATATATGGAAATTGATTTACTAATTTGTTGCTGATTTCCATCTCTTGGGTTGAAAATTTGATTTCTCCGACTATTTTGAATGTTCGAACACTTCCAAATCAAGGTTTAATTGTCAAAGCTAAGTAATTTCAAATGGGTATAAATATTTGATAAAGTATATAGGTTTAGTTTTGTATGTTTAAAGTATGAAGTAGGATGATTTAAATAAATTTGAAACTGCTTTGTTAAGTAAATGAATAAGACTATTTTGAATGATGCTAATATGAAATTTAGTTTTTGAATGTTTTGAATAAAATTTAGTTTTAAATGTTTTAACTTAGTGACATCTTTCATAAAACCATATATATATATGTATGTATGTATGTAGAATGATGATTTTCAAAAGGTAACTTGGATCTTTCAAATAGAAATAAATAGTTTAAAGGATTTAAAGGGATGGCTATAAACATGGTAATCATTTTTGGGTATAATTGATTTTGAGAGAAGTATTTGGTTTCAAAATAGATTGGAATTTAAAACCCAGTATTGTATGATGATTTTGGAAATGAATTTGTTAGACTTGAATTAGGTTGATTTGGAAACATGGATTATCTTCTAAACCTATTATTTTAGAAACTTTGAAACTGAAAATATTAAATTTGGAAGAAATAATTGGGTGAAATCGTATATGATTTTGAAACTGAACTGATATTGAAACAAATTGAAATTTAGAACCTTATTTTACTAAATACTCTGATTTGGGAGTTATCGAACTTATATAAAATTGATTTGTATAAGTATAAAGTTGATTTGAAACTATTGATTTGGAAAGGTACTCAACTTGAAAAGCGAAGTCTTACGTAATCGAAATCTATATAAGTATGATTGATATACTATTGATTTTGAAAAGTATTTGATTTGAAAATGAAATCTTATATACAATGGACTTTATATAAGTATGATATTTGAAATTGATTTGAAAAGGGTACTAAATGATATATATTTTCAAAGTAAAGATATGGAAAGTGCCTTCTCCTTGATATCCGCTTTGTGGCTACATTGTGGATTCATTCTATTGATTTTATTAACTCTGATTTGGGTTTTCGGATGTGATACTCGAGTGTCCTTCCATGGCGTTACCCATGGTCGTTTTGTTGTGGTAGCGTAATCCACAAGGCAGAGATCGCTTAAAGGGTATAGATGTTTCTTGGGGGATCCAAGCGTAACAATTGTGTATCCGAGGTCTACCGCTTTTATTGTCGTGGCGTAATCCGCAAGGCAGAGATTGCATAAAGGGTACGAATGTTTCCTGGGGGTCCAAGCGTAACCATTGTGTATCCTTCGGTCCATGGATTTTGGTTATAGTGGCGTAATTCGCAAGGCAGTAATTGCTTAAAGGTAAGGATGTTTTCTGGGGGATCCAGACGTAACCATTGTGTATCTACGATCCATGATTTGGTTGATTTGTCTGGATTGTACTTTCCATATCCGTTTTGAAGGTTTTTCAAGTATTTTCACTGGGTGTTGAAACATGTTTACTAAGTACTTGAAGAATTCTAGCTTTGTGCCTGATCAAAGCATGGCCAGAGTCTATAAGAACGAGGATAAACTTGTTGAAACATCGAGCTATAAAAGTATTTTCAAATGGAAAATTTGTTTTGATATGAAAGTATTTTATTATAAAGGTATTTTATTATAAAAGTGTTTCCAACAAAGAAATTTTGTATTAATATTTGAAATTGAAATTCTTATGGTGAAATTAACTATTTATGCTCGATACTATTCTTTTGAATCTACCTTATCTGCTCAGCTTTATTCATTCACCCATCATCTGTTTTTCCAAATCTACCTTCTTTCCCTTTTGAATACATTCTTTTAAAATATTGATTATTTATATACTACATGGTTTAATAAAAATAATTAATATTTAGAAGTTAATAATTAAATAAAACATATTTAAAGAAATGATTATTGATTTATTAATAATATTTGAAAGTATCCTGAGATAAACTAATAAATTTACGAATTATAGATTTAATATTTTCAATAACCTCTTTGTAAATATAAGCAATGATGTAAAAAATTGTTTTCAAATAGTTTTCATATATTATAAAGGTGTTATTTAAGCATATAAATAGTATTTTAAAGGATGCAAGAAATTTTGCACATAGGTTTTGAAAAGTATTAAAGTATTGAAGGAAATTGAATTTCAAATGAATATTTCAAGTAAAATTTATATAGTTTTAAATTAATTGTTTATCCTTGTCTTTTAATCTATTTTCTTTTTGGTTGTTTCTATTCTCCTAACTTCTTCCTTTTTGGGGACGAAAAGTTTTGAGTGGGGGAGAGTGTAACGACCCGTAAATTTTAAATGGTTTAAAATTTTGTGAAATTTTAATTAATTAAATTTGGGAATATAGATTTGATATTTGAAATACATCTTCTATAACATAACAACTAGTAAATTTTAAATTTATAATATGGAAGTTTATTTTCTTGTGTAATTTTATTTCAATTTAAATCAGTTAATAACAGTTGAATTTAAAAATTTTCCGAAACCTAAATATATCAATATGAGAAAATTTATTTAGAACACTCTGAATCAGACTTCGAAATTCGTTTCGCGAAATTCGGACGTTTCTAGCTCCGTTTGGATTTTTCCATACGGAATAGCAACGTATATCGGTACCGATTATCGACTTTTGATAGGATGATCGTACCACTGATATCTGTACACCGCTTTGATGCTGTTCTCTATGGTATATTTATTTCTGTGTTTTGACGTTCGGTACGCAAAGGAAACAATAAGCTGTTCGTTGTAACGGAAGCGTGAATTGCGACTTTTACCCTTTCCTTCAATTTTAAATTGAAACGTGCGGCCTAAGGAATCAAATAAGTTGCTTTAATTATTCACCAAATCAAAGCAAATTGACCGTTGCTTTTCCCCATAGTGATTTATTATTTGTTGATACACTTTTATATTGGTTTATTCTTTTCTGCCTTTCTTGATCCATGAATATCCATGCATTCGTAGTGCCCTACCGTTTCTACAAAGCTTATCATCTGTTGTATCCTTTTAAAATATATATATTATAAAATAATAAGTTTGCATATATTCTTATTCTTGTTAATGTGGCTTATCACATTCTGAAACGTTGCCCACTCCCACTTGAGACTTTATAATTCTTGACTTTTCATGCTTCTTCCTTTCCTCCTCTGTTAGCTTCTCAAAAAAAACCATCACTGTCCTTCCCTCCAAACTCTTGAGTCACGCCCTTCGCCCTATCAACCCGAGCTCCACCAAACCGCATCTCCCTGCACGTTCATTCTTCCCCTCTCCTCTCTCTCTCCTCCATTACTCATTCACTGCCGAAGCCGTGACCAGCCTTGTCTCCTATGCGCCTTACCAAGGCCTTGCACCGATCATTCCCTTGTCGAGCATAGTCTCTCTGTCGCCTTTATGTGCTGTCTCCTATATATATATATATGGTACGTCTTCATATATAATGCACTCTATTGTATTTAATAATGAAGTCATATATAAGTTTACCTTTTTTTATTAGTATAATATATAGGCTATATACATAGTACTATAATCTATAGATTTATTTGATCGGTGTTATAATATGTAAGTTATAAATCTATTAGTATATACTATAATATATTTTGAATGAGGCTAAATTTACAAACTGTTATATGCGTATGTATGCTTAAAGTATAATTATATGTATTATAGTATCAGTTCGTGTGTATAAATATATTATATATAATATATATATGAGTTAATTCTGTTTTATAAAGTATACAAACTTATTGTTTTCTAATATCTGTTGTTTCAAAAACTTTGCTTTCGATAGAAAATTTATATAAATTTTTCTATATGTTATGAAAAATAGATGTATATATTTGAATAACATATATTTCAAAATTTCATAATACAAAGTAAATTTGTTTGCATTTACGTCTATACTTATGGTTTGCAGCATAGGAGATGAGTTTTGCAATTTATGTTTATATATATGTATATAAATTTATGTAATAAAATATCAAGTTAGTTTATATATAAACTTTATGTACATACGTAAGTTTATAAACGTTTAATAAGATGTTTATTTATGTATGCTATGTATAAAGTTGTAAAAGTTTGTTTTGGTTTTAATGTTGGATAGCTTGGTGTCTGCTTTTGAGTTTTATATAGGTAAGTATTACTTTTTTTCCTGTTATCATGTTGTTGTACATATTGCAACATCAATCTGTATATCCAAAAGTTATATGGTTTACATAGTTTAATATATATGTGTCTTAACATGCATAAAGGTAATTTTATAAATGTATTATCTGTTATTAATTTTATTTGATATGTTTTATACTAGTATTGTATATTATCTGTTAGTATAAATTTTACTATTATATATATGTCTACACACATATGCACATGTGAATCTGATTTAAAAAAAATGTATGGTAGATGTGTTTAAAAGAGTGAGTTTAAAAAGTATGTTAGTTATATATTCTGTTATATATATTACGTTTATATTATAGGTTGATTTGTATATATACTTTTTTTCAGATGTGGGAATATAACATGAATTATTTATATATATAAAGCATTGTATATATATTAGTCCTGAAGCATATTATCTGGCTTATTTCTAAACCGAATATTGATTTTCTATATATAGTATAATATTGATTTTGCTTCATGTTATCTGTAGTGTGTGTGTGTGTGTGTGTGTGTATATCTGAGGGATGTTTCAGTTTAACTGTAGTATTTATTTGAGTTTTAGTTTAAACAATTGATTTTGAAATGTGTATATATATATTTTAATTTAAAAATGTGTTTGTATTTAGAAATGGCTATATATATATATATTTATACAGTTATATATATATATATATTTAATTTAAAACCATGATTTTAATTATATATATATTATTTTAATATTTATTTTAAATTAAAAATTAATTTCATGGATATAATATATATATATATATATATATATATATATATCTGTTCTATTAGGCCGATTTTAATTATTTCTTCAATTCTTGATTTTCGGCCTTGTTCGTCCAGTTTGTGCCAATCTAGCTTTCTTTTGGGATTCATAACTCATCTCATTTTCGTACATCTCCAGCCTCGAAAGGTGAGTAATCACTTAAGATTAACGTTCTTTTATTTATTAAATTTGATTTTAATTGAAACAACAATTGAAATATGCTGCTTGTAACGACCCGTAAATTTAACCGGTTTAATAACGTTACTAATTGAAATTTGTGAAATTTAAACGATAAAATTTTGAAATATAAATTATATATTTGGAATGCGTCCAGTTAAGCATAGTAGTTGGTAAATTTCCGTCCGAAAATATGAAAGTTTATTTCGCGCGTAAATTACTTCAATTTAATTAGTTAAAAAGCGATGAAAATAAAACGTTTTCAAACCAAAATATTTTTACATAGAAAAATTCTAAACCATCTTTTGAGCAAGTTGTCATTTGTCTTTTTTCAAAATTCGGACATTTTTAGCTCCGTCGATCTTATTCTTCGGCGTTTCTCTTGCATTTTCCGTAGTTGAAAATTCGAAATTTTCATAATTCAATCAAACAACTGATATCTGTCTAACGTTTTGATTTCCTCGTCGAGCTGATCTCTACGATATATTCATTTCGGTGTTTTGGAGTTTCGATACGTGCGAAATCCGCGAAGCGGTTAACGGTATGGGTCCGTTTTGTTTCTCAAGTGACCATTCGTTGCTCCAACAGTCAGAAAATAAATGGACGTTGCTTTTAATGATCCTCTGAATTCGTACCCGACTTTTTTTTCTTTTTTCGATTGAAGTATTCGTTGCCGTTCTCTTTCCTTTCACTCTTTTGTTATGTATGTTGCTTTATAAAGGATTTTCTTTCATCCAAAGCATTTTGTATGTCTGTTCATTTTGTGGCCTCAAAAAAAAAAATGATTGATGAAATGCATGCGTACGCTATGGATTTGCATCCCTTCCACCTCACCAAATGCCACTTTCTCCCCTAAGCCTTCACCCATCCCACTCCTGTATCCATTTCCTCTCTCCATGCCCTCTCTCACTCCCACCACCTCCACGTGAGACAAACCTCACCACTTCCGCCTCCTCCCTTCTCTCTCGCAAACCCAGTCCGAGCAACTTTTGGCCGTGCCTCCCTCTCTATGACAACCAGCAACCGATCCTTGCGCCGACAGCCACCCTCCTCCGCGCGCACGCGCAATGAATACAGCCCTTCAACACCTTGCGTACAGCGCCCCTCACCTCCGAGCCATCTCCGCAACCGAAGCCTGCACACGCAAGACAGCGCGTGGCCGACCACCACCTAAGCGCACAGCCACCGTTCATATTTGCTTCTCCACCATGGCCATCCAAGACCCCTCCCGTGTCATCGCCTCCTTCACCGAGTACCAAGCTCCTCCTCGTGCCCATTCGACATTCTCTTCCCACTTTCAGCCGAAAAAAAAAGAAAAAAAAAACTGTTCCTTGCCGAGCTCAACAGTAAGTATATATATATATATATATATTGCATATTATATATGAATTGTATGCGTTGTTATATGTACCTAATATATGTGAGTAGCTTGTTTATATATAGTATAATAGTTTACATTAAGTTACAGAGTAAGGTTTTACATACAGTATAGCTATTACAATATATATGAGTTAACTATGTATATGTTTTATATGTGTATGTTGAATCAGCAAGTTGTATGTGTATGTTTTATATATATATATATATATATATATATATATATATTATATACATGAATTCAGTATGTATGAGAAATAGGCTGTTTGTAATTTTGATGAAACACATGTATATAGGTCCGTGTGTGTGCAACTGTATATATTTCATTGTTTATTTGTATGTTAAACATTTATATGATTTGGCGATTTTATTTATATTACAGTACTTTTTTTTATGACAGCAAAGTAAGTATAGGTACCAAATTTCATATTATATAACTCAGTTTATACAAATTTTATTTTAACATTGATTTAAAAGTATACGTGGGTTTATATTATGTATGTTTGCCATATCTGGGTCTATTTTATATTATACTGTATGTTACTATATATATATATATATATTATGCATGTTTTACTTGTATGTGAATCTTAACAATGTTTATACATGGGTCTATGTAGATAGGTATACCTATCTTATATCTTGTTTTCAGAGATAATATTGTTAAGTATGAATAGGCTGCGGTTATATATGTATATAATATATAGTTCTAAGTTATATTTTAGCCCCAGCTTATATAATAGTTTATATAATAGAATATATATTTCTGTTACAGCATATAGATTTAGGTATATGTGTTTATTTGCGAATCTTATATATATCGAGTTACATTTGATTTTTTATTTTATTTTATATAAAGGTTTTAACTTTTGAAACATATGTATAGGTGAATTTGTTTCACAAATATATATAGAAATTTATAGGTCGGTAGTTAATGTTGATTTGAAAATGAATATATATTCTATTTTAAATAAGTTTAAATTGATTTTAGGAAAATTTATATACATGAAATATATCTTGTCTCATTTATCTAGTGCCATTTAACTGACAACCTCGATATCAAATCTATCGCAGCAAAAATCCTAACTTATCGCCGTTCTGCTCGCTTGACTTGTATGCTTATCTTTGACTATTCGCTTCCATTCTCGTTCATCGCTCTAGCCTCGAAAGGTGAGAAATCACTCACGATTAATGTTCTTTTATTTATTAAATTTGATTTCAATTGGAACGACAAATTGAAATATGCCGCTGTTAGTTATATATATGCTATTACCTGTATCTGTTCACTTATGACACCTGACACCATTATCTGTTAATTACTTATGCGATGATAATACAGTTTGGTTGATAATTGATTGATTGTTGTTGTTGTTATATTGGATGTTAACTTGTAATGTATAAAGTGATAAATATTATGCAATTCAATTTGACGTAGGATAATTAAAAATTTGAATCGACATATATGTGGAATTTGATTAGTTAAATATGACTCTTTTAATTGTTAAATTAATTGACATGTAGAATAGTGATAATTACACTTCGAACCATTGAACGTATTTTGGATTAATTGTTGTAGTGTAAAATTGAAATTGAATGACAAGTGAAAAGAACCGTATAAATATTAGTGTAATAATCTTTAATCTACACGAAATGATAGGGTAGATTCTAGAAATAATTATATTAATTTGCACAAACAACAATGTGAATTAATACGATTATTTCGGGATTATTTGAATTAATTATCGGATTGTTATTGATGTTGTTATTGCTTGTTTATTTACTTTGACACCATCCCTGTTATCACACTGCAAGTTCTCTATGTTATGCTTTGATTTGTGAATTGAATTCGAATCGGGTTGAAATGATAAATACCCAAATGAACTTGACTTAGGACAGAGAATTAAATAAAAATCCGATTGGTCAATAATTTGATTTAGAAATAAAATAATGATTTTATTCGAATAAAGAATAAGTTTTGAAATAAGGTTAGAATTTGAATCTTTAGGAAAGGAAAATGTAAATATTGAAATCTGAAACAAATACTAATGTAGTAATTAATGAAAGAACGTTATTTGAAATTTAATTAATTAATAATTAAATTTGAAATTATTAATAAATAAATTGGAATTAGTAATAATTAAGTTTTTAAATTATTAAGTTTGAAACCATCTAATAATTAAATTTGAAATTATAATTAAGTTTGGAATTATAATTAAGTTTGAAATTATTAAGTTGAATTTATAATTAAGTTGAAATGATTTGATAATTAAGTTTGAATTCATAATTAAGTGGAAATGATTTAATAATTATGTTTGAATTTATTATCAAGTTTGTAATTATTAAATTTTGAAATAGTAATAATTAAGATTGAAATTATTTAATAATTGAATGAGATTTAATTATTTGATAATTGAATAAAAATTGAATTCTTTGATAAGAGAAATTGAACTTTTGAATAAGTGGATTTGAACTTCGTTAATAAATGAAATTGAGTTTCTTTATTTATTAATTAAGCTTTGGAAAATTTAAATAAGAAAATAGGTGAAATTAAACTTCTCGAATATATGAAATTTAGTTCTTTATTAATTGAGTTTGAAATTTGTAACGAAGTCAATAAATTAGTGAAATTGAATTTCTTTAACAAGAAATAAAATGTGATTTATTGAAATTAATGTAAGACTTGTAATTTTGAGAATTTGATTTGACGAATCTAATTTAGTTAAATTTGAAGTTTTGATAAAACGAAGATGAACGTAAGTAATTGATTTAATGAATTGGGAATCAAGTAAAATTATTTTGAATGATAAAGTAACTTAACGAATATTGAATGAAATCGATAAATGAATTTAAATTGGTTTGAATGTTGAATTTAATCATTTAAATGATTTTCGGAATAAAACTTATATATGAACTGGAATCAATATTTGAATTGTTTAAATAAAATTGAAATTGAATTGTAAGACTTTGAAATGATAATTTGGGAGTTTTGAAACGTAGATTTTGGAAATTGATTTTGAAAGACAAATGAAATGTTGATTTATAAATTCTAATTGAAATTGAATTTGATTTGGTTTGAAATTTATTAAATGACCAATCGGTGTAATAATTACGAAAGTTATTAAAGAAACCGGAATCGGTTATGGATATACTCTCTATCTAAACTGAAAACCACTTTAATAACTATACGCGGAGTGATGATCCAGAATGAAGTGGTTGGAATGATGTACGTGATGACTGAAGAAAGAGAACGATAATGGATAGCCTTGACACTTGTGTCAAATTGGAAATGACTAAAATCAGGAGCCGTGCCGGGCCAAATGGGGTTAGCCACCTCGAGCGAACACACTTCCTCGTAACTACTACTCATTACTTGTGATTGATTGGTGCACCCTCGGAATTTCAGGAGTGTTGTTTCGCGGTGTTGCGATCATTGCGGCGATGCGTTCTCACCAGTCCGGATCAGGCAAACGGTTGTTTCACTACCTTGGGTATTGCCTCATGTGCCTTGTCATACTTGTATCCCTATATACGCGACCACTACGAATTTGTTTTGTGTTATACCTATGGAGTACTCCCTGATATCCCACTAGTTTACGGTGGAGTTTACAGTGCTGTATAGACTATAACGCTTATATAAAATGTGTTAAGGGGGATAATGGTAACGCCTTAACACTATTTTGATATTTATATTACTGATAGACATTATCTATTTAGCGTACATTACTACATAGTAGATAGTTTAACGGATCCTTAAAGGATGGTGATTCCAACATCCTTTAAGTTACTTGTATTTCGATTGCTATTTCACATGAGTTGGATTTATTGATATGAGGATATTAATCCTGACTCGAGTGTTTTGTGTTTTGCTTTACGCTCCGGTCAGACTGAGTGGTTCAGCTTTCGAGACTCACCTTTGGAGTTGGAGCTTTGCTTGAAGATCCAGCCATCTATTCTGCTTTCAGTATTCGATGATTCCAGTGATGTATTCTGATTTGTATGTATTGTATTACTCTACTGTTGTAAACTCTGATGTATCTTATATATTTATATAGTAGCTTCATGAACTACTGTCTCTTTTAGTTCCGCTGCATATTATTACTCTGTGTCTGTGATTCTGTGATTATTTATTTTACTGTATATCTGAGTTTTGCCAAATTTAAATTAACAATTCGATATTTTGAATTATTCAAGTCCGACATGTGCGGATGCGAATAGTCCAAAATAGCGGGTCGTTACAGTTGGTATCAGAGCTTTTGGTAGCTCTAGGCAGAACTCAGCATATAGGGTAAATGTATTTACAGAATCACTCTCATTCGAGTTTCAATCTCTTCCTTTTAACTCAATTCCTTTGAATTTTGGAACGTTCCCTCGGTTCCGAAATTCATTCATATCCCTCACTATTTTTCTTCTTTTGATTCTGGAGTACCCCATAACTCCACTTCGAATGATCTTTATAGTGAGTCGGCGGTCTCGCCAATCCTAAATTTATTAGTAATAGGTAAAACTCCTTTATAATAGACATCGATTTACCGGAGATGTCTGTATCCTCGGTTTACGATGCTAGCTATCTCCTGCTATACCTGAATTCCATTTCTTGAGATCGAATGTTGGTTTACCTCGGAATTCAGCATCGATCTTATTCTTGAAGTTACAGTTGACCTGGTTAAGGTTGCCCGTGAATTAAATTAGCTTATTCATCTTCTGATTCTGTTAATTGAATCATTTTATCTTTTCTTTCGAACTTGTATTCGAATCAAAATTCTCTTTGATTTGAGTCCATCAAATTTAAATCTCTGTACTTGTTTTGAAAACTATACTTGTATCGTCGAGCGAGGAAACGTATGTGTGAATTTATATTTAAGATGTTTGACATATATTGTGTTGTTGAGTTGTTGACATTGATTTGGATTTTCGATCGATTCGTCTGATCAACGCTATCGATAGGATTTTCAAAACACTTGAGCAGAGCAACTGACACAATATTGTTTTCAAATTTGTTAGATAAAATAATTTTATTTGATTACACAAGTATAAATTTTTCTGAAATTAAATTGTTAATGAATTTGTTGTCCGAAGGATAATATTTAATTTTCATTTATTGTTTTATAAATCATTGACTATTTCATACTAAATAAATGAATTTATAAAACTTGGATATAATTTGATTTAGAATTTAAAATAAATTTAAATTAGAATTTGAGAATTTAATTTCCGATAATTTCGAACTACGCTTTTAAAAGTGTATAATGTGTATTATTCAGAATATTTTCGAATAGAAATGGTTTTCAAAGAATTTTAAATGATTAAATTTGAGCTCTTCTCTTTTGTCGCTGGAAAATAATTTCAGTGATGACGGCCGCATCATCGACATTCATTTTCGAGTTTCGAAGTGGAGAGACCATCAGTAGCTTGCTACACTTTTGTTTTGAAATGAATTTGATTTGAATTTCTAAAAGTATGACTCGATTTAAAATATATATATATATATATAGTAGTATTTGATTTGATATATATTGTATATACATAATTATCTCTAAATTGTTTGAAGTAATAGGAAATTTAATTCTGAAAATTAGGGTAAAAGATGATTTCAATTATAAATGAAACCAAATTTTGAATTAATATTTAAACTTGAGATAATTGAATTAGGAATTTTATTTGGATAAGGAATTTTTAAATAAATTTGAGTAGTTATAATAAGTGTAAATATACTTAATATATATGTGATAAGATATGTTAAGTAGAATAAATTTGATAATAATTTGGAATAAAGACGAATTAAATTTGTCGAATAAAGTATGATTATAATAAATGACTATTCAAATTTATGATCTTTGAAATTGTTGATTTAAGAAAATTAGATAATGTACAATATAAATTGTCTTCATAAATAAAATGTGAGTGGGTATAATAAATGTTATTCACTTAAATTTAGAATTATAAAATGTTTATGGAGATAAATAGAATAATAAGTTCAATAAATAATAGGAGTGATTAATAGAAGAAACTTTTTGTTTTGAAAGTAATAAATTGAATTAAATCAACTTAAGGGATATCTTGAATTAATCGAAATTAAATTGAATTTCATTTGAAAGGAACCTTTGTACCTAACATTAGTAAATGTGAAATCAAGTCAAATTTAATGGAAACCTTGAATTTAAAAACAAATTGTTGAACATAAATTGAAATTTATATGGTTTGGACCAATTGATTATTTTGTTTTTCATTCTATTTTCTTCCGGTTGTTTCTATTCTCCTACATACTTCATTTTCGGGGACGAAAAGTTTTGAGTGGGGGAGAATGTAACGACCCGTAAATTTAACCGGTTTAATAACGTTACTAATTGAAATTTATGAAATTTAAACGATAAAATTTTGAAATATAAATTAGATATTTGGAATGCGTCCAGTTAAGCATAGTAGTTGGTAAATTTCCGTCCGAAAATATTGAAGTTTATTTCACGCGTAAATTACTTCAATTTAATTAGTTAAAAAGCGATGAAAATAAAACGTTTTCAAAACCAAAATATTTTTACATAGAAAAATTCTAAAACATCTTTTGAGCAAGTTGTCAGTTTGTCGTTTTTCAAAATTCGGACATCTTTAGCTCCGTCGATCTTATTCTTCGGCGTTTTTCTTGCATTTTCCATAGTTGAAAATTCAAAATTTTCATAATTCAATCAAACCACTGATATCTGTCTAACGTTTTGATTTCCTCGTCGAGCTGATCTCTACGATATATTCATTTCGGTGTTTTGGAGTTTCGATACGTGCGAAATCCGCGAAGCGGTTAACGGTATGGGTCCGTTTTGTTTCTCAAGTGACCATTCGTTGCTCCAACAGTCAGAAAATAAATGGACGTTGCTTTTAATGATCCTCTGAATTCGTATCCGACTTTTTTTTCTTTTTTCGATTGAAGTATTCGTTGCCGTTCTCTCTCCTTTCACTCTTTTGTTATGTATGTTGCTTTATAAAGGATTTTCTTTCATCCAAAGCATTTTGTATGTCTGTTCATTTTGTGGCCTCAAAAAAAAAATGATTGATGAAATGCATGCGTATGCTATGGATCTGCATCCCTTCCACCTCACCAAATGCCACTTTCTCCCCTAAGCCTTCACCCATCCCACTCCTGTATCCATTTCCTCTCTCCATGCCCTCTCTCACTCCGCACCACCTCCACGTGAGACAAACCTCACCACTTCCGCCTCCTCATTTCTCTCTCGCAAACCCAGTCCGAGCAACTTTTGGCCGTGCCTCCCTCTCTATGACAACCAGCAACCGTTCCTTGCGCCGACAGCCACCCTCCTCCGCGCGCACGCGCAATGAATACAGCCCTTCAACACCTTGCGTACAGCGCCCCTCACCTCCGAGCCATCTCCGAAACCGAAGCCTGCACACGCAAGACAGCGCGTGGCCGACCACCACCTAAGCGCACAGCCACCGTTCATATTTGCTTCTCCACCATGGCCATCCAAGACCCCTCCCGTGTCATCGCCTCCTTCACCGAGTACCAAGCTCCTCCTCGTGCCCATTCGACATTCTCTTCCCACTTTCAGCCGAAAAAAAAAGAAAAAAAAACTGTTCCTTGCCGAGCTCAACAGTAAGTATATATATATATATATATTGCATATTATATATGAATTGTATGCGTTGTTATATGTACCTAATATATGTGAGTAGCTTGTTTATATATAGTATAATAGTTTACATTAAGTTACAGAGTAAGATTTTACATACAGTATAGCTATTACAATATATATGAGTTAACTATGTATATGTTTTATATGTGTATGTTGAATCAGCAAGTTGTATGTGTATGTTTTATATATATATATATATATATATATATATATATATTATATACATGAATTCAGTGTGTATGAGAAATAGGCTGTTTGTAATTTTGATGAAACACATGTGTATAGGTCCGTGTGTGTGCAAATGTATATATTTCATTGTTTATTTGTATGTTAAACATTTATACGATTTGGCGATTTTATTTATATTACAGTACTTTTTTTTATGACAGCAAAGTAAGTATAGGTACCAAATTTCATATTATATAACTCAGTTTATACAAATTTTATTTTAACATTGATTTAAAAGTATACGTGGGTTTATATTATGTATGTTTGCCATATCTGGGTCTATTTTATATTATACTGTATGTTAATATATATATATTATGCATGTTTTACTTGTTTGTGAATCTTAACTATGTTTATACATGGGTCTATGTAGATAGGTATACCTATCTTATATCTTGTTTTCAGAGATAATATTGTTAAGTATGAATAGGCTGCGGTTATATATGTATATAATATATAGTTCTAAGTTATATTTTAGCCCCAGCTTATATAATAGTTTATATAATAGAATATATATTTCTGTTACAGCATATAGATTTAGGTATATGTGTTTATTTGCGAATCTTATATATATATCGAGTTACATTTGATTTTTTATTTTATTTTATATAAAGGTTTTAACTTTTGAAACATATGTATAGGTGAATTTGTTTCACAAATATATATAGAAATTTATAGGTTGGTAGTTAATGTTGATTTGAAAATGAAAATAAATTCTATTTTAAATAAGTTTAAATTGATTTTAGGAAAATTTATATACATGAAATACATCTTGTCTCATTTATCTAGTGCCATTTAACTGACAACCTCGATATCAAATCTATCGCAGCAAAAATCCTAACTTATCGCCGTTCTGCTCGCTTGACTTGTATGCTTATCTTTGACTATTCGCTTCCATTCTCGTTCATCGCTCTAGCCTCGAAAGGTGAGCAATCACTCACGAATAATGTTCTTTTATTTATTAAATTTGATTTCAATTGGAACGACAAATTGAAATATGCTACTGTTAGTTATATATATGCTATTACCTGTATCTGTTCACCTATGACACCTGACACCATTATCTGTTAATTACTTATGCGATGATAATACAGTTTGGTTGATAATTGATTGATTGTTGTTGTTATATTGGATGTTAACTTGTAATGCATAAAGTGATAAATATTATGCAATTCAATTTGACGTAGGATAATTAAAAATTTGAATGGACATATATGTGGAATTTGATTAGTTAAATATGACTCTTTTAATTGTTAAATTAATTGACATGTAGAATAGTGATAATTACACTTCGAACCATTGAACATATATTGGATTAATTGTTGTAGTGTAAAATTGAAATTGAATGACAAGTGAAAAGAACCGTATAAATATTAGTGTAATAATCTTTAATCTACACGAAATGATAGGGTAGATTCTAGAAATAATTATATTAATTTGCACAAACAACAATGTGAATTAATACGATTATTTCGGGATTATTTGAATTAATTATCGGATTGTTATTGATGTTGTTATTGCTCGTTTATTTACTTTGACACCATCCCTGTTATCACACTGCAAGTTCCCTATGTTATGCTTTGATTTGTGAATTGAATTGGAATCGGGTTGAAATAATAAATACCCAAATGAACTTGACTTAAGATAGAGAATTAAATAAAAATCTGATTGGTCAATAATTTGATTTAGAAATAAAATAATGATTTTATTCGAATAAAGAATAAGTTTTGAAATAAGGTTAGAATTTGAATCTTTAGGAAAGGAAAATGTAAATATTGAAATCTGAAACAAATACTAACGTAGTAATTAATGAAAGAACGTTATTTGAAATTTAATTAATTAATAATTAAATTTGAAATTATTAATAAATAAATTGGAATTAGTAATAATTAAGTTTTTAAATTATTAAGTTTGAAATCATCTAATAATTAAATTTGAAATTATAATTAAGTTTGGAATTATAATTAAGTTTGAAATTATTAAGTTGAATTTATAATTAAGTTGAAATGATTTGATAATTAAGTTTGAATTCATAATTAAGTGGAAATGATTTAATAATTATGTTTGAATTTATTATCAAGTTTGTAATTATTAAATTTTGAAATAGTAATAATTAAGATTGAAATTATTTAATAATTGAATGAGATTTAATTATTTGATAATTGAATAAAAATTGAATTCTTTGATAAGAGAAATTGAACTTTTGAATAAGTGGATTTGAACTTCGTTAATAAATAAAATTGAGTTTCTTTATTTATTAATTAAGCTTTGGAAAATTTAAATAAGAAAATAGGTGAAATTAAACTTCTCGAATATATGAAATTTAGTTCTTTATTAATTGAGTTTGAAATTTGTAACGAAGTCAATAAATTAGTGAAATTGAATTTCTTTAACAAGAAATAAAATGTGATTTATTGAAATTAATGTAAGACTTGTAATTTTGAGAATTTGATTTGACGAATCTAATTTAGTTAAATTTGAAGTTTTGATAAAACGAAGATGAACGTAAGTAATTGATTTAATGAATTGGGAATCAAGTAAAATTATTTTGAATGATAAAGCAACTTAACGAATATTGAATGAAATCGATAAATGAATTTAAATTGGTTTGAATGTTGAATTTAATCATTTAAATGATTTTCGGAATAAAACTTATATATGAACTGGAATCAATATTTGAATTGTTTAAATAAAATTGAAATTGAATTGTAAGACTTTGAAATGATAATTTGGGAGTTTTGAAACGTAGATTTTGGAAATTGATTTTGAAAGACAAATGAAATGTTGATTTATAAATTCTAATTGAAATTGAATTTGATTTGGTTTGAAATTTATTAAATGACCAATCGGTGTAATAATTACGAAAGTTATTAAAGAAACCGGAATCGGTTATGGATATACTCTCTATCTAAACTGAAAACCACTTTAATAACTATACGCGGAGTGATGATCCAGAATGAAGTGGTTGGAATGATGTACGTGATGACTGAAGAAAGAGAACGATAATGGATAGCCTTGACACTTGTGTCAAATTGGAAATGACTAAAATCAGGAGCCGTGCCGGGCCAAATGGGGTTAGCCACCTCGAGCGTACACACTTCTTCGTAACTACTACTCATTACTTGTGATTGATTGGTGCACCCTCGGAATTTCAGGTGTTGTTTCGCGGTGTTGCGATCGTTGCGGCGATGCGTTCTCATTAGTCCGGATCAGGCAAACGGTAGTTTCACTACCTTGGGTATTGCCTCATGTGCCTTGTCATACTTGTATCCCTATATACGCGACCGCTACGAATTTGTTTTGTGTTATACCTATGGAGTACTCCCTGATATCCCACTAGTTTACGGTGGAGTTTACAGTGCTGTATAGACTATAACGCTTATATAAAATGTGTTGAGGGGGATAATGGTAACGCCTTAACACTATTTTGATATTTATATTACTGATAGACATTATCTATTTAGCGTACATTGCTACATAGTAGATAGTTTAACGGATCCTTAGAGGATGGTGATTCCAACATCCTTTAAGTTACTTGTATTTCGATTGCTATTTCACATGAGTTGGATTTATTGATATGAGGATATTAATCCTGACTCGAGTGTTTTGTGTTTTGCTTTACGCTCGGGTCAGACTGAGTGGTTCAGCTTTCGAGACTCACCTTTGGAGTTGGAGCTTTGCTTGAAGATCCAGCCATCTATTCTGCTTTCAGTATTCGATGATTCCAGTGATGTATTCTGATTTGTATCTGATGTATCGTATTACTCTTCTGTTGTAAACTCTGATGTATCTTATATATTTATATAGTAGCTTCATGAACTACTGTCTCTTTTAATTCCGCTGCATATTATTACTGTGTCTGTGATTCTGTGATTATTTATTTTACTGTATATTAGAGTTTTGCCAAATTTAAATTAACAATTCGGTATTTTGACTTATTCAAGTCTGACATGTGCGGATGCGAATAGTCCAAAATAGCGGGTCGTTACACTGCTTTAGTTATTTAAATTGTTATATATGTGCTATTATCTATATTTGTTCACCTATGGGATATGACACCATATCCTGTTGTTTGTATTATATTATTATTGATGATATATGCTTGTTTTGTTATTATAATATCTGCTATCACTCTACAAGTTCCCTGTTAGTATAGAATTCCCTTTGGGTTGAAATGATACATACCCGAACGATCTGTAGAATAGGAGAAAATCGTTACGGGTTTAAATGATAGACCCAAGCGATTTTCATTTGAAGTGAATTTGGGATCGCGGGTTGAAATGATATATGCCTGTATATATTTAAATTACGGATTGAAATGATAAATATCCGTATCACTTAACCTTAGGATGGAAAAATTATATGCAGACACCGTTGGTATATATATAAATATTTTGAAAATAATTTCTATGCTTTTGGAAAGAAATATATGGTTTTAATAAGTATTGATTCTTAAATATTATATATAAATGTTATTCTATATATAGATTTAATAATAATAATATTAATTTAATTAAGATTGATTTAAATTAATGTATAATATGTCAAGTATTTATCAAAATTTATATTTCAAAAAAATAGATTTTGTAATAATTTGAATAAGTTAAGGTTGGGAAGACAAATTTGAACTTATTTGAAATTGTATTCAATTAAGGATTCTATTTAAGTAAATAGATTTGAAACTATTGAATTTGAAATTTAAGATATGATTTTATAACTTGATTTTGATTCAAAGTGATTAAATGGATATTTCAAGTTTTAAATAAATCGAAGGAAATATTTAGTTTAGTGAAATTTAAGGTTATTTAAATGATAACGTATGTATTAAGTGAATATTTCAAAACTAAACAATAATGAAGTTAAAATAAGATATATACGAAATTATCAATTTAGTTTTGAAAGTGCTATATTTTTGAAATATATATATTTGAAATGGAAATGATACCTTTGTTTTGAAGTATAAATTATTTTGAAATGACCACGGTGATATAATGACGTTTAGTTGTTAATAACGTAGATTTTTACATTGTAGATAGGTCTATGGATCCATAGAGGATGGTTACCCCAAACATCCTCTTAGTTAATTATATTTCAGTTGATATTTCATTTGAGTTGGATTTATTGATATAAGAATGTTAATCCTGATTCGAGTGTTTTGTGTTTTGCTTTACGCTCGGGTCAGACTAGGTAATCTAGCATTTGAGAGTCATCTTTGGAGTTTGGAGCTTCGCTTAGAGATCCAACTATCGATCAAGCTTTCAGCTTTTCCAGTTGATTTGTCCAGAGAAGTCTGTATTTAAGATGTTCTACTGTATTTTATTTCTAGCTCCATTGCTTTTAGAGTAGCTTCACTACTACTTATCTATTCCACTGCATTATTTTATATTACTCTGTGTCTGTGATTCTGTGATTGATTTATTTACTATATATGCTGAGTTTTCCCAAATATAAATTAACAATTTGACATTTTGAGCAATTCAAGTCCGGCAAGTGCGGATGCGGATGGTTGAAAATACCATGTCCTTACAAACACTTACTTTTAGTAGAATTCACTTATAACAATAGTTAACAATCGACTATTGGTATGACACCCTTTGAAGCACTTTATATAATCGCTAAATTATTGGTGGGAAATCACCAACAAAATTTTACTCTTGCAAGATTTGATTTGCATACTTCGATGAAGGTAGAGTTGATTAAGAAGCGAATTGACGCAGCGGATAACTTCAAATGCAAGCAACAACAATGGAATGAAACAAATATGGATTGATGGATTAATTATACCAAGGATAAATGCCCAAATCCGTTGATCTCGCAAGATACTGGATTCTAGCTATCTTTAACACGTTGATCACGCACGATACCTTGTTAGAAGATCTACGATTCTTCGACGTTGATCATGCGCATGAGATTTCATGAATTGGCTTCAAATCCGTTGATTCGAGCGCACTCGAATAACCGAAAATGGAGAAAGGAGATAACACTCAACTTCCAATTTTAAAGAGGCACAAAGCACTCAAACACGAGTTTATTCAAAATCAATCACCTTTACAAATGACGCACACCCATATTTATAGGGATTTACAACTCACACACAATCATATAGGTACACAAACACAACCGACCTAACAACATATGCAACATACAAACGACATATGACTTAAGAAAAATACAAATACAACACATCAATACGAATCAACGACTTACAAACAACATATATGCGACATAACAGAAAATACAGCACGAGCGACTTAACAATGTAACGACCTAAGAACATAATCTTAAGCGACTTAACATCAGTGCACATCTTCAGGAATCTACGACTTATCAATAAGCGACATAACACATCAGCGGCTCGAGCTTTAGGAGCAACTTAAAGTGAAACAGCATAAATGATGAGCGACTTAAGGTCAGCGACCTAAGGTTGAGTGATATAAGAAATATTAACATTGTAACAGTGCGGCTTGCGACTTAAAGATGATAGCGACATACGCGCGCGACCTATAAAGAAGCAGCTTGATTTCTTGGGGTGTTATCTCGTAAGGTCGGTGAATGTGTTAGGTCGTGACCTACTTAGGTCGGAACGCGCTAGGTCGTAACGACCTAAGGAAATGCGCGCTGAGTGAGTTGATTCGCTAGGTCGATCAATACGACTTATTAGGTCGTTGGGTTCACTTCCTTGAATCCTTAACTCGCTCGAGTTAGGTCGTAACTCCCAAATAGTGTTTGGTCGAAACTTGAAAATAGTGTTAGGTCGTAACTTGCAGGCAAGTTGTGCGGCATCATCCTCCCCTAGTTGAAAAGAATTCAACCCCGAATTCACACTTTCCTCTTCTTCAACACGCTTATCCCCCTGATATGGAATCAAATGTTTGACGTTAAAAACATCGGCAGTACGGACATGATCCGGCAACCTTAACTGATAAGCCTTTTCATTGATTTTCTTCAAGATTTCTACTGGACCAATCTTTCGAGCTTCCAATTTGTTGTACGTTCCAACTGGAAAACGATCTTTCGTCAATACTACGTAAACAAAATCATCCTCTTCGAAGTCCACACTCCTTGGTTTCTTATCTGCCAGTTGCTTATAATTCTCATTTGACTTAAGCAATCGTTCATGAACAATCCGGTGACATTCCTGCAACTCATTCACGAAATCACAAGCTCGTTTAACAACCCCATTCTGACGTGGAACTGTCGACAAATCCAACGGTCCCTTTGGAATTGCTGATTATACTATCTGAAATGGACTAAATCCAGTACGTCGATTAACGGCATGATTGTGTGCAAATTCTGCCTGACATAACTTCACATCCCAGCTCTTCAAATTATCCTTCACAAGACAACTTAACAGGTTTCCCAAAGATCTGTTCACCACTTCCGTTTGCCCATCCGTTTGTGGATGATAGGCGCTACTAAAATTCAGCTTAGTTCTAACCATCTTCCACAGACTCAACCAAAAATGACTTAGAAATCGAGTATCCCGGTCAGAAACAAGCAGGTAGCCCATGTAGTCGATAAACCTCTTTAAAGAAAAATTGTGCAACATGGACTACATCAGCGGTCTTTTTACAAGCTATGAAATGTACCATCTTCGAAAATCTATACACTACAACATATATGGAATCGTTTCCTCGTTGATTTCTTGGCAAACCCAAAACAAAATCCATGCTAACATCAACCCATGGTCTAGTAGGCATTGGCAATGGCATATACAGTCCTACATTCGTAGCTATCCCTTTGGAAATTTGACATATGTGAAATCTCTTCACAAATCTTTCAACTTCTTTCCTCATGGAAGGCCAAAAATAAGATTGATAAATCAACTGCAAGGTACGATCTATTCCCACATGACCTTCTTCATGCAATTCCTTCACAATCTTCATTCGCAAACTGCACTCTGGTATACACAATTGATTTCCTTTGAGTAGAAAACCATCTACCAACACATACTCATCCGTCTTCCCTTTCTCGACTTCATCTACATTCTTAGCAAAGTAAGGATCCTCAAAAACAAATTCTGGAAATACTTCAAACCCCATCACTTCAACTTTCATCGTAGTCAACAAATGATTTCTTCTACTCAATGCGTCTGCACACGATTTGTAGCTCCCGACTTATGCTTTAACACAAATGTAAACTGTTGCAAGTATGCGATCCATGAAGCATGCCTGGCTGCAACCTTATCGTATCCCTGCAAATGTTTGAAGGCTTCGTGATCAGTATACAACAGAAACTCTTTATGAAACAAATAGTGTCTCCAATGTTTTATGGCTTGGACTATAGCATAGAATTCCACGTCATAAGTATTATATCTCATCTTTGCTCCCAAAAGCTTCTCACTGAAATAAGCAATTGGACGGCCCCTCTGACATAATACCCCTCCAATTCCTACTTTAGATGCATCAGTATGTAATTCAAATAGCAACTGAAAATCCGACAAAACTAGAATTGGTGTTGTCGTCAAAAGTTCCTTGATTCGCTCAAAAGCAAATCCTGCTTCCTTCGACCATGAAAACTTCTTGCCCTTCATACAGTCAGTAACATGTGCCATCATGCTACTGAAATGTGGAATAAACCTTCGGTATAATGATGCTAGACCATGACAACTTCTAACTTCTGTTATCGTCCTGGGTTGTGGCCATTCCTTGATTGCTTCAACTTTATTCTGATCCACCTGTATTCCTCCTTCAGATACAACATATCCCAGAAATAAAACACTTCGAGTCATGAACACGCACTTCTTTGTTGCCGCGTAAAATTGCTCCTTACGAAGTATCATCAACACTTCCCGTAAGTGTTGTAGGTGTTCTTCTGTGCTTCCACTGTATATCAATATATCATCAAAATATACTACCATGAACTTTCCAATAAATTGTCGAAAGATCTGATTCATCACTCGCATAAAAGTACTAAGTGCATTCGAAAGACCAAACGGCATGACCAGCCACTCATACAACCCTTCCCGTGTCTTGAATGCGGTCTTCCATTCATCCCCTTGTCGAATTCGAATCTATTGATATCCACTCTTCATATCAATCTTTGAAAAGATAGCAGCTCCATTCAATGATCTAACAAATCATCCAATCTCGGCATCGGAAATCTGTACCTCACCGTAATCTAGTTTAGTGCTCGACTATCTGTATACATTCTCCAAGATCCATCCTTCTTTGGCACTAACAAAGCTGGTACTGCACAAGGACTTAAACTTTCTGGTATGCGCCCTTGTTCAAGTAACTCCTCCACCTGCCTTCTCAACTCTTCGTGCTCTTTCGGACTCATTCTATAGTGTGGTCTACCTGGTAACACAGCTCCCGGAACAAGATCAATATGATGTTGTATGTTTCTCAATGGCGGTAACTCTTTTGGCAATTCTTCAGGAAATACATCTTCAAATTCCTTCAATACTGGCTTAACTTCCTCAGGAATTTAAACCGCTTCACTACTTTCACGTCCAATCAACAGAAATACTTCAGGTCCATCCTCTACTTCTTTGACAAACTCCTTCAAAGATAACAGAGTTTTTGATTCCTCGATTTCCTCCAATTTTCTTTCACCTGGTTGTCGCTGTTTAGGAACTAAAGTGATTTTATGCCCTCGAACATGAAACTATAAAAGTTAGTCCTTCCATCATGTTGCACAGCTCTATCGTATTGCCACGGTCTCCCCAACAACAAATGACATACATCCATATCTACTACGTCACACCAAATTTCATCTTTGTACTTCTTTCCGATGGAAAAAGTTACACAAGCTCTTTGGTTAACTTTCACTTCCCCACCTTTCCTCAACCAAGCTAATTTGTAGGGTTTGGGATGCTTCTCTGTCTTTAACGCCAACTTCTTTACAGCTTCTGTAGAGATAATGTTATCACAACTCCCTGCATCAATAACAAACTTACAAACCATTCCCAAAATAGTGCACGTTGACTGAAAAATGTTACTCCTCAACCAACTAGTCTCCTCTTTCTGTTTTGGCGTCAAGCAAGATCTCCTCATCATTAAAGAATATCCTTCGTCTCCTGCCAATTATTCTTCTTCCTCCTCAACTTGTGGTGAGTTGAAACATTCTATCTCTGCATCCTCATCCTCAACCTTAGCAACCATCACTCGCTTCTTAGGCTTCGGGCATTCATTGCTCTTATGACAAACTCCTAACGGTTATAACACTTGAAATTGTTGTTGACCTTGGTCTTAGCAACTTCATTGACAACCGGTTTACTAACAGCGTTGGAAACATTCGTATTGGTACTAGCACCCTTGTTCTGGTTGTTAGAATTCGTAAACTCACCACCTCCTCTTCTACCTTGCTTCTCCCAATCTAGAGCCTTCTAGTGTGCTTCAGAAACGGTTCTTGGATCAAATATATTCACCATATCCTGAATTTGCATTCTCAATCCTCCAACAAATCTAGCTGTCAACTATTCCTCCGTCTCCATGATATCGTTTCTAGCAATCAGTTGATAAAACTCATCTGCATAATCATTTATTGACTTTGTCCCTTGTCTCAAATTCTGTAAACGGTGATACATAAGAGACTGATAATTATGAGGCAAAAAAGTAGCCTTCATCAACTTCTTCATCTTCTCCTATGAAACAATCTTCGACTTTCCCATTCTCTCCCGTGTAAGTTTAGTTTGTTGCCACCATGCCATAGCTCTTCCCCTCAATCGTGTAGCAACTAACTTAACTCTACGATGCTCGGGCACTTCCTTGAAGTCAAAAATTTCCTCAACATTTGATAACCAATCAAGAAACTCTTCCGCTATCATTCCTCCTTTAAATTCTGGAATCTCTGTTTTCATCTCTGACTCCCATCGACGATCATCTTCTACATCCCGATATGGATTTCGAACTTGGTCTCGATCTCGATAATGAACACTACCTCTATCACCATCTTCATCATAATCAAATGTACTTCGGTATCGATCTCGACCATCAACATTTCCACGATCACACATATCTCTTCTACTATGTCTTTCAGCATCACGATATGGCTCATCTCCAAACTCACGTGGAGTTCTTCTCTCTTCATTTCTGTACTCATGGTATTCTCGTCTCATTGAAATTGATGATTCTCTTCTATCTCGATAAGATTGTGGTGACACCCTCCTCGCTTTCGAAACCGATGGCGAAACTCTGTTTCCTCCATGATTCGAGATTGGTGACCTTCTCCTTTGACTTTGATTCATATCGATCATCAATTTCTCCAACTTTCCAATACCTTCATCAAACTTTTCATTGATACATTGTTCCATTTGCTCGACTACTTGTCTTCGATACACATCTTCAACATTTTGAAATCGATTAGCACGTCTCGGAGGCATTGTCGAATCTTCAACAAATCCATACACATACTTCAACTAGCACAACTTTAACTCTCGGCTTGATCTACAAAAGTGATGCACGCCTTCAACTTCTAGCTCTCGGCTTTAACTCGGCTTGAACCAACTTTACTCGGCCTTGATCAAACTTCTATGCTCGGCTCAAACTCCAACACTTCAACTTGGCTCCCAATAGGCTCGGCTTAGCTATGATTGGCTAAGTCTAGCTCCGATACCAAACTGACATAGTGGATAACTTTAAATGCAAGCAACAACAATGGAATGAAACAAATATGGATTGATGGATTAATGATACCAAGGATAAATGCCCAAATCCATTGATCTCGCGAGATACCGGATTTTAGCTATCTTTAAAACGTTGATCGCGCACGATACCGTGTTAGAAGATCTACGATTCTTCGACGTTGATCTCGCGCACGAGATTCCGTGAATCGGCTTCAAATCCGTTGATTCGAGCGCACTCGAATAACCGAAAATGGAGAAAGGAGATAACACTCAACTTCCAATTTTAAAGAGGCACAAAGCACTCAAACACGAGTTTATTCAAAATCAATCACCTTTACAAATGACGCACACCCGTATTTATAGAGATTTACAACTTACACACAATCGTACAGGTACACAAACACAGCCGACCTAACAACATATGCAACATACAAACGACATACGACTTAAGAAAAATACAAATACAACACATCAATACGACTCAACGACTTAACAAACAACATATATGCGACATAACAGAAAATACAGCACGATCGTCTTGACAATGTAACGACCTAAGAACATAATCTTCAGCGACTTAACATCAATGCACATCTTCAGGAATCTACGACTTATCAATAAGCGACATAACACATCAGCGGCTCGAGCTTCAGGAGCGACTTAAAGTGAAACGGCATAAATGATGAGCGACTTAAGGTCAGTGACCTAAGGTTGAGTGATATAAGAAATATCAACATAGTAAAAATGCGGCTTGCGACTTAAAGATGATAGCGACGTATGCGCGCGACCTATAAAGAAGCAGCTTGATTTCTTGGGGTGTTATCTCGTAAGGTCGGTGAATGTGTTAGGTCGTGACCTACTTAGGTCGTAACGCGCTAGATCGTAACGACCTAAGGAAATGCACGCTGAGTGAGTTGATTCGCTTGGTCGATCAGTATGACTTGTTAGGTCGTTGGGTTCACTTCCTTGAATCCTTAACTCGCTCGAGTTAGGTCGTAACTCCCAAATAGTGTTAGGTCGAAACTTGCAAATAGTGTTAGGTCGTAACTTGCAGGCATGTTGCGCTGCATCACGAATGAAGGCTACACATGATCTCCATAAATCCTACATTGACAAGAGAAGGAAAGAATTAGGGATTGAAGTTGGAGATATGGTGTTTGTCAAAGTCTCCCCTCTTAGGAAGGTTGTGAGATTCGAAAAATCCGGAAATTTGGCACTAGGGCATTTTAAAGTTGTGGAAATATAAGAAGACCAGCTTACAGCGTGGAGCTACTCGACAGATTAGTAGGAGTCCACGACATTTATCATGTTTCGCACTTGAGGAAATGCGTAATAGCCCGCACCTCACTCAACGCGGATATTGTCCCTGACTTAGTCATCTCCACCTCACGGATCAAGCCAAGGCATGAGGTTTTGTTCCTCAAAAGGCTTCGACGTTATTATGAGGTGAAGGCGTAGGTATATAAGCATCCAGTTCATAGTGTATTTCAATGATGTGAGACTATTATTCCCATTTTGAGGGGTGTTACAATCTCCCCCTTTAGATCCCAACACCATCATTGGCTCATGAAAACAAATCCCTAGTATGGGACTGAATAATTTTTTTTCGTTATCGAAATATAATTTGTAGATGAATTGAAAAGAATTTTAGATTTAATATGAGTTTATTTATAAATAACTTATTGGGTTATTAAAAGAAAAAGAAAAGACTAATAACAACAACAACAATTCAACTAATTAAAACAAAGTTGAATTCAAGACCTAAGCCTGACCCATAAAAAATAATAACAACTCATTATCCTTTATTCCATAGAACCCCTACCCTTGCCCATGATTACTCCTACTTCTTGGCTCGTCAATTTCATTTCCTGGCTGTGAGTACTAGGAACAATCGACAAAAGGGAGGGCAACCTAGGTTGCTAATGGCTACGATGTGAAGGCGCTTGAGACACCAGGTCGTAGGCGACGACCTGTCCGAAGGTGAGCGACATGATGAGGCACAGCGAAGGAGCAGATGTGAGTGTGAGGCCGATTCAATTCCAGGCGGTCGCGAGGAGTTGTTTGGCTGGCGTACAAGGCAAGGTGAAAGTGGGGCTGGCTTTGTTCTAGAGCAGCAAAACCGAGAGTGGTCCTAGTGTTCCGGGTACATGCTGAAAAGCTAGAACGAGAAATAAAAGCAAGCTATTGGTTTAAGGTGAGTTGTTTAGCTCATATCTAGTTGTAATTCAATTTACATGCTTTTGATTTCTTATGAATTGCGATAATATTTGATAGTGAATGACCGAAGTGCTCAAAATATGAATGCATGTTGTGGTTTCAATTGATTTGGTGTTTGAATTAATTGAATTGTATGCTTAAAACATTGCATTCGACTCCATGGATTGTGGAAATGTATATGTTGAGAACCATCAATTACATTTGATTTTGTAACCTGGTTATATGATATTTATGCTTTGGTTGTTTGATTGGAATTTTCCATTTCAGTCTCATCTGATTATTTGTTTGCAATTGTTTTGAATTTTGATGAATGATTTTTTTGATGGTTTTAAATATTTTCAAATTTTCATGTGTGTTTTTCTCCATTTTTCCTTGGATTCAGATTAAAGATTACTTTTTGAAATTTTATTAAATCATATTAAATCCTTAACTCATTTACTTATTCAAATTCTATTTCAAGCTTTTAATTTGGGTTTAATTGTTATAATATCCCATAAAATCACTATTTTAGTTTTACATTCAATATAAGATTGTTTCAAAGAAAATAAAGTATATTGTTTTTCTACCTAATATATTACAAAAGAAATAGTTCTATTTCAAGAGATTTTGACCATAGAAGTTATTTACAAATGTTAAGAAGAACTTTAAGTTTAAAAATAAAAATTATCATTCCAAAAATAATTATAGGATTTAAAAACCTTTTTAATAAATATGATTTTATTTTATATGATGAAAATTATAAGTAAAGTAAATTATAAAAGAAAACATCTTCTTTCGTGTTATTTGAGTATAAAAATCTTTCCAAGTGATTTTAAAAGTGCTTTCATTCCTTTTTATGAATTAATATTTCACTTTTAAAATAGAGTTAAGAATTCGAAAGTAATTTTTGAGAAACTGCATATTTTATATACGTAACTAAGGTATATAAATAGTAGATATTTGTACAAAGGTTTAAAAGCAAGAATTGTTATAATAATATTATTTTAATCAAAAGGTTATTATAAGTATTTTCAAAATATAATTTTGAAACGTTTTTATAAATATAAAAAGGTTTTACAAAACTAATATTAAGAATCCTTTTTGATAATTTTCTATAAATAACACCTCTTCTGTATAATGAGAAGTTTAAATAAACGATTTACCTTTAACGTTTGGTATGGGACTTTCGGTAAAATTTTAGCGGTTGTTTATATGACTTTTTATTTAGAATATTTTAGTAGTGTAGTGTACTAACTTGTAGTAAATGCACGGGCATTACTCGAGTGATTACTCTTTGAAAGTATATTACACTTTCCTATTCGGCGTAACCTTCGGGTATGTCTTTGTTTTCGATGTTACTTTTGGATTCGTCTTTGTATTCAACGTAACCTCAACGTTTGTCTTTGTGTTCAGTAGCCTTCATGCTCGTCTTTGTGTACGATATACTCTTTATCTTTGTGTTCTGCATAATTTGGGTTCTTCTTAGTGTTTCGGTGTAGCCTTCAGGCTTGTCTGTCCATGGAGGGGACTATAACTTTTTCCAGGAGGGGACAGCACCTCATGTATGCATGGATGATCAACGAGTATGGCTTGTCTTCTCGTATTTGCCAATTTTTGTATATTTTATGAATTGAATCTTGTGGTTTGATTTATGTTTCGTGATTCACCATATTTTGGTATTTTTCCTATAAAAGGTCGATTTTGGGAGATTTCACCATGGCAATTTCTTTGTTTATACTAATACCATTTGATTCATTTGTGATTATTTTTGGATGCTGACTATTTCGATTTCTATGCATTATACTTTTCTAAAGTGGTTTAACACAAGATGTGCACAAGATCATATTGCCTATATATATGTTTATGGATATCATGTTTTCATGATTATGCCATGTCCACTGATACAAATTAGTACAAGACTGACCTGTTTATTAGCTTGTATAAAACTCGGGTCAGATCGAGTTGTTTTAGGTACCTCTCGTACACCTTTAGAGATGTTTAGCTTGAAGTATGTCTTCTAAGATCCTATCCAACAACATGGTTCATCATTTTTCCTAGTACATGATTTTGTACCATTTATGTATATCGAGTTTAAGACTTTTGCATGTTCATCATTTTGAGTAGCCATGTATATGCATTGAGTGGAACTTTTATGTCCACCATTTTATAGACTATCCTTTGTATATGTACATTTGTACTCTTTCGACATGTAGTATTTGTATTTATTTTACTGTGCACTATGTGATTCTATGTCCCGTGATATCTATATTGTTTTGAGCAAATATTATAGCCATCGTAATATTTTTTTAAGCCTGGATTGATACGTCGAATCCACTTCAAAAGAAAATTTATTACTCAATTCAACGTGTCGATACTCGCTTATAGCAATGTTCACAGATTGTTTCTCCTAAGCAGCTTTATTCTCCACATTAATGGACGGTATTACTTAGTAATATCCTTTGTTAGTGTAGGTATAGATGTGGTATCAGAACTATGTTCTTAACAATATACAATATTTAAGACATAAATCTTAGGCTAGACAGACTTAAAGACACGTTTCTTGGGGAATTTATTAGAGATTTAAAATTTATTCCCTAACCAGGATAGAAATATAGATGGTTATTAGGGAATAATCATTGGGGAGTATTGATACGATTTTATGTCACTATGTAAATTGTTGTTGTGATGTCCCGAATTTCTGACCCCAGAAATCCGTTTCATCATGAAGAAAGAAAGGGATGAGAAAATAGAAAAGATAGAGAAGAAAGAACAACAACATCAGAATCTCACAGCGGAATGAATAAATTATATTAATTACATAAGTATTATATAATATACAATATCCATCAGAGTTACACAGGTAATACATCACATACTAGATAGTTAAAAATACATATCTAGTTATACAACTCAATACAACTCAAACAAATAAGTCAGAGATACCAACACAACGGAACTATATATATATATATATATATATATATATATATATATACAACGCTGAAGCCTCCTGCTTCATTTCTCCTCCAGAATTCGTCAAGCTAACCTGAATGCCTTGGCTACTCGTAAAAATTTGAGTACCCGAGAGTTTATGAAAAACAGAAATAAACTCCGGGTCAGACATGGGTCTGGTATGAGTAACAGGTTAAAGTTGCTTAACTTTGAAAATATTTGAAAATAAAAGGTAACACGTAAGACTTCCCACAAATAAACATGGTAAGTTTTTACCTTATGCTAACCAAATCATTTAAATGGAAATTCTGTGATATAATAATAGGTCTAGGGTAATTGTTACATTCATTAAATTCCATCTACTAGCCACAAAAGTGGGTAATACAATCAAAACCGATGGCACTTATTGGATTTTGGATTCCATACAATGGCAGGGCTACTGGGGTACCGCCCGTCACAGTACGTGGCCTAGATCAACGTACCGAGGATCACTCCCGACCCCCTACAACACAAGGCCGGAACCATTCCTTACTGAACAGTCCCGAACAAGTTAACCCCGGCAGTTGGAGCTCAAAACTGCCCACACAGCCGAAATAAAAGGGACATCTAGACATGGGGAAATCTTGTCCTGCTTGGGCATGACCCACCTAACCTTGCTGCACCTCCCCTATTTTAGCCATTCCCGGTTGATGAGGCTTGAGGCTGCGATTACCTTTACAGAACATATCTCTTAGAATGCTCATCGTCCGCCTGACGATGTTCTGAAAGCATTCAATCCATACAAGTTCGTTCCGGGTTCGAACGAAACCGAAGGCATTATCTCGTTACACTCATTTTGGAATCACCCTCGGAGTTAACGACAGTAATCCTTGCACTCTGAATCTTCATCTTCATTTCAGAATTCACGACCTATCATTTAATTTGGATCGATGTGGTTTTCGGTTGTCCAAGTGTGGAAACCCGATCCCGGTCTCAATCGAAATCCAAAACGTATCTTTTAAGGCCAAGTTGTCTACTTAGTCTTAACAGTTCAATTCAATATTATCAATATACGCACAGATAGATAATTCACATCTCATAATAGATAATCACATTATCATCATAAACAGATAATTAATATCATCGTCCAAACAGATAATTAATTATTATCATACTTAAATCATACATCCATATCACATAGATATTACTCATATCATATCTGAGATCACAATCAATCAATGAAATATCAATACCATCCATAAGCAATGATTTATGAATCACAATCTATAATTAATTTAAAATGAATTAAATTAATTTCTTCCATCTTTAATTAATTTAAAGTAAATTAAATTAATTACTCATTCCATAAATCCCGCTCACACAACCATTAATTAATTATGAATCAAATTAATTAATCATTCTCTAATTACAATAAGTAATTTAGTCTTTAATTAATTTCTCAAATGAATTATTCTAAATCATTCATAGTAATTAACATTTAATTTCTTCATTTGTTAATTAAATATAATTAATTACATTTATCATTAATTAATTACATTAATTAATCACCCCATTATTAATTATTCCTTATTTAGACAATTCTTAATTACATCATTAATTATTTAAATTAATGATCTCTAATTTATATTTAAATTAAATTACTTTATTTAAATTAATTACATTAAGTGATTAATCTTTAATTAAACACAATTATTAATCACCCTTGATTAATAATAAACCAGTAATCACTATCCTTAATTACAAATTAAATAAATTAATTTTCCCATAATTAATTATCTCCATTAATTAATCCTTTGATTAATTACAAAAGTAATTACCCAAATTACTTCATTTACAAATCATCTTGTATTATTTACATCAAGTAATTATCATCTAATTACTTTCCTTAAGTAATTATGCTCCATTAATTACACTAAGTAATTTTACTTTCAATTAATCAAATGACTATCTTAAATTAATTAAACTAAATTAATTAACTTAATTTAATCGTATCATCAGCTACTTATGTATTCCAGTTAACCATCTTTGATTCAAATAATTTTTGCTACATTCCAGTAGTTTCCTTTAATTTATTTACAGAGATTAATCTTTGAATAAATCCATAGATTAACTATTTATAATTTATTCCATTCATTCTTAATTTATTACATTGTAATTACCTTATTGATTTATTAATCCCAAATTAATCAATTTCTAATTTCATCATTAATTATAATAATTAATGATCTCTAATTACATTTTCACTTGTTATTTATTAATTATATTAAGAATAAAAATCTTCAAATCACATATATTAACCCTCTTGATTAATAACATAGAGTAATTAACCGTCCTTAATTAATTACTCCCCAATAACAAGCTTAATTCCTTGATTTATTTCAAGTAATTATACTCCAATTACTTCCATCACTAAATCATCCTCAGTTTATGACACCAGGTAATTATCGTAAATTACTTCCCTAAGTAATTCTACTTATCACATTATCAAATGGTTATTTATATTAATTAAACTTAATTAATTAATTTAAACAATTCATTTTTAAACTTGATTAATTACAATGAGTAATTAATTCTTCAATTAATTTCATTAAGTAATTACACTTAATCAAATTCCCAAAATGATTATTCTTTATTAATTTATCTAATTAATTATAAAAATTTATCACACTATTTATTTATTTATAAACTTAAGTTAATGACCTTCCTAACTATTTACAATTCTTTAATTATTTTTCTAAAGTGAATAACTAAGATCTATTCATTATTTATTACAAATTAATCTTATCTTTAATTTTCCATAAATAAATCCTTAATTATTTAATTAATTAAGTGTTAACTGTAACTTAATTTATCCTTAACTATTTATCTAATTAATTACTAATCATTAATTAAAAATTAAAACCCTATTTAATTAATGATCCTTAATTACCAATTTACTTATCCTAAATTTATCAGCTTAAACCTTAATTAACTAATTTAAACTCTTAATTACTAAATTAATTAATCCAAATCATTAATGATCCATTTTAATTAATTTAATAATCACAAATCAATAAATCTTCATTTATTCAAGAATGGCAACATTTTTCTTATTAATGTTCAAATTATCATTAACAAGGTGTTTAAGGATAATTTACTTCCCTTAAAACAATTTAAAACAATTTTAAATTTAAAACTTCTTTATTTCAAACTAAGATTCAAATTTATATTTGAATTCAGATTTAAAATTTAGTCCATTGAATCCAAACTTAATTTTGGTTTAAACTTAGTTTAACTATCTACTTCCCATTCTAAAACCCAATTTTACAATGTTTAAAACTTACAGGTTTTAAACTTGTAACATGCAATCTACCCGAGGCCTCCATACTTTCCTTCGAGTCAAAGTTCCTACTAACCCAAGCTAAAACCAGTCTACTTCAAGCAACAACCCACCAATTACCGGAGAACTCAAGTACTAAACCCAACAACCACTGACACACCCTCATCATTGTGCACCTACACCGTCACTGTCGCCACTTCAGGTCATCCACGATGATCTTCTCAAAACGTCGATCACCTCCACATATAAACTTGATCAACAGATCGTCACTCCTAAGCTCGAATTGAAATCGAGTTCAAAACAGGACCTGGAACAAGAAAGAAATCACCACCCCTAAACCTGTCAACGTGTCGCTCACCCAACCTCGGCCACCTGAACACACGAAACTCCGGCCATGAACTCGTCTTCGACCAAACTACCTCCTCCCAAGACCTCGTGCAACTCGATGCACGGTGGAAGTCGCGGTGATCAAAAGTTCGAACACCATAAGAATTAGGGTTACCCACTAAAATCGTGTGCCGCTGCCACCACGTCCAACTGCAGCGCCTTCCACCATTTTTCCTCGACCCTCCAATCACTCGTCCATCACCACAGAGAACCCCGAGCACTCCAGTCCACTTGATCACCAGAAAATCACAATTTCACCTATTATGTTCAACCCAGAACTACACCTTCAACACTTAATTATAAATAGTGATTTTAGTTTTAAAAATCAAGTTTTTGTTTTAGTTTTTGATTCATATGCCTGAATTCATGATTTATAAAAATTGAGTTTTTACTTATGTAAGTTTTTCAGTGTTATTTTGTATTCCAGACCCAATACAAATTGTTTTTCTTTTAAATAAAATTTTTAAACTTAAATCTATGTTATAACAGACATTTTATATTCATAACTTAAGTCTTATCAAGATTTGATTAAGAGCAAATGAGTTTTGATGAGGATTTTAAACCTGAAACTAAAGTCAGATAGAACACAGAGATGCTCAACACTGTATTCACACATAACACAGAGCTATACACAAGAAATATTCTCAACACAACTGAATTCCAGAGAAACTTGCATCAGAACAAATATATACTTTAACTATTCAATTGTGATGTTACTCACCTTTGTTCCTGAGAAGATAACAGAGCACTTCTGCTTGAACTTTTAAAACTAGGAAAAGTTTGCTTTGATCTTCCTCTTTATTTCATCTTGTTATCTTATTGTTGAATAATGTTTTCAGTTTATATTTGAGTTTGTATAAAAATGAAGAAGCTTGCAATATAATTTTTCTCTAGTTTGATATGTTTAGAATGAATTGGAAGATATGTATATATAGAAAGATAAGTTTGTACAGGGAAGGGGTTTACTGGGTATAAGCTTATCTTCCTTTTGTTTTTATCAGGCAGATTTGTGGAGGCTGAAATGCTTAATAAGATTTCGAATTGACTCAGTAGTTAGCTGAGATGATAAAACATTTAATGCAAATGTACTTTATGTTTCCTACTTAGCTTACCTTATCTAATTAGTACACAAGTATTCTCTTTTACTTTGCATTTCAACAGGCTACATTTTCTTGCATGCATAATACTTTACAGGTCATGTATAATCTACTTACCTACTTATGCTTCATACTTTATTCTTGCCTGACTTGTTTTTATACTTTAGGTACAAAATGTTTTCCTTTGTCTTGCTTATTCATTTTACAGGTTACAAATATTTACAAGCCTGGTTTTCCTTTATTTTTATATGAAGTTGTTTAAGTCATTTGTTTAGGTTTATTACTTAATTTATATTCATATACTCTTTATACTTAAACAATTTACAAATTCACTTTTCTTTTTATTTTAGACTTAAACTATCCAATACTTAAAATTCACTTATTGTTTTTTATACTTACGTTATTATCATACATTTGATTTATGTTTGTGTTTAATATATATAAGATTTGTTTTATTTTAAACATATTTGAAAGATGTTATTTCAAATTTACAAATCATAGCTTTCCTATCAAAATACATATACATATACAAATATATATATAAATAAATTTAAGATAACAATTTTTATTTATATTAAAAATCCATTTGTAAAAATATTACATTATCAATATAGTTTAAATATAACTCATTATTAAATTAAAATAATTCATAAAAGAATTTGTCTTCTTATTTAATAAATTATTTATTTTATCAGCTACATTAAAAAAACAAAACAAACCTTTTTATTTAAATTTAAACTTAAGTTAAAATCAATTTTAAATAATTAAGTTTTTATCTTGAGTATTAAAATCATATGGTTATTTATTTAATAGCTTAATATCAAATTAAATCCAATTTTTAATTTACCAAAAATATTAGAATTAGAAGACATGACTTTATTTATTAAATTAAAAACGAAGTTTATTTATTTACAATATATAAAAATATGTATATATTACAAATAGAGAACAATTTATTAGCCCTTAAAGATAAATTATCAGTTTAAATATTTATTTTAAAGAAGATTATTAAATCAAATTCAAATTCATTATTAACATTATTGTCAAATCAATCAAATTTTGACATAAATTATTTAATTGTTATTGTCAAAATTCTGGGATATCACAGTTGTTATGGGTTGGATAAATCAGACCTTAAATAGCTTAGGATTGAATTGTTGTGTCTTGACCCCTTTGTGATTGGAGTTGCGCATCGGAAGAAGATAGATTGCTTTATGCTGAGCACACTAGCTAGTTTGTTTTAGATGTGTATGAATGTTTGGACGCTGGATGCATGGTTGCTTAGAAAATTCCAAATTATTTAAAATTTAATTCGAGTAAGAAACATCACTTCAGAGTTTGGAACATACTCGATGTTAGTAATTAGACCTTGCAGTGTCTTCGTAAGACTAATCACCACAGGGAAAATTAATAATATTATTATGTAATTAATTAAATGAAAATGAAGTTAAAATTTTGTGCTTGATTGAGAAGTTGCCACTTGAAAATTTCTAAACCTATTCGAATCGAGATAAATCAATAGTTGAAAAAAACTAGTGGTTTCTTTTAAACAAAGCCGCTAGAGAATAATAAAATGTTTAAGCAGTTAATAGTGGTAATATATATATATATATATATATATATATATATATATATAAAGATAAGCTATATATATATAATTAAAAATGTGGAACGGGTGAAATTAATAATAATGATAATGATAATAATAATATACAATAAATAAATAAGATATAATAAATACTGAATGGATATACTTATGTGAATTAAGGAATGTGTTATAATGTCTTGTTTTAATTGCAAATGGTTGATGATGGTCGTGTATATAAACATCGAAAGTAATAAAAAAAATTTGGCAAAATATGAATATTAATTTATAAAGAGAATGGAAAGAATTTTAATGATTTATTTCATGTTATTTTGTCCGTTTAGTGATTTAAGAATTCCGATTCATACGTCTTGTCAGTGTTATCGATGGGGGTTCCTAAATGCTTATACGAGGCAATAGACACAATCTTTTGAAAATGCTAAGAAATATTTTTTTGGAATTGAATATTGTTTGTAAAATGATATATTATTATTTTAGAAAATGAAAATATTGTTTTTTAAAGAAAAATTAAATAATTTTGGAGCAACATTGTAGCCGTCGGTTATTGTGAGAAATTGAGGTCAGTGGCGAGGCAATGTTGAATACTTTATCCTAGGCAATCAACATTGCAGCTGATTGGCAAAATGAATCGCTAAAATCTGTAGCACAACAACTTCGTATATTTTAAATAAATTAGTTTATGGATTATTATATGCAAATATTTATTTGATTAAGTTTGAACCAAAAGAAATTCTTTAATAAGATGATGTATACATGTGGATATAAAATAGATTTGATTTGAGATTAAAATAATAATTGTAAATTTTGTAGAAAAAAATGCTACATGTCTTATTAAAGAGAATGTCTTGGAGAAAATATATGTATATATACACGTGTTATATAAAAATGTTTGGAATCATTTCAAAGATAAAATCATTGAAAAGAAAAGTTATTATATATTTTATGTATATAATAAAGGAGGAGTATACAAGGAAAGAAAATTAAATTATTTTTAACATTGCAAGTTTGATGGAACTCAAATTTTTGCAACTTTAGGTTTTTCGTAGGAATATTCATAAATAGAACAAAATGTGTACTTCTAAAATAAATAAATTTCTTTAGAAAAATAAAATAAATATACAATTATTTAATTATCTTTAGAATAAAAGATGGGTATGTGTAAAAGAACACTAAATTATTTTCAAACTTTATAAGTTTAATTAGTTTACGAGAATTTGAATTTTTACGACTTTTAGTTTTCGAGAAGAAGATTAAAAATGAAATGAAGTGAAGTATTAATGATATGTGGAAATATCTATTTATAAGTTAAAAAACTAATATATTTTTACGTGGTTGACATATATGTTAATAAATATGAATGAATATAAATAAGGGAAAGTCTAATTGAACACAATTTGGTGACACAATTGGTAATACAAGGAGCTCTACCATTAGATTGCCCTCTGAATTCCATCTTCCATATAAAGATAAAAAGATCCGATAGTTCAGATCTTTTGTTTACTCATTTGTGTCATCAATTTGTGTCCAAATAGCCGGTCCCCGGTCCCCGTAAAAAATTCGAAAATGAGAACTATGGTTTAGGAGCATGGAAAATGAAAAGAAGTTACCTAAACTCCTCTGTCCTACATCCGATCTTATTGGTTTGACGACTTATGAGCTTCTTTGCTTTTATAATTATAAGTTGTCTAGAAAAAGAATGAAGTTCACCGTCACTTGTACTCCACTCGTGTGGAAGCTCATTATCAGCCTCTCCTCTCATAGTTCTTAACAATGCCTTTGCTTTATGACCTTGTGAAATAGATAAGCCTTTAACTGAGCTGACAATTCCCTCACTAGCACCATCAGTTCGCTTGTTATGTGTTAAAAGGTAAATTGGATTTTCTTGAATAATTTAAAACAGTTTCGGATATAATAATTCCATGGGACTCTTTTTGGCTTTGAGCTTTATCTTTGCATTTTTCTCCTATGCAAGAAAGGAATATACTTATTAATTTTGAGAACAGCAGAAATGCTAACAAGACATATGAACAAGCACATAGAATATAACTGAAAATCTCCGAAAAAACAACCTGTGCTGCCTATGATGCAGCAGTAGGCTGCTGCAGTCAGCAGCAACATACTGCTGCGGAGCAGCTACAAGTAGGCTTCTGCTGCAAAGCAACAACACAAGAGAGTGAAAAGAAGAAAAAAAGAAAAAGAAACCCACATTGACGGTTCAACATTAATTCTTTTCATGCAAATCTAAGTTATGCTAAATTCAACTTTTACTACACATTTTTCTAACCTAAAATTGTTAAGCAGAAATGTCAAAATGTACTTTTACATTTCAGTTTTTGTTTTTAATATCCATAATTGGATTTTTGGACAATTTTTTTAGTCGATATTTTACATACGAAATTTTACCAATAAAGCCCTTAATTATGTATACAGAGATCATTTTTATGTTCTTTAATATATTCAAGAGATATTGTTTGATTTCATATGAATTCCAATATTCACCGTAAAATTAACTACAAGCATGCTTAAAATTATGCATGCAACTTTTTTGTTGAAATCATCGTACGACCTACGAAAAAAATGATACTTATATAGCATGCCAAAAGAATGATATTTATATAGCATGATCGGACCGCAGCAAATATAAAGCACAAAAGTGTGGTATACTAATATATAGGCATGTAAGTAAAACAGACATATTACTTGATTAACACAAGCAGTTAGTGTCAAAATAAAGATTCTGACAATGTATGTATTCAACCATCAGTCGGCGGATGCCGAGCATAGGAAAAGAGGCTTGAGCTGTGGTAAAAAGACTTGGGTTTGATTTCTACCATGCGCTTCTCTATCCTATATAAATTTACCTGGAGCATGGAGGCTTGGATCAACGGACAGCTTTACTATACCTTCCTTAAGAGTTTACCGGCCTGTCGGGTTCTTCTGGGTTTAAAAATAAAAAAAAATTTATTCAACCATTAAGATGTAGCAATTGAATTATGCCAAATCAATATAATCGGAAAATGAAATAATAAATATATAATAACAATAATAAAACATACCAAACCTACCAGGGTGACTAACACTTTGACTGCTTGACCTCTAGTGGTCAATCGATGGTAGAGGGGCGACTGATCGCTTATTAAGAGTGGCGGCTAGGGTTTTGGTATTTTGAACATTACAAATTTAATTATTTAAATCTGATTATTCTGCTGCTTTCACATTACTATAGATAAGATCCTAGACCCTTCATTTTTATTCACATAATATTTTGAGAACATTAGCGAAGCTTTGTCAGTTCATCTTTTCGAAGATTCAGAAAACTCCGTAAGGATTCCAGGTAAGAAATCCTATAGATCTATCTTTGTTTATTATTTATTTTCTCAACTTATTCTCTTTCAAACCTTTAATTTTCTAAACCTTACATATATACAGATCCTTTTGTTGTATATATGCATAAAAAAGAAGTGATCTGATAAGAAATGGTCAAAGACATGTCAAATCCAAAGGAGGCAGAGCTTAGGCCATATTGTAAGTGGGAATCTTAGCATTTCTATTTTAGTAATTGATTGGTTTAATTTGGGTTTGAATATATCTTAGGTAGTTTTGGTTTGTGAAACATCATATTATAAACCTCCAAAACTCCTTCAATATGTAATGTCAATTCTCGACTGAAATCTCAATTGTTTATGTCAAAATAATGGAAATTGTGTAGATTTGCAGTTTTGATAATTTTACCTTCTACTTCACTCCTTATTCTTTTTCTTCGAATTTGATTAAAGTATCCTAATTAAGAAATAGTGTGTAAGGTACAAATTTTATTTGTAGTTTGCACTGCTTATTCCTATAAATTAAATAGAAATTTTTTTGTTTATTTTTGTATGAAAAAGGAGTTGAATATGGCATAAAAATTAGAATTGTATGTTTCTATTATCAGTATATTCTAATATTGTGATGTAATAAGTTGAGTTTAAGTTTTAATTGCATATAAGTCTATTGTTTGGAATCTTTGAATATGACTATTGGAATTTTGGTCTTACTAATAATATGAAATGAAACTTGTACAATTGTTTAAAGATTTGACATTTAAACACTAGTTTAGGACGTATATTCCGCATGCATAGAAATTGCTAGATGCATATTTATATGTGTATGTATGTATCTATGTAAATATATTAGCGTAATTAAAGTATAACTATATAGTTAAATAGGCTATTTACCATTAAATCCCCTCAAGGAAGGTAATTTATATTAAAGGTGAAATAAGAAAGATTTCTTATAAATCCTTGATTATGAAAACGATTAGATGCATGATAATATATGTGGAATGTGATATAAATTATGACTAAGTTATAGGGATGCGACGTCCGTCAAAAGCACATAGAAGTCTGCCTAGCTAATTTGGCTTCAAGCAGTGTGACTTTGGGGCTGATGTGATGTAACGACCTAGAATTTTAGTTATTTGAAATTGGAATATTTAATTAATTTTAAATATTGAAAAGTTAAATTTTAGGTTAAATAACTTAAATTCCTAAAATAGAGATTTATCGGATAGTTTAGTTGTTAAATTTAATTGAAATTGTTTAGATAATTTAATCTTGGGTTTTTATTTGGATAAAAATGATTTAAAGGCTTATTAAATTTCTTTTAATAAGATTGAAGGTAATAAAACTTTTAAATTTGATGTAAAAGTGATCTAACTAATTTTGGAATTAAATCGTTTCAATTAACATATAAAAATAGCTTTCTGGGGCACCGTCTCGGATTTCGATGAAACAAGTGTCATTGGAACCGTAATAATGAATTATAACATGTCGTCAAATTTCGTAGCGATCAGACGTATCATTTGGTCGTACGGGATAAAAACACATTGAAATTAATATTGATGATTTAATATAATAATCGGGTTCAAAAAGTTACTCCATACGTTCGAATTGGAGCTCGAGACTAGTTACATAGCGTTTGAAATAGGTGTATAATATTAGAAATGCCCGGCAGCACGTATCGATCGGGGTCCATAGTTATTTAGCTAGATATTTTGAATTTTAAATGATATTTTTTTTCAATTTAACGTTTTACTACCCTAACCTTTCATATCAGTCGCACCTATCTGTACCACCCACACCTCCCTATGATCTCCTTTCCTTATTTAAATAGAGCAATAGAGGAAAGAAATAAGAAGTTTGAAAAACAAAAATTTATATTTCAAATATACTCAATTAAAAATCCTAAAACAAGTTTAAAAATTCACAACCTGAGGAGATCTTCCCATTGATGCTAGTTTTAAAGGTTGCAACTATGATTGGTGATGCCTAAACCGTGTACAAAGGAAGCTCAAAAAATGGGTTTGAGTTTTGCGCTCGATTGAGAGCCCGATGGGGTGATTGGAGGATAGATTCGGGTTTGTAAGGTGAAATAGCACCTCGGGTCGAAAATATGGGTGGTCCGATCACCACTGGTGGAATGCGACCTGTGTACGGTCGAGAGGGAGATAGAGAGGACGTGTTTTGCCTAAGGGTTCGAGGCATAGCGGAATGGGGTCAGGGAGGTGTAGTTTTCGAAGAGGAGTTTAGCGACAGATTCGAGTTTTGACCACCGTAGCTCCGTGTCGTCATGTGCACATGCACGGTCGAGATGGGTTTGCTGTTGTTTGTGTACATGGAGTCATTTCGGAAGAAGAAGGGGGTAAGGGTGTGATATCCCAGAAATTGGGGCAATTCAAATTTAATAATCTGCATTGAAAATTAAATTAATTTGATAATAATTGTTAACAATATTTGAATTGATTTAATAATCTTCCTTTAAACAAATATTTTAAATGATAATTTATCTTTTAAAAGCTAATTTAAATCGTTTCTATTTATAATGTATATATGTATATATTGGTATATATTATAAATAGATAAGTTTTGTTTTTAAATTTAATAGATAAAGCTATGTTTTCTAATTCTACTATTTTTGATAATTTGGAAATCTAATATTGAATAAATAATAATATGATCTTAAAAATACTCAAGATAAAGTTTAATTTGTTTAAAATGGTTTAGCCTAGAGTTTAAATTAAATAAAAAGTTTTGTTTTGTTTTTTTTAAATATAGCTTGATAAATAAGTATTTATATTTTAAAGAGATAGTTTCTTTTGAAAATTTATTTTTAATTTAATAATGTGTTATATTTAAACAATATTAATAATGCAATATCTTTACAAGTGGATTTTAATATAGATAGAAATTTTTATTTTAAATTTATTTATATATATGTATTTTGGAAAGCTATGGTTTGTAAATTTAAATAAAGTAAACTTTATAATTATTAAACTTAAGAATAAATCAAATGTATGATATTTAACATAAGTAAATGACATAATAAAATATCTATGAACTTAAAAGAGAAAATAAATAAATAAAATAAGTATTATAACAAAGATTTATATAAGTTTGAAATAATAAGAAGTAAATTTAGTATTGATAATTTAAGTTTAAAATAATAAGTGTAATAATAACAAGCACTTGTACTAGAAATAAAACTTAATACATAAGTAAAGTTTATAATTAATAACTAGAATAAGCTAAGAACAAAAATAAGATATAACATGCATGTAAGTAGTAAAAGTAAAGCAAAGTTATGAGACAAAACAAAGTAAAAGTACATAAAATATCTAAACATAAGCAGGTTAGAGAAAGGAATGCAAAGCAGTAGAAATAGGATGCTGGCATAAGAAATGATAAAATTAGCTAAGTAGGGAACATAAGTACTTAAACGTTAAATACTAGCACAACTTAAGTCAGTTCAAATTGCTTAAAAATCAACTCAGCCTCCTAATTAAAAGATCTTGCCTGATAAAACAAGAATGTACAGTGTACCTGCATATGCATAACCCAGTTATCACCTTCCCCTGAACTTCTTTATATACATCTTCTTATTTCTATTCGTTCACTAAACATAACAAAACTGAAAAAAGGAAATGAGTAGCAAACATTTCCATTTTTATAAACTGAAGCATTACAACAACAAAGGAAAGATGAATCAAAGGAAGTTCGAAGCAAACTACTTTCCAGTTTTTAAGTTCAAAACTGTCAAACCAGAAGTGCTCTGTCATTCTCAAGCATTGGTGAGTAACATTATTTTAAAAAGCTTAAGTATTTGAATAATTGGTTACATGATAGTTTATCTGAGATGAAGTATAAATGGTGTGTGTATATTTGAAATTTCTGTGTATATACATGAATGAGTAGAAGGATGTTTGCTGTTGAATTTGTTTCTGCCTGTTCTTAGTTCAAACTTAGATTCTAAACAAAAGAATCCAATATCTTTTGATTTACTTACTGTTAGTATCTAGAATTTAAACAAAACTTGTTCGTTTGACTTTAAGATTTAGAATTAAATTTTATTTAAGTCAAGAGTAAATGGAAATTGCTTTGGAAACCAAAGAGGAACAGGGGAGTTTGAATTTGTGTAAAATTCAAATATGTAAGTTTAACAATTCAGTAACATAAATTAAATACTATAATCAAAATATGATATCTAAAACTAAAATCAAGATTTTTAGTGAAGGGGTTAGAGTGCAGTTCTAGGTTCATCAAAGAAAGGAAATTTGGGTATCCCTGATGATCTTTGAGACTGGAAGGAGCGGGGCTCTGCTGGAAGATGGAGTAGTGAACGAAGTATCTAGGAAAAATGGTAGAAGAGGTGGATGATCACCGTGGTGATGATGGTGGGTGTTTTCTGTTTTTAACCCTAGTTTTGGGTGCTTTGAAATTTTGGATCAGTGCAACCTCTCTGGTTGACCGAGTGTTATGGGGTCTTGGAGGTGGCTAGAGGCGTGATGGTCGAAGCTGATGCCAGAGTTTCTGGTGGTCTGGCGGTCAGAGCAGCGAGGAGGAGGTGTTGACAGGTTCGAGGAGGAAGCCTGTTTATGTTTCCAGGTTTTTTTATTATGAACTCGATCTTCATTCGAGCAAGTGGGGTGGCTTTGGAGGGTCGTGATGTCATCTGGAGATGGTCACTGATAGGTTGAAGTATTGGTGGATGGCCGGAGATGGCCAGAGCCACGGTGCACGTGCACTGTGCAATTTCAAGTTCAGATGTTTTTTTTTGTGTGCAGAGGGTTGAACTGGGGAAAAACTCGGGTTATTCGAGTATGTGACTCGAAGCAGTAGGGCAAAAGACTCGAAGCACATTTTAGTTGACTCGAGTCAGTTGTTGTTCTAGGTTATTTGCAAAACCTGGCAGCAAATTTGTTTTAAACAAACTTAAGTGAAACTTTAAATTTGTATACAAGATTTGAACAAAGTTTAAATCAGTTTGAAGTGTGAATTCAAATTTATTTTTGAATTCCAATCTGAAATGAGATAAAGGTTTCAAAATAATTAAATGTGGATTTTCAAGTTTACAAACCTGACAGTTTTCAGATTTTAAAATTTAATTTAAAATTTGAAAATAGAAATTTAAACAGGGGTTTAAATTCAAAGTTTAAAGTATAGATTCAAATGGACTTTTGAATCTAAGGTTAAAAAAAGAGGGAATTTGGGTTTTAAATCAAGACTTAAAAATCAAGTTTTTTTTTAAAGCAAGTTAAAACTGAAGTTTTTAAATCAAAGTTAAATTATTGGATTCAAGTTCTTCTTGTATTCAAATCTGAAAACTTAATCAGTTTTAAATCTGAATATTGTAAAAACAAGTTTAAATCAAATAGTTGTTAACAGGAATTGGTTTTAAATAAATATTTGAACTTTAAATTGGATAAATGTTTAAAAGAATAACCATTTTGAATCTTAAATTCAAAATGTAATTTAAAATTTAGATTCAAATGTGAAATGTTTTACACTTTAATGATAATGAAATCATTTATAAAGAAATGGATTATCTTATAGATAATTAAGATATTGAAGTGATTTAATTAGTAAGTTAATTAAAGAATGACTTATTTATTTAATTTGAAATTAATGATTTAGAATTAGAAATTAATTAAGGAAGTAATTAAAGAAGTGTTATTAGTTAATGAAGATAATTAACTAATGATTATTAAATAATTAATTAATGCGATTTATTTTGATAATTAATTAGATTAATTAATCTATTGTAAAGTGTTAAATGTAAATTACTTGGTGAAAGTAATTAAGAGATTAATTACTTATTGTAATTAATTTTGATAAAATGATTAATTTAAGTTAATGAATTTAGTTTAATTAATTTAAGAAAATCATTTGATGAATTGATGAGTATAATTACTTAATGTATTCAATGGAGCATAATTACTTAAGGAAGTAATTAATGTTAATTACTGAATGTAATTAGTAAAGATGATGTGTTAATAAAGTAATTTGGATAATTACACTTGAAATTAATCAGAGAATTAATTAATGGAGATAATTAATTATGGGGTAATTAATGTATTAATATAAGTAATTAATGATAATTAATTACTAGAATGTTATTAATCAAGGACGATTAATAATTAAGTTAAATTAAAGATGAACCATTTAATGTAAACTATTTTAATAAAGTAATTTAATTTAAATCTAAATTAGAGATCATTAATTAACAATTAATGATGTAATTAAGAATTGGTTAATTAAGGAATAATTAATAATGTGGTAATTATTTATGCAATTAATTAGAATGAATGTAATTAATTATATTTTTTTAATAAATAAAGTAATTAAATGTTAATTACTATAAATGATTTAGAATAATTAATTTGTAAAATTAATTAAAGACTAATTACTTATTGTAATTAGAAAATGATTAATCAAAGGTGTTTAATCAAGGTGAATATTTAGAGGATGATTAATTAATTTGATTTGTAATTAATTAATGATCGTATAAGCAGGATTTATAGATGGAGAAATTAATTAGAGATTGAAGTAGTTAATTTAATTCATTTTAAATTAATTACAAATGGTATGATTATAAATCATTGCTTATGAATGATATGGATATTTCATTTGATGATTGTGAGTTCAGATCTGACATGAATAATATTTATCTGATATGGATGCTTGGTTTAAGTAAGATAATATTTAATTATCTGTTTGGGTGATAATATTGATTATCTGTATGTGATGATGATATGATTATCTACTGTGATATTATGGATTATCTATCTGTGTGTATTGATTATATTGAATTAAACTGTTAAGACTAAATAGACAACTTGGGCTTAAAAGACATGTTTTGGATTTCGATGAGACCGGGATCGGTTTTCCTTATTTGGACCACCCGAAAACCACATCGATTCCAAATTAACGATAGGTCGTGAATCTGAAGTGAAGATGAAGATTCAGAATGCAAGGGTTGTCGTCGTTAACTCTGAGGGTGATTCCAAAATGAGTGTAACGAGATAATGCCTTCGGTTTCGTTCGTACCCGGAACGAACTTGTATGGATTGAATGCTTTCAACACATCGTCAGGTGGGCGATGAGCATTCTAAGAAATATGTTCTATAAAGGTAATCGTAACCTCAAGCCTCATCAACCGGGAATGGCTAAAACAGGGGAGGTGCAGCAAGGTTAGGTGGGTCATGTCCAAGCAGGACAAGGATATTCCCCTGTCTAGATGTCCCTTTATTTTCGGCTGTGTGGGCGGTTGATTGCAACAACTGCCGGGGTTTATCTTGTTCTGGACTGTTCAGTAAGGAATGGTTCTGGCCTTGTGTTGCAGGGGGTCGGGAGTGATCCTCGGTACGTTGGTGTAGGCCACGTACTGTGACGGGCGGTACCCCAGTAGCCCTGCAATTGTATGGAATCCACAATCCAATAAGTGCCAACGGTTTTGATTGCATTACCCACTTTTGTGGCTAGTAGCTGGAATTTAATGAATGTAACAATTTCGGCTATTTTCTATTCACTTGAAAACCCTAGACCTATTATAATATCACTGAATTTCCTATCAAATGTTTTGGTTAGCGTAAGGTAAAAACTTACCCATGTTTATTTGTGGGGAGTCTTACGTGATACCTTTTGTTTTCAAAAGATTTTCAAAGTTAAGCAACTTTAACCTGTTACTCATACCAGACCCATGTCTGACCCGGAGTTTATTTTTTGTTTTTCATAAACTCTCGGGTACCCAAATTTTTACGCGTAGCCAAGGGATTCAGGTTAGCTTTGACGAATTCTGGAGGAGCAACGGAGCAGGAGGCTTCAGCGTTGTAGATGTATAATATAGTTCCGCTGTGTTGGTGTCTCTGTGTTGTTTTGTGTATTGAGTTGTATTAACTAGACAGATGTTTATAACTACCTAGTATGTGATGTATTGTCTGTATAACTCCGATTGATGTTGTATACTGTGTAAATACTTATGTGATTATTATAATTTATTCGTTCCGCTGTGAGATTCTGATGTTGTTGTTCTTTCTTCTCTATCTTTTCTATTTTCTCATCCCTTTCTTTCTTAAAGACGATACGTCTTTCTGGTAGTAGAAGGGCGGGTCGTCACAAAGGGCAATTCTGTAAATATTTTGTAATTAGTTTATTTTTATTTTTTTAAATATCGATAACTTAAAAAATTTATAACTCCTTTATACGAGGTTCGATTGGAATGAAACTTTTTGTGTTGCGCTTTTATCAATGAAAGCTTCGCAATGGATCTATTTAGGATGGATTTTGAGACTGTCGAAAATTGGGCTAAAATCGGATGTCGTTCGATTTTAGCCCCAAACCGCAACGCCTTGGCAACAAGAAGAAATTTCGGTGAGTTAATCTCGCCTTTTTGGATAACTAGTATGGTATATGGTTGATAAAAATTGTTGGTCGATTATTTGGATAATTTATTATATTTATTAGTTGGTTTGGATATATTCCCGACCATTGGAGTGGTTGAGACCCTATAACGTTTCCGTGTAAAAGCAGATGACTCTTTGTATGCGAATCTCACCTCGAAGCGGTTGATTTATATTTATTGATTACCTACCATTTGTGATGTACGGAAAAATGGGTTGGAGGGATCCATCGGGATTCCTCGCTATTACTAAATTATACCGTCTTAATTATATTTCCTTTATATGGATTATTGAATAATAAATATGATTTTCGATGATGTAGTTGTAACATCGTTGTATGTTTGAAATTAAAATCCAGTAGTGACAAAAAATCAATATTGATATTGGTTAAGTGTCGGTTGGGCTATTGGCCTCAAGTTCGTATTTTGAAAATACATTAAATTGCCGATTAAATCAGAATTGGTTTTTGAGACAAAATGGATTTTTAAACCCGAAATTTAGTTTCGGAAATATTTTAAGGATTATCTAATTAAATATATTAATGTTGTTTTAAAGTTAATTAATTATATTAATATTGTTTTTAAGTTATTTAATTATAATAATATTAATTTGAGGTTATATAATTATAATAACATTCTTTTAAAAGTATTTTTATTATACTAAAATTGTTTTAAAGTTACGCAATCATATTAATATTATTTAATTATTTTAATATTGTTTAAAAGTTATTTATTTATGGTTAATATGTTTTAAGAATTTATAACAAGTTAATAAGTTGAAAGATTAATTATTTAGGAATAATTATCATTTGAAAATTTATAATAAGGATTATCAATAAGTTTTGGAAATAAGTTATTATTATTTATATAAATGGTAAAGATAAATTATTATTGTTTATTTAACACTATTTTGGAATTATTAATTATTATTGAAATTCTAAAGTCTATAATTTTTCGTTGATTTAAATGTTTAGTGTTAATGACTATTATTATAAAATAATGTTTTGTAGTAAAAGATTTTAATTGTTTATAAATGTTTCCGAAACCTTTGAATGGAATCGAAAGATCTAGATTTTATAAAAGAGCTTACGAAATGGTTTGGAGACGTAAGGAAGATTATTTACAAGGTGAAAGAGTTTGTAAATGGTTAGATATTTATAAACAAATCTTAAAAGTGGGTTTATAGATTTATAAAGGAAGTTATAAATGGTATATAGGTTCATAAAGAGTTATAAATGATTTTTAAATGTACAAGAAATTTATAAGTGATTGAATTCTTGGTATTGCTAATGTTTTTCGGAGATTTTATAAAATGGTTTATAAACAATTTTGGAGAATTGTAAGGGGAATTATAAACGATTCGAGAATCGAATAAAAATGAAACTTTTCTAAGTTTTGTAGATATACTTAAACCATCGGAATAAGTATATGGCTATTTCTAAACATGGAAATACAAGGTTTTGCGAGTATATCTTTTAAAGGTGTTTATATACAAGTAATTTACAGGGTAATTGTATGTATAAAGAGTTATTAAAGGGGGCTAGTGATTGCTTATATACTGAGCCAATGTTGATTTTCCAAATGAAATAAAATCCATAATGCATGTTTGTTAGACGATAGTTAAATAACCAACTATCGAAAATAAACTCAACGTAACTTTGGAAATATCTAGTAGAAACTCGTGAGTTCTATGGCACAGTCATCTTCGATGACGTTGTACTATGTTGATAAATCTCGTTTCGTTTTTCTAGGACGATGATATGGAATTCCGTCCACCAATGGTTAGGAGGTGATCTCCGATCTTATCATCGTCTGTTTGTTTCCTAGATAATCGGGGTTGAGTTTACCAAAAATTATTAAAAGTTGTTTCGAAGAGACTAGGATCAGATATGTTATCCGAAAACCACTTTGATCCAGTGAATGCTTTTCGAAGTGAAGACATCATGAAGAGCATGGAATCGAAGATAGAGTTGGAAGTGCAAGGGCTAATCGCTACTAATCCTAAGGGCGATTCCAAAATGGATGTAGTAGGAATAGGCCTTCGGCTTCGTTCAGACCCAAAACGGACTTGTATGAATGAATGCTACCAGTACATTGTCATTGGAGGGCAATGAGCATTCTAAGTGTAAATTTCTTGAAAGGTAAATGTAGCCTCAAGCCTCATCAACCGGAAATGATTGAAAATCAAGGGAGATGCAGCAAGGCTAAGTGGGTCGCACTCATTAGGGTATGTTGTCACCCTTCTAGATACATCAACATATTTATGGATTAGTTGTGCATGAGATCTCAAATAAAAAGGGTTGCAAAGCAAGCGAGGTGATGGCATATTCGGTACTACCCAGGTCAAGTGTAAGCCGGTCTTGTGTTGGCAGAGGATCTAGACGGGGTCCTCTATAGATTTTTTAGACTTGTACTGTGATAGGTGGTACCCCTGGCCTAGTCATTATTTGGAATCCATTCTCTAATAAGCGCTATACGGTTTTAGTTGTATACCAAATATGTTGGAACGTGAGATGCAAGCATTCCAGTTATCTTAATGTTTACTTTGAACCCTTAGACATTATTATAATATCATTTAATTTTCTATAAAAGTGTTTTGGTTATCACAAGGTAAAAACCCATCATGATTATGTGTGGCGTGGTCTTACGTGACACCTTTGATTTCAAAGATTTTCTAAAAAATTTAAATCCAGTTGGGTGTGTTTTCTCACGCTAGTTTTCCAGACTGAATCGAGTGTTATTTTATTATAATGCTCGGGTCAGTCCGAACATATCACAAATTAGATTGGATGCTTGGAGCTTCAAAAGGCAAGTTGGAGGCCTAGAGACGTATTCACATAAATGGTTATTTTTCCGCTGTATTCATTGGTTTGTTATCAGCAATTGTGAGGATAGGCTATTATAACTGTTCAGGCTGAAATAGGTTAGTATACTCTGATTGATGTCTGTATATACACATATTACAGTTTGGCTTTTGTGTAAAGATTTTTGGAATATTATAGTTTATTCCTTCCCCTGTGAGATTCTATATTGTTTAGTTTTTCTCTTATCTTCTTTCTTCTTCTTTTCCCTTAGCAATCAGGTTTTTCGGCATTCGATTTCTTGGCATGAAATACATTGGACGTATTTGTGTCAATTTTCAAGGGTTGAAAATCTGGTTCGTTACATTTGCTATCAGAGCTGAAGGTTAAGCGGGAACCTTGGCTTTGATGGGGAAACTCATTAGAGATAGGGTCAGTGGCACCCTAGAATGAGTTTGAGTGTGTATATATATATATATGAGCACGTTTTTGTTAGTGATATAAAAATTGTTTTATATTGTGTTGGTTGATCTATTGAGTGGCTTATGGTTATGGTTAATACAAGTAACTAGCGTCATTGATAGGGAAATATAAACACTTGAACGGAGCAGTCAACGTGGTATTGTTTTGGAATTAGCAAATGAAATAATTTTACCTTGATTATTTTTATATAAAAAGGAATAATTTTCAGATATTATTATGGTACATATATATACAGTGTGCTTGGTTGTTAGAAATGATAATGTTAAACTATTATCATCTATTGTTTGTCATTGTGAATGAATAGTAGTATTATTATTATAATGTGAATAAGATTAATAGTTAAGAAGTGAATTTTTATTACCCAAGTGAGATTATATAAATACATGATTTATAAATGTGATATATAAATTGAAAGGAAATGAAATTCCTGAAGTATATTATAAATATGAATTATAAGTAAGAAGAGTTTAAAAGATGGGAATTTCTGAATTTAAATCCCGTTAATTTTGGAAATGGTTTTCAAAGTTTTGGAAAATGATAGTGATATTAACTAGAAAATATTTTTGAAATATTTTTAAAGGGTTTTAAAAGGAATAGAAAGCACTGAACTCTCTTCAGCCGTTGGAAAATAATTTCCGTGATGACTGCAGCATCATTGACGTTCATTTTCGAGTTTCCAAGAGAGGAATTGCTACCATTAGAGTTTTGTTTGTTAAAACTAGTTTTGGTTTTGACATTCAAAAGAATAATTTGTTAAAACTAGTATGAAGTCAAATGTGTTGAACATAGAATTTGGTGGAATAATTCTTAAATGATATCAGTATTGGAAGGATACTCTAAGAAAATAATGAATGTAAAAAAAGCAATGTAAATAAATGGGTATGAATAATTGAATGTGGATACAATGAATGAGAACGGGATAAGGTGAATAAAAGGAATTTAGTGTAGCCAAGAATCAAATGAAATAAATATGTAAGTTGTACGTATATTTTTTTATTCGCATGGCAGTTTGATCCAAATTCGAGTACATGATTTAAAGATGATTTTCATCGATTCGAGTTAGGATTTTTCGCTTGATTCTCGATGGCGAGCACTGGATTTGGATTTTTGGTTGATTTTGGGACTCTCTGTCATAGTATATGGCTATGCAAGGACAATGACAGTTTCTAATCAAGAAACCGTATCTGAGCCCACACTAGAGTGGTCATGTGGCGATACTAGTTCAGAAGTGAAATTGTGTGATCGAGCGAGCGACCATATTTGATATTACGACGGATGATATATGTACGTTGTACGGGCTTTGTGAGGTAAATGTTGGAAATTAAAATTTCAAGAATAATGTGATTTTGAATTATATGATTGGACATCATAGGTATATAAAATGTAGGTATTTAAAAACAAGAGCTAATTTGATGCCTTTGATTTCATAAGAAAAATCAGTTTTCTCGACTAAAAGGTATATGTATATATTGTTAATTGATGGATGGTTTTATGATTGAGCCACTTGGCTCTTGCATCTTTTTGTTGGTTTGGGCCCGTAATGGCGATTTGTAGTTGTTCCGATCGAGCAACACAAAGGAGACGCTGGCAAAAATTTAGAAAATTCAAGGAGCTAGAAATTTTGAAGAAAATTTTTGATAACTAAAAATTTATTTTTGAGTTATAACCTGAAATGATTAAATGGATAATATTAGTTGGAACCTATGGATGAATTTGGTAACTTAGTAGAAGTAATATAAAGGTTTCAACAAACTGATTTTAGAAAAGGTTAAGGGTTTAAAATAATTTGGCAAAATATTTCAACTAATTTGTTTTAAAAAGAAACGGGTTTGGGCATTTTTCCTACCTTAGCAATTTCGAGGACGAAATTCTTTTAAGGCAGGAAGAATGCAATGATCCAAAAAATTTGTTATTTGAAATTGGAATATTTAATTAATTTCAAATATTGAAAAGTTAATTCTATAGGTTAAATAACTTAAAGTCCAAAAATAGCGATTTATTCGATAGTTTAATTGTTGAATTTAATAATTGTAATTGTTTAAATAATTGAATCTTGATTTTTATTTGGACAAAAATGATTTATTGTCTTATTAAATTTCTATTAATAAGAATGAAGGTAAGAAAACTTTTAAATTTAATTTAAAAGTGATTTAACTAATTTTGGAATTAATTCGTTTTAATTAACATAAAAATAGCTTTTCGGGCATAGTCTCGGATTTCGATGAAACTGGTTTCATTGGATCCGTAATAATGAATTATAATACGTCATCAAATTTAATTGCAATCAGACATGTCATTTGGTCGTACGGGATAGAAATGTGTTGAAATTAATATTGAAGATTTAATATAATAATTGGTGTAAAAAGCTATCTTCTCCATATGATCAAACTAGGGCTCGAGACTTGTTCCATTGCATTTGGAATAGGGTTATAACATTAGGAATATCAAACGGCACGTCTCGATTAGGGTTCGTAATTATATAGCTAGATATTTTGAATTTTAAATAATATTTTTTTTGATTTAACCTTTCACCACCCTAACCTTTCTTATCAGCCGCACCTATCTATACCACCCACCCCCCTATGATCTCCCTTCATTATTTAAACAGAGGAAAGAAATAAGAAGTTTGAAAAAAAATTATATATCAAATTATACTCAATTAAAAATCCTATAACAAGTTTTAAAATTCACAATCCAAGGAGAACTTCCCATTGATGCAAGTTTTGAGGGATGCGGCTATGATTGGTGATGCTCGAACTATGTACAGAGGAAGCTCGTAAAGTAGGTTTGAGTTTCGTGCTCGATTGAGAGCTCGATAGGGTGATTGGAGGATAGATTCGGGTTCGTGAGGCGAAATAGCACCTCGGGTCGAAAATCTAGGTGGTCTGATCACCATTGGTTGAGTGCAACTTCTGTACGGTCGATGAGAGATGGAGAGGATGCTTTTGCTTAAGGGGTCGAGGCACCGTAGAGTGGGGTCAAGGAGTTGTAGTTTTCAAAGTGGGGTTTAAAATAAATCGATGGATTCGAGTTTCAATCACCGTAGCTCTATGTAGTCATGTGCACATGCACAGTCGATATGGGTTCACTATTGCTCGTGTACAAGGGGTCATTTGGGAAGAAGAAGGAGGTAGGGGAAATTCTGTGAATATTTTTTAACTAGTTTTTATATATAATATCTATAACTTATAAAATTTATAACTCCTTGATATGAGGTCAGATTGGAATGAAACTTTTTGCGTTGCTCTCGTATCAATGAGAGCTTTGCAATGGAAATATTTTGGATGAATTCAGAGACTGTCAAAAATTAGGCTAAAATCGGACGTCGATCGATTTTAGTTCCAAATCGGAATGCTTAGCGACAACAAGAAATTTCAATGAGTTGATTTCATATTTTTGGATAACTAATATGATATATGGTTGATAAAAATTTTTGGATGATTGTTTGGATGAATTATTATAATTATTAGTTGGTTTGGATATATTTTCGCCTATTGGAGAGGACGAGACCCTATTAAATTCCCGTGTAAGACCAGATGACCCTTTGTATACGAATCCTGCCTTGAAGCGGCTGATTTATATTTATTGATTATTTAACATTTGTAATGCCGAGAAAAACAGGTTGGAAGGATCCAACAGGATTCCTCGCCATTATTGAATTATATTGTTTCAATAATGTTTCATTTATATGGATTATTGAATAAAAAATATGATTTTGGATGTTGTAGTTGAAACATCGTTGTATGTTTGAAATTAAAAACCAATAGTGATGGTAAATCTATTCGATATTGGTTAAGTGTCGGGTGGTTATTGGCCTTAAGTTATTATTTTGAAAAAACTAAAAATTGCCGATTAAGTCTGAATTGGTTTTTGAGACAAAAAGGATTTTTAAATTCGAAATTGGATTTCGAAAATATTTTGAGGATTATCTTATTAAATATATTAATATTTTTTTAAGTTAATTAATTATATTAATATTGTTTTTAAGTTATTTAATTATAATTAATTTGAGGTTATTTTACTATAATAATATTATTTTAAAAGTTATTTTATTATATTAAAATTGTTGTAAAGTTATATAATCATATTAATATAATTTTAAAGTTTTTTAATTATTTTAATATTGTTTAAAGATTTTTTTTTATGGTTAATATGTTTTAAGAATTTATAAGAAATTAATAAGTTGAAAGATTAATTATTTAGGAATAATTATGGTTTCAAAATTTATAATAAGGATTATTAATAAGTTTTGGAAATAAGTTATTATTGTTTATAAAAATGGTAAAGATAAATTATTATTGTTTATTCAACAATATTTTGGAATTATTAATTATTATTAAGATGTTAAAGTTAATAATTTTTTCATTAATTTAAATGTTTAGCGTTAATAATTATTAGTATAAAATGATGTTTTGGAATAAAATATTTTAATTATTTATAAATGTTTTCGAAACCTAAGAATGGAATCGGAAGATCTAGATTTTATAAAAGAGCTTATGAAATGGGTTGTAGACGTTAGGAAAATTATTTACAAGGTGAAAGAATTTATAAATGGTTAGATATTTATAAACGAATTTTAGAAGAGGGTTTAGAGATTTATAAAAGAAGTTATAAATGGTATATAGGTTCGTAAAGAGTTATAAATGAGTATGAGTATAAGAAATTTCTAAGTGACTGTATTCTTGGAATTATTAATGCTTTTCGGAGATTTTACAAAAGAGTTTATAAATGATTTTGGAGAATTGCATGGGGAATTATAAACGATTCGAGAATTGAATAAAAAGGAAATTTTTCTAAGTTTTGTAGATATACTTATACCGCTGGAATAAGTATATGGCTATTTCTAAATATGGAAGTACAAGATTTTGTGAGTATATCTTTTAAAGGTGTTTATATACAAGTAATTTACAGAGTAATTGTATGTATAAAGACTTATTAAAGGGGGCTAGTGATTGCTTATATACTGAGCCAATGTTGATTTTCCAAATGAAATAGAATCCTAATTGAATTATTGCTAGGCGATAGTTAAACAACCAACTATCAAAAATAGACCCAATATAACTTTGGAAATATCTAGGAGAAACACGTGAGTTATGTAGTACAGTCATCTCTGATGATGCTGCACTATGCAGATAAATCTCGTTTCGTTCTTCTAAGATGATGATAGCGAAATCCATCCACTAACGGTTAGGAGGCGATCTCGATCTTATCGTCATTTGTTTATTTCCTAGAGAACTGGGATTGAGTTAACCAGAAATTATCGAACGTTGTTTCGAGGTGACCAGGATCGGATGTGCCATTCAAAAACCACTTCGATCCAACCAATGCATTTTGAAGTGAGGACATCGTAAAGAGCATGGAACTGAAGGTATAGATGGAAGTGCAAGGGATAATCGCTACTAATCCTGAGGGTGGTTCCAAAATGGATGTAGTAGGAATAGTGCCTTCGGTTTCGTTTAGATCCAGAACGGACTTGTATGGATGAATGCTACCAGCACATTATCATTGGAGGTCAATAAGCATTCTAAGTGTAAATTTCTCAAAAGGAACACGTGGCCTCAAGCCTCGTCAACCGAGAATGACTGAAATCCAGGAGAGATACAATAAAGCTAAGTGAGTCACACCCATTAGGGTATGTTGTTACCCTTCTAGATACATCTACATATTTATGGATTAGTTTTGCATGAGATCTCAAATAAAAAGGGTTGAAAAGCAAATGGAGTGATGACATATTAGGTACTATCCAGGTCAGGGGTAGGCTGAATCTTTTGTTGGCAGGGGATCCAAGCGAGGTCCTCGGTACATTTTCTAGGCGTGTTCCATAATTGGTGGTACCCCAGTGCCTATTATTGTATGAAATCCATTCTTCAATAAGTGCTGTATGGTTTTAGTTGTATACCAAATATGTTGGAATGAGATGCAAGCATTCCGGCTATTTTAATGTTTTACTTTGAACCCTTAAGCATTATTATAATATCATTGGATTTTCTATAAAAGTATTTTGGTTATCATAAGGTAAAAACTCGTCATGTTTATGTCCGGCGTGGTCTTACGTGATACCTTTGATTTTAAAGATTTTCTTAAAATTTTAAATTCAGTTGGGTGTGTTTTCTCACGCTGGTTTTTCCAGACTGACTCGGATGTTATTTTATTATAAGGCTCAGGTCGGACCGAACATATTGCAGATTAGATTGCATGATTGGAGCTTCAAAAGGCGAGTTGGAGACCTAGAGACATATTCACATAGATGGTTATTTTTCTACTGGATTCATTGGTGTGTCATCAGCAATTATGAGGATAGACTGTTATATTTGTCCAGACTGAAATAGGTTAGTATATTCTGATTGATATTTGTATATACACATATTACATTTTTGCTTTTGTGTAAAGATTTATGGTATATTATAGTTTATTAGTTCCGCTGTGAGATTCTATGTTGTTTTGTTTTCTTATTATCTTCTTCCTTCTTTCTTCTTCTTTTCCCCTAATAATCGGGTTTTTTCGGCATTCAATTTCTCGGCATGAAATACAGTGGACGTAGTAGTGTCGATTTTCGAGGGTCAAAAATCCGATTCGTTACATGTGAGACAACATCTATAACAAGTAAACATGATGCCGCGAGGTTAGTCCCAAATTCTGAATGGTAAATACAGACTACTAGTACCTACGAATAGTCGGGCTAACGTGAGACATTCTCATGAGTTACGGGTCATAATATGAATGACCTGCTTTAGAGATTGAAGGTATTAAATGGTTGTGTGAGGGTCTACATTTTCTCTATGTTGTAAATAGTAAATAGCTGTAACAGCCTAGGATTTTCGATCCACGAAAATTGATATCAATGCGTTTACTGTATAGTATGCCGAGCAATCGAGTGTCGGAAGTACCAGATCACTAGGTGTAAAGAAGAAAAAGGATAGAGGAAGAAACAAAAACAATAACACAGAATCTCCCAATCGCAGCAGAACAAAATATAATATATATCATAACAGATTTTTATACAAAGAAACTGTATCTATTAGTATACATACAATCATCAGAGTACAACAATCAACATATAAATTCTGGATAGTTATAATAACTTGTCCTTACAAATACTGAACATTCAGTTAACACACAAAGTGGAATATAAATTTAGTATGTGATATACGACCGAAATTCTCCAGCTCGTCTCTTGAGCTCCATACATCCTAACCTAAATCTGTAATACTCGGTCTGACCCGAGCATTATAATAATATAACATCTGAGTCAGTATGAAAAAATAACGTAAGAAAATACACTCAATTTGAATTATTACTATTTTTAAAATTCTTTGAAAAACAAAAGTATCTTGTTAGACCACGCTACACATAAACATGGCGGGTTTTTACCTTACGATAACCCAAAACTCCTTTATAGAAAATCCTGTTATATTATAATAGTGTCTACGTACAAATACTTATTAAAATAGCTAAAATTGTTACATTAATTAAATTCCATCATACTAGGCTCTACAATCAAAACTGTAAAGCCTCGTAGTGGATATTAGATTCCATACAATGACTGGGCTATTGGGGGTACCGTCCGCCATAGTACACCTCTAGAAAAATGTATCAAGGACCTCGCATGGATCCTTTGCCAACACAAGACTGGCCTACCCCTAACCTGTATAGTACCGAATATTTTATCACCCCAGGTGCTCCTACCCTAATCGACCACATTTTTTTCGTGCACAACCATATCCATAATTTATAATATATCCGAGGATATCTAGAAAAGAGATAACATACCATAATTAGATGCGACCCACTTAACTTTGCCGTATCTCCCCTGTTTTAGTCATTCCCAGTTGATGAAGCTTGAGGCTACGATTACCTTTCAAGGAATTTATAATTAGAATGCTCATTGCCCTCCAATGACAATACGATGATAGCATTCATCCATACATGTTGTTCTGGGTCTGAACAAACCGAATTTCCTGAATCACCATCTTCATTATCTTCACGATATCCTAATTCGTAATGCACAAACCGAATCAAAGTGGTTTTCGGATAATTAAATCCGATCCTGATCTCTTCGAAACGATGAACGAGTTTTTGGCCAAATTTGATAGTCAATTATTTAACTATCAAATAACATCCATAAGCAGTTATTAGGACTTATTTTATAAATCTTCAATACATTTATTTCAAAATATCTTTACAATGATATATATATATATATATTCAATCTCTTCGTGTATCCCAATAGTTAAAAGCCAATTTCGAAATTATATCCATAATAGGATAAATTTCAGAGCATTCCTACTCCATCACTTAGTGAAATATTTCCGAATTCGATTTAAAAATTCATTACTTAGGAAAAATATTCCTATAGAATCATTTCGTAGTTAAATATTTCCAAACCCTTCACTTCAATCCTTGTGAAATATTGTAAGTATATTTTTCCAATCATTTTAGATATACATACTTAGGAAATGTTCATAAGTATTTTTCTTAAAATCATTTTATCACCTATACTTAGGAATTATTCCATTTATTCTCATTTCTCAAATCTTTTATGATTTATTTGTAAATCCCTTAACCCACTTATAGAGAATTCTATAAGTTTTCGTGAATTATTAATTAACTTCCCTTAACTCTTCCAAATTGATTTCTTTCCGATTACTAATTCTAATTTCCTTTCTATGACTTCTAATTCATTTTGAAGTTCTCAAATTCAACATTTTGTAGTTTACTTAAGTTTCCAAAATTTATTACAAGATTTCTCTAACAAAATCATATCCGTTAAATAATACCCATTTTCCAATCTCGAGAGAATGTATAAATAAATTTCATTCATTTCAAAAACAATATATATATACACACTAAGTATTTTTAAAGAATAATAATTTATTTTTAAAATATGTTTAAGTAATTGTAACGTCCCGCCTTTTTGTACACTTTAAATCGACGATAAACCACACACGTCAGACTTAAAGCATACAGAAGGGTGGATTGTTATGGGTTAAATAAAAAAAGCAGAGAAAGAAAAAAATAGAATCTTGCAGCGGAGCAATAAAATATAGTAATCAAATAAACAGTTCATGAAGTTGTTTTACAAAATATTTGATTTTACTTATACAATACATATCAGAGTTACACATACCATAGGATAATCAATAACAATGCAGTGGAACAATGTGAAGCAGTGGAATAAAATAAGTAATAGTAATACAAATCTTCGTCTTCGTCCTCCAAAGATAAAGTCTTCAAATCCTGAAATGCTCAGATTGACCCAAGCGAATTGAAAAGACAAAACACTCGAGTCAGAACTAAAGGATCTTATGTAAGTTAAATCAACAAAAAATAATATAAGTCAAATGGCGTCATAGATGTTTACGGGATTTGACATCTCCTATCCAGTGTCTAACGTGAGTGTAGTAACATAAGAGATGCTCGAGATTCACATCTCCTAAGGATTCGTTAAACTATCTACTATGTAGTAATATTTCGCTATTATAATAGTGACTATTAGTAAAATAAACTTACTTTTAAATAGCGTTAAGGGGTTACCCATATAGACCTTAACACATAATATATCCCATAGTCTATACAGTACCGATATCTCCCCTGGGCATCGTTAGAGGGCACTCCATTGGTATGGTACAAAACCAAAATCGTATAAGGCGCGCTAGGATAGGTGAAATGGAACAACTAGGCAATGCCAGGGTAGATATACCAATTATGCTTCCGGGCCAGTGGTAACTCATAGCGCGAAGCTACCGCCCACCTCGAGCTACACCCCCAAATCAAAAACCAAAAGTGGCCACCGAATAAATCCAAAAGTCAGAGTATAATATCGAAGGGATGTGTCCGATAAAAGGTGCTACCTTTTTATCCCGTTGATCGCTCCTGTTTTAGCCACCTTATGCCAACTCATGGGAGTCGGATCCATATATTTACCTCAAAGGAAACGCCGCCGCCTTCCTACTTCATTTCGGAATCTCCATCGCGTACACGGCTGTTAAAGTGGTTTTCGGAGTTGGCAGAGAGTATGACAACTTCTGATCCCTGTCTTTTCAACAACCAAACGTTATTATAACATCGCGGCCATTTCAAAACAATTTATACTTTTAAAACCAGAATATAATATCAATTTCAAAACCATATAAATACGATATCGTTTCCATTTTTAAAACCAAATCAATATGATATCCTTTTTATTTCAAATCAATATAATATCATTTTATTTCAAATATATCCCTTTTCAAAATCATAGCACTTCCAAATTATACACTTCAAAACCAAACATTTGAAATTTTAACACCTTTAAAACATAATACTTTGAAATTCATAACTTCAAAACATTTCAATTTCGATAAACATTTCAATTTCGATATATTTCAAGGCTTTAAATATTCCAAAATTTCAAAACTAAATTTGATAATTTCGATTTAACAATTAAATTTTCTATTATTTAGTTTTGAAGTATTTTACATAATAAACCCTTTATCATTTAAATAAGACTCAAATTACAAATAACTAGATATTTCCTTCAATTCATTATACTTGAAATAATCATTTAATTCACCTAGACCCCAAAATCAAGTTATAATAATTATACCTTTTAAAATTTCCAATTTAATAAATTTCACATCAACCCTTTTGGTTTAATTCTTAAATAAATTCAATTTCATATAATCTCAAATTTATCTCAATTTCAAATCAAATTTATTCGAGTAAAAATTCTTAAATAATTTAATTCACATCAGTTTCATATTTATCTTCCAACCTCAGTTTTATTTAAGCCATTATAACTATATATACAATATAATTTACACTGCTACTTAACCATATTGTAACGTCCGCCTTTTCGCACGCTTTAAATCGACACACGTGCCAGTTCAAACCATACATAAGGGCGGATTGTTATGGGGTAAATAGGAAAAACAAGAAAGAAATAAAAACGAATAGAATCTCACAGCGGAAGGATAAAATATAATAATCAAATATACAGTTTGTAAAGCTGTTTATAAATATTCGATTACACTTACACAACATATATTAGAGTTACACATACCATATAACAATGCAGCGGAACAATATGAGTGTAGTGTAATATAATAAATAATAATAATAGTAATCTTCGTCTTCGTCTTCCAGAGCTAAAGTCTTCGAAATCCTGATTTACTCGGACTGACCCGAGCGAATTGAAAAGACAAAACATTTGAGTCAGAACTAAAAGATCTTATATAAGTTAAATCAACAGAAGTAAATATGAGTGCAGTAACTCAAGAGATGCTCGGGATTTACATCTCCTAAGGATCCGTTAAACTATTTACTATGTAGTAATATTTCGCTGTTATAATATTGTCTATTTATAAAATAAACTTACTTTTAAATAGCGTTAAGGCTTTACAATTTCCACCTTAACACGTAATAGTCCCAGTAGTCCATCCGGTATCGGCGCATCTCCAGATCGAGAGACTACCCTAAATACTCCACGGGCTACGGGAGAAGACCAAACTCGTACAAGGCGCGATAGGGTAGGTGACATGGCACAACTAGGCAATGCCAGGGTAGATATACCAAAGCATCCGGGCTGGTGGTAATGCGTAGCCGTAGCAACCGCCCACCTCGAGCCACACCCCCAAAAAGCAAATCAAAAGTGGCCACCGAATCAATCCAAAAGTCAAAGTATAAAATCAAAGGGATGTGTCCGATCAAAGGTGCTACCTCAATTGGCCCGAGAATGCTCATGTTTTAACCACCTTATGCCTATTCACGGGAGTCGGGTCCACGTATTTACCTCAAAGGAAACGCCGCCACCATCCTACTTCATTCTAGAATCTCCACCGCGTACACGGTTGTTAAAGTGGTTTTCGGGGTTGGCAGAGAGTATGACAACTTCCGATCTCAGTCTCTTCAACAACCAAACGTTATTATAATACTACGGTTATTTTAAAATAATTTATACTTTAAAACCAGGATAAAATATCCATTACGAAACCATTTAAATACGATATCACTTCTTCTTTTAAAACCAAATAAATATGATATCATTTCAATATATCCTTTTCTAAAACTCATTCCAAAGTTATAATATTTTAAAACCAAATACTTGAATTATAGCCTTCCAAAACATAAAACTTCGAATTTCATAACTTTGAAATATAACTACACCACTTAAATGGTTTAAATATTAAATTACTTAATAAAATAAATTAGCTTCTTTAATTTCGCAATCAATTCTAATACAGATTTAAATCCTCAAATAAACCGTTTCAGATTTCATATATTTCAAAGCTTTAATATTAAATGTTTCAAAACTAAATTTTATAATTCACATATATGTCAATTTTACTTTACTATCATTTAGTTTTGAAATAATTTAATTTAATCAATCCAGAATCTTTTAAATAGACTTCAAATTTCACCAATTCAATATTCCTTAATTTATTAAGACTTGATATATTCAATTAAATCACCTTAACCCCGAGTTTTGTTATAAAACGATATTCTTTAAAAATCTAAATTTCAATAAGTTCCAAATGAACTCTTATTAAATATAATTCTTAATTAAATAAAATCTCAATCAATTTCACTATCTTCCCAACCTTGATTTATAAAAATCAATATAAACTCTATATTAAATATAATTTAAGTAAATTCTTATCCATATTATATACAATAAAATCACCGTTATTTTATACCTTAAACTAATTTTATACATAGCTTAAAACCAAAAATTTAACAATATATAAAATAACCTTTATCAAATATCCGACATCAAAATTTCATAAATCATATATATATTTCTTTACAAAACCATAGAAAAATTATTTGAAAAATAATTATATATATATACCGCGATGCCTGTATAAAATTTTCTATCCTATGGTCAAGTGATACGGATATTTATCATTTCAATCCGCAATTTAAAAATAAAAATGCAGTTGTATATCATTTCAAACCGCAAACCCGAATGAGATGAAAATGCATAATAACTTGCAGTTTATAACAATATACAATACAACATCCATTCATCCAATATCATCCATCAACCATTTATCAAAATCATCATCAAATTCAACAATACATCAATATACATCAGGTAATAAATAAAAGGCATTTACTGGCAGTTTATTATGCAAAATAAATTAACTATCAGTTTATATGCAATACTAAATTTAACTAGAAATTTAACTGGCATTTTATATGCAATAATGAATTAAATAACAAGTAAATTAATTGAATGCAATTTAACTGAGAAAACGGTGAAATATATGCCAAACAGCTATAAACAAATTTTTAAACACATCATAAATCAATTTAACAATCATAAGATATCTTAGAAGTTGTGAGTGGGTTAAAACACCCACCTTTTGAATTTAAATCGAATTTAAATCCGATTTAAACCCAAAAATTTGACCGTCTTCAAATCCGTCCGAATCAGCACCAAAATGTCCGAAATTTTATTACGATCCTAACAAAAAAACGTGCCTGAAACGGAGTTCGTATGTGGGTGAATTAAAACGTTTGAAATCAAAAATAAAATAAAAATAATATAAAATAAACACACCTCCTTATACCTGCCACGTCACACGCACCCTACGGCCTACAGTATCGAATACTGCACAAAAACCCTCATTCGCGAACGATGGTTACAGCTGCCGCTACGGAACCCTAATCCCTAAAAACACCACCTCTCCGATAGACTTCGACCAGATCAGGATCCACCACTGCAACCCCCATAGTCGGCCGACCCCACGCCTTGAAATCCATCACCTCCGGCGCCACCATATGTCGTACGACCGCCGCCACTTCCCAGGCCAACCACAGCCACATCCCTGACCTGAGCCACAAACCAACGCCACCCCAATGATCTGCTCGACGCCATCTTCGCAACGGTACTATCCGATCGCAGAACCGTTGAAGATCCACCGTTGGATCGCCTAAACTCCATAACGAACGACCAGAAATGATTTGAAATTTCCGGACCAACGATGAATCGGATTGACAAACTAATTCCACCGGAAAATTACCGTCATTGAGAGCTTCAATATATATTTTTTTCAAATTTTTCCGAGGACTTGGAATTTTTGACTTTGATTTTGAATTGTAATTGGATCTAGGGTTTGCAGCCATTGGAAAGGAAGAGTTGAGAAGAAGATATACGTGCAGCCAAATGAGAATTAGGGAGGCTAGGGTTTATAACAATATATTTATAGAGAAAGTTGGAATAGAATAAATGGATCGGGTTGAATACGCGCTAGCGACAAAGTGGCCAAAAAAGTCCGTTCTGACCCCGGGATGAAATTGGATAAACCCATATATCAAAATAGGTGTTTTAAAATATTTTAAACGCAATGGAAAATGTTTCACGTCCAAATTCCATCGTATGAAGAAGTTATGCTAAAATCAATAATTTCAAATTGATTTCAATTGATTTCAATTAAATTGATTTCAAGGCGTTTCAAGCCCATACGATCAAACGACAAGTCCGATCGATTCGAAAATTAAAATCCTACAATAATTCACCATACGAATCTGTTGAAACTGGTTTCATCGAAATCCGAGTCAGTGGCCAAAATGGCTATTTTTCCATTAATTAAATAAATTAAAATTAATTAATTAAATCAACTTTTCAATTTCAGTTCGAAATTTGCCGAATTTCATCACTTATGATTTCTCAATCATTTACAATGATTAACCAAATTTATATGTCCACTTAGAGGTGAATAATTTATAAATTTCAATATTAATCCTCAATTTCATTAAATTCAACATTAAATTTAATCTCAAATAAATCTATTAAATTCACTTCCACTCTATTATTCAATTTATTGATGTCAATTTGATGAAATTAACATTGGCTCCATACCTATAACATTAAAAATCTCCAATTTAAACTAAATTTTCAATTGAGGTAATAATTGAATATTTAATTTCATTCATTTGCAACAAGTCCAATTATTATAAATTAAATAAATTAAACCACTATTTAAATTCAAATTCTATAATTCATAAATTTTATTATCTTGTATTACTTAAGAAATTTAGAAATCCTTTAAAACCAATTCCCATATCAATTTTAAAGTAAATTAATTCACCAATTACATTATTTATTTCAATTTCTTGAAATAACCCCTTTATTTTAAACTGAATCCAATTTATTTTAATAAGTTTCCAATTAAACGGATTAGATTCAATTCCAATCCTTAAATTGAGTCTATTATAACTCTATACCACAATTAACACTTGTCACACATTCCATTCCATTAATATATACGCCTATTACATTTTAATTTGAATGAATAGTACGTTTTTTTAAATGTGTACACCTATCAATTGAACACATTAATTAAGGTTTTTAAACACTTTACATTCTATTAAATTCACAACATTAAATTTACATTCTATTAATTACTTTACATACTTTACATATTAATTCCTCAATTAACATAATTTTAACTTATTTTCCAATCCACCAATTACTACTTAAAATAAATTTACGCTTTTATTGATTTACATTCACACTTTCGTTACTATATTAATAATCATTAAAGTAATGTTTATTGTCAATAACCACATTATAATTTCTTAACATTTAAATGAACTTTATTTCCCATAAATTCATTGACCAATTAATTAGGTAATTTATAATAATTGTTATCATACCCTAAAGTTTACACTTAAGTTTATGTTAATTCAATATATTTTATTTCATAAATTAATTCAAATTTTATGCTCGTTTTCTTCCATTTGATTTCCAAATCAAAGTTTATCCACATTTCAAACAACTATTATAATTACGCCCAGAACATTGGTTTTTATTAAATGACCATTTATTAATATTAAAATTTCCTTAAATTACATTCAGTTACTGATCGACAATGTGTTCTTTCATACATCAATTCAATACTTACTTTTATATTTCTCCATATTCAATTATATCCAGGTATAATACTTACACTATTTTATTTATTGCAGTTTCATTAAATCTATCCATATTTTAACTTTAATAACCATTTTTATACTTCATCCTAGTTATTATTCATTACTCCTTTACAAATTTTATTCGTTTCAATATTATTCCATTTATTACAATATATCCAAATAAATTAAAATTTAATATCAATAAATTGTTTTAAATTTAATTTCAACCAATTACTATAATTTCATACATAATATTGAGTTCATTCGATCCCCACTAATTTTATCATTTCACTATTTAATCCAATATTCCCTTTTGGTTTCTTATATTAAACTTTAACCAAGTATAACAAGCTACATTATTTCAACTAATTGCAATTTCCCTCTTTTTTTTATTGTTAATTTTTATTACAATTGCTCATTTAAATTCTCACATTCACTTCATTATAAATTATAAGATTTTTATTTCTTTCTAAATTTAATAAAAAAATCATATTAAATTCGAATTTAAATCTTCAAAAATTACGGGTCGTTACACTCTCCCCACCTCAAAACTTTTCGTCCTCGAAAAGGAAAAAGAAGGGAAAAGAAGAATTAGGAAATCAATGTATCTTACTTAAATATTGCATTTATAAACAAATAAATTTACAAAATTTAATAATTTAAATAAAATATCAATTTATAACTATTAAATCCCTTTATCGTTAAGTTAGTAGAGTTTGGAAAACATTTTGAAAAATATTTCGAAGTCCAAAATTTTTGAAAAATTTCGACAGAGTCTCCTTTGTACGGGTAGGCTCGGGAGAAAGTAAAATATCAAAAATACAATACAAAAAATATATTTTTCAAAATAATATATATCCCAACTCGGGAAAAATAATATAATAACGCTATAAACCGTAATCCGAAAACGTACCTATTTGTCGAGCAATTAACGCTTATTTTATGGAACCAAAAGCAGTAGCAATTGCTTCCATAACCTGCATTTCACTTATATAATCTAAAAGGGTTAACAATTATGTAAAATTAAATAACTTGTTTCAGTCGATAACAAACAATTCCATATAAACATCAATCACTAGCACAAAGCATACAACCATCATATAAATCAACCCACATCAATCATTCATTCATATCAAACAAAACAAATAGTTGTTTGGGTTCGAAACTTCAAATTGTACAGAATGAAAATAAACTACTAAGTGCATCAATTTACTCAACAGTCTTAGATGGAACAAAATAGATTTATTGATACATCCAAACAAATTTTAAAGTATCCTTACCCAAACAACCATACCAAAACAAACAACAAATCCAAACAATAATTAAGTTCATTCTTATTAATTTCATTCATACTATTTGTTGTTTGATTTCCTTTTATTTCATATAATGATTTATCTTGTTAATTTTTTTTACATTATTTCTTACAACTATTCTTTTTTATTTATTTATAGTAGCCAAGTTTAATTCAATTTCTTTGCATAATAATTCATTAGTTAATACACTATTCATATTTGTTTAATGTTTATTTCAGTTTTCATTTATTACTTATTCATATTAAATCAAATTTCTTAGCAGGTAAATTTATTAACTTAAGTAACTTTTACCATTATTCTATTAAACTTCAAAAAATTAAATGTCTTTACCTGTATAATATTCTATTACCATTTCCTATTAAACACTTCAACTTTTTATATCTTTTGGTAAGTTATATATATGTCTTTAAGAATGTAATTAAAATCATACAAGTTTATCTTATTTCTTTTAATTTCATTTATAACTTAGCATTAAATTTCTTATTTTAATTGATGGTTCTAATTTTAAATTTGTTACATTCAATTTCACTACAATAACTGAAACTGTTAATCAATGGAAACTTAAGAATTAAATACCGGGTTTTATTCAAATCATTTTAAAATAATAGATAAATATACACTTACAAATTTATATATATCAAATTATATTTAAACAATTTAAAAATTTATATTTGTTTATCAAAACAACTCTGCAGTAAAACACTACAGTGGCCTTCCCGCTTCGAAACTCGAAAATGAATGTCGTTGATGCGTGCACTCATCATCGAAATTATTTTCCAGCGACAGAGAGGGGGGTACAAAACTTAAATTTTTCCAAAATTTCTTTTAAAACATTTCCTTCAAATTATATTGAAATATTTATATCAAAAAAAAACTTCTAAATAATACTATTATTATATTTCAAAATCATTCAAAAGAAATTTCAAAACACCAGGACTTAGATTCTAAATTTCCAAATTCATTTATTTTATTATCGATCTAATTTCACTGTTATTTAAAATTTCATTACCTAACAAGCAATATATAGCAACCAAGTATATATCTTATTTATAAAAATTTATTTTATATATAGAAAATATAATAGGCAAAATTATTTCATTTACCTATATTAAAACAAAATATTATGTCAGTCTGTTCTAATAAGTGTTTAGAAACCACTATTGATGTCACAGCGTCCCATGCATCAATCAGAATTTATAAATACAAAATGGAACAAATTAACACAATATTAAAACATTTTTATAATACTAACAAATACGCTCTCTCATATATACACTCAGCGACTCCCATAGGGTATTGCTACCCTATTAATAAAGAGTCAGAACCCATAAAGCTAAGGTTTATCGCTAAACCAAAGCTCTGATACCAGATGTAACGTATGCCTTTTCACACGCTTTAAATCGACACACATACCAATTCAAACCATACGGAAAGGCGGATTGTTATGGGGTAAATAGGAAAAACAAGAAAGAAATAAAAACAAGCAGAATCTCACAGCGGAAGGATAAAATATAATAATCAAATATACAGTTTATAAAGTTGTTTATAAATATTCGATTATACTTGCACAACATATATCAGAGTTACACATACCATATAATAATGTAGCGGAACAATATGAGTGTAGTGGAATATAATAAAAAAAAATAGAAATCTTCGTCTTCGTCTTCAAGAGCTAAAGTCTTCGAAATCCTGAAATACTTGGACTGACCCGAGCGAATTGAAAAGACAAAACACTCGAGTCAGAACTAAAAGATCTTATGTAAGTTAAATCAACAGAAGTAAATATGAGTGCAGAAACTCAAGAGATGCTCAGGATTTACATCTCCTAAGGATCCGTTAAACTATTTACTATGTAGTAATATTTCGCTATTATAATAATGTCTATTTATAAAATAAACTTACTTTTAAATAGCGTTAAGGCTTTATATTTTCCACCTTAACACGTAATAGTCCCAGTAGTCCATCGAGTATCAGCGCATCTCCAGATCGGGAGACTACCCTATATACTCCACGGGCTACGGGAGAAAACCAAACTCGTACAAGGCGCGATAGGGTAGGTGACACGGCACAACTAGGCAATGCCAGGGTAGATATACCGATTACACATCCGGGCTGGTGGTAACGCGAAGCCGCAACTACCGCCCACCTCGAGCCATACCCCCAAAAAGAAAATCAAAAGTGGCCACCGAATCAATCCAAAAGTCAAAGTATAAAATCGAAGGGATGTGTCCGATCAAAGGCGCTACCTCAATTGGCCCGAGAATCACTCCTGTTTTAGCCACCTTATGCCAATTCACGGGAGTCGGGTCCACGTATTTACCTCAAATGAAACGCCGCCACCATCCTACTTCATTCTGGAATCTCCACCGCGTACACAGTTGTTAAAGTGGTTTTTGGGGTTGGCAGAGAGTATGACAACTTCTGATCCCGGTCTCTTCAACAACAAACGTTATTATAACACCGCGGTTATTTTAAAATAATTTATAATTTAAAACCAAGATAAAATATCCATTACAAAACCATTTAAATACGATGTCACTTCTTCTTTTAAAACCAAATAAATATGATATCATTTCAATATATCCTTATCTAAAACTCATTTCAAAGTTATAATATTTTGAAACCAAATACTTGAATTATACCCGTCCAAAACATAAAAGTTCGAATTTCATAACTTTGAAATATAACTACACCACTTAAATGGTTTAAATATTAAATTACTTAATAAAATAAATTAGCTTCTTTAATTTCGCAATCAATTCTAATACAGATTTAAATCCTAAAATAAACCATTTCAGATTTCATATATTTCGAAGCTTTAATATTAAATGTTTCAAAACTAAATTTTATAATTCACATATATATCAAATTTACTTTACTATCATTTAGTTTTGAAATAATTTAATTTAATCAATCCAGAATCTTTTAAATAGACTTCAAATTTCAACAATTTAATATTCCTTAATTTATTTAGACTTGATATATTCACTTAAATCACCTTAACCCTGAGTTTTGTTATAAAACAATATTCTTTAAAAATCTAAATTTCAATAAGTTCCAAATGAACTCTTATTAAATAAAATTCTTAATTAAATAAAATCTCAATCAATTTCACTATCTTCCCAACCTTTATTTATAAAAATCAATATAAACTCTATATTAAATATAATTTAAGTAAATACTTATCCATATTATATTCAATAAAATCAACGTTATTTTATACCTTAAACCAGTTTTATACATAGCTTGTAACCAAAAATTTAACCATATATAAAATAACCTTTATCAAATATACGACATCAAAATTTCATAAAACCATAGATATAAATTTCTTTACAAAACCATAGAAAAATTATTTCAAAAATAATTATATATATACCGCGGTGCCTGTATAAAATTTTCTATCCTATGGTCAAGTGATACGGATATTTATCATTTCAATCCGCAATTTAAAACTAAAAATGCGGTTGTATATCATTTCAAACCGTAATCCCGAATGAGATGAAAATGCATAATAACTTGCAGTTTATAACAATATACAATACAACATCCATTCATCCAATATCATCCATCAACCATTTATCAAAATCATCATCAAATTCAATAATACATCAATATATATCAGGTAATAAATAACAAGCATTTGCTGGCAGTTTATTATGGAAAATAAATTAACTAATAATTTAACTATCAGTTTATATGCAATACTAAATTTAACTAGAAATTTAACTGGCAGTTTATATGCAATAATGAATTAAATAACAAGTAAATTAAATGAATGCAATTTAACTGAGAAAACGATAAAATATATGCCAAACAGCTATAAATAAATTTTTAAACACATCATAAATCAATTTAACAAATATAAGAAATCTTAGAAGTTGTGAGTGGGTTAAAACACTCACTTTTTGAATTTAAATCGAATTTAAATCCGATTTAAACCCAAAAATTTGACCGTCTTCAAATCCGTCCAAACCAGCGCCAAAATGTCCGAAATTTTATTACGATCCTAACAAAAAACCGTGCGTGAAACGGAGTTCATATGTGAGAGATATTTGAATAAAAAGGTTTGAAATCAAAAATAAAATAAAAATAAAATCAAATAAACACACCTCCTTATACCTGCCACGTCATATGCACCCTACCGCCTACAGTATCGAATACTGCACAAAAACCCTCGTTCGGTAACGATGGTTACAGCCGCCACTACCGAACCCTATTCCCTAGAAACGCCACCTCTCCGATAGACTTCGACCAGATCAGGATCCACCACTGCAACCCCCATAGTCGGCTGACCCCACGCCTTGAAATCCATCACCTCCGGCGCCACCATATGTCGTGCGACCGCTGCCACTTCCCAGGCCAACCACGGCCACATCCCTGACCCGAGGCACAAACGAACGCCACCCCACTGATCTACTCGACGCCATCTTCGCAATGGTACTATCCGATCGTCGAACCGATGACGATCCGTCGTTGGATCACCTAAACTTTATAACGAACGAACAAAAATGATTTGCAATTTTTGGACAAACGATGAATCGGATTGAAAAACGAATTCCACCAGAAAATTACACCCATTGAGAGCTTCAATATATATTTTTCTCAAATTTTTCCGAGGACTTTGAATTTTTGACTTTGATTTTGAATTGTAATTGGATCTAGGGTTTGCAGCCATTGGAAAGGAATAGTTGATAAGAAAATATATGTGCATCCAAATGAGAATTAGGGAGGCTAGGGTTTATAACGACATATTTATAGAGAAAGTTGGAATAGAATAAATGGATCGGGTTGAATACGCGCTAACGACAAAGTGGCCCAAAAAGCCTGTTCTGACCCTGGAACGAAATTGGGTAAACCCATATATCAAAATAGGTGTTTTAAAATATTTTAAACGCAATGGAAAATATTTCACGTCCAAAATCCATCGTATGAAGAAGTTATGCTAAAATCAATAGTTTCAAGTTGACTTCAATTGATTTCAAGGCGTTTCAAGCCCATACGATCAAACGACAAGTCTGATCGATCCGAAACTTGAAATCCTACAATAATTCACCGATACGGATCTGATGAAACTAGTTTGTCGAAATCCGAGTCAGTGGCCAAAATGGCTATTTTTCCATTAATTAAATAAATTAAAATTAATTAATCAAATCAACTTTTCAATTTCAGTTCGAAATTTGCCAAATTTCATCACTTATGATTTCTCAATCATTTACAATGATTAACCAAATTTATATGTCCACTTAGATGTGAATAATTTATAAATTTCAATATTAATCCTCAATTTCATTAAATTCAACATTAAATTTAATCTCAAATAAATCTATTAAATTCACTTCCACTCTATTATTCAATTTATTAATGTCAATTTGATGAAATTAACATTGGCTCCATACCTATAACATTAAAAATCTCCAATTTAAACTAAATTTTCAATTAATGTAATAATTGAATATTTAATTTCATTCATTTGCAACAAATCCAATTACTATAAATTAAACCACTATTTAAATTTAAATTCTATAATTCATAAATTTTATCATCTTGTATTACTTAAGAAATATAGAAATCCTTTAAAACCAATTCCCATATCAATTTTAAAGTAAATTAATTCACCAATTACATTATTTATTTCAATTTCTTAAAATAACCCCTTTATTTTAAATTGAATCCAATTTATTTTAATAAGTTTCCAATTAAACGAATTAGATTCAATTCCAATCCTTAAATTAAGTCTATTATAACTCTATACCACAATTAACACTTGTCTCACATTCCATTCCATTAATATATACGCCTGTTTACATTTTAATTTAAATGAATACTACGTTTTTTTAAATGTGTACTCTTATCAATTGAACACATTAATTAAGGTTTTTAAATATTTTACATTCTATTAAATTCACAACATTAAATTTACATTCTATTAATTACTTTACATACTTTACGTATTAATTCCTCAATTAACATAATTTGAACTTATTTCCCAATCCACCAATTACTACTTAAAATAAATTTACGCTTTTATTAATTACCTTCGCACTTCCGTTACTATATTAATAATCATTAAAGTAACGTTTATTGTCAATAACCACATTATAATTTCTTAACACTTAAATGAACTTTATTTCCCATAAATTCATTGACCAATTAATTAGGTAATATATAATAATTGTTATCATACCCTAAAGTTTACACTTAAGTTTATGTTATATTCAATTTATTTTATTTCATAAATTAATTCAAATTTTATGCTCGTGTTCTTCCATTTGATTTCCAGATCAAAGTTTATCCACATTTCAAACAACTATTATAATTACGCCCAGAACATTGGTTTTTATTAAATGACCATTTATTAATATTAAAATTTCCTTAAATTACATTCAATTACAGTTTGACAAAGTGTTCTTTCATACATCAATTCAATACTTACTTTTATATTTCTCCATATTCAATTATATCTAGGTATAATACTTACACTATTTTATTTATTGCAGTTTCATTAAATCTATCCATATTTTAACTTTAATAACCATTTTTATACTTCATCATAGTTTTTATTCATTACTCGTTTACAAATTTTATTCGTTTCAATATTATTCCGTTTATTACAATAGATCCAAATAAATTAAAATTTAATATCAATAAATCGTTTTAAATTTAATTTCAACCAATTACTATAATTTCATACATAACATTGAGTTCATTCGATCCCCACTAATTTTATCATTTCACTATTTAATCTAATATTCCCATTTGGTTTCTTATATTAAACTTTAACCAAGTATAACAAGCTACATTATTTCAACTAATTGCAATTTCCCTCTTTTTTTTATTGTTAATTTTCATTACAATTGCTCATTTAAATCTAACATTCACTTCATTATAGATTATAAGATTTTTATTTCTTTCTAAATTTAATACAAAAATCATATTAAATTCAAATTTAAATCTTCAAAAATTACGGGTCGTTACACATATTATCTTAATAAAATCAAACTTAATTATTTAACTTATTTTACACTTTAAAACAAATTTATACATAGCTTAAAACCAAAAAATTAACTATATATAAAAATAACATTTATAAAATATCCAAATCAATATCTCATAAAACCATATATTACTTTACCAAACCACAGAAATCATTTCAAAATATTTATATATATAGACCACGGTGTCTGTATATAATTTTCTATCCTATGGTCAAGTGATATAGATATTTATCATTTTAATCCGTAATTTAAAATAAAATACGATTATATATCGTTTCAAACCGCAATCCCGAATGAAATAAAATACATAACTTGCATTTTATACAATATAAAATACAACATCTATTCATCAAATATCAATCATCAACCATTTATCATGATCATCGCCCAATTAAATCCATAACATTAATATAACCAGATAACAAACAACAGGTATTTATTGGCAGTTTATATTCAAAAATAAATTAATTAATAGTTTAACTGGCAGTATATATGCAATAATAAATTAATTAACAATTAAATCCAATAAATCTAATTTAACTGAGATGATGATTAAAAATTTGCCAAACAGTCATAAATAAATTTCTAATCGCATCAAAAATTAATTTAACAAACCTAAGAAATTTTAGAAGTTGTGAGTGGGTTAAAAAACTCACCTTTTGAATTTAAATTGAATTTAAATCCAATTTAAACCAAAAATTTTAACAGTCTCTGAATTCGTCCAATCTAGCGTTAAAATGTTTGGAATTCCAATACGAACCTAGCGGAGAAAACTGCGCGTGTATCTGACATCGTATGTAAAAGTTATGGAATTTAGAACATTTGAAACATCAAATTTAAATTAAAACATAATAAATAAATTCCACTCATATACTTGTCACGTCATCTCTCTTCTTCGTCCAGCACTAACGCACGGCATCTACACGAGCACGCACCCCAGAGCTAGCGTTGACCATTAAATCTGCCGCCTACACGCCGTCGTTGGCCAAGCCAGGGGCACCAACGAGCTCGTCTCCTCATGCACCATCCACGGCCAGAAGCTTGAGGCCTCCTCCTACCTCTCGTACAACGTGCCGCCGTCCACTTTTCAGGGTTTTGAAACCCTAGCATGCTAAATCCGGCCACCACACTTCGATATAGGCCAAGCAGCTACCACCAAACGACTCCCCTTGACGAGCTCTTCAATACCCACATTTCAATTTCGTCGATTAGCGACGAAATCAAAAACGCCTAATTCAATTTTGACCGCGATTTGCTGATGATTGAAACGCAATTACGACAAACGAACTGCAGACGTTGATTCGTATTTTCGAGAAATTCGATGTATAATTTTTCTGAATTTTTTTGAGGAGTTTGAAATTTCAATTTGATTTTTGAATTGCACTTGGATTTGAAATTGTCTTTCATTGAGATGAGAAGGTAAGGAGGAATTGTAAGTACAGACAAATGGAAATAAGTAACAATTTGGGTTTATATCAGGGTTTTTATGGACAAACTGAAATTAGAATGGACCGGATCGATTGGATATACACGTTGAACGATAAAATGGCCCGAAAAGCCCGTACTGACTCCGGAATGAAATTGGGTCAACCCATATATCAAATTAGATACTTTAAAATATTTTAAACGCGATGGAACAGGTTTCAAGTCCAAATTCCATCGTATGAAGATGTTATGCTAAAATCAAATTATTCAAATTGATTTCAATTTCATTGATTTCTAGGCATTTCGAGCCGGTACGATCAAAGGACAAGCCCGATCGCTACGAAACTTGAAATCCTACAATAATTCACTAATACGGATCCGATAAAACTGGTTTCGTCGAAATCCGAGTTGGCCAAAATGGCTATTTTCCAATTAATTAAATAAATTAAAAATTAATTAATTAAATCAAATTTTTCAATTTCAATTCGATAATTGACAAATTTCTTCATTTTTGATTTCTTAATCACTTACAATGATCTAAACAAATTTAAATGTTAATTTATAGTTGATTAATTTATCAATTTCAGTATTAACCTCAATTTCATTTAATTCAAAATTGTAAATTTAATTTCCAAAAATTCTATTTAATTTAGTTTTCATTCTATTATTCATTTCATTATTATCAAACGTATGAAATTAACATTGGATTCAAAATCTGTTATATTAATATTCTTAGATTTCATCTAAATTTCTATTAACGTAATAATTAAATGTTTAATTTCATTTATTTGCAAATAATTCAATTATCATAATTTAAATTCCAATATATTGATAAAACTTTATTTCCATCCCTTTTTATTCGACCAACTGTCATATTATAAATAAAATTGACATTATTTCCAATTAGCTCTTTAATTTATACTAACATAACTTTTAATTTAGATTTATTGTAATTGATTACCGGTTTTAATTTAATATACTAAATAAATGGTTAACTTATAATAATTGTTACCATTAACGTTTAATTTCACTCATAAGCTATTATTATGAAATGAATGTTGCAATTGATTTAGATCTAATTCAATACATTAAATGGATGGGCAAATGATTAAAAATTTGCACTATTGCCAAATTTACTCACATTCATACTTAATTATCAACTAACAATTTTTATAATAACTTATCTAGCATTGATTCTATCAAACTGCATTTAATACGTATTATTTCATTAATTAATATAACTTTTGAATTTAGTTTCCCAATTCACTAATTTCAATCAATTCCAACCTTATAATTGTTTCAATTAATAGGTATTGCACTAAATTACCTATTATTCAACCTACATAAACCTTATTACACTAATTTACATTCAGTTACTATTAATCAATATATTATTCCATTGATTAATTCAATACTCTTACTCTTATTCATACTTTTATAAGTTTTCATTTCCAAACAATATTATAATTACTTACAGAACATTGATTTAATTCAATTACTATTTTTATTATTAATTCATTAATTAATTCACTATTTACCTTTGTTTTCTTATTTCAATTTTTAGCTTAGTGTAACAATTTACATTACTTCAATTAATCGTAATTTCATTTTTTACATTTGCTTCATTATAAATAAAAAAATATTTCTTTCTAAATTTAATTAAAAAAATCTTATTAATTGACTAATTTTAATCATTGAAAATTTACGGGTCGCTACACTCTCCCCCACTCAAAACTTTCCGTCCCCGAAATGGAAAAAGGAGGGAAAACAAGAATTAGGAAATCAATATATCTTACTTAAAACATTAAATTTATAAACAAATAAATTTACAAAATTAATTAATTTAAATAAAATATACTAATTTATAACACTTAAATCTTTTTTATACTCAAATAAATAAGGTTTGGAAAACCTTTTCAGAAATTTCTACGTCCAAATTTTTCGGAAAACTTCGACAGAGTCTCGTTTGTACGGAGAGGCTCGGGAGAAAATATAATATCAAATATAATGGTATATAACTTATATTTTCTAAAATAATATATATCCCAACATGGAAAAAATAATATAATAACGCTATAAACCGTAATTCGAAACGTACCTATTTGTCGTGCAAACACGCTTAATTATGAAACCAAAAGCAGTAGCAATTACTTTCATAACTTGAATTTCACTTATATAATCCAAAAAGAGTTAACAATTATATAAAATGAAATGTTTAAAGTTGTTTCAGCCAATATTTATAAATTTCACTACCTAACAACCAATATAATACAACCAAATATATATCTTATTTATAAAATTTATTTTATATATATAGAAAATATAATAGGCAAAATTATTTCATTCACCTATATTCAAAACAATATTATGTCGATCTGTCCTATTAAGTGTTTAGAAATCCCTACTGATGTCATAGCGTCCCATGCACCAATCAGAATTTATAAATACAAAACGGAACAAATTAACACAATACTAAAACCCTTTTATAACACTAACAAATATGCTCTCTCATATATATACACTCAGTGACTCATCACAGGGTATTACTACCCTTTTAGTAAAGATTCAGACCCCACAAAGCTATGGTTTATCGCTAAACCAAAGCTCTGATACCATATGTAACTTCCCGCCTTTTTGTACACTTTAAATCGATGATAAACCACACACGTCAGACTTAAAGCATACAGAAGGGCGGATTGTTATCGGGTAAATAAGAAAAAGCAGAGAAAGAAGAAAACAAAATAGAATCTTGCAGCAGAACGATAAAATATAATAATCAAATAAACAGTTCATGAAGTTGTTTTACAAAATATTTGATTTCACTTATACAATACATATCAGAGTTACACATACCATAGAATAATCAATAACAATGCAGCGGAACAATGTGATGCAGTGGAATAAAATAAGTAATAGTAATGCAAATCTTCATCTTCGTCCTCCAAAGATAAAATCTTCAAATCATAAAATGCTCAGACTGACCCGAGCGAATTGAAAAAACAAAACACTCGAGTCAGAACTAAAGGATCTTATGTAAGTTAAATAAACAATAAATAATATGAGTGAAACGGCGTTACAGATGTTTACGGGATTTGACATCTCCTATTCGGTGTCTAACGTGAGTGCAGTAACTTAAGAGATGCTCCGGATTCACATCTTCCAAGGATCCGTTAAAGTATCTACTATGTTGTAATATATCGCTATTATAATAGTGTCAATTAGTAAAATAAACTTACTTTTAAATAGCGTTAAGGGGTTACCCATATAGCGCTTAACACATAATATATTCCCATAGTCTATACAGTACCATAATCTCCCCCGTACAGCGCGTCGTCAGAGGGCACTCCATAGGTATGGTACAAAACCAAAATCATATAAGGCGCGCTAGGGTAGGTGACACGCACAACTAGGCAATGCCAGGATAGATATACCAATTACGCTTCCAGGCCGGTGGCAATGCATAACGCGCAGCTACCGCCTACCTCGAGCCACACCCCCAAAATCAAAAATCAAAAGTGGCCACCGAATAAATCCAAAAGTCAGAGTATATTATCGAAGGGATGTGTCCGATAAGCGGTGCTACCTTCTTAGCCCGTTGATCGCTCCTGTTTTAGCCACCTTATGCCAACTCACGGGAGTCGGGTCCACGTATTTACCTCAAAGGAAACGCCGCCGCCTTCCTACTTCATTCTGGAATCTCCACCGCGTACACGGTTGTTAAAGTGGTTTTCGGAGTTGGCAGAGAGTACGACAACTTCTGATCCCGGTCTCTTCAACAACCAAACGTTATTATAACACCACGGTCATTTCAGAATAATTTATACTTTTAAAACCAAAATATAATATCAATTCCAAAACCATATAAATACGATATCATTTCCATTTTTAAAACCAAATCAATATGATATCCTTTTTATTTCAAATCAATATAATATCATTTTATTTCAAATATATCCCTTTTTAAAATCACAGCACTTCCAAATTATAAACTTCAAAACAAACATTTGAAATTTTAACACCTTTAAAACATAATACTTTGAAATTCATAACTTCGAAACATTTCAATTTCGATAAACATTTTAATTTTGATATATTTCAAGGCTTTAAATATTCCATAATTTCAAAACAAAATTTGATAATTTCGATTCAACAATTAAATTTTCTATTATTTAGTTTTGAAGTATTTTACATAATGAACCCATTATCATTTAAATAAGACTCAAATTACAAACAACTAGATATTGCCTTCAATTCATTATACTTGAAATAATCATTTAATTCACCTGGACCTCAAAATCAAGTTATAATAATTGTACCTTTTAAAATTTTCAATTTAATAAATTTCACATCAACCCTTTTGGTTTATTTCTTAAATAAATTCAATTTCATATAATCTAAATTTGTCTCAATTTCAAATCAAATTTATTCGAGTAAAAATTCTTAAACAATTTAATTCACATCAATTTCATATTTATCTTTGAACCTCAGTTTTATTTAAGCCATTATAACTATATATACAATATAATTTACACTGCTACTTAACCATATTATCTTAATAAAATCAAACTTAATTATTTAATTTATTTTATACTTTAAACCAATTTTATACATAGCTTAAAACCAAAAATTTAACTATATATAAAAATAACATTTATATAATATCCAAATCAATATCTTATAAAACCATATATTACTTTACCAAACCATAGAAATCATTTCAAAATATTTATATATATAGATCACTGTGTCTGTATATAATTTCCTATCCTATGGTCAAGTGATACAGAAATTTATCATTTTAATCCGTAATTTAAAATAAAATACGATTATACATCATTTCAAACCGCAGTCCCGAATGAAATAAAATGCATAACAACTTGCAGTTTATACAATATAAATTCAACATCCATTCATCAAATACCAATCATCAACCATTTATCACAATCATCACCCAATTAAATCCATAACATCAATATAATCAGATAATAAACAACAGGTATTTATTGGCAGTTTATATTCAAAAATAAATTAATTAACAATTTAACTGACAGTATATATGCAATTAACAATTAAATCTAGTAAATCTAATTTAACTGAGATGATGATTAAAAATATGCCAAACAGTCATAAAAAAATTTCTATTCGAATCAAAAATTAATTTAACAAACATAAGAAATTTTAGAAGTTGTGAGTGGGTAAAAACACTCACCTTTTAAATTTAAATCCAGTTTAAACCCAAAATTTGAACAGTCTCCGAATTCGTCCAAATAAGCGCCAATATTTTTGGAATTCCAATATGAACCTAGCGGAGAAAACCACGCGTGAATCTAACATCGTATGTAAAAGTTATGGAACTTAGAACATTTGGAAAATCAAATTTAAATTAAAACGTAATAAATAACTTGCACTCATATACTTGCCACGTCATCTCTCTTCTTTGTCCAACACTAACGCATGCCATCTACTAGAGCACGCACCCTAGAGCTAGCGTTGACCATCAAATCTGCCGCATACACGCCGCCGTTGGCCAAGCCAGATGCACCAACGAGCTCGTCTCCTCACGCACCATCCACGGCCTGAAGCTTGAGGCCTCCGCCTACCTTTTGTACAGCGCGTTATCGTCCACTTCTCAGGGTTTCAAAACCCTAGCATGCAAAATTTGGCCACCACACTTCGATATAGGCCAAGCAGCTACCACCAAACGACTCCCCTTGATGAGCTCTTCAATAACCACATTTCAATTTTGTCGATTGGCAACGAAATCAAAAACGCCTAATTCAATTTTGACACGATTTGCCGATGATTGAAGCACAATTACGACAAACGAACTCTAGACGTTGATTCGTATTTTCGAGAACTTCGATATATAATTTTTCAGAATTTTTTTGAGGAGTTTGAAATTTCAATTTGATTTTTGAATTGCAATTGGATTTGGAATTGTCTGCCATTGAGATGAGGAAGTGAGGAGGAATTGTAAGTACAGAAAAATGGCAATGAGGAACAATTCGAGTTTATATCAGGGTATTTATAGAAAAACTGAAATTAGAATGGACCAGATCGATTGGATATACGCGTTGAACAATAAAATGGCCCGAAAAGCCCATTCTGACTCCGGAATGAAATTGGGTCAACCCATATGTCAAATTAGATGTTTTAAAATATTATAAACGTGACGGAACATGTTTCAAGTCCTAATTCCATCATATGAAGAAGTTATGCTAAAATTAATTTATTTCAAACTAATTTCGATTTCATTGATTTCTAGGCGTTTCGAGCCCGTACAATCAAACGACAAGGCCGATCGCTATGAAACTTGAAATCCTACAATAATTCACCGATACGGATCCGATGAACTTGGTTTCGTCGAAATCCAAGTCAGTGGCCAAAATGGCTATTTTTCCAGTTAATTAAATAAATTAAAAATTAATTAATTAAATCAAAATTTCAATTTCAATTCGATAATCGACAAATTTCATCATTTTTGATTTCTTAATCACTTATAATGATCTAAAAAAATTTAAATGTCAATTTATAGTTGATTAATTTATCAAGTCCAGTATTAACCTCAATTTCATTTAATTCAATATTATAAATCTAGTTTCCAAAAATTCTATTTAATTTACTTTTCATTCTATTATTCATTTCATTATTATAAAATGGATGAAATTAACATTGGATTCAAAATTTATTACCTTAATATTCTCAGATTTCATCTAAATTTCTATTAACGTAATAATTAAATTTTAATTTCATTTATTTGCAATTAATTCAATTATCATAATTTAAATTCCAATATATTGGTAAAACTTTATTTCCATCCCTTTTTATTCAACCAACTGTCATATTATAAATAAAATTGACGTTATTTTCAATTATTTCTTTAATTTATACTAACATAACTTTTAATTTAGATTTATTGCAATTGACTACCGGTTTTAATTTAATGTACTAAATAAATGATTAATTTATAATAATTGTTACCATTAACGTTTAATCTCACTCAAAAGCTATTATTAAGAAACAAATGTTGCAATTGATTTAGATCAAATTCAATACATTAAATGAATGGGTGAATGATTAAAAATTTGCACTATTGCCAAATTTACTCACATTCATACTTAATTATCAACTAACAATTTTTATAATTACTTATCTAGCATTGATTCTATCAAACTGCATTTAATACGTATTATTTCATTAATTAATATAACTTTTGAATTTATTTCCCAATTCACTAATTTCAATCAATTATAACCTTACAATTGTTTCAATTAATAGGTATTGCACTAAATTACCTATTATTCAACCTGCATAAACCTTATTACATTAATTTACATTGGGGTACTATTAATCAATATATTATTCCATTGATTGATTCAATACTCTTACTCTTATTCATACTTTTATAAGTTTTCATTTCCAAACAATATTATAATTACTTACAGGACATTGATTTTATTCAATTACTATTTATTATTATTAATTCATTAATTAATTCATTATTTACCGTTGTTTTCTCATATTCAATTTTTAGCGTAGTATAACAATTTACATTACTTCAATTAATCGTAATTTCATTTTTTTTTACATTTGCTTCATTATAAATAAAAAATTATTTCTTTCCAAATTTAGTTACAAAAATCTTATTAATTAACTAATTTTAATCATTGAAAATTTACGGGTCGTTACACATAAACAATATTATAATTACTTACAGGGCATTGATTTTATTCAATTACTATTTATTATTATTAATTCATTGATTAATTCACTATTTGCCTTTGTTTTCTTATATTCAATTTTTAGCCTAGTATAACAATTTACATTACTTCAATTAATCGTAATTTCATTTTTTTTACATTTGCTTCATTATAAATAAATAAAAATTTATTTCTTTCTAAATTTAATTACAAAAATCCTATTAATTAACTAATTTTAATCATTGAAAATTTATGGGTCGTTACAATAATTATTTAAAAATATTAAAACGCTTTAAATAAAATATCAATAACTCATTTCCAACTCATTTTTTATATTCACTTCAATTCAATATTGTTTCTAATCCAGTCCAATTTTATTTAACTTAGCTTAAGTAAATTTCATCCATTTTAACTTACTCATGTTAAAATTTAATCCCAACATTCAGATTCCACACTTTTCTTTCGCATTAAGTCTATTATCAATTTTAAAGTTCAAAACTTATTCCTTGATGTTTTTCAAAAAAATTTAAATAAGGATTCCAAGATTTTTTAAACACTCGATATATGCTTCAAATCACTTTGAAATCACACATACACAGACACACACACTCCCTTTGGTTCAGCAACCACTTCCTTGGAATTTCAAAGTCAACCTTGGAATTTTTAAAAAAAACTTGTTTGCTCAACAATTTGAAATATATCAATTACGATAGCAATCCGTCACTTAGAAACTCAAAAATGAACATCGATAATGTCGCGATCATGATCGAAATTATTTCCAGTGACTAAAGTGTGTTCAGTGCCATATTACTTCAAAAATCCATTTAAAACATTTTCTATTCAAAAATATCTCCAAAATAATATTACTACTCCAAGAATATTTCCAAAATAACACCAATTTTAGAGATATTTTTTGAATAGAAAATGTTTTAAATAAAGTTAATCAATTTTTAAATGATGTAAGTATTAACTATTTTTAACAAAACAATGTACAGAGAATAAATACTGGGTTTGAGTTGTAGATGGAACCATCCATGTCCAACACACATATGCACATACTTATACACACAACATATACATATGTACTTGCCATAGATCAAAGATTCATCAATATCACAGTCACGTATATAAATATAAGTAATGTCCAGTAAACAAAATAAGTGTTTACTCACAGTTTAAAAAAATGAATACTACTTGTTTGATCTTCTTCCTTCAAACTTTTGAATGTATTAAGTTTTTGTGTTTTAATGGCAGGCGTTTGTAATTTTTTATATGATATGTAGAGGAACAAGTGAACAAGGCCTGATTATATATATATGTGTGTATATATATATATATATATATATATATATATATATCTGCGTGTGTGTGTGAATGGAAGTGTACAATGTAAGCATAGATAGAGGTTGAGATATGCGCATGTATAGGTTTCTTCATTTTTTTCTTTTCAATGTGGGCTGATTTGATATTTAGCTTAATTTGAATTTATATGTGTTGATTTGATTTATATGTGGGCTTGATTGAATGTTTTGTGTGCTTAACTTTGAAATTTGCCACCATTGATGCTTCTATGTGTACATACATACATACATACATATATATACACACACTTACAAACACATATTCCTACCATATATACATTTACATATTTTCATATACATATATATTTTATCATAAGTTTGGAATTTGTCATCATAAAGATTGAAATTTTCCATCATGAAGCTTGTATATATATGTACACATATAAACAGATATTTTTATCATAAGTTTTTAAATCTGAAGTATGTATATATTATCATATTCAGAGATTAGCATTTGAAAATCTAGTATAGCTTTCAAAATTTATATATTCAGATATTCACAATATCAGAAAATTTTATTTATTCGTCTTATAGAAATTAATATTCCAATAATTAAAATTAGTTAATTATTCCAAAACAGATGGCAAAAATTTCGGGTCGTTACATTCCTTCCCCCTTAAAAGAATTTCGTCCTCAAAATTAGAAAGCAAAAGGATAATTCAAGCTATACCAAAAAGTCATATATTTATATTGTAAGGCACCTACATCAGTCATACACTAACAACCATAGCGAACAAGGCATACACTATACAAACCAAACACTAGCTATCCTAGCATCATCTCGGGATAAGCTTCCCTCATACTATCCATAGTCTTCTATATACCTGTACTTACTCAATAAACATGTAAGTTTCATAATTTATGAAATTAAATGACTGCGCCTTCATTTTACTAATGCAAATACATAGATTGCACAAACCAACGTGTTACACATATATTTAAAAACAACTATAAGGTTCCAATATTAACTTAGTCACTTTTAATCAATTTATATTCCATTCCATGCATTTCATATGATTTACAACAATTTACTAGCATTCAATTCATATTTACCCACATTATATTCATATTTATCACAAATTGATTCAAATCAATTTATCCACTTTCTTTTAATTCACCAAATTTTGTTTACTTCCATTTACATCAAACAAAACTTTTTCCATGCAAATTCGATGATATTTATTTAATAAAATAATAACTTAAGCTTATAGCTATTTTAAATGGATTCCAAATCAATTTATCAAATTTTGTTAATCCACATTCAATTTATTCACAAAAAATTGTTTTCTCAATTTTGTGTTCAACACAATCTAATCCATGCCAATTCTTTTATGAACCATTTCATAAATTTATTTGAGCTAAGCTTCCATCCAAAAATATTAACTCAAGTTAATTTGTTTATCTCCAATTATTTCAACTATATAGCTTAAATTTATTCCCATTGCAATCAAATACCATTTCATTTAAATTGATTGTTATTCAATTTATTTATCGTCGACTGATTCGCATTTCTATTTGCTTGGCATATCTCAATTTTTAATATATTATTTGAGAATCATTTACTATTAATATTAAGTTTTATTATAACCTTTTATACAACACGTATATTAATCTTTGAAATAGGGTTATAAACATCGTTTTAAAAAAGCATCGTATCCTTTATTTACAGCCTAGTATATCTCGATATAAATTCATACTGTAAATTTATATTCCCAATTTATCAAATGATATCATTTTCCTTATTTATAAACATCCTTTATAAATTTATAAACTCCCACTTGAGTTTCACTTATTTATAAAAATAATCCATTTATAAATCTCATTTACGAATTCATTTCTTATAAATCCATTTATTCCCAATCTATTTTAAATATTGATTTAAACTCCTTATCCATATTTTTCCGAAAACATCATTTAAAAATCCATGGTAAAATATCTTAAATAAGTTAGTTGAAAATCTCTATTTAAAATATATTATTTTCGAATAGTTAAGTACAAATCCAAAATTAAATTATTATTTTCCCCAACCAATTTCTTTCAAAATAATCCAAACTTCGATATAAATATTTTTATATTTAAAACCTCCTATTAATTTCAAATTCAAAAATATTATTTATGGTATTTAAAATACAAAAATTCAGGCTAGTGCTATTATAGCATCCAAACCATCAAATCACACAACGATCTATAACAGATTATTCAATTCCATCATATATTACTATATATGAAACATAATCAATATAAATTTGAGGAATCCAGTTGGATCCCTGCAACCACAGATGTTAGATAACATAAAATATAAATTCCACTTCGAGGCAGGATATCGTTGTAATATAGGGTCATCCGCTATTATGCGGGGCACATTGGGTCTCATCCGCTTCAACGACTGGAAACATATCCAATTACCAATATATATACTATATATATATGTATATATTTAACATCCAAACCGATAATAATCTATAAATTTAACTAGGCATCCAATAGATTATTTTAACTATTTAAAATTAAATTTGGTAATCCAAAAGAATGAGACTTTCTCACCTTAATTTTTATTTTTTCGAACATCCAGATTTTAATTTTTTTCTAAAATTCCAGCTGCCTCCGAGAATTTCCAAACCAAATGTATTGCATAGATTTTCCAGATACGAACCAAAATTGACTTGTTTCATCAATTTTGAACCTTGTATGCAAATTTATTAAATTTTATTAGCTGCCTAAATTTTTAAAGTCATAATTTAAATAACTGAATATATCATTAAATTTAATTACAGGTTTAAATTAGAGTTTACCCTTGATTATCGTCTTCAACTTTCTAGTTAACAAAAATTTTAAAATTTTTCTAACACCTTATATTTCCGAATTTTTTTGGCAGTCTCCTTCGTGCAAAGAGCCTTTTGCAATATGACAAAAGGGATAAAAATATATACATCGACCCACGCGGTCGGAAAACATAATAAATATCAATATTTGTATTATTGCGGTATTTAAAATGTACATTTATTTAGCGTTTTTAAGCGAACGACTTATTTTATATGACATTACGCAACCCAAATCTAGCTCAAATGATCTGCATGTACCTGTATTTACTCAACTAAACACGTAAGTACCAAAATATGAAATTCAATAACTTTATATTCATTTACTAATGCAAATACATTGATTTCATATCCAAACATGTTATAGCATGTATTCATAACAATTACAAGTCTCCAACATACGATTGTTATCTTCAAATCGATTTATACATCATTTATTCAACTCCAACGATTCATAACCATTTACTTGCATTCAATTCATCTTACACACAATATATATTCATATCTACTTCAAATGGGTTCTAAACCAATTTATTCACTTTCCACATATATTGTATACTTATATTTACTTTCGTTTATGACAAATGATAAATTTTCCATGATGATTCGATGATATTCATTTAATAAAATAGTCATTTGAGCTTATAAGCCATTCTAAATTGATTCTAATTTCATCTATCAATTGCTATTGATTCACATTCACTTTATTCACAAAATCTTCTTCGCTAAATTTTACATTCAACAACAAACCAATCTAGCCCATTTTATTTATGAACCGTCTCATGAATTTGCCTGAGCCAAGTTTTTCATCCAAGTATTATTAACTTAAGTTAATTCGTTTATTTTCCATTTATTTCAACTATATAACTTAAGTTTATTCCATTGTAAACAAATTTTATTTCCCTTTAAAATTGATTGTTATTCAATTTATTCGCCTTCGATTGATTCGCACTTCCATTTACTTTGTATATCTCAATTCGCACTATCCTATTTTAGAATCATTTCATAAAATTGATATTAAGGTTTAGTATAACCTTTATACAACACTTATATTCATTTCATTCTCAAATTCATTTAAATAATATCTCAAAGCCATATTCTAAACTTAATTGAATGTATTTATAGCTTAGGTTATCACCACTTCAATCTATTTCAATTTTATTCGACAACATTTCAAAATAAAATTAGTCCGCTTATAATTAAATCGAATTTCCTTTATAACTCAAGTTCCATATTCAGTTTTAGTCCACAATCCATTCTATTTAATCAAGTAAGAATTCAATTTCGATTTCAAAAAAATTCTTTAAAATTATTCACCATTTGTAAGTTCATAGCTTATTTTATGATATTTTCAAAATTTAAATTCATTCTATAATGTTAACCAGAATCATCATATTCAAAATCAACTTATATTCCAAATTCAATATTTTAAACCATTTAAATATCCAAAATTAAATAACTAAAAAATCCAGGTCATTACAATAGTCGATGTTATGGGTTAAGCATGATACAGGATATTTGGGGAAAGAGTCTGCTTTAATAGGAAGTATTAGGTGACTAAAGAGAATCTGTGCAATGTCCACTAGATAATTACTAGTGAGGTATAGTAAATGACGTGGACCTTCCTTAAATAAGGTTTAAATGGCCGAAGTCTACTTAATTCTCATTAAGATGTATTACGTGACTTTAGTAGTATCTCTTCCATTGATAGGACATTACTGACGATAGATATGAGTTATTTTGTTGATAGTAAGTTGGCTATGTGCTTATATTTGGAAAATCTTTTATTTAAGGTAAGACAAGCCTTTGGGTCTACATTTGAAAAGACTTATGTTGTTGGTAGACACGTAAGACATATTCCTATTTAAATTATACCATCCAAGTACTAATGTAGTAAGGCTCGAGATTTTATTTATCAAACATATGTTGTTTCGACTCCCTCTTCATAACAACACAGGTTGGAAAGGGCGATCCGGAATGCAGAGACGTTGATGATGCTTATGGCAGTGGACTATTTATTTACTTATTATTTTATGCATTTTTTGATGCCCACATGAAATAAAAACAATGTTATAATTTTGGAATATGATGGATATGTATGGTTATTGTTGGATTTCAATTATGAATATTTTGCTATAGTTTTGAATGACATTTTTAAAGCTGAATGAAATGAGTACTATTGTTATTATTATATTACATTCTTTTTCCATGAGATTCTAAATGTATAGATAAATAGCCATGTATTGTTCTTTTCACCCATCAATAACCAGCTTTGAGATGATTCCAAAATTTCGATGGGGCTTTTTTAGATTGGAATTTAGGCCAATTTTAGAGCGGGTTGTTATAATTTCCTAGACCACAAACCATCTTCAAAATCTACGCCGCCATTTGGAAAACTATTTTTGCCTTACAATAAAATAAAAATGTAACACTTAGGTAGAATACTCTTTCGTCATATACGACTGTGCCACAATACCAGAACAATTATATAAGCGAATAAACAAACTAGAACTATTAACATAGATATGTTTCATGATCCACTTGATTGTCCCAATGATCGGTATAGAAATAGGTCACCAAGGTATATATATGGCATAGCGCCATAATCGAACCAAATTCTCAAATAAGAGTCAAAATAAGAAAATGCGTTGCACTCATCAACCAAACTAATTGAGCACATCAACGACTCCAAAGAACGAAACTACTTCAACACACAAAATGGGGCCACCATTATTCTGTCAAAGCCCGACTACCATAATTAAACCAAGAAGACGTATTGCACTGCAACGCCTCCAAGGTGAAACTACACCACCATAAAGAAACTAGCTCATATCACCAAGACTTGGCCCTAAACATCACTATCACAACAATTACGGACTACGCCTCCCTTTCATACTAGAAAAATGCACAAGCAATTTAAGAATAAAGAAAGCACTGATCCCTTCAGTTGCATATGGTGCTGAAGCAACCATAAACCTATCAATTCATAAATTTAAATCAACAATATTCCAAATTCATATCATCTTGCCTAAATCCAATTCTCTCTTCCAAAAATGAACTTTTCCACCTATGGCCGTGTCAAGAATATATGCATATTACAACAATAAGCTGATGGCAGGAACGTGGCAACATTGGATGGTGGGGAAAGAATGTAGAAAAGTGACGTTAATATTCCATGAGAATTTTGTGCTATAAATAGAAAAGTACCGTAGCAGAGAAAGTGACTTTTGATGAATTCTCTAATAAATTACAGAATATTCTTATACGCTTTTCTGCTATTAAAATCAGTGTATAAGGAAGAAGAAAATTAATAATGGATCTGATCCATGGACATAAGATTCTTTGAAATCTGAACCACATAAATTTTTTATGTCCTTTACTTTACTGCATTTTTCATTTTCTATTTTTAGTAGATTCTATTTAGCTTTTACTTTGCTAGATCCATTATCTAAGCTAATAGAGGCATTCAACAAACAAGAAAACAACTGCTAGATCCAATATCTAAGCTAAAGATTCTATTTTAGTAGATTCTATTTAGTAGATTCTTCATAATTTTGTAGGCAAACAACTGCATAGTTAATACCTTAAGGAAAATTTAACACCACTTAAATTTTTTGATTCATAGTTATAGAAGCGATTAGCTCCATAATTACCAGTAAACAATTGGGTGATGTGATATAAAAAATCTCATTAACAATATTTAGTGACCATTCTTGCACATTAAAGAGAAATTATGAGTTTCTTATTAATGTCAAAAATAAATATTCTTTAGTTGTTTGATTAAACCATTAAGAGTATTGAACTTATGATATGGTAGAATGACAAGACTCGAAATAGATTCCACGTACATTATCAAAATATGATTTTGATAGTCGGGCACAAGGGATATGATCCATCGGTTGCAAAATTTTCTTTAAGAGAAAGGCAAATACAATAGGAATATGGTGTGCCCCATTAATAAGAATAAAACCGCGAATTTCAATTGTTGAAATTAGAGAAATAGACCACCCATTCAATGTTCTCAAGTTGATTTGGATTCTACCTACGAAATGATCGCCTTATATAACTTTGTGTTCTAGTACATATGTGTTGATATAGAAAATTCTAAATAAATATTTAGACTAGACTGTTTGCATATAATAACCGAAGTGTCTCAAAGTCAGTGAGTGCAATGTTGAATTTGTGGGTTTTGGACATGATCCAAGAACAGATACGAAAGTATCATTCAACAAGTGTCAATTGAACAAGTTTTTGATAGAAATATCAAATAGTTTTATTTTAGTCAAAATGCACAAAAAGTGTGTACCCATAAGAAAGAACATTGAAGGTACATTGATATTTCTAAACATAAGAAAACAAGAACTATTATTTGTTACAGGAAATTATTGTCAAGGACAAAATTTCACAGTTTTTTGGTCTCAGGGGCAGACCTTCAATATTTTATCCTGAAGGACAACTTTCTGTAGGTATCAGTTTTTAGTTATTAATAGCAGTTTTTAGATATCAGTTTGTAGTTATCGGTAGTAGTTTTTAGGTATCAGTTTTAGCTCGGTAGCAGTTTTGTTGTCCTTGTGAATAATTTTGGAAAACGTTTGTCCTTATGAATAATTTTTAGAAGAATGTTTGTCCTTGTGGTAAAAATATTGAGGTCGTGTCCTTGAGGCAAAAAATATACAAATTTTTGTCCTTTAAATTAAATCCCTCTATTTGTTAACGATATACTTCTGTTAAAATCAACTTTTAATTATTTTAATACTCAATGTTTGATTTTCAAATGATGTCTTTTACAATGAGTATAAAGGACGTTGTGAATGTCCCAAACTATGAAAAGACGCCTCATTAAATTGTTTAATACGGAACATGTAAGTAAATTCCTTGGCAATAGGAATTATCATACATGTTGTGTTTTGTCTGTAATATCGTTATTTTCTTATGTGGTTGATGCATAAAGAAATATCAAATCCAAATAATGATGACTAAATGGTAGTTTGAGATGTTCTCGTATGTTTACGAAATACAAGAGAATTTTTTATATAATCGATGAACTCCTAATGAAAGAGTATCCAGACTCAAGCCTCGTAAGTGATATTAGGTATGTTATGTCAATATCAAATTCATGTTTGTAGCTTGATTAAGAAACTTTAATTTGGAAATGTCCCAAAAGAGAAATCATGGCTAATTCAACGAAATGGCTAAGTACATCGCCCTAGATAGCGCTGTAATGAAAACAACGTATTTATGATAAATGCACAAATTTATAACTAAGCAATGGGTGATTTCAAATGTTGAAAATTTTATGACATTGTTATGTGATAACAATGTCGTGATATAGTTCGTTACAGACCTTAGAGCTCATTGGTGGTTGAAAGACATGCTTTGAACTGTTCCACATAATAAAAGAAATTTATCAATGTCAAAGAGACTTGATTGACATACTAGGTAATTAAAACATAATAGCATAGCCATTCATTAAGGGACTGAACTGACTGCTTTTTAAGAAACCAATCAGAGAATTTGGAATAAGATTCTATAATTGACCCTAAGTGCACATAGGAGATTGATATTGTTAGAGGTATACATTAGAGGGAATTATGTAATTTGTTACATAAATCTAACTTGATAGCTAATCTTGTTCAAAATAAAAAGTGTTTCCTTTCTGTTATACTTGTTCTAGAATGTTAGAAATAATTAATTAACTAATTTAAGTATATATGTTAGAAAGTCCATAAATAATGTGTTTGTGATAACAGTTACAAATAGTTGTAACCATGAGTATTATATCACAATATGATAAGCATATCATTTTAAACGTTAGGTATCCTTTGAGACTAGAGTATGTAACACTCTCCAAATGTTGGACAGTGTATTACTCATGGCTATTGGAGACACAAAGGGGTTACATACTATTAGTTATTGGATAACTATAGAATGACTCACTCGATAGTTTTCTATTGGTTAATATAGGTCAAACTGAAAATATCAAAGTGACTAATTTACACAATTCTCTTGACTTGAGAATACCGTTGATCTACAATATGAAAGGTCCACTTTGACTATAGTTAAATCATGGTAGGACATCCATCGAATGACTATAGTTGGGTCAAGTGGAAGTATTGAAAGTGAAACGCTATGTAAGAGAGGATTCATCTCCTCGGTTATATGGGGTTAGTATCACAATCAACTGAAGCCTACTCAAAATAAAAATCTCTAGCCAGAGTAGTATAGTTAATAATAAGTGTTATTATTGAACCAAGGACTTTGTGTTTGGATTATAAAGTTGAATGTGGATGATATTGGAATTTTGACCATAACCAAATTCCGTAAGTCCAAATATGATATAGTTTTGACGAAGAGAATTAGTATAAATAATCATCACAAACGGGTAATGCTTAACAAAGTAAATTTAGATTTTTCCCAAAACCAAGCAAGCGATAAATTTGGCCAAAATGTCACACCACTCACCAAGTGACGTGTCAACATTAATATTCGAATTTTTTGATATTAATCGTCGATCAAATTTACACTTACGAGTCACATAACTGAAATATTGAATATTCCATTGATTGCCTGATTTAATTTATTTATGTCATTATAATTAATTAAATTAATTAATATTTTATTATGAAATTTTATTTGATATATTGAACATGATTAGATAGTATGTTTAAAATAGTTATAAATATATTGAACTATATACGTTATCGGTATGTGTTTAAATTAGATCTAGATATAGGAATTCTTATAAAGACTTAAATGTTTCTAAAGGACATAAGCAAGGACATATAGTCGACTAGTAATTGGTTTAGTGTGGTCGGTCATGACTGTAAAGATCTAGAATTTCAAAACGTCGTATTTGAATATCTGAATTATTTAAATATTTCAACCTTGGATTGAATGTTAATAAATTTATTTAATAAGCTTTTAAACCTCCTTTTAAATCAAAGTAATGATGGTAAACTTAAATTAGAAAATTAAAAAAAATACTTTTAAAAAATACCGATAATGTGACCAAAAATCGTTTTATTGATAAACAATTTTTTGACCATTAGAAGTTGTTTAGATTTTTTTTTACGTACGCCTATTTTCTTAGGAAAATAATAAAATGGAATAATTTTTTTCTGGTTATGAAAATAAACATTTTGGACGATGTCATGTATGATGTAATGGAAGATATTTAGGAAATGACCTCTTATCGTAATACTTAACTTTTCAGTAAAAAGAGAGAGGTGTAGAGTTAACATGTAAAATGAAGGTTCCTTTGTAACCTTTCATGGAAGGTAAAAGGTGGTTACGACCTCCTGTAAAACCTTATATAGGGAAGGGAATACCCTTAATAATAAATCACTAATTCCCCTGAGCTTGAAACGAAGTATGAGAGTTAAAAATGATGGAAGTGCTAAAGCACTAATCCACTAATTACTCTCTAGTGTTTTCAAGTCTTAACCAAATCATCTCCAATCTCTTTTAAACCTTGGCTTTAGCCTTAAGACATCATGAAAGACATGATTAGAAAGTAAGAAGTGAGAGAAGGTGAGAAGAAGAGGGGGATTCATTGAGGGTGGTGGGCATGGAAGGAGAAAGGGGAGGTGGTTGCTTTGGTTTGGAAGGGCTAAAAGGTTGGATCTTTAGGCCTGTGGTGATGGAAGGAGGTGGTTCTTTGATTCTTGTGGCCTTGTGCTTGGGTTTTTCGTGAATCTAAGTGAGTTATCTCACTATATCTTAAGTATATAGTGTGTGTGTGTGTGTGTGTGTGTGTTGTGTGTGAAGTATAAAGTTAAATTGACATTAATTAAGTAAAGTTATAAACTTTGGACCCATCTTGATTTTGAAAAAAATGATAACTTGATAACATTACTTCTATTACTCACTTAAACATGTGATGTGGCTATGACTTGATGTTTAAATGGTTATTTAAAATGTGTGTTAAATCGAAGTAAGTTTGAAAATGTTTAATGCGAGAATAGTATTTATAAGTGCACTTCTAAATCCCTTGTTTTCGAGAATTTTTGTAAATAAATGGAAAGATATTCTTATGTGTTACTTTTCGTGGTATTTAAGTACCCTAATGGTAGTACATACTATAAAAATTTCAAGTCTTAAATCATTTGTTAACGTGGTTAAAACAAGTCACAAAGATCGTTCTTCTCAATGTTGTTTTAACAACATTTATAAATGCTGTAGTAAGTCGCTTATGGTTTTAAGTGTTTAGAAATGATATTTGAATTTGATATTTTTATCTATTCTTTTTAGAGATGTTTTAAAATATGTTTTGAAGTATCTTAAAGTTAGTTTGAAGTTTAAATATATTTTTAACAATATATGAATTTCTAAAAGGTAAATAAGAGGTTTAACACTAAAAGCCGATGAGGTAAACTTTTCTATTTCTGAGAATTAAGATTGATGTCAAGTAGGGACGGAGCAATAGAACATTAACCTACCGAGATTTCCTCTTGAATGAGGAAAAATTAAGTTGGAATGTCAGAAACATGTTAATCTTATTGTTTACTTACTTGTTTAAAAGCTAATTAACTTTGCTTAATGCTAAAAGCCAACGAGTTAGGCTTATCTATTTTTAAGAGTTAAGACTGATGTCGAGTAGGGACGGAGCAACAGAGCTCGAACCTATTGGGCCTTCCACTTGAACGAGGAATAGTTAAGTTGAAAATGTCAAAAATGGGTTAATCATAAGGTTTTTTACTTATTTATGGAAATCATTCATACGATACTTAACACTAAATGCCGATGAGTATGCTTGTCTATTTGTGAGATTTAATAATAAGTGTCTAGGCAAGACTTTGATGCAATCAGTGCTGTAACTTACCTAGTTTCACTTTGGAATGAGGAATGGTTAAGTTGAATATATCGAAAATGTGATAAGTATATGAACATCGATTTGTATAAGCAATTGTTTTAACTAGATAGTCGATTAGTCGATTATCGAACTCAACCTATTGTTAGACTTAGATCTTTAAAAGAATGTTTTATAGATAAGTATAAGTGAAATGGTTTTGGGTTTGTTGTGACAATGTTTTGTTAACATTCATCTTTAAACCTTTTTTGATTAAACTTATGAATGTAAATAGATCTTTAAAAGAATATTTTAAAGACAAGCATAAGTGAAACGATTTTGGGTTTGATGTGATGTGCTAAAAACATTCATCTTTAACACCTTTTTTATTATACTTACGAGTATATATGCACGCCCAGATGGGCCTATTGCACCTACTCACAATGTGCATGCATTAACTCAACAACGCGCTTATTATCACAATATTTACTTATTTTTATAAACTATCAACAATTTAAATACTAAAAATGAGATTGCATTTAATTATAATTTCATATATGCAGTGTATAATTAACTATTAGTGAAATTCTTCATTATTTAATATGTCCACTTCCTGTCTCGGTCTTACATAACTAAAGTGTCCTTTTTAACCGGTGTACTAACTTACATTGGAATCAATAAGACATGAATATTTCGCAAATAAAAATAGTCAAAATACCAAATCTCACGCATTAGTCTAACACAGAATAACACAACATCAACGACATTAGAACATGTGCCCATAAATATGCAAACTCCGCCTCAACTCCTCCTCCCAGATCTGCGATAAATCCACAAAACTTAAGAGAAAAAATGTTGGATCAGTAACTGCTTAATCAGAAACAAATAGGCAACGATCATTAAAAGATGGATCCATAAAGCTTAAGAGAAATAGGTAATAATATACATGAACTACAACGTTGGACTTCTACAACCTCAAAGCTTAAGAAACAACTAAGCTGTTTCCTAATCTGCAGAGCTTAAGAGAAAAATTGTTGGAGCCTACTTAATCAAAAACAAATAAATAATGATATATTTTCCATTTCTATGGGCAACTAAATTTCTATAACTTGGATCCCAGAAATTCTTCTTTGTTTGTATATATATATATATATATATATATATATATATATAATTAAGTGAACATTTTTCTTGGCATATGCTAACAAACTTTAGGTTAGCCAAACTTAAGATCTGCCATTTTAAATCCCAAAGTTGACGAACATTTATTACAGATATAGCAACAAAGGTTATCCACCTAGATTAAATCCAATCAAAAAAAAAGATCAAAGTTATCAATCGATATCAACAGATTAGGAAATAAAAATAACCTTTTGATTATTTGATATCTTTTTTGTGGAAAAAATATCAATGGATTAGGAAACAAAAAGGACTAAAGATATCAATCAATAACACAAAATTATCAATCAATATGTATATATCTGTAGAATGTAAACATTCTGGTCAAGTAAGAATAAACCACCAAAACAAATTTTGGTTGAAATATTTGATTTCTTTTTTCGTTCATGGACATGAGATGTATATAACAATAAAAGCAAATGTTTTATACTTTCAGTTCTTATTAATTGAATTCTGATCAAAATCATTAATTGTAGAAAAATGATTAAAAAAGGCAACATATAATAAATGTTATGGAATAGAGATAATATACCTTGCATATTAGGACACTAAAAGAGAATGATTTGCATAATAATTTATTTTCTTTACATTAATAATTAATAATTACAAAGCTAACATTACACAAACTTTGTATGTTTCTCCATCCACATCTCCACACCACCAATACACATTCCTTCTTCAAGTTCTCACATTAGAAATCTTTTACTTGTTTTCCTTTTTCTAGGAAATATTATCTAGACTTCTTTTATTTAATTTTAACCAACTATCAGTCCATTTCACTAAGCATTGTAACAAAAGCATGTATTATTAATTTTTATGTTAGCCCCGCATTTCTATCTGTAGCCTTCCTGTATATCTCTTTCTACAAAATAATTCGATGATCATACATAATAATAATAAAAACCTACGTAGCCATTATATAACAAATACATCACTCAATGCTTCACGCATATTTTAAGAACGACCAAGTCATACATAGAGAACAATTTTTTTAACATTATCATAGCTCCACTTATGCCAACTTTATGTTTATCATCATCATTACCGATCATTTTCAGACTTTCAAATGGAAGAAATTTCTACTTCCATCTTATTTAATTTTTTCAACTCCGTTTCAAACTCATTAATGGCATGCTAAGATAGTATTGCAAAATCATTGTTTGTTCACCAATGAATTAAAACATGTATGTGTTTAACATTGACATAAACAAATCATTATTTGTAAATTAACGAAAAAGCAATATTCTAGCAGTGTTTTCAATTAGTTTTATAATTACATTAAATACTGTAACAGAGTTCTCTAATGTTAGTAGCACTACTCCTACATAGTACAAAACCTAGTTTCTAATTATTTTTCGAATTTATCTGGTTCTTTTCGCATATGTAACTAAATTTATTCTCATAATGTTTTGCTTTAAACTTCAACTGATTAAAGAAATGTCATTTTTTCAGATGGTAACAATAATTTTCATGTCAAGATAAATGCAAGAAAACCCTTAGAGATTTCACTAAATAGATGATATTGCTAAACATAGTTTTGGAAAAGCTAAAATTAGCTTGTTAGGCTTTTTCTAGCTTAAGCCAAACATTGTGTTGCATTATAGAATAATTTGGTTAGCCATGAAATTTTATTGCATTAGCTCAATATAAAAAGCATTTTATTACCACTTTGTCAAGAGTTTCTGCCAGCAAGCTTCCACCCAGTTTCTGCCTGCTAACCATACCACTCAACTGTTATGCGAATACCTGATGTGCTGCAGCTTTTCACCTGTCCTATCTAGCTTTTGCTACTTTTTATTCATTTGTATCTACTTTTCGGAGCCCAAGCACTGTTTTTCGTCCCACTGTTCGATGCTACTATAGCTTATCACAACATAGCAGCCTAAGCACTTATTCTATAGCTTCCATTCTAAGCCTACGTGCTCCCATTTCAGCAAACACAGTCTGGAGTTTATGTTTAGTGAAAATAGTCTTCGTTTCTGATCTTTTCATTCACTTTGCTTTGTGTTATGTGCTATAGATGTATAATTTCTAGTTGCTTCCTCATAACTTCATTTCGATCAGCTATTTGTTGTTCTGCATGTGTGTATCTTCTTTTTTTTAGCCCATTTTGTTGTTTAGGGTCTATTCTTAAAATATTGTATAACCCTAATCCTTAAAATATTGCTATAACTCTATTTAATTTATTAATAATATTTCTAAGTGCACTCCTAGCTCTAAGGACCATTCATATGAACTGTAAAAGATAACTATTATTTAGGGATGAATTAATATTTCTTTTAGTGAAATGTCGTTCATTTTTAATCAGCAGTAAGTAAAATCATACAAATGATTTACATTGTGTGGTAAATAGAGCATTATAAACCTTAAACAATATGATATAGTTTTATGTCTAAACAAACTAAACCTTGAATTTTGTAAAATAAACACTGAAGCTTCACAAATCGAACACTAAAGCAATATGTCATACTAAAGCAATATGGCTAACGGACCAAAACTATAACGACCCCAAATGATCATGGATGTATTTAAGTAACTATACAACAAAAATAACCCACGCTTACTAATGTTGGTTTGATCAGCACTCGACATGCAAGCAGACAAAGAAAATGCTTAGAAAGTCAAAATTGTGAGGCTTCAACTGATTATGCATGTATATTTACGTAATATTATAGTAGATCCACCAACTCAAACTGCATACACGAGCTCAAGTCCAATATAATTTTAGTAAGGTAAAGCATAATTTAGTTATATAATATATTTATCTTAAACTTGGCAGCTTGGAACAATTTAGATATTTAGTCTCTCCTTGAATTCATTCTTGCATCTTCTCACACAGCTTTTGCTGTAAATGCCAAGGGATAAAATTATAAGAAATGCTTATACACCTTTTAGATGTTTTTTAGCTATTCGATGAAAAAAGAGCCATGTTCTGATCATTTTTCTATTCCAACAGATGAATAAATTATTTTAAAAGATAAATATTGTTTTACGTAAACTGGATGAACTACTTCATCTTAAGTATATAAAACCAACTTTTCTGTATTATTTTAACAAATAAATAAATTAAATGTTCAAGCATTTATAGTTTAAACAACACGCTTTCAAATTATTTATAAAACTAATATTTTGCTCCATAATCTACGTTCTACATGCTTTCATTTACAACAAATATTATTTTATACAAACTGGATGAACTACTTTTATGCCTTAAAAGTAGTTGGTATTTGTCAAACTAAAAATAGCTTAAAAGATAAAATTATAAGAAATGCTTTTCTCATTCAGTCTATACTATATGTGTCCAATGCAGACGTATTGATTTTTTTTCCTCTCAATTTTAAATTGAATATCAATTTATATATTAATCAGCTTGCAACTAAAGAAAAGTGGATATGTTTTACTACTCTAAAATTAGTTTGTGATATTAACAGTATCCAACATTGTGGGAACGGTGATGGAATCATATGTAAAAGTGAAATCAAATGCAAAAATTCAAAATCAAAAGTAAAAACCCTTAAATTAAAAGTTGAACAGTTAAGGAGATTTCGCTAATTTAAATTCTATGCTAAAAATCAAGATGAGGTTATCAAAATAAAAAATATCTCCAAAACTCAGAAGGTAACCTAGCCGAAAATGGGATTAGGTCAATCTAAATGAGTTTGCACATCATCTGTGATGTAGAAAAGAGGGAGATCAATTGATATGTAAATAGCATTAAAAAATACCTAAACCTTGGTAGAAGTTCGTTATCCAAGCAGCAACTTCCTAATTAATTAGCAGTTAGCGAAGTTTAGGAATCGCGATAGAATAAGGTAACCCTAGTTTATAACATGCAATTTGTAGCTGAACGGAGTACGTGTAGTGTCTGGCAAGGGATAGCTTCCGTGATCAGGTAGTAATGGTAGTTGATTGGCATTGGTGATAGATTATCGATGAAGAAGACATTGATGTTTCAGTTTCGGTGGTTAGGGGTTTTACTGGCGTGAAATGAGGATGGTAGAGCGGAAGGAAACGCCGAAGGAAACGATAATAGATAAAGGGCATTTTAGGAAATCCAGAAAGACGCCGTTAAAAATAGTTTATGGAATTTTTATTATTAGTAGTAGAGATGAATGTAAATAGATCTTTAAAAGAATGTTTTGAAGATAAGAATAAGTGAAATGGTTTTGGGTTTGTAGTGACAATGTTTAAGTAACATTAGTTTTAAACCTTTCGGATGGATTTGTGAAAGTATTTAGATCCTTAAAATGGATATTTTGAAGGAAATTGTAAGTAAGGAATATGTTGGAAAAAGATAGAAAAAGCAAAGGTGTAACGACCAGAAATTTTCGAACCCGAAAATTCCAGATAGTTATGAAAAAGAAGAAAGAGTTAGAAGAAGAAGAACAGAAACACGAAACATCTCACGTTCGCAGCGGATAAAATATAATAATAAATAATAACAGTTTACAAAAGAATATTATAACTGTCGATTACATTTAATATACATCAGAGTTTCACATAATATACAGTCACTGAATATTTACAATTATCATGACTCAGATGAACAATAATATAAATACAGCGGAATACTCTATACGATATCGCCATCCAGCTCGCCTCCTGAGCTCCAGAACGTACCTACCTGAAAATCTGTAATACTCGGTCTGACCCGAGCATTACACCAAAGTAACACCCGGGTCAGGCTGGAAACCAGCGTGAGTAAACTCAACTAACATGGAATACCAAAGAAATCAACTTATATAAAAACCCGGGTAATTTATATCACCAATTCACAATTTATTATTGACAACATTTACTTCATATATAAATTTCCAAGTACCAAACTTAGGTAATTCGGTTCACTTGAATCATTTCATTCCTGCCCTTTTTGATTCCACAATCAATTTATAAAAATCCGAAGTGGTTTCGGGTATCCTCCCATACCCGATCCCGGTCTCTTCGAAACTCATGATATTCTAATCCAAGTTATACAAATGAAATACATGACATTTTATATCAGATGTATCAACTCGATCAATGCATCCAAAACCATTTAATCACCCATAAGCAAAGCTTAATCACATACAAATCAATTCAAATGGTTCTAATTGAATTTCAAACCTTAATCACTTAGATTTCTTCATTAATTAATTTCCAAATCAATAACTAAATCAACCCTTCCTTATTCATCTTAATTAATCACCCTGGATTAATTAACTTCCAATTCCATTTATGTAATTATCTTTAATTAACTCCACGACATTAATTATTCTTACCAAATCAAATGAGAAATCTTTAATTACTCCATAAATTAACTAACTATATTAATTACATTAATCCTTAACTAGTTAGAGTAATTAATTTCTCATAAGTCGCTTATTTTTGATTTATTATTCTTAATTAATCAATCTTTTATTACGTCGTCGATTATATAGATACATGATTTCCATTTACAATTTCAATTTACTCTAATCTAAATTTAATACGTTAAATAAGTAACCATTTATTAAGCCACACATATTAATCACTTTTGATTACCTCAACCGATGACTATCTTCCTTGTTATTTACTTCATTAAATAATTAATTACTCTTTAATTAATTGTCTCACTTAATCTCTTGATTAATTTCACAAGTAATTATGTCTCATTCATTTCGTTAAGTATTTACTTATTGAACCCTCCATCAATTATTCTAAATTCTTAGTTAATTAACTTAACTTTAATTAATTAATTCAACCCAATTAATTAATTGAATTAATCAATTATACATTTTAATTATCTTTCTAATTTGATAAATCACAAATCATTAAGCCTTCATTAACTCTCAAATGAACCATTCTCTTATTTAAGATTTAAGTTTAAACTATTTAAAACTCAAACGATTCGAGTCATACAAAACTTAATTCGAGAGTCAAACAAAACCAAAGTCTCAGATCATCAACACACATTCAATCAACTCAATCAATTATTTAAACTTGACCATTTAAGTCCAAATAAAAATCAATCAGGGTGAGATTTACTTGCCTTAATCATTGCTAGTGGTTGTTAATACTACCAGACTATAAACTAGTGCATGAAAATTCCAAAACTGATGTATACTTTTTATTACAAAACTCAAACATCCAAATTGTAAACATACCCATCAAACCTACCAGTTTAAACAAGGTATGACTTAAATGTATTGCTGCACTAACTAGATTACCTGAATATAATTATAGTTTAAAGGTTATAAATATAGTTTCTAAACTAGGAAACTTACCCGGTTGAAACAATAGTTATACTAAACAATTTCTCATGGATACACTGATAAGTTAATAACTAGGATACCATAAACCTACACTGTAATGTGTTTTATACATGCAGCAAGAGATCAAAGAAAGACCAGACTCGCATGGGAATCACACACCGCAAAAACAAATATAATTGCAGAGAGTTCAATTTAATTCACTTGTAAAAATTTGATTTAGAAAATAGCAGTGAAATAATTACTCACAGTTGATGCCTTCACCGAATACACACTTCTGCCGTCACGCGTACCTCTTGCTTTTCCCTTAAGCTTGCTCAGCCACCCAAAATCCACGCGCGACCCAAAGTTCGTCGAACGAGAACTCTCGGCAATCCCACTTGCCACCACCACGAATCCTTCGAATGCGCGTGCGACCACTACCAAAAAAAATCGAGCTCCTGTACCTGCGTTGTCGCACTCGAGCTCGTCCTTCAAACCCTAATCCCCGTACGCGAGCTCGAACAGCAAATGGCAACCCCATATTTAAATTGAGATGAGGCAATATAAGATGATGGAATCGGCCATCCCAATTTTAGAACGATGGAAAGATCGAGGTGAGAGTGGTTTCAATTGCTTCTGGCTTCGGCCATTTTTTTTTTCACGTTCGATTTCCTGTTATTGGAAAGAGAGAGAGAGACGGGAATATGGTATAAGGGTAGAGAAGCTTCCTGAGAACGATTGTGAATAAAATATTTTTGACTGTAATTAAATTATATTATAAACTCTCAAAACGTCTCATTAAGCATAACGCGAAATTCCGGACTTCGTATCAGACATGTTGACAGGTGCTTATAAGGTTCTACCCGCATATCGAACACAATGGAACGTGTTTCGAAAGCTAATTCGATCATATGCGCGAGTTACGGAATTAAATGATCGATATTCAATTAAATCGATTAAAATAAATCTACACGTTTCGAGCTGCCAGGGTCAACTGTCAACTCCGATTGCCACGAAAATTGAAATCCGATAATAACTAACTATTACGGATCCAATGGAACTGGTTTCGTCAAATTCCGAGACTGTGCCTCGGAAGGCTATTTTTAAATTTCAATTTAAACGATATATTATTAAAATTGAACAAATTACCTTGAAATTAAATTTCAACATTTTTACCACCTTCAGTGCTATTAATATAAATTTTACAAGCCTTCAAATTATTTTAAACTATATAATTCAATGATTTAATTATCAAGTAAATATTGGTATCTGGAATTCAAGTTAAAATTAGCCTTAAATATATAAAATTGATTAATTATTCTAATTTATTTTGTTAAAATTTTCCGGGCCGTCACATTCCTCCCCCCTTAAAAGAATTTCGTCCCCGAAATTACTAGTTAGGAAGAATAGACCAAGACCCGTTTACTATTCCTAAAACTCACAATTCAACATCCTACCAACTATCATTTATTAAAGATCCACTATTATCTTAACCAACTTCCCAAACCTTCCATAGTTTCAACGTCATTAATTTACTTCGCTTATTCAAGTTTAAGTTTAAAATCAAATTTTGAATCATCAAAATTTCTCAAAAATTTTCTAACTCCCTAAATTCACGAATTTTTTTGCCAGCGTCTCCTTTGCGCGGCTAGCTCGGTACTACTACAAAAGGCCTCTACGGGCTCCCAAATTCCAAAAGGAAAACAAAAGCCAAGTGGCTACATCAAAAACCCAATCCAATATCATACAGAATCAAAATATGTACCTTTTAGTCGGGCAATTCAAATTTATCCTTTGGTATCAAATCCAATTTTCTCTTTTCTCTTTAATACCTGCATATCATACTTAGCAACAATATCCAATCATAACCCTTCAAATCACTTTATACTTTAACTTACATAGGTTTTCATATTTACTTCTATCCAAATTAGTTTTCACCGTTTCATATGAATTCAATTTATTTTCGATTTCTACTATTGAGTTTTATCTTTCACTTAAACTGATTCATATTAGTTTCATTTCCTAGTTTCCTTTAATTTCCAATTTGCAATTGTTTGTCGTTAACCAAAATTTACCAAAAACTTTCTAACTCCCAAAATTTCTGGAAAATTTTGGCAGAGTCTCCTTTGTACGGAGGAGCTTTTGCAATTTGACAAGAGATATAAATATATATACATCGACCCACTCGGTCGGAAAAAGCAAAAACAGTTCATATTTCCTATTTTTATTGCGTAGGCGTACCTTATTTAGCATTTAAGCCAGCAGCATATAAATTCTAGCAATTAGCATACCCAAATCTAGCCAAACGGCTTCCCTGTACCTGTACTTACTCAATTTATATACGTAAGTGTCATACATAGAAAATCCATTAACATTTCACTTACTTTTAGTAGCTAAACATATATATTACTAACCATCAAGCACCAAACACTTCTTATAAACAATTTATATTCTTTAAAGCTAATTCATATGTCGTTTCATTTAAGTTTTAATGGTTCACAACTCAATTTCTGACATTCCATTGATTTATAATCCACACAAGCTCATATTCACTTCAATTCATTCTAAACCAACTTATTTAGTCTCTATCAATTCACAGAAATTTAATTACTTTATTTACGTCATACAACGCTTCAGTCTAGACAAATTCGACAATATTCGCTTAATAGTATTTATTAGTTTATACATATTTCAAATTACTCTTCAACCCATCCTGTAATTAATTCCACTTCATTTTAAATTTATTCACCAACCATTCATTGCATTTAATTTCATTTCCGCAATTGTTCCATTCAAACAATTTGTTAAGCTTGACACATCCAATACTTATAAATTAATAACCATTTCCCAAATTAATTCAATCCAAGTTTTATTTAATGGGCTTCCACTCTTATTCAATGCCAAGCTCCCATAAATTTTAAACTTAAGTTAATTTACTTTGATTTATTCCAACATCAAACTTAATCTTACTTACATTAAATTCAGTTAGCCCATCAATTTTAAATTTAAATTAAAAATTTACCTTCTCAATTTATCAAAATAATATCCAACCACATACTTATCTCATTTATACTTCAAACTAATATACCACCAAATTTAATTTCAGTCTGATAATTTAATTCCAATCACAGTTTTGATTTAGTTTTTATTCTATCAGACTTCATCCATTTAATATTTAACTCAATTAACCCATTTTAAATTTTAAATTTACTTACTTCATTCGTTATCGAATTTATTTTATCAATATAAGGTCATCCTCAATTTTTTTTTCTATTCACTTGGGTTTTGTTTTACAACTCAAACTATTTCTATTATAATCACTTCTCTTATATCCAATTTTCTTGCAAATTTCATTAAACATTACTCAAATCAATCCTTGAATTTTATTTGTAAGTCAACCATCACATTTTCAATCCAACTCTATTTTATTTACATTTTAAAGCATTTTCCTTATTCAATTCATTATCCTATTCAAGTTGAATTCTATTTACAATCCTAATTCATTTCCAAACTCCATATTTTATTTATAATCCATTTATTTATCAAAGTTAAATTTTATTAACATTCTCTATTAAATAATTTATTTAGATAATTATCTTACTTTCACTTTTAATTCAACATTGGATTTTTAATTACAAAGAGTCACTTCATTAAAAATTTCCCGAGTTTCAATTTTATTTTACAATTTCAGTTTGAACTTCCCTTGATTTTCCAAAAATTCATCTCCTTTATTTTAATTTTTTTTTAGAAATGCCTATAAAATCTCATAATAATATTAAAATAGCTTTTATAAAATATTTCTTATAACTCGATGTCTCAACCAGTCCATCCTTGTTCTCATAGAAATTCAGTCATTCGTTGATCAGGCGTAGGACCGAAAAGCTATAAGTACTTGGTAAACCCGTTTTCAACATCCAGTAAAAATATTTGGAAAATAATTTTATTGAAAATATTGAAAACATTTTGAAATAGAGGAAATATCTTTGGTGACAATGCTCTGAAAATCATCACCCCCATTCCATGGTCACAGTTACATACCAGGGTTACGTTGCAGTCGCAACAAAAGTCCATGTAACTACAGGCTCTCCGCGGCACTCTCGATTACGCCATGGAACCCACACAACAGATCACAGTTACATCCAGGGTTACGTTGCCGTCGCAGCAAAAGTCCATGTAACTGCAGGCTCTCAGCGGCCTCTGATTTTCGCTGATGAAATGAAACTTCTCCACTCCTACATAAGTCGCAGTCTACCGAGATAAACTCAACCGCAGACTGTTGGCTCTCAACGGCACACACGACTTTCGCAATGTTACCATAGGTCGCAGTTACATCCTGGGTTACGTTGCAGTCAGCAACAAAAGTCCATGTAACTGTTGGCTCTCCGCGGCACACACGACTTACGCTATGGTAAACTCAACTCATAATCCTCAGGAACTAGTTTTGTCCGGACTCCTCACAGGATCAACTTTAGAACCCCCCTTGGGGCTCAAGGCAACGCCACCCAGTGGCACTCCTGAGAAGTCCATTCCAAGGGAGCGCCTTTTTCCCCAGAGCTATCATCAAAACACTTTATACTATACACATATAGTATCTTTCAAATTATACACCTAGTATGAATTTTATCAAAGCTCCTTTACACAAAATCGATTATTTCCAAAATCGATAATTCTCAAACTAGGCTTTCTAAATTCAATATTGATTTTACCCAAAACTCAAAAGCCTTTTTCAAAATCCTCAAACGATCCTTTATATATATTTAGATACATATATATAAATTTTTAAAACTTTGGATCCTTACTTTCTTGTGTAAAACACCTTTTATACTCCAAACACTCTCAAAAACCATAGAATTATCCAATTTCCATCTTTATTCATTTCATATTTCTCAAAATATTCTTTCGGTTCAAAAGAACCATTTCACATTCCTTATTCGCCTTTACATTAATCCCCATTTGGATTATTACTTCTATCCTTATCTCAGTTGGGTACTTTAATCAATAACAGTTTGAACTCCGACCAGTTTAGAAAAATAGCTTGAAAAATTTAAAAATAGGTAAGTAGTTGAAAAATAATTATTAGTTTGCAAAATCATTGTAAAATAGTTAACTAATTATAAAATAGTTGAAAAATAGTTAAATAGCTATAGAAATCTTAGATAATTGCAAAATAATTGTAAAATAGAAATTAATTCATAACTTTGTTGAACATTAGTAACTAGTTTATAAAAAGTTGTAAAATAGTTAAAGAGTTCCAAAAGTAGTGGCAAAAACCAGTATAAAAATAGTTTGGGTTTTAAAAAAAAAGTTGTATGGTAGGTAGATAAGAAAATAGATTTAAAACTACTTATATTAAAACAATTTACATTGAAAATGGTCTAGAGTCAAAACTGTTCACTTCCCCAACAATTCAATTTAAATTTCCACTCCATTTAAATTGACCCAATCCCAATTTAATTAACTCCAATTTCCATTGGACTTGATTCATCCCCAATTTAAATTAAATTGATTCTCAATTTCCTTCCAACTTCAAATCAATTTCCATTCGATCTTTAAACTTGTACAACTTTAAGTATAATTTCAATTTTACATCTTCTATTTATAATTAATTACACTCACATTTTGCTTTTAACTCAGAATTATACATTTTATTTAGCCAATATATTTTTATTATGCCATAAACATTTAATTAAGATTCCAGAGTTTAAACAAATTTACAATTCAATTATCCCTTTGAATGTCAAAACCAAACCCAGTTCACAAACAATTCCAATTTAAAACAATTTGGTAGCAATTTCTCTTCTAGAAACTCGAAAATGAACATCGATGATGCTGCAGTCATCACCGACTTTATTTTCCAGTGACCAAAAGAGTTCAATGCTTTTATCTTTCTAAAAACACTTCCAAATATTTTTGATTTCAAATCTCTCAAATTTCAAACACAAAAATATTTTTGAAATAATACTATTCTTTCTTCAAAACCCTTGGAAACCACTTTCAAACCAAAAGGAATTTAGATTTTTCCCAAAATTCCAAACTCCCAATCCATCAAATTCATATTTAAACATTACTCTGGAATTTTCATCTTATTCTATTTCAAATATTCTCTGGATTTCTATTTCAAATTATAATCTCATTTATTTATGAAGTTTATTTCAATTCATAAATTACATTTACAGTCTATATTTCAAATTCCATTTTGATCTTTAAACCAATTCCAATTTAATTACAATTCCAAAGTTATTCCAATTACTTTGGACTAATATTCATTCAATTGAACTCACTTCAATTTCAATCATTCCAATTCAATCCAATTCAAATCTCCCATTTAAATATTTCGAACTTATACATCTTCCATCCCAAATCCAATTAATTCAAATAGAATTCAATTTGAATGAGTTCAATTCCAACTTCAAATTTAAACCATCTCGAATTATATAATTCGAGCTAAATTCTCAAAAATTGGTTTAACCCTTTTAAACCAAATTTAACTTTGTTCATTTTAAAGTTTCAAACAATTCTAATTTCTGAGTTCTAATTCTAGAATTTCATTTTTAATTGATTTAATTTTAATTTGGTTGTATTATATTCCTTCTTCACTTAGTCCCAATTCAAGATTTCAATTTGATTGTATTATATTACTTCTTAATTTAATTCCAATAATTTAACAACCAATCTCCTTAATATTTATTAGAAGAAGATATAGCTTTATATAACAAATTACATTCTTATATAAAATCATTTAAAACCTTTATATAAGAAAATAACAAGTACGCGCTCATATATATATATATATATATATATATATATATATATATATATATATTCACTCAACTCATTATAGAGTACTACGGACTCTATTAAATGAGTAATTCCCACCAGAGCCAAGGTTCTCGCTTAACCTTTCAGCTCTGATACCAAATGTAACGACCGAAATTTTCAAACCCGAAAATTCCAGATAGTTATGAAAAAGAAGAAAGAGTTAGAAGAAGAAGAACAGAAACACGAAACATCTCACGTTCGCAGCGGATAAAATATAATAATAAATAATAACAGTTTACAAAAGAATATTATAACTGTCGATTACATTTAATATACATCAGAGTTTCACATAATATACAGTCACTGAATATTTACAATTATCATGACTCAGATGAACAATAATATAAATACAGCGGAATACTCTATACGATATCGCCATCCAGCTCGCCTCCTGAGCTCCAGAACGTACCTACCTGAAAATCTGTAATACTCGGTCTGACCCGAGCATTACACCAAAGTAACACCCAGGTCAGGCTGGAAACCAGCGTGAGTAAACTCAACTAACATGGAATACCAAAGAAATCAACTTATATAAAAACCTGGGTAATCTATATCACCAATTCACAATTTATTATTGACAACATTTACTTTATATATAAATTTCCAAGTACCAAACTTAGGTAATTCGGTTCACTTGAATCATTTCATTCCTGCCCTTTTTGATTCCACAATCAATTTATAAAAATCTGAAGTGGTTTCGGGTATCCTCCCATACCCGATCCCGGTCTCTTCGAAACTCATGATATTCTAATCCAAGTTATACAAATGAAATACATGACATTTCATATCAGATGTATCAACTCGATCAATGCATCCAAAACCATTTAATCACCCATAAGCAAAGCTTAATCACATACAAATCAATTCAAATGGTTCTAATTGAATTTCAAACCTTAATCACTTAGATTTCTTCATTAATTAATTTCCAAATCAATAAATAAATCAACCCTTCCTTATTCATCTTAATTAATCACCCTGGATTAATTAACTTCCAATTCCATTTATGTAATTATCTTTAATTAACTCCACGACATTAATTATTCTTACCAAATCAAATGAGAAATCTTTAATTACTCCATAAATTAACTAACTATATTAATTACATTAATCCTTAACTAGTTATAGTAATTAATTTCTCATAAGTCGCTTATTTTTGATTTATTATTCTTAATTAATCAATCTTTTATTACGTCGTCGATTATATAGATACATGATTTCCATTTACAATTTCAATTTACTCTAATCTAAATTTAATACGTTAAATAAGTAACCATTTATTAAGCCACACATATTAATCACTTTTGATTACCTCAACCGATGACTATCTTCCTTGTTATTTACTTCATTAAATAATTAATTACTCTTTAATTAATTGTCTCACTTAATCTCTTGATTAATTTCACAAGTAATTATGTCTCATTCATTTCGTTAAGTATTTACTTATTGAACCCTCCATCAATTATTCTAAATTCTTAGTTAATTAACTTAACTTTAATTAATTAATTCAACCCAATTAATTAATTGAATTAATCAATTATACATTTTAATTATCTTTCTAATTTGATAAATCACAAATCATTAAGCCTTCATTAACTCTCAAATGAACCATTATCTTATTTAAGATTTAAGTTTAAACTATTTAAAACTCAAACGATTCGAGTCATACAAAACTTAATTCGAGAGTCAAACAAAACCAAAGTCTCAGATCATCAACACACATTCAATCAACTCAATCAATTATTTAAACTTGACCATTTAAGTCCAAATAAAAGTCAATCAGGGTGAGATTTACTTGCCTTAATCATTGCTAGTGGTTGTTAATACTACCAGACTATAAACTAGTGCATGAAAATTCCAAAACTGATGTATACTTTTTATTACAAAACTTAAACATCCAAATTGTAAACATACCCATCAAACCTACCAGTTTAAACAAGGTATGACTTAAATGTATTGCTGCACTAACTAGATTACCTGAATATAATTATAGTTTAAAGGTTATAAATATAGTTTCTAAACCAGGAAACTTACTCGGTTGAAACAATAGTTATACTAAACAATTTCTCATGGATACACTGATAAGTTAATAACTAGGATACCATAAACCTACACTGTAATGTGTTTTATACATGCAGCAAGAGATCAAAGAAAGACCAGACTCGCATGGGAATCACACACCGCAAAAACAAATATAATTGCAGAGAGTTCAATTTAATTCACTCGTCAAAATTTGATTTAGAAAATAGCAGTGAAATAATTACTCACAGTCGATGCCTTCACCGAATACACACTTCTGCCGTCACGCGTACCTCTTGCTTTTCCCTTAAGCTTGCTCAGCCACCCAAAATCCACGCGCGACCCAAAGTTCGTCGAACGAGAACTCTCGGCAATCCCACTTGCCACCATCACGAATCCTTCGAATGCGCGTGCGACCACTACCAAAAAAAATCGAGCTCCTGTACCTGCATTGTCGCACTCGAGCTCGTCCTTCAAACCCTAATCCCCGCACGCGAGCTCGAACAGCAAATGGCAACCCCATATTTAAATTGAGATGAGGCAATATAAGATGATGGAATCGGCCATCCCAATTTTAGAATGATGGAAAGATCGAGGTGAGAGTGGTTTCAATTGCTTCTGGCTTCGGCCATTTTTTTTTTCACGTTCGATTTCCTGTTATTGGAAAGAGAGAGAGAGACGGGAATATGGTATAAGGGTAGAGAAGCTTCCTGAGAACGATTGTGAATAAAATATTTTTGACTGTAATTAAATTATATTATAAACTCTCAAAACGTCTCATTAAGCATAACGCGAAATTCCGGACTTCGTATCAGACATGTTGACAGGTGCTTATAAGGTTCTACCCGCATATCGAACACAATGGAACGTGTTTCGAAAGCTAATTCGATCATATGCGCGAGTTACGAAATTAAATGATCGATATTCAATTAAATCGATTAAAATAAATCTACGCGTTTCGAGCTGCCAGGGTCAACTGTCAACTCCGATTGCCACGAAAATTGAAATCCGATAATAACTAACTATTACGGATCCAATGGAACTGGTTTCGTCAAATTCCGAGACTGTGCCTCGGAAGGCTATTTTTAAATTTCAATTTAAACGATATATTATTAAAATTGAACAAATTACCTTGAAATTAAATTTCAACATTTTTACCACCTTCAGTGCTATTAATATAAATTTTACAAGCCTTCAAATTATTTTAAACTATATAATTCAATGATTTAATTATCAAGTAAATATTGGTATCTGGAATTCAAGTTAAAATTAGCCTTAAATATATAAAATTGATTAATTATTCTAATTTATTTTGTTAAAATTTTCCGGGCCGTCACAAAAGGTTTAAAGTAAAAAATCTCATTGATTATTTGTGAATATATTTATACCATTTGAGATAAGTATATTAATAGTTTTTGAAGTATTAGGGAGTATGAATGAATAGTAGAATTTCATAAACAATGTGTTATTACATAAAAGAATTTTTTACTAATAAAGGGGTTTTAATTAATAAAAGATTAATTAAAGAAAAAGGGGATTAGAAGTTGCTTATGTAACTTAATCGTGCTTTGTATGTTTACTCGTTTATGGAAAACATTTAGTTGTATACTTAAGAATAAAATTGATAAAGTAGGCTTGTCTATCTATTGAAATTAAGACTGATATTCATGTATGGATATGTGCAATAGAGCTCTAACCTACCAACTTCACTCTTGATCGAGGGATAATGTGAGATGAAAATATCATAAACCTGATAAGTATACGAGACTTGGTTTCTATATGCGATCGTTCTCATTATCATTGAATGGTCAAATTCGTCAATTCTATCTTGGAGAGACCGGGATCGATAAGTGTTTTACTTACCGAAAACTAATTCAATCTTGAGATACGTGTTCTATCTCTTGAAAGTGGATCTGTTTGAGATGCGGAAATCTATATGGAGATTCGAGATCTATTTAAAATGCTCGAACACATGTAGTTTTTCATGATTTATGTAGGATGTAGGAACCCACGTGTGATTCCAAGATCTGTCAAGATATGGGAATCCAAGTGTGGTTTTGAGGTCCATTTGAGATGTGGGAATCCAATTTGGGATTTGTGTTCTATTCGAGTGATGAAGGCTCATGTGAAAGACGCCGAACATGACCTCAACATCTAAAATGGCTAAAGACAGAGTAGGCTACATGATCTGTGGTTTGCTAACCCATAACAGAATATTGTCAACTCCATATCTATAATATGCTTATCGATGTTGCGCGCGAGAGTTGATGGCATTTTGGTACCACAATTTCATGTTTATTTTCGAGGGTGGGCTTTGGTGTTTTCCTTATGGAATATTTTATCTAGAGATATACGATACTCGGAAGGTAACTTTTGATCCTTTTGCATGGAGATTGGATTTTGGCTTGACCAAAGGGAGCTACACAGAAAATCCAATATGCGAACGTTCCTTATCGAGTTTTATTGTAATCATAATATGTTGTTTAATGTAACCAATGTAACCATTCTAGCTATGTTATAATATTTATATTCTTCACCCTATACATTATCTATTATATCACCTTATGCACTTATTAGATGGCGGTTCTTTTGAGGGGTTGACTGTTATGGCATTCCATGCGGTCTCAAAATTACTTATATGTTGTACACATATTTTTTGAGTTTCTCATACCATACTATTGTCTGACGGTTGGTTTTGTTTTCTCTAAATTCCTTACATGCTCTTTCAAGTAGTCCAAGAAAGACATGTTTTTCGTTGATGTTCATCGGATCATGAGAAGGTGATCTGAATGTTTCACCAACCGTAGTATTCTTATTTCCCCGGCTTTACTATTTGATGTATTAGCATTTACGAGGACAGATTGTTATAACGTCCAGACTGATGATAGTACTTTGGTTTTGTAACTCTAAGATTTTTGGATCGGATTAATCTGTTTGTAAAGTTCTTTTGATATTATATATTACCATTCCGCTTGTGAGATTATGATATTGTGTTCTCTTCTTTCTTGTTCTATTTCTTTTCCTTTTTATTTCACCCTAACAATTCGTCCTTTCGACACTTGGATGCTCGGCACACTAATACCGTAGATGTCTTAGTGTCGACATTTGGGGTCGAGAGGGCGGGTCATTACTGCCGGTATCAGAGTTGTAGGTTAAGCGAGAACCTTGGCTTTGGTGAGGCATGATTCATTAGGAGATATGATAATGAAATGCCCTAGCATGAGTCGAGTATATTATACATATGAGAACGTATTTGCAATTGGTATAAATGTATAACTTAATGGAAATCAAAACTACAAAATTTAAAGATCTTGTATAAGGTAACTTATATAAGTGTGAATTGAAGTGTAGTTTAATTAACATAGGGGTTAATGATGTTTATCTATTATCCCTCATTAATTAGTCTAGTTATGCTCGGCCAGTTTATGAGCATTAACACTCATTTGTTGATTGTTGATTTGTGCCCGACTTGTTTATGGACACTTTTACCTTTTTACTAAATGGGTTGGATAGACAATATTTAATTACAACATTTATAATTTTGATCGATGGACTTGATGCCGACTTAACGTCGATATTCTTCACTAAAGTCGTCGTTCCCACTATGGCTATGACAACCTGCCCTTCGTAATACTCTGAATCAACAACGAATGACAATGTCAGACCATAGAATATTACAGAAGACAGTTTGTTAGGGTAAAACTAAAAAAAACCAAACACAGGTGAATCGATAGAATTTCATCAAGGAATGATAATATGTAATATATTAAACATACATAAACATAATGGGATAAAAAATATATTAAAGACGATATTGATGGAAGTAACTGATAAATAAATATCACTACAAAAAGTCAAAGTACAATATCTGATACAAAAAATCTCATATATAAATAGCATATATGTCATGTGCTACCATAATATCTCATAGCGTATATAACCTGCTCTAGACTGACGTCCCAATCTCTCTTTGATCTAGCTCAACGACCATGTCTGAAGATCGTGCACCTTAATGGTAGAATGGATTCCTTCTACAAAACCAATATCATTCAATTGTCTATCCATAGACAATCCAGATTCAAGCTATCCTACGTAAACCCTTCCCGTACGTATACACAACCCCAGAGCATTATCGTCCTTATGTGGATCGTGATTCGTTCTTGAAGTGCCTCGCACTACCTGATTGCCCCGAGTCAGACATACTAAACCAATATATATATATAAATTGCCCAAACTATGCAGCTATAATTATATATATATACATATATCGCTTGCACTACATATTTACATATCTATGTTATATACTTCGTCAACTATTCGTCAACCCCAAGTCAGGCATACTGAACTATACACATGCTTAAATTACATATTGATAAATTACGTCAAATTGTCGCTTTCTACCTTTATTAAGACCCACAACTATATCACAGATTCCTTTGAAAACCAACACCTCAAAAGAAGTTGACCTATAGGTCATGTCATTTAAGTTTAATTATTAATAATATTTTCGTAAATATAAGATTTAATATCATATTATAAATGTTGCAATTAAATATAAGAGAATTTTATATAACATATGTAGAATACAATAATATTATATGATTTTAAAAGTTAAAGTCGAAATAAAACCCATTATAATTATAAGGAAATGCATATGTATATAAATGAATGTGTCTGTCTATGTGTGTACATCTCTATATGTATAAATTATAGCAAATGATGTTGTAACGACCGTACTATAACCATTTAAAATACTAAATTGAATCAAAAATTTAAATAAAATTGTTAGAAAAAAGATCTAAGACGGTGTTGATACGAATTAAATTATAATATATGTTATGAGCTTAATTTAAATTTCTATTAATGAAATATGTTTGCAATAAGGTAAGAATGATAAAATATGTTAGTGTATATTTTAATGACGTGGGTTTGAATGAAATAAACGACCGACTGGATTCCAACTGATTGGAATAGTAAATGTTAATAAAGAATAATATATGTCTCTTTATTAAAGAAGAAATCATATGTTTATTTATTTGAAATGTTAATAACTGGGAGATTACATGAATAAGAAATCAATTATTTAATAAGAAATGAATAACTTTTGGTTTGTATATAAATCAGTGGCAATTAATGTGATTGGAATCTTTCAATTAAAAGGAGGAAGATGTTATTTGTAAACATATATTGAAATAAATTTAAACTGGGTGATTTATTTCCAATTAATTCAGTTTATGTTTCAAAATTTAACATTAGTTTACTACAAATATGTTTATACCTAAATATAAAGTTATGTTTCAGATCTCATTATATCATTAAAAAAATGGATTAATTAGGTTTGAAGTCACATACGGTATTAAATGAATTATTTAATTGGTGATTGTAAAGTGGGTAAAATAGATTTAACTTGACCACTTCATTTTCACTTAGACTTGATTAGGTTTTAATTACAACATAATTTACCTTTCCATCTTCACTCTTCTAATCTACTCTTACATTCGTTGCCTCCTTTTGTGGATTATTTTTCAAACCTTTTATTTATGAATGTAAACTATAAGTAGCAATAAAGATGTACATATATATACTTATACACCTATTTATATTACCTCATTCATGCTGTTGTATTTTCGAATGTATGTTAATGCATACTGTTGGCATCAAAATTGGCCACCAACACTCAATTATGTGAAAGCACCAATATCCAATCTAGTCACATATATATGAAGAGAAATAAATGAAGAACAAAATTAAAAACAATTAGAAAGAAAGCAAATAGAGACACAGATTTACAGTGGTTCGGCTAATTCTGGCCTACGTCCACTCCAAAGATTTTCCTTTTATTAATTTATACTATTGGTTATGGTTACAATTCCATGAAATTCAAGAATAAAAATGACAGAGTATAGTCTAGGTAGAAGATGAAGAGAAGCAGAATCTAGATCCATTTTCTGATGTCATGCCTTCTATATTTATAGGGGAAGACGACTGCTAATCTCTCTCGAACTTCGACTAAAGGACTTCCTTATCCATATTGGCCTACTAGGCCCATATCCCAATGTAGTGAGATCAGTACCGATCTCTCCATTTGTGACGATCCGCCTTTCTCAACCCAGAAAGACGTTTCATCATTAAGAAAGAAAGGGATAGAAATAGAAAAGAATAGAAAGAAAGAACAACAACATCAGAATCTCACAGCGGAATGGAACAAAATATAATACATCACATAACTATTACATAGTTATACATACATCAGAGTCATACAATATCATATAACAGGACTATCATATACATATATGTTCATACATGCATCCAAAATACAGCATAGACTAACTACACAGCGGTACTACATATATAGATACATACGTCTGGTCTTCTCCCCAAAATAGCTCCTCTAGAAAATCAACACTCCCAAATACCTATCACTTGGCTACTCATAAAAATTTGAGTACCCAAGAGTTTATGAAAACACAAAATATAAACTCCGGGTCAGACATGGGTCTGGTATGAGTAAACAGGTTAAAATTGCTTAACTTTGAAAATCATTTGAAAATAAAGGTATCACGTAAGACTCTCCACAAATAAATACGGGTAAGTTTTTACCTTACGCTAACCAAAACATTTTATAGAAAATTCAGTGATATTATAATAGTGTCTAGGGTTTTCAAATATAGAAAATAGCCGAAATTGTTACATTCATTAAATTCCAGCTACTAGCCACGAAAGTGGGTAATACAAATCAAAACCGTAGGGTCTCGTAGGGAAAATGGATTTCCAACAATGGCAGGGCTACTGGGGTACCGCCCGTCACAGTACGGGGCCTAGATCATCGTACCGAGGATCACTCCTGACCCCCTACAACACAAGGCCGGAACCATTCCTTACTGAACAGTCCCGAACAAGATAACCCCGCAGTTGTGGCCAACAACTGCACACACAGCCGAAATAAAAAGGGACATCTAGATAGGGGAATATCTTGCCCTGCTTGGGCATGACCCACCTAACCTTGCTGCATCTCCCTTATTTTAGCCATTCCCGGTTGATGAGGCTTGAGGCTACGATTACCTTTATTGAACATGTCTTAGAATGCTCATCGCCCGCCTGACGATGTGTTGAAAGCATTCAATCCATACAAGTTCGTTTCGGGTTCGAACGAAACCGAAGGCATTATCTCGTTACACTCATTTTGGAATCACCCTCAGAGTCAACGATGATAACCCTTGCATTCTGAAACACCATCTCGATCTCCATTTGATAAGTCACGACCTATCGTTTAATTTGGATCGATGTGGTTTTCGGAGAATCAAAATTGATTCTTCCGATCCCGGTCTCATCGGAATCCAAATGCCATTTTAAGGGCCAAGTTGTCTATTTAACTTAACAGTCCAGTTAAATATTAAGAATTTACATAACAGGTATAACAGATAAATCATACACGGTTATCACAGATATCCATAGTATATCATAACATATCACAGAAATATCATCAAACAGATATCAAAGTCAATCAAACAGAATTATCAATGCATACCAAACAGTTTGGTTTTACTTAGCTAAATTATTTGCTTAAAAATAAACTATTTTATTCTGTTTAATTAATTACTGTTTAATTAATTACTGTTTAATTAACTTATTAATGATCAATTAATCAATTAGTTAATCATTAATTATGAATTTATTAATTATCTAATCTTTAATTACTTATTTAATTAATTAACTTCTATTCATTAACTGTTACTCAATTACTCGGTTAATTAATTGATTCTTAATTATTAATTATTAACTCACTTATTAAAAATTAATTACTTATTTACTTATCACAAATTACATTAATTAATCAATTATTATTAATTTAATAAATTAATTAATCTTTAACTAATCACTTAAGTTAAACACCATTTATTAATCCTTTAATTAAATTTTCTTAAGTTGAATAGATTAATCACAAGATTAATTTCTAACCACAATTTGATTTAAAGTTAGTAATTTAATTACAAGTATAAAATAATTTACATCCTAATTTACTTAATACTAATTAATTACCTTTTACAAACCTTACTTTTAAATAAACAATAAATCAATTATTTACTTAAAATTAACTAATATTATTTACTGTTTAAACTTTGTTAAAAATAAGACTAAAGAGGATTAGGCAAATAAATCTGAAAGTGGGCCCGAGGTAATCCACTTATCCACTCGAGCAAACTTCGAGCTCTTCCCCTCTTTACCTCGCGTCTCTCTCTCTCATTCACCCTATTCTTCTTCCCAGTTTCCATGATTCTTTTCTTCTTCTTCTTTTTTTTTAAGTTAAAGTAAAATTAAAACTGCAGTTGCCTCTCACGCACACACACGGTCCTAACTCGAGTCATCCCACCCTTAAACCCGAGAACCCATTCGAGTATCACTCGATATGAAGTCACCACGACTTCACCGACACACTCACGCCACCGTGCACATGCACGGTGGTGCACTTGGCCTCTGGCGCCTCGCGACAGCCCCCACACATCACAAATTATCCACTCAAACGAAATCGAAGTCCAAAATTTCAATTACAAGCCGAAAACAAAAATTGACCTGTAGCTCGAACAAGGCAACAACAATGCCCACTGTCAAATCATTCGTGCGGCCACCATACATCACCGGAGGTGATGAAACTCCACCAGAACGTCACTCACATCTCCCTCTAACTCCACCAAAAATCGCGACCCACTCGATTTAATGATGATGCCGAAATCAAAACTTTACAGAGCATGAAAAATATTAGCACTAAAACCCTATTTTTGATTCAAACTCAAAATTTATGCATTTGAAAAATAAATTGACATTTTTCTAGTGCTAATACAACTTTAATCTTGCTTCATAGGAAATTTCAATAATTAAATTTTGTTGAATCAACCAATATTGATAAAAATCAACTTTCGACTTCTCTTGAAACTGCACCTCAAACTTTGATCTAAAAATTATCATTTCACTTCTAAAAATCCTAACTTCGTATGTTTATTTAATATATGAATTCGAATTATCAATTTAAAGTTTTTGAATTTTTACACATATTGGTTTCTTACTGCAAACTTAAATATGTAGAGTCCATGTCTTACTGTAAGCATCAAACAAGGTCTAGATTTCTAATTGAAGATTAAACATCCTATCATGTTTTAAAAATCATAGTTTAAATGGTTTACAAAATAAAGTATAAATCTTTATCTATTTTCCTTGTTCAGAAATCTAAAATATTGAAGATTAACCCATAGTGGAACTTCCAGTAATCAACAGTTAACACAGAGCATTTTGCATTCAGTATATAACAGGCATAAGGTTATATAATCTAAGCATCTAGTTTAAAATTTCTAGAAAATATGTTTACTCACCAAAAACAAGTTGAACAGAAGGTAATGTTGAAGAAACTGCAGTTGAACTATCCTGAAACCTTCCTTTGTTTTTGCTGTTGAATTAAATCCAAGTTTGCAAAGCATACAATGTTTTTCTCAGGTTTATTTTTAAGTTAAAGTTTGTATAAAATGAACTGATGATATATATATTGGATATATATAGAAGCTACTAATCAGTAGGTGGTATCTAGGCAGTTCATATTTGTAATGCCATTCTTTATTTTAATTGGTTAAGATATATTCTGCAGAATGAAATGATATAGGGATTTCGGCTACATGTACTTGTTTAAACAAGAAGTTATGCTAATTAATGCTTATGCCCTTAATCATGATAGCAAGTAATTAATGTTTGTTGATACTTACTTGTGTATGGTACAAAGATATTTATTATTTCGGCCAGCATACTTTGCAAGATACAGATTTTTGTTTTTATTATATTTCAAGTAAAACTTGTTTTATATTGAAGTGAAACTTTTTTTATTATATTTTAGTGGACTTTGTTTTTCTTATGCATAAAACCGTATACAGCACATAAAATTTACAGTAACTTGATATAGCCTTGGTTAAAGTTTTTGTGGTGTATAAATTCATATTGCAGGTTATTCTTTGTATTACTCACCTTCATATAATTTGGGTAAACTTATCGTTGTCATTGTTTGTATAGTTTCTAAACTCTGTTCTATTTGTAATTTAAATTTCAAACATTTATTTATAACATTCTATTTGTATACTTATATTTCTAGATTCTACTTATATTTTATAATTATGTTCTTAGTTACATTTTATGTTTTATAATTATGGTTTATATTTATGCTCATAATTATGATTTATACTTGTTTTGGATGTTTATGTTTAATACTTCTATTCTTGTTTATTTTTAAACTTATCATTTTAAACACTAACATAGTATTCATATGTGTATTATCAAAGATCTCATCATTTTAAACATTGTCAAGCTTATATTTAATTTAAATTAGATTAAGTATTTATTAAATATGCTGCTAAAAATTCCTGGTTGTTACACCATTGGTTGATTCTGAGGCAGCGATCCTTATGGTGGCTTCTTCATGTTATATATGTTGGCTCTCCAAGTTTCATGTCGTTTGGATCAAAGGAACTCAAGTTATTGAATTTTGAATTCAAGAATAAACTTGGTTTCTGACATATGCCAATCCCTCCTTGGTGGACTCACGTATGTCGATCCATCCATCTATATTCTATGCCAATCCTTTCCTTCATATGCTACACCGACCCATCTTTCATAGGCTATGCCGACCCCTTGTCCATCCATCCATGCCGATCCCTTACCTGAGAACTAAAGTGTGTCGATTCCTTCTAGCCTACAATGTCGATCCCTTCTTTTTCCACTGAAGTATACAGATCCTGCCATTTAACTAAAACCTACCGATCCCTTCATGACATTGCTTGCTGATCCATCTTATGTTGACCGCTTCTTCATAGGCCGAAGCATGTCAATGCCTCATCCAACTAACCATACTGATCCATACCATTCACTTGTGCTAGCCCCTTGAGCCTTACCATGCCATGACGATCCATGGTGTTCCACCATGTCATGCCGATCCAAGCTATGCCGATCCCTAGGCTTCCACCAAGTCATGCCGATCCCTGGGCTTCCACCAAGTCATGCCGATCCAAGCTATGCCGATCCCTGGGCTTCCATTTGCTAAGCTATTGTAGTGCACCGATCCCTCCATAGGACCCAACCCATGCCGAACCATCCTTTTGTGCAAAACGTGCCGATCCATGCCATTTAACTGCTCCGATCCATCCTCTATGGGACAAAATATGCCAAACCCTCTCATCTGTAGAATCGTATTCCATATTTTGAACATTCTGCCTTGAATATCTAGTTCAATCCCGACTCCATGTAGCTATCTGCACTTGATTTCTAGGTCCTATAATCGTCGCTCTTGTACTCATCGGCCTTGATAATCGTAAAGTCTGTTGGGTTAAATATTCCTTTATACTGCCTTGGAAAAATGTGGGTTAACACATACATAGTAAAACATTCATTCGAAATGCAAACATGTTTGTTTAAATTCCCAATCTAATTAGAGAGAAAGAGAAATGAAAGGTTCTTAATGTTGTATATTCCTTAATTATTTGCACAAATTTGTGTAGAGAATTTATTTTCATTTAATGTGTGTTAATGTAAAATTAAATGGCTGTAATTGTGAGTTTATGGGATTTAGGGAAAGAAATAAAGAGAAGAAATAAGTTTGAAATTTGAATTCCAAAGGTTTATTGGCAGTGTAAAGTTCGTCCATTCATTTCTTTCTAATTAATAATTATCACTCTCCTTTCATTGTTTCCTCATTTGTTCCATTACTCGTTTACATTTACATTGTCTGAAGCTTTTTCATTTTGCAAGCATGAACTACTTTTCATATTTTATTTCTTTCCTTTACCTCATTTTAATACCTGGCACTTTTAAAAAGGCTATTCGTATTTACTTTATTTCAATACCTAGTTTGTTTGTATTTACTTTATTACATTTTCATTCATTTTCCAACGTCATTTCCTGAAGCCTCATTTCATTTATTTCTAATTAAAAAGCAGCCTCTCTTTTTAAATTTCAATGGCCCTAACCTAACTATAACCTTATAAATAAGATATGACGCAAATGAAACCCCAACCTCCATTCTAATCTTCTTCTTTCTTCTCTTCCTTTTTCTTCTTCAAATCTTCATCTTTTTTTTCCTTCTTCTTCTTCTTCTTCAAATTTCTCCTTTTTTAAACTTTCTTCTACCTTTTCAAATCTTAATCTTCTCTTTCATTTCCAGTTGTTCTTGTTCTAATCCTTTTCCTTTTTAATTCTTCTTTTTAAAATCTTCTTCCTTTTTACAAACCTTCTATATATATACACATTCATATATATATATATATATATATATATATATATATATATATATATATATTAATATAAAAAGAAGGAAAATTGAAGTAAATCAAACCAATAGAAAAATTTATGAACAAAGATGGCAATCAAGAAAGGGACCAAGGAAACCTAGGGAGGAGCTATTTATTAGAAGGCTATTATTTTCAGATTTGTATAAAAGTGAGTGACTAAACCCACTCACATAATACTAAAATTTCTTCTGAAAGTTAAGTTAAAAAATCATGATGCAACATATTATTTTGATTGCTATTTAAGAAATTAAATTGACATTTAAAATTGAATACCACTGCTAGTTGAACACCATGATATTGATAACTAAATTATTATGTGATATATGTTTAGTTGATTGATTTGAATATAAATTGCATGTGTATGTTGTAAATTGATTATGTATGATGTGTTTATTTATTTGGGTGATATGATTAATTTTGGATGATATTACTAATTTGAGGTATCTCTATTATCACCTTGTAAGTTACTAAACTGTATAAATTGTCATCGGGATCATTTAAACATAACCGGGGTAAGTAATATGTTGAAATGACATAGGCCTATGGCATCTAATTATGAATTGAAATGATATGTATCCATATAATTGAAATTTAAAATAAAATGATCACTTGGCTATAGTGCAGAAAATTATATACGGACATTGAATTTGATCAATTGAAATGGTTTCAAAATTTTGAATTTGAGCTTGTTAAATGGAATTTTTTAAAGGATTTAAGTTGAATTTATCAATTTTAAATCGTAAATGCTGATTGTGAAATTTAATGTGAATTTATTGAAATTGAATTCTTTTAAAGGGTCAAATATTGAATTAGTTGAAACCTGAATTTATCCAAATTGAATTATTTGAAATTTCAAATCATTTAAATTATAGTTGATTTTGAATTAAAAATTGAGATTTGAATTGGTTTAAGTTGAAGTTTGAAATGGGAAATTGTTTTAAATTGAAAAACTTTTAAAGTGAAATTGGAAATTTGGAATTGGTTAAATGATTTAAAAGAAAAGAAATCATATCAAATTTAAAATTATTTTCATTCAAAACTATTTTCAATTAAAACTATTTATTTCAAACTAATTTTTAAGTCCAACTATTTCTATTAAAACTATTTTATTTCAAACTATTTTCAAGTAAAATATTTTAAATTTTAAAGTATTTAAATCCATACTATTTTCACATTAAAAACTATTCTAATTCAAACTATTTTCAGATTCAAAGCTGTTAAATCTGAAGCTGTTTTAAGTGTAAAGGATGAATTTAAATAATGACATTTGTGATATGAATGTAAAAATTTGACTTTAAATTGATTTGAACTTATTTGTGATATGAAATATGATATGGTTTATTGAATTTTAAAATGACCAAACAGTGTATAAAATGGACGATTGGTTATTAAAGAGACTGAGCTGAATGAATGGCATACTCTTTGCTATTCTACCAGAATCACTTTAATAACCGTGTACGCGGTGGATGTTATCCAGGATGTAGTGGTTGAATTAGGACTGTTTACTGGAATGAAGAAAGAGAATAATGATGGATAAGCCTGACACTTGTGTCAATTTGAAATGACTACAACAGGAGCCTATGTCTGGCCAAGGGGTTAGATACCTTTAGAGGCTATAACCCTTCGTATTACTATATTGATTTTGACTTGATCTGTGCACCTTGATTCGATTTTGGGGGTGATGGACTCGGTCGGCAATCGTTGTAGCAATGTGTTACGACCGATCAGAAAGGGTAAACTGGTAGAATCCTATATTGGGCATTGCCTCATGTGCCTTATTAGACGATTATCCTTATACAAGCTCACTATGATTTTGCTTTAGTATGGTACCTATAGGGGACTCACTGGCTACCGACGTTACTGGTTGTGTTACAGGACCTGCAATGACTGCCTTCTTTAAAATGTGTTAAAGGGGATCAATGTAAAGCCTTAACGCTCTTTCAATACTTTAGTTTACTGATAGACACTACATATATAGTGTATCTTACTATATATAGATAGTTTAGCGGATCCTTAGGAGATAGAAAATTCTGTTACATCTCTTAAGTTATTTGAACTCATAATTCACTTGATATTGATTTAAATTCATAACAATTTTTAGTTCTGACTCGAGTGTGTTGTTTTCTATTATGCTCGGTTCAGCCTGATTATTTCAATGTTTGAAGAAATTATTCCTTGGAGATGACGATGGAGTTTGCTAGACCGTATTTACTATTATTATTCCACTGTATTATTTGGTAAATCTGTCGATTGTACTATGATTATGTTATAAATTGAAATCGGATGTATATTTTAAATAGCTTCATGAACAATTTATGTTATTATCATATTTTGTCATTCCGCTATAAGATTCTGATTATTGTTTTTCTTCTTCTTATTTTCTTTATTACCCTATTGATTATTTGTCTATTAGACTATTTGAGCTAGACATGTGTGGTTTATTGTTGACTTAAATTGTCTAAAACGGTGGGTCGTCACAGATGTCATTAAGTGTGTTGAATAGTCATTATTCCTTTTGATGATAATACTCAATATTATTATTATTATTTCGAGATTATGAACTTGAAATAATGTTGCTCTATAACTAGCTCATTTCTAGGAGCTCTTCCATTTGAAGCTGTGCTGATTCCAGATCCTCTCCCTCTTCTTCCTCTCGTACTCATTTTCAATAACCTGAAAAATGACAGTTATTATTAGAATGTAAAGATAGGGTCAAAGATGATAAAAGTAAAATTGCAAAAAAAGATCTAAAACCTAACTTTTTGGGGAGAAAAGGAAATGTTCTGTCAAGATTAACTCATTCTAGGGCTATACTCACCCTATCTCAAATGAGTTATACCCCAATCAGGCTAAAGTGTTCGTTCAACCAAAGCTCTAATACCAAGCATGACGACCCACATTTCTGACCCCTAGAAATGACACTTGATATATATTTTGTGTTCATGTGTCGTTGCCCAAGCGTTAGAAAGATGAATCGTCGTTGGGTAAAAATAAAAGAACAGAACATAAAACCTCACAATGAAACTGCTGAATAGATTATAACAGTAAATAACACAATAGGTTACTCCTTAACAGCGAATTACTAGAGTTACACAAAAGCACTACGAGACAGCTTAAGTAGATATAACATCATGCATTTACATATGTTGAAACAAAAAACATACACAAACTAGATAAACGGCAAAATATAGAGGTAAGTAAATAAAAGTCTCCTGCTTGGGCGTCATCTTCAAAAAGCCCAACAAGACCTGCTACTCCTGGACTAGTCAAATAAAATGAGTAGCCGAGAGTTTATGGAAAACAAACAACTCCGGTCAAACGATATGTTTGGTATGAGTAAAACTTTAAACAATAGGTGTATATCAACAATAGCATGTGGGATCACGCCATTAACGAGGAACGGGTTTCTCCCACACAAATTACAACCAAATTTGAAGAATGGTATGGAATAATTAAACATCGCGAAGAGTGCTAGACTCTTCTCGGTACAATTAAAGAAAACAATTTGAAGGTTTAAATCAAATAAGAAAGGAAATTTTTTCCAACAAATGACTAGGAAGGTGCACTGCCCTTGAAGTATACCACTAGTAATATACTTCTGAGAAGCTCATATATTCCATGACACTTCTCATAAATGTACCAGCCGGACCCCGCCAAACCTTACCAAGTATCCGAATATTTCACATCTAAATGCGCAAACTAATTCGATATAGATGAGATGTGAAAATACCCTAATGGGAGCAACCACACATTGCTAGACGTTCTTTCACACTTTGGATTTAGTCATTTATTGACAAAGGATAATAAAGCTCAAAAGAGCAATAAATCGTCTTAGAATGAAGAAAATAAAGAAGCTGAAATAATCGATAGTCTACATACCAACTATCGAGGATGAAAAATGATTGTAAATGGAAATTAATTCTTGTATACCCATCACCACTCGTCAATTTCAAACTTTTACTATTCCTTGGTTAACAATAATGATGGACAAGTCAAGGTGGTGTTACCTCAAAGTCAAGTCATATGACCATTCTTAACTTTCGAAATAGGGACAAGTCGACATCATCGACATTTAGTGTTAAGTACACAAATAAATCGTTTTCATATATATGACATCGTTTTATGGAACTTAATTCAGTTCCATAACTGAATTAATCGTTTACTTTTAAAACTGATTTCATGCTTGGGCTTCACATTACAAGAGTTAGCTTTAAACATTTTGTTAAAAGAGTTAACTAACTTTAAATATCATTATAAAAAGGTTTAATAACTTTAAATACCCCTACTACCATTATAAATCAACTTTCAAATTTTTATTAACTTGGTTAATTGACTAACTTCAATAACCTTTAATTAAAAGCATAAATCACTTTTAAAAGCATCATTAATTCATTTAATAATATTTAAAAATAAATAATTACATTAATTAGTAAATAATTAAATAAAATTATTTAAAATGTTATATAAATTTAAATCATCATTAAAGGAAAGGTTAAATAAAGTTAAAAACAAGTTAATTTCCTCTAAAAGTCATTAATTAATTTTAAAAAACATCATTAATTAATTTATTAATTAACTTTTATCCATTATTGTCAAAAGATTAATTAGGCTTAAACATCATTAATAAAATAATTAGTTAATTACAAAACATCATTAACTAAGTAATTAGTTAAATTTAAAACATATCATTAATAAGTAAGTTAACCTTAATCCTTATAAATTAAATAATTAATTACATTAAATAATCATTACAAAAATAATTGATTAAATTTGAAATCATTATTATTTAAAACTTTCTTAACTTGTAAGGCGAATCCAAGCATGATAATGAAACTAAATGGTTTCGATAAAATGAAATTTTCTGTAAGTGCCGATATAGCGACTATCGCTATACGGGCATTTCGAGAAACAAGCATTTACAATACAACCAAACATCACATAGCAAAGGTATGAGCATATACGCATGGTAATTTACAATGATTTAGCATGTAACAAGCATTTACTAACAACGGAATTAGTTTTAACTACTAAATTCTCATATAACTTATGATTCGTTTACTAACTTTCCACAGCGACTAATTTTCAAGGCAACAAACTAATCCAACAACCAAACCATTATTACAACTATACAACAAGCATTCTACAGCTACAATTATTAACATGAATATAGTTTTAAACTTAAGGGTTCAATGATCGAAGCTTTACTCAGCCAAGTGCACTAAATCTACGATAAACTTCCACCGAACTTGAATACGTTCCTCACACGTCATCTAGTCTTGAAGATATGGACTTTTGTGCTTGATAAGGGTCAATTTGGGTTTGTCCTAGGGCCTATAGGGCTTGACCTTGGTGGTTCAAAGGGGATGTGGGATTTTTTTTAGTAGAGAATGGATTTGGAAGTGAAGTAAGGAGTTTAGCTTGATTTTTAGAAGTGTATTCACAGGTTTTAGCCTAGGAATTTTTCTTGGAAGCCATGTAAGTATTTTTGAACATGAAGAGAAGGGAAGTGAAGAAGTAAATGATAATGTAAAGTGGAAATGTGTGAAGGTAAGGGGTATTTATAGGCAAGAGAATGAAGAGGTGAATAAAATAACCTTGTTAATATAAAATAATAAAAAGTCTTCCTGAGATCATGCAAGCCGTTCCCCTCCGCTCCCCTAGAGGTGCACACGAACCCCTCCCCTACTCCACTTTCCACCATGCCTTAGGTCATATCCTAGGTTGTTTAGGTGATGGTGATGCATGAGAGGTATTTTATATTTTATTTTCTCTTTTCTACAATCATAATGTGTCTTATCATGTTTTATTTTAAACTAAGCATGAATTATTAACTTTAATACTATAATTAATTTATCGCATGACATATGTGCATGTGTGTGCATATGTATGTGAGTTATACAAAATGTGCACAATGTTTTCGATGACTTTTCGATGTTAAAAAGTCGAAATTTCGGAAAACGTTATTCGGCCACATTTTCTATTTTTATTTGAACTAATTATTTTGGTAAACAAAATTTGGAAATGATTTTAATATCATTAATTAATATCTAAAATATATTTATTTGGTTATTAAAATCCATTATTTAAATATTACAAATTATTTAAATATTCAAATACTAAGCGATTAATTTACGGGTCGTTACTTTATCCTCAGATAATCACAAAATAATGGGTTTGAGCATCTAATATGTTTTGTGATTTATTGAGCACGCACAAGGTCATAAAGATGATTAGGAGCAAAAAATGTATTGTTAGGAGTTATATACAATATAAACTAATAACATGTTATTTACTAGTTATGTGGACCATAATTTATTAACACCCTTAAGATGCTATTAACATGATAAATGAATCCTAACATCCACGAAAGGAATTTTTAAAATTTTGGCAAAATTTAAGGTTTTAAAGAGATGTAAAATTTACTAGGAGCCTTAATTGAAAATATACTAAACCATTTTAACGGTATAAGGACATGTGTAATATTATAATAACATAGGTTTATAAATTTTCATAGCTAATGTAATTGATAAAATTATTTATCGATTAAAATAGTAAACACACTAGATTAAAGATCGTCGATGAAATGTTAAATTTGTTTACTACTAAATTGACTTTTGACATGTAGTCGTTTTAATACCCCTGTAAGAGCTGAATAATGCAACCACTAAAATCTTTCCTGTCTTAGATACTTAAGTGTAGGCCTATCAGCGGGTTCTTTTGAATGCAGATTATTCCATATCTGCATCCACAATTTGAAATAATTTTCAGATACCGGATATCTGTATCCATGGATATAAATCTGTGATAACCACCCTATATCTTCGGCACCCAAATATACTTGATAGTGCGCTGTATAGGTGTAACATCCCTAATTCTGACAACATTATTAACATAAATTAATTAGATAAACTAAATAGAATAAACGGTGATAAGGAAATTGAGATTTGAGTAAATTACATAATAGGGTCGTGCTTAATAACATAGTAAATGGGCTTTAAATTGGTTAAGCAACACATGAGCATATTAGTAAATAGCCATTTAATATTACACAGCTATACACTCCACATCTTTGTCCGTTCACGTTCATTTTATTTCTCAAATCAAAATATATACAAGAACCCTAATAGATCCGACCATTAAGAAAGGAGAAGAGGTATTTTAATCAAAAGCTAAAGATCAAAAGCTATGGAGGATTAATCAACAACAAATCTCAAATTTCTTATCAAGTTTAAGGTGAATAATAATCTCATACCATTTCTATTTTTATTTCATGATTATATGGTATCGGATTTATGAGTTAAATTCGGTTTTGTGATAAATTGGATGATGATATTCTTGAGTTACATTATGATTGTTTTAATTCATAAGAACATGAATTTGTGTGATTTTTGTATCAAACCGAGAATATAGGATTTATTATTGCCATGGAAAAAAAATTGTTAAGTAAAACATGATTTTGGAGATGGGTTTTAATTTCCAGAATTTTCCAAGCTATGGAAATTCTATTATGAATTTTTGATGAATGGTATGGTATAATTAGGTTTAAAATTTATTTCGAGAATTTCAGGAAAAAATTTGTTCTATATTTTAAATATGTTTGATTATATGATGAAATTGATTTTTTTGTGATTTTTGGGAATTTTTATAAATTGATTTACTAAGGAAAATAAATTAATTGAAAAGGACTTTTTTGAAATAATTGGTTTTTAGTATACGGAAGGGCTAAATGTTGCAATTTTTAATGATTTTTATCAGATCTAAATGTGGAAGATATAAAGGTAATGTATTTGAAAAGTTTTTATGGCAGTTAATTAGTGTTTTACAAATAGGCAAGTTGTTAAAAAGAAATTACTAAAACTACTATATTTCAGCCTTAAAATTTGAGAAAGGTGTTCCGCCTTTATTAGTAAGCACCTTCAGACTCCTTTCATTCCACCTTTCCCCAGTCGAAACCAACATAGTCAAAACCCATGTAGTCGAAACCAATGCATAAGATATCACTTAGATGGTATGCGGTGGATTGGAAGGTAGGCGGAAGCATTGCAGTCAAAAGGTTAGCCTTCAAGGGAGTCGAAACCCTTCTTTGTTTCATAAGTTAACATTCTTGCCCACTTTTACCTAAAGCTTTCGACACAATCGAAACGCATGCTTTCGAAACGGTTTTATAATCCGCTTCCGAAGGAGGTTGTCATGTTGTGTTAAAGTATTTGCTTTCGATAAAGTACCTTCTTCCTTTAAATAATTGCTATCGAAAGGATAGGTTCTGACCTAGTCGAGACCTAGCAGCTACTCTACCTTTCGACTATATCGACCAGTAATTCTTTCGAAAGGTTAATTTTATTTTACCTTAAACTAAGCCTTTTTCCAAATTGCTTTCGAAAGGGCTGAGAGTTTTGAAGGTGATGGAGTTGAAAGGGGTTTCGTGTCCTCCAAAGTTTTAACTTCAAAGTTTTTGCTTTCCACAAGATTGTTTTGACACCATCAGTTTTTCTCCAAATTAATGTTTGTTTGTTTTGAAGGAGATACTTTCGTATATAACCATTTTGACCCAAATGATGTTTTTAAATTGTAAACCCAATGCTTTCGAAAGGGGTAGTTTCATTTGTTTTGAAGCCCTATATTTTTAAATGACGTTTTGATACCATCAAAAAGTATAATAGGTTTCAAAAGAGAATGTTTATTAAGGGCTTCGAATGGTACGTATACAATGTTTTGAAAATAGGTCTTTACTTTCGAAGGAGGTTATCCAGGGGTTTCAAAAGAGAAGTTTTTATGGTTTCAAAACATAAACCCAATCTCAATTTAAAGTAATAATCATGGCATAAATAAAGAATTTGTTATGTTATTCACATTGTTTTTAACCCATAACTATACTTTGGGGATATTTTGGGGAAAGGGCATAATAACCAGTTAGGTTGACCTAGCAGTGAATATAACTTAACAGATGTTAAGTTTTCAATTAAAGATATTGGCAAGGGCCAATAGGTTTACAGTAAGTCCACAAAAACTGTATGATATTGGCAGGGACCAATAATTTCATAGTCAGCTCATGAAAACTATGATCTGATACTGGTAGGGGCCGGTAGGTTTATACTTAGCCCATGAAAACTACATCCGGATTAAGATATTGATAGTCAGTCAATATGTTCCTAGTTGTCCCATAAAAACTAGGATAAGCGATAAGATATTAGAGTTACCCTATAGATTCTTAGTAAGCCCATGAAACTATGAAATTGGACAGATAGTTCTTAACATTTAACAGGTTAATAGTGACCCTAAAAACTATAATTGTGACAGATAATCAGAATGAAAGGGGATGGGTAATCCGGAATTGATTTATTTGTTTTGCATATCATCGTAATGTTTCAAAATACTGTGTTTTAACCATTGTAGATGCAGGAGCATAGTACATGGTTTTATAAAGGTTTTAGGAACTTGTGAGGGGAAAACCCGTTCTGCTAAATGGCGTGGTCTCACTAGATATCCAATGGTTTGAGATGGGAAAGTATTATTCATATCAGGCTTTATGTCTGATTCGAGGTTTTTGTTTTCCCCTTAAACTCTCGGATGTTTAATTGATTTTTAGAAGGTTGTGATTTAAGGTTCCCAGGTATTCCTTTAGATGAATAAAGCTTGCGAGGACGTGCAGGAGGCATGCTTATTATTAGTGTTCTTTATTTCCGCTGTATGTTTTGTTCGTACAAGCAAATTGTTTTCTTGCCTATCTAAATTCTCTGATCTACCAAGGAGGCATCTTCATATGTCACTCTTGGCATATTTTGTAATAATCATATGTTATCTGAATGTGGTCTGTGAATTAGGATTATGTAATCAATTTGGAATATTTTGAAATGGAATGTGAAATTTGTTTTTGCAGTTTAATTTTTTTTTCATATTCTTGTGTTTCTGTGTGTCAATGTGCCTAATATCGCCGTGTGTGGTCGTTGAGGATTAATAACTACGGATGACTATAGCATCCGTAGTCGTTAGTTTTGGGCCTCCAAGTAAAGGGATGTTAGAAGTTGGTATCAGAGCATAGGTTTATGAAACTTTAAAAGAAACTTAAACTTAAAAGATTTTTTAAACATAATCCAATGAATCAGGTAATAAGATTGAGGTTTGGGTTAACGCTATAGTAACGTACTTATATTTACTATATATAATTATATATATATATATACGTATTCCCCACTCTCTTAGACTGTTCTTCTATATTTTACTAAGGCTCGTATGTAGATTTACAAGAACAGGAGATATGGAAGCAGAAAACGAGAGAGAAAATCCCATTGGAGGAAGCACCACAACAAATGGAAATGCTCGACCCACTACCAGGAGAAACCTAGGTCGACCGGCTAATGTTAATAACCAAAACGCAAATGCCAATGTGTGTTGGAAATCCACTACTTGATACAGGGGCGATGTATTTGTTCTTTATCAGTTGATGCAAGTTTGAGCTGCCGCTGGTGTTACTGGAAATGCAAGAGGAGCTAATCCTATGGTTCCAGTTGGGAATATTGTTTTGCTAAGTAGAGATTACAGCAGTTTGGATGGGAAACAATTCTTGGGTTGGAGAGTTCCGTAGAAGTTCAGAATTGGCTGTTGCATTTTGAGTGTATATTTACTGATTTGGTCTGAATGACGAGCAGAAGAGAAGGTTGGCCTTTAGACAATTGCAGAGCTCAGAGCTGCATTGGTGGAATAGTGTCATTGTCGAAGTTTTGGAAGAGCACTTAACTTGGTATGATTTTAAAATGACATTTGAGCAGAAGTTTGTATCTGAGTTTGCTAATTCTGAGCTGATGAGAAAGTTTATGGATTTAGTGCAATGAGAGATGTTAGTAGTTGAATATGCTACTAAGTTTAAAGAGCTGTCTATATATGATATGCTATTATAGATACTGGCATCAAAAGGAATGAGAAGTTCATTCGTGGATTGAGGCCCGATATTGCTAGAATGACCATGACTCATGTTCGTGATCCTTGTAATATAGTGGTGGAGATGGCTATTTGCCATGAGGAGTTACTTGCTAATTTTGTTAAGGAAAAACCAGTGGATACTCAGGGTTCTCAGAGGAAAAGGAGGAAGTTCTTTAAAAAGAAGGGAGCCTAAAAGGGAGATACTACTAAGAAGTCTAAGGCTAAGGTAGTTAGCTATATGTGTGATAAGAAGGGTCATTTCGTTAATGAACGCCGATCAGGAAATAGGATGAAAGCTGCGGGTAAGAAGAATGTGAAATGCTTCAACTATGATCAAGTTGGGCATTACAAGAATCAATGTCCAGAACCAGTTAGGGAGGACAAAGGAAAAGTTTTTGCTATAGGACCATCTAGGCCTACCACAGGTGATAAGGGAAAGACTGTGATACAAGGTACGCTTTTGATGTAGAGTGTTCTAATTAGAGTACTTTTTGATACCATTGCATCGCATTCGTTTATATATCAGTGTTTGGTTGATAGATTATGTTTAGAACCCACTTTCCTTGTTACTTCCTTAAGGGTTGCAAATACAATAGGAGGATATGCAACTCTAGGGTTGAGATGTGACTAATTAGAGCTTGACTTGTTAGGTCATAAGTTTGCATGCAGTTTATATGCTATTGATTTCATAGATTTCTGAATCATTTTGGGCATGGATTGGTTGGGTAGGTATGAGGCTAGAATATTTTGCCAAGACAGGGAAATATCACTGAGACACCATGATACTCATGATCGAGTAATATTCTTAGTAGAGAATACTGACCATAGTGCTAGTGCTTTTCTTAATGCTACGGAGGTAGACAATTAGTTAAGTCAGGTTCAGGTAGCAAGAGAGTTTGCAGATGTCTTTATGCCTGTGACTGGACTACCACCTAGAAGGGTTGTTGAGTTTAGAATAGATCTTGTGCCCAAAGCCGAACCTGTAAGTAGACCACCTAGCAAGATGGCACTAATTGAGGTGAAGGAATTGAATGTGCAACTAGTGGATCTTGAAGGAAGGAATTTTATTAGACTGAGCAGTTCACCTTAGGAAGCTGCCACGGTGTTCGTGAAGAAACCAGATAGGTCGTTAAGGATGTGTATTGACTATCCTAAGTTAAATGAAAGGAAAATTAAGAATAAGTATCCTTTGACAAGATTAGATGATCTTTTTGATCAGTTCCGTGCCAGAGTGTTTTCCTAGTTGGACTTGGAGACAGATTTCCATCAGTTAAGAGTGGCGGAGGACAGTATCCCTTTGACAACATTTCGAACTAGGTATGGTTCATATGAGTGGTTGGTGATGCTATTTGGATTAACAAATACACCTGCTTTCTTTGTGGATCTGATGAACCGAGTTTTTTGAGAGTTTTTGGATAAGTTCATGCTGAGGTTTATAGATAACATTCTAGTATACTCTATGGTTGAGAGAAAGCATGAATTTCATCTTAGAGTGGTACTTGAGACGCGGAGGTAAAATCAGCAAAGGCGAAATTTACCAAGTGTTATTTCTAGAAAAAAGAGGTAAAATTTCTTGGTCACATGGTTTTCGAGAAAGGAGTGTCTCTCGATCCAGATAAGATCGAAACCGTAAGTAATCGAAAGAGACCAGAGATGGTGACTGAGATTAGGAGTTTTTTCGTCTTTCTGGCTAATACCAAAGATTCATTAAGGATTTTTCACAGATAGCTGCACCTTTAACTAAGCAATTCAGGAAGGATGTGAGATTTGTCTGATCCGACAAATGTGAGGAAGCATTCCTTAAGTTAAAGCATTTGTTAACCCATGCACCCGTATTAGTAGTTCTAGACGAAAATCAAGGATTGGTGGTGTACACTAATTCATGTGGAACTGGATTAGGAGCGGTGTTGACGCAAATTGGTAAAGCCATTGCCTACGCATCTAGGCAGCTTAGACAACATGAAATTAGATATCCTACTCATGATTTAGAGTTGGCAGCTGTAATCTTCGCATTGAAGATCTAGAGACATTATCGCTTAGGGGATAGATTTGAGATGTATACCGATTATAAGTCTTTACGGTATTTATTCTCTCGGAAGGAGTTGAATATGAGACTGTAGAGGTGGTTGGATTTTTTAGCTGCATATGATTTTAGTATAGTATATACACTAGGAAAAGGTATTAAAATGGGTGATGCTCTTAGTAGGAAACATCAAAATGTGGTGTTAGCTATGTTGGCGGAATGGAACCGATTATAAGTCTTTACAGTATTTATTCTCTTGGAAGGAGTTGAATATGAGACTGTAGAGGTGGTTGGATTTTTTAGCTGCATATGCTTTTGGTATAGTATATACACTAGGAAAAGGTAATAAAGTGGCTGATGCTCTTAGTAGGAAACATCAAAATATGGTGTTAGCTATGTTGGCGGAATGGAAAGATTTAGAAGCTTTAGTCGGCTGTGAGGTGCAGTTAAGATCAACTGTTGGTTTTAGCCAGAGTGCCGCCATACTATCTTGTTTAGATGTTTGACCAGTATTGATTGAGAAAATTGCTTCTAAGCAAAAAGAAGATCCTGTATTAGCTGAAAGGATCAGAAGACTGTAGGTTGGAACAAAGATCGATGATTTAAAGGAATTTAGCCTTGACCAGGGAGGATGGTTGAGAAAGAAGGGATGGTTGTGTATTCCAAGTATGGAGGACTTAAGGAAAGAAGTTTTTGGAGAGTGTCATCGATCCAAGTTTATGATTCATCCTGGAGGAACTAAGGTGTATCAGGATGTGAAAAGAAGCTTCTGTTGGGAAGGCATGAAGAGAGATGTTGGATTTTGGGTTAGGCAGTCTGCAAACTGCCAACAAGTGAAAGCTGAACATTAAAAACCAAGTGGGTTACTTTAACCTTTAGAGGTCCTTGTTTGGAAATGGGATTCGATATCTATAGATTTTATAGACGGGTGGTCAAGGTCGAGTAGAGATAATGAATGTATATGGGTTGTAGTGGACAGATTTACTAAGAGTGCCCATTTCATTCCAGTTAAATCAACCAGAACAACACCTATTTTAGCTAAGTTGTTCCTGAAAAACATAGTTAGATTGCATGGAGTATATAGTAGTATAGTCAATGACAGAGATGCATTGTTCACTAGTGAATTTTGGAAGAATCTACAGAAAGTAATGGGTAGCAAGCTTAATATGAGTACTACATATCACCCTCAAACAGACGGGCAGACAGGGTGAGTCAATAAGGTACTCAAAGATTTATTGAGAGCTTGCGTATTAGACTTTGGTGGATCTTGGGGGGATTACCTCCATTTGGTTGAGTTTTTCTATAATAATAGTTACCAAACCAGTATAGGAATGACACTGTTTGACGCTTTGTATGGAAGACCATGTAAATCACCAGCATGTTGGTTGGAGACCAGAGATAGAATAGTCTTAGGACCGGATTTGGTTGGATAGGCGTCAGACAAGATTGAATTAATCCAAGGAAGGATGAAGCAAGCTCAGTCAAGATAGAAGAGTTACGTAGATAAGAGGCGTAAGGACCTAGAATTCTTAGTTGGAGGATAATTTTTTCATTAAGGTATCAGCTATGAAGGGTGTGATACGATTTGAAAAGTCAGGGAAGTTAGCCCCAAGAAATGTAGGTCCATTCCAGATTATAGAGAGGATTGGAAGGCTCACATAGAGAATAGAGTTACCGAGCAGTTTGGCAGCTGTCCATAATGTATTTCATGTGTTTCATCTTCATATGTATGTGCATGATCCAGAGACTACTATTCCTCCGACAGGGTTGGATGACTTAGTGGTAGAGCCTAATTTGACTTTTGTTAGATAACCAGTTCGGGTTGTAGGTAGAGATGAGAAAAGGTTAAGGAGCAAGGCAGTCAGGTTGGTGAAAGTTATATGGAGCGACGACGAGAAGGACTTTACTTGGGAGACAGAAGACAGGATTAGAGATACTTATCCTAATTTGCTTTGAGGGTATATCTATATTAGATTTATATAGATAGTTGCTAGTCAGTTAGACTAGTATGGTTGTTAGATGTTATTACAGATGATTGTTATGCTAAGTATTTAGTCCTTACTGAATTTCGAGGATGAAATTCTTAAAAGGGGGAGCTTGTAACATCCCTAATTTCGACAACATTATTCAGGGAATTTAATTAGAAAAATTAAATAGAATAATGACGATAAGGAGATTGAGATTTGAATAACTTACATAATAAGGCCATGCTTATTAACATAGTAAATGGGCTTTAAATTGGTTTATTGGTTAATTAAACAACACATGGGCATATTAGTATATAGCCATTTTATATGACACGGCTATACACTCCATATCTTTGTCCATTCATGTTCATTATATTTCTCAAATCAAAGTAAACACAAGAACCCTAGTAGAGCCGGCCATTAACAAAGGAGAAGAGGAATTTTAATCAAAAGCTAAAGATCAAAATATAGGGAGGATTAATCAACCCCAAATCTCAAATTCTTTATCAAGTTTACGGTGAATAATTATCTCATACCATCTCTATTTTTATTTCATGATTATATGGTTTCGGGTTTATGAGTTAAATTTGCTTTTGTGATAATTTGGATGATGATATGCTTGAGTTACATTATGATGATTGTTTTAATTCATAAGCATAAGAATTTGTACGGTTTTAGTATAAAACCGTGAATATATGATTTTAGATTGCCATGGAAATTTTTTTGTTAAGTAAAACAAGATTTTGGGAATGGGTTTTAATTTCTAGAATTTTCCAAGCTATGGAAATTTTATTATAAATTTTTAATGAATAATATGATATAATTAGGTTTAAAAATTATTTCGAGAATTTCAGGAAGAAATTGGGTCTAAATTTTCAATATGTTTGATTACATGATGAAATTTAATTTCTGTGATTTTTGGGGATTTTTCCTAATTGATTTACTAGGAAAAAAAATTATTTAACAAGGACTTTTCTGAAATAATTGGTTTTAGTATATGGAAAGGCTAAGTGTTGCATTTTTAATGATTTTTATCGGATATAAATGTGGCGGCTATAAAGGAAAAGTATTCGAAAAAAAAATTATGGCATCCAATATGTGTTTTAAAAATGGGCAAGTTATTAAAAAGAAATTACAAAAGTTACTATATTTCAGCCTTTAAATTTGAGAAAGGTGTTTCGCCTTTATTAGTAAGCACCTTCCGACTCCTTTGATTCCACCTCATCCAAGTCGAAACCAACATAGTTGAAACCCATGTAGTCGAAACCAACGCATAAGATATCACTAGATGGTATGCAGTGAATTAGAAGGTAGGCGAAAGAATTGCAGTCGAAAGATTGGCCTTCAAGGGAGTCGCAACCCTTCTTTGTTTCCATAAGTTAACATTCTTGCCTAGTTTTACCTAAAGCTTTCGACACAGTCGAAACATATGCTTTCAAAAGGTTTTATAATTAGCTTTCAAAGGAGGGTCGTGTTGTGTTAAAGTATTTGCTTTCGAAGGAGTACCATTTTACTTTAAATAATTGCTTTCGAAAGGATAGGTTTCGACCTAGTCGAGACCTTGCAGCTACTTTACCTTTCGGCTATACTAACCAGTAATGCTTTCGAAAGGTTATATTTATTTTACCTTAACCAAGTCCCTTTTCCTAATTGCTTTCGAAAGGGTTGAGGGTTTTGACGGTGATGGAGTAGAAAGGGGTTTTGATTCTATCACCCAAAGTTTTTACTTTAAAGGTTTTGCTTTCGACTAGATCGTTTCGACACCATCAGTTTTTCCCCAAATTAATGATTGTTGGTTTCGAAGGAGATACTTTCGTATATAACCATTTTGACCCAAATGGTGTTTTTAAGTAGCAAACTCAATACTTTCATAAGGTGTACTTTCATTTGTTACAAAGCTTTATATTTTAAAAGACGTTTTGATACCATCGAAAGGTATAATGGTTTTCGAATGAAAATGTTTATTAAGGGCTTCGAAAGGTATGTATATAATGTTTTGAAAATAGGCATTACTTTTGAAAGAGTTTATCCAGGGGTTTCGAAAGAGATGTTTTTATGGTTTCAAAAAATAAACCCAGTCTTAATTTAAAGTATAACCATGGCATAAATCAAGATTTTGATGTGTTATTCACATTGTTTTGACCCATAACTATATTTTGGGAAAGGGCAGAATAACCAATTGGGTTGATCAAGTAGTGAATATAACTTAACAGATGTTAAATTTTTAATTAAAGATATTGGCAGAGGCCAATAGATTTACAATAAGCCTGTGAAAATTGTATGATATTGGCAGGGGACAATAGGTTTATAGTTAGCCCATGAAAACTATGATTTGATACTGGCAAGGTCCGGTAGGTTAGTAGTTAGCCCATGAAAACTATATCCAAATTAAGATATTGACAGTTAGTCAATAGGTACCTAGTTAGCCCATAAAAACAAGGAAAAGGGATAAGATATTGGAGTCACCAATAGATTCTTAGTAATCCATGAAAACAATGAAATTGGACAGACAGTCTTTAACATTTAACAGGTTAATAGTGACCCTAGAAACTGTAATTGTGACAGATAATCAGAATGAATGGGGATAGGTAATCCAGAATTGATTCTTTTTTCCTTCGATCATAATGTTTTAAAACACTATCCAAGTGTTCCGCTAAGTGGTGTGAGGGCATATTTAACCATCGTGGATGCATAGACACAATATATGGTTTTATAAAGGTTTTAGGATACTAGTGAGGGTAAAACCCGTTCCTAAGCGGTGTGGTCTTACTGGATATCCAATGGTTTGAGATGGTAAATTATTATTCATACCAGGCTTTATGTCTGACTCGAAGTTTTTGTTTTTTGCTTAAACTCTCGGGTGCTCAATTGATTTTGAATAGGTTGAGAGTTAATATTTCCAAGTGTTCCTTTAGATGAATAAAGCTTCCGATGACGTGTGGGAGGCATGCTTGTTATTATTGTTATTTATTTCCGCTGTGTGTTTATTTGTACAAACTAATTGTTTTCTTTCCTATCGAAATACTCTGATCTACTCATAGGGCATCTTCATATGTCACTGTTGGTGTATTTTGTAATAACTATATGTTATCTGAACGTGGTTTGCGAATTGAGATTATGTAATCAATTTGGAATATTTTGAAATGGAATGTGTAATTTGTTTTGCTGTTTAATTTTTTTCCATATTCTTACTTAATATCGACATGTTTGGTCATCGACGATTAATAACTATGGATGACCGTGACATCCATAGCCGTTAGTTTTGGGAATCCAAGTAGGGGGATGTTACAATCGGTACCCTACAAATAAAGAGTGGCACTCAAGGGTAAAACAACAATAAACTAAGTAAAATTTGTAATATAACTCACGATGCATAGGATAAAATATAATAACCAACATAGATATATAAAAAGCTAGACAATAATGTAACCAGGTATGCCAAAGTTAATCGGAGTGCATCAGAGTCATAACAGTTATATAAAACAAGTGGAAATGGAGTTTATACATCAAATAATAAACTCTAAAGGAAAAATATTTCTAATAGATAAATAGTACCGATGATAGCTCATAATACTACACAACTGAGGAACATAATATCTTCAAAGTATAGATATATGAGAGTGCAAACCACCTGCTCATCATTCGCATAGCTGCATATGCTATCTCATAGTGCTATCTCTAATCTGCTCATTTATGAGTTCCTAAGATGATAGGAAATAAAGAAAATAACATTAGGTCAGTCATAAGTCTGGCATGAGTGATTTATAATCTCATAATACTATAAAAGTCAATATAATAAATAAAAACACAAGGTATGGAGAATCATATCTGACCCACCCTTGCATCAAACAAGTTAGCACATATAATCGTTATGCTATACTATCATCATAGTGGTGTACTATTAGTCAAAGTACAGTATGGACTGTCTAGGTATCTAACGTCAAAAGTACCTACGTAATGTGACATCTATAACTAACCATAGTAATCATAGAAATCATCAATAAAACTTCACATTATTCACTAAAGTGCATTGGATGCATGATAACTCGTATGACCATATCAATAGTCAGAGACCACTCAACATCTAAGTTTCCCAATGCTCTAATCTGCGCCACTTCGACGTCTAGGAACTAGACCCACATATCAACAAGATCCAGGGTATATGGATCACAATCAATGACATAGGACCACATATCAACAAAGCTAGGTGAGCATCCTCACATATCTCCTTCTTTACAAACACACATTGAACCGCTGAATTATCAATGCTCCCTTAGCACAAGTCCCCATAATAGAACGCATCATCTGTCCTACTCCATAACCTTATATCAATAGACTTGTCCTCTCGAGTCATCATAACAGCTTTTATCATCGCGTCGTCAAAGTTTGAACATCTCCAAACGCTCATTAAAAGTCACAGAAACTCTTTGTGTCAATCCTAAAGTCATCCCCCATGTCAAGCCCGAAGTAGAACTCAAGTTGTCTCATGTAAGACTCGATTCACTTCATCTGTCGTTATATCAATCTAAGGTAGGTATGTCTCTCAAGACATGCTTGATCGTACATGCTCCCCAAGACATGCCCTCCAATACACCAAAAATTGCATCAATTGATATCGACTCATATTGGTCTATATCGACCCAAAAATTGGCTAAGTACCAACTTCCTTCATTCATTTAGGCGAACTTCAAAGTCAACTCCACATAAACAGCTCCCCACTCGAAGTCAACACTCCATTTCCTAACAACATGATTAACCGGTATCACACCAATGTAAATTTATCGATAGTAGGAAGTTAGCTGCATTTTCTCTCCATTTCCCTAAAGTCATCACTATGTATGCATTGAAGTAGCTTAGACCTCTCATCTTCATTGCCTAAGCGCAGTTTTTGCACTTTACCCCTTCATGATCGATCGGTGTCGGTCCATATGGCTCGGCAATAGATACACTTAGCCAAAAAAAATTAGCTAGCTGATTTTCATTGCTCCTCCATCGATCATCTTTCGTTTTGCATGCAATCTCCAGTTCTGATCGACATGTTATTTGTAGCTCTAAAGTCAATTCATCTGAGTTTACCCATCGGTTTGAATCTCACATCATTTATGCAACCATCCTTAGGTGATCCATTATTTGGTCGATCCATATGCATGTAAGCCAATCTCATAAAATAATTTCAACCCACTTTTTCGTCGATAAGCATTTACAAACAATACAAACATGCAACAATACATACATACAATCAAAAAAGTTACATACATCTATTAAGACTAAAAATAACATACATAACCTACTCTGGCAATTACATCAATGTTCAGGTCATGGATCTATAAGAAAAATCAATTTAAATTCGTGTATAAATTATATTAAACTTTAATCAGTTAAAAAATCATATTTTAAGTTGAAAAACATTTAAAAAGATGTCAAAACATAACTCGTCATATATAGCAAAGTGGGAGAGTAGAATCACTCGCGTAGGGTATAGAATCAACCAGAATTTACCAAATGTAAGCATATCTAAACTGGATAGCAGTGGCATAGTTTCCAAAGCAATAATTTTTGAAATCTTAAAGCTCCTTTCTAATCTCCATGCCAATTACTCATTATTTAACTATCTAGGGCTTGTTTAATTAAGAATTTGATGGAATTTTGATAGAGAAATGTCCGATGAAGGTTAGGAGATGTTTTGGAAAGATATAAAAGTGATTAGTGTCTGCTAAGGATGTTGCAATTAACTGTAATTAGCATGCTTAATTATGGTAGAGTTAACTACTGTTGATCTACCTAAAAACTGTCCAAACTTCAAATAATCATATCTCCTAAACCGTTAGTCCAAAAATCTAGTTTGACCACTCTATAGAAAGAGAAACCATCAAATCTTTCATTTCGAAGTTGTTTCAGACTCCAATTCGTCTTATATCAAAAGTTATAGGCCTTAAAGGATTTTAATGATCATATTCTTAGAATTAAAAATGTCTATACTCAACATTCTCCAAATTTATATTTTATTTGGACCCAATTAGTTTAACATTATATTTTTACAATCCATCGATACATTAAAATGTTGGTCGTTACAAGACGGATATCAAATATTTATCTTATCCACTAAGGATTGATAAATCTAATAACTTAAATAGAAAATTTTAATTTAATACAAAACTATTCTAGTCCCATCAAATGTAAAAGTATGAAAAAAAATTGATGACAATAACTAGTTTAAATAGTAAATATGCATCAAATGTATATCATATAAATTATTAACTTAATAAAACAACAAAAGACTCTTGTCGAATCATTCTTTGATTGTTCCAAACAAACACACACACGTAATCTGTTGATGCACCCAACAATCATAAATAACTCCTTATCCATTTACGGAGAGCATTAAATACACTAGGTTTAATTGGATATATCAATATCCGGTCTTTAATACATCTTGTCTATGAACATTTAAAGGATAAGTTTTATATATTGCGCTTCAATACCCATGGTTACGAACATATTCCTAACTGTAATCGATTAATGCTTTTACTAAAGATTTTCCACTTACATACATTTAATGTATTTAAAACATTAAATATACTCCAATATAATAATATATACAATAGAAGATAAATAAAAAGTTTACCTAACAAGATTCACTATAAGAGTTAAGTTATATAACCAAATTACATATTTTCTCATGGGCACACCCTTAACTCTATCATTAACATTGTAAAATATATTATTTACAAGTATATATGTTTGTTCACTATTTATATACTTAATTTATGAACAATATATAAATAACGAAACTGAGTTACTTGTCATTAGGATGTTTCAGACAAACATATTTGATAATTTTAGCAAACAAAAGCAAGCGCTTAATACCACGAGTTTGTATTTGGGGTGGAAAACACAGAAAGAAGTCCAACTGTTTTCATATTCCAACAATTTCTAAGCTATAAGTGTAAACCAGAATGCAATGACTTGTTACAGCCAAACTCTCCCAAAATTAATAATAATCTTAAATTTTAATAAAGGTGGTTAGAAGTCAACTATCAATAATTCGAACAAGTTGCTAAATGTTGTAAAATCATATAAATTATACAAAGACATCGTTAAGGGACTACAATTTTGAAAAAGGGGAATCATTTTCTCATTTTACAGAAAGTTGCTATGGCATAAATAAAAAAATAGGCCCCCAACAGAAAAAACCCATAACCGCCTTCAGTATTTCAGTGACCCTCTGCCGTTTTTCTTTTTTTGGCTTTCTTTCCTATCATATCCTGATGAAAATGGTTTTCAATAAACCATCATCGTTGTTTAATCTTTCAATAGGGTGCTGTTGAATTTTGCTTCACATGAGAGGTAAAATGCTAAATCGTTTTACTCGGTGGAGTCCTTATGACAAATTTTTTTAAGTTTGAATCCCCTTGAAATTCCTCCTCTTCCTTCCAAAATGGAGTACCTTTAACAATGCTCTTATATATAATATATAGAAATTACAAGTATTGATATTTTCACAATTATTTTTAGGTAAATAAGCGTCGTAGAGAGTATAATAGAGGTGTAGGAAAGGATTAACAAAATCTACGAGGATGATGGTTCAATTAACAATGCCAATATTTTAATTCCAAGTTTCTAAATTTTCCTTTACATTCTGAATATTAAATCTGTACTGGTAGTGCCCTGTACATTGTATGTTAAACTGATCTTGATTACTTCTTTATAGTTGTTATCAAAAGTCAATCCATTAACAAATCTGAAGCGGATGTTTTTCCCTATAGATGTATTTAAAAAAACTGTAATGGAGTATGATCACTAGATGATTGTGGCAATGTATTGCAATAAAAGTGAGGAAAATATTTGATAAAATCCTGGTTAACTGGTATTCTATCCAACTTATCGTGTATATTTCTAAATTCACCATATTTCCATGTAAATTAATTACCAAAGATGTTAGATTCAACCAAACCAGTTTTCAAGATAAACTTATTAATTATCTCAAGCTTTTTAAAGGAAATTAGGACTCCTCTTTTTCCAAATGTATGTAACACAGTATTGAAATATCTTATTAAAATCCAAAGGTGAGTTATATTTTGATGCATTAATTCAAGATGTTTCCATATGAGTAATCTTTCACTTTCACTGTTGCATGCATACAATAAAGTGATTTCCAGAATAAAAAAACACCCTTATTTATGCATTTACATCGAATGTATAGAAGATTAACAAAATATTGTTTGACTTTCCATATATTGGTGTCCTATATGATCATTATTCTACCATTACCTCCGATTGGATTATTATTTATCAATCCCCAATTAGTTAATACTATAGGTTGATATTCTTTAATTTTTTAATGTCAAGTTTATGTTCTAAAATTCCTAAAATTCTTAGTTTATTAATATTTATCAAGTTAGACAGGTCCAGTTTTCTTTCAGGGAGTTTAATCCTCTCACATTCCAAGCTATAACTGACATTATTAAAATAAACCAGTAAAAAGAAAGGATACTATATTCTCTTATAGAAAAGCACTTAATATGCTTTCTCTATCCCTCCATGCTGCTTTTTTGCCACTTCTTTTATAGCTTTTGCTGCTACTTTTTAGGTTGGCTAGAAAATGATCCAATTTGGGACTTTTTTTTAACAACGTCCATTAATGCCAACAAGTTTTGATCTCTAAGGATTGAACTTATCACTTTTGATCCCATTTGGGATTTTGATAATATATTTATCCATAATGTTGCTTGCCTCTTCATTGATCCTAGTACTAGGATCGGTCGTGATGTCATTAAGATTTTTTTGTTTTGTATTTCTTCCCTTTTCCCTTTGATGAAGGAGAAGCTGTAGATGAATTAGCTTTTGTGATATGCTCATCAAACAGTAACTCAATTAATGGAGTTGAAACAGTGGCCTCAGTATAAGCAGAGGAATATACGTTATTTGGATTTGAATCGTTGTCTATATTAATATTTTCAATGCCAGCAGATTAACTTGATTTTTCCTACTGGAGGATACCCGATGACCTGTTTATTATAATCCATACCTGTTTGCTTTTGCTTATCTGCTGATTACGTGCTTTCAAGGTTACTTTCATCATTTTCTCCAATGGATCTTGCACGAATATACTGGGTTTAGTGTTGTCATCATTCATGGGTTTGCCATTTAAGGTTATGAGATCCTAAGCTTTCTGACGTTGCATTACCTCTATATAATCCATATTTTCAACAATGTCTTTGCATGCTGCATTGTCTTTTGAAGCATTTGTTTTGGCTGAACTTGCATTTTTCTCAAGAATCATCGTATTTTCAATTGCTCGCATTCCTTTATCTAGTTGTATAACGGAACATTAGCTCATTTTCTACTTCCATGCTTTTTTGACACATAGTTGTCCATACTATTCCCAAAATATGCATATACCATACATAATGGTGGCATCCATTCATATTCAATTTTTTCACTGTATGTTTTCTCCATCATGCATTGTGATGCATGCTTCATCTGGTAGCTCTACATCAGCTTTGATTACAACCAACATTCTCGCATAACTTAGTTGGTTTCATTAGCCATTGGCTCATCCAATTTCAATGGAATCCTGACTACACTTGCAATTGAACGGAAAGCTTCTTTATCCCAAATTTCAGATTTAACTTTGACAGTCTAATCCAAATTGGACGTACTAATAGCAGATCTTTATCAAATTTCAATTTTTTTTACTCCACTTTTTCAAGATTATAAATTTTCCATTGATAAAATATGGACCACAGTTGATGCCTTTTTCAGAATCAAATAAGTTTACAAATTTAATTGTAAAGAAACCATTATTTCTTACGTAGACTTCAAAATTATTTGTTAGATTCGAAGTTCTTAATACAAAATTATGAAATGATGATAAAAGGACGATTGCGAAATATATAGGCAATAACAGAATTTTTCCATTTCGATTTAGTCCTCTTGCTGACCCCCTCTTTCATAACCACTACCTCTTTATTATTTGTTGAATATACGCTTATATGATTTTTGTTTGATGATAATAAACATATACACATTCGTTTAAATGTATTTGTTAATGTACTATTTTATTTTTCACAGGTTAAATAAATATTTGCTGAATAAAATTAAATAACACAGAATTTGAATTCAAACGAATATTTTATTCAAACAAATATTTATTACAATTTTAAATAGTACAAATTCAAGCTCTCACTATACATATATAACTTTGATTACATTACATCATTATTTTGCATTTACAGAACCTCAGTACATATCACTCACACTCGTATTTTTATCTTCAACTTTATTCCAGTTAGAATCCAGCATCTGAGCAATCTGCAAAAATATTTACTAACGCAGTAAAATTGAAAAGGAAATATTTTTGCAATATAAAATAAAAGATGGATTTTGAAAATAATATTTGCCTCAGTTATTTGGGTTGTTCGTCATCATTTAAATTTGAATTCATCATACACGAACAACTTGTGACATATACAGTGTATCACTGTATATGCCACAAGGTCGTGCACACCGATATATACACTTGATAATGCTACAGGGACAAGTGAGCACAGGTCAAACCCAAATGAAAAGCCGGGTTCAACTCACGTGCAACATAAATAAAATTTCAACTTCAGCACAAGGTCAAACCCGAGCTGTGAAACTGGATTCAACACAAGTGCAAATGGCCAAAACTCAAGAATCAAGTGTCGACTAGTCTAATATAAACAAGACAGTAAACCAGTTGCAACATGAATATCACAAGCCAACATATTCACCAATGAATCATCAAAGAGTGCAACGGGGATGAATACAACATGAAGTACAGCAACTCAAGGAGATAGTCGACCAACAGTATCAAACTCATGTATGCAGACCAGTGTTAACAACCACACAAATGCAGAAGACAATGCAATCATGAAGTACGCAATTAACTCATGCAACAGACTCAAGAGAATGCAACAACATGTCAACAGCAATGACACAGCAACAAGGCAGACTATAAAATGCATGCCATCAAGTTCAACAACATCAATTATGACCAAGTACAGGTGCAAGTGAATCAGATGTCAATGAAGCATGCAAACAGCAAAAATGAAAACCAAAACCAACAGCAAACTACAAACTCAACAAGACATGTACACAAAGCATAGTGCACCGAAGGAGCAGCAACAATGAAACCGACTCGAAGCAGCAGTGACAATGAAGTGAATGCAACAATCAAAAGATGGTAGCACAAAGATATGACATCACAGCGAACATGACAGTATACGAAATGCACCAATTTTTAATCAAGCAACAATATGCACAGACGCATCAGGATATACTACAGATATGAACAAAGGTGCACAAGATCAGGGTAACTCAACAAGCCGGTGAAAAGAACCCACTAGACCACCAGTGAAACAGCTCAATGCATAAACCAGTGAAGCTACACTGAACAAATATACAGAGACACCATACAATATACACAATATGAAACCACCAGTGAACTAGTGATACACCAGAGGGAATAACCAAGTCAAATAACAGTAAGAAGTGTAGTGGGAAATCGAAATTATCAGTTGAAGCCATGGTTCAGTAGCTTAAAAAATTGCCAGTAAGTCAATGATGAACCAATCGACCAAATTGACATTAAAGCAATTAGACTACAAGTATCCAGTGAAATACAAAATGACCAGAGTCGAACCAACACAGCGGCAATTTGTTAAAACATGCAAAACAAGAATGGAAAGTTTACAAAGTATCAAAGCCGTGTTTTTTACCAAGTCAAGATCAAAACGTGATGACCAAGAAGTTGAAATCAATCCCGTGGGATTCAAACAACAAAAAATATACGTTTTTGAACAAGTCGCAATCATCTCAAACGTCCAAGCATGATCAAGCGGCAGTACAAAGAATTTAACGAATTCAATCAAATTTATACGAACGCAAATATAGGAATTCGACCTATATAAAAGCCCAATCATCACCGCAATCAGATTATCGAGTTCAAGCAAGCCAAATCCAGAAAAGCAAAAAGCATAAAATTACTTACCGAAGCAAGTTCGAACTTGATCAATTTCAAGAGCCGTAAGTAAAACAGAGAAGCAAGCGATCGACGAAGCAGACAAAGTGATAATTCCTCCTTTCGATCTAGCAACCAAAAGTCGGCATCTTTGAAATGTCCAAATCCCTAATTTAAGAGCAAAAAGGAACGAGATCGAATGAAGCCCTAATTTGGAAAGACACAGCCGCCATTCTCAAGATAAAGGAACGGCCGAGACAATAAAAGAAAAAGGGGAGAGGGTCGGCCTTATTCTAATTTGATAAAAGGGTTTTTTATTTTATGTTTAATGGGTTATAGGTTTTAAAAATTAGGGTTATTTTAATTTTAAATTTTTTTTATTGTATTTTCTTTTTTAAACCGTTTATTTTTCTAGTCGTGTGACTAGGGGACAAGCTACGTGGCGTAGCTTGAGAATTCGCAACTCGGTGGTTGAGTTGTGGCAAGGTTTTGAGCGTAGAGTTAGATTAGTCAATAGCGGATATAGCGAGCTTATGTGTGTAAGCGAGGGACTATCTAATTTCTAGTAGAATCCTTGGGGGCAGCACGTAGGCAGGGTTTTGTCGAATGGGTAAATTCTGTGTTGTTCTGTTATTTATATTCTGCGATATCTGTGCTGCTATTCTGTGATCTGAATTGAATATTTTACAAGCTTCCGCATTTAATTTTTATAACTAACACTATCACCCTATTCACCCCCCTTTAGGATGAAATCGATCCTACAAGTGGTATCAGAGCTAGGAATAGAAGTCAACATTTGTTTTAAAAATTCGATTTTTTTTGAAAAAATCAATTTTTGTTTTAAAATTTTGAATTTTTAAAATGGCTTCTTTTAGTAATGCTTTTGCAGAGGTTCAATCGATAATTAGACCACCAATGTTCAATGGTGAATATGTTTTTTGGAAAAATAGGTTGAAAATTTTTCTAAAAACCATTGACGCTTGGGATATTGTTGAGACAGGTTATAGAACTCCAACTATAACTGTAGATAATCAGGAAATAGAGAAACCAAAGAAACAATGGACAGAACTAGAAAATAAATTACAGAATACTAATGTCAAAGCTATGAATTCTATTATCTGTTCATTAGATCAATTTGAATTTAATCGTGTCTCACATTGTCTAACTGCGCAGGAAATATGGCACATACTAGAAGTGACTCACGAAGGAACATCTCAAGTCAAAGAATCTCGCCTTGCAATGCTAAGCAGCGAATATGAGAACTTTACAATGGCGAAGGAAGAAAATGTCAAAGAGATGTACAGACGACTTTCCAATATCGTATACAAATCAAAAGCTCTCGAAAAAACATACACCGAATTAGAAATAGTCCAGAAAATTCTCAGAGTCCTTCCACGAAGCTTTGAAGCAAAAGTAACTGCCATACAAGAATCGAAAGATTTAAAACAACTCAAAGTTGAAGAACTCATCGGAAATCTCACCACATATGAGCTAGAGATAAAATTCAAAGAAGAGCGTGAAGGAGGAGATACTCGAAAGAAATCGATAGCTCTCAAAGGAACAACTAAAAGTGATGACGATGACGATGATGATGGTGCAGAAGAACTAGAGTTGTTGATAAAGAAATTCAAAAAGTGGAATCGCAAACACGGAAATCCAGCTCAAAATCAGGAATTGAAAAGCAGAATAGGCAAAGCATTTGACCACTCAGAAGAACAGAAGATCATTTGTTATAATTGCAACAAAACCGGTCATATCAAGCCCTATTGTCCACAAATTAAATCCAGCCATGGAAAGAAACAGAAAAAGAAAAGTTTTGCAGCCACTTGGGATGAAATAGACGAGAATGATCAAAGCACTGGCAGTGAAAGCGAAAAGGCAGAATTGTGTCTTCGAGGTGATACAACTGACAGTGACGATGACGAGCCAAGTGAGGTATCAAAACTTACCCATTCTGAGTTGCTTATATATTTTCATGAAGTAAACGGCTGTTTTGAACGACTTAGGGAAAAATACGCCAAACTTGAATCTCAAAAGGATACTTTGATAGAATGCAATGAACAACTTGACAAATTAGTTAAGAACTACCAACGTAGAATCCCTAAGTGTGATAAGTGTCCAACATTCGAAGAGGAAATAAAAAAATCAGAAATCAATATAAAATCACTTGAAAATGAAATTCTGATTTTAAAGGAGAATGAAAATACTAGGAGAGAGAATTCTATTAAAAAGTGCACACAATTGTTAAACGAAAATGAATCTCTCAAAACACAAGTCCAACATTTATCAACGACTTTAGATAAGTTTTCAAAAAGTGAAAAATCGTTGAATATGCTATTAGGAAAGCAAACTGGTAATACGGTTAGACAAGGACTTGGATATAATAATTCAAAAACTGTTGAAAGCAATATTAAGCAAGTTAATTCTATGTGCACAATTTGTAGAAAATATGGACACAATCACAATAATTGCTGGTATAAACCCAAACATGTGAAAACTATACCCATTTGGGTTCCAAAAGGCACAAATATAAAATCTCTCAAAGTTAAACAAATTTGGGTGCTGAAGGGAACAATTATAAACAGTTTTGGGTCTACACAAAATTATTTTTCAAACTTTTTTGCCACTAACAACCATGGACCTATAAAAACAAATAGGTCACATAAATCTTTTCCCGTGTAGGTGTGGTGGCAGGCTAAGGAACAACAATAGTGTTCTCTGGATTTTGGTTGTTCCAGAAACACAACGGGCGACAGAGCTAAGTTCCTTAGCCTAGTATAAAGGTGACAGAATCACAACGGACAACAACGAAAAATATCGTAAAGGTAAAACAGGTAATGATATGTTTTAAACGATATATTAAATATGATAATCTGCACCGTATTCTGAATTAAAATCAGCCAATATTGAGATGATGAAAAGATGATAATTCTGACTTATTCAAAATAGTTGGCCAATTATATTCTTATGCCAAAAACACTATAATAATCTCTAGATTCTTTGAATTACTTCATATATATCATTTTGAATTAAAAATAGTGTTTTGTTGGATAATACAATTGCTTATAATACGGCTAGCTCTATCTTCATGGTTTCTGATTATTTACACAGCTTCGTTTCAAATTCAAAAGAATGTCATTTAAATTGTTGTTAAAATTGAGTTTGAAATTTTTGGTGCACACTTCATGATTTGGTCAATCAAATTCAACGAGTGATAATTGAGTGAAAGTAAAATTCAGATGCAGATTACACTGGTAATCTAGTTAATAGACAAATTACTAAAGGAACATGATTTTTGAAACATTTAGTAACTGCATCATTCATTCAAAGAAAATATCTGCATATTTTTCATTTCAAATAACTTTCAAATAGAAGAAAATTTTCTTATAAAACCCCTTCTAGAAAATCATGTTTGACCATATGTACAGACTAGTCATTTTTTTGAAAAATTGATTTTATTATTTTTGAATTTGATTTTAAATGACTATTTTGACTAATATGACTCCCTTTGATTATCGAAAAGATGAATAGTGATTGAAAAAGTGAGGAGTGTTGATATTTATCATATATTATAACTCGAGAAAATATAATTAGAAAATTTCTTTAGAAATTTAAACAAGAGTTATAAAACTTTTGTTGGTAAAAATTCCATGATCATCTCTATTTCTATCATACTTCTAACAACCATCACTCATCAAAATTCTATATAGTTTGTCGATATGTGGTACATTAAACATGAATCGTTCGTTTTTCATTTTTCACATTTTTTTTAAAAAAAAGGGGTAATAATAATAATAATAAATATCAAAGTATTCACTCTCATTTAAAAGTCCTCACGGTTATGCATGGGTGAATTACTAGGAATTTGTTATGTGCTTCCATGCTCATTTAAAAGTCCTCACGGTTATGCATGTATGGAACGCATATCAAAAGTTGATTTTTTTTTAAAATAAACAAGTTGATTTTAATCCCATTTAAAAGTCCTCACGGTTATGCGTGGTTAGAAGATACTTGAATTCATTTTTTTTTTAAATAAAATTGGAATACTACTAATCTCATTTAAAAGTCCTAACGGTTATGCATGGTTAGTAGATATTCAAATTCTTGATATAAATATGCCACAAATAGACACAACTGTATGGTTTTATATGATGACAACATTTCCATCATTCTAAAAGTGGAATATGCGCCTAACAAAATATTTGTGATTTTTGTTTGATTTTTTATTGAAATTTAATATTTATATTCAATTGAGTTTTAATGTTGAATTAATATTGATAACTTTATCTCTATTTTCTCTAACACTATTATTCTTTTGCTGATAACAAAAGGGGGAGAGAAAAGTTAAGATTTTGTCTAATAAAATCAAGCAAAGGTCAAATAATTTTATATTTGCATCTAAGCTCATTTGCATATTTTTATTTGTATGCATATATGTAGGGGGAGCTTTGTGTAGAGAGGAAGCATTTAAATAGGGGGAGCAATTAGGATATATCCATGATCAAATACATTTAACCTATTCAAAATCTTAAATATATGTTTGTTATCATCAAAAGGGGGAGATTGTTGAATATACGCTTATATGATTTTTGTTTGATGATAATAAACATATATACATTCGTTTAAATGTATTTGTTAATGTACTATTTTATTTTTCACAGGTTAAATAAATATTTGCTGAATAAAATTAAATAACACAGAATTTGAATTCAAACGAATATTTTATTCAAACAAATATTTATTACAATTTTAAATAGTACAAATTCAAGCTCTCACTATACATATAAAACTTTGATTACATTACATCATTATTTTACATTTACAGAACCTCACTACATATCACTCACACTCGTATTTTTATCTTCAACTTTATTCCAGTTAGAATCAGCATCTGAGCAATCTGCAAAAATATTTACTAACGCAGTAAATTGAAAAGGAAATATTTTTGCAATATGAAATAAAAGATGAATTTTGAAAATAATATTTGCCTCAGTTATTTGGGTTGTTCGTCATCATTTAAATTTGAATTCATCATACACAAACAACTTGTGACGTACACAGTGTATCACTGTATATGCCACAAGGCCATGCACACCGATATATACACTTGATAATGCTACAGGGACAAGTGAGCACAGGTCAAACCCAAATGAAAAGCCGGGTTCAACTCACGTGCAACATAAATAAAATTTCAACTTCAGCACAAGGTCAAACCCGAGCTGTGAAACTGGATTCAACACAGGTGCAAATGGCCAAAACTCAAGAATCAAGTGTCGACTAGTCTAATATAAACAAGACAGTAAACCAGTTGCAACATGAATGTCACAAGCCAACATATTCACCAACGAATCATCAAATAGTGCAACAGGGATGAATACAACATGAAGTACAGCAACTCAAGGAGATAGTCGACCAATAGTATCAAACTCATGTATGCAGACCAGTGTTAACAACCACATAAATGCAGAAGACAGTGCAATCATGAAGTATGCAATTAACTCATGCAACAGACTCAAGAGAATGCAACAACATGTCAACAGCAATGACACAGCAACAAGGCAGACCGTAAAATGCATGCCATCAAATTCAACAACATCAATTATGACCAAGTGCAGGTGCAAGTGAATCAGATGTCAATGAAGCATGCAAACAGAAAAAATGAAAACCAAAACCAACAACAAACTACAAACTCAACAAGACATGTACACAAAGCATAGTGCACCGAAGGAGCGGCAACAATGAAACTGACTCGAAGCAACAGTGACAATGAAGTGAATGCAACAATCAAAAGATGGTAGCACAAAGATATGACATCACAGCGAACATGACAGTATACAAAATGCACCAATTTTTAATCAAGCAACAATATGAACAGGTGCATCAGGATATACTACAGATATGAACAAAGGTGCACAAGATCAGGGTAACTCAACAAGCCGGTGAAAAGAACCCACTAGACCACCAGTGAAACAGCTCAATGCATAAACCAGTGAAGCTACACTGAACAAATATACAGAGACACCATACAACATACACAATATGAAGACCACCAGTGAACTAGTGATACACCAGAGGGAATAACAAGACTCGGCAAGTCAAATAACAGTAAGAAGTGTAGTGGGAAATCAAAATTATCAGTTGAAGCCATGGTTCAGCAGCAAATTCAAAAAATTGCCAGTAACTCAATGATGAACCAATCGACCAAATTGACATTAAAGCAATTAAACTACAAGTATCCAGTGAAATACAAAATGACCAGAGTCGAACCAACACAGCGGCAATTTGTTAAAACATGCAAAACAAGAATGGAAAGTTTACAAAGTATCAAAGCCGTGTTTTTTACCAAGTCAAGATCAACAACGTGATGACCAAGGAGTTGAAATCAATGCCGTGGGATTCAAACGAAAAAAAATATACGTTTTTGAACAAATCGCAATCATCTCAAACGTCCAAGCATGATCAAGCGGCAGTACAAAGAATTTGACGAATTCAGTCAAATTTATACGAACGCAAATATAGGAATTCGACCTATATAAAAGCCCAATCATCATCGGCAATCAGATTATCGAGTTCAAGCAAGCCAAATCCAGAAAAGCAAAAAGCATAAAATTACTTACCGAAGCAAGTTCGAACTCGATCAATTTCAAGTGCCGTAAGTAAAACAGAGAAGCAAGCGATCGACGAAGCAGACAAAGTGTTAATTCCTCCTTTCGATCTAGCAACCAAAAGCCGGCATCTTTGAAATGTCCAAATCCCTAATTTAAGAGCAAAAAGGAACGAGATCGAATGAAGCCCTAATTTGGAAAGACACAGCCGCCATTCTCAAGATAAAGGAACGGCCGAGACAATAAAAGAAAAAGGGGAGAGGGCCGGCCTTATTCTACTTTGATAAAAGGGTTTTTTATTTTATGTTTAAAGGGTTATAGGTTTTAAAAACTAGGGTTATTTTAATTTTAAATTGTTTTTAATTGTATTTTCTTTTTTAAACCGTTTATTTTTCTAGTCGTGTGACTAGGGGACAAGCTACGTGGCGTAGCTTGAGAATTCGCAACTCGGTGGTTGAGTTGTGGCAAGGTTTTGAGCGTAGAGTTAGATTAGTCAATAGCGGGTATAGCGAGTTTACGTGTGTAAGCGAGGGACTATCTAATTTCTAGTAGAAACCTTGGGGGCAGCACGTAGGCAGGGTTTTGCCGAAGCTGGGTAAATTCTGTGTTGTTCTGTTATTTATATTCTGCGATATCTGTGCTGCTATTCTGTGATCTGAATTGAATATTTTATAAGCTTCCGCGTTTAATTTTTATAACTAACACTATCACCCTATTCACCCTCCCTCTAGGGTGAAATCGATCCTACATTATTAATGGTGATGGATGCAACATAGCTTAATTCAAAATTTGACTTGATTCCTCCATTTTTGATCACGTCCACCTAAGAAGATGAATTTTTCAATTGATTGCTATCTCTAATTTGTGCCAATCATGGTGTAACATTTCCGACATATGAATTACCATCCTGGAATCTTGCATCAGTGGTCGATCCATTTGTTGAATCCATCATGTCATTTATGTTGTATTGCGATTAATATCTTGATTATCTTGTGAACTAGGAGGTTGTGAGAACAATTTGAGTTTCTCATGTGATTTATCGCTAGTTGGATCCCTTCGTCCTCTTAGTTAGGAGGTTTTCCCTTAGTGTTGAGAGGTGGAAGAGGACAAAGAATCGACAGAGGAGAAGAAATACAAGGAAATAGTCCTTTAATATCTAATCATTCATGACAAGCATTATTAGTTTCCATGATTTGAAATATTATTTGCATTATTTTATAGTGAAGAAGTAGATTTTTTAGCCTTAAAGTATGGATTCGGTTAATATGGATATAGCGTATTCACTTATATCAAAAGCTTAAAGAATAAACTGAATGACTTATCACAAGTTTCTATATTGCATAATCACTACTACAAAGCCATAGAATAAATAAAAGACAGCCAAAGGTTTAACATAGACATTGAAATTGAATCTTTTTGCCCCTTGTTTGTTATACCTGCACTTTCTCTTAACGAAGGCATTGGTAAGACCTGTCTTAAACTTCAAATGTGTTGGAATTTTTTTTAATAGCGAATAGGTATGATTTTAGAGGAGCATAGGTGAGAAATTGGAGGTGGAAAAAATTCTTTATATGGAGGAAATATAACTTTATTACAAATCTTTATCACGAAAGTTCATACTTTTTTTTTCTTACATCCAAAATGAGTGAATCCACCTCTATTTATAGGAGTTCACATCTCAAATAAACGGTGGAGATTCACTTAATCTAATAGTTCTCCATAAATACCTCCTAAATATTCTCAAGTTCATTATTCTACAAATATCTAGCATATATTCTAGATTCTAGATATTTCGTACATGGAAAAATCAAGATAACAAGATCAAGTTTGTTTCCAATACCCTTCCGTAAACTTGATTTTGTCACTACAAGCAGACTCCTCAAATTAACAAAATCTTCATGCTTGAAAGGCTTGATGAAGATATCAGCTACTTAGTCATGTGTCTTCACGTACTCTAGCTGTACACCAAATTTGGCAGCACACTCTAGATAGTGTGTATCAGTGTGCTTGCTTCGATCATTAAGACTGGGTTCTTGGCCAAAGCAATTGCTGAGTTGTCCATAAAATCTTGGTCTTATGGAAAATTCAACTCCTTTAGTGGTATATGTAACCAAATTGCATGGCAAATACATGAAGTAGCGGCTACGTGCTCTGCTTTGCATATGGAAAGAGTGACAATCGATTGCTTCTTTGACATCCATGTGAAGGTGTGTCTCCCATGTAGAACATGAAGCCATTTATGCTCTTTCGGTCATCCATATCTTCACTCTAATCGTTATTGCTATATCCAACAAACTTGTAATTATCAAAAATAGAGTAGTACAACCAAAGTTTTTTGTCCCTTTGACATAGCAAAGAATCCTCTTTATTACCTTCAAATGTGTTGTTATTGAAATCTTATGTATCGGCTGACCTTCTAGCCGCATATTGGGTCTTGTGCATGTTAAGTATTACAAGATTCCAACCAAGCTCTAAAAGAGTGATGGGACCACTCTTTCTTTTTCCTCGTGCCTTGGCAACTTGATTCCACGTTCCATTAGCACGCTAACCGGGTTAGAGTCATCCATCTTGAACTTCTTTAGCACTTCCTCGGCGTAGCCTTCTTGAGTGATTATGATGCCTTTGTCTTCTTGTTTTACTTCAATACCAAGGAAGCAATACATAAGCCCAATATTGATCATCTCGAACCACTTTATGATCTCTTTTTTAAACTGAATAAACATATTTGGATCGCTACTTATGAAGATCAAGTCATTTACATACAAGTATACAATTAATGTATCACAGTTTTAGATTTTGATATAGAGTGCTTGCTCATACGGACACTTGATGAAGTTTATCTCTTGGATGTACTTGTCAATTCGATCATTCCAATCTCCTGTGTTTCAACCCATAAAGTACATTCTTTAGCTTCAAGACCTTGTCTTCTTCTCCTTTGCTTTCGCAACCTTGTGGCCAGCAAACTTCTTCGTCAAGAACTCCATTTAGGAAGGCAGGTTTCACAACCATTCGATGTATCTTTCAATTATTTTGAGCTACCAATGAAATTATTAGTCTAACAGTTTCTAGTTAAGCAACTAGAATGAATACCTCATCATAGTAAATGTCATCTCTTTGACTGTAGCCTTTTGCCACTACTCTCGCCTTGTCTCCTTTTGGCATTCTATTTTGCTTTGTATACCCACTTCACACCAATTGTCTTGTGACCTTATGGAAGTGAAGCTAACTCCCATGTGTTGTTCTTCCTGATTGTCTTTATCTCTTTATCCATATCATTCATCCAACTCTTCTTTTGCCAATCTTATTGGAAATTTATGGGCTCACGATCTACAAATAGACAAAAAGAGTAAGCTTGTCCTGATTTTTAGTTATCTCGTATTTTAGTGTAGAATTTCGTCAACAACAACACCCTGAGGTCTGAAGGTATTCTTCGAGAGTTGAATGGAATATTGGACCTAAAAAAGAGGTTGCCGAGACGCGACGTAACTATGACTTGAATTTGAGATGTTGAGCCATACGGTAATAATAGTACATGCAAAGAAGGCAAAGTGCAAAAAGTAGATGACACCGAGACTTTTATAGTGGTTCAGGCCAAAAGTCCTTACATCCACTATCCTTTCCTTATTTAGGAACTTTTATATATCCAAGAGGCTTTGTACATTGAATCTAATCATTTCAGCCATTAATGAGCTTTGAATAGAGCTCTAATATAGGAAAGTACTATTTTAACCTTTTTGAGTACTTTAAGTGCTTCTCCTTAAAAAAGATCCTTTGTGCCTTGGGATTACCACTTATTTATAACCAATATGTCGTGGCACCATTGGTGGAAGGCCTTCTATTTAGATTGATGACCTGGCTTGCTATGTGCTGCATAGATTTGAATGCTTATCGTTATCTGATTGAAAGTGCTATGATGGATTGCTGATGTGGTGCTTTTATATATAGCTTCTTTGATTCCTTTTGTTTATCTTGATCGTTGATCTCGACCTTAGGCTATCTAAATCGTTGGTTATTGATACCTATTGACATGTCTTTGGTAGTTGCTGCTCTCGGTTGAGCTTATTGTCCTGGTTGATCAATGGTCTCAACCTTAGTTGTTGCTTTTACTCGTGTTCTTAGAATACATACTCTTGGATGCTGAGTTCCATGCTTAAGCTCTCGGTGGAAACCAAAATATGGATTTCAGAATTACAAGCCAAGGAGCTTCCTTCTTGAATATTCATAATTTGTACTTGATATAAATTATGATGTAACACATGCCCCCAAAAGTTTAATTTGTAAGGTTAGTATGAGAAGGAATTTGGAAATAATGGTGTCATATCAGGCTCAGTACTTGGCTTGTTTTTTTCCATTCCCATTATAAAGTTGATCTCGAGCTTTTATGTGAAGTAGTTATCCTGAGAACTCTCAAAACTATCGCTTTACCAAGACAAATGAAGATCAAGCCCTATTTTAGAGACAATTTGAAATCTAATCTTATCTAGAGGGTTTTGGAAATAATTTGAAATGTAACCTTATCTAGAGGATTTAGAAATAATTTGAAATCTAACCTCATCTATAGGGTTTAGGAAATAATTTGAAATCTAAGCTCATTTAGAGTATTCAGAAAATAATTTCAAATCCAATCTCGTCCATAGAGATTCAGAAATAATTCAAAATCTTACCTCATCTAGAGGGTTTACAAAATAATTTAAAATCTAATCTCATCTAAAGGGTTTCGAAAATAATTTGAAATGAGTGCCTAGAGGTGAAGGCTTAGCTAGTTGCTTTGGTGAAGTGACGAGTAGTTAACAGTTTTGAAAACTGAAGGGTGGAACCTTAATTCGGACCATGAAAATCATATATTCTGCTTTAAAGCTATCTAGCCTAGGCAATAAGTAAAATTGCTTGAACGTCGAGAGACGAAATCTAAATCCAGACCATAAAGTCAAAACTTTTGAAAATCGTGCTTTCCACTTGAAGTCATTTGGACTAAGTGGTAAGTGAAACGGTTTTGGTGCCGGAAGGCGAAATCTAATTTGAGACCATGAGTTCAAAACTTTTGAAAATTGTGTCTGTCATTTGAAGACATCTGGACTAAGTGGTAAGCGAAACTGTTTTGGTGCCAAGAGGAAATCTAACTTGAGACCGTAAGATCAAAACTTTTGAAAACTATACTTGAAGCCACCAAGGCTAAGTGGTAAGAAAACTTATTATGGTGTCGAAAGGCAAAATCTAACTTGAGATTGTGAGGTCCAAATTTTTTAAACTATGCTTATCACTTAAAGCCATCTAGGCAAAGTAGTAAGCAAAATTATTACGATGCCAAAAGGCAAAATCTAACTTAAGACTGTAAGGTCAAAACTTTTGAAAACTATGCTTGTCACTTGAAGCCATCTAGGCTAAGTGGTAAGCGAACTTATTATGGTGTTGAAAGGCAAAATCTATCTAGAGGTCGTAATGTCAAATTTTTTGAAAACTATGATTGTCACTTGAAGCCATCTAGGCTAAGTGGTAAGCGAACTTATTACAGTGCCAAAAGGCATAAGCTAACTTGAGACCATGAGGTCAAAACTTTTGAAAACTATGTTTGTCACTTGAAGCTATCTAGACTAAGTGGCAGGCTAACTTATTACAGTGCCAAAATAAAAAATCTAGCTTGAGACCGTGGGTCAAAACTTTTGAAAAACTATGCTTGTCACTTGAAGCCATCTAGGCTAAGTCTTAAGTGAGTTTGTTTTGGTACCGAGAGGTAAAATGTAGCTTAGGAATGTGAGATCAAAACCGTGTTTGTAGTACGAATTCTTATGTGATCATTCAAGACTAGACCTTTAAAGGGATGAGTCCTGCTTTTGCATTTAATGCAAGTCCAGATGTTAGCAGTGATTGGTTATCTCCAAAAAGCATTTCTCTTTTTCTGTACAATGACGACTTGCTACTGGTATGTACGCCTGTTAAACTAAATCCATGGTGGAAAGCTTTTCTCTTCTCAATCTTTGACATCCCTTTAATATGACACTCTCCCCCCTTTTCTCTCTTCTTTTCACTTGTTCGAATTGTAAAACTGCCATTGTTATTTTCAAGCTTTCTTTGATTCCCCTTTTGACATCTGCCCTATTTTCTTAGATTTGAAATGGATTCTCCTATTAACACACGGCAAGAACTCGACGATATTTTATCTTCATACGGGATCACAAGAGTTGAGACGCTCGCTCCTTGGTCTTGGATGCATTATAGCAATCCCCCATAAGAATATTTTGTGTACTATGTGGAACATTTAGAACATGGGATTTTCCTACCCCTAACATTCTTATTTTTTTATGTTCTAGAATTTTATCGCATTAGTCACTTCCAACTCTTGGCTACCTCCTACATAACTTTATCTTCCATGGCAATCTTATATTCTGAAAGAGGCCATCGAGATATACCTGTTATCGAGATCAACTACATGTTCAACTTTTTAGAGTCCAAATCCATTGAGGAATTTCCCACGTATTTTCTCAATTTCCTAAGGCCTTCTCCAGCACAGGATCCATTCAACAGGATAACCACGTCAGTGGTTCCTTGTCAAGGCCTCTTCTGATCGAATTGTCACCTCTTTTAATAATGCTAGTGTGTCCTTGGATATTTTTCTTTCCTTTAGTCATATATGTATTCTAAGTTGTGTCTTTTTTTTTTTTAATACTGAGACCCGAGAAGAGTAGTGATCCAGCGATCTTTAATCACTTTAAAGATAAGTATAAGGAAGTCATGAAAATTCCATCTCCACGATGGCATCGACACTTAGTCCTTGCCGAAAGAAAACTGAAAGCCACGGGTCTGATACCTCCTTCCACTAAATTTGTTGGACTTAAGCTTTCTAGGAAGTATGAGAAAGTTTCTACCATAGTTATTAATAATGGTGAAGAGATCGAATATAGTACGAGGAATGCGGAAATGAAGGTTTCACCCTTGATTCTCTGAACTAATATATTTATTTTTCCCAATACAACTTAGTTTTGATTTTAATTTTAGCCTCATGCTTTTTTCCCTTGATGTAGTGATTCCTTCTTCTAAGAAGACCTCCCCAACTAAGGGGAAAGAGACCAAGAAGACATTTATGTTGCTAATTTTCGATAAGAGTACTCTTGGCTTGAAGAAGTAAAAGATTACTGAATCCTCTAAAGTTGAGAGTACCAAGGGGAAAGCTTCGGATTTGCTAGTTGAAAAGAATAAGGAAGCAATGGAAATAGCTAGAGCTACTTTTGTAGGTGACCTTTTCAATGCCATTACCGAAGCATATTAGACAACCAACTTCTGCTATGGGAGTCCAAAAATAAATTGAGTATAACCTATGGGAAATCGTCAAGGAAAAAATGCACGTTCACATGCATGTATATGATTCTAATATATGTTCTTACCTTGTTGCCTTTTTTAGACTGTGGCAGAAATCTCCACTCTTCAACATGGGTGGTTGAAAATGAATGAGACAGTAGTCGCTACCGAGGCAACAAAAAAGGAGTTTGTGGAATTTAAAGCTAAAATTTGGGAGGTAAATTTTTAGGTAGAGGAGTTAGGTAGAACTTTTGGAGAGAGGGATAGCAAGATTAAGACTCTCAAAAAAGCCTTGAAGGAAAGGGATGAGGGGTTGAAGAAGGCCAAGGCCAAGGTGGTTAATAAAGTACATTATATTGCTAGAGACGAGCATGAAAGGGAAGCTAGCAGACAGGCTTTTTATTTTTATTTTTGCTTATGCTCACCATCAAGGTCAAAATATGACTTTCTCTTCATCCAATCTTGGGGACAACGCTTCCATAGTTTAGGCGAACTTTGCTAAGAGGTATCGAGAACATGAGAAGGAAAAAGAAGTTGAGGCCATGATGGTGGATGAAGCCGAGATTCTTATAGAGGAGGAGAAAGTGGCTGCTTCTGACAAGGACATACGAGAGGATCATTCTAATGATATGCTTAATGAAGAAAACATTCTGTAGCTTGTCCTCGTAATATACCTTTTGGCCGTATAAAAAGATAAACAGAAATTTTTTTGATGGCTTTTTAATACTTGTATTGCCATCTAACTTTATACTGGGTGGCTTTCATGTGATGTCTCAAATTAGAGTAGTCAACATGTAGTTTTTCTTTATTTTTTGTCTTTTCCCTTTGTTAATCTTAATTTGATGTTCCTTAGGGAGTAACTTGCCCAAACTGCTCAAAAACTTAGTAAAACTATGCTTCTTTTTATCATTCTTATGAGGACAAGGTAGTGGAACTTCAAAAGCTAAAAGTAACCCTTAAGGCCTCTGAGAATAGATCGATTTTCTTAAGTCGAAGTTGGGTATAAAAACTAGCAAATGCTTCTCTTTGGAGAGGAGTGAGCCCTGAACTGATATCTGACCTTGGAAGATGATATAGTTATTATTTTTAAATGAAGGGAGGAAAAGTTTCTAAGGATGATGTTGCTAATGGATTCTTTTAAGATTATAAAAATGAGGTTGTTTCAGAGAACCCTATCTCGCCATCTCTGCTTGCCCATTTAGGGAGGATTTCTTTTTTCGTTTTTATGCCTCATCCTATGATGCTCTTGATTTTGTAATCCAATTTTTGTAATGCTATTTCATTAGGCATTCATCTCAGCCCATCCCTTTTAACATTTTCTTGGATAAACTATATGTAAAGAAACTTTACTCCTTTCGATTTCACTTCTTATGTTATCACTTTGCTAGGGTGTGCCTTTTAGGACCTTCTTTTTGTGGGATATCTTTTGTCTCAAGCATACTTTTGTTAAAATAAGGTTTCGCACCCAACCGAATTGGATTCTTGTCTAGGGCCAACCAACTTGGATTCTAGTTCGGAGCCAACCTAGTATTACAATCAAGAGCTTCGTCTTATTCTAGTTCTATGTTCACCTTAACCTTATTTTGGTTTACCAATAATCTACTCAATGCTTTAACTTAGGAACTTTTCCCTAACCTTCTATTCGTTTGGAGATCCACACATTTCTTATACATGATACTATACGTCCTTGACTCACTACTATTGGGAATATACCTATTTCCTATCTAACTAAGAATCTACCCAATGCATGACATTTTTCATTCATGGTTCACTACAATTAGGAATCTACCCACTTTCATCTAACTAGGAATATATCCAATGCATGGCATTTAGCTCACTGCTATTGGGAATCTACCCACTTTCTATCTAACTAGGAGTCTACCTAATGCTTGGCATTTCTCATCTATGGCTCACTTTATTGAAAATCTACCCAATGCTATAATCTAATTAGGAATATACCCAATGCATGATACTGCTTAAGCATGCTCATTGTTATTGGGAATCTACCTAACACTTTATCTAATTGGGAATCTACCCAGTGTATGGTACTACTTGACCATGGCTCACTATAATTGGGAATCTACCCAACACTCTAATCTAATTGAGAATCTAACCAATCCATAGTACTATTTGATCATGGCTCACTATCAGCATGCATTCTACATTTTGACATTTTTTCAACCCAAATGATATTGGCCTTACACTTCGTTGTGCATCACTATGAGCGTGCTCTTATGATGAGGTCTACCAACTTATCGTTGGGTCCTAATCTAGGTGGTGGAATCGGCCATCTACAATCACTTTTGGCAAGTATTGGCCATCTACAACCATTTTTGGCTGGTGTTGGCCATCTACAACCACTTTTGGCCGGTGTTGACCATAAAATTAATTTTAAGTTAATGGCCTTATAAAAAGCTAGTTATAACTTGGAAGATGGGAAATATGAATCTTTTAAAAAGAAAGCTTTCGGACCATTTTGTAAAGACTTTTGAAATTACATAGTTTTTAAATCACATTGTTCAATAAAAAGTTGATTTGAGTTTGAGAAAGAAGATTATTTATGGAAATACAATTATTATTTATATATTTTAGAAAAATGAAACTCTTCATTGATCTCGTTAGATCAATGGGCAGTTTCAGCCCTTAAGTCATAAATGCAAGTATGATATGCAAAAGTTGTTGAGGAGAGAAAACATACCAAATAGGATACTGTAAATACCTAAACTTGAATATTCCCCCAGGGTTAGAACCCTTGACAGGGTTAGGTCAAAGGAGGATGTAACGAGATCCACTGGTTAAACTTTCGAAGATCCAAAACGTAGGGTGCCTCGTCCTTGGAGTTGAAACTTTTAAGGTTATAACCGGGATAAATGTTTCGATAGAATTGGGGTCCTTTATTTTTCTTTGGTAATTTGACTTGTGAAAATAATTCTTCTTGCAACTTCATCTTTGTAAAAAGGAACACCTTATGCATTCAATTGAAAACGGTTACATGGAGTTCTCCTGAAATCATAAGAGCAAAACGAAGTAAATAATTATAAAATAGGATACTTAATCTAATGTTTAATAAATTTAGTTAACTTCCCTTTTTGTACTAATTTTTCGATCGAATAAGAGGGCTTTCGGCAATTGCCCATTTCATGACCATTCATCAAGTGGTAAGCGCATTACTCACTCTTCGGATCTTCTTTCTTTAATGGGGGGTAACTTGGGTAAAAGAGATCATCACGAGTTTCCATGAATATCTGAGACAAATTTTGATTGGGTGGGGTAAGGTCTTGATCATGTTTCAGCTTCTTTTGAAACCTATCATCTAGGGTAACCGGTTGGGCTTTCTTGTTGAAAGGAACCAGACCTTCATATTTCAATAATTCGATAAAGAGATTCCTAACTTCACTATTGAAGGCTTAAAAAATCTTTTGGAGTTGGGCTGACTTATGAAGTGATTCTTGGAGATATTTCGAAAGCTACCTGATCAAAGAACCTTGAAGTTCATAAACAGGATCATACTCTTAGCCATTCTCCTTCTCTGAAACGAGAGTAACCAATCTTTCATTGTCATTTTCCTCAATGAGTTAAATGCGAAGGTTAAGGGGAAGTTCCAAGGTGACTCCTTTGTCTCCAGAACTTGACATAATTGGCTGGAATGCTTTGTAGGGTCTCTAAAAGGGAACAAAGTGCGGAGGTTCGGGCCCCTCCTTCTAGCGTCAAAATTTTTAATGTAGAATTTCGTTTGCACCAACACCTCGAGGTTCGAAGGTTTGTCTTCTGGAGTCGAATGGAATATTGGACCTTGCAAAGAGGTTGCCAAGATGCGACGTAACTAAGTCTTGAATTCGAGGTGTTGAACGTAGATTAACAATAATATGTGTAAAGAAGGTAAAGTGCGAAAAGTAGATGACACCAAGACTTCTATAGTGGTTTAGGACGAAAGTCACTATGTCCATTTTTCTTTTCTTATTTAGTTACTTTTATATAGTCGAGAGGCTTATTACATTGAATCTAAGCATTTTGCCATCAATGAGTTTCAAATAGAGCTCTAATATAGGAAACTACTATTTTAACCTTTTTCAATGCTATTTGTGCTTCTTCCTATAAAATAATCCTTTATGCCTTGGGATTGCTGCCTATTATAGACAATATGCACTGGCGCCATTGGTGGAAGGCCTTCCATTTGGATTAATGACTGGCTTGCTATATGTGGTATAGATTTGAATGCTTGACATCATCTGATTGAAAGTGCTTTGACGCAGATTGTTGATGTGGCACTTTTATATATAGCTTCTTTGATTTCGTTTATTATCTTGACTGTTGACCTTGATCTAGGGCTATCTAAATCATTGGTTGTTGACACTTGTTGACACTTGTTGACATGTCTTTGGTAGTTGCAGCCCTCGACTACGCTTGCTGTCCTAGTTGATCAGCGGTCTCGACCTTAGTTGCGGCTTTTGCTCATGTTCTCAAAATCCATGCTCTCGAATTTTGGGCCTCATGCTTAAGCTCTCGGTGGAAACTAAATAATGGGTTTCAAAATTATAAGCCAAGGAGCTTGCTTCTCGAATATTCATAATCTGTATTGGTATAAATTATGGTGTAATATTGTATATTTCTTAAACGCTTCTAAAGCATGGAGCCCTTTCACTTGAGCGTTTGTCTTCTTGACAACTCGTGGCTGGTGAAGCTAGTAGAGAAGTAGGCTCCTCTCTCGATTGTTCCATCCTTAGTTATTGCATGTATTCTTCAAAACGTGGAAAGAAGCTGTAGTCTTCGTTATGTGATCTCCAATCCCATTCTCATTCTTCATTGAACACGACATCTCAACTAATGATTATCTTTCTCTTATTAGGATTATAGAGTTTGTAGCCTTTGGTGTTTGTGTCATAACCAATAAAGATGTACTTCTCACTTTTGTCATCTAACTTGCTTCGTTTTTTATCCAGTATGTGTATGTGAGCAATGCTTTCAAACACTCTTAGATGGAAATGTCGGGCTTCCTTCCATTCCATGCTTCTTGTGATGTTTTTCCCCATAGACTTCTTGTTGGAGATCGTTTTGATAAATAAACTGCATATGCAACTGCTTCTGCCCAAATCTCCTTTGGTAGCCTCTTACTTTTGAGTACGCTCTTCGCCATCTCAAAGATTGTACTATTCTTCCTTTTCGCTACATCAGTTTGTAAAGGGAATCTAGGCACCATCAGTTGTTGTTGAATTCCATTATCTTCACAATATTTTTGGAATTCTTTTGATGTGAACTCTCCTCCACGCTCAGATCTCATGACATTAGTCACAAGGCCACTTTCCTTCTCTCAACTTGGGCCTTGAACTTCTTGATCTTCTCAAACACCTCTGATTCTTTTTTTAAAAAATACACCCATGTTTTTCTTGAAAAAACATCGATAAAAAGAAGAAAATATTTACTCTTACCAAGTGAACTTTTCTTGATCGGACCACACACATCAATCTGTACGAGTTCCGATGTTTTTTAGCTCTTGAGTATGAATCCTTTGACATGCTCATTTTAAACTACTTTCCAAGTTGGCATCCTTTGCACATTTAGCTAATGCAAGATAATTCGCTTTCCACTTCCTTCTTAGAGAGCAACTCTAATACTATGAAATTGAGATACCCAAATTGAAGATGCCAAAGCCAAGAAGCATCTATGTAGCACATCGTAAGACATTATGTGACATCATTTTGAATGTTGATAACGGACATTCTATTATTTGACATCGGCACCTTAGCAATGAATTTGCTTGCACCATCTCTTATAGGAAGGGTGTTATCTTTTAACCGAATATCATATCATTTCTCTAAGAGTTATCCTAAGCTTAAGATGTTGCTCTTCAAGTTTGGCACATAGTAAACATTGAAAATGAATTGGTGCTCTCCATTCTTCAATTGAATGAGAATATTTTCTTTGCCTTTCACCTTTACTTTGGATTCATCTCCAAATGCCACATTGCCCTTCATCGATTCATCAAGATGAGCTTCTCCTTCCGCACATATGGTTGCTTGTACTACTATCTAGTTACATTGATTATTCTCACCTCTTTTATATTTCCTTGTAAGCCAGCAGCAAGGTACCATCTTCACGACTTCTTTCTTCAACGTAGTTGGCCTTCTTGTCTAAATTATTATTGCTTAGAGCTCTACATTCATAAGTACAATATCCAAAATATTCACAATTGTAGCATTTGACATGTGATTTGTCATATGTTGATTTTGAATTTCCTCTCCCACGATCTCTTGTCCATCTTTCTCCTCTTTGGTTGTTGCTTTCACTGTTGTTCTCGTCATTGCACCTCTAACCTCATCCTTATCCATATCCACGACCTCATCCTTGTTCTTGATCACAACCTTGTCTTTGTTAGCTTCGACCGCTTTCTTCCTCTTTGAATCAATCTGTGTCTTGAGTACTTACTCGACAATCTCTTCCTTCTTCGTTTTCTTTTCTTCATAAGCTTGCAATGAGCCGAGAAGTTTCTCTATTGCCATGGCCTTCGGTTTTTTGTCTCTTCAATGATCACGACAATTTGTTCAAACTTTGGATCTAATGATCTGAGAATCTTCGTTATAATTCTTACATCATCTAACTTCTCACCTTTTCTTTTTAGGCTATTAGTAACTGTTAAAACTCTTAAGAAGTAATCAGAGACAAGTTCACATTTTTTCATATGCAAAGTTTCAAACTCTCGTCTTAAAGTTTGAAAACGTACCTTTTCAACTTGATTGGTTCCTTTGTTAGATGTTCGAAGCTTTTTCCATGCTTCTTTGGTTGACTTTGCTCCCGAAACCTTCTCAAAAGGATCTTCATCCAATCCTTGATAGATTAGACAGAGTGCCTTCTTCTCTTTCTTTCTTCGGTCTTTAAACTATCCCTTTAAGTTTGAGATAGACTACTTTCATTCTCATATTCGGTGTAGCCTTTCTCGACTATCTCCCATCCATAGTGTGCTCCGAGAAAAGTCATCATCCTTAAGCTCCAGTTGTCATAGTTGATCTCGGTGAGCATTTGGACTTGAAAAAGAATACCACTATTTGCCATCTTTTTAGTAGGATCTTCAAGCTCTAATACCACCGTTGGAAGTTTTTTTAATAACAAATAGGTTTGATTTTAGAAGAAGGTAGGTGAGAGATTTGAGGGAAAAAACAATTTTTTGTAAAAAGATATAACTTTGTAACAAAAGTTTCGTACTTTTTTTATTACATCCAGAATGAGTGAATTCACTTCTATTTATAGTAGTTTACATCTTAAATAAATGAGGAGATTCACTTAATATAGCGGTTCACATAAATATCTTTTAAATATTCTCAGATAAATTGGTAAATATCTAATGTATATTCTAGATTTCAGATATTTCCTGTATGAAAAAATGTAGATTACAAGATCAAGTTTAAGATAAATAATAAAGCATAATTTAAATTGTACAAGCAACAAATAAGCGTTGGTAGATGAAACCAAGATATGTAAGTCCAAACCAAAACAATACGAATTTGAAATAAGTCAAAGATTGTTGTTGCAGTGACCAAAAATTGTAAAATTATGTAAATTAAAAAATCAACAATTCTATAATGCCCAAAGAAAACTGCAGTGATTAAGCCCGAAACAATATGAACCACTCAACTACAAAATTCCTCCCCGAAATCCACCTTTTAAATCCAAATTCGCATCTGCCGTACACATTTTTTTGGCCCCGTCGCACATTTCTTAAAAAAATTGATGGAAATCAGTAGACCTTTGCAGGTCCGAAGGTTAACACGTCAACTGCATAAAATAACAAAAAAAAGAAAAAAGAAAGGGCTTTGATCGGTTATAGTAGCATTTTGCATTTGAAAATTCCAATTTGACCTGAATAACTTACAATAAAATAACTTATGATTACATCTAACTTTTCAAATTCTACACTAATGTGTTCAACAATTGACAAAAAATGGAAAGTATAAAATAAAATATTAACAAATAAACCATTCAATATCAACATATTTATTTATCGAGGTAATTAGAAAAAATGACAAAATTTGAAAAAAAAAATTAAACTGATGAACGTCGAGTTTCATTTTTAGGCCGAATGACAAATGCTAGTTATAATTAGCATTATATTCAACTTGTGAACTATACAAATTCTAGTTATATCTAGCATTATATTCAGTTTTACACTATACAAAATGCTAGTTATAACTAGCATTGTCCTTCGGCCTAAAAAAACAAACTTGTTGTCCTTCAACTTAATTTTTTTTGTAAGTTTGTCCTTTTGCCTATTTGCCTGTTATTTATTTTTATACTTTCATAATTAAGTGGATTGAAAAAGAAATTATATTAAATCATTTTTTTATTTGTATTTCTTGATTTATCCATTGTTAGCAAATAAGATAATATTATTCGCTATCCGTCTGAATCCATAAATACAGATATCTTATATCGAAAATGATTTCGAATGCAAATATGAATATGAAACTATCTGCATTCATAAGTATGCTTAATAGCAGTTAACCATGTGTTGGTTAGTTTATTCACATTTTTCATTATGCCATGAAAGTGGAATAAAAACACAAGTAGAAGACGTATAAAACAATGCAAAAAATAACATAAAACATTATTTATGGTTGACGTTACACATATTTGGACAACAGTAGTATAAAGAAAACTAAAAATGTGACGGATGAAAAATTCTAGAAACATGTAATGCAAAAAATGATTTTTTTGAATCAGCTTATCGCATTATTTATGAATATTAGCATATGAAAAATGACGAATCAGGACAAGCATCATTGTCCAAGTGATTAAGTGATTCGGGTTTGACACGAGAGATCACAAGTTCGAAACTTGAAAAAAAAGACGAATCATACAGAAAATACAAAATGAATATTTGTATAAAGGCCCAGGCTATTTGCACCTCAACATTTTCCTTTCACACGCTGAAAAAACTTTTAAATTCCTACACCCCTTGCCTTTCTCACCCGCCACTCTGTCATTTCGCTCTTTTTCTGCTTTTTATTTTATTTTATTTTCCACTAAGTTAGGCAGGAGTGTGGATTACACCAACACTCATGTCCGTGTCGGACATGGGTATCAAAAAACACCATGTTGAGTTTGGACGTGAATTTAACTAGCGGCCACGTTTTAGTGTAATGTGGTTTTTTTTTTTGAAATAAATAACACCCCCGTCGGCAGCAAGCATGAGTATTGTCGTCATTCATATGGACAAGGATGTTGTTGTCACCGAAGCTCACTTCTTGCGGGGATGCTGTTACCACTCACGTTTGCAAATTAATGGGGTTACAGAAGCCTTTTTTATCAAAAAAATTTCTGGATCCAATTTTGTTTAATCTCACCATTAACCGAAAGGGATAAAATGAGTATAAAAATAAGATTTTTTTTTTTTTTTGAAACATAGTGGGGTGTGGATAGTAAAATCTGGGTGCAAATAGAATCGGCCTTCTATAAATGTTACAAAGCATAAAAGGAATGCATATATCATATTAATTACTATAGAAGACTTTAAATATCAAAAGGAACCAAAAGCCTACTGAAAGAAGTTTACTCTAAAAAAACCATTGATGCTACAGAGGGCCCAGGACGAACCCTCCGAAAGGGGGAAAAAACAAAAAACAAAACTGTAGGCTTTATATTTTAAGCAAAAATCATTTTCCGAAATGATCAGCAAGCTAGGAAAACATAAAGCCTATTAAAATTAAACAATGATACTACTCATAACAACTTTCATATTTCGCAATATTCAACATCAGCATAACAAATTAAAAACCACAGAGAAGTTGAACAATTTACTTCACAAGAAGAAATGAACTGAAGCCTTGATTCCGTAATTTTTGCTTACATTTATTTAATCATAATAGTAGGTGCTCCAAAATTGATTAAAAGATAATAATAGCAAGTGAGAAAACGGACAAACACTTGCATAAGAAATTTTACAGACAGTAATGAAATGGGAAATCCAACAAACATATTAGTTCTTGATAACAGATTCCAAGCTAATTAACATTCCAATTGTTGACTTCAAAATCAACAAAAGAGAAGATACATTCCATTTAAAGCTGAACATGAATAACTTCAAACAAACACAGCCGAATTTCATGGTTGATAGTTAATTATACTTGTTACTGATAAAGACATCAGTAAAAACCGTCTTGGACTGCAACGAAGCCTTCACCAGCTTCAACGCCTGTCGTAATATTTCAAATTTTAATCAATTAAACATCAAAATAAACAACTAGTAATTCACACTGATAAAATCAGTATAATATGTATGCTTCTGATTTCCGAATTGGATAGTTCTAGACATATGCACTAACTTAAAAGTTGAAATAAGTAGAAGTACGTAGAATGAGAACAATAAACTACCAGCTTTATGTCTAGGTCGACATATTTCTCCTTAAGTGAAGCAATGTCCTTAGCCTCAGATTTGGTCAGCATCGTTACAGTTGATGCAGAAGACATGGGAAAAACAGACAAATCCTCCATGACTGCGTAAGTTTCCACTCCCTTGAAAAATCCACTGCTCGCTGTATTTTCAGGCAAAGAAGTTGGGCCAACAAATGTTATCTCTTTTCACAAATTACCACGACAGGTAGCATTATTAGGACATGCATGATCATACACATCGGTTATATAGCTTCTGCACTGTGAGTAATTATCAGAGTATATACACTTATAATACTTCTTAATAGGCGGTTCTTTGGCAAGAAGTTTGATGACTGTTCCAGTAGGCAACGCAAGTAACCTGGATAGAAAATCTAATGTCTCTTTGTCTGCTTCGGCAAAGAGTACTTTGTTTGCTTTTGTATCTATTACAAGTTTGAGAGTTAAGGCATTGCTGTTTGTAGCCATTATGTATGATTTTGTTGTTCTTTATTGAGCAGGTTGGCTCATGTTGATTGTGTTTTTGTACTCGGTTTTGAAACCGCGAGATGCTTCGGTTCGGTGATTACGTATCATGAAGGAGCATTGATGCTTTGAAATATGAAATGATGTTTCATATTTCAATGTGTTGCTTTGATTATGTTGACCAACCTTTCTATTTGCATCTAGATATCGCATACCCACGCATTTTGTACAGATTATCTCTGTCCATGATCATCTTTCAGTCACTGATGGTTCAGATTAAATGGAGATGGAAGAGATTAGAGACATCGAATTAATGACATTTGGACGAGTAGTTGATTCAGAGCAACCTCCAAATGAGCCAGTGATGGCTCTATATTTTGGAATTATAGGGGAGAAAAAAAAGGATAAAATGACTTGCATTTCGGATTATGTCAACATATATATGCACAATGGGTACACATTAACAACTTCCACCAACCCCTAACAAACAAACCTTAATAAGTGAAGGATGAAATATTAATTATTAAAAGTTGAAAAATACCCATACTGATTATATAAATATAGAAAATAACAAAGAATAATACTATAAGGGTTTTGTTATTATGTGCCCTAACGGCCTATGGCCTATGTCAAGAAGCATTTAATAGTTGGTTGGATTATGAGAAATTGATAAAACACTTTAATGAGCTACAATATTCCAAATAGGGTTTTGTCTGTTAAACTTTCACTTCATTATAAATCTCAATCCTTCAGCTTTCCTTCCACAATCAAGAAAATCAAATACAAAGGTAGCTTGTACTCTCATAGCATAAGGTACGTACCTACCTAAAAAACTCATTCATATAGCTTTTATATACTGTATTTTGTATTGAAATTAATAGATGATGCTCTCTTCTTTTTGATTTGAAAACTTACCTGCGTATTGCTTTTATCTCAACCCATTCTTCGTTATATCCAGTACATGTTCAAGTACTATTCAATCATATCAATTATGGGGTATAGTACATATGTAGCAAGGCCAATATCAAATGAATTCATATGTCAAAAGGGACTACAAGTTTTGACGTGTACCTTGGAATTAATAGTTTTTTTATGACTCAAATATATTCAAATCTTTTGTATTTCTTGTACTGTTTATGATAATATTTCTTTTAATGTAGCAAGAAGTAAAAATATGGATACATAACAGTGAGAGGTCAGCAACAATCAAAGAAAAGTTCAACCTAATATGATAATATTTCTTTTAATAGTTGGGATGATTGACGTGGATGATGGATTTCATTTACAACCAAATTTTGAACCATTTATTGGTCAATGTTTTCTAAGTGAAGAAGAGGCATTTTTGTTCTACCAAATGTATGTGAATCAATTTGGATTTGCCGTTCGCAAAGGTCGATTTATAAGTAAAGATGGTCAAGTGAAAATACGTGATTTTCTTTGGTCATCATGAAGGATTTCCCCAAGTGAAATTTGAAGATCCATCAATAGTTGACCGTCGTGATTGAGCTTCGGCAAGATGTGGTTGCAAAGCTCATATGCGTATAACTTTACCTAAATCGTTTGATATCTTTCCTAAAGGGTGGCATGTCACTAAGTTTGTTCACGAGCATAACCATGCTCTTTTAACTCCATTAGAAATGCATTTTCTTCCAACTAATAGAAATATCACAGAAAGTGACCAAGCACGCATTCTCTTACTAAAAGAAGCGGGTCTTTCAGTTCGACAAGTCATACGTGTTATTAAGCTTGAAAAAAATGCAAAGCATGGATGTCTTCCATTTCTTGGTCGAGATATACGCAACCTATATTATAAGATCAAACGGCCACACTCTAAAAATGATGCTATGGAAATTTTAACATATTGTAAGCTTGCGAAAGAAGAAAATTCAAATTTTCAATATGCTTATACAACCGATGAAAAAATCGGCTAGAACATATTTTCTGGTGCCCAACAACTTGTTTTGAATGGTACAAAATTTATGGTGATGCAATAGTATTTGACACTACGTATAAGGTAAATTCATATGATATGCCTTTTGACATATTTATAGGAGTAAACAATCATGGAAAAACTATATTATTCGGTTGTGCATTGCTTCAGAATGAGACTACCAGCGTCTTTAGATGGCTGATGAAGGTATTATTCTCCTTTTTTTCTTGTATGCATGTCTTTTTCCATTGTATATGTAACATTTTTGGTTTTTAGCTAGATTTAAATTGGTAATTAATCTAACTTTTGGAATTAAATTGTGAATTAATTTAAAAAATTTGAAAATAAATAGATTGTGAATGGAATAAAATATATATTTATAAAAAGATATTTGTTTGTTTATTCACTTATAAATACAAATTGATTGTGTATTAATTTTTAAACATAAAATTTAAAAATAAATATTTTAGATAATATATTGGATTTGACATTCAATAATAAAAATATTACAAATAAATTGGATTTAATACTCTATATTTAAAAAAGTTTGTTTTCTAATTATAATATAAATATTTGGAAGTTATATTTTGAAATTAATATAATAATTTTATAAAAGTTAAATTTGAGCATTTTCAACACTAGTATTATTTATATGAATTTAACAATAATAATAACTTAAGTTTAATTTTAAATTTATACATAACTAAATGAAATTTGTATGTATACATATACATATAAAAGTATAATAAACTAAGTTTAAAATAGTATTGAACATAAAGATTAGAACATTTTCTTTTAAAAATATAGTTTGTAAATATAAAAAAGTATAATTTGCTTAAATTAATAAAAAGTTTAAAATACTTTTCTTTTGTACTTGAAATAAATTAGTTTTGTATATATTTAAACCAAATAGAAAATATATTACATAAAGGGTTTAAGAACAAAAATTTGTACTTTTATTTAAAGTAAGGATTTAAACACAAAATGCTCATGTTTTAACAAGTGTAACCATTTTAAATTATATTAAGACATTTGTAAAAAGATTATATAAGAAATTAACAAGTGTATATTTTAGTTAACAAGTGGTAGAATTATTCTTTCCTTTTAAAATTGAATTACATAAACATGTATTAAAAGAAAATAAGCTAGGCTATTTTCAGTTTTTCAAAACTAAGAACAAAGAAAAAATATAAAACACAAACCAGAAATCAAATTTAAATCAAACAACAGATCCTCATCAAACTTATACAAACCTGAATCAAAGTACAGATAAAAATCCAGACCAAATAAAGTAGATTCAAATCATCAAAAACAAAATGAAATATTTTCAATCTGGAAATCAAAACAGATTCAAATTTGCAACGTGGAAATCAATCTGAAAACAAGCCTGGAAAATCAAACTAAGCAACTTCAATCTGAAAGCAAGATGAAACCTAGAAGATCAGAATCAAAGTTCCATATTCAAGCAAGAACTTCCAGATCAAACTAAAAAGATTCAACATCAAGATCATTTCCAGATCAAAGGCTGTTTCCAGATATTCAAATCCAAGTTCCAAGTTTCAGGCTCAAAAAAATTCTTCTCTATTCAAACATCAATCCAGGTGAGCAAACCTTTTTTCTCTCTTGATATGGTTATCTCTTGATGATTGTGAAAGTGATGCCGTGAAATATGTTTGAATGTTTGTAAATGTGTTTTGTATGTATACAAATATATGTGCAAATATCTGTGTAGGTCTGCTGTCCAGGCATAAATCCCTCTGTCTAAAGCTTTACAGGTTTTTAACTTGATTTAAAATTCAAATCTCTCCTGCTAATTCTATATAGACTTTGATGTCTAAACAAAACCTGTTCGAATTTGCAAGATTATAATTTTAAAAATATTTTTAAGTGTAAGATATATATAGATTTACTGGGAGGAAGGAAAACGCAGTAAAACTTAAAAGTATGACAATATTTGACTTCAACGATTTATTATTTCAATTATATAATCTGTTTTGTAATCGAAAACGATGATTTTAAAAAAAAAATCAAGATTTTAGATTTGTATTGAATGAGAAATTCGTGGTTGAACGAGAAAGGGAATTTTGTCAATTTCTGATGATCAATGTGGAGTGGAGGGTCGGGGTTGATGTCGGAGGTAGGATGAAGGATGGAAGTAGAGGAAAAATAGTGCGAAGTTTTCCTGATGATTGGAGCGACCAGATGACACCATTTAAGGGTTTTAAACCTAGTTTTGCTCGTCGTAGTTTCAAGGGAAAGATCGTCATCGTCATGGAGCCGGAATGGATCAGACCTTGGAGGATTGAAGCATTGGCATGTGTTGCGTCTCTGGGAGGAGCGACATGGATTCCAGTAATCAAAATTGTCGACGATGGAGATTTTTTCGATGAAGGTTGGGTTTCTAGGTGAAGCTCGGTAGCTTATTCTCGATTTTAGGTTCGAATCAAGGTCTGGATGGTCGGAATTGGTAGAGGAGGTCAACGATGATCCGTGGATGACCACAGCGATGGTCGGAGGTCGGTTAGGCAGCTGTGCACGTGTACACGTGAAAATGTGTATCTGTGATTTTTGGGAAATTGAGGAAGAAGACATAGACTCGGGGACAAACCCGAAGAAAATCGAGAGATAACTCGAAGCAAGTGAAAGGTGGTGAAACTCAAAGTAAGGCTCGGGTTAAACTAGTGTTCGACTCGGGTTGGTAATGTTATACTTTTGAAATTTTAAAATAAGCAAGTTTTTCATTTAAATCAAATTTTAAACCCTTTTTCTTGATTTACTTTTATAAGATAATAAATGTTTATCTTTGGGTTTGAATAAATTAAAGGTTTTAAATTGTTTAATTAATCAAACTTGAAGTGTTTTAATCCTTTATTACTTCTTAAATTTATTTTAAATAAATATAATAGTATAATTAAGAATTTAACTAAGAAGGTTAAATGTTTGTTTTTCTTAAAGATTTTAAGTTAAATTAGGTTATAATGATAATTTGTCTCAAATGATATTTAAACCAAGATTTAAATGATGATTTTGTAATTAATAAATATAAATAGTTTATCTTTTAAAATTAATTAAGGTCTTGAGTAATTTCTTAATGAAATTTAAAAAAATGATGTTATTTACTAAATGTAATTAATCAATGGTCGGTTAATTGATGTGATTAATTAAAGGTAATTAATTACTTAAAGATGACTGCTTAATTAAAAGTAATTAATTAATGGTTAAAGTTGATTAAGTAATTAAGGATAATCACTTATTGTAATTAATTAAAGATAATTAATTAAGGGTTAATTAATTAAGGTAATTAAGGATAAATAATCAAAGGATAATTATTTAATTAAAGATTAATTAATTAATGGAAAATGATTAAGGAATGATAATTAATTGAGCATTAATTAATTAAGGATAACTAATTTAAGGGTAATTAAATAATTGAAGGTTAATTATTTAATGATTAAAGGTTGATTAAATTATTAATTAAGGTTAATTAATTAATAATTAAATATTAATTAATTTATTATTAAAGGTTAATTAATATATGATTAGAGGATAATTAATTAAAATTGTTTGTAATTAATTAATATTAATTAACCAGGATTAGTGATTAATCTGTTTTAAATTAATCAGATAACTAGTTGATCTTAATTATAGATGTTTGGATTCTATTTAATGTTGAATTGTTTGATATCAATTATGTGTGATGCTCTGTTTTGATTTGAGTTGTGATGAATGTAATTTTTTATCTGTGATGAATTTGTATTATTTATCTGTGAATCTGTGAATGAAGATAAGCTTATAGGATTATATCGCTTATCGATATTGCTGTATTTGGATTGTGATGATTGATGATGTTGCACTATTGTGTAAAACACCCGGACTACACCACACACACACAAATATGGGTTTCACGGGAAATCGATTAAGTCACAGATATTTTAAATTTAAAGATTATTTGTTTAAAAAGTTGAACTTTGAATCCAAATGGTTTTGGAAATGGAATTGGGATTAATATGAAAAGCTTTTGAAAAAGAAGTTTTGAAATTTGAAATTTAGTTTGAATATAATATGGTTTGTTTATGTTTTAAAATTGTTTTAGAAATTTGGTCTGAAAGGGTAATATAAGTTATATATATATATATATATATGAATTTTAAACCATTTTGAAGTATATTGAATGTATTATTTTGGGAATTTGAATTCAACCCAAATATATACTTTAAAGAATTTAACTTGTGCATATTTGATCGGATTTTTCCGAAACAAAAACTCTTTGTTTTCAAACAATAAGGGCTTTTATATAAAGGAAAGAACTTCTGATTTTGTTGAAAAGATTTCAAGTTTGAAATGAAATTGTTTTGAAAGTTATGAATGAATCTTTGTGAAAGATTGGTGAACTTTGTGAAATGAATCTTTTTGTTTAAAAGATTTAAAGTGGAATTGTTAAACCATTTGCAGAAAGGTTTTGGGCTAATGGTTGTGACTTAACTAAGATCCCAATATCCATATGCTTTTTAAATTAAGCGCTCACTATTCGGCTTAGTCGGGAGAGGCCCTTGTGTCATATAACCCATTTCGAATAGTGATACGACGAAATGGATAACATTCGAAGACCGATGGTGAAGACTGGGTATTTTCAAAAAAGAAAGGATTACCCGTCGAATGTCTCTGCATCATGGCTACGGTATAAAGATCTCCATATGTGATGGGGAGTCCGATCAGGATTGTGAATACCCGAATTTGCAAGGGCTTCTTTAGAAGTGCCTTCGGTTCTGTACGAACCCGGAACGGACTTGTATGGATGTATGTCTGACATTACACTTTGAGATGTAAAGCTGGTCTCTATCAAATACATTTCTGTTTGGTGGCGGAGAATTTATTCTCTTAACTTAACACCCTTCTCTGAGACGTACGAGCTTAGAGGTTATGTAGTTGATGGTTACTAGTGATACATTCCCAATTTGGTAATGTGCCATACGAAGTGCTGCCAATCATTTGTTGATCAACGCATGGCTTTAGTGAAAAGCGTAGCTTTGTGGACGTGACTTCATCGAACCTCACAACTCAGTAATGGTCGAAACAGGAACCGTTGCAGCAAGGTTATTTGGGGGTAGCTCCCCTTGAGGATATGTACATTTCCTTCTGGATAAAAGGTGGTATCATGGTATGAAGCCCAGATACTTAACTTATGTGGTTGCTGCAAGCTTACTGCTTTGTGGTTGTTGGTTGAGAGGCGCCTCGGATAAAGGTCGGTAACGACTGGGGAGTGGCATACTCGTGTTAGTAGTTACCTAGTTACAGAGGTAATCCCGCCTTGTGTTGGTAGAAATCCGGTTAGGTTCTAGAGGGTGTCCCTCCAGAGGCGTTCAATTTCGGTGTAGGAAGTTCCTTAGCCTGGCCACTTGTTGGAAATCCAAAGAAACAATACGTGCCATGTACGGTTCTAGTTGTATTACGTGCCATGTAATATGGTGGTAACCTGCTATTGAACATGGTAGCTATAGTAGGCATACGATGAAATGTGGAATGCTGACTAAGATTTATATTATGCTTTCGAAATATTTTATGCACTATGCACTAATAATAATATAAAAAGGATTTTGCGTATCAAGCATGTTCGACTACCATAAGGAGAAATCTTCTCCAATCGTGCGTTTGCATTGTGTGTGTGGCGGGAGGCTTATGGTAGTTTCATTTTCCAAAAAGCATTATTGTGACGACCCGAAATTTTGAGCAATATCAATTTAATAATCTTTGATAATAATTAAATTGATTTGATCATTTTATATTATAAATTGACAAGTTAAAATTTATTTTAAAGATCGATAATAACAATTTGTTAATATCTATTAATATTTTTCTTAACAATATGAATCGGCAAATTTAATTCTTTTGAAAGTTAATAATAATTTGATTTGGAAATATTTAATTTGGTAAATAAGAAGTTTTTAATGTAATAAAACTTTATATTCAAATTGTAATATATATGAATGTATATATATTGTGATTTGATATTTATTTTAAAATTTAATATGGAAATTAACAAATTTAGTATTAAAATGTTTTTCTATTTGAAATGTGTATATATATTTGTATATATATGTTTTAAATAGGGATATTATTAGTTTGAATTTAACAAGAGTTTTCAAGCTTGAATATATTTAGTTTTGAAATTTGAAATGATAATTTGATTTAATGTCTTTGAAATGATATTTGAAATTTAAATTTTAAATAATAAAGTTAATTTCTTATTTTATAAACATATATTTTAGCTTTTGTTTTAACAAGATAAAAATTGTTTTAAAAATTTATATAAAGAGTTAAACTAAGTTTCTCAATTTATAAACAAATGATAAATTAGATTGATTAAAATATAAGTTATTTAAATACGCCTATATGAATTTGTTTTTAAGATAATGAAAGCCTAAGGTTTATTTTTGTAAGATGGAAGCATTTTATAATTTTCTAACATTACATAAATGTATGTATGTAGCTTAAAGAGATTATTAAAGATAAAATAACATTTTAAAGAAAACATTAATAAAACAATAACAATAACACTTGTTATTGTATGTTATGACATTTGTAAGCCAATATACATAGGTGTAAGTTAGTTTATGCATCATAGGAGACAAGTGTCATTTATTTTAAAATCTAAAAATAAAAATATGAGTAAGAAAAAGATTTAATTTTCAGCTAAGAAATCACTTTCTTCTTTCAAACAAAAAAATGCAAAACAAAGATCAGGGGGAATGAATACAAATCTGGAAGTTCATATGAAATAAAATTTAGAATCAGATCTGGGAAAGAAGTGGAACTTGAAACAAGAAATTTAAAAAGCATTTCAAATCAAATGCAAGATCACCTTCAAAATTTTCAACCAATTCAGAAATCAACTGCAAGTAGATTGATTTCAACATGCAAGAGCTGGAAATTAATCATCTCTTCATCATGCAAAAGGGAATCAAAAGTCTGGAAACATGCAGCTCCGTCTTCTGCAAATTCCAGGTGAGTAAATAAATTTAAAAACAGTTTAAAACTCTGTATTTCAAGTTGTTTTTATGATTGAATATTGTGATATTACTTGAATGCCTCGGTTAAAATTTAAATGCATGTTGGAATGATTGAATATTTGATTTACCATGCTGTTGAAATGGACTCTGTGTGATATAAACAGACTTGGATTTCTAAGTAAATTCAACAATTCAATTTTGAATCCAAATTTGTTTATGATGTGTAAATAAAGATTGTTTGTAATCGTATAAGCTATCATGTAAAAATAATTACAAGATTTTAAATTGAATGATTTATTATAAATAGTAAAATTTACAGTACATTTCAAATTTGGGTCAAAACTTTTGTATTCAAATTCAAGTTTTGATATTATAATTGGTTTACCGTTACGAAATCATGAATTTTAGGGATTGAAACATGATTTTTACTTTGGTAGTTTAAGAGAATTTAGGATTTTTCTGTTTTGGGCAAATTGCTCGAATCTCGGCAAACTACGGCGAATTGGACATCGCCGTTGAACTCGAAGGTGGAGTAGACTTCTGTGATCATGTGAAAAATGTTTCATGAATTTTTAGTAGATTGTGATGATTGTAATTTGAGGGAATAGGGTTTAACAACCTGTTTGTGTCAGTATTGTTCTGTTGGGTTTTGCGGGTTCGAGAGTCTTTTGTGAAGGATCGCGAGGGGTTAGGGAGTTGATGGGAAGTGAGATGAAGCCACGGTGGTGATGGCGTGGTCTCCGGTGAAGGGGATGGCCGGCGGTGGTTGAAATTGATGTTGGGGTTTTCGAACAGTTTGGAGTTGAAGGTCGAAATCTCGTGCTCGATCGAGTTTGGGTTTTCTAGGTTGGGAAACTAGACGTTGGGGTCGAAGTTGACTTGTCGGAGCTGCGACGATGGTCGCTGGTGGAAAGTTGAACGGTGCATGTTGCACGGTGCAAGGGGGTATCAGGAAGTTTTAGGTTCTGGGTAGATGGAGAGGTAGGACTCGAAGATTGCATCGGGTATTTGGCGTTCTGGCTCGAAGCAGGAAGATAGGTGGAAAACTCGGAGATGGTGTGTGTTTTTCTCGGGGTAGGCACGGTTTTAGCAGGGTTTACTCGAGTATTTAGGTATTCAGGCTTTAGTACAGAAGTTAGATATGATTAATACAAAGAATATTTGTTTTTAGAAATAAAGTCTTTAAAACAAAGGTTGAACAAGTTTCAAATTTAAAATTGTTTCAAAGTTATGATTTAAACAAGTTTATGTATTTTAAAATATGGGCGTTTTAAAATAAAATAAGTGGATTTGAAATATAGTTTATATTAAACTTTATTAAATAAATTTGGAAAGGTTTTTAAAGACTTAAAGGTTCAATTGAAATATGTTTAAATTTTATTGATTTCTAAATATTATTTTATTTAAATAAAGTTTAATGATGTAGAATTTGATAATCAATTGTAATAAAGATTAACTTTAGTTATTTTGAATTTTGATTTAATTAAAGATAATTAAATTTGAAAAAAATATTAAGATAATTAGATTATTAACCATTTAAGGTTATTGGTTAATATAAATGATTTAATTAAGACAATATTTTCTTAATTAAGAATCTTTATAATATAAGAAGTTAAGAATCATTTAATTAATTTTAAATGATTAGGTTAAATAGTTAATTAAGTAATTAACTTGAGATTAATTAAGACAATCACTTTGGATTAATCTAATATAATTACTTGGGAAGTAATTAAGTAATTAAATGGTTAATTACTAGAGGTTATTAAGTAAAAGTTAATTACTTTATTAAAAGTAATTAGGTAAATGTGATTAAGTGTTAATCACTTTGTTATTAATTAAATAATTAATTAATAATTGGTTAAAGATTTAAATTATTTGATTAATGATTAATTAATAAAAGGATTAAGAGTAATTAATTAAGAGATTAATCACCTGTAAAAGTAATTAATTAAGAAGAAATTTAATTAATGGAATTAATCATTAATTAATGAAAATAATTAACTAATTATTAATTAATAATTTAAGAATAATTAGTTTATAATTAAGTTTTAATTACTAAATGTAATTAAAGTAATTAATCAAAGGTGATTAATTAAAAAGTAATTAATTAAGCATGATTAATTAAGTGTAATCAATCAAGTGTGATTAATTAAAAGTAATTAATCAGGTATAATTAATTAAAGGATAATTAAGGAATAATTATCAGGATAATTAAAGAATAATTAATCAAGGATTGATTAATTTTAAAAGGTAATTAAGAGGTAATTACTTAGTATAATTTGGAAGTAATTAATCAGGACGATTAATTAATATGGTAATTAAGTAATAATTACTTAAAGTAATTAAGTGATAATTAATCAGGGAAGATTAATTGAAATGGATAATTAAGTGATGGTTATGTTAAATAATTAATTTGTAATTAATTAATGAATAAGAGGTTGAATTGAAGATAATTCAAGAGATTAATTAAGGATTAATTTAATTTAAGGATTTATTAAATTAATCAAGTTTGAAATCAAACTTGTTTATGAATGATAATTGATTGGATGATATATCATTGAATGAGTTAATGATTAGATGTTATTGGATGACATTGATTGATGGATGATGATGTGAATATGCTATATCTGAATGTGATATATATGCTGCTATGTGATATGTATAAATGCATGTGATAATAGATGCTTATCTATCTGTGTTGTGAATACATCCATTTATGTTAAGTGATATTTTCTAAATATCTATTGTTTAAATCCCTTAAGTACAACTTGGACATTAAAATGGCATTTGGTTTCGATGAGACCGGGATCGGGTTTCCATATTTGGATATCCGAAAACCACATCGATTCCAATTAAACGTTAGGTCGTTAATCCAAGTGGAGCAAGTGAAGACTCGAGGTGTAAGGGCTATACGTCAGTATAACTCTGTGGGTGATTCCGTAATGAGTTTGACGGAATAGTGCTTATAGATTCGAGATGGTGAATCAGAATGCAAGGGCTATGGTCGTTGACTCTGAGGGTGATTCCAAAATGAGTGCAACGAGATAGTGCCTTCGGTTTCGTTCGAACCCGAAAAGAACTTGTATGGATTGAATGCTTTCAGCACATCGTCAGGTGGACGATGAGCATTCTAAGATAATTGGTCCTATAAAGGTAATCGCAGCCTCAAGCCTCATCAACCGGGAATGGCTAAAACAGGGGAGGTGCAGCAAGGCTTCGTGAGTCGCTCCCTCTGGAGAGCGAGATACATCCCTGTCTAGATGTCCCTTTATATTTCGGTTGTGTGGGCAGTTGGTCTGCAGCCAACTGCGGGGTGGTCTTGTTCGGGACTGTTCAGTAAGGAATGGTCCCGGCCTTGTGTTGCAGGGGATGAAGGGAGTAATCCTCGGTACGGTGATCTAGGCCACGTACTGTGACGGGCGGTACCCCAGTAGCCCTGCCATTGATGGAAAACCATTTTCCCTACGAGACCCTACGGTTTTGTTTGTATTACCCACTTTTGTGGCTAGTAGCTGGAATTTAATCATGTAACAATTTCGGCTATTTTCTTATTTACTTGAAAACCCTAGACACTATTATAATATCACTGGATTTCCTATCAAATCTTTTGGTTAGCGTAAGGTAAAAACTTTTCCATGTTTATGTGTGGGAAGTCTTACGTGATACCTTTATTTTCAAAGGTTTTTCTAAAGTTAAGCAATCTTAAACCGTTTACTCACACCAGACCCCTGTCTGACCCGAGTGTTTATTTTCTGTTTTATTAAACTCTTGGGTACTCATATTCTGTATGAGTAGTCAAGTGATTCAGGTTATCCTTGACGAAATCTGGAGGAGCTATGGAGCAGGAGGCTTCAGCGTGTAGATATATAATTAGAGTTTCCGCTGTGTTGATATTCTGTATGATGTCTTGTATTGTATTAGACAGAAATGTTATAACTGTCTAAATTTGAGATGTTTAGTTGTGTACTCTGATGTATATGATACTATGTATATGTTCTATATTATATTTAAATCATTCCACTGTGAAATTCTGATGTGTTGCTTTATTTTTCTTCTCTTTCTTTTCTTCTCCTATCCCTTTCTTTCTTAATTAGTGATGCGATTTTCCGGGAGTGGAAAGTCGGGTCGCTACAGCTGGTATCAAAGCATTAGGTTGAGTGAATACCTAGGCTCTGGAGTGGTGTCTATCTTGAGAGAGCGTACTTGTAATTTATATATATATATATTTATATATTTATATAACTACCTAATCAGTTGGGTTATCTGTTCGGATTTTCCAACATAATTTATAAAAGTAGATAAGGTAGGAGTGTGTGGAACACGACTACCACTAATGGAAGAGGTTTATATGTTGTGGTTGGAGGTGGATCTGTTGAGATTGTAGACCTAATACCGTCTCGAATAAGTTTTGTAGATTGATGAAAGGATTTCTTTGAGTCCAAAGGAAGTATTTTCAAGAATTGGAGTATATTCTTGAAGTGTGAGGTTGATTTGCTCTCAGGTGGACAGGAATTTCTAAAAGTTGAATCTGTCCGCTGAGGAGAAGCAGGTGATGGTATCTTGGAGACTTCAGGAAGGAATAGCTATTGTGAGATGCAGTTTCCATAAACGGTTCTGAAGATGTTTCTTTTGGAGCCAGATTTAGATGGTGTTGGAAAAGCGTTGATGCTTACTGCAGTGAAGATTCGAATGTTTAGAGATTCTCTGGATCTCAAGTAAGGGTATCTTATCTATATTGAAGATTGAGACTAAGGTCTATGAGTTACCTCATTTCGGGCACGGTCTCATTTGTTTTCCCTTAAGAAGATAAGTGGTTGATGTTTGATTTTGAGCCGAGTTTCTTTGAGGAGATGTCTACCGTCTCAAGGCTTTTTAGTCGAATTGGGTGATAGTTTTGAGTTTCAAGAAGTTTGTGGCTAAGAAAGATCTTATGGCTTAGCAGTAGCATTAAAGTGAAGTTTGGAAGAAGCAGCATGGATTTGTTTCTTCGATGATTCAGTAATCTTTGGAATTCTACTATCAGAAGAACAGGCAGATAGTGAAGGCTTATTCTTTTCTTTGGAAGGCTTAGCAGAGTAGGGTATCTGTTGGAAGTGATCTATCAGTTTTTCTGATAGGTGAGCCATTCTGGAAAGATTTGTCTTGATAGGAAAAAGCTGTTCTAGTTGGGAAGACTGTTCTTTGGAAGCTGAACTGAGTGGGATCGCGAAAGTGACTTGCAATTAGTTTGGAAATCTTTGAGTATTCTTGGTTTGAGATTGAGGCATCTCATATGAAGGTATAGGCTGCTTAAGTAGTCAGAGATTTTCCAGATGTTTTTGGATGAATTCAGAAGTTGACCTGAATCGGAGATTGAGATTTCTTATCAACTTGGAATTCAGGAGTAATTTTGATGGTTCAACCATGTAGAGGGATGACTCTTGGAGCGTGAAGAGTTGGTGAGGCAGCTCAGGATTCTTTGGATTGATCATCTTATTCTAAGTTGAGATTCTGCTAAGTGTTTTGACCAAGTGGAAGGATCACTAAGATTTTTATGAGTCGGATGATCTGTGTATGAAGAAAGATTTTGCTTGTGTTCTTCGATAGCATTCTTATCTGCTCTAGATCAGAGTTGTGCAGCGGAAGCGAGCTAGCAATTATTCTAGAATGGGAGCAACCAGGAGTTGCGGTAAAGATTTCTACAGGATTTTCATTTATAAAGGAATTTTCTGGATTTGAAGGTAAGGTTGTCAGGTGCAACTATTTGGCTATTCAGATATGAGATATAGGTTTGAAGTCCATTGATGCTTGTAGTATAGAGTCGTGTTTTGGATTTCAGCAAATTATTTTTGGGAAAGCCACTTTGTTGAGTAGTACCTGGAGATTTGGTTTGAGTTGGTGCGGTTGTTTCTTGAAGCAATCAGCAAGGGTTAGGCTGATCAGGAATATTGGAGGTGACTCAGAGCATCTGAAGAGTTGTGCAGTTAGAGTTTGGATATTGTTTTAGTTTTATCCAAACAAAGGAGATATAAGACTGGGTAAAGCTGGAGAGTTCGCTCTGGAAGTATTTTGAGTTTTCTGCGTTCTCTAAAGATTTGATTTTGATCTACAGGATTGAATTGCCAGTTCGGATAGCTGAAATTCATTGTATTTCACATATCTCTGTGGAATATGTGTATGATTCTTCGAGTGATAGAATCAGTAGTTAAGAAGGATTTGGTAGTTGGGCTGGTTTTGAGTGTAGTCTGAAATCTTGTTCAGATTTGAAGAATCAGATGAGGGAGTTCTTGGTTTTAGTAGTGTAGTTAATTAAGATTCCGTAGAGCGAGTATTCCAGTATAGATACCTGGAAAACTCTAGATAATATTAGGGAGTTCTATTCAGAATTTTTCTGGATAGATAAAATTGATTGCTTGAATTGGTTGCTATGATTGATTGTGTGATTGCTAATTTAAATTTAAATTCTTTAACGGGGTTATTAAATTATCTTTGCTTTTAAATTTCGCGGACGAAATTCTTTTAAGGGGGGAGGAATATGACGACCTAGAATTTTGAGCAATATCAATTTAATAATCTTTGATAATAATTAAATTGATTTGATCATTTTATATTATAAATTGACAAGTTAAAATTTATTTTAAAGATTGATAATAACAATTTGTTAATATCTATTAATATTTTTCTTAACAATATGAATCGGCAAATTTAATTCTTTTGAAAGTTAATAATAATTTGATTTGGAAATATTTAATTTGGTAAATAAGAAGTTTTTAATGCAATAAAACTTTATGTTCAAATTGTAATATATATGAATGTATAAATATTGTGATTTGATATTTGTTTTAAAATTTAACATGGAAATTAACAAATTTAGTATTAAAATGTTTTTCTATTTGAAATGTGTATATATATTTGTATATATATGCTTTAAATAGGGATATTATTAATTTGAATTTAACAAGAGTTTTCAAGCTTGAATATATTTAGTTTTGAAATTTGAAATGATAATTTGATTTAATGTCTTTGAAATGATATTTGAAATTTAAATTTTAAATAATAAAGTTAATTTCTTATTTTATAAACATATATTTTATCTTTTGTTTTAATAAGATAAAAATTGTTTTAAAAATTTATATAAAGAGTTAAACTAAGTTTCTCAATTTATAAACAAATGATAAATTAGATTGATTAAAATATAAGTTATTTAAATACGCCTATATGAATTTGTTTTTAAGATAATGAAAGCCTAAGGTTTATTTTTGTAAGATGGAAGCATTTTATAATTTTCTAACATAACATAAATGTATGTATGTAGCTTAAAGAGATTATTAAAGATAAAATAACATTTTAAAGAAAACATTAATAAAACAATAACAATAACACTTGTTATTGTATGTTATGACATTTGTAAGCCAATATACATAGGTGTAAGTTAGTTTATGCATCATAGGAGACAAGTGTCATTTATTTTAAAATCTAAAAATAAAAATATGAGTAAGAAAAAGATTTAATTTTCAGCTAAGAAATCACTTTCTTCTTTCAAACAAAAAAATGCAAAACAAAGATCAGGGGGAAAGAATACAAATCTGGAAGTTCATATGAAATAAAATTTAGAATCAGATCTGGGAAAGAAGTGGAACTTGAAATAAGAAATTTAAAAAGCAGTTCAAATCAAATGCAAGATCACCTTCAAAATTTTCAACCAATTCATAAATCAACTGCAAGTAGATTGATTTCAACATGCAAGAGCTGGAAATTAATCATCTCTTCATCATGCAAAAGGGAATCAAAAGTCTGGAAACATGCAGCTCTGTCTTCTGCAAATTCCAGGCGAGTAAATGAACTTAAAAACAGTTTAAAACTCTGGATTTCAAGTTGTTTTTATGATTGAATATTGTGATATTACTTGAATGCCTCGGTTAAAATATAAATGCATGTTGGAATGATTGAATATTTGATTTACCATGCTGTTGAAATGGACTCTGTGTGATATAAACAGACTTGGATTTCTAAGTAAATTCAATAATTCAATTTTGAATCCAAATTTGTTTATGATGTGTAAATAAAGATTGTTTGTAATCGTATAAGCTATCATGTAAAAATAATTACAAGATTTTAAATTGAATGATTTATTATAAATAGTAAAATTTACAGTACATTTCAAATTTGGGTCAAAACTTTTGTATTCAAATTCAAGTTTTGATATTATAATTGGTTTACCATTACGAAATCATGAATTTTAGGGATTGAAACATGATTTTTACTTTGGTAGTTTAAGAGAATTTAGGATTTTTCTGTTTTGGACAAATTGCTCGAATCTCGGCAAACTACGGAGAATTGGACATCGCCGTTGAACTCGAAGGTGGAGTAGACTTCTGTGATCATGCGAAAAATGTTTCATGAATTTTTAGTAGATTGTGATGATTGTAATTTGAGGGAATAGGGTTTAACAACCTGTTTGTGTCAGTATTGTTCTGTTGGGTTTTGCGGGTTCGAGAGTCTTTTGTGAAGGATCGCGAGGGGTTAGGGAGTTGATGGGAAGTGAGATGAAGCCACGGTGGTGATGGCGTGGTCTCCGGTGAAGGGGATGGCCGGCGGTGGTTGAAATTGATGTTGGGGTTTTCGAACAGTTTGGAGTTGAAGGTCGAAATCTCGTGCTCGGTCGAGTTTGGGTTTTCTGGGTTGGGAAACTAGACGTTGGGGTCGAAGTTGACTTGTCGGAGCTGCGACGATGGTCGCTGGTGGAAAGGTGAACGGTGCACGTTGCACGGTGCAATGGGGTATCAGGAAGTTTTGGGTTCTGGGTAGATGGAGGGGTAGGACTCGAAGATTGCATCGGGTATTTGGCGTTCTGACTCGAAGCAGGAAGATAGGTGGAAAACTCGAAGATGGTGTGTGTTTTTCTCGGGGTAGGCACGGGTTTTAGCAGGGTTTACTCGAGTATTTAGGTATTCAGGCTTTAGTACAGAAGTTTGATATGATTAATACAAAGAATATTTGTTTTTAGAAATAAAGTCTTTAAAACAAAGGTTGAACAAGTTTCAAATTTAAAATTGTTTCAAAGTTATGTTTTAAACAAGTTTATATATTTTAAAATATGGGCGTTTTAAAATAAAATAAGTGGATTTGAAATAAAGTTTATATTAAATTTTATTAAATAAATTTGGAAAGGTTTTTAAATACTTAAAGGTTCAATTGAAATATGTTTAAATTTTATTGATTTCTAAATATTATTTTAAATAAAGTTTAATGATGTAGAATTTGATAATCAATTGTAATAAAGATTAACCTTAGTTATTTTGAATTTTGATTTAATTAAAGATAATTAAATTTGAAAAAAATATTAAGATAATTAGATTATTAACCATTTAAGGTTATTGGTTAATATAAATGATTTAATTAAGACAATGTTTTCTTAATTAAGAATCTTTATAATATAAGAAGTTAAAAATCATTTAATTAATTTTAAATGATTAAGTTAAATAGTTAATTAAGCAATTAACTTGAGATTAATTAAGACAATCACTTTGGATTAATCTAATATAATTACTTGGGAAGTAATTAAGTAATTAAATGGTTAATTACTAGAGGTTATTAAGTAAAAGTTAATTACTTTATTAAAAGTAATTAGGTAAATGTGATTAAGAGTTAATCACTTTGTTATTAATTAACGAATAAATTAATAATTGGTTAAAGATTTAAATTATTTGATTAATGATTAATTAATAAAAGGATTAAGAGTAATTAATTAAGTGATTAATTACTTGTAAAAGTAATTAATTAAGAAGAAATTTAATTAATGGAATTAATCATTAATTAATGAAAATAATTAACTAATTATTAATTAATAATTTAAGAATAATTAGTTTATAATTAAGTTTTAATTACTAAATGTAATTAAAGTAATTAATCAAAGGTGATTAATTAAAAAGTAATTGATTAAGTATGATTAATTAAGTGTAATTAATCAAGTGTGATTAATTAAAAGTAATTAATCAGGTGTAATTAATTAAAGGATAATTAAGGAATAATTATCAGGATAATTAAAGAATAATTAATCAAGGATTGATTAATTTTAAAAGGTAATTAAGAGGTAATTACTTAGTATAATTTGGAAGTAATTAATCAGGATGATTAATTAATATGGTAATTAAGTAATAATTACTTAAAGTAATCAAGTGATAATTAATCAGGGAAGATTAATTGAAATGGATAATTAAGTGATGGTTATGTTAATTAATTAATTTGTAATTAATTAATGAATAAGAGGTTGAATTGAAGATAATTCAAGAGATTAATTAAGGATTAATTTAATTTAAGGATTTATTAAATTAATCAAGTTTGAAATCAAACTTGTTTATGAATGATAATTGATTGGATGATATATATCATTGAATGAGTTAATGATTGGATGACATTGATTGATGGATGATGATGTGAATATGCTATATCTGAATGTGATATATATGCTGCTATGTGATATGTATAAATGCATGTGATAATAGATGCTTATCTATCTGTGTTGTGAATACATCCATTTATGTTAAGTGATATTTTCTAAATATCTATTGTTTAAATCCCTTAAGTACAACTTGGACATTAAAATGGCGTTTGGTTTCGGTGAGACCGGGATCGGGTTTCCATATTTGGATATCCGAAAACCACATCGATTCCAATTAAACGTTAGGTCGTTAATCCAAGTGGAGCATGTGAAGACTCGAGGTGTAAAGGCTATACGTCAGTATAACTCTGTGGGTGATTCCGTAATGAGTTTGACGGAATAGTGCTTATAGATTCGAGATGGTGAATCAGAATGCAAGGGCTATGGTCGTTGACTCTGAGGGTGATTCCAAAATGAGTGCAACGAGATAGTGCCTTCGGTTTCGTTCGAACCCGGAACGAACTTGTATGGATTAAATGCTTTCAGCACATCGTCAGGTGGACGATGAGCATTCTAAGATAATTGGTCCTATAAAGGTAATCGTAGCCTCAAGCCTCATCAACCGGGAATGGCTAAAACAGGGGAGGTGCAGCAAGGCTTCGTGAGTCGCTCCCTCTGGAGAGCGAGATACATCCCTGTCCAGATGTCCCTTTATATTTCGGCTGTGTGGGCAGTTGGTCTGCAGCCAACTGTGGGGTGGTCTTGTTCGGGACTGTTCAGTAAGGAATGGTCCCGGCCTTGTGTTGCAGGGGATGAAGGGAGTAATCCTCGGTACGGTGATCAAGGCCACGTACTGTGACGGACGGTACCCCAGTAGCCCTGCTATTGATGGAAAACCATTTTCCCTACGAGACCCTACGGTTTTGTTTGTATTACCCACTTTTGTGGCTAATAGCTGGAATTTAATCATGTAACAATTTCGGCGATTTTCTTATTTACTTGAAAACCCTAGGCACTATTATAATATCACTAGATTTCCTATCAAATCTTTTGGTTAGCGTAAGGTAAAAACTATTCCATGTTTATGTGTGGGAAGTCTTACGTGATACCTTTCTTTTCAAAGGTTTTTCTAAAGTTAAGCAATCTTAAACCGTTTACTCACACCAGACCCCTGTCTGACCCGAGTGTTTATTTTCTGTTTTATTAAACTCTTGGGTACTCATATTCTGTATGAGTAGTCAAGTGATTCAGGTTATCCTTGACGAAATCTGGAGGAGCTATGGAGCAGGAGGCTTCAGCGTGTAGATATATAGTTAGAGTTTCCGCTGCGTTGATATTCTGTATGATGTCTTGTATTGTATTAGACAGAAATGTTATAACTGTCTAAATTTGAGATGTTTAGTTGTGTACTCTGATGTATATGATACTATGTATATGTTCTATATTATATTTAAATCGTTCCGCTGTGAGGTTCTGATGTGTTACTTTATTTTTCTTCTCTTTCTTTTCTTCTCCTATCCCTTTCTTTCTTAATTAGTGATGCGATTTTCCGGGAGTGGAAAGTCGGGTCGCTACAGCTGGTATCAAAGCATTAGGTTGAGTGAATACCTAGGCTCTGGAGTGGTGTCTATCTTGAGAGAGCGTACTTGTAATATATATATATATATATATATATATATATATATATATATATATATTTATAACTACCTAATCAGTTGGGTTATCTGTTCGGATTTTCCAACATAAGTTATAAAGGTAGATAAGGTAGGAGTGTGTGGAACACGACTACCACTAATGGAAGAGGTTTATATGTTGTGGTTGGAGGTGGATCTGTTGAGATTGTAGACCTAATACCGTCTCGAATAAGTTTTGTAGATTGGTGAAAGGATTTCTTTGAGTCCAAAGGAAGTATTTTCAAGAATTGGAGTATATTCTTGAAGTGTGAGGTTGATTTGCTCTCAGGTGGACGGGAATTTCTAAAAGTTGAATCTGTCCGCTGAGGAGAAGCAGGTGATGGTATCTTGGAGACTTCAGGAAGGAATAGCTATGGTGAGATGCAGTTTCCATAAACGGTTCTGAAGATGTTTCTTTTGGAGCCAGATTTAGATGGTGTTGGAAAAGCGTTGATGCTTACTGCAGTGAAGATTCGAATGTTTAGAGATTCTCTGGATCTCAAGTAAGGGTATCTTATCTATATTGAAGATTGAGACTAAGGTCTATGAGTTACCTCATTTCGAGCACGGTCTCATTTGTTTTCCCTTAAGAAGATAAGTGGTTGATGTTTGATTTTGAGCCGAGTTTCTTTGAGGAGATGTCTACTGTCTCAAGGCTTTTTAGTGGAATTGGGTGATAGTTTTGAGTTTCAAGAAGTTTGTGGCTAAGAAAGATCTTATGGCTTAGCAGTAGCATTAAAGTGAAGTTTGGAAGCAGCAGCATGGATCTGTTTCTTCGATGATTCAGTAATCTTTGGGATTCTACTATCAGCAGACCAGGCAGATAGTGAAGGCTTATTCTTTTCTTTGGAAGGCTCAGCGGAGTAGGGTATCTGTTGGAAGTGATCTATCGTTTTTCTGATAGGTGAGCCATTCTGGAAAGATTTGTCTTGATAGGAAAAAGCTGTTCTAGTTGGGAAGACTGTTCTTTGGAAGCTGAACTGAGTGGGATCGCGAAAGTGACTTGCAATTAGTTTGGAAATCATTGAGTATTCTTGGTTTGAGATTGAGGCATCTCATACGAAGGTATAGGCTGCTTAAGTAGTCAGAGATTTTCCAGGTGTTTTTGGATGAATTCAGAAGTTGACCTGAATCGGAGATTGAGATTTCTTATCAACTTGGAATTCAGGAGTAATTTTGATGGTTCAACCATGTAGAGGGATGACTCTTGGAGCGTGAAGAGTTGGTGAGGAAGCTCAGGATTCTTTGGATTGATCATCTTATTCTAAGTTGAGATTCTGCTAAGTGTTTTGACCAAGTGGAAGGATCACTAAGATTTTTATGAGTCGGATGATCTGTGTATGAAGAAAGATTTTGCTTGTGTTCTTCGATAGAATTCTTATCTGCTCTAGATCAGAGTTGTGCAGCGGAAGCGAGCTAGCAATTATTCTAGAATGGGAGCAACTAGGAGTTGTAGTAAAGATTTCTACAGGATTTTCATGTATAAAGGAATTTTCTGGATTTGAAGGTAAGGTTGTCAGGTGCAACTATTTGGCTATTCAGATATGAGATATAGGTTTGAAGTCCATTGATGCTTGTAGTATAGAGTCGTGTTTTGGATTTCAGCAAATTATTTTTGGGAAAGCCACTTTGTTGAGTAGTACCTGGAGATTTGGTTTGAGTTGGTGCTGTTGTTTCTTGAAGCAATCAGCAAGGGTTAGGCTGATCAGGAATATTGGAGGTGACTCAGAGCATCTGAAGAGTTGTGCAGTTAGAGTTTGGATATTGTTTTAGTTTTATCCAAACAAAGGAGATATAAGACTGGGTAAAACTGGAGAGTTCGCTCTGGAAGTATTTTGTGTTTTCTATGTTCTCTAGAGATTTGATTTTGATCTACAGGATTGAATTGCCAGTTCGGATAGCTGAAATTAATTGTATTTCACATATCTTTGAGGAATATGTGTATGATTCTTCGAGTGATAGAATCAGTAGTTAAGAAGGATTTGGTAGTTGGGCTGGTTTTGAGTGTAGTCTGAAATCTTGTTCAGATTTGAAGAATCAGATGAGGGAGTTCTTGGTTTTAGTAGTGTAGTTAATTAAGATTCTGTAGAGCGAGTATTCCAGTATAGATACCTGGAAAACTCTAGATAATATTAGGGAGTTCTATTCCGAATTTTTCTGGATAGATAAAATTGATTGCTTGAATTGGTTGCTATGATTGATTGTGTGATTGCTAATTTAAATTTAAGTTCTTTAACCGGGTTATTAAATTATCTTTGCTTTTAAATTTCGCGGACGAAATTCTTTTAAGGGGGGAGGAATGTGACGACCCGGAATTTTGAGCAATATCAATTTAATAATCTTTCATAATAATTAAATTGATTTGATCATTTTATATTATAAATTGACAAGTTAAAATTTATTTTAAAGATTGATAATAACAATTTGTTAATATCTATTAATATTTTTCTTAACAATATGAATCAGCAAATTTAATTCTTTTGAAAGTTAATAATAATTTGATTTGGAAATATTTAATTTGGTAAATAAGAAGTTTTTAATGTAATAAAACTTTATATTCAAATTGTAATATATATGAATGTATATATATTGTGATTTGATATTTGTTTTAAAATTTAATATGGAAATTAACAAATTTAGTATTAAAATGTTTTTCTATTTGAAATGTGTATATATATTTGTATATATATGTTTTAAATATATTATTAATTTGAATTTAACAAGAGTTTTCAAGCTTGAATATATTTAGTTTTGAAATTTGAAATGATAATTTGCTTTAATGTCTTTGAAATGATATTTGAAATTTAAATTTTAAATAATAAAGTTAATTTCTTATTTTATAAACATATATTTTAGCTTTTGTTTTAATAAGATAAAAATTGTTTTAAAAATTTATATAAAGAGTTAAACTAAGTTTCTCAATTTATAAACAAATGATAAATTAGATTGATTAAAATATAAGTTATTTAAATACGCCTATATGAATTTGTTTTTAAGATAATGAAAGCCTAAGGTTTATTTTTGTAAGATGGAAGCATTTTATAATTTTCTAACTTACATAAATGTATGTATGTAGCTTAAAGAGATTATTAAAGATAAAATAACATTTTAAAGAAAACATTAATAAAACAATAACAATAACACTTGTTATTGTATGTTATGACATTTGTAAGCCAATATACATAGGTGTAAGTTAGTTTATGCATCATAGGAGACAAGTGTTATTTATTTTAAAATCTAAAAATAAAAATATGAGTAAGAAAAAGATTTAATTTTCAGCTAAGAAATCACTTTCTTCTTTCAAACAAAAAAATGCAAAACAAAGATCAGGGGGAAAGAATACAAATGTGGAAGTTCATATGAAATAAAATTTAGAATCAGATCTGGGAAAGAAGTGGAACTTGAAATAAGAAATTTAAAAAGCAGTTCAAATCAAATGCAAGATCACCTTCAAAATTTTCAACCAATTCATAAATCAACTGCAAGTAGATTGATTTCAACATGCAAGAGCTGGAAATTAATCATCTCTTCATCATGCAAAAGGGAATCAAAAGTCTGGAAACATGCAGCTCTGTCTTCTGCAAATTCCAGGCGAGTAAATGAACTTAAAAACAGTTTAAAACTCTGGATTTCAAGTTGTTTTTATGATTGAATATTGTGATATTACTTGAATGCCTCGGTTAAAATATAAATGCATGTTGGAATGATTGAATATTTGATTTACCATGCTGTTGAAATGGACTCTGTGTGATATAAACAGACTTGGATTTCTAAGTAAATTCAATAATTCAATTTTGAATCCAAATTTGTTTATGATGTGTAAATAAAGATTGTTTGTAATCGTATAAGCTATCATGTAAAAATAATTACAAGATTTTAAATTGAATGATTTATTATAAATAGTAAAATTTACAGTACATTTCAAATTTGGGTCAAAACTTTTGTATTCAAATTCAAGTTTTGATATTATAATTGGTTTACCATTACGAAATCATGAATTTTAGGGATTGAAACATGATTTTTACTTTGGTAGTTTAAGAGAATTTAGGATTTTTCTGTTTTGGGCAAATTGCTCGAATCTCGGCAAACTACGGAGAATTGGACATCGCCGTTGAACTCGAAGGTGGAGTAGACTTCTGTGATCATGCGAAAAATGTTTCATGAATTTTTAGTAGATTGTGATGATTGTAATTTGAGGGAATAGGGTTTAACAACCTGTTTGTGTCAGTATTGTTCTGTTGGGTTTTGCGGGTTCGAGAGTCTTTTGTGAAGGATCGCGAGGGGTTAGGGAGTTGATGGGAAGTGAGATGAAGCCACGGTGGTGATGGCGTGGTCTCCGGTGAAGGGGATGGCCGGCGGTGGTTGAAATTGATGTTGGGGTTTTCGAACAGTTTGGAGTTGAAGGTCGAAATCTCGTGCTCGGTCGAGTTTGGGTTTTCTGGGTTGGGAAACTAGACGTTGGGGTCGAAGTTGACTTGTCGGAGCTGCGACGATGGTCGCTGGTGGAAAGGTGAACGGTGCACGTTGCACGGTGCAATGGGGTATCAGGAAGTTTTGGGTTCTGGGTAGATGGAGGGGTAGGACTCGAAGATTGCATCGGGTATTTGGCGTTCTGACTCGAAGCAGGAAGATAGGTGGAAAACTCGAAGATGGTGTGTGTTTTTCTCGGGGTAGGCACGGGTTTTAGCAGGGTTTACTCGAGTATTTAGGTATTCAGGCTTTAGTACAGAAGTTTGATATGATTAATACAAAGAATATTTGTTTTTAGAAATAAAGTCTTTAAAACAAAGGTTGAACAAGTTTCAAATTTAAAATTGTTTCAAAGTTATGTTTTAAACAAGTTTATATATTTTAAAATATGGGCGTTTTAAAATAAAATAAGTGGATTTGAAATAAAGTTTATATTAAACTTTATTAAATAAATTTGGAAAGGTTTTTAAAGACTTAAAGGTTCAATTGAAATATGTTTAAATTTTATTGATTTCTAAATATTATTTTATTTAAATAAAGTTTAATGATGTAGAATTTGATAATCAATTGTAATAAAGATTAACCTTAGTTATTTTGAATTTTGATTTAATTAAAGATAATTAAATTTGAAAAAAATATTAAGATAATTAGATTATTGACCATTTAAGGTTATTGGTTAATATAAATGATTTAATTAAGACAATGTTTTCTTAATTAAGAATCTTTATAATATAAGAAGTTAAGAATCATTTAATTAATTTTAAATGATTAAGTTAAATAGTTAATTAAGTAATTAACTTGAGATTAATTAAGACAATCACTTTAGATTAATCTAATATAATTACTTGGGAAGTAATTAAGTAATTAAATGGTTAATTACTAGAGGTTATTAAGTAAAAGTTAATTACTTTATTAAAAGTAATTAGGTAAATGTGATTAAGAGTTAATCACTTTGTTATTAATTAAAGAATTAATTAATAATTGGTTAAAGATTTAAATTATTTGATTAATGATTAATTAATAAAAGGACTAAGAGTAATTAATTAAGTGATTAATTACCTGTAAAAGTAATTAATTAAGAAGAAATTTAATTAATGGAATTAATCATTAATTAATGAAAATAATTAACTAATTATTAATTAATAATTTAAGAATAATTAGTTTATAATTAAGTTTTAATTACTAAATGTAATTAAAGTAATTAATCAAAGGTGATTAATTAAAAAGTAATTAAATAAGTATGATTAATTAAGTGTAATTAATCAAGTGTGATTAATTGAAAGTAATTAATCAGGTGTAATTAATTAAAGGATAATTAAGGAATAATTATCAGGATAATTAAAGAATAATTAATCAAGGATTGATTAATTTTAAAAGGTAATTAAGAGGTAATTACTTAGTATAATTTGGAAGTAATTAATCAGGATGATTAATTAATATGGTAATTAAGTAATAATTACTTAAAGTAATTAAGTGATAGTTAATCAGGGAAGATTAATTGAAATGGATAATTAAGTGATGGTTATGTTAATTAATTAATTTGTAATTAATTAATGAATAAGAGGTTAAATTGAAGATAATTCAAGAGATTAATTAAGGATTAATTTAATTTAAGGATTTATTAAATTAATCAAGTTTGAAATCAAACTTGTTTATGAATAATAATTGATTGGATGATATATATCATTGAATGAGTTAATGATTGGATGTTATTGGATGACATTGATTGATGGATGATGATGTGAATATGCTATATCTGAATGTGATATATATGCTGCTATGTGATATGTATAGATGCATGTGATAATAGATGCTTATCTATCTGTGTTGTGAATACATCCATTTATGTTAAGTGATATTTTCTAAATATCTATTGTTTAAATCCCTTAAGTACAACTTGGACATTAAAATGGCGTTTGGTTTCGGTGAGACCGGGATCGAGTTTCCATATTTGGATATCCGAAAACCACATCGATTCCAATTAAACGTTAGGTCGTTAATCCAAGTGGAGCAAGTGAAGACTCGAGGTGTAAGGGCTATACGTCAGTATAACTCTGTGGGTGATTCCATAATGAGTTTGACGGAATAGTGCTTATAGATTCGAGATGGTGAATCAGAATGCAAAGGCTATGGTCGTTGACTCTGAGGGTGATTCCAAAATGAGTGCAACGAGATAGTGCCTTCGGTTTCGTTCGAACCCGGAACGAACTTGTATGGATTGAATGCTTTCAGCACATCGTTATGTGGACGATGAGCATTCTAAGATAATTGGTCCTATAAAGGTAATCGCAGCCTCAAGCCTCATCAACCGGGAATGGCTAAAACAGGGGAGGTGCAGCAAGGCTTCGTGAGTCACTCCCTCTGGAGAGCGAGATACATCCCTGTCTAGATGTCCCTTTATATTTCGGCTGTGTGGGCAGTTGGTCTGCGCCAACTGCGGGGTGGTCTTGTTCGGGACTGTTCAGTAAGGAATGGTCCCGGCCTTGTGTTGCAGGGGATGAAGGGAGTAATCCTCGGTACGGTGATCTAGGCCACGTACTGTGACAGACGGTACCCCAGTAGCCCTGCCATTGATGGAAAACCATTTTCCCTACAAGACCCTACGGTTTTGTTTGTATTACCCACTTTTGTGGCTAGTAGCTGGAATTTAATCATGTAACAATTTCGGCTATTTTCTTATTTACTTGAAAACCCTAGACACTATTATAATATCACTAGATTTCCTATCAAATGTTTTGGTTAGCGTAAGGTAAAAACTTTCCATGTTTATGTGTGGGAAGTCTTATGTGATACCTTTCTTTTCAAAGGTTTTTCTAAAGTTAAGCAATCTTAAACCGTTTACTCACACCAGACCCCTGTCTGACCCGAGTGTTTATTTTCTGTTTTATTAAACTCTTGGGTACTCATATTCTGTATGAGTAGCCAAGTGATTCAGGTTATCCTTGATGAAATCTGGAGGAGCTATGGAGCAGGAGGCTTCAGCGTGTAGATATATAGTTAGAGTTTCCGCTGTGTTGATATTCTGTATGATGTCTTGTATTGTATTAGACAGAAATGTTATAACTGTCTAAATTTGAGATGTTTAGTTGTGTACTCTGATGTATATGATACTATGTATATGTTCTATATTATATTTAAGTCGTTCCGCTGTGAGATTCTGATGTGTTATTTTATTTTTCTTCTCTTTCTTTTCTTCTCCTATCCCTTTCTTTCTTAATTAGTGATGCGATTTTCCGAGAGTGGAAAGTCGGGTCGCTACAATTATGGATTTCTTTTTAACTTCTTTTGTTTATTGTTTAAAATATAAAACTGTTTTGTTTGCTCACACCAGTCTCATGACTGACCTGGAGTTTATTGTTTCCTTTCTAAATTCTGGGTGCCCACAATTTTCCACATGGGTAGCCTAGAGTCAGATTTTTAGATAATCAGCTAGTAGATAAAGATTCAGTAGCTTTCAGCTTTCTTGTTGGAAATCCTTTGAAGTCTTTGGTTTGGGGATTGCATTTGGATCGAGTTTGCTTCATTCAGTATGATAGCTTTTGGGTTTGAGCTTTTGGTTTGGAGACTTTGGAGCTTTGGCAATGGAGTCGCAATATATTGGATTCTCGCTTTCTCACTTGGAAATTCTATTAAAGTTATTCTTTCCGCAATATCTTGTATCTCTGATAATATTAATAAATTCTTGTTGTATCATTGTTGTAATCAACTGTTGTGTATCAATGATATATTTATTTCCGTTTCCGCTATGTTGTACTTAATGTGTTATAAGCTACGGCGAACCATTTTCGACATTTGAGTCTGTAGCATTCGAATACGGGTGATGTATTCGGTGCCAATTTTCGAAGGTCGAGTCAGGGTCATTGCAGTGGTATCAGAGCTGAAGGTTGAACTTTAGCTCAGGAGTATAACACATTAGGTAACTCATTAGAGATAGGGATATAAATGCCCTAGAATGAGTATCTCTAAGATATCCCTCCGTATGCCTCAGTAAATTCTCTTACTATCCACTTATAACGAGTATGAGTGCAAGAAGAGGACGAGATAGGGGACAGGGGAGTACGACTACAAATGGTCGATACCCTAAAGCAACGAAAATGACTTTTCACATCAATCTCTTTTGATCATCCAATTTCAATTCTTTAACGGCTTCGTGGCAGCTCGAGGGAGAAACTTTGGTGTGATGGTGGCCTACGAATCGTGTAGATAAGTTTCCAAACTCGGATTCTAGTCATCCGTTTCCCTCAGCTTTCTGTTTTAACTATAATAAATTTGGGATCTAAATTGAAACAATTGATTGACGAAATATAAAAGTGAATTGGATTATATCTAATTATTTATTCTTTGGGGTCCCGATATATTCTACGAATGGTTAGTTATCCTTCGGACCAACCAATGCCCCTGTATATTTCGTAGATCGAAAAACCTGAGTACTTCGTGACATATTGATCGAGTTCATTCTCATATTTATTGATATTCTGATTTGGTGAGCCAAATGCAGAATGGATATTCAGTTTGATCTGGAAAAACATTTCTTATCTATTATTTGTTGTCTTCCCGTCTAGCAAATTTCGGGGAAGAAATTTTCTTAAGGGGGGAATCTGTAACATTCCCAGTTTTTAGCTAGATTTAAATTGGTAATTAATCTAATTTTTGGAATCAAAATTGCGAATTAATTTAAAAAATTTGAAAATAAATAGATTGTGAATGGAATAAAATATATATTTATAGAAATGTATTTGTTTATTTATTCACTTATAAATACAAATTGATTGTGTATTAATTTTTAAATTTGAAATTTAAAAATAAATGTTCTAGATAATATATTGGATTTGAAATTCAATAGTAAAAATATTATGAATTAATTGAATTTAATACTCTATATTTTAAAAGTTTGTTTTCTAATTATAAAATAAATATTTGGAAGTTATATTTTGAAATTAATATAATAATTTTCTAAAGGTTAAATTTCAGCATTTTCAACACTAATATTATTTATATGAATTTAAGAATAATAATAACTTAAATTTGATTTTAAATTTACACATAACTAAATGAAATTTGTATGTATACATATACATAGAAAAGTATGATAAACTAAGTTTAAAATAGTATTGGTTATAAAGATTAGAACATTTTCTTTTAAAAATATAGTTTGTAAATATATAAAAGTATAATTTGCTTAAATTAATAAAAAGTTAAAAATACTTTTATTTTATACTTGAAATAAATTAGTTTTGTATATATTTAAACCAAATAGAAAATATATTACGTAAAGGGTTTAAAAACAAAAATTTGTTAATTTATTTAAAGTGAGGATTTAAACACAAAATGCTCATGTTTTAATAAGTGTAACCATTTTAAATTATATTAAGACATTTGTAAAAAGATTATATAAGAAATTAACAAGTGTATGGTTTAGTTAACAAGTGGCAAAATTATTCTTTCCTTTGAAATTGAATTACATAAACATGTATTAAAAGAAAATAAGCTAGGCTATTTTCAGTTTTACAAACCCGAGAACAAAGAAAAAAATAAAACACAAACCAGAAATCACATTTAAATAAAACAACAGATCCTCATCAAGCTAATACAATCCCGAATCAAAGTACAGATAAAAATCCAGACCAAATAAAGTAGATTCAATTCATCAAAAAAAAAATGAAAAGTTTTCAATCTGGAAACCAAAACAGATTCAAATTTGCAACCTGGAAATCAATCTGACAACAAGCCTGGAAAATCAAACTAAGCAACTTCAATCTGAAAGCAAGATGAAACCTAGAAGATCAGAATCAAAGTTCCATATTCAAGCAAGAACTTCGAGATCAAACTAAAAAGATTCAACATCAAAATCATTTCCAGATCAAAGAGCGTTTCCAGATATTCAAATCCAAGTTCCAGGTTTCAGGCTCAATTTTTTTTTCTCTGTTCAAACTTCAATCCAGGTGAGCAAACATTTTTTTTTCTCTTGATATGGTTATCTCTTGATGATTGTGAAAGTGATGTTGTGAAATATGTTTGAATGTTTGTAAATGTGTTTTGCATGTATACAAATATGTGTGCAAATATCTGTGCATGTCTGTTGTCTAGGCATAAATCCCTCTGTCTAAAGCTTTACAGGTTTTTAAATAGATTTAAAATTCAAATCTCTCCCTCTAATTCTCTATAGACTTTGATGTCTAAACAAAACCTGTTCAAATTTGCAAGATTGTAATTTTAAAAATACTTTTAAGTATAAGATATATATAGATTTACTGGGAGGAAGGAAAACACAACAAACTTAAAAGTATGACAATATTCGACTTAAATGATTTATTATTTCAATTATATAATCTATTTTGTAATCGAAAACGATGATTTTTAAAAACAAAATCAAGATTTTTAGATTTGTATTGAATGAGAAATTCGTGGTTGAACAAGAAAGGGAATTTTGTCATTTTTTGATGATCAACGTGGAGTGGAGGCTCGGGTTGATGTCAGAGGTAGGATAAAGGATGGGAAGCAGAGGAAAAATAGTGCGAAGTTTTCCTGGTGATCGGAGCGACCAGGCGACGCCATTTTAGGGTTTTAAAACTAGTTATGCTCGTCGTAGTTTTTAGGGAAAGATCGTCATCGTCGTGAAGCCGAAATGGATCAAACCTTGGAGGATGGCATGTGTTGCGTCTCTAGGAGGAGCGACGTGGATTCCAGTAATCAAAATCGTCAGCGATGGAGGTTTTTCCGATGAAGGTTGGGTTTCCAGGTGAAGTTTAGTAGCTTATTCTTGATTTCAGGTATGAATCAAGGTCTGGGTGGTCGGAATCGGTAGAGGAGGTCAACGATGATCTATGGACGACCACGACGATGGTTGGGGGTTGATCAAGCGGCTATGCATGTGTACACGTGAAAATGTGTATCTGTGACATTTGGGAAATTGAGGAAGAAGACGTAGACTAGGGGACGAACCCAAAGAAAATCACGTGATAACTCGAAGTAAGTGAAAGGTGGGGAACTCGAAGTAAGGCTCAGGATAAACCAGTGTTCGACTCGGGTTGGTAATGTTATAGTTTTAAAAATTTAAAATAAGCAAGATTTTCGTTTAAATCAAATTTTAAACCCTTTATCTTGATTTATTTTTATATGATAATAAATGTTTATCTTTGGGTTTGAATAAATTAAAGGTTTTAAAATATTTTAATTAATCAAACTTGAAGTGTTTTAATCCTTTATTAATTCTTAAATTTATTGTAAATAAATATAATAGTATAATTAAGAATTTAATTAAGAAGATTAAATGTTTTTTTTCTTAAAGATTTTAAGTTAAATTAGGTTATAATGATGATTTGTCTCAAAGGATATTAAAAATAAGATTTAAATGATGATTTTGTAATTAATAAAGATAAATAGTTTATCATTTAAAATTAATTAAGGTCTTGAGTAATTTCTTAATGAAATTTAAAAATGATGTTATTTACTAAATATAATTAATCAATGGTTGATTAATTGATGTGAGTGATTAAAGTTTAATTTATTTATGATTAAGGTAATTAATTTCTTAAAGATAATTACTTATTAAAAGTAATTAATTAATGGTTAAAGTTGTTTAAGTAATTAGGGATAATCACTTATTGTAATTAATTAAAGATAATTAATTAAATGATAATTAATTAAGGGTTAATTAATTAAGGTAATTAAGGATAAATAATCAAAGGATAATTAATTAGTTGAAGATTAATTAATTAATGGAAAATGGTTAAGGAATCATAATTAATTTAGGATCAATCAATTAATGTAATTAATTAAGGATAATTAACTTATGGATAATCAACTAATTAAAGGTTAATTATTTAATGATTAATAGTCGATTAAATTATTAATTAGGGTTAATTAATTAATAATTAAAGGTTAATTAATTTATTATTAAAGGTTAATTAATATATGATTAAAGGATAATTGATTAAAATAGTTTGTAATTAATTAATATTAATTAATCAGGATTAGTGATTAATTTGATTTAAATTAATCAGATAACTAATTGATCTTAATTATGGATGTTTGGATTCTATTGAATGTTGAATTGTTTGATACCAATGATGTGTGATGCTCTGTTTTGATTTGAGCTGTGATGTATGTAATTATTTATTTGTGAATCCGTGAATGAGGATAAGCGTTATAGGATTATACCGCTTATCGATATTGCTGTATTTGGATTGTGATGATTGATGATGTTGCACTATTGTGTAAAACCCCTGGACTACACCACACACACAAAAATTTGGGTTTCATGGGAAATCAGTTAAGCCACGGATATTTGAAATTTAAAGATTATCTGTTTAAAAATTTGAACTTTGAATCCAAATGGTTTTGGAAATGGAAATGGGATTAATATGAAAAGCTTTTGAAAAGGAAATTTTGAAATTTGAAATTTAGTTTGAATATAATATGGTTTATTTAAGTTTTGAAATTGCTTTAGAAATTTGGTTTGAAAGGGTTATATAAGTTATATAATACACACACGCACACAGATATATATATATGAATTTTAAACCATTTTGAAGTATATTGAATGTATTATTTTGGGAATTTGAATTGAACCTAAGTTTATACTTTAAAGGATTTAACTTGTGCATATTTGATCGGATTTTTTCGAAACAAAAACTCTTTATTTTCAAACGATAAGGGCTTTTATATAAAGGAAAGAACTTTCGGTTTTGTTGAAAAGATTTCAAGTTTGAAATGGAATCGTTTTGAAAGTTATGAATGAATCTTTGTGAAAGATTGGTGAAATTTGTGAAATGAATCTTTTTGTTTAAAAGATTTAAAGCGGAAATTTGTTAAACCATTTTTAGAAAGATTTTGGGCTAAAGGTCGTGACTTAACTATGATCCCAATATCCATATGCTTTTTAAATTAAGCACTTACTATTCGGTTTAGCCGAGAGAGGACTTTGTGTCATATAACCCATTACGAATAGTGATATGACGAAATGGATAGCATTTGAAGACCGATGGTTAAGACCGCGTATTTTCGAAAATGAAAGGATCACCCGTCGAATGCCTCTGCATCATGGCTCCGGTATAGAGATCTTCATATGTGATGGTGAGTTCGATCGGGATTGTGAATACCTGGATTTGCAAGGGCTTCTTTGGAAGTGCCTTCGGTTCTGTTCGAACCCGGAATAGACTTGTATGGACGTATGTCTGACATTACACTTTGAGATGTAAAGCTGATCTTTATCAAATACATTTCTGTTTGGTGGTAGAGAATTTATTCTCTTAGCTTAAGACCCTTTCTGAGATGTATGAGCTCAGAGGTTATGTAGTTGATGGTTACTAGTGATACATTCACAATTTGGTAATGTGGCATACGAAGTGCTGCTGATCATTTGTTGATCAAAGCATGGGTTTAGTGAAAAGCGTAGCTTTGTGGACGTGACTTCGTCGAACCTCACAACCCGGTAATGGTCGAAACATGAATCGTTGCAGCAAGGTTATTTGGGGGTAGCGCCTCCTGAGCTTCTGGATAAAAGGTGGTATCATGGTATGGAGCCCAGATACTTAACTTATGTGGTTGCTACAAGATTATTGCTTTGTGGTTGTTGGTTGAGAGGCTCCTCGGATATAGGTCGGTAACGACCGAGAGGTGGCATACTCATGTCAGTAGTTACAGAGGTAACCCCGCCTTGTGTTTGCAGAGATCCGGTTAGTTTCTCAGGGGCGTCCTTCCAGAGGCGTTCCTTTTCGATGTAGGAAGTTCCTTAGCCTGACCATTTGTTGCAAATCCAAAGAAACAATACGCGCCCTGTATGGTTCTAGTTATATAACCTGCCACGGAATGTGGTGGTAACCTGCTATTGAACATGGTAGCTATAGTACGCATACGATGAAATGTGGTATGTTGGCTAAGATTAATATTATACTTTCAAAATATTTTTTGCACTATGCACTAATAATAATATAAAAAGGATTTCGCGCATCAAGCATGTTTGACTATCATTAGGAGAAACCTCCTCCAATTGTGCGTTTGCATTATGTGTGTGGCAAGAGGCCTTATGGTAGTTTCATTTTCCAAAAAGCATTGTGGATTTCCTTTTAAATTCTTTTGTTTGTTGTTCAAAAGATAAAACTGTTTTGTTTGCTCATACCAATCCCATGACTAACCTGGAGTTTATTGTTCCCTTTCTAAACTCTAGGCGCCCACAATTTTCCACATGGGCATCCTAGAGTTAGATTTTTTAGATAATCAGCTAGTAGATATAGATTCAGTAGCCTTCCGCTTTCTTATTGGAAATCCTTTGAAGTCTTTGGTTTGGCGATCGCATTTGGATTGAGTTTGCTTCATTCAGCATGATAGCTTTCGGGTTTGAGCTTTTGGTTTGGAGACTTTGGAGCTTTGGCAATGGAGTCGCAATATGTTGGATTCTCGCTTTCTCACTTGTAAATTCTATTAAAGTTATTCTTTCCGCTGTATCTTGTATCTCTGCTAATGTTGATAAATTCTTGTTGTATCATTGTTGTAATCAACTATTGTGTATCAATGATATATTCATTTCTGTTTCCGCTGTGTTGTACTTAATGTGTTATAAGCTCCGGTGAACCAGACTCGACGTTTGATTCTACGACATTCGAATACGGGTGATGTATTCGATGCCGATTTTCGAAGGTCGAGTTAGGGTCGTTACAGTATACAAATTGATCATTGGACTAGAACCACTAGTTTTGTGAAGACATTGGATTGAAACTATTCATGCATAGAAACAATTCATACTTTATTTTATTTTATTTTATTTTGTACACATTTTTTTTTAGTTCAATGAATTGTACATCCAAATTATCTATGTACAACAAAGAACAGTTTGTTTAGGTGCACCTATTTGGTTCAATGAATAGAAAGCATTTTAATGTTTTTCATATATGCATATGCAGAGCTTCATGGACTTAATGAAGAAGCCTCCACAAATAATTCTAACAGATCAAAATCCATGGCTAACGGAAGCTATAGAAAAAGAATTAGCAACAACAAAACACGGCTTTTGCATTTGGCATATAACCGCTAAATTTTGTGGTTAGTTCACGATGATACTTCGTAATAAATATTATGAATGGTGTGATGCTTTTTACAAATTATATTGGATGGACATAGTTGAAGAATTTGAGCATGAATGGCCAAAAGTTATTTCAACGTATAACCTTAAAGACAACAAACATGTTAATGGGTTGTACAAAATAAAACAATTTTGGGTACCAGCTTACCTTCGAGGTTGTTTCTTTGGTGGAATGAGAACAACTGGCCGTTTAGAGAGCATTAATGCCTTTGTTAAATGATTTATTGATTCACATACTTGTTTAAGCCAATTTGTGAGGCAGGTACGTTGATGGTAATTGTTAGTATGCTTTGGGTTTCCTTTGTTACATGTATTCATGCATAAACCATTCTTGTAGGTTAATCTTGCCATAGAGACTATTAAGCACACAGAAGCACATGATATAATATTGGATAAATGTAATATTTCTACCTTAAGAACGATGTCACCATTGGAAGAGCAAGCTCGAAGTATTTTGACATCATTTTCATTTAAAAAGTTTCAAGATGAACTAGGAAAAGCGAGCCAATATCTCATCTATTCGAATGTGGAAAACATTGTCATTTTAAAACACTTCAAGGAATCTACTAGTCGAAAGCACAATGTATATTGGGATGGTATGATAGCAAAAATGCAACTGTAAGCAATTTGAGTTTTGGGGAATACTTTGTCGACGTATATTGAGTGTTCTTTCCCATAAGGATTGCTTTGAAATTCCCATATGTTATTTACATTCTCGATCGCATCGTGATGTCTTACATAGAAAAGAAGAATGTAGTGCATTTTGCTGTAGTAGTACAACATCTAATATTCGCATGAATGATAATAGTTTAATGAGTGAAGGAAACGTTGTCCATTGTCCGCCAACTTTGAAGATAAAAGGTCATCCTAGACAAAGAGAATGAGAAGGGGTGTAGAGTTTGCAAAGTAAAGCAAGACATGTTCCCTTTGTAAACATAGTAGTCATAACATTTGCACTTGCCCAGAAAAAGAAAACATTGACTCACCAAGAAATCATGGGAAAAAGAAGAACAAAATGACATCAGAGGATATTGGATTAAATCCAATATTTCATTTGAAAGGTATACAAATTAAATTTTTTGACCATTTTATTTTTGCTTCACATAAGTCCATCGCGTTTCTTACTTTTTTTTGTTTATATAGTTGATAAACGTGGATGTTAAAGCGAAGGTAATCGATGGTGCAAATGGAGAAAATGCAACAATTATTATCAGCAATGAGGGGTGCAAAGTTTAAATTGGCTATTTTTTCTATCCGTGTTGAAATTATCCTATATAATTTTGATTAACTATTATGCAACTGTAATGTATAACTTGTTTAGGTCTATGAAGTGGGTTAAGATAATATGTTAAGTATTTTTTTTTTCCTATTTCCCTAGCTTTTTGTTTACTGATTGCTTAAATATTAACTTTTGTATGCTGGTTGCTCAAATATTAAATTCTATGTATCTATGTGGCGATTAGAATGTTTAAGTTAAGACTAAGAAAGAATGCAAATGAAAGTTTATAACACGTTTTAAAAGTCAGTATAAGATGTTTTTTTTGGCATCCATGATTGCTGGGTTATATATGTTAGTAAAAGTCAGTAAATTAAATATAGATGTTTATTAGTCAGCTCATTAAATGTCAGTACTGATGGGGATATATTTGGAATGCAAATTTATCTTCCAACTCATTAAAGTATTTTAACAATTTCCCATAACCCAACCAACTATTAAACGATTCTTAACATATACCCTTAAGGAACATTATAACAAAATCCATACTATAATTATACAACCTTAACATGTATAAATGTTTTCCTTTACAAGATTTTGACATAATAGCTTCAAATATAATTTTGAACATTCAAGCCATTGTGCAGCAAGGTATAACTTAGGTATATATATTTATACAATATTTCACTTTCAAAACACTTGCTATTTTCATATATATATATATATATATATCGCTCCATATGTCGCTATAAATAGAGTTGTTGATGTCTAACTGTTGGAAATGGCTCGGTCGAGTATTTTTATCATTTTCTTTAAGACGATTCATGGCTTAGCCTGTAGGTGCAAGATTAGCTATCAACCGCTCCGTTTTCAGGATAAAACAACCTTTAAAAATTTGGTCGGTTCGCTTTCAAATCGTTCTGAATTTAACACTTTCTAATTTAATTGCTTGGAAGAATTCTTCATAAAGATAAATGACAGAGAGAGAAGGAAAAAGAAAATTGTCGATTGCCTTTTTTTGGTCAATCTACTATTTAAATAGGCAGAATGGAATTTGTATACGTTACTGAAATAAGGAGTTGCTAATGGATCTAAAATTATTGTCATTCATTACAAAATTTATTACTATTAATTTTTGCAATGGCAAGTTAACAATCGCTCATAAAAATATTACCGTTATATATGGCTTAAAAATTATTGTCATTCATTATGAATTTAATTACCGTTAATTTTTACAACAGCTCGAAAATAATAGCTCATAGATATATTAGTATTATACAACAATTTAGAAATTATTATTATTCATTACGAATTTTATTACCATTTTTTTAATATTAACTCACTTAAAATTCTGACAATCCTCATCTTGAATTATTTAAAAAAACATTTTCAAGCAATTTCTGAAAAAACAGAATTGTGCATACACAAGGTCATCTTTCGATTTGAATCTTTGAATAGTGAGTAATATTCAGAATATACTAGAGTAACATGTAGTCTTGAACTCTATCTCTGTTATCGAAGCACATACAATCTTTCTAAAGTGCTTTCGACTGCGCACGCGTTAATGGCTATGCATGTCTCTTCCGGTTTTGTGAACGCTCTAGAAAACTTTTGCCCCAAAGTTAGAAATGGCCTCATTCCCACATTCTTAAAGATGATTCTATCATGAGTACTCCTATAGCTAAGTACCCTGCTCCATATAGAGTATATATCTCATTAAGTGTTTCTATTACCTCATCCTCTAATCGCTAAGAGTACATGCTTTCAAAGATTTTATAATACAGCATGTTCACCTCTTATCACTTCACAACTCGTTGTTTACCCATTGAACCTAGTTCTTGAGATCTCCAGTCATATAGGTTGGGTTACCATTATGAGTATTGAAGGACAATAGTCCCATCCTTTTGGATGTTTTATGGACTTTCTCTTTGGCCAATCCTTTCGTCAAAGGATCTGCCAAATTTTCATTAGTGTGGATATAATCCAATCTAGTAATACCTGAAGAGTGTAACTCTCTTATAGTGTTACAGTGTTGTGATCACGTCGTATCTGTCATATCTATCGTCTCTTACCGTTATAATAATGCTTCTGAACTTTTGCAATAGTCACGACACTATCGTAGTGGATCAACACCGCTGGTATCGGTTTTTTCTACAAAGAAATCTCAACTAGAAGATTTCTTAAGAAATCCACTTCTTCATTGGCTTTGCTAGTGCTATTATCTCAGACTCCATATTGGACTGAGCCAAAATAATCTATTTCTTGAATTTTCAAAAAACAGCTTCACTAACTATGCTAAAAATATAGCCGAGGGTTTCTTTAGAATCATCAGATACAGTATTACAGTCTACATCGGTGCATCCTTTAATTACAAATAATAACTTTCCATAGGTAATCCAAAGTTCTTGGTTCATTTTAAGTATCCCATGGCCCTTTCAATAGCATGTCGATGCTCAATACTAAGTCTACTGGTAAACCTATATATTAATCCGACGATATATGCTATGTCGGGTCTAGTATAATCAGTGGCATACCGAAAGCTGCCAATGATGCTTGCATAGTCAGACCGTTTTACACTTTCACCGGTGTTCTTAAATAGTTTTATACGTGGTCATATGGTGTACAAGTAGGTTTAAAGTCAAAATAAGTTTATTTCTTTAAAATCTTCTCAATATAATGAGGTTGATTCAAATAAATTCCTTTCTTAGACCTAGTGATCTTAATACCAAGGATTACAATCACTTCTTCTAGGTCTTTTGTATCAAAGTTTGCACTTAAAAGAGATTTAGTTGTATTAATAGCATGAATGTTTAGACCAAACAAAAAAATAAGTAGATCTTCTATATACAAACATACAATAATGTAAATGTCATTCTCATATTTATAATAAGTACATTTTCCACTCTTATTAACCTTGAACCATGTGAAATAATCAAGTTGTCAAATTTTTAATGTCATTATTTAGGTGCTTGTTTCATAACAATAAAAATTTATCTAACTTGCAAACCTTATATTCTTGTCCATGTAATGCAAAACCTTCAGGTTGGTCCATATAAATTTTCTCTTCTAATTCACCGTTTAAAAATGCAGTTTTAACATCCATTTGGTATATTATCAAATCATGAATAGAAATAAGTGAAATTAATACTCGAATAGATGCAATTCTAGTTACAGGTGAAAAGATATCAAACAGGTCTACGTTTTCTCTTTAATTAAAACCCTTAGCTACTAGACGAGCTTTTTATTTATTAACTGTTCCACCGATTTTTTTAGTTTCTTTTTAAGTATCCATTTATAGCCTATAGTCTTATAACCAAGAGGTAAATCAATTAAGTGCCAAGTTTTATTGGATTCAAAAAATCTATCTCATCATTTATAGTCTCTTGCCAAAAATCGGCATCTAATGAAGATAAGGCTTCGTGGAGGTTTAAGGGTCTTCCTCTAAAGTGTAAGAAAAAACTTAAACCATAACCTTTTGCAATTTTAGCTCTTTTACTTCTCCTAGGTTCATTTTAAAAAGAGTAATTTTGTATATTTCTTATGAGAATAATATTAACTAAATGTGCCCCCACTATTCCTTAATTTAAAAGGAAATTTCAGTTCATAAAAATCAACGTCATTAGATTCTACTACAGTACTTGAATTTAGATCATAAAATCTATATGCTTTGTTATCAATAGCATAGCCAATAAATACATATTCGTATGCTCTACTTGCTAATTAAATTCTTTTAGGGCCAGGTATATGAATATATTCTAAACAACTCCAAGTACTAAAATATGACACATTTGATTTATGATTTTTTTAAATCTCATAGGGAAAAACTTTGCTCTTAGATTTAGGAATTCGGTTCAACGCATAACATATAGTTAACAAGATTTTCCCCCACCAATGTGATGTTGTGCCTGAACTAAATAAAAGCTACAACTAATTCAGTTAAAGTCCTATTTTTTCTTTCAGATTTACCATTCATTTCACGTGAGCAAAGTGCAGTTCGTTCATGTATTATACTATGTTAATTATAAAGTTAAATAAATATACTGGATTCATATTCAGTGCCTATATCACTATGTAATCTTTTAACTTTCTTACTAAAATGATTTTCAAATTCAGTTATAAAAGAGTTAAACGCTTCAAATGTATCACTTTTATTTTCCATAAGGTACACATAAGTAAAATCAGAATAGTCATCAATAAATGTGATAACATAGCAGTGCCCAGTTCTAGTCAAAGTTCCATCTAGTTCACATATTTCAGAATGAACCAACTCTAAAGTTTCGGATTCTCTAATTACATATTTATGTATGATTTTGTAGTTTTTGTTCAACTATAAAAATTATATATATTTTTTCCAAAATATTTCAAAGACATACTAGGAGTTAATCCTATGCTGCTCATATTCTTTATTATATTTTTGTTAATGTGATAGAATCTAGCATGCCATATATTAAATGAACACAACATACAAGAAGAATAAGATGCTTTATTACTTTCAACATTCAACTTAAACATGCCTTCGATACCATAGCCCCTACCCACAAACATACTTTCAACATGTATTCATATTGATGGTATACAAATCAACCCCTATAGTTTTATTAAAGACAACCTTATTAAGAAGATAACCCGACATTAAGTTCTCTCTCATTTCTAAAGTGTGCATCACATCCTTCAGTATGATGTTTTTCCAAAGGTAAACTTTAGTTCAACATTTCCAATCCCAGCAGCAGCAGTGGTATGAGAGCCTCCCAGAAACACTTTCTTGTCCTTTACATCCATGTATGTTTTAAGCATAGCATGACCTTAGCAGACATGGAATGTAGCCTTAGTATCTACCCATCATCTCCCGATCCCCTATAAGTTTGATCAATGTAATTATAGAAGTTAGCGGCTGCTCTTCAGTCACGTTCGCTTGAGGAGCAGGACGAGACATGTTTTGACTCTTTCGTGCCATATGACCTGGTTATTATAGTTATAAAAAATAAACTGACCAGAATCATTCTTTAAGGGTGGTTATTTCTGTGGTGCAGTATTGTTGCTTTGAAGGTTCTCATTCTTGTTGCGATTCTGATTACGCTTACGGTTCTGATTCTTAAAGCTTTGGAGATTTGGTTTCAGAACCCCAGCCTTATTAGTGTTACTGGAACAACAATCACTTCTTCTTTCATATCCTGTTTTTAGGATTCCTCCTCGATTCAGAGGCTAGTAATCAAACTTTTTCAAGTGAAAATTATTTAGTTTTATGTCTAGGCTTATTTTTGAACTCTTTTCCAAATGGGAGCAATTTATAAATGAGTTGCAACATAAACTGTTCGTTTATAGTCATATCTTCAAAGGTGATCTCACCAGCCTTTTGTAATTACCCAATTTTTCGACCCTCGGATGTCAACACTAATACATCCATGGTGTTCACATGCTAAACAGCCTAGTGCCAAAAGACAGATTATTAGGGTAGAAGAAAAGAAAAGACAGAATAGAATCTCAAAACGTGACGAGAGATCTATAATATATCAAAGATCTTTACAAAAAGAAAAACTTTTATATACATACATAAATCAAAGTACAATTATTCTACCTTCAAACCCTATATAGTTAGAACATCCTATCCTTACAGTTTCTAATAAATACAACAAGAACAAAACAATGGAAGAAAAATACAAGAATATGCCTTGGAGGATCCAGCTTGTCTCTTGAAGCTCCAAAGTGTCTACCTAAATCTGGAAAATATGCTCTGGCTGACTTAAGCATTATAAGAAAAATAACATCTGGACCATTCTAGTAAAACCAACGTGAGAAACACACATCATACAGACTTTAATGTTATAGAACCTTTCAAATTAAAAGCATCCCATGACCACATCATACATAAACACAGATGGGTTAACCATTTTATAGAAAATCTTGTGATATTATAATAATTTCTAGAGGGGAAAATAAATAAATAAAATAGCTGATATGCTTGCTTCTCACATCAACATAATTGGGCACAACTATGTCCTTAAAGGCATGTATTGGAGATTAGGTTTCCATCAACGACAAGGGTAATAGGGTGCCGTCTTCCATAGTACACCTCTAAAAAAATATACCAAGGGCCTCACATGGACTCTCTACCAACACGGAGCTGGCGCCACTTTCACATGACAAGCCAGATTACATCATTTAAGGGGGCCTTTTTCTCTAAAACAATGTGCACCAGCCATGGTCTTACTCTTCGCGTGCATACCAAATCCATAAATATCGATTCTAGATCAATGAATGACTGCTCCTAATGGTCGCGAATTACATAGATTTGCTGCATATCCTCTGTTTTAGTCTTCACCAAGTTGTGAGGCTTGTGAAATCATGATTATCTTTTCCTTCTCTTAGCAAATCCCACTTGAAACGCTAACACTGCCATCTAGCCACAATGCTATGTCAGCATTCGTCCATATAGTTGTTCAGGATATGAAAAACCGAAGGCACTACTTCCACTACATTTATTTTGGAATCACCCTCAGGTTAGTAGCAAGTAGCTCTTGCACTCAAAGAGACCTGTCTTCGATTCCATCATCTTCAATATGTCTTCAATACAAAGCTTGAGTTGGTTCGAAGTGGTTTTCACATAGTTTATACTTTTCTGATCCTTGTCTCTTTGAACCAACATTCGATAGTTTCCAGTACTCAACTCCGGTCCTTTCGGTAATAATCAGATAATACATAAGAGCAAATATCACCTCCTAACTGTTTAAGTGGACAGATTTTTTTATCATTTATTCTAGGATAAAAAATGAGATTTAATGCATAGTACAACATCATCGAAGATTATTGTGCCATATGACCCCCGTGTTTCCCGTAGATATTTCAGAGTTAGATTATGGCCAAGATTTGATAGTCAGTTATTTAACTATCAAATAACAAGCAATTAGTCATAGATTTAATTCCATATGGGATCCACTAAGCCTCTAAAAATAAATCTTTCAAATATTTAAAATCTCTTTCAATTATTTGATTCAAGATGCCTTCACAAAAGTTATATTCACAAACCCTTTATACTCTTTCAATACTTGGAAAAAAATTCACATACTTATCTCACAGGTGTAAGTATATTATATTTTCAATATTTAGAAAATATCCAAATACTTATCTCAACAATATAAGTATATTAACAAAACTTAGGGATATTTTGTTTTTTCCAAAATTATATTTGTTAACAAGAAAACTTGTCAACATCCCTAAAGTTGAGTGGTTAACGAGAAGTATTGTTTACGCTTCAAAGGAGATATTTAGAACTGATCGCTCCCTTCGAAACCCCTTCCGATTGGGTTAATTTGGACAAGTTGATTCTGGAGGGTGGTCTTGCGAAAATATTAATAAAAGTTAATAGATCCAATCAACCCTATCGAAATGAATGTTACGGAGAAAGTACTCCTTTCGGACCTTCTTTTTTTAGTGAGACGAAAGTGGTTATTTGTTTCAAACATTCATTTCTTTTAACCGTGTCGTAAGGTCCATTCTACCCTTAAATATATAAGATTTTCTTTCTACATCATTATTTGTGCTTTTTTGGAAAGAACTCCTTTGAAAGGGTTGTGTGTATCGTAGTGTGTATACACATTTCAAAAAAATTTATCCCTATAGAATAGCTTATCATTTGCACATCGAATCCCTTTTGAAACGTCCCTTTCGATCGAGCCGAAAGGGGTTTCCCTTTCCAAATAGATCCAATGTATGATATACATGCTCCATGTCATATATGAAATAGGATATCATCTCGGATAACATAAGTTCCATGAAGTTATGAAGATCGAAACATCATCATCGCCTTTGTTTGTCACTTAATATCATTGAACACGATGATAACATGATTCGTATGCATATTATCCATGTTGATCCCATGGCATCGTATAATAAAAAAGGAACTAAGAAGATAAGCTAGCATCATGCGAAATTGATCATTAGTCAAAGCTAATGTTCGAAATGATCTCCCTCATAATCAAAATCCTTATTGAATCCATGTGCTTCCTCTTTTAACATTAATCCAAATTGAGTTACAAATAGGAGAGCATTTCCCCAAATTGATTTAGGGTTACAAAGATTTGATTTTGCTAAGAAATAGAAGAATGAGTTGAGGATTCCAAAATCCGGTCCCCATAATAGGGCCCCTAGGTCGTATTTATAGATGCTGGTCGACCCCCTTTCGTGCCCACCCTTTCGCTTCAATCGAAAGGTCTTCCTCCAGTTATCTGTGTGCATCCTTTTGACATGGTCGAAAGGTCCTCCTTTAATTTTTCGAGTGTATCCTTTCGACGTGGTCAAAAGGTCTTTATTTATCTTTCTATGTGCCTCCTTTCGATACGGTCGAAAGGCTTTTATTTTGACCTTTCCTATCCATTCGTATGCCTCCACCTTTTCATTCCAAACCTTTCGACCCTATCAAAAGGATCACCTTGACAACTTCTCGCTGGTGTTAAAGTTTGAGTGCCTATTTTACTTTGCTTTTTACTGGACTACTTTAGACTTCGTCGAAAGTGGGGTAGAAGTGCTCTTCACTTTGTGTTGAGGTACTATTGCAAGTGAGAAATGAGGTGAGCTTTCGCATTGCTTCAAAAGGGATGGAGAGTGACAACTGGGTCTGAGAAAATATACACTTAGACTTCATGTATGATTTTTATCATGCCTTCAAAGGGTTCCAATCGTTTCGAGAGGCTTGTTGTTGCTTTCAAAAGGTGTATTGGAATCATTTCAATGAATAGTGAATTGACTGCGACTAAACCCTCTGCCTTTCTTATATATGCGAATCCACTACGTCAAAAGGTCTAGGTGAGGCAGAAGGGTAACCTCGCCTTCTTTTCTTCCCCTTTCAGAAGCTTTTGTCATGTCTATCATTTGTAATGGCATTTGGTGGTTGTGACTCCTTCTAAAGCCATCTCAATACGTTTGAAACGCTCTTATTTGAACTTTGGTGAAACCCATGTTTCCAAATTTTATAGACCCTATCACTTTTACAAACCTTCTTTCATACTATTGTTATTGAGTGGATTTTATGGTTAACATTTTGCCTCCCCTTGTATGAAAGAAGCTTTTATTCTTTAGGACATAATTTAATAACTACATTCTTAATGACCTCATTTTCTTGTAAAATTTAAAGCAAATAACATTTTCTATCGTTAGACCATGGTTTATATAAACATATGCTTCGTGAGTTGGAAATGAAGTTAATATAATAGAGCTTCTAAACCTTAAAGATTAACTGGTCATCATCTTGGGTTAAAAAAGGATATGAAATCTTCAGTTGTAAACAAATGGGAACCAAGGACTTTTTTCTAGCAATAATAAAAGTCCCACAAGTTTATAAATTAAATTGCCATAAGATTAATAGTAAACTAGGCGTATAATAATTGGAATCTAAGAATTTTCCGTGGGAGACAACCAATGCTTGGTAACAAAAGGCCATGAGCTACATTGAGAAATAAGTTATTATAAATCATGAATCTTTATTTGGGGATAAGTAATAGGTATTTAGAAACTCCTTTTGGAAATAATGATGATCCAGGGACTGAGATTCAAATGCTGATAAATGTTGTTCAAAGTAGTAGTCCAATGACACTGATTCGAGTATTAAGATGACAAACTTAAGATTTTAATTGAAGATTAAAAGTTCATTGTATTCTCAATTCCAACTGCCTTAAAATCCATATTCGGGAAATAACGGATGAAATTCAAAAATTGATGGTAAAAGTCTTGAAACTCAAATTTAGATATTAGGAAGACCATAAATCTAAAACCCAAATTTGGGCATCAATACGTGAAGTTCAAAATTCTATTGTAAGAGATCTGAAACCTAGATTCAGGTTTCAATAACTGATAATAAAAAATGTTCTTCACAATAGAAGTCTCAAAACCCAAATTCGGGTATTAGTGGTGACAAGTAGAAATCCATAATAATAATCTTCGTACTTGAAATCTTAAGCCTTGATTCGGGCATTAATGAGAGAAGTTCAGTAACTAATAGTAATTGCCCTGAAACCCAGATTCGGTTATTAATAAGTGAAGTCCCAAACTTAATGATGAAAGACCCGAAACAGAGATTCGAGTATAATAAGTGAAGTTCAAAAATTCTTCTTTGATAATTAGTTCGAGGCTGTGGATAATTATTTAAGCCCCATGTTTTGTCCTGCTCCTTGGGCTTTGTCTCTTTTGACATGTGTCGACCCTTTAGGCCTTGTATGTAATTACTATTTGACTTGTTGCTTCTCAAGCTTGGACATCTTAGTCCATCATTTAATATACCACTTCTTAGGCTCGGACGTCTTTTTCCATTGTTTGATGCACAGCTTCTTAAGCTTGGATGTCTTAATCCACCATTTGATATGCCGCTTCTTGGGCCTGGACGTCTAAATCTGCTGTTTGATATGCTGCTTCTTAGGCTTGGACGTCTTAGCCTATTGTTGTTTGATAAGCTGCTTCTTTGGCTTAGATGTCTTGGTCCATTGTTGTCTGGTGCGCTTTGTTAGCTTGTCCACAAGTAGGACCCAAAGACTTACCCAACCTTCCTCTAGGAGGCGCCTTGACCTGGCTATAGCATGGTGCGAAAAAGGGCTTGTTGATGCTTTAATCAGGCCATAGAGTGGCGTGGATAAAGTTTTGATCTAACCCCCTTCAGGAGGCGCCTTGACCCGGCCATAGCGCAGCACGGCCAAGGGCTTGTCGATGCTTTAAATTGACCATAGCTTGGCGCGGACAAAGGCTTACTCTAACCTCCCTCTGAGAGGCACCTTGACTTGGCCATAGAGTGGCGCAACCAAGGGCTTGTCGATGCTATAACCTGGCCACAATGTGGCGTGGATAAAGGCTAACTCCAACCTTCCTCCAGGAGGCGCTTTAGCCCGGCCAACTTGGCGAGGACAAAGGCTTTAACCGTTAAAGGTAATGTCCAAGTACATGGAGAATTTCACTCCCAACCATGTATACTTTTCTTTTGAAGAAAGAGATGCTTTATTTATTCATTGCACGAAAATATGGTCGCAAGTGCTCCGCATTCTAGGAACCATATTGTCGTCTAGTTGGCATAACTTGTAAGCTCAAGGGGAATTACTTTGCATATAATTAAGGGGCCTTCCCCGTTTGGTCCTAGCAGTCCATCCGTAGGATATCTTATGTTTTCCATTACCCTTCAGAGTACTAAGTCTCCCTCTTGAAATTCTCTTGTTTTAAGCTTTGAGTTGTAATATTTCGAAGTTCTTCTTTGATATTCTGCAGTTCAGATAGCTGCTTCATCTCTCAACTCACGTATTAAATCTAGCGATTCTTTCTTCAGCCCTTAGTTTAGATCAAATGCATATGCGATCCTTTGATGTGAGGGTATTTCAATTTCAATTGGTAATATTGCCTCACACCCATATGTTAAAGAATAGGGGGTATGTCCCATTACAGTTTTAGTGAAGGTTCGATAAGCCTAGAGTAAAGTGGCAATTCTTCTACCCAATCCCCTTTAGCTTTATTCAATTGCTTTTTTAGGATAGTCTTAATAGTCCTTTTTGCAGGTTCAATGGCCTCATTTGCCTTTAGATGTGCCATGAAAGAAAATATTTAATAATCCCATTCTTATGAAAAAATTGAGAAAACTTCACTTTCAAATTGCCTTCTGTTGTCTGATATAATCTTATGGGGAATTCCAAATCTGGTTAAAATGTTTTTAATGACGAATCTAAGCATTTTCCCAAAAGTGATTTTAGGGAGTGGTTCCGCTTCTACCCACTTAGGAAAGTATTCTATGACGACTACAACATATTTTTCTCCTCCTTTAGAAATTAACAATAGGCCAATTAAGTCAATTCCCCATATATCAAAGGGCCATGGGCTTGAAATCGGAGTCAACTGACTTGGTGGCAATTGGGAAGTCTTTGTGTATTTCTGGTATCTCTCACATCTCCTTACATATTAAATGGCTTGACTTTCCATTCGAGGCCAATAAAAACCTAGTCTTATTATCTTTTTTGCCATTTTGCCCTGCTTGAGTGGTCTCCGCAAAATTCTTCATTCGCTTCCACCAACAATTTCGTCCCATCTTCCTGGCTCACACATCTTAAGTAAGGTATTGCATATCCTTTCTTGTAAAGAATTCCTTCCACTATTGTGAAAGTTGGAGCCTATAGCCTGATTTCCTGGCTTGCCCCATGTAGATGGCAATATCCCTTTCGAAAGATATTCGACAATAGGAGACATCCAAGTGCTGCTCTTGGCTAATTAAATATATCATTTTGGATTTCTCTATTAATTTCTCGTTCTTCTCTTTCTTGTGACATGGCTTAGGATCTAATTAAGACTAATGGTTCCTTTCCTTGTTCGGGTCTTCCCTCTTCAATACTCGGATTTGCTTAGTACCCTACCGGCACAATCTGAGTTTCTAGGGCTCCCTTTGAACTAGCCAATTTTGCTAACGAATCCACCTATGAGTTTTGTCCCCGTGGAACTTGATTTATAGAAAAATCTTCAAATAAAGTAAGCATCTTCAATATCTTCTTTGCATATAGAGATAGCTAGGTGTCTTTAGTCTGATATACTTACTTTATCTGGTTTACCATTAATTGGGAATCACCAAAAATTTGAAATCGTGGGACTCTGAACTCTAATTCCAAAATCAACACGGCCACCATTGATTCATATTCGGCTACATTATTTATTGCAGGAAACCCTAACTTCATGGCATAGGGTAGGCAGTGTCCATTTGGTGTTATGATGACATATCCCGCTCTAGCTCCTTGTTCATTCGATGCACCGTCCATAAATAACTTCCACATAGGTTTTTTTATCCCTTTCCCTTTTCAATTGTTCTTTAATAAAGTTAGTACACTCATTAATAAAGTCCGCCAATGCTTGCCCTTTGATAGCTGCCCGTGGCTGAACCTCAGTGTCATACTGACTAAACTTAATTCCCCACTTTACTACCCTACCTGAAGTTTCAGGCTTACTGAAAACTTGTTTGAGTTGGAAATTAGTTAATACCATGATTGGATGTGCTTGAAAGTATGCTTTAAGTTTTCGTGTCGTAAGTATCAAGCAATAAAAAAGTTTTTCTGTTACCAGGTATCGAACTTCTGCGTCCTTTAATCTCCTCCTCATATAATAAACATGAAGTTGAGTCCCACTTTCTTCTCTGATCAAAGTCAAACTCACCGCATGTTCTAAGACTGCCATGTATAGGTACAAGACTTCACCATTCTCGGGACTAGATAGTTTGGCGGTTTTCCCAAATGGTTTTTCAACTCTTTAAAAGCTTTCTTATAATCTTCCCCCTATTTAGAGTTTTTCTTCTTCTTGATCAAATCGAAAAAGGAAATGCACTTATCAATTGCCTTAGAAATGAATCTGCTTAGGGAGGTACCCTACCGTTTAAACTCATTACACTTTTGCTAGTTTTGGGCTCAGCCATGCCTTTGATAGCTTGAATCTAGTCTGGGCTAGCTTTAATCCCTTGAGCAGTCACAAGATAGCCTAAAAACTTCCTGGATTTAGTTTCATCTGATATTTCCATAATACTTCGAACATTTTTTTTAGATCTTTAAGGTGACTTTTAGCCCCATAAGATTTCACTAGCATTTCATCAACGTAAATTTCCATATTTTAACTGATATGTTCTTTGAACATTCCGTTGACTTATCTTTGATAGGTAGCAAATGCATTCCTTAATCCGAAAGGCATTTCTTTGTAGCAGAAAATTCCCCAATCAATAATGAAACTTGTATGTTCTTCATCTGGTTCGAGCATAGGTATCTGATTGTATCCTGAGTATGCATCCATGAGAGATAACAGTTTGTGCCCACTACTTGCATCAACCAACTGATCTACGCGGGGCAATAGGAAACAATCTTTTGGATATGCCTTATTTAATTCGGTATAATCGATGCAAGTCCTGCACTTACCATTCAACTTTTTTTAACAACACTGGATTCGCTAGCTCTTTTGGGTAGTAAATTTCCCAAATAAATCCATTTTCTGGGAGTCTTTTAACTTCTTCATTCAGGGCGTCGGACCACACCTTATCTAATGTCTCTTTTTTTGGTCTAATGGGGGTCGCCTCTAGATTGATGTTTGGTGCATGACACATAAACGATGGATCAATCCCCACCATATCTGAATAACGCCATGCAAATATGTCTTTGTTGGATTTAAGAAACCGAATCAAGTCCTTCTTCAAGTTTCTATCCAACTCTTTTGCCACTTTGATTATTTTACTGGAATCATTTGGGTCTATACATGCGTCCTCAAGGTCTTCTATGGGTTTTATCTTTTCTATTTTATCTCCACGGTAATCAAATTCTTTGATGACTTTGACTTCTTCAACAGAATTAGCATCGACCCTCTTCCTTTTGCTTCCAGGGGAAATGTACCTTTCATACATATGTTTGCTAGTCTTATTAGATCTAATCTTTGCTTCGAATATTGGATGTAAAAATCCATCATTCGAAGGTTGAAAAACAATAGCAGAATCAAAATAAGCAGAATACTCCCTTTTTTACTAATCAAGCATAGAAAAATACATTTCACGGGAGCGGAATTGCTCTCTGCGGACAGTGCCCCAGCCCCTCTTGGTAAGAATTTCACCATCATATATTTTGGTGAGACAAAAACATCCACCTCATCAAGCATGGGTCTACTAAAGAAAGCATTGTAGTAGGATGGTTGGTTAATGATTACAAAGAGAGTTTCAAAAGTTCGGCAACATGATGGTACTCCTATCAGTATTAGCAATTTCACTTGTCCTAATGCGGTCGATCCCTTATTGTTCAATATAAAGCTTGGCTCAAGGCTTGGCTCTAGCTTATCTTCTTGGATGCCCATTTGATCGAGGCATGTTTAAAAATGACGTTGACTGCGCTACCAGTGTCCACAAGATTCTTGGACACTATAGACAATCTAATTTGAGCTGCGATCATGAGGGGTTAATTGTGTGGGTGATGAACTCCCTTCTTCGGCTCCTAGGGAGTAATATCAAGATTTGGCTTCAGGATGTTGAGTCATGGATTTTTAAATGGGGGTTCTTCTTGAATAGAGAACACGCCTTCGCTAACCTCTTTGATGTACATGTTCCTGGCCGCCTTGTTAGTCCCTGTTGGATGTGGTCCCCTATGGATCACATCAATCCTATTCAACGGTGGACTTAAGCTCAGTGGGTCTTCTTCCTCCAAGATGTTAACGATGTTACTAGAAAACTTTTGCGAACCGACCCTAGTCCATGGTGCTTTATGTTTGTCTTGGCTGATCTCCTTTAAATGTCCCTCACGAATTAATTTCCGAATGATTCCAGCCAAGACTTTGCATTCATCAGTTTTTTGGCCGTTTTCTTTGTGGTAAATGCAATAATCATCCCCTTTCCTCTGTTCAAGGTAATTTTTGGCTTTAAAGGAAGATGGGAAGTTAACCTTCTCCTTTGTTATAGCATAGTTGTAAGACAATGGCTTGTTTAAAGCGATTGAATTGGAATTAGGCTGTTCCCATCTTGTTCTCTTATGTCCCCAATCCAATCCAAACACTTCATTTTCCTTTTAGATTAGCTTTCTTCTTAGCGTGATATAGTTCATCCATTCAAATGAATTTGTCAGTTAGAAAATGGAACTCCTATAGATCCTTGCACCCATGAATAAAGAGTTGTTTCCAGTATGGTGTATTCTCTATTAATCAAGAATGCCCCGTAATGAGCTTATCTCGGCCATTCATGTCATTAGCTTTTAGTGCTTCTATGTTGAACCTTTTAAGGTAATCTCCCAATGATTTTCCCTGTGTCTGCTTGATATTGGCTAGAACTATGTAATTGGTTGTTGGGTCTTTGCATATATAAAATTGGGCAGAGAACTCATAAGAAAACTGCTTCCATGAATAAATCGTCTTTTGACGATACTTTCGATACCATTTAGCGGTGGCCCCTTGAAGAGTTACCGGAAACAGTCTGCACCGAATGACTCTAGTAGCGTTATACAGATCCATTTAGCTATAAAAAGCCATCAAGTGATCGTCGCGATCTATAGTGCCACGATACTTCAGAGTTGGGATCTTTACATAGGAGGGGATAACGTTAGCATCAGTACTCGCTCGTTATCATTTGCTTTCTCATCCAAAGTCCTCTTCCCTTTAGCATTTACCATGTCTTTGATTGCTTTTTCTGCCATGTCTTTCAGATAAGCTTCGGCGTTGTGATAACTTTTTTGGTTTGGATTGAATTCTTTTGATGTTAAGCTTCTGGTCAGCTTGAGAGATTTGTCAACACCCTTCTTTAATGATCTAATTTAGTTAGAGGATGCACTTTCTTCTTTGAATATGTCAAGTCAATTTTGCTCTTGTTCTCATATTTATAAGCCTTTAAATTGCTTCTCGGAGATATCACCTCACCTCCATTCTTTGGTTCCACTGTAGTGGAAGACTTTTGAGATAATGTTACTTTGAGAAGTTCCTACATCTCCAGCAATTTGTTTCAAGTGCTTTATTTTGGTTGCATTATCGTCTTGTTGACTGAAGTTGATGGTTGCCCTTGCACAACCCCTTCTAATTGAAAGTTGGTGTTATGTTTTCGTCTAAAGTTATGGTGTGAATGGCCTTTTCATCCATTCGACTAAGTCTTTTGGATTTCATTTTCCTACACGAAGTTAAACAATACATAATTAATCTATAAGGTAGCCGCAAGGTCGGAGGTTTGAACCCTCCTTCTAGCGCCAAAAATGTTAGCAAGAAAACTTGTCAACGTCCCCAAAGCTAAGTGGTTAACGAGAAATATTATTTACGCTTCAGAAGGAGATTTTTAGAAGTTATCGCTCCCTTCAAAACCCCTTTCGATTGGGTTAATTTGGACAAGTTGCTTCCAAAGGCTGGTCTTGTAAAAATATTAGTGAAAGTTAATAGATCCAATCCACCATATTGAAATAAATATTAAGGAGAAAGCACTCCTTTCGAACCTTCTTTTTTTAGCGAGTCGAAAGTGGTTATTTGTATTAGACATTCATTTCTTTCGACCGTGTCGAAAGGTCCATTCTACCCTCAAATAGAAGTATTTGCTTTCCACATCATTATTTATGCTCATTTGGAAAGAACTCCTTTGAAAGGGTTGTATGTATCGTAGTGAGTATACGCTTTTCAAAGGTTTTCATCCCTATAGCATAGCATATCGTTTACACATCGAATCCCTTTCGAAATGTCCCTTTCGATCAAGTCGAAAAGGGTTTTGCCCTTTCGAAGTAGATCCAGTGTATAATACAGAAGCTCCATGTCACATATGCAATAGGATATCATCTCGGATAACATAAGTTCCATGAACTTATGAAGATCAAAACATCATTATCGTCTTTGTTTGTCATTTGATATCAGTGAACACGATGATAATGTGATTCGTATGCATATCATCCCAGTTTATCCCATGGCAATGTATAGTCAAAAAAGAATTAAGAATATAAGCTATCATCATGTGCAATTGATCACTAGTTAAGCTAATGATCGAAATGATCTCCCTCATGATCAAAATCTTTATTGAATCTATGCTCTTCCTCTTTTAACATTAATCCAAACTGAGTTACAGGTAAGAGTGCTTTCCCCAAATTGATTTAGGGTTACAAATATTTGACTTTGCTAAGAAATAGGAGAGTGAGTTGAGGATTCCTAAATCCGATCCCTGAAATCGAACCCATATAGTCATATTTATAGATGCAGTTTGGCCCCCTTCCATGCCCATCCTTTCGCTTCAGTCGAAAGATCTTCCTCCAATCTTCCGCATGCATCCTTTTGACATGGTCGAAAGGTCCTACTTCAATCTTCCACATGTATCTTTCAACATGGTCGAAAGGTCTTCCCTCATCTTTGTGCGCGCCTCCTTTCAATGTAGTCGAAAGGCTTTTCCTTTGACCTTTCCTATCCATTCTTATGCCTCTACCTTTTCATTTTAGACCTTTCGATCCTATCGAAACGATCACCTTGGCAACCTCATGCTGCCGTTAAATTTTGAGTACCTATTTTACTATGCTTTTTACTAGACTGCTTTTGAATTTGTCGAAAGGGGTGAGGGGTAGAAGTGCTCTTCGCTTTGTGTTGATGTACTATTGCAAGTAAGAAATGAGTTGAGCTTTTGCATTGCTTCGAAAGGGATGGAGAATGACAGTTGGGTCTTAGCAAAATGAAACTTGGACTTCATCTATGATTTTTGTTATGCCTTCGAAGGGCTCCAACTATTTCAAAAGGCTTGTTATTGCTTTCGAAAGGTGTATTGGAATCATTTCTTCAAATAGTGAATTGACTAGGACGAAAACCCTGCCTTTCTTATATATGCGAATCCACCTGCATCGAAAGGTCCAAATGAGGCAGAAGGGTAACCACGCCTCCTTTTCTTCCCCTTTTGAAAGCTTTTGCCCTATTTATCATTTGTAATGGCATTTGGTGGTTGCGACTCTTTCAAAAGCCATTTCAATACCTTTGAAACGCTCATATTTGAACTTTAGTGGAACCCATGTTTTTGATTTTTGTAGACCTTGTCACTTTTACAAGCCTTCTTTCATACTCTTGTTCTTGAGTGGATTTTATGGTTAGTAATATTTAAATGGACCGAAACAAATATTACATAAAATAATGCTAACTATAAACCAAAGCACTATCCTTCGGCGTGTAGTATGAAAAGAATGTTTCCATACCACCGTAAGTAAGAAGGATTAATTGCCAAAATCAAATCTCATTTCTTCTATAAAATTCTTGTTCTATAAGCCCATTTCATACTTCAAACCTTTTTATTAATCTCCAAATTAATTTATAAAACTTCTTTTAAATCTCTTAAATGATTTATAAACACCTTATAAAATTTCTTTACCATATATTGCTTAAAATCCCCCTTTCAAAATATCATTTGTAAATCTCCTTAGATATATCCTTTTTAATAAGCAAAATCATTTTTATAAAAAAAATTATTATTTATAAACACCTTCATTCAATTAATTAATTTACTTTAAACAATACTAATAAAGTAGGCAATTAACTTTCAACGCATCATTAACTAAATAAATAATTAACTTTAAACAAAACTAAACCAATTAACTAACAACATTGATAATATAATTGAATAACTTTAAAGTATCATTAACAATATAATTAAATAACTTTAAACATCTTTATTAAATAATTAAAAGCTTATTTTAAAACATCGTTTATGAACACTTAACCTCAATTGTTGTATAATCCAAGATATTTAAATTCATAACTTCACAAATTTGGAAAGAGGCTTAGAGACCACAATGGTACTAAATCAAGTTACCATTTAGTTCAATTTGACTTTTTAGGTCACATAACTGGTATTTATGTAGGCAACACGTATATAAATAAAATCCATAATTAACCATCCATAGTTAATGCGTGATCTTTTTCATATAAAATAACTAGCGTAAAAATAAATGTCCAAATTAATTTAATAATAGAACATGGATTTATTCTAATAAACAGATGCCATCAATGATCTATTCCATTTAATTATAAAAATACGGGGATTTATTCTTCTAACCAGATGTCAATAATACCTTGTATTTAAACCATTCTTTGAAAAAAATGTTGCTTATTAGACAAACCGATCCTTAGAAATAAATAAATTAAAAATAAAACCTTTATTTAATAACAATTAAATCTTAATTTAAATCTAATTGAATCTTAACTTTATTAATAATTAACCATGCCTGATTAATAATTAATTGATAATTAAATCTTGATTAATTAGTAGTTAATCAATAATCAAACCTTACTTAAATAATAATTAATCTTTACTTAATTAATAAAAAATTAAACCTTTATTAATTAAATGATTATAATTATCTTACTTAATTAGTAATTAAGATCTAATTACCTTTACTTAATTAATTAATTGAGTATTAATTATCTTTACTTAAATTAACTAATTAAATAATCATTAACGCTTACTTAATTAATAAGTAATAATTATCTTCTTATACTCATAATATGTTTGAAAATACATTTCTAGAAATATTTAAAAGAAGATGCTTATAGTTTAGAAAAAGTGTGTGATTCCACGAACTACATGCATAGTGATTATCGCTATAGATACCATAACTCCAAACTAGTTTTACACAACCAATGCCCCCTTAAAAAAACATACCTTTTTAATTTAACTTACTTTATAACATAGTATAACGTTTTGAAAACTAAAAGTAAAGCTTTTGAATACTTTATAAAACATTTTCTAGAAAATACATAAGTAAGACAAGTTTGAAATAAAGGGATCTCATTGTCGCAATAAAACAACTTTAAGTGCTATTTTCTTTAGCATACACCAACATAGCATAAGCTCATACATTTGTCATATGCTATAACAATATACACAAAGTAAAAATCATTACTTACAATATCACCTAACATTTTAACTATACTTCCAAATACATAACCAAACATTACATAAAATCACACATATGTAGAGCATAACAACATTATTTTTCAACCAACAACCAATACAATTTTTAGCCAAAAAATAAAGTTTTAATTTTTTTTAAAATGTGAGCTTTTACTCCCAAAAAGCTTAAGGAAAAAAACCAAACTACCACCGTAACTTGTATCGGCCCTCGATCTTGGATTTTCTTAGGTACAAATTGGATTTTTTGAAGGCTAAAAGGGGAAAATGGGTTCAGCCTTGGGCTTATTGGGCTTGACCATGGGTTGAGGAGGAGCTTGGGATTTGTTTTGAAAAAGGGAAGAAAAGGGGTTTAAATAAGTTTTTAAAAATTAAAAGCAGAAAAGGAAGGAATTTTAAACTTTGAAAAATCTTGGAAGCCATTAAAGAGTTTTTAAAAAGCTTAGAAAGAAAGATGAAGTTTTGAAAATAAGAATTGAAATGATAAAAGAGAGATGAAAAAAGGAAATTGTTTTTGTATAAAATATATTAAGAAAAGTAACAATATGCCCTTTAAGTACATACCCTCTATTCAACTTTGACCACATCATCACCACCTCCCTCCATCCCTTCTTCCACATGCACTAACCAAGGCCCCCTTTTTATCCACCATGTTTTCCACTTCCTTGTACTAACATGTGATATAATACGACATTACATCTTTCTCTTTTACTTTTACTTTTAAATACTTTGAAAAATGGCCGCGTCACCTTTTTATTTACTTTAGTAAATATATATTTACCATGTCATATTCTTAACTATCCATATATTATTTGTATTTGTGTGTATATCTATACTAAAGTGTTCCCAACATTTTTGACAACTTTTTAATCAATGAAAAATCGAAAATCCGAAAAACGATCACTAGTCGCATTTTCTATTTTTCATCGAACTGCCCATTTTAGTAAACCAAATTAAAAAAATGAATTTTCTATCATTAGTTATAAATTAAAAGAGGCATATTTAATTATTAAAACCATTAATTGAATATTTAAAACAAATTAAATATTCACAAATCAAAGAAATTAAATTCTAGGTCATTACATTCTTCACCTTAAATGACTTTCGACCTTGAAAATTCTCACATGAACACCCAAAATTATTCATAAGTCTGCATGATGTTCATAGATCAGCTATATGTAAAACCTAATTTGATCTCTACTCGAATACATAACTTCACTTTCGAACTAGTATCACTCGCCCGATTCCTTACTGTAGGCTCCGATCAGGCTTCCTGATTAGAAACCTCCAATCTCCTTATATAGCAATATACTATGATAGAAATCTTTGGTTCCATATCACGAACTCTCACCAAGTGTTTTCCATCAAGAATCGAACGATAGATCTTTATTTGGAACTGTGTGAAATACCTGTAGGTCATATTCACAAATCTTGGATCAAAAACTATGTGAAAAAGAGAAATCATCTACGTTTAACTTATGTTCTTATTTTATTGCTTCTCACTAATACCAATTCTTTTACCTCTAAAGTTATTTATGAAACCATTTCACAAAACTCAACTTAAGTTTACAAATTTGTGTAATACCCCTTTTTGAAAAGATAGTATATGTTTTAACCATAGAAAACATACACATAGCCTGAGTAACCTTAAAATAATGCTAAGGAACTTGGTATTATTAAATAGTACCATATGTTCTCTTACCTAGAAGGGTAATACTTAAGAGAAGTGCTTATCATCTGAACACAACTCTTTCCCATTTTTTTAGTTATTTTTGGGCCACTTGAACTAGTTAACTTAAAATACTTCTTCACATTTCAAAATTCACTTTTTGAAACAATCCTGCATATACTTCCATACAAATAATTTTACCAAAATACCAATAGCTAACTTGCTGTAGGTTTCGTTCGAATTTGAATTTGTTTCGATCATAAAATGATAAAGAGAATAATTTACTAAGTGCACTATAACGTTTCCTAGGCAAACATCCCATAGTTACCTAGAAGATTATTCAGATCATCACAAAACAAATTGAGACACATTATCCAAACTATCCATAAAAAACGTACTTCACCCTAAAATTTTCTTGCTATAATATTTATACTTGAACGACTTTCAAGTAAAACCATTACTACTTATCTCAAAAATCCTTTGAAATAATGATAAACATGTCTCCTTCTGTAAATCAAATCATGCTTTTGGGATTAAACCAAACTCTATTTTATCAAAAGAAATTCTATAGCAAATTGCTATGATAGCGTTTCTCTACATAGAAACTAGATATTGAACACCGATGCTGCTGCAGTCATCATCAGAATTACTTTCTAGCGATATCAGTAAGTCCAGTGCTTTCTATCTCCTTAAAGATCCCTTAGATCCAGGATTCAAGTCCTTAAATTCTTCCCAAAATCTAAAAAACCATTTTTCTAAAGCACTGAGATTTAAGTCCTCAAATTCTTTACTTAAATCCTTTTTATTTATAGGCCACATTCTTACAAACCAATTTTATAAAATCAGCTTCTTCTATAAAACCATTTCTCAAATACTTATTCCTAAAATATTATAGATTTCTATTAGTAAACATCTTTATTAAAATCTCATTTTAACCTAACATTAATATCGAACGTCTTTTAGTCAAATTATGAAATGTAATGCATAAGGTGTTCGTTTCAATGTTCCTATAGTTTTTACCCTACCCATATTTTCAGAAAAGAAAAATTGTAAATTAATCAACAAATAATAGTTAATGCCCTAAAACTAGACGAGGATGACTAACCAAACCCTAAATGATAATAATTGAATATTATCACAACCACATCAAAAATAACTCTATTAATTTTTTGAAAATTATTCCTTTACATAAACTATAATCCTAAGTAAAATTATTTCATTTACCCATTTAAAACAATACTATGTTGGTAAACCTTATTTGAGTGTATAGGAATCCCTATCGATAACGTGGGCTTGATGCATTGATCGGAATTCATAAACCACTCAATCAATATAACAGCTCAATGTAAAATATTTTTATATCACTAACAAATATACACTCTTATATATACACACTTAGTGAAACACCCCATACCTCTTAGTATACCTAAAGAGGGCACACTAAAGGATATGGTGCATTATAGGTAGTGCTGAAGCATCACAGAGACTAAGATTCACAAGATAAATAAGTAAAAATAGCAAAAAAAATTAAATGATAACTTATTGTTCAAAATAAAACTTCATAAATAAGTCTAAAAAACATCACATGTCTCAAATACCAAATAAACTTATGAAAAATGCATCTTAGTCTCATAAAATCAGAGTATAATAAAAATAATCATTCCTCTCATAAGTACCAGCACATCCCAAGTCAAATGAAAGAAAACAGAAAAAAGAAGAATGCATGAAGAAATGGGAGCGCTCTACAAATGGGCCTCTAAGAAATCCAAACCTACCGTCCTTGCCTCTGCTAGCCAATGGGGAGGGGATGGGAAAACAAAGGAGTGGATCAGACTATAAGTCTGGTGAGTGAAAGTAACTACTAGTATTTTTAAGCAAGATAAAGACAATTGACTTAGCAACAGTTCTAGTATAAAAAGACATAAAGGAAAGTAAAACTAGAGATAAAATAATGTTTAACTGTTTGCTTTGATTATGATTTTTTACACTTATCATAGATTGATGTGATTAGACAGAAATCCTAATACTATTTAATTAGGCTGAAATCCTAATTCTACTTATTGACCGGCCTTCTATCTCTGTTATGCCACTGTGAGCTAGTCCCATCTGATGGGTCCCATAGCAAAAGATACCGTTTAGTGCTTGGAATGCAGTAGCGATTTACTTACCCTAATCAATGTCGCATGCTCGGTCATCGCCGGTAAACTTCAAACATCGCCTTCTCTTGTGACCCCTTACTTACCCTATCAGCATACGTACCCAGCCTCACTTGATCTGTTGTGAGACCATCAGTCCCAGTCTGAAAGGGTCCTACCTAGCCTCACCTAAGTGTTTTGTGAGACCATCAGTCCTAGTCTGAAAGGGAATGCTGCTGGTACAAGTCCTAACAAACAAAATCTAGTTGCGCCACTTGCCCAAATCCCTCAATTTGAACTTTTATCTATTGGCCATTTATTTACCCTTTGTCTCAGCCTCACCTAACTATTGTGAGACCATCAGTCTTAGTCTGAAAGGATCCTGCCCAGCTTCATCTAATCTATTGTGAGACCATCAGTCCTAGTCTGAAAGGGAATGCTGTTGGTACGGGCCCTATTTCTGTTCTTGTTGTTAACTTAGTGTAAGTTCTTAAAATAAGACTCTTCTGTTATTTCTGCTCTATTTTCTTATTAACTTAATCAATATCTTTAAAATAAACCTTTTCTGTTATCTCTGCTATATTTGCTTATTAACTTAACTATAAGTCTTTAAAATTAGCCTTTTCTATCATCTCTGCTATATTTGCTTGTTAACTTAATTATAAATCTTAAAATAAACCTTTTCTGTTCTTTCTACTTAGTTATAACCTTCGTTATAATAGTTTCTCTTCTATTTAATCTTTTTGGTCATAACCACTAGTTATAAACATGCTTGCAAGTGCCTCAAATTTGCCTATTTCAGACTATCTTCTTTTTATTACAGTTTTCCTTTTTTACATCTAATTTCTGTAAATTTAATGTTTTCCATTTTAATCCATATTTGCAAATTGTTCTTTTTTTAATATTCATATATTTTACTTGTGCAAAAAGGAACAAAAAAGAAACTAAAATTTACAGGCCAATTTCTATGTAAAACAGATGTAAATAAATGCAATTAACAATAAATAACTGTAAATAGCTGAATAAAAAAGCTGAATAAAAATATCTGAATAAAATAGACTGAAAAAAAAACTTTAAAAACTTGCTGTAAATAACTTATATAAAAACTGTCTCAAAATTGTAGAAAAACTACAACTATTAAGGACCCTGTTATTTTAAATTACTTAAAAAATATAAACAAATTACAAAACACTCACATGTGGTCCTTAGGTCAAGTCCTTGATCTTCCTTGATCCTCTTTTAAAGCATAGAATATTTTTATCAAAAAGATTTCCTCCCTAGAAAAATTTCCTATTTAGGGTCCAGCCTCTAGTAGTGAACCCAAATAGGAGAAATCTGAATGGGAAAAATATCTAGGCTAGGGTCTTATTAATAGAGTAGTTTAGGGATCTCTAACTATTGGATTTGAAGATTAAATTTGGTGCGACCACGTCATAGGCTCACTGGAAACCGTCGGATGGAAGCACGGATGCACAGGGTTGAAGAAAATTGAAAAAACACATCATGTTTTAATCTGGACGAATGGTCGTTCAAATACAGGGGAGGGTCAACCTGGGTGTCGACCCTTGTATGCCGAGGGTCGACCTAGCTATGATAAGGGTCAAGCCTAGGGTCGACCTGACCTATATATATATATATATGTGTTTTCTTGTTTATTTCGTATCTTCTTCATTTTTGCTCGGATTTTGACAAATTACATACGAAAATTGACCAGAAAATTACCACGGACACAATGGTGCAACTCTTGTAGCTCAATTCCAATAGTTTCACAAAATTATTTTATTAATTAATTAATTAATTAATTAATTATTATAGCTTAAATTTCGGGTTGTTACATTCTCCCCTCCTTAATGGATTTCGTCCTCGAAATCTCTAAGGATAGAAGAATGAAATAAATATTTTCATCCAAATTCTACAACCACATATTCAACCATCATCCATTACACCCATTGTCCTTAATCTTTCTAATAAAATTTTATGTTATTTGCAATAGTGTAGTGTCAATATCCCTAACTAATTCAAAAGATTATGCAGTCTACTGATTCAGCCGACCTCCTTTAATGCAATAGCGTCGGAAATGTCTAGAGATTTCTCCTTTGCTAATTCTCTTTAGAAAATCCATAAGCTCTGAATCCTCTTGCTGCCTTGAGCCAATATGATCTATGAGGGTAGGCTTAACCTTAAGTGCTGCCAATCATCCAGGGCTAATGTCCGTAGAGGGCTTAAAACCAAAAGTGGAAATAAAATCTTGACTTTTCCACTCTACGAACATTGGACTAAGGGTTGCTCTCTTCCTACTTAACGCATCTGCAACCGCGTTCCCTTTTCCAATGATATAGTCTATCTCAAAGTCATATGATGCCAAAAAATCATACCAACGTGGCTGCCTCAAGTTTAAATCCTTCTGTGAGAATAAGTACTTCAATGATTTATGGTCGGTGAAAAGCTCGAACCTCTCTCCTAGCAAGTAATGTCTATAAGATTTGAGAGTGAAAACAATAGCAGCTAACTCCAAATCATGGATGGGGTAGTTCTTCTCATGAATTCTCAATTGTCTACTTCCATAACATATTATCCTCCCTTCTTGCATTAATACGGCTCCAAGACCCATCCCACATACAACAGGGTATACCGTAAAAGGCTTAGCTCCATCGGGTAAAACTAACACTGGTGCGCTAGTAAGGGCCCTCTTTAGCATCATGGAGGAATCCTCACAATCTGCGTCCCACACGAATTCTTCTTAGTGAGGCGAGTAAGCGGTGATGAAATCTTAGCAAAATATCTGATAAACTTCCTATAATAGCCAGCCTAACATAGGAAGCTTATAACTTCGGTAACGTTCTTGGGGGCCTTCCAATCTTGTACCGCTACTACCTTAGTGGGATCAACAGCTAAACCTTCTTTTGAGACTACATGCCCCAAGAAACGTACCTCCTCACGCCAAAAGTGACATTTCGAGAATTTTGCCTTTTACTGATGAACATGAAGTGTACGAAGAACCTCCTCCAGATGAATAGCTTGCTCTTCCTTACTCTTGGAAAACACCAAAATGTCGTCCACGAATACTATAATGAACTTATTTAGGACATCTCAAAAAACATGGCTCATCAAATATGCGAAATAGGCTAGGGCGTCGGTCAGCCCAATGGCATGACCAACCATTCAAACAATCTATCAGGTGTCCAAAATGTTATCTTATCTATGCTATCGTGAACGACCCTGAGCTGTTGAAATCCAGTGACTAAATCAAGCTGAGAAAATACTGAAGAGCCAACTAACTGAACGAAAAGATCGTCTATCCTAGAAAGGGGGTAACGGTTCTTCTTTGTGAGCTTATTCAATTCTCTGTAGTCTACGCAAAGTTGAAGGTAACCATCCGCCATTGTAGCGAAGGCGACTGGCGCTCCCCACTCAAATATGCTCCGTCTGATTAAGCCTTTCTCCAATACCTTACCAATACGCTTATTTAACTCTTTCCTCTCCATAGGAGCCATTTGTCTTACGGGTTACGCCACTAGCTTAGTGTTGCCATTTAAGTAGATCCTAAAGTCAATCTCTCTCTTAGGACGTAATGCCCTAACCTCCTCAAAAATGTCTAAGAAATCTCTAACGACTGGAACAGAATCTAACTCCTCCAGTGATGAATCAAGGGAATAAAGGAAGCTCAACATGACTGACCCTTGTAGGTTGCAAGAAACCACGTGAGTCCTACCGCGACATATCTCTAGTCTGACAACCCTCCTCTCGCAGTATAATATCGCTCCATAAGTGAATAGATAATCCATCCCCAAAATCATCCCATATCCCGAAAATCCCAGTACATAGGCGTCACAAGCAAACTCTACGCCTAATATAAAAATTTTCCAATCCCTACAAATCAAGGATAAATGTGCCGATCCTCCTATGGAGTTTGAAACATCTATAGGGTCTGCAACTTGGGAAATATCTAAGTGTAAACAATCAACCAAGGAACTGAAAATGAAAGAATGCGATTCTCCAGAGTCAAAAAGAGTCTGAAAAGGGAAATCCAAAATAGAGATCAAAACTTCTATAGAGACTTTCCTACCTTGATCCGGTCCACTATTAGAAGGTGCTCCATCCAAAGGCTATACTTGCGGTGTTGGTGTGCCTACTCTCTGCCCCATCCTCTGAGGACAAGCTCTACTAAGGTGTCCGGGCAGCCCACAGTTGTAACACATCCCCTTCATCGAGCCCTTCTTACAGTCCTTTGCGAAATGCCCAACAATCCACAACTATGACATTTCCCGCCTTTCTTGATCTGCTTTTGATGTCCTCCTTCTTTCCTCTTGCCCTTATTCTTCTTATTCTACCACCACTGCTTCTTAGAGTTTTTTGACTTAGGAACCCCTTTAAGCCCTCCTTTTAGTTGCCAAGGTGCAAGCTGAACTCTCTGTCGGTCCTCCAATCCTAACAGCCCAAATATCCACTCTGTATCCCTCACCAAGCTCATGGCTCTACGAAATCCTCCGTGTTGGAAAACGTTCTGCATCCTAGACTGGCGAAGTCCTTACATAGCTTAGAAATTTTTTTTGTTGTAGGTGGATTAACGGGATCTCCACCTGTTGGTGCTACATTGGGTGCTTGCCCATGCACCTCTGGTACCATAGATCTACGGTACAGTCAGCCATACTATGCAAAGAAATGAAAACTTAGGCTCGAAAGAATCGAAAGAAGGTTAAACTGGACTTTGAGGGGATTTTTATAAAAATTATTTTATACCTTAAAACTATTTTCTAAGAGTTTATTTCTGAAAATACTTTTAAAATATGTTACCTTTGGGAAATACTTAACTTTTTAAAACAAGTTTTTAGGAATCCTATAGCCTTAGGCTCTGATACCACATGAAACACCCCTACACCCCTTAATATACTCAAAAAGGGAACAATAAAGGATATGGTGCGTTATAGGTATAGCTAAAGCATCACAGAGACTTAGATTCATAAGACAACTAAGTAAAAAAAGCGAAAACATTTAAATGGTAACTTATTTTTCAAATAAAAATTCATAAATAAGTCTGAAAACATTACATGTTTCAAACACCAAATACACATGTCTTATGAAAAATGCATCTCAGTCTCATAAAATCAGAGTACAATAAAAATAATCACCCCTCTCATAAGTACCAATGCATCCCAAGTCAAATGAAAGAAAACTGAAAACAAGAAGAATACATGAAGAAAAGGGAAAGCTTTGCCAATGGGTCTCCAAGAAATCCAAATCTACTATCCATGCCTCTACTGGCCTATGGGAGAGGAAATTGAGGAGTGGGTCAGACTGTAAGTCTAGTGAGTAAAAGTAACTACTAGTATTTTCAAGCAACATAAAGATAGTAGACTTAGCAACAATTCTAGTATAAAAGGAAACAAAGGAAAGATAAACCAAGGGATAAAATATCGTCTAACTGTTTGCTTTGATTATGATTGTTTACACTTGTCTTAGATGCTGTGATTAGGCAGAAATACTAATCCTATTTAATTAGGCTGAAATCCTAATTCTACTCGTTGATCAGCCTTCTATCTCTATTGCGCACTGTGAGCTGGTCCCATCCTATGGGTCCCACAGCAAAAGACGCATGTTTGGCGCTTGGAACGCAGTAGCGATTTACCTACCCTAATCAATACCACACGCTCGGTCATTTTTAGTAAATGTTAACCGTCGCCGCCTCTTGTGACCTCTTACTTACCCTATCAGCATAAGCGTTCCCAGCCTCACCTAATCAGTTGTGAGACCATCAGTCCTAGTCTAAAAGGGTCCTGCCCAGCCTCACCTAAGTGTTTTGTGAGACCATCAGTCCTAGTCTGAAAGGGAATGCTGTAGGTACGGGTCCTAATGAACAAAATCTAGTTGCACCCCTTGCCCAAATCCCCTGATTTGAACTTCCATCTATTGGCCACTTGTTTACCCTCTGTCTTAGCCTCACCTAACTATTGTCAGACCATCAGTCATAGTCTGAAAGGGTCCTGCCCAGCCTTACCTAATCTGTTGTGAGACGATCAGTCCTACTCTGAAAGGGAATGCTGTTGGTATGGGCCCTATCTCTGTTCTTGCTTATTAACTTAATGTAAGTTCTTAAAATAAGCCTCTTCTGTTATTTCTGCTCTATTTGCTTATTAAATTAATATAAGTTTTTAAAATAAACCTTTTCTGTTATCTCTGCTATATATGCTTATTAACTTAATTATAAGTCTCTAAAATAAGCCTTTTCTTTCGTCTTTTCTATATTTGCTTATTAACTTAATTATAAGTCTTAAAATAAGCCTTTTCTGTCATCTCTGCTATATTTGCTTATTAACTTAATTACAAGTCTTAAAATAAGTCTTTTCTATTCTTTCTGCTTAATTATAACCTATGTTATAACTGTTACTCTTCTGTTTTATCTTTTTAGTTATAACTACTAGTTATAAACATGCTTGCAAATGTCTCAAATTTGCCTATTTCATTTTATCTTTATTTTCTTATAGTTCTTCGTATTTTACATCTAATTTCTGTAAATTTAATGTTTTCTATTTTAATCTGTATGTGCGAATTGTTCTCTTACTTTAATATTCTTATATTTTATTCGTGAAAAAAGGGTAAAAAAGAAACTAAAATTTACAGGCCAAATTTTAACGTAAAACAGATGTAAATAAATGCAATTAATAGTAAATACTGTAAATAACTGTAAATAGCTGAATAAAATAACTAAATAAAAATAACTGAATAAAATAGACTGAAAAAACTTTAAAAACTAGTTGTAAATAACTTATACAAAAATTGTCTCAAAATTGCAGAAAAACTATAACTATTGAGAACCCTATTATTTTAAATTACATAAAAATCAAAAATAATTACAAAACACACACCTATAGTCCTTAGCTCTAGTTCTTGGTCTTCCTCGATCCTCTTCTAAAGAATAGAATATTATTATCAAAAGATTTCCTCCCTAGAAAATTTTTCTATTTAGGGCCTAGCCTTTGGCAATGAACCCAAATAGGAGAAAATCTGAATGAGAAAAATAGCTAGACATAGGGTCTTATTTATAGTGTAGTTTAGGGACCTCAGACTGTTGGATTTGAAGATAAAATCTTGTGCAACCACGTCATAGGCTCACTGCGAACCATCGGATGGAAGCACGGACGCACAGGATTGAAGAAAATTAAAAAAACGTCATATTTTAATTTGGATGAATGGTCGTTCAAATACAGGGGTGGGTCGACCTGGGTGTCGACCCATGTATGCTGAGGGGCGACCTATAGGTCGACCTACCTATGGTGAGAGTTGATCCCAGGGTCGACCTAACCTTGTATATATTCCTTTTAATTTACGTTTCTTGTTTATTTCATATCTTCTTCATTTTAGCTCGGATTTTGACAAACTATATATGGAAATTGCATAGAAAATTACCACGGACATAATGGTCAACTCTCGTGGCTCATTTTTGATAGCTTCACAAACTTATTTTATTATTTAATTAATTCGTTAATTAATTATTATAGCTTATATTTTGGGTTGTTACATTTTCCCCTCCTTAACGGATTTCCTCCCAGAAATCTCTAAGGACAGAAGAATGAAATAAATATTTTCATCCAAATTCTACAACCAAATATTCAACCATCATCCATTACATCCATTGTCCTTAAGCTTTCTAATGCACTTTTATGTTATATGTAATAATGTAGTGTCAATGTTCCTAACTACTGCAAAAGATTAGGCGGTCTACTGATTCATTCGATATCCTTTAATGCAATCATGTCCATACCATGTATCTAATGAATGCAAATTCATGCCGACAACCGATAGTTCTAAATTCATGCTACAATCATCATCCAAATGCAACAACCATATGCTAATCGTCCATTTATAGGAACCACGGAAATAAAATAAAAATCCAAATGAGCACACATCTATATGCATATGCTTTAGTGACCTAGTTAGCTGATCTTTAAGAGATAAAAGTGCCTAGTATATATATATGCGTCCACTAACATCCACTAGCGAACACTTGCAACCACTGGCGTCAATCGTACATAACATGTTATGGTAATAAGTTTACATTCAATCCTACCATCCATAGGTTAAATCCTAAGATCCACCTTCCCAAAGGATACTAAAGGGAAGAACCTATTCAAAACTAAAGCTGAAATGGGAAATTCAAAATGTACCATTGAAAAGATATGGATAAGAGATACATATTTCCTTTTCAGCCTCCCACGTAGCATCCTCAATACTATCTCTCTGCTGCACCTTAACTAAACGGGCTTCCTTATTCCTAAGCTTCTTGATGTCACGTTCAATGATCTTGGTAGGAATGCAACAAACTGATGCTTCTCTCCACTTCAACTTCCTCAAGTTGGCTAGGTTCCACCACCTTTGTTGAGTAGGTAAGCACTTTATCAAGTGCGAAACATGGAAAACATCATGAACTCCCACGAGCTACCCCGATAGCTTTATCCGATACGCCATCTTCCCTACCATTTCCACAACGGGAAACGGTCCTACAAATATGGGAGCAAGTTTCCCCACTTGATCCAAATTTTACTACCTTTCTTAGCGAACTTACCTTAAGAAAACTAAGTCTCCTATCTCAAACTCAATATCCCTTCTTCACTTATCCACATTGGATTTCTACCTATCTTGGGCCGTCTTCATTCTCCTTCTAATCAAATCAATCTTTTTCGAAGTCCATCCCTAACCATGTCGGGGCAAAGTAGAAATCTCTCTATGGATTCCAACCAACATGAAGGCGACTTGCAAGGTCTTCCACAAAAACTTCAAAAGGTGCCATCACAATGCTAGCTTGAAAACTATCATTGCACGCGAACTCCACTAAAGGAAGATGCTCCACCCAAGATCCTCTGAAATAAAGAATGCACATCATCAACAAATCCTCATGAACTCTATTAACTTTCTCCATTTGGCCATCCATATAGGGGTGATAGGCCATACTCAATCTAAGCAATGTTCCTAAAGCCTCATGCAAGCTTCTCTAAAATTCGCTAGTAAAGATAGGGCCTCAATCGCTCACTATGCTAGAAGGAACTCCATGAAGTCAGACTATCTTAGGAATATATAAGGATGCCAAAAAAGGTGCCGTCTTCTTTGTAACATCCCCAAATTTATCAATTTAAAATTTGTGATTTATTTGGATTTATGAAATTTAAACTAAATTAATTTTAAAATTGATAAACAAATGAAATATTGAGTTGTTTATCTATAAATATGTATGTAGGATAGATTGTATTTTATTTTGAATTTGAATTTGAATTTGGATTTGGATTTGAACTTGTATTTGAATTAAAGTTTAAATAAATATCTTAAGTAAAATTATTTGGATTCAAATATATTAACATATGTGTATTAATGAATGAATTAATATTAGAAAAACATTTTCTTTTAAAGATTGTATAAATATAAAGAGAAATGTAATAATATAAATAAGAGAAAAGTAATTATAAAAATTTATTTAATTCCTTATGCATGGATTAACAAGTGTTAGAATCATAGGAGAATGAATTAACAAGTGTTTAAATTCTAGAAAGTGAATAAGACAAGTGTCATCACTTTTGGTTTTAATTTTTAAGAAAATTCATAAAAGAAATTTAATTATCACTCTCATTCCTTTCACTTCTTTTATCTCACTTTCAAAAACATAAAAAAAGAAAAAGCCTGTACAAAATTTTTAAATCAGAAACAAAGAAATCATCATCAATCAAACTTCAGCATAGACTAAAATAAGCAAGATCAGCAATTAACCAAATCTAGAATTAAACCATTTCAAGGATTTAAGGCCTGGAATTCAATTTCTATCCAGAAGTCAAGTAAAGCAGTTTCAAAACTTCAAACAAACACTCAGCAAAGCTTCATCATCTAAACAACAGGAATCAAGCATAGTAAAATCAAGTCAGTAAACAACAAAGTAAGGCAAGGATCTTTCTAGTAGACTAAACAAATCAAGATTGCAATTTCCAGATTTCAACACTCAGGCCTTCTCTGTTTTTATAAACTAAAGGTAATTTTTCTTTTTCTTTTTAAAAAAATTGAGTTTTGAATTGTTAAGTAATCAAGAAAATAAATACATCAGAAGCTAAGCAACATCAAATAACTAGTTGCAGGAAAAAATCCAAGATCAAGTTTAAAATAGCAATTCCAGTTCAAATAATCAACTTCCAGATTTCTTCTCCCCTGCTCTCAGAAAACAGGTGAGTAAACCTCTGTTAAATCCAGTTTTAACTGCTGTTTGTAAGCATGCCTGAAATGATTTTGAAAGCCCTATTGTGACGACCCGACTTCCTATCTCCAGGAAATCGCATCATCTTGAAGAAAGAAAGGGATAGAAGAAGAAAAGAAAGATAAAGAAGAACACAACAACAACAGATAACTCACAGCGGAACGAATGAAATATAATATATCACATAAAATATTACATAGTATCATATTACATCAGAGACACAACTTAAACAACACATATTAGACAGTTATAAACATCTGTCTAACTATACAACTCAAGTACAACAGATACAGATACCAAACAAACACAGCGGAACCATAATATATATACAGCCGAAGCCTCCTGCTCCATATCTCCCCCAGAATTCATCAAGCAAACCTGAATCCACTTGACCACTCATACATAATATGAGTACCCAAGAGTTTAATAAAACAGAAAATAAATACTCGGGTCAGACAAGGGTCTGGTGTGAGTAAACGATTTAAAGTTGCTTAACTTTTATAAAAAACCTTTGAAAAGAAAAGGTATCACGTAAGACTTCCCACTCATAAACATGGAAAAGTTTTTAACTTACGCTAACCAAAACATTTGATAGGAAATCCAGTGATATTATAATAGTGTCCAGGGTTTTTAAGTAAATAAGAAATAGCCGAAATTGTTGCATTTATTAAATTCCAGCTACTAGCCACAAAAGTGGGTAATACAAACAAAATCGTAGGGTTTTGTAGGAAGAATGGGTTTCCATCAATGGCAGGGCTACTGGGGTACCGTCCGTCACAGTACGTGGCCTAGATCAACGTACCAAGGAGTACGTCCGCTCCCCTGCAACACAAGGCCGGGACCATTCCTTACTGAACAGTCCCGAATAAGACAACCCCGCAGTTGGCCGCGACCCAACTGCCCATGCAGCCGGATAAAAAGGGACTTCTAGACAGGGGAAAATCTTGCTCTCCAGTGGGAGCTACCCACGAAGCCTTGCTGCACCTCTCCTGTTTAAGCCATTCCCGGTTGATGAGGCTTGAGGCTGCGATCACCTTTATAGAACACATCTATCTTAGAATGCTCATCGTCCACCTGACGATGTGCTGAAATCATTCAATCCATACAAGTTCGTTCCGGGTTCGAATGAAACCGAAGGCACTATCTCGTTGCACTCTTTTTGGAATCACCCTCAGAATCAACAACCATAGCCCTTGCACTCTAAATCACCATCTCGAACCTATAAGTACTATTCCGTCAACTCATTACGGAATCACCCACAGAGTTATACTGACGTATAGTTCTTACACCTCGAGTCTTCACTTGCTCCACTTGGATTTACGACCTAACGTTTAATTGGAATCGGTGTGGTTTTCGGATTATCCAAATATGGAAACCCGATCCCGGTCTCACCGAACCAAACGCCATTTTAATGTCCAAGTTGTACTTAAGGGTTTAAACAGTTAAAACTTATATACAGGATGGTATAAACAAATAGATGAATCATATTATCACAATAGATAATTCATATCAACATTCATCTCACAAAGCAGCATATCACATATCATAGATATCCAAAACATCCAGTATCAACCAATATTAATCACTCAATATTACTCATCCAATATTGATCATCCACTATCAGTCAATCAACCAATATTAACAAATCATCCAAAGGAGAATTGATTAACTCTTAATCAATTAGGATTACCTAAATCCTTCTTCAATAATTTATTCTAAATAGATAAATTGATCATCTCTAATGATCTTACTTAATTAATCTTCCTTGATTAATTATACTCTAATTGCATTCAAGTAATTATCCTTAACCATATTTAGTAATTAACCTTTAATTACTATCATTAATTGCAATAATTAATGATCCTTTATTTACTTCATTTATTAATCAATCATAATTAATTACATTAAACTTTAATTAATTACAATTAATTAATCACACTTTAATTAATTACTTTTATTAATCAATCTTGATTAATATCATTAATTATATTAATTAATGTTTTACACTAACTAATAATTATTTTAAATTAATTAAATAATTAACTTGTAATTAATCAACTCATTAATCATAATCAGTAATTAACAATTTGTAATTACTTATCTTAATTAATTAACTTCTTAATTAATCTATATTAATCCTTGATTAATTAATCCAATTAATCTTTAATTACTTCTTTACGTAATTATTATTCAATTTAAATTAACAAATAGTCCTTAATTAATTACTACAATAATTAATTACAATATTAATTAATTACACTTAGTAATTAATCATAAATTTAATCTCATTCATTAATTAATTAATCACATTAATTAATTAACTAAAATAATTAAGTAACTAACTCCTAATTACTTACATAAGTTATTATTTCTAATTACTTCTATTAATCAATCTTGATTACTTCCTTAATTAATTACTTAACAGGTAATTAATCCAATTATTTAATAATTCTTAATACATTAATTAATTAATTAATTACTCCATAATTAATTAACTTCAAACAATTATATTAATCAGTTCCTAGATTAATAACATCTAGTGATTATCCAATAATCACTCGACTTTAATTACTCCATGAGTAACCTCTGCTAATTACTTCCATAAGTAATTACTTTCTTAATTACTTTCAATAGTTAATCAATAATTACTTCATTAAGTAATTACACTTGATTAATCCATAATTAAGTGATTATTTAAAATTAAATAAACAATTAACTAATTATTTAAAATTAATTAAATAATTAATTAATTAACTTATTATATTTCAAAATTTTAATTAATTAAGAAAACATTAAATCTTAATCAAACTTTACTTATAAACAAATCATATTTAAATTAAGTATCTTTAGGTTCATATCAAAATAAATTAATCATAATTATTTACCGAAATAAATTTGTAAAGTTAATCCAACTTTTAATAACCTAAAAATAAACCATTTTTATTGGTTTACCAAATTTATAACAATAACTTAATTGAAAAAAAATACATTTGTAAATAAATTTTAAACTTAAAACACTTTGATTATCTAATTTAAACATTTGGAAATAGCAATACTGTACTTAATATCTTTCTTTTTAATCTACCAGATTAGCATATCTAAAACCCGAGTCCAACTCGATTTCCTCCTCCCCGAACAAACCACAGAACAATATGTGTTCTACTTCGAGACAAACACAAATCTGCACGAAACCAGACACAAGAACCCACCCTCTTCTCAACTGCCAACTTCATCAGATAATATAGATACACCGTGCACATGCACAGTGCCTCCGGCACCCTCCGATCATCTCCCTGGCCATCAGCAAGTCGAGCATCACGACACAAAACTCCTCATCCACTACGATCATCCAAATCGATAGCCGCTAAAAATCAATGCAAACAAACCACTGAAACCCAAACTTCTCGATCGAAAAACTCCCCTTTGTCGTCGCTTCCTTCATTGGAATCATCGGCCAATCCTACCTGAAGATGCGTCTCACTCCACGAACAATATCCATTCCTCGAGAATCTTTTCGATCTTCAATAGCCTTCGCCATTGCCTTGCAAAACCCCTCGTTCCCAAAGAACCACCGTACCCTAGTACCATCAATTCCGACCTCCACGTCGTATGAAAAATCAAGCGACTAATTTTCCCTTGACCGCCGTTCAACTCTCCTCCTCCAGTCCAAAACTCATGGTTCGTCACCACTTTGTTCGCCGGAATTTGGCGAAAGTACCAGTTCCATTCACCATCGAAAATCCCAATGAAAACAGACCTAAAAATTATGATTTTATCATCTAAAATCATGATTTCCAGTCACCCATCTGTATATATAATCAAAATTAAAAATTAAGATGATTAATTTATGTCCATCTTTCATTTCTTACTGCAATGCTTGTTTTTTTAAAAAAAAAATTTGTTTGTTAGTTTCAAATTTCCAGAAACTATTTTTAGAACCTTCAATACATATGAACAAACAGATTTCATTTATGTAACAATGCCTAATATAGTTTGATTGAGAGATTTTAAATTTTCCTTAAGTAAATCAAACCCAGAAAATAAGCAGAGTACATAAATTTATACATGTACTGTATTCTCTGATAATTTCATACTTCTAACTGGCATACACAAAGATTTTCAAGTAAACAAATATTCATAATCATAGTAACATTCATCACATGCATATGGAATTCAACTACAGATATTATTTAAAACTGTTTTCAAAAAATGATTACTCACCTTGTATATGCAGGCAGACTTTATAAACAGAGCAGCTTTAGAATTTATTTCGCAGGCTTTGCATAACTTTAAATCTGGGAAAAATGCTTGATTTATCTTTGTTGATGAAATGAATGCATGCATGCTTCAAGCTGATGATCTAAATGTTGAAATGGATTTGAACTTCCATTGAAATGCAGGTTTGACGGTTGATGTTGCAGTTTTTAGTTTGCAGGTTGATTTTGCAGATAACTTGATTCTATTTAGTTGCAGGTTGAATTGGTATGAAGGACTTCATGAATTGCAGGTTTTAGAACTTTGAAAATGCAGTTTTTGTTTGCAGATTTCTTTGATGTTGCAAGCTTGAGGTTTGTAGATTTTAATTTACTTCAAATTTTGATTTTGTGTTTAAATCTTTCAGATTTGGAAAAAAAAATTGCCGGTTGAAATTGAATAGAGTTAAGAGATGAAGACAAGAAAAATAAATGTTTGAGTAGAACAAATTTTTTTCTTAAAAAAAAATTAAAATCATATGTTGCCCTTGTCTTCATTTTCATTTTTTTTACATTTGTCATTAAGGTTGCTTGATTGTTTTACAAGTGTAATTAAGAAGACTATTATGTTTACACATGTCTTTAAATATTTTTAATTAATTTTTCCATTTAATTCAAATGTAATATAAACTTACATAATTTAATTCTCTTAAATAAATAAATATTTACATATTTAAATATAAGTTTAATCCTTTAAAGAAATATTAGAAAACAAATTATAATACAAATATATTCTTATGGATTTAAAAATCTTAAAACATTTATTTATATACATTTATAACTATTTAAATTGAAGCATTTAAAAAGAAAGCAAAACAAACTTTGGTTAAATCCCTTTTTAAACTATCTTATTTAATAATAAATAACAAATCTTATATTTTAAAACAAACAATTATCTTATAATTGAAAACAATTTGACAAATCTAAATTAACTTTTGAAAATATAAATTAAAACAAAGCTTAAAATTATAATTTCAAAACAATATCAAATTATAACATATACACACATATACATTACAATTTGAAAATTCAATCTTTTTAATTAAAACAAAAGATTCCCTATTCACAATAAATATTAAATATATATATTATAAATAGAATAAAATTTATTAGGTTTGAAAAATAAATCTTATCAATATTTTAAATTGATAGAAAGATATTGATCATAATTACCATATTGAATATTTATTAATCTTTAAAAGATTAAATTTACCAATTTAAATTAAAATTATAAAGAAAAATTATCAAATCAATTTAATTATTAACTCAGATTATTAAATTGATATTGCCCAAAATTCCGGGTCGTTACAATCCTCCCCCCTTAAAAGAATTTCGTCCCCGAAATTTAAAAGAAAAGGTAATTTAATAACCCAGCAGAGATTTTAATTTTAATCAGCAAAGCATACCTAACATCCAGTTACTAACAATCATTGCAATTAATCAAACAAACAAACCTAACCAATTATCCTGATGCAAATCAGAATAAATCTCTAATACTATCTCGAGTTTCCCAAGTATAAATCGCCGGGAGACTTGCTCCACAGAAACTAAACTAACAAACTACACCACCAAAATCCAGATCTCCTCTCATTTCTAGATCCATCAATCTGAACAGAACATCAGATTACTCTCTAGTCCAGCTCAACATCCAACTCCAACTGAACTACAGATTCAATAATCAACAATGAATCATACACGTACACTCTCAGAGATACGTGAAATACAATGAATTCCAGCTATCCAAACTGGCAATTCAATCTTATCCTATCATACACAGATAAGAAATCTTAATGCCTCAGAGCTAGCCATCCAATCTCTGTTCTCTTATCAGAGAAATCTTAAAAACAATGAAGTCTCCAACTTCGAATTCCAAACTCCTTATCTCATATCTGCATAACTCAACAGACAATCCTGAGCTGCCAAGCTTCTTTTCCTGATCAGCTCAACCTATGCTGATGCTTCCAGAAACACTATACCAAAACAAACCAGTTTCTGGATCATATTCAACAGAAAAGTCTCCCAAAATCCATCGAAATCCAGAACACAAGCTCTACTCCTCAAGCAATAGCAACTGAATTTGCTTCCTTCTTTTCACAGCTGCTACATCGCTTCTGCTGCACAACTCTGATTCTGAAATAGATGAGAATACTGTTGATGAACACAAATACAAACTTATCCAATATGTGACACCCCACCTCTATACCCACACTAGCCAAGGACACTACGGTGTAATGCTGTCAACTAGCGCGGAGAATAAGGTTGTTGAGGAGCGACCATCTGTATAATTGCTTTGTGCAAGTACCGATATGCCAGATAAAAATATAAATTTTCATCTCAAGAGGAAATCTGACATACTGACACAAACTCAAAGCTACTACACAGTGGCTATATGTAATCTTCGAAAACAAATATAGAAATAAACATAACACAAATCAGTCACAGATAATTCATATCACAAAGGCGGAAATAGATATGAATATAACACATGAAAATGTACATCAGAGTAGTGGTCAAACAAGATCCACAATATCAAAAAGAATAGATACAAGTGCTTGACAAAAGAATACGTATACATCAAGGAGTCTATAACTCAAATGCATACAACAAAATAAACCACTAATCTAAGTAGTTAACCAAAAGTCAGATGATGGTTCCAGATAGGAAGACAAGAGGAAGCACCTGTAATATCTCAGTCTGACCTGAGTATTATTTAATAAGAAAATAATAAATGGATCGGTCTAGCTATAATTATCAGATAAAATGAGATATAAGAAGAGATATAATAAAAATGTATGATAACCAAAAATGTCATACCACGACAAGTATACATTAGAAAATCCACAAAATTCATACAAATATCTCACGAATCTCATAGCATAAAAAGAATGTCATATTCTTCATTTAATTCACCAAGCCACAATAAATGACATACATATCAATGCCAATCATAAAAGTTGGTGAAACATAAATTCTAGAAATCATCAATTAGAAATCCAGAAATTAAATAATTCGGAGCAACGACGTCGTACAGCGTAACGTCCGATGATCCAGAAACACAATAAATAGGAACAACGACGTCGTACAACGTAACGTCCGATGAACCAAAACACAATAAAACGGAACAACGACGTCGTACAGCGTAACGTCCGATGAACCAAATCACAATAAAACGGGACAACGACGTCGTACAGCGTAACGTCCGATGAACCAAATCACAATAAAACGGAACAACGACGTCGTACAGCGTAACATCCGATGAACCAAATCACAATAAAACGAATCAACGACATCGTACAGCGTAACGTCCGATGAACCAAATCATAATAAAACGGAACAACGACGTCGTACAGCGTAACGTCCGATGATCCGGATCAAAGAGACATCGCACATTGCTAGTCCAAACCATAAAATGACCATCATCGATCATCAAGAAGTGTCAATTACAGTAAGCTAGTAAATATATGAGCTTAGCTTCATGTCTCATAACCACTAGCTTAACTTAAATATTTACGAACAAATTGTAGATCTCCACTAGAAAATTGTCACAAGAGTTTCAATCGAACAAGTCCAAGAATTAACCGACGAAGTAAACGCAAGCGTTTCATACCACTCGTTTTACTAAGCCGTTTAATTAGATTTCTCATACGAGTGAGGTAAAGGTTTGTATATACTAATAGATTGGAAATTACTACTAGTATAGAAAACCTTTATATTTTAAAGTGACAAATCAAAAGTGATTGTAGAAACAATCAATCATAAAAATTCACATACGAAGACGTGAACAAAATCCAAAGAAATCGATATCAAATCCATCAAAATGGATATTTCGAAAATTCCCAAAGAAAATGTCATCAAAGTCGATAATAAATGATAACAACAAAAGGGAAACAACACGAATCGATTAAAGTTGGAAATTCAAACAAATAGGCAATATAGGCAAAATTGGCAAATAGGAGCAGGTCGGTCAACCGGACTCCCTGAGTCGGTTGACCGAACCAAAGATGGAAGTGCTCTGATAGCAGGTCGGTCGACCGGACCCTGAGCTCGGTCGACCGGAGCCTGTAACTTGTACTTCCAAACCAGAGGCAGGAAGTGCTCGGGTAGCAGGTCGGTCGACCGGGCCCTGAGCTCGGTCGACCGGAGCCTGTTGCCAGCACGCCCATGCCTATCTAATAAATGCCATTCCCTTCCCAATTGCTATCGGTCGAGCAATGACACTAATGGTTTACGCCAATCGACTACCCGGCCATAGAAGCTCTTCAGTTCATCACCAAAAACATGATCAAGACATCAAATCTATGATTTTTAAAGAATTGAACCCAAAACACCAAAAATTGGAATATTCACCAAATCAGTCCAAACCAAAAGCAATTGCACAAGAATAAGTGTTAGGAATTCATACCTAACAATCAAAGATAAATATAGGCGTAGATGTGAGATAAAAATCTCACCTTTTTACAAAATCAATGAAGAAGTAGCTATAGAGCAATGGCAAGGACAATCACTCTTCAATTCCAACCCAACAAGCTTGAATCTAAGCTTAAAGGAGAAACATTTCCTAAATTAGGTTTAGAAAATTTCTGAAATTGAATGGAGAAAGAATTGGAGAAGATGAAGAGAAGGCTTACCAAAGCTTCTTCTTGAATTTGGAGGTAGAAGCTTGAATTTGCAATAAAGATTAGGGCTTGGAGTTTTAATTTCCCATTCCTCCCACCATTGTTGCTAAAGCTTGAGTATTAGGAATTAAAAATGAAGTAATGAAGAGTTGAAGTGGAGTTGGATTCATATGTTAGGTTAATGGGCTGAAACCCAAACCAAAGCCCTAAGTGAAAAAGTAGCAAAATTCTACTATCTCCAAACATATCAAAGTTTATACTTAAAAAGATCGCAAACGTCATTTTGAACTCAATGGAAGAGGTCTTGAGTCCCAATTCGACCGTTTGCAAAAAATAGCTTCTCGGACTATAAATGCGACTAACGATGAAATATTTAAATAAAATATTTAAATATACAATCGATAAATATGCGGGTTGTTACAGACTCCCCTCCTTAAAGAAATTGCGTCCTCGCAATACTTAAGAAGAAAAGAAATAGTAACAACCGTAAAAGCATATCAACATAAAAGAAAAATTGAAATAAGAAGTTCACCAAAAAGGGCACGAAAGAGTAAGTCCGAACGTGTTTGCTCGATGAATTCTCTGGATTCTTAAGATCTATCCTTGAGATTTGAGAACCATCGGACTTTCATAAAAAGAACACCTTTATTTCGAAGGCGCTCAACCCCCGAAGAAATGATGTGAATATAATGTTGCTAAAAAGTCAAATCTGGTGAAACTTCAATTTCCTCAACAATACCGGGCTCAAGAATAAAAATTGGAATCCAAAAGGCATTTTCGTAGTTGAAAGACGTGGAAAACATCATGAATAGCAGAAAATTGAGCCAGTGCAATGACGTAGTATAATAAACAGTACGCCTGAGGAACCAAAGCTCGAATAATTTCGGAACACCGACGAAGTACAAAAACGATACGTCTAATGAACCGAACACCATCAAAGAACATCGGACACAAGCCCATAAAAGAAATGAGATAAAGCTCAATAAAACGAAGTATATCAAAACGTCCGATGAACTTAATAAGATAATTCCATTCATACATCATCAAAGAATCAACCACTTGTTGCTTACGACTAAACGCATTGGCAACACGATTTCCCTTCCGGGAGTTTACAAAGACTATTATGATCATAAGATGCAAGGAACTCTAGCCAACATTAAGTTCCTTATGAGAAAATAAATATTCCAAAGATTTATGATCGGGGTAGAGAACAAATTTCTCATCCAAAAATGATGATGCCAAATTCTAAAAGTAAAAACAATAGCCGCGAGCACTAGATCATGAGTGGCATATCCAGTCTCGATAAGCTATAATGATTTAGAAGCACAAGTAATAGCACATTCTCTTTTGCAAGAGAACGGCATCCAAACCAATACGACTAGTATCGGTACAAATAGCAAAGTCTTGGTTCCCCTTCAGGAATCACAAGAATAAGAGTATCGAAAGGAAGAGTTCTTCTAAATAATCTCCTTTCCCGAAAAGCTAAAACTTTCAAAATTACATTTATCTTTATGTAATGATCTTTCTAGAAAAATTTACATTTTTACAAGTCAATATATCGTGTCTGTCTGTCTCATCAAAGCGTTTAGGAGATTCCTATCGATAACGTTGATCAAGCGCATCGACTAGAACTCTTAAAACACTAAATGGGCAATACAATCACAAAATCATCTTTTATAGGATAAATAAGTCTCTTAAAAACTTTTAAGAATATTCTTTGTTCGTTTTAAGAATAAAATCCAATTATACTTATACATAAATCTTATGAAAAAGATTTGCAAAATTTTAATTTTCTATTTTCATCCAAAATCAATAAATACAAGAATAGAGTCATCGAGATATTCGTAAAGTACTTGATTCATAAAACGGATGAAATAAGCTGGACAAACTGAATGACATAATTAGTCATTCATAAGAATCATAACGAGTGCGGAATGCGGTAAATGGAATGCTAACTCCCGCGACTCGTAGCAAATGAAAATCGGTGGCAAGGTCGAGCTAAAAAGACCTTAACACCACTCAAAAGATTGCTTAGGTGATAATCCTAAGTCAAGCCCAAAAATACTGAAAAATTCACAAACTATTTAAATGAGAGAAATAACACTTTCCTCATCGCGTGGGCTTAAAGAATAAAAATGATGCCATCAAATTGGAATCGAAATCACAAAGGAAAAATAGAAATCTGTTTAACAGATTGAAATGTCGAAAATGAATAGTCCATTCGGAAAAATAGGATACGGGCTTCATAATGATTAAGCCAACCCTTTCACAAAAATCAATTCCGAAGCCTAAGTAACGCATAACATGAAAATCGGCTCGGAAAGAGAAATCACATAAAATAATTTCGACATCAATAAAAAGCAAGCTGAGTGTTGCGGATCCACCAACCGGATTCGCAATTCTCAAAGAAGTCATCAAGCCCAAAATGTTTTAAAGAAAAAGAATCAACTAGTTCTTTTGATATAAAATAGTGAGATGAAACCCATATCAAAAAGAACTCGAAAAGGAAAATCATAAAACAAATGAAATAAAGGATTGATTAAGAAATACCTTGACTAGGAGAAGTATCACTAGGAGCTTGAACAACATTCAGCTCTCCCTCTCTCCTGCTTTGGAGTATGGGACATGTGGATAAAAGATGACCTGAACTTTTGCCATAACGACAAAAGAGAGGTTTCGGGCACTCCCTTTCATAACGGTCCGTGGAACCACAATTGTAGCATTGTCCACGACTAGAGGTGGGAGTCTTTGCTACCGGAGTTTGTTGCTTCACTTTCTTGTTGGGAGTGGGGCCTTTGAATTTGATAGGTCTCTTCATGTTATTGTTGAAGTTCTGTTTGGCAACCAAAACTTTAACATCGCTTTCTTTATCGGCCTCTTCAAGTCGAAGAGCGATACCAATAAGCTGATCAAAAGAAACTTCTAGTTTTAGAAGTAAAGGCTTTTTAAGATTCTTGTTCAACCCATAGACAAACCTTTGATTTTTCTTAGTTTTAGAAGTAAAGGCTTTATAAGATTCTTGTTCAACCCATAGACAAACCTTTGATTTTTCTTCAATGGGGTATTAATATACTCGACCCCATACTTAGAGAGAGATTCGAAAGATGCGACGTAATTTGTCACAGAAGATTCACCTTGAACAAGGTCAATAAAATGCCGTGCTAAAGTTACTTTTTCAGCCTCCGGCACAAACTTTAATTCGAATCGTTTCTCGAATTGCTCCTAAGTAAGATCCGCCTCGATAATCTCCGAAGTCAAGATCTCATACCAATCTAACGCTCTTTCTTGGAGCATGCAAGAAGCCACTTGGACTTGATGAAGGTCAATAAGATTCATGCGAGTAAAGATGCGATCTCATGATTTGAGCCAAGCTTGAATTTCTATAACACCCTCGGATCCCTTGAATCGCCTTCCACCCAAATCGGTATAGTCTCTACACAAGCATGCAAAACCGGATCTAGGACGAGTAGGCTCTGGAATGGGTCTGGCTGCTTGAGCGTTCTTTACTAGATCAAGAAGCTGCTGGGCAGACATAAATACACCATCTTGGAGAGTAGCACTAGATTGACCGGCGCTGGGACGACCTGGTCTAACCATTTCTCTTCCTTTAGAAAGAAAGAAAGAAGAAGAAAAAGGTTATTCACCAAATAGATATCAAGCAATCTTGATAGATAAAACAAGAAATCATAAAGAAAATAGGATGAATCGGTACGAAGACTCGAATTAAATCCTAAAGCACGACTCCTAAGATGGACTTAGGACGATGATCCTTGTTACATTATTCTACATTGTTCCGAAGTTTGGCTCTGATACCAAGCTGTGACGCCCCACCTCTATACCCACACTAGCCAAGGACACTACGGTGTAATGCTGTCAACTAGCGTGGAGAATTAGGCTGTTGAGGAGCCACCATCTGTATAATTGCTTTGTGCGAGTACCGATATGCCAGATAAAAATATAACTTTTCATCTCAAGAGGAAATCCGACATACCAACACAAACTCAAAGCTACTACACAGTGGCTATATGTAATCTTCGGAAACAAATATAGAAATAAACATAACACAAATCAGTCACAGATAATTCATATCACAAAGGCGGAAATAGATATGAATATAACACATGAAAGTGTACATCATAGTAGTGGTCAAACAAGATCCACAATATCAAAAAGAATAGATACAAGTGCTAGACAAAAGAATACGTAACGTCAAGGAGTCTATAACTCAAATGTATACAACAAAATAAACCACTAATCTAAGTAGTTAACCAAAAGTCAGATGATGGTTCCAGATAGAAAGACAAGAGGAAGCACCTGTAATATCTCAGTCTGACCCGAGTATTATTTAGTAAGAAAATAATAAATGGACCAGTCTAGCTATAATTATCAGATAAAATGAGATATAAGAAGAGATATAATAAAAATGTATGATAACCAAAAATGTCACACCACGACAAGTATACATTAGAAAATCCACAAAAGTCATACAAATATCTCACGAATCTCATAGCATAAAAAGAATGTCATATTCTTTATTTAATTCACCAAGCCACAATAAATGACATACATATCAATGCCAATCGTAAAAGTTGGTGAAACATAAATTCTAGAAATCATCAATTAGAAATCCAGAAATTAAATAATTTGGAGCAACGACGTCGTACAGCGTAACGTCCGATGATCCAGAAACACAATAAATAGGAACAACGACATCGTACAGCGTAACGTCCGATGAACCAAAACACAATAAAACGAAACAACGACGTCGTACAGCGTAACGTCCGATGAACCAAATCACAATAAAACGGAACAACGACGTCGTACAACGTAACATCCGATGAACCAAATCACAATAAAATTGAACAACGACGCCATACAACGTAACGTCCGATAAACCAAATCATAATAAAACGGAACAACGATGTCGTACAACGTAACGTCCGATGATCCGAATCAAAGAGACATCGCACATTGCTAGTCCAAACCATAAAATGACCATCATCGATCATCAAGAAGTGTCAGTTACAGTAATCTAGTAAATATATGAGCTTAGCTTCATGTCCCATAACCACTAGCTTAACTTAAATATTTACGAACAAATTGTAGATCTCCACTAGAAAATTGTCACAAGAGTTTCAATCGAACAAGTCCAAGAATTAACCGACGAAGTAAACGCAAGCGTTTCATACCACTCGTTTTACTAAGCCGTTTAATTAGATTTCTCATACGAGCGAGGTAAAGGTTTGTATATACTAATATATTGGAAATTACTACTAGTATAGAAAACCTTTATATTTTAAAGTGACAAATCATAGAAGTGATTGTAGAAACAATCAATCATAAAAATTCACATATGAAGACGTGAATAAAATCCAAAGAAATCGATATCAAATCCATCAAAATGGATATTTCGAAAATTCCCAAAGAAAATGTCATCAAAGTCGATAATAAATGATAACAACAAAAGGGAAACAACACGAATCGATTAAAATTGGAAATTCAAACAAATAGGCAATATAGGCAAAATTGGAAAATAGGAGCAGGTCGGTCAACCGGACTCCCTGAGTCGGTTGACCGAACCAAAGATGGAAGTGCTGGGGTAGCAGGTCGGTCGACCGGACCCTAAGCTCGGTCGACCGTAGCCTGTAACATGTACTTCCAAACCAGAGGCAGGAAGTGCTCGGGTATCAGGTCGGTCGACCGGACCCTGAGCTCGGTCGAACGGAGCCTGTTGCCAGCACTCCCATGCCTATCTAATAAATGCCATTTCCTTTCCAATTGCTATCCGTCGAGAAACGACACTAAGGGTTTACGCCAATCGACTACCTGGCCATAGAAGCTCTTCGGTTCGTCACCAAAAACATGATCAAGTCATCAAAGCTATGATTTCTAAAGAATTGAACCCAAAACACCAAAAATTGGAATATTCACCAAATCAATCTAAACCAAAAGCAATTGCACAAGAATAAGTGTTAGAAATTCATACCTAACAATCAAAGATAAATATAGGCGTAGATGTGAGATAAAAATCTCACCTTTTTACAAAATCAATGAAGAAGAAGCTATAGAGCAATGGCAAGAACAATCACCCTTCAATTCCAAACCAACAAGCTTGAATCTAAGCTTAAAGGAGAAATATTTCCTAAATTAGGTTTAGGAAATTTCTGAAATTGAATGGAGAAAGAGTTGGAGAAGATGAAGAGAAGGCTTACCAAAGCTTCTTCTTGAATTTGGAGGTAGAAGCTTGAATTTGCAATAAAGATTAGGGATTGGAGTTTTAATTTCCCATTCCTCCCACCAATTATTGCTAAAGCTTGAGCATTAGGAATTAAAAATGAAGTAATGAAGAGTTGGAGTGGAGTTGGGTTCATATGTTAGGTTAATGGGCTGAAACCCAAACCAAAGCCCTAAGTTAAAAAAGTAGCAAAATTCCACCATCTTCAAACATGTCAAAGTTTATATTTAAAAAGATCGCAAACGTCATTTTGAACTCAATGAAAGAGGTCTTGAGTCCCAATTCTATCGTTTGCAAAAGGTAGCTTCTCGGACTATAAATCCGACCAACGATGAAATATTTAAAAAAAGTATTTAAATATACAATCGATAAATATGCGGGTTGTTACACAATATATCCGAAAAGCTTTGTTCATCAAATCCATAAAATTTGAGTGACACATCAGACTCGGTCACACAACCTTACTACAGAATCTAATTCAAAAACTAGATCTGACCAAATCCAAATTTCAAAAACATCAGAGTTGCTACACCAGTTCTTCTATTATCCAAAAACCATCCTACAACCAGGCTACTACCAGTATCGCTTCCGGAACCATAACAATATGGAACTCAACTCCAGATGCAGACAAACTTCTGATTACCTTAGTAGTTCCTACTTCCACATGGGAATTCTCAGTCTCAAACAAAAGATTGCCCAAAGAAAAATTTCCAAATTAACCGCAAGTCACTTTTGCGATCCTACCTAGTTTGGATTCCAAATAAACCGTCCTCTCTTTACCAATTAGAACAGCTTTAAGCTTTTCCAAACAAGGTTGATTCTTCAAGAAAACTTTCACCGACCGCCCGGGCTGCTGATAGAAGAACCACCAAGATTCCTGAACCATCGGAGAAACAACCAACACTGCTACATCCAAACTCTATCTCGATGATATTGTAAAGCTAAAAGACCTTTTCGATAGCACCCTGAACACTTCGAGTTGCACTGCTACCACAGCTAACCAAAGACTTCTAATCCAAAGGCTTCTCAAAAACCAAAACTATCAACAAACCACACAACAGACCTTCAAGATGGCAGACATCTTCTCAAGAAACTGGGGCTCCAAACCAAGCATCAACATCTCGCTCTCCTTAAGGTATGACAAATGAGACCATGCCGAAGTGGAACAACTTATAGACCTTAGTCTCATATTCCAGAACGGCAAACCTCCTAGCTAAAGATCCAGACAACTTATATACAGACGATTCTTCCCTGTGGCAGGTAAAGACTACTCCTCAACAACTACTAAAACTGATTCAAGAGAAAACATCTTCTGAAAATTTCCAATAGATACTGCATCTCATCACGCAGTTATCAAGATATAATCACTTAATTCTGCACTTTCGACGGATCCAAACTTACACTTCAAAGATAAATTCCAAATCTTTAAAAAGATTTCCTTCGGATATCAGAGAAATCCTTACTCCAAACTACAAATCTCACTCGAGACGGTATTAGGTCTACAGTCTCGACAAATACTTCCAACCTCAAACATATGGACCTCTTCCATTAGTGGTAGTCGTGTTCCACACACATACCACTACTCCATCTACCTCTAAAAATTATGTTGGAAAATCCGAACAGATAACCCAACAGATTAGGTAGAGATATATAAATAAATATATAGTTATATATAAAAATTACAAGTACGCTCTCTCAAGAAAGACACTACTCCAGAGCCTAGTTATTCACTCAGCCTAATGCTCTGATACCAACTGTGATGACCCGACTTTCTATCTCCAAGAAATCGCATCATCTTGATGAAAGAAAGGGATAGGAGAAGAAAAGAAAGAGAAAGAAGAACACAACAACAACAACAGATAACTCACAGCGGAATGAGTGAAATATAATATATCACATAAAATATTACATAGTATCATATTACATCAGAGTACACAACTTAAACAACACATATTAGACAGTTATAAACATCTGTCTAACTATACAACTCAAGTACAACAGATACAGATACCAAACAAACACAGCGGAACCATAATATATCTACAGTCGAAGTCTCCTGCTCCATATCTCCTCCAGAATTCGTCAAGCAAACCTGAATCCACTAGACTACTCAAACATAATATGAGTACCCAAGAGTTTAATAAAACAGAAAATAAACACTCGGATCAGACAGGGGTCTGGTGTGAGTAAACGGTTTGAAGTTGCTTAATTTTTAGAAAAAACCTTTGAAAAGAAAAGGTATCACGTAAGACTTCCCACTCATAAACATGGAAAAGTTTTTACCTTACGCTAACCAAAACATTTGATAGGAAATCCAGTGATATCATAATAGTGTCTAGGGTTTTCTAGTAAATAAGAAATAGCCGAAATTGTTACATTTATTAAATTCCATCTACTAGCCACAGAAGTAGGTAATACAAACAAAATCGTAGGGTCTCGTAGGAAGAATGGTTTCCATCAATGGCAGGGCTCCTGGGGTACCGCCCGTCACAGTACGTGGCCTAGATCAACGTACCGAGGAGTACGCCCGCTCCCCTGCAATACAAGGCCGGGACCATTCCTGGCTGAACAATCCCGAACAAAACAACCCCGTAGTTGGTCGCGACCCAACTGCCCACACAGCCGAATAAAAAGGGACTTCTAGACAGGGTAAAATCTTGCTCTCTAGTGGGAGATACCCACGAAGCCTTGCTGCACCTCCCCTGTTTTAGCCTTCCCGGTTGATGAGGCTTAAGGCTGCATTTACCTTTATAGAACACATCTATCTTAGAATGCTCATCGTCCACCTGACGATGTGCTGAAAGCATTCAATCCATATAAGTTCGTTTCGGGTTCGAATGAAACCGAAGGCACTATCTCGTTGCACTCATTTTGGAATCACCCTCAGAGTCAACGACCATAGCCCTTGCACTCTAAATCACCATCTCGAACCTATAAGTACTATTCCGTCAACTCATTACGGAATCACCCACAGAGTTATACTGACGTATAGTTCTTACACCTTGAGTCTTCACTTGCTCCACTTGGATATACGACCTAACGTTTAATTGGAATCGGTGTGGTTTTCGGATTATCCAAATATGGAAACCCGATCCCGGTCTCACCGAAACCAAACGCCATTTTATTGTCCAAGTTGTACTTAAGGGTTTAAACAGGTAAAACTTATGTACAGAATGATATAAGCAGATAAATGAATCATACTATCACAATAGATAATTCTATCAACATTCATCTTACAAAGCAGCATATCACATATCATAGATATCCAAAACATCCAGTATCAACCAATATCAATCACCCAATATTACTCATCCAGTATTGATCATCCAATATCAATCAATCAACCAATATTAACAAATCATCCAAAGCAGAATTGATTAACTCTTAATCAATTAGGATTACCTAAATCCTTCTTCAATAATTTATTCTAAAAAGATAAATTGATCAACTCTAATGATCTTCCTTATTTAATCTTCCTTGATTAATTATACTCTAATTACATTCAAGTAATTATCCTTAACCATATTCAGTAATTAACCTTTAATTACTATCATTAATTACAATAATTAATGATCCTTTATTTACTTCATTTATTAATCAATCATAATTAATTACATTAAACTTTAATTAATTACAATTAATTAATCACACTTTAATAATTACTTTTATTAATCAATCTTGATTAATATCATTAATTATATTAATTAATGATTTCCATTAACCAATAATTATTTTAAATTAATTAAATAATTAACTTGTAATTAATCAACTCATTAATCATAATCAGTAATTAACAATTTGTAATTACTTATCTTAATTAATTAACTTCTTAATTAATTAACTTCTTAATTAATCTATATTAATCCTTGATTAATTAATCCAATTAATCTTTAGTTACTTCATTAAGTAATTATTATTCAATTTAAATTAACAAATAATCCTGAATTAATTACTACAATAATTAATTACAACATTAATTAATTACACTTAGTAATTAATCACAAATTTAATCTCATTCATTAATTAATTAATCACATTAATTAATTAACTAAAATAATTAAGTAATTAACTCTTAATTACTTACATAAGTAATTATTTCTAATTACTTCTATTAATCAATCTTGATTACTTTCTTGATTAATTACTTAACAAGTAATTAACCCCATTATTTAATAATTCTTAATACATTAATTAATTAATTACTCCATAATTAATTAACTTCAAACAATTATATTAATCAATTTCTAGATTAATAACATCTAGTGATTATCCAATAATCACTCCACTTTAATTACTCCATGAGTAACCTCTACTAATTACTTCCATAAGTAATTACTTTCTTAATTATTTTCAATAGTTAACCAATAATTACTTCATTAAGTAATTACACTTGATTATTCCATAATTAAGTGATTATTTAAAATTAAATAAACAATTAACTAATTATTTAAAATTATTTAAATAATTAATTAATTAACTTATTATATTTCAAAAAATTTAATTAATTAAGAAAACCATAAATCTTAATCAAAATTTACTTATAGACAAATCATATTTAAATTAAGTATCTTTAGGTTCATATCAAAATAAATTAATGATAATTATTTACATAAATAAATTTGTAAAATTAATCCAACTTTTAATAACTTAAAAATAAACCATTTTTATTGGTTTACCAAATTTATAACAATAACTTAATTGAAAAAAATACATTTGGAAATAAATTTTTAAATTAAAACACCTTGATTATCTAATTTAAACTTTTCATTTCAATATAAATTTAAAACTAAAGTTTTTAAACATTACTTTAAATTTATCTTAAAACTTTGATTCAATATTTAAATTCAAAATACTCTTTTAAATTGAAATCTAAAATTTAATTAAGATAATTACTTCCTAAGCAAACATCTTAAAACATTTTAAATTTGAAATTAAATTCAATTATCACTTTTAAAAGTTTGATTTACATTTATTTTCAAAGAACAAGCTCTAACTTTGTAATTCATTCCTTTATAAAACTTGTTATAATTTAATGCTTAATTTAACTTATTCAACCAACAAGTTTGATTTGTAAACTTAATATCCTATTTTACTGTACTTAATATCTTTCTTTTTAATCTACCAGATTAGCATATCTAAAACTCGAGTCCAACTCGATTTCCTCCTCCCCGAACAAACCACAAAACAATACGTGTTCTATTTCGAGACAAACACAAATCTGCACGAAACCAGACACAAGAAACCATCCTTTTCTCAACGGCCAACTTCATCAGATAATATAGATACACCGTGCACATGCACAGTGCCTCCGGCACCCTCCGATCATCTCCCTGGCCATCAGCAAGTCGAGCGTCACGACACAAAACTCCTCATCCACTACGATCATCCAAATCGATAGCCGCTAAAAATCAAGGCAAACAAACCACCGAAACCCAAACATCGTGATCGAAAAACTCCCCTTTGTCGTCGCTTCCTTCATCGGAATCATCAGCCAATCCTACCCGAAGATGCGCCTCACTCCACGAACAATATCCATTCCTCGAGAATCATTCCGATCTCCAATAGCCTTCGCCATTGCCATGCAAAATCCCTCGTCCCCAAAGAACCACCGCACCCTAGTACCATCAATTCCGACCTCCACGTCGTATGAAAAATCAAGCGACTAATTTTCCCTTGACCGCCGTTCAACTCTCCTCCTCCAGTCCAAAACTTATGGCTCATCACCCCTTTTTTCGCCGGAATTTGGCGAAAGTACCAATTCCATTCACCACCGAAAATCTCAATGAAAACATACCTAAAAATTATGATTTTATCATCTAAAATCATGATTTCCAATCACCCATCTATATATATAATCAAATTTAAAAATTAAGATGATTAATTTCTGTTCGTCTTTCATTTCTTACTGTAATGCTTGTTTTTAAAAAAAAAAAATATTGTTTGTTAGTTTCAAATTTCCAGAAACTATTTTTAGAACCTTCAGTACGTATGAACAAACATATTTCATTTATGTAACAATGCCTAATATAGTTTGAATGAGAGATTTTAAATTTTCCTTTAGGAAATCAAACCCAGAAAATAAGCAGAGTACATAAATTTATACATGTACTGTATTCTATGATAATTTCATACTTCTAACTGGCATACACAAAGATTTCCAAGTAAAAAAATATTCATAATCATAGTAACATTCATCACATGCATATGGAATTCAACTACAAATATTATTTAAAACTTTTTAAAAAAAAATGATTACTCACCTTATATATGCAGGCAGATTTTATAAACAGAGCAGCTTTAGAATTTATTTCCCAGGCTTTGCATAACTTTAAATCTAGGAAAAATGCTTGATTTATCTTTGTTGATGAAATAAATGCATGCATGCTTCAACCCGATGATCTAAATGTTGAAATGGATCTGAACTTCCATTGAAATACAGGTTTGAAGGTTGATGTTGCAGTTTTTAGTTTGCAGGTTGATTTTGCATATAACTTGATTCAATTTAGTTGCAGGTTGAATTGGTATGAAGGACTTCATGAATTGCAGGTTTTAAAACTTTGAAAATGCAGCTTTTGTTTGTAGATTTCCTTGATGTTGCAAGCTTGAGGTTTGCAGATTTTAATTTACTTCAAATTTTGATTTTGTGTTTAAATCTTTCAGATTTGAAAAAAAATTTGCCGGATGCCATTGAATAGAGTTAAGAGATGAAGACAAGAAAAATAAATGTTTGAGTAGAACAAATTTTCTTCTTAAAAAAAAATTAAAATCATATGTTGCCACTTGTCTTCATTTTCATTTTTTTTACATTTGTCATTAAGGTTGTTTGATTGTTTTACAAGTGTAATTAAGAAGACTATTATGTTTACACATGCCTTTAAATATTTTTAATTAGTTTTTCCATTTAATTTAAATGTAATATAAACTGACATAATTTAATTCTCTTAAATAAATAAATTTTTACATATTTAAATATAAGTTTAATCCTTTAAAGAAATATTAGAAAAAAAATTATAATACAAATATATTCTTATGAATTTAAAAATCTTAAAACATTTATTTATATACATTTATAACTATTTAAATTGAAGCATTTAAAAAGAAAGCAAAACAAACTTTGGTTAAATCCCTTTTTAAACTATCTTATTTAATAATAAATAACAAATCTTATATTTTAAAACAAACAATTATCTTATAATTGAAAACAATTTGACAAATCTAAATTAACTTTGAAAATATAAATTAAAACAAAGCTTAAAATTATAATTTCAAAACAACATCAAATTATAACATATACACACACATATATATTACAATTTGAAAATTCAATCTTTTTAATTAAAACAAAAGATTCCCTATTCACAATATAAATCAAATATATATTATAAATAGAATAAGATTTCATTAGCTTTGAAAAATAAATCTTATCAATATTTTAAATTGATAGAAAGATACTGATCATAATTACCATATTAAATATTTATTAATCTTTAAAAGGTTAAATTTACCAATTTAAATTAAAATTATAAAGAAAAATTATCAAATCAATTTAATTATTAACTCAGATTATTAATTTGATATTGCCTAAAATTCCGGGTCGTTACAATCCTCCCCCCTTAAAAGAATTTCGTCCCCGTAATTTAAAAGCAAAGGTAATTTAATATCCCAGCAAAGATTTTAATTTTAATCAGCAAAGCATACCTAACATCCAGTTACTAACAATCATTGCAATCAATCAAACAAACAAACCTAACCAATTATTGTGATGCAAATCAGAATAAATCTCCAGTACTATCTCGAGTTTCCTAAGTATAAATCGCCGGTAGACTTGCTCTACAGAAACTAAACTAACAAACTACACCACCAAAATCCAGAGCTCCTCTCATTTCTAGATCCATCAATCTGAATAGAACATCAGATTACTCTCAAATCCAGCTCAACATCCAACTCCAACTGAACTACAGATTCAATAATCAACAATGAATCATACGCGTACTCCCTCATAGCTACGTGAAATACAATAAATTCCAGCTATCCAAAATGGCAGTTCAATCTTATCCTATCAATACACAGATAAGAAATCTTAATGCCTCAGAGCTAGCCATCCAATCTCTGTTCTCTTAATCAGAGAAATCTTAACAACAATGAAGTCTCCAACTTCGAATTCCAAACTCCTTATCTCATATCTGCATAACTCAACAGACAATCCTGGGCTGCCAAGCTTCTTTTCCTGATCAGCTCAACCTATGTTGATGCTTCCAGAAACAGTAGACCAAAACAAACCAGTTTCTGGATCATATTCAACAGAAAAATCTTCCAAAATCCGTCGAAATCCAGAACACAAGCTCTACTCCTCAAGCAATAGCAACTGAATTTGCTTCCTTCTTTTCACAGCTGCTACCTCGCTTCCGCTTCACAACTCTGATTCTAAAATAGATGAGAATACTGTTGATGAACACGAATACAAACTTATCCAATATATCTGAAAAGCTTTGTTCATCAAATCCATAAAATCTGAGTGACACATCAGACTCGGTCACACAACCTTACTACAGAATCCAATTCAAAAACTAGATCTGACCAAATCCAAATTTCAAAAATATCTGAGTTGCTACACCAATTCTTCTATTATCCAAAAACCATCCTACAACCAGGCTACTACCACAACTCCACTCCAGATGTAGACAAAATTCCGATTACCTCAGTAGTTCCTACTTCCACATGAGAATTCTCAGTCTCAAACAAAAGATTGCCCAAAGAAAAATTTCCAAATTAATCGCAAGTCACTTTTGCGATCCTACCTAGTTTGGATTCCAAATAAACCGTCCTCTCTTTACCAATTAGAACAGCTTTAAGCTTTTCCAAACAAGGTTAATTCTTCAAGAAAACTTTCACCGACTGCCCAGGCTGCTGATAGAAGAACCACCAAGATTCCTGAACCATCGGAGAAACAACCAACACTGCTACTTCCAAACTCTATCTCGATGATACTGCAAAGCTAAAAGACCTTTTCGATAGCACCCTGAACACTTCGAGTTGCACTACTACCACAGCTAACCAAAGACTTCTAATCCAAAGGCTTCTCGAAAACCAAAACTACCAACAAACCACACAATGGACCTTCAAGATGGCAGACATCTTCTCAAAAAACTTGGGCTCCAAACCAAGCATTAACATCTCGCTCTCCTTAAGGTATGACAAATGAGACCATGCCGAAGTGGAACAACTTATAGACCTTAGTCTCATATTCCAGAACGGCTAATCTCCTAGCTAAAGATACAGACAACTTATATACAGACGAGTCTTCCCTGTGGCAGGTAAAGACTACTCCTCAACAACTACTAAAACTGCTTCAAGAGAAAACATCTTCTGAAAATATCCAATAGATACTGCATCTCATCACGCAGTTATCAAGATATCATCACTTACTTCTGCACTTTCGACATATCCAAACTTACACTTCAAAGATAAATTCCGAATCTTTAAAAAGATTTCCTTCGCATATCAGAGAAATCCTTACTCCAAACTACAAATCTCACTCGAGACGGTATTAGGTCTACAGTCTCGATAAATACTTCCAACCTCAAACATATGGACCTCTTCCATTAGTGGTAGTCGTGTTCCACACATATACCACTACTCCATCTACCTTTAAAAATTATGTTGGAAAATCCGAACAGATAACCCAACAGGTTAGGTAGAGATATATAAATAAATATATAGTTATATATAAAAATTACAAGTACGCTCTCTCAAGAAAGACACTACTCCAGAGCCTAGGTATTGACTCATCCTAATGCTCTGATACCAACTGTGACGACCTGACTTCCTATCTCCAGGAAATCGCATCATCTTGAAGAAAGAAAGGGATAGAAGAAGAAAAGAAAGAGAAAGAAGAACACATCAACAACAGATAACTCACAACGGAACGAATGAAATATGATATATCACATAAAATATTACATAGTATCATATTACATCAGAGTACACAACTTAAACAACATATATTAGACAGTTATAAACATCTGTCTAACTATACAACTCAAGTACAACAGATACAGATACCAAACAAACACAGCGGAACCATAATATATCTACAGTCAAAGCCTCCTGCTCTATATCTCCTCCAGAATTCGCCAAGCGAACCTGAACCCACTTGACTACTCATACACAATATGAGTAACCAAGAGTTTAATAAAATAGAAAATAAACACTCGGGTCAGACAGGGGTCTGGTGTGAGTAAACGGTTTAAAGTTGCTTAACTCTTAGAAAAAACCTTTGAAAAGAAAAGGTATAACGTAAGACTTACCACTCTTAAACATGGAAAAAAATTTACCTTGCGCTAACCAAAACATTTGATAGGAAATCCAGTGATATCATAATAGTGTCTAGGGTTTTCAAGTAAACAAGAAATAGCCGAAATTGTTACATTTATTAAATTCCAGCTACTAGCCACAAAAGTAGGTAATACAAACAAAATCGTAGGGTCTCGTAGGAAGAATGATTTCCATCAATGGCAGGGCTACTGGGGTACCGCCCGTCACAGTACGTAGCCTAGATCAACATACCGAGGAGTACGCCCGCTCCCCTGCAACACAAGGCCAGGACCATTCCTTACTGAACAGTCCCGAACAAGACAACCCCACAGTTGGCTGCGACCCAACTGCCCACACAGTCGAATAAAAAGGGACTTCTAGACAGGGAAAAATCTTGCTCTCCAGTGGGAGATACCCACGAAGCCTTGCTGCACCTCCCCTGTTTTAGCCATTCCCGGTTGACGAGGCTTGAGGCTGCGATTACCTTTATAGAACACATCTATCTTAGAATGCTCATCGTCCACCTGACGATGTGCTGAAAGAATTCAATCCATACAAGTTCGTTCCGGGTTCGAATGAAACCGAAGGCACTATCTCGTTGCACTCATTTTGGAATCACCCTCAGAGTCAACGACCATAGCCCTTGCACTCTAAATCACCATCTCGAACATATAAGTACTATTCCGTCAACTCATTACGGAATCACCCACAGAGTTATACTGACGTATAGTTCTTACACCTCGAGTCTTCACTTGCTCCACTTGGATTTACGACCAAACGTTTAATTGGAATCGGTATGGTTTTTGGATTATCCAAATATGGAAACCCGATCCCGGTCTCACCGAAACCAAACGCCATTTTAATGTCCAAGTTGTACTTAAGGGTTTAAACAGTTAAAACTTATATACAAGATGATATAAACAGATAGATGAATCATATTATCACAATAGATAATTCATATCAACATTCATCTCACAAAGCAGCATATCACATATCATAGATATCCAAAACATCCAGTATCAACCAACATCAATCACCCAATATTACTCATCCAATATTGATCATCCAATATCAATCAATCAACCAATATAAACAAATCATCCAAAGCAGAATTGTTTAACTCTTAATCAATTAGGATTACCTAAATCCTTCTTCAATAATTTATTCTAAATAGATAAATTGATCATCTCTAATGATCTTCCTTAATTAATCTTCCTTGATTAATTATACTCTAATTACATTCAAGTAATTATCCTTAACCATATTCAGTAATTAACCTTTAATTACTATCATTAATTACAATAATTAATGATCCTTTATTTACTTCATTTATTAATCAATCATAATTAATTGCATTAAACTTTAATTAATTACAATTAATTAATCACACTTTAATTAATTACTTTTATTAATCAATCTTGATTAATATCATTAATTATATTAATTAATGATTTCCATTAACTAATAATTATTTTAAATTAATTAAATAATTAACTTGTAATCAATCAACTCATTAATCATAATCAGTAATTAACAATTTGTAATTACTTATCTTAATTAATTAACTTCTTAATTAATTAACTTCTTAATTAATCTATATTAATCCTTGATTAATTAATCCAATTAATCTTTAATTACTTCATTAAGTAATTATTATTCAATTTAAATTAACAAATAATCCTGAATTAATTACTACAATAATTAATTACAATATTAATTAATTACACTTAGTAATTAATCACAAATTTAATCACATTCATTAATTAATTAATCACAATAATTAATTAACTAAAATAATTAAGTAATTAACTCTTAATTACTTACATAAGTAATTATTTCTAATTACTTCTATTAATCAATTTTGATTACTTCCTTAATTAATTACTTCACAAGTAATTAATCCCATTATTTAATAATTCTTCATACATTAATTAATTAATTACTCCATAATTAATTAACTTCAAACAATTATATTAATCAAATCCTAGATTAATAACATGTAGTGATTATCCAATAATCACTCCACTTTAATTACTCCATGAGTAACCTCTACTAATTACTTCCATAAGTAATTACTTTCTTAATTACTTTCAATAGTTAACCAATAATTACTTCATTAAGTAATTACACTTGATTAATCCATAATTAAGTGATAATTTAAAATTAAATAAACAATTAACTAATTATTTAAAATTAATTAAATAATTAATTAATTAACTTATTATATTTCAAAATTTTAATTAATTAAGAAAACATTAAATCTTAATCAAACTTTACTTATAAACAAATCATATTTAAATTAAGTAACTTTAGGTTCATATCAAAATAAATTAATCATAATTATTTACATAAATAAATTTGTAAAATTAATCCAACTTTTAATAACTTAAAAATAAACCATTTTTATTGGTTTACCAAATTTATAACAATAACTTAATTGAAAAAAATACATTTGGAAATAAATTTTAAACTTAAAACACTTTGATTATTTAATTTAAACTTTTCATTTCGATATAAATTTAAAACTAAAGTTTTTAAACATTACTTTAAATTTATCTTAAAACTTTGATTCAATATTTAAATTCAAAATACTCTTTTAAATTGAAATTTAAAATTTAATTAATATAATTACTTCCTAAGCAAACATCTTAAAACATTTTAAATTTGAAATTAAATTCAATTATCACTTTTAAAAGTTTGATTTACATTTATTTTCAAAGAACAAGCTCTAACTTTGTAATTCATTCCTTTATAAAACTTGTTTTAATTTAATGCTTAATTTGACTTACTCAACCAACAAGTTTGATTTGTAAACTTAATATCCTATTTTTCTGTACTTAATATCTTTCTTTTTGATCTACCAGATTAGCATATCTAAAACCAGAGTCCAACTCGATTTCCTCCTCCCCGAACAAACCACAGAACAATACGTGTTCTATTTCGACACAAACACAAATCTACACGAAACCAGACACAAGAACCCATCCTCTTCTCAACTGCCAACTTCATCAGATAATATAGATACACCGTGCACATGCACAATGCCTCCGGCACCCTCCGATCATCTCGCTGGCCATCAGCAAGTCGAGCGTCGTGACACAAAACTCCTCATCCACTACGATCATCCAAATCGATAGCCGCTAAAAATCAAGGCAAACAAACCACTGAAACCCAAACTTCTCGATCGAAAAACTCCCCTTTGCCGTCGCTTCCTTCATAGGAATCATCAGCCAATCCTACCTGAAGATGCGCCTCACTCCACGAACAATATCCATTCCTCGAGAATCATTTCGAACTTCAATAGCCTTCGCCATTGCCATGCAAAACCCCTCGTTCCCAAAGAACCACCGTACCCTAGTACCATCAATTCCGACCTCCACGTCGTCTGAAAAATCAAGCGACTAATTTTCCCTTGACCGCCGTTCAACTCTCCTCCTCCAGTCCAAAACTCATGGCTCATCACCCCTTTATTCGTCGGAATTTGGCAAAAGTACCAATTCCATTCACTACCGAAAATCTCAATGAAAACAGACCTAAAAATTATGATTTTATCGTCTAAAATCACGATTTCCAATCACCCATCTGTATATATAATCAAATTTAAAAATTAAGATGATTAATTTATGTCCATCTTTCATTTCTTACTGTAATGCTTGTTTTTTTTTTAAAAAAATTGTTTGTTAGTTTCAAATTTCCAGAAACTATTTTTAGAACCTTCAGTACATATGAACAAACAGATTTCATTTATGTAACAACGCCTAATATAGTTTGATTGAGAGATTTTAAATTTTCCTTAAGAAAATCAAACCCAGAAAATAAGCAAAGTACATAAATTTATACATGTACTGTATTCTCTAATAATTTCATACTTCTAACTGGCATACACAAAGATTTTCTAGTAAACAAATATTCATAATCATAGTAACATTTATCACATGCATATGGAATTCAACTACAGATATTATTTAAAACTGTTTTAAAAAAAATGATTACTCACCTTATAAATGCAGGCAGATTTTATAAACAGAGCAGCTTTAGAATTTATTTCCCAAGCTTTGCATAACTTAAAATCTGGGAAAAATGCTTGATTTATCTTTGTTGATGAAAAGAATGCATGCATGCTTCAACCTAATGATCTAAATGTTGAAATGGATCTGAATTTCCATTGAAATACAGGTTTGAAGGCTGATGTTGCAGTTTTTGGTTTGCAGGTTGATTTTGCAGATAACTTGATTCTATTTAGTTGCAGGTTGAATTGGTATGAAGGACTTCATGAATTGCAGGTTTTGGAACTTTGAAAATGCAGTTTTTGTTTGCAGATTTACTTGATGTTGCAAGCTTGAGGTTTGCAAATTTTAATTTACTTCAAATTTTGATTTTGTGTTTAAATCTTTCAGATTTGAAAAAAAATTGCTGGTTGCCATTGAATAGAGTTAAGAGATGAGACAAGAAAAATAAATGTTTGAGTAAAACAAATTTTCTTCTTAAAAAAATTAAAATCATATGTTTCCACTTGTCTTCATTTTCATTTTTTTTTACATTTGTCATTAAGGTTGTTTGATTGACCAAGCTGTGTGTCAGTTGTTGGTAAAAAGAAGAAGCAAGGTTCGACTCGAAGCAAGCCTGGAGAAAAACGTGTGGTAGCTCGAGTTATAACTCGAGTAAAAATTTTGATGCGCTAGGTAAGATTACTTGGAAAAAATTCAAGTGTGAACATTTGGGCACTCGGGTTGATTTTCGGCGAAACCCGAAGCAAACGAGAATGGTTCTTGGGGGTGACTCGAAGCGGGTCTTGAGTTTAATCCGTAAAATAGTTTTTTACTTTAAAAATTTTCAAACTTTTAAACTTTTTAAAACCCATCTTTTCAAAATGATGATTTGATTACAATTTAAATGAATTAAAGATTTAAGTAAGTTATTTTCAAAATAATTAAATTTTTATTTATTTAAATCGGATACATTATTTTATAAAGTTATTTATATTTAATAAATAATGTAATTAAAAAGGGGTAATTAAGATAAAATGTTGTTTAAACTAAATCTTAACCTTTTAAAGTAACTAATGCGATAAAGATGATTTATTAAACAAGGTTTAAAAGGATAATCAAAGTAATTAATGTATCTCTTGGTTTATTAAAACAATTAATGATTTGTTAATATAATTATTTTAAAAGTTAATTACTTAATTGATCATTCAATATTAAAGATTAATTTATAAATAATTAAGGTTAATTAATAATTAATTAAGAAGTAATTAATTAATAAAAGTAATTAAGATTTAATTAATTAATAATTAAGGATTAATTAATTAATTGAGATAATTAATTAAGGAATAATTAACTAATGAAGGTGATTAAGACTTAATCAATTGTAATTAATGATAATTAATCATTGATTAAAGATTACTAATGAAAGTAATTATGTGGTTAATAAATTTAAAACCACACGATTTATTCATCTTAATTGAAGATGTTTTGATTGTTATTGAATGCTGTGTGTTGGATTGATATTCCTGATATGTGATGTGATGCTATGTAATATGAAATGCTTTGTGCTGAGCTGTGATAGCTGTGTTGAATATACTGCTGTGTGACTGTGAAAACCCTTTGGCCCGCAAAACGGCAATTGAATTTCGACACGACAGGGAGTCAGATTCTAGTTGGTTATCCAAATCCCACATCGAACCTGTGAATCTTTGTGAATGATATATCCACATGTTTTTAAAATTGAGCACTCGCTATTCGGTTTAGCTGGGAGAGGACCTTTGTATCGTATAACCCATTCTGAATATGTGATATGACGAAATGGATAGCATTTAAAGACGGTGGTGAAGACCGAGCATCTTCGAGAACGATAGGGTAACCTATCGAATGACTCTGCACTGAGTTGCTCCGGCATAGAGATCTCCATATGTGATGGGGAGTCTGATCGGGATTGTAGATGCCCGGATTGCAAGGGCTTCTTCAAAAGTGCCTTCGGTTCTGTTCGAACCCGGAACAGACTTGTATGGTTGTACGTCTGACATTACAATTTGGGATATAAAGCTGATTTCTTTCAAATACATTTCTGTTGGTGGTGGAGAATTTATTCTCTTAGCATAACACCCTTCTCTGAGACGTATGAGCTCAGAGGTTATGTAGTTGAAGGTTATTAGTGATATACTCCCAATTTGGTAGTGTGGCATGCTGAGTGCTGCTGATCATTTGTTGATCGAAGCATGGCTTTGTGAAGAAGCATAGCTTTGTGGACGAGACTTCGTCGAACCTCACAACCTGGTTATGGTCGAAGCAGGAATCGTGGCAGCAAGGTTATTTGGGGGTAGCGCCTCCTGAGGGTATGTCCGTTTCATTCTGGATTATAAGTGGTATCATGGTATGGAGCCCAGATACTTACTTTATGGTTGCTGCAAACTTATTGCTTTGTGGTTGTTGGTTGAGAAGCGCTTTGGATAAAGGTTGGTAATGACCGGGAGGTGGCATACTCGTGTCAGTTGTTACCTAGTTACAGAGGTAACCCGGCCTTGTGTAGCAGAGATCCGGTTAGGTTCTCGGGGATGTCCCTCTAGAGGCATTCCATTTTGTGTGGGAAGTTCCTTTGCCTGACCATTTGTTGGAAGTCCAATCATCCAATACGAGCCCTTTACAGCTTTAGTTGTAGAACCTTCCATTTAACATGGTAGCTATAGTAGGCATACTATAATGGTATGTATGCTGGCTAAGATCAATATTATATTTGCAAATGTTTTCCACACTATGCACTAATAATAATATCAAAAGAGTTTTCTCGTATCAAGCATTTTTGACTGTCATAAGGAGAAATCTCCTCCATGGTTGCGCTTGCATTGTGTTTGTGGCGGGAGGCCTTACGGCAGTTTCATTTTCCAAAAAGCATATCGGTTTTCTTTTATAAAACTGTTTTTATTTCAAACAACTGTTTTTTTACTCATACCAGTCCCATGACTGACCTGGAGTTTATTGTTCCTTTCATATACTCTGGGTGCCCATAATTTCCACACGGGCAACCTAGAAGCAGGTTATCCGTGTTTTTCGAGCTAGCTTGGATTTTAAAGTCTTTTGGAAGCTGTCGGATTCTGGAAGATTTTGGATTTGGAAATCTCTTAAATTATTAGAGTTTTGAAGACCTTGTCGAAGTGAAGTATGTTGGAAACTTGTTGAAGTTTCTGTTATCATTCTATTGTTGTATCATATTTGTAGCACTCTGATATTGTTGATCGATGTTGTAATGGATATTGTATCATGTTGTATCTGTATTGTGATCAATGATATTCATTTTGATTCCGCTGTTTATATTCATCTAATGTTGTTATAAGCTCCATCAAAACTGGAATTCAATGTTTGAATCTCCGGCTGTCGAATACAAGTGAGGTATTTGGTGTCGATTTTCAATCGCTGAATTTTGGGCCGTGACAAGGTGAATAATTCAAAATTTTCACCTAAACAAGAAGAATTTATTTAGTATGTATTAAGTTAGGTTGAACTTTAAAAAAAAATTTAATCGGAATGAAGTGGGTGCTTTTAGTCAAACGATCTACAATCACCCGAATACTGGTATTCCCCTTCCTAAATCGGGTTAACCATCTATTAAGTCCATCGAAACACTATCCCACTTCCATTCCGGTGCATCCAATGGTTGAAGCAATCCGCCGGGATTCTGCTGCTCCGCCTTAAAACTTTGGCACACAAGACACTTAGTTACAAACTCTGCCACATCCTTCTTCATGCCACTCCAATAAAACACTTTCTTCACATCCCTATACATCTTATCACTACCCAGATGAATAGTCATTCGAGAATGGTGTGTTTCTGCTAGAACTGCTCTCGTCAAATCACTAGTGCGGTGAACACAAAGTCTTCCATCTCTCCTTAGCCACTCTTTACTATCAATGGAATAGCGTTGGAGATGTCTAGAGACTTCTCCTTTGCTAATTATCTCTATAATATCCCTAATCTCTGAATCCTCTCGCTGCCTTGAGCCAATCTAATCTATGAGGGTAAGCTTAACATCAAGTGCTGCCAATCATCTAGAGTTAATGTCCGTAGAGGGCTTAAAATCAAAGGTGGAAAAAAATATAGGCTTTTCCACTCTACAAACATTGGACTAAGGGTTGCTTTCTTCCTACTTAACGCATCTGCAACTGCGTTCCCTTTTCCAGGGGTATAGGCTATCCCAAAGTCATATGATGCCAAAAACTCCATCCAACGTTGCTGCCTCAAGTTTATATCCTTCTGTGAGAATATGTACTTCAATTATTTGTGGTCAGTGGAAAGCTTGAACCTCTCTCATAGCAAGTCATTTCCCCATGATTTGAGTACGAAAACAATAGCAGCTAACTCCAAATCATGGGTGAGGTAGTTCTTCTCATGAGTTCTCAACTGTCTACTTCTATAACATGCTACCCTCCCTTCTTGCGTCAATACTGCTCCAAGACCCGTCCCATATGCATTCGGGTATACTGTAAAAGGCTTAGCTCCATCGGGTAAAACTAACACTGGTGCACTAGTAAGGGCCCTCTTTAGCATCGTGAAGGAATTCTCACAATCCACATCCCACATGAATGTCGCATTCTTATTAGTGAGGCTAGTAAATAGTGATGAAATCTTAACGAAATCTTTGATAAACTTCCTACAATAGCCAGCCCAATCTGGGAAGATTCTAAATTTGGTAACATTCTTTGGGGCCTTCCAATCTTGTACTGCTACTTCCTTAATGGGATCAACAACTAGACCTTCTCTTGAGACTACATGCCCTAAGAAACGTACCTCCCACACCAAAAGTGACACTTCGAGAACTTTGCCTTTAACTAATGAACATGAAGTGTACAAAGAACCTCAATAAGATAAATAACATGGTCTTCCTTACTCTTGGAAAACACCAGAACAACGTCCACGAATACTACGATGAAATTTTCAGGACATCTCGAAAAAAATGGCTCATCAAATATACGAAATAGGCTGGATCATTAGTCAGCCAAAACGGCATAACCAACCACTCAAAGAATTCGTCAGGTATACTAAATGTTGCCTTATCTATGCTATCGTCGGCGACCCTGAGCTGATGAAATCTAATGGTAAAATCAAGCTGAGAAAATATTGAAGAGCTAACTAACCGATCGAAAAGATCGTCTAGCCTTGGAGGGGGTAACGGTTCTTCTTTGTGAGCTTATTCAATTCTCTAAATTCTACGCAAAGTCGAAGGGAACTATCAACCTTTGTAGCGAAGAGGAGTGGCACTCCCCACTCAGATATGCTCTATCTGATGAAGTCTTTCTCTAATAGCTCACCAATTTGCTTACTTAACTCTTTCCTCTCCCTAGGATCCATATGTCTCATGGGTAATGCCACTGGCCTAACATTTTCATTTATGTAGATCCTAAAGTCGATCTCTCTCTTAGGGCGTAGACCCCTAACCTCCTCAAAAACATCTAGGAAATCTCTAACGATTGGAATGGAATCTAACTCTCTTGGTAATGAATCAAGGGAATAAAGGAAGCTCAACATGACTGACCCTTGTAGGTCGTAAGAAACCTTGAGAGTCCTACTGCTGCATGTCTCTAATCTGACGATTCTCCTCTCGCAGTCTAATATCGCACCATAAGAGAATATCCAATCCATCCCCAAAATCATCCCATATCCTGAAAATCCCATTACATAGGCATCACAATCAAACTCTATGCCTAGTATAAAAATTATCAAACCCCTACAAATCATGGATAAATATGTTGATCCTCCTATGGGGTTTGAAACAACTATAGGATCTACTTCTAGAGAAATATCTAAATGCAAACAATCAACCAAGGAACTGGAAATGAAAGAATGCGATGCTCCATTGTCAAAAAGAGCCTGAGTAGGAAAATCCGAAATAGAGATCAAACCTTCTACGGAGATTTTTCTACCTCGATCTCGTCCACTACTAGAAGGTGCTGATCCAAAGCTTGTACTTGCGCTGTAGGTGTACCTACTCTCTGCCTCATCCTCTGAGGACAAGCTCTACTAAGGTGTTCAGGCTGCCCACAATTGTAACACCTCCCCTTCATCGAGCCCTTCTTATAGTCCTTTTGGAAATGCCCAACAAATCTGAACTATGACATTTCCCGCCTTACCTGATCCACTTTTGAGGTCCTCCTTATTTCCTCTTGTTCTTATCCCTCTTATTCTTCCACCACTGCTTCTTAGAGTTTTCTCACTTAGGAACCTCCTTAAGCCCTCCTTTCAGTTTTCATGGTGCAAGCTAAACTCTTTATCGATCCTCCAATCCTAACAGCCCAAATATCCCCTCTGTATTCCTTGATCAAGCTCGTTCCTCTATTAAATCCTCCATGTTGGAAAACGTTCTGCCTTCTAAACTAGCGAAGTCCTTGCATAGCTTTGAAAAATTTGCTGATGTAGGTGGATTTACGAGATCTCCACCTGCGGTGCTGCATTGGATGCTTGCCCATGCACATTTGGTACCGTAGCTCCATGGAACCAGTCATCCATACTATGCGAAGAAAAGAAAACTTAGACTCGAAAGAATTGAAAGAAGGTTAAACGGGACTATGAGTGGATTTTTATAAAAATTCTTTTATACCTGAAAACTATTACTAAGAGTTTATTTTTGAAAAATACTTTTAAAATATGTTACCTTTGAAAAATACTTTACTTTTTAAAACATGTTTTTAAGAATCCTGTAACCTTAGGCTTTGGTACCAAGTGAAACAACCCACACCCCTTAATATACCTAAAAAGGGCACACTAAAGGACATGGTGCGTCATAGGTATAGCTAAAGCATCACAAAGACTAAGATTCACAAGACAAATAAGGAAAAACAGTTGAAACAGTTTAATGTTAACTTATTGTTCAAAATAAAACTTCATAAATAATTCTGAAAAGCATCACATGTCTCAAATACCAAATACACATGTCTAATGAAAAAAATGCATCTCAATCTCATAAAATGTTAGTACAATAAAAATAATCATCCCTCTCATAAGTACCAGTACATCCCAATTCAAATTAAAGAAAACTAAAAATAAGAATACGTGAAGCATGGGAAAGCTCTGTAGATGGGTCTCTAAGAAATTCAAATCTACTGTCTGTGCCTCTACTGGCCTATGAAGGGAGAAGGGAAAATAGTGGAGTGGGTCAGACTTCAAGTCTGGTGAGTAAAAATAACTACTAGTGTTTTTAAGCAACATAAAGATAATAGACTTAGCAAAAGTTCTAGTATAAATGGAAATAAAGAAAAGATAAAACTAGGGATAAAATACTGTTAACTGCTTGCTTAGATTATGATTATTTGCCCTTGTTTTAGATTGTTGTGATTAGGCTGAAATCCTAATATTATTTAATTAGGCTGAAATCCTAACATTACCCGCTGATCGGCCTTCTATCTATGTTATGCCCTATGAGCTAGTCCCACCCTGTGGGTCCCACATCAAAAGACACCTGTTTAGCGCTTGGAACATAGTAGCGATTTACTTACCCTAATCAATGCCACATGCTCGGTCTTCGTCGGTAAAAATTAAGTGTCGCCCCCTGTTGTGACCTCTTACATACCCTATCAGCATAAGCATTCCCAGCATCACCTGATCTGTTGTTAGACCTCAGTCCTAGTCTGAAAGTCCTGCTAGGCCTCACCTAAGAGTTTTGTGAGACCATCAGTCTTAGTCTGAAAGGGAATGCTTTTGGTATGGGTCCTAACAAATAGAATCTAGTTGCGCCCTTTGCCCAAATCCTCCGATTTTATCTTATCTATTGGCCACTTATTTTCCCTGTGTCTCAGCCTCACCTAATTATTGTGAGACCATCGGTCCGAGTCTGAAAGGTCCTGCCTAGCCTCATCTAATTTGTTGTGAGACCATCAGTCCTAATCTGAAAAAGAATGCTGCTGGTACGGGCCCTATTTCTGTTCTTGTTATTAACTACGTGTAAGTTCTTAAAATAAGCCTCTTCTGTTATTTCTTCTCTATTTTCTTATTAAATCAAGTTTTTAAATTAAGCCTTTTCTATTATCTCTGCTATTTGCTTATTAACTTAATTATAAGTCTTTAAAATAAGCCTTTTCTGTCATCTCTTCTATATTTTCTTATTAACTTAATTATAAGTCTTAAAATAAATCTTTTCTGTCATCTCTGCTTTATTTTCTTATTAACTTAGTTATAAGTCTTAAAATAAGTCTTTTCTAGTCTTTGTTCTTAATTGTAACCTACGTTATGATTGTTTCTCTTCTTTTTTATCTTTTTAGTTATAACCACTAGTTATAAACATGCTTGCAAATGTCTCATATTTGCCTATTTCAGCCTATCTTCTTTTTATTACAGTTTTTCTTATTTTACTTCTTATTTTAAAATTTTAATGTTTTCTATTTTAATCAATATTTGCAAATTTTTCTCTTTTTAAATATTCTTATGTTTTATTTGTGCAAAAAGGAATTAAAAGAAACAACAATTTACAGGCCAAATTCTAACGTAAAATAGATGTAAATAAATGCAATTAATAGTAAATAACTGTAAATAACTATTAATAGCTAAATAAAATAGCTGAATAAAAATAACTGAATAAAATAGACTGAAAAGAACTTTAAAACTAGTTGTAAATAACTTATATAAAAACTATGTCAAAATTGTAAAAAAAACTACAACTATTGAGAACCCTATTATTTTAAATTACATAATAATCTAAAATAATTACAAAACACTCACTTGTGTTCCTTATCTCTAGGCCTTGGTCATACTCGTTCATCTTTAGAGCATAGAATATTTTTATCAAAAAGATTTCTTCCCTACAATTTTTTTCTATTTAGGGTCCAGCCTTCGGCAATGAACCCAAATAGAAGAAAATCTGAATGAGAAAAATAACTGGGCCTAGGGTCATATTTATAATGTAGTTTAAGGCTCCTAGATTGTTGGATTTGAAGATTAAATCTGGTGCAACCACGTCATGGGCTCACTGGGAACTGTCGGATGGAAGTACGGACGCACATGATTGAAGAAAATTGGAAAAACACGTCATGTTTTAATCTGGACGAATGGTCGTTCAAATACAGGGGCGGGTCGACCTGGTTTCGACCCATGTATGCTGAGGCACGATCTGTAGGTCGATCTAGCTATAGTGAGGGTCGACCTAAGGTTGACCTGACCTTATATATATATATATATATATATATATTCTTTTAATTTATGTTTTCTTGTTTATTTCGTATCTTCTTCATTTTAGCTCGGACAAACTATATATGTAAATTGACCAGAAAATTACCACGGACATAATGGTGCAACTCCCGTGGTTTAATTCTCATAATTTCACAAACTTATTTTATTATTTAATTTAGTCGTTAATTAATTATTATAGCTTAAATTTTGGGTTTTTACATTTAGACTCATTCTAGGGTGTTACTAACCCTATCTCCAATGAGTTTATACATCCATGGTATTCACGTGCCAAAATCCAAGTGTCAGAAAGATAGATCGCTGGGGTGGAATAAAAGAAAATACAAAACTAAATCACACAACATGATGAGAAATCTGTAATGTATCAATGATCTTTACCAAAAGAAAAACATTTTATACTTACATAAATTAGAGTATAATTTCCTATCATTAGACCCTAGACAACTATAAAATCATGTCCTTATAATTTTTGATAAATACAACAAGAACAAAACAAAGAAATATAAAATACGAGAATATGCCTTGGAGGATCCAGCTCGTCTCCTGAAGCTTTATAGTGTCCAACTAAATCTTAAAAATATGCTCGTGTTGACTCAAGCATTATAAGAAAAATAACTTCTAGATTAATCGGGTAAAATTAGCATGAGAAACACACATAATATTGGTTTTAATGTTATAAAACCTTTCAAATTAAAGGTATCTCATAAGACCACGTTGCATATAAACATGGATTTTTTTACCTTACGATAACCAAATCATTTTATAGAAAGTCTTGTGATATTATAATAATATCTAAAGAGGAAAATAAATATATAAAAAAATTACAATGCTCTAATCTCATATTTTAGCACAGTTGGGCACAACCAAGTTCGCAAAGGCTTGCATTGGAGAGTGGATTTCCATCAATGACAAGGGTACTGGGATACTGCCTGCTATAGTACACCTCTAGAAAAATGTATTAAGGGCCACATGACAAGCTGGATTACAACTTTCTTCAGGACCAAGGCTTCAAAATAATGTGTACCACCCATGGCCCCACTCTTCGTGCGCATATCAGATCATAATGTCGATTCTAAATCGAGGAATGACTGCTCCTAATGGTAGCGAACCACATAGCCCTATTGCATATCACATGTTTTAGTCATTACTGGATTGTGAGGCTTGTGCGGTCATAGTTACCTTTTTCCTTACTTAGCGAATCCCATTTGGAATGCTAACACAACCCTCCAAACACAATGCAATACCAACATTCATCCATACAAGTTGTTCAGAATATGAACAAACCGAAAGAACTATTTCTACTACAAACATTTTGGAACCACCCTCAGGATTAGTAGCAAGTAGCTCTTGCACTTTAAAGAGTTCTGTCTTTGACTCCATCATCTTCAAGATATCTTCAATACGATGCTTGAGTTGGTTCAAAGTGGTTTTTGGAAAATTCATACTTATCTGATCCCGATCTCTTCCAACCATCATTACATAGTTTCTAGTAAACTTAACGCTGGCTCTTTCAGAAATACTCAGACAATACATAAGAGCAGAGATCACCTCCTAACCGTTTAAGTGGACGAATTTTTTTATCCTTTATCCTGGGAGAACAAAACAAGATTTATGCACATAATACAGCATCGAAGATGACTGTGCCATATAGCACCATGTTTCTTCTAGACATTTCCAGAGTAAGATTTTGGCCAAGATTGATAGTCAGCATTTAACTATCAAATAACAAGCAACCAACCATAGATTTAATCCCATATGGGATTTACAAAGCCTCTATAAGTAAGCCTTTCAATTACTAGTATCTCTTTCAATCATTTGATTCAAAATACCTTCACAAAAGATATATTCACATGCCCCTTATACTCTTTCCAATACTTAGAAAATATCTATATACTTATTTTAGCTGTATAGATATATTTCAAACGATTATATTTTCATACTTAGAAAATATCCATATACTTATCTCAATGGTATAAGTATATTAATAAAACTTGTGGGAGATTTCATCTTTTCCAAAATCATATTCGAATGGGCCAAAACAAATATTATTAAAAATATTGCTTACTGTAAACCAAACCAATATCCTTCTATGTTAAGTAAAGAATATTTCAACATCACCATTATTAAGAAGGATTAATTACCAAAATCAATCTCATATATTTTATAAAATTTCCTTTCTATAAGCCCATTTCATACTTCAAATCCTTTTATAAATCTTTAAATTATTTTATATAACTTCTTTATAAATCTCTTAAATGATTTATAAACTCCTTATAAAACTTCTTTACCAAATATCGCTTAAAATCTCCCTTTCAAAATATCATTTGTAAATCTTCTTAAATAAATCCTTTTTACTAAATAAAATCTAATACTTTATTCAATTAATTAATTACTTTCAAACATCATAAATAAATAATAATTTACTTTAAACAACATTAATACGATAAGTAATTAACTTTAAACGCATCATTAATTAAATAATTAATTATCTTTAGTTAAACTAAACCAATTAACTACCAACATTAATAATATAATTAAATAACTTCAAAGTATCTTAATAATATAATGAATTAACTTTAAACTTCTTTATTAAATAATTAAATAACTTATATTAAAACATCATTTATAGACAGTTAACCTGAAATTGTTGTACAATTGAAGTTATTTAAATCCATAACTTTACAAATTCGAAAAGAGGCTTACAAACGACAATGGTACTAAATCAAGTTACCATTTAATTTAATTTGATTTTTCAAGTTATATAATTGGTGTTTACCCGCTTTTTGACCAGAGCAGCTAAATTAAAACGGACTTAGAGAAATCATACGGTGTCGGATTGACATGAAATTTTGGAATAACACTTAGAAGATATAAATGAAGGTACTCACCAAAAATGGGATTGATTGGATAAGGCTAGATGGATCGCTAGCGACCAACTAGATGGAGCGCTAGTGACCTAACTAGATGGAATGCTAGCGATCCATGTATAATGGGCCTCACCAGCTGAAATTTTTAAGGTAGGTCCAACATACCATCTAGAGTGTACCTGCAAAGTTTCGTCTCATTTCGCTAAGTTTTGAGCGGTTTATGGACGATTCTTCTAGACTAGATGACCCATGAAGACAAATGATCAAACAAACTCCAAACGACTTGATATTTGGATAAGACATTCAAATACATGAGAGGAAAGTAACCCAAAAGGGTAGACACAAAAATAATTTAAGGGCATGGACTTCTAGCGATCCATCATCCATGGATCGCTAGCGGTCCATCACCCATGGAACGCTAGCGGTCCATCGCCCATGGAACGCTAGCGGTCCATCATCTTAGCTCAGGTCACCTTAAGTTTTTTTGGACTTCTTCCTAGTACTAAGTAGAGGCATCTGACCAGTCGGCCTTGGCCCACCTACTCTCCTACCCCTAAAAATATAATCCTACCAACAACACAAAGAGGATCTTCTGGACTGGCTATTGGAGTTTTGTAGAGATTATTCTCCACTCTTCTTATCCCATACAACAGTCACTCTAGGAGTTCATTGTGATTCTTCAATAAACTCTTGTGGTTGTGACTTATTCTAATCTCGTCAACTTGTAATTGCGGTCAGTCGATAATAAAGCTTATAAAGTGGATGTAGGCTTCGTTAATAGCCGAACCACTATAAAAGTCTACTTGTCTCTTTACTATTTCTTCTCTTTATACATTTATTTTCTATATTATTGCTCTGTAAGAATAGGGCTGGTGGTTTCACACTTAATCCAGGGTGTTGATCCATTTTTTGGGTTAACATTTTAGTGCTTTCTCTGAGAACCTTGAACGAAACCTGAAGAATTGAAGTTTAAATCTAAGATTTATAGAAGATGAGTAGACCTAATACTAGATCTAGAGCTATAGAAAGTCAATCGGAGCCTAGGGGCAGCTAGGAGGTGTCCTCAAAATCTCATTAATCCAACTCCGTGATTAGAGAGAAGATCTAGAAAGTTTTTCATCTTCCATGAGTATAATGGGCATGAAATGAATGAGTGCCGACACCTTCGTGATCTGATAGAAAAACTAGTTCGGAACAACCAGTTGCCATAGTACGTAAGGAATAAAACCATGATAGAATAGAAAGAACAGCCACCACCCACCAAAAATGCATTAAGAAAGGCCCAAGGTTTCAACCAAGACAGATTATCCCATGATTGGGGTAGATGGGAGTCGAATCCGGCTCTCTTGCTTTGCTTTTCATCTCTTTTCCCACACTTTTATTTTGAAATTAGACAATAATAATCTCAAGCCACTTACACATGTATGAGATCCCGAAGAATCCCTAGGCATGCTTTGGGTCGGATGCCTGAGATGACTATTTAGGACAATAATAACGTCGGACCACTTACATGTGTACGGGGCCTAGATTTGTCTTTAGACATGCTCTGAGTCAGGTCTCCGGGACGAACATTTAGGATTTATGCTTGTTTTGATTCTTGTTTGTTTGATTTCTTCTTATTTGTTTTGATTTGGATATATGATTATATCATTTTTGAAAAATCCACATTGATTGTGATGATTGATATCAATCGCCTTACAATCCCACCACAGGACCAGAGTGCAAAGTGAAAGTCCCCTTGCCACAGAGTGAGTGAATGGACTTGTACGATATTGATTGCCTTAGAGTCCTGACTAGAGAGATGGGACCGGAGTGTAAGAAGTTAGTCTTTTCACTGGAGAGTGAGCGGATGGGCTTAGTTAATCCCCCTTAACTTAACAAACAAACTATCCGGAGAGATCATCCCCTTAAATTAAAACATTAGATAATCCGAAGAGATTGCACGTTAAACTAAACATTAAACGATTCGAAGAGATCACACATTAAACTTAAAAGATCAGGAGAGGTCGACCCTTAAAAACATATTTGATTTAATAAAAGGATTTGAATGCCTTATAAATAGAATAAAACTAGTAAATCATAGATGAACATATGATGATTTCGATATATGATGTGATTTCGATATATGATGTGACTTTACTATATGATGTGATAACTCTGAATGAGAAGCAAAATGGTACTGATGTAAATCTCGAATGAACATCGGACAATTAGGGATATGTGATGTAATTGGTGATATGTGGTGTAATTGGAAACATGTGATTTAACTAGACATATGGGTGTAATAACTCTGAATGAAATCGGAATGATTGTGATGTATAGATTACACTTCGGAAGAGTCTTAGGCTGTAGCAGGTTTAGAATGACTTATGGTTGGCAAGAGAATCCGAAAGAACTTGATGATTCACCAAGACTGAAGCAGCAGCAAAGCTATACTATCGAAGACTAGAGAAAAAAACTTATTGTTAAGCAAAGCAACCTTTCATTCAAAAGGCGTACTTTGGGGGGCAAATGTTTACCCGCTTTTTGACCAAAGCAGCTAACTTAAAACAGACCTAGAGAACTCATACAGAGTCGGATTGAGTTGAAATTTTGAGAGAACACTTAAAAGATATAAAAGAAGGCACTAACCAGAAATGAACTTGATTAGACAAGGCTAGATGGATCGATAGAGACCTAACTACGTGGATTGCTAGCGATCCATGTAGAATGGGCCCCACCACCTAAAATTTTTAATGTAGGTCCCTCTAGAGTGTACTTGTAAAATTTCATTTTATTTTGTTAAGTTTTGAGCGAGTTATGGATGATTCTTCTAGACCAGATGACCCATGAAGATGGATGATCAAGCAAACTCTGAACGACTTGATATTTGGACAAGGCATTCAAATAGACGAAAAGAAAGCAACCCAAAAGGGTGGACTCAAAAATATTTTAAGGGCATGGATCGCTAGCAATCCATCACCCATGACAGTTAGCGATCAATCATGTTAGTTCTGGTCGCCTTAAATTTTTATATACTTCTTCCTAACACTGAGTAGAGGCTTCTGAAAAGTCGACCTTGTCCCAGCTATTCTCCTACCCCTATAAACACAATCCTACTGCAAACACGAAGAGGATCTTCTGGACTGGCTGCTAGAACTCTGTAGAGATTATACTTCGCTCCTTTTCTCCCATACAACAGTCATCTGGGAGTTCACCGTGATTCAGTAGTAGACTCTTTCACTTGCGACCTATTCTAATCTCATCAACTTGTAATAGTAGTCAATCGACAATAAAGCTTGTAAAGTGGACGTAGGCTTCGTTAAAAGCCGAATCAGCATAAAATTCTTCTTGTCTTTTTACTATTTCTAATCTTTTTACATTTATTTTCTATATTATTACTCTTTAGGAATAGGGCGGGTGCTTTCACAGCTAATCCAGGGTGTTGATCCATTTTTTGGTTAACAATTGGTATTTACATAGGCAATATGTATATAAATCAAATCCATAATTAATCACTCATAGTTAATGTGTCATTTATCCCATATGAAACAACTTCATAAAATTAAATGTGTAAATTAATTAAATAGTAGAACGGGGATTTATTCTGCAAAACAGATGTCCATAGAACAAGGATTTATTCTGCTAAACAGATGTTATCAATAATCTATTTCATATTTGTTTGGCTACTTAAAGGCACAGACAAAGAGAATCCCTTGTATTTAAACTATTTTTTGAAAAAGAAGGCTTCTTTTTAAACAAACCGATCCTTAAAAATAAAATAATTAAAAATAAAATCTTTATTTAATAACAATTAAATCTTAATTTAAATCCTAAAAAATCTTATCTTAATTAATAATTTGTTAATAATTAACCATGCCTGATTAGTAATTAATTGATAATTAAACCCTGATTACTTAGTAGTTAATCAGTAATTAAACCTTACTTAAATAATAATTAATTAAATAATTAACCTTTAATTAATTAAAAAATTGAACCTTTCTTAATTAACCAATTATAATTATCTTACTTAATTAAGGCCAGTTGGTGTTTGGCGGTACCGTTCTAGTAAAATCGTTGGTCGTGGCCATTTGCAGTAGGTTGAATTATCTCAAATTGTTGGTGTCTAACCGTTGGAATGGATGAGTCGCATACTTCGTCGCTTTCTTTAAGATGATTCGTGGCTTAGCCTCAAGATGCAAGGCTAGTTATCAATCGCTCCGTACCTAGGAGAAAACAACCTCTAAACATTTGGTCGATTTGTTGTTTACACGACAACAAATTATTCTGAATTTAACACTTTTAATTTCATTGCTTAAAAGAATTCTACATTGAAAGAAATGGAAGAGGGAGAAGACGAAAGAAAATTGACCGTTTCCTTTTTTCTTCATATTTATCATTTAAATAGGCAGATTGAAAATTTTATGCGTTATTGAAAGGAGGGATTGTTAACGGATCTAAAGTTATTGTCATTTATTACAAAATTTATTACCATTAATTTTTGCAATGGCTCAATAATAATAGCTCATAAATATATTACCTTTATATAATAATTAAAAAATTATTGTCATTCATTACAAATTTCATTACCATTAATTTTTGCAATGGCTCAATAACAATAGCTCACAAATATATTACCTTATAAAACGGTTCGTAAATTATAGTCGTTAATTAAGAATTTTATTACCATTACTTTTTTTAAATTAATTTACTTAACATTTCAAAAGAATTTGTCATGCTTGATGATCCGCATGAACCTCCACCTTCTTACCTCACGGCTAAGATCTTCGACACTTCTACGATAGGCGTGAGATCCCTGAGGATGAAGTGAGGCTACCACTATCGTATGAAAAGGCAGACAATCCCACCATCAGTTATACTGTCTATAATTGATTATTGTGTTTTTTTGGCATTATACGTCCATTCAATTCATTCATAGATCATATCCTTCAATCACTTTGAATTAGTCCTTCCCATTTGCATCTGAATGCTTATATTGTCCTCCTCGGTCTTTAATAATTTTTCTTGACATCTTGAGACAAAAGTCAGGTTCCTCGACATCTGATCCTTATACCACTTAATGCGACACTTTCCCAATGCTCCTTCGTGTTATTTGAGGCAATTCTCTCTGACAGAGTTTTTGTCGATCTCCATGAACATCCCCCTACTTGGAGGCCCAAAACTAACGGCTACACATGCTGCTGTCAAACAAAGTTATTAATCCCCGGCGACTAAATACGGTAATCTTAGGTACATTGATACGCAGAAACCCATGAATATGGAAAAAATTTAAAACATCAAAACATATTTCACATTCCATCCAAAACATTTCATGCTCATTACATAATCCCAATATGCAAACCACGTTCAGATAAAATATAAATACAACATATGCCAAGAGCGATATATGAAGATGCCCTTTGGATGATTAGAGTATATAATAAGGCAATAAAACAAATTTGCCTTTACAACCAAAATACAGAAGAGTAAAACGAACTCTAAATAGCTAGCTTGCATCCTTCATGTCTCAGAAAGCTTTACTCGTCTAAAAGAAAACCTGAAAACCTTAACCCTCAAACATCCTAAATTAAATTGAGCACTTGAGAGTTTAGAGGGAAAACAAAAACTTTGAGTCAGACATAAAGCCTAGTATGAATAATAATCTACCATCTCAAACCATTTAGATATTTAGTGAGACCACGATGCTTAGCGAAACGGGTTTTCCCCTCACTAGTATCCTAAAACCTTTATAAAACCATATACCGTGCTCCTGCATACACGGTGGTTAAAACAATTCAAAACAATATGATGATATGTAAACAAGTAAATTAATTTTGGATTACCCATCCCCCTTTATTCTAACTATATGTCTCATTGATAGTTTCTAAGGTCACTAATAACCTATTAGTTTTCATGGGCTGACTAGTAATTGGTCATATGTTTATGGGGTCCCTGTCCAGTTTCATAGTTTTTATGGGATCACTAAGAACCTACTGGTAACTCCAATATCTTTACTCTTATCCTAGTTTTCATGTGCTGACTAGGAACTTATTGGTAACTCCATTACCTTTTATTCTTATCCTAATTTTCTGGGGCTGACTAGGAACCTATTGACATCTGTCAATATCTTAATCCGGATGTAGTTTTCATGGGCTAACTTTAAACCTATAGCCCTTGCCAATGTCAAAACATAGTTTTCATGGGTTGACTATGAACCTATTGCCCATGCCAATATCTTTTCCTATACATAGTTTTCATGGCTTATGGTGAACCTATTGGCCCCTATCTATATCTTTAAAAAGATTTTAACATTTCTTAAATTATTTCACTACTGGGTCAACCTAGCTGGTTATTCTACACTTCCCCAAAGTGTCGTTATGGGTTAATTACAAGGTGAATAAATATATGAAGGAGCAGCCATAATAAAAATAATAATACCAATCTCAGTGGTTTAATATCCTTGAAATCATTTTATATAAATCCTAGTTAAACCCTTTAACCTATTAATCAAGGCAAATTTCTTCAAAAATTTCATTTCAAAACTCTTTGTTCACGCAACGGTATTTCCTTTTAGAATGAGAATGGGTTGACTATTTCGAAAATCTTAAAACACCTCCTTCGAAACCCTTAGATAACCTCCTTCGAAAGCAAAGAAATCTCCTTTTCAAAACACAATGAATATACCTTTCAAAGCCCTTGTTAAATATTCTCTTTTGAAACCAAATATACATTTCGATGGTATCAAAACATTACTTTAAAATATAGCTTCGAAACCAATGAAAGTACCTCTTTCGAAACTATTGGGTTTTACCTTTAAAATATATTTTGGGTCAAAGTGGTTATATATGAAAGCAACTCTGTCGAAACCTTTAATAAAATTATTTTTGGGGAAAATTTGTTGGCAGCAGAACTATCTATTCGAAAGCTCAAAACCTTTGAGTAAAATTTGGAAGGAGTGCGTCGAAACCCCCTTTAAACCCCATTGCCTTCGGAACCCTCGACCCCTTCCAAAGCGTTGAGGAAGTGGCTTAGCTTAAGATTATAAAAAAGTCAACTCTTTGAAAGTATTGTTGACTTCAATACACTTGAACGGTAAAGAAAAGTGGTTGGGTTTCGACTAGGTCGGCACCACTGCCTTTGAAAGCATTTATTTTAAAATAAAGGAACCCATTCAAAAGCTTATGCTTTAAATATAACATAGCAACCTCCTTAGAAAACCCCTTTTGAAAACATATGTTTCGACTACATCGAAACCTCTATGTAAAACAAAGCAAGCACTTAAGATTTTAAAAACCAAACTATGGTTTCGACCCCATCGGAGGCATTGCTTTCGACACCATGACTTCAGCCTTTCTTCAATCCACTACTTTTCATCTAAGTGATCCCTAGTGTATTGGTTTTGACTAGGTAGGTTTCGGCTGGGTTGGTTTCGACTGAGTTGGAGCGGGAGCATTAGATTCGAAAGGCACTACTATAGGAGGTAGAATCAACTTTTCTGAGTAAAACCTGAAATTATGCTACCTTTTGTAGTTGCTTCATAACTACCTACCTATTTGTAATCCTTTGATTGGTTGCCTTAAAACTTTCCAAATACTTTACAAATAACTGCCACATTTATCAGATCTAAATCAAAGGAAATAATTAACGTTTAAGTCCTTCCATTAAGCAAAACCAATATTTGCAAATAAGTCCTTCTTTTAAAATAATTTATTTTCCATAGCAAAACAATTAGGAAAAATCACCAAAAATCGTAGAAATTCATTTTTACCATGTTTTCTAACATATTAAAATTTTAGACCCAAATACTTTTTGAAATAATCGACATAAATTATAAACCCAATTTTATCATATTTTCCTTTGAAAAATCATAATAAATTTTCCTTGGCTTAGAAAATTACAAAATTTGAAACCCATCTCCAAAATCACGATTTACATAACATGTAATTTTTCCATGGTATTCTAAAATCAATAACTATCGATTTTGCCCAAAACCGTGCAAATCGTATGTAAATGAATTTGTTTAATTCAAACGTATAATAGTTCAGACATATCATCATCCAAAACATCACAAAAATGAATTTAATCATAAATCCGAAAACATATGGTTATAAAACAAAAATAGAGATGGTATAAATTATTATTCACCTTGGTTATGATAAGGAATTTGGGATTTGTAGAAGATTGACTCCCCTAGCTTTGATTCTCAGCTTTGATTTAATTTTCTTCCTCTTTCCTCTTTGATAATGGCCGGCTTCTCTATAGTACTTTGCGTTTTTAGGTTTTTAGAAGAACGTGAAAAATGAGAAAGGGAAGTGTGAGTTGACAAATGAAAATTTATAGTCGTGTATAATACGACTATTTACTAATGTGCCCATGCCTAAATTAATTAGCTTAAAACTATTTTACCTCACTTATCATATTATTAAGCAGCCTTACTTCATATTTTCAAATCTCAATCCCCTTATCATTCTAATTCTTATATTATTCTATTTAATTTATCTAATTAAATCTCCTGAATAATGTTGTCAAAAATTCGAGGTGTTATAGGATCCCCCCGAAAGACCCTTAAAGAATTTCGTCCTTGAAATTCAGTAAGGGCTAAATATTAAACATAACAATCATTTGTAATAACTCCTAACAATCATACTAGCCTACCTGACTAGAAAATATCTATATAAATCTAATATAGACATACACTTAAAGTAGATCAGGATAAGTATCTCAAATCAATTCTTCCGTCTTCCAAGTACAGTCTTTCTCGTGATCGCTCCGTTGAACTTTCACCAACCTGACTGTCTTGTTTCTTACTCTTTTCTCATCTCTTGCTATAACCCAAACTGGTTGTCTAACAAAAGTCAAATTAGGCTCTACTATCAAGTCTTCCAATCCTGTCGGAGGAATAGTAATCTCTGGATCATGCACATATTTGCGAAGATGGGACACATGAAGTACATTATGGACACCTGCCATACTGCCTGACAACTCTACTCTTTATGCGAGCTTTCCAATCCTCTCTATAATCTGGAATGGACCATCATATATTGGTGCTATTTTCCCTGACTTTCCAAATCGTACCACATCCTTCATTGGTGATACCTTAATGAAAACCTTATCTCCAATTGAGAATTCTAGGTCTTTATGCCTCTTGTCTACGTAACTCTTTGTCTGAACTGAGCTTTCCTCATCCTTTCTCGGATCAACTCAATCTTCTCTAAAGCCTCTCTAACCAAATCTGGGCCTAAGACTAATTTGTCTCCAGTCATCAACCAACATGTTTTCAATTTGCATGGCCTTCTGTACAAAGCTTCAAAAGACGTCATTCCTATACTAGTCTGATAACTATTATTATAGAAAAACTCAACCAAATGTTGGTGACCCACCCAAGATCCACCAAAGTCTAATAAATAAGCTCTTAGTAAATCCTCGAGAACCTTATTGACTCTCTATATGCCCATCCGTCTAAGGTTGATATATGGTACTCATCTTGAGCTTAGTGCCTAATACATCTTGTAGACTCTTCCAGAATTCACTAGTGAACAGAGCATCTCTATCACTGACTATGCTACTGGGAACTCCATGAAGTCTAACTATGTTCTTCATGAACAACTTAGCTAAAATAGGTGCCTTCTTTGTTGACTTAATTGGAATGATATAGGAACTCCTTGCCAACCCGCCCATTATTACCCATATACTTTCATTTCCTCTACTTGACCTTGGCAGCTCGTTAATAAATCCATGGATATCGAATCCCATTTCCAAATTGGAATCTCCAGAGGTTGAAGCAATCCACTTGGCCTCTGATGTTCTGCTTTCACTTGTTGAAAGTTTGCACACTGCCTTACCCACAAGCCAACATCCCACTTCGTACCTTCCTAATAGAAGCTCCTCTTCATATCTTGATACATCAAGGTCCCTGTAGGATGAATCGTAAACTTGGATCGATGACATTCTCAAAGAATTTCTTTCCTCAAGTTCTCAACATTCGGAACACATAATCGTCAATTCTTTCTCTACCATCCTCTTTGGTCAAGGCCAAAATCCTTTAGATCATCGATCTCGTTTCCAACCTAAAGCCTTTTGATCTTCTCGGCTAATACTGGATCCTCCCTCTGCCTAGATGCAATCCTTTCGATCAATAACTGTTGAACTTCTAAACAAGATAACATGGTGGTACTCTGCCTAGAACTAGTAGTCAATCTTAACTACACACCGCAACTGGCCAAAGCTTCTAAATCCTTCCACTCTGCCAACATAGCTAACACCACATTCTGATGCCTTCTGCTAAGAGCATCCGCTACCTTATTTCATTTCCGTGGTGTATACTCTATTCCAAAATCATAAGCAACCAAAACTCCAGCCACCTTTGTTGTCTTATATTTAACTCCTTTCGAGAGAATAAATATTTTAAAGACTTATGATCCATGTAAAGCTCAAATCTCTTCCCTAAGAGATAATCTCTCCAAATCTTCAACGTGAAGATCACCGCAGCCAACTCCAAATCATGAGTATGATATCTCACTTCATGTAGTCTAAGTTGTCGTGAAGCGTAGGCAATAACTTTACCTTCTGCATCAACACCGCTCCTAATCCAGTTTCGCATGCACCCGTATACACCACCAACCCTTGCTTTCCATTTGGAACTACTAGCACTAGTGCATTTATCAATCAATGCTTTAACTTAAGAAATGCTTCCTCACATTTGTTGGACCAAATAAACTTCACCTTCTTTCGACAAACTTCACATCCTTCCTGGTTAACTTAGTCAAAGGTGCTACTGTCTATGAGGAATCCTAAATGAATCTCCGTTAGTAGCCAGAAAGTCTAAGAAAAATCCTAATCTTAGTCATCGTCTATGGTCTCTTCCAATTATTCGCAGCTTCGATCTTATCTGGATCGACTGACAAGCCTTTCTCTAAAACCATGTGACCACGAAATTTAACCTCTTTCTTCCAAAAGTGACACTTGGTAAACTTTGCCTTTAGCTGATTTTGCCTCAGCGTCTCAAGTACCACTCTAAGATGCACTTCATACTCTCTCTCATCCTTTGAGTATACTAAAATGTCATTTATAAACACTAGCACAATCCTATCCAAGTACTCTCGAAAAAATCAATTCTTCAAAACCATGAAGAAAGCAGGTGCATTCGTTAACCCAAATGACATCACTAACCACTCATACGAATCATACCTAGTCTGAAATACTGTCAAAGGAATATTGTCCTCCTCCATTCTTAATTGATGGGAACCTATCGCCAAGTCCAGTTGGGAAAACACTCTAACTCCATCAAATAAGTGAACAGATCGTCTATTCATGGCAAAGGATACTTATTATTAATCATCCTTTCATTCAACTTATGATAGTCGATCCACAATCTCAATGACACATTTGGCTTCTTCACGAAAACCGCGACCGCTCCCCAAGGCAAACTTTTTAGTCTAATAAAATTCCTTCTTCCTAGATGCACTAGCTGCACCTTCAATTTCCTCATCTCCGTTGGTGTCATCCTGCTAGGTGGTCTACTGACAAGTTCAGATCCTGGCAGAAGATCTATTCGAAACTCGACAGCTCATTTTGGTGGTAGTCCTGTGACTAGGTCAAAAACATCTACAAACTCTTGGTACTCGAACCTGACTTAGCTCTTCTCCCACTTCCATTGCACTTAACAAAGTACATCTACTCCGGTCATAATTCTCCACTGAGAAAATAATTCGGTTATGACTATCAGGGTGTCTTGGTGATATCTCTCCATCTTGGCAAAATATCCTAGCCTCATACCTTCTCAGCCAATCCATACCCAAAATGATTCTAAAATCTATGAAATCGAAAATATACAGACTGCATGCAAACTTATGACCTAACAAATCAAGTTCTAACCGGTTACATCTCATCTCCAAAGTTGCATACCCTCCTATTGGACTCGTAACCCTTAAGGAAGTAACAAGGCATGCAGGTTCTAAGCATAACTTATGAACCAAACACTGGGATATAAATAAATGTGATGCACTGGTATCAAATAGTATCCTAACTAGTATACTCTAAATCAAAAACGTACTTTCCATCACAGTCTTCCCTTTATAAGTTGCAGTAGGTATAGCTGGTCCAATTGCAAAATCCTTTCCTTTATCGGCCCTAACCGGCTTTGGACACTGATTCTTGTAATGCCCAACTTGTTCACATTTGAAGCACTTCGCATTCTTTTTATTTGCAACATTCTTTCCATTACCTGACCAGCAATCATTTTCAAAATGACCCTCCTTGTCAGACTTATGGCAAACTAACTTCGTCTTTGCCTTTTTGGCAGCATCTCCCTCTTGGGCTCCCTTCTTCTTAAAGAACTTTCTTTCTTCCCCTTAGAATCTTGGATTTCCACTGGATTCTCTCTAACACAATCATTAAGCATCTCTATATGGCGAATGGCCATCTCCATAACTAAATTACTAGGATCGCGAAAATGTGGCAGTGTCGCTCTAATAATCTTGGGCCTCATCCCCTAATGAACTTCTTGTTCCTTCTGATGACGGTGTTTATAGTATTATGTCCATAACGGGACAACTCTTGTACTTGGTGGCATACTCAATAACCGATATCTCTCCCTGCTCCAGATCCATAAACTTCCTCATCGGCTTTGACTTAGCAAACCTAGACACAAACTTTTGCTCAAATCTCCTTTTAAAATCACCTCAAGTCAACTGCTCTTCCGGAACTCCAACAGTAATACATTCCACCAACGAAGCACCGACCCTTGTAACTGCCTAGAGGCCAACCTTCTCTTTTGTCCGTCATTTAAACCCAAATTATCAAATATACGCTCACAATGCAATAGCCAATTTTCTACCTCAATGGCACTCTCTATCCTCATAAATGGATTCCCTCTAAGACCGGTGTATTCTTTACTCAGCTTAGCATAATTATTCCCAACTAGAGCCATAGGATTAGTTCCTCCAACATTTCCAGCAACACCAACAGTAGCTCCTATTTGCATCATATTGATGAAGAACTGATACGTCGCCCCCACATCGACAGGTGGATTTCTAGACCCACATTGGCATTAACATTTTGGTTATTAGCATTAGTCGGTCGACCCTGTTCCTCCTGGTGGTAGGTCGAGCATTTCCATTAGTTGTGATGCCTCCTTTACCGAGATGTCCTCTTCCGTTTCTTGTTTCCATACCTCCTTTCTTATAAATCTGCATACGAGCCTTAGTATGATACAGAAGAATGATCTAAGTGAGAAGGAAATACATACTTATATATATAACTACGTATAAAATTCAAGTACGTTACTATAGTGTTATCCCAGACCCCAATATTGTTATCTAATTCATTGGATTATGTTTTGAAAAATCTTTTAGGTTTTAATTTATTTTAAAGTTACAGAAACTTATGCTCTGATACCAACTTGTAACATCCCACTACTTGGAGGTCCAAAACTAACGCTATGGATGCTGCAGTCATCCATAGTTATTAAACCTAGTTATTAATCCTTGGCAACCGAATACGGCAATGTTAGATACATTGATAAATAGAAACACATGAATATGGAAAAGTTTTAAAACACCAAAACACACTTCGCATTCCATTCAAAACAGTTCGTGTTCATTACATAATCCCAATACACAAACCACGTTCAAATAAAATATAAATACAATATATGCCAAGAGCGACATATGAAGATGCCCCTTTGGATAATCAGAGTATATAATAAAACAAATTTGCCTTTACAAGCAAAACACAACGGAATAAAAAGAATTCTAAATAGCTAGCATGCCTCCCTCATGTCTCCGAAAGAATTACTTAGCTAAAAGAAAACCTGGAAACCTTAACCCTCAAACTACTCAAATTAAATTGAGCACCCGAGAGTTTAAGGGAAAAAGAAAAACTTCGAGTCAGACATAAAGCCTAGTATTAATAATAATCTACCCTCTCAAACCATTTGGATATCTAGTGAGACCACGCCACTTAGCGGAACGAGTTTTCCCCTCAGTAGTATCCTAAAACCTTTATAAAACCATATATTATGCTACATATCCATAATGGTTAAAAAATTCAAAATAATATGATGATATGCAGACAAGTAAATTAATTCTAGATTACCCATCCCCCTTCATTCTGATTATCTATCTCATTTATAGTTTATAGGGTTAACCTATTAGTTTCCATGGGATGCCTAATAACTGGTTAAACGTTTATGGACTCTCTATCCAGTTTCATAGTTTTCATGGGATCACTAAGAACCTATTTGCAACTCCAATATCTTTACTCTTATCCTAGTTTTCATGGGTTGACTAAGAACCTATTGGTAACTCTAATTATCTTTTCTTCTTATCCTAGTTTTCATGGGCTGACTTGGTACCTGTTGACATCTGTCAATATCTTAATCCGGATATAGTTTTCATGGGCTAATTATAAACCTATTGGCCCCTGCTAATATCAAATCATAGTTTTCATGGGCTGACTATGAACCTATTGGCCCTTGCCAATATATTTTTGTTATACATAGTTTTCATGGGCTTACTATGAACCTATTGGCCTCTACCTATATCTTAAATAATGATTTTGAAAACCTTAAAACATCTCTTTCGATACCCTTAGATAACCTCCTTCAAAAGCAAAGAAAACTCATTTTCAAAACATAATGAATATACCTTTCAAAGCCCTTGTTAAATATCCTCTATCGAAACCAAATATACCTTTCGATGATATCAAAACATTACTTTAAAACACGACTTCGAAACGAGTGAAAGTACCTTTTTCGAAAGTATTGGGTTTTACCTTTAAAACATCTTTTCGATTAAAGTGGTTACATATGAAAGCATCTCTTTTGAAACCTTTAATAACATTGTTTTCAGGAAAATTTGTCGGCATCGGAACCATGTATTCGAAAGCTCAAAACTTTTGAGTAAAATTTGGAAGGGTAGCGTCAAAACCCACTTTCGACCAATTGCCTTCGGAGCCCTTGACCCCTTCGAAAGCATTCACGAAGTGGCTTTGCTTATTATAACAAAGTCAACGCTTCAAAAGTATTGATGACGTCAATACACTCGAAAGGTAAAGAATAGCGGTTGGGTTTTGACTAGGTCGAAACCACTACTTTTGAAAGCGTTTATTTAAAACGAAGGAACCCGTTCGAAAGCTTATACTTTTAAATATAATATGGCAACCTCCTTAGAAAACCCCTTTCGAAAACATATGTTTCGATTACGTTGAAAGCTCTAAGTAAAACAAAGCAAGCACTTAACATTTGAAAAACCAAACTAAGGTTTCGACCCCATCGGAAGCATTGTTTTCGACACCATGGCTTCCTCCTTTCCTTCAATCCACTACGTACCATCTAAATGATACCTTGTATATTGGTTTTGACTAGGTGGGTTTCGGCTGGGTTGGTTTCAACTGAGTTAGAGCGGAGGAATTCGAGTCGAAAGGCACTACTACAGGAGGCGGAACCAACTTTTCTGAGTAAAAGCAAAAATTATGCTACTTTTAGTAATTGCTTCATAACTACCTGCCTATTTGTAATCCTTTGATTAGTTGCCTTAAAACTTTTCAAATACTTTACAAAATAACTGCCGCATTTATCAGATCTAAATCAAGGGAAATAATTAACGTTTAAGCCCTTCTGTTAAGCAAAACCAATATTTGCAAATATGTCCTTCTTTTAAAACAATTTATTTTCTATAGCAAATCAATTAGTAAAAATCCCCAAAAATCATAGAAATTCATTTTTATCATGTTGTCTAATATATTTAAATATTAGACCCAAATTCTTTCTGAAATAGTCGATATAAATTTTAAACCTAGTTTTATCACATTTTCCTTTGGAAATTCATAATAAATTTTTCATGGCTTGGAAAATTACAAAAATTGAAACACATCTCCAAAATCACGATTTCAATAACATATAATTTTTCCATGGCTTTCTAATATCAATAACTCTCGTTTTTGCCTTAAAACCGTGCAAATTCATATGTAAATGTATTTGTTTAAATCAAACATATAATTGTTCAGGTATATCATCATCCAAAACATCATAAAAATGAAGTTAATCTTAAATCCAAAAACATATGACCATAAAACAAAAATAGAGATGGTATAAATTATTATTCTCCTTGGATATGATAAGTAATTTGCAATTTGTAGAAAATTGACTCCCGTAGCTTTGATTCCTAGCTTTGAGTTCATTTTCTACCTCTTTCCTCTTTGATAATGGTCGGCTTCTCTATAATACTTTGTGTTTTTAGGTTCTTAGAATGAACGTGAAAAATGAGAAAGTGAAACGTTAATGGAAAATGCATAGCCGTGTATAATACGGTCATTTACTAATATGCCCATGTCTAAATTAATTAGCTTAAAACCATTTTAGCCCACTTAACTTATTATTAAGCACGACCTTAATTCATATTTTCGATTCTCAATCCCCTCATCATTCTAATTCATACATTATTCTATTTAATTTATCTAATAATCTCCTGAATAATATTATTAAAAATTAGGGGTGTTGCACTCCACAACAAGAGTAGCAAATTTAAAGAAAGATATACTTACTTGTGTGCCCTATAAGGTTCACCTAGAAATGAATCTGCGGATGTATGTTCCAACTCTCATATTCAGAATCTCGTTTCACTAGACTTCACCTAGTTTTAATTTCTAACTTACCTTCATCTCCTTAAATATATTCTAGAAATAGTTGAAAATGATGCTCTCCAATGTATGGTCTCAAACCTTTAAGCCATCTCAGAGCTCGAGCGACTTACCTATTTCCTTTTCACACATGCAACTTCACCATTTCTCTTAAAATAAAACTAACATTCAACCTTCTTTTTGTTCCACACCATGGACTCAAAAAGCCGGGGACCAATTCCTAGAAGAGCATATGCCAGTGCTAATCAATTTAGACAGGCCTCATCTTATGGATAAGTTATCGTAGTCGAAGATGATGAGAAAGACGATGGAGAAAATGAGACCGAAGACGATTATATAGAAGAAAGTGAAGAAGACGATTCAGCTGATGAGAATGTTAATGCTAAAGAAGAAATTATTCCAACTCCATGGTTCAAGCGTTTAATAAGATATCTTTCTGAAGTTTCCTATTATAGATCGTTTAGCTGGACTGTGCTCCCCACTCCTATAGATCATGATGTTGATGAGGAAATTATTCCTTCTAACTACTCACTCTTAATGATTTGGCTAACCTCGTGATGTTGATGAGACAGTCGGTCCTTCTAACCAATCACTCTCAATGGTTTGGCTAACCGCGGCTTTGACTTTGTTGGTGCAATATGTCATGGCGATCTCCTTGTTGGACTAGGTTAAGTTGGGCTTACTTCTATGGGGGATGAGCCCACTTTGTTGATGCACCCGATGCACCTGGTCCTTAGGTTAGATACAACAAAGTATGTAAACACCATCTAGGACTGCATTCACTCATGATGCATCTTTACCATCACTTCTTTAATCCATTATAACCCTTATCTCCTCAATATTTTCTAGTGATCTAGCACCAAGATGGCTTTATGGAAGTCTTCGCATGCACCAGGACAAGCATCACTATATCTATCCACTGAGAATCCTCTCTCACTACTTTGACGGTGAATACACAAGAGAAGACTGGTGTGGATCTCGGGGAAACAAAGCCGATATGGAAGAGGGAGATATATTATGACCATTATAGCGCAATGCCTCCCACGGTCCAAGCTCTTACCATCTTAGGTGTCCTTTCCACTGTCTCATCCTTTCGACTCCTATTCTGATAAGATTCGTTCTCTACCGTGCCATGAGGTTTCCTTTTATGGTCATCCTATGAGCTCTTCTCTTGTCCACTCTTCATCTCTAGTCCCCAACCATAAGGAGAAAGAAAGCATCGACCCTCCAAGGCCGCCACTTCAACCTACAACCTATCTGACCTCCCTATTACTTCTATCGATTATCCCTAGTGCTAGAGTAAGGAAGCGGCTCTTCCTATTACAATATCTATCGATTCACTTTCCATTATGTTTAATATTTCAACCGATTCACCTTAATACCATGACATGGACCTCACTGGTCTAAAGTTCGTATATAATTTAGATGAGATCCTATCCGACATGGTCAAATTGCTCGTAAGACCCTAAATTTGCTAAATGACCGGTATGATTCTTAAAAAAAGTGGCAAAACATCTGATCCATATAAACATGATAAACTATGCTCTATTAGACGAAAAATAACTAATAAAATGAAGAGATAAAGTTGCCTTAGATAAATAGATTATAAGGTCAAAATGGAGAAAAAAAGTAGATGAAAAATCTCAGTATTTGCTCAAAAAATTGGAAAATACCTCCAAGTCATTTTGTAGAACTGTGAGTTTGGCAGGTATACATAGTTATGTTAAATTGTAATTTTGTTACTCTATAGAGAAGGTAAAATACAAATAATGTATTGATCAAAGTATCATAAGGTAAAAAACATACAAATTTATGGTGATTTAGATGATTAATGCCTACATCCACTGCCCATGGTAGCTATTTTTCTCATAGATGTTAAGTATAATGTTGGAAATACAAAGTATAATGATCTGATACTCCAAAGAAAGTAAAATAGATCATGAAGGGTTTGGTTTAGTTAGATTTTGGTTCTTTCTGATACTGTTTGGTCTAATAAGTGAGTGCTCTCTAGATTGTCCTCTATTATTATTCATCTTTAGGATATTTACTGGTATGAGATTTTATAGTGATTGGCTCGATCATCCCACAAAATAGGCAATTTCCAAGTATAAACAGTTCAGTTTTGAAATGTTTATTTGACATAGGTCTAGGCGATAGGAGTTTAGTTCATCCTGGATTTTCCAAACCATTTTTCTTGTTCGATAATTGTCTATCGAACCGATTTTCCTGTTCAATGGTAGGAACCTATCGACCACTTAGTGAAGTTAGATGTTGAATCAATTGCCCTTGTGTCCAATGGAACAATCGAGTGACGATTCTCCTATTATGGAGTTTTCAGTAATTTCAGTGCTCCTTAACTTCGTTTTGTATTCGTCATACTATGGGTGAAACTCCCATAACACTTTCCTTCCAAGTATACTTTCAGGAATACAAAATGTGCTTTGCTTCATCTAGATTCACTCTACTTTTTTCTGATGACCTTATCTGTAATCCAATCCATTCCCGTAAGCAGCTGGCTGTTTGTTGCAGAGTTTTGTTGATCTGAAGAAATTTTATTGTTTATCCCAACACATTTTCGATTACGGCATTGCGTATAGTTTCACATTACTCGGTGGCTACAAGATTTTCCATGGACTCTCATCTTTGCTCGGCTGTTATAAGCTCAAGGTCCCATTCGTCCGACACTTTATGGTTGAACGCCTCCCATGTAAGTCATAGGTTCAGCAGTAACCATCGGTTAAGTTGAACTTTGTAGAACTTATGATCTATGTTATGCAAAGTGAGGCAGCTCCTTTCCATACCACTTTTTCTGCCCTTTCATAAAATCGAAACACCTCTTTTCATCTCCCGTTGTGTCTATCTTTCGTTTCTGTGCGATTTCTTCTGCAAATCCAACCAAATTCCTTTTAAATTACATAAATTAACTCCTACGCTCTTTATTTTATGCATAAAATTATCAATTTCACTTTCCCTCATATGATTTTGCCTTGACCATATGCTAGTTCGGTGGCTTAGCAAAATTGGAGATTTTTATTTTTCAGTTGTTAAATTAAACAAGTATACTTCGGTAGTCAAATTAGTACACCTCTATGGCTAATTTTTAAATTTAGGTTCATGGTGGAAGATTCTGGTTTATTCAGCCAGGGCCGAGTTTTGGATGGATTAAGAAAGGAATCAACGTAGATATGTGGGAGAATAGCATACCAAGGTAGTAATGGCATATTTGTGGTTGATTCTCTATGGATTAATCAAGTTTTGGATTTAACTATAAGGTAGATAATGTGGTCTTGTCACGAATGAACCATTCTATTGGGCTAGTTAAGTAGTTCTATTGGGTGATATATTTAGGCAATAACTCGTGGTTTTTAGAATTAAAATAGTATTTAAGTTCCATTAAGGAGGAGGTACTATATTTGGTTTGGCTAAGTTCCACCGAGTCAAATACTTAGTGAATTGCTGAAATTACATAACACCAAGCCACCTTTATTAGGGAAATGCTTAGAGGATGTTTACATAACTCATTCATTATGCTAGACAGAACAAGATAAGTGTTTCTATTGTCAGGCAGACTTGCAAATGTCGCTTATATTATTCCTTGTCGCTAATTAAAAGATGGTTCGTATTGATACAGTCCTCATTGGATCGATAAACGCATCGATTCACACAATATCTTAACTAATTTTGCTTATTATAGTACAAGGGATGATACAGTTAGCTACCACTACATTTTTGTTGTATATTCGTATCACACTCATCACCAACCACACACTTGTTAGTTTATAGTCAATCAGGCAAGTTTGTATATCGGATAGGTATATCTACTCGTTGTCACACCAGATCAATCACTACAAGGGGCATTTAGCCTTTTGGTACTCATATCCTGTCATTTTCTACTATAGCTGGTTATTCTTCTAAAGTTAAGGCTAATTAGTCCAGCTCTACTCGTTTGCTTATATCAGATTACAGGCCATTCAAACAATCCTTAATTACATCATTAATTATAATAATTAATGATCTCTAATATTTAAATAAATTACTTAATTAAAATTAATTACATTTAGTAATTAAATCAAATTATTAATCACCTTGATCAATATTCAATTTAGTAATTAACTATCTTTAATTACTCATTAATCAAATTAATTATCCAATAATTAATCATTAATTAATACCTTAATTAATTACAAAAGTAATTATCAAATTACTAATTACATTCCAGTAATTATCAGTGTTACTTCTCTAAGTAATCCTGCTTCATTAATTACTTTAAGTAATTGCATTCTTAAAATCATTAGATGATTTACTTAAATTAATTAAACTAAATTAATTAACTTGAATAAATCACAATATCAAAATTAATTACAAAAAGTAATTAATTCCTTAATTACTTTAACAATTAATAATACTTAACAAATTACAATTAATTATATTCAATTAATTAATCTAGTTAATTATCAATATTAATTATATTATTTAATTATTAAATTATCCTTAGATAATTATCACCATTTATTAATTAACAACCTTTCAATAATTACATACTTAAGAAGAAAAAAATTCTTTTTTTTTGCAGAGCAAGCGGGATTAAACTGGTCCCCTACTAGATTTATTAAAAAGAAGACACAACATAGAGAATACAAAGAACGGAAAAAAATTAAAAATAAAGAAAGAAGAAAAAAAAACACACAGGTGGACTAGTTGATCCACGGCTCTATTTGGTGACCGAGGAAGGAATGCACACTACCCCTCATCCCCAACAGAATTTCATTCTTCACTTTTATCCATAAAGCCTCATGCCTCATGCTGATCCCACTGAAAATTCTACTATTTCTTTCTTTCCATATTATCTTTTACAGTTTCTTCAGTGAAAACAAATAAGAAAAATTGTCCTCAACACTTTGCATTATCATATGCTCAGTATACGCCCATGGATTAGCAAATAAAGTAAAGGCAGACATTGTATCTAATCTATTCATCAAATTAACCCATAGTTGCTCAACGTACTCACACTCAAAAAACAAGTGCTGCGTACTTTCCTCATGAATGAGACATAGAACACACGAGGAAGGGACATCCATACCTAACCTAATTAGCTTATCTCTGGTTAAAAGAGCATTATTCTTCACCTTCCATAGCATCATATTGTCACTGTTTGGGGAGAAAGCTGCCCAAATAGTCTTGCTCCACTTGCAATTAGGCACAGAATCCATGTCAAGCAATGCATGGTAAATACGTGAGATAGCATGCTTTTTTCCATTCCAAAGGACCGTGTCATGTTCTCGCGTGACAAAATTGATGGCATCATATTGTCGCCATATAGCTCTGACATTCTGGTTACTGGAGAAAGGCAAGAGAAGATGGCCATTGACAATATGGTAAGTGGCTAATGCATTTGGGCTAATAGATGATTGAAATTTTTGTTGAGACGTGAATTTCTGATTGAGAATTATTCCTTTACTAATCCAAGGCTCATTCCAGAAACTACAAACACTCCTAGCAGAAAGCTCAATCTGTACAAAGGGAAGAAAAGAGGATCTCAACTTCAAGATACTTCTCCAAATCCAACTGCAAGACTGCGGAGGATCCATATGCCAAAACTTGTTAGCTCCAACATTGTACGTGAGAACCCACCTAACCCAAAGGTTATTCTTCCTCTGCATCAGAGCATGGAGATGACAACTGAAGGCAGCCTTGTTCCAAACTTCAATATTGCACAATCCAAGACCACCCTTAACTTTAGGTTTCTCAATAGTAGAAAAAGAACAGGGAAAGGTTCTTCTGCTATGAATGGTCCCAAACCAAAAGAATTTCATTATGGCACTTCTCACCATTCTCATAAGCTTGATTGGTAGAATAAATGTTCTAGCCCAATATACCATCATAGAATTGCATACTGACTTGACAAGAACCAGCCTGCCGGCCTGACTCAAGAATCTATTCGCCCAATTTCCCATGACAGCCGTTATTTTTTGATACAGTGGCAAACAGGCAGCATGGGTAACCCTAGACGTACACAGAGGTAGACCAAGACAAACCATATCATGGTCCATAGACTGCAATCCAACAGAGCTTGCCAGGATTTGCTGCTGCAAGGGACAAATCCCAGCAAACAAAATGCTAGATTTACTATGATTTAATCTAAGCCCTGTCATGAGATAGAAATTATGAATGGCTCCCATAATGGAGTTAATAGATTGCTGATTTGGCTTAGTGAATATCATGATATCATCAGCAAATAAAAGAGAAGTGATCTGGAGTTCTTTGCACTTGGAATGATAACGAATCTGCCTATTCTTAAATAAAGGTTTCAAGGAGCAAGTTAATACTTCCATAACCAGGATAAAGACATAGGAAGATAGAGGGTCCCCCTGTCTTATACCCTGCGCAGAACGAAAGTACCCAGTATTAGTCCCATTCAAGAGGAGGGAGTACGATGGTGTAGATATGCACTCATATATCCAAGCTACAAAAACTTTTGGGAATCCCATAAGTGCCATGATTCTCACAATGGATTTCCACTGAACGGTATCATAAGCCTTCCTTAAGTCAAGCTTCATCATGGCACAAGGGGTTGCATTAGCACGTTTATACCCATTCAATAATTCGTGGGCAAGCATTATGTTGTCCTGAATATTTCTGTTCGGCAAGAAGGCGGTCTGGTTAAAAGATATAACACGTTCGAGAACAGCAAACAATCTCGTGGCAATTATCTTGGAAATACATTTATATATCACGTTGCAGCAGGAGATAGGTCGAAAAACAGAGACAGAAGCAGCAGGAATGATTTTGGGGATTAAAACTAAGTTCGTTGCGTTAACTGATTTCAGCAGCCTAATTTTGTTAAAGAAATTGTTGACTACACGACAGAAATCCCCACCCACAATATCCCACCCAGTGGTGAAGAAAACCACGTTGAAGCCATCAGGCCCTCCACACGAGTTTTTATTCATTGCAAAGAGGGTGTTCTTAATTTCTTTATTTGTGACCCTTTCAACCAGCTTAACGACTTCATCATTATTCACCCGAGGGAGATTAATATTAGAAAGAAGATCAAGCTCAGGAGTGAATTTATTATCATTACCAAGAAGGGCTGTGAAATACTTTAGGAAGGCATTATCAACCAATTCAGGGGAAGTATGGAGCGAACCCGCTTCGTCCAAGATGGAAGAGATGCTATATTTAGAGTGCTTTTCCTTCAGGGATGCATGAAAGAATTTGGTGTTCCTATCTCCTTCAGCAGCCCACTTATTGCGAAGTTGTTGTTTTTTCATATCACACTTAGTAGCCAGAGCATTGTTGAGGTCATTAAAAAGTGCTGCCTCCTGTTCAGCAAGGACAGCATTGTCAGGCTCAGCCATCATCAAATCATGCGCTTCCTTGTGCTAAAGTAAGAGGGTGATCGATTTGAGAGTGACATTGCCATACTTAAGCCTAGCCCATGTCCTTAAAGCTTCCTTTGTTGCTGTTAGCTTCCTGCAAAATATAAACATAGGATTTCCATAATAAGTATTATTCATCCAAGCTGAAAGTAAAACAGCTCTGTACTCTGGTTCATTAACCCAGGAGTTAAAAAATTTGAAGCCTCTGTTGATTCTTAGAGGCAGCTTCCCAGTGGATATGATAAGGGCGGAGTGGTCAGAAAGTACAGGAGTAGGAAGAAAGGTGGATATGTTGGGCCAAGAAGAAAGGGCTTTGAAGTTGACAAAAGAATGATCAATTGAAGAAAAAGTTCGAACCCCACTCCTAGACCTGTTGTTCCAAGAGTATATGGCACCAGATTTGGGGATAGAGATTAAAGAAGAATCAGAAATAGCTATGTTCAACGACCGAATATCTCTTGGCATAAGAGGAATGCCTCCATGTTTGTCAGTCAAGTTATAGCAACTATTGAAATCACCTAAAATCACCCATGGATGAGAATCTTGTCGTAGGGCAGGTATAAAATTGAAGAGTGATTGTCGTGTGGAAATAGAGTTGGAAGCATAGACAAAAGTTATGTAGAAGGAGGTGGACGAACCGAAAAACTTTGCATGAAAGTGCATTAATTAAGGGGTAGCATGAATGAGATCAAGAGAAAGATCGGCAGGGTTATGCATAACCATGATACGCCTATAGTTCGCTTCAGAAAGATTATGAGCAAGGGTCCAAGAAGGATTAATGTACTTTGCTGCAGAAATAGTGATGGGAAGATTGAGTTTGGTTTCAAGTATTGCAAAGATTGAAAGATGATGAGTGGAAATTAATTGTTTAACTTGATCAAGTTTGAGGAAGTTATGCGCTCCTCGAATATTCCAGGCACCAAAACTGTGTAACATGGATTAAACAGTAGAGAGATGGGTAGCTTCTGACATGCTCCTCGTGACAGGAGACTGATATCTGGTTTGTTCTGATTTGTTGTTGTTGGTTTTATTAGTTTTCTTATGCTGACCATTCTTAGATGAGGCGCTTTTAACTTGTGATGACGATGGAAGTTCAGGCGGAGATTTCCAGCATGGAATCATTCCAGTAAAGGAATAGTGATGATTAGCAGTGGTTTTAGGATGTGAAGATGATGGAGAAGGGGCAGAAGTGATTGGAGAAAGGGATGATTGTTGGGAGGAGAAAAGTATGTCAGAAATTTAATGTTGTAGCATTCTACAGAATAACTCATCAGATTTTGAATGGGATAGCTGTACATGGCTGTGCATGGGGTTGCTAATAGGTTGGATAGTTGCGTGGGATAATTGTGCATGGCAGTGCATTGCTAGTTCAGCTTCTATCGTATGATCATCTACTTGATTTTTCAGTTCGGCACTACAGTCTTGCTTCAGGGGGTTACATGTATCAAGCATGTGCATATTAGCGTTGTCCAAAGTTTGACATTGCATGGCCCTAGATACACCATTTGCAATGGCATTTTGAACAGTAGCTTTTAGTTGATCAGACATTGACCTTAAATTAGTTGCAAAACCCTCATCATCTACTTCCTCTCTCGCATCAACAGCAACACTACTGTTAATAACGTTTTCCTCTTCATCAACATTTGTCATGAAGTTTAAAACATCAAATTTGTTGTGGGTCAGTATGCACTCCTGATTGATATCAGCACATCCATGCTGATCAATAACATTATTATTGCACCCTTTATCAAATGTACCACCATTCTCATGTTGATACTGCTCATCATTTAATGCCCCAATTTCGTCAATATTCACATCGCCACTTTTCTCAACAGTACTTGGATTCGCAACTATATGCTGCATAACAGCTGTTTCCGCATCCCCGTCAACCCTCATACCACTTCCTACAGGCACTGGACTTAAATGTGTATCCCTATCCAAAAATTTTACTTTTTTTTGGGGTACTTTCTTCCATACTTGTTTACTTGTCATGCTTTGCTTAGGCATCCTTTGGATTGTTACCATCCCCTTTTGGACCTTCACTAGCGAATCAACATTAGCCTTTAACCTCTCTTTTTCCACACAAGGCAACAAGCAGTGATTTGTGACATGGCCAAATTCATGACATACCGTGCAAATTTCAGGTTTCCAAAGATAACTTACCCGCACCATCTGAATAGAACCATCAAGCAGTTGAACTGGAAACTCATCAATCAGTTCTGTATTTGGAGAGACGTCTACTAAGCATTTAGCAAAACCAATTCTTTCCATACTTTCAGTTGACGAATCCATACATAAGAGCTTGCCAATTCTCGAGGCAAGCCAGTTAATACCCAATAGTGACCATGCAAAAATTGGTATGTTGGTAAATTTCAACCAAACCGGGACTGATTTTATCGTACTACAGCTGTTACCTATATTTGGATCTCATGCTTTCACGATGAAAATCTTGTTCCTAATGAATATCGGATCTGCTTCAATTATCTTCCTTCTGTCCTCAGCACAAGACAGATTGAAGAGGAACAGGATTCCATCAGATTTAACCGTGATATCCCCTTTTAGTTTCCAGAGCTTCTTCAAGTAGTTGATCAAAGTTAAGTAGGATAGCGGTTTGTCCAGAAAGAAACCAACCATCCAGTCTCCCCACACATCGTTGCCTGCTTGAATAACTGCGCTAGGAGGGACAAGCGAAGGTCCTAAGAATTCAAGAGGAATTTCAACCGAAGAATAACGACCAACATTTCTAGGCTTGGATTTGAAAAGCGAGGACCAAGAGGTGGAGGAAGAGATAGGAGCTGGGTTTGAAAGGACTGATGGTGGATCAGTTTGAGATAATAGGGAGATCGAAGGAGGTATAGGTGGAGGTACAGGGGGAGGTAAGGTCGGAGGGGAGTTCGGAAGTGGGGCCATAGGGGGAGGAGGAGGAAGAACAGTAGCCGATAAGGGAGGGACAGTTTGATAGGACAGGGGATGGGTAGAGGAATGGGCGGGAGCTGCCATTAAAAAAGAATGAAAAAATTAGACTAATAAATCATTTCTAATTAATATTAATCTAATCATTATTTAAAATCAAATAATTAAGTAAATCCTTAATTATCTTAAATATTTTTCAAAATAATTTAATTACTTATCAAATGACTCATTTATATTCAAAATATATTAAAACAATACATTTCTAAAATTAAATTCAAATTCCATTTAAAAATTTAATATTTAAAATGTTTAACTATTTAAACATTGATCCAAATTAAAATAATTATAAACCTTACAATAAAATGAATGTTAAAGAACATTCATTACTTAAATATAAAAGGAAGATTTAAAACAAATTTACTTGATTAAAATAAATTAAGCTTTGAAAAATAAATTTATTATTTCAACTTTCAAATTTAAATTAAACACTTCATATTTTAATTCAATACTAATGGAAACTAGATTATTTCAGGTTTTAAAACTTATTTGAAATCAAATTTCATTTTCAAATCTATTTTTAAACATTTGAATAAGTTCATCATTTTTTTTAATTTACAAACTGTTTTGAATCAAAACTGGTTTCCAAAGAAAATTTGAAAACTGTTTTTAACTTAATTTCGAAACCAATTTAAATCTTGTTTTAAAACATTTAAATATGATCAAAATTTAAAAACTAACAAAACTGTTTTAAATCAAAAATCAGGTTTTAAATGTATACCTGAAACTGTTTTAAGATCTTGATTCAAAACTAAATTTGAATCTTGTTTAAATTTAAGATTTCATTTTTAAAAAAACTTTGAATTTCAAACTTCTATTTGAATTCAGTTTTCAACTTCCACTTGAATCAAAATCCAGCTTTAAAAATATGAATTCATTCAAAAATTAAAACTGCAAAATTCTCTGCTTTAAAACCCGCAATCATGTTTACCCGAGAGACCATTACTTTACTTCGAGTTCCCCAACCCTTTTCTTCGAGTCAAAAACAAAACTACCCGAGGATTACCAGAGTCAAAACCCTACACTACCCCACAAAGTTCAACAGAACTTTACCTATACACGGTGCATATGCACCAACACTCTGGCCATCACCAGCCACTCTGACCACCTCCACCAAGTCGTCGAAAAACCCCTCATCTGATCACGACCTTTAAAAATCCTCTACAGCTCGAAATACAAATTCGAGAAATCAACAGAAAACTGGAATATCACAACAACCCTAAACACCAAACCTGTCAACAGCCAATTAGCTCGCCTCCGACCATCATCATCGCTGCAATTCCGGCAGATCCTCCCTCTAGGTCCCCTCTGCAACCACTCAAATCCCTAACCCACTCGATGCAACAGAGTGAATGTACAGAACCTCAAAACTACAACACTGCATGACTAGGTTTTGAAACCTGGAAAAACCCAATATCATCTCCTCCCCTTCTGATCATCTATCACCAATTTTTCCTCATTTCTCACATCAACATTCTACCTACAGGAATCATTCTAACCCCTAAATTCCACTATCCTATCAGATACTTCTAAAATTTCTTTTTTTTCTGTTCAAAACAGAATGCTAATTTACACAGTTCTTTTTAAAAAAAAAGTGAAATATGTTTTATACTTTCTGATTTCTAACATGCATACATGATATAATCTTGTTTTAAATAGTTATTGAAGTTTAATATTCTGATTTCATTTCAAAATGCTAACTGTGGAGTTTGTTCAGAGAGTAACAGACTTCAAATTCTAACCTATTTAAACTAATTCATAATTTTATACTAAACAACATATTTGCTTACACAAACTTTGCTAACTGAAACAATTCAAGAGATAAGGAATTTCCTATTAAAGGATATCTTAGTTTACAAGCAAATTGTATTTGCAGCTACAGGCAACAGCAACATATAAACACATTCATATATGTTTACACAGAACAGACATCAACATACAATCATCACAACATACTATTTCTACTAATTCATGTGCACAGAAATCACAGGCTTTTTGCATGATGAAGTTACTCCATTCATTTTCATTTTTTTTATTTTATTTTTTTAAACAGAAAACAGAACCATTATATCTATACAGATTTTGATTTTTTTTTTATGAATTAGAATCTGAGTTCTATAGATCATGTTTAGCTTTAGTTTATAAAGGAAACTGTTTTTCAAATAGAGAAGCTTACTCACCTTTTATGAAGATGCAGAGAAAAAGCTTAGGTGCAGATTTAAATTTCCAGGACCCAGTTGATACTGCATGATGAAATTGAAGTTGCTTTTCCTGTTGATGTATGCATGCAGACTCCAAAACTTCATATGCTCAGATTTTATATTGAAATTGAGCTTCCAGTTTGATGTTGAAAAATGGTATGCAGATCCATTTCAAATGCACAGATTTGAAGTTTGTAATTGGCAGATTTGAGGTTGTAACTTAGCATGAAAATTTGATTGAAGTTTGTAGAAATTGATTTGCAGACTTTAAAACATGCATTTGTTTTGGGGTTTTTGATTTACTGAAATTTGATTTTCAGGTTTTCAAATGAGAAAATGTTTTAACCCAAGGTATTTGTTATGTTTCTTATCAATATAAATTAAAATAAAAAGCTTTAAAAACAAATGCCACTTGTTAACTTATTATGTTAAATGTTTTACAAGTGTCTACTTTATAGTTTAAGAATTTAACACATATGCAATTTAATTATTAAAAGCAATTTCTAAATTTATAAATGTATTTGAATTTATCTTAAACCATTTCTAATTTATTTTAAAATGTTTCTAAATGTTTTATTAACATTAGTCTTTAAATAAATACATATAAACTTATTTTAAAATTATACATTTACACCTTAATGTTTGTTTAATTATTATTTTCAAAATAATATTCTTTAAAAGAATTTAAGAAGAAAAGAAGTGTTGAATTCATTTTATTTCAAAAGGTTTCAAACTAAATATTATACTTTATCAAGAATGAATTAAATCTTATTTCAAAAGAAAAAAAACATATTTTAAAATAAAACAAGACAAACTTTTATTATAAAAATAAAATTTAAACTATATTTATTCTTATAAACAAATAAATACTTACTTACATTTCTATGAAAATATAAGAAAGATTCTTAAAATAATCTTTTGAAAAGTTAACAATACTAATTTAAATTAATTTAAATTAGATTAATCAATTTACAAATTATACATTTATATAATATTTAGAAAATATCCTTTATTTAACATAAATTAAAATTAAAACCAAATCCTCTATTTACAATGTATAAACATTTATACATTATAAATAAAATATTTTTAAATAAGCTTAGAAAGATAATTTATTACTTAAATATTTTTAAATTTTGAAAATAATATCATTTGACAAATTAAATAATTATTAATTTTCAAAAGAGAATTCCAGTTTGAATTAAATCATTAAATCAATATTTCACATTTTAAAAATAATTATTAAAGAAATTATTAAATAAATATTGCCTAAATTTCCGGGACATCACATTCCTTCCCCCTTAAAAGAATTTCGTCCCCGAAATTTGAAAGCAAAGGTAATTTAATAATCCCATACAGATTTTAAATTTAAAAAGAGCAATCATATACTATCAACCAAATAATAGCAACCATAGCAACCAATTCAAACAAACAATTCTAATTATCCAGACAAAAATTCTGGACAAGATTCCCTAGAGTTTCCCAGGTAAAAACGCCGGAACACTCGCCCTACAGAATCTAAACTAGCCACACCACTCAGATCTAGGGCTCCTATATATCTAGATCTACAAATCTAAACAGGATACTAGACCACAGACAAGTCCTGATCTACTCCCAAATCTCTCAGAACTACTGATTCTAAAACCAGAGATAAACCAGACACGTACTCCCTCAGAGATACGTGAAATGAAAACAAATTCCAGCCATCCAAACTGGAAATTCAATCCTGTAGATCAAACATTCAACTCTTTAGAGAAACAGAAAGATCCAATACTCATATCCACAAATCTCTCATATCGATCCTGGGCTGCCTTCAACTTCTACGTCAATCAAAATCCACCACACAAACTCTACTACAGATATCAGATGTCTTCAGACAAACTACTCTATCTGGAAACAAACAGATACAAAACAATCAAGTCTCCAGATTCAAAATGAATTTCCTGTAGAAATCCTCTGATCCAAGACAAAACTCAAATTCCCAAAGAATCGGGTGATGCTTCTATTCTGGAATAGCTGCCAGCATGCTTTCACTGCGCAACTCTGATTCGAGAATGTTGTTGATGAGCACAAGTATAAACTTGATCAACTTATCCCGGAATATTGTTCATCAAATTCCATAAAATCTCAGTGACCTATCCGATTCGGTCACAAACACCATAGCAAAAATTCAACCAGAGAACTGGATCCAATAAATCCTACCAACTTAAACAGATCACATTCTCAAAGAATCTCCCTACTAATCTGATCCACCGATAAAACTCCAAGAATCAAGTTGAAACAGAACTCAAACTCTTGATGCGGATGCAAATCTTAACTCCTTCGAAGATATCCAGAAAATACCACTTCGTTAACTCAAACATCCTCTAAAGATGCTTCAATCCAAACAAAGGTTACTCAGAGAACTTCCGAACCATCGCAAGTCATTTTTGCATTTCCACTCAGTTCAGATTCCAAGAAATCGTTCTCACTTCAACAATCAGAACAGTTAAAACCTTCTACCCAAAAGAAGAACTAGTGGTCTACCTTCAACCACAAACATCACACTAACTGAGCTTCAGAAGAAATGGACAAGCTCCACCATATGCCCGGACTTCTGACAGAAGAATCACAGAGATTTCTGAACCATCGATATACAGGCCACTCACTGCTGCTACTGCTGCCAAAGCTTCCTTATCCAAAAACTCATCGAACCTTAAAGCTACACCAGACTCTTCACAGTAGAGCCTTCCAGATAGACAGATATCTCTCAGGAAACTCGCTCCCAAACCAAGTTCAAATATAGACAGAACTCCTTCCTGAAGTTTCCAAGATACCATTTCTTGCTTCTGCACTTCCAACTAATCCAAACTCAAGAAAATCCACTCATACGAGTGCAACCAAGCTTATAATCCAAAGATAAACTCCGAATCTTGAAAAGATTTCCTTCAGAGATTAGTAGAATTCCTTACACCAACTGCAGAACAACTCAAGATTCCCAATACTTCCCTAGCAGATCACTTCCAATTCAAACACTCGGCCTCCAACCATTAGTAGTTGTGTTACACACATCACTACCTTATCTACCTTTAGAACTTATATTGGAAAACCTGAACAGGTAACCCAACAAATAGGCAGAAATATATATATATATATATATATATATATATATATATTCAAAATTACAAATACGCTCTCTCAAGAAGGATACCACTACAGAGTCTAGGTATTCGCTCAACCTAGAGCTCTGGTACCACAATGTGACGACCCAACTTCCAAACTCCAGGAAATCGCATCGCTAAGAAGAAAGAAAGGGATAGGAAAGAGAAAAGAAAGGAAAGAAAGAACAGACAACATCAGAATCTCACAGCGGAATCGAATAAATTATAATATATCACATAAAACATTACATAGTATCATATACATCAGAGTAATACAGCTAATACAACACAAACTAGACAGTTATAAACATCTGTCTAGCAATTACAATCCAAGTACATTAGAGAAACAGATACAACTCAAACACAGCAGAACCACTAAATATATCTACACGCTGAAGCCTCCTGCTCCATTATCTCCTCCAGAACTCGTCAAAGCAATCCTGAAACACTTGTCTACTCATACGTAATATGAGTACCCAAGAGTTTAATAAAACAGAAAATAAACACTCAGGTCAGACAGGGGTCTGATGTGAGTAAATGGGGATAAAAGTTGCTTAACTTTAGAAAATCCTTTGAAAACAAAAGGTATCACGTAAGACTTCCCACACATAAACATGAAAAAGTTTTTACCTTACGCTAACCAAAAAATTTGGTAGGAAATCCGGTGATATTATAATAGTGTCTAGGGTTTTCAAATAAATAAGAAATAGCCGAAATTGTTACATCTATTAAATTCCAGCTACTAGCCACAAAAGTGGGTAATACAATCAAAACCGTAGGGTCTCGTAGGGAAAATGGGTTTCCAACAATGGCAGGGCTACTGGGGTACCGCCCGTCACAGTACAGGGCCTAGATCACCATACCGAGGAGTACTCCCACTCCCCTGCAACACAAAGCCGGAACCTTTCCTTACTGAACAGTTTCGAACAAGACCACCCCGCAGATTGGTCGTCACCAACTGCCACACAGCCGAAATATAAAGGGACCTCTAGACAGGGATAAATCTTGCTCTCCAGTGGGGGCTAGCCACGAAGCTTTGCTGCACCTCCCCTGTTTTAGCCATTCCCGGTTGATGAGGCTTGAGGTTACGATTACCTTTATAGGACACATCAATCATAGAATTCTCATCGTCCACCTGACGATGTTCTGAAAGCATTCAATCCATACAAGTTCGTTCCGGGTTCGAACGAAACCGAAGGCATTATCTCTTTACACTCGTATTGGAATCACCCTCAGAGTTAACGATGATAACCCTTGCACTCTAAATCACCATCTCGAATCTATAAGTACTATTCCGTCAAACTCATTATGGAATCACCCACAGAGTTATATTGACGTATAGCCTTACACCTCGAGTCTTCACTTGCTCCCCTTAGATTAACGACCTAACGTTTAATTGGAATCGATGTGGTTTTCGGATAGCCAAATATGGAAACCCGATCCCGGTCTCATCGAAACCAAATGCCATCTTAATGTCCAAGTTGTACTTAAGGGTTTTAAACAAATAACTCATTTCATTATTATCTAATTCATATAGATAGATAAACTACATCTCACAATAGATAATCACATTTATATCATAAAAAGATAATCTGTATCATCCATAAACAGATAATCATCACAACCAAATAATTCATCACAAACCATCTTACCTAAACCAAACATTCATATCATACAGATACAACTAATCTCATTACTGAGATCACAACCATTCAATCAATAACATCCATAAGCAATGATTTATTAACCATCAATTATAATTAATTTAAAATGAATTAAATTAATTACAACCATCTCTAATTAATTTAAAATAAATTAATTACTCATTTCTATAAATCCTGCTTAATATCCATAAATTAATTAACCCAGTTAATTAATTATCCACTAAGTATTTAACTTGATTAAGCACTTTAGATTAATCATCCTCTAATTACAATAAGTACTTAGTCTTTAATTAATTTCATAAATTAATTAACCTTAATCATAAGTAATTAACATTTAATTACTCATTTATTAACTAATTATAATTAATTATATTTAACCTTAATTAATTACAATTAATTAATCACTTAGTTTAACTTAATCAAACAATCCTTAATTACATCATTAATTATAATAATTAATGATCTCTAATATTTAAATAAATTACTTAATTAAAATTAATTACATTTATTAATTAAATCTAATTATTAATCACCTTGATTAATATTCAATTTAGTAATTAACTATCTTTAATTACTCATTAATCAAATTTATTACCCAATAATTAATCATTAATTAATTCCTTAATTAATTACAAAAGTAATTATCAAATTACTAATTATATTCCAGTAATTATCAGTATTACTTCTCTAAGTAATCCTGCTTCATTAATTACTTTAAGTAATTAAATTCTTAAAATCATTAGATGATTTACTTAAATTAATTAAACTAAATTAATTAACTTGAGTAAATCACAATATCAAAATTAATTACAAAAAGTAATTAATTCCTTAATTACTATAACAATTAATAATACTTAACAAATTACAATTAATTATATTCAATTAATTAATATAGTTAATTATCAAAATTAATTACATTAATTAATTATTAAATTATCCATAGATAATTATCACCATTTATTAATTAACAACCTTTCAATAATTACATACTTAAGAATATTTAAATTAGATTAATAAATCATTTCTAATTAATATTAATCTAATCATTATTTAAAATCAAATAATTAAGTAAATCCTTAATTATCTTAAATATTTTTCAAAATAATTTAATTACTTATCAAAAGACTCATTTATATTCAAAATATATTAAAACAATACATTTCTTAAATTAAATTCAAATTCCATTTAAAAATTTAATATTTAAAATGTTTAACTATTTAAACATTGATCCAAATTAAAATAATTATAAACCTTACAATAAAATGAATGTTAAAGAACATTCATTACCTAAATATAAAAGGAAGATTTAAAACAAATTTACTTGATTAAAATAAATTAAGCCTTGAAAAATAAATTGATTATTTCAACTTTCAAATTTAAATTTAACACTTCATATTTTAATTCAATACTAATGGAAACTAGATTATTTCAGGTTTTAAAACTGATTTGAAATCAAATTTCATTTTCAAATCTATTTTTAAACATTTGAATAAGTTCATCATTTTTTTTTCAATTTACAAACTGTTTTGAATCAAAACTGGTTTCCAAAGAAATTTTAAAAACTGTTTTTAACTTAATTTCAAAACCAATTTAAATCTTGTTTTAAAACATTTAAATCTGATCAAAATTTAAAAACTAACAAAACTTTTTTAAATCAAAAATCAGGTTTAAAAAGTAAACCTGAAACTGTTTTAAGATCTTGATTCAAAACTAAATTTGAATCTTGTTTAAATTTAAGATTTCATTTTTTTTAAAACTTTGAATTTCAAACTTCTATTTGAATTCAGTTTTCAACTTCCACTTGAATCAAAATCCAGCTTTAAAAATATGAATTCATTCAAAAATTAAAACTGCAAAATTCTCTGGTTTAAAACCTGCAATCATGTTTACCCGAGAGACCATTACTTTACTTCGAGTTCCCCAACCCTTTTCTTCGAGTCAAAAACAAAACTACCCGAGGATTACCCGAGTCAAAACCCTACACTACCCCCACAAAGTTCAACAAAACTTTACCTATACACGGTGTATATGCACCAACACTCTGGCCATCACCAGCCACTCTGACCACCTCCACCAAGTCGCCGACCAACCCCTCATCTGATCACGACCTTTAAAAATCCTCTACAGCTCGAAATACAAATTCGAGAAATCAAGAGCAACCTGGAATATCACAACAACCCTAAACACCAAACCTGTCAACAGCCAATTAGCTCGCCTCCGACCATCATCATCGCTGCAATTCCGGCAGATCCTCCCTCTAAGTCCCCTCTGCAACCACTCAAATCCCTAACCCACTCGATGCAACAGAGTGAATGTACAAAACCTCAAAACTTCAATACTGCATGACTAGGTTTTGAAACCTGGAAAAACCCAATATCATCTCCTCCCCTTCTGATCATCTATCACCAATTTTTCCTCATTTCTCACATCAACATTCTACCTACAGGAATCATTCTAACCCCTAAATTCCACTATCCTATCAGATACTTCTAAAATTTCTTTTTTTCTGTTCAAAACAGAATGCTAATTTACACAGTTCTTTTTTTTTTAAAAGTGAAATTTGTTTTATACTTTCTGATTTCTAACATGCATACATGATATAATCTTGTTTTAAATAGTTATTGAAGTTTAATATTCTGAGTTTATTTCAAAATGCTAACTGTGGAGTTTGTTCAGAGAGTAACAGACTTCAAATTCTAACCTATTTAAACTAATTCATAATTTTATACTAAACAACATATTTGCTTACACAAACTTTGCTAACTGAAACAATTCAAGAGATAAGGAATTTCCTATTAAAGGATATCTTAGTTTACAAGCAAATTGTATTTGCAGCTACAGGCAACAGCAACATATAAACACATTCATATATGTTTACGCAGAACAGACATCAATATACAATCATCACAACTTACTATTTCTACTAATTCATGTGCACAGAAATCACAGGCTTTTTGCATGATGAAGTTACTCCATTTATTATTTTTTTTAAAAGAAAACAGAACCATTATATCTATACAGATTTTGATTTTTTTTTTTATGAATTAGAATCTGAGTTCTGTAGATCATGTTTAGCTTTAGTTTATAAAGGAAACTGTTTTTAAAATAGAGAAGCTTACTCACCTTTAAAGAAGATGCAGAGAAAAATCTTAGGTGCAGATTTAAATTTCCAGGACCCAGTTGAAACTGCATGATGAAATTGAAGTTGCTTTTCCTGTTGATGTATGCATGCAGACTCCAAAACTTCATATGCTCAGATTTTATATTGAAATTGAGCTTCCAGTTTGATGTTGAAAAATGGTATGCAGATCCATTTCAAATGCACAGATTTGAAGTTTGTAATTTGCAGATTTGAGGTTGTAACTTAGCATGTAGATTTGATTGAAGTTTGTAGAAATTGATTTGCGAATTTTAAAACATGCATTTGTTTTGGGGTTTTTGATTTATTGAAATTTGATTTTCAGGTTTTCAAATGAGAAAATGTTTTAACCCAAAGTATTTGTTATGTTTCTTATCAATATAAATTAAAATAAAAAGCTTTAAAAACAAATGCCACTTGTTAACTTATTATGTTAAATGTTTTACAAGTGTCTACTTTATAGTTTAAGAATTTAACACATATGCAATTTAATTATTAAAAGCAATTTCTAAATTTATAAATGTATTTGAATTTATCTTAAACCATTTCTAATTTATTTTAAAATGTTTCTAAATGTTTTATTAACATTAGTCTTTAAATAAATACATATAAACTATTTAAATGTTTACTTATAAACTTATTTTAAAATTATACATTTACACCTTAATGTTTGTTTAATTATTTTTTTCAAAATAATATTCTTTAAATTTCAAAAGAAAAGAATTTAAGAAGAAAAGAAGTGTTGAATTCATTTTATTTCAAAAGGTTTCAAACTAAATATTATACTTTATCAAGAATGAATTAAATCTTATTTCAAAAGAAAAAACACATATTTTAAAATAAAACAAAACAAACTTTTATTATAAAAATAAATTTAAACTATATTTATTCTTATAAACAAATAAATACTTACTTACATTTCTATGAAAATATAAGAAAGATTCTTAAAATAATCTTTTGAAAAGTTAACAATACTAATTTAAATTAATTTAAATCAAATTAATCAATTTACAAATTATACATTTATATAATATTTAGAAAATATCCTTTATTTAACATAAATTAAAATTAAAACCAAATCCTCTATTTACAATGTATAAACATTTATACATTATAAATAAAATATTTTTAAATAAGCTTAGAAAGATAATTTATTACTTAAATATTTTTAAATTTTGAAAAGAATATCATTTGACAAATTAAATAATTATTAATTTTCAAAAGAGAATTCCAGTTTGAATTAAATCATTAAATCAATATTTCACATTTTAAAAATAATTATTAAAGAAATTATTAAATAAATATTGCCTGAATTTCCGGGACATCACAATACCCATAAGGAATGTACCAGTAATGAGATGTGGATGGGAAACTCGCATCGTCTCCTCTGGTTCTCATGTCCTCTCTAGCGGATCATTTCCCTACGACTCTAACTAACTTCACATCCTTGTTTCATAGTCATTTCACTCCATGCTCAACAATCCTTGTAGGTCTTGGAACTATGCCAGCCCATAATGGAAGAAATTGATGAATTTCAATTTTTCTTTCCATTTTATATCTTTATTGAGCCTATAAATTCTAGTTTATTTAGAACACTTATGAATATCCATTTTTTTAAATCATTATTTTATTTAAATTTGTAATATGGTTTTACATTATGTAATTAACACTACATTATATATACATGTATTATATACACATATATGTATGTGTTTGTGTACGTCTAACATAACAATCCGTACAAGGTTTGTCATGCCCATGTATAAGCGCTAGGAGTTACACTGCAACAGGCATGTTAGTCCCTCAAATATACAGACATATCATCCAAATGTATGTTTATATACTTTAATTTATATATATACACGAAAGATTGAAAATACATATATATTATTTTGAAATTATTTGTAAATATATAAACATGTGTCTGTAATTTATATTATATATATAATTAGGTTTATGTATAATTAAAATCATTTAAAATAGTATTAAAATTTTACTTATTTATTTTGTTAGAAAATTCAATATCAAATTTTTTATTATTAACATAAACATATATAATAATTATGTATACTATAAATATATATAAATTTATACCTAAATGAAATAAAAATAAAATATATAAAATAAATAAATATACTTATGCTTATAGTTAGAAGTTGTTTTTTTTTAATTTTAATTATAATTATAAATATTAATTTCTGTGTAGAAAATTATTAAAAATAATAAAAAATATTTTCAAAAGGTAATTTCTAATTTTTATATTTTAGTGAAAACTCGAAGATATTTTAATACTATATATATATACGTGTGTGTGTGCATATATATTATAATTTACAATCAGTTATTTATTTCAGTAATTATTTAAATATTTAAATTATCAAATTATCTCATACTTTTTATGGCAAAGGTCATTCCCCTGTACCTGATCCTCATCCCCTCCCGTTATCCCTTACTTTTTCTTAATCCCTCCGCTAATCATCCCTTCATTTACCACCTAACGTCCTGCCCCTCCACCAATGCCGCCTGATCCTCCCTCTCTGTCCCTTATCCGTGCTCCAGTTTTATCTTCTACTTCACTTCCCTCTGGTTTTCCTTCTTCCTCTAGTCTTTTAGTCTCTCCTCCTTGTCTCCCCTCATATCAATCGGTATGGACTTCACTATTCAAGCACAAGCCTCTTAATGCAAGGAAGTACATACTAGTTGAGCTTACACCCTGTTATGAAGGTGATGCTCTCTTTCTTATTGAAGATATTGTCAAAGCTGGCACCAACATATGGAATGACTACCTTGTAGTTTTTTTTCTTGATAAACCATTATCCTACTCAGTTATTATCCATAGGCTTATAGCTATCTGGAAGTTAAGGTGATCCATTATGGTGAGATTTGATGACGCTCTATTTTTTTCTTGTGAAGAGGACAAGCAGCGTATTCAACAAAGTTATCCCATCATCATGAAAAACAAAATTTTTATTGTTAGACCCTACGATCCATCTATAAGTATTGTATGTGAGCAGTTACTTCGGTTTCTGTTTAGGTCCAGTTCTATAATATCCCCTTATTTTCATGGTCACCTCTTGGGATTAACTGGTTAGCGAGCAGATTGGGTAAGTTACTATGCTTAGATGAGATGACTGAAAGGTCGGAGAGGTTAAATTAGGCTAAATGTTTAATTGAAGTGATACCTGACACTGAACTTGTCGACGAGTTCATGGTAAAACTGGTGGAAGGAGGAACTTAGAAGATAGCAGTAAAATATTTGTGGAGACCGGACATATGTAGCTCTTGCCAAGGTTTTAAATATCAGATTACGGTAACGTTTTGTCTCGGAATTTTTACACAAGTTATCTCGTATCGGGGGATATCTCGAATGAGAAGAGTACATATCGGGTGTACATCTCGGATCGACATCTCGTGTCTTATAATGCATCTCGAAATTATCTCGGATGTACTCATGTGTCTAAAATTGATGTGTCAAAAATTTATTTAACGGTTATAACTTTCTTAGTAAAAACAATAATGGTAACATACTTCATTTACATGGAAAAAGAAATATTTTTAGAAGAGTAGTAACTTGATTAGCTTAATTGATTTGGTAATGATTGAATAATATCCTTTCATTTGAACATAATAAAGAAGTGAAATCTTTCGCTATGATTTATCAAGATAAAAAGTAAAGAATATGTTCAAGAAGTTGGTAATTTATAATTGGATTGAGTAGTTTCTTTTGAATCAATATCAAAATAAAAAATATTATGAAAAATAAGAAAATTGTATAATTTCAGGTGAGATCTCAGATTGAGATCTTGATCCATATTTCGGGTGAGATTTGAATATCTCGGACGAGATGAGTGTCGAGGGAGATATGGATGAGATTTGATGTCTCGTCTCGTTTAAGTGTGAAAAGGAGATCTCGGAGGAGATCTCGGGTGATATGTAGGAGATTTAAAACCATGGCTCTTGCAAAGTTTTTTATCATACTTTAGAGCAACGTGACAAATTGAATATGAAGCCAAATGAAGAAGTCAACACAGAGAAGAAGGAGGTGGATGGATGTACAGAAAAGGTGAACGAAAAATTAACAAATGTGTTGGGAAAAACTAAAAAGGTTCAAGAGTGGCAAATGGCGACTAGAGGGAGGAAAAAATATCCATCTTCGATTCCCTCTAATGATTCAAAAAAGCAAAGTAGTAATGATGGAAATAGGACTGATATTGTTATGGTGGTAGATCGGGCAAATGAAAATCATATCTTGTTGATAGGAAAAGCAAAAGCAGACTATACATAAAGTCAACATAAAAAACATGACATAAGGAGTAAGGAAGTTTATCTTAATCTAGGAAAAGATAACATACAGATTGAAAAACCACCTGAAATAAAGGAAAGAGAGGCAAAATGTAACGACCCGAGAATTTTTAACGAGTTTATAACGGAAATAACAAAAATTTCTTGAAATGTAAATAATAAAATTTTGATTTTTGGAATGCGTTTGTTTAATTATAGTAATTGGTAAAATTTTATTGAAAAATATGAAAGTTAATTTATTTGTAAAATTTCAAATATAAATTTATTAGTTTATTTTTTGAAAATTTAATATTTTCGAAATCTGAATATTTTATATTATATAAATGTAAATCATTTTCCGAGTGAGATGTCATGATTCATTTCTTCCAATTTGAACCGCTGTAGCTCAGTTTATCTTATTTTCAGCGTTTTAGCAGCATTTTCAGCAGCGGAAATTCGAGTTTTTATAACTTGATCATACCGTTGATATCTTTGTACTATTCTATTTTCCTTGTTGTGCCGATCTTCATAATATATTTATTTCTGTATTTTAAGGTTCGGTACGCGATGGAAACGATAAAACAATTGCCGTATCGGTACTAAAATTATGACTTTTATTTTCGATTGCCTTTTTAAACTTTAGCCATGTAAAAGATAAGTTTATTAGGTTCTCGTAAAAATAAGAAGACTTGTTTCGTCCAAGCAACAATAAATTGCTTTAACAATTTTCACCTGAATCGTAGCCTGACTGTTGCCATTTCATTGATTTCCTTTGATATTTTTGTGCCTTTTCACTTTTGGCATTTCAGAGAAAAGGCATGTTCCTTTCTTTGGTTCCTCTTCTCCTGTAGCTTGTCTTCCCACTTTATATTTTTTTTTTCCTTTTCTTTTTATTTTGCCGAGCTTTTTCTCCTCAGATCCATCTTCTACTCAAGCCTCCACCTGTGCAGAACCACCTTTGTCCCAAAGCAAAACCGCAATGTAAAAAATTAAAAAAAGCATGTCTTTTCCAAAGCAAACCCCACCCACTTGGCCTCCACACGCCACCACCCAATGCCTGTCCCTCCTCCATACCACACCCATCTAACACCACCTCGCCGCCACCCTCCAACCTCACCTCCATGTTCCCAGCACCATCGGTCCAATTTGAGACTCCACCACTGCGAACTCACTGTCGCCCGCCGTTGCACCTCTCCTCCGCCCAAGAAAGACCGTGTGCATCCCTTCCCTGTCTCGAAGCACAGCCGCAAGCAAACTCCCCCCGACAGCCTTCTTTGTATATATATATATATATATATATATTATATATAAGTGTTGCCGTAGTTTTCTCTTGTGGTGTTCATTTAGTCTTATGCAGTGATATATCTATGCTATATATACATATATGCGCGTTACATATATATATAAGTGATGTATAAGTTTTGCAAACTGCTATGTGTTGAAAAACATGTGTACTGGCTGTCCCTTTGATATTGTTTCTAGTCAAATATTTTTCTTGCTTGAACATTCTTCTGTTGATGATTTATATATACAGTGTTAAACATAGGTGTGTTTAAATAAGTGCTTTTAGAACCAAGAATATATATGTCATATATGTAACGGTGATATGTTTAATACATATATGTCCACCGAAGTAAAAAATTTTTTTGATATCTAAGCGTATTCCTACAATGTATGCGGTGTTTGTATATGTAAATACTTTTATCGAAAATCTTTGCATTTATAATTATTTACAAAAGTAATATATATAGACATTTTTCTCCTTCAATGTTTGGAAAAAATGTGTGTGTATACATATCGTATATGTGTTTATATATATATATATATATCTATGTATGTATGTATATTTGTTTTTTTCCATCGACTTATCATGCTAAGATCTACTTTCATGTTTGTCGCAGCTAATTGATTTGTCCTGTCGGATTCGTGCCAGTGTCTGTTTCATCGTTCTCTTCTGTAGCTGTTTTCCATCGTTCTCTAGCCACGAAAGGTGAGTAATCACCCACGACTAATATTCTTAAGCTTATTAACATGATTTCATAGGGAATGTCAAAATGTGCTGCTAAAATTGAATCGCTAGTTATTAACCGTTAAATATAATAAGTTATTATTTAAGTTAATCACTTATGTAAACTGACACTGTTATATGTTAATTGATTATTTTATATAACTGTTATTATTATCGATCATATATGCCGGTAATTGTTATGTTATGTTATTGTTCTCACTCTACAAGTTCACTTAGTTTTAGAAATCACTATGAGTTGAAATGATACATATCCGAAAGGACTTTAGAATAGGAGAAAATTCGTTATGGGTTAAAATGATAAACCTAAGCGATTTTCATTTATTATTGTAAATTTCAGGATTACAGGTTTAATAATATAAACCCGTAAATTTAACTATTACAGATTGAAATAACAAATATTCGTATCACTTGAGCATAGAATAAAAAATTATATACGGACATCGTTGGCCTATTTTTGTAAAAGGCTTCCAAATATTTGAAAGGGAATGTATGAATTTGATTTTGGAAATGGATTAAGTATTATATTTTATTATTGTAGAATTTATAACCTTAGAATGTCGATTTTGGAAACATAAAGTTATGAGTTCAACTTAAAAGAAATTTGTAAAATTTTACTTACAGTATATTTTCTAAACTATATAAAATATAAGATTTAAATAGATAAATAAAAAGATTAATTTTTTTAATTATATATAATTAATTTTTATTAAATATATATATAATATTTTAAAACAAAAGGTTTATTTAATTTTTATTCCCTTAATAAATGAAAAGGTTGGAAAGGTACATTGGAATTTTATTGGTAACTTAAAATTGGTTATTAATTGAATTTAAATAAAGATTCATTTGGAACTTAATGATTCTTGGAAATGATTTAAAACTTGTTTAATAAAAGGATATTAAATGAATACTTTAAAATTTAAATAGAATTAAAATTAAATATTCGTTTGATTTAAAAAAAAATTGAGATTTTATTTAAATATTTATAAAGTAATTTTATAAATAACCACGGTGTGAAATAAGCATTTGTCGTTAAAGAGACCGGGATCAGATATTGTCATACTCTCTACCAATACTGAAAACCACTTTAACAACTGTGTACGTAGTGAAGATTCAGAATGATGGAGGATGGTTTGGCGAATGATTCTATATGGTATTTAATAGCCTTGACTTTTGTGAGTCAGCTTGATCGGGCTAAAACAGGAGCCACACCTGGGCCAAGTGAGATCATTCCTCCTAACGGGCACATTTCTTCGAAACCATATCTATTGCTCTTGTGATTTGATTTTGGTGTGCACACTTTTTATTGGGAGTGTGTCTCAAGGTGGAGGGTAGTAGCTGTTATGCGTTAATAATAGTCCGGATCCACAAAACGGTAGAATCCTACCGTGGGCATTGCCTCGCGTTCCTTGTCACATACCTTATTGTGCCTTCTACGAGTTTGGTTGGTGTCGTACCTATGGGTGCTCCTTGATAGCCCAATTTCTTGGTGGAGTTCACAGTACTATATAGACTACAACATTATACAAAATGTATTAAGGGGGATTTGGGTAACGTCTTAATGCTATTTTGATATTTTACTTTACCATAGACATTGTATATGTAGTGTATTGTACTATGTATGTAGATAGTTTATCAAATACTTAAAGATGGAATCCCAACATCCCTTTTAAGTTATATTGCATTTACTTGACATTTCACATGAACTTGATTTATCTGCATAAGAATGTTAATCCTGATTCGAGTGTTTTGTTTGCTTTACGATCGGGTCAGCTTGAGTGTCACAGTTTGAGATTCATCCTTTGGAAATGGAGTTCGCTAGAAGATCTAGCCTATCTATTTCAGCCTTTAGTTTATTTCTGTTATTTGAGTTGTATGTCTCAAACTTGTGATCTGCTTTGTACTGGAGACTTCTATGTATTGGGATTTCTTTTGTATTCTGTTTTAGACTATATTATTTCTGTTGTAGCTTCATGAACTATGATTTAATTATCCCACTGCTTTGTTGTAAACTCTATTTCTGTGATTCCTTGATTGAATTTATTTACCGTATATGCTAGGTTATGCCAAATAAATATTTTTACAATCTATCGCTTTAGGGGATTCAAATCTGACATGTGTGGATTATTGTCCATTTAAACGGTTCAAAATGGCGGGTCGTTACAGTTGGTATCGGAGCTCTAGTTTAGGAAAACTTAGCACATGGAGTAAAAAATCTTTATAGATAGGGTAACAATACCCTAGAGTAGGTTGAATTGATTACTGAGTCATATTAGTTCGTACTTGAAATTCTAAGCTAGAATTCTCTTTATTTACAATTTCTTTTGAATTTTGAAATTGTATCCTTGTTCTAAAATCTATTCTTTTCTTTTTCTAATGAGTAACCATAGTAATGTTCATGATAGCGGTCGTGGAAATAACCTTGCACCACCGGTTGCCCCTGCGCCACCTATTGTTTCACCTTTTCAGCCTTTTAGGTTCACTTAGCTTTGTAAGGACCACTCTCAGCTTGGAGGTACCAAGTTCACTGGAGCAGAGAGTATTATCGAGGATCAGCAATGGCTGAAGAGTCTTGAGAGGATTTTTACTGGTCTTGAGATCACTAATGCTCAGTTGCATCATTTAGCTACTTGGCAGTTATAAGAGTCCGTCCAGGACTGGTGGGAATCTGTTACCACTCGAACTGTTGAGGCTAATATAACTTGGCAACAGTTCAGGTGAGATTCTTAGTTGTTTCCTAGCTTATTTCTATCAAATCTATTTCTTTGAAATTTATTTGTCTTATCTTGGATCCCTTCTTTTCAGGGATGCTTTTATGGCAAAATGGATGCTCGAGGCCAGGAAATCCCAATTATATAGGGCATTCATGGATCTTGAGCTAGGAGGCATGACTTTTGCTGAGCATGAGAGGAATTTCATTGAGCTTTCCAAGTTTGGTCCCAGTTTGATTGACATTCAACTCAAGAAGAATGAGAAGTTCATTCATGGGCTCGCCCAGAGTATTATGACCGCTTGATTAGTCATGTTTATGGTACCTTCACTTCTCTAATGGATATGGCCACTAGATTCGAGAACCCTACTTCCAAGGGAAAGCAGGCAGTTTTGGCATCTCAGGGTACTTCTAGTGGTCCTAAAAAAAGGAAGCCCAACTTCCAAGAGTAGAAGAAGAAGTGGCAGGGTACTCATGGTATTGGATATGCTCCTTAGAAGAGATCTCTTGACCTATCTTCCATCACTTGTTTCAAGTGCGACCAGTAAGGTCACTATGCTAACAACTATTCATCTTCTACCAGAGCTGCTATTCGTCCTCCTGCCCAGGAAACCAGAAACAACCTTTGCCACCTTTGTCTCTAGCCTGGCCATTTCAAGAATAACTATCCCACTCAACAGAGAGGCAAGACATTTGAAGTCTTTTCCATGACTTCTTCCACTCCTCCTCCTCCACCTGCCAGTGATGACCAAGGTACTCTTTAGAGTTCTTTTTCTTTACATGATTATCCTCTCCATGATCTATTTGACACTGGTGCATCCCATAGTTTCATATCTGATGATCTCTATACTATATTCGAGCATATTTTGCAACCTCAATTGGCTATTTCATCATTATGTGTGATTAATCTCATCGGCGGTCCCGCCAATCTTAATATGATTTGTAAAGGAGTGAAACTCCTTTGCAAGAAGCGTCGATTCACCGATGATTTCTATGTTTTGGGTATCGATGCATTTAATATTTTACTTGGAGGTGATTGGTTAAAGCGTTATGATGCGGTCATTTCTTGTAAGGCCCTAACTGTCTCCTTAGTCGGTGAATTGGGCGAGCCTTTAGTTATCGAATGTCGAATGCCTCAGGATTTTTTCGGCAGTTCTATCTTTTCTCTTGATGCTCAGCCTAGTGATCTTGACTCCATCCTTGTTGTCCAACTCTTTTATGATGTTTTTAGTGAAGTCACTTCTCTTCCTCCTAAGCAGGAAATTGAATTCCGCACTGATCTTATGCATGGTGCTCGGCCTATTGTTCTCCCTCCCAGGCATATGGCACCCAAGGAGAAAGTTGAATTGAAGAAGCTGATTGAGGATTTGTTCTCTAAGGGTTTGATTAGGTAGATTTTTTATGAATGGGGAGCTGCTGTGGTCTTTGTCACCAAATCTGATGGTTCCTTGAGGATGTGTGTTGATTATAGAGAGCTGAGCAAGCTTACTCTCAAAAACCGATATCGGATGCCTCGCATCAATGATATGTTCGATCAGCTCTATGGAGCTAAAGTATTCTCTTGGCTTGACCTTGCTACCGTTTTCCACTAGCTTTGTGTAGCTAAGGATAGCATTCCAAAGATCGCTTTTGGAATGGAGAATGGTTTCTATAAATGGTTAGTCGTGCCTTTTGGATTGACTAATGATCCTGCCTTCTTTGTCGATCTAATGAATCACATTTTCCGCGATGTTCTGAACAAATTTGTTCTTGTTTTAACTGATGATGTTTTGGTCTTTTCTAAGTCGGAGAAGGAGCATGAATCTCATTTAGGATATTGTACTAGAACTCTTAGGAGTCACCAATTGAAAGCCAAATTTTCTAAATGCCATTTCTTGAGAGATGAAGTCTGATCCCTTAGGCATGTTTTTTCAAAGGATGAAGTCTCGGTTGACCTGGTTAAGGTTGCCATGATTAATGCAAGTCTATCCATCTTTCTCTTTTGAATTCATCCATCTTATTTCCTTTGAACTTATCTACCTCATTCCATTTCAAGATTGGGAGACACCTAAGACTCCGACTGATATTCGTAGCTTACTGGGCCTTACTGGTTATTATCAGAGATTCATGGAGAACTTTTCCCATATAGCTGCACCTCTTACCGCTTTGACTCGTAAGAATGCCAAGTTTAATTGGAATGAGAAGCGTGAAGCCGTATTTAATGAGTTGAAGCAAAAGCTCACTTCCGTTCCTATTCTCACTGTTCCAAATGGGAGTGAAGAATTATCTGTTTATACTGATGCTAGTAAAGAAGGATTGGGTGTTGTGTTAATGCAAGATGGGAAGGTCATAGCTTATTGTAGTCGTTAGTTGAAGCCCCACAAAGCTAACTATGCCACATACGATTTAGAATTTCTTGTGGTTGTGTTGGCTCTGAAGTTATGGAGGCATCACCTTTTGGGAACCAAGTTCGAGCTTTTCAACGATCACCGGTCTCTTAAGCATATCTTCAACCACAAGGATGTAAACCAGAGGCAAGTTCGACGACTTGAGTTCTTAGCATCTTATGATCTTGACATCACTATACCTCTAGGAAAGCTAATGTTGGGGCCAATGCTTTGAGTCGAAAGAAAGCCTTGTTGTGTCATATTATAGTTACACCATCTCTTATGGATCGAATTGTAGCTAAGTAGGATGAGGATGTGATGCTTAAGCTTATGAAGGAAAATATTCGGGATAGGGAAGGTGATGATCAGAATGAGTAAGGAGCATAGATTGATTAGAATGGAGTTCTGAGGATTAACGGATGGATTTGTGTTCCGAATGTTGATGGTTTGAGGCAAGAAGTTCATAGAGAGAATCATCAGTCCAGACTCTCCATCCAACTAGGTGTTACAAAGATGTTTTAGGATATGAAGAAGTTGTATTGGTGGAAGGTATGCAGCGGGACATTTCTATCTTTGTTGGTAGATGTGCCACTTGTCAGCAGGTTAACGATGATAACTAGAACACCGCTGGATTGCTGCAACCCCTTGAGATTCCCATTTGGAAGTGTAATCAGGTTTCTATAGATATTATCAATGGGTTACCAAGGACTAGAAGAGGGAATGAGATTATTTGGGTAGTTGTCGATTGGTTGACCAAGTATGCCTATTTTATTCCGGCCAAGTCGAATCAAACAGCTTTGAGCTTAGCTGAGATCTATATGAGGGAGATTGTCCGTCTCCATGGTATTCCTTCTAGCATTGTTTGTGATCATGATCCTATCTTTATCATCATGTTTTGGAAAGCTTTTCAGGAAGCTTTGGGTACGGTTTGAAAATTAGTATGACTTATCATCCCAAGACCAACGGTCAGACAGAAAGGGTGAATCAAATTCTGGAGGATCTTCTTCGTGCTTGTGTTCTTGACTATGGAGGATCTTGGGAAGATCATCTCCATCTTGTAGAGTTCACCTATAATAACAGTTATCAGGTATAGCTCTATCTTTGAATTTTCAATTGTCTTAAGCTTAATAATCAATTAATTCCAATCTTTTGAAATCAAGCAAGCATTGAGATGTCTCCATTTGCCGCTCTTTACGGACGATCCTGCAAATCTCTATCTTGCTGGATTGAATCCGGTGATCGCTTGGTTCTAGGGCCTGATATGATTCTGGAAGCATCTAAGAAGGTTCAGGAGATTAGGAGTAAGATGAGGATTGCTCAGGATAGGCAGAAGAAGTATGTTGATCGGTGTAGAAGGGATTTGGAATTCTCAATAGGTGATCAAGTCTTTCTTAAGATCTCACCGCTGAAGAATGTGGTTCGATTTGGTCGGACAGGGAAGCTAGCTCCCAGGTTCATTGGTCCCTTCCGCATTCTGGCAAGAGTTGGTCCTTTAGCTTATAAAGTTGACTTGCCGGAGAAACTGGCGGGTGTGCACAACGTGTTTCATGTGTCTCACCTTCACAATTATCTCCACGATCCATCCTTGATTGTTTAGCCAGCTTTATTAGGAAATTTAGACGTCGAGCCAAATCTCACTAACGAGAGGAAGCCACTTCGTGTTGTTGATAGAGGTACAAAGCAACTTCAAAGGAAATCTGTCAGTCTAGTTAAGGTACAGTGGAGTACGGATGATTGGGATTGCACCTGGGAAACTAAGGAATCCACGCGTGTTTCAAATCCTGAATTATTTGACTCAGGTACTATTCATATGAATTTATTTTCATCTTTCGGTTGTTTCTATTCTTCTATCTTATTCCTTTTCGGGGATCAAAAGTTTTAAGTGGAAAAGAGTGTAACGACCCGAGAATTTTTAACGATTTTATAACAGAAATAACTTAAATTTCTTGAAATATAAATAATAAAATTTTGAAGTAAAATTGTGATTTTTGGAATGTGTCTATTTAGTTATAGTAATTAGTAAAAATTTATTGAAAATATGAAAGTTAATTTATTTGTGAAATTTCAAATATAAATTTTATCGGTTTATTTGGTTAAAAATTAATATTGCTAAAATCTGAATATTTTATATAATGAAAATATAAATCATTTTCTGAGTGAGATGTCATAATTTGTTTCGTCCAATTTAGACCGCTATAACTCGTTTATCTTATTTTCAATGTTTTAGCAGCATTTTCCGCGGCATAAATTCGAGTTTTTATAACTTGATCTTATGCTGATATCTATGTACCATTCTATCGCCTTGTCGTGCGCAATATAATTATTTCTGTATTTTGAGGCTGGTACGCGACGGAAACTATAAAACAGTTGTCGTATCGGTACTGAAATTGTGACTTTTTATTTTCCTTTGCCTTTTTAAACTTTTGCCGTGTAATCCAAGCAACAATAAATTGCTTTAATAATTTTCACATGAATCATAGCTCGACCGTTGCCATTTCATTGATTTTTTTTGGATAAATTTGTGCCTTTTTACTTTTGGTATTTTATAGAAAAGGTATGTTCCTTTCTTTGGTTCCTCTTCTCTTGTAGCTTGTCTTCCCTCTTCATATTTTTTCCTTTTCTTTTCATTTTGCCGAGCTTTTTCTCCCCATATCCATCTTATCCCCAAGCTTCCACCCGTGCAAAACCACCTATTTCTCAATGCAAAACCGCAACGCGAAAAAAAGGAAAAGAAAGCATGTCTTTGCCAAAGCAAACCTTACCCACTCGATCTTCACACGCCACCGCCCACCGCCTTGTCCCTCCTCTATACTGCACCCAGCTTACACCACCTTGCCACTACCCTCCAACCCCACCGCCACGTTCCCAGCACCACTAGCCCAAGCCAAGACCCCACCACCGCGAACTCACTGTTACCCGCCGTTGTACCTCTCCTCCGCCAAAGCATGACAGCGTGCATCCCTCCCCTGCCTCGAAGAATGGCCACAAGCAAACCCCCATGACAACCTTCTTTGTTTACATATATACATGTCACATATATAAATGTTGCCGTAGTTTTCTCCAGTGGTGTTCATTGAATCCTATGAAGTGATATGCATATGCTGTATACACATATATGCGCGTTATATATATATATAAGTGATGCATAAGTTTTGCAAACCGCTATATGTTGAAAAACATATATACTGGCTGTCCTATTGATATTGTTTCCAGTCAAATATTTTGCTTGCTTGAACATTCTTCTGTTGATGACTTGTATATATATAGGGTGCTAAACGTAGATGTGCTTAAATAAGTGCTTTTAGAACCAAGAATAAATATAACAGTGATATGTTTAATACATATATGTTGACTGAAGTGAAAATTTAGTTTGAAATCTAAGTGTGTTCCTACAATGTATGTGGTGTTTGTATATGTATATACTTTTGTCAAAAATCTTTGCATTTATAATTATTACAAAAGTAATATATATATATATATATACACACATTTTTCTCCTTCAATATTTGAAAAACGTGTATATATATTTCATATATATATATATATATGTTTGTGTGTGTGTATTTGTTTATTTCCATCGACTTATCGTGCTAAGATCTATTTTCATGTTTGTCGCAGCTAATTGATTTGTCGTGCCTAATTCGTATCAGTGTCCATCGCATCGTTCTTTTCTGTAGCTGTTTTCTATCGTTCTCTAGCCATGAAAAGTGAACAATCACTCACGATTAATGTTCCTATGCTCATTGAATTGATTTTATAGGGAATGGAAATTTAAATGTCCTTTTAAATTTGAATTGCTAGTTATTAATTGTTAAATATGATAAGTTATTACTTAAATTGATAACTTATGTAAACTGCCACTGTTATATGTTAATTGATTATTTTATGCAACTGTTATTATTATCGATCATATATGCCAGTGATTGTTATGTTATTGTTCTCACTCCGCAAGTTCCCTTAGTTTTAGAAATCACTCTGGGTTGAAATGATACATACCCGAACGGACTTTAGAATAGGAGAAAATTCATTAAGCGTTGAAAAACCTAAGCGATTTTCAGTTATTATTGAAATTTTGGGATTGCGGGTTTAATAATATAAACCCGTCAATTTAAACCATTACGGATTGAAATAAAAAATATCTGTATCACTTGACCATAGGATAGAAAATTACATACGGACACCGTTGGTCTATTTTTGAAAAAGATTTCCAAATATTTGAAAGGGAATGTATGAGTTTGATTTTTGAAATGGAATAAGTATTCTATTTTATTATTGTAAATTTTATAACCTTAGAATGTTGATTTTGGAAATATAAAAATTATGATTTCAACTTAAAAGAAATTTGTAAAGTTTTACTTATAGTATATTTTCTAAAATATATAGAATATAAGATTTAAATAGATAAAAAGATTAACTTAATTTAAAGTGTATAAAATTAATTTTTATTTAATATATATATATATATATAATATTTTAAAACAAATAGTTTATTTAATTTTTATACCCTCAATAAATAAAAAGGTTGGAAAGGTACATTGGAATTTTATTGGTAACTTAAAACTATTTATTAATTGAATTTAAATAAAGATTCATTCAGAACTTATTGATTCTTGGAAGTGATCTATAACTTGTTTAATAAAAGGTGATTAAATGAATACTTTAAAATTTAAATAGAATTAAAAATGAATATTCATTTCATTTTAAAAAAATTGTATTTGAGATTTTATTTAAATATTTATATAGTAATTTTATAAATAACCACGGTGTGAAATAAGCGTTTGTCGTTAAAGAGACCGGGATCGGATATTGTCATACTCTCTACCAATGAAAACCACTTTAACAACTGTGTATGTTGTGAAGAATCTAGAATAAAGGAAGATGGTTTTGCAAACGATTCTATATGGTATTTAATAGCCCTAACTCCCGTGAGTCATCTTGATGTGGCTAAAACAGGAGCCACGCCGGGCTAAGTGAGGTCATTCCTCCTATCGGGAACATTTCTTCGAAACCTATCTATTGCTTTTTTGATTTGATTTTGGTGTGCAGATTTTTGATTGGGAGTGTATCTCGAGGTGGACGGTATTAGCTACTATGCGCTACCACTAGTCCGAATCCGCAAAATGGTAGAATCCAACCCTGGGTATTGCCTCGCGTGCCTTGTCACATGCCTTATTACACCTGCTACAAGTTTAGTTTGTGTCGTACCTATGGAGTGCTCCCTGATAGCCTACCTGCTTAGTGGAGTTTACAGTACTGTATAAAATATGGCTTTATACAAAATGTGTTAAGGGGGATATGGGTAACATCTTAATGTTATTTTTATATTTTACTTTACCACGGACATTATATATGTAGCGTATTGTACTATATATGTAGATAGTGTATCGGATCTTTAAAGGATGGAATCCCAACATCCCTTTAAGTTATATTGCATTTACTTGAAATTTCACTTGAACTTTATTTATCCGCATAAGAATGTTAATCCTGATTTGAGTGTTTTGCTTTACGCTCAGGTCAGCTTGAGTGTTATAGTTTGAGATTCAACCTTTGGAGCTGGACTTCATTGGATGATGTAGCCTATCTATTTAAGCCCTTATTTATTTCTGTTATTTGAGTTGTATGTCTCAGACTTGTCATCTTCTTTGTACTAGTAACTTCTATGTATTGGGATTTCTTGTGTGTTCTGTTACAGACTATGTTATTTATGTAGTAGCTTCATGAACTGCGATTTAATTATTCCGCTGCTTTGTTGTAGACTCTGGTCTGTGATTATGTGATTGAATCTATTTACCGTATATGCTAAGTTATGCCAAATAAATATTTTTATAGTCTGTCGCTTTGGACGACTCAAGCCTGACATGTATGGATTATTGTCGATTTTAACGGTTCAAAATGGCGGGTCGTTAGCTTATAATTCAGCAACTGATGAAATTGGAGTTCGAAGTGATAATATCATGCCAAGAACCCTTTTGATTGCTTACAATTAATTTGTGAGAATGATAAAGATGAGAACACAAGTGTTGATGCACGTGGAATTATCATTGCATCTGTGCCTATACCACTAAATCACCTTGCATTGGTAGACCAAAGTGAGACTCGAAGTAACAACCCAGAATCCACTGTTATTACCGAAGAGAGACTCAAAGAAAAACAAAATCATATAAAAGTAGTTGGTGATGAAACTGGAGGGGGAAGTGATAATATCTTGACCAAGAACCCTTTTGATTCCTTACAGTTAATTTGTGAGAATGATAAAGTTGAAAACACAAGTTTTGATTCATAAGGAATTATCATTGAAACTATGCATGTTCCATTAAAACACCTTGCATTTGTAGACCCAAGTGAGACCCGAAGTAAGGGCTAAGAATCCATCGTTATTCTCAAAGGTTCTCAGAGTAAAACAAAATCAGATAGAGGTAGTTGGTACAAACTTTGTCAATGGTAAATGTGTGACAAATGAAGAAGTTTTCTTCCAAACACATCATAACTTATGCATTGGAGACTCAACACATCAGTATACGGTACCTAACCTTCAAGCACTTCAAGGAACAAAAGAAGATAACCATGCAACTATAAATCCTACTGAAAATGTCAACATGCACGTGCACATGCACAACTCTCAGTGCACCCCCCTCCAACCTTTGACCATCCCATCCCCAATTCCCAGCTGCATTTCTCTGACCCAATCTATTCAGATCTTGCCCATAAGCACACCCTTCAATCGATTTCCTTGCCTCCTAAGCTAACTCCCTATGTCAAAAGCTCTGAACCTTCTTTGCATGATTCAGACTTGTCACCCAAGCTAACTCCCCATGTCAAAAACAATGAACCTTCTCTGCATGATTTAGACTTTTCACCCAAGCTACCTTAAAACAAATCAAATTTACCTATGCTCATCTAATCCCCCCTAATGCATGGAAAGCATCGGATCCTACTCTGCCATCGAAGCTAGACTCTATATGCTCCGCCTCTCCTAAGATTGCAGCTTCCATACTTGAGGATGTTGACTCTCCATCCAATATCACTCCTCACTCAGTGATTGGCAGTTTAAACTTTATCCCTTCAACTCTTTTCTCCGATTCTCCTCTCCATGCCTCTGTACCAGGATACATGGATATACCTAATGCTCTAACTAGAGGTATGAAAGTAGAGATGCTGATCAATGTCCCTAAGTATACCCAATGATACACAATATAGGGTATTGGAATGTAAGAGGTGCTCATTGTCACACCAAGAAGGACCAATGCAAAGATCTCATAAAACAGTATAATCTAAGTATTCTAGCCTTATTTGAAAAAACTCTCCTTGGAGATCTCTATTCAAGCCGTAAGATATATCAATCCTACTTGGAAATTTATCCACAACCATGAACAAGTTTTAAATGGAAGAATTTTGATTCTTTACGACCCCTTAACCTTTTCCCTCTTAACCATTGACTCCTCAAAGAAAATGATTTATTTTCATGCCCTCCTCAACCAAACATCCTCCTCATTCTATCTCTTTTGTTTATGCTGCTAGTTCAGCAAATGCTAGAATTTCCCTCCTCCAATACATACCCTTTCTACGACGAGAATCTCACCAATGGTCATTGGTGGTGACTTCAACTGTTCAATAAGACTATCTGACAGAGTTGGAGGAGACCCACTATTTTTAAATGAAATAAAGCCATTAAACTTGGCTACCTTAAACTCTAATCTTATAGAGATTAAAACCTTTGGTGCTATTTTCATGGAACAACAAAAGGAGAAATGGTAATAGAACCCACTCAAAAATTGACTACATCTTTTGCAACCATTCCTCTCTAACCAAATGGTCATCCATGCTAAACCTCCTACTGAGCCCTTTGTTATCTGACCACTCTCCACGGATCCTTCAACTAAATGCCAAAGTCATGAAAAGAAATTCAAGTTTTAATTTTTTTTAACTCGTGGGTTTCAGAACCAAATTTTCAGTGTATTATTGAATTATGTTAGACTCAACCTAATTTTGACAACCTTATATTTGTCTTGCAAAAAAAGATTAGAGATGCTAAAGAGAAATTGAAAGCCTGATCAAGGAGTAAGTTTGGAGCAGATACTAAACAATCTGATGCCTCAAAAGCAAAACTAAGAACTATCTAAGAGAGAATGCAAAAAGACACTGCTGATGGCACTCTGGCTGCTCTGGAAACTGAAGCAACCATTCAATACACTGAAGCTCTTCTCAAAGAAAATGACATGGTAAAAAAGAAAGCATGGATCAAGTGGAAGGTTGATGGAGACCGTAATTCTGTATATTTTCACGCTGCATTGAAGGCCAAACAAACACATGAAAACATTTGGAGTATACGAGATGAATGGGGAGATTCAACAAGAGAGTGAAGACATTGATACTGCCAATTTATTTTGCAATTCTAAAAATAGCTACCCTAATATTTATGCTATCGACTCAAATATTCTTCTTAGACTGAAACATGAGGATGTATTGTTTCTAAGTAACGAAGTAACTGATATAGTGTTGAGCTGTGCATAATATTTTATGTTATATTTTCTTGGGCTTTTATTTCTTTACTGGTTTTGGGCCCATCTAGTGCCTGTACGTGTATAAGGAGCTCGTATCCTGTTTTGTAACTTTCAACTTTTGGATCATAATAAAATTCGTTCTTCCTGAAAATTTCTCTTTTCTTCATGGTATTCGGAGCAGGCGATTTTGTGTCCGATTCTTCCTCAAATCAATTAGTCTTCTCGTTTCTTTCTTGGATCCAGATCGTCTTCAATCATTATGACGAATTCAAATTCCGATTCAACTGGAACTGAAGTACCTGTTCAAGCAAATCAGGGAGTAAATTTTAGTGATCCTTATTTTCTTTCAAATTCGGATCATCCAGGTATGCAACTCGGCAATCATATTTTAACCGGATCGAACTATATCAATTGGTCTAGAACTGTTAAGATGGCTTTAATTGCTAGAAATAAACTGCAATTTGTTGATGGAACCCTACCTTTACCTTCTAGTAATTCACCTGATTATCAGAAGTGGATTAGAAACGATTATATGGTTATGTCTTGGATCTTAAATTCAATGGATAAGATTTTGTCTGAGAGCTTCATGTTTATTGATTCTTCTGCCCAATTGTGGAAAGAATTGGCAGAGAGATTTGGGCAAACGACAGCGCCAAGAATTTTTGAGCTACATCAAAGTTTAACTTCTACTCATCAAAATGAACTCACTATAGCGGAATATTATTCTCGTTTAAAGGCAGTTTGGGATCAACTTCAAATGCTTGAAGGATTTCCGGAGTGTTCTTGTGGTGCTTTAAGAAGTTGTTCTTGTGGTATTTTTAAAAAATTTCTTGAAAATGACCAAAGGAACAAGTTGATGCAGCTGCTTTCTGGACTCACGAGAGGCTATGATCAAGTTAAGACAAACATCTTAAGTTTAGATCCTCTTCCTTCAGTTCATAATGCTTACTATACTTTGCAGCAAGTTGAACATCAAAATAAGCTTGGTGATAAAGGAAATAATTTGTCAGAAATGAATGCTTTCAATGCTGTAAAGAATTTCTCCAAGTCAAGTCTTCAAGGAACTGTAAGAGAAAATAAGAAACAGAAGAGTGAGTTTTATTGTGATCTTTGCAAAAGAAAAGGTCATTTAACTGAAAAATGTTTCAAAGTCATTGGATATCCTGATTGGTGGATCAAAGAAGGGACTGGAAAAGCAAAGGTTGTTCAGAAAAATATTAATATGGCTAAAGCTTTTGGAAGTCAAGGGATTCTTGGAATTAAGCCAGATTCTATCAATGATTCATCTGCAGCAATGAATTCTGCTATTTCTCAGGATGGTCAGTTTGATCCAGTTCTAGTTACAAAATTTTATAATGAAGTCATGAAGATGATGCAAAACTCGAATTCTGTCATTAACCTGGAAGATAATCCAATCGCATCTTCAATCAATTATGCTGGTAACATTTATTCTACTATACTTCAGAAATGTTTTCAACAAAAATCTTGGATAATTGATAGTGGTGCTACTGATCACATGACTTCAGACCTGACACTATTTGCTTCACTTAAAAAAGTTAAAACACCTATAAAAGTTTCTCTGCCTGATGGTTCTAAAATCCATGTCAATCATATTGGAACTGTCGATTTAAACCCAAATTTGCAACTTAAAAATGTTTTATATATTCCTACATTTCAAAATAATCTTTTATCTGTAGGAAAATTTCTTGATCAAAATAATACTGTTGCAAATTTTACTCAATCATCTTGTTATTTTCAGGACCCTAACTCAAAGCATCTTCAAGCTGTTGGATCAAGAGTTTCTGGTCTATACAGAATTTCATTTCCTTCTATGTTGAATGATGCTTCTGTATCTTCTTCTTTATCTTTTAATAATTCTTTTCTTGCTTCTATCAACAACACAATTACATCTTGTAATAGACCTGGCATAGAAATTTTACATGCTAGGTTAGGACATCCTTCTTTTAGCAATATGAAACATTTCCAAAAATTTGTATCACGCAGAATACTTAATAAAGATTTTACTTATGAAGCATGTGTGTTAGGAAAACATCATAAACTACCATTTTATCAGTCTGAATCTTATGCTGAGGCTTCTTTTGATCTTGTACATGTTGATTTATGGGGAAAATATCATAGACCAGCTTTATGTGGAGAAACATATTTTTTAACCATTCTTGATGATCATACTAGAAATACTTGGACATATTTGTTGCATTCTAAAGTTCAAGTTGTTTCTACAATTTCTGCCTTCATTGAATATGTTATCACTCATTTTAACAAGAAGATTAAAGTGATTAGGTCAGATAATGGGACTGAAATAATTCAAGGTTCTTGTTCTCAATTATTTGCTTCCAAAGGAATAATTCATCAGAGATCAATACCTGGTAACCCTCAGCAGAATGGTAGAGTTGAGCGGAAACACAGGCATTTGCTTGAGACTGCCAGAACTATTAGAATTTATTCAGGTTTGTCGTATAAATTTTGGGGAGATTGTCTTCTTGTTGCCACTTCACTTATAAACATTATGCCAAGTACAATTTTACATTGGAAAACACCATATGAGTTGCTAATGAATAAAACCCTTGATTATCAATACCTTCGTGTTATTGGATGCTTGTGTTTCTCTTTTCAAAAGTTGCATGATAAATTTGCAGAAAGAGCTAAAAGATGTGTTTTAATTGGTTATCCTCATGGTCAAAAGGGATATAAACTTTATGATTTGGATACTCACAAAGTTGTGTTTAGTAGAGATGTTCATTTTGTAGAGAATGTTTATCCATTCAAGATAAATTCAATTCTTCTTCCAACTGAAAATCAAACACATCAAGATATAATGCTTGTTAATCCTGCTTTAGATCAAAATTCTTCTTCAAATATTTGTCCCGATTCTTTCAATGCTTCTCCACAAAATATTTCTCCTTCAAATTCTCATTCAATTCCAAATGACCAATCTCCATTATCCACTGAAAATCATTTTTTTTCAAATTCAAATGAAGATACCATTTCTCCTCAAATTGTGCCTACCAGAACCTCTTCTAGAACTTGCCAATTACCAAAGAAATATAATGATTTTATTGTTGGAAAACTGCCTTCAAGACAAATCAATAATTCACAAGTAGAAATTATTTGCTCTTCCAATATTTTTGCTGAGCCATCCCCTGTTCAGTTTGATCTTAATGATTTGCATAGCATTTCAAATGTTCTTTCTTCATTTGAACCCTCTTCTTATAATCAAGCAAAAGTTCATCCTGAATGGTCTGAAGCTATGAACAAGGAATTAGATGCTTTAGAAAATAATGATACTTGGGATTTAGTTGAACTTCCTATTGGTAAAAAGCCCATAGCTTCTAAATGGGTTTTTAAAACAAAATTTAAACCCAATGGTCAAGTAGATAAATATAAAGCTCGTGTTGTTGCAAGGGGAGATAAACAAATTTCTGGTAAGGACTACAAGTATACATTCAGCCTTGTTGCTAAGTTCAATACAGTAAGAGTTGTCATGGCTTTGGCTGCTGCAAAGGGATGAGATATTCAACAATTAGACATAAATAATGCTTTTTTACATGGCTATCTACAAGAAGAAGTTTATATGACTCCCCATGCAGGATATGTTAAAGCTGCTTCAGGTCAAGTTTGCAAATTGAAGAAGTCTATTTATGGACTTAAACAAGCTTCAAGATGTTGGAATCAGGAATTAAGTAAGTTTTTACTTAATTTGGGTTTTATTCAGTCCAAGCAAGACTATTCTATGTTTACTTTGAAGAATGGTAGTCATTTTACTATTCTAGTGGCATATGTTGATGACCTATTGATTATTGGAAATGACTCTTCTACAATTTCTGATTTAAAGCTTCTCTTACATAAGGCTTTTACAATCAAGGATTTAGGGCAAATTAAATATTTTTTGGGGATTGAAGTGTCTAGGTAAACTTCTGGTATTTTTTTAAACCAAAGAAAATATATTATGGATCTTTTAAGAGATTATAATATGGAAGAATGTAAAACAGCTAATTTTCCTATGGCAAAGGGGTTGAAACTTAGCTTGTATGAGGGTGATTTACTTTCAGATCCAGAAATTTATAGAAGAATAATTGGAAAATTGCTTTATTTGAATTTAACCAGACCTGACATATCATATTCAGTACAACAGTTGAGTCAATTTCTTCAAGCTCCTAGAGTCCCTCATTTGGATGCTGCTTTTCATGTTTTAAAGTATTTGAGAGGTACTGTCAATCTGGGTTTATGCTTTCCTTCTCATTCTGATTTAGTTCTGAATGCTTATTGCGATGCTGATTGGGGTATGTGTGATGATACTGGTAAATCTTTATCTGCTTATTGTGTTTTTCTTGGTACTGCATTAACATCCTGGAAAACAAAGAAGCAGAAAGTTGTTTCTAAAAGTAGCACTGAAGCTGAATATAGGTGTATGAGTTACACTACTGGAGAGCTTGTTTGGATTGAAAGATTATTGGCAGATTTATGTGTTGATATTCCAACTCCTATTACACTTCATTGTGACAATTTATCAGCTATGTATATTGCTCAGGATCCATGTTTTCATGAAAAGACAAAGCATATGAGGACTAAGCATCAAAAGCTAGATGTACATTTTGTGAGAGAAAAGGTGCAGTCAGAGTTTAGCGCAACAAATATGTTAAATCTGCTTTGCAAACTGCTGACATAATGACTAAACCCCTTGGAGCAGATCAGCATAAATCTTTAGTGTGCAAGCTTGGTATGGTTTCTCAGTTTTTGGTTCAAGATTGGCCTTTGAATGAGCTCAATCTTGAGAAGGGGGTGTTGAGCTGTGCATAATATTGTATGTTATATTTTCTTGGGCTTTTATTTCTTTACTGGGTTTTGGGCCCATCTAGTGCCTGTAGCGTGTATAAGGAGCTCGTCTCCTGTTCTGTAACTTTCAACTTTTGGATCATAATAAAATTCGTTCTTCCTGAAAATTTCTCTTTTCTTCATATAGAGATTAAGCAAGCTATATTCTCTCTCAATAAAGACTCCACCGGTGGTCCTGATGGCTTCAATGCCTTCTTTTTCACTTTGTACTGGTCTATTGTCCAAGGAGATGTTATTAAAGATATTAAGAATTTCTTTAAAAAAGGTGATACGATCAAATTGTTCAATAACACCTACATTGCCCTAATTCCCAAAAGTAGAAATCCTGACAGTGTTCGGGACTTTCGACCTATCTCATGCTGCAACACTATATACAAATGCATAATCAAAGTAATTGCTACACCTATGAAAGTAGTTCTGCCTAATATCATCTCAAAAAACCAAGTGCCTTCTTATCAAGTAGGAATATTCTCGACAATGTACTAGTTTCGCATAAGTTGTTACATGGCTATAACTCTTAATCAGCCTCTCCGAGAGGATTGGTGAAAATTGATATTTGTAAAGCATTTGATAGCCTCCACTGGGATGCCATTGTTAGAATTATGGGGCTTATGAATTTCCCCAAGCACTTCATAACTTGGATATATGCATGTATATCAACTGCGAACTTTACAATCAAATTAAATGGATCAAATGTTGGATACTTTGGAAGCAAGTGTGGCATTAGACAGGGGGGCCCCATGTCTGGCTATATTTTTGTTACTATCATGGAACTTCTCACTTGGATTGTTGAAGACCTGGTCAGGAAAAAACTATTTAATCTTCACCATAAATGCAAGGAGCCACTGATTACCTCTCTCATATTCGATGATGATTTAGTTATCTTCTGTAAACCTAATCTACAAACCTTCTCGGCCATTCTTGGAGGCCTTGACTTATTTTATGATATCACTGGCCTAAAGGTGAATGTGCTAAAATCTGACATTTTGTTAGCTGGAATTGACGGTGATCAGAAAGAAGCAATAAACAGTTTCACCAGATTAAGGTCGTCGACTTGTACTGCTTTCTACCTTGGAGTTCCTCTGGCTACATCGCGTATTGCTACAATTCAATGCCTTCCTTTGTACGAAAAAATTAATGCTAGATTGGAGTGTTGGACCAGCGGACTGCTTAGTCAAGCGGGCAGACTAACCCTTATTAAGTCTGTAATCTTCTCAAAGAATGTTTACTAGGCAAGAACTTTTCTGCTGCCTAAGAAACTTACTAAAATGATACGAAGTGGAGTATGATATTTTTTTGGAATGGTTATACTCATAATCATTACATGGCCCCAATTGCTTTCAAACAAGTTAAGATGGCCCTAAAAAGGTGGGTTGGGCATCTTTAGTTTAACTCAGTGGAACAAAGATGCCATGTCAAAGTATCTTGATGACTACATTAATAAGAAGGATAATTTATGAGTTCGATGGTCATATAAATTTGTCACTAAAGGACGAAGCATTTGGAAAATGGAACCACCTTAAAACATCAGCTGGACCTGGCGTAGTTTATTCAAACTAAGAGTTCTTGCTCCTCATAATAAAGTTAGCTTCTAAGATGATGCTTGGTGCAGACGAGGCGGTATATTAAGAAGACTTGTCACTCATCAGGAGTTAATTAATGCTAGGATAGGGGAGAATGCTGTTGTTAACTTATATTACTTCAATGGCCGAGTTATTCTTCCAAACAGCTCAAATCATAATATTTTTGTTCTCTGGAATTTCATTCAGGGCTTGGTTTTTAATTCTTCCTGCAATTTAAATATGACTTGGGGCCCTAATGGATCGAAGTTTTCCACCAAGGTGACATACAGTTTACTTATAGGTGAATCATCTCAATCCAGTTGCAAATGGCACTGTATAGTTTGGAGAAGAGAAAGCCCAGCCATGGACAATCTTTTGCTCTGGAAGGTAATTAATAATGCCCTATTTACTCGTATGAAACTTATAAGCAGAGGAATGAACGTTACTATTAGATGCAGCTACTGTAATGAGCAACCAAAAACCATAAAACATCTCTATTCTGACTATCGATTTATCAACAACTTGTGGATTAGAGTTATGGATAGATTGGGCATCAGAATTGTTGGTCTGCACAGATTTGATGAATGGAAGGTACTTCATACGGTATGTGCTACAAGTGATGATCGCTCTAAAATATATGGTACACTTTTCAAGAAGTTTGTTCGCCATGTTTGGTTGGAGAGAAACTCCAGGGTTTTCAGTGCTGATCATAGCAAACTGTCGGATATTTGACAGACCTAATCATATTTGATGTGAAGAGAGGAATTCTCGATTCTAATCTTCCATTTCAGCCAGAGGATAGTGCATGATTTTTCTGACTACTTTTCCTGTCAGTTAGTGTATTGATGTTGTATTGATGTGTCCTTTTTTTTTGTTCTTTTTTCCTCTTTTGATCCCATCTCCTCCTTTCTTTGTTGATTTTTATGTGTTCTTATTCTGTTGTTTCTTGTATTTTTTTCTCCCGAGTGGATCAATAAAATGGTAGGGGACCATTCAACCCCGTCGGCCATGTCAAAAAATATATTTAAATTATATTGAAAAAATTATCTACCGAAAGTGTTATTTGATGTAAATTTAATTTTATAAAATTTAAAACATATTTATATAATATTTATATATATTGATATTATTTATTCATATAATTAAATGATTAAATACAATTTGAATAATATATATATATATATGTATATATATTTATAAATTGTTTAACTATGTCAAAAAAATTAAGCATAAAATTATTTATATAAATTTTAAAACCATATTTTGTACAATGTAAAATTTAATATTTAAATCATATAGCTTATATAATTTAAATAATGTATATTAAATTAATTTAAATTAAAAAATCAATTTTTTATTCCATGCCATGAGCATTAAAGGCATGTTTGTGGCATTAAATTTTTTAATTATATAACTAAATAATCATACCATCACTCTAAATGTGACGATATGTTAGATTCGTCACCTAACTAACAAAAAAATATGATATATAAATTATACAAATATTAATATACATTTGTAGATTAGAAAATCACCTTGTTTCCAAAATCTATGAGTACACCTTTAAATGAAGAGATGGACTCCTTGAACCAGATTCCAATTCAGTAGGTACTAGCCTCTGAATTGATGACCACCGTCTATCGAATAGAGATCGTTTTAATTTGATCTGAACTTGAAGTTGAAGGAAGGGATGAGGATCTAATTCAGCCATAGGAGAGTTAGATGGAGGCACGAAAAAGTGATAAATAAATGTGGGTTGAGATGCTTATATAATGGAGAGATAGGTTAGGATCAAGATCCATATTTCTCTTTTGCCAATTATTCTCCTTTAATCCATCCAAACATAAGCCTATTAGCCATTATATGGGCGCCCCTACCTAGTCCATTCATGGCCGAAACACATATGCCCTCATATAGGCTTCAAACCCATTTAAAGCTCGAAGAAATTATACTATATTAAATTCCAATTTAAATGCGTATCTATATCATATATCGATTAATATATTTGTATTATTACAAATATATTTATTAATATTGTTCATCAAATTAAAATAATTTTTTATAATTAATATTTCATAAATATTAATTTATTTATAGTAATTACAAATTAATTAAATCATGTGGTCATGGGAGTATTCAATGTTTTTAATTGTGTGACCCTTTAGGTGTAAATTTGGACAGTCATTAATATTGAACTATTCGATTATTAACATTCACACGTCATTTAGTAGGTAGTGTGAAATTTTAGCCAAATTTATCGCTTATTTAGTTTCGGTAAAATCCAATTTTACTTTATTAACATTACCCAATTGTGACTATTATCTACACCTATTCACTTCATCAAAACTATATCACTTCGGACTTACGGAATGTGGTAATGGTCAAAATTATAATATCATCCATATTTAACATTATAGTCCAAACACAAAGTTCTTGTTTCAATGATAACAATTATTATTAATTAAACTACTCTGGCTAGAAATTTTGACTTTATGTTGGCTTGTGTTGACCGTGATATTAATCCAATATAACCGAGGAGACGAATCCTCCCTTGAATAGTTTTCACTCCCAATACTTCCACTCAACCCAACTATAGTCACTCAATGGATGATGTGCCATAATTTGACTGTAATTAAAGCGGAGCTTTCATATTGAAGATCAAACATATTCTTAAGTCAAGAGAACTATGTAAATTAGTCACATTGATATTTTATGTTTGACCTTAGTTATATTAACCAACAGAAAACTATCGAGTTAGTCATTCCATAATCATCCAATAACTATTATTACATAACCCTTAGGGCCTCTAGTTGTCATGAGTAATACAATGCCCAACGTTTTAAGAACGGTACGTACACTAGTTTTAATGGATGCATCAATATTTAGTCTTAATGTGTCTTGACTAGGAATATTTAAAATGGTGTATTTCATATATTTGGTGCAATACTCATGATTACAACTATTTGTAATTATCATTACAAACACATCATTTATGGATTTTCTGTTAAACATATTTTAATTAAATATTTAGTTATTTATAACACGTTATAATAAATATATAACAGAAAGAATAACACTTTATAACGAACGAGAATTAATTATAGAGTTAATTAATTGATAATAAATTACAGAAATGCCCCAAGGGCATACTGTTAAATTTAGCAACCTATCACTTGCATTTTTGGGCCAATTATGAAATATAAATCCTATCCCATCAATCAGCTTCTTGAGAGCCAATCAAGCTACACCCTTAGTGAACAGATCTGCTATATCGTCCTTGGTATATACCCTTTATATCACAACCTCTTTCTTCTCAACGAATTCTCTAATATGGTGGAACTTCCGACGAAAATGTCATGACTTCTTGTGTACTTTGTGTTCCTTTGCGATCTGAATCGCTACATTGTTATCATAGAATAATGCCATAGGATTCTCTATATCGGTGATCACTCCGAGCTTACTAAAAAACTTGCATATCTGTACCGCCTCTTTAGTTGCTTCATTAAGGGCGATATACTCGGCCTCCATCGTTGAATCAACAATTGTCTCTTACTTGGAGCTTCTCCTATTGATGGCTCTGTGGTTAAGTGTAAAGACATAACCAAATACCGGTTTACTATCATCTATATCACTTTGAAAGCTAGAGTCTGTATAACCCTTCATAAGGAGGTCTCCATTCTTGTAAATAAGGAATAAGTCTTGAGCATTTCTTAAGTACTTCGATATACATTTTACGACTATCCAATGTTTATCTCTAGGATTAGACTTGTATCGGCTTACACATGCCACATCTACTCTTGTACATTGCATGGTGTACATTATTGATCCTATGGCTGAAGCTTAGGGATCCTCTTTATATACTCTTTATCCTCATCGATATGGGGAGCATCCTTCTAAGAAATGATGATTCCATACCATGGAAAGTTTATGTAACCACTTGTAAAGTAATGAGCCTAAATTTCAAAAAAATCGAAATCCAAGTCCATCAAAGCACAGATCGTTGAATTTGATATCTGCAAGTAAGCATGGGCATTATCAGAGATTGATAGAAATCTAAACTCATAATGTAAACAATAATAGAATAAGATACTAACTATGACTACTACTATGGAATTAATGGTATTTGTTGTATAGTAGATTGTCACATCAGCATTGAGCATTAGAAAAAAGAAGGCTTCTCCAACAACTAAACAGGTCCAACTCCAGTGACATGTTCCTCTAAATCTATCATATGGGATGTAATGAAGAGGAGATCAAAACAACGTTCTAGTGATTGGAAAATCAATAAATTGTCTATAAAATAAATTTATACGATTGGTTTCCATTTAATTGTTATACTATTAAGGTTAGAAATTCTAATCTAACCTTGAATTGTACACATGGTTACTTACCTACCCATTCCCAAGGTACGAAGTGCCGATGAAGCATTACCAACCACCCAATAGTTCTAAGTCCATTAGCCACTTGATACTTCTAAATATGAAGCGGGATTCTACTATTACCACATAATACTTTTAAAAGAGAAATAAGCAGACTTTGCCATTTAAGACCTCAATCGAGGTAGACTCTTTCATTTAAGACATATTTTGTAACGACACACGTTTTATGATACCCTAAATATATGATGATCAACATATATATTTGAATATTATAAAAGACAAGGTCGTATAATTTTAAATTTGATTAAACTCTATAATTTGACATGACCTTTGCACACTTCGCAGTAGAAAAACAACAATATAAAATTTGACAAGTATATATAAAAATCACACAGTGGCATAACCAATGCACACTGGCCCAAATGATGATATACACACACACATAACTGAATATGTAAAAATGATACCACAGTCTGAATAAATCTTTACATAAACTCTATATAAATGGAACACTAAATAGATACATCAGTACAATGCATAGTCTCTTACATAAATAGAACGTTCGATACATTTAATTGTACATGGACTGATCATAAATATAAGCATATTTTTATAACCCAAATATCCAGCTCTTTAGCTGGCCCATCCACAAAATCAAGTGGTCATTCAAACTACTCTGCCAGGTGTAATCATAAGTTCCAAATAGGAAATTAAAGAGGGGCAATGAGGGTCAGGCAGATATCTAATAAGGGGAACTAGCCTCGTAATATTGTAATTAAATACAAGTATACATCCTAGCATGCAATGGGTCTTTGTGACATCCTAAGTTAAAACTACATGTTCTAACTATATTAAGTATCAACAACATGAATAGACAAGTGCAGGGGTAATACTACACTCCATAATAAATGTTCCATACATCTCCTAATCCAAGGTCAAATCCAAAACATAGGGTTGATTCATCTATAACGATATTATATACAAATATATACATGTATAACCAAGCACATATGTAAACCACACACCCCAAATTACCAATAAATACTACCATAACGATGTTATGTAACTAAGCATCCCCATACCTAGAGACCCCGTATGGATCATATACGAGAAATTTCCAAGATAAGTGCTACTTGAATATTTGGAACCGATACCCATGCCGAATTTCCGTTAACTTCCAAAGAGACCTATCGAGAATCACAACCATATTGTGGACCCCCTTAAAAACCAACACCTCAAACGAAGTTGGACTCTATACCCTATCTCAGCATCCAATCGCACTAGGAAATGGTATATGACCTAGTCAAGGTTGGCGTTCCAGTCTCTCTCCGCCCCTGCTCCAGGACCACGTTTGCAGGTTATATCGTCTCAGGGGTACAATGGATTCCTTTTAAAAACCAATATCCAGTTGTCAATAAACGAACAATTCGGGTTCAAGCCATCCTTATGTTGTTGAACATCATTAGAACTGTGAAGCCCCTGTCTGTATTCAACATTTCCATAGCTTTTCCAAAAAAGCACAAAATCTATTCGAGTCCAATCACTTTCGTCGAACCTCGCAACCGGACCCAGACCTGGATCAAATATGATGCCGTGTCTATCATGGCAAGACCTCTTAGCATCGCTCACAAGGCAATGCCGCTTGCACTGCCTATACAAGGCAGTGCTGAAACACTTAGCACTACCTTGAATTAGGCCTGTGCACCAGCATTGCCTTGAATCAGAATAATTCCTAGCACTGCCTTGTTAAGGCAGTGTTGAAGCACTGCCATTCTTAGGGCAGTGCACAACACTGCCTTGTACGGGCAGTGCACAACACTGCCAAGGTAGTGCACCGGCACTGCCTTGTTTAAGGCAGTTAACCAGCAATGCCTTTCTCAAGGTAGTGCACAACACTGCCTTGTAAGGGCAGTGCACACACATCACTACCTTGTAAAAAGGCTGTGCATTCGACACCAAATAAGAATAGGGAGAGGGTGATCACTATGCCTCCCAAGGGGATTCTAGGCTATATATAGCCTTCAAACTATCAAATTTTGGGTACTTTCTCTTGTTGTCAACTTCGGCTAATCTATCACCACTTTAATTAATAATATAGCCTTCTTGTTTCCCATTTTCTAACATGTTGTAAATCATTCAAACTTGATTACCATTGTTAACAAACACTTTCTATTAATAATATAACTTTATTACTATTGCAATAACCATTTCTGTCAATCACTATAATTTGGTTATCATTCTACATTTAGTTTTTTCCTATTATTTCAACATAATTTACATCCTTAGAAAGCTCTCTTCTATCATTTCTTACTAACATAACTTATTAAAAATCATACTTTTATCAATTTTTACAATATTCATTTGTTATATCATCACTGTGTGTTGGTAAATAATAATCTTCATTGCTACTTAAGCTTTTAAGCTACTATTCCTAATAGCTTACTAACTCCATTCACAATCACGCCTTATGTTACTTTTATCAACATGAGCTCAAGCTTATGCCCCTTTTTAGAAGCTATTGAAACAAGTTTCTACCACTTAGAAATAATAATTATAACTTTGCTACCTTTCGTACATTATACTTATTTTCTTTTATAATAATTATGCAAGTTTATAATCTTTTTAATGGTCATTATAACAACTTAACATCATGCACTCAAGTTACCAAAAATTTCCACTTCTTATTCCAAATTACTACAATTATCATATGCTTACTATCATATTGAAAATCACATTTTTTAACATTATTGTTCAATATGAACTTTATACATATGTTTATTTATGATAATACAGACTATATCATATAACATTAAGCAACCATTTATATTTGATGGTTTTAAACTCTAACATATGTCAACCATTTTCATCATAAATCAACCATTTGGTAATTCAATCTTCATATCAAACTCAAATCAAGACCCAATCAAGTCTCACTTTAATGAAATATAACACACTTTATTTAATATTTCATAATAAAACACACATCTTTATATAACTACAATCTAAAAGCTTAGTATCCACTCACCTAGCAACCATTAACATTCCCAGACAACATGAAACCCATTCTTTAGCCCTCCTTCTCATCATGAATGAAAATCAAACCACCTCCAAATGCTCCAATACTAATAGAAGTTGTAGAGGAGGTAAGAGAAGAATTTAGGTGATTTCAGTTTGATTTTAGGGAATTTATTCATGGGCTTTAATTTGATTTGAGCTTGAAGTTTTATGTTTTAAAGGGAGTAAGAAAGAAGGCAATATAAAAATCAAATGACAGAGGAGGGTGCACTTTTTAAAGGAAAGAAAGTAGGCCTTGGGCCCAAATCCATCCTCTTTAATCATTAACAACTCAACTCCTTCATAACTCAAACTTGATATCTCAAACATATCAATGCTTATACTCAAAAAGGTTGGAAACATCATTTTGGACACAATGGAAGTGGTCTCAATACCAATTCCATCATATGCAAAAGTTAGCTTTTTAGATCATTTATTAATCGACTCCCAATATATTACTAAAAATTCGATATCCAAAATATATCGATGCTTATACTCAAAAAGGATGGAAACATCATTCTGAACATAATGAAAGTAGTCTCAAGTGCCAATCCCATCATATACAAAAGTTAGCCTTTTTGGTCATTGATTAAATTAAGTTGTTAATATTTAATTAAGTCTTTTAAATATTTAGGCGGCTAAAAATACAGGTTGTTACGTATTCCCAAGGTGGACTTCTAGCGTCGTCATTATTGGTCTATTGGTCCTAAATACATAGACCTTTGACCACTATATATGACCATATAATTTATAATAGACATACCACTAGCGCATCTATCATTATTAAAGTCTTAGCAATGGATAAACTGTACCTAAGCCACTCAGTACCTCATTAATAAGGACTAGGTCGGTCGTTGACCTTTTAACACCTATTTATATATAAGCCTTTGCCATTTGCTACCTAACCCCAAGGCAGACTCCTCACTGGTACTATCCAGCTTACGTTGCTTGGAAATCTCATTGGGATACTTAATACTTATACTTCTTTTATAGTAAAGAAGCAGACCTTACAACCGCTTAATACCTTAAACCTAAAGCAAACCTCTCTCGAGATATATAGTATCATTCTTATAAATATGGAATCACATTAGTAGTAAGTGCACCCGACTGCTGGTAGCCCTAAAATGAAGGGCAGTCTTTCGTCGAGTGACTCTACTAACCTCGCATCATAAAGTTACTAAGTCCAATTAGCCATTCTAACTCTTTACTTGTATCATCTTAGATTGACATTGGACTTAGCTTAGTAATTCCCTTTTTATTTAAGGCAATAAGATTTGCCTTAAATACCTATCCACCAATAAATCCTCTTTTAATGCTCATAAATGTTAATTTATCGATAAAATCCTAAAAGACATTTCCTAAGACATTTATGTACGATCACTAATTTCAAATTAATAATATTTTTATATCTATTCCATTTTTATCGATCCCATTAATCCATTTATCTCTATTAATTGTAACCTTTAATTTCTATCCATTATTTATCGGTAATTGCCTATTAATTTAGGTTATAATCTTTCATTTCCTATTAATTAATTAATAGGAATTCCTAATTTATTTCCTATTAATATGAATTACTAGTTTCTATAATTCTAACTATTTGCTTCCCTAAATATAATAATAACTAGCGAACGTTACGCATAAATAACGCACAGATAGACGCTATTCTTCTATATTAACACAATAAATACGTATAAACTACCTAATAAAGCTACATATCCCTAACCAAATATAATCTGGTCATAAATATGTAACTAGAAGATGCTTTCCATATTTAATTTGCTGGAATTAAATTCCTTAGAAAGCTTTTTCGCTATGATTTCCATAAACTGGTTTAACACAAAAAGAAAAGATTGACTTCGTTTGAAATTACAAAGAAATGATATTTCTTCTTAATTGGAATAGACAGCGTAAATTACGAAGAACAAATCTATGCTTTACACATCTATTCTCCTTTTGTTTATGATATTCCTTGTTAAATCAAACTTCGTCCTTTTGAATGAAAAGTGAAAAAAATAAATAAATTTATAAAAATCAAACGGATGTTCTTTGCATAAATTAATCTATGAAAAATCTACAACATAGCACAAATTGGGCAATAATCCAAAAGTCCTATTTTTACATCCAAGTATAGATCTAGAAACATTCAAATTCTAAAATTTTTGGGACTAATTTTCAGATCTAGTGTAAACACATTTCAGTATCTAAAACAAGAATATGTAGGCAATAGTTTTCTACACTAATTTAAGCCTACAATTCATAAATAAAATCGATTTAGGCATAAAAATAAAACGTATGCCAACAGTACGTATTAAAAATCATAAAAAATATATAAAATTTCTCGCTCACCTTTTAAAAGCAGTCCAAATCTCCAGATCTGAAGTAGAACCTTAAATTCATCTCCAAGACCTTTTTAACCAAGAAACATGCATAAAAAATTATATACAGATTAGAATTACAGATTTGAGAAAGGAGGAATTGGAAGATAAAATAGATACAAATATATGAATATATAAGTTACCTCAAATATGCATAAAGTTGATTCTCTTCTCCTTTTCATTTGATTTCTATTCTTCTCCAATTTATATGAATATAAATACAAATATCTAATTTTTATAATTTAGAAAGAAATTGGAGAAGAAGAAATGACATTGCTTCATTGCTCTATTCAGAAACAAAATATGAGAAAAGAAAGGAGGGTTAAACCTGAATTTATAGGCCCTAGAATCAACTAGAACCGCATGATTAAATATCCGGGCCATATATGGCCTAGAGTTACTAGAGCTGCCACATAGAGGCGGGTCGATCACCCCCTGCCTCATGATTGACTTCCCCCTGTTGACCGCTTATACACAATGGTTGATTTGTGGGACCAGGAAATTTTAGTTAATTTTCTTATTTTAATTGTTTTTGTTCCGAATTCATTTTTTGCCAAAAATTCTTCTTGTGGACTCCGATCACAAAACTCCAAATATGAAAGTTTCTTATAATTTTGCCACGAATGCAATGGTGTAAGTTTCATGGTCAAATTACATCGTTTGCACAAATTCCAATTTTGGAGAAAATTTAATTAAATAACCAACACCAAATATTGGCTGGTACATTCTTCCCCTCTTAAAAAAGATTTTTTCCCTCGAAATTTCACCAACGACTAAGTGATGGTTTTGGCTCCTGATTATCCTAAACTACGTAACCAATGAGTGTACAACCAATTTTTTAACCAACGTGCACAAGTTTATAGTGTATTACTGTATCACCACATAGAAAATATGTATGTAGAATGTTTCTAAATAAGATCCTCCTATATGAATGCATTTCTTTTGCAAATATTTTTGAAAACAAGAAACAAGCACCCTGTATATATGCCGACAATTCTATATGTGTATAGCTTTTTTTGAAAATCTTTTCAACCAAAACCCCTATACCTCCATAAATAGAAGTACGAAGCAACCAATTTTTCATCCACTGTCCACCATCCAATATGTAACGCGTCGAAAAATGGCTTTCAAAACTTTACTCCTATGTCGAAAACCGAAATTTAAGTGGAGAATTTTTCATTCTTACCACCCTAAAAATTTCTCACTCGCGTAGTACAGTGGAATTTTCCCTATTGCCCCAGATTTACTCTAAATTTTCCACATATAAAACGCACAATGAGGCTTATTTTCAAGCTCTAAAATGGAATTGAGTCTAAAAATAGACTCTCAAGCGTCATTGAAAAGGTATGAAAATATAAATTTCAAGGCTATAAAGGTTTTTCCCTTGTTATTGCTTGCGTTCCATTGTATTGTCGACCCTAATGCACCACTACATTTGCAAATTTCAACTCTGTCTGTCTTCCCTACACCTAATATATGGCCTTTACTATCAAAGATTTCACAAAAAAAAATTCTTATTTTTTATATTTGTATATCATTAGAAAAATAAATTCTCAAAATATTTAGACGCGTATTTTCTATTGAAATCAAATTTTTGGACAAAAACTCCATAAATAATTTAAGAGCTAAAAATAACTAAAAGTGATACTTATTTTGTAGAAGAAAAACTTCACAAAATATTTCCCGCTAAAAATTTTTAATAAATCAAGTCACAATTCAAAGTAGTTGGAAGTCGGTTATATGCTAAACATATAAACCAAATTCTAAATTCTACAACTAACCTTTACCCATAAAATTTGACATTTTATTCTACAAAGTCATCTTGCCCAATTATCCAAAAAAATTAGCTTTGAGGGAACCTGAATAATGACCCGTGATACAAAATAGCTTTAACCCGTCCTTCGCTAAAATTTTCCATTTATTCTAAATTCCAGTCTTATATTGCATTTACTATTGGCTAAGTGTTTTTTATGAAATTCCTATATTTACACTATTTCTTTCATATGCATAAATAAGAGTGGTTTATATAACTAGAAATAATAACATAGTAAATAAATAGGAACATTTTGACAACGTCGTGCATGCATTTTCAAGAGGCAACCAACAGTTTTACAGCCCAAATAAATCTAAAGAAAAAGAACAAATGCTAGAATTAAAAAGATACAGCAATCTTAAATTACACACCACCTACGAACTATAAGAAGGTCTCGCTTGGAGGCTGGAGTTAGAGCTGTTGCCGCAATCGTGAATGGTCATAGCATGGCGTCCGTGCACCCAATCTCACGCTACTGGTGCTGCTGCTGCGCCCTAACCTCTCGAAGCTCTCATTGAACCAAACGGATAATGATAAGCTCAGGACTCAGGTATCCATCGGCCCCTTACGCTACTTCCTGCTCCTGGTGCTGCTACTGCGGCTGCAGCTTGGTACCGGTGCAGGTACAAGTGGTGCAGTTGGCGATAAAGGAATACTCATCCTCTTAATAGCGGTCCGGTCGATGGTGGGAAGGATCTCCCTCACTATTGGCTCTCCGCTCAAATTTACCTTGTAATGCCTAAACACTCGAGTGAGCAAGTGGCAAAATGGAAAGCGAGTCCTTAAGGTACCAACTCATTGATCGATCATATGGTGCATCAAAAAACAATCCCAATTGACGGCTACGCCACCAATTATAGTATAGGAGACTCCTAGCACTGAGGTACAGAACTGGTCGAGGCTTCCCGTCTTTGAAATGATTTTATGTTGAATGATGTATAGGACGAGGTGGGTGACCGATCACAAATTGTCGGTCCTCTAATCATCGACATTTCCAGGAAAGATCCGTTATAGAATCTTAGGATTAGACATCTCTATATCATCCAAATCTATGCCTACTATAGATATCTCCAAAACAGTGAGATCATCTTCTATCATCTCGATCCGAGCTCCCTTCACCTCGGACTCAATATAGCTGTTATCATCATCAAAATTTTACACCATCTATGCATTGAAAAGACTGATGTAGCGTAGGTAATATTCCTGCTCATAGGTCTCAAAGCGAAGGATCGATGGAAGTCCTACCATAATGAAAAGCTCTTCAAGCCTAAGAGTGGCCAAATCTTCGAATTTCACCAGTCATTCATGGAGAAATCAAAGTCTTCCATTTCGAGATAAGTGGCGATCTTCCGCTCGCTTTGGTCAATCCAAGCAGCTTCCTATGGAGTGAGACCGAGATGACGAGAAGAAGAGCCATCGATGCAGGGTGGTGCCATTGGCTGAGAGGCAGTTGAAAATAGGAGAAAATAATTTAGATCTTGAGGGTGGTGCCATTGCCTGAACCTGGACCCAATAGGGTCGGATTAAGTCAACTAAATTAATATTCTAACGACCGTTCCGCGCACCATCTTAAGCTTGACTCATCTAGAAATTTTCTACCTTCCACATGATGGTATCTACCTTACCGTGTAAACCATTCCTAAGCAAGGTTGCAATAGCCTCAACAAAACTGCTTCGATCAATAACACTTCCAAATCCTGAAAACATTCCAGCTGCTATTTCATGCCTACTTAACACGGAAATATTTCTTCCAATGGCTAGAAGGTACAACAAGACTTCAAACTACACACCCCAATAAAATTGAAAGTTATTCCTACTTTATCCATACCCTAGAGAGAGAAAATTTAAAAAAAATTCCAAAATAGAAAAATTATTAGGCTAAATATTCATCCCTTGAAACTCATTTTCCCAATCAAAAAACTATTTTCTTACCAAAATAAAATCAACCTTTATTGGTATATATATAAGGATTTCAAAACTTACTCCTTTATGAATCAAAATTTCTTAACATGACCAACTTAGTGGTATAAATATTTCATTAAAAAATAAAACTTCCAAACTACCGAAAACAAAATTTCCAAAAAAATCGTTGGGAAAAGAAATCCTTTAAAAAACCTTTTTTACAAATCTAAGGAATTTCCAAAAAATACTTTATAAAAACTCTCTCATTGGTTTAAAGGCTAAGGAATTGATATTAATTCTCTAAGTAAAAATCTACTTTGCCATTAAAGAGGCGGTCGATGGACAATCTCTTGCCAAAACTAGTTCCCAGATGTTTGTGACAAATAGGCTTCAATTTCCCTCCCATTTGGAATAAATGTGCGTCTTCGACTGGAATCATCTTCAAAATCTAAAATCACAAGGTAGCTAGATCTCAACCATCAAGTCAAACACATCTAATCTCTAGGATTCAGCCATATGTCGTACTCATGCTCTTTATCAACAGCGCCTTATGCATCGCCAACACTCCATGGGGTATTTTGGAGTCGGCATGAAACTCATAGCTCTAAGATATTTCCAACCTATAGTTGCTTTTTCCATCTCTTCAGAGTGGAACTACAACTACCCCAATAGTTGGAACTCTTAGAATCTAACGTAAAAATATATAATAATTGATAGGAACGTATGAATATGTTCTCTCAATTTATTCTAATTCCTCTGATCTAGTAACCTAGGTTCTGACATCAAATGTAACCACCCGTACCTTAATGAGCCTAAATTTTAAAAAAAGATCAAAACCCAAGTCCATTAAAGCGTAGATCTTTGAATTTGGTACCTGCAAATAAGCATGAACATTATCAGAAATTAATAGAAATCTAAACTCATAGTAGAAACAATAGTAGGATAAGAATACTGATTATGACTACTACCTTAGAATTAATGATATTCCTTGGATAACAGATTGTCACATCAGTATCGATCATGAGAGAAAAGAAGGCTTCTCTAACAACTAACACATCCAGCTCCAGTGACATGTTCCTTTAAATCTATCATGTGCGTTTTAACAAGAAAGGGATCAAAACAACGTTTTGGTGACTGGAAAATCTATAAACTATCCATAGCATAAATTTATACCGATTGGTTGGTTTCCATTTAATTGTTATGTTTATTAAGGTTCGTAACTCTAAACTAACCTTGCATTGCACATATAATTACTTACCTACCCATTCCCAATGCACAAAATAATGACAAAGCCTTATCAATCACCCAATACTTCTAAGTCCATTAGACGCTTGACACTTTTAAATATGAAATGGGCTTCTACTATCACCACATAATACTTTTAAAACAGAAATAGGTAGACTTTGCCATTTTAGACCTCAATCGAGGTAGACTCCGTCATTTAAGACCTATTCCCAAGGTGGACTTTTAGCATTGTCATTATTGATCTATTGGTCCTAACTATAGAGACCTTTGACCATTATATATGGCCTTATAATTTATAATAGCCACACCACTAGCGCATCTATCATTACTAAAGTCTTAGCGATTTGAGAGAATGTACCCAAGTCACTTTATACCTCATTAATAAGGACTAGGCAAACCACTGACCATTTAACACCTATTTATAGGCAAGCCTTCATCATTTAATACCTAATCCCAAGGCGGACTCCCCACTGGTACTATCTAGCTGACATTGCATGAAAATCTCATTGGGCTATTTGATACTTCTTTTATAGGAAAGAGGTGGACCTTACAGCCCTTAATATCACAAAACTAAAGCGAACCACTCTCGAGATATCCAGTATCACTCTTATAAATATGGAATCTCATTAGATTACTTCTTTCGATAAGGGGGCAGGCCCTAAGATAGCTACATAATACCTCAACGCTAAAGTAAACCATTTTAGAGATATCTCTCACCACTCCTAATTCCAAATTTGGACCATTTAATACTTTCCAATAGAAAAATAAGTCCAATCTCTCACATCTTCATGGGTCCTAGGATTAGTGATATCTCACATTAATAGTAAGTGCACCCAAATATTGGTAGCCTCAAAGTAAAGGGAAATCTTCCATCAAGTGACTCAACTGACCTTGCATCGCTAACCTACTAAGTCCAATCCCTAAGTCTTTACTTATACTATCTTAGGTTGACAATGGACTTAGCTTACTAATTCCCTTTTTATTTAAGGCAATAAGATTTACCTTAAATACTTACCAACCTATAAATCCCCTTTTAATGCTCATAAATGTCAATTTGTCCATAAAATCCTAACAGGGATTTCCTAAGACATTTATATATGATTACTAATTTCAAATTAATAATCTTTTTATATCCATTCCAATTTTTATCAATCTCATTAGTCCATTTGTCTCTATTAATTGTAATCCTTAATTTAATATTATTCATTATTTCTCATTAGTTGCCCATTAATTCAGTTACAATCTTTCATTTCTTATTAATTAATTAATAGGAATTCCCAATTTAATTACATCAAAATGAATTACTACCTTTTCTAATTCTAACTATTCGCTTCCCTAAAAATAGTAATAATTAATGAACTTTATGCATAAGTAATGCATGAATAAACGTTATTCTTCTTTATAAACGTAATAAATACATATAAACTGCCTAATAAAACTACCTATCCGTAACCAAATATATTCTAGTTATAATATGTAACTAGAATATGTTTTTCATATTTAATTTGCTAGAATTAAATTCCTTAGGAGGATTTTCTGCTATAATTTTCATAAATTGGTTTAACACAAAAAGGAAAGATTGACTCCTTTTGAAATTATAAAGAATAGATAATTTCTTTTTAATAGGAATAGATAGTGTAAATAATGAAGAATAAATCTGTATTTTACACATCTCTTCCCTTTTTTGTAGGTATTCCTTGTCAAATCAAAGTTCCTCCTTTTGAATGGAATTTGGAAAAAGTAAACAAATTTATAAATCAAATGAGTGTTCTTCCCGCAAATTAAATTATGGAAAATTTACATCATAGCACAAATTGGGCAATAGTCCAAAAGTTCTATTTTACACCCAAGTACAAATCTAAACTAAAAATATACAACATTCAAATTCTAAAATCTTTGGGATTTATTACCAGTATAGTTCAAATTAGATCTAAAATAAGAATATGCTAGCAATAATTTTCCATATGAATTTAATCCTACAGTTTACAAATAAAATTGATTCAGGCATAAAACTCAAACGTTTGCCAATGGAATAGATTTAAAATCATAAACAATATGTAAAATTTCCCACTCATCTTTTAAAAGCAATCCAAATTTCCAAACCTAAAGAAGAACCTTAAATTCATCTCCAAATCTTTTTTAATCTAATAAATAGGTATAAAAGAGTATGTGCATAAATTATAATTACAGAACTGGAAAGAGATTTAGGATTGGGAAAGAAAATACGTACAAATATGTAAATATATAAATTACCTCAAATATGCATATAATTGATTGTCTTCTCTTCTCCTTTTTATTAGATTTCTATTCTTCTTCAATTTATATGAATATAGATATAAATATCTTATATTTATAATTTAGAAAGAAAGTGGAGAAGAAGAAATGGGAGAGCTTTATTTCTCTAACAGAAAAATATGAGAAGAGAAGGGAGGGTTAGGCCTGAATTTATAGGCGCTAGAATCAACTAGAACTGCACGATTTAATATCCGAGTCGTATATGTCCTAGGGTTACTGGAGCCTCCACATAGAGGCGGGTCGACCACCACCTACTTAGTGGTCGACCGACCACTATCGACCGCTTATACAAGATGGTCAACTTATGGCCCAAGCAATTTTAGTTAATTTTCTTATTTTAATTATTTTCATTTTGAATTCAATTTTTCGTCCGTAACTTCTTGGTATAGACTTCGATCGCAAAAATCAAAACATGAAAGTTGCTTAGAATTTTGCAACAAACGCAATGGTGCAAGTTTCATGGTTAAATTCTATCATTTGCACAAACTCCATTTTGGGAGCTAAATTAATTAACTAACTAATGCCAAATTACGGTTATTACAGTTTCCACGTTTGAAATTCTCCATACTAAGTCTTTTCAGTATGGTATCTATGTATAGGAATTGAGACAATCCCAACAACCTGATAGATCTATCTTTATAGATCATTGTTACTAGAATATAGGTTGCCTTTCTCAATCCTTCGTGTAGAAGTTCTTGGAAAGAAAAGCTTCTGATGATTGAATAATGAAATCTCATTGCCAATCAATAATAGATCATTGACATATAACATTAAAAATACGATAGCGTTTCCATGTTCCTTTCTGTATATGAACTTCTTCTGTGTTTTTATAGAAACCAAACTGTTTGATTACCTTATCAAAACACTTGTTTCGAATTCTTAAAGCTTGTTGTGGTCCATAAATAGATTGTAATAAGTTGCAAGCCTTACCCTCACTCCCACTAACCAAAAAACCCTCAGGCTGGGACATATAGATAGTTTCTTCTAAATCACCATGTGTCATCTTTATAACCATTCGCTATATTTCGTAGTCATAAAATGCTACAATGGCTAGGATAATCCAAATGGACTTAAGCATGGCTATGGACGAAAAGGTCTTATCATAATCAACAACTTGAATTTGAATCACAACTATCCTTGCCTTATAAGTTTTTACTTCTCCATATGCATTTAGCCTTTTCTTAAAAATTCATTTGCAGCCAATGGGTTTTATCCCTTTGGGTACATTTAACAAAGTCCATACTTTATTTTCATACATGGAATCCATCTTGGATTTCATTGCTCCAAACCACATTGTAGAGTCTTTACTCTACAGTACATATTTGAAGGACAAAAGAGTGTCATTATCTAAGACCAGTCCTCCTTCTTGCCATCCATGAGAAAACCATAGTATCTCTCTGGTGCATAAGACTTCCTACTAAAACTTCAAACAGGTTGTGTGTTTTTATATACAGGTAAACCTGGTTCTTCCGCTGGTTTGACCTCGGTGTTAACTTCTTGCATCTCATCCAAGTCTACAACTTCACTATTAATTTCCTTTGATGGAAATTCCTTAAAAGAAAATACGTCAAAAAAAAAAATCTTTTGTTCCTTCGTACTGTAGAAAGTATATCCCATTGAGTTTTTGGGATATCCTATAAATTTACACAGAACTGATCATGCCTCTAGTGTATTCGGACCAACATTCTTAACATACATTGGATAACCCCACACATCAAATACTTGAGTTGGAGTTTCGTACCATACTATATCTCATATGGTGTTTTAGATATATATTTAGTGGCTAACAAATTTAACATATGCGCTGTAGTTTCTAGCGCATAACCCCAATAGGACAGAGGTAGCCCAGCCTTACTCATCATCTAATAAGGTTCGGTTTCTTTGCATACGTAGTATAATATGGAGTAATCTAGAAGATAGTTCCATTTTTTTAGTATTGTCAGAATTCCTATCCAACATAATCACCTCCTCGATAGGGTCGGAGAATCTTAATCTTAAGACCTGTTTGATTTTCTACTACATTTTTATATTCAACATATTTATCATACATGTTGGATTTGTTCTTCATAAGATAAACATATCTTAGTCTCGAGAAATTATCAGCGAAGGTAATAAAGTAAGGGTTAGTATCTTTAGTGGTTATAGGCATCGGGCAACATATATCACTAAATACTAACCCTAAGTGTCCATTAACTCTTTTATATCTCCAATTGAAGGGGTGTCTAGTCATTTTACCTTTGAGACATAAATCACATGTGTCAAATGATTCAGAATCAAGTGACGAGAGAAAACCTTTAACTTTCAGTTTATGTAGTCATTTCTTACTAATATGACCTAGCCTACAATGTTAGAGATAACTATCATTTATATTGTTCGAAGAATGATTCATAGAAAACACATTATTAGTATTGATAGCATAAATTCCATTTTCAAGAACACCATCACAAATTTTATTTCCATTCAAACTTATGTTCATAACAATATTTTCACAATCAAATATATATCCAGTCTCGGGCAATCTAGAAAGAGAAATAATCCCATAAATAAAGTACATTACAAATTAGCACTTGGTTAATATCAAATCTACTCTAATAAGAAAACATAAATGATGATCTTCAATTGTTGTTGCATCTACGATAGATCCATCGGCAACTTAGAGCCCCATCCCATCTTTTCCCAAGTCATGCCAGTTCCTAAGTCCCTATAACAAATTACGTATATGAGTTCCAGATCCAGTATCTAAGACCCAATACATTTTATTAATTACAAAACAATTTTGAAGCATAGATGTACCTGATGGAGTTGCAAAACCATTCTACTTTCTTTCTCTAAAAACTATTAAGTAATCAGGACAGTTACTTTTCTATTAACCTTTGTTGTGGAAGTGGTGACATTCACCCTTATCATCGGTTTTCTTACTTTTTTGGTTTTTCTTACCTTCTCTTTTCTGGTTCTTTTAACCTTTCGAGGATGATGCATCACCCTTTACAGCAAGCACAACCCTTTGATCCTTAGATGCAGATCAGCCGACCTCAACATATTAAGGAGCTCCACGAGATTCACATTCAATTGGTTTATATTGTAATTCTATATGAACGGTTCATATTGAGGTGTAAGAGAACCTAGGATCAAATCAACTTATAATTTATCACTTATACGTATGTCCAATTGTGAAAGCCTTGTTGGATCATAGGTTTTGATTGCTGATATGAAACGACAATTCATGAATCTACGACTACGACAACATCCGAACTCAACGACTCAAAATATGATTCATATAGTTATATGTTTTAACAAGAGCCATCAAATATGTATATAGAGTCTAGTTTAGTTATTATTTAAAATCTTTCCTCAAGAATCATCACTCACATTCAGATAAACATGCATGCATATTTTAATCAAAATCAAGTTTTCAAAAAATGCATGGAGCGGGGCTCGAACCGAGGTCATTAGTCTAGAAGGCAAGTGCTCTAACCAAATGAGCTGTGGCAATTTTTGATTATCAAACAAAATTCAGTCAACTGAACAAAATTGACCGGTCGACTGGATATCTATTAAACAGCCTATTGAACTTGTGCACATATGTGTACATGTTTATATTTTTAAATTCAGTCGACTGACCAAAAACAGCCAGTCGACTGATCATGCTCAGTACACAGATATGTACTGTTTTATATTATCTTTGAATATTCAGTCGAATGATCGATTTTTCTCAGTCGACTGACCTGGTTCCAACTGCTATTTTTTGTAAAAACACTTCCTTTTCGAATAGCCTTCTTCCTCGCTAAGAGTTGCAGCCATTGCTATTCGTTGAGAACTCTTCACCGGCAGTTGCAACTCCTTAACTACTATATATATGCATGAATTTCAAGATCAAATTACTTCAATTACTTGCTTATACTTGAATCATATTTTTTGAATCAACTACTCTCTTGAATTCATACATTCATTGCTTACAATCACAATTCTATATTTCTAAAGCAATTTGAAACTTTCTAATCTTCGTATACACCCAACTACACATCATACTTGAGGAAAAGATTATAAGAAGGGTGTACTACAAGTGACAAATCCGTGTTATTAGAACACATATGGTCAAGACAATCTACTTTGTAATCAAAGTCCAGTTCGGTTGCTCAGGAGGTAAATTCCAGTTCGGTTGCTCAGGCGGTAAAGTCTTGTTCTGTTGCTCAGGTGGTAAAGTCATGTTTGGTTGTTCAAGCGGTAAAAGTCCTCCTCAGCTGTTGAGACGGAAAAATCCTGATTGGTTACTCAGGTGTTGTATACCTATTCCTCCGGGTTAAGTAAGGGGTTATTGAGAGAAATTCCAAAGGGAAGTCTGGGACTGGACGTAAAATGGGAAGTTCGAACCAGTATAAAAACTCATAGTGTGCTTATTCTTATATACTTTACTATTATTATCTGTTTCCGCATTAAGATTATAATACATTCCATATTACACGATCGTAAGTGATAGCTAGCCATACACAGTAGTCACTTTCATTTGGTATCAGAGCCTGGGATTCTAGAGATCGTAACAACATCCTAGAATAAATGGCTACAAAGAGATCTTGTCGAGGCAATAAGAAGAGGAAGTGCAATAAAGAAAAATCTAAGGGGCAAACAAACAAATGGTTCATGGCTAAACTTAGATCATAATCAGTATGCTTAGATTCTTTATATAAAGATCTTCTGTTAGCACATGATGAATTATTAAAAGATTGTAAAACTTTGAATAAAGTTAATAGAATTGCTTTAGCTAAGTTAAAAGATTATGAGCAAGAAATTTATAATTTAAAAGAGGAAAATAATTTTTTGGTAAAACAAACTAAATGTTTTGAAAATACCGTAAAAGAACTTGTTTTACAAAATGATTCCCTACAAAAAGAAAATGAGCAATTAGAAGATAAAAACAATGATTTTTGAAGGAAATCAATGTTTTGTAAAATAAAAATATATCTTTGGAAAATTATCTAAAAAATTCTAGTTCTTTAATTTTATCTCTTGAAAAAGAGAATGAAGCTTTAATTAAGAAGAATATAAGAAGAATATAGAATTATCTAAAGAATATGAGATTTTAAAAGTTAACAATAATATTTCTCAAAAAGAAATTTATGATTCTAAAGCAAATTTTGGAAGATTAAATACAAAAATCATAAATTTTAACAAAGATAAAGATATCTTATCTTCCTTAGTTGCAAATTCAAAAGCTCACAGTGATAAAAGCGATTTTGGCTATAAACAAGCTCAAAGTAAAAATAGTACTAGATATGCATTCTTATATACTAATTTTAGTACTAGTACTAGTAACCTAGATAGTTTTAAAACCAGTTATAGTCATAATAGTACTATGTGCAGAAATGATAGAAATTATTCTTCAAGTACTAAGCTAATGACTAATAGTATTAAGATATGGATTCCAACTAATATGATTGATCATGATAAACAACTTTATATTAGCAACTATTATAAGAATGTGATTTGTAATGAAAATTATATCTATAAAGGTTCAACCACACCTAAATGATATGGTTTCCTAAAAGTTACGAAATTATAAGAACCTTTGGTATCGCATGCTTTAAATGTTAATTTTTTCTGATACCTTACATTATAAGTAGTAGATATTCTGTTATATATTTTTCTATGGCCACACTTATGTGATATATAATTTATGTCATCATATGAACTCTCATTTTTTTCCATGACAAAGGGGGAGAAAGATGTTGCTCTAATGCTATTTGTAGGAATAAACGATGCAAGCACAGATTAAGGGGGAGAAAAGATTAATTATTTATAGGAATATATAGCATAGATTCAGGGGGAGAAATCTATAGCACAATTACAGGAATATATTCTGGGAAGAGATAAGTCAACAAAGCTTGTCGAAGATTCGTCCGCAGCAAATAGAGTTGTCATCATCAAAAAGGGAGAGAATGTTGGATCATAGGTTTTGATTGCTGACATGAAACAACAATTCATGAATCTACGACTACGACAACATCCAGACTCAACGACTCAAAGTATGGTTCATATAGTTATATAGTTTAACAAGAGTCATCAAATATGTATATAGAGTCTAGTTTAGTGCTTTGTTAAAATCTTTCCTCAAGAATCATCATTCACATTCAGATAAACTTGCATGCATATTTTAATCAAAATCAAGTTTTCAAAAAATGCATGGAGCAGGGCTCGAACCCGGGTCACTAATTTAGAAGGCAAGTGCTCTAACCAAATGAGATATGATGATTTTTTATTATTAATAGAATTCAGTCGACTGAACAAAATCGACCAGTCGACTGAATATCTATTAAATAGCCTATTGAAATTGTGCACATATGTTTACACGTTTATATTTTCAAATTCAATCGACTGACTAAAAACAGCCAATCGATTGATCATACTCAGTACAAAGATATGCACTGTTTATTTTACTATCTTTGAATATTCGGTCGACTAATTAATTTTTCTCAGTCGGCTGACCTGGTTCCAACTGCTATTTTTTGAAAAGACACTTCATTTTCGAATAGGCTTCTTCCTCGCGAAGAGTTGCAGCCATTGCTATTCGTTGGGAACACTTCACCAGCAGCTGCAACTCCTTAACTACTATATATATATGCATGAATTTCAAGATCAAATTACTTCAATTACTTACTTATACTTGAATCATATTTTCTGAATCATCTACTCTCTTGAATTCATACATTCATTGCTTACAATCACAATTCTATATTTCTAAAGAAATTTGGAACTTCCTAATCTTCATATACACACAACTATACACATAATACGTGAGGAAAAGACTATAGGAAGGGTGTACTGCAAGTGACAAATCGTGTTATTAGAACACACATGGTTAAGACAATCTACTATGTAATCAAAGTCGTGTTCAGTTGCTCAGGCGGTAAAGTCCTGTTCGGTTGCTTAGGTGGTAAAGTCATGTTCTGTTGCTCAGGCGGTAAAGTCCCGTTCGGTTGTTCAGGCGGTAAAAGTCCTCTTCAGCTATTAAGGCAGAAAAATCCTTATTGGTTGCTTATGTGTTGTATACATTTTCCTCCGGGTTAAGTGAGGGGTTATTGAGAGAAATTTCAGAGGGATGTCTGGGACTGGACGTAGAACGAGAAGTTCGAACCGGCATAAAAACTCATGGTGTGGTTATTCTTATTTACTTTACTATTATTATCTGTTTCCGCATTTAGATTATAATACATTCCATATTACACGATCTTAAGTGATAACTAGCCACACACAATAGTCACTTTCATTTGGTATCAGAGCCTGAGATTCTAGAGATCGTAACAACATCCTAGAATAAATGTCTACAAAGAGATCTAGTCGATGCAATAAGAATAGGAAGTGCAATAAAGAAAAATCTAAGGAGCAAACAAACAAATGCTTCATGACTAAACTTAGATCACAATCAGTATGCTTATATTCTTTATATAAAGATCATCTGCTAGCACATGATGAATTATTAAAAGATTGTAAAACTTTGAATAAAGTTGATAGAATTGCTTTAGCTAAGTTAAAAGATTATGAGCAAGAAATTTATAATTTAAAAGAGGAAAATAAATTTTTGGTAAAACAAACTAAATGTTTCGAAAATATCGTAAAAGAACTTGTTTTACGAAAAGATTTCCTACAAATAGAAAATGAGAAATTACAAAATACAAACAATGTTATTTTGGAGGAAATCAATGTTTTGCAAAATAAAAAAACATTTTTTGGAAAATTCTTAACAATTCTCGTTCTTTAATTTTGTCTCTTGAAAAAGAGAATGAAGCTTTAATTAAAAAGAATCTAGAATTATCTAAAAATGTGAGATTTTAAAAGTTAACAATAATATTTTTCAAAAAAAAGTTTGTGATTCTAAAGAAAATTTTGAAAGATTAAATACAAAAATCATAAATTTTAACAAAGGTAAAAATATCTTATCTTCCTTAGTTATAAATTCAAAAGCTCACAATGATAAAAGCAGTTTAGGCTATAAACAAGCTAAAAGCAAAAATAGTACTAGATATGCATTCTTGTATACTAATTTTAGTCCTAGTACTAGTAACCTAGATAGTTTTAAGACCAGTTATAGTCATAATAGTACTTTGTTTAGAAATGATAGAAATTATTCTTCAAGTACTAAGCTAATGACTAATAGTATTCAGATATGGATTCCAACTAATATGATTGATCATGATAAACAACTTTATATTATCAACTATTATAAGAATGTGATTTGTAATGAAAACTATATCTATAAAGGTTCAAACATACCTAAATGGGTATGGTTCCTAAAAATTATGAAATTATAAGAACCTTGGGTATCGTATGCTTTAAATGTAATTTTTTATGATACCTTACATTATAAGTAGTAAATATTTTGTTATATATTGTTCTATGGCCACACTTATGTGAAATATAATTTATGTCATCATATAAACTCTCATTTTCTTCGATGACAAAGGGGGAGAAAGTTGTTGCTCTAATGCTATTTGCAGGAATAAACAATGCAAGCACAGATTAAGGGGGAGAAAAGATTAATTATTTACAGAAATATATAGCATAGATTCATGGGGAGAAACCTATAACACAATTACAGTAATATATTCTGGGGGAGAGATAAGTCAACAAAGCTTGTCGAAGATTCATCCGTAGCAAATGGAGTTGTCATCATAAAAAAGGGGGAGAATGTTGGATTATAGACTTTGATTGCTGACATGAAACAACAATTCACGAATCTACGACTACGACAACATCCGGACTCAACGACTCAAAGTATGGTTCATATAGTTATATATTTTAACAAGAGTCATCAAATATGTATATAGAGTCTAATTTAGTGCTTTGTTAAAATCTTTCCTCAAGAATCATCATTTACATTCAGATAAACTTACATGCATATTTTAATCAAAATTAAGTTTTCAAAAAATGCATGGAGCGGGGCTCGAACCCGGGTCACTAGTTTACAAGGCAAGTGCTATAACCAAATGAGCTATGGTGATTTTTGATTATCCACAGAATTCAGTCGACTGAACAAAATCGACCAGTCGACTAAATATTTATTAAACAGCCTATTAAACTTGTGCACATATATACATGTTTATATTTCAAATTCAGTCGACTGACCAAAAACAGCCAGTCGACTGATCATGCTTAGTACACAGATATGCACTTTTTTTTTGCTATCTTTGAATATTTAGTCGATTGATCGATTTTTCTCAGTCGACTGACCTGGTTCCGACTGCTATTTTTTGAAAAAAAACTTTCGTTTCAAATAGCCTTCTTCCTCACGAAGAGTTGCATCCATTGCTATTCGTTGAGAATTCTTCACTAGGAGTTGCAACTCCTTAACTACTATATATATGCATGAATTTCAAGATTAAATTACTTCAATTACTTGCTTATACTTGAATCATATTTTCTGAATCAACTACTCTCTTGAATTCATGCATTCATTGCTTACAATCACAATTCTATATTTCTAAAGCAATTTGAACTTCCTAATCTTCATATACACACAACTATACACATTATACTTGAGGAAAGGATTATAGGAATGGTGTACTACAAGTAACAAATCCGTGTTATTAGAACACACATTGTCAAGACAATCTACTTTGTAATCAAAGTCCCGTTTAGTTGCTTAGGCGTTAAAGTCATGTTCGGTTGCTCAGGCGGTAAAGTCCTATTCTGTTGTCCAGGCGGTAAAGTCCTGTTCGGTTGTCCAGGCGGTAAAAGTCCTCTTCGGCATTTGAGGCGGAAAAATCCTGATCGGTTGCTCAGGTGTTGTATACTTATTCCTCCGGGTCAAGTGAGGGGTTATTGAGAGAAATTCCAGAGGGAAGTCTGGGACTGGACGTAGAGTGGGAAGTTCGGACTAGTGTACAAACTCATGGCGTGCTTATTCTTATTTACTTTACTATTATTATATGTTTCCGCATTTTGATTATAATACATTCCATATTACACGATCATAAGTGATAACTAGCCACACGCAGTAATCACTTTCAGGCCTATCAACATAGCCCTTCATCAATAGTACGTAATCGTTCACCTTCTACCCTTTAATCATTTTGTTACCGAACAGCTTCTTCATAAGCTCGAAACTTGAGGAATATGACTATTCACCAAAAAAGGCATTGAGACTATAAAATATCTCATGGCTGAACATATTTACATGCTACCTCTACAATGACTTGTGTAACGTAGGCAGTTGAAAAACTTGGATGCTAGATCTGAAACCCATTTCTCATAACCAAGTTGAATTTCGAGGTCCGCATCATCAGTAGGTTGTTCTTTAGGTTTGCATGTAATAGCCAACCAAAGACACTTGTAAGTCAAAGCTATATTAACCGCTCTTAGCTAATTGGTATAGTTTGGTCTAGTAAGCTTATCATTTTCAAAAAATAGTTTGGAGTTTACATTTTTCTATAAGTTCTAATTGGTAGATTATTAAGTAGATTACTAAGACAATATCATAATGGATGATCTTACAATATTAGTAATGTTAAACTTTATGTTCCATTTTACTAATAATCTCCTACCAGCCTTTTATGTTTCGCCAAACCCTAAGTCGAAATATAAAAGTCTTTCAATTTCACACATAGGTGTTAGGACTTATCCACTTTGGATTACTGGCCTTGAGTTTTCTCAACAGGTCAAAGCTTCATGGACGATAACATTCCTAACTCGATTTTGCCCATCTATACAATATATTAATAGTACTGCACGAAACATTCTTGGCTTGATTTTGCTCAACGACTAAGAAGTATGCAAGTAATTTATTAGTATGTATATGGTACATGACAACATCATAATAATCAATATATTATATCGAGTGATATCGACTTATGGAATAATACATTTCTTATGAAATACCCTCATAATTCAAGTGTCAAACACATCGGAAATAACAGTATACGTATAACTACATATGTATTTATTCCTTATGTCTATCTAGGGTTTCTTTATGTTCCAGCTTTAGTTTATATATTCATGTTACATAAGTTTTATTATTTTATAACTTTTGTATTTCGTATTACTTATATTATAGTTTTATGTGTAATATTACATTAGTTATATCTTATTTAATTAATATAACTAATTAACGTTTAATTGATTTTATATTATCTTAATATAACATTTGTATTGAATATCTATTATATACTATAACCTTTATAGTATAACAAACATATCATATATGTGTGTATATTATTTAATTAATTAACCTTTTAACTAACTTATTTAATTAAACAATTTTAATTAAATTATATTAATTTCGAAATTCATTTCATATACATATATGTATACTTATGTTATTTTAACATTTTAAAATAACCTAACATATATCATAATATACAATGCATGTATTTATGAATTAATTAATTAACCTACATAAATAATATATTTTATTAACCTTATTAATAAAATTTTATAAATTTTGAAATTAATTTATATTAATTTTCAACATTTTGAAATTTTTTATTGTATTCTAACATTTATAATATGTAATATTTTTACTTTAAATTTAAAATCTTTTATTTTTAATTTTCAAAGAATTTTAAAAATTAGCTCAATTCAAATTGAGCCTTTTCTATTACGAGTAACCTTTAGGCTTATATATTTGTTCGGGCCAAGACGGTAGCCAAATAGGGTAGATTACTTAATTTCCTAAACCAAATCCTTTGGTACGATCTTTCTAGACACCCTTTTTGGGCTGTGAATTTAAATAATTAACCCTAACATGGCTAATTTAGACCGCAGAGGCTATTGGGCTTTGATACTATTATTAAAGTCCGCAATAAAAGAAATGGGTGAATTTCGAAAAAAAATCACTTTGGATCTTTATTGGGCATATGGAGTCTAGTTTATTAGAACATTCCTAAATTCCTTTTAAACAAAATCACTATTTTAATTAAGTTTATAAGTTTTATATTATGTAATTGATATCATATTATATATATGTGTATCATATACATACAAACAGACACACGCACACATGTATCTTTATGTCTAGCATAACAATCCATATAAGTTTGACACGCTCATGCTTAAATGTTTGGATCTACGCCGTAACAGATATGTTAGCCCCTATAGTATATAGATATTGTGATGTCCCGGAAATTTGGGTAATACTTATTTAATAATTTTCATTTATATTTATTTTAAAATGTGAAATGTTGATTTAATAATCTAATTCAAACAGAAATTATCTTTTGAAAACTAATAATTATTTAGTTTGACAAATGTTATCTTTTCAAAATTTATAATAATGATAATGATAATTTTATATTTGGGAATCTTATTCTTTTCAAAGTTAAAAATATTTAAATGATAAAATTTATCCTTCTAAGCTAATTTAAAGGATATTTTATTTATAATGTATATATGTGTATACGTTGTAAATAGGGGGTTTGATTTTAATTTTAATTTTAATTTAATAAGAATATTTTCAAAATTATTACATATATATGTGTATAACTTGTGAATTGCAAAATTTGATTGAAATTAACAAAGAAACTTTTCAAAAGTTAATTTAAAAATCTATCTTATATTTTCAATAGAAATTAAAGTAAAATATTTATTTTGTTTAAAAATATAATAGTTTAAATTCTATTTTATAATAAAATTTTATTTTGTTTTCTTTTAAAAATTGTTTTTTTGAAATAGACTTAGTTTATTTACATTAGAGTATAATATTTTAGCTTGAAATTTTGAAATAAGATTTAATTCGATATCTTTTTCTTTTTAAATTTTCTCTCTTGAAAATTTAGCTTTAAAAATATTATTTTAAAAATATTCAAATAAACATTAAATGTGTAATTTTATAAAGGAAATTTATATGTGAACTTTTAAAGGCTAAATGTAATTAAACATTTAAAAATATGATAACATAAATTAGAAATGGATTTTAAAACATTTATAAAATTTAGAAATTTATTTTAACAATGAATTAAAACATGTGTAGACATTTAACTTTTAAAGAAGACACTTGTAAATCATTCTATAACATAAAGTAACAAGTGGCAATATTAATTTATTTTTGAAAATAATTATTATAGATAAGAAAACTTAGCAATTCATTTAGTTCAAACCATTATCTTCAAATGAGAAACTGAAATCAGATTTTAGAAAAAAATTCAAAACCAAATACAATATAAAATCTACAAAACCAAATCTGCTCAAATTTTCAACTTCAATATGAAGATCAACTCTTACTCAAGCAAAGTTTAATTAGGGTCTGCTGCATGCATTTAAGACTAGGATCATCTTCATCAAAATGCAATTTTAAAAATCAACTACAAATCAGCGAGCAGATTAAAAATCCCAGATTCAACTAGCAATCAACAAGTTCAACAGGAAAATCAAAATTTAACAGCTCCAGGAAAATGAATTGCAACAGTTTGTTCTCTGCTTCTACAATATTGGTGAGTAAATTTCTGTTTTAAAAACAGTTCTTACTTTTTAAAATCAAAGCTAACAAATTTCTAGAACTCAAGTATCAAATGCAACTACTTTCAAAAAATTAAACTGCTGAAAATATACCTGCTCTGTTTTCAAAAAATTAAACTGCTATAAAATGTAAATTTATCTGCTGCATGTGGATAAATAGGAATAAGTACCATTTGTATGGCATTGTGATGAATGTTCAGTGTGTATATAGACATAAATATATATATGTGTGTGTGTATGTTGTTTACAGGTATTACCTGTTTTGTTTTTAAAACTAAAATTTTAAACAGAATCCATTACCTCTTGATTTAATATCAGTTTGGATTTGATTTGAAAACAAAAGTTGTTAGTTTACTATAGATTTATGTTTATAAATTATAATCAACAGAAATTAAGATCTGGTTGTCTCAGAAAACAATTTGAACAATCATTGTTTAAAATAGGCAAAATTTCAAACTTCTTAAAATATTAAAACATGTTTATAACTTGAATGCACATATGAAACCATGATTTTGAAAACAAAAATCACATTTTTTAATTAAATATGGAATGAGCATGTTTGAGTTGAACAGATATTGGAATTTGGGGTTTACTGATTGTCTAGTGGTTTTGGGATGTTATGGTTCTTCTTGGAGGTGGAGGAATGATTGGTGAGTGGGGGAAAATTGTCAGGTGGATGATCAGAGGTTGGTGACGACCGTGGTTGCCTATTCCAGTTTTTAACCCTAGTTTTCTGGTGGTAGGAATTTTGTTGCTTCTTGATTTCTATGGTGCATCGAGTGATGTAAGGCTTTGAGAATTGGAAGAAGGGATGTAGATGAAGAGTTGGCCGGAGTCGCAGTGATTCTGATGGTCGGAAATGGGTTGTCGCGGTATTGATAGGTTTGGGAATGTTTGCAGTGTCGAGTTTCAAGGTTGCTTGGATTACTCGATTTTGATTTCGAGCTATTGTGGGGATTTCTGGTGGTCGTGATCATGTTTGGGGATGGTCGGCGATGTGAGGGTGGCTGAAGGTTCCAGAGCGCCGGTGCATATGCACTGTGCATATTTTTGGTTCTGATGAACTTTGGGTTTGTGTAGGGAATGTGACTCGAGATTTGCCCGGGCAGGTCGTGTAGTTTACTCGAAGTAGTCAGGGTTATGACTCGAAGCACTTGTGAGTGGTCTCGAGTATGTTTGGTTCCAGGTTATATAACCTGACGGCATTCTGTTTTTTTTTTAAAAATTTGAATGAAATTTAAAATCTAAGGCAGGAATTTAAACAGGGTTTTTAAATGCAAAATTTAAATTTGAATTCAAATGAACTTTTGAATCCTAAGTTTTTAAAATGAAAATTTTAAATTTAAGCAGGATTTAAATCAAGTTTAAAATCAAGTTTAAATATGAGTTCAAGTCTACTATGAATCCAGATTTTGAATTTAAAATAGTTTTGTAAATTTAAATGTTGAACAAGTTTAAATGTTTTAAAGTAGATTTTAACAATGATTTGTTTTCAAATAAATGTTTAAACTTGAAAATTTTCTTTTCTTTAATATTTGAATAAAAATTATGAAGTGTTTAACTTAAATTTGAAAAGTTAAATAATCAATTTATTTTTAAAGTTTGATTACTTTTAATAAAATTAAGTAATTTAGTTTTAAACTTTTTCTTACACAAGTAATGAATGTTTTTACTTTTATTTTAAGGTTTATAAATTTATTTAAATTTGGATAAATGTTTTTAAATGGTTAAACATTTGAAATCTTAAAATTCAAAATGGAATTTGAATTTAAATTGAGAAGTGTAATATTTTAAATACACTTGAACGTTAATGAAGTCATTAATAAAGTAAATGAATTATTTTAGAAATAATTAAGATAATAAAAAAATTTAATTTATAAGAGAATTAAAGAATTTACTTATTTGTTTGATTTTAAATAATGATTTAGATTAATTTATAATTAGAGATGATTAATAATGATTAATCTAAGATAAATTTCTTAAGAAAGTAATTATAGAAATGTTATTATTTAATAAAGATAATTATCTAAGGATTATTAAGTAATTAATTAATGTGATTAATTTTGATAATTAATTAGATTAATTAATTGAAGATAATCAACGGTAAATTGTTAAGCATAATTACTTGATAAAAGTAATTAAGGGATTAATTACTTATTGTAATTAATTATGATAATGTGATTAGTTTAAGTTAATTAATTTAGTTTAATTAATTTAAGATAATCATTTGATGATTTAATAAGAGTAATTACTTTATGTAATTAATGGAACATTATTACTTAGGGAAATAATAAATGATAATTACTGGAATATAATTAGTGAAAGATGATTTATAATGAAGTAATTTGGGTAATTACTTTTGTAATTAATCAAGGGATTAATTAATGAAGATAATTAATTATGGGATAATTAATTTGTTATGAGTAATTAAGGGTAGTTAATTACTGGATTAATATTAATCAACGGTGATTAATAATTGTATTTATAAAATTTAGATTAATTACTAAATGTAATTAATTTAAATAAAGTAATTAATTTAAATATAAATTAGATATCATTAATTAATATAATTAATGATGTAATTAAGAATTGTTTAATTAAGGAATAATTAATAATAAGTGATTAATTAATATAATTAATTAAGGATAAATGTAATTAATTATAGTTAGTTAATAAATAAAGTAATTAAAGGTTAATTACTTATGATTAAGGTTAATTAATTTGTGAAATTATTTAAAGACTAATTACTTATTGTAATTAGAAAATGATTAATCAAAGGTGTTTAATCAAGATGAATACTTAGAGAATGATTAATTAACTAGGTTAATTAATTAATGGATATATAAGCAGGATTATAGATGTAGTAATTAATTTAATTTATTTTAAATTAATTAGAGATAGAAGTAATTAACTTAATTCATTTTAAATTAATTATAGATGATGATTAATAAATCATTGTTTATGGATGATATTGATATTTCATTGAATGGTTGTAATCTCAGTAATGAGATGAGTAATATCTATTTGATATGGATGCTTAGTTAAAGGATGATAATATGGATTATCTGTTTGTGATTATTATCTGTTTGTGATGATAATACGGATTATCTGTTATGATGAAATGTGATTATCTATTGTGATATGTGAATTATCTATCTGTGTGTATATAGATAACGATGAATTGAATTAATTGTTCAAACTAAAATCACTTGGACATTAAGATGGCGTTTTGATTTCGATGTGACCGGGATCGGGTTTCCAAATTTGGAATTCCGTAAACCACATTGATCCAAATAAAATGTTAGGTCATGAATTTCAAGTGAAGAGTGAAGACTCGAGGTGTAAGGACTATTCGTGTTAATACTCTGAGGGTGATTCCAATACGAGTTTAACGGGGGTAGTACTTTTAGGTTGGAGATGAAGATTCAGAGTGCAAGGGCTATTGTCGTTAACTCTGAGGGTGATTCCAAAACGAGTGTAGCGAATAGTGCCTTCGGTTTCGTTCGAACCTGGACGAACTTGTATGGATTGAATGCTTTCAGAACATCGTCAGGTGGACAATGAGCATTCTAAGATTGATGTGTCCTATAAAGGTAATCGTAACCTCAAGCCTCATCAACCGAGAATGTCTAAAACAGGGGAGGTGCAGCAAGGCTAAGTGGGTCATTCCCAAGTAGGACGAGATTTACCCCTGTCTGGAGGTCCCTTTTTATTTCGGCTGTGTGGCAGTTGGCGACGACCATCTGCGGGGTTGTCTTGTTCGGGACTGTCCAGTAAGGGATGGTTCCGGCTTTATGTTGTAGGGGATTGGGAGTGACCCTCGATACGGTGATCTAGGCCACGTACTATGACGGGCGGCACACCGGTAGCCCTGCCATTGATGGAATCCAAAAGCCAATAAGTGTCTGTACGGTTTTGATTGTGCCCAACTATGTTGGAACGTGAGATGTAAGCATTCCAGCTATCTCTATATTTTATTTTGAAAACCCTAGACACTATTATAATATCAATGGAGTTCCTATCAAATTTTTTGGTTAGCGTAAGGTAAAAACTTTTTCATGTTTATGTGTGGGAAGTCTTACGTGATACTTTTTTCTTTTCAAAGGATTTTCTAAAGTTAAGCAATTTTTAACCCGTTTACTCACACAAGACCCTGTCTGACCTGAGTGTTTACTTTCTGTTTTATTAAACTCTTGGGTATTCATATTATGTATGAGTAGTCAAGGGATTCAGGATTGCTTTGACGAGTACTGGAGGAGAAATGGAGCAGGAGGCTTCAGCGTGTAGATATATAAATAGTGGTTCCGCCGTGTTTGAGTCGTATCTGTTTTCTCTAATGTACTTGGATTGTAATAACTAGACATGTTTGTATCAGCTGTATAACTCTTATGTATATGATACTATGTAATGTTTTATGTGATATAACATAATTTATTCGTTCCGCTGTGAGATTCTGATGTTGTTTGTTTCTTTCTTTCTTTCCTATCTTTTCTCTTTTCTATCCCTTTTCTTTCTTCTTAATGATGCATCTTTCTATGGAATGAAAGGCGGGTCATTACATTGTGGTATCAGAGCGCTAGGTTGAGCGAATACCTAGGCTCTGGAGTGGTGTCTGTCTTGAGAGAGCGTACCTGTAATTTTGAGAATATATATATATATATATATATATATATATATATATATATATATATATATATATATATATTTCTACCTATTTCATTGGGTTACCTGTTCGGGTTTTCCAATATAAGTTCTAGAGGTAGATATGGTAGTGGTGTGTGTAACACAACTTCCAATGGTTGGAGTCCGAGTGTTTGAGGTTGGAAGTGAATCTGCTAGGGCAGTATTGGGCATCTTGAGTAGTTTTGCAATTTGGTGTGAGGGATTTCACCGATCTCTGAAGGAAATCGTTTCAAGGTTCGGAGTTTATCTTTAGAATGTAAGCTTGGTTGCACTCGTACAAGTGGATTTTCTTGAGTTTGGATCAGTCGGAAGTGCTGTACCAAGAGATGGTATCTTGGCAACCGTAGGAAGGAGTTATGTCTGTGTTGGAGTTTGAGACTCAGTTTAACAAGATATTTGTGCTTGGTTTGAAGTCGAATTTCCTGAGAGATATCTGTCTACTGAAGGCCCTATTGTGATATTGGCTAATGTAGCTTTATGATTCGATGAGTTTTTGGATAAGAAAGTCTTTGGCAGCAGTAGCAGCAGTGAGGACCGTTTCTTCGATGGTTCAGAAGTCTCTGTGATTCTGTTGTCAGTAGGCTAGGCAAATGGTGAAGTTTGTCCATTCCTTCTAGAAGCTCGGCTGGGTGTGATGTTTGTGGTTGAAGGTGGACCACTAGTTTCTTCTTTCGGTTAGAAGGCTTAAGCTGTTCTGATTATGAAGAGAGAACGGTTTCTTGGAATCTGAGCTAAGTAGAATCGCAAAAGTGACTTACGATGGTTCGGAAGTTCTCCGAGTAATCTTTGTTTGGATTGAAGCATCTCTAGAGGATGTTAGGGTTATCATAGTGGCTGGAGATTTTTCTGGATATCTTCGAAGGAATTAAGATTTGCATCCGCATCGAGAGATTGATTTCTGTTTTTGACTTAGTTCTTGGAGCTTTACCGGTGGTTCAACATAGTAGGAGGGCTCTTTTCAGAGAGATCTGTTTAAGCTGGCAGGATTGATCAGATCTTGTTGCCTAGCAGAATTTTTGCTGTGGTATTGTGACCGAATCGGATAGATCACTGAGATTTTATGGAATTTGATGAACAATGTTTCCGGAGTGGATTGATCAAGTTTGAACTTGTGTTCATCAACAGCATTCCTCAAATCAGAGTTGCGTAGCGGAAACATGGTGGCAGCTATTCCAGAATAGAAACAACACAATTTTGTGTTTTGCCTTGGATCAGAGGATTTCTACAGGAAATGCATTTTGAATCTGGAGGCTTGGTTGTCTTGTGCATCTGTTTTGTTTTCCGAATAAGAGTAGTATGTTTGAAGTCTTCTGATATTTGTGTAGTAGAGTTTGTGTGTTGGTTTTTGATGGATATTGGGAGAACCATTTTGTTGAGTAGGATCTGGAGATCGTTTATTTCTTTTTCCAGATTTGTTCCGTGAAGCATCTGCGAAGATTTGATTGATCTAGAAGGTTGACGGCAGCCCAGGATCGACGGGAGAGATTTGTGGATAAGACCATTGGATCTTTCTGTTTTCTCTTAAGGGTTAAGTGTTTGGTCTACAGGATTGAATTGCCAGTTCAGACGGTTGGGATTCATTATGTATTTCACGTATCTCTAAGGGAGTACGTGTATGGTCTATCACTGATTTTAGAATCAGTAGTTCTGGAAGATTTGGAAGTTGATCAGGACTTGTCTGTGGTCCTGTTTAGATTTGTAGATCTAGATACATAGGAGCTCTAGATCTGAGTGGTGTAGCCAGTTTAGATTCTGTAAAGCGAGTATTCCGATGTTTGTACCTGGAAAACTCTAGGAGGTTCTGTCCAGAATTTTGTCTGGATAATTAGAATTGTTTGTTTGAAGTGGTTGCTATGGTTGCTGGTATTTGGTTAATAGCATATGTTTGCTATTTTAAAATTAAAATCTGTATGGGATTATTAAATTACCTTTGCTTTTAAATTTTAGGGACGAAATTCTTTTAAAGGGGGAGGAATGTGATGTCCCGGAAATTTGGGCAATACTTATTTAATAATTTTCATTAATAATTATTTTAAAATGTGAAATGTTGATTTAATAATCTAATTCAAACATAAATTATCTTTCGAAAACTAATAATTATTTAGTTTGAAAAATGTTATCTTTTCAAAATTTATAATAATGATAATGATAATTTTATATTTGGGAATCTTATTCTTTTCAAAGTTAAAAATATTTAAGTGATAAAATTTATCTTTCTAAGCTAATTTAAAGGATATTTTATTTATAATGTATATGTGTGTATACATTGTAAATAGGGGGTTTGATTTTAATTTAAATTTAAATTTAATAAGAATATTTTCAAAATTATTATATATATATGTATGTATAACTTGTGAATTGCAAAATTTAATTGAAATTAATATAGAAACTTTTCAAAAGTTAATTTAAAAATCTATCTTATATTTTCAAAAGAAATTAAAGTAAAATATTTATTTTGTTTAAAAATAAAATAGTTTAAATTGTATTTTATAATAAAAGTTTATTTTGTTTTCTCTTAAAAATTGTTTTTTTGAAATAGACTTAGTTTATTTACATTAGAGTGTAATATTTTAGTTTGAAATTTTGAAATAAGAAATTCAATATCTTTTTATTTTTAAATTTTCTCTCTTGACAATTTAGCTTTAAAAATATTATTTTAAAAATATTCAAATAAACATTAAAATGTGTAATTTTATAAAGGAAATTTATATGTAAACTTTTAAAGGCTAAATGTAATTAAACATTTAAAAATATGATAACATAAATTAGAAATGGATTTTAAAACATTTATAAAATTTAGAAATTTATTTTAATAATGAATTATAACATGTGTAGACATTTAACCCTTAAAGAAGACACTTGTAAATCATTCTATAACATAAAGTAACAAGTGGCAATATTAATTTATTTTTGAAAATAATTATTATAGATAAGAAAACTTAGCAATTCATTTAGTTCAAATCATTATCTTCAAATGAGAAACTGAAATCAGATTTTAGAAAAAAAAATTAAAACCAAATACAATATAGAATTTGCAAAACCAAATCTGCTCAAATTTTCAACTTCAATATGAAGATCAACTCTTACTCAAGCAAAGTTTAGTTGGGGTCTGCTACATGCATTTAAGACTAGGATCATCTTCATCAAAATGCAATTTTAAAAATCAACTACAAATCAGCAAGCAGATTAAAAATCCCAGATTCAACTAGCAATCAACAAGTTCAACAGGAAAATCAAAATTTAACAGCTCTAGGAAAATGAATTACAACGGTTTGTTCTCTGCTTCTTCAATATTGGTGGTAAATTTCTGTTTTTAAAAACAATTCTTACTTTTTAAAATCAAAGCAAACAAATTTCTAGAACTCAGGTATCAAATGCAACTACTTTCAAAAAATTAAACTGCTGTAAATATACCTGCTCTGTTTTCAAAAAATTAAACTGCTATAAAATGTAAATTTATCTATTGCATGTGGATAAATAGGAATAAGTAGGCTTTTTATGGCATTGTGATGAATGTTCAGTGTGTATATAGACATATAAATGTGTGTGTGTGTGTTGTTTATAGGTATCTGTATACCTGTTTTGTTTTTAAAACTAAAATTTTAAACAGAATCCATTACCTCTTGATTTAATATCAGTTAGGATTTGATTTGTAAACAAAAGTTGTTAGTTTAATATAGATTTATGTTTATAAATTATAATCAAGAGAAATTAAGATCTAGTTGTCTCTGAAAACAATTTGAACAGTCATTGTTTAAAATAGGCAAAATTTCAAACTTCTTAAAATATTAAAACAGATTTATAACTTGAATGCACATATGAAACCATGATTTTTAAAACAAAAATCACATTTTTTAATTAACTATGGAATGAGCATGTCTAGGTTGAACAGATATTGGAATTTGGGTTTATCTGATTGTCTAGTGGCTTTGGGATGTTGTGGTTCTTCCTGGAGGTGGAGGAATGATTGATGAGTGAGGGAAAATTGTCAGGTGGATGGTTAGAGGTTGGTGGTGACCGTGGTTGCCTATTCCAGTTTCTAACCCTAGTTTTCTTGTGGTAGGAATTTTGTTGCTTCTTGATTTCTATGGTGCATCGAGTGATGTAAGGCTTTGGGAATTGGAAGAAGGGATGTTGATGAAGAGTTGGCCGGAGTCGCAGTGATTCTGATGGTCGGAAATGGGTTGTCACGGTGTTGACAGGTTTGGAAATGTTTGCAGTGTCGAGTTTCCAGGTTGCTTGGATTACTCGATTTTGATTACGAGCTGCTGTGGGGATTTCTGGTAGTCGTGATCATGTATGGGGATGGTCGGTGACGTGATGAAGGTGGCTGAAGGTTGCCAGAGCGCCGATGCATATGCACCGTGCATATTTTTGGTTCTAATGAACTTTGGGTTTGTGTAGGGAATGTGACTGGAGATTTGCTCGGGTAGATCGAGTAGTTTACTCGAAGTAGTCAGGGTTATGACTCGAAGCACTTGTGAGTGGTCTTGGGTATGTTTGGTTCCAGGTTATATAACCTAACAGCATTTTGTTTTTCTTTTAAATTTGAATGAAATTTAAAATCTAAGGCAGGGATTTAAACAGGGCTTTTAAATGCAAAGTTTAAATTTGAATTCAAATGAACTTTTGAATCCTAAGTTTTTAAAATGAAAATTTTAAATTTAAGCAGGATTTAAATCAAGTTTAAAATCAAGTTTAAATATGAGTTCAAGTCTACTATGAATCCAGATTTTGAATTTAAAACAGTTTTGTAAATTTAAATGTTGAACAAGTTTAAATGTTTTAAAGTAGATTTTAAAAATGAGTTTGTTTTCAAATAGATGTTTAAACTTGAAAATTTTCTTTTCTTTAATATTTGAATAAAAATTATGAAGTGTTTAACTTAAATTTGAAAAGTTAAATAATCAATTTATTTTTAAAGTTTGATTTCTTTTAATAAAATTAAGTAATTTAGTTTTAAACTTTTTCTTATATAAGTAATGAACGTTTTTACTTTTATTTTAAGGTTTATAAATTTATTTAAATTTGGGTAAATGTTTTTAAATGGTTAAACATTTGAAATCTTAAAATTCAAAATGGAATTTGAATTTAAATTGAGAAGTGTAATATTTTAAATACACTTGAATGTTAATGAAGTCATTAATAAAGTAAATGAATTATTTTAGAAATAATTAAGATAATAAAAAGAATTTAATTTATAAGAGAATTAAAGAATTTACTTATTTATTTGATTTTAAATAATGATTTAGATTAATTTATAATTAGAGATGATTAATAATGATTAATCTAAGATAAATTTCTTAAGAAAGTAATTATAAAAATGTAATTAGTTAATAAAGATAATTATCTAAGGATTACTAAGTAATTAATTAATGTTATTAATTTTGATAATTAATTAGATTAATTAATTGAAGATAATTAAAGGTAAATTGTTAAGCATAATTACTTGATAAAAGTAATTAAGGGATTAGTTACTTATTGTAATTAATTATGATAATGTGATTAGTTTAAGATAATTAATTTAGTTTAATTAATTTAAGATAATCATTTGATGATTTAATAAGAGTAATTACTTAATATAATTAATGGAACATTATTACTTAGGGAAATAATAAATGATAATTACTGGAATGTAATTAGTGAAAGATGATTTATAATGAAGTAATTTGGGTAATTACTTTTGTAATTAATCAAGGGATTAATTAATGAAGATAATTAATTATGGGATAATTAATTTGTTATGAGTAATTAAGGGTAGTTAATTACTGGATTAATATTAATCAAGGGTGATTAATAATTGTATTTTTGAAATTTGGATTAATTACTAAATGTAATTAATTTAAATAAAGTAATTAATTTAAATATAAATTAGAGATTATTAATTAATATAATTAATGATGTAATTAAGAATTATTTAATTAAGAAATAATTAATGATAAGTGATTAATTAATATAATTAATTAAGGATAGATGTAATTAATTATAGTTAATTAATAAATAAAGTAATTAAAGGTTAATTACTTATGATTAAGGTTAATTAATTTGTGAAATTAATTAAAGACTAATTACTTACTGTAATTAGAAAATGATTAATCAAAGGTGTTTAATCAAGATGAATACTTAGAGAATGATTAATTAACTAGGTTAATTAATTAATGGATATATAAGCAGGATTATAGATGTAGTAATTAATTTAATTTATTTTAAATTAATTAGAGATAGAAGTAATTAATTTAATTCATTTTAAATTAATTATAGATGATGATTAATAAATCATTGCTTATGGATGATATTGATATTTCATTGAATGGTTGTGATCTCAGTAATGAGATGAGTACTATCTATATGATATGGATGCTTAAATAAAGGATGATAATATGGATTATCTGTTTGTGATAATTATCTATTTTTGATGATAATACGGATTATCTATTATGATGAAATGTGATTATCTATTGTGATATGTGAATTATCTATCTATGTGTATATAGATAATGATGAATTGAATTAATTGTTCAAACTAAAATCACTAGGACATTAAGATGGCGTTTGGATTTCGATGAGACCAGGATCGGGTTTCCAAATTTGGAATTCCGAAAACCACATCGATCCAAATAAAACGTTAGGCCGTGAATCTCAAGTGAAGAGTGAAGACTCGAGGTGTAAGGACTATTCGTGTTATTACTCTGAGGGTGATTCCAATATGAGTTTAACGTGGGTAGTACTTTCAGGTTCGAGATGAAGATTCAGAGTGCAAGGGCTATTGTCGTTAACTCTGAGGGTGATTCCAAAAAGAGTGTAGCGAAATAGTGCCTTCGGTTTCGTTCGAACCTGGAACGAACTTGTATGGATTGAATGCTTTCAGAGCATCGTCAGGTGGACGATGAGCATTCTAAGATTGATGTGTCCTATAAAGGTAATCGTAGCCTCAAGCCTCATCAACTGGGAATGGCTAAAACAGGGGAGGTGCAGCAAGACTAAGTGGGTCATGCCCAAGTAGGACGAGATTTACCTCTGTCTAGAGGTCCCTTTTTATTTCGGCTGTGTAGCAGTTGGCGACGGCCATCTGTGAGGTTGTCATGTTCGGGACTATCCAGTAAGGGATGGTTCCGGCTTTGTGTTGTAGGGAATTGGAAGTGATCCTCGGTACGATGATCTAGGCCACGTACTGTGATGGGCGGTACCCCGGTAGCCCTTCCATTGATGGAATCCAAAATCCAATAAGTGCCTGTACGGTTTTGATTGTGCCCAACTATGTTGGAACGTGAGATGTAAGCATTCCAACTATTTCTATATTTTATTTTGAAAACCCTAGACACTATTATAATATCACTGGATTTCCTATCAAATGTTTTGGTTAGCGTAAGGTAAAAAAAATTCCATGTTTATGTGTGGGAAGTCTTACGTGATACTTTTTTCTTTTCAAAGGATTTTCTAAAGTTAAGCAATTTTTAAGCCGTTTACTCACACCAGACCCTGTCTGACCCGAGTGTTTATTTTCTATTTTGTTAAACTCTTGGGTATTCGTATTATGAATGAGTAGTCAAGGGATTCAGGATTGCTTTGATGAGTTCTGGAGGAGAAATGGAGCAGGAGTCTTCAGCGTGTGGATATATATAGTGGTTCCGATGTGTTTGAGTTGTATCTGTTTTCTCTGATGTACTTGGATTGTAATAACTAGATAGGTGTTTATAACTGTCTAGTTTATGTTGTATCAGCTGTATAACTCTGATGTATATGATACTATATAATGTTTTATGTGATATAATATAATTTATTCGTTCCGCTGTGAGATTCTGATGTTGTGTGTTTCTTTCTTTACCATCTTTTCTATCCCTTTTCTTTCTTCTTAATGATGCGTCTTTCTATGGAATGAAAGGCGGGTCGTTACAGATATATCATCCAAATGTATGTTCATATATTAATTTATATATACAAAATACTGCAAATATAATATATACTGCAAATATAATATATATATATACATATGTTATTTTGAAATTATTTATCAATAAATAAATATATAGATATATATGTGTGGAATTTACAATATATATAACTATGTTATTATATATTTAAAATCACTAAAAATAATATTAAAAATTAATTTATTTATTTTGATGGAAAATTAGAAATCAAAATTAATTTTTTATTAAAATAGACGTATAATATATATATATATATCTTATAACTAATTTAATAATAAATATATATATATACACACACCTAAATGAAATACATATAAAATATATAAAATAAATATATATACCTATTATAATGCTCACGACGAAACTTTAATGTTTTTAATTTTAATTTTAAATACATACATACACACACACACACACATATATATATATATATATATAAATTTTTGGAAAGAAATTATTAAAAACAAAATAAATTGAAAGGTAGTTTCAAATTTAAATATTTCAATAAAAACTTAAAGAAATTTTAATATATATATAATTCAAATTTATTTTAGAATCAATTATTAATATCAGAAATTACTTGAATATTTAAATTATATAAAAATTAATTTTTATTTGTTGAAAGTGTTATTAGGTGTAAATTTAATTTTATAGAAATTAAAACATTTTTTTAAGCAAGGCTAAGCAGGGTGACGGGCCCCTGCTAGTTTATTGCAAGCACAATAAATAAAAGAATCAAAACAGGCTAAGATCCACAAACAAAAGTGAAAAATAAGCCGTAAAACAGAGAGAGAAAAAGAAAGAAAAATAGAAAAAAAGGAAAAAGGACCATATATGCAAGACCAAAATTAGATCCAATTACTTAGGATATCCACATCATTACTAAACCTGCCAGCAATCATGCCAGCCCTAATAGTATTCAAAATCTCTCCCCATAACTGAATTTCATTTTTGCATTGCATGTTAAAAACCCTTTCATTTCTTTCCTTCCAAATCACATGTAAGAATTTTTTTTTTAACCAACAAGATTAAGCAAATATGCTCCTCCCTCCATCTTGTAGCCCTATATATCAAATCCCATTCAATTGCACCGTCTTGATTAGTATTTATTCTTCCTACTTTAGCTATAAGCCTTTGCCATATAGGATATAGAAAAGAGAAATAAAAAAACAAATGCAAATTCCCTTCTTTAGTAGAGTTGTAGAAACAACATATTCCATTAACTCGTAAATCTTTATGAATCAATCTATCTTTTGTATATAGAGCATTCCTCATAACTTCCCATAATAGAAAATTATCGCTCTCATTGCAATGGGAGTTCCAGATTTTTTGGTTCCATGTTAAAGGTAGACGATCAGTGCAAGCAATTAATCATTTACATACCGTGGATATTTGATGCTTAGTGCTTTGATGAGACTAAACCAGTTTTTCAGCTTGGCTAGTTGGGTAGGAAACATGATGAAATTCATTCCATAGGCCTTTGATAATCTGATTTCTTTTATATGGAATAGAAACAATACCATCGTGTATGTAGTCACCAGCTTTAGCATTGAGGGGAATTCCTATTTGGATCATTTAGTTATAAGAGATAACATCCTTAAGAATGAGGCCATGCCTGATGTAACGACCCATAATTTTAACACTTAAGTCTAAAATATTAAATTAATTTTAAATATTCAAATAACCAATTTAAATATTTAATAATACATTTTGATTAATTATATAGTGATAATAATTCATTTCGAAAGGTTTTATAAATATATGAATTCATTTTAGAAAGAAATTAGCTTCGTTCGCGCTTTTACAGTTCGATGTTGCATTTTTACAGTTTGAAAATATAAGTTGCTGGATATTTATTAAATGTTATTAATATAACTTTTATAGCCTTGATAAACTTCATTTAATTATTAAATAATGATAGAAAATCTATTTTTAATTTTTCTTTACACAAATAATTAGTTTGATGAAAAAGTGAAAATATGACCGAAATTCAGTTTCGGATTTTCGACTTTTCATCGAAAGAAGGTGTATGCAACGTCTGTGACGCCCCACCTTTATACCCACGCTAGCCAAGAACACTACGAAGTAGTGCTGTCAACTAGCATGGAGAATAAGGCTGTTGAGGAGCGACCATCCATGTAATTGCTTATCATACGGTGGCTATAATAATCTTCGGAAACAAACGTAGAAATAAGCATAACGCAAATCAGTCACAGACATCCATATCACAAAGGCGGAAGAAGATATGAATATATAACTAACACATGAAAGTGTACATCAGAGTAGTGGTCAAAAGATCCACAATAATACAAAAGAATAGCAACACGTGCTATACAAAAGAATGCAACTATGAGTCTATATCTCAAGTGTATACAACAAAAACTGCTAATCTAAACAGTTAGCCAAAAGTCAGAGTGATGAATCCCTGGGAAGAAGTCAAGCAGAAGCACCTGTAACATCTCGGTCTGACCCGAGTATTATTTAAGAAAAATAATAAACGGGTCAGTCTAGCTATAAATGTCAGATGACAAGATATAACATAAAAGATATGGCATAAACATAAAATATCCATAATGACATACCACTATAAGTATGTAAATAATGATCAACAGAAGATCAATCAATAAGAGATAATCAATATCACAAGAATCTTCTCAAAGATTCGGAAAGGGCATCATACCCCAAACTTGTACTCATAACAAGTTAATGACATAAATTCTAGAAATCAATGCAAGAAGTCCAGAAATCATAGAAAAGAGAAAGAGACCTATCACATGACGGTCCGAAGACCAAGGGGAGCTACCCCACATGTGTGAATGGAATCACACAGATTAAGGTCCAGACTAACCAAAAAGCAAAAAGGTATGTGTGAGTGGAATCACACAAGTGGTGTCTAGTCTAACCTCGCAACAAGAGACATCGCACAGTTGCTAGTCTAAAGCATCAGAATGATCGTCATGATCAACGAGAAGTGTCAATTACACTAAGCTAGTAAATATAGAAGTTTAGCTTCATGTCCCATAACCACTTGCTTAACTTAAATATTTACGAACAAACTGTAAATCTTCACTAATAAAATTGTCACAAGAGGTTCAATCGAACAAGTCCAAGAATTAACCGACGAAGTGAACGCAAGCGTTTCATACCACTTGTTTTACTAAGTTGTTTAATTAGATTTCTCATCCGAGTGAGGTAAAGGTTTGTATATACTAACAGATTGGAAAACGGTTTAAGAAAAGAGCTTTGTTATTAAAAATAGAGTTGAAATTGTTTGTTAAAAGAGTTTTGATATTTACTACTAGTATTGACCTAATGAAGACAAAATGAGGTCTAACGACCTAAGGGTCTAAGGGGTCAAGAGAACTATCGGGATAAGGTCCAACGACCTACGAGTTAAAGGTCCAACGACCTATAGGGTTATAAGGTCATACGACCTAACGAGCTATGGCCAAACGACCTAGTGTTGACTCGCGAGCGACCCAACTGAAGCGACCTAACCTATAGGGTTATAAGGTCATACGACCTAACGACTCAAGGGTCTAACGACCTAACGACTCAAGGGTCTAACGACCTAAAAGTATACAGGCCATGCGACCTATCGGTTTAAGAGGCGAGCGACCTAAGTGTCACGACCTAAGAGTCGAACGACTTAAGGGTTAGGCCAGGAGCGACCTAACATGGCCGACCTAATAGAGGTTGCGACCTAACATGGCCGACCTAACAGAGGTTGCGACCTAACATTATAAAGGCCAAACGACCTAAGGCTTAATTCGCGAACGTCCTACTGCCTAAGGCTTAACTCGCGAGCGACCTACGGCTTAACTCGTGAGCGACCTACAACTTAAGGATTAACTCGTGAGTGACCTACGACTTAAGGATTAACTCGTGAGCGACCTAACTCCGAAGTGCCAATATTTCCAGAATGACCTAAAGCCCTGCGACCTACGAACCAGCGACCTTGCGACCTATCACCGAACGAGTCAAGTGGCCAGAACGAGCTAAGTGCAGGAAATTTCCAAAAATGCTAAAAATTGGAGTTTTTCGCCAATCCAATCCAAACCAAAGGCAAATGTGCATGCAAAAGTGATAGGGAATCATTCCCAACAGTTTAATATAGTTATAGACTAGATTTGTGTGATAAAAATCTCACCTTTGCACAAATTCAATGAAGAAGGAGCTTGAAACAATGGAGAAGCAACTACAAGCTAGAATCCAATGTCTTCACTTTGATTTTGGAGTTGAATGATGGATTTAAAGTTGAAACCTAAGCTTGGAGTTTTAATTTCCTCTTCCACTCACCATTAATGCAAAAGCTTGGTTGTTAGGAAATTTATGAAGAGTGAGAAGAAGGAAGGGGGTTTGGGCTTGAGTTATAATGGCAATCTAACCCAAAGTCCAAAGCGGGAAAAGTTAGTGAAATGCCACTAACTCCAAACCTACCAATGTTTATACTTAAAAAAATTGTAAACGGCATTTCGAACTCAATGGAAGTGGTCTCGAGTCCTAATTTGACCGTTTGCAAAAAGTAGCTTTTCGGACCAATATCCGATTAACGACAAAATATTTAAATAAAATATTTAAATATAAAATCGATAAATATGCGGGTTGTTACAACGTCATTGCACCTTATTTACATTTTCTAACATATACGCTTACACATTTTCAAACTATAATTCATTTAGCTTATAAGGACAAACGTAGTTTACTTTTGTTTAATAATTTTTAAATAAAAGATATTTTTGAAACATAATGATTATCTTAAGTACAGTTGGTACAAAATCATATCGTAACATCTTCTCTTAATGTAATATTGTGTACTAATGGGTCTTATCATGCACATGGCTATGTTGACTTTGATGGGATGAGAGGAGTAAAAAGTCTAAGGGTATAAGTGGAATTAACCACTTTTTCATGATGATATAAATAGAAACTCCATCCTCCTCATTTCCATCTTTTGCTCCAAATTTTGCCACTCTTTAACAAATCATAACTTCCTCAAAACAGACCCAAATAGAGAATTTATATTCTTCAAACCAGAGAAAATTCTAGTGGCTACAAATTTTATGTTCAAATTTTTTGCTTAGCTATTTCCAAATCTCAGTTCTTTGCATAGTGTTTTTGAACCTAGATTTTCAAATCCGAGAATACGTCTCCTTCATTTGACCCCATCTCCCTCAAAACAAATCAAAGTAAAGTATTTCTTTTTTAGAAATTGTATAGAAGAAAATTTTCAAGAAATTTCTCTTAGATCATTTCTTCAAATTCGGTATGCAGGGCAACCAATAATTCGAGTAAAGATGACCCATTTTGTGGTCCAATTTTTGTGAACTCAAAGCCTCTTCTTTTTCGATGGCCAAGCTTTTCGACCCTAACACCTTGGTCCATGAGCCTTCCCTCCGAGGATGAGCACACATAAAGCAAAGTGAAGGTGGTTATTCGTGCTTGTCTTGATCGAGAGCATTTTTAGTTTGGTTCAGAGAAGTTATAGCACTAACTGCGAGAACTTGACTTAACTTTTTATTCATGATAATATGATTTTATTTAATCATGCTTGTATTATTATCATGTGATGATATTGACATTATGGTTATGATAGTTGTTGCTTGGTTATGTTGTTTTGACATATGCATGTTTGGATGTTGTATATCATGAATAACCGCTTCTTGTCAAGGAAAATTATTAAAGATAGAAACTTTAAATGGTTTGATGTTCATATTTTAAAGTTCAAATCTTTAAAAGTTTATGCTTTGAGGTCTAAATCTTTAAATGATTTAAAGCGGTTGATGCTAAAATTGAACCTTAGGTTGTTTAACTTGAAATAATTTGAAGGTCGAACTATTCAAGGCTTAAAGTTTAAAAGTTTTAATTTTTAAATGATTAAAATATGGTGTTATTAAATCAAGCTTGTAAGATCATTTTTGTAATATGATGCTATGAATGGATGTTGCTTAGATATATGCTTGTGACATATACATGTGTACATGTTGTGTAAATAACCATACGCTTATTATAAAATAACGCGACTACTTTTTAGCCGTGAATCCTTATGTTGTGAACATTATACCTTATAAACCACCTCGATGATAATGGGCATGTGTATAGAAAGAATTAATATGCCTCTTTTCTGAAGTTTAGGAATGAATCACCTCGAAAAGGGGTGGACTTTCTTGAAAAAACTAAAAGTTGAATTTTAATTAGTTTTAGAAGAAAATATTTGAAAGTTGGATTTTAAAGTGAATTATTTAAGGGTGTACTTTAAATATTAAATTTTTTAAAAATTTGGATTTTGAAAATTATTTTTAAAGTAGTATTAAATTGTTTTAAGATGAATTATTTTAAAATGATATTATATTGTTTTAAGGATGAATTATTTTAAACTGGTATTAAAGTATTTTAAAAGTTGAATCATTTTAAAGATGAATTAATTTAAAGTTAATGTTAAATTGTACTGAATTGTTTTAAGTATTCTATAAAGAATTTCAAAAGGAAAGCCCAAATGCTCTGAAAAACATTCACAAAGTGGAAAGTTAATCAAATATTTTAAAAAAAGGATAGAGTTGATTAAATAACTTGACCGCCTCATGGACGACAGAGAGACAGTCTCTAGGTCTGGGTTTAGATAACCAGTTTTCTGCTCTCCCTAACTATCCGGACTGGCCCGATAGAGGAGATAATTAAATTGATTTACTTAGACTAGAGTTTTCCTAAGAAAAGAGAAGAGATTGGAGTTTTCTTCCAAAGATAAACAGGATCTAAAAAAATGAGATTTTGGAATTGTTTTTTGCAGTAAAAGATTAAATGATTTGGTATTTTCAAAATTAAAAAGGGATTCTAACTAACCAAAAGATTCTGATAAAAGGGGTTTAATAATCCCATATATACTGGAAGAAATGGAAATTGTTTTAAAGCTTATATCTGTGAAGAGATATTTATTTGTATGAAAAGATTTATAAATTGGATAATGTTTAGTAATCCTTAACATCTTTTATTGATAATTGGTTAAGAGAGGCTGGGATAAGTTTTGGATGATTCCTATCCGAAAACCACTCCGAACCAATATACACGTTCTAAAGTGAAGACATGTTGAAGACAATGACTTTGAAGATGGAGATCTTCATAATGAAAGGCTACTTGCCATTAACCTCTGGGTTGATTCACATATTATATATATATATATATATATATGGTGGCAGTAGTGCCTTCGTTTTGGAAATCTTTGATCGGCAAGGACTGCTCGTTACTAATTCTATGGGTGATTCCAAAACAGTATATAGTAGGAGGAAGACCTTCGGTTTGCCTTTTACCTGGACAACTTGTATGGACGAATGTACGACATTACATTTCTAAAGCCACGTACATTGGTTTTACAAATGTAAATCTATTTGGTTGTGTAGGAGGTAACCCCTCTTATACTTAACACCCTTTCTTGAGGCGTATGAACTCGAGGGTTGTACTTTTGTGGAAATCAATAGTGTGTTGTTAGAAATTTCAATGTGGCATAGAATTTGGTTTGTGGAAAGTAAAGCGTGGCCTCACGAGCCTCACAACTCGAAGATGATACAGGAAACTATATGGTCCAAAGGATATATTACAATATTGCGAACTATCGAATAATCATGGATAAAAAGGCGTTTCAGCCTTAGAGTTTAAATGAACATGCATAGTGGCGTATGAGTCACTGTATGAAAAGCCACCAGATATGTTGATTCATTGTAGTGTAGCAATATTGTAACGAATGGGATTTTCGACCCTTGAAAATCGACCCTAATACGTCCACTGTATTGCTTGTCAAGCATTCAACTGCCCGAAAAACCGATCGCTAGGGGAAAAGAAGAAAGAAGACTAGAAGAAATTAAACAATCATAGAATCTCACAATGCAACAGAACAATATATAATATAACAATGATCTTTACAAAGGTAAAAACCGTAGTATACATACATCCATCAGAGTACAACAAGGAATCACTAATCATCAGCCTGGACAGTTATAACAACCCATCCTCACAAATGTTGATAACTTCAAACAACCAATGTTGCAGAAATAAGATAATAACTAGTTATCGATGAAGCTCCTATTCTAAGCTCCTCCAAAATGCATCTGAATCTAATCAGTAAATATACTTGGTCTGACCCGAGCATTAAAAGAGAAGAATGTCCGGATTAGTCTGGTAAACCAACATGAGAAAACATAACAAATTGGATTCTAATGATAGAAAACCTTTTGAAAATATTTCATAAGACCACGCCGTATATAAACATAGACGGTTTTCTAATGACATTGCTTCGAAAATTCTTTTCAAATAATATATATCAAAATAGCTGAAATTGTTACATTAACTAAATTCTAGCATACTTGGCTTTATAATCAAAACTATAAAGACAAGTCTTGGAGGATGGATTCCAACAACAACAAGGTGACAAACTACCTTCCAATAGTACAGCTCTAGAAGAATATTTCGAGGCATTGCCCCACTGCCCTCTACCAACATAGATACGGCATACCTCTATCATAGATAGTACCAAATATCTCATCACCCTGGTCGTTCCTAACCTATCCATGGCCACAACATACACAACAACCCGAAATATAGAGGGTAGTCTAGAAAGGCGATGAACGTCTCCTAATGGAAGCGACCCACATAGCCCGGCTACATCTACCCTATTTTCCATTACCAATGTGTGAGGCTTGAGGTAACGTTTTACCTTTCATATGACAAATCCCACTTTGAATGCCACACTGCCATTTTCGGCAACACAGTAACGAGTTTCCGTAAAATATAACTCCCGAGTTCATATGCCTCAGGGAAGGTGTTAAGTAAATTGGGGTTACCTCCTACACCACCAAACAGATGAACGTCTGTAAAAGCCAATGTACGTGACCTTAGAAGTGCAATGTCAGACACTCGTCCATACAAGTTGTACAGGAACATGACAAACCGAAGGTACCATCCTACTGCATCGTTTGGGAATCATCCCTAGAATTATTAGCGAGCAGTCCTTGCATCGAAGGTTTCCAAAATGAAGGCGCTACTTCCAACACACACACACACACAAACACACACACACACATATGTGTATATATGGAAAAGTCTATTTAGACTCAAAATATAGACATAATTGGTGATACAATGGATCTGCACCATTAGATTGCCCCCTGATTTCCACCTTCCATATAAGGGCAAAAATATCCAATGGTCATGATTTTTTGTGTCCCCAATTTGTGTCTAATTTTGTGTCTAAATAGCCGCCCTATATATATGTGTATATGTATGTATGTATGTGGGAATCACCCGAGAGGTTAGTGGCAATCAGCCTACATCATGAAGATCTCCATCTTCCAAAAATTATCACCTTCAAGTAAATTTCACTTTTGAATGCATACGTTGGTTCAAAGTGGTTTTCAGATAAATTCGATCCTGGTCACAGCGAACCAACAACCGATAAGAAGCCCAAGAAACCGAAAGTAAAATCTAGCACACAAGCTGTCACTAGGCCTATTTAATCAATCTTTTACTAATTAAATAACTTTTCAAATATTTATCTCAAAATATCTTTACAAAGATATATTCTCAAAACCACTTTTAATCTTTCGATATTTGGAAAACATTTCCATATGCTTATCTTAATGGTATAAGTATATTCACAAACCATTTTGTTTTCAATACTCAGAAAATATCTCTGTATACTTAAATCTGTAATGAGAATATCTACTAATCTTTGAGGAAAGCTTCATATTTTTCAAAACACACTTAATTGAGTCAAAATGAATGTTGCGTAAAACATCGATACTACAACCCAACAATACTAGTATAGGTATCCGATTAATTAAACTTAATATTAATTTTTGATGTCGAACTTAAACTATTTATTAGTTAACAATGAAGCCGATACCATTACCTCTCAGACCTTGAACAGACGACACTCTTATCTTTGAAATTGATATAAGTGCTCGGAAAAACTACGTCAGTTAAAACGAATTATTTTAAAAACCATATTAATCACTTTGAAATCCAAACTAAAAGCTTACTATTACCGTTCTTATTCAAATGGAATTTAAATAAGCTTTGAAATCATTTTTATCCATATTAAAACCCAAGATTCAATTATTTAAACAATTCCAAATATTAAGTTCAACAATTTAATTATCAAATAAATCGCTATATTTGAAATTCACATCTTATAAAATTAACTTTTAAATATTTAAAATTAATTAAATATTTCAAATTCAATGATAAAATTTCTAGGTCGTTACATTCTTCCCCTTAAAAGAATTTCGTTCTCGAAATTTCTAAGGTAAGAAAAATGCCCAAACCCATTTACCTTTCAAAACAATTTAGTTGAACTTGTTATAAAATTATCTAAGTCTTAAATTTATGGAAAATTTCGATAGCATCTCATTTGAACGGTTCGATCGGATAAATTTACAATATAATATATAATCGCAAATATACGTCTCATCTTCAAGGATGAGACATCCCGTAGGAAAAAATATAAAAATACGATATGTAATCCAAAATGTGTACCTTTTATTTGCGTTAGCATGCATATACAATCAATATAATGTAAAAGCGAGCTCCAGATACGAAGCATGCACCAACCACTCAACCACCAATGAGAAAAAGTATAGGAAAAGTAGTATCAATATATAACATATACTATACAATAATCATATGAAAATATAGCAAATGTAGTCAGAGAAATCATCAAATAAATAATATCCATCTAATTTATTTATAACCATACCAATTTACATTTTCCAATGTCAACATTTGATTTATTAAAGTCCATACATTATACATATATCATATGTATGCAATGTCAAAACTAATCGCTCGCTTGATCATACGATTTCACTTCTGAACTAGTATCATTCACATGACCACTAGTGTGGACTTCGTTTCGATTCCTTGATTAGAAACCGACATTCTCCTTGCATAGCCATATACTACGATAGAGAATATCGGAATCAATAACAATCCATATCCAGTGCTTGCCGTTGAGAATCGGGTGAAAAATTCTAACTTGGACCGATATAACTCATCTCGAAATCATATATTTGAATATTGATCAAACAATTATGCGCATAAAATAATATACGTACAACTTACGTATTTATTTCAATTGGTTTATCATTATCCAAATTCTTTTATTTACATTCATTTATTCATAATCACTATTCACATTGATTTATTCCCCTTCATTTATTACTTAGTTGATTCCTTTCAATACTAATATCACTTAAGAACCATTCTATCAAATTTTACTTAAGTTTATTATAACATTTTATATAACACTTCTCTTGTTTATCGTCACTTCACAACTTAAGTTCATTTCCATATCATTAATTCATTACAAATCAAATTCAATTTCATTTAACTCATTTCGTTAATTCACTTCATTTTCCTTTACTTGAGTCAAATTTCTTTAGCAAAATTCAATTGTATTTAATTTAACTTAAGTTAAATTTCATTTCATAGTTTAATTTCAAATTTAATTTTATTAACATTTATATCCAACAAATCTAAAATTTTGTTTTAATTTATTATCTTCTATTTTTAAGTTACAAAAACTGATTTCTTATATTAAAAAATAACCTAGATAAAATTTCAGAATTTAAACACTCTATTCTTATTTCAAATTATTTTGAAACAATATATAATATATTATATATCTCTTTTTGTATTTTAAATCATACTTTTGAACTTTAAATTCAAAACTGGTTTTACCAAAACAAAACTTCAATAATACCAATTCCACTCTTGGAAACCTAAGAATGAACGTTGCTGATGCTACAGTCACCATCGAAATTATTTTCCAACAATCGAAGTGAGTTCAGTGCCTTTTTTCCTTTTAAATCCTTCCAAATATATTTCGAGTAAAAACATTCCAAAACAATACCATTATTATATCTTCAAAACTTTAAAAACAATTTCCAAAATCATAGGATTTGAAGTTCTCAAATTCTCAGCTTTTCAATCCTTTTTATTTACAAATCATATTTATATTTTTCCTTATAAATAATTTCACTTTGGTTATATAAAACCATTTTTAGTTGTTTATCTTATTTATGTTATAATAATGACAACTTTTATTAGAACACAAATAACAAACAACAAAATGATAATAATCAAACATTATCATTCATTAACAACCAAACACACCATATATACTATAATAATTTCTAAAAATTATTCCTTTATATATAAAATATAATCTAGTTAAAATTATTTAATTTAACCAATTTTGTGTCGAATTGCTCAATTCGGTTGTTTAGTGATCCCTATCAATAACGTTTATTACTCGTGTTGACCACAATCCATAAGTCACTCAATAGATCGATCAACACAATATAAATATTTTTATATTACTAACAAAAACACGTTCATACACACACACACATGCACACGCACTCAAACTCATAATAAGACATTCCATTACCTTATCTCTTAATGAGTTACCCCACCAATGTCAATGTTCTCACTTAACCTTCAACACTGATACCAAGGGTAACAGACCGTGATTTTCGATTCTCTAAAATCAACACTAATATTTCCACTGTATTGCATGCCGAACAATTGAATGTTGAAAAATTGTAAGCCACTCAATAGATCAATCAACACAATATAAAACATTTTTATATTACTAACAAATACATGCTCATATACATACACACACACATACATACACACGCACACACTCAAACTCATAATAATGCATTCCATTACCTTATCCCTTAATATGTTGCCCCACCAAAGACATGGTTCTCACTTAACTTTCAGCTTTGATACCAAGGGTAACAGATTGAGATTTTTGACCCTCTAAAATGGACACTAATACGTTCACTGTATTGTATGCCGAGCAGTCGAATGCTAGAAAACCCAATTGTTAGGGGAAAAGAAAGAAGAAGAAAACAAGAAAAAAGAAGAAAGAAAACTAACAACACAGAATCTCATAATGGAACGAATAGTCTATAATATAAAACAAATCTTACACAAAGCAAACTGTAATACACACAGAGAGAGAGAGAGAGAGAGAGAGAGACATCAATCAAAACATACTAACATATTTCAGCTCGGACAATTATAATAGCCTATCCTTACAATTGCTAATAAATACAACCAACAGACAACACAACAGAACACAATGAAATACATAGATACACCTTGAGCCTTCAGCTCGCCTTCTGAAGCTCCAAAGCATCCCGACTCAATCTGTAATATGCTCGGCCTGATCCGAGCATTATAATAAAATAAAACCAGAATCTGTCTGGAAAACCAACGTGAGAAAACACACCTCAATTGAATTTTAATGTTTATTAAAAACCTTTGAAATCAAAAGTATCTCGTAAGAACACGTCGCACATAAACACGAATGGATTTTTACCTTACAATAACCAAAACATTACCCATAGAAAATCATTAATATTATAATAATGCCTAAAGGTCAGTAAAATCTGAAAATAGCTAAAATACTTGCATCTCACGTTTCATCATAGTTAGGCACAACTAAGTCTATACGGCTCTTATTGGAGAATGGATTCCATACAAGTACTGGGCTACTAAGGTACCACCCGTCACGGTGCATCTCTAGATAAAATAACACTTAGGACCTCGCCAAGATCCCCTGCCAACACAGAATCGGCCCACCAGTTGACTAGTAGTACCGAATATGATCACCCCTTCGTTAATGAGCCCTGAAGCATACAAATGAGAGATAATATCAACTTTAGATAAGGATGACCTTACCCTACTTGGAAGCGACCCATTTAGTCCTACTGCATCTCCTATGTAGTCAATCCTGATTGATGAGGCTTGATTCTACGTTTTACCTTTTATATAGCACTTCTCACTTAGAATGCTAACACTGCCCTCCAGCCAATAATGCGATACTAGCATTCATTCATACAAGTTCGTTATTGGACTGAACGAAACGCTTGAGAGCTTCATCTTCAATTCCACCACCTTCAAGATATCTTCACTTCGTAATGCTTGAGTTGGATTGAAGTGGTTTTCGGATAACGTACTTGATCTTGATCCTTCGAAACAACATTGATAATTTTCGGTAAACTCAACCCTGGTTCTTTAGGAGGTAAACAGCCAAAGATAAAAGCGGAGACCACCTCCTAAGCGAGATAGATTTTCTTATCATTTGCTCTAGGAGAACAAAACGAGATTTATACGCACAGTATAGCATCATCGGAGATGATTGCACCATATAACTCACGTGTTTCTCCTAGATATTTCCAAAGCTACGTTTTGGATTCAAATTTGATAGTCGAATATTTAAAAATCAACAAACATACATCCAAATCAGCGATTTATTCCATAGGGACAACCAACATTGGTTAAGCCCATAAGCAACCACTAACCTCCTTAATTAATCTTTTTCATTAATTAATATAACTTTGTAATAATTGTATAAAAAACCTTTACAAAGGTATACCCACACATCCCTATATTTTCAATACTTGAAAAAATATTCATATATTCATCTCAACGGTATAAGTATATTTACAAAAATGGAGGAAGATTTCCTTTCTATGTAATTCTAGAACCATTTATAAATTCCTAAACCCATTTATAACTATTTTATAAATCTTAAGACCATTTATAAACATCTCTAAGTCATTTCTCAACTCATTTATAAACTCTTTATAAATACATAAAACTAATTATAAAACTCCTTTTACAAATCTATAAACCCATTTCTAAATTTTTTTATAAATATCTAAACCATTTATAAAACTCTTTCACCCTTTACTAATCTTCCTTTAAGTTTCCAAATCATGTAATAAAACTCTTATAAAACCCAAGTCTGTTTATAAAACTCTATTTGTAAATGTTGAAAACATTTATAAATGAATTATAATCGTTTACTTCAACATTATTGTATAATAATAATTTTTAACTCTAAAACATCTTAGAATAATAATTAAGAATTTCAAAGACATTAATAAAACACTAATATATTTTTTTCAATGTTATACATCTCGTATCCTTTTTCAAGGAATCCACATACCAATCCCATTCCCATGTTAACATTATTGACTTTGCCAGAACATCCCATACCTAGCATCCCTATCCCCACAGTACCCTGCCCCAACCCTACCATTCCCACCATCAACCTAGCTACTCCTGTCACCACTCCATGTCACCAACCCACTGTACCACCAGACCCTGCCCCTCCTTACGAACCTCCACTAGTCTCATCCACTACTGACCTTAATGTACCAACTTTCACCACCACTCAAACCACCAGCACTACCACACCCAACTTATGGGCCTCACTTTTCAAATCGAAACCGGTGAACAGTGGAAAATACACTCCTCTTTCCTTCAACTTAGATTATAAAGGAGTGCCTTTGCTAGTACCTAATCATGTAGTTGATTTAGGTCGAAAATATTGGAAAAACTGGCTTGTCGGTTTTCTTCCTTGATGATTGTCTACCGTATAGTGCTGTAGCCATACACCTCAACCGATCATGGAAGCTATAAGGTACTTTTATAGTAAGATATGTCAACACTCATTTCTACGTTGAGTTCTTCATGGATGAAGATAGACAAAAGTTACTACAAAATGACCCTCTTTTCATTAGAGGCAAGATGTTTATAATTGCAAACTGGTCTCCAACATTTGGAAATGTGCAATCTTCAATCAAAAAGGTTCCAATTTGGGTGCATATTCATAAAATTCCACCCCTCACATGGACATTATTGGGGATATTTGGTTAGCACGTCACTTAAGCGATCTAATATGCTATAATGAAGCAACAAATAGGATGACAAGATTAAAGTATGCTAAATGTTTAATTGAAATAGAAGCAACAAAAGAGCTCCCCACCCACACAAAAATTGGTGAAGGTGATGGTATTTCAATGGTTGAAGTGACTTATGATTGGAAGCCATGTATATGTACCCTTTGCAAATCTTTTGGTCATCATGATACTCACTGTGTTAAAGAAATGAAACCCCATGCACCTGCCTTAAAACAATAGAGTAGTTTTGAATTATTGGCTAAACACAATGTTGTTAGGCAAAACACACAAAACAGCAATGCTCAACGAATGATTAAAGGCAAAGCCATGCCATTACATGTTGGTGCTGATAAAAGAAAAGCATATCCAAATACATCAAAACAACACTTCAAAACTGCCCTACCCACAAAACCACCAAACCACAACCAAACAAAACATGCCACCACCAGTCCCAACCCTACTACCAAAGCATCCACTTCTACAACAACCACTTCTGCTGCATCACCACTGACCAACCTTGTCCAACACAACTCCACTCCTTACACAACAGCTTTGTTATTCTCAATGACACTCTGTGCATGAATTTAAACATGCACATAGTTTCACCCATACAAACAACCACTGCACCATCTTTTACCACTCAAACCTCAATACAAATTGACCAAACATCAACTTCATCACTTCCAGTTACCAACCTTCTAGCATCTAGCACTTCATCTAACAATACCCACATGACCAAGCCATGCCTTTCAGTAATATACACCTTCCACCTTCGATTATTACCGAACTCCTCAATAACAATATCATCCAAATAATAGCTTGTCAAGATCAACTACACAATATGACTGATCTCTTATCAAATCCACAAACCAAATCAACACCATCTTCTCCTACTTCACCCATACCTTTCTCAACCATCCCCATAATCACACCTCCTTTAAGATCCTGACCATGAAAAAACCATAGTACGCAAAAAATACAAATCAAAGAAAAACAAAATGAAGAAAGGCAAGTCATCTGACCAACATCACGAACCTGATCAAAACAACATGGAGAATCAGGAACCAGAAGAGGAAAATAACATGGATAAATATAAGGTTTCCTCTACCAGAATGACTAGATTTGGTCAATCTGGGAAAAAATAATCAAGAACCTATCATGTTAGACAACATTTATGCATGGAATATTAGGGTTGCACACTAGAACATGAAACAAAAGGAATTACAAAACATCATTTCATAACATTACATTGGCATGCTTGACATTCATGAGACCAAGCTTAATAAGTTGAAAATCACAAAAGCTTGTGCATACGTCAATAATAATTGGAGTCACACAAACAATTTTGATGTTGTTTGTTATAGCTGCATCATTGTTCTATGGAACCCATGCATCTATTCATCCACTACCATCCTCTCCACCGACCAGTTTATACACCTCTCCTGCACTCATATCCCAACGTCAACCATTTTTTTCATCACCCTTGTTTATGCTTCCAATAACTACGATAATAGATCTACCATGCTTCAACAAATATCTAACCTGAATCTTATCAATAAACCATGGATTTTACTTGGTGACTTTAATTACATGTACCTTTCACATCCAAAGCATGGTGGAACTCCCCTCTACTTACATGACTTATCTCCACTAAACCAACACTATCCAATGCATCCATCCTCCCTTCCCCTTCCACTAGTACCTCCTTCACATGGAACAAAAGAAAACACTCTGGACCAAGAACCTTTTGCGCATTAGATCGCTGTTTCTATGATCACCATGCACTCACTATCTGGCCTACCTTATTCTCCCTTATTTCCCCCCAGAATCTCTGATCACTGTCCTGTCATTACCAAATGGGGTGTGGAACCCATGAAAATATATTCTTCTTTTTAATTTTTTAATTTTTGGACTAAGCATACTGACTTTGAACATGTGTCTCTACAGGGATGGAACATTGATACCATGGAAACCCTTTGTTTTTTTGCAGGAAAAGCTAAAAAATACCCAGAAATATATCAGGCAATAGGCAACTTCTACTTTTGGCAAGATCCAAAATGAGTACAGAGATTAGAGAACAGCTTAATACTACTCAAACGAATATGTTGGCCTACCCAGATGATCAAGCCCTATCCACATTTGAGCATGATCTATCAAACATACTCACTACCATCTTATTTGACGAGCAAGAGATGAAAAAACAGAAGCTGGGTAAAGAATATCAATTTGAAGGTGATAGGAATAACTCCTTCTTGCATGCTGCTCTGAAGGTTAAACACTCTAAATCCAAAATTTTATTCCACTCTGAAGGTTAAACACTCAAAATCTCCTTCACCATTCCACTTCTCTATCGTCAACTATGATCCTGAAGCCACATAGGAGCCTCTGACGTATGGAGCAACTACTGGCGCTAAAGTACTATTTGTACTATTTTCATCTCCTCCTGTCATTCTACCAAACACCTTCTTTGCGAATCTAGCTCTGATACCAGTTGTTAGGGGGAGGGGTGATCAATCCCTCTCAGCAGAAAAATAGGATCTTGCAATTTGGCGTGATAGAACAAACAGATAGTTATAGATCACAGAAAAAATATATATAGAGACAAGAGAGACTTTCCTTATCTCCATGAATGAAGAGAAGTTAGTTCGCCTTCAAAAGGTTCATACAAATGACAATGCAGCAGATATGTTTATGAAGGCCTTACCTGCTACTAAGTTCGAGCATTGCTCGAACTTGATTCACTTGATAAAGTGCTAGGTGCCACATGGTGGCACTATGGGGAAGAGAGTAACTTGGTTGAAGTTAAGAGAAGATGTGGCATTCTTCTTGTATGAAGAGATATGAGTTTATTTTTTTGGTTGCACAACGTCTGCCTTATTTTGTTTTTGAGTGTTTCCAACACTTTGTTGGTAGGCGGTGGCCTTGCCGGAATTCATTAACAAAGTGCAATGAGAGATGGCTTTTTGCAGGAACTCATTGGGAAGCATTCATTTTGGAGTATCTTGGTTTGGAAGAGATATTGTATCAAGGTGGAGATTATTAAGATTTTTTTGGTGATACAATATTTCCAAAATTAATAGATTTTGGAGATATTCTCGGTATTTAGTTACCCGTTCTGTGCATGAAGGAAATGGAAAGAGAAATTAAAGAGATAGGGATGTGGAGATATTTGCTATATATATTGGATTGCCATATTTTATAAAAGGAATCAAATAGGGAAATAATTGATTGATGGAGAAAATGGAATATTATCAATCAATTACACGGCAAGGCAATTAATGGGAATATTATTATTCCATGAATTGATTTATTTACATAAATCAATTGCTTCATCCCTAAGTAACTTTTATCTATATATAAAGAGAGGCATAGAGAATGTTAAGATATCAGATATGAGAGAACAATCTCTTGTTTATTTTTCTTCATTTCTTTACTCTGTAATCTCTTCAAATAGTAATAAATCTCTTCCCCATTAAAGTGGACGTACGCTATCTCGCGATGGTGGAACCACTATAAATCTTTGTGTTCTCTCTTGTCTTTATATATATTTTTTCTGTGATCTATAACTATCTGTTTGTTCTATCACGCCAAATTGCAAGATCCTATTTTTCTGCTGAGAGGGATTGATCACCCCTCCCCCTAACAACTGGTATCAGAGCTAGATTCGCAAAGAAGGTGTTTGGTAGAATGGCAGGAGGAGATGAAAATAGTACAAATAGTACTTTAGCGCCAGTAGTTGCTCCATACGTCATAGGCTCCTATGTGGCTTCAGGATCACAGTTGACGATAGAGAAGTGGAATGGTGAAGGAGATTTTGAAAAATAGCAATGGATGATGAAAGCAGTTTTGAGGAGAAATCACGTTCATCGAGTAGTATTTGATACAGAGACACTGCCTGCTGATATTTCATCAGTGGAATTAGAAGAGATGGAAGAATGGGCCTTTACTACTCTCCAGCTTGCTATGGGAAAGAATGTAATTTCTGAAATCAGTCAGGAAACCACAGCCAAAGGCATTTGGAAGAAGTTGGAGGACCTCTACATGAAGAAATCCCTAACTAACTGTCTGATCCTATTGAAGACTTTTTTCACTTATAAAATGAAGGAAGGTTCTTCAATTAAAACACACCTAAGTGTGTTTGATGACCTGTTGATGAAGATGAAGTCTGTTGAGTTGAAAGTTGATGAAGAACTGAAAGCAATGATTCTGTTGTGTTCGCTTCCAGAACGATACACTGGTTTCGCTAACAACCTTATCTATGGTAGAGATACATTGACATTAGATGATGTGAAGACAGGTTTGCTCAGTGAGGAGTTGAGAGATCAGATGAAAGAGTTTGGTGTTGGTGATAGTAGTGGAGGAAGTAATAGTAGTTCAGGTTTATTTGTTGAGAGAGGTAGAGCAGAGAAGAAAGTGAAGAATTACAGGGAGCGTTCCAATTCTAGGAAGCCTCATTGGCGGAGTAAGTCAAAAGATGGAAGGTGTCATCATTGTAAGAAACCATGCCATTGGAGAAGAGACTGCCCAGATCTGGAGAAGAAGACTGAAGGTTCTTCATCTATTGCGATGGAGAAAGATGATAGCGATTTATTGACAGCGGTTGTATCAGATGTTGCAGACCACTGGGTATTAGATTCTGGAGCATCATTTCACATGACTCCTAATAAGGATTATTTTTCTTCCTTTGATGCTAAAGAAGGAAGTTCCATCCTTATGGGAAACGATGCTACATGTAAATCTATGGGAGTTGGTTCAGTTCGCATTCGCATGTATGATGGGATTGTTCGCACACTTTCAGATGTTCGCTATGTTCCTGGTCTTCGGAAGTCATTGATATCATTAGGCCAATTGGCATCATTGGGATGCAAGATAACCATTGTCAAAGATGGTTTGAGAGTTTCTAGAGAGGCACTTGTATTGATGAAGGGTGTTATGGTAAGAAATCTGTATTTGCTGATGGGTACCACTGTTCATGGAGAATTATGTGTTGGAGTTGATAGTTCTAAAAGTTTGGATGCTACCAAGCTTTGGCATATGAGACTAGGTCATACTTCGGAGAAGAATTTAGAGTTGCTTCGTAAGAAGAAAAAGATCAAGGGAGAAATCTTCAACAAGTTGAACTTTTGCAAGGAGTGTGTATTGGCAAAGCAAACCAGAGTTTCTTTTGGTGACGGTATGCATACTTCTAAGAGTGTACTTGATTATGTACATTCAGATGTTTGGGGGCCATACCCTGCTGCTTCCATTGGTGGAGCTTATTATTTTGTTTCATTCATTGATGACTACTCGCGCAAGGTTTGGGTGTATGTAATGAAAGCTAAGTCGGAAGTATTTCAGAATTTCAAGGTTTGGTTAGCTCTTGTTGAAAACCAACAGGAAAGAAATTGAAGATTTTTAGATCCGATAATGGTGGCGAATATGTCTCCAAAGAGTTCCTCGACTACTGCAGACAACGCGGTATTAGAAGACATTTTACTACACCTAGTGATCCGCAATCCAATGGGGTTGCTGAGAGGATGAATAGGACTCTACTTGAGAAGGCCCGTTGCTTGATATTGACTGCGGGTATGTCTAAGGGTTTTTGGGCTGAAGCTGTTTCGACTGCAGCACATATTATTAATCGGATTCCGTGCTCAGCCATTGGTGGGAAGATTCCAGAGGAGTTATGGAGAGGTAAAAGCACTTTATTAAGTTATTTTCGTATATTTGGATGTCCAGTTTATGTTCACAATACAGGACAAGATAAGTTGGAGCCTAGGGCCTCCAAGTGTGTTTTTCTTGGTTATACAGATGGAATAAAAGGATACAGAATTTGGAATCCAGTTACGAAGAAAGTTATACACTCCAGACATGTGACTTTTGACGAGTCAGCGATGTTTAAACCTTTGGAAGGTTTATCAGATGGTTCAGACTCAGTTGATGAGAAGGCCGAAAAGACCGAGATTCCCAACTTTCAAACCCGAAGTACAACTATTACTATTGGCAATAGTGATAGAACAGTTGATTATACATCACATGATAGTCCACAGATTTCCTCTAGTAGTGATGGAGATGGTCATGAAGCTAGAGAGGATTCAGCTCAAGATGGAGCTCAAGGAGAGTCAGGCGATATAGTCATTCGGGCTAGTCAGAGACCAAAGAGAGCTCCAATTAGATATGGAGATTAGGATTATGCAAATTTGAGCCTTGATGATCAGTTTGAGTATGCTTTACATGTTGTTCATGATGAACCATTAAGCCTTGAAGAAGCCATGAAGTCGAATGATAATTCGAAGTGGAATTGCGCTATGGAAGAGGAGATACAGTCTTTGCAGAAGAACAAGACTTGGGATTTGGTACCACTACCTCAAGGAAGCCGAGCCATAAGTTGCAAGTGGGTGTTCAAGCTGAAAGACGATGGTAGATACAAGGCAAGATTGGTAGCCAAAGGGTTTTCACAAAAAAAGGGGTTGGAGTATGATGAAATATTTGCTCCAGTTGTTAGACAAACTTCAATTCGAATCCTACTTGCGATAGTTGCTGCTCACGATTTGGAGTTAGAACAACTTGATGTGAAGACTGCTTTCTTGCATGGTGATTTGGAAGAAACCATTTACATGAAGCAGCCAGAAGGATTTATTGTAGATGGAAAATCAGATTGGGTATGCAGGTTGAAGAAATCTCTTTATGGTCTAAACCAGTCGCCTAGACAATGGTACAAAAGGTTTGATTCTTTTATGATTTCACATGGTTTTAATCGTAGTACTAAAGATGCATGTGTTTATTTCAAGCATTTAAAGAATAGTAATTGGGTGTATTTGCTTTTGTACGTGGATGATATGTTGATTGCTTCTAAGGATAAAGCTGGAGTTGATGAGTTGAAGTTGAAATTAAAAGCGGAATTCGAAATGAAAGACCTTGGTGAAGCAAATAAAATTTTGGGGATGGAAATCCAAAGAGATAGAAAGCTTGGACTTTTGAGACTTACTCAAAAGGAATATATTCAAAAGGTGCTTGCTCGGTTTAGCATGGATGGAGCAAAGGCTATCAGTACACCCATGCCTTTGCATATACAGCTCTCTAACAAAGGCTCTTCGATCTCAGAAAAGGATAAGGCCTACATGAAAAAGGTGCCTTATGCGAGTGCGGTAGGTAGCTTGATGTATGCTATGGTGTTCACTAGACCTGACATTGCTCAGGCTGTTGGATTAGTTAGTAGATATACAGCAAATTCGGGAAAATCGCATTGGGAGGCAGTGAAGTATATTTTTAGATATCTTAGAGGAACATCAGATTATGGTCTTGTCTTTGGCGGCAGAAATAAAGATTTCGACTTGAATGGATTTTGTGATTCAGACTATGCCGGAGATAGAGATAGAAGGAAGTCAACCTCAGGCTATGTGTTCACTCTTGGAGGAACGGCTATTAGTTGGAGAGCGAGGTTGTAGACTATAGTTGCTTTGTCTACTACAGAGGCAGAGTTGATAGCTGCAGTTGAGGCAGCTAAGGAGGCACTTTATTTGAAGAAGTTGTTGTGTGATTTGGGCTTTGTACAAGATAATTGTTTGGTGAATTGTGATAGTCAGAGTGCAATTCATTTAGCTGAAAATTTGGCTTTCAGCTCTAGAACAAAGCATATAGAGGTAAGAGAGTCTTTCCTTATCTCCATGAATGAAGAGAAGTTAGTTCGCCTTCAGAAGGTTCATACAAATGACAATGCAGCAGATATGTTTACGAAGGCCTTACCTGCTACTAAGTTCGAGCATTGCTCGAACTTGATTCACTTGATGAAGTGCTAGGTGCCACATGGTGGCACTATGGGGAAGAGAGTAACTTGGTTGAAGTTAAGAGAAGATGTGGCATTCTTCTTGTATGAAGAGATATGAGTTTATTTTTTTGGTTGCACAACGTCTGCCTTATTTTTTTTTTGAGTGTTTCCAACACTTTGTTGGTAGGCGGTGGCCTTGCCGGAGTTCATTAACAAAGTGCAATGAGAGGTGGCTTTTTGCAGGAACTCATTGGGAAGCATTCATTTTGGAGTATCTTGGTTTGGAAGAGATATTGTATCAAGGTGGAGATTATTAAGATTTTTTTGGTGATACAATATTTCCAAAATTAATAGATTTTGGAGATATTCTCGGTATTTAGTTACCCGTTCTATGCATGAAGGAAATGGAAAGAGAAATTAAAGAGATAGGGATGTGGAGATATTTGCTATATATATTTGATTGCCATATTTTATAAAAGGAATCAAATAGGGAAATAATTGATTGATGGAGAAAATGGAATATTATCAATCAATTACATGGCAAGGCAATTAATGAGAATATTATTATTCCATGAATTGATTTATTTACATAAATCAATTGTTTCATCCCTAAGTAACTTTTCTCTATATATAAAGAGAGGCATAGAGAATGTTAAGATATCAGATATGAGAGAACAATCTCTTGTTTATTTTTCTTCATTTCTTTACTCTGTAATCTCTTCAAATAGTAATAAATCTCTTCCCCATTAAAGTGGACGTACACTATCTCGCGATGGTGGAACCACTATAAATCGGTGTGTTCTCTCTTGTCTCTATATATATTTTTTCTGTGATATATAACTATCTGTTTGTTCTATCACGCCAAATTGCAAGATCCTATTTTTCTGCTGAGAGGGATTGATCACCCCTCCCCCTAACAGGTTAAACACTCTAAATCCAAAATTTTATTCATCGCTGATCGACGTGATGTGGAACAAACTTCTGAACATGAAATTAAAGTGGCTTTTGTTGATTACTTTCATCATACTCCCAATGACACCACCCACCTCATTGATCTTTAATTGACCTGCCAAAGATCACCCATGGTGAGGCCTGCTCCATCATTTTGCCTATCAAATATGATGAAATTAAAACTGCTCTTTTCAGTCTAAATTCAACTAGCACTGGTGGTCTATATGGCTTTAACACCCATTTCCTTAAGCATACATGGAATCATATTGCCCCTATATTCTGCAGAGCTATACTACACTTTTTCAAAACCAACACTCTCCTCGGTGGTATAAACTCCACAAACCTTACCATGATTTCTAAAATAAAAAATCCAACATCTGTTGAACACTGTAGGCCGATTGCTTGTTGTTCCGTCATATACAAATGCATCACTAAGATCGTTGCTCCTAGAATAAAACCATTCCTTTCGAGAATCACTGACCAAAACCAAATTGCATTTTTCACATCCAGAAACATATCTGACAACATTCCCCTCACTCATGAGCTTCTTCGAGTATACAACACTGCCAATATTTCTCCTAGATGTATGCTCAAGCTTGACTTAGGGAAGGCTTTTGATTCAATCTCATCGGTGTCCCTAACTGCCATTCTTTCTAGAATGAACTGCCCTGAAACTTGCATTGCATGGATCTACTCATGTATCTCCATTGCCAAATACTCTATAGTGATCGATGGTACTGTGACTGGTTATTTCACTTCTTCCAAAGGTATTCGACAAGGAGACCCACTATCTGCCTACCTTTTCATTACTATCATGGAAGCTCTTAATTGTATTATCAAAATGAGTTTACTTAGTAGAGCCACAGAAATCCCATGATCATTTCTCTCATGTTTGCAGATGACTTGGTCATCTTTACCAAGCCAAACCTTTCCTCCATTATCTCCATCCTAAACTGCTTGCATATTTTCCACACCACTACTGGGTCAATAAATCTAAATTTCACATCACCGAAACCACATCATTAGTTTATCCACACTCAACCCTATGCCCACCAACTCTGTTTACCTTGGCATCCCCCTCACATCATCCAGAACTACTATCACCCAATGCATGCCTATGTATGAAACCATCATCTAAAAACTTTCAACGACTATGTTCCCTTCTCTCATAAGCTGGTAGACTAACTATTATCATCTCCATTACTGTTGGTATTACCAATTACTAATCTAGGATGTTTATGCTACCCATGAAACTGGTCATAGTAATTAATTCTGTCTTAAACCACTTTTTGTAGCATGGTGATTGTCAATCCACAAAGTTGGTGCCTATGTCCTTCATGAAAATCTACAAACCGAAAAAATATAGGGGCCTTGGTATCCCAGACCTCAACATATGGAACAAATCGGCCGCTTCAAAACATATGGCTGCTCTTTTAAACCACAAAAACTCCATTCTTGCTCAATGGATGGAGAGTAATTATCTTTACTATAAGCATTTTTGACCATGGACGTGCCACACAACTTTAGTTGGCTTTTTAGGAGTCTTCTTAATCTACAAGCTAGTCTCCTTCCACATGTCATCAACATCGTTTCTGCTCACACACTATGCTCCTTCTGGTATGATCCTTGGGGAGATATGGAATTCATCTTAGAACATAAAATGGATTATAAACAAAAATGTGTCACTGGTATTCCGGTTAATGCATATGTCAAAGTCTATTTTCAAAATGACACAGTTAATCTGCCTAATTCCTATAACCTGGCCATTGCTGAATTGTGGCCACACATCATACAACCTCACTCCATGTCAAAAGACTATCATCTTCTATGGACTGCAAAACGAAAGCCACATTCTATTAGGAGTGTGTATAAAGCCATGAATCAACACAACTCACTTATCTCTTATAAATGGTAGATTAGAATTTGGTGTAATGCTGATAAACAATGTGATAACTTGTTTTTTTGGAAAGTCTTTAATAGTGCTCTAATGACCAGAGATAGATTACATGTTCCTGGTATCATTCCTAATGTTATGTGTGCTTTTTGTACTACCACTACAGAATCTATCATGGACTTTTTCTTTGAGTGCCCGGTCATCTATGATGCATATAAGAAAATATTACACTGTTTACGTTTACACCAGCCTATGAGTGGTCATGTGTAGGAATGGCAGAAAATCTATTGGCAAATAAAAGGTAAAAGGAAAAGATTGAGAATCCTTTTGTGTGCGGTTAAAATGCTTTTGCATGTTTACTAGAAAGAACGAAATATGAGAATCTTTGAATAAAAAGGACAAATGACATTGGATATCATGGGCGAACTACGGAGGGTGATTGATCCCGGAATGAATTTGTGTTTCTTAAACAACCCAAATGTCACAACCAGATTATGGCATGTGCACTAACTCATTTTCGGTTGTTTTAATCATTATGTTTCTTTTCTTTTGGTTTTTTAAGTTTTTCCCTTCTGATTTACATCCCCATGCATTGGTTATTTTTTAATAAGAACTGGTAGAGGACCACGATAAAACTCCGCTTGCCTTTGAAAAAAATAATTAATTTTCAACAATAATATAAATAATAGTAATATACTTCCAAAACAGCATTAATAAATGAATATTATTAATTTCTACCCATATTAATTACTTAAATGATTAACCCTTCAAAATATTATAATACTGATAAATAAGTTTAAAATAAGTTTCTATATAAACAAATAATCTATTAAAAATATTAAATATAAATAATATAAATAAATAAAATCTTAAAACAATATTAAATATAAATAATAATCCTGGAAAAAGATAGATAAAAAGGTTGGAATAAAATAGAAGTTAAATCCTTTAAAACAAAATATTTTTGAAACCTCATTTTGGATATAAAACCATTTCCTGTCTCAAAAACCAATTCCAACTCAAATGGAAATTTATAATATTTTTAAAATACTAATTCAAGGCCAATAGCTACCAAATGCTTAACCAATATTGACATTGATTTTCAATCACTATAGGTTTTAAGTTTCAAACATATAAAAATTTCATAACCAAAAGAGCCAACAATCTGGTTTAATATCCAATGATTCATATGGTAGGAATATTGTTGAAATTAAAATAAACAATGACAAGAATCCTGTTGGATCCCTCCAAAATGTCACCCTACATCATAGCTCGTATATATATATATATGTATGTGTGTGTGTGTGTGTGTGTGTGTGTGTATATGTGTATATATATGTGTATATATATATGTGTGTGTGTGTATATATATGTGTGTATATATATATAGCATATATATATGTAAATAAAATCAACAATGGTGAGGAATCCTTTTGGATCCCTACAATCAATTCTCCTACATCACAAACTGTATATAATTATATAATATGGGTCATCCACTCCAGAGGTGGGGATAAATCCAAACCAACTGATAAAACAATAAATCATCCAAACATCCCATCAATAATCTTTTTATCAACTATACAACATTTCTGGTTAGCCAAAAAGGTGAGATTAACTAACAATTATTTCAATTATCGCCGGGCGTTCCGATTTGGAACTAAAATCGAACAACGTCCAATTTTATCCAAATTTCAATAGTCTCCAAATTCATTTAAGCTAGTTCCATTGCGAAGTTTGCGTCATCGCAAGTGCAATGCAAAAATTCACGCCTCTATTGGACCTCGTACGAGAGTTATACCAATTTTAAGTTAATGAAATTTAAATTAAATTAAATTACTTAATAACACTTTAAATTTTAATTACCCAAATTATAAATAATCATCTTCTTCTCCAATCAAAAGCCCGCCTCATTCCTGCCCCAGACCACTTCCATCGTTCATCTCTCCACAAGAGCAACCCGACCATACCCATGAAACAAACTCTTATCCTCCCTCTCTGCATCACATCTAACCACACGTACGCGTCCAGGCAGCAAGGTTGCGACCCCACCAAACCCATCAAGACTCGATATCTTCGGCCTTTAGGTGCCCTACGACCTCACAAACTCTAATCAGACATTCAATTTACAAATCCATGTCCAAAATTTCTTCAAATCCTAATCCCAGTGCCTACTCAACTTCGGCCTCCTTAAAACACTTATAGCCACCTTCATCGAACATAAAATGACGCACACGGGAAGGAAGACCTCAGCCATACGATTCTAACAAATCCCATTTCATGAATTTTGATGGAGTGTATAATTTTAAATTGAATTCTGAATGTAGGTGTTTGAAAAAAATTTAGTATAAAATGAATAGGGGATTATAAATAGGAGGGACGGTATGGCACGGTTATGGACTAATGTAAGGGGATGGTATGGGTTGAATAGTTGGAGAATACGTTTTAAGAATGGTGAATACGTAGGGTACCCATTATTTAATTCAATAAATTTGATACTATACGTTTGAAAAATCCTGCACTTCTATCGAGGCATGTCATTTGGCGTTTTATATTTAATACCCCTATTCTGAACTCAATCGAACTAGTCTTGAAATCCAATTTATAGATATACAGAAGATAGCTTTTCAAACCCAGTTATATTATATTAATTTTTGCTATTAGTTTTTAAGCGTTTCGAGCTCGCACAATCAAACGATACTTACGATTGCCATGGAATTCGCTAACATACAATAATACACTATTATGAATCCAATGAAACAGGTTTCGTCGAATTTCGATATAGTGTACCGGAAAGCTATATTTACGTGTTAATTAAAACGAATTATTTTAAAAACCAAATTAATCACTTTTAAATCCAAACTAAAAGTTTATTATTACCATTCTTATTCAAACAGAATTTAAATAAGCTTTGAAATCATTTCTATCCAAATTAAAACCCAACATTCGATTATTGAAACAATTCCATATATTAAATTCAACAATTTAGTTACAAAATAAATCGCTATATTTGAAATTCACGATATTTAACTTATAAAATTACATTTTCAATATTTAAAATCAATTAAATATTTCAAATTCAATGACAAAATTTTGGCTCGTCACATTCTTATTCACATTGAATCCAAAATTCACATTAAAATCCAAATATTTAATTCGTTATTCAAATATTAATTTCACAATTCGCATATTCAAATCAATCCCTGTATCTGAAATTTTAGCTATTTGACCTAGAAACTAATTTTCGAAATTTAAAATTAGTTGAATAATTTAAAATTAAAATCAAATGAATAAAATTCTGAGTCATTGCATTCTTTCCCCATTAAAAGAATTTTATCCTCGAAATTTCCCGGGTAAGGAAAATGCCTTCGAACTTGTTAACTTTTAAAGAACAATTAGTTGAAATTTGTTATGAAATTTTCTAAATATCTTAAAATTACAAAAAAAATTAGCAGCGTCTCCTTTGCGCAGCTCGATCAGAAAAGTACAAAACACCGCTAGGGGTCCAAACCAATCAAAAGAAAACAAAAGCCAAGCGGCTAGGCATAAAATAATCAAACCCAAACAACAACATAAATGTACACCTGTTTATCCAGCAACCAAACTCTATTTATGAAGCCACAACTAGCGACTTTTGCTTCCATAAATCTGTATTTACTTAGGTAGCACAAAGAGGGTTATACACGATAATCAAAAAAATATGACAACATATCAAACATATATCATGGATCCAAGCATGCTAACTCATACATAGCAAATCAACTTACATAAACATGTTACATCAAATAATATAGTTTGTATTTCAAATGTTACAAGCGTACAATTCTATTAAAGCTCGTATGGTGTACATATATCATCCGTATGCAATATCAAATCTGATCGCTTGCTCAATCACACAATTTCACTTCTAAACTAGTACCACACGACTACTCTAGTGAGGACTCTGATCCGGTTCCTTGATAAAAAAGCAGTCATTCTCCTTGCATTACCATATACTATGATAGACAACTTTGGACTCAAATCAAAAATATATATCCAGTGTTCGCCGTCAATAATCGAGTGAAAAATACTAACTTGGATCGGTGTAAATCACCTCAAAATTGTATACTAGAAACTGGAACAAAGAATTATGTGAATAAAATGATCTATGTACAACATGCATATTTATTTAATAGTTTTCAAATATAACCAATTCTTTTACTCACATTCATTATTAGTTCATATATTTCCATTAATGCTAATAACACTTAGGAACCATTCCATAAAATCAGTACTTAAGTTTATTATAAATATTTTGTACAACAGAACTTATGTTAATTATCACTTCAAAACTTAAGTTCATATTCATTCTAAATCACAATCAATTTCATTTAACTTCACTTAAGTTTAATGTCATTTCATAGTTCAATTTCAGATTTTCTTTCCATAACATGTATATCCAACAAATTTAAAAAAAAAATTAACTGGCTAATTTTCAAATTTATAAATTGTAAAAACTTATCTCTTACGTTTTCACAAAACACTTAATTTAATTTTTCCCATCAACTCAAAAATTTTGACTGTCCAAAATCGTTGAAAATTTCATTTTATTTCAATAAATAAAAATTTCCAACAACATCTCAAGGCGAGATGCACAAACCTAACTTATCCTAATGGATAGGATGCATGAGTCCATACAATATCACTTGAATGAAAATTCAAGAATTAAACACTCAGTTTTTATTTTAAACCATTTTGTAATAATAATAATATACATAACTCCTTTATATATCAAATCATACTTTTGGAATCTAGAACAATCTTTGTTTGCCAAAACATAACTTTTATGGTGGCCATCCGTCACTTAGAAACCCGAAAATGAATACTGATGATGCTGTAGCCATCACCGGAATTAATTTTCCAACGACTGAAGTGAGTTCAGTGCTTTTATCTCCTTTAATATCCATTTTATCATATTTCTATTCAAAAATACTTCTAAAATAATAATATTATTATTTTGTCAACTTTGAAGAACAATTTTCAAAATCATCTGTACTTAAATTCTTAAATTCTTAGTTTAAATCATTTTAATTATAAACAATACTTTGTAATCCACATTTTTTAAACTCACATTCTTATACAAGATCATTTCACGGTTATTTATCTTTGTTTAGATTATAATAATAATCTACCATTATTAAAGCACAAACAACAAACCATAAATGATAATAATCGAATACTATCATTCTCTAATAACCAAACAACATATATTACTATAATAATTCATGAAAAATTATTCCTTTATATATAAAATATAATGAAAGATTAAAAAATTCATTTATCCAGGTTCAAAATAATATTATATCGAATTTCCATGTCCAAATGTTTACAGATCCATATCAATAATGTTAATTACCTGTATTGATCAAAATCCATAAGCCACTTAACAAATCAATCAATACAATATAAAACATTTTTATATCACTAACAAATACACGCTCATATATAATACTCCCAAACTCATTCTAGGGTGCTACTAACCATATCTCTAATGAGTTGCTAATTATACGGTATTACTAACCCTACCTATAATGAGTCTACCCCACCAAACCTAGGTGTTTGCTTAACCTAACCTCTGATACCACATGTAACGAATGAGATTTTTAACACTCGAAAATCGACACTAATATGTCCACTATATTGCGTGCCAAGCATTTTAGTGTCGAAAAAATCGATCGTCGGGGGAAAAAGAAGAAAGAAGACAAGAAGAAACTAAGCAATCACAGAATCTCACAATACAACGAAAAAAATATATAATATAACACTGATCTTTACAAAAGTAAAAACTGCAATTTTCATACATCCATCAGCGTACAACAAGGAATTGCTAATTATTAGCCTGGATAGTCATAACAACCTATCCTCACAAATGCTAATAATTTTAAACAAAAAATGCAACGGAAATAAGATAATAACTAGCCATTGATGAAGCCTCTTGCTCCAAGTTCCTCCAAAATGCATTTGAATCTAATATGTAAATATACCCGATCTGACCCGAGCACTAAAATGAAAGAATGCGGATCAGTCTGGTAAACTAGCAAGAGAAAACACATCTCAATTGGATGTTAATGCTAGAAAACCTTTCAAAATAAAGGTATCTCATAAGACCATGTCGCATCTAGACATGGATGGATTTTTATCTTACGATAGCCAAAACATTTTTATCAAATCATTTGATATTATTTCTAATGACACTACTTTGAAAACTCTTTTCAAATAACATATTACAATAGTCGAAATTGTTACATTAATTAAATTTCAGCATATTAGGCTCTACAATCAAAACTATAAAGGCACGGATTGGAGGATGGATTCCAATGTTGAAAAGGTTAAGGGCTATTTTTCAATAGTACATCTCTAGAGGAATGTACCAAGGGACATCCCCACTGCCCTCTACCAACACAAATCACGCCCACCTATACCACAAATAGTACCGAACATATCATCGCCCAGGTCGTTTCCGACCTATCCATGGCCACAACATACACAACAACCTGAAATATAGAGGGTACTCTAGAAAGGCGATGAACATCTCGTAATAGGAGTGACCCACTTAGCCATGCTGCATCTACACTATTTTTTCCATTACCGATGTATAAGGCGTAAGGTAAGGTTTTACCTTTCACATGAAAAATCCCACTTTAAATGCCACGTTACCATTTCTGATGACATATCAATTGGTTCCTACAAAAGTACAACCTACGCGTTTATACGCCTCAGGGAAGGGTGTTAAGTATAAGAGGGGTTACCTCCTACACAACCAAACAGATGTACATTTGCAAAACCAATTTATGTTGTCTTAGAAAGTAATGTCAGGCACTCTTCCATACAAGTTGTCTAGGAATAGGACAAACAGAAAGTGCCCTCCTACTACATCCTATTTAGGAATCATCCCTAGGATTAGTAGCGAGCAGTCCTTGCATCGAAAATTTTCAATAAAGGCACTACTGCCACCACATATATACGATATACCAGAGGTTAGTAGCAAGCATTCCTCCATCATGAATATCTATGTCTTCCAAAAATTATCAACTTTAAGTAAACTTCATTTTCGAAGGCATACGTTGGTTAGAAGTGGTTTTCGGATAAATCCGATTCTGGACTCTCCAAACCAACAATTGATAAGAGGCTTAAGGAAACAAAAATACAACCTAGCACAAAAGCAGTTACTAGGTTTGTTTAATCAATCTTTTATTAATTAAACCACTTTCCAAATATTTATGTCAAAATATCATTACGAAGATATATTCTCAAATCATCTTTCGTCTTTCAATATTTGGAAAACGTTTCCATATGCTTATCTCAACAGTATAAGTATATTCATAAACCATTTCGTTTTCAACAGGTAGAAAATATCTCTATATACTTAAATCCATTATAAGTATATTTAGGAATCTTTGAGGAAAGCTTCATATTTTCAAAGCACGCTTTATTATGTCAAAACAAATGTTGCATAAAACATCGTTACTACAACCCAAAAACACTGGTATAGGCATCCGATTAATTATACTTAATATTAATTTTCGATATCTAACATAAAATATTTATTAGTTAACAATGAAGTCTATCAAGCTAGGGTATCATTACTTCTCAAACCTTGAATGGATGACATTCTTAACTTTGAAATATATATAAGTTACCCACCTCGAATATTAACATCAAATATAGAATATGAATAAATCTCGTATACTATATAAAATATCTCCTTTTAGAAATCACTTACTTTAACAATAATGATATAGTCTAGGTCATCCACACTTTCTCGAAAACATTTATTACAACAAAAATGTCGAAATCTATGTCTTCCTATCGCTTAACACATATTTCACCAATCGAGTCATAGGTATCTGATCATAACTTTCCTTCCTTAATTCAATTAAGTATTCCATGAATTTAGCAAAATGAAGTTGATTAAAATGCAAAATTTAATAACTGAAGGAAAAATTCAAACCAATCTTAAACTTAAATTTAACGAGATTTCGACCCCTGAATACCTAACTGCTCTATTATTAAAGTACAATTCTTTTAACATGGGAAAGGAATCGCTCATTTTCTCATGGGCTATTTATCTATCCATTAGCATACCTTCAAATTATAATAAGGAACGATTACGAAGGATTAAATCTAATGTAGTCTCATTGATCCAGAAAGCATTTTGACTGGACCATGATTGGGAATTGTTAGATCGTCTTTCTCCTTGGGATCTCAACAGGTGAGCGAAGTAAGCAGGGACAACCCAGCAGTAGGTGGTTCCAACTTCACTTTCCTCTGAGGGCCTACGCGCTTTTCCACAAGGCAGATGGATTCGATCTTTCTTCAAGGAATCTTAATTCAATCTGTAGGAGAAGTAGAAGCAGCATAGCAACTCACTAGGCTCATTACCTTGATGTAACAGATGAAAATCCTATCCCTGTATCAGCTAATATCCAGTCTTCTCACCACTTTTAGAGTTCTCTCTAATAGGAGATTTCTCTCTAATAGGAGATTATTGGTCGACTAATTCAACTTGTTTTTAGAATTAATATGCCGGTCAATCAATTTAGTATGAGTTTCGGAATAATCCAGGCATTAATAGCATCAATCTCCTAATAGAGAAAATTCATCTTGAAACAAGTCTCCCGGGTAGTTATGAAAACGGACCACATACCATTCCAAAAGAATAGAGCGAAGGTGTAACAAAGAGTTCGAGAGTAAGCTTTACACAATCTCCATAAAACCATCAAACTCCATTTGTAAGTATCACTTTCAAAACATTCCTTTAAGGGATTATTTTAACTTCTAAAAGGAAATGTATCTCCCTTTATAAAATTCCATACTTCACTTATTAAAATAAATCCTTTTATATTTATAAAACCATGTTTTATAATCTCATTCCTATTTTAGTTTTTGAGAAAAATGTGTGATCCTCTAGCAAAAGAGGAGAGCACACATGAAGCTATGTATAAAACACATAAAATGGTGCTGCCAACATGTCTGGCAGGTGACAAGCCATGAACCAGAAACAAATAAAGAAAAAGGTACCCCTATAATGAGCTTCGGAAAAGGCACCGCCCATTACACCCTAATACCGAGCTCCGGCAAGGCCACCGCCCGATAATAAGGTGTTGGAGGTACCTGAAAACTAAACCATCTACAAAATTCGAAGAATCTGAAAGGCAGCACCATCAGAATAGAAACTCTATGAAATCTGAAGACACGGAATAACTGAATGAAATGTCTGACGCCACCAGAACTCCTGAGAGTAGCTATCCTATACATCAAAAGATACTAGCAATCCTGCAAACCTGAAGAGATAAACTAGCAATCTACCTAATCCAAACCTAAAACAAAACTAGTAAAAATAATTAGAATGAAACACATTTATGTATATAAATAGAATTTATATACATATATGCGACAAAAATCAAATGAGAAAAATAAAACAAATATCCTAGTACCAAAAACTAACAAAACTAAAAAGTAAAGGAAATATGAACCAAACAGAAAAAGATAAACAAGTAAAAAACTAAGCATTACTAGAAACAACTTTAAGGACCTAAGATAGGAAGAAAATTAGTACGCGTCATGTAAACATCATTTAAATTAGAAAAGGAATTAATATAATTATTGTTAAATCAAAATTATTAATGTTACGTTTGAATATATTAATACAATTACTAGCCTTGTTAAGGTATTCCTTAAAACAAATATTTTTAGCTAATTTATAGTTAGGATTTGAGACCCAATTTAAGGAAAAAGATGAAATTAAAAAAATCAAATTATTACAGCGAATATAGTTATTATTAAAAACTCTTTGATTTCTCTCAAACCAAATATACCAACAAGATATGGTGAAAAGAGTATCAAGCAAGTATCTATTATCCTTATTAAACTTAAGTCCAAAAGTATTCCAATAGGAAAAACAATCAGTAATTTTAGAGCTAATTTTATACTCAAAAATATGGAGGGTATTCATAAGAATAAAATGAGTACCCATGCATTCGTAGTAAATATGATTAATATCTTATAAATGAGTATTACAAAAATAACATTTATTATAAATGTGAATATTTTTTTCTTTTTATAAATTAAATTGTATTTAATTTACCATGAATAACATGCCACATGTGAATTTTAGATTTTGGAGGAGCATTAGTCTTCCAGATAAATTTAAAACAATTATCAGTAGCACCCGAAAAGTTAATAAATTTGTAAAAGGAATTTGTAGAATATTTCTTGCTCTTATCCCACTTCCAGCTAATATAATCATTCTCATTGTCAATATTATAAAAATTTAATCTAGCATAAAGCAAATTAACCTATCTAAGGGTTGAGCCTACTAAAATTTTGTTAAAATTGAAAATCCAAGGAGGATCATTTACAGAATTAAAAACATTAGATATAAATGCATATTTAAACTTGCAAATATCATACAAATCTTTGAATTCATTCCTAAGAGGAGTAGCTGAAATCCAACTATCATGCCAAAAAGATGTATTATTACTAGAGTGAACAATAATATTAACTCCTAAGCTAAAAATCTCACTACATTTTAAAATGGATTTCAAAAAATAAGATTGCCTACGAGTAATCGAAGGACTAATATGATAGAAATTACTACTACCATTGTAGTAATATTTAGAAATAATCTCATTCCAAAAGGCATTATCATTGGTATCTCTGAATTTCCATAGCCATTTACCAAGAAGAGACAATTTCATATTACGAAGATTAATGACTCCTAAACCACCATCTTTTTTGGACTTACAGACAGTTTTCCAATTAACTAAACAATTGATGCTACTATTTGAATTTTTACCATTCCATATGTAATCTCTTCTAATTTTATCTATTTTATCAATCACCCAATCAGGAAAAAGATGCATAGACATCCAATAGATAGGGAGAGCTGATAAAACAGAATTAATTAAAACCAGTCCACCTGCTCTAGATAAAAATCTCCCATTCCAGTTTGTAATCCTATTTTTGATTTTATCTATGATTATTAACCAATCATCGTGTTTAAGTTTTGTAGGTCTTATAACAAAACCAAGATAGTCAAACGGAAAGTTCATAGTTTTACAATTTAATGTATTTGCAACTAAATTTTCAAATTTTTTCAAATCATTTAAAATTAAAACAGAACTTTTATCAAAATTTATTTTTAAACCCGATAAAAGTTCAAAACTATAGAGAATAAACTTAAGAGCAATTATGTGTCTAGGAAGATGAGAGGAAAAAAAGCAAAGTATCATCTGCAAATTGAAGGACTGATAAACCAAAACTCGAAATATCATTACCAATAAAACCCAAAAGATTATTGTTAACAACATTTTTAATAACCTTAGGAAAGACGCCGGCTGCTAAATTAAACAGAAGGGGGGATAAAGGGTCCCCTTGCCTTAAACCTCTCTTGGATTGAATTTTATTACCTAAAATACCATTAACCATAATACTAGAGTTTCCAATTTTAAGCAAGTTCATGATCCAGTTAATCCATCTATTACTAAAGCCTCTGGCATGGAAAATATCTATAAGAAAATCCTAATCAACCGAATCAAAAGCCTTAGCAAAGTTTAATTTTAAAATAGCACAAGCAATATTATTCTTACAACAAAGATTAATGTATTTTTGAATAACTGCTACACCATCTGTGATATTTCTTCCTTTAATGAAAGCTGATTGAGAACAGTCAATTAGATCATTCATTTTTAAACTAAGTCTATTAGCTAAAACTTTAGAAATAATTTTAACAGAGCAATTAATCAATGAAATGGGTCTAAGATCTTTTAAAGTATTAGCACCAACTTTTTTATGTAACAAAATAACCTTAGCAAAATTAAATCTACCTAATTGGAGATTTCCATTATAAAATTCATTAAACATACTAATTAAGTCAAAATTTAAAACTTACCAAAAAGTTTTATAAAAGAAAATTGGAAATCCATCCGGACCCGGAGATTTATCACCCGGTAAATCAAAAACGGCTTTTCGAATTTCCTCTTTAGTAAAAGGAACATCTAATTCAGAAAGATTAATATTAGAGACAGATGGATAAAGATCATTCCATCTAACACTAATTCTATGCTTATTTTTATTGCCAAAAATATCTTTATAATATTCTATGAAAGCATTATTGAGATCAGGTTGATCAACTAATTCCACATTATTAACTAAAATGGAATTAATTGTATTACTACGTTTTCGACTGTTGGCTATATTATGAAAAAAATTGGTATTATTATCACCTTCGTTGATCCATTGAATTTTAGATCTTTGTTTCCACATAACTTCCTCTTTTCAAGAATAGAATTAAGTTCTCCTTTTAGGTTATTAAGAACATTTCTCTCACCTAAACTTAAATGTCTAGTTTCTTCAATCTTATTTAGCTTAAGCATCTCATTAAGAATATTTTCTTTTTTAATTTAATATTACCAAAAAAAATTTATTCCAATTTTTAAGAAAAATCCCAAGTTTTCTAAGTTTGAGCACAAAAGCTTTAGTAGAATTATCACTATACTTAAAACTATAATAACTCATAGACGACCATTTATTGATGATTAAATTTGAAAAACATGGTTCTAGAAGCCACATTTTTTCAAATTTAAAAGATCTACTTATACTTCTATGACGATCACAAGAAAGGATAATGGGACAATGATCTGAAAGGGTGTAAGGTAAACCTGACACTCTACAGATAGGAAATTTATCCTCAATTTCATCGCTAACAAAAAATCTATCTAAGAGAGCCAAGGAGGGAGACTCCCTATTATTACACCAAGTAAAATCTCTATTGGATAGAGGAATTTCGATCAAATTAGAATGAATAATAAATTGATTGAATTCCTCCATGGCAGAATAATCTCCTTCCTGGGGAGAACGCTCCACAATAAAACAAGTAACATTAAAATCACCCCCCAATATCCAAGATCCGAGGGCGAAAGATCTAAACTCGAGGCATTCATTCCAGAGAATCCGCCTATCTATTTTAGAGTTAGGCCCATAAACGTTAGAAATATTTAAAAAAGAATTGTCAGTTAGATTAATTAAAATAATGTGTAGAGGTGCTGTTTTTGAATACACTGAAGTAATTTAAAGAGATTACCTCTCCAACCAATCATTAAACCCCCAAAACAGCCCACAGAAGGTAAAAAAAACCATTTTCTAAAACGAAAGCCTCCAAATCTTCTAAAAAAGGAAAATTGGGGCACTCGATTTTAGTCTCTTGTAAAAGAGCAATGTCAATAGAATAGTCTTTAAAAAAGATTCTAACTTTATCGCATTTATTTAAGTCATTCAAACCTCTAATTTTCCAACTAATGAGCCTCATAAACTCATAGATCTAGCCCTATCAAGTTCCTTACTTCTAATAAACTCGCAATCTAACTCAATGTCAGTGAATAAAAGCAGAGCCACTAGCTAACTGACTGAATTCGGAAGCTGACAAGTTACCCAAAGCATAAGACGAATATGTGCTACCAAAATCAAAATGCATACCTGAGCCTGAATCCGTAATACCGCTCACGATGTTCGAACTAAGAAACTCACCCAACGACTGAGAGCGACTGCCTCGAATCCTGACACTATGACGAACCGTCCCGCTAGAAGCTGAATACTTTCTACGTCTACCTCTCTTCGAAGAAGAAATAAAAGGCACCGAACGACAACTAACCTCACCTATCTGACCTGACAAATGACGCCCAGAACTCCTATCCAAATCACCAGTTTCAAGAGAATCAACAGGACCCATAAGTGCCACTACCAGATTAACACTTCCACCCAAATGATCAACAGTGGATACTACTTTGTCTTCACCATTATCACAAACAACATTACCATTTAAGGTGCAAGGATCAACATTATCACTTTGGAAACTTTCCATAGATTGATTAATCGAACACAGTGAAGAAATTGAAGAAATTTTATCATCAAGTATAACTTGAACCCATGCATCATGCATAACTGGGTCAGTGTGCATATCATCAAAAGAGGGGTTGAGTAAATTTAAGAACTCATCATCAACATTGCTCTCTGGTTCAACATTTTGATCAACCTGCTCCACTATGCTGTGTGCACCGTGCACATCGGACACCACATCCCTACCTAATATAAGATCATCAAAATCCATACGATCTTCAATAACAAAAACCAACTCACCATTTAAATTAGAGTCTGCAGTTAAAAAGCACTCATGAAAGACTCCAGACCGTCGCAGCAATAAGTCATTATCAATAACAGATTCACCAGTGGAATGAGATACTTCAACCCCTTTCATAATCTCTTCTTCCTAAAAGCAGTAATCAAAAAAAGTCTATGTTGACCAGAGAATCAGCTACCAAAAGCATATCAATTTCCAAATCTATCAGCCTCTTGTCAAAGTCGAAAACCTCTTCCAACTTATAGAAACTCTCAACATCATTAAGAAATTTATAGCCGCACTCAGGTATTGGAAACTGAAGTTCAAAAGCAAAAGAACTGTCTGAAGCATTGCTATCCATGATATTTCTATCCATGTTACCAATTGAGGAACTAATTGCAACCACATTTGAATGATCGCCATCATCAGGATTCAAGGAGCGATCTGGAGATATCACTGATTCAAGGCAGACAAAATTATTGGAGGAAAGCTCGCGGTCATCAGAATTTACAGTGCACTCTGAAGTGATCTCTGATTCAAGGCAAGAAAATTTGTTGGAGGTAGAAATCTTAAAAGGATCCAATTTGCGAGAAAAAGATAAACCTTTTTTGATCTTTGGAAGAATAAAATCACTTATCAAATCAATAATCTTACCCTTAGTCTCTGATTTGGACATACAATGAAGGACATCTAGATCTAGCAAGATGGGATCCAAAATTAAAGATTCTTCACTTCTAACATTTTCAAGAATAACACTATCATCTAAATTCGAACACACCAAGATTTTCTCTGAAATGACAGAAGAATCAATATTTTCAACAAGATTCTCTAAAACACCAAAGTTCTCTTGATTACCCTTGCCAATGTTTGGCGAATTAACAATATTAAAATGATGTAAAAGATCGTCTAAAACTTCAAACCTTTAGTTATTTTGTGCCTGAGATAATTGATTAAAAATCCCTCTCAAATGGATGAACTTCAAAACGAATAGGAAACCATGTTCCACTAACAGTTCTGAAGAGATTAAAGAGACCGATGAAGTTTTCGATTCTACCAAAATAATGTTCAAAATCTCCAGATCTTGCTTTATAGCCCTTACCAATACTCGGGGCATTAACAAAATTAAAGTGAAGTAGCAAATCTTCCAGATACATAAAACCTTCAACTCAATTCTGCCACAAATGGTCGAGCAAAATCCCTTTCAAAAGCATTAACTTTAACACGAACTGGAATCCATTTTCAACCAAGAAATCAGATGAAACAGAGATTCTAGAAAAAGTCAACACTTATTACTCTTATAGCCAAAATTGCCGTAGTTAAAGCACCTAATAGGATCACGACATTGAGACGCAAAATGATTGTTTTCGCCACATCTAAAACAATAAAACTTGTTATTTTTAGAATCTATCCATCTTTTTTTCAAGGCTTGAGGCCGCGAAACTCGAAAATTATAGGCTGGCAATCGGTCTTTGACCACTTGAGCATAAGAATGATGTCGAATCGATTCTAAATCACTAGCATTAATATCTGCTTGCAAATAAGGGTGATTTAGAGATGAAAGAGGAAGATTTTGAGATCAGAAACAAGAAACAGTTGCAGTCACCATTTTTATATTAAGTTAATCATGATTTGTTATTTTAATCTCATTCCTATTTTATAAAACTTCTTTTTATAAAATCTCTTTATTTAAAAAATTCCATTTATAAATATATTCCTTTATAAATCTTATTTATTTATCCCATTTATAAATCCATTTACAGAATATCAATTACAGGTACATTTTTAATATTTATAAAACACAGTTTATAAATCTATTACTTTATTTAAAAAATATTACTTTTATAAATCTTTTCTACAAACCATTTTAGAAATATTTGATTTAAACTATTTCTATCATATTTAGAACTATATTTCCTTTATTATAAAAGATGGACTTATTTATTAAGTTTTGAAACCTTTATAATACAGTTCGAAAATTCAATTTAAAAAAATTCACAAAATAGTTACATTAATATTCCAAAAATCATTCTTTTATTTCGTTTCAGTAAATTATTTCTTTTAATAAGTTATAAGTAATTATTAAAACATGTATTATTTCAAGTATCACCTTAAAAATCATTCAATTCGAAATCATTATTTTATAGTATTTCATAATGCTAAAAATAAGGCCTAGTGCTACATAGCACTAAACAAGTAAAATCATGTCCAAGTCATCAAATATGGCATCCAACAAATCATATATCACAATATATGAAATGTAAAATCAATAGTGTAAGGAACCGTGTTACGTCCTTCCAACCTATCCCCTTGCATCATAGCTCATATATATATATATACATATATATATATATATATATATCAACACACACATTTATAAGGAAATAAAATCAACAGTGGCGGAGAAACTCATTGGATCTCTCCAACCCGTTCCCCTACATTACATACAATATATACTCATATAATATAGGTCATCTAGTACTAGGAGAGTACGTATAAAAGGTCATCTGCTCCAAGGGCAGGAAAAATCCAAACCAACTGATAAAGCAGTAACTCATCTAAACAAGCTACAAACATGCATTAATAAAAATATCTGCACCTATATAAAATATAAGTGGCCTACGAGAGGTGAGTTACTGATAAAAATTCCATTTGTTGCCGAAGCGTTCTAGTTTTGACTAAAATAGAATGGCGTTTGATTTTGCTTGAAATTCTACAAGCTTCGAATTTGGTGAATCCAACTCGATGATGCGGGTATTATCGCTATGGGTCCAATGCTACTGACCATGTCTAAATTCAACCTCGTATGGACAAGATACGAATTAAAGAACATTTGAGAATAAGTAAATTTTAATTAACTTTAATTAATAAGGTTATAACGTTAATTACCTTTCTAACTACCCTCAAGCCCTAACCGCGATTGAAGAAACCATGCCGCCATACTAACTTCCACTATTGCTGCCATTGTACGCCTCTAAACACGGCCACGTCCACACTCCCGATTCCCTAAATCGAGCCCCATCCATCCCCACTAGAGCCGCCGTCCCTGATAGCCTTTAGCTCAAGATCCAGCTTCCAAAACCGCAGACATTCGAGTGAAGACCTACACCGCCTGAAAGCACCAAACTCTGATCCACCACCGTAGACGAACTCCCCTTGGCTTGCCGCACCACTTCCATGTTGGACACTTCACCTGAAACGGCCTTAATCGTCGTGGATAATGGCGGCCGTTGGATGGAGTGACCAAATTAGGTTTAGGGTTTTAATTTTTAGAAAATAGAGAAAAGTGGGGTCCTTTTATAGAATTTTTTTACAAACACTATTCATGTCAAAATATTTCAAACTCCAATCAAGGCATGCCAACTGACGTTCTTTACTAAATACCCCTATTTCGAACATAATGGAACTAGTGTCGGATCTCAATTTCATCATATGTAGAAGTTAGCTTTTAAAATCAAATTATATTATATTAAATTCCTGTAATCAATTTCTACACATTTCGAGCTCAAACGACCACACAATACGTCCAATCCTCATGAATCTCGATGGCATATGACAATTCATTATTCTGTGTCTAATGGTACTGGTTTCGTTAAAATCCAAGGCATCGCCTCAAAATGCTAATTTTACATGTTAATTAAACGAATTATTATTAAAACTATTTTAATCACTTTTAATTATAAACTAAAAGTTTACTATTTTCATTCTTATTTAAACAGAATTTAAATAAGTTTATGAATCATTCTTATTCATATTGAATCCAAATTTCACTTTAAAAATCCAACTATTTAATTCGCTATTCAAATATTAATTTCCCAATTCACATATTCAAATAAATCTCTATATCTGAAATTTAAGCTATTTGACCTAGAAACTAACATGTCAATATTTAGAATTAATTAAATAATTCAAAATCAAATTACTAAATTCTGGGTTGTTACAAATATGTTACAATGGTGTATGAAACCCTGTACGAAAAGCCACCAAGTACTATAATTCTATACGTGGAGTCCGCAAAAAAAGGAAAAAGCCACTAGAACCCATTCATGTTGGAAATCCAATTCCAATACGAGCTTTACGAGTTTGATTGTATTCCTAAAATAGCTGTAATGCCTTGCAAACACTTCAGCTACACCTTACTACAAGATACTCTATCGACTTGTCGAGGTGTTATTACATTCTTTGTATATACATTTACTTGAAAAGTGTTTTCAAACAAATGTCAATAAAGGTGATATAAAAATGTTTCAATAAAAAGTATTTTGGTTATCATAAGGTAAAAATCCATCCGTATTTTTGTGTGGCATGGTCTGACAAGATACCCTTTCTCTTTAAAAAGGTAATGTTTTAGTGTCAATCTGATCTATGACACTATCATATATATTTATAATTCGTGTTTCTCACACTGGTTTGCCAAGACAGACCCATATATTCTTAATACTCAGATCAGATTCGAGTAGTTTTAATATTAGCTGAAGACGCTTGGTGTTTCCAAGGGAGAGTTGGAGATATTCATCAACGTATGGACATGGTTTACGGTAACACTGTGTTTGTTGTTTTTCAGTATTTTTAAGGATATGTGTTTATAATTATCTAGGCCGAGCTTAGGTTAGACTCAAATATATGTATTTCAAATTTTCTACTGTAAAGATTATTGATATTTTAAATTATTCCATTTATGTGAGATTCTATTCTATCTTTATTTTCTTTTACCCTTAACAATTGATTTTTCCAGCACTTAAATGCTAAGCACGCAGTATATTGGATGCACTATTGTCAATTTTCGAGGGTTGAAAATCCTATTTGTTACATTTGATATTAGAGCTTAGGTAGAGCGAACACCTAAGCCTGGTAGGGGTAAAGACTCATTGGAGATATGGCTAGTAATTCCCTAGGATAGATTAACTCATTAGGGATAGGGTAAAAGACACCCTAGAATGAGTTTGAATGTCTTATATATCTGATGGTGTATTTGTTAGTGACTAATAAAATGTTTTGTAATGATTGGTCTGTTGAGTGGTTTATGAATTCCGGTCGATGAATGATGGCCATATATATTCGATAGGGATTCCTAAATTCTTAATAAGGCAAATCGACAAACTGTTTTTGAAAGGACTACATTTTATATAGAAAAGAATAACTTTCAAAAAGAAATAGATATTTATGTGTGTTAGTTTGTGGTTAAGGAAGTAATAATATTCAGTTATTATCATTTATTAATTGAATGAATACCTTGTGAATTAAGTTTCACGATTTAACTATAAGGTGTTTGCTAATAATGTTAGGTTAAGGATAATGAATTTATATAAGATAATAAATAAGCATGTTGTATAAAAACATGTTTTACAAAAATAAAATGGTTCCGTAAAAGATGGATATATAAGATATGTTATATAAAAATAGATTTTGAGAATTTAAATCTTGGTGTTTTGGAAAAGCTATGAAAAACTTAAAATGATTTGGTAAATGTTATAATTTTAGGAGTAGAGTTTATAAAATGGAAAGTTTATATTTATAAAAGACTTTTTATAAAGTTAAAACATCTTTTAAAGAAATGATTTGAATAGATATTTAAAATGAGATTTAAACAATATTTTTAAAAGTGATTTATAAAGGGCTTAAGTGGAAGAAGACATGGATTTCGACATCACTGTTGTAAATAAATGTTTATGAGAAAGTGAGGAAGACATAGACTATAACACTATTCTTATAGTAAGTGATTTCCAAAAGGATATATTTTATATAGTATATGGGATTTATATGTATCCTATATTTGATGTTAAAATTCGAGGTGGGTAACTTATATCTATTTTCAAGTTAAGAATGACGTCTATTCATGGTCTGAGAGGTAATGTTGCCCCAACTTGATTGGCTTCATTGTTAACTACTAAATTGTTTAATTTCGACATTGAAAATTAATATTAAGTATAATTAATCATATCCCTGTACTAGATTTTTTGGTTGTCATGCAACATTCATTTTGACCCAATAAAGTGTATTTTGAAAAATATGAAGCTTTCCCAAAGATTTTTATGGATTTTTGTATATATTGGTATTTTCTAAGTGTTGAAATTAAAATGGTTTCTTTGGAAAGAAGATAGAAATTTTTGGTGAATAATTTTTTAAAGTAATTGTATATAAAGAAGCATCTTTATAAAAAGTTTAAATAAAAGTTTTATGAAATGTTTTCATAAAAAAATTAGGAAGGTTAGTAAGTACATATGAGGTATGTAGATCATTTCGTTGCACGATTTTGATTTAAATTTCGAGTATCGGACTTTGAGATGTTTATAGTGGTCCAAAAAAGAATTTATCACTCGATTCTTAACAGCGAACATTGATGAGAGTTTGTGGTTAGGTACTTACGTTTTCTATCATAGTTGAGAGCTATGTAAGTGTAGTGACCCACATTTTCCATACAGTTTAAGCGGATAATCAACAACCATGACCCACTTAAACTGAATGGAAAGGCGGATAGTTAGGGGAAAAGAAAGAAGAAAGAAGACAAGAAGAAACTAGCAACACAGAATCCCACAGCGAAAGGATAATCTATAATATGCGACAAATCTATACATAAGACAAATTGTAATATATGTATATATATACATCAATCAGAGTACACTAACCTATTCAGCTTGGACAGTTATAATAGCTTGTCCTTACAATTTGTTGATGATTACCACCAACGGACAACGTAGCAAAACACAAAGAAATACATAGATATGTTTTGGAACTCCAACTCATCTCTGGAGTTCCAAATCATCCAAACTAAATCTGTAACCTGCTCGGGTTGACCCAATTAAACATAATAACACTTGAGTCAGTCTGGTAAACCAGCATGTGAAAACGCTCCTAACTTGATTTTTACAATTATAAAAACCTTTAAAATCAAAAGTATCTTACAAGACCATGTTGCATATAAATACAGAGGGGTTTTACCGTACGATAACCAAAAAAATTTCTATAGAAAATCCATTGATATTATAATAATATCTAGGGGTCAAAGTAAAATATGAATATTTTCGAAATGCTTGCATCTCACATTTCAGCATAATGTGGCATAACTAAGTCCGTATAGCGTTTATTGGAAAATGGATTCCATACAACTACTGGGCTGCTGGGGTATCACCATCATGGTACATCTCTAAAAAAATAATACCGAGGACCTCGCAAGGATCCCCTGCCAACATAGAATCGGTGTACCCTTTATTAGACAATACCGAATATGATCGCACCTCCATTAACGGGCCTCGAATTATGCAAACGAGAGATAATATCAACTTTAGATAGGGATGATCATATCCCACTAGGGAGCGACTCACTTAACCATATTGCATCTCCTCTGTTTTAGTCATTCCTAGTTGATGAGGCTTGAGGCTACGTTTACCTTTTATATAGCACTTTCAACTTGGAATGCTAACACTTTCGTCCCAACAACAATCTAATGCTAGCATTCATCCATTAAAATTTGTTCTAGAATTGAACAATCCCGAAGGCACCGCTTCTACTACATTAATTTTGGAATCATATTCGGGATTAGTATCAAGTAGTCTTTGCACTTCAAAGAGCTCAATCTTCAATTCCATATTCTTAAGGATTTCTTCACTTCGAAACGCATTTGTTGGAACGAAGTGGTTTTCGAATAACATATCAAATCCCGGTCTCTTTGAAACAACATTCGATAATTTCCAGTAAACTCAACCCCGGTTCATTAGGAAATAAATAGTCGAAGATAAGAGCGAAGATCATCTCTTAATCGTTGGTGGTCGGATTTCTTTATCTTTCGTCCTAGGAGAATGAAACGAGGTTTATATGCACAGTACAACATCATCGGAGATGACTAAGCCATACAACTCATGTGTTTCTTTTAGATATTTCCAAAGTTGCATTTGGGTCCATAATTGATAGTTGGTTATTTAACTATCAACAAAAACACATTAAAATCAGTGATTTTATTCAAATTGGAAAGCCAACATTGGTTAAGCACATAAAACACATAAATGACCACTAGCCTCCTTAGTCAATCTTTTCATTAGTTAATATCACTTTGCAATAATTGTACCAAGATACTTTTACAAAGATTCATTCACATACCCTTATATTTCAACACTTGGAAAATACCTATATTCTTATCTTAATGGTATAAGTATATTCAATTCTGAGATCATTTGTAAACTCCTTATAAATCTGTGAAACCATTTATAAACCATTTTTAAAATTTCTAAAAATCATTTATAAATACATTTATAAATTTTCAATCACTTATATATTCTTTTTATACATTTCTAAAATCATTTATAAACCCTTTATGAATTCATAAAATCATTTATAAAACTTCTTTTATAAATCTATGAACCCATTTCTAAAATTTGTCTATAAATATCTAACCATTTATAAAACTTCCTCACCTTATAAATAATCCCCGCTTTAATTCTTCAAACCATTTTATAAAACATCCTTTATAAAACCCAAGTCTGTTTATAAACTCTATTTATGAGTCTTGAAAACATTTAAAATTAAATAAAATCATTTACTTTAAAACACTATTATATAATAATAATAATTAAAATAGACGTTATAAATTAGTAATAATTATTAACTTCAAAACATCTTTAACAATTTCAAAACCTTATTAATAAAAGAATAATAATTATCTTTGCCATTATTATAAATAATAATAACAAATTTCCAAATATTACTAATAATCATTATTATTAATTTCAAAGCATATTAATTATTTGAAAAATTAACTTATCAAAATATCAAAATATTGATTAGTAACCTTAAAACAATATTATATATAAATAAATAAATTTTAAACAATACTAAATATAAAAATAAATAATTTTAAAACAATATTAATATAAAAGTAAATAAATTTAAAACAAGCAGATAAAAAGCTTAGAGTAAAATAGAAGTTAAATCATTTAAAACAAAATATTTTCGAAACCCGATTTCAGGTTCAAAACCATTTCCTGTCTCAAAACTAATTCCAACTTAACGACGAATTATAGTATTATAAATACTAATTTAAGACCAATAGCTACCTAACATTTAATCACTATCGATATTGATTTTCCATCACTATAGGGTTTAAGTTTTGAACATATAACAATGTCATAATCAATATTGCCCTCAAATCAGGTTTCATATTCAAAACTCATACAACTGGAATATTATTGAAAAACTTTCAATAATGGTGAGGAATCCCATTGGATCCTCCAACCTGTCCTCCTGCATTATAGCTCATATGTATATCAGGACATGTATATGTAAATTAAATCAAAAATGGTAAGGAATAATGTTAGATCCCTCCAACCTATTTCCCTACAGCACAAACAATATATAATTATATAATATGGGCTCCAAGGGCGGGAATAAATCTAAATAAATAGATAAACTAGTAAATCGCCCAAACATCCAATTAACAATTTTCTATCAACTATATAATATTACTGGTTAACCAAAAAGGTGAGCTTAACTCACTTTGATTTCAGTTGTTGTCGAGGCATTCCGGTTTGAATTAAAATTGAACAAAAATTACTTTAACCCAAATTCCTACTAGCTCCAAATTCATTTGATTCAAGTCTAAATCGTAGTATTTGCTAATACGAGTACAACGCGACTCCTCACGCTCGATTCCGGCCTTGTATGAGAAAGTTGTTGACATTATAAGATAGCCGAATTAAATAACTATATTATTAACTAATTACCATTCATTAAATATAAATTACTATCTTTTCAAATGATAATCAGCCTAATCCCCTTTCTCTCATGCACTCAAACCAAAAGCAGGCACCACTTCACCTCGTCGTCGCTGCTGCCTTAGATCGCCAGAGGCCATCACCTCCATGCTGAAGACCGCCGCCAATGTCCCCGACCCTACGCTGCCCATGTCATCGCCAAAAACACGGCCTTGAACAAGAATGAACCCATTTTTCAATTCCATTCATCATCGAAATTCCAATGCTACACATCACCAAAGACCATGAAACTTCACCACAACCTTGCCTTTGACGTCCTCTACGCTTCTCCTTCATGGTCCATCGTCTAAAGATAATCTAAATCATGGCAATCAAAGAAAATTTTCTCTTTGTTCACCGCAGAATTGCGGCCATTGTGGATCGATCTAACCCAATCCAATAGTTGAGTGAGTCGAGCTCGATGTCGCAAACAATTCTCTAGTTGAAGACTTCGCCAAAAAATATTGATAATGGCTCCGCTGATTGAGAGCCGTTCGATAAGGCGATGTTCTTCAGTTTGAAAAAGCAAACTCGTTCCCTCTGGTTTGGGTTTCTTATATATTAAAGTGGAGATGGTATGGAAAACGTGAATCAAAGTATGGTCGAATAGTGCAAGTATGGTTAAGGGCATATGCAAGGTTATTTGGTATATAATATTGTATAGATTATTTTATTTTAAACTATTTGGTAATACACAGCCCCAAATCTCAAACTCTAATTAAGGTGTGCCATCTGGCATTTTATATGTAATATGTCTATCTCAAATACAATGGAACTAATCTCGAGACCTAATTTGATCATATACAGAAGATAGTTTTTCAAACTCGGTTATATTATATAAATTTCCGAAATTAATGTCTAAGTTTTTTGACCTCGCACGACCAAATGATTCTTCCAATCTCCACGAAATTTGATGGCATACAAAAATTCACTATTGCGGATCCAATAAAACTGGTTTCGTTGAAATCCAAGACAGTGCCCCGAAAGGCTATTTTCATATGTTAATTAAAATGATTATTAGTAAAAATAGTTATTCACTTTTAATTCAAATTTAAAAGTTTACTATTTTCATTCTTATTCAAATATAATTTAAATCAACTTTCGATATTTATTCACATAAATTCAAGATTTACTTACTTAAACAATTCCAAATATTAAATTCAAAAATTTAATTATCAAACAAATCGTTGTATTTTAAATTCAAGTTATTTAATTTATAAAATTTACTTATCAATATTTAAAATCAAATTAATATTCCAAATTCAAATGACTAAAATTCTGGGTCATTACATTCTCCCCTCTTAAAAGAACATCGTCCCTGAAATTTCCAAGGTAAGAAAATGTCCCACACCCGTTAACTTTTCAAAGCCAATTATTTGAAATAGATTGCCAAATTCTTTTAAACCATTAACTTTCCAAAATCAATTTGTCGAAACTTTTTATCACCTTTATCCAAGTCTTTCGATTCATCCATTATTACTAATTAATACATTCCAAGTTATAACATAAAAATCAAATTTTAGTTACCAAAATTTCTAAAAATTCTCAAAAAAATTCTACATCTTAAATTCACGGAAAATTTCGTCAGTGTCTCCTTTACATGGTTCGATCGAAAAACTTTACAATATATATACAATCACAAATATACATCTCATCTTCAAGGATGAGGCATCATGTAGGGAACAATATAAAAATATGATGGGTAATCTGAGATGTGTATCTTTTACTAGTATTAGCAAGCATGTACAATCAATATAATGCGAAAGCGAGCTCAAAATGCGAATCATGCGCCATCTGCATGTGACGACCCGAGATTTTGGCAATATTATTTTAATAAGTATTTAATCTAATTAAATAAAATACAAGCTTATCAATTTAAAAACAAATAAGACTTTGGACATTTTCCAGTTATATATATATATATATATATATACATGTATTGTGAAGAAAACTATGGTTTGAAAATTTAAAATAAAGTCTTTCGAAAATATTTAAAATAAAATCTATCTTATTCATATTGGATTAAAATTAAAAAGCCCTACATTATTAACATTTAATCTAAATCTATGCATATGAAGGTAATCTAAATAATAATGTTTAAAATAAAATCAATCCTATCAATATTACATATAAGTGTAAAAATTATTATAAAAATATATAGATATGAATTAAGTATTTGATAGTTAAACTTAAATAGAAACAAAAATAAGCATTTATGTTAGGAATAGAAATAAATGTATAAGTTAAATTATATGATCACATGAAAACATAAAGCAAAACACATGAGATAATTCTAGAACTATATAACCTATGTAATCTATGTACATAAAAAAAATATCTACAAACAAAATCTATGTACATACAAGAAACAGGATAAGATGTAAACATATAGGGAAACATAGGCATTTAATACCATCATCTCAGCATAAAATAAAGTCATTCGAAGGTTAAAAATAATTTCAATTTGCAGAAGAAAAAAAATCTTTGACCAAAGTATTGATAACAAAGAAAAGCTAGTACCAGAAGCCTACCCCTGTAAAACTGTTTTCTTTATATATACATCCTTTTATTCTAGTTCGTTCATAACTTAGCAAGCCTGAAAGAGAAGAAAAATAAACATCATTATTTTTACGAACTCAAACATCATTCAACAACAAAACAGGAAGGTTTAAGGGAAAATCAAACTGCAGCCTTCAAAACAAAAGTTGCTTTCTGTACAAATACTTTCCAGGTGAGTAAACAAATTTTTTAAAGACTTAAGTTTAATTAAATCTGTGTGTATGATTCATTGATAATAATATGCTTGCATATGTATTTTGTTTATATAGCTCTGTGTTTATATATGAGTGTTCTGCGTAAATTTATTTTACCTGTCTTCTCTGTTTTTAGTTTCAGAATTGAATAGTTAATTAAAATACAAAATATCTTCATCTAATCATTTATAGGCTTACAGTTTCAAACAAAATAAGTTGTGTAAACATATATCAAGCTATAAAAATTTGTTTAAGACATGTTGGAGAAATATATCAACTGGGAAATTTGATTTACAGAGCAACAAATAATTTTATGTTGAATTCGAGTGTTGTAAATTGCTAATTTAATTATATAGCTTGAATCTACATAGAAAAATAAGATTTTTAATATAAAAATGGGAATTTTTAGTTAAGAATACTAGGAGCAGTTCATAGATGAACTGGAAATGCATTTTAATCAATTTTTGGTGGCCGAAGAATTTTTGGATGTTGAAATTCTACACGAAGCTAGCTTGGCCATCGATGAAGTTAGGAAAATTGTTAGATAAATTTTCTATTGCAAGAATTGAGGAAACGAGGCGAATTTAGGGTTTATGCTCGAGTTTTGGACGTGGTCAGAAGCGAGGTGATTTCATCACCTCTGATTGATTGAGCTGTACGAAATTTAGGGGAAGAGTAGAATGGAGTATCGGTGGGATGAGGCCGTAGTTGTATTGCCTCTGATGGTCGACGTGAATTGGACGAGGCGGTTTTGGATGAAGGTGTAAGTTCGAGTTTCGAACTGGAAACTCAATTTTCGATTGGGTGTTGTTGGCGTCGAGTCGTCCATGGAGATCGTGTGTCGTGATGTTGTGTGACTTGCCAGAGGAATCGCAGTTCATCGGAAGGTTGTCGAAGTACCGTGTACATGCACGACAATGAATAGGTGTTAGGAAGTTGATGGTGAACGATTCGAATTGATGCTCGAGAAAAATGATAGGTGGCTTCGGGATGGAACCGGGTGCATGAGCGTGCTTGCGTGTTACAGCAGTTTATAACTTAACTAAACTCAAAGAAGAAGAGGAAGAAACATAAGAGAGGAAGGAAGAACGACTGACGGAAATGGTGGAAGAACTCGTGTTTAACTTGAGTAAACTGGGACTTTTCTCTGGTTGACATTCTAGTGCTTAGCGTAATTAAATTTGAATTTAATTATCTTAAACAAATTTTATGTATTAATGATTTAGTTAGTATTTGACAAATTTAAGTTACAAATTTAATATATGTTTTAATGATTTAAGTTAATACTTAAGAAACGTTTTAAATCTTAATTAATAGTTTAATTAAGTAGTTAACCTAAGATAAGTGTTAAACTTAATTAACATTAAAGTTTTCGAGCTAGTAATAATTTGATTCAAAATTATTAAGGAAGTTTTTAAAATGTTAATTAAGACATATAATTATTATTAATAATTGTTTTAGAAAGTAATTAAGAATGACTAATTTATAATTGTAATTAAAGATTGGTTAATTAGTAATTAATTGTTTAATTAATTTGCAATTGAGAATTGTAAATTAACTACTTGAAGTTAATTAATATATGATTAGTAGTTAACTAATTAAGTAATTAATTAAGAATTGGTGATTAATTAATTAGTAACTAATGATTAATTAATTAATAACTAAAGAGTAATGAGTTAAGTAATTAAGGTTTAATAAATTGATTAAGAAGTAATTAATTAATTAAATGGTATGAAATTAATTAATTAATTAATTAATGATTTATCAAGCAGGATTAAAGATGTTTTCTTATGGATGTTGTATAAGTAGAATATCTGATTTTGAGATAACTATTTGGTGATATTCTGTGATACTCTGTGATATGCTTTGGATATATCTGTGATGTTTGAGTATGATTTATCTGTGATAAATGTTATGTGAATTCAAGGTATTGAATTAAATTGTTTAAACTATTAAACAACTTGACCTTTAAAATGGCGTTTAGATTTCGATGAGACCGGGATCGGGTGTCAATTATGATTATTCGAAAACCATATCGATCCAAATTAAATGATAAGTCATGGCATCTCAAGTGAAGATCGAGATGGAGTTTCGAAGTGCAAGGGTTATCGTCATTAACTCTGAGGGTGATTTCAAAATGAGTGTAACGAGATAATGCCTTCGGTTTCGCTCGAACCCGGAATGAACTTGTATGGATTGAATACTTTCAGAACATCGTCAGGTGGATGATGAGCATTCTAAGAGATGTGTTCTATAAAAGTAATCGCAGCCTCAAGCCTCATCAATAGGGAATAGCTAAAACAGGGGAGATGCAGTAAGGTTAGGTGGGTAGCACCCAAGTAGGACGAGATATACCCCTGTCCAGATGTCCCTTTATTTTGGCTGTATGGGCAGTTGTTGGCCACAACTGTGGGGTTATCTTGTTCGGAACTATTCTGTAAGGAATGGTTCCGGCCTTGTGTTGTAGGGGGTCGGGAGTGATCCTCGGTATGGTGATATAGGCCTCGTACTGTGACGGGCGGTGCCCCAGTAGCCCTGTCACTGATGAAAATCCATTTTCCCTACGAGACCCTACGGTTTTGATTTGTATTACCCACTTTTATGGCTAGTAGCTGGAATTTAATGAATGTAACAATTTCGGCTATTTTTTATTTACTTGAAAACCCTAGACACTATTATAATATCACTGGATTTCCTATAAAATGTTTTGGTTAGCGTAAGGTAAAAACTTACCCGTGTTTATGTGTGGGAAGTCTTACGTGACACATTTATTTTCAAATGGTTTTCAAAGTTAAGCAACTTTAACCTGTTTACTCACACCAGACCCATGTCTGACCCGAAGTTTATTTCTGTTTTCATAAACGCTTGGGTGCTCAAATTTTTATGCGTAGCCAAGTGATAGGTTTTTGATTGTTGAGTTCTGGAGAAGCTTAGAGCAGGAGCCCAGACGTATCTATCTATCTAGTTCCGCTGTGTTAGTTGATGTATGTTGTATTTTGGGATGTATATAATGACAGGTGTATATATATATATATATATATATACATATATATGACTGTCTTGTTGTATGATGTTGTGTAACTCTGATATATATAAAACTATGTAATAGTTATGTGATGTATTATATTTTGTTCCGTTCCTATGTGAGATTCTGATGTTGTTATTCTTTCTTTCTATCTTTTCTATTTCTATCTCTTTCTTTTCTAATTGATGATACGTCTTTCTGTTGTTTGAAAGGCGAGTCGTCATAGTTGGTATCAAAGCATAAGTTGAGATAATACCTAGGCTCTGGAGAATATCTATCTTGAGAGTACGTATTTGTATTTTCATATAATTATATACCTATCTAAATTTGTTGAGTTACCTGTTCAGGTGGCCAACATGAGTTTTGAAAGGAGAGGCAGAGGTAGGGGCAGTACCTCGACTGATAATGGACGAAGTCAAACTGCTAGCGAGGCTGTAGATCCAGTACTGCCTTAGGTTAGTTTTGCCGCTTTATGCAAGGACTTCATCAACCTTAGAGGTAAACCATTTAAAGGGTCAGAGACTATAATTGATGTCCAAGCTTGGCTACGCCCTTGTGAGCGGATCTTTAAGAGTATGAAGTTGTCTGACAAGCTGAAAAGGGAAATGGCTTCATGGCAATTGCAGGAAGGCGCTGCAGCCTGGTGGGATGCAGCAGTAGCAAATATCTCTGAGGACGATATTTCTTGGGAAAGATTTAAAGAGTTATTTGAGGAAAAATTCATACCAACAGCAGGAAAAACTCGTCTGTACCGGGATTTTCTGAATTTGAAGCAGGGAAGCTTGACTATAGCAGAGTATGATACTAAATTCAATGAACTTTTTTGCTATGGACCAGGGCTCATCGATACTCCCCTCAAAAAGAACGAAATGTTTGCGCAAGGATTAAGGCCAGAATTTCATGAAAAGATGACGGCACATTTGAAAGGATCTTTTGTTGAGTTAATTGATATGGCTCTGAGATATGAGGATTTGATGAACAAGAAATTCACCAGTAGCAGCATCGGGAGGGAATTTTGCTAATCCAAATAAGAGGAAGTTCAATCCCAATTGGAGGAAGCAGAACAAGAAGAAGCATGGAAGTTACGACAGACCTCGCAAATGCTATATATGTCAACAAGAAGGTCACTTGGCGAATAAGTGTCCTAGGAAAGGATTTCAGCAACAGCAACAGCAACCGCATTATAGTGGACCGGGTTCGGCTTTGGTTCATAAATCTCTATGCTTCAATTGTCACCAACTAGATCATATGATTAAGGATTTCCCGTTACTTCATAAAGCTCAGCAGAATAAGGTATTTTCTTCGGAAGGTGCACCATCTACTTCATCTAAAGGAAGGGAAGTATTGGAAGGTACATTACTTTTAGATGGCAAGTATATTAAAGTTTTATTTGATTCGGGTGCTTCTTTGAGTTTTATTTTTTTGGAATCTGCAAAGAAGTTCTTTCTTACCCCTAGTACTATAGATTATCCCATCTTTGTATCTAATCCTATAGGAGGGGTAACCAAATTAGACATGATCTATAAGGATTTGAAGATTTTCTATCTGTCCCATAGTTTTTCTTGTGACCCTTATGTGTTGAATTTTAAGGGGTTTGACCTTATATTGGAGATGGATTGGCTGGATAAGTATAAGACTGTTATGAACTGTGATGAGAGAACAGTTTCATTGGAAACCGATCTGGGTAGAATTGACAAAGTGATGTGTGATAATTTTGGAATTCACTTGAGTAGTCTTTTGCATGGAGTTGAGACTTTTCAAGAGAAGGTTGAAGATATCGATGTGGTCCAAGATTTCCCTAACGTATTCGAGGAAGTCAAATGTTTACCTCCATATCGAGAGATAGAGTTTCGCATTAATTGGGCTCCAGGAGCAGTACCAGTGATTCAGCCTACTAGGAGGATGGATCCTAGGGAGAGGGTGGAGTTAGTTAAGCAGACTCAGGATCTTTTAGAGAAGGGGTTTATTAGGCCCAGTTTTTCTTGTTGTGGCTCTGCTGCGGTGTTTGTCACCAAGTCAGATGGATCGCTAAGGTTCTGTGTGGATTATAGGGAATTGAACAAAGTGACCATTCGAAATAAATATCCTCTTCCTCGTATTAATAATCTATTTGACCAGCTGCATGGAGCTTCTGTCTTTTCTCAACTAGATTTAGCTTCAGGTTTCCATCAGTTAAGGGTAGCTGAGGACAGTATCCCCTTAATTGCATTTAGAGGACCAAATTGTTTCTATGAGTGGTTGGTTATGCCTTTCGGGTTAACCAATGCTCCACCTACTTTGTCGATCTAATGAATCGAGCCTTTCGAGATGTATTGAATAAGTTTGTTCTGGTGTTCATCGATGATATTCTGGTCTACTCTAAGTCTGAAGAAGAGCACAAGCAGCACTTGAGAATTATGTTGGAGACTCTGAGGAGGCATGTTTTGAAGGCGAAAATCTCTAAGTGTCATTTCTAGAAATCGAAAGTCAAATTTTTGGGCCATATTGTTTCTGGAGAAGGTATCTCTGTAGATCCAGCGAAGGTTGAGACTATTCTGGAGTGGAAGCAACCGTAGCCACTGACTGAAGTTCATAGTTTTTTGGGTTTGGCTGGCTACTACAGGAAGTTTATCAAAGATTATTTCAAGATTTCTTTACATCTGACTAAGCTGACAAGGAAAGGAGCTAAGTTCAAATGGACACCCTAGTGTGAAGAGGCTTTTCAGGAATTGAAGACGAGGCTAACCAATGCACCTGTGCTAGCTATTCCGGATAAGAAAAGCAAATTTGAGGTTTATACAGATGCTTGTATAGTTGGACTGGGAGCATTTTTGATGCAAAATGGTAGAGTTATTGCGTATGCGAGTCAGCAATTGAAACCACATAAGAGGAACTATGCTACGCACGATCTTGAGTTGTTAGCCATTGTTTTTTGCTTTAAAGATTTGGAGGCACTATCTCTTGGGAGAGAAGTTCGGGTTATTCACGAATCACAAACTGTTGAAATGTCTTTTCTCTCAAAAGGATCTTAATCTGAAGCAGCAGCGATGGGGAGTTTCTGGCATCATATGATTGGGATATCTGGTATACCCCGGGAAAGGCGAATGTTGTAGCAGATGCTCTTAGCAGGAATACAGTTCTATCTCTTTTGGAAGTTGTTCCATCTCTTATTGAAAGGATTTCGAGCAAGCAAGAATCTGATAAAATGTTGGAAAGAATCATCAGAAGAGTTAGGAAGGATTAGTGTTCAAGTTTTGAGATTGATGGCCAAGGAACATTGAGGATTAATGGGAGGATTTGTGTTTCGAATGATAGGGATCTGAGATAGGAGGTGTTGTCAGAGAGTCATCGTTCCAGATTGAATATCCACCCAGGAATATCTAAGATGTATAAGGATATGAAGAGGGTCTTTTGGTGGAAGGGCATGATGGAAGATGTAGCTGCTTTTGTTAATAGTTGTGCGATCTGCTAACAAGTTAAAGGAGATCAACAGAAGTTAGCCGGATTATTGCAGCCTTTGGAAGTTCCAGAATGGAAGTAGGAAATGATTTCGATGGATTTTATCGACGGTTTTCCTAGAACCAAGAAAGGAAACGAAGGAATATGGGTGATTGTGGATGTTTAACTAAGAGCGCCCATTTTATACCGGTTAAGGCAACTCGTACTGCAGCTTCCCTGGCAGAGATTTTCTTAAGGGAAATAGTCAGATTGCATGGTGTTCCTGTCAGTATAGTAAGTGATCGAGATCCTATCTTCACCAGCAAATTCTGGGAGGCTCTGCAATCAGCTATGGGAACGAGTTTGAGATTGAGTACAACATATCATCCCCAGACAGATGGACAGACGGAGAGGCTTAACTGAATTTTAGAGAATATGCTGTGAGCTTGTGTTTTGGATTTTGGTGGATCGTGGAAAGACCATCTACATCTAGTGGAATTCTCATATAATAACAGTTACCAGGCGATTATTAAGATGGCTCCTTATGAAACTTTATATGGAAGACCGTATAGATCCCCATCCTGTTGGATAGAGTCGAAAGATCGTCTTGTACTTGGACCAAATTTGATTCGTGAAGCTTCTGCGAATGTTGAGCTTATCAAGAAGAGAATGAGAGCTGCTCAGGACCATCAGAAGAATATGCAGATAAAAGGCGAAGACAATTGGAATTTGAGATCGGTAATTTAGTCTTTGTCAAAGTTTCCCCGATCAAAAGAGCTATTAGATTCAGAAAGACGGGAAAACTTGCCAAGAGATATATAGGACCATTCCGGGTGCTGGAAAGTATTGGTGCTATAGCTTACAGAATTGAATTGCCAGAACGAATGTCTGGAATTCATAATGTATTTCATGTATCCCATCTAAAGAAGTTTGTCCACGACCCATCATTGGTTGTAGAACCAGTAGTCCAGGAAGATTTGGAAGTCGAGCCAAATTTGACTGTGGTCAGGAACCCTGTTCCGATTGTTGATCAAGACGAGAGGCAACTCAGGAGCAAAGTAGTGAAGCTCGTCAAAGTGCGGTGGAGCGAGGATCCCAGAGATTGTACCTGGGAAACTTTGGATAGCTTTAGGAAAGCCTATCCGGATTTGTGTCCAGATAACTAGTGACGTTTGTTAGGATAGACTATTTGATTGTTTTCTAATGTATAGATGATATGTATGTTTGGGTTGTTGATATAAAAGCTTTTGAATTAACTTTTGTTTTAAATTTTAAGGACGAAATTCTTTTAAGGGGGGAGGAATGTGACGACCCGGGATTTTGGCTATATTATTTTAATATGTATTTAATCAAATTAAATAAAATACAAGCTTATCAATTTAGAAACAAATAAGACTTTGGGCATTTTCCAGTTATATATATGTATGTATGTATTGTGAAGAAAACTATGGTTTGAAAATTTAAAATAAAGTCTTTCGAAAATATTTAAAATAAAATCTATCTTATTCACATTGAATTAAAATTGAAAAGCCCTACATTATTAACATTTAATCTAAATCTATGCATATGAAGGTAATCTAAATAATAATGTTTCAAATAAAATCAATCCTATCAATATTATACATAAAATATAATTATAAAAATATATGGATATGAATTAAGTATTTGATAGTTAAACTTAAATAGAAACAAAAATAAGCATTTATGTTAGGAATAGAAATAAATGTATAAGTTAAATTATATGGTTACATGAAAACATAAAGCAAAACAGATGAGATAATTCTAGAACTATATAACCTATGTAATACATGTATAAGCAATGCAGGAAGACAAAATATTTACATACAAAATATCTATGTACATAAAAAATATATCTACAAACAAAATCTATGTACATACAAGAAACAGGATAAGGTGTAAACATATAGGGAAACATAGACATTTAATACCATCATCTCAGCACAAAATAAAGTCATTCAAAGGTTAAAAATCATTTCAATTTGCAGAAGAAAAAATCTTTGACCAAAGTATTGAATTTAAAGAAAAGCTTGTACCAGAAGCCTACCCCTGTAAAACTGTTTACTTTATATATACATCCTTTTATTCTAGTTCGTTCATAACTTAGCAAGCCTGAAAGAAAAGAAAAATAAACATCATTATTTTTACAAACTCAAACATCATTCAATAACAAAACAGGAAGGTTTAAGGGAAAATCAAACTGCAGCCTTCAAAACAAAAGTTGCTCTTTGTACAAACACTTTTTAGGTGAGTAAACAAAATTTTTAAAGACTTAAGTTTAGTTAAATCTGTGTGTATGATTCATTGATATTAATATGCTTGCATATGTATTTTGTTTATATAGTTCTGTGTTTATATATGAATGTTCTGTGAAAATTTATTTTACCTGTCTTCTCTGTTTTTAGTTTCAGAATTGAATAGCTAATCAAAATACAAAATATCTTCATCTAATTATTTATAGGCTTACAGTTTAAAACAAAATAAGTTGTGTAAACATAGAACAATGTAACAACCCTGTTTTTAGCGATTACGTGAAAATATTAAATTATAACGGCAGTTATAATTTAGTAGTGTGAATTAATAATTAAAGAGGAATTTAAATTATTTATCGGGAATAAACAATATATTTGAGAATAAAATGAGAAAATAGAATTCTGAAAACTTTATTAAGATGGTTTGGGTTAATAAATAAATGAGGAAAATGTGTTTTATTTAGAGTTAATGCAATAATTTTGTTAATTATTGCTCTTTACTTCATTTAATATTTTTTAAAGGAAGTAATTAATTTTAAAATGGGATGATGGAATTGAGTTTAGAAATATAATTTGAGCATAAAATTATATTTGAAATGAGTTAAAGAATTTTATGACATAAAAATGTGATTTTTGTGTAATTTATAGCGTTAGTTACAATTAGTTTTGTAATTAATAATGTAAATTTGCTATTTTCTTTAAATATGGAAATATGATAATAAATATTTTCTAATTATGTAAATAATATTTTAATTGGGTGTAAAACATTTTTATTATCATGAGCAATGAATTTCGTAATTCTTAAGAAGTTGAACTTGAAATAGTGTAAATTTCATCGTTAGTATGCATTGTAACATGAAATAAGTGGTTGAATAATAACACAAGTTAATTTCATTTACTTGTTGAGATTAAGTCCATTAGTAAAATTAAACCCTAACATGTTACTAAAGAATGAGAAAGAGGAGAAAAGTCTGTACGTTCATTCACTTCTCTCCTCTCAGTTGAAAACTTCTGAAGCTCAAAAATAATGGCAGCCTTCTCATTCTCCCAATCTATTCTCTATTAATCAAAAATAAAATGAAGTTAATCAAAAATAAAATGAAGAATGGATGTTTTAAAACATGGATTTAAGTATAAACCCAGGTAATCTTCAATCTAAAACCAATCTCTCCATCAAGATCTAACTTACAGTGAAAATTTATTAACTTCTTCTATGTTTAGGGTTTGCTAGTTTGGAAATTTGGGCTGAATTGGTGGTCTTGATTGTTGAATTAAACGATAGAGGTGAGTTAATCATTCACATCTAAATCTTTGTTTGCTGCACATCATTATTTGAATGATTGTTGATTTAATTGTATGCAATTTGGTTGAAAACTTGTGTGATTATTGTGTTATTGTTTGCTGGAAATTTGTTGTAAAAAAAAGTCGCTGCAGTAAAACAATGATAATTTACGGTAGAATAATCCAAATTGACTCAATATTTTTGTGGTAGAAAGTTATTTAAATTAGCTACAAGTTTTATTTTGATCATATTTTGAAATTCTGCAGTTAAATTGGTCGAAATTGAGTTTGAAACTAATGTTATAGCTCAGCCATATAAAAATTTTGGGTTAATATCTATGAGTAAAATGAACATAACTTTTGATTTATAAATCCAATTATGTTGAATCTTTTTGCATTAGAAATATAATTCTCTACGGAAGAATCTTTGTTTTAATTACTTTCTCATATTTTGAAGATTTTTTGGTCAGAATCGAATTTTTGACAGAGTAATAGTCTCTGCCCTATCAAATTTCTGTGCAAAATATTGTTTGTAATTTAAGCATAACTTTCTCATTTCTTATCAAATTTTGATATCGTTTAAAGTTCTTGAAAGCTTAAACACTGTACTACAACTTTCATGTTATAAGTTTTTGCAAATTATATGATTTAAAGGATCGAAATTGGGTTTGAAACTGAGATACATGCTCCGCTCTGTCGATTTTCAGAATTGAAACCTAAAAATAAAATTAGCCATAACTTTCTCGTTTTGGATCGGAATTTGATAATTTTAGATGTTCTGAAAAGCACAAATGATGTGTTACAAGTTTCATGTTTTTAATTTTCTTAAATTTTGAATTTAATTTGGTCAAAAATGCACTTCTTTATCGCTGTCCTGAGAGCAAAATACAACGATAATAAATCCAGACCTGATAATTGTTTTGGGTATATCTTTTGACTTGTAAGTCCGAATCAGGTGATTTTTTTTTTGAAATATAGCTATGAAAATGATTTTCAACTTTCATGTTTTATGATTTATCAAAATCTTTGATCTACAGGGTAAAATTGGATCTTTAAGCCGCAGCCCTGTTGTTATGCTAATTATTCACAGTTTTGTAATTTTAGACCTGAGAATGAAAATTGTCGTAACTTTTGACTCGAATGTCCGAGTTAGATGATTCTTTTTTTTACTTCGAGCTGTAACATTCATCTTAAACTTTTATGTTTCATATTTTCTCAAATTCTGAGTTAAAAACGGGCGAACTGGCAAAACAAGCCACTAGCTTGAGTTCTTTTGCAAAGTTTGGCATTTTCCGTTGAATTGTTTTTGAATTCGATGATTTTGAGCGTTTTTTTTGAGATGGTTCTAAAAGGCTAACTCTTAGTAATAGAAAAGCCGACATTAATGTTGATTTGCATTACGAATTGACGGTTTCATTTGGGTTTTATCGTATGTTAATTTTATTGAATTTTCATCGACTTTTTCTGTTTCTATGCACGTGTTTTCTAAACCGTTTTCGAAATGATTTTTGAAAATGGAAAAGCATTCATATTAACTGTTTTACAAAAATTTATAATTATTATATATATAATACACACTTTTGTACTATTCGAATGTATGAGAAAGAGAATTAAACGATTTAGTAAAACATGTGGTATGTGACTTGTGCGTTTACTATTTCGGTTAATTCCGGACTTGTACGATCGAAGCTATTTGAGATTATTGATTCTGAGATGTTTTTCCATTTTATGGCATATTTTGATTTTTATAATTCCTATTTATTGGAATTATTTAAGATGACCAATATTAGACAAATGTTATGGTTTGAGATCTCCTATATCAGAGTATGGTCGATGAGATCCATCACGATGTTTTATTTACTTGCCAATGATATAAGGCAAGTCTTGAGTTTATGATTTCATATGTTGAGATTTAGAGTTTATGAGAAACCATCATGATGTTTTTACTTGTCGATGAGACGAGACAAGTATGATGTCTCTTTATCACTCGCCAATGAGACTAGGCGAGATATAAATTTTTGAGTTTTATGATGTTTCTAGTGTGGCATCGACTAACGGGTAGTAAACCGCTAAGTGCGAATGTGTGGTATGGGACATATGTTAACACTTTTTGGGTTCCTATCCATGATTTTTTGACACATTCACGATGTTTACCTAACAGAGCTGCTTGGAGAGGTGTCAGCGACCTTGTCATGAGGACGAACTGCTTTGGGAGGTGTTAGCGACCATGTTAGAGCTGACAAAATAGCTTGGAGAGGTGTCAGCAATCTTGTCACGAGGACGAACTACTTTGGGAGGTGTTAGCGACCTTGTTAGGACTGACAAATGGCTTGGAGAGGTGTCAGCGACCTTGTCATGAGGACGAACTGCTTTGGGAGGTGTTAGCGACCTTGTCTGAGGCTTCGGCAGTCTGAGTTTTGCACGTGCAGCATTGCTTCGGCATTACAACCGAGGATTTGGCCAATCCGGATTTTCTGAGTTTTCTATTTTATTGTGATTTCACATTTTTAAGATGTTTTATTACATCGATAGCCTAGTGCTATGTGAGATGTTATATATATGATGATTTCAATTGTGATGTTTTGAACTCTTACCGAGTTCCATGAGTTATGAGTTTTGATAATTTCAGGATTTTATAAGATATTCTGGGTTTTGCCATTTTGGCGAGTTGAGATTGAGATTTATATATATTTATACCGACGAGAAGAGGTATAATTGAATTTGGAGATTCATCTTTAGTTGAGTTTTGGATCATCCTATTTGAGAATGTTTTATGTTTGCCATTTTGGTGAGAGTTTGTATTGATATTTCTCCTTTTGAGGAGATATGGTTCATGGAAACCATGTAGACATTTTGGGATGTCGCCGATGATATAAGGCACTTGTGTTTGACTTGAGTATTGAGTTTGAGTTACCTCCTTCGAGGTATTTGTTCACTTAAGTAGCATTTGTTACTTAAGTGTTGAGCTTATGATTTTATCGATTCATTCTTCTCTTTCGAGAAGAAGTATCTTCATGTCTATTCTGCTTCATATTACCGATATTGACTGATTCGTGTAGCTAGACTGACCCGTGTATTTATACTTGGGTCATACCGAGTTGTTTCAGGTATCATCTATTGGACTTAGCTTGAAGTTGATGCTGGATATCAACTCTCCTTTCTCTTGAGCAATTTCTGTTCTTCCGCATACTCTGATGTATTTATGTTTGATTCAATGTTTATTGTATGGTCGTGCACCAACTTTATTGTATTCATATTGTATTGTACTAAACATGTATCAGTGTATATGTTTATATATGATGTTGATTACTGTTCTGTGACGTGCTTTTCATTTAGTCATTGTATTTTGTTCTGATAGATCCATAAGCCACCTATAGTTTTGGATTAAGCATTTACTGGTTTTGTCGATCCAGTTGAGATAGAAAAGAAAAAATCATATTGCATTTATCGACGTATTCAGTAGATGTTTAAGACAAAATTATAGATGGTCGCCCTTAACCAGCCCTATTCTCCACTTTAGTAGACGGAATTATTCATTAATTCTCTTTACTAAGATGGGTCCCGGGGTGGGGCGTTACAGCTTGGTATCAGAGCTGTGGTTAGAACAAAGTAGAATAAATACAGAACAGAACATATATCACGATACATCGAAGTGCAATACGAGTGAATCATTGTCCTTTATTCGAGCTTGTTTTCGAATCATGCTTTGATTCTTTTTTGAGTTTTGAGATATGTTAAGATGGAATATGACTAGGAATATATATTGTATTCCGTAGTATTCCATAATTGAATTTGATGTTATTATCTTATGAATAATCTTATTTGGGATTATTCTATTTTTATTTTTGTCGATATGAGTGAGTTCGTATCGATGGAGCTGATTGATTTCTTTGAGCATTCCTTTTACATTCCTTTGAGAGTTGTGAATCCTATTGAGGGGTCCACAACGATTGGCTTGTTGTGAGCATTCTGGGTTTTCTATTTGTTGCTACTTTAGTGAGTATTTGTTTATTACTCACTATATTGAGATGTATTTGACTTGAGATGTATTGACTTATTTGATGTAAAGTATGATCCTTTTGTTGTTATAGGATCCTATATTTATTTAGGCATCCTAATTTGATTGGTTTATTATTTCTATTACTTTGGAATGTTAATGATGATTCCGAGGTTTCTGAATTCGCTCTTGAGTATCGAGATGTTGATGATATATGTCAAATTCCTGTCATGGTGACTTTGTTGAGTTTTTGAGTCCGTTTTGATTTGACATCCAATTGGGCAATCGAGTGTTGAGGTAACCTTATTCCTGGCTCTTTGCTTTTCGGTTATCCTTTCTCGAGGATATCCACTGAGGAACGGGTGAGATTCTGCATTATTCGAGTTTGATTGAGTTTATCATTCAGTTCATTAAGTTATCCTTTTCAAATACTCAATTGGTATTATCCTTTGTAGCATTACTTCGTTTGAAGTAATGATTTGTTGTTTGTATGCTTCTTCTCCTTCGAGAAATATATCTTGCTTATCCTGTATCTTAATGATTTTTGAGAGTGGCTCGTGGCATCGTAAAATTGACAAACACTCCATCTCCTTCTGTTGATTTTGTGAATCTCGTATTCTAGGAATATCTTGATGCATTCTCTTAATGTTCTTTGGTTTGAGTTTATGACGCTATATATATATATATATATATATATATATATATATATATATATATATATATATATGAGTTTTGAAAAGAGAAATTGAAGTTTTGAGATATTTTAAAAATCAAAGAATGTTTTGAGAATATATTTATATGAGCAGTATTCTTTTATAGAAACAATTGAGAGTGTTGGATTATCCATCAAGTAATTAAGAGTTCTGGTCAATACGCCTAATCAACGTTATCGGTAGGAATCTCCTAAATGCTATGATGAGGCAATCAAACATGATGATTTGTGTTTTAAGGATTGAGATTTTGAAAATAATATTTGGAGATTAAATATTAAATTTATTTTTTAATGGTAATTGCAGCCATTGATTTTAGAGATGAATAATAGAGTGGCGAGGCAGTTTTGATCGTCGGTCAACTCTGCAGCCAACAGATATATTTGTTTATTAGAGGCTCAATGGCGAGGCAATGACATTTATTTATTTTTAAATTATAAAAAATGAGAATATAAATGAGATATTTTGAGTTGTGTTTTATTGGAAGTATATTTTGAGATTTTAGAATCTATATTATATAATAATAGAATTTAAACCCTTAATTTATTTTGAGGGATATTATTATGGATTTACAAAATTCTTTGGAAATTAATTTTGAAGTAAGAGAAGAAATTTGAATTTTAACTTTGAGTTTTAAATTACTTACTAAGTAATATAGTGAAGAGTTTGAGAAATTTTCAAATGTTGAAAATTGATATTTGAAAATTTAAAAGATGTTGAAGTTTAAAATTCTAAATATCTTGGATTAAAAGATAATTCGAGCTTATATCCTTATTCTTGAGTATAATCTATCTTTGAGCTATTATCAACGACGAGCATTTTTCGCGGTCGTTCGAATTTGGTGGCCTTGTAAGAAGCCATCTTGTGATTTATCTTTCTTGTCTATTGTGTCTATCCTGTTGTGAGGATGTTCTTTCCGTATATTTATGCGGAAAATCTTCTTGATGATCTTCTTTATTGTTTAGAGTTCGGATTTAAATGAGTATGATCCCGACTCTATTCGTAGAGTTTTTTTTGAAATCAATCATTTCTGATTGACAAATTATTGAGCATGTTATTGAGTTTTGATTCGAAGACGGGATATCTTCAAAACTCTTTCGAGATACTTGGAAAACTCGACGGTTTGCTAATCACTATATTAGCATAAGATGGGCCATTGAGTTAACCAAGTGAGTTTTTCCTTATTTCTTTCTACCATTCTATATTGAAAGTATGAATGGTTTGGAATTCTAGCTTGTCTTTATCCTTCGATGAATGCATCTTTTATGTTTTTACAACTCTTTTTCTAGAAAATTGCGAGGACGCAATTTTTGTAAGGGGAGGAGTCTGTAACAACCCTGGTTTTAGCGATTACCTGAAAATATTAAATTATAACGGCAGTTATAATTTAGTAATGTGAATTAATAATTAAAGAGGAATTTAAATTATTTATCGGGAATAAACAATATATTTGAGAATAAAATGAGAAAATAGAATTCTGAAAACTTTATTAAGATGGTTTGGGTTAATAAATAAATGAGGAAAATGTGTTTTATTTAGAGTTAATGCAATAATTTTGTTAATTATTGCTCTTTACTTCATTTAATATTTTTTAAAGGAAGTAATTAATTTTAAAATGGGATGATGGAATTGAGTTTAGAAATATAATTTGAGCATAAAATTATATTTGAAATGAGTTAAAGAATTTTATGACATAAAAATGTGATTTTTGTGTAATTTATAGCGTTAGTTACAATTAGTTTTGTAATTAATAATGTAAATTTGCTATTTTCTTTAAATAGGGAAATATGATAATAAATATTTTCTAATTATGTAAATAATATTTTAATTGGGTGTAAAACATTTTTATTATCATGAGCAATGAATTTCGTAATTCTTAAGAAGTTGAACTTGAAATAGTGTAAATTTCATCGTTAGTATGCATTGTAACATGAAATAAGTGGTTGAATAATAACACAAGTTAATTTCATTTACTTGTTGAGATTAAGTCCATTAGTAAAATTAAACCATAACATGTTACTAAAGAATGAGAAAGAGGAGAAAAGTCTGTACGTTCATTCACTTCTCTCCTCTCAGTTGAAAACTTCTGAAGCTCAAAAATAATGGCAGCCTTCTCATTCTCCCAATCTATTCTCTATTAATCAAAAATAAAATGAAGAATGGATGTTTTAAAACATGGATTTAAGTATAAACCCAGGTAATCTTCAATCTAAAACCAATCTCTCCATCAAGATCTAACTTACAGTGAAAATTTATTAACTTCTTCTATGTTTAGGGTTTGCTAGTTTGGAAATTTGGGCTGAATTGGTGGTCTTGATTGTTGAATTAAACGATAGAGGTGAGTTAATCATTCACATCTAAATCTTTGTTTGCTGCACATCATTATTTGAATGATTGTTGATTTAATTGTATGCAATTTGGTTGAAAACTTGTGTGATTATTGTGTTATTGTTTGCTGGAAATTTGTTATTAAAAAGGTCACTGCAGTAAAACAACGATAATTTACGGTAGAATAATCCAAATTGACTCAATATTTTTGTGGTAGAAAGTTATTTCAATTAGCTACAAGTTTTATTTTAATCATATTTTGAAATTCTGCAGTTAAGTTGGTCGAAATTGAGTTTGAAACTAATGTTATAGCTCAACCATATAAAAATTTTGAGTTAATACCTGAGAGTAAAATGAACATAACTTTTGATTGATAAATCCAATTATGTTGAATCTTTTCACAGCATAAAGATAATTCTCTAAGGAAGAACCCTTGTTTTAATTACTTTCTGATATTTTGAAGATTTCTTGGTCAAAATCGAATTTTTAACAGAGTAATAGTCTCTGCCCTGTCAAATTTCTATGCAAAATATTGTTAGTAATTTACGCATAACTTTCTCATTTCTTGTCAGAATTTGATATCGTTTAAAGTTCTTAAAAGCTTAAACACTGTGCTACAACTTTCATGTTATAAGTTTTTGCAAATTATATGATTTAAAGGATCGAAGTTGGGTTTGAAACTGAGATACATGCTCCACTCTGTCGATTTTCAGAATTGAAACCTAAAAATAAAATTAGCCATAACTTTCTCGTTTTGGATCAGAATTTGATAATTTTGGATATTATGAAAAGCACAAATGATGTGTTACAAGTTTCATGTTTTGGATTTTCTTAAATTCTGAATTTAATTTGGTCAAAAATGCACTTCTTTGTCGCTGTCCAGAGAGCAAAATACAGCGATAATAAATCCAGACCTGATAATTGTTTTGGGTATATCTTTTGACTTGTAAGTCGGAATCAGGTGATTCTTTTTTTGAATTATAGCTATGAAAATGATTTTCAACTTTATTGTTTTATGATTTATCAAAATATTTGATCTATATGGTAAAATTGGATCTTTAAGCCGCAGCCCTGTTGTTATGCTAATTATTCACAGTTTTGTAATTTTAGACCTGAGAATTAAAATTGTCGTAACTTTTGACTCGAATGTCCGAATTGGATGATTCTTTTTCTTACTTCGAGATGTAAAAATCATCTTGAACTTTTATGTTTCATATTTTCTCAAATTCTGAGTTAAAATCGGGCGAACTGGCAAAACAAGCCGCTAGCTTGAGTTCTTTTGCAAATTTGGCATTTTCCGTTGATTTGTTTTTGAATTCGATGATTTTGAGTGTTTTTTTTGAGATGGTTCTAAAAGGCTAACTCTTAATAATAGAAAAGCCGACATTAATGTCGATTCACACTACAAATTGACGGTTTCATTTGGGTTTTATCGTATGTTAATTTTATTGAATTTTCATCGATTTTTTCTGTTTCTGTGCACGTGTTTTCTAAACCATTTTCGAAATGATTTTTTTAAAATGGAAAAGCTTTCATATTAACTGTTTTACAAAAATTTATAATTATTATATATATATATATAATACACACTTTTGTATTATTCGAATGTATGAGAAAGAGAATTAAACGATTTAGTAAAACATGTGGTATGTGACTTGTGCTTTTACTATTTCGGTTAATTCCAGACTTGTACGATCGAAGCTATTTGAGATTATTGATTCTAAGATGTTTTGCCATTTTATGGCATATTTTGATTTTTATAATTCCGATTTATTGGAATTATTTAAGATGACCAATATTAGACAAACATTATGGTTTGAGATCTCCTATAACGGAGTATGGTCGATGAGATCCATCACGATGTTTTATTTACTTGCCAATGATATAAGGCAAGTCTTGAGTTTATGATTTCATATGTTGAGATTTAGGGTTTATGAGGAACCATCTGATGTTTTTACCTGTCGATGAGATGAGACAAGTATGATGTCTCTTTATCACTCGCCAATGAGACTAGGCGAGATATAATTTTTTGAGTTTTATGATGTTTCTAGTGTGGCATCGACTAATGGGTAGTAAACCGCTAAGTGCGAATGTGTGGTATGGGACATATGTTAACACTTTTCGGGTTCCTATCCGTGAGTTTGTGACACATTCACGATGTTTACCTAACAGAACTGCTTGGAGAGGTGTCAGCGACCTTGTCATGAGGATGAACTGCTTTGCGAGGTGTTAGCGACCTTGTTTGAGCTGATAAAATAGCTTGGAGCGGTGTCAGCGACCTTGTCATGAGGACGAACTGCTTTGGGAGATGTTAGCGACCTTATTAGAGCTGACAAAATAGCTTGGAGAGGTGTCAGCAACCTTGTCATGAGGACGAACTACTTTGGGAGGTGTTAGCGACCTTGTTAGGACTGACAAAATGGCTTGGAGAGGTGTCAGCGACCTTGTCATGAGGACGAACTGCTTTGGGAGGTGTTAGCGACCTTGTCTGAGGCTTCGGCAGTCTGAGTTTTGCACGTGCAGCATTGCTTCGGCATTACAACCGAGGATTTGGCCAATCCGAATTTTCTGAGTTTTCTGTTTTATTGTGATTTCACATTTTTAAGATGTTTTATTACATCGATAGCCTAGTGCTATGTGAGATGTTATATATATGATGATTTCAATTGTGATGTTTTGAACTCTTATCGAGTTCCATGAGTTATGAGTTTTGATAATTTCAGGATTTTATAAGATATTCTGGGTTTTGCCATTTTGGCGAGTTGAGATTGAGATTTATATATATTTATACCGACGAGAAGAGGTATAATTGAATTTGGAGATTCATCTTTAGTTGAGTTTTGGATCATCCTTTTTGAGAATATTTTATGTTTGTCATTTCTGTGAGAGTTTGTATTGATATTTCTCCTTTTAAGGAGATATGGTTCATGGAAACCATGTAGACATTTTGGGATGTCGCCGATGATATAAGGCACTTGTGTTTGATTTGAGTATTGAGTTTGAGTTACCTCCTTCGAGGTATTTGTTCACTTAAGTAGCATTTGTTACGTAAGTGTTGAGCTTATGATTTTATCGATTCATTCTTCTCTTTCGATAAGAAGTATCTTCATGTCTATTCTGCTTCATATTACCGATATTGACTGATTCGTGTAGCTAGACTGACCCGTGTATTTATACTCGGGTCATACCGAGTTGTTTCAGGTATCATCTATTGGACTTAGCTTGAAGTTGATGCTGGATATCAAATCTCCTTTCTCTTGAGCAATTTCTGTTCTTCCGCATACTCTGATGTATTTATGTTGATTCAATGTTTATTGTATGGTCGTGCACCAACTTTATTGTATTCATATTGTATTGTACTAAACATGTATCAGTGTATATGTTTATATATGATGTTGATTACTGTTCTGTGTCGTGCTTTTCATTTAGTTATTATATTTTGTTCTGATAGATCCATAAGCCACCTATAGTTTTGGATTAAGCATTTACTGGTTTTGTCGATCCAGTTGAGATAGAAAAGAAAAAATCATATTGCATTTATCGACGTATTCAGTAGATGTTTAAGAACAAAATTATAGATGGTCGCCCTTAACCAGCCCTATTCTCCACTTTAGTAGACGGAATTATTCGTTAATTCTCTTTACTAAGATGGGTCTCGGGGTGGGGCGTTACACAAGCTATAAAAATTTGTTTTAGACTTGTTGAAGAAATATATTAACTGGGAAATTTGATTTGCAGAGCAACAAATAATTTTATGTTGAATTCGAGTATTGTAAATTGCTAATTTAATTATATAGCTTGAACCTACATACAAAAATAAGATTTTTTTTAAAAAAAATGGGAATTTTTAGTTAAGAATACTAGGAGCAGTTCATAGATGAACTGGAAATGCATTTCGATCAATTTCTGGTGGCCGAAGAATTTTTGGATGTTGAAATTCTGCACGAAGCTAGCTTGGCCATCGATGAAGTTAGGAAAATTGTTAGATAAATTTTCTGTTGCAAGAATTGGTGGAATAAGGCGAATTTAGGGTTTATGCTCGAGTTTTGGACGTGGTCAGAAGCGAGGTGATTTCATCACCTCTGATTGATCGAGCTGTACGAAATTGCAGGGAAGAGTAGAATGGAGTACCGGCGAGATGAGGCTGAAGTTGTATTGCCTCTGATGGTCGGCGTGAATTGGACGAGGCAGTTTTGGATGAAGGTGTAAGTGTTAGTTTCAAACTGGAAACACGATTTTCGATTGGGTGTTGTTGGCGTCAAGTCGTCCATGGAGATCGAATGTCGCGACGTTGTGTGACTTGCCGGAGGGATCGCAGTTCATCGGAAGGTTGTCGAAGTGCCATGCATGTGCATGGCAACGAATAGGTGTCAGGAAGTTGATGGTGAACGACTCGAGTTGATGGTCGAGAAAAATGAGAGGTGGCTTGGGGATGGAACCTGGGTGCGTGAGCGTGCTTGCATGTTACAGTAGTTTATAATTTAACTAAAAACAAGAAGAGGAGGAAACATATTAGAGGAAGGAAGAACGACTCAGGGCAATGGTGGGAGAACTCGTGTTTAACTCGAGTAAACTGGGATTTTTCTCGGGTTGACATTCTAGTGCTTAGCGTAATTAAATTTGAAGTTAATTATCTTAAACAAATTTTATGTATTAATGATTTAGTTAGTATTTGACAAATTTAAGTTACGAATTTATTATAAGTTTTAATGATTTAAGTTAATACTTAAGAAACGTTCTAAATCTTAATTAATACTTTAATTAAGTAGTTAACCTAAGATAAGTGTTAAACTTAATTAACATTAAAGTTTTCGAGCTAGTAATAATTTGATTCAAAATTATTAAGGAAGATTTTAAATGTTAATTAAGACAAATAATTATTATGAATAAATTGTTTTAGAAAGTAATTAAGAATAATTAATTTGTAATTCTAATTAAAGATTGGTTAATTAATAATTAAGTGTTTAATTAATTTTCAATTGAGAATTGTAAATTAACTACTTGAAGTTAATTAATATATGATTAGTAGTTAACTAATTAAGTAATTAATTAAGAATTGATGATTAATTAGTTAGTAATTTATGATTAATTAATTAATAACTAAAGATTAATGAATTAAGTAATTAAGGTTTATAAATTGATTAAGAAGTAATTAATTAATTAAATGGTATGAAATAAAATAATTAAATAATTAATGATTTATCAAGCAGGATTAAAGATGTTTGCTTATGGATGTTATATAAGTAGAATATCTGATTTTGAGATAGCTATTTGGTGATATTCTATGATACTCTGTGATATGCTTTGGATATATCTGTGATGTTTGAGTATGATTTATCTGTGGTAAATGTTATGTGAATTCAAGGTATTGAATTAAATTGTTTAAACTATTAAACAACTTGACCTTTAAGGCATTTGGATTTCGATGAGACCGAGATCGGGTGTCAATTATGATTATCCGAAAACCACATCGATCCAAATTAAACGATAGGTCGTGGCATCTCAAACGAAGATCGAGATGGAGTTTCGAAGTGCAAGGGTTATCGTCGTTAACTCTAAGGGTGATTCCAAAATGAGTGTAACGAGATAATGCCTTCGGTTTCGTTCGAACCCGGAACGAACTTGTATGGATTGAATGCTTTCAGAACATCGTCAGATGGACGATGAGCATTCTAAGAGATGTGTTCTATAAAGGTAATCGTATCCTCAAGCTTCATCAACCGGGAATGGCTAAAACAGATGAGATGCAGCAAGGTTAGATGGGTAGCACCCAAGCAGGACGAGATATACCCCTATCTAGATGTCCCTTTATTTCAGCTGTGTGGGCAGTTGTGGCCCCCTGTCTAGATATCCCTTTATTTCGGCTATGTGGGCAGTTGTTGGCCACAACTGCGGGGTTATCTTCTTCGGAACTGTTCAGTAAGGAATGGTTCCGGCCTTGTGTTGTAGGAGGTCGGGAGTTATCCTCGGTACGGTGATCTTGGCCCCGTATTCTGACGGGCGGTACCCCAGTAGCCCTACCATTGATGGAAACCCATTTTCCCCACGAGACCCTACGGTTTTGATTTGCATTACCCACTTTTGTGGCTAGTAGCTGGAATTTAATGAATGTAACAATTTTGGCTATTTTCTGTTTACTTGAAAACCCTAGACACTATTATAATATCACTGGATTACCTACAAAATGTTTTGGTTAGCGTAAGGTAAAAACTTACCCGTGTTTATGTGTGGGAAGTCTTATGTGATACCTTTATTTTCAGATGGTTCTCAAAGTTAAGCAACTTTAACCCGTTTACTCACACCAAACACATGTCTGACCCGGAATTTATTTCTATTTTCATGAACTCTTGGGTACTCAAATTTTTATGAGTAGCCAAGTGATAGGTTTTGGATTGTTGAGTTCTGGAGAAGCTTGGAGCAGGAGTCCAGACGTATCTATCTAGTTTCACTGTGTTAGTTGATGTTTGTTGTATTTTGGGATGTATGTAATGACAAATATATATATGACTGTCTTGTTGTATGATGTTGTGTAACTCTAATATATGTAAAACTATGTAATAGTTATGTGATGTATTATATTTTGTTCCGTTCCGCTGTGAGATTCTGATATTTTAATTCTTTCTTTCTATCTTTTCTATTTCTATCTCTTTCTTTTCTTATTGATGATACATCTTTCTATGGTTTGAAAGGAGGGTCATCACACTGCACCTGCTAACCACTCTACAACCAATGAGAACAAGTATATAGAAAGTAATATCAATATATAGCATAGACTATACAATAGCTATATGCAAATGTTACAAATGTAACCAGAGAAACCAGGAAACAAATAATGTCCATCCAATTAACTCATGACCTTATCAATTTACATTTTCCAATGTCAAGATTTAATTTATTAAACCCCATACGATGTACATATATCATCCATATAAAAAACCATACTTAATCGTTCGTTCGATCACACAATTTCACTTCTAAACTAGTATCGTTCACACGACCACTCTAGTGCAGACTCAGATTCGGTTCCTTGATCAGAAACCATCATTCTTCTGCATAGCGATATACTATGATAGATTGTACCAAAATCAATCAAAAATCAATATCCAATGTTCGCCGTTAAGAATTAAGTGAAAAATTCTAACTTGGACCCATGTCAATCACGTTGAAATCGTATATTCGAATCTGGATCAAATAGTTATGTGCATAAAATAATATACATACAACTTACCTATTTATTTCAATTGGTTTCTCATTACTTAGATTCTTTTATTTACATTCATTTATTCCTAATCATTATTCACATTACTCTATTCATATTCACTTGTTACTTGGTATATTTTTTCAATACTAATATCACTTAAGAACCATTCCATCAAATTTTACTTAAGTTATCATAAACATTTTACACAACATTTCTCGTGTTTAATTTTACTTTACAACCTAAGTTCATATACATTTCCAATCAAATTCAATTTCATTTAACTTATTTCATTAATTCACTTCATTATTCAATTCTATCAAACAACATTCTAAACCACATTCAATCAACTACCAAATCACAATCAGTTTCTTTTCAAAAATCATTTCATTTAACCTAACTTAAGTTAAATTTCATTTCATTCATTCAATTTTCAAATTTTAATTTTCCTTAACATTCATCCTCAACCAATTTTAAATTCCTGTTTTAACTTACTAATTCTCAAAATTTATAAGTTATAAAATTTATTTCTTATAACTTCAACAAAATAGATAGATACATCTTGGACCTCCAGCTCGTCTCTTGAGCTCTAAAGCATCCAAACTAAATCTGTAACCTGCTTGGTCTGACCCAAGAAATATAATAAAATAACACCTGAGTTAGTCTGATAAACTAGCATGAGAAAACACACTGAACTAATTTTTAAATTATAAAAACCTTTGAAATCTAAAGTATCTCATAAGACCATGCCTCGCATAAATATGGATGGGTCTATACCTTACAATAATCAAAACATTTTCTGTAGATAATCCATTGATATTATAATAATGTCTAAGGGTCAAAGTAAAATATGTATATATCTGAAATGCTTGCATCACGAGTTTTAGCATAATTGGATAGAACTAAGTCCATACATCGCTTATTGGAGAATGGATTTCATGCAATGAATGGACTACTGGGATACCACCCATCATGGTGCATCTCTAGATAACATAACATCAAGGACCTCCCCAGGATCCCCTGCCAACAAAGAACTGGCCTACCCTTTACTGGATAGTATCGAGTATGATCATCTCTTCGTTAATGGGCCCCTAAAGCATACAAATGAGAGATAATATCGACTCTAGATAGAGATAATCATACCCTACATGGTAGCGACCTGCTTAACCCTGCTGCGTCTCCCATCTTTTAGTCATTTTCAGTTGATGAGGCTTAAGGCAACGTTTACCTTTTATATAGCACTTCCCACTTGGATTGCTAAAACTGCCCTTCTGGCAACAATGCAATGTCAACATTCATCCATACAAGTTCATTCTAGGACTGAACGAAACTGAAGGCACCACTTCTACTACATCCATTTTGGAATCATCCTCAGGATTAGTAGCATGCAGCCATGCACTTCAAAGAGCTCTGTCATCAATTCCATCTTCTTCAACATATCTTCACATCGAAACACATTTATTTGATCTAAGTGGTTTTTGGATAGCATATCCAATCCCGGTCTCTTCGAAATAAAATTTGATAATTTCGGTAAACCCAACCACGATTCTTTAGGAAATAAGTGGTCAAAGATAAGGGTGGAGATCACCTCCTAACCATTAATTGCCCGATTTTCTTATCTATCGTCCTAGGAGAATGAAACGAGATTTATATGCATAGTACAACATCATCGGAGATGATGGAGCCATATAACTCATGTGTTTCTCTTAGATATTTCCAAAGTAATGTTTGGGTCCATATTTGATAGTCGATTATTTGACTATCAACAAACACTCGGTTAAAACAAGGATTTTATTCAAACAGGAAAACCAACATTGTTTAAGCATATAAGCGAGCACTAGCTTTCTTGATTAATCTTTTCATTAATTAATATCACTTTGTAATAAATGTATCATATACTTTTATAAAGATTCGTTCACAAACCCATATATTTCAATACTTGGACAATACCCATATACTTATCTCAACGGTATAAGTATATTCAATTCTAAGATCATTTATAATCTCCTTTTAAATCTCTAAAACCATTTATAAAACATTTTATAAATTTTTGAAAATTATTTATAATTTCCTTTATAAATATTCAATCACTTATAAATTCTTTTCATACATTCTAAAATCATTTATAAACCCTTTATGAATCCATAAAACCATTTATAAAACTTCTTTTATAAATCTATAAACCATTTCTAAAACCTGTTTATAAATATCTAACTATTTATCAAACTTCCACACCTTATAAATAAACCCCCACCTTTAAGTCTTCAAAACATTTTATAAAACTTCCCTTATAAAACCCAAGTCGGTTTATAATCTATATTTATGAGTCTCAAAAACATTTATAATTAAATAAAATCATTTACTTTAAAACACTATTATATAATAATAATTATTAATAATAAATTATAAATGAATAATATTTATTTACTTCAAAACATTTTAAAAATAATAGTTAATAATTTTGAAACATTATTAATAAAACAATAATAGTTAATCTTTACCATTACTATAAATAAAAATAAATTTCCAAAATATTATTAATAATCATTATTATTATTTTTAGTGCATATTAATTATTTGCAAAATTAACTTTCCAAAATATTAAAATATTGATAAGTAACCTTAAAACAATATTATATATAAACAAATAACTTAAAGTAATATTAAATACAAAAATAAATAACTAGAAAATAATATTAATATAAAAGTAAATAACTTTAAAATGGACATATAAAAAGGTTAGAGTAAAGTAGAAGTTAAATCAATTAAAACATAATATTTTTGATACTCGATTTTAGGTTCAAAATCATTTCCTATCTCAAAACCAATTCCAACTCAATGGTGATTTATAGTATTTTAAAATACTAATTTGAGGCCAATAGCTGCACAACTTTTAACCACTATCGATATGTATTTTTTGTCACTACAAGATTTAAGTTTAGAACATATAACAATGTCATAATCAAAAGTTTCCATAAATCAGGTTTCATATCCAAAAATCATATAACAGGAGTATTATTAAAATAAATTCAACAATGGCGTGGAATCCCATTGGATCCCTCCAACCTGTCTTCTACATCATACCTCATATATATCAGCACATACACACACATATATATAAGTATGTGTATATATATAAAAATAAAATCAACAACGGTGAGGAATCCTATTGGATCCCACCAACCTATTTCCCTGCATCACAAACAATATATAATTATATAATATGGTTCATCCGCTCTAGGAGAAGGAATAAATCCAAACCAACCGATAAAACAGTAAATCATCCAAACATTCGATCAACAATTTTTATCAACTATATAATATTACTGGTTAGCCAAAAAGGTGAGTTTAACTCACTTTGATTCCAGTTGTTGCCGAGACATTCTAGTTTGAATTAAAATCGAACAGACGTTCAATTTTAACACAAATTTCTACTAGCTCCAAATTGACCAAATCCAACTCGATATTGTAGTATTTGCTAATACGAGTACAATGCAACTTGCCGCTCTCGATTCCGACCTCATATGAGAAAGTTATTGACATTATAAGGTACACGAATTAAATAATTATATTATTAGCTAAATACCATTAATTAACTATAAAATACAATCTTTTAAAATAATAACCGGTTAATCCCCTTTCTCTCTCATGCTCAAACCAAAAGCAGGTGCCACTTTACCTCATCGCCGCCACTGCCTTAGATCGCCAGAGGCCATCGCCTCCATGTCGAAGATCGCCGCTACTATCCCCGACACCACACTGCCCATGCCATCGCCAGAAACACGGTCTTGAACGAGAACAAACCCATTTTTTGATTCCGTTCATCATCTAAATTCCAACGCCACACATCACCGCTGACCATGAAACTTCACCACAATCTTTCCTATGGTGTCCTCTATGTTTCTCCTTTAGGTTCTAACGCCTATAGTACAACCAAATTGTGGCAATCAAAGAAATTTTGCACGTCATTCATTGATGAACTATGGCCACCATGGCTCGATCTAACCCAATCCAAAAGTCGAATGAGTTGAGCTTGATGTGACGAACAATTCTCTAGTTGAACTTCGTTAGAAAACGTCGATAATGGCTCTGATGATTGAGAGACATTCGATGAGGCTATGTTCTTCAATTTGGAAAAGGCTAACTCCTTCTCTCTTGTTTGGGTTTCTTATATATATAAGTGGAGATGGTATGTTAAATGTGGATGAGAGTATGGTCGAATAGTGCAAGTATGGTTGAAGGCATGGGCCAGGTTATGTAGTATATAACATTGTATATTATTTTATATTAAACTATTCGGTAACACACAACCCCAAATCTTGAACTCCAATCAAGGCATGTTGTCTGGTGTTCCATACATAATACCCTTATCTCGAACATAAAGGAACTAGTCTCGAGACATAATTCGATAATATATAGAAGAAGCTTTTCAAGCTCAGTTATATTATATAAAATTTTGAAATTAGTTTCTAAGCGTTTTGACTTTGCACAACCATATAATGCGTCCAAGCTCCACGAAATCTGACGGCATATAATAATTCACTTTTACGGATCCAATGAAACTAGTTTCGTCAAGATTTGAGACAGTGCCCCAGAAGGCTATTTTCACATGTTAATCAAAACGATTATTATTAAAACTAGTTTATTCACTTTTTATTCAAATTTAAAAGTATACTATCTTCATTCTTATTCAGATAGTACATAAATCAACTTTCAAAATCATTTTTATTCACATAAAATTCATGATTTGTTTATTTAGACAATTCAAAATATTAGATTCAACAATTTAATTATCAAATAAGTCGCTATATTTGAATTCAAGTTATTTAACTTGTAAAATTTTCTTTCCAATATTTAAAATCAATTAAATATTCCAAATTCAAGTAACTAAGATTCTAGGCCGTTATAGTAAGGATAACGAAGGCTTCTGATCAAGAGGCCTTATTAGAATCTGCACTAGAGAATCTGGGGATCAATACTAGTTCAGAAAGTTGTGTATTCGAATAGGATATCGAATTAGATATTTAATAGGATGATCTGTGTACGTCATACGGGTTTAAAAACATAATGTTTTGGGCAACTTCTATTGGGTTTTGGGTTGTGATGAAAATTCGGAGACGAAATTCTTTTAAGAGGGAAGAATACAATGACTCGTAATTTTATCACTTAAATCTAGATTATTTAATCAATTTTAAGTATTCGAATAATTTATTTTAAATGTTAAATAATACACTTTGATTAATTATATATTGATAATAATTCTATTCGAAAGGTTTTATAAATATATGAACTCATTTTAGAAAGAAATTAGCTTCGTTGTGCTTTTGCAGTTCGACGTCGCACTTATGTAGTTTGGAAATATAAGTTGCTGAAAATTTATTAATTGTTATATGTGAAGAAATGTTGAAAATAATGATTTTGAAGATGGAGATTTTCATAATGTAGGTATGCTTACCACTAACCTCTAGGGTGATTCCCATATTATATATGTGTTGGAAGTAGTGCCTTTATTTTGAAAATCTTCGATTGGCAAGAACTACTCACTACTAATCCTAAGGGTGATTTCTAAACAAGATATGGTATAAGGAGTGACTCTATTTTTCCCTTCACCTGGACAACTTGTATGGATGAATGTCTGACATTGCATTTCTAAGACCACATACATTGGTTTTTAAAAATGTACATCTATTTGATGATGTAAGAGGTAAACCCTCCTATACTTAACACTCTTTCCTGAGGCATATGAACTCAGGGGTTGTACTTCTATGCAAATCAATAAGGTAGTTAGAAATGGCAATGTGGCATTCTATGTGGAATTTTCTTTGTGCAAAGTAAAGCATGGTCTCACGAGCCTCACACCCAGAAGATGATATGAGAAACTATATGGTCTAAAGGAAATAGTACAATATTACAGATTATTCAATAATCGTGGATAAAAAAGTGTTGCAGCCTTAGAATTTAAATGAACATGTATAGTGGTATACAAGTCCTTGTACGAAAAGCCACCAATACACTGATTCATAGTACTGTAGCAATATGGTATAGTGGTGTATGAGTCCCTGCATGAAAAGCCACCGGGTACTATGATTGGTATAAGTGGAGTCTGGAAAGGAAGGAAAAGGCCACCAGTTCCCTATCATGTTGGAAGTCCAATTCCAATATGAGTTTTACAATTTTGATTGTGTTCCCAAAATAGATACAATGTCTTGTAAACAATACCCCTTGGTACCAGATACTTTGTCTACTTGTCCAGGTATTGGTACTTTCTTTGCATATACATTTATTTGAAAACTATTTTTAAACCAATGTCATTAAACATAATAATAATATGTTTCGATATTAAGTATTTTTGTAACGACCCAGAATTTCTGTCATTTGAAATTCATATATTAAATTGATTTTAAATATGCATAAGTGAATTTTAAAAGATGAATAACTTATATTAGCAATATATGGATTTAATTGGATAATTAAATTGTTATTTTAATATTTAAAATTGCTGAAATAATTAGAAATTGCATTTAAAATAAATTAAAATGTGTTATAAAGTTAAATTAAATCATATTTGAATTAGAATGATGTTAGAGAACTTTTAAAATTGAATTAAAAGTTAATTTGTCGAAACTGAATGTTTTAATATTTAATTGGCGAGTGAAAATGGTCATTTTTCAACCAGTCTCGGATTTGAGCGAAACCAGTTTCATCGGACCCGTAATGTTATATTATTGTAAGATTTCAAATTTCGTATCAATCGGATTTATGGTTTGTCCGGGGTAAGCTAAAACGCGTAGAAATCGGTTTAAGTGAATTTTAAATTTAAATAGTCGATTCTAAAACATATCTTTCACATACGATCGAATTGGCTCCCGATATATATTCCATTGCATTCAGAATAGCGGTAAAACATTATAAACATCAGGCGGCATGCTTCGTTTCGAGTTTGGAAATTTTCCGGATGAATAGTGCACGGATATTTTCTATAAAAGGCCTCACTATTTTCTAATTTGCAAAACATTAGGGTTTCTAACCCTAGCCACCACAAACAATTTTAATGGTAAGAATTTCATCCTCTTATCCTCTTAATCTCTCTCAATCCCTCGATTTTTTTGAAAATCTTCCAACTAGAAACTGATAGAGGATCGTGAGTGCTTCAAATCCATACGGCTACGATCTAAAACGACGCAACGATTGAGGGGAAAAAGGCACATGAAGTCATGCATTTGGGTTCGGTTTTCTATGCCAAGATGGAGGCTGAGTTCAACAAGGTGGCGATGGCAGGTAGAGCTCATAAAGGGCAATCGAACGACATTGTCTGATCGTCTCCTCGGCGATCGTAGTTCGCGCGTTGATTAGGGTTCGAACGGCGGCTTCAATGGGTTATAAGCGTGCGTTAAAACCTGATGGAAGGAAGAAGAAGTTTGCGGCCTGGATTTAGGGTTATGGAATGGATGACTATGATTTGTCAAGGTTTAAAATAAAAAAAAGTGAAATTAGTTTATATTATAATTCGTTCAAACTTTAAAACTGCATAACTTTGTCATACGAGGTCCGTTTTTGACGAAACCACTTGCGTTGGGTTCGTATTGACGAGCACTACATTATGAAGCTGGATTGGAGTTGATTGGAGATAGTTTTAATTTGGGGTAAAATTAAACGCGCGTTTAATTTTATTTGAAACAAAATACAACAACTGCTATTGGACGCAAAGTGAGTACAACTCACTCTTTCTGACTCACTGATATTTTTATATAAGTGAGAATAATTTATTATATGATGATTGATGATTGTTTGGATGATATATGATATATTGGTTGATATTTGGATATATACATGCCTAATGGAGCAGATGAGACCCTATACGTTCCCGTGTATGAGCGGATGACCCTTTGTACGCGCATCTGTCTTGAAGCGGACATTGTACACATATTCTAATCTGTATATTTATTGCAGGTGAAAGGTTGGACGGATCCAACTGGATTCCTCAACAGTATTGATTTATTTACAGATATTTGCGATATATTATGTTATCATATTGATATATGATGTTTGGATGCCATGGTTGATGTATTTGGTGCTGCTGCAGCATTGGGCCTATTTTTGGAGTTTTAAAAATGTTAAAGTAACGATTTCGAATTTAAAAGGATTTTAAAGTGATTTTTGAAGGTATACATTTTATTGAATTTTGGAATTAATTCATTTTAAATAAATAAACGTTATAATTTTTATGTTATAAAAATTATGATTTTTGTGAAATATAAATTAAAACGTGATTTTTGGAATATAGAATTAACTATTTTGTAAATAGTTTAAATTGGGACTTTTGAATTATTATAAATGGTTTTATATATAAGATTTATAAAATTGAATTTTTATAAATCGGAGTGAAGGAATTATAAAGGGGTTTTGGAAATTTTAAAATGGAGTTATAATTGGATTTTATAAATAAATAAGATCTATATTTTTATGAAGTTATAAATGAATGAATTTTATAAATAAGAGAATTATAAGCTATTAACTTATAATTTGGATTTTTGGCATGTAATTGAGCTATGAATAGAATTTGTTAATAAAGTGATTTTATAAGTTGAAGTAGTTATAAAATATATATATATGGAATTTATAAACATCGTTTTATAAATCCAAAATCAATTAATTTGATAGGTTAAATATAGAAGTTTATTAAAGGAGATATATTCGCGATTTTGGACAGCGAATTATCCTTTAAAATTTAAAGTTGTAATAATAAATAATTTAGTTGGGAATTATATCCACGATTTTGGATAGTGGATATTCCTTTAATTGAAGGTGTAGAAATGCTGAATTTGTATAAGAGAACTATATTCACGATTTTGGACAGTGAATATATTATTAAATAGAAATGGATATTTTTAGGAAGTGGTCTTTAAAATGGAATAAAATGATTAAAAGATGTTTTTAAAATGTATTTCAACATTCATTGTTGAGATAGACGTGTTCGAGATATAAGGAAATGATGGACTATAACACTGTTATTATAGTAAATGATTTTCGAAAGGAAATGTTTTTGTATAGTATTGAGATTTATATATCTATCTTATTTTTGAATCCCTATACTATTGATTTTGGGTTGTCGTAACGATGTTTTACGCAACATTTGTTTTGACCCAAATAAAGATATTTAAGAGAATGTTTTCCTTAAAGAATAAAATATATACTCAATCGTTAAGAATATGAAATATTTTCCAAGTGCTGAAAATAAATTGATTTGTGAATTACTTATTATTAAATAAGTATTTGGAAATTTTTTCTAATATGAATTGAAATGTTTTGAGAATATATCTTTTTAAAAGATAAATTGAAGTGGATATTTAGCAAATGGTTTAATTAATTAAAGATTAATAAAAGGGCATAGTGATTGTTATGGTGTTGAATATTTGTTTGTTTGCTTTGATAGTTAAATAACCGACTATCAAATTGCCCAAAAACTTTAGTTCCTCGACTTGATGTGGGAACTATTTAGTCGTACACTTAGTACGTAGCCTTCTCTGTAGGCTTGATTATCATTTGTGTTGAGGATATTGATTCGTGTAGTGTGGAGTATTACTCCAATCTATCGAGCTTCCTTCTTGGCCCGAAGGATAGCAAGTTGAAAGTTGGAGACGTGATAAGTCTTTGAGATTTAGTTGCTGTGTGAGGTTGAGAAACACTTTTACGTTGTTGGTGCGAAGAAACCGGGATCGGTTAATCTAAAAACCACTTCGGACCAACGTATATGCGACGATTTGTGCAGGTTGCTTATTGATATTAAGGAGTTTCATAGTGGGGGACTGCTTGTTGATCGTTTGGGGTTAAAATCCCAATATACATCCAGTAGCAGTGGTCTCTTCATTATGAAATATCCAATATAAGGACTATTCGCTACTAATCCTAGGGATTTCCCGACAGGATGTGGTAGGAAAGTACCTTCGGTTTGTCCTGTTCCTGGACAACTTGTATGGATGTTTGTCTGACATTGCATTTCTAAAGATTATGTACATTGGTTTTTACAAACGTACATCAGAGTTGGCGGAGAAGGCAACTTCTCTTAGCTTAACACCCTCCTTGAGACATACAAGCTTAAGGGTTGTATTTTTGTGGAAGACAATTAGTAGTCAACGGAAATGGCCGTGTGGCATTCAAAGTGATGTGATATGTGATTGTGAAAGGTAATCGTTACCTCGTCAGGCCTCATCAACCGGAAATGACCAAAACAAGGTTAGATGCGGCAAGGCTAAGTGGGTCATTCCCAAGTAGGATTGATCATCCTCTTCTTGATATATCTTTACATGCTATGACGTCGTGTATCTGACTATTGTGGTTGTATGCTAAAGGGCCTCGGTAAGGTCGATAACGACCGGAGGATGACATATTCGATACCATCTAGTTAAGAGGTGGGCCTGTCTTGTGTTGGTATAGAAACTTTGTGATGGTTTCTCGATACATTCTTCTAGAGATGTACTGCCGGAAGGTAGTCCCTTTACCTGGTCGTTTGTATGGAAATCCAAAACCCGCTACGAGCTGCGATTTTGTTCGTAAAGGCGTAATGAATAGCCTCGAAATGCTATATGGGTAACCATTTCGACTATGATTAATATTATTTTTATATATTAGACACAAGTATAATATAAGAGGATTTGATATGAAAGAAATGTTTTAGTTATCGTAAGGTAAAAACATGTCTGTGTTTATGTGTGGACTTGTCTTACGAGATACTTTTATTTTGATAAAGGAAAAGTTTGGTAATTTAATAAATTCAGTTGAGTGTGTTTCTCATGCTGGTTTACCAGACTGATCCGGGCGTTCTTTCCTTTCAATGCTCGGGTCAGACCGAGTATATCTACAGGTTATGCTTTGGTGCTTTTGGAGCTTCAACATGTGAGCTGAAGATCTTCATTTTCATACGTCCGTATTTGCTTGATTACCCGTTGTGCTTTGTTTGTTGTTGTATATTATCGACAATTGTGAGGACAGGTTATTATAACTGTTCAGGCTGATAACTCTAATTAATTGTTGAACTCTGATTTTTGTATGTATATATATACAGTTTCTGTTTTATAAATATCATTGATATGATATTATATATTTTCCGCTGCGATGTGAGATTCTGTAGTATTTTATTTGGTTCTATCTTCTCTCTTTCTTCTCTTCTCTTTTTATCTCTTCTTTTATTTCTCTTGACTTTCCGTCAGTTTGTGCTTTTTGGGTCGGAAATGTGTGGATTATTATCGATTTAAAGGGTGCGGACATTTGGCTCATCACACGTGGTATCGGAGCTTAGATTTTCTATATTCCTAAGCTTTGATGTATACTCAGTATAGATAGGGACTGTAGCACCCTAGATTGAGTTTGGGTGTATTATATATATGAGCGCGTATTTGTTAGTGAATATAAAATGTGTTATACTGTGTTTGCTTATTCGTTGAGTTGTTTGTGAATTCTGGTCGGTATGTGGGATGCCATATTATCGATAGGGATTTCCAAATGCTTAAACGAGGCAAGTCGACATAGTATTATTTTAAATTGGGTAAATGAAATAATTTTACCTCGATTATATTTTGTATATAAAGGAAATAATTTTTCAAGAATTACTAAAGTGTATATAAATTAATTGTTTTGTTGTTTGAAAATGAAAATATATATAAGCTAAATAAAAGTTATTTGAATAATCTAAATAAAAACAACAATTGTAAAAGGATAAATTATATAAGCAAATGAATTATAAGTATGGAATTATAATTAATATGATTTACAATTGTGAAATAATCTTATATATAAGAAATGAAACTATTTGAGTTATAAAAAATGGATTTAGACTAAGAATTTGAAATTTGTATCCCGTTTATTTTGGAAGTTGTTTTTCAAAGTTAAAGAGACTATATTGTTATAAATCTAAGTAAGATAAATAAATTTAGAATGATCTTATATAAGTAAAGTGAATAGTGAAATTATATAAGTAAAAGATTTATAAATGTTATTTACAAATAAAAGAATTTTAAAAAAGAATAGAAAGCACTTAATTCACTACTGTTGTTGGAAAATAATAAGGGTGATGACTGTAGCATCACTAGTACCATTTTTGAGTTTCTCTGTGATAGATTTGCTACCAAAGTAAATTGAAATTGAAGTTTTGTTTTGATAAACAAATTTGATTTAAAATCCAAGCTGAAATTGATAAATATGAGTAAAATAAGTTTTGGACTTATAATATGAAGCAAGAATTTACTTTATTAAAGATGAAAGAAATTCGATTTATTAAGTGAATTATATGATTTGAAATTTAACTAAGGAAGGTTAAATAAATTGGGTTTGAACCAGATTTGATAAGTTATTGAAGTAAGAACATAGACCTAAGTGTAAAGTGATTATATAACCATGATTTGAAATTATAAAAATGTGAATGGAAGTTTAAATAATAATTAGTTGTATAACTTAATAAAATGAGAAAAGGTAAGTAAGACCAATAGTTAAAATGGTTAAGCACTTTTGGTTAAGCAAAACAAAATACGTATTTAAATAATGATATAAATTTGACTTAAGTAAAAAAGTTAAATAAAATAGAATTTCAATTAAATTAGAAGTGAACATAAGTTGTATAGTGGAAGTAAATGTAAGTGAAGTTGAAATGAAATATAACTTAAGTAAGGTTAAATGAAGTTGATTTTGGTATCAAAGTAAATTAATGAAGTGAAATTAAATGAATGTGAACTTGAGTTATATAAAGAAATTCAACTTTAGCTGTAAGAATGAATTAACAATTGAATTAACGAATGAATTGAATTTAACTAATGGAATATAATAGTAAATGAAATATGAATTGAATATTAATCAATTGAATGTAAGTAAATTGATATGGTAAGGAATGTAAAGGTTAATTCATTAAAAGCTAATGAAATTGAGAATTGAATAATTAAATGAAAGTCAATTGAATGTTAAACCGATTTGAAATTAAAAGTGTGGAACCAAATTGAATGAATGTAAAGTAAATTAATTTGGAAATGTTGGTTATGCATTGTTTGTTAAATGGATGTTAATTGATTGTATAGAAAATCCATATGAAATTGAACTAATGAAATGAAAAGCTAAGTAATTGAATTCAAATTGGAAGTGGAAGTAAATAGAATTGAATTTTATTTGATTTGAATTGGAAGTAAACAAACTTGAATATGAATTAGTGAATGTAAACTAATTGAAAATGAATGAATGAATGAATGAATGAATGAATGAATGAATGAATGTTAGTAAAATCCAATGTTAATGAAGTGATCAAATTTACAAACCAATTCAATGAATATTAATGAGAAGTGAATGAATATTGATTTGATTATGGATAGATATTGATTTGTTGGATGTTAGTTGGATTATAGTTGTTTGATGGTTGATTTGTTGCCTTTTGTTGCATTTGCTATATTGGCATATGTAGTTGTTGTAGTGATATATGTTGTATATTGATATTATTTTCATATATACATGTTTCTCATGCTTCGTTGAGTGTTTAGTAGGTGCGGATGGCACTTGCTTCGCATTTGGAGCTCGCTTTCGCGCTATATTAGCCGTATATGCTCGCTAATAATATATAAGGTATATATCTCGGATTACATATCGTACTTTTACACTTTTTCCCTTCGGAATGCCTCATCCTTGATGATGAGATGTATATTTGTTATATATATATATACATATATTGTTATTTATTTTTCGGATCAAATCGCGCAAAGGAGGCTATGGCGAATTTTTCTGAAAATTTAAAGCGTTAGAATTTTTTTAGGAAAATTGGAAAAATTTGTGAAAACTAAATGTTTGATTTTTGAGTTAAAAGTTAAACGATAGTAGTTGATTTTGAAAAGATAACTATATATGGATTTGAAAACATAGTAAAGTTTTTGTAAGAAGTTTAACTAATGATTTGATATCTAATTTGAACGAATTGTTTTGAAAAGTTAATGGATTTTGTTACTTTTTCTTACTTGGTAATTTCGAGGACGAAATTTTTTTAAGTAGGGGAGAATGTAACGACCCAGAATTTCTGTCATTTGAAATTCATATATTTAATTGATTTTAAATATGCACAAGTGAATTTTATAAGATGAATAACTTATATTAGAAATATAAGGATTTAATTGGATAATTAAATTGTTAATTTAATATTTAAAATTGCTGAAATAATTAGAAATTGCATTTAAAATAATAAAAATGTTTTATAAAGTTAAATTAAATCATACTTGAATTATAATGATGTTAGAGAACTTTTAAAATTGAATTAAAAGTTAATTTGTTGAAACTGAATATTTTAATATTTAATTGGCGAGTGAAAATGGTCATTTTTCAACCAGTCTTGGATTTCGACGAAACTAGTTTCATCGGATCCGTAATATTATATTATTGTAAGATTTCAAATTTCGTGTCAATCAGATTTATGGTTTGTCCAGGGCAAGCTAAAACGCATAGAAATCGGTTTAAGTGAATTTTAAACTTAAAATAGTCGATTCTAAAACCTATCTTTCACATACGATCGAATTGGCTCCCGACATATATTCCATTGCTACGGAATAGGGTAAAACATTATAAACGTCAGGCGGCACGTTTCGTTTCGAGTTCGGAAATTTTCCGGATGAATAGTGCACGAATATTTTCTATAAAAGGCCTCTCTATTTTCTAATTTGTAAAGCATTAGGGTTTCTAACCCTAGCCGCCACAAACAATTTTAATGGCCAGAATTTCATCCTCTTCTCCTCCTAATCTCTCTCAATCCCTCGATTGTTTTGAAAATCTTCCAACTAGAAACTGGTAGAGGATCGTGGGTGCTTCAAATCCATATGGCTACGATCTAAAACGACGCAACGATTGAGGGGATAAAGGCACGTGAAGTCGCGCGTTTGGGTTCGGTTTTCTATACCAAGATGGAGGCCGAGTTCAACATGGTGGCAACGGCAGGTAGAGCTCGCAAAGGGCAATCGAACGATGTTGTCTGATCGTCTCCTTGGCGATCGTAGTTCACGCATTGGTTAGGGTTCGAACGGCGGCTTCAATGGGTTATAAGCATGCGTTAAAACCTGATGGAAGGAAGAAGAAGTTTGCGGCCTGGATCTAGGGTTATGGAATGGACGGCTGCAATTTGTCAAGGTTTAAAATAAAAAAAAGTGAAATTAGTTTATATTATAATTCGCTCAAACTTTAAAACTGCATAACTTTGTCATACGAGGTCCTTTTTTGACGAAACGGCTTGCGTTGGGTTCATGTTGACGAGCACTACATCATGAAGCTAGATTGGAGTTGATTGGAGCTAGTGTTAATTTTGGGTAAAATTAAACGCGCGTTTAATTTTATTTGAAACAAAACACAGCAACTGCTATTGGAAGCAAAGTGAGTACAACTCACTGATATTTTTATATAAGTGAGAAATAATTTATTATATGATGATTGATGATTGTTTGGATGATATATGATATATTGGTTGATATTTGGACATATACCTGCCTATTGGAGTAGATGAGTCCCCATATGTTCCCGTGTATGAGCGGATGACTCTTTGTACGCGCGTCTGCCTTGAAGCGGACATTGTACACATATCTAATATGTATATTTGTCGTAGGTGATAGGTTGGAGGGATCCAACTGGATTCCTCAACAGTATTGATTTATTTACAGATATTTGCGATATATTCTGTTATCATATTTATATATGATGTTTGGATGCCGTGGTTGATGTATTTGGTGCTGTTGCAACGTTGGGCCTATTTTTGGAGTTTTAAAAGTGTTAAAGTAACGATTTCGTATCTAAAAGGGTTTTAAAGTGATTTTTGAAAGTATATATTTTATTGAATTTTGGAATTAATTCATTTTAAATAAATAAACGTTATAATTTTTATGTTATAAAAATGATGATTTTTGTGAAATATATATTAAAACGTGATTTTTGGAATATAGAATTAATTATTTTGTAAATAGTATAAATTGGGACTTTTGAATTACTATAAATGGTTTTATATATAAGATTTATAAAATTGAATTTTTATAAATCAAAGTGAAGGAACTATAAAGGAGTTTTGGGAATGTTAAAATGGAGTTATAATTGGATTTTATAAATAAATAAGATTTATTTTTTTGTGAAGTTATAAATGAATGAATTTTATAAATAAGAGAATTATAAGCTATTAACTTATAATTTGGATTTTTGGCATGTAATTGAGTTATGAACAGAATTTGTTAATAAAGTGATTTTATAAGTTGAAGTAGTTGTAAAATATATATGGAATTTATAAACATTGTTTTATAAATCCGAAATCAATTAATTCGATAGGTTAAATATAGAAGTTTATTAAAGGAGATATATTAGCGATTTTGGACAGCGAATTATCCTTTAAAATTTAATGTTGTAATAATAAATAATTTAGTTGGGAATTATGTCCACGATTTTGAATAGTGGATATTCCTTTAATTGAAGTGTAGAAATGTTGAATTTGGATAAGAGAACTATATACACGGTTTTGGACAGTGAATATATCATTAAATAAAAATGGATATTTATAGGAAGTGATCTTTAAAATGGAATAAAATGATTAAAAGATGTTTTTAAAATGTATTAAGTATCGAAACCATAGATCCAACATTCATTGTTGAGATAGTGTTTTCGAGATATAAGGAAATGATGGAGTATAACACTGTTGTTATAGTAAATGATTTTCGAAAGGAAATGTTTTTGTATAGTATTGGGATTTGTGTATCTATCTTATTTTCGAATTCCTATACTACTGATTTTGGGTTGCCGTAACGATGTTTTACGCAACATTCATTTTGACCCGAATAAAGATGTTTAAGAGAATGTTTTTCTTAAAGAATAAAATATATAATCAATCGTGGTTTAAGTATATGAAATATTTTCCAAGTGTTGAAAATAAATTGATTTGTGAATTACTTATTATTAAATAAGTATTTGGAAATGTTTTCCAATATGAATTGAAATGTTTTGAGAATATATCTTTTTAAAAGATAAATTGAAGTGGATATTTAGCAAATGGTTTAATTAATTGAAGATTAATAAAAAGGGCCTAGTGATTGTTATGGCGCTGAATATTTGTTTGTTTGCTTTGATAGTTAAATAACCGACTATCAAATTGCCTAAAAAAATTAGTTCCTCGACTTTATGTGCGAACTATTTAGTCGTACACTTAGTACGTAGCCTTCTGTGTAGGCTTGATTATCATTTGTGTTGAGGATGTTGATTCATGTAGTGCAGAGTATTACTCCAATCTATCGAGCTTCCTTCTTGGCCCGAAGGATAGCAAGTTGAAAGTTGGAGACGTGATAAGTCTATAAGACTTAGTTGCTGTGTGAGGTTGAGAAATGCTTTTGCGTTGTTGGTGCGAAGAGACCGGGATCGGTTTATCCGAAAACCACTTCGGACCAACGTATATGCGATGATTTTTGCAGGTTGCTTATTGATATTAAGAGTTTCATAGTGGGGGACTGCTTGTTGATCGTTTGGGGTTAAAATCCCAATATACATCCAGTAGCATTGGTCTCTTCGTTATGAAATATCTAATACAAGGACTATTCGCTACTAATCCTAGGGATTTCCCAAGAGGATGTGGTAGGAAAGTACCTTCGGTTTGTCCTGTTCTTGGACAACTTGTATGAATATTTGTCGGACATTGCATTTCTAAAGATTATGTACATAGGTTTTTACAAACGTACATCGGTGGCGGCGGAGAAGGAAACTTCTCTTAGCTTAACACCCTCCTTGAGACATACGAGCTTAAGGGTTGTATTTTTGTGGAAGGCAATTAGTAGTCAACGGAAATGGCCGTGTGGCATTCAAAGTGATGTGATATGTGATTGTGAAAGGTAATCGTCACCTCGTCGGGCCTCATCAATCGGAAGTGACCAAAATAGGGTTGATGCGGCAAGGCTAAGTGGGTCATTCCCAAGTAGGATATGGTCATCCTCTTCTAGATATATCTTTACACGCTACGACGTCTTGTATCTGATTATTGTAGTTTGTATGCTAGAGGGCCCTCGGTAAGGTTAGTAACGACCAGAGGATGACATATTCGGTACCATCTAGTTAAGAGGTGGGCCTGTCTTGTGTTGGTGGAGAAACTTTGTGATGGTTCCTCAGTACATTCTTCTAGAGATGTACTGCCGGAAGATAGTCCCTTCACCTGGTCATTTGTATGGAAATCCAAAACCCACTACGAGCTGCGATTTTGTTTGTGAAGGCGTAATGAATAGCCTCGAAATGCTATATGGGTAACCATTTCGAGTATGATTAATATTATTTGTATATACTAGACACTAGTATAATATAAGAGGATTTGACATAAAAGAAATGTTTTAGTTATCGTAAGGTAAAAACATGTCCGTGTTTATGTGTGGACCTGTCTTACGAGATACTTTTTTTTTATAAAGGAAAAGTTTAGTAATTTAATAAATTCAGTTGAGTTGGTTTCTCACGCTGGTTTACCAGACTGATCCGGGTGTTCTTCCCTTTCAATGCTCGGGTCAAACCGAGTATATCTACAGGTTATGCTTTGGTGCTTTTGGAGCTTAAGCAGGCGAACTGAAGATCTTCATTTTCGTACGTCCGTATTTGCTTGATTATCCACTGTGCTTTGTTTGTTGTTGTATATTATCGGCAATTGTGAGGATAGGTTATTATAACTGTTCAGGCTGATAACTCTGATTGATTATTGAACTCTGATTTATGTATGTATATATATACAGTTTCTGTTTAATAAAGATCATTGATATGATATTATATATTTTCCGCTGCGATGTGAAATTCTGTATTATTCTGTTTAGTTCTATCTTCTCTCTTTCTTCTCTTCTTCTCTCTTCTTTTCTTTCTCTTGACTTTCCGTCAATTTGTGCTTTTTGGGTCGGACATGTGTGGATTATTGTCGATTCAAAGGGTACGGACTTTCGGGTCGTCACAATTTTGGTTATCATAAGGTAAATACCCATCCATGTTTACGTATTGCATGGTCTTACGTGATATCCTTTCTTTTTTAAAAGGTTTTGTTTTAGCACTAATCTGATCTTTGAAACTATCATATATATATATATAGTTCGGTTTTTTCACACTGGTTAGCTAAGGCTGATCCGGCATTCTTTTTACTCGGGTAAGTATCTAAGTAATTTAAGGATTGGCTGCAGACGCTTGGAGTTTCCAAAGGAGAGCCGGAGATCTTAAATTCGTCACCTAAGTAACAAAACAACATATGTTATATATAAATTAATCTAAACATTAATATACATTTGTAGATCATAAAATTAACTTATTTCCAATACCTATTAATACACCTTTGAAGAGAAGAGACCTACTCCTTGAACTAGATTCTAATGCAGCAAAATGCTATCCCTTGAACTGATGACCACCGGCTTTCAATCGCGATTGTTTTAATTTGATTTGAGCTTAGAGTTGGAGGAAGGGATGAGGATTTAATTTGGCCATAAAGAGGTAGATGTAGGCACCAAAGAGTGATAAATGAGTGTGGGTTGAGAAGCTTATATAATGGAGAAATTATAGAGATAAGTTAGAATCAAGATCCACTTTTTTGTCTTGACAATTATTTTCCTCTAGTCCATCCAAACCTAAGCCTATTAATCATCGTATAGCCGCCCCTACCTAGTCCATTCATGGTTAAAATACACATGCCCATGTATGGGCTTCGAACCCGTTTAAAGCACGAACAAATTGTATTAAATTTAAATCCAATTTAAACGTGTATCTATACCGTATACCAATTAATATATTTTAACTATTAGAAATATATTTATTAATGTTGTTCATTAAATAAAAACAAAATTTTATAACTAATATTTCATAAATAGTAACTAATATAATTAATTTATAACAATTACAAATTAATTAAACCATGTGGTCAAAGGAGTATCCAATGTTTTGGTTGTGTGACCCTTTTAGCGTAAATTTGATCATATGGTTAATATCGAACTATTCGAGTATTAACATCCACACATCACTTAATAGGTGGTGTGACATTTTGGAAAAAATTATCACTTACTTGGTTTCGGTAAAATCTAATTTTACCATGTGAAGCGTTACCCAATTATGACGATTATTTTCACCAATTCTCTTTATTAAAACTATATCACTACGAACTTATAAAATTTGGTAATGGTCAAAATTCCAATATCATCCATATTCAACACTACTATCCAAATACAAATTCCTTGGTTCGATGATAACAACGATTGTTAATCATACTACTCTGGTCAGAGATTTTGATTTTGGGTTGACTTGAGTTAACCGTGATACCAACCTTATATAATTAAGATGACAAATCCTCTCTTAAATAGTGTTTCGCTCCCAATATTTCCACTCAACCCGACTATACTCATTCGATGGACGTTTGTCATGATTTGTTTCTCAAGTCAATGAAATTGTGTAAACTAGGCACATCAATATTTTCTATTTGACCTTAGTTATATTAACCAACAGAAAACTATCGAGTGAGTCATTCCATACTTATTTAATTAACTATCAGTATGTAACCCTCGGTGCCAATAAAAGTCATTAGTAATACACTACCTATAATTTGGGTTGCTTATGTGCTTTAGTCTCAATGAACACATGAATATCCAGTCTCGATGCATCTTGAGTATGAATATTTAAAATAATGGATTTGTTATATTGTGATACGATACTCAAAATACAATTATTTTTAATTACCGTCGCAAATACACCATTTATGGATTTTCTGTTAAATATATTATAATTAAATATTTAATAATCTGTAACAACTTATAACAAATATATAAAAGAAAGAAAAATACCTTTAGTACGAATAATAATTGATTGTAAAATTATAATAAATTAGAGAATTTCCCCTAAAGCATACCCCCTAACTTTATCATTACAACCACGGGACGAACTCACCTTAGGTTCCATCTTCACTTCCTCCAATTGATTGGGTTCGATTAAAGTAGATGGATCACGCACACATTTTCGCAAATGTGTAACATGTAACACATCATGAACATCGACTATTTTTTTCTGGTTCTGATACTTTTAGGCCAGACTCCCAATCTACTCTATTATAGAGAAAGGTCAAAAAGTTAAGGTGCTAGTTTTTTCAAGTTGCCTAACCAAAATATTCTCTTCAGCGGTGACCTATTGACAAACACTAAATCACCACAACAAATTCCAGGTCTACCTTTCTCGGGTCTGCATAAGATTTCAGCATATCCTGTGCTGCCTTCATCCACTTCTAATCAATTCGACGTTTTCTGCAAGTATCTCTAAGCATCTTCGGTCCAAGAATGATCTTACCCATAGATTCCCACCAACATGACCACGATTTATAGAGTCACCCATATAAAACTTCAAATGGTGCCATTCTAATGCTTGCTTGATTATTATTATTATTATATACAAACTCCACAAGCGATAAATGATCATCCCATGCTCCTTCAAAATCTAGAATGCACGCCCTTAATAAATCCTATAATGCCAAGTTTACGCTTTCCGTTTATCCATCTACTTACAGGTGATATGCTATATTCAAATAACTCCATTCCTATAGCACATTGCAGACTCCTCCAAAACTTACTCGTAAAAGTGCATCCCCATCACTTAATATAATAACTGGGACTCCAGGAATTTAAACTATTTCTTTAGTATACAAAATTGTCAAAGTCATTATGGTTATTGTACTTTTATCGAAATGAAATGTGCACCTTTTCGTAAGACGATCCACTATTGCCTAAATACTTTTATTACCCCTCCTACTAAAGGGTAATCCATCAATGAAATCCATAAAGATGTTCTCCCATTTCCACTGAGGTACTTCCAAAGGTAATAACAGTCCTCCATGTTTTTTATGTTCCGCCTTAACCCTCTGACATGTCATACATTTGCTACAAACTTCGCTACATGTCTCTTCATACCTGGCCAGTGGAAAGCTCTTTTCATGTCTCGATACATTTTATCTCCTCTTGAATGAATGGTCAACCTCAAGTGGCAACACTCACCCAATACCTCGTGTATCAACTCTTTTACTTATGGTATGCACAACCTACCATCTAGCCTTAAGCAGCCTTTCTTATCCTTAGACTAATGGTCTAAATGACATGATCTTTTGCCTCTCTTATACTTACTATAATCTCTACCAATGTAGTATCCTACCTCTAACTCATGCTTATGGGATCCATCCATGTTGATCTGACTTCCAAAGTTGCCAACAATCACGATGCATAATCAAAGGGAGGTTGAAAATCAAACTCAGACATGAATTCCAATCATCTTATCTCCAACATCATCGAGTTCAACACTACATGCTTCCCACGCAAAGCATCTGCGACAACATTGCCTTTTTATGGTTCATATGCGATCCCAAAATCATATGATGTCAAAAATTCCATCCACTTTTGTTGTCTTAGATTCAAGTCTTTCTAAGAGAACAAATACTTCAAAGATTTGTGATCAGTAAATAATTCAAATCATTCTCCAAGTGGATAATGTCTCCAAGACTTTAAAGAAAAAATGATAGCACCAACTCAAGATCGTGGGTAAGTCATTCCTTTCATGAATCCTTAGCTGTCTACTGGCATAAGCCACCACATTTCCGTCCTACATCATAATTTCTCCTAATATGGTACCTTAAGCATCTATATACATAGTACAAGGTTTGGAACCATCGAGTAAAGTGAGAAGCGGTGCAATATGTCAACAACTTCTTCAATTTTACAAATTCTCATTCACAATCATTATCCTACATAAAAACCAAATTCTTCTTGTAAGGCGTGCAAGTGGTGCCAATATCTTCGTAAAGTCCTTGATGAATTTTCGAGCCAAACCAAGAAAACTTTCAACTTTAGTTGTGGTCCTGTGCATCTTTTGATCTCTTACGGCTTCTACCTTTCTTGGATCAACTGTTAAACCAGCCTTTGATACTTTGTCTGAGGAATAAGACTTTCTTATTATAATGTTACACTAAGAATTTTTTTATTTCAACTAGTTCCTTCATAGAACATCTAAAACATCCCTCAAGTGCTTCAAATGCACTTCTTTTCTTTTCAAGAATATCAAACTTTCATCTACGAATACCACCACAAAATTATTTAGTTGCTCTCAAAATACTTTTCTCATCAAATCCATCAAATTTGTAGGAGAATTAAGCCTAATGGCATGACTAACCACTCAAACAAACCATCAAGCGTTTGAAAGGTAGTCTTTGGAATACTATCCTCTGTTACCCTCAATTGGTGGAATCCTATAGCCAAATCTATCTATGAGAAAATCCACGTCCTAACCAGCTGATCAAAATAAGTCATCAATATATGTCAAAGGATATCGATTCTTCCTTGTTAGTTTATTTAACTTTCGATGGTCCACACTCAATGTTGGGGCACCGTCTGCCTTTGTAGTAAATACTACTGGTGCATTTCACTTCGAAATACTTCTCTAAATAAACCCTTTCTGCAATGACTCAGAAACCTGCTTATCTAATTCCCTTATTTCCTTCGGATCCATATGCATAAGTGGCATCATGAAAAGCCTAACATCTTTCTCGAGATCTATTTTAAATTTAATCTCATATAGGGTGAATGATCAGAAACTTCTTCGAATACATTAGGAAATTCTCATGTAAAAGGGATAGAAAAAAGTTCATCCTATGATAGACTAATAGAACACAAATAGCTTGATAACACAAACTTATCAAGTACACAACACATAACCAGGTCACGCCCTCTGACATTCCTTACTTGAATTCGAACCACCCTCCTATCACATCCAATAGTACCCCATATTGTGTCATCCAATCAATCTCTAAAATCAATCAATACTCTACAATGACACAACGGACCACCACATAACTAACTACAAATTCTAAGTCATGGCAAACCTCAGTAAGAATAGTCATTCCTACGGTAGGATTTGATACCAAAACAGAATCATGCACGATCACTACAACAAAATATGATATTAATAACGCTATTTAATAACGCGTTATTCTGAAGCGTTATTATTGAACCTTAATTATCTAGTTACCGGTTGATTTTTGTTCTCCCTACGGGTGTAACGCTGCCTCAAAACATCTCCCTCCAACTTGCCAAATTATTTTCCCTCTCCCTCCAAAACCATTCCTCCTCCCTCCAAAACGCGCGCATCTCCCTCCTCCAAATTACATTAGCGATTCGAAGATTCCAAAACGCGCACGGATCCCTCCTCCAAATTACGTTAGCGATTTGAAGAAAGCAGAAACCCTCTTAAGTTTTGTCGAAGAAAGCAAACTCCTTCGATTTCGAAGCTAGGGCTTTGCGTGTAGCTCCGATCTGTCAAAGCTAGGGCTTCGCGTTTTGGACATAATCTTCGATTTTGATTCTGGTAAGTGATATAATCTTCGATTTTGATTCTGGTTTACTTCCGACTTCAATCTTCTCGACTAAATCCTCGATTTCTGAAGTGGAGTCGCACCAAAGTTTTTATTAGAAGTATATATATTATCAATTCTGATCTGGGTTTGCTTCCAAATTCCTTTTTTTTAAGTGGATCTTCTCAGGATTTGTTCTCTTTTCAGTTCTAATTGGAAATTGAAAGACTTTATCTTAATTATGGCAAGAATGCAAGGAATACTAGGATTTTGTCTATGGGTTATGTTTTTTGTTGGAAATACTTTGGGGAAATTTGTAGTCGAGAAGAACAGTTTAAAAGTTACATCACCTGAATCACTAAAAGGCGTTTATGAATGTGCAATTGGCAACTTTGGGATTCCACAATATGGAGGCACTATGGTTGGATTCGTAACTTATCCTAAATCAAACAAAAAGGCGTGCATGAGTTTCAATGATTTTGATATATCATTCAAGTCAAAGCCCAGAAGTTTTCCTACCTTCGTTCTTGTTGACAGAGGAGGCGAGTTTTGATTTTTACTCTTGACAGTTGAATGAAGATTTGAGGAATGTGAGGCAACTTCAAAACACTTGGTTGTCTAGATTGTGCAAAATTATCCCAATTACTTCAGCTGAAGCAATTTTCTGCGATTTCAATGTCTATGATTGGTTAAATCTACTAAAGATGATCCAAAATTCCTGAATTTTATATTTCTAATGGAGAACAAGGAAAATTTAAGAACAGGAAGTGTTAACGATGAAACAGGTGCCCGTGATTTAACTTTTTTTTTTTGTATTTACCTTTGGTAATTTTGATGTCGTTTTGTAATTAAAAATTTAAATTTAGGTAAGAAGAAACTGGAAGCAGTAAAATGGCTGAACTCACTGTTTCCGAACTTGAATTTGCCATTAAATGCAACAGACAAGGATTTAAGATCCGAGTTGTTTGATGGTGTGATTTTGTGTGCCATTCTTAATAGAAAAAAATTGGGTTCAGTTCAGGTAATAGCTATTTAACTCAGCGTTTTACATTTTAGAGTGTTAGTTTTAATTTTCATCTAAACTGAGTATTTTACCATTTTTTGTCAGAGTCAAAGAGGAGTTTTTATTTCTTCCGAACTCAGATTGTACAATGTCAAGAGGTTTCTTTCAGCTATGGATGATATGTGCTTACATAAGTTTAATGTATCAGATTTGGAACAGGTAATATTATAGTGAAATCCACTTCACATTGAATTATTAATGGCAACAGATAAAATGAAAGACCTAAGAAATGGCAACAAACAACAGTAGTATATACTTTGTACAATATAGAGTTCATCAAGGGTTCTGTGTTAATTGCCAACATCTAAATTAATGCTATAAATGAGTTGGATGTATGTTTGGATACTACTTTTTTAATTCATTTCTGGTTTTTAAGCAATTTAAATAATAAATTTTTTTTCTTGACATTTAAGTTTCTTATTTAGTTACTTTAAGAAGCAACAAATCGTTGGTAATGGCTTGTGAGTCAAAAATCAAATAAATTACTCATAAGTTATTTTGCCCAAGTTGTCAAAAATCAAATAAATTAATCAAATAAATGGCTTGTGAGTCAAAAATCAAATAAGTTATCACATAAATTACTCATAAATAAGTTGGATCTATAATGACCTGAATAAACTGCATTTTTTTTGTTATGTTCGGCTTAGTTCAAGTTTGCATTCTTAAGTTGGTCAGGCTATTTTTGGTCATTGTTGCTATTTATTTTGTGATTTGATTTCTTATATAGACATGTTGATGTTGTCTTATGGGATTTAGGGGTACATGTCTGCTGTTTTGGACTGCTTACTATCTCTTAAGAATCGGATGAATTCTAGTAATGGGATAGATGATGGAAAATGTGATGCTATAGAATTTCGAAGCTTAACGTTTCACAAAGAAATTTTAGATGTTAAGCAAGGAAAACATATACATAGCGAGCCAAACTCTCCACTATCAGTGGATGAAAGGAGGCAGAGTTTTGCTGATAGTGCATTGCCAAGTCACATGTCAGGTATACCGAACCTCTTTTTCTTCTTTCTTTGAAATAGTAAATAAAGGTGCAGCACTTTTTTATTTATAATGCTGGGTATATATGGAGCCAGACCTAGTGTTGCATTTCATATTGGATTGAGAATGTAATGCGATGATTTACAGTTTTTTGTTCTTTTGTCTTGTCCCTAAATGAGATGATTTACAATGGTATCGTTGATGATGTTTTCTATGAAGACATTGAAACATTTAATCTTTATATCAATGGTATTTATTCAACTTTTGTCTTTATACAATTTTTTCAGGAAAAAGTGATGTTTTCCAGTTGAAACAAGGACGGTATTCTGATCTAAACCCTGATAAGCTAATGGATATGATGAAGTCAACAAGTTTAGATGTGAGTTAATAATATATTTTTCACTTGAAATTCATACTAAATAATTTTCCATTTCTGTACACCCTTAAATTATTTTACTTTATTCATTCAGAATGCGCCAACTCAATCACTTTTGAGCGTTGTTAATGGAATACTTGATGAAAGCATTGAGAGGAAGAATGGAGAAATTCCATATGTATGGTGCACATTTTTTGCAATATGTATTTAACTTTTCATCTGGTAGTACTTTAGATGTGGCTTACTTCGTTCGACCTCTAATGCTAACAAACCTTATTATGTCTTCCTCTAGCGAGTAACATGCTTATTAAGAAAAGCTATCCAAGAAATTGAGCGTCGCATCTCAACCCAAGCAGATCATATAAGAAGTGTAAGAATATGAATATTACCCTTTCCTTTTATTTTTCTAAATAACTAATAAATTTTCAACATGCAGCAAAACAATTTAATAAAAGCCCGTGAAGATAAATATCAATCAAGAATAAAGGTGCTCGAGACATTGGCTTCTGGAGCAAGTAACGAAACCCAGGTAAATGCTTATGTTTGCAACTCTGAATCATCTTTCGTTCCCACATTTAATTGAATTGAATAACCATAAATAAATGAGCACATTGATTTTCTATTAATCGTTGTATTTTTTTTCATATAGGTAATTATTAAAGAGCTTAAAGATGTTCTTACTTAACATATGGAGTTCAAAAGCAGGGGAAGAAGAAGGTTAGAATTGAAATTTTTGTGAACTTGGTTATGTTTTTGTTGTCATGTCAATGTCCATGTCTATGCTTCTTCTTGTCATGTAGAAACAAATTAGTAACTGACGTTCAAAAACTGAATGCGCACAAATATATTGAAATGAATCAATTAAGTAGACAATATGCAGGTAGCAATGACTTATGACAAACTATGACTTCTTGAGTTTGTGATGTGTCAATTTGTATCATCAAAGGTGATGCTAAGTGACATCACCATTTGGCCTAGTTAAAAGAAACAAAGAAAGAAAATATGCAATGCTTTCTGACAGTATTTTTTATTGCGCTTCCTTACGCATCATCAAACAAACAAGGATATAAGTCTCTTAGCTTAAGTGTTTCATTGAGTATCCAAATTATCATCCTTAGGATTTTGGAGTTTTTTTAGGTTATGAAACACTCATTCCCTTCTTCAACCTTCACTAATATGACCAGAAAGTGATTTGGCAATGACAAGCAGCATGGAAGAAATGACAAGGATGTTAATTGTAGTCTGCATTTCTCTAGAAAGTTCTCTCAGTAAGTACCACGCTTTAATTCTTGCTTTTTCTGTAGATTCATGGTACCTAGTTAATGCATTCTCAATATTGATTGCTGTGAACCATTCCTCTCCAACTTTTCTTCCTTTTTAATCCAAGCCAGGTTTAAGTTTCTTGATCTGCTCTTCCCCGGGTATATTAGCCCAAACAGATGGTTATTTTTTTTCTTCTTTGAACCAAATTTCATGTTCTCTACCATAACATACTTCACCCTTTGGACCTCCAAGAGAAGACATAACATACTTCACCCTTTAGATAACATAATAGGAATATGGGAGGCAAAATTCAAACAGTGCGTTGGTTCCAACCAGTTTTGGAAACATGTTTTCAGTCTTCGTTGCTCCATTTTCCTGCACCGTAACACTTTAAGGTTACAAATTATGCGTTCATGCATACACCATACGTGGCATGCATGATTATGTTTATGTTTGGAATTCATTTGAAAAAAAACAATAAAATTTAACTTGTACAGTAAAGTGAATTCATCATTGATGTTGTACTGAACTTTTACATGATTGTAATTAGCTTTTCAGCCTTACTTCACTCGTTTTATATCAGACTAAGGCTGAAGTTCATCTGCAATTGATTTTAACATTGGTCCTAACAGTTTGTGCTTGGAATACTACATGTAAGTTCAAGAGTGGTTGAGGTTAATATCAAGGGTGGTGTGCAGGTGAGAAGGCTGTGAAGTAGCAGTAACAGAAAGAGGGAGGGGGGGTTGAAGGAAATGCACAGACAGTTTTTTTTTTTGGCCAATCAAGTTTGTAAAAGAAATTGAGTTGTAAATTGGATTGTAAATTGTAATTGAAAATTGAAATGTAAATTGAAAAAATGCAATGCAATTTTTTTCTTTTCAAATGAAATTGTGTATATATATTTTTTAAATTAGAAATGCAAATGCAACTAGTAAACAAGCACACTATAACATGTTGATTTAATAGCGCGAAATGACCGCTATTGAATAAATATTTTATAGCGGCAAAATGGTGTTATAAAGATTTCCAGTTCCGTTGAGGTTTAGATGTATTTTAGCGGCTATAATGAGTTATTGAATTAACGTACCATAGCGGCGAATTTGCGTTATAAAACTAAGCTCAACCATAGCGGCATATTTTGTGTTATAAATATTCAACAGTTTTTTATAACATGTCGATATACAACGCTTATCAAACCGCTATGGTTGTGATTAATAGCGGCTATATGCCACTATAAAAGACACTTTTTGTTGTAGTGGATGTGAGGTTTTATTCTCAAACTTTCTACCAATGCACTTAATATGAATGAATGTGATGCGCCTATATCAAAAAATTACGAATAGGAGAATTAAGTAACAGTAACACACTTCCATTATGATCTACTTACCCTTCTCAATGGCAGTTGGTGGAGCAATTTAGGAAGGGAGAACAGATTCCAATGCATACGCATTAACCACTTATCCATGCTTCTCAATGCGGGGCGATTATTCTTGATTTGTCCCATCTAGTTACATCCATAACACTTAGGTTTAGAGAGATACATCTTGCAGTGCTTTGTGATATGTTCGAAAGTTAACTAAGGATTCGATGATATGGATAACTGTAATGTATATAATGCTAAGTAAAGAATAGCAAAAGAACAAGTTCATCAATGATTTTTATACTCGTTCAGACTTCCTATCCTACGTCCAGTCTTAGACTCCATCAGGAATTTCTCAAACTAAAACCCTCACTCACTTAGAGGAATATGTTTCTACAATATAGCCTGAACAACCGAATAGGACATCAATACCTTGCTCAAAGATCACCAATGGTACTTTGCTTACAAAGAATATATTCTGATTTTGACTTTGTGTTCTTGTCTGCATGAATAATTCAAAGTAAGTTCACCCTTTCAATGATTATGTGTGTAGAAAACAGGAAGTGGAAAGTGATTTTTTAATGCTTTTTGGAATCTCAAATATTACAGAGAAGAAAAGGCTAAGTAAGAAAGTGAAGTTCGAATGATCAAAAACCATGCTTATTTATAGTATTTGAAAAGTTGTATTCAAGAGAAACCACCATATTTGAACAGATATAACTCTTGATAAAAGATGATGACTTTTCATAATGAATTATTCGATTAAAAAGAAAATGCCCATTCCATGTGTTCAAACCTCTAAATTCAAATTCATGCATCTAAATATGTGTCGAGTTAAAGATATAGTCCAGAATTAACCTTATTCTAACGTCTGAAGTTTCAATCAGATGTTTGAATAATTATTTTAGGTGACTATTTTGAATTTTAGATGTCTGAATCTATAGTTTTAGAAAATGATTCAACTACAATTTGGATGCTTGAAATAAATTATCAAACATATATTTCCTTAGAAAATCAGTAGTGATGTATTTCATAAAAACAATGAAGGAAAGAAGAGAAAGAAACCAAAATGGTTGTAGAGGAAAAAAAGTTATGGAAAGATGGGATTTTGACTAGTAAAGAAGATAGGTATTCAGGCGATTAGACATCCAGAAGTGATTTTAGATATCTAAAAATTACAGGGTTTTTATCCCAAAACTTTATAGTTCATTTTTGGCATTTTCAAACATCAAAGAAAATATATAAATGTTTGAATATTTGTTTAAATTTGAATTATTTTGGACTTTTGGTAAAATTATTTGGACGTCAAAAAATATTTTTAGAAACCAGTTGTTAGTTTAGATGTCTAAATAATAATATTCCTGTAAAAAGTTTATTTAAGAACTATTATATATATAATATATACGAAAATAGCAAATTATTTATCAAAAGTCTTTGTCCAATCATGATAGCCTAGCGAGGTTGATGGATCAAACTCAGATGAAGATGAATTCTTAGGATCAAATATCTTCAATAGTCTTGAGTTTACTGAATGATTATTGATAACACTACTATTTGTTTGTGTTGCACCATAAAACGCAGGTAGAGTCATTTCGATAAAATTCAACTTCTTCTCCTGCTTTCGTTGCTCCATTTGAATTACCTTTTATTCTGAGATTATTTTATCTTGCCTTTTTATTAATTTGCATTATGAATGTTTATGGTTTTTTTTTTCATTTTGACGGATTGCAAAGCCATCAAACGAAATAATTTCTTTACTTCATTTTCCTTGATAGAATCATCCAAAGAAGAAGAAGTAACTCTAAGTGAAGAGGAAGAGCTTTGATTTGAAGCAAATTTAAAAAAATGGTATTCTTTAAGTTTATTGGAACTAAAATAAATAATGATTAATAGTTTAAATATAGATATTTGCCTTTTATTTTAGTGGTTAGATGGATTTCACAAAAAATCAAAATATATAAACAGCTTAGCAAAATTTATTAGAGATTCTAAATGACTTAGCTAAATTAAGTAAAATCTTTTAAAGAACAAATATTGAAGTCTCTTCTAGGTTTTATAAAGGTAGTTTTGCACAATTCTTCGGTAAATATATCAGCCATTTGATTTTATGAATTTACGAAGTCCAGTGATACAAACATTTTTCTTCATTATCCCTTAAAAATGATGTCTAATATCTATATTTATTGTTCTAGAATGGTTAATAGGATTTTTTAAAAAAATTTATAGCACTAGTATTGTCATAAAGTAGGGATGATGTACATAAATTTACACCAAAATCATGAAGTGTTTATTGCATAAATATAACTTAAGCATAAGCCAAAGCCACAGAAATATATTCTGCTTCATATGTCGAAAGTGCAACACAATTTTTCTTCTTACTAAATCATGAAACTAGAGGCTGTTCTATAAAATGACAAGTATCGCTCGTACCTTTTCGATCCATCTTACATCCTCTAAAATTAGCATTGTTATAAGACACCAATTCAAAAGGATATCCTTTTGGATAAAAATATATGTTGTCTTTAGCAATAGTTAAGTAATGCAAAATTTATTTTACAGCTTGCAAGTGTGAGTCTTTAGGATTTGATGGAATTTAGCACAAAAGGAAACATTCATCATTATGTCAGGTCTATTAACCATCAAAAACGTAAAGATCCAATCAGCTTCTACATAATTTTTGATCACTTTACCATTTTTATCTTTTTCAATACGAATACTGGTATTCATTAGTGTTGGCTTACTTGAAATGTAGTGACCCAGAAATTCGAACACTTCTTCTTCGAATATTGAAACATTTTGAAATATAATTAAGTGTTATAACTATGATTTTATAACCTTATTAAACATCATTTAATTAATAAACAATGATAAGAAACAAATTTTTAAAATTTGTTTAGAAAATATATTCTTGAAGAGAAATCGATAGTGTGACTAAAAATAGATTTATCGGTAAACGGCTTTTTGATCAATATAATTTATTCGAACTCTTTTGCACTTGTTTAATGATCAAACGAACACATTAGCACCTCCTCATAAATCAATGGAGGGTTTTAGAAGCTTCCAAATGGATAACAGATATCATCTGCGAAAAGGGTATAAGTGTAATTTGCTCAAGAAGAAGTGATGTAAAGGAGAAGTGATGGGATGTGTGCCTTCCATAGCATGGTGGGAGGGTGAGAGCAAGGAAAAAGAGTACCATCTTGAAGCCTATATAAGGAGGGGCTATCCATGTTAATAAATCGTAAATTCAAAAAGTAAAATGAGCTCTCTTTTCATATCTTCCTTTTCTCAAAATTCCTAAACAAAATTATTGCAAATCTTATCCAAATCAACTAAAATTTGGATTAGAGACTTACTGTAATATTACAACCCCTTTTACCTAGTTAGATTGAGAAAAAGTGAAGCACATCTCCACCTACATACATAGGTCGTGAGTAATAAGTAAGGGGAGAAGGCAAGAGCATGTTGAAGCAGGGAGAAGGAAGGAAAGGTGGTTGCGAAGTTAAGGTTGGACTTGATTAGCATCAACTTGGATGTTCGTTGGACAAAAGGTGAGCTAACTCAGCATTTTAAATGAAAAATATAACATTTATATGTTTTATTTTTTGTGTTTAAGTTATTGACTTGATAATGACATATGTCAAAAACATTGGTTTTGATACTTTCTTTGAAAAGCAAGTGGCATATATATAGACTTAAATAAATTTGAAGGACTCAAATGGACTTATATGATATGTAGCAAGGCCTTGGAATAAAACACATAGGTTGTAGTTGAACGTAAGTTTGAATATGGCTTGGATTTGAAAGTGCACTTATAGTGATAGTCGCCATGGATACACTTTTAAATTGCCTTATTTCTGGAAATTTCTATGAAACTTTGTAGAGAGATCCTTAGGGGTTTTTCACCATATTTACAATTTTGTATATGTATGTTTGTTTTCATAAACAGTTTGGATAGCAAAAGGTTAAGTAACATCTCTAAATGACCTAAACTTTACTTGTGCAAAACTACCCCATTTAGACTTGATTTTTAAACTTTAAAGGGTTGAAAAGATATCTAAATTTAGGTATTTTGTTTCATTCTTTTTAAAAGTATGAACTAACTATTATTATAGTATTTTAAAAGTGGTTGATATTTTTGTGAATTTTTAAGAGTTGGTTGTGAATTTTTAAAGAAGATGATTTATAAGGAAAATTTGTTTTCCAAACTTTTAAAGATTTTATAAAGTTTTCATTTTAAAGTAATATTTCAAATAAATGTTTTAAAACCTATTATAAGTATTATTAAGTATTTTAAAGATATAAGAAAATGTTTTCAAAAAAGAGTAAGTATTGTTAGTGGCTAAATGGTTTTATTATGTGATTATTTGTTGAAAAGTAATCAACTGTGCTTAACACTAAATGCTAAGCAAGGTAGACTTCTCTATTTGCAAGAGTTAAGATTAATGTTCGAGTAGGTACAAAGAAATAGTGCTTTAACCTACCGAATTTCCTCTTGACCAAAGAGTAGTTGAGTTGAAATGTCACAAACGTGTTAATCTTTTTGGTTGCTACTTGTTTATTGAAATCATTTATACTATACTTGACACTAAAAGCCAACAAGTGGGCTTGTCTATCTGTGAGAGTCAAGAATGAAGTTCCTAGGCAAGGCTTTGATTTTCAACCAGTGTTCTAGCTTACCCGGTTTCACTCTTGACAAAGGGATAGTCTAAGTTGAAATGTCGGAAACGTTTTATGTATATGAACATTGATTTGTATAAGCGAACATTTTAAATAGAAAGTAAATTAGTCGACTATCGACCTTGACCAAATATAACTTAAGTATTAATTGAAAGGCTTAGTGATTTTATACCAATGAGAACCCTCGAGGAGGAGTATTGGTACAAAACGTCTCCAGCTTTCGCCTACTTTTGAGAGAACGAGAATTGAGTTAACCGAAAATTCATCGCTTTATTTTGAGGAGACCGGGATGGGTAAGTGTTTTACTTATCGAATACCACTTCAAAGTTTGTATAAGTGTTCTATGTTTTAGAAGCAGTTGCAAAGGGGAATCTAAATGGAGATTCGAGATCTGTTCAAGATGCTCAAACCTATGTAGTGATTCATGATCTATTCGAGATGATGAAATCCATTTGGGGATTCGTATTCTCTTCGAGTGATGAAGACTTGTGTGAAACATGTCAAACGTGACCTCGTCAGAAATGGCTAAAAGCTGAGTAGGATGCACAACCTAGGGTTTAGTCGACCGACATCAAGGTATTGTTAGCTCTATATATAGAAATATTTATCGATTGTTGGCAAGCAGGAGTTGCTGATATTTTGTTCTCATTGTCCATGTTTATGTTTGGATGATGGCTGCTTGTGTTTACCATGATAGTATATTTTATCTAGATATATACGATGCTTGAAGGGTAATTTCTGACCCCTGTGCATGGAATTCGGATTGGCTTCTCTGAAGAGATCTCCATGGAAAAATCCAATATGCGAACGTACCTTAACAGTTTTGGATGTAACTTAAATATGATGAGGTATGACTAATGTAAGCTTCATTCTTATATGATATGCTTTATATTATACACCCTACACATTATCTATCATAGCACTACACTAAACCTAATGGATGGTTTATTTCTTTTGAAGGGAAAACTATTATGGGAATCCATACGGTCTGGATAGTTACTATTACATATTGCATGTATCTTGAAATTTTCTCATACCATACATACGTCTGACGCTTTGGTTTTTCTTTTTCTAAATTCCTCGCATACTCTTTCTAGTAGGCTGAGTATGGTAGGTTTTACCGTAGATGCTTCAGAGTTCAGAAGATGAGCCGGAGGCTTCATTATCTATCTATTTCTATGTTTTTGTTCCATATTAGCTATGTACATACAAGCATTGTGAGGACATGCGATTATAATTGTCCAGGCTAATAATAGTATTTAGGTTTTGTAACTCTGAAATTTATGTATTCAAAGTAAGCTCTATGCTGTTCATTTGATATTACACACTATCATCCCGTTGTGAGATTCTAATGTTACGTTTTTCCTTTCTTGTGTTATTATTTTTCTAATTTTAACTTAACTTTCTGTCTTTTTGGCACTTGAGTATTCGGTACATAAATACCATGGATGTATTAATGTCGATATTCGAGGATCAAAAAGTTAGACCGTTACATTTGGTATCAGAGCCCAAGGTTGAGCGACAACCTTAGCTTTGGTTGGTTATGGATCATTAGAAATGGGTAGGCGACACCCTACATTGAGTTAAGTGTATTATATATACGAGAGTATATTTGGATTTTCTGTAAACATATACCTCCTTTTTAGCCTTTCTTTAGGAAAATCTCTTTCTTTGAAATAACTCTAGCCTTTCACATCCTAAATATATTCTGTTACATTCAGGTAGTACAAATCATGAGTACTAGAGCTGCCAAAGCTCAAAGAGGTAGAGGTGGTCTGGGTAGTACCATCAACAATGGAGGAAATCGAGCACTAAGGAATGTTGCCCTGGTTGAGGAACCAAGGGTGGATATTATAAAGGAAGTCGTGTAGGTCATGCCTTAGGTGAATTTTTCTTCGCTCTACCATGAGAAGCTGGAAGGTAAGAGGTTTGGTGGTATAGAGATGACAATAGAAATCCAGACTTAGATAAAATATTTGAGGATATGGAGTTCGGTAACGCGATGAAGCGTCGGTTGGCATCATGACATCTGGTGGACACAACCATGGATTGGTGGAGTTCAATCACTGTTGATGTCCAAGAGGACGGCTTCTCTTAGGCCTAATTTAAGGAGGGAATTGAGATGAAGTTTGTCTTAGAAACCGGGAAGACTTTGGTGTTTAGAAGCTTCCTCAACTTGAAGTAAGGGGACATGATAGTGGCGGAGTATGATATCTAATTCACTGCCTTATCTCATTTGGTCCTGGTGTTGTAGACAAGCCGTTGGAGAGAAATGAGATGTTCATCAAAGGAATGTGTTCGGAATTCAGGAGCAATATGGAAAATCACATCTTGGGGTCTTATGTAAATTTGGTGAACATGGAGCTAATGTTTGAGAGCTTAGCACTGAAGCCATCTATCGCTGCATCAATTGGGGAAAACAAGTGAAAGTGTCAGCCATTGAGAGGTATTTCTGGTCTCGCTTGTTGTAAGTGTGGGAAGAAGGGACATTTCATTACAAGTTGTAGATCAGTTAAGTGAGGGCAAGTGGCGAAAGCACTGTTAATTAAGGCACCTATTGCTGAGGTATCAAAGCTAGAGCTATAGATGGCCAAGGCACAGTTTGAACTGAAGATCTGCTATAACTTCCATCAACCAGGCTATTTTTCAGGGAGCGTCCGACGCTCCAGAAGGGTCAACGGCCTCGAGCTTTTGCATTAACTTCATCAATTTCCACTTCTGCAACTACAAAGGGGAAGTAGGTTCTGGAAGGTATTCTATTTATTTTTGGCATTCATGTTCGTGTCTTATTTAATACCGGTGCTTCTCTTAGTTTCATATCTTGTATTCTTGTTGATAGATTGAAATTGAGCCAAATATGGTTTTAGATTCTATTTGTATGTCGAACCCTATTGGAGACTCGGCTAATCTTAGTATGATCTTTTTAGGAGTTCTGATTTCTATCTTTGACTAACTCCTTCCTTGCGATATGTATGTTCTAAGTTTTAAGGGTTTTGATGTTTTTCTTGTATCTCAGAATCATGATACCCTGGATTGTGCTAAACGTATTGTATCACTGAAGAAGTAAGGATCAAAGAAACTGGTAGTACCTTAGGAGGAACCTACCTCTCTAATGAGTAGTATTATTAATTCCCTAATGTGGTAGAAGAGGATTTAGGTTTGATCATGGTAGTTTAGGAGTTTGAGGATGTCTTTAAAGATGTATCAGGTTTACCACCTCACTGGGAGATAAAATTTCGCATTGATTTAGTGAAAGATGCAAATCCTATTATGACGAACGTATTTTTCGACCTTCAAAAATCGACATCAATACATCCACTGTATTACATGCGGAATAATTGAATGCTGGAAATACCAGATCATTAGAGAAAAGAAGAAAGAGGTAGAAGAAGAAAATAGAAACAACAACACAGATTCTCACAATCGCAGTGGAACAATATATAATAGATAACAACTGGTCTTTATACAAAAAAAGAACTATAGCTATTATTTATACATTACATCATCAGAGTACAATAAATCAAAAAGTCAATGCTGAACAGTTATATAACTTGTCCTCACAAGTGCTGAATACACAACCTACAATACACACCTGAATAAAATCAAATACATGAAATACGTCTTCGTCATCCTTCTCGTCTTCTAAGCTCCATAAAATTCTATCCTGTAACTGTAATTCTCTTTCTGACCGAAGCATTATAATAAAATAACACCTGAGTTAGTCTGCAAAACTAGCGTTAGAAAACACACTCAATTTGAATTATTGAAGTTACCAAAATCCATGAAAATCAAAGGTATCTCGTAAGACCATGCCACACATAAACACGATGAGTTTTTACCTTACAATAACCAAAACATTTCATATCAAATACTCTGATATTATAATAGTGTATAAGTACAAATACTTATCTAAATAACTAAAATTGTTACACTAATTAAATTCCAGCATACTAGGCTCTACAACCAAAACCGTAAAGGTACGTATTGGAGAATGGATTGCATACGAATGATTAGGCACCAGGTTACCACCTGTTACAGTACACGTCTAGAGAAAACGTACCAAGCACCACACTGGGATCCCCTATAACACAAGACCGAACTATCCCTAACCTAGATAGACCTCACCCTGGGTGTTCCCACCCTTTCCGAGCTCCTTCCATGAATCGTAGTAATAATATCCGAGGGTATCTAGAAATGTGATTAACATACCTAATTGGGTGCGACCCACTTAGCCTTGCTGCATCTCCCCTGCTTTTCTGTCATTCCCGATTGATGAGGCTAGAGGCTACGATTACTTTTTAAAGGAATTTTCATTTAGAATGCTCATTGTCCTCCAATGACCACATACTGACTGCATTCATCCATACAAGTCTGTTCTGGGTCCGAACGGAACCGAAGGCACTACTCCTACGACATGCATTTTGAAAAAATCCTCAAGATTAGTAGCGATTAGTCCTTGCACTTCACTACTCCATCTACAACTCCATACTCTTGTTTTTCTTTCGAAAACATACTCGTTGGATCGAAGTGGTTTTCAGATAACTTATCTGATCCCGGTCTCTTCGAAACAACGTTCGATGTTTCCAGTAAAATCAACCTCAGTTCTTTAGGAGATAAACAGACGAAAACAAGATCGGAGATCACCTCGTAACCATTAGTGGATGGATTTCCTTATCACCATTCTAGAAGAACGAAACGAGTTTATACGTACAATATAGCACCTCGAATGGTAACCATATTATTCCCGTATTTCTCCTAGATATTCCCAAAGTTATACTTTTGATCCAGATTTGGTAGTCAGTTATTTAACTATCAAATAAACAATAGTATAATCACAGATTCCATTTTCCCCTAAAAAACACAAAGTCTTATTCAATTTAAATTTCAATCACTTAAATCTCTTTATCTAAAATATGTACTTTTCTTATCGAATTTAATATATTCACAAACTATTCTTTTCAAAGATATTTGGAAACCTTTAAAATAATCTAGAAACCACTACGGTATCAAACCATGGATTCACAGGTCAATGATTATGTTTCTATCCCAGAAAAATCCAAAACTTAACTACAGGCACTCACTGCCTCCGTTTTCGCCATGCGAGCTTTCCATTACTTCCCGAAAACTTTATTTAAAAATTTAAAAAAATATTTGTAAAATTTCTACAATAATTTCCAAGTTAAATTTATGTGAATGCACTTCAATAAAGTCATTATATCATAACATTAATATTGAATAATTTATCGTTTTAAAATAATAATACTGATTAATTCTTAAATAATGATTAACTTAATATCAACCATTATAAACTATTTAATTAATAATTCAATATATTTTAAAAAATTTAAAATAAATAATTAGTTAATTTTTCTAAAATATTCTTAGGCATCCTTTTAAATTACCCAGTTGATAATTATAAAAAATCCTTCTTTTCAAAACAAACTCAATTCCTCGATAAAAATATATTTTCCAATTCCAATATAGCATGTCCAACATTTATAAATCTCTCTCGAGTTATTCCCAATTTCATTTACATCCCAATTTTGTAAATCCCCTTTTCACATTTCAAAAGATAAATCTCTCTTTTCTTTTAAAACGAATTACCCATATCATTATAAATTTTCACCATGAATTTATATCTTAAATTTTGTCCACTGATAACCACTTCACTTTATTAATAAATCTAGTTTATAAATTCCATAGCCTCATTTCCCTTTTATAACGGTTTCACAATGCTTGATCGATTTCTAAATTAAATTCCATTTTTAAATTAATTTCTTAAATAACCCAAATATATCCCAAAATCCAACTAAATTCAAATTCCACTTTCTATTCATAATCTTATTGAAAATCTAGTATAACAATTTCATACTGTTGGGCGCATTTCTAAACAATGCCGAACCATACCGTCTCCAAGCATTGCCGGTCCAAGCTCCCTCTCCATCCACCACCGGTCCATTCATCTCCTACCACCGAACCACACGATACCGGACCAACCTACCTCGCCTACCACCGAATCACCTACCACCGAACCAAAGCCCCACCAGTCCATTCATCTCCTACCACCGAACCATCCTAACCGGACCACCTATCCAACCTACACCGAACCAACATTGCCAGGACAGATCGTTTCAGCCCAGGCCCACCAACAGCTATATACATCCGGAGCCCCTGCCCCCAGCCTGACTCTATAAATAGAGGGACATGGGTACAACAATGGAAGACTAGTTTGAGAGCTCAAGCACGGAAGGAACTTTCAAACAACTTTCATATACTTGTATACAAAGCTTTGTACTTGTACTTGTAATCTGAAAGAAAAAGGAGAATAACATATAAAGTGGACGTAGGCACGTTCTGGACGAACCACTATAAATCTGTGTGTCTTTTACAGTTTAGTCCATCTGTTTTATATATTTGTGTAAGTCACCCAAATCGTTAGAAACAACATAAAATCAACTAATTCATACGACTTGGAGGTGTTTGCCCATTTTTTGTGCAAACATTTTTGGTGCTTTCACTGAGAACAGAAGGAGCTCGAAGCTTCAGCTTCTCTCACTCAACCCTTTTCCTACAACACTGTTCATTGCTTGGAAAATATGGCTCCCGGACGGAAGAAGGATACTAACAAAGGAAAGAATGTTGCAACTGGAAGTATCCCAGATCCAGTGATCAGGGACCAAGACAATCATCAGGTTCCAACGACAAATTTAAATCAGGCAAATCCGACAGCCCCCTCTACGGAACAACCAATTACAAGGGCGGATCTGGACAGGATTGTGGCTAAAGTAACTAACCGCTTCGCATCTCAACAAGAAGCCTTGGTGGACCAACTCATGTCACGCCTAAGGGATGCTGAAGAATCCAATCGTAACACTGATGGGGTGAGTCCCAGTCTGGAGGATCTAAGAGACGACAAGGGTCTTTCTTCTTCGAAGAGGCCAACAACAGAAACAGCCATGGTAGGAGCCGAGCCCGGACTCAGCCCGAATTCTGACCCAAGGAAACACTTGGAACCAAACCCAACGGTGGAGGTGCCAGGCAGGAGTCGGATGTGGCTGAGCCTGTCATGCTACCTAACCATGAAAACACCAGTAGACGGGGCCGAGCTGGAGTCCGGCCCGAAGTTGGACCCGAGGAAGTGCTGAGAACAGAACCCAGCAGGGGAAGATCAAGGCAAGGGCCAACTGTGGCTGACCCCAGCATGCCCCCAGAAGACCAGAGGCAGCCATTGGAGAATGTTATGAGTGACAGACGATACCATCCCTATAAGCCGTCTGGACGGAATCAGTCCCGCAGGGAAGAACCAAACTCATTTCTATCCGCTCCAAGTTCCGATGAAAGGATGACGCGATTGTTCAGAGAGTGCGTCCAACAGGAGCAAAGGGATCGGGGGATAGGTGCTAGGGTAACCAGCCCCTTCACCCGCTATATCGAAACCGCCATCACCTCCCGGGAATGGAAAATGCCAACAATGGAACCTTACAAGGGAACCTCTGACCACATAGTACACTTACAGAGATACACCCAGCATATGCTCATGAGCGGAGCAACGGAGGGAGTATTGTGTAAATGCTTCCCACTTTTCGTGGCAGATCTAGCTACCTCCTGGTTCTGCCACCTACCCCAAGGGTCCACCAGCTCATGCGAAATGTTGAAAGAAAAGTTTATCAGCCAGTTCCGCATTCATGTGGAACAACCCAAGGACGCTTATTCCTTATCTAATATCAAACAGAAACCCGGAGAGACAGTGCAACAATATCTAACCCGATTCAACGCCGCGACGGCCGTAGTCCAAGATGCCGACGAGAAACTTATCCTAATGGCTCTCTGCAGTGGTGTACATCCGGATACTAAATTTGCTAGAAGACTAACCAAGGAAAAGCCAGCTACTTTACCTGATTTCTTCCATGAAGCTGGAAAGTATATGGACTTGAAGACACTGCCACTGAGAGGCAGTCAAGGCAACAGGCTAAAACAGCTACAGACAGGGTTCCCGCTGCAACAAAGGATGTTTGGAGAAATGACTCTAGAGACAATACTGGGGGCAAGAAAGGAGGAAAGCGCCTATATCGACCTGGACCAAGATTTGACTCTTACACTCTTTTGAATGAAACAATCGAAAACATCTTCCTAGATACTCAAGACGAAGTTAGATACAAGTGCCCCCCGCACAAGAAGGAGTCAGATAACGCACTCAAAACTGGAAAGTTCTGCTGCTTCCACGAATCCCATGGACATGACACCAATGAATGCCACCATCTCCGGGACTTGATTGAAGAACACATCAGAAGGAAGAAACTGGAACGCTATGTAAAAAACCAAAACAGGACTTCGACTCCTGCCAATGAGAATCCTGGGCTACCCCTCCCAGAAGTAGGCGGAGGAAATCGCAGCACCAGCGGCTCTAGTCAAGAAAAGATAATGGTCCATACCGTATCAGGAGGACCACACATAGCCGACAGAAGCTGGGCAGAGATGGAAAGATACGGTAAGTCACTTAGAAACGATGAAGGCTACGTTAACTCTGTTATGGAAGAACGCCACCCGAAACGAAAAGAGAATGACGACATCACATTCAATAGGAGTGATTTAGAGGGAAGACAGTACCCACACATGGATCCAATGGTCATCTCTTCCTGGTTCGGTCCAGCCAAAGTTTTTCGAATTTTAGTAGACACTGGAAGCTCGGTGATTGGAAGTTATACTGTTTCTCATATTTCCTGGTTAGGGAAAGTGACTACAAAACCCGTTTGCCACGAACTTAAGCATATCGACAGCCTTCCGTGATTGGAAGTCATACTGTTTCTCATATTTCCATTTCATTCAAAAACTTTTCTCCTATCCTATATAACAATCCTTAAAGTACAGGTCACAAAATAGGGGAACTCTCGCTTGTGGAAATATGAACTCCCGTCCGGATGACGGAACACTCAGCTACATTCCATACTCAGTCACGCAAGACATTCAAAGCAACCCTCTACAACTAAAACACGAAGGGCGGTACTATCTTCTCTTGTATACAAATATGTAGCTTTAATTTATTCACACATCATATTGGCATTACAAGACATGAAACAATATTTTGACCAGAAACTTAGCATCAAATGCGATTAAGTCACATGCATAAACACGCAGCTATATTTCTTATGCAACATATCAAAATAACAACCACATTCGAGCATAACAGAATCAGCTTATGTTATAAAATTACAGAAGGTCATTCTTTACAAATAATATAATTACAAGTTACATTAATGTTTCGGACTAACATAGACGGCAACCAAAATATGTACAAGTCAAGTCAAGTCAAGGAATCGAAGCTTCGCCTCCATCCCGCTAGCCCTCCGGATCTACTTAACTACAGGATCAGAACTCCCCACATGTATTCCAGTGGTCCTGCCTGCCCAATTCAAAAGAGAATCCATCAATAATCGCGAAAGATAAGCAATCAAATCATGAAAATGTTAAAAGGAAAGACTTACCAGCGTCTGCTCCCTGATCATCATCATCTAGCTGCATGCCTACCTCATCCGCAACAAGCAGTCGCATGCCCTCCTTAACCGCCACCTTCTCTTCCTTAGTGAATTGGGCCGTAACCACATCCATCCCGAAAGCCGCACCACCTTCCTTATCCGCATCGGCCTTAGCTTCTTCCAAAGCCCGGAGATATATCCTAGCCATAACCCGGGGATAATCGTCCATCCAGGACAAGTTGCCCTGCCACCAAGTACGGAAATACATGTCCTGGAGCATCTCGTCCATCATCCCCTCGTTCTCCTCAAACTCTTTCATCCGGGACTCAGAAGCCGACAGTCGTGCGATAGCAGCATCTCTCTCCAATCGGTATCTCGAGCAGTCAGCCTGAACGGACCTCCGCATCACTTCCATCTCCTCCTTCAGCTTGGCCTGAGCAAGCTCTGCAGCCTCAAGCCTCCCAGATAACTCTTCTACCTGCTCAAGATCCGCTCTCCGAATCTCGTCCACCGTTGCGATGGCCATGTCAATCCGTTCCTTGCAGGCAGCCCCCGTCTTTCGTAGTTCTGCCATACTAGCCTCTTCCATAGCCTTCTTCAACCGCCTAGAGGCTGCCTCATGCTGAGAAATCTGAATGGCTTGATGGCAAGCTGTTTGGCCTGATCAGCAACCTTTAGCCGCAACCGAATGTTGGCACTTCCGATTTCCTCCCCAGCCTTGGCCAGTCGAGCGTGATGCTCCATTAGCCTCTTGGTCTCTTCAGCCACCCGATCGATGTTTGCCTTGGCCTCATTCCCCATGGTCACAATCCGAGTAGTAAGCAAATCGAGGTCTAAGTACTTAGCCTCATCAAGCACCCGTACCATGGGATTACGGGGAAGAAGATGCTCGCCCGTGGCCTCGTCAAAAGAGATGTCCTGAAAACTCGGGTCCAGATCCGGGTGGCCGGCAAATGGGTTGCGAACCAAACCAGAATGGTCTATCGGAGTGACGGTTGGATTTTTGGACGGATGTGGGGAAGGCATAAGCCCAGTATCCTCCTCAGTAATATCATGGATAGGCTGGACTGGAGGCTGAGGGCCAGGTGAAGGTTCAAACAAAGATCGGCCCCTCTTTCTGTTTTGCATATCTTCTTCAATAACTCCGAGAAGAGGGCGATATCTAACCGCATCTCCAGGACGGCTAGCTGATGGCTTTGGTTTGGCAGAAGCTTTGAGTAGCTTGTACTGTTCAAGGCGGTGCCGAATATCTGATGTCTTGGCCACCTTACCTGTTCCTGGAATAAAAACCAGGTGTTACAAGCATGCATGAAACTATGATCCAATAAATATGTTAAGTAGGAAAACGCGCTTATTTTACAAACCCTGAGGGGGGGGAGGGATACTGCAATAAGTCCTGAATTTCATTCCAGGACGGGAGCTGGCCGTAAAATATTCCTAAGTCCTTATCATAAAGGGAGTCTGCAGAAATCAGGAATTCACCTTGAGTTACCCTAGCTGGAGGACCCTTAGAAGATGAATCGGCACCAGTCCCAGCCTTGTCAGCCTTCTTCACCTTCTCCACCGAGGCTGATCCTTCCTCCAACCCCTCAAAAGCCTGGCGAAAGGCATCATCCGTCCACTCTTGGATCTCCCCTGCCTGCTCAGAAGACAAAGCCCCGGCACCACTACCACCCTGTCCTTCACCTTCTCCATCTCCTCCGCTCTCCTCCTCGCCTCTCTCCTCCTCTCCACCTTCCTCCTCCGGAATATCTGGGCATGTGCTAGGGGAGGGTCCGTCAGACTTCTTAAGCTTCTTCCCCCCGACGACTGGGGGTACCAAGAAAGGTCTCCTCTTGCTACTCTTCGCAGTGGCCTCATCTTTAGCTTTAGCAGCCCTCTCCTCGGCTGTATCTCTCTGCTTAACCACAGATTGACGTGGCAAAATGAAGTTGTGCTCCAGGAGAGTGGCATTCTGGATCAGGTAAGAAGCCGATCTATCCCTTCCTGAGATAGCCTCTACCTCCGCAGCCATCTAAACAAGGTGATCGTTCTCCACGACCTCAAAGCCACCAGTCGCTAGCAAGAAATAAAAGCACGTAAGAAGAAGCATTGTAGTCGGGACAAAGAAATTACGAATGGAATTCAACTTACAGCCGGAAGTGAAAAGGCGAAAAGAAACGGAGTCGTCCTTGACGAAGAACCATTCCTTCTTAAACATGGTAAACTTTGAGTATAAGTCCAAGACCGGCTTGAAGGACACGGCCAACTCTAAACTAATGTACGTAGACCCCTTCTTGTAGCCCCTCAGATTATATAGGTATCGGATTTCCCGGTTAGAAGGGGGCGCCCATATTTCCTCTGAAAAATGATGAACAAACACACCAGGATAGCATAAGAGTTGGGTTGAAGCTGGAAAGGAGCCACTTTCAGATAAGTAATGAAGCTAACTATCCACGCATTAATCGGAGGGATGGCCCCGCACATCCAATGGTATCGGCTATACACGAAGTATCCTTCAGGGGGATTATATGGCATGACCCCCTCCCCTGGCAACAGCATGCATGCTCTATCAATCCCAAAGGAGCGGGAGATAACGTCAAGTTGCTCCTCTCTGAGAGAGCTCGGAAATCAATCAGGAGGAGAGTTCAGAAGCTCTTGGGGACCATACCTGTCTACCAGCGACCTCGGGATGGGTCCACGACGTTCCGGTCCGGGCTGGGCCGGGGGCATAACGGGGGACACTCGTCTATCCGCAGATTTTCTCTTTTCTGATCGAGTTTCTACTTTGCGAGACATTTATCTGTAACACCGGAAAAACATATTGTTAGAGCAGAGGAAATAAACAAGCAAGTGTATATAGTCTGAAATTTCACCCATAAGTCAAAACGCTCAAGCCCACAGGGTCATTCGGTAAAGAAATGTAAAATTTCATTCGATATTCAAGGTCTCAGGGTTCATCCGGTGGCTCAAATACATGTTCATTCGGCATTTCCCCTTCTCATTCGGCAGTTCGAACCCACAAGGTTCATTCGGTACTCAGAATCCACGAGTCCATTCGATGATTCAAGTATATAAGATCGTTCGGCAAAAGAATGTCTCACCTGGTTCGGCAATCAAGAATTAATACGGCACTTCAAATAGTTCGACGAACAAGACTGGTTCGGCACTTGGTTGACTCGACACTTGGTTGATCCGGTATTCAAAATGATTCGGCTATCTCAAAACGACAAAGGGATAACGAAGGCCTGGCACCCCTATTTATAAACGAGCACAGGATGACCGGACCGTATGGTTCGGCACACAAGACCGGACGAAAATCACCTAAGCTGAAGCAAAGCACGACATATGATGGCATATGCCCCACTTTGGGGGGCAAGTGTTGGGCGCATTTCTAAACAATGCCGAACCATACCATCTCCAAGCATTGCCGGTCCAAGCTCCCTCTCCATCCACCACCGGTCCATTCATCTCCTACCACCGAACCACACGATACCGGACCAACCTACCTCGCCTACCACCGAATCACCAACCACCGAACCAAAGCCCCACCGGTCCATTCATCTCCTACCACCGAACCATCCTAACCGGACCACCTATCCAACCTACACCGAACCAACATTGCCAGGCCAGATCGTTTCAGCCCAGGCCCGCCAACAGCTATATACATCCGGAGCCCTTGCCCCCAGCCTGACTCTATAAATAGAGGGACAGGGGTACAACAATGGCAGACAAGTTTGAGAGCTCAAGCACGGAAGTAACTTTCAAACAACTTTCATATACTTGTATACAAAGCTTTGTACTTGTACTTGTAATCTGAAAGAAAAAGGAGAATAACATATAAATTGGACATAGGCACGTTCTAGCCGAACCACTATAAATCTGTGTGTCTTTTACAGTTTAGTCCATCTATTTTATATATTTGCGTAAGTCACCCAAATCGTTAGAAACAACATAAAATCAACTAATTCATACGACTTGGAGGTGTTTGCCCATTTTTTGTGCAAACACATACTTCTTCCCAAATTTCCTTTTTATCTTCCCAAATTATTTTAAATCTCGATTTTAAAAATAAATTCCTTTTACACTTAAATAATATCACTTAAGTTCTATTATTTAAAATCCTTTTATTTACATTATACAAAATCTTTATTTTTCCATATTCCGAAAATATTAAGTACAAGTTTTTAAAATGAAGCTATTTATTTTCTCAAATTCATTTCCTTTAATAAAATCCAAATTTCACTATAAATATTTTACTTTCAATTTCTCGTTTTATTATCTTTTAAAAATTCAATGTTCATATTTATGGTATTTCAAAATACCAAAATCGAACCAGTAATACCATAACATCCAATAAATTCAATTTCCACTATAATCTATCATGGATTATTCAAACAAATCATATAACCGAACATTAAAATAATTTCAACATTTTTGAGAAATCCAGTTGGTTCCTTCCAACCTATTTTCCTTCATCCATAGATGTTAATACAATTATAAAAATACAATTCCACTTCGAGAGGGATATCCCGGTATATAGGGTCATCCGCTATTATGTGGGGCGCATAGGGTCTCATCCCTATATATATGCGGGAATATCAATCACTCCAATATGTGTACTACTACATATAACATCATATTCAACTAGTAAAAATATATCAATTCAACCAGTCAATTAACAATCAATTTCAACTATTTAAAATTAGTTGCGGTAAATCCAAAAATGAGTGAGGTTAACTCACCTTGATTTTTAATTTTGCTTATCGTTCCAATTTCATATTGAATCGAACAACCTAAAATTTTAGCTAACTTCGAACGACTCCAAATTAGTTCCAAAACATAATGTTCATCGCTATGATTGTAACGTGAAAACCCGCATTCAAATCCAACCTAAAACGAATGAGTTATCGATTTTATAGGATTTCAATTTTTATAATAAAAATTAGTTTTAAACAAATTACAAAAACATTTTTATCATTACCCAAATTGAAGCCCGGCCTAAAAAGAAGCTTCTTCCCTAAATTTTTCGATCATCTAGTGCACACAAAATGGTCATACCTTCATGTGCACGCAAGCCCATACCTCGCCAAACTTCACGATTCTCACATCTAATCTCGCCTATGGACTCCCCAAGCCGACCACGACAACCAGTAACCTTCCACGATGACTTCGCTGCCTCAGGAAAAATCGCATTCGAAGATGTCTGTATGGCATCCACACACAGTCGTGATCCTTCCCTTTCTTCTCGTTCTACAACAACTCATTCAGGCTAAAACACGAGATAAAGAACGCAACCAAAATTCCTTCCTCCACGTTGCCAGAGTTGATCGGTGCCTGTCGTGACGATGCTAAATCACACCCCACTCCACGCCTCCCCTGTGGCCACCAGACCAAGCCTCCCTAGTGCTATAAATCATCGATTAGACACACCCAAAGGCTATGTGTTCGCAACGAGACCTGTGTCGCCTCGGTGTGTCGATCATTGAGCAATTGATGGGATGGATTCGCGGTGACAAGAGCTACCCTTTCCATGTTGGAAACTTCGCTCAATACGGCTTTGATGGATGTAGACATCACCAGCCGATGGATGGTGGCTTTTGGAGAGGAAGGGGGTGTGCTTGAAACTTTTATTCCTTTTTTTCTTTTCTTTTTTGAATTAAAAGAAAGAGGAAGTTAATACTTTGAGCTGCAATTTTTTCATTGCATGCTGTTTAGAAGAAGAGGGAGACGTGATTTTAAAAATGGGGTAGCATGCAGGATGCTATGTACAGTGGTTTGAAAAGAAGGGAAAAAAGGCTGACATGAATAAAAAGTCAAGTCATCATATAAATATATTATTTAAATTTCCAAATCGTCTCGTTTTCATAACTTAAAATCTCAATCCCCTATCGAGGCATGACGCTAGGTGTTTATAATGTTATAACCCTATTTCGAACGCAATAGGAAAGGTTTCAAGTCCTAATTCGATCATATGGAGAAGATAGCTTTTTGGACCCAATTATTATATTGAATTTTCGATACAAATTTCAACACGTGTATATTCCATATGACCACACGATAACTCCAAACACTACGAAATTTGAAATCCAAGAATAACACACTATTACGGATCTAATGGAAATATTTTCGTCGAAATCTAAGAGTGTTCCCTGGAAGGCTATTATATACGTTGATTCAAACGATATATTTTTAAAACTGAATGAATCACTTTTAAATTCAATTTTTAAAACTTTTATTATCTTCATTATTATCAATATAAATTTAATAAGCCTTTAAATTATTTTTGTCAAGCTTAAAACTCAAGATTCAATATTTTAACCAATTTTCAATTATTAATTCAATTATAAAATTATCCAATAAATAGTTATATTTGAAATTCAAGTTAAAAATTAACTTTTAAATGTTTAGAATCAATTAAATATTCCAATTTAAATATCTAAATTTCTAGGTCGTTACACCTATTATGTAGCCTATTTGTAGACTTTCATCGAAGGGAAGTTGGAGCTTACAAATCAGGTTAGTGATTTGTTGCAGAAGGGCTTGATCTGACCAAGTCATTTGAGTTGGGGAGCGCTCGTCATCTTTTCTACGCAAGCAGATGATTCTCTAAGACCGTGTGCAGATTATCGTGAGCTCAACAAATGAACCGTTAGAAACAAGTTTCTTTTGATTTGGACAGATGACTTATTCGATCAGCTTCATGTTTATCTCAAGTGTTTTCTCAGCTTAATCTTGCTACGGGGTTCCATCATTTGAGAGTGGCAGAGGAGAGTGTACGCTCGATCGCTTTTGGACCTGACCTTTTATGAGCGGTTAGTTATGATGTTCGACCTAACTAATGCTCCAACATATTTCATAGACTTAATGAATCAAGTTTTCCAAGATGTGTTGAATAAGTTTTTTCTTGTATTTATCGATGATATCCTGGTCTACTCCAAGACCAAGGAGGAACATTGATGCCATCAAAGGATTTTATTAGAAATGATAAGAAAGCATGTGTTGAAAGCTAAGTTCTCAAAGTGTCATTTTGGCATTTGGAAGTTTGGTTCTTAGGTCTTGTTGTTTCGGCAGAGTGTATTTCTATTGATCCCTCTAAGGTTATGGCCATTCAGGACTGGAAGAGGCCGAAAAGCATAACTAATATAGGAGCTTTCTATGTCTAGCAGAGTATTATAGGAGATTCATACCAAATTTCTCGAATATCGCCTTTTTCTTATCGAATTTGACGAAGAAAGATGTCAAATTTTGATGGACGAATAAATGCGATCAAGTATTCTTGGAGTTAAATGCAAAGTTAACTAGTGCTCATGTTCTTACTATGGCAGAGGTGAGGATTTGATTGTATACATTAATGCATGTGGAACCGGTCTAGGTGCTGTGTTGAAGCAGCTTGGAAGGGTTATCGCTTATGCAAGTCGATAGCTCAAACTGTATGAAGCAAGATATGCAACCCATGACTTGAATTTGCTAGTAGTGGTATTTTCATAAAAGATGCAGAGGCATCATTTGCTAAGTGAAAGGTTCGAGTTATATATGGACCATAAATCTTCGAACTATCTTTTCATGCATAAGGACCCAAACATTAGGTGACAAAGGTGGTTGGAATTTCTTATGGCCTATGAACTGGATATATTATATACATCAGGGAAAGCTAATGTCGTAGTTGATGCACTCAGTAGGAGGTATACAGTTATGACAAATATTGAGGTTCATCTGACTCTAATTTGTCCTATCGAAGAGAGACAACTTAGGGATCTTCATTTTGCTAGGATAGCTAAGAATGTAACCGAGAATAAGGCACCGAAGAGATTGCCAGGATTCGAGGTGGATGGCCATGGAATTTTAAGGATGAACGAAAGGTTATGTGTCTCAAATATTAATGGGATTGGTCAGGAAGTTCGAGTAGTGAGTCGCCATTCTAAGTTGACGATACATCCTGGGGTCACTAAGATCTATCAAGACATGAAAATGATGTTCTAGTGGGAGGGAATGAAGAGGGATATTTCCATCTTTGTGAGTAGGTGTGATGATTACCAACATGTAAAGAGCAGTCATTAAAAGACGAGCGGTACTTCGGCCACTCGAGATTCCTAAGTGGAAGTGCAAACATACTTTTATAGACTTCATCGACAGATTTCGTAGGTTGAGGAGAGGTAACAAAGGTGCGTTGGTTGTTGTGGATCACGACCAAGAGCGTGCACTTCTTATCTATTAAGACTACGAGGAAAGCTTCTAGTTTGGCTAAGTTATATGTTAAGGAGTTCGTCAGGTTGCGCGATATTCCTTGTAATATTGTAAGTGATAGAGATTCAATATTCACAAGCCAACTCTAGAAGGGTTTCCACAAAGCATAAGGAACCGAGCTTAGTTTGAGTACCGCTTACCATCCATGAACTGATGAGGAAACGGAAAGGGAAAACAAAAAGGATGAACTGAGTGCTGGAGGACTTGTTTCGAGCATGCATTTTAGATTTTGGGGGTCCATGGGAAGAATACTTAACACTTGTTGAGTTTTTATACAACAACGGTTATTAGGCCAGCCAGTATCGAAATGGCACCATTTGAAGCGTTGTGTGGAAGGTCTTCGAAATCTCCATCGAGTTAGGTAGAAACTGGGGATCGCCTTGTGCTTGGATCAGATATGATTCAAGAGACATCAGATAAGGTCATAGAGATTCAAAAGCAAATCAAGGAAGCACATAATTGATAGAAGAGCTATGCAGACGGGAGGCATGGAGACTTAGAGTTCTCATTTAGAGACTTTATGTTTGTAAAGGTTTCGTTGATGAGAAGTGTAGTCTAGTTTGGAAGAGCTAAGAAGTTGGCTCCTTGATACATAAGGCCATTCCTGGTTTTGAAGAGGATTGGTACATTTGTGTATAAGTCGAGTAAACGATTATGCTATCAGGTGTGCATAATGTATTTCATGCATCGCATTTGCATAAGTTTGTGCATGATCCTTCGATGATAGTGGAAGCATCGCATCAAGAGGACTTGGATATTGAGCCAAATTTGACCGTATTGAGATAGCCTATTCGTATTGTTGATAGAGATGTGAAGCGATTGAGGATTAAGGTTGTGAAGTTAGTCAAGGTACAGTAGAGCGAGGAAGCTCAAGATTGTACATAGGAAATAGAAGATAGTTTAAGGGAGTTCTATCCAGATTTGTTCTTAGACTAGAGGTTTTTGCTCTTAGTATCTTACGTCTTTTGTAGTGTACCCACCGCTCGAGGTGAAATCGCGTAGTATGCATTTTGGTTTGCGGTTTAGTTTGTATATAGTTTCAACAGCACTCTATGTATGTATCTTTCTCTTCTATCTTCTTTGATTTTTGTTCTTATTTGAATTTCGAGGACAAAATTTTCTACGTGAGGGAGAATGTAGCGACCTGAAAATTCAAACACTTCGCCTTCTCGAAACATTTTGAAATATAGTTAAGTATTATAAATATGATTTTATAACCTTATTAAATATCATTTAATTAATAAATAATGATAAGAAACTTGTTTTTAAATTTGTTTACAAAAATATATTCTTTGAAGAGAAATCGATAATGTGACTAGAAATAGGTTTATCGGTAAACTGCTTTTTGATCGATATAAGTTGTTCGAACTCTTTTACACTTATATAATGATCAAATGAATGCTATAGAAACTATTTATCACATGCTCCTCTTTATAAAGCAATGGAAGGTACTAGAAGCTTCCAAATGGATAGGAGATGTTATCATGAGAAGGGTATAAGTGTAATTTGCTAAGGGAGAAGTGATGTAAAGGAGAAGTGATGAGAGGTGAGCCTTCCATGGCATAGTGGGAGAGTGAGAGCAAGGCTAAAGAGAACCATCTTGGAACCAATATAAGGAGGGACATATCCATGTTAATAAATCATAAATTCACAAAGCAAAGTGAGCTCTCTTTTCATGTCTTCCTCTTGCCAAAATTCCTAAAAAAAATTATTGCAAATCTGACCCAAATCAACTCAAATTTGGACTAGAGCCCTACTAAAATTTTATAACACCTTATAACTAGTCAGATTATGAAAAAGTGAAGCACATCTCCACCTAAAAACATAGGCCATGAGTAATAAGTGAGGGGAGAAGGAAAGAGCAAGGTGAAGCAAGGAGAATGAAGGAAGGAGAGGTGGTTGCGAGGTTGAGGTTGGACTTCGTTTGCTTGGACTTGATTGCTTGTTAGATAGAAGGTGAGCTATCTCCCAACTTTAAATGGAAAATAAAACTTGTATATGCTTTGTTTGTTTGTGTTTAAGTTATTGACTTGATAATAACATATGTTGGAAGCATTAGTTGTGATTCTTGCTTTAGAAAGCAAGTGGCATATGTATGGACTTGAGTGAACTTGAACGGACTCAACTGGACTTGTATGACATGCTACAAGGCCTTGGGATAAAGCGTATAGGTTGTAGTTGAACATAGGTTTGAATATGACTTGGATTTGAAAATGCACTTATAGCGACAGTCGTTGTGGATGCATTTGCGAATTTCCTTATTTTTGGTAATTTCTATGGAATTTGTAGAGAGATCCTTAGGGGTTTTTCACTATACTTATAATGTTTTATATGTATGTTTGTTTCCATAAAAATTTTAGATAGTAAAAAGTTAAGTAACATCTCGAAAACGACCAAAATTCCCTTGTGCAAAATTGCCCCATTTAGACTTGATTTTTGAAATTTAAATGCTTGAAAAGATATTTGAATTTAAGTATTTTGTTTCATTCTTTTTACAAGTATTCGCTAACTATTATTAGAGTATTTTAAAAGTGGTTTGAGATTTTATGAATTTTTAAGAGTTGGTTGTGAATTTTTTAAGAAGATGCTTTTATAAAGAAAACTTAATTTCCCAAGTTTTAAAGATTTTATAAACTTTTCGTTTTAAAGTAAAAGTCAAGAATGAAGTGCCTAGGTAAGGCTTTGATATGCAACTGATGCTCTAACTTACATGGCTTCACTCTTGATCGAGGGATAGTATAAGTTGAAATGTTGGGAACGTGTTATGTATATGAACACTGAATTGTATAAGCGAATGTTTTAACTGGATAGTGAATTGGTCAACTATCAATCTTGACGAAATATTTTTTAAGAAGTAATCGAAAGGCTTCGCGATTTCATACCAATGAGATGAAATTTCTCTAGCTTTCGCCAACCTTTGAAAGAACCAAAATCGAGTTAACTGAAAATTCATCGATTTCTTTTGAAGATACTAGGATCGATAAGTGTTTTAATTATCGAAGAATACTTCAAAACTAGTACATAAGTTCAATATTTTAGAAGCGATTACAAAGGAGAATATATCTATAGAGATTCGAGATTTGTTCAAGATGCTTGAATCCATGTAGTGATTTGTGATATGTTCAAGATGGTGGAATCCATTTGGGTATTGATGTTATGTTCGAGTGATGAAGACTCGTGTGATAGATGTTGAACGCAACCTCGATATTGGAAATGGCTAAAAATAGAGTAAGATGCACAGCCTAGGGTTTAGTAGACCAATGTAAAGTTACTATCAACTCCATATCCAGAGATATTTGTCGCTTGTTGGCCGATAGAAGTTGATGGCATTTAGTTCACGTTGTTCATGTTTATGGTCGGATGATGGTCGCTTGCATTTACCTTGACAGTATATTTTATCTAGAGATATGCGTGCTCAGAAGGTACTTTCTAACACTTTTGCATGAAGTTCAAATTCGGCTGCTTCGAAGAGATCTCCATGGAAAAATCCAATATGAAATCGTACCTTAACGGTTTTGGATGTACCCTAAATATGTTATGGTGTGACCAATGTAAGCTTCACAGCTATTTGATATGATTTATATTCTATACCCTAGACATTATCTACCATATTACTACATTATGCCTAATGAATGGTTGGTTTCTTTTGAGAGGAAAAATGGCATGAGAATATGTGCGGTCTCAATAATTGCTGCTATAAGTTGCATGTATCGTGGGTTTTCTCATACTAGACTTATGCCTAACACTTGGTTTTTTATTTTTCCTAAATTCCTCGCGTACTTTTTCGAGTAGGTAGAGTATGGAAAGTTTTACCTTGGATGCTTCAGAGTTCAAAAGACGAGATAGAGGCATCCATTATCTATCTATTTCTATTTTTTTGCTCCACATTAGCTATATATATCAGCATTGCGAGGACAAGCAATTATAACTGTCCAGGCTGATAATAGTACCTAGGTTTTGTAACTCTGAAATTTCTGTATTCAAGGTAACATTTTATACTATTCTTTTGGTATTATATTCTATCATTCCGCTGTGAGTTTCTGATGTTGTGTTCTTTCTTTTTCATTCTATTCTTTTTTTACCCTAACTTCCTATCATTTCGGCACTTGGGTGTTCAACACATGAATACGGTGAATGTATTAGTGTTGACATTCGAGGGTTAAAAAGTTGGGTCATTGTAGAAAAATTTAACCATTCCAAATTTCTTAAATAGATCATTAATATTTATCTTGATAAAAAAAAATTTCATCATTTAATTGTTTAATTTTAAGCCAAGAAAATAATTTAATTCACCCGTACGAGACATTTCATATTCATTTTTCATAATATTTGAAATCATTACATAAAGATTGTTTAGTATAACCAAAAACAATATCATCGACATATATTTGTATTATTAAAATACCGTTATCTTGTTTTTTAGTGAATAAAGTAGAATCAACTTTGCCAATTCTGAAATTGGATTCCAAAAGATAAATTTTCAAACGTTCATACCAAGCACGTGGTGCTAGTTTAAGTCCATAAAGTGCCTTTTTAAGTTTGAAAAGGTGATTTGGAAATTTTTTTCTTCAAATAGAGGTGGTGGCTCAATGAATATATTTTATTTTATAAATCCATTGAGAAAAACACTTTTTATATCCATTTGAAAAAGTTTAAAGCAAAGGCTAAAAAATTTTTAATAGCTTCCAATAGCCACCAGAACAAATGTTTCTTCTTTAATATATCCCTATGCTACTAATCTAGCATTATTGTGTAATTTGTCACCATTTCATCTACTTTATTGTTAAAATTCCATTTTGTACCAATTATGCTTGATCATTTGGCCTTGGAACAAATTCCCAAACATCATTCTGTTCAAATTGATTAAGCTCTTCTTGCATAGATAAGATCCAAGAATCATCTTTAGATGCTTCTTTAATATGTTTTGGTTCTATATGAGATATAAAAGAAACATGTCCCATTTGATTTAGTTGGTTTCTTGTTCCAACGTTAGTGTTAACTTCTCCTATTATGTTATCAAGAGGATTATCTTTTAATATGCGAGGAGATGATTTTAGTGAATTGTCAATATTTTTGATTTGAGGAGGAATTTCAAAACTACGTAGTTGATTTATTGAGATATTCTCATCTTTATTATTACTTATTTATAATTTTCATCAAGTGAAACACATAGAGGTTCTTCTATTGTATTTGATATTTTATTAAAGTTTCTATAAGTTTACTTCATTGCAAATTTCCGACATAGACACCTTCATCGACATTCGGATCAAAATTTCCTAAATTATCTTTCGTATTTAAAATGAAAAAAGTCTTAAACTAAGAGACGTTAGTGTTTCTAACATTAAATAATTCATATGGTGTATGTTTGGTTAATGGATTTATCAAGACACGATTTAGAACATAACAAGATGTAGCCACAGCTTCAGCCCAATTATTTTGGTAATTGGCTACTGCTTAATAATATTCTTGCACATTCTTGTAGTATCCTCATTTTCCATTCTACAACATTATTTTGTTGACTTGTTCTAGGAAAGGAAAAATTGTGACTTATACCTTTCTTGTTACAAAAATTATTAAAATGTTCATTTTCAAATTCATCGTCGTGATCACTTTTAACATTCTTAATTTTCATATTTTTTTAAATTTTGAATTCTTTTTGCAGAAATTTTAAAAAATTCAAATGTATCATTTTTATGTTTAAAAAAAGGTTCGTGTAAACCTAGAAAAATCATCTACAATAACAAAAACATATTTGTTATAATTAAGTGACCTAACTTGAGTAGGTCCAAATAGATATAAATGGAGTAAATCCAAAGGTTATAGGGTAGAAATAACTTTTTAGATTTGAAAGATGGTTTTATCAATTTTCCTAACTGACAAGCATCACAAAGATTATTAACTTTAAACCCTATTTAGGTAATCCTTTAACTAACTCATTGTTAGCAAGCTTGTTGATATATTGAAATTTATATGACAAAATCTCTTATGTCATAGCCATGGATCATGTTCATTGGATAAGAGACACATGTTATTAACATTATTATTTTTCATACTCAAATTATAAATATTTCCTTGTCTTATCCCTTCAAACTAAAATTTTTTTTTGATCAAAAATATTACATTTATCATTCTCAAAAGAAATTGAAAATACTTTATCACAAAGTTGACTTATTTTAAGTAAATTATGTTTCAAATTCTCAACTAACAGGACATATTAGATTAAAGGAGAATTAGATATACCCTTGTTGCAGATGTCCCCAATGCTAATGACATACCCTTTAGATTTATCTCCAAAGGTGATGGTGCCTTCATCCTTGTATTTGATATTAGTAAGCATGTGTTGATTTTGTGTCATATGCTTGGAACATCCGCTGTTAAGAATCTGTCTCTCTTTTTCTTGTTGGGTACCTACAAATAATATTAATTTGAATTGGTACCCACTTCGTATGTTATAATCCTAAGAGTTAGATCTTAGGAAGCCATGCCCATAAGCGTTTGGTACTCCTTTTAAAACAAATCCATTATTATTATGGTTTGCATTTGAAATAAATGATTTTTTACATTTATTTCTAATAATGTGATTGTCAATCCTTGGAACCCATATTTTTATAGTTTTATCATTTTTGGGTTTAGCTTGACTAACATTCTTACCCTTCTTGAAATTAGTATATAATATGTTATAGCGTTTAGGAAGATCTTTCTTTTTACTAGAATTTTAAAACGTAGTCCTTTTCTGTTAGAAGAAGATTTTGAGGATTTGATAATTCTATATAAATTTTATCTACCCTTGTAAAAATTTGAAACATTTTTAGAAAGATTTTCAAATCTTTACTTTATCTCTTTTATTTCTCTACCAAGACTATCAATAGTAGAAACTAAATCACAGTTTTCTTTTGCTAATTTGATGTTCTCATTTTTATGAATTTTGATTTCACTACTTAGATTGTTGATTTGAGATGTCAAATTATTATAAGAATTTTCTGATTTTGGAAGTTCTTCTTCTAAAATATTCATTTCATCTTTCAACATATCAATTTCAAGTTCTATTCTATTTACCTAAAGTATCTTATGAGTTTTCTTAATACTTCTTAGCTTTTAGGAATTTTAGAGTGTATTTCAATATGTTCTTCTAAAGAAATATCAAAAATTACATCATTATATAGCCATATAGCGTACATTTTCTTGTTCCATACACTTCCACTATAAGATAAAGATGAACCTGAACCATCATAAGACACTTGAAAATCTTGTTTCTTTTTCTTTAATGACTTCTTATTTTTGAACTTGTAGTTAGTCTTCTCTTTTTGAAGATTAGGAAATTCTTTCTTCGTATGTCCTATTTTGTTGCATTCATAGGACTTCAAGTTGTTATTGTTTCCAAACTTCTTGTTCTTTCTTAATTTCAGGAAATTTTTCGAAATTTTTGGCCAAAAAACAAATTCATCTTCCTATATATCTGAATCATCTTCTGTATGAAAGTAATTGCTATCTTTTTTGAGATTTATTTCTTTTTTCCTAAAGATTTACTTCATAAGACGTTCGATTTTTAATTAACCCCTTAGTTTTAGGATTGAAATATCAATAGCTTTTTTAATAGCCAAAACTTTTTCTTTCAATTCATCCGTCAAGGAGTAAAGGATTTTTGAGACAATACCAAAATCTAAAATTTTCTCTCGTAGAGTCACTAGAGCACGAGTAATATCATGAAACCTTGAATATACATTAGCTATAGTTTTGTTTTGATTCTTTTGGAAATTTTGAAACTGAATTTTAAGCATAGATACCTTGCTATGTTTTACTTTATTCATGCCTTCATGAGTAACTTGTGAGGTGCGCCATATATCGTATGAAGTTTTTTTTCGTACAACGAACAGGGAATTTAATCAAGAAAATTTATTGATTAATATTAAGGTTTAAAATAAGAATTTCAAAAACATTGAAATTTCGCCATAAAATTACACCATTATGTTCATGGCAATTTTCTAAGCAACTGTCATATGTAAAGTTTCGCAATTGGAGCTCAGACGGAGAAATTATTGACACTTGAAGTTTTCAAATTAAAAATAATTCAAATGAATTCATATTTAAACTTTTAATAACACTGACATTTGAAATTAAAAAGGATTATAAAATATTTTAATGTTAAAGGAAAGCTTAATGTTTAAGTAAATGTTAACGTAATGGATTAACGGTTGGACACGAAAATTAATGTCAAAAATAAAAATGGCAACAAATAAATTTTGGCCAGTAGAAGAAGGTCGGTCGATCGCCTTCACTGAGCTGGTCGACTACTAGCATTCGACCAACCAAGGTAGGCCGGTCGATGGGTCCTCATTTAGCAGCTAGAGATTGTTAGGCCTAAACGGTCCAGATTTTATTATTTTAAACAGATTTTGATCATACAGTCTAAACGTATTCTAACCACTATAAATAAGAGGCTAGCTCCCTCACTTTTATTCACATAAAAAATAGTGATGCTAACGAAACTTTGTCATTTCTCTTCCTCCCTCCTTAAGATTTTTAGACTCAAGATTCAACCTTTAGAGAAGGAATCAATCGAATTAAAGATAATAAGTTATATACACACACATACATACTTTTCTCTATTTCGGTTTTTCCCTAATCTCTGAATTCTAAATCTAATCTATACATAATTTACTTGTTGCATATTGTACAATAAAAAAGAAGACAATTGAAGGAGGAAATAGACAAAGGTGTGGAATCGAATCCAAAGGAAGCAAGGAAAAGCTATCTATAAGTAGAAATCTTAGTTTTTCTTTTATAGTAATTTGTATAGTAAAAGATTTGATTTGTTTTATACCTTGGAGAATTTTGTATATAAAAGCCCTAAATCTAAAAGCCCAAAATTCCCCCATAAAATGTAAATACTTGGGTTAGTTGGAATCTTATATTGTTTTATGTTAATATTGTAGAATTTAAATTGTTATTTGCAATATAAATAATTTATGTTTTATTCAAATTCTGCTTTTAAATTTCTGCTTGTTATGACAAAGTGTTCTAAAAGAAATTTTTTGGAAATGGTATACAAAGTATGGATTTACCTATTTGTAGTTTGTACCATCTATTTTCATAATTTAAGTAAATATTAATCTTTTTTCACTTCACTCTTGTATACGTAAAAGTTGAATAGAATATAAATGATGTAAATTGCAAAAAATTATTTCCTTGAAATAGAGGCTTTGCTTCTACTATGTTAATGTAAAATAAGTTAGGTATGCTGATTCCATTTTGAATATATATATATAAGTCTATTTTATTTAGCTAAGGATATTAGCTATTTTTTAAACTATTGTATGGGATTGAGATTGTATGAATATGGAAGTTTTGACATTTTAACAACTTGTATAGGAAGCGAAAACCTTAGTATAGAAATAATTTTACACACGCTTAAGAATAGTTAATAAAAACTACCTAGTCTAATATTTTACATTAGTCATAAATATATTAGTAACGTTTATTTCGTAAACATAGAAAATAAATAAGCAATATATAACGCTAATCCCAATAGGAAGGAAGTTAAGGATAATTATGGTAATTAATCCATAATTAAGGGCAAAATAAGGAGTTTCCCTTATACGCCTTAATGCATAAATGCAGGTAAGGGGTGTGTGTGTGTCTTAGGATATTTTGTTACGTCGTAGATCGGGAATATGACTAAATTATAGGGATGCAAAGTCGGTCAAAAGTACATAGAAGTCTGCCCAGCTAATCTGACTACCGACAATGTAACTTTAAGATGTATATGAGACATCGTCAATAATGATTACCCACGGTGGATGCGAGGTTAGTCCAAATTTTGTAGGGTATGTCTACTCAGCTAATCTGGCTACTAGCACCTACGAATACTCAGACTAATATGAGATGTCAAAAATTAGGTTAAAACTCATAAAATAGACATCCTAGTACGGTCTTGCTTATGGGTTGGAGGTTTAAAATGGCGATTGTAGAGTCTGCCTTTTTCCCATTTAAGGAGTATTAAATGGTCGGGATTATCTTTTAGGTGCGGTAGTGGAAATCTCTGGTGGGGGTCCACTTTAGGGTTAAGGTATTAAATGGCTATTGGAGGATCTACCTCTTTCCACTCAAGAAGTATTAAGTGGCCTTATGGGATTTTCTCATGGTATCAGCTAGGAAGTACCAAAGAGGGATCCGCCTTGGGGCTAGGTATTAAATGATAGGGATATGCCTAGGATATAGGTATTAAATGGTTAGAGTCTATCTATTTCCCATTAAAGAGGTATTAAGTCGCTTAGGTATTTTCTCTGATATCGTTAGGGAATAATTGATGGAGATGGGTCGTTAAACCCCAAAGTTGCATTGCAGCCGCGTAAAGTTATAAAGTAAGACTGAAAATGGCCTTTGGCTTACTGTTGGAGATACGCTATAAAGCTGGACTTGAAGAACCTTTTGGTTAAAGTTGGAGGTATACTCAGTAGGATGCACAAGACATATTGCTTATCCAAATGATACTGCCCATATTATTATGGTAAGACTTGATATTTTCATTCACCAGACATTGTTGTTCTTACACCCTCCTCGTTACAACCCATGGGTTAGGGGAAGTGGTGGTAATGAAGAAGATGAAAGAGGCATTGGAGACTTGTGGCGGTTTAGTTATTTATCTATGTTCTTAATGTATTTGGAAGAACCCAGATTTTTAGACACGTTAGTGATTTATTTTAAACATTGTATTATGGATATATAGGATGTTGTATTTCTAAAAATTGGCACATGTGAAATGGTACTTATTTTTGTTATTATATATATCCCTTCTACTATGAGATTCTAAAAGTATAGATAGACAATTCTATATATTTTTATTTTACCAACCAACATCCTGCTCTAAAATGAAGTTAAGGTTCGATTAGGCTTTTAATGGGTCGAAAATTAGGCCCATTTCAGAGAGGGTTGTTATAGTTTAACATACACCAACTCTATCACGATCCACACTCCGGGAGGTTTAAATCGATAATAATCCACACATGTACGACTTAAACAATCCGGAATGTAGATAATCAATGAGGTTAAATAAGAAAAAAAAGAAGAGAAGAAGAAAGCAATAAACAGAATCTCATAGCGGAAACGATAAAATATAATACAAAAGCTTCTTACTCTACATCTGATCATAATCTATACACATTTATCAGAGTTATATCTACACATTAGGAATAAATAATCAATACAACAGAAGAGCGTGATCCAAGGGTAATAATAATAGTAATGTACCAAAACTCTAACTTCGTCCTCTAGAGAATAGTCTTCAGTACACTGAAAAAACTCAGGACTGACCCGAGTGTAATGAAAGGAAAACACTCAAGTCAGGACTAAGATATTCTTATGTTAGTCAAATCAATATCACAAATATGAGAACAATAACTTAAGAGATGTTACGGGAATTTCCATCTCCTAAGGATTCGTTAAACTATTTTTATATAATAGTATACGCTATAATAGATAATGTCTATTAGTAAAATAAATATTAAAATAGCTTTAAGGCTTTACATTGATCCTCCGTAACACAATTTATAGTTTCAAACCAAAATCTTAATGGGCTCATATAGGGATAAATATGACAAGGCACGAGAGGCAATGCCCAAGGTAGGATTCTACCAGTTTACCCTTTCTGGCTAGTCGAAACCCATCCGTGGACGACAGTGACAATCAATCCAAACGACAAACAAGGTGCACCCATCGAATCCGAAACCCCAATAGTAATACGACGGTTCAACGTCGCTAGAGGTAGTTAACCTCAATGGCCAGACATAGGCTCCTGTTTTAGTCATTTTAATTATGACACGAATGCCAAGGATACCATCATCGTTCTCTTACTTCATTCTAGTAAACGTCGCCAATTCAACCACTACATTCTGGATATCATCCACCGCATACACGATTTCAAAGTGGTTCCAATATTGAAAGAGAGTATTTCAATAAGAGGCCCCGGTCTCTTTAACAATCAATCGTCATTTTACACACCGGTTGGTTCTTTACATTTCGAAAACAATTTGCACTTGATATCAAAATATCATATTCGTTTCAAAATCAAATCCATTTCGAAATCATCATATATTGGCTTTAAAATCAAATCCATTTCGAAATTATCATATATTCAAAATTATCAATTTTTGTCCGATAAATCAATTCTACTTTCCAAATTTGATTCAAATTTTGTTTAGGTTATATTCTTCACTTTAACCTGATTCGTATTTAAATCCAAGATTTAAAAATATAAACAATTTACCCTTTAACCAGTTTAAATTTAGAAAATAGTTTTAAAATAGTTAAATAGTTAAATAGTATAATAGAAAATATTTAAATAGTTTAATCGAAAATACTTTGAATATAAAAATGGTTTATATAGCGAAATAGTTGGAAAATAAAAATAATTTTGAATATTTAAAGAATATATATTTTAAATCATTTATACTCAAATATTCATTTTAAAAATATAATTCCAAAGTCAAACCGGTTAACTTCCTAATTTCCTACCCAAATCAATTCCAAATTGCATTTCGATTTAATCGATTCAATTCCGATTTCAACTCGAATAAATTTCGATTCCATATAAATTTCGATTTCAATTCACAAATTCCATTCACTTTCAATTTCTATTTCGAAATAAACTTAAATCCCCATTTCAAATTAATTTCCAATTCCAAATTAATGTAAATTTCTAATTTCAAATAAATTCTCACTTCCAATTAACTTACGTTAAATTTCCAATTTTAGTTCCAATTCCAAATTCGATTTCAAAATATCGATTTAAATACTTAAATCAAATTTACTTCCAACACCAATTTTTAAATCAAGTTTTCAATTTCCAACTCAAATTTAAATATCATTTCATATCAATTTTTCTTAGAAATATTCGAAGTTCGAATAAAAGTCCAATCCTTTTAAAACAAATCAACATTCGAAAATTTACGCCGTATTTCAAAATTTTTTAACTTAAAATCTAAACTTCGATTTATTAAACAATTTCGTTTACCAGGTTCAAATTCCAACATTTCGAGCTTCAATTCAAAGTAATTGAATTTCCATAAATTTGATTTTATTCTAAAATTCAATTCATTTAAATTATTTCAAAACAACTTTTAAAATCATTTAATTTAACCAATCCGGTATCCTTATATAATTTTCTAACCTATGGCCAATTATTTCAAATTGATTTAAAGAATGAACATAAATCATTTCAATTCAAATAGATGTCATAGGTATATTATTTCAATTTATTCCCTAATTTATTCGAAATAATTTAGTTTATAGTTTAATATACTATAAATAATATACATGGTGATAAGTGATAGATCAGAATAAATAAACATCCAAATTAGCAACCAATAGCATCCATCACAACCAACCATCCATAGTGTCAATAAGCACAACAATCAATCAATTATCGAAAATCATGGAATTTTCTAGCAATTTAATTCTAATTCAATTTTAATTATCAATTCAAATCCTATTAATTAATTCAGCGGTCAATTGGATGTCAATTAAATTTACCAACAACTATCAATAAATGAAAATCACTTCACAATATAATTTAACTAACATCAAAATAAATTAGTCAAACGTGAGTGCAGAAAACACTCATATTTTTATCTGAAACTGAAATATTTCAGTTTCAAACAATTTCCAATCCGATCCCATGTTGTAAATGACGCCAAAACGAATTCACTACAACTCAATTCGTCCGAAATGGACCTCGTACGAACAAGATACGTTATAATTAATATAACGATAATCATAATAATTTTAATTAACAATAAAATTAACAAACAAAATTTAAATAAAAATAAAATTAAACAGATGCTACCTCTTCATATTTTCGAAACAAGCCTCCAACGCACGCAACAGACTTCAATCCAAAATGTGAACTGCATCCTTGCACGCGCACCGCCTCAGGCGATCGACTATCGCCGCTGCACGTCGCCGCAGCCCGCCACCACCAGCCCTACCTGCCTCAATCGCGTGCAAGCGAGCAAACCCGAAACCCCAAACGCGCCTCCTCATCACCAAGATCCAAACCCTAATTCGACCCCGAGATCGACGATGCGAACTTTGCCTCGCACCTCTACCCCGTGATACGCCGCCGCCCCTTTGACATCGGCCTTCATCTCCGCCATCTCGAACACATGCGATCGCCTCCTAGACGCAACCATTTTTCTACGATCGGCTGCTCTCTTTTTTTTAGTTGCTATGTGTTTTTTTCCTTTGATTTTTACTCGGCCTCTACTCTTTGAATCTGAGTTTTTCTTTCTTTCTTTCGTTCGATATTTTTTTTCTTTGATTCGATTTTGTTTTATTATAGAGCGATCGTTTTTCTTTATCGATCTAAAGATAAGAAAAGGGAGAGAGAAGGGGTGTATGAGTAGGCATAGGGGATGAGGTGGCTTTGAACAAGACGATGTAATTTAGATATTTTTTTATTTAAATAAGAAAATATCTCACCCGAATAACCCGCGCAAACCCGAACTCCAAATGGAACGTGACGCCTGGCGTTCCTAATGTTTTACCCTCGTTCCGAACACAATGAAACTGGTTTCAAGTCCTAATTCAATCGTATGCAGAAGTTAGCTTTCATAGTCGATTATTTTAATTAAATTTGAAATTAAATCTCAACGTGTTTCAAGCTCGTACGGCCAAACGACAAGTCTGATCGCTACGAAACTTAAAATCCAATAATAATTCACTATTACGGATCTGATGAAACTCGTTTCGTCGAAATCCGAGACAGTGGCTAAAATGGCTATTTTTTACTCGTCAGTTAAAATATAAAAATTTGAATTATTCACATTTAAACCCAATTTTAAATGTTAACCATCTTCGTTCATATTTTGAACAACATTTAAATCAAATTCCGATATCATTTTCCATCATCTTAAATCCAGAATCAAATTATTCAAATAATTTCCAAAATTAAATGTTAAACAATTTAATTATCCAACAACCAATATACATAAATCATTAAATTTCATTTCTACCCAAACTTACACAATAATTACATTCAATTTAATAATTTAAAATAGCCTAAAATACAGGATGTTACATGCTCCCCCACTCAAAACTTTTCGTCCTTGAAAGGGCGTTAAGTAAAGAATTGAACATTTAATGAATTTATTCAAATAATTCACTTATATCATTAAAATCTTATTAGAAAATCTTTACTACACTTTTACTACGCCATATCGCTAACGGTTTACGGAAAATATAACTTATTTAAAATAAACTATAAAGATTTTAAAACTTCAAAAAAATTCTAACTCCCGGATTTACGGAAAATTTCGGCAGAGTCTTCTTTGCGCGACTCGATCGAAAATTTTTTACAATTCAATATATAACACAAATATAACCAATATATAACGCATATACATCTCATCTCAATGATGAGGCATCCCAAAGGGGAAAAAATATAAAATCGCGGTATTTAATCCGAGATACGTGCCTTATTATTTATAATACGGGCGACTCATATTAAGCAAGCAAAAGCATGTAAAACTTCGCATATATGACCAAATAGTCTTCAAATGTACCTTTCTCAACTTAATTCAGAATGTTAGTTACTTATAATAAGATATAGAACATGTATACTTACAATAAGTATAGAACATACATTTTGAATCCAAATCTCAAAACATAAGCACAAAAATGCAACCATACAACAATCATATACACTCAAAGGAATAAAACAAGGATTTATAACGAAACAAATCATCCAACACATCAGTATTCATTCAATTTAATTCATACTATCACAATTTACATTTTATATGTCAATATTTAATTTCTACACTCTCATTCTTATTAACATTAAAATTTTATTAACATTTAATTTGCTCGATTCAATTTATTTGCATTCGACTACATTTATTCAATTAGGTTCACATTCCTTTGATTTTTCAACTTATTTTCTTCTAATTTATTTGCTTGCATTTATCAACATCAATAAATTCACATTCTATTTATTTACACTTGTTTATAGTTACATTCATATATTTTTTCTCTATTTCAATAATTCATAAATTAATCACACTTGAGTAATCTAATTCCATACCACATTCCATATTTTTAAAATTTGATTCACCTTCACTTAATTATTTATTTCGTCAATCATACAATCGATTTATAATCAATTCATTCGCTTTTAATGAATTTACACTTAACAAATTTGATTTTAATTCATTCTTTTATTTCATTCAATATTTATTGCATTCACATTTGATTTATTTCAATTCAATATACTTTCATTCAATCGATTTGTTTATACTTGTATTTGTTTAATCCATGTTTAATTGATTTACATTCCATTGATTTCTTCCAATTTATTAACGCTCGTTGCAAATACAACATATTCACTTTTTTTCTAATTCGATTTGTAAAATTCCAATTTGTTTCACCTTAGTATATCCTTTTTTATTTATATACACTAATATCATTATACATTAGCAAGATTTATTATAAATATTTTATACAACTTAACTCACTTTTATTATTATCACTTCACATCTTATGTTATTATTAAATATTAATTCATCGATTCACTTCATTTGTTCATATTCACATTATTAATTTACCAAAGTAAATTTCATTATATAACTCAATTCGTATTAATAACCTTTTTTTTCTCAATTAGTTCATTCAACTTCTCTTAAGTCCACTTTATTTTATAATATATTTTATCCAATAACTTATTCCATTTTATATTAATTAACACAAATTTTTTCCAGTTACATCCATCATTTAATTTATTTCATGACTTATTTCCTATGCAATTAGCTAACATGCAATTTATTAAAACTCATTCCATTTGTATTTAATTCATTTTCATCCAATGTAAATTAAATCCAATTACTCACATTAATTTATTTCTTCTTACACTCATTTATTTTTATTCAATTTCTCATATTAATTTTTTTCTTCTTCACACTTAAACTACATTTCATTTATAAATTTAAGTTCATATTCACTTGATTAATTCATCTTTTAGCTTAAATGAAATTGATTCACTTTACTAATTTTTCTAGTTTGACTTAATATCCAATTCAACTTATTTAATATTAAGTTAAACTTCATTTCAATTTAATTTATTACTCATTTTATTTAATCCTATTCAAGTTAAAATTTCTTATCATCCACATTTAACAAATTTAAATTTTTTTAGCTTAATATTCCCAAATCTATAAGTTATACAATTTATTCATTCAAAATTTTTATTTTATCTAATTTATTTCAAATACGTTTTACTTAATTTTTCTAACTCTATTTAATCAACATCTCCTGAGTTAATTATTTTATTTCATTCTCAAATTCAAAATTTTCCTTTGTTTGCTCAACCAAGATTTAACCATTTTAAAATTTATTTTTATTTCCCTGTTCATATCTACAAGCTATAATTATTTTTTCTATTCAAATTTTACAAACTTATTTCTTATATACTAATTTCAATTATAAGTTCAAAACTATTTTCACATATTTATCAAGTCATACATAGGATATTTTTCCACAATCAAAACTTGTTTTATTCGAAAATAAATTTCTTTTTGTAGAAATTTTCACTTAGAAACTAGAAAATGAATACTCGCAATGTTGCGGTCATCCCCAGAATTATTTTCCAGCGACCAAACGAGTTTAATGCTTTTGTTTCCTCAAAAATCTTTTCAAAATATTTTTCTAGCTATAATTCTTTCAAATAATACTATTTATTAATTTTTAAGGCTTTGAAAAACAATTTTGAAAACCAAAGGATTTTAAATTCCAAAATTCTCAATTTTTAGAATCATTTCTATATATAAGTTAGATTATAATATACTTATACAAATTTTCTTAGCTTATTATCGAAATATTCCATTAATTTACAAGTTGGTCATTTTAAACAATTCTTATTGCAATTATATTTCAATTCAATTTAATTATCAATACTTAATAAAATAAAATTCATTAACTATTCTTTTTATTTTAATTTAATCGATGATAATTAAATATTATCATCCCCTAACAACAATTTCATCTAAAGCTATCATTGTATGTATAAAATATACTTAGGTAAAACTATTTCATTTATCCAATTTAAAATAATATTACGTCGACTTGCCTCGTTTAAGTGTTTAGAAACCCATATCGATGGCATAGCGTCCCGCAATCGACCAAAATTCATAAACAACTCAACGGATAAGTAAACACAATATAAAACATCTTATAACACTAAGAGGTATGTTCTCTCATATATATATACACACTCAAACTGACTCATTCTAGGGTATTACAACCCTATCTCTAATGAGTCAAACCCCATAAAGCCAAGGTTATCGCTAAACCTAGCTCTACTACCAACTGTGACGATCCACATTCCGGGAAGTTTAAATCGACAATAATCCACACATGTCCAACTTAAACAATCCGGAACGTAGATAATCAATGGGGTTAAATAAGAAAAATAAGAAGAGAAGAAGAAAGCAATACACAGAATCTCACAGCGGAAAAGATAAAATATAATAATCAAATAAAAATTCGAAAGTTGTTTACTCTACATCTGATCATAATCTATACACATTTATCAGAGTTATATCTACACATTACGAATAAATAATCAATACAACAGAATAGCATGATTAGGGGGTAATAATAATAGTAATATACCAAAACTCCAACTTTATCCTCCCGAGAATAGTCTTCAATATACTGAAAAAAACTCAGGACTGACCCGAGCGTAATGAAAGGAAAACACTCGAGTCGGGCTAAAATATTCTTATGTTAGTCAAATCAATATCACAAATATGAGAACAATAACTTAAGAGATGTTACGGGATTTTTCATCTCCTAAGGATCCGTTAAACTATTTATATATAATAGTATACGCTATAATAGATAATGTCTATCAGTAAAATAAATATTAAAATAGCATTAAGGCTTTACATTGATCCACCTTAAGACAATTTACAGTTTCAAACCAAAATCGTAATGGGCTCGTATAGGGATAAATATGACAAGGCTGCCTAAGGGAGGATTCTACCAGTTTACCCTTTCTGGCTGGTCATAACCCATCCGTGGCCGACCGCGACAATCAATCCAAACGATAACCAAGGTACACCCATTGAATCCGAAACCACAATAGTAATACGAGGGATCAACGTCGCTAGAGGTAGCTAACCTCAATGGCTAGACGTAGACTCCTGTTTTAGTCATTTTAATTATGGCATGAATGTCAAGGCTATCCTTCATCGTTCTCTTAATTCATTCCAATAAACGTCGCCAATTCAACCACTACATTCTGGATATCATCCACTACGTACACGATTGTAAAAGTGGTTCCAATATTGAAAGAGAGTATTTCAATAAGAGGCCTCGGTCTCTTTAACAACCAATCGTCATTTTTCACACCACTTGGTTCTTTACATTTCAAAAACAATTTGCACTTGATATCAAAATATCATATTCGTTTCAAAATCAAATCCATTTTGAAATCATCATATATTGGCTTTAAAATCAAATCCATTTCGAAATTATCATATATTCAAAATTATCAATTTTTGTCCGATAAATCAATTCTACTTTCAAAATTTGATTCGAATTCAATTTAGGTTATATTCTTCACTTTAACCTAATTCGTATTTAAATCCAAGATTTAAACATATAAAAAATTTACCCTTTAACCAGTTTAAATTTAGAAAATAGTTTAAATAGTTTTAAAATAGTTAAATAGTATAATAGAAAATATTTAAAAAGTTTAATCGAAAATAAATTGAATATAAAAATGGTTTATATAGCGAAATAGTTGGAAAATCAAAATAATTTTGAATATTTAAAGAATATACATTTTAAATCATTTATACTCAATTATTCATTTTAAAAATATAATTCCAAAGTCAAATCGGTTAACTTCCCAATTTCCTACCAAAATCAATTCCAAATTCCATTTCAATTTAATCGATTCAATTCCAATTTCAACTCGAATAAATTTCGATTCCATATAAATTTCGATTTTAATTCACAAATTCCTATCACTTTCAATTTCTATTTCCCAATAAATTTAAATCCCAATTTCAAATTAATTTCCAATTCCAAATTAATGTAAATTTTCAATTTCAAATAAATTCCCACTTCTAATTCCAATTAATTTACATTAAATTTCCAATTTCAGTTCCAATTCCGAATTCGATTTCAAAATATCGATTCAAACACTTAAATCAAATTTACTTCCAATGCCCAATTTTAAATTCAAATTTTCAATTTCCAACTCAAATTTAAATATCGTTTCATATTAATTTTTCTTAGAAATATTCAAAGTTCGAATAAAAGAACAATCTTTTTAAAACAAATCAACATTCGAAAATTTACATCGTATTTCAATTTTTTTGACTTAAAATCTAAACTTCGATTGATTAAATAATTTCGTTTACCAGGTTTAAATTCCAACATTTCGAGCTTTAATTCAAAGTAATTGAATTTCCATAAATTTGATTTTATTCTAAAAATAATTTCATTTAAATAATTTCAAAACAACTTTTAAAATCATTTAATTCAACTAATCCGGTATCCGTATATAATTTTTTAATTTATGGCCAATTATTTCAATTTAATTTCAAGAATGAATATATATCATTTCAATTCAAATAGATGTCATAGGTATATCATTTCAATTTATTCCCTAGTTTATTCAAAATAAATTTAGTTTACAGTTTAACATACTGTAAATAATATACAGGGTGATAAATGATATATCAGAATAAATAAACATCCAAATTAGCAACCAATAGCATCCATTTCAACCAATCATCCATACAGTCAATAAGCACAACAATCAATCAATTATCGAAAAACATGAAATTTTCTAGCGGTTTAATTCAAATTCAACCTTAATTACCAATTCAAATCCTATTAATTAATTCAATGGTCAATTGGATGTCAACTAAATTTACCAACAACTATCAATAAATGAAAATCACTTCACAATATACTTTAACTAACATCAAAATAAATTAGTCGAACGTGAGCGTAGAAAACACTCACCATTTTATCTGAAACTTAAATACTTTAGTTTCAAACAATTTCCAATCTGATCCCATGCTGTAAACGACGCCAATACGAATTCACTGTAACTCGATTTGTCCGAAGCGGTCCTCGACGAACAAGATATGTTATAATTAATATAACGGTAATCATAAAAATTTTAGTTAACAATAAAATTAACAGACAAGATTTAAATAAAAATAAAGTTAAACAGATGCTACTTCTTCATATTTTCGAAATCAGCCTCCAATGCACGCAACAGACTTCAATCTAAAATGTGAACTGCATCCTTGCATGCGCACCGCCTCAGGCGGTCGACCATCTCCGCTGCACGTCACCGCAGCCTGCCACCACCAGCGCCGACCTGCCTCAATCGCGTGCAAGCGAGCAACTCTGAAACCCCAAACGCGCCTCTTCATCACCAAGATCCAAACCCTAATTCGACCCCGAGATCGACGATGCGAACTTTGCCTCGCACCTCTACCCCGTGATACGCCGCCGCCCCTCTAACATCGGCCTTCAGCTCCGCCATCTCGAACACACACGATCGCCTCCTAGACGCAACCATTTTTCTACGATCGGCTGCCCTCTTTTTTTTAGTTGCTGTGTGTTTTTTCCTTTGATTTTTACTCGGCCTCTACTCTTCGAATCTGGGATTTTTTTTTTCTTTCTTTCGTTCGATTTCTTTTCTTTGATTCGATTTTCTATTTTTTATAGAGCGGTCATTTTTCTTTATCGATCTAAAGATAAGAAAAGGGAGAGAGAAGGGGCGTATGAGTAGGCATAGGAGAGGAGGTGGCTTTGAACAAGATGATGTAAGTTAGATATTTTTTGTTTAAGTAAGAAAATATCTCACCCGAATAGCCCGCGCAAACCTGAACTCCAAACGAAACGTGATGCCTGACGTTCCTAATGCTTTACCCTCGTTCTGAACACAATGAAACTGGTTTCGAGTCCTAATTCGATCGTATGCAGAAGATAGCTTTCAAAGTCGATTATTTTAATTAAATTCGAAATTAAATCTCAACGCGTTTCAAGATCATACGGCCAAACGACAAGTCTGATCGCTACGAAACTTGAAATCCAATAATAAATCACTATTACGGATCCGATGAAACTTGTTTCGTCGAAATTCGAGACAATGGCCAAAATGGCTATTTTTACTCGTTAGTTAGAATATAAAGATTTAATATATTCACATTTAAACCCAATTTTAAATGTTAACCATCTTCGTTCATATTTTGAATAACAATTAAATCAAATTGCGATATCGTTTTCCATCATCCTAAATCCAGAATCAAATTATTCGAATAAGTTTCAAAATTAAATTTTAAACAATTTAATCATCCAATAACCAATATACATAAATCATTAAATTTTATTTCTACCCAAACTTATACGATAATTACATTCAATTTAATTAATTTAAAATAGCCAAAAATATGGGTCATTACAAACTCTATTGAACTCATTTTTTCTAGTGAAAAAATAAGTTATTAATAGCTTTTGCATTGTTTGTGGCATAGTTTTTGTAAATTTGACCATATGTTATATATATATTCTACTTGTGTTGCATTCCATATTTCATATCCATTTTATTGTATATAAATTCTTATTCTAGTTTACTAATATGCATAGTTTGAACCAATGAACAATGGTGGTCGCACGGTGGATTGTCCTTTAGATATGTTGTAATAGTGTTATCCATATTAAAGACAAGCACAAAATTTTTTATGGTTTAGTGACGACCTTTGCTGTGATACCAAAATGTAAGTTAACTAAGGATTAATTACATGGATAATTAGAATATAATACAATACCAAGTAAAGAATAGTAAAAGAACAAGTTCATCAACAATTTTTATATTGGCTTGGATTTTGACTTTGATGTATTCTTGACTTTGATTTTGACTTTGATGTATTCTTCAATAATTTTGACTTTAATTTTGATTTTGACTTTGATTTTGCCTTTGATGTATTCTTCAACAAGTTCATCAACAATTTTGTTAACATATAATAAACTCTGATTTTGACTTTGATGTATTCTTGACAACATGGATAAGTCAAAGTAAGTACGCCCTTCCTTTTTCTCCTACAATTATTGTATATGTAAAAAACAGGAAGTAGAAAGTTGTTTCATTTAATGCATTTTGGAATCTTAAAGATTACAAAGAAGAAAAGGAAAAGTTAGAAAGTTAATTTCAAGTGAACAGAAACCATGCTTATTTATAATGTTTGAAAAGTTTTATTGAAGAGAAATCACCATTGGAACGAATACAACTCTTGATAGAAGATAGAAACTTTTCATAACTAACTTATCTGTTTAAAAGGAAAATGGTCGTTATAGGTATTGATACATCTAAATTCAAATATTTAAATTTGGGCAGGGTTTAAACAAAAAAAGTTTAGTTCAATATTAAACTTATTCAGACATCTGAGTATTCAATGAGATGTTTGAATCTTTTTTCAGGCGACTAGTTTGAATTTCAAATATCTAAATCTGTAGTTTTAAAAAATGATTCAACATCTATTTAGATGTTTGAAATAATTTTTTAGACGTCCATTAGTAGTAGCTTCTGAAACTATTTCTAATTATAGAATGTTTGATTTAAAACTTTTTCAAAATAATATGTGTGAGTCATCATCAAAAGAAATTGTACATGTATATTTAAGAGTTACAACTCATGACTACTCTACTTGATCATTCAATTATCGAGCATTCTGTCAAAGTAGTTCATCATAGCCTTTTGTGCTTGCAAAAGTAACTTGTGCTATTTGTTTGAAATGTATAGTTATCACTTCAGAACAAGAACAAGAGGCTCTAACAATGTCCAGACTTGGGACAATTAAAAAACTTTGCAGCTTCTTATTCTTTCCTCCTTGTTGATTATTTGCTTTACATTTCCCAAAATTATCAAGCTTCGCCTCCTTTTTAGGTTGCTCCTTAGTTGTTTCTCCCTTTATAACATTCAGTAAAGCAACCTTGACCAAATTCTTATAGATAGCTCCATGTAGTACATGGTTTAATGCCATCTCTCTCAATGATGCATTCAATCAATCAGCAAACTTAATCGTCTTTTTGAATGGGGTATAATCTAACTTTTACCATAACTAAGACAATTTTTCAAACTTGTTTACATACTCAAAAATAGTTATTTCTGTTATTTAGTGGAAGATGGATCTCAAGGCTAATTTAACACGGGAGGAGGTGAATAATGTCTTCTACTTTTTGAAACTTTTTTTTGAATTCTTTTAAGATCATAGTTTAAGCAATGCAATTAAAAATCACAGATTCAAACACAGATAAATATAAATGCAGTAAAAGAAAAAAGGTAAGAACGCATCAGAATTTTATACTGTTTCGGAGTTACCCTATATCCAATCATGTACAATTCCTTGTACAGACTTCTTTTCAAATAGCAAAGTCAATACAATCTCTATTTCAAGGCAGCAAGACATACCCTCCAGACTTTCTGAGCTCCGGATAGACTCACTTGATTTATAAGGTCCACAAGCACACCCACTTGAATTTCTGGATCACCAAGCACACCCAATTGATTTACATGGGCTACAATCACACCAACCAATATATGAGTATGATTTGATTGAGTTTTACAGACATAGATAGTTGAAGTTGAGTACCAATGATTCTATAATCTCTTGAATAACACTTTGAATTTTTTTGAGCAAGATAGATGAAAGAGATTAGAGAGCAGTTAATGAAGAATCAGATCAGTGGAGTTGAATTTAATTATGATTGAATTTGAGAAGAATTTGAGTAGAATTTCCTTCAGAAAATAAGAGAGTGAAAGAGCAGCAAAAATATGAGAAAGTAGTTAATCAAATTTTGTTGGTTTATCCCTTATTTATAAATAAACAACAGTCATGTCCATTTATGAAGAGATATGACGAAAAGACATTTCCATTCAAAATTTGAATTTTGAAAATTTTATTCCATATGTCGACATAATTTATGGGGATATGTCGACATACCCTTTGAAATTTTGAAAAACACTTGATAAAAAATTACTTTCAAAATATTAAGGTTTGTGAAATATTTTGATAATTTTTATAATCATTTAAGCATAGTTTATACATATTTTAATTATATCTGAACTTAAGAAAACTATATAAAATTATTTTTAAAATATTTTAAATATATAAAGGATTTTAAATATAAATAATAAAGTATAAGTGAATATATTTAAAATCAAAGTTATAAAAAATATTATAATATACTTATAAACATTTAGAAAGCTTTAAAAGTAAATTTATAACAAAGCATAATATTCAAAGTATATTTTAAAACTCTTTAAAAGCTTAATTTTTCAAAGTATAATAAAATCAAAAAGTAGTAATAATTTAAAGGCTGTTTTGAAAGATTATTTTGAAAACAAGAATTCTCTTTAAAAACTATTTTTGAATTTAAAGACATTTGAAATTGAAAATTATTTAAAAAGGAAAAATAAAGAGACAAAGATTAAAGAAGTGCTATCAAGATTTTATCAAAAATTCTACGACTTTAAAAATTACCTAGGAAATCTTGAGTTCTTCAGTGCTCATGAGTCTTCAATCTCTAACTCTTCAATCTATATATTAGCCTCTAGAACCTTCACTTGATACTTTGCAGCCTTCTTAATTAATACCCATCTAATATCCGGCACTATATACTATATAAAATTTGATAAAAACATTAGTATCTATATTTTATATAATGTTACCTATATTTTATATAATGTCGTATGGTTGTTGTCATTAAAACCAATGCCTAAGATACTAATAATCTCCCCTTCTTTTATGATGACAATCATGTATATAAAATATGTTATAACTCCCCCTGAGTTACAAAAATCCTCATTAATCTGTGCCTAGATTTTATATATTTTTCCCCTTTGTCATCACCAAAAATCTAACTAAAAAACTCACTCTAACAAGGTACTACATAATATATGTAATACTGAGATTTAAAAGTAATTAGAGAAGGCAATAATAGTAATATAAGAGTGCTAACATAAATAACTTGTATTAATCACATTAGTCAATACGTTTGATAAGTTAGATAAAATAACTAAATCAAGCCAATCAATCATATAATTTAACAAATCAAATCCAGTTAATACAAACCAAGTCAATCTAATGCACATAAATCAATATTGTAATACATAATATAAATACATATTTAAATCTAAACCAATTAATCTTTAGATATCCCTATTAACTTCTACTTATCTATAGGATTCGAAAATTGGATCCACTTTGATAGCATTCCAATCTTCATATCTTTGTTGAGGGTAGCTTCAAGATTGTTGGTTGGTTTCCAAAGAATATTCATGAACGATTTAAGTGTTTATTCAAGGTTTTCACCTAGTTGTTGATGTAGAGAAGCAATTATAGAAGAGAGAAGTTTATATATGAAAGAGGGAGAAGAATGAGATTGAAAACAATGATTTTCTGGATTGAATAGGTATATAAATAGGGGTAAGAAGTCGTTTGAAATGAATTGGTGTTTGGTAGTTATTATATTTTTCATTTTAATTTTTTTTGATAACTACCTGTTATACATCGACAAACGTGCTTGGCATATGTTGACATACATGCTTGGCATATATTGACATACATGCTTGGCATATGTCGACATATTCACTTTAATTTTCAAAACTACTTTATTTTACGGTTTTATTGTATTTGGCCTATATTATTATACCTGTATGACTTTCTAGAGATGATGAACATAGTAACGGAAGGAAATAGAATTTCACTGATAATAAAGATGAGTACATGAAATACATTAGAAATAGAAGAAAGGTACATAAGGTATACACAAACTCAAGCTAGAACATCCAAATACAAAGATTGATAACTTAAACAGACAAATAGAAAGATGTGAATAGAGATAAAGAAGAACCACCAAGCATGCAGATGGCTTTTCCAAAGAATTTATCCATTTTGGTGGAAAGTGAAGTAAACATCCTTGAAAATGATTTCTTAATATACCTTTAATTGTGAATGATCTCTTGATTTTTGAGAATATCTTTTTTGGATGGATTAGATGGCATAATGATACTTTCCAAGGAAGTATCCACCTCCACTTCTTGTTCTTCCTCCTCGACTTTCATTATATCTTCTTCCTCCTCCTCCTCTTCCCTTATATCTTGCTCTTCTTTCCAAGCCAATCTTTTTTTCTGTTCTGCAAGCATTTCATAAGGCTTGAGAAAGGATAAAATATGCATAAGTGAGATGTTGGCCTTGTCAAATATTTTTCGAGGAAGTTTCCTCTACTATAAGGTCAACACCGAAGTAAGTGAAAACTCTAGTGAAATACACACCATGAAATAGTGTGTTTTCATGCTTAGAAAGTTTTTTTTAAAATTCATCCAAAATGAATTGGGACAAATTTATGTCATATTGACGATAAACGGTGAAAAGAGCTTTGATTTTTTTTTTTGAATTGGGTTATTATAATTACCCATTCTAGGAGCGGTACGTTGTTGTAAAAGAAGGCTTAAAATTCTTGCATTTGGATGCAAGTTTTTGTTTTTGAATATAAAGTCATTCATCACTTTTTAAAATTTCGTGAATCATTTAACGATTTTGAAAATCAATTTGAAAAGTTAAAAGGCCCATTCCGCTAGGTTTGTATCCGCGAATGTGACCCAAAATCTTACAATTTAAAACAATTTGTGTCTCCTTGACACTACTCCAAACTTCTCCTTCATTTCCATCATAAAATTTTCCTTTCAAATTTTTATAACACATTTTTATTAAATTTGGAAAACAAAAAAAAAATCATTTTGAGAAGCATCGATTAAATCAAGAATTTCATTTTGCAAAAAAAAATTGAAAAGATCATATGTAGAAAAATCTTCAACAATAGCAAATCTTTCGAGAGAGACTTTTCTGAAAGACATATACTCTATATAAGCTTGCAAGGCTTCTTTATCATCGAAAAGAAAGCCATTTTTAGAAAGCCTCATGGTTGATGAGCATTGCTTGAGGATGCCATTGAAGAATAGTTTGAAGAAATAAGAGAGTTAATGATTTTTGAATTCGAAAACGAAAATGAAATGAATGGATATAGATAGAGTAAATAAATAAAGAATAAAAGGATATGTTCTCTGGTCAAGAGACATCTTTTCAAAACATAGGAATTAGTGAAAAGTGGAGGGAAATTCAAATTTAGAAATTGAAATTCAAAATCTGCATGCATATGTCGACATTTACATGTGAGGTATGTCGACATATAGGTCAAAAATTTCAAAAAGAGAAATTTAATAAATAATACCAATTTATCTATACTTATAATTATCTTATAATAATTATTTAATATATAACTTAAACAACTAAAAATATATGTTAAATATATTTTATATTATTTTTGTTTAATATTTTATAAATATATATATATACACACACACAAAAGATATTTATCCAATATTATTATTAATCTATAAGTTATTCCCTAGTAATCAACAACAACAAAAATTCATATTTTTTATTTAAATGCGTACCTATTTCCCTTCTGTTTCTCCATCTTTCTCATTAATTATCGCTGCGAAGCACATATAAGCATTCTCTATATTTGGTTCGTTATCACTTGAGTAACTCTCTAAGTGATCTACTATTGCAGTATAAGCCCATCTTTGTTTTTTGGATAATTCAGTAATTTTTTTTTTTTTGGTTTCTCATGATGTGGACAATCTCTTTTTATATGGTCAGGTTCATCGCAGTTAAAACATCTAACACCATTTCCACTTTCATTTGGATTTTTATTATCATATCTCCTATGATTATTCATCTTCATGTACTTCATAAATTTTATGAAATTTCTTGTTATGAAGGCAATTTCCTCATCATCATCATCATCGTCTGAATCTAGATTATCTATTATGGCATTGAAAGCAATGAATTTCCTCTCTATTTTCTTACTTTCTCTCACGCCCTGCAATTGTGCTTCAAATGACATTAAATTGCTAATTAACACTCAAAGTGCTAATGTCATTAGCCTATTCAACCGCAAGAGTCTTTTAGTCATATTCAGGAGTAAGTGAATTAAGGATTTTTCTACCTTGATCCTCTTTAGAAAAACTTTTACCGAGTGAAATTAGTGAACGAATTATATTTTGAAATATACTATACATATCAGAAATGGACTTATTTGGACTCATTTTAAATAATTGAAACTGATTAGGTAACAAAGAAATTTTGGTCTATTTGACTTTACTAGTACCCTCATGTGTAACTTGCAACGTTCTCCATATTAATGCAGATTTAAAGATAGGCACTCTACTAAATTCATTTCTATCCAACGAACAAAACAAAACAATCATGGCTCTAGAGTTACTTTGTGCAACTGCCTTTTACTCAGCAGCCCAAGTTGAAAAATTAGTCTTGGGCATAGCATGCTCATTGTGTGTGATGATCCAAATATCCAGACCAATTAACTTTAAATAAATTTTCATCCTACATGACCAATATGTGTAATTATTGCCATTAAAAAGTGAGAGTCTAGCAGTAGATTGTCCTTCCACAAAGGAATTACTAAAAAGTGGAGTAACAGTGCTACTAATAGCATTACCAACACTAGAGAGGGGGTGAAAAGTGCTTTCTAATTTTTGAAATCTTTTTGAATTCTTCTAAGATTATAGTTCAAACAATGCAACTAACAGTCATAGATTTAAACATAGATTAATATAAATGCAATAAAAGTAAAAAGGAAGAATACACTAGAATTGTATACTTGTTCAGAGTTATCCTATATCCACTCCTATACAATTCCTTATACATATTTATTTTCAAATAGCAAAGTCAATACAATCTCGATTTCAAGGCAGCGAGATACACCCTCTAGATTTTCTAACATCTGGGTAGACTCACTTGATTTACACGGGCTACGAGCACACCCACTTGAATTTCTAGGTCACCAAGCACGCCCAATTGATTTACATATGCTACAATCACACCCACCAATATGTGAGTTGAAAAAATTATGGATCATATATTATCTAGCTTGTGTATAATATGCAAATGTATAAGCTAATGATATAGTAGACAATAAATAGTAAAGTATAAAAAGAATACAAACCAGAGTTTTATACTGGTTCGGACATCTCATCCTATGTCCAGTCCAGAAGCTGCCCTTTGGTATTTCCTCTAAACAAATTATTCTCACCTCGCCCTAAGGAATAGGCTAATACAAAAGTGTCTCTGACAATCTTGTGTTCCAAATAACACGGTTTTTGACTTATAATACAAATCTTCCTATGATCTCCTTTGATTATGTGAATGTGAATGCTATAAGTTGTAGGAAGTGATTTAACTAAATTTATATGTTGGTCATAATAGACTGAGAGTATGTGAACAATTTATACGGAAGAAAGTGTTTAGAAATCAAGAGAGGAAAGAATAAATTAATTCAAGTTAGTTGATTTCTACATGTCAATCAAAGTAGTATTTATAGATTTAAAAGGATGCAGATGAAGAGTTGTTACTATCTGAGAAGATCAATTCATTTTAATAGCTGCAATCTTTCGATGAAGGGTGATATCTCTTTATTTCAAATAGAAGTGTCTTTTCAAAATTGAGAGTTTTACATATGACAAATGTATATGGTAAAATCCTCAGACATTTGGGACTTTAAAAAAATTTAACACAAGAATTGTCACAGACATCTGTGGTTTTATTTCGAGCATCTGTAGGTAACAAAAACAGTTTTCTAGCTTAATTTTGATGCATATGAAGTAGAGTATGATTGTGTCTACATATATACTCAAGGAGACCTTAATGATAGTTTATATAAGACTCTTTTACAATAGAATAACCTTACTAACAGTAGTATGGTTACTGAATCTTCGTTTATCTTTGAGTATCAATATCTTTGAGCATGGTGTCTTCCCGTAGCATATACCTGTAGTCTTGATAAAGTGTATATATATAAAGATTGTGTGGTTATTATCATTGAAACATAAACTGAAGGTTCTAACGATCCCCCTCTTTTTTATGATGACAACTATACAATCAAAAATGGAAGTGTTAATATATTTGTCTCCCCCTATGTATGTGCATAAATTCCTCCATCTTTGTCAGTATCAAAATGGAGGGAAATGATATAAGATTTAGAAATATTAAATAGACATAGCGTGTTATACAGTAAAATCATGAAAAATCAAAGAGAAAAGTGTAAATAAAATGCATAAGAAGTCTTACAGCGAAACAAATAAGCATAAGAATGAATAATTGCAAAAGAGTAAAAAGACAAAACAAAATACTAATCGTACTGATTATGTGAATAATATAAGCCCTTATATATCTCATAGTATTCCCAATAAGAAGACGGTTTCTGCTCTTATGTAGCCAACCATTATGTTCGGTCGGTGTACTCCTCATCTTCTTGAATTGAGAGGCATTGAAATGCCATGTACGATTATTGTTAGAAATGTAGGGTATCAAAATGTACATGTCATCACTATCTTATTCTTCCTCTTCCTCGGGTTGTGGTTGAAAATGAGTCTTCCCTCGATCACCTCTATCATGAGACGTACCTTCGGGCGAGGCTTGAGAATGATAACTTGGTGTTTAAACCTGAGGTGGAGGTGTTGGTGAAGGCAAGGATGATGAAGGAGAAGATGATCGACCGCGTACTTTGAGCACAACTTTGCCAAAAATGGAGACCACTTTGTCCAAAGTCTTCTCCATATTTGTCAACCTTGTGGAGAAAGAACATTACAATCCAATCATCTTTTTGTTTAAACCTAGCTGAATAGCCGTGATTATTTTTTGGTTTTTAAGTGCCAAATCATGAAGAGATTCATTTTGCGTTGGTTCAACGTGAGCTTCTTGTATTTCAAAGTCTGAACAATATTCGGTAGCATGACTAGAGGAAGTTGGTTATTGTGAAGGATGTGGTAAGTAAGTCTGTTGAGGAGCGCAAGTTGGAGGGGGACCATGATGTTCTTGTTGATGCTATTGCAGAGTCCATTGGTCGAAGGGGATGATACGAGGTTGGACTTTGGGAAATTGAATCAAGGATAGATATCGTGGTCCACTATCGTTTGTTGGAATATCTTCATATTGTGATAAATACAAAGGAACTACAAGATTTTGTGCATTATATACGGAGCATATACAATTCAATGACGATGTTTTCTCCAAAAACCTTTAATATGGTCATGAATAAATTTTTCCCAATTTACTGGTAGGCAACCAAATATTGCATACAGGGCTCGATGGTCATTATGATAAATTTGCTCATGGCTGCCTAAACGTGGAATGATCGTGTTGATTATCATTCTATTTAGTAGTCTAGCATATGGGAGTAGGTAAATGAATTTCCATTGGAGCATCCTATATTCCCATTTTGATGGGTAACTTCATCTCTGGTTAAAAGACTATGATCCGGTATATCCATTAGGTCAATTCCGTCATAAGAACGTCCTAGTATACGGTCAACGATTTGTGCATCAATTTTAATTTCTTTTCTATAAACACTTGACCACCACCAACCATCCTCATTTTCCAAATTTCAAATTTTCGTACTACATGAATTGGAGTAGAAAAGATATATAACCAGAGGATCAATAATTACCTTGTCCGCATCATAGCTAATTAGGTTGCAGCAACCGGCATCCATAGTTATTCCTAGAATTTCATATTCTATCATATTTCCAAGCTGGTAGAAGGGACCAGAGTGAATTTTATTTTTGGAAAGTACCTCAAATCGATTGAGGGTAGTGGGATTGTTGTGAAGCCATTGGTTTATATGTGCTTGTGTAACCAGGGTTTGGAAGGAGGAGGAAGATTGGCCTTATTTTTGCTTTTTGGAGACGGTTATCTTCTTGGGAGCCATTGATTGATGCATTTGGAGGTTTTGGAGGCTAGGGTTTTAGAAATTGAGAATTGAAGTGGAGGTAAAAGTAAAGAATGAGGTAAATTTGTTTATATATTGCTGCTAGATATTTATGGATGGAGCAGCAATAGACGTCTATGACTTTATTAAAAATGAAACAAAGAGATTCGACACATGTTTATGATGGTTCCACAGACGTCTGTGGCTGTAGAAAAATTAAATAGAGAGTTTTGACTGACATCTTGAAATCCTACAGACGTATGTAGCTAAAGAAAAAATTTCTCGTAACTTTTTAGAAACATCTGTTGTAAATACATAGACGTCTGTGGCATGTATTTTTTGAAATATTAGAAAAAAAATTGAAATAGCAATGAAAGTGTAACGATCCAGAATTTGAGTTATTTTAATTTGGAATATTTAATTAATTATAAATATTGAAAAGTTGATTCTATAAGTTAAATAACTTGAATGTCAATATAGCTATTTATTTGATAATTTAATTGTTAAATTTAATAATTAGAATTGTTTAAATAATTGAATCTTGGGTTTAAAGTTGGATAAAAATGATTTCAAAGCTTATTTAAATTCTATCTAATAAGAAGGAAGATAATAAAACGTTTAAATTGGATTTAAAAGTGATTGAACTGATTTTGAAAATAACTTGTTTTAATTAACATATAAAGATAGCCTTCCGAGGCACCATCTCGAATTCGACAAAACCAATTTTATTGGATCAGTAATAGTATATTATTGTATAATGATGAATTTTATGAAGATTAGACGTATCGTTTGGACGTACGAGATCGAAACGCGTATAAATTTATTTTAAAAATTGTATAATATAATTGGGCTTGAAAAGCTATCTTCTGCATATGGTCGAATTAGGTCTCGAGACTATTTTCATTGTGTTCAAAATGGAGGTATAACATATAGAACCCCAGACAACACATCTTGTTTGGAATTCGAAATTTTCGGACGTTTAAAGCTAGATATTTTCTAATTAAAGTAATATATATATAAACACACACACCTACTTTTAACCCACACTATTTCCCTACACTGTTCAAACCATAATGCCAACGTCTAAAGCTTACCCTTTCTCCTCTATTTAAAATCGTTTAAACCAGAGAAATGTTCTGGTTTTGAAATTAAGACAAATAAAAAAAAAGAAATCCAACGACCTTGATTCGCTGGCGCCACTAGAGGAAGATATAGGCCGAGGCCCCAACAAACGCTTAGGCGAAATGAAGCTAATCAATAGTGGTGATGGGCTATCATTTAGGATGGCGGTGGCATTTTAAGCGCGGTGCTGGGGTGGTTTTGGGTTAATTTCTGGTGATGGGCGGAGCTTTAGATGTCGTGGTCAATGTCATCGAATTACTGGTGAAAAGGGGAACCTACGGCCATGATTTAGGGGCAAACGTTCGACCATAGAAATGGGAAACGAGGTTGAGCAGTGTGCCTTTTTTGGAATTTTCTGGTGAATGCCAATGGATGGGGAAGTCAAGTGGGTGCTGGAGGGACGAGCGTGGCCATGGCTACCTCTGGGCGAAGTGCGACGGCGGTGATGAGAAAAAGAAAACATTCAGCTTGTGGGTTTCGTTCGTAAATGAAAATTTGGGGGAGAGAAGGATTAGGTGGGTTATTATTTTAAGTAACGATAATTAATATAAAAAACTGTTGTAATTAGTAGTAATTATAATTTTAATTATGTAATCTTATCAATGTTGTAACTACTTGTTTTAGATCAGATTCGAACAAGACAAGTTGCATTGCAATGTTTTGGACGTTATCTATGATATGGAATTGGTTTGGAAAAATTTGGGGACTGTTAAAATTTGAGCTAAAATCGAACGTCGTTCGATTTTAGTTCCAAACCGAAACGTCTAAGCGACAACAGAAAACTTTGGTAAGTTAATCTCACCTTTTTTGCTTAACTAGAGATATTTTTAGTCGATAAAAAAAGTCATCTATTGGATGTTGGGATATTTATTATTGACAGTTATTGAATATTTGGATAATTTAGTAATTGTTATTAGTTGGATGGATATATTCCCGCCTATTGGTGCGAATGAGACCCTATTACGTTCTCATATAAGAACGAATGACCCTTTGTATACAAGTCTCACCTCGAAGCAGTTGATTTATATTTTATGATTATATATTGTTGTGATGCGGGGGATAGGTTGGGTGATCCAATAGGATTCCTCACCAATGTTGATTATATATATATATATATATATATATATATATATATATATATGCTGATGTATATGAGTTGTGATGCAGGAAGATAAGTTGGAGGGATCTAGTGGGATTCCTTGCTATTGTTGAATTGTTTTTAATAATATTCTAGTTATATTAATTATTGGATAGTAAACCTGATTTTTTGAAATATGGGTTATAACCGCGTTATATGTTAAAAACTGAAGACCCATAAATGATAGAAAATCAATATCAATATTGGTTGAGCATTGGGTGGCTATTGGCCACAAATTTGTATTTAAAAAATATTATAATTGCCACTGAGTTGGATTTGGTTTTGAGATAAGTAACGATTTAAATCCAAAATTAGGTTTCAAAAAATATATTTTTTAAAGCTATTTAATTACAGTTAATATTGTTTTAAATTTATTAAATCATATCAATGTTGTTTTAAAGTTGTTTGCTTATAGTTAATATTGCTTTTAAGTATTTATCAAAATGGTAATATTTTTAAAGGTTATTTTTTAAGAATAATTATGATTTGAAATTAATAATAAGGATTAATTAATAAGGTTTTGGAAAAGTAAATTATTATTATAATGGTAAAGATTAATTATTTTTGTTATTTCATATTGATTTTGAAATCATTAATTATTATTTTTAAGATCTTTTAAATTTAATAACTTTTATTTAATTATAATGTTTATTGTTAATAGTTATTATTATATAATGGTGTTTTAAAGTAAATGATTTCAATTGTTTATGAACGTCTCCGAAAGGCATAAATAGAGTTTATAAATGGACTTGGATTTTATAAAGGAAGTTTATAAAATTGTTTTAAGATTTGAGGGAAGATTATTTACAAGGTGAAAGAGTTATATAAATAGTTAGATATTTATAAACGAGTTTAGGAAATTTGTTTATAGATTTATAAAAAGGAGTTTTATAAATGGTTTCATGGATTTATAAATGATCTTAGAAATGTACAAGAAGAATTTATAAGGTATTGAAATGTATAAAAGGGTTTTATAAATGTTTTTCGGAGATTTATAAAATGGTTTATAAAACGTTTTGGAGAGTTGTAAGAAATTTATAAATGTTTTGAGAATCGAATAAAAGAAAATATTTCTTAATTTTGTAAATATACTTATACCATAGAGATTAGTATATGAGTGCTTCTAATGCGAAGTGTAATGTGTGTGAATATACTTAAACCGTTGGGATAAGTATTTTCTAGCATTGAAAACATAGAGGATTGTGGATATACTTTGTGAAAGTACTTTACTATAAGAAATTTACAAAGTGATGTAATTAATGAAAGATTAATTAAGAAGGCTAGTGGTTGCTTATGTGCTTAACCAATGATTGGTTTTTCCTTTGGAAATAAATCCTAATTTGAATGTGTGTTTGTTGATAGTTAAATAACCAACTATCAAATGTGGATCCAAACGTAACTTTGCAAATATCTAGGAGAAACACGTGATTTATATGGCACATCATCTCCGTTGATACTATACTATGTGTGGAAATCTCATTTCGTTCTTCTTGGACAAATGATAAGGAAATCCGTCCACTAACTGTTAGGAGGTGATGTCCAATCTTATATTTGATTGTTTATTTCCTAAAGAACCGGGGTTGAGTTTACCGAAAATTATTAAATGTTTTTTCGAAGTGACCGGGATCAGATATGTTATTCGAAAACCACTTCAATCCAATGAATGCGTTTCGAAGTGAAGACATCTTGAAGTTGTTGGGTTTTAGAGATGGAGTTCTCAAGCGTTTCATTTAGTCCTAGAATGAACATGTATGGATGAATGCTGGTATCGCATTAGTTGCTTGGAGAGCAATATTAGCATTCCAAGATGGAATGCTAGGAGGAAGTGGTAAAAGCATGGCCTCTTTGAGCCTCACACCTGGAAAATGAATAAAATAGGGACATGCAACGGGGCTAAGCGGGTCGCACCCAAGTAGGGCGTGATCATCCCAAATCTAGAGGGATATGATTGCAACCAAGGGGTGATCATATTCGGTGCTATTCGAAAATGGGGTAGTGTCAGTCCTAAGTAGCAGAGGTGCATGTACATTTTTTTCTAAAGGTATTCGGTGGGTAGACCCTTACCCTTCATAGTTAGAATCCATCATTCACCACGAGCCTTTGGTTTTGATTGTAGAATCTAGTTTGCTGGAATTTAACTAATATAACAATTTTGGCTACGATTAACAAGTATTTGTATATTAAGCAATATTAGAGGATTTCATACAAAATGTTTTGGTTATCATAAGTTAAAACCTCATCCGTATTTATATGCGGCGTGGTCTTATGTGATACCTTTATTTTCAAAAGGTTTCTTATAAATTTAAAAATCCATTTGAAGTGTTTTTCTCACGCTGGTTTTCCAGACTGACTCGGATGTTATTCTATTATAATGCTCGGATCTGACCAAGTGTGATAACCCGGATTTTCAGGCATCAGATAATTGGATAGTTATTTGATTTAACCTTTGAAAATACTGATTGTTAAAATTGGATTAAATAAATCTGATAATAAATATTTTTATCTAGATAAATATTTATTTGATAACCTCCTAATTTAATTATTTAAAATTTTCAAAATTATTATTTTCAAACAAATAATAATGAGTTGTTTATTTGTATATATATACAAGTGGATGGCAAATAAAGGTTTGGATTTGAAATTCGAATATCATAGAATAAATTAGTTCTAAAAAAATTTCTATATTTTAAAAGCTAGTGTGTATATATACATAATTTTTATAAGTATATAATTGGGTTTTAATTTCATTGTCTTTTAAGTATATATAGATAAATAAAAATAATAAATGTAAAACCAACTTGATAATACAATATAAATATGTAAAACATATTAATGCACAATAATTACATTTTCGATGTTTACAAGTGTAAAATAAATAATAACAAGTGTAAGACAATTTTGTCATAAAATTGACAAGTGGCATAAGTTTCTTTTAAGTTGAAAAAATTTTAAGAAAAGAAAAGAAAAGATAATTAAAATGAACTAGGCTGTTGACATATTCATGTTTAACAAATCAGGAATCAAACTAAAAAAATCAATCAAACAAACTCTTTCAAGTTGAAAACTGCACCAAAGAAAAGATTTGAAGCAGGGCTTAAGTTCAGATTTAACCCAATTAAAATTGATCAGGCTCCATTTCAAAATCAGAGAATAAAAGGGGAACAAATGAAAATCTTTAAAAATTGTTTCAAAGCCTAAAGAAGAAACCAAATTCAACCTGAAAACAAAAACCAGAAGATATCAAAGCAGCTTCCAGTTTTTCAATTTAGCTTATCTCCGCTTTTAAATCAGTGAGTAAACAATTTTGATTTTTAAAAATTTTAAATTGGTTTAAACCCTGATTCATGCAATAATCGTGAGTTTGAATTGGAGATATTGGTTTGCTTGTTGATCTCCTGATTATATGTATATATGTATGAGAATGTATCTATGTGCATGTCAATATTTTGCTCTGTTCTTAGTTTACAGAAAAAATCTAAATCAAAAAAATCAATAACTCCTTGTGTAAATACTTTTATGTTAGGATCTTTGAAAGTAAATGGTTTGTAATTGTCAGATTCGATTTTTAAAAATAGTTTCAAGCATATCCATAAAGTAGTGATGACAAGAATTGAAATTTACAGTGGTAAGTCAATTTAAATCAAAATTTAAAGTAGTTTAATCTCAAGTTTTGTTTATATGATCTGATTCAATATTGGAAAAAATGATTTTTAAAGGAAAAAACTAAATTTTTAAGCTTGAATTTGAAGGGAATTTAGGGGTTGATCAGAAATTGAAAAACTATCAATCTTCGATGATCACGACAACATGTCGCCTCGTGGTCGGTGCTAAAGCAAGAAGGGGATCGGGAATGTCGGCAAAATTGGTTGTTGGATTTTACGACCAATGTGGCGATGTGAGATCGGCGGTCTAGGGTTTTGTTCAGTTTTTTGTCGAGGTAGATTTTTGCACCGCCGCGACATTGTCAGAGCATCGAGTTGGACGGGTCGGTAAGGGATTGAAACCTGAGATCAAGGCCAAGCTAGGGACGGAGGATTGGGTTCGCTGGTGGTTAGCATTGCTTGGGCGAGGAAATTTTGGATCATAGGTGTTTGTTCCAGATTTAGCTGGTAAGATCGATTTCGAATTTCGAGCATCTAATGAAATCTGGGTTTTGGGATTGGAAGAGATGTCGACCGATGTCTTGTTGAAGGTAGTCAATGGCGCTGGAATTTCACCGTTGATCGGTGCATGCACACGAGGTGATTCCTGTGCATCAGTGTTTGTATTGGAGATGAAGGATGAGCCTCGGGATTGATCTCGGGGTAATGGAAGGTTCTCTCAGAGTTGTCTTCGAGTGTGCTTGCGGTAGTGTTTGTGTCTGAACAGTTTAATATTTAAACTAAATTTGGAAAGAACGAAAAAAAATGGTTGGCTCGGGTTTTAGTTAGGGTATGCCTGGGATTGACTCCATTGAAATGATTGAGGCTAACAAGTTTTAAAGTCTAATGAAAATCAAATTTTAAATTGATTTTTTTTTTTAAAATAATACGTTCAAATAACAATTGTTTATTTCAGAAGCTTAGCTAAGTAAAGGTATGTAATTTATTTTAACTTAGATTAATTAAGTTAAATCTTAAGTATATAATTAAGAAGAATTTAAAAGATGAAATGTTATATCATTAACTAAAAATAAGGACTTATGTTAACTTGCAAGTTATTGATCATTAATTCCAACGTTTATTAAATTCTTATGATAATTAAGAAATGAATTAAGATAATGTTTTTGATTATTATTTAAGATTTGGGTAATTAAAAGTTAATAAATTTATTAATGGATTAATAATTAAAGATTAATCAATCAAGGAGAATAACTAAAGTTAATTAATTAAGGCCAATTAATTTATGATAATTAATTGGGTTAATTAGATAAGGATAGTAATTACTGAATTAATTAAGGATAATAACTAAATGGAAGTAATTAGGGGGATAAATTACTCAATGAAATTAATTAGAGGAGTAATTAATGTAAGTAATTTAAGGATTAATCTGTTGAGAGGAATTAACTTAATTAGCAATTAAAGGTTAAATTAATGAACGATCAAGGTTAATTAATTGAGAATGGTTAACCAATGGAATAATTACTTGATGAAAGTAATTAGAAGTTAATTACTTAAGGAAGTAATTAAGAATTAATCACTTAGTGTAAATAATTAAAGGGTTGATTAATTAAGGAAATTAATAGAGGATTAGTCAATTAATAAGTGTGATTAATTATAGGATCATTAATCAAGGTAAGTGATTATAGGATAATAATTTGAATAATTAATCAAGGATAAATGTAACTAATATGAATGGGTGAGTGTTAATTACTTTGTATAGCAATTAAAGATTAATTACTTAATGTAATTATAGAGGATAATGAAGGGATGATTAATTAATGGTTTGTAATTAATTAATGTTAACTAAGCAGGATAAAGAGTAATTGAAGAAATTAAATTAATTTATTTTAAATTAATTAGAAATGGTATGACAAATTAATCTTGCTTATGAATGATTGGATGATATCGTATGCCTTAGATTAGTTGATATCTCTAATATGTGATTTGTAATGCTATGTGATATGATATAATTGGTTTAAACAGTGATAATGTGGTTATCTATCGATGATGAATTGCTGTGTAAAAAGTGACATCCTGTATTTGAAGTTGAATTGTATTTCACTTGAATAACTTGGGTTAAGAGGATATTGAATTCGAAGAGACCGGGTCGGGCATCAGTAAATACCCGAACCCATTTTGATTTGTAACCTACAATGATTCTTTATAGATTGATATGTGAATTAAATAGGCTGATATGGAATGACCGGACCATTTGAAACTAAGTAAAGGTACTTAGGAATTGATTAAGTGTTGACTATAACAAGTTGTTAACCTGTAGTGATGAACGAGTTACCCGGGTTTTAAAAAAGTTTCTGGCATTAGTAGACGGGTTTAGTCATGCGGGTTTCCAGCCTGACCCGGGTGTTACTTTGATGTAATGCTTGGGTCAGGCCGAGTATTATAGATTTTCAGGTAAAGACGTTCTGGAGCTCAGGAGGCGAGCTGGATGGCAAGAACGTATGGAGTGTATTCCGCTGTAATATATTGTAGTTTGTCTGGAACATGTTGATTGTATATGTCTAGTGTTTGTGTATACGTAGTAACTCAGATGCATTAAAGTGTAATTTGACAAGTACAGTTTTCCTTTGTACAACTATTATTTTATGTGATATTATATTTGATCCGCGGCGAATGTGAGAATCTGTGTTTTGGTGTTTCTAATTCTTCTTCTTCTATCTCTTTTCTTCTTTTCCCTTAACTATCTGGAATTTTCGAGATCGAAATTTCCGGGTCGTTACATTTGATATCAGAGCCAGGTTAAGTGATAACGCTGGCTCTGGTGGGATTACTCATTAAGGATAGGGTCAATAGTACCCTAGGATGAGTTGAGTGTGTGTGTATATATATATATGAGAGAGTGCTTGTTATTTTCTTATGTAAAGGTTTTAAATGATTTTGTATAAGAATATTTTTTGATATATAAAGCAATATTTCTTTCTAATTAATATTAAGGTAATTGGTTGTTAAATTATTGGAATTAAATTAAGTGGTAATAGAAATACAACCAAATTGAAATTAAATAAAGATAAGTTTGAAATGGATTAAAACTGAAATTAAAATCTTGAATTTGGGGAAGAGTTTCAGAATAAGATAATAATGAATTGGTTTCAGATATGATAATCTTGGTTATTATCATAAACGATTGTTGTGTTTAATAATAAAATGTGTATTAATGAGTAAGCAAAATGAAATGTTTTAGGGAAGTAAAACATTTAGGCAAGTGTGACTTATAAATTGGAACTGAAGATGATCTAAAATTAAGTTTTAAATCTTGGTCTAGAAATTTGAAATTTTATTTCAAAGTAATAAAGAAATAATAAATAATATTATTTAATGTATTTGAATGAAAGGGTCCTATTTCAAACAAGATTTGTTTGAAAATTTAAAGGAATTTGTTTTGAATTAAAAACCAAAGGTGGTTTAAAATTTAAGGATAACTTGGTATGTAAAGGAAATAATATGTATAAATGAAGGATATACATAATTTCAAAGATGGTTTGAAATAAACTCTAAATTTTGAGTTTTGAATTTGAATAAGATGTGATACACAAAGTGATAATTTTTTGAACTTATAAGTGGGAAGATTATTAATGTGAAGTGTAGAATTTGAAATGGGAATTCAAATCGGGTAAGGTTGGCTGGATTAATTAAATTGAATTTAACTTTGGAAAGTTAAATAATTTAACAAACAACCTGATTGGAAATTTCAAGATGAAATTTGGATTTAACTTGGAAAGTTAAAATGGTTAATTTGAATTGGGAGTTTGTGTGATCCCATGTAACGATCCAGAATTTTTGTTAATTAAAATATGAATATTTAATTGAATTTAAATATTAATAAGTGAAATTTATAAGTCGAATAAATTTTATTTCAAATAATTGGATTTAATTGGATAATTAAATCGATAATTTAATAGTTGAAATTACAGAAATAATTGAAAATCGAGTTTAATATGATTGAAAATGATTTGTAAAATTTTATTTAATCATATTGAAGTCATGATGATGTTATAGAACTTTTAAAATTGAATTAAAAGTTAATTTCTGAAAATTGAATATTCTAATATTTAATTGAGGAGTTAAAATAGCCATTTTTCAAATAGTCTCGGATTTCGACGAAACTAGTTTCATCGGATCTGTAATGTGATATTATTGTAAAGTTTTAAATTTCGTGTCAATCGGATTTACCGTTTGTCCGGGGCAAGCCAAAACGCCTAGAAAATTGATTAACCCATTTAATTATAAATCGATCGTTTATTGTCGTAACTCGCAGAGATGATCGAATTGGCTTCCGAAACCTATTCCATTGTGTTCGGAACGCGGGGTAAGCCCTAGAAACGCCGGTCACTGCGCTTTGTTTGAAGTTCGGAAAATTTCAGATGAATAGTGTTTGGCGAATTTTCTATAAAAGGACGTCACTATTTCTAATTTGCAAAAATATTAGGGTTCTAACCCTAGCCGCCGGCCTTAACTCCAATGGCCAGAAATTAGTTTCATTCTTCCCCTCCGATCTCCTTATCCACACACATTTAGGCAACGACTTCAACTAGGAAATCGAAGAGCTTCACGAGCTCGACGTATTCAACGGTTATGATCGAAAAATTCGTTGCCGATCAACGGAAATTCGCGTTCAAAGTTGTCGCGTTCGTCCTTGATTTTCGTGCAAGGGAGGAGACCTGGATTCGTGGCGCTCGGGCCGAAGGTCAACGTGGTGATGGGCTTCCATGTGAAGGGTGTTGATCGTGTTTTCGTCGATGTATGGTGGCCGCGTCGTTCGAGTCGTGTGCGTGTAGATGGGTTCGTTTTTTTTTTGCGTTAAAACTTGATGGAGGGTGAAGGTGAAGGGGACGGCCTAGATGTGGTCTCCTGGAAGCAATGGTTGTGATGAAAATAAGGTTTAAAAAAAATTGTATCGTAAATTATTATATTATAATTCGTATAACTTTGTAATAGCGTAACTTTTTCATACGAGGTCGAAAACGCACGAAACAAGTTGTGTTGGGTTCGTATTGACGAGCACTACGCTATGGAACTGGATAGGAGTCGTTTGGTGCTAGTGATAATTTCGGGTAAAATTAAACGCACGTTTAATTTTATTCGAAATAAAACGCTGAAAACGGAATTGAAATCTAGGTGAGAACTTCTCACTCAATCGAATTAGCTCCGATTTTTATTTTAATATAGTTAGATTTAAAATTGTTGATTGTATGCCTGAATGATAAATTATTATCTGTTGATTGTTGAAATAGACATTATGCGTCGTTAGTAAGCGGAGGTTATTTATTAAAAACATATACCGCGAATATTTCACCTTATAGTGAAATTGGTATTATATATGTACTTGTAGTTGATTTCTCGTATTATATAGCGGATGAGACCCTATTGCACCGTCTATTAAGCGGATATTATTTTATAAATCCCATATACCGCTATATTTCGTCTTGAAGCGAAATTGGTATTGTGCTAACATCTTTGGATGCAGGGAAACAGGTTGGAGGGATCCAACTGGATTCCTCAAACATTTGAATTGGTTTCAATGTTGTGTGTTGATCTATTTGTTGATCTATTTATAATCTGCGTGATTATCTTTGTGACTGAGATTGTTAAAGGCTAAATTTTAGTCGAATATATTTTGGTCTCGTTAGATGCCGAAATTAAATAAAATTGGATTTTTGAAAACTTAAGTTGAGAATTCAGAATAAAATTTAATTTTGGAATTTATTCATTTTAAATAAATAAACGTTATAATTTTTATTATTATAAAAATGATATTTTAGGAAAATAATACTTAAATATGATTTTGGAGTTATATAAGCTTTAATAACGATTTGTAAATTATTAAAAGGATTGGTTTATTTAAAGTGGGATTTTTGAATTATTATAAACGATTTATATAAAATATTTATAAAATTGATATTTATAAATTAAAAATATTGGAATTATAAAACAAGTTTTTATAAGTGTTAAAATGGAATATAAATGGATTTTTATAAGTGAATGAAATCTATATATTTATAATTGTGGAATTATAAAATGAATAGATTTTATAAAATAAAAGATTTATAAGTGATTAACTTATAAATTGAATTTTTGCGTGTAAATGGAATATGGATAGAATTTGTTAATAAAGTGATTTTAAAAGTTGAAGTTGCCATAAAATATAAATGGAATTTATAAACGTTGCTTTATAAATCCGAAAACGACTTATTTTGATAAGTTAATTATTATAGCTTATTAAAGGAAATATGTCCACGATTTTGGACAGTGGACAATCCTTTAAATAAAATATGTAGAAATGTTGAATTTGGATAAGGAAATATATTCACGATTTTGGACAGTGAATAATATATTAAAGAAATATTTTGGAAAAGTGATGTTTTAAATAGAATTAAAACGATTTAAAGATGTTTTAAAATGTATTAAGTATCGAAACCATAGATTTCAATTTATTGTTGAAATAGATGTTTCGAGAAATAGAAGGAAATGGTGGACTATAACACTGTTGTTATAGTAAATGATTTCCGAAAGGAAATGTTTTATATAGTATTGGGATTTATATATCTATTTTAATTTCGAATCCCTATACTAGTGATTTTGGGTTGTCGTAACGATGTTTTACGTAACATCGTTTTGACCCAAATAAATGTTTTTAAGAAGATGTTTTTGTAACATTCCCGTTTTTAAATCGAATTTAAATTGAAAATTTAATTTATTTTAGAAATTAAATTGTGAATTAATTTGGTATTTTCCAGGATTTAACAGATTCTTGTTTGTTTATCAATGTAAATATGGTTTTAAAATAGGATTTCTAATTGGAAATTGAAAATAAACACTTTGAAAAATTACATCAAACTATAAAATTTAATTTTGGGTTTAATTTGAAATTTTTTAATAAATATATATATATATAGATTGAAAGTTAAAATTGCAAAAGGAATTTTGATTTGGAAAATTCAAAATGTAAATATTTATAAATATATTGGATTGGGAAACTCTACAAATTTAATACCAATAGGAAAATTTGTTTTATTTGTAATATAAGAAGTAGAAATTAATAAAAAAAAATGTGTACAAAACAAGGAATAAAAGTTGAAAATAATCTTGGTTGTAGAAAATTGAACAATTTCATTTGAGAATATTGTTTGTAAATGTACCAAAGTATAAAATTTAAAGTAAAAGTTTTAGAAGTAAGTGGCATTCAAAATCATTAAGGAGTAATGTATATTATATAAATATTGGGTAAAACAATTTTTCTTTCAACATTGTATGTGTACACATACAAATGAATAAAGAGGTATATTCATTTACAAAGCAAATATGATATGAAGTTTGTTTAAAAACATTCTTTTGTCTTTAAAAAAAAAATTAAATGTAAACTTATACATAAGTAAAGAAGTAAACATACATATGTAAGTATGAATGTACAAGTGTTTAGGCCTCATGATCATTTTTATACAAATGGCATTCTATATCATTACTTTTGTAAAATAATCAAATTTAAAATTACAAGAAGCCTTTCATTTCCCCATATGTAATCATGGGTATCTTAGCAAAATCTAAAAAAAAGATTTTACTTCACAAGTTTCAAAACCAAAGAGCTATTCAAAAAGAAAACCAGGTTGCTCATTTCAGTTATTACCTTAATAAGACTTTAAAAAAAAAATTCTCTTCATTCTTAATTTCGAAACCTAATCAAAGAGAACCAGAAAAAAAATATCAATGTTCACAATTTTCAAACCAATTTGAGCAAGTTAAGATTCTAAAACTGTCAAGCTATCTCCACTTCAATTCAAATGAAAAGAGAAATTTCTGAATCATCTTAATGCATCCACCTCTCAGGTAAGTTTTTAAAAGTTTATGGTTAATAAAATTATGATTTTTTTTAATAAAAGAAACAGTTTTTTTTTAACACAAACAGAATTTCAAAACTGCAGAGTGAAAGCTTCAGGCTTGGTAGTGATTTCTGAAGCAATTTAAAGGCAAGTAATCTTCTTTTTGAGACTGGAAACTTGGAATTAAAAATCTTTAATGAAGGAATAATGTAATACAGTGATAATCAATCATTTGCAGGAAATCAAAACCAAGGAATTAACTTGTTTCTGGATTTCCAGTTGCAGAAAGAAAGAAAAAAAGTTTCTCTGTATATAAAAGTTTCAACTGTAAGTAATTTATTAAAAAACTGTTATTAATGGTTAACTAATTAAATACAACAAGGAATAAACAAAAATCTTTAACTATGATTTGCAGATCTAAAAAGAATTAAAGTAAAAGAAAATAAGTTGTAGGCCTTCAATTCTGTCTTTGAAAACTGTCAGGGGATGTTTCTATCTTCTGGAAAAAAAATGTGAGCAAACCCTCAACTCTGAACTTGTTTGTTTAGTTTTTTTTTTCTTTTGAATTTGATGTCTGTGAATTTGTGATCTGCCTTGTTGTGCTTGTTGTTAATATTTACAAATCTGCATGTATTTGTCTAGGAATAGGTATACTGTTCTTGGTTTTTAGTTCAGAAAGTTTTAAGGAAAAAATCTATATCTTCTTGTTTAAATCAAATTCAAGCAACCTGAAGCAACCAAAACTAAAAGAAGAGGAAATCAAGATTTAAAATCGGAAGAAAGAAAAAAAAACCCGAAAGTCTGAAAACATTTTAAACCTGAAAAAGAAAAAAAAAATTCCTCTGTTCAAACTGAATATAAAGTGAGTAAACAGTTTTATTCATAGATTTAAATCTGTTTAATCTAGATGCAAGTAGTATTACTTAAAATGAAATATGATATGTCTTTGTTCGATTGTTTAAATAGAATTTGCCTGTGTATTTGTATGTGGAGTTGTTGTGCATGGCAGTTTGATTCTTGTTACAGCTCTTAAAACTTTGTTCAAAATTTATGTCTCTGCTCTCAGTTCCTTTAAGACTAATATATATAAACAAATTTTGTTTATATTAACAAGATAATTGAGTTGAAATAATTCTAGGCAATATCTAAAAGTAGTTTTTAACAAAAGAAAGGGTTTACAGTAAAAATCCATAAATTTCAGAAAAATCAATGTTTTTAATTTTATAAATGGACTTTGAAATCTGATAGGGGTTACGAATTGATAAATTTTGATAACTAAATCTTGTTTTTTTACAAGTGAATATCAAGCAATTGTGTGATGATCAGGAAACCTTTTTCTGTCAATTCCCGATGATTCACGATGAAGTAACGGTCGTGATTATTGGCAAGGTTAGCTGGAGCATCAAGTGTAGGATCTAGATTAACCCTAGAGGGGGGGTGAATAGGGTTATAGCAAATTTTCTCGATTTAAACGCAGAAATAAACTACAGAAATAAATATGCAGTAAAGTAAATCACATACAAAATTTACCCAGCTTCGGCAACCCCTGCCTACTGCTGCATTCACAGATTTCTATTAGAATTAAACAGTATCACGCTTACAAACACTCTACTAGACTCGCAGACATTTGCTCCACGCTCACAAACACTCTACTAGACTCGCACACCCTGCTTGCAAACATTTGCTCCACGCTCACAAACACTCTACTAGACTTGCACACCCTGCTCCGCCTATAGAGTTTCGCTTACTCGCAAACTTTGCCTCCCGCCTATAGAGCTTCGCTTACTCGCAAACTCTGCTCCCCTCTACAATAGAATTTTGCAAACTCGCACACCCTGCTCACTGAACTAATTCTAACTAGACAATCTGACACTACCTAAACCCTAGGTGGTGATTTACAAAGTTTTGCTTCGAAAAATAAAAACGATAATTAAAAAACAATAGAAATATAACCCTAAACCCTAATTAATATAATAAAGCCCTAAAATTAAAACACTAAACCCTTTTTAATAATAAGAAAGCCCGGCCCCCTTCACTATCTGTTAGCCCGTTCCTTTATCTCCTTGTGAAAAATGGCGACCGTTCTTCTCTTTTGTTCCTCTCAGTTCTGAATTTAGGGCTTCGTCCCTGATTTCCAAATTAGGGTTTGTGCAAAATTAAAGGCGCCGACTTCGTTGATCGTTCAGATGGTTGTTGTCGTGATTGCTTTGACGATCCTTTATTTCTTCGATTTGCTTACGGCTTCTTCAATTTTGGATCGAGTTCGTTTTGTTTTTCGGTATGTATTTTTCTCCTTTTTCTTTGCTGGTTGATGCTTGAACTCGATGATTTAATTTGCCAGTGATGATTGGGTTATATATGCGTTCGAACTCCTTGAATTACGTTCGTCTGAATATAGTTGAATTTGTCAATAGTCGTTCGATCTTGTATTGATGCTTGGGATTGATCTGACTTTGTCAATTTCGTATTTTGATGCTTGGTTGACACGGCTTCGATTTTGACTTGTTCAACATTGAAATTTTGATCATGGCTTTGGCTTGATGCTGAATAATGTTTGACTTCGACTTGATTTTGGGTATGCGAATCCACTACTCTGTATTAGCTTCGGCCATCACCATTGCTTTTATATTTTCTCTGCTGCATACCACTGCATTTCACTGCACTGTTGAAATTTGTGTCTGCATTTGTTATTTCTGGAGCTCGATTTGCACTTGCTCACTGCTTGATGGTCTTGTGACTCTTGCTGTGCCTTTGTATTTTATTCTGTATTGCTTCATTGTGTTCTTGATAAATGCACATCTGTCATTGAGGTTACTTATGCAGTTTGGTCTTATTTATGCTGTGCATTTACTTGGTGGTGTATTGCTGCCTTCACTGTCCACCTGTATCATGGTTCTTCATGTAGCCTTTTGGTCTGACTGTTGCTTCATGTTGCCTTCAGTAGCTTCACTGTTGCATTTGTATACTTGGTCGAGTCCATTTGCATTCTGCAGGCTTGTACTGTCCACTGCCGTCTGTAATCTTGAGTTGCAGTGAGCTCGACATTGTTGTTTACTTCACCACTGACTTGATGCTGCATACATGTTTGTTGCAGTCCCTTTTTGCTGTTGCTATCCACATTGAACTTCTTTTGATGCACTTTTGAACTTTGTTGCATTCATGTCCTTGCAGTCTTCATGACTGTACTGTTGCAGTCGAGTTGTATTCATGTACACTTGTGGCTTGAACTGGAACTGTTTGTAGTCAATTGCTTTGTCTATTTGCCTTGAGTTGAACCTATCTTGGGTTTGACCTTGTTTTTGATTTCTGTGCTTTTGTTTGATTTTTTGCACACAAGTTGGCGAGGCAGTGCACACGTATACGAATGTACACGTGTGTACTGCAGCCACTTATAGTTACCTGTCCCTGATGAAAATACTGATATGCACAGATATTGCACAGTCAAAAATGATGACGAACAACCCAAATAACTGAGGCAAACAATGTTTTCAAAATCATCGTTTCTTTCAAATTTCAAAAATATTTCTCTTTCAATTTTACTGCGTTTGAAAATATTTTTGCAGTTACTCAGATGCTGGATTCAAACTGGATTATAGTTGAAGACAAAAATATGAGTGTGAGTGATATGTAGTAAGGTTGTGATGTAAATGTGAAATGTCATGTATTGTAGTCAAAATTGTATATGTATAGTGAGAGCTTGAAATTGTACTATCAAAGTTGTAATAAATATTTGTTTGAATAAAAATTTCTGTTTGAATTCAAAATCTGTTTAACTTGTTCTGTTTGAATTCAAATTCGAATTCTGTGTAATTTAATTTTATTCAACAAATATTTATTTAATCTATGAAAAAACAAAATAGTACATTACCAAATACATACTATTCAAAATTGTAATAAATATTTGTTTGAATAAAATTTCTGTTTGAATTCAAAATCTGTTTAACTTATTTTGTTTGAATTCAAATTCAAATTCTTTGTAATTTATTTTATTCAACAAGTATTTATTTATTCTATGAAAAATAGTACATTAACAAATACATTTAAATGAATGTATATATGTTTATTATCATCAAACAAAAATCATATAGCGCAAAGCGCATATTCAACATCAAGGATCAATAAAAAAATATAAATCGAATTTATTAGTGATCAGGGCATTGGAATGGTATAGATTTAGGGTTTTTATGCCTAGATTTGGGTATGAGGGTTCTCTGGGTAACTACATCAACGATAGGGTATCGGAATTCGTGGGACCGGTGGGTATCGTCGCGTGGGTCGTTGCCGAAGCTCAGGTCGTGGTGGCGTAGATGCTGGTGATTGAGATCATCGGGATGGAGTAAATTTGTCGATCGAGGTTGGTCTTTGTTTCGTTCAAAACTCCTCGATTTCGATTCCGTGTCAATATCAATGTTTGGGTGGTCGGAGTTGAAGTGGTAGGATGTCAGCGACTTGTGGGTGGTGTTGGTGACGACCAGGCCGTAGTTGATCACACGTACACGTGCACGGCTCGTATGTTTGCACCTGGGTCTTGAGGAAGCATTGGGGAAGACGAAGTTTAGTGGGGACGATTCGAAGACTTGCGCGAAACGACTCGAAGTGTTCCACGTGATAGCTCGAAGCACGGGGTAGCCAGGGAGAACTCGAAGTATAACTTGAGTAAAGTGAAAAATGTCTCGAGTAGAACACAGAGTTTGCTGGGTAGAACGAGTTTTGGGGTACGTGTTGTAATACCAAAGCAGTTTGAGTTTTAATAAAGAATCAAGTTTTTTTAAACAAATTTTGGTTAAATTAGAAGTTATTCAAGTTCTTAAATAAAACGCTAAGAAGGTTTTAAATTAAAATTGTCTTAATTAACCAAGTTTTAAAATGATTTAAAAAATATACATAAACTTTTATTCTAAAAGCTTAATTCAATAATATTAAGGATTTGTAAAAAAAATGTTGTAAATGTTAGTTAAATTTTAAAAGTTTAAATTTAATTTATTTGTTAAGCGAAATTTATTACTTGAAGTTAATGACTTAATAAAAGTGATTAAGATAAATTAACTAATAATTTTAAGTTGATGTATAAAGAAAATAATTAAAAGATAACTAAGCAGTTAAGATTAATTAAATTAAGGAAATTAATTACCTAATCAAAAAGGAATTAACTATAACCAAGTGATTAAGATTAATTGTTGATTAAGGATAATCATCTATTAATTAAGAATAATTAATTTAAAATGATGATTAATTAAGGGTTAATTAGTTAACTAAAGACAATTAATTAAAGAGTTAATTATCTAATAAGATTGATTAATTTGTTAATCAAATTTGATTTGAAATCAATTAGTAAAAGTTAATTAATTCATTAATTAAGGTTGATAAATTAATAGTTAAAGGATTAATTAGTTTACAAATTGAGGTTAATTAACAAATAATTAAAGGGTAATTAAATCAACATAAACTGTAATTAATTAAAGTTAATCAACCAGAATTAGTGATTAATCTGGTTTTAATTAATCAAATGATCAATTAACTTTATTTATGGATGATAATATTCTTTTGAATGCTGTGAATTATTTTGTCATATCTGTTGTGTGATGCTTTGTGATCTGAATTGTTTAATTCAAGTTGTGATGAATGTACTTTATTTATTTATAATGCATTCATATTTTCTATTTGTGATCCTATGGATATAGATAAGCGTTATAGGATATACCGCTTATCGATATTGTTATGATTGAATCTGTGGTGTGATTGATGTTTTTGCACCATTGTGTAAAACCCCTGGACCACACTATACACACACTAATATGGATTGCACGTGGAAATGGGTTAAGTCACAGATTTTGAAATAGTTTTTAAAGGTTGAATTTTTGAATTCAAAAATGGCTTGGAATTAGAATTGAAATTTTTTGAAAAATGAGTTTCAAAAAAAATAATAAAATAAAAGTTATTTTATAACTTGATAAAGTTTTGAAATTTAATAATTTGTTTTGAATTTGAATTCAATATTTGTAATTGAATTTTATGATTTGGAAATTATGGGTTAAAAAGATTATATAAGTTATAAAGTGTTATATGGGTTTTCAACCTTTTAAAGGTATTGTTTTGGAAATTTAAATCCAAACCCAAGTTTTATACTTGAATGGCTTTAACTTATATAAAGGTAATCAGCTTTAACTTAAGTGAAAGATCATTAAACCTTGTTTTGAAATATAAGAGGATTTTAAATAGTATAACTTTCATATAAAAGATTTGGATTGGAAATGGTTTGAAAGTTATTAATTAAATCTTTAAACTAAAGATTTGGGTAAGTTAATCAAATTTGAAGTGAAATTGTTTTGAAAAGCCATGGATGAACCTTTGTGGAAAATTGGTAAACTTTGTAAAATGAATCTTTTTGTTTAAAAGATTTAAAATGGTAATTTGTTAAACCATTTGAAAAGGAAGGTTTTCAATAATAAGTTGTGACTTAACCGAAATCCCATATCCATATGTTTTTAAAATATTGCGCTCATTATTCGGTTTAGCCGGGAGAGGACTATGTGTCATATAACCCATTCCGAATAATGATACGTCGTTATGGATAGCATCGAAGACCGGGTATTTTTGAGAACGAAAGGATAACCCGTCGATTGTCTCTGCACTGAGTCGCGCCGGTATAGAGATTTCCTAAGTGATGGGAAGTCCGATCGGGATTGTGGATACCCGGATTTGCAAGGGCTTCTTCGGAAGTGCCTTCGGTTCTGTTCGAGCCCGGAACAGACTTGTATGGTCGTGTGTCTGACGCTATACTTTGAGATATAAAGCCGATTTCTTTCAAATACACATCTGTTGGTGGCGGAGAATTTATTCTCTTAGCTTAACACCCTTCTCTGAGACGTACGAGCTCAGAGGCTATGTAGTTGAAGGTTATCAGTGACATACTCCCAATTTGGTAGTGTGGCATGCTAAGTGCTGCTGTGTGTTGATGATCATTTGTTGATCATTTGTTGATCAAAGCATGGCTTTGTGAAAAGCGTAGCTTTGTGGTCGAGACCTCATCAAGCCTCACAAACCGGAAATGGCCGAAACAGGAAAGATGCGGCAAGGTTTCAGGGGTAGCTCCCCTAGGGTATGACCATTCCTTTTGGAAAAGGGTAGTATCATGGTATGGAGCCCAGATACTTACTCATGTGGACACTAGTATATTTATTACTGTGTGATGTTGTTGGAGGGCCCTCGGATAAAGGTCCCAAAGGACCGGGGGTGGCATATCTCAGGTTTTATTCCTCGGGAAGGGGGTAGCCGGTCTTGTGACAGCAGAGAACAGGTTGGTTCTCGGGGCGTCCCGCCAAAGGCGTTCCCATGTGGCAATAGGAAGTTCCTTAGCCTGACCATTTGTTGGAAATCCATTCATCCAATATGCGCCTTGTACGGTTTTAGTTGTATTACCTGCCATCTACTTATGGTGGCGCCCCACTGTTTGGATGGTAGCTATAGTAGGCATAGTTCGAAATGTCTATGCTGGCTAGGATTTATATTATACTTTCGAAATGGTTTTCATGCACCTTGCACTTATAGTAATAATATCAAAGAATTTTTCTCGTATCAAGCATATTTGACTATCATAAGAAGAAATCTCCTCCAATTCTGCGTTTGCATTGTGTGTGTGGCGGGAGGCCTTATGGTAGTTTCATTTTTTCAAAAGCATTGCGGATTTAAACTTTAAAAGCTTTGTTGTTTGTTTTAAAAGACCAAATTGTTTTGTTTGTTCACACCAGTCCCATGACTGGCCTGGAGTTTATTGTTCCTTTCCTAAACTTTGGGTGCCCACTATTTTCTATACGGGCAGTTCTGGAGTTAGGTTTTCCAGATAATCTATAATAGGAATTGATTCCTTGCATTCGAAGTCTTTTGGACTTGTGGATCGTATTTGCTACACTTCAGCATCACACCAGTCTTGCTCTCTTTGTGCAATGTGATAAGGGTTCGAGCTAGCTTTGGATTGAAGATGGAGTTTTTGGAGTTTGGCATTTGAAGACATTATCTTTCCGCTATTTTATTGTATCTCTGATAATATTGTTATCCATTGTACCATTCTATTGTATTCTGTTGTACCTGATATTGTATTAAACATTGTATATCAAATGTATTATGCATATTTCTTCCGCTGTGTTGTACTTATTGTGTTATAAGCTCCGGCGAACCAGGTTTGGTGTTTGGATTTGCGGCATTTGAATACGAGTGTCGTATTCGGTGCCGATTTTCGAAGGTCGAGTCGGGATTGTGGATACCCGGATTTGCAAGGGCTTTTTCGGAAGTGCCTTCGGTTCTGTTCGAGCCCGGACCAGACTTGCTCTCTTAGTGAATGTGATAGGGGGTCCTCGCTTCGCGGTTTGGTGGCGAACGGGAGACTCTTACCCATACATGTCCTCTCTTAGTGAACAGGGGTTGGTTAGGCGTAAGCCGAGACAGTCGAAAGGCTGGCCGTAAAAGCAAGGTCTGGGGTACCATTGTTATGCCACGGTGGGTCTGGGATGGTTGCAAAGCCTACCGGTCGCCATTGCCTCGTGCCGTTACAGTGGTATCAGAGCTGAAGGTTAAAACTTTAGCTCAGGAGTATAACACATTAAGTAACTCATTAGAGATAGGGTGAAGTATACCCTAGAATGAGTATATCCCTAAGATATCCGTTCGAATGCCTCAGTAAATTCTCTTACTATTTACAGATAGTAAGTATGAGTGCAAGAAGAGGAAGAGATAGGGGACAGGGGAATACCATTAAATGGTCAATGCCCTGCAACAACGAAAATATTTTCTCTATCAATCTCCTTTGATTCGATTCCAAATTCTTTGATTTCTTCGTAGCAACTCGAGGAAGAAGCTTCGATGTGATGGTGGCCCTACGAATCGTATAGATAAGTCTCTATTTCGTATTCTCTTCGCCAAATTTCTATCAGCTTTTCGATTTTAACTTTAGCAAAATTGAAATTCAATTTGAAATAAATTGGTAACTAAGATATAAAGTTAAATAAACTGTATCGATAAAATGATATCGGTTAAAACCAAATTTGAAGTTTTATTGTCATTTCTTGTCAAGTCCGAAGAGGGACAAATTATGTATACACTTTGGGATGTTTCAATTTTAATTGAATCCATTCATTTATTGTTTGGGTCCAGGCATATACTACGAACGGTTAGTTATTCTTTCGAACTAACCAGTGCCCTTGCATATTTCGTAGATCTGGTGACCCGAGCATCTTGTGTAGTATCGAATGAGTTTGTTCTAATATTATTGATATTCTGATTTGGTAAACCGAATACAGAATAAATATTTCGGCCTGATCTGATAAATCGTGTATTTATCAATCATCTATTCTTGCTCGTCTTCCTTGCAAATTTCGGGGACGAAATTTCTTAAGGAGGGGAACCTGTAACATTCCCGTTTTTAAAACGAATTTAAATTGAGAATTTAATTTATTTTAGAAATTAAATTGTGAATTAATTTGGTATTTTCCAGGATTTAACAGATTCTTGTTTGTTTATCAATGTAAATATGGTTTTAAAATAGGATTTCTAATTGGAAATTAAAAATAAACACTTTGAAAAATTACATCAAACTATAAAATTTAATTTTGGGTTTAATTTGAAATTTTTGAATAAATATATATATATATATATATATATTGAAAGTTAAAATTGCAAAAGGAATTTTGATTTGGAAAATTCAAAATGTAAATATTTATAAATATATTGGATTGGGAAACTCTAAAAATTTAATACCAATAGGAAAATTTGTTTTATTTGTAATATAAGAAGTAGAAATTAATAAAAAAAAATGTGTACAAAACAAGGAATAAAAGTTTAAAATAATCTTGGTTGTAGAAAATTGAACAATTTCATTTGAGAATATTGTTTGTAAATGTACCAAAGTATAAAATTTAAAGTAAAAGTTTTAGAAGTAAGTGGCATTCAAAATCATTAAGGAGTAATGTATATTATATAAATACTGGGTAAAACAATTTTTCTTTCAACATTGTATGTGTACACATACAAATGAATAAAGAGGTATATTCATTTACAAAGCAAATATGATATGAAGTTTGTTTAAAAACATTCTTTTGTCTTTAAAAAAAAATTAAATGTAAACTTATACATAAGTAAAGAAGTAAACATACATATGTAAGTATGAATGTACAAGTGTTTAGGCCTCATGATCATTTTTATACAAATGGCATTCTATATCATTACTTTTGTAAAATAATCAAATTTAAAATCACAAGAAGCCTTTCATTTCCCCATATGTAATCATGGGTATCTTAGCAAAATCTAAAAAAAAGATTTTGCTTCACAAGTTTCAAAACCAAAGAGCTGTTCAAAAAGAAAACCAGGCTGCTCATTTCAGTTATTCCCTTAATAAGACTTTAAATAAAAAATCTCTTCATTCTTAATTTCGAAACCTGATCAAAGAGAACCAGAAAAAAAATATCAATGTTCACAATTTTCAAACCAATTTGAGCAAGTTAAGATTCTAAAACTGTCAAGCTATCTCCACTTCAATTCAAATGAAAAGAGAAATTTCTGAATCATCTTAAAGCATCCACCTCTCAGGTAAGTTTTTAAAAGTTTATGGTTAATAAAATTATGATTTTTTTAAATAAAAGAAACAGTTTTTTTTTAACACAAACAGAATTTCAAAACTGCAGAGTGAAAGCTTCAGGTTTGGCAGTGATTTCTGAAGCAATTTAAAGGCAAGTAATCTTCTTTTTGAGACTGGAAACTTGGAATTAAAAATCTTTAATGAAGGAATAATGTAATACAGTGATAATCAATCATTTGCAGGAAATCAAAACCAAGGAATTAACTTGTTTCTGGATTTCCAGTTGCAGGAAGAAAGAAAAAAAGTTTCTCTGTATATAAAAGTTTCAACTGTAAGTAATTTATTAAAAAACTGTTATTAATGGTTAACTAATTAAATACAACAAGGAGTAAACAAAAATCTTTAACTATGATTTGCAGATTTAAAAAGAATTAAAGTAAAAGAAAATAAGTTGCAGGCCTTCAATTCTGTCTTTGAAAACTGTCAGGGGATGTTTCTATAACGATCCTGAATTTTTATTTAATTTAAATTAATAATTAAATGAAATTTTGAATAAAAATTTATAAAATTAATTATAAATGGAAGCGAGTTTCCCCGAGTTCAAGTATATTCTATATAAATCATTTAAATTTTTAAATATTATATATATATATATGTGAATATATATATGTATATGTATATTTGGATATATATGAGTCAATTTGAAATTATAAAATTTTGAGTGTATATATATATATATTTTGATTTGAATTTAAATCTTAGATGAATGGTTTAATAAATATTTGAGTTATAACATAAATTAAGAAAAAAATATATATATATAGTAACTCATAATTAAATATTAAAGTAAGATAAAAATAAATATTTAAACTAGAAATAGAAAAATAATATAAGATAAAATTGGTTATGTAAACTATAAAATGTAAAATATACACATGAAACAAATTAGTTAAAAATTTAAACAATATATTTACAATAGAAATTTATGTTCATATACAAGCAAAACATTAGTATAAAAATAAAATAATATATGTATGTACTTTGGGAAACTATGATTGTAAATATAAAATAAATTTTAATAAAAATGTACATAAGTCTGAAATAATTTTAAGTAAATTAAGTATTTAATAATATAAGTTAAAAATAAAAGAAAAGAAACTACATTTAAAAATGAAGAAGCAAGACAAGAAACAAGTAAACATATAAATGAAGTATTCAAACAAAAGAAATAACATACAAAGTAGAAACCACATAATTATAAAATTATGTAAAATATAAAAACAAAAGTAAAGTAATACAAAATTTCTACAACCATATCCTTTTGCAAAACAAAATGAAGTTGCAGCCACAAAACAAATATGCAAGTAAACAAAATAATTGAAACAAAACAAAGTACAAATATGCATGAACAAGTAAATATGCAGGCAAGTATATCAGTACAAGACAAATAAATGCCATACACCTCAACAATTAATGCAAGCCTCTTCACCCATGCTTATTATACAAAGGACATCACCTGTACAAGATATTATCACTATTACAAATAATAACATTACCCTGTAAACTTATTTCATATATCAACTTCATCTCATTTCGTTCCATTCAAACAAAGAAGGATTCTTCAGCTTGCAATGTCACATTCTGTTCATTTCTCTGCAAAAAAATTTGTGAGTAACCTTACACCTTTAAAAATCTTTGAGTAGACTCTTGTTTATGTAGTGGTCTGGAAAGTATGTGCTTCCTATATATATAAGTGTTTGGCAACCTCTCTGCATATTGATATATGAATGTGTGTATATGTGTATTTGCATTCCCTGTAACATTCTATTACCAAAATTTCAAGCTAAAGGCTTATTTGAAAATCAATATCTCTTGATCCAATCTATATTTGGATTTAAGTATTTAATGAAACATGTTAGTTAAACCATAGAGTTTAATTTAAAAACTTGTTTAAGTTAAAAACAAAGTAGTATCATCCTGGAAATCCAGATTTACTGTAAACTTTTATAAACATGTTAAAAATCAATTTATACAATTCTCTGATTCAAATACATAAGTTGATTTGGCCTGGAAAGTTGTGATTTTTGAAATCAAAATCACGATTTAAAGTGAGGCATTGGATGTGAATTTGGGGATTGCCTGGAAATTGAGTTTTGGCCGAACTCTGATGATCTATGGAGTCGTGGTGGTCGAGCTTCCTCCTGGAGGGGGAGGAGTGATCAGTGGCCCTAGGAAAAATATTGGTTGGGGTTGCAAGTGAACGAGGTGGCGACGGTGATGGGTTCCTTTTCCTAGACCTAATTTTTGACTGTGTGATGGTTTGGGGTCGGTTCGTACGCATCGAAGCGTCGAGTGCTTCGGGGTTTTAGGTGTTGGTGGCTTGGTCGTAGGCGAGGCTGTGGCCGGAGGTAGAAGGTCGTTGGTGGTCGGAGCGTCGTGGGGGAGACGTTGACAGGTTTGGGTTATCGTGCGTGTTATTTGATTCCAGGTTTGGTTAGCAAGCTCCATTTTGATTCGAGCCAGTGTGATGTTTTCTGGGGGTCGTGATCATCTCTGATGATGATGGGCGATGTGAAGCAACTGTAGGTGGTGGCCGGTGATGGCTGGAGGCGCGGTGCACGTGCACCGTGCATATTGGAGGGGCTGTAGTGTTTTGGGAAGGAGGTGTGAATGCTCGGGGAAGACTCGAAGCATTCGAGTGACAATCTCGGGGAAACGTAGGGCCTGGCTCGAGTTTGAGCTCGGGTGATTTTTAGTTGGAGCCGGGTAAATTTTTTCTAAAAAAAAAAATTTGAAATTTATAAAGCTCGGGTAAGTTTGGGGAAAAACTCGAAGTTGTCTTCGGGTAGAATGGGGTTTGACTCGAAGCAGGGCCCGGGTAGGTATAAAAACAGTTTTTGAAATTTTAAAACAAAATTCAAGTTTTAAACATTTTTAACTCATTCTTTTAAATAATTGTTTTATTTAAGTATGGGATTGGTTTAAGGTTTAAAAGTAAATTATTTCAATTTAATTAAGTTTTACTTTAAGATTTAAGTTAAAGGATTAATTAATTAAAGATTTAATTTATGTGATTGAATAAATTAATGAGATTAATTTATTAAGATAAGTAAATTAAGGATAATTAATTAATGAGATTAATTTATTAAGATAAGTAAATTGAGGATAATTTAATAAATTAAAGGTTGATAATTAAAGGTTAATTGATTTATTATAAATGGATAATTAATATTATGTAATCATTTTAGAAAGAAATTAAGGATAATTTCCTTTTAATTGTAATTAGAGTTTGAATAAATTTATGAGTAAGTGATAAATAATCGTAATTAACTACTTAAATTAATTAATGCATAATTAATAGTTAATTGGTTAAGGAATTTAATTAAGAATTTATAATTGGTTAACTAAGTAGTTAATGGTAAATAAATGGGTAGTTAAGTTATTGATTAATAATTAAAGTTATTAATTAATGACTAAAGTGTTTGATAAATAAATTTATATCAAATGATTTGTAATTAATAAATCAGGATTGGATAATTAAATTCATAAGAGATAAATTGAATTGATTAGGATTAAACGATTAATTAATCCTGCTTATGAATGATTGTATTGAATGAGTTGCCTTGAATTGATTGTCATATATGATCTATGATACTTTGTGATATATACTGAATTATGTATGACCTGTAATGTAGTTTATTTATCTGGGATAAATGTAATTCATTATCTGTAATTTATATATCTGTGATCTGTGAAATAAGGATAAGCGTTATAGTTTATATCGCTTATCAATTATATTCCTGTATTCTGATCTATGATAATTGTATAATGTTGCACTACTGTGTATAACCCCTGGACCACACCATACACACACAAATATGGATTTCACGAGGAAATCGATTAAGTCGCAGATTTTTGAAATAGTTAAATTTGAATTTTTAAATTCAAATGTTTTGGAAATGGAATCGGAATAAATATGAAAAGCTTTTTGAATGGAATTTCAAAATAGAATTTATTATTTTTAAATTACTTGATTAAGTTTTGGAATTTAAATAAGTTGATTTAAATTTAAATTCAATACTTGAAATTGAATTTTGTAATTTGAAATTAGGAATTAATGATATTATACTAGTCATTATGAGTTAAACCATTTTTAAAGTATTATTTTTGGGAATTTGAATTTAACCCAAGGATTTCAACTCGTATAAATGAATTAGATTTCCAAAATGAAAAATGTTGTTTTCAAATGATAAACACTTTTAGATAAGAACTGAGATTCCAGTTAATTAGGGGAATTGCAAGATTGAATAGAGAAATGATTTTCCTAAGTTATGAATGAATTCTTTTTGAAAGCTATGAATTAAATCTGTTTATTTTTAACAGATTTAAATTGATGATTTGTTTGAATCAAATTGAAATGAAATTGTTTTGAAAGCTATAAGTTAAATCTTTGATCTAAAGATTTAACGAGTTAATCAAATTGAAATGAAGATTGATTTGGAAAATCTGTGAATGAATCTTTTGTTTAAAAGATTAAAATGTGAAAACTGTTTAAACCGTTAAAGGTTGTGAAAATGAATCTTTTTGTTAAGAGATTTGAGATGGTAATCGGTTTAAACCATTTGAAAGAAAGTTTTGAATTATTAAGTTGTGACTTAATTGAAATCCCATTATCCATTTGTTTTTGAACTATTTCGCTCACTATTCGGTTTAGCCGGGAAAGGACCTTTGTGTCATATATCCCATTCCGAATATGTGATATGTCGTTATGGATAGCATTTAAAGACCGGTGATGAAGACCGGGTATTTGCGAAAGCGATAGGATGACGTATCGATTATCTCTGCACTGGGTAGCTCCTGGTATAGAGATTCCCTAAGTGATGGGAAGATCCGATCGGGATTGTGAATATCCGGGTTGCAAGGACTTCTTTGTAAGTGCCTTCGGTTTTGTTCGATCCCGGAACAAACTTGTATGGATTGTGTGTCTGACATTACAAGTTGAGATATAAAGCCGATTTCTTTCAAATATATTTCTGTGGTGGCGGAGAATTTATTCTTTTAGCTTAACACCCTTCTCTGAGACGTACGAGCTCAGAGGTTATATAGTTGAAGTTATCAGCGATATATTCCCAATTTGGTAATGTGATATGCTGAGTGTTGTTGTAAATGATCATTGTGTTGATTATTGTGATAGGATCGTTTATTTGATCGTCTATCTTAGTGATCATTGTGTTGATCATTTGTTGACCCAAAGCATGGCTTTTGTATAAAGTATGTTTTTGTGGACGTGACTTCGTCGAACCTCACACCCCGGAAATGGTCAAAACAGGAAAGATGCAGCAAGGTTATGAGGGGTAGCACCCTTTAGGGTATGTACATTTCCTTCTGGATAGAGGTGGTATCATGGTATGGAGCCCAGATATTTAACCTATGTGGTTACTACGAATTTATTACTTTGTGGTTGTTGGTTTTCGGGATCCCGTGAGAAAGGTCGTTTACGATCGGGGGATGGCGTGCTCGTGTCAGTAGTTACCCAGTTAGGGGTAACCCGGCCTTGTGTTGGCAGAGTTCCGGTTTGGTTCTCGGGGATGTCTTTCCAGAGGCATTCTCATGTGGCAATGGGAAGTTCCTTGGCCTGACCATTTGTTGGAAATCCAATTCCCAATACGAAACTTGTACGGTATTAGTTGTAGAACCTATCATTCACTTATGGTGTCGCAACACTGTTTGGATGGTAGCTATAGTAGGCATACGATAATGGTCGTATGTTGGCTAAGATTTATATTCTACTTTCGAAATGAATTTTTCCTACACTATGCACTAGTAATAATATCAAGTGTTTCTTTTTAATGCGTATCAAGCATCTTTGACTATCATAAGGAGAAATCTCCTCCGATTCTGCGTTTGCATTGTGTGTGCGTGCGGGAGGCCTTATGGTAGTCTCATTTTTCAAAAGCATTGCGAATTGACTTTGAAAATCTTTTGTTGAATGTTTTTAAGAGATAAACTGTTTTTGTTGCTCACACCAGTCCCACGACTGATCCGGAGTTTATTGTTTCTTTCCTAAACTCTGGGTGCTCATTATATTTCTACACGAGCAGTCTAGAGTTGGGTTTTTCAGATAGTCAGATTAGTAGATTATCTGGAGTTAGTTCAGTCTTTGGATCACACCAGTCTTGTTGAGCTTGGTGACATGTTATTGGGAGTTCGAGCTACTGCTGGATTGATTCTTGGAAATGGAGTTACAGTTCCGATTTGGAGTTCTTCGCTGAAGACTATCTTAGAGTTATTTGTTCCGCTGTTAAATGTTATCTATTTTCTTTTCGCTGCTATTTTAATGTATCATATCTCTGATGTATATTGATATCTATTGGATCATCTGTTGTATCAGATATTGTATCAAAGCTGTATATCAATGTATTATTCTTTTATTCCGCTGTGTTGTTTACTTAATGATTGTTATAAGCTCCGGCGAATCGGATTTGAACGGTCGAATCTATGACATTCGAGTACGATTTGAAGTATGGATGTCGATTTTTGAGCGGGCAAAATCCGAGTCGTCACATGTGGTATCAGAGCTAAGGGTTGAACTTTAGCTCAGGAGTGTAACACGTTAAGTAGCTCATTAGAGATAGGGTGAAGTAAATCCTAGAATGAGTAATCCTTAAGATATCCGTTTGAATGCCTCAGTAAATTCTTTTACTATCCACCGATAGTAAGTATGAGTGCAAGAAGAGAACGAGATAGAGGACAAGGAAATGCGACTATAATTGGTCGATACTCTGTAACAACAGTGGAAATAACTTTCTCTATAAACTTTGATTCGTTTCCAAATTCTTTTGATTTCTTCGTACCAGCTACAAGAAGAAGTTTCGGTGCGGTGATGCTCTACGAATCGTTGTAGGAAATTTTTATTTCGTATCTTCGTTGGTTTCCTATCAGTTTTGATTTTAAACTATAATGAATTTGAAATTTAGAATTAAAATTTTGAATAAATTAGAAATTTTAATTGAATTAAATTGATTAATATAATATGAAAAATGATTAGAATTGTATCGATAAAATGATTTTGTTTAAAACCAAAATTTGAAATTTTATTATAATTTCTTGTATCTATTATTGATATTCTGATTTGGTGAGCCAATTGCAGAACTGATATCCAGTTTGATTTGAAAAGATATTTCTTCTATCTTTCGTCTATCTCTGTATTGTTTTCGTGCCTGCAAATTTCGAGGACGAAATTCTTTTAAGGGGGGAAGTCTGTAACGATCCTGAATTTTTATTTAATTTAAATTAATAATTAAATGAAATTTTGAATAAAAATTTATAAAATTAATTATAAATGGAAGCGAGTTTCCCCGAGTTCAAGTATATTCTATATAAATCATTTAAATTTTTAAATATTATATATATATATATATATATATATGTATATATGTGAATATATATATGTATATGTATATTTGGATATATATGAGTCAATTTGAAATTATAAAATTTTGAGTGTATATATATATATATATTTTGATTTGAATTTAAATCTTAGATGAATGGTTTAATAAATATTTGAGTTATAACATAAATTAAGAAAAATATATATATATAGTAACTCATAATTAAATATTAAAGTAAGATAAAAATAAATATTTAAAGTAGAAATAGAAAAATAATATAAGATAAAATTGGTTATGTAAACTATAAAATGTAAAATATACACATGAAACAAATTAGTTAAAAATTTAAACAATATATTTACAATAGAAATTTATGTTCATATACAAGCAAAACATTAGTATAAAAATAAAATAATATATGTATGTACTTTGGGAAACTATGATTGTAAATATAAAATAAATTTTAATAAAAATGTACATAAGTCTGAAATAATTTTAAGTAAATTAAGTATTTAATAATATAAGTTAAAAATAAAAGAAAAGAAACTACATTTAAAAATGAAGAAGCAAGACAAGAAACAAGTAAACATATAAATGAAGTATTCAAACAAAAGAAATAACATACAAAGTAGAAACCACATAATTATAAAATTATGTAAAATATAAAAACAAAAGTAAAGTAATACAAAATTTCTACAACCATATCCTTTTGCAAAACAAAATGAAGTTGCAGCCACAAAACAAATATGCAAGTAAACAAAATAATTGAAACAAAACAAAGTACAAATATGCATGAACAAGTAAATATGCAGGCAAGTATATCAGTACAAGACAAATAAATGCCATACACCTCAACAATTAATGCAAGCCTCTTCACCCATGCTTATTATACAAAGGACATCACCTGTACAAGATATTATCACTATTACAAATAATAACATTACCCTGTAAACTTATTTCATATATCAACTTCATCTCATTTCGTTCCATTCAAACAAAGAAGGATTCTTCAGCTTGCAATGTCACATTCTGTTCATTTCTCTGCAAAAAAATTTGTGAGTAACCTTACACCTTTAAAAATCTTTGAGTAGACTCTTGTTTATGTAGTGGTCTGGAAAGTATGTGCTTCCTATATATATAAGTGTTTGGCAACCTCTCTGCATATTGATATATGAATGTGTGTATATGTGTATTTGCATTCCCTGTAACATTCTGTTACCAAAATTTCAAGCTAAAGGCTTATTTGAAAATCAATATCTCTTGATCCAATCTATATTTGGATTTAAGTATTTAATGAAACATGTTAGTTAAACCATAGAGTTTAATTTAAAAACTTGTTTAAGTTAAAAACAAAGTAGTATCATCCTGGAAATCCAGATTTACTGTAAACTTTTATAAACATGTTAAAAATCAATTTATACAATTCTCTGATTCAAATACATAAGTTGATTTGGCCTGGAAAGTTGTGATTTTTGAAATCAAAATCACGATTTAAAGTGAGGCATTGGATGTGAATTTGGGGATTGCCTGGAAATTGAGTTTTGGCCGAACTCTGATGATCTATGGAGTCGTGGTGGTCGAGCTTCCTCCTGGAGGGGGAGGAGTGATCAGTGGCCCTAGGAAAAATATTGGTTGGGGTTGCAAGTGAACGAGGTGGCGACGGTGATGGGTTCCTTTTCCTAGACCTAATTTTTGACTGTGTGATGGTTTGGGGTCGGTTCGTACGCATCGAAGCGTCGAGTGCTTCGGGGTTTTAGGTGTTGGTGGCTTGGTCGTAGGCGAGGCTGTGGCCGGAGGTAGAAGGTCGTTGGTGGTCGGAGCGTCGTGGGGGAGACGTTGACAGGTTTGGGTTATCGTGCGTGTTATTTGATTCCAGGTTTGGTTAGCAAGCTCCATTTTGATTCAAGCCAGTGTGATGTTTTCTGGGGGTCGTGATCATCTCTGATGATGATGGGCGATGTGAAGCAACTGTAGGTGGTGGCCGGTGATGGCTGGAGGCGTGGTGCATGTGCACCGTGCATATTGGAGGGGCTGTAGTGTTTTGGGAAGGAGGTGTGAATGCTCGGGGAAGACTCGAAGCATTCGAGTGACAATCTCGGGGAAACGTAGGGCCTGGCTCGAGTTTGAGCTCGGGTGATTTTTAGTTGGAGCCGGGTAAATTTTTTCTAAAAAAAAAAAAAAAAATTTGAAATTTATAAAGCTCGGGTAAGTTTGGGGAAAAACTCGAAGTTGTCTTCGGGTAGAACGGGGTTTGACTCGAAGCAGGGCCCGGGTAGGTATAAAAACAGTTTTTGAAATTTTAAAACAAAATTCAAGTTTTAAACATTTTTAACTCATTCTTTTAAATAATTGTTTTATTTAAGTATGGGATTGGTTTAAGGTTTAAAAGTAAATTATTTCAATTTAATTAAGTTTTACTTTAAGATTTAAGTTAAAGGATTAATTAATTAAAGATTTAATTTATGTGATTGAATAAATTAATGAGATTAATTTATTAAGATAAGTAAATTAAGGATAATTAATTAATGAGATTAATTTATTAAGATAAGTAAATTGAGGATAATTTAATAAATTAAAGGTTGATAATTAAAGGTTAATTGATTTATTATAAATGGATAATTAATATTATGTAATCATTTTAGAAAGAAATTAAGGATAATTTCATTTTAATTGTAATTAGAGTTTGAATAAATTTATGAGTAAGTGATAAATAATCGTAATTAACTACTTAAATTAATTAATGCATAATTAATAGTTAATTGGTTAAGGAATTTAATTAAGAATTTATAATTGGTTAACTAAGTAGTTAATGGTAAATAAATGGGTAGTTAAGTTATTGATTAATAATTAAAGTTATTAATTAATGACTAAAGTGTTTGATAAATAAATTTATATCAAATGATTTGTAATTAATAAATCAGGATTGGATAATTAAATTCATAAGAGATAAATTGAATTGATTAGGATTAAACGATTAATTAATCCTGCTTATGAATGATTGTATTGAATGAGTTGCCTTGAATTGATTGTCATATATGATCTATGATACTTTGTGATATATACTGAATTATGTATGACCTGTAATGTAGTTTATTTATCTGGGATAAATGTAATTCATTATCTGTAATTTATATATCTGTGATCTGTGAAATAAGGATAAGCGTTATAGTTTATATCGCTTATCAATTATATTCCTGTATTCTGATCTATGATAATTGTATAATGTTGCACTACTGTGTATAACCCCTGGACCACACCATACACACACAAATATGGATTTCACGAGGAAATCGATTAAGTCGCAGATTTTTGAAATAGTTAAATTTGAATTTTTAAATTCAAATGTTTTGGAAATGGAATCGGAATAAATATGAAAAGCTTTTTGAATGGAATTTCAAAATAGAATTTATTATTTTTAAATTACTTGATTAAGTTTTGGAATTTAAATAAGTTGATTTAAATTTAAATTCAATACTTGAAATTGAATTTTGTAATTTGAAATTAGGAATTAATGATATTATACTAGTCATTATGAGTTAAACCATTTTTAAAGTATTATTTTTGGGAATTTGAATTTAACCCAAGGATTTCAACTCGTATAAATGAATTAGATTTCCAAAATGAAAAATGTTGTTTTCAAATGATAAACACTTTTAGATAAGAACTGAGATTCCAGTTAATTAGGGGAATTGCAAGATTGAATAGAGAAATGATTTTCTTAAGTTATGAATGAATTCTTTTTGAAAGCTATGAATTAAATCTGTTTATTTTTAACAGATTTAAATTGATGATTTGTTTGAATCAAATTGAAATGAAATTGTTTTGAAAGCTATAAGTTAAATCTTTGATCTAAAGATTTAACGAGTTAATCAAATTGAAATGAAGATTGATTTGGAAAATCTGTGAATGAATCTTTTGTTTAAAAGATTAAAATGTGAAAACTGTTTAAACCGTTAAAGGTTGTGAAAATGAATCTTTTTGTTAAGAGATTTGAGATGGTAATCGGTTTAAACCATTTGAAAGAAAGTTTTGAATTATTAAGTTGTGACTTAATTGAAATCCCATTATCCATTTGTTTTTGAACTATTTCGCTCACTATTCGGTTTAGCCGGGAAAGGACCTTTGTGTCATATATCCCATTCCGAATATGTGATATGTCGTTATGGATAGCATTTAAAGACCGGTGATGAAGACCGGGTATTTGCGAAAGCGATAGGATGACCTATCGATTATCTCTGCACTGGGTAGCTCCTGGTATAGAGATTCCCTAAGTGATGGGAAGATCCGATCGGGATTGTGAATATCCGGGTTGCAAGGACTTCTTTGTAAGTGCCTTCGGTTTTGTTCGATCCCGGAACAAACTTGTATGGATTGTGTGTCTGACATTACAAGTTGAGATATAAAGCCGATTTCTTTCAAATATATTTCTGTGGTGGCGGAGAATTTATTCTTTTAGCTTAACACCCTTCTCTGAGACGTACGAGCTCAGAGGTTATATAATTGAAGTTATCAACGATATATTCCCAATTTGGTAATGTGATATGCGGAGTGTTGCTGTAAATGATCATTGTGTTGATTATTGTGATAGGATCGTTTATTTGATCGTCTACCTTAGTGATCATTGTGTTGATCATTTGTTGACCCAAAGCATGGCTTTTGTATAAAGTATGTTTTTGTGGACGTGACTTCGTCGAACCTCACACCCCGGAAATGGTCAAAACAGGAAAGATGCAGCAAGGTTATGAGGGGTAGCACCCTTTAGGGTATGTACATTTCCTTCTGGATAGAGGTGGTATCATGGTATGGAGCCCAGATATTTAACCTATGTGGTTACTACGAATTTATTACTTTGTGGTTGTTGGTTTTCGGGATCCCGTGAGAAAGGTCGTTTACGATCGGGGGATGGCGTGCTCGTGTCAGTAGTTACCCAGTTAGGGGTAACCCGGCCTTGTGTTGGCAGAGTTCCGGTTTGGTTCTCGGGGATGTCTTTCCAGAGGCATTCTCATGTGGCAATGGGAAGTTCCTTGGCCTGACCATTTGTTGGAAATCCAATTCCCAATACGAAACTTGTACGGTATTAGTTGTAGAACCTATCATTCACTTATGGTGTCGCAACACTGTTTGGATGGTAGCTATAGTAGGCATACGATAATGGTCGTATGTTGGCTAAGATTTATATTCTACTTTCGAAATGAATTTTTCCTACACTATGCACTAGTAATAATATCAAGTGTTTCTTTTTAATGCGTATCAAGCATCTTTGACTATCATAAGGAGAAATCTCCTCCGATTCTGCGTTTGCATTGTGTGTGCGTGCGGGAGGCCTTATGGTAGTCTCATTTTTCAAAAGCATTGCGAATTGACTTTGAAAATCTTTTGTTGAATGTTTTTAAGAGATAAACTGTTTTTGTTGCTCACACCAGTCCCACGACTGATCCGGAGTTTATTGTTTCTTTCCTAAACTCTGGGTGCTCATTATATTTCTACACGAGCAGTCTAGAGTTGGGTTTTTCAGATAGTCAGATTAGTAGATTATCTGGAGTTAGTTCAGTCTTTGGATCACACCAGTCTTGTTGAGCTTGGTGACATGTTATTGGGAGTTCGAGCTACTGCTGGATTGATTCTTGGAAATGGAGTTACAGTTCCGATTTGGAGTTCTTCGCTGAAGACTATCTTAGAGTTATTTGTTCCGCTGTTAAATGTTATCTATTTTCTTTTCGCTGCTATTTTAATGTATCATATCTCTGATGTATATTGATATCTATTGGATCATCTGTTGTATCAGATATTGTATCAAAGCTGTATATCAATGTATTATTCTTTTATTCCGCTGTGTTGTTTACTTAATGATTGTTATAAGCTCCGGCGAATCGGATTTGAATGGTCGAATCTATGACATTCGAGTACGATTTGAAGTATGGATGTCGATTTTTGAGCGGGCAAAATCCGAGCCGTCACAGTTTCTATCTTTTGGAAAAAAAATATGAGCAAACCCTCAACTCTGAACTTGTTTGTTTGGTTTTTTTTCCTTTTGAATTTGATGTCTGTGAATTTGTGTTCTGCCTTGTTGTGCTTGTTGTTAATATTTACAAATCTGCATGTATTTGTCTAGGAATAGGTATATTGTTCTTTGTTTTCAGTTTAGAAAGTTTTAAGGAAAAATCTATATCTTCTTGTTTAAAACAAATTCAAGCAACCTGAAGCAACCAAAACTAAAAGAAGAGGAAATCAAGATTTAAAATCGGAAGAAAGAAAAAAAAACCCGAAAGTCTGAAAACATTTTAAACCTGAAAAAGAAAAAAAAAATCCTCTGTTCAAACTGAATATAAAGTGAGTAAACAGTTTTATTCATAGATTTAAATCTGTTTAATCTAGATGCAGGTAGTATTACTTAAAATGAAATATGATATGTGTTTGTTCGATTGTTTAAATAGAGTTTGCCTGTGTATTTGTATGTGGAGTTGTTGTGCATGGCAGTTTGATTCTTGTTACAGATCTTAAAACTTTGTTCAAAATTTATGTCTATGCCCTCAGTTCCTTTAAGACTAATATATATAAACAAATTTTGTTTATATTAACAAGATAATTGAGTTAAAATAATTCTAGGCAATATCTAAAAGTAGTTTTAACAAAAGAAAGGGTTTACAGTAAAAATCCATAAATTTCAGAAAAATCAATGTTTTTAATTTTATAAATGGACTTTGAAATCTGATATGGTTTACGAATTGATAAATTTTGATAACTAAATCTTGTTTTTTTACAAGTAAATATCAAGCAATTGTGTGATGATTAGGCAACCTTTTTCTGTCAATTCCCGATGATTCACGATGAAGTAAGGTCGTGATTATTGGCAAGGTTAGCTGGAGCATCAAGGATCGATAAAAAAATATAAATCGAATTTATTAGTGATCAGGGCATTGGAATGGTATTGATTTAGGGTTTTTATGCCCAAATTTGGGTATGGGGGTTCTCTGGGTAACTGCATCAACGATAGGGTATGGGAATTCGTGGGACCGGTGGGTATCGTCACGTGGGTCGTTGCCGAAGCTCAGGTCGTGGTGGCGTAGATGCTGGTGATTGAGATCATCGGGATGGAGTAAATTTGTCGATCGAGGTTGGCCTTTGTTTCGTTCGAAACTCCTCGATTTCGATTCCGTGTCAATATCAATGTTTGGGTGGTCGGAGTTGAAGTGGTAGGATGTCAGCGACTTGTGGGTGGTGTTGGTGACGACCAGGCCGTAGTTGATCGCACGTACACGTGCACGGCTCGTATGTGTGCACCTGGGTCTTGAAGAAGCATTGGGGAAGACGAAGTTTAGTGGGGACGATTCGAAGACTTGCGCGAAACGACTCAAAGTGTTCCACGTGATAGCTCAAAGCACGGGGTAGCCAGGGAGAACTCGAAGTATAACTCGAGTAAAGTGAAAAATGGCTCGAGTAGAACACAGAGTTTGCTGCGTAGAACGAGTTTTGGGGTACGTGTTTTAATACCAAAGCAGTTTGAGTTTTAATGAAGAATCAAGTTTTTTTTTAAACAAATTTTGGTTAAATTAGAAGTTATTCAAGTTCTTAAATAAAACGCTAAGAAGGTTTTAAATTAAAATTGTCTTATTTAACCAAGTTTTAAAATGGTTTAAAAAATATACATAAACTTTTATTTTTAAAGCTTAATTCAATAATATTAAGGATTTGTAAAAAAAATGTTGTAAATGTTAGTTAAATTTTAAAAGTTTAAATTTAATTTATTTGTTAAACGAAATTTATTACTTGAAGTTAATGACTTAATAAAAGTGATTAAGATAAATTAACTAATAATTTTAAGTTGATTTATAAAGAAAATAATTAAAAGATAACTAAGCAGTTAAGATTAATTAAATTAAGGAAATTAATTACCTAATCAAAAAGGAATTAACTATAACCAAGTGATTAAGATTAATTGTTGATTAAGGATAATCATCTATTAATTAAGAATAATTAATTTAAAATGATGATTAATTAAGGAGTTAAATAGTTAATTAAAGACAATTAATTGAAGAGTTAATTATCTAATAAGATTGATTAATTTGTTAATCAAATTTGATTTGAAATCAATTAGTAAAAGTTAATTAATTCATTAATTAAGGTTGATAAATTAATAGTTAAAGGATTAATTAGTTTACAAATTGAGGTTAATTAACAAATAATTAAAGGGTAATTAAATCAACATAAACTGTAATTAATTAATTTTAATCAACCAGAATTAGTGATTAATCTGGTTTTAATTAATCAAATGATCAATTAACTTTATTTATGGATGATAATATTCTTTTGAATGCTGTGAATTATTTTGTCATATCTGTTGTGTGATGCTTTGTGATCTGAATTGTTTAATTCAAGTTGTGATGAATGTACTTTATTTATTTATAATGCATTCATATTTTCTATTTGTGATCCTATGGATATAGATAAGCGTTATAGGATATACCGCTTATCGATATTGTTATGATTGAATCTGTGGTGTGATTGATGTTTTTGCACCATTGTGTAAAACCCCTGGACCACACTATACACACACTAATATGGATTGCACGTGGAAATGGGTTAAGTCACAGATTTTGAAATAGTTTTTAAAGGTTGAATTTTTGAATTCAAAAATGGCTTGGAATTAGAATTGAAATTTTTTGAAAAATGAGTTTCAAAAAAAAAAGTTATTTTATAACTTGATAAAGTTTTGAAATTTAATAATTTGTTTTGAATTTGAATTCAATATTTATAATTGAATTTTATGATTTGGAAATTATGGGTTAAAAAGATTATATAAGTTATAAAGGTGTTATATGGGTTTTCAACCATTTAAAAGTATTGTTTTGGAAATTTAAATCCAAACCCAAGTTTTATACTTGAATGGCTTTAACTTATATAAAGGTAATCAGCTTTAACTTATGTGAAAGATCATTAAACCTTGTTTTGAAATATAAGAGGATTTTAAATAGTATAACTTTCATATAAAAGATTTGGATTGGAAATGGTTTGAAAGTTATTAATTAAATCTTTAAACTAAAGATTTGGGTAAGTTAATCAAATTTGAAGTGAAATTGTTTTGAAAAGCCATGGATGAACCTTTGTGGAAAATTGGTAAACTTTGTAAAGTGAATCTTTTTGTTTAAAAGATTTAAAATGGTAATTTGTTAAACCATTTGAAAAGGAAGGTTTTCAATAATATGTTGTGACTTAACCGAAATCCCATATCCATATGTTTTTAAAATATTGCGCTCATTATTCGGTTTAGCCGGGAGAGGACTTTGTGTCATATAACCCATCCCGAATAATGATACGTCGTTATGGATAGCATTGAAGACCGGTGGTGAAGACCGGGTATTTTCGAGAGCGAAAGGATAACCCGTCAATTGTCTCTGCACTGAGTCGCGCCGGTATAGAGATTTCCTAAGTGATGGGAAGTCCGATCGGGATTGTGGATACCCGGATTTGCAAGGGCTTCTTCGGAAGTGCCTTCGGTTCTATTCGAGCTCGGAACAGACTTGTATGGTCGTGTGTCTGACACTACACTTTGAGATATAAAGCCGATTTCTTTCAAATACACATATGTTGGTGGCGGAGAATTTATTCTCTTAGCTTAACACCCTTCTCTGAGACGTACGAGCTCAGAGGTTATGTAGTTGAAGGTTATCAGCGATATACTCCCAATTTGGTAGTGTGGCATGCTAAGTGCTGCTGTGTGTTGATGATCATTTGTTGATCATTTGTTGATCAAAGCATGGCTTTGTGAAAAGCGTAGCTTTGTGGTCGAGACCTCATCAAGCCTCACAAACCGGAAATGTTCGAAACAGGAAAGATGCAGCAAGGTTTCAGGGGTAGCTCCCCTAAGGTATGACCATTCCTTCTGGAAAAGGGTAGTATCATGGTATGGAGCCCAGATACTTACTCATGTGGACACTAGTATATTTATTACTGTGTGATGTTGTTGGTGGGGCCTCGGATAAAGGTCCCAAAGGACCGGGGGTGGCATATCTCAGGTTTTATTCCCCGGGAAGGGGGTAGCCGGCCTTGTGACAGCAGAGAACAGGTTGGTTCTCGGGGCGTCCCGCCAGAGGCGTTCCCACGTGGCAATAGGAAGTTCCTTAGCCTGACCATTTTTTGGAAATCTATTCATCCAATACGCGCCTTGTACGGTTTTAGTTGTATTACCTGCCATCTACTTATGGTGGCGCCCCACTGTTTGTATGGTAGCTATAGTAGGCATACTTTGAAATGTCTATGCTGGCTAGGATTTATATTATACTTTCGAAATGGTTTTCATGCACCTTGCACTTATAGTAATAATATCAAAGAATTTTTCTCGTATCAAGCATATTTGACTATCATAAGGAGAAATCTCCTCCAATTCTGCGTTTGCATTGTGTGTGTGGCGGGAGGCCTTATGGTAGTTTCATTTTTTCAAAAGCATTGCGGATTTAAACTTTAAAAGCTTTGTTGTTTGTTTTAAAAGACCAAATTGTTTTGTTTGCTCACACCAGTCCCATGACTGACCTGGAGTTTATTGTTCCTTTCCTAAACTCTGGGTGCCCACTATTTTCTACACGGGCAGTTCTGGAGTTAGGTTTTCCAGATAATCTATAATAGGAATTGATTCGTTGCATTCGAAGTCTTTTGGACTTGTGGATCGTATTTGCTACACTTCAGCATCACACCAGTCTTGCTCTCTTTGTGCAATGTGATAAGGGTTCGAGCTAGCTTTGGATTGAAGATGGAGTTTTTGGAGTTTGGCATTTGAAGACATTATCTTTCCGCTATTTTATTGTATCTCTGATAATATTGTTATCCATTGTACCATTCTATTGTATTCTGTTGTACCTGATATTGTATTAAACATTGTATATCAAATGTATTATGCATATTTCTTCCGCTGTGTTGTACTTATTGTGTTATAAGCTCCGGCGAACCAGGTTCGGCGTTTGGATCTGCGGCATTTGAATACGAGTGTCGTATTCGGTGCCGATTTACGAAGGTCGAGTCAGGGTCGTTACAGTTTTCCTGAAAGAATAAAATATATACTTAATTTGAATTTAAGTACATTGAATATTTTCAAAATGTTAAAAATGAATAGATTGGTAAATCACTTCTTATTAAATAATTATGGAAATGTTTTTCCAATATGAAGTGAATGTTTTGAGATTTTTATCTTTTAAAGATAAATTGAAAATGAATATTAGAAATCGATTTAAATAAATCGTATATCCATAGATATTTTGGAATTGTAAATTCACTATGGAATTTATAAAAGAAAGGGCAATTAGTTAAAAATAAACGTTGATTTATTTTGAAGTGTGGACATTAATTTATGGATTTGGAACGTAAATTTAATAAATCGGTAAGGATTTATTTAATTGGTTTAAATGAACCATTTTGTAATGAAAGTTGTAAAAGTGTAAATTTATTTGAAATTGTTTTTCGAATGGTTGAAGTGTGGGATATATAGCTAGTAAAGATATTTTTGGAAAATAAATAATTTGGGAAATTATTTGGAATTTGGTGATGTTGAACATGCCAATTGATAGTTAAATAACCGACTATCAATATTTACCTTTAAATAGGTATTTGTTGTGATTTGCTTGAATTTGAATGCTACATTTATTTTTGAATAAGCGCTCACTATTCAGGTTAGCCGGGAAAGGAACTTGGGGTCGTATAACCAATTCTGAATATGTGATACGTCGTTATGGATTGCATTTGATGACCGATGTTGAAGACCGGGTATTTGTGAAAACGATAGGATGACCTATCGATTGTCTCTGCACCGTTAGCTACGGTATGGAGATTTCCTTTGTGATGGGAAATTCGATCGGGATTGCGAATACCCGGATTGCAAGGGCTTCTTTTGAAGTGCCTTCGGTTCTGTTCGAACCCGGAACAGACTTGTATGGTTACGTGTCTGACATTACATTTTGAGATATAAAGCAGATTTCTTTCAAATATATTTCAGTTGGTGGCGGAGAATTTATTCTCTTATCATAACACCCTTAGAGGTTATGTAGTTGAAGGTTATCAGCGATATATTCCCAATTTGGTAATGTGGCATGCTTAGTGTTGCTGTGTGATGATTATTTATTGATCATTTGTTGATCAAAGCGTGACTTTGTGCCTAGCTTTGTGGACGAGACTTCGTCAGACCTCACTCACCGGAAATGGTCAAAACAGGAATATGCGGCAAGGTTATGAGGATCGCGCCCTTTAGGGTATGTCATTTCCTTCTGGAAAGGGTGGTATCATGGTATGGAGCCCAGATACTTACTCATGTTGACACACTATATTTATTACTGTGTGATGTTGGTTATCGAGCGCTCGGATAAAGGTCCAAAGGGACCGAGGGACGGCATAGTCGTGTAGTAGTTACCTAGTGACAAAGGTAACCCGGCCTTGTGTGGCAGAGAGCTGGTTAAGTTCTCGGGACGTCCCGCCAGAGGCGATCCCATGTGGCAGTAGGAAGTTCCTTAGCCTGACCATTTGTTGGAAATCCAAAGAAACAAAATGATCCTTGTACGGTTTTAGTTGTATAACCTGCCATGGAATGTGGCGGTAACCTGCTATTGAACATGGTAGCTATATTAGGCATAAGTGCGAAATGTCTATGCTGGCTAAGATTTATATCTTTACTTTCGAAATGTTTTCCTACACTATACACTAGTAATAATATCAAATGTTTCTTTTTAATGCGTATCAAGCATCTTTGACTATCATAAGGAGAAATCTCCTCCGATTCTGCGTTTGCATTGTGTGCGTGTGTGCGGAAAGCCTTATGGTAGTCTCATTTTTCAAAAAGCATTGCGATTCTATTTTAAAAAAATTATCCTATTCTTTGTTTTAAAGATAAACTGTTTTAGTTCTCACACCAGTCCCATGACTGACTCGGAGTTTATTGTTCTCTTCCTAAACTCTGGGTGCCCATAATTTTCCACACGGGCAGTCAAGAGTCAGGTTTATCAGGATATTCTGGAATTCAGGAGTTGCTGGAGGCAAGCTGGATGGCATAGCATATTCACTAGTATATAGTACTTCTTTTCCGTTGTTTGTTGTTGTACACTCTGATGATGTAATGTAATGTGACGTAATAACTGATATAGTTCTTTGTTTTAATGATATTCATTTATCTATTATATGTTGTTCCGCTGCGATTGTGAGATTCTGATATTATTCTGTTGTTTCTTTCTGTTTGGGTCTGTTCTTTTCTTTCTTCTTCTTCTACCTTTTTCTTCTACCTCTTCTTTTTAACCCTAACAATTCAGTTTTCCGGCATTCTATTATGCGGCATTTGATACAGTGGACGTAAGAATGCCGACCTTCGGATCCCGATAAAATCGTATCGTTACATCCCAAAATGGGTTTGAGATCTAGAAATTGGAAATGGTGGATGTTTTAAAATAATTTGAATGATACCATCCTGTTGTTATTAATAATCTTTAAGCTGAAATTGGATTTGTTCAATGAATGAAGAAAGGGGTATGGTAATATATCCATTATCACGATAAAATGGAACCATTTTGGACTTAAGATTTGAATGTTTAAGATAAAACTTCAAAGGTTTTGTTTCGAAATTGAAATCTGGTGATAGATTGAATTTCAAAGATTTAGTTGTTTAAAAGGATTTGGATTATTATTATTTGAACTTTGACATAGGTTAAAAATGGAATTTGGATTTAGAATTAAATGGTTTAAAGATATAAGTTGATTTGATTTAAAGGATTAAATCAACATTTGGAAATTTAACTCGAATTTATATAATTCGAGATGGTTTAAAGTTGAGATTTAAATTAAGTTAGTTCAAATTGGATTTGATTTGAATTAATTGGAATTGTGATTGAAGATGTATAAGTTTAAAAATTCAAATGAAAATTGAAGTTATTTAAATTGGAATTGAGTCAATTTAAATGGAAGTGGATATTTAAATTGAATTGATAGGATTAGAGATAGGGAATTGAATATTTGACTCTGGACTATTTTCAAAATAAATTGTTTTAATATAAATCTATTTTTTCAAACTATTTACTATACAACTTTTCTTTTTAAACCTAAAACTATCTTATACCTATTTTACAATTATTTTTGGAACTATCTAACAATTTTTCAACTATAAACTAATTACTGCTTTTCATCTACTTTATAACTAATTTCTATTTTACAACTATTTTGCAATTATTTCTATAACTATTTGACTATTTTCCAACTATTTTACAATTATTTAACTATTTTGCAGCTATTTTACAAACTAATAATTATTTTTCAACTACTTATCTATATTTAAACTCTTCAAGCTATTTTCAAAATTTAAGCTGGTCAGAGTGCAAACTGTTTATGATTAAATACCCAATTGAGATAAGAATAGAGGTGATAATCCAAATAGGATTGAAAAAATGTAAATAGAAAGGAGAATTGATTTGGCAAATAATAAATAAAGATAGATACGTCGGATGCACGTATATTATTCTATTCGCATAGTGATTTGATCCAGATTCGGGCAAAGAATTTTGAGATAGTTATATCGATCCGAGTTGGGATTTTTCACTCGATTTTCGACGGTGAACCTAGATATGGGTTGTTGATTGGTTCTGGATATTCCCTATCATAGTTATGGTTATGCAAGGAGAATGACGGTTTCAGATCAAGAAACCAGATCTGAGTCCGCACTAGGAAGTCGGGTGGACGATACAAGTTCGAAAGTGAAATTGTGTGATCAAGTGACCGATCAGATTGGTATAGCGTACGGATGATATTCGTATGGGTTTGAATGAAACTGATACTGGGAATTTGTGGATAAGAAATGTGAAATGTTTTTTGAAATGAAAGGTATATTTTGTGAAATATATGATGAAGTAAAGTGGAAATTAGATATTTCTATGGAAAAATTTACTTTATGGAAGTAAGTAATTTGGTAAGTGACTTTATAGAGTAATCAAACTTGAATATTTGATTTAGAATAAACAAAGTTATATATCTTTGTTACACAAGTTAAATCTCCCCTTGTTAAATCTATTGCCAGAAGGAAAGGGTTTTTTGAAAGTGTTTGAAGTATAAAAGGGAATTTATACAAGTTTGAAGTGATCTAATGACTTTTAAAGTTATATATATATATATATATATATATATGTAAAGTATCTTATGAGAATGATTTTGGAAAAAGGTTTTTGGAACCTTTGGATTTGGAAAGGCTTTTTGATTTTTGGGTAAAATCAATATTGGAATTTGGAAAGCCTAGTTTGAGAATTATCGATTTTGGGATAATCGATTTTGAGAAAGGAGATTTATATGAGACTCATACTGGGTGTATGATTTGGAAGATACCATATGTGTACAGCATAAAGTGTTTCGAAAATGGCTTTGGGGAAAAGGCGCTCCCTTGGAATGAATTTCTCAAGAGTGCCACAGGGTGGTACTGCCTTGAACCCTAAGGAGGGGTTCTAAACTTGATCCTGTGAGGTGTCCAGACAAACTACTTCCTGAGGATTATGTGTAGTGTGTAGCGAAAGTCGAGGGCGCTGATGCCTATAGAGGCAATTGGGTTATGATGTGACGACAGTTTAACTCGATGTCCCTGCGATCTACTACAGACCATAGCGAAAGTCGTGTGTGCCGCTGAAAGCCAATAGTTTATGTTTGATTTTACATCGGTAGACTGTGACCTATGATAATATAGCGGAAGTTGTGTGTGCTGCTGAGAACCAACAGTCTATGTTTGATTTTATATCGGTAGGTCGAGACCTATAAAGACATAGAGAAAGTCGAGAGGTCGTGAGAGCCTAAGGCTACATTGGGACTTGACTGATGTGGTCCGCGACCTATAGGGGAGTGGAAAAGTTTCATTCTTTTGGCAGCGAAATTCGAGGGCGTTGATGCCTACAGTTACATGGACTTTTGCTGCTATGGCAACGTAACCCTATATGTAACTGCGGTCTGTAGCGGGTTCTATGGCGTAATCGAGGGGCGTGGAGGCCTACAGTTATCTATGGATTTTGCCGGATGGCAACGTAACCATCGGGTTAACTGCGACCATGGATGGGGGTGATGATTTCCAGAGCATTCTCACCAAAGATATTTCCTCCATTTTCAAAAATGTTTTCGATATTTTCAATAAAATTATTTTTCAAGTATTTTCACTAGGTGTTGAAAATAGGTCTGCTAAGTACTTATATTTGTCAGTCGTACACCTGATCAACGTATGACCGAATTTCTATGAGAACGAGGACGGACTTGTTAAAACATCGAGTTATAAAAAGATATTTCTATAAAAACTATTTTGGTAATATTATATAGATTTTAAAGTGCTTTAAAAATGATCAACAAGTAATTTAACTGATATTTAGTATTTTAATAAATTCTGGCTCCGTTCCTTTTCGAGGACGAAAAGATTCAAAGGGAGAAGGAATGTGATAACCCAGATTTTCAGGAATCATATAATTGGATAGTTATTTGATTTAACCTTTGAAAATACTAATTGTTAAAATTGAAACAAATAAATCTGATAATAAATATTTTTATCCGGATAAATATTTATTTGATTATATCCTAATTTAGTTATTTAAAATTTTCAAAATTATTATTTTCAAACAAATAAGAATGAATTTTTTATTTGTATATACATATATATAAGTGGATGGCAAATAAAGATTTGCATTTGAAATTCAAATATCATAGAATAAATTGGTTCAAAAAAAATTTATATTTTAAAAGCTAGTATGTATATATACATAATTTTTATAAGTATATAATTGGTTTTTATTTCATTGTCTTTTAAGTTATATATAGATAAATAAAAATAATAAATGTAAAACCAAATTGATAGTACAATATAAATATGTAAAATATATCAATGCACTTTAATTACATTTTCTATGTTTTTTTAACAAGTGTAAAACAAATAATAACAAGTGTAAGACAATTTTGTCATAAAATTTACAAGTGGCATAAGCTTTCTTTAAAGTTGAAAACTTTTAAAAAAAAAGAAAAGATAATTAACACGAACTAGGCTGTGGACATATTCATGTTTAACAAATCAGGAAACAAACTAAAAAAATCAATCAAACAAACTCTTTCAAGTTGAAAACTATAGCAAAGTAAAGATTTGAAGCAGGGCATAAGTTCAGATTTAACCCAATGAAAATTGATCAGGCTCCAGTTCAAAATTAGATAGTAAAAAAGGGGCAAACAAAAATCTTTCAAAATTGTTTCAAAGCCTAAAGCAGAACCAAATTCAACCTAAAAAAACCAGAACATATCAAAGCAGCTTCCAGTTTTTCAAATTAGTTGTCTCCGCTTTTAAATCAGTGAGTAAACAATTTTGATTTTTAAAAGCTTTAAATTGGTTTAAACCTTGATTCATGCAATAATCTTGAGTTTGAATTGGAGATATTGGTTTGCATGTTGATCTCCTGATTATATGTATATATGTATGAGAATGTATCTGTGTGCATGTCAATATTTTGCTCTGTTCTATGTTTACAGACAAAATCTAAATAAAAAAAAATCAATAACTCCTTGTGTAAATACTTTTATGTTAGGATCTTTGAAAGAGAATGGTTTGTAATTGTCAGATTCGATTTTTAAAAATAGTTTCAAGCATATCCATAAAGTAATGATGACAAGAATTGAAATTTACAGTGGTAAGTCAATTTAAATCAAAATTTAAGGTAGTTTAATCTCAAGTTTTGTTTATATGATCTGATTCAATATTGGAAAAAATGAATTTTAAAGGAAAAAACTAAAATTTTGAGCTTGAATTTGAAGAGAATTTAGGGGTTGATCAGAAATTGAAAAACTACCAATTTTCGATGATCACGACAACATGTTGCCTCGGGGTCGGTGCTGAAGCAAGAAGGGGGACGGGAATGTCGGTAAAATTGTTTGTTGGATTTTACCACCAACGTGGCGATGGGAGATCGGCGGTCTAGGGTTTTGTTCAATTTTTTTGTCGAAGTAGATTTTTGCGCCGCCACGACATTGTCAGAGCATCGAGTTGGACGGGTCGGTGAGGGATTGAAACCTGAGATCATGGCAAGCTAGGGATGGAAGAATGGGTTCGCCGGTGGTCAGCATTGCCTGGGCGAGGAGATTTTGGATCATAGGTGTTTGTTCCAAATTTAGCTGGTAAGCTCTATTTCGAATTTCGAGCATCTGATGAAATTTGGGTCTTGGTATCGGAAGAGAAGTCGACCGATGTGTTGTTGAAGGCAGTCAGTGGCGTCGGAATTTCACCATTGATCGGTGCATGTACACGAGGTGATTCCTATGCATCAGTGTTTGTATTGGAGATGAAGGATGAGCCTTGGGGTTGATCTAGGGGTAATGGAAGGTTGTCTCGGAGTTGTCTTCGAGTGTGCTTGTGATAATGTTTGTGTCTGAATAGTTTAATATTTAAACTAAGTTTGGAAAGAATGGAAAAAAATGGTTGGCTCGGGTTTTAGTTAGGGTAAGCCTAGGATTGACTCGATTGAAATGATTGAGGCTAACAAGTTTTAAAGTCTAACGAAAATTAAGTTTTAAACTGATTTTTTTTTAAATAATCCATTCAAATAACAATTGATTATTTCAAAAGCTTGGCTAAGTAAAGTTAGGTAATTTATTTTAACTTAGATTAATTAAGTTAAATCTTAAGTTTATAATTAAGAAGAATTTAAAAGATGAAATGTTATATCATAAATAAAAATAAGGACTTATTTTAACTTGCAAGTTAATGATCATTAATTCCAACGTTTATTAAATTCTTATGCTAATTAAGAAATGAATTAAGACAATGTTTTTTTTTATTTAAGATTTGGTGAATTAAAAGTTAATAAACTTATTAATGGATTAATAATTAAAGATTAATCAATCAAGGGAAGTAATTAAAGTTAATTAATTAAGGCCAATTAATTTAAGATAATTATATGGGTTAATTTATTAAGGATAGTAATTACTGAATTAATTAAGGATAATAACTAAATGGAAGTAATTAAGGGGATAAATTACTCAATGAAATTAATTAGAGGAGTAATTAATGTAAGTAATTTAAGGATTAATCTGTTGAGAGGAATTAATTTAATTAGCAAAACGAATGATCAAGGTTAATTAATTGAGAATGATTAACCAATGGAATAATTACTTGATGAAAGTAATTAAAAGTTAATTACTTAAGGAAGTAGTTAAGAATTAATTGCTTAGTGTAATTAATTAAAGGGTTGATTAATTAAGGAAATTAATCAAGATTAGTTAATTAATAAGCGTGATTAATTATAGGATAATTAATCAAGGTAAGTGATTATAGGATAATAATTTAAATAACTAAACAGGGATAAATGTAACTAGTGTGAATGGGTGAAGGTTAATTAGTTTGCGTAGCAATTAAAGATTAATTACTAAATGTAATTACAGAGGATAATTAAGGGATGACTAATTAATGGTTTGTAATTAATTAATGTTAAGTAAGCAGGATTAAGAGTAATTGAAGAAATTAAATTAATTTACTTTAAATTAATTAGAAATGGTATGACAAATTAATCTTGCTTATGAATGATCAGATGATATCGTATGCCTTAGATTAGTTGTTATCTCTGATATGTGATTTGTAATGCTATGTGATATGATATAATTGGTTTAAAAAGTGATAATGTGGTTATCTATCGATGATGAATTGCTGTGTAAAAAGTGACATCCTGTATTTAAAGTTGAATTGTATTTCACTCGAATAACTTGGGTTAAGAGGATATTGAATTCAAAGAGACCAGGGTCGGATACCAGTAAATACCCGAACCCACTTCGATTTATAACCTACAATGATTCTTTATAGATTGACATGTGAAATCAATAGGCTGGTATGGAATGACTGAACCATTTGAAATTAAGTAAAGGTACTTAGGAATTGATTAAGTGTTGACTATAACTTGTTATAAACTTGTAGTGATGAACGAGTTACCCGGGCTTTACATAAGTTTCTGGCATTAGTATTTCTGGTTAGAAGAGTTTACTCACGCTGGTTTCCAGCCTGACCCGAGTGTTACTTTGATGTAATGCTCGGGTCAGACCGAGTATTACAAATTTTCAGGCAAGGACGTTATGGAGCTCAGGAGGCGAGCTGAATGGCAGGAACGTATGGAGTGTATTCCACTGTAATATATTGTAGTTTGTCTGGAACATGTTGATTGTATATGTCTAGTTTTTGTGTGTACGTAGTAACTCAGATGTATTAAAGTGTAATTTGACAAGTACAATTTTCCTTTGTACAACTATTATTTTATGTGATATTATATTTTGATCCGCAACGAATGTGAGAATTTGTGTTTTTTGTGTTTCTAATTCTTCTATCTCTTTTCTTCTTTTCCGTTAACTATCTAGAATTTTCGGAAATGAAATTTCTGAGTCGCTATACCAAGCATATTTACAAATTTCTTTGGAAGCATTGGAGCTTAGAAGACGAGTTGGAGGTCTTCAGGCCGTATTCAAGTATATGTTTATTTTCCGCTGTTTTGTTTTGAAATCATCAACATTTGTGAAAACGGGTTGCCATAACTAGGCTGGCTGATGATTGTGATTGTTGTTGTACCCTGATGGGTGTATATATATAACAGTTTCTTTTTTTAAAGATCAATGATATTATATTATATATTGTTCCATCGCGATTATGAGATTCTTTGTTGTTTAGTTTCTTTTCTTCTTCTTCTCCTCTTCTTCTTTCTTTCCCTTAACTATCCGAAACTGTGAAAACCAAGAAATATTCTCCTCTTCTTCTTTCTTCTTTCTTTCCCTTAACAATCCGACTTTCTATTTGATTTGGGTTGGACATGTGTGGTTTATTGTCAGATTAAATTATACGAAAAAGTGGGCTATTACACTTGGTATCAGAGCTCGAGGCTAAGCGAGAACCTTAGATTTGGTGAGGTATTCATTAGAGATAGGGTTAGTAGCACCGTAGAATGAGTTCGAGTGTGTATGTATGAGCGCATATTTGCTAGTGATATAAAAATGTTTTATATTATGTTGGTTGATCTATTGAGTAGCTTATGGGTTCTAGCCAATACAAGTAATTAACGTTATTGATAAGAACTCTAAGCACTGGAAAAGAGCAATACGACATGGTATTATTTTAAAATTGGGTAAATAAAATAATTTTACCTTTATTATATTTATATACAATGGAACATTTTTCCATAAAAAGTTATTATCATTTATATATGGTATGTTAGTTGTTAGAAGATGATAATGTTTGATCATTATCATTGGTTGTTTGTTGTTATGTTCTAATGAAAGTTGTTGATATTATAATGTAAACAAGATAACAATTAAGAAATCGTTTTATATAACCAAGACAAGATTACATAAATATACGGTTTATAAATATGATTTATAAATTGAAAGGAAATGAAATTTAAGATGTATATTACAAATATAATTTATAAGTAAAAAGGGTTTTAATATCTAGGAATTTGAGAATTTAAGTCCCATTAATTTTGGAAATTGAAAGTTTTGGAAAATAATAATAGTATTATTTGAAAAATATTTTTGAAGGGAAATATTTTTAAAAGGATTTAAAAGAGATAGAAAGCACTGCACTTACTTCGATTGCTGAAAAATAATTTCGATAATGACTGCAGCATCATCGATGTTCATTTTCAAGTTTCCAAGAGAGGAATTGATACCATCGGAGTTTTTTGGGAAATTAGTTTGATTTAAAATTCAAAGGTATGATTTGGAATACCTATTAATTATTTATAGTATTGGTTCAAAATAGTTGGAAATAAGAACCATGTGCTTAAACTCTGAAAAAACTTTCATTGAGTATTTTATGAAAATATGAGAAATTAAGTTTATAACTTATAATCGGTAGTTAAAACCAAAATTTAAATTTGTTGGATATAAATGTTAAGGAAAGCAAAATTGAATGGAACTTAATTTAGTTAAGTTAAATAAAATGAATTTGAAAAGGAATTTATCCCGAGTTAGGCTAAATGAAATAAGTTATATGAAATAAATTTTATAAATAGAATTGATTTTGATTTGAAATAAATTGTTGAATGAATTAACTAGATAAATTAACGAAGTTAATATACACTTATGTCGTAAAGTGATTATATAACCCTAAACTGTAAATATAATATGTGAAAAAACTCAAGTCAAATAAATTTCATGAAATTTTATGTAAATAAGTTTGTGTAACTTATAGATTTGAGGAATATTAAGCTGAAAATGAATTTTAGATTTGTTGAATGTGAATCTTAAGAAAAGAAAACCGAAATTTGGATTATAAAATGAAATCTAACTTAAGTTAAATAAAATAAATTTAAAATCAAGATAAGTAAGTGGATGTAACAAGTTAAAAAAATCAGAATTTGACTTTCAAATTGAAGATGGACTTAAATTATAAAATGCAATTCAATTTGAGTTGTAAAATGAATTGAATATGGTTTGGAATGTTGTTTGATAGAGACAAATTTGAACTTAAGTTATAAAGTGAAATAAACATGAGAAGTGTTGTATAAAATGTTTATAATAAACTTAAGTAAAATTTTATGAAAATAATTCATAAATGAATTGAGTACGGAATGAAATGTTGTTAAACATAAATTGAATTTAAAGTGAAGATTAATAAGTGAATGTTAATGAATTGAATGTAAGTGAAATTTATATGAGTAGTAGAATTTGATTTAAATTGAATGTGATAAATTAATGTAAAAGGAATTGAATGTAAATCAATTGAATGGAAATAAATACTTAAGTTGTATGTATATTGTATTATTCACATAAATGTTTGATCCAGATTCGAATACATGATTTCGAGATGATTACATGGTCCGGGTTGGGATTTTTCACTCGATTCTTGATGGCGAACACTGAATATGGATGTTTGATTGATCCTAATATTCTTTATCATAGTATTTGGCTATGCAAGGAGAATAATGGTTTATATCAAGTAACCAGATCTGAGTCCACACTAGAATAGACATGTGAACGATACTAGTTCAGGAAGTGAGACTGTGTGCTTGAGCGATTAGATTTGATATTGCATACGGATGATATATGTGCATCAAACGGTTTTAATAAAAAGTGTTGGAAATTGAAATTGTAGAACAATATGTTTATGAACTATATCACTGGTTATCATTGGTAAATAAGATACAGGTATAAAAGTAAGAGCTAACTTGATGCTTTTGGTTTTACAAGTAAAAATTTTGGTTGTTCGACTAAAAGGTACACGTTTAAATTGGTGTTTGCTGGTTTTATGATTGATCCAATTGGTTTTTGTTTTCTTTGTTGTGTTGGGCCCGGAGCGGCAAGTTGTAATTATTTCAATCTTGACGAGCAAAGGAGACGTTGGCAAAAAAATTCGAGAATTTAAGGTTAGAAATTTTTGAGGAATTTTAAAGGAATTTTTAATAACTAAAATTTGGTTTTGGGTTATAACCTGAATTTATTGCATCGGATGATATTAGTTGAAAATTTAGTAAAAATAATGACCAATTTTCAACGAGTTGGTTTTTGGGAAAATTTAAAGGCTTAAAGGATTTGGTAATCTATCAACAAATTGGTTTTAAAAAGGTAATGGTTTTGAGCATTTTTCTTTCCTTGGAAATTTCGAGGATGAAATTCTTTCAAGGGGCGAGGAATTTAACGACCCAGAATTTGAGTCATTTGAATTTGGAATATTAAATTAATTTTAAATATTAAAAGGTTGATTTTATAAGTTAAATAACGTGAATTTCAAATGTAGCAATTTATTTTATAATTTAATTGTTGAATTTAATAATTGAAATTGTTTAAATAATGATACCTGGGTTTAAAGTCGAATAAAAATGATTTCAAAGCTTATTTAAATTATATCCAATAAGAATGAAGATATTAAAACTTTTAAATTCGATTTAAAGTTGATTTAACTGATTATGAAAATAACTCGTTTTAATAACATATAAAGATAGCCTTCCGGGGCACTGTCTCGGATTTTGACGAAACCAGTTTCATTTGATCCGTAATAGTTATTGTATAGTAATGAATTTCATGATGATTAGATGTATCGTTTGGATGTGCGTGATTGAAACACATATAAATTTATTTCAAAAATTATATAATACAATTAGGCTTAAAAAGCCATCTTTTGTAAATAGTCGAATTAGGTCTTGAGACTAGTTCCATTGCGTTCGGAATGGGGGTATAACATATATAATGCCAGGCGGTACGCCTCATTTGGAATTCGAGATTTTCGGATGTTTAAAGCTGGATATTTTCTAATTATAATATATATATATATATATATATGTATGTATGTATATGTATATGTATATGTATATGTATATGTATATGTATATGTATGTATGTATATGTATACATACCTGTTTTAGCCCATACCCACACCATGTCCTTCCACTGTTCAAACAATACTGCCCATGTCTAAAGCTTACCTTTCTCCTCTATTTAAAATCGTCCAAACTAGAGAAAATTTTTGGTTTTCAAATTAAAGATAAACAAAAAAGAAAGAAATCAAAAACAAACTAATCCAACGGCCTTTGTTCGCCGGTGCTACAAAAGGAAGATATAGGCCGAGGCCCCAACTAATGCTTAGGCGAAGTGAAGCTAATCAACGGTGGTGATGGGTGTTGATGATGGCGATGGCATTCTAGGCGCGATTGAGGGATGGTTTTGGGTCAATTTCTGGTGATAGGCGGAGCTTCAAACGTCAAGGTCAGTGCCGTTGAGTTGTTGGTGAAAAGGGGCACCATAGCCGTGATTTGGTGGCGAACGATCGACCGTGGCAATGGGAAAACAAGGTTTAACGGCGTGCTTTTTTGGGGATTTTCTGGCGAATGGAGATGAATGGGGAAGTCGTGTGGGTGCGGAGGGACGAGCATGGCCGTGGCTACCTCTGGGTGAAGTGCGGCGGTGGCTAGTGCCTTGTAGCGGCGGTGATGAGCAAAGAAGATGTTCGGCCTGTGTGTTTCATTCGTGAACGAGAATTTGGTGAGAGGGAAGAATTAGGCGAGTTATTATTTTATGTAAGGATAATTAATAAAAAAATTATACTAATTGAAGTAATTATAATTTTAGTTATGTAATCTTATAAATGTTGTAACTTACTCATTTTAGATCGGATTCGAATAAGATGAGTTGCATTGCACTCGTTTCGACATTATCTACGATATGGAACTAGTTTGGACGAATTTTGATACTGTTGAAATTTGGGCTGAAAGCAGGCGTCGATCGATTGTAGTTCCAAACCCGGAATGCCTCAACGACAACAAAAAACTTCAATGAGTTAATCTCACCTTTTTGGTTAACAGAAATATTTTTAGTCGATAAAAAAATTACCGATTGGATGTTTGGATAGTTATTATTGATGGTTATTGACTGTTTGGATAATTTATTAATTATTATTAGTTGAATTGGATATATTCCTACATACTGGTGTGGATGAGACCCTATTACATTTTCATGTAAAAGCGGATGACCCTTTGTATACGAATCCTACCTCAAAGCGGTTGATTTATATTTTATGATTATATATTGTTGTAATGCAGAGGGATGGGTTGGAAGGACCCAACAGGATTCCTATCCAATGTTGATTTTATTTACATATATATATATATGTGCTGATATATATATATGACCTGTGATGCAGGGGGACAGGTTGGAGGGATCCAATGAGATTCCTCGCTATTGTTGAATTGTTTTCAATAATATTGCAGTTATATGAATTACTGGATAGTAAACCTGATTTTTTGAAATATGGGTTATGATAGCATTATATGTTAAAAACCGAAGACCCATAGTGATAGAAAATCAATATCAATATTGGTTGAGCATTGGGTGGCTATTGGCCTCAAATTTGTATTTTAAAAATACTATAATTTCCATTGAGCTGGAATTGGTTTTGAGATAAGAAATGATTTTAAATCCAAAATTAGATTTTGGAAAAATATTGTTTTTAAAGCTATTTAATCACATTAATATTGTCTTAAAGTTATTAAATCGTATCAGTGCTGTTTTAAAGTTATTTGCTTATGGTTATTATTGTTTTTAAGTATTTATCAAAATGTTAATATTTTGAAAGGTTAATTATTTTAAGAATAATTATGGTTTGAAATTAATAATAAGGATTTATTAATAAGGTTTTGGAAAAATAAATTATTATTATAATGGTAAAGATTAATTATTTTTGTTATTTCATAATGATTTGAAATCATTATCTATTTTTTCGTTTTAAAATTAATAATCTTCATTTAATTATAATGTTTATTGTTAATAGTTATTATTATATAGTGGCGTTTTAAAGTAAATGATTTCAATTATTTATGAATGTCTTTGAAAGCCATAAATAGAATTTATAAACGGATTTGTATTTTATAACGGAAGTTAACAAAATTGTTTTAAGATATAAGGGAAGATTATTTACAAGGTGAAAGATCTTTGTAAATGGTTAGATGTTTATAAACGGGTTTAAGAAATGGGTTTATAGATTTATAAAAAGGACTTCTATAAATGGTTTCATGGATTTATAAAAGGATTTATAAATGATCTTAGAGATGTACAAGAAGAATTTATAAGTGATTGAAATGTATAAAAGGGTTTTGTAAATGTTTTTCAAAGATTTGTAAAATGGTTAATAAAAGGTTTTGGATAGTTGTATGAAATTTATAAATGTTTTGGGTATCGAATAAAAGAAAATCTTCCTCAGTTCTGTAAATATGCTTATACCGTAGAGATAAGTATATGAGGTATATGAGGTATATGAGTGCATTTTATAAGATACGAAGTGTAATGTTTATGAATATACTTATATTGTTGGATATGAATACTTTGAAAATATAGGGGATTGTGGATATACCTTTGTAAAAGTATTTTATTACGAGAAATTTACAAAGTGATATAATTAATGAAAGACTAATTAAGGAGGCTAGTGGTTGCTTATGTGCTTAACCAATGATTAGTTCTTCCTTTCGAAATAAATCCTAATTTGAATGTTTATTGATAGTTAAGTAACCAACTATCAAATGTGGTCCCAACGTAGCTTTGCAAATATCTAGGAGAAACACGTGAGTTATATGGCACAATCATTTCCGATGATATTGTACTGTGCATGTACTCTCGTTTCGTTCTTCTAGGACAAATTATAAGAAATTCTGTCCACTAACGGTTTAGAGGTGATCTCTGATCTTATATTTGATTGTTTATTTGCTAAAGAAACAGGGTTTAGTTTACTGAAAATTATCAAATGTTGTTTGAAGAGACCAGGATCAGATATGTTATCCGAAAATAACTTCGATCCAACGAATGTGTTTCTGTGTGAAGGCATCTTAAAGATGATGGGTTTTGAAGACGGAGTTCTCAAGTGTTTCGTTCAGTCTTAGAACGAACTTGTATGGATAAATGCTAGTATTGCATTGGTTGCCTGGAGGGCAATATTAGCATTCCAGATTGGTTTGTTAAGAGGAAATGGTAAGATTGTGGCCTCTTCGAGCCTCACACCCAGGGAATGTATAAAGCAGAGACATGCGGTAGGGCTAAGTGGATCGCACCCAAGTAGGATATGATCATCCTAAATCTAGAGCGATATTCATGCATGCTTCGAGATCCTATTGTGTGGTTATCGGTTGCGACCAAGAGGTGATCATATTTGGTACTACTCGAGAAGGGGATAGTGATGGTTCTGAGTAGCATAGCTTCAACGTGTTGTAGTCTCCCGTGCATTTTATCTAGAGATGTATGGATTTGGTGGGTAGACCCTTATCCTTTCATAATTGGAATCCACCATCCACTACGAGCCTTCGATTTTGATTGTAGAACCTAATATGCTAGAATTTAGTTAATGTAACAATTTCGGCTATGATTAATAAGTATTTGTATATTAGACACTGTTATAATATCAGAGGATTTCATACGAAACGTTTTGGTTAACATAATTTAAAAACCCATATGTATTTATGTGCGGCGTAGTCTTACGAGATACCTTTATTTTCAAAAGGTTTCTTATAACTTTAAAAATCCAGTTGGTGTGTTTTTCTCACACTGGTTTTCCAGACTGACTCAGGTGTTATTTTATTATAACGTTCGGGTCAGACCGAGCATATTTACATATTTCTTTGGAAGTATTGGAGCTCAGGAGATAGGTTGGAGGTCTTCAAGCCGTATTCAAGTATTTGTTTATTTTCTGCTGTTTTGTATTGAAATCCTCAGCATTTGTAAGGACTGATTGTTATAACTGCCCAAGCTGATAATTGTGATTGTTGTTGTACTATGATGGGTGTATGTATGTAACAGTTTCTATTTTTAAAGATCATTGATATTATATTTTATATTGTTCCACTGCGATTGTGAGATTATGTGTTGTTTAGTTTCTTTTCTTCTTCTTCTCTTCTTTTTTCCTCTTTCTTTTCCTTTACTATCCGTCTTTTTGTTTGATTGGGTTGGATATGTGTAGTTTATTGTCAGTTTAAATTATACGGAAAAGCAAGTGTTATAGAAAGTTTATTGAAATTGTAAAACAATAAAACAATATACAAACCAAAAATTAAAAAACTTAATTATGTGATGCGTAGCACAAGTTTATTTTTTGTTGGAGAATTTAGAATTGTTGATTTGTATATCCTATGAATTTGGTTCAAATTTTGTATCGTCAATTAACAGTTTCAGTGGAGACCAATCCGGATGGGCTGGAGTGTCAATCTAAGCTTGGTTTGATGGTCACTATTTGCACATATTCCTTGGAGTAATGTTACGCGCTTTTATAGAAGTTTCTTGTAATCAATGAGATTTTTTATGTATGCAAGTATTTGTTGGTGAATGACCACAAATTGCGAGAATACATTTTTCGAGAAAATTTTGATTAGATCCTTGACGTTGTTGCTCGTAATACATTTCATGTTGAACGCTTATCATTTCTTGTTGATAGTGATATGTTTCATAAACTTTATCGGTGAGAGATGTTGATTGTAGATCAATTGAACGTTTGGCTTTCTTTAGGAGTGTGGTATGTAGGTGATGCAACAATGTTTAGAGAGGCTGATCGACTTGGTGTAAGTGTGGATTTAGTTGGTGATACATAAGTGCTATCTGATGAGGGGGGTTTATAGTTGATAATTGAATAGGTGGAGTCGTGATCGGAAGACATTATTATGTATTATTCGTTTTAATTTTATGTTTATTTGTTATTAGACAGAATAAAAGCTGAATTTGTAAGATAAGGTTTTGCTATGCTTAGAAAATAGTTTAAGGAAAAGGAGTCAAGCCATAAAAATTTAATAGAGAGTAGTTAATTTTTTTAAATGGTTATCATTAGTTTAATTTTTTATGTGGTTATTACTAATTCTGAATGTATAAAACCAATTGTGCAATTGAAAGTCTATATGAGCTATTTCCACAAATTTAAGTGAACAAAATATTATTTGTACAAATTTAGTTAAACAATTCATTGTACGAACAAATTCCTTGATCCATCTTAACTTAATAAAAGTTAGCTCACTTAATGGTTTTGTAAACATATCAGCCATTTGATTTTCATTATTAACAAATTCAAGAATTATTATTTCTTTTTCAACATTATCTCTCAGAAAATGGCGAAGAATATCGATATGTTTTGGTTGTGAATGGTTAATTGGATTTTTCGATAAATTTATAGCATTAGTATTGTCACAATATATTGGAGATTTATTTATTATTTTTCCATAGTCTTTAAGTGTTTGTTGCATATATATTACTTGAGCTCAAGCTAAGGCAGCAAAAATATATATGGCTTCACATGTCGAAAGAGAAACACAATTTTGTTTTTTACTAAACCATGAAACTAATGATTGACCAATAAAGTGATATGTACCACTTGTACATTTTCTATCCAATTTACATCCACCAAAATCCACATCACTGTAAGATACGAGTTCAAACGAACTGCCTTTTGGATAAATAGACCATAATCTTTAATGTTGGTTAAATATCATAAAAATCTATTTGACTGCTCGATGATGTGATTCCTAAGGTTGTGCTTGAAATCATGCACATAAACAAACATTCATCATAATATCTTGCCTACTAGTTGTTAAGTATAGTAAAGATCCTATCAGGGTTCAATATAGTTTTCGATCGAACTCTTTTCCATATTCATCTTTGTCTAGATTATTAGCAGTACTCATTGGAGTGGGTTTACTTGATGTATTATCCATTCCAAAAATATTTAGTAATTATTTGAAGCATTTATATTGATTTATAAAGATTCCATTATTTAATTGTCTTATTTGTAATTCTAAAATAAAATTCAATTCACCCATATGAGACATTTCAAATTCGTTCGTCATTATTGTAGAAAATTTATTACATAAATTTTCGTTAGAAGATCCAAATGTAATATCATCAATAAAAATTTGAAAAATTAATGTATCCTTCTGTTCGCTTTTAATAAATAATGTCTCATCTATTTTTCCAATTTGAAAAATGGAATTTATTAATGTGATTTTAATCGATCATACGAAGCGCAAGGTGCTTGTTTTAAACCAAATAGCGCCTTTTTTAACTTTAGAAACAAGATCTGGATATTTTTCATGAACAAATAGTGGTGTTTGTCCAACGTAAACATTTTCTTTTATAAAACCATCCAAGAAAGCACTTTTAACATTCATGTAACAATAGCGATTTTTCGTCCACGAAGGTCGACATCAATACGTCCACTGTATCAACTTCCGAAAAATCGAAGGCTGAAAAACTGTACCGTTTGGGTTAAAGAAGAGGTAGAAGATAGAAGAAGAGAGAAAGAAAAAGAAAACAACAGAAACAATAACAGAATCTCACAATCGCAGCGAAACAACGTATAATAGATAAGTGAATATCTATAAAACAAAGAACTATCTCAGTTATTACACTACATCACATTACATTACATTATCAGAGTTTACAACAACAACAGCGGAAAAGAAATACTATATACTAATTGATACGCCAAGCCATCCAACTTACTTCTGATCTTAACAGCAACTCCTGAATCTCCAGAATGACCTGATAACCTAACTCTAGACTGCCAGTGTTAAAATTGGTGGGCACCCAGAGTTTAGGAAGGAAACAATAAACTCCAGGTCAGTCATGGGACTGGTGTGAGAACAAAAAATAGTTTATCTTTTAAAAATCAACAAAGAAATATTTTTAGTATAGATTCGCGATGCTTTTAGAAAATGAGACTACCATAAGGCCAACGCACACACACACAATGCAAACGCAGAATCGAAGGAGATTTCCCCTTGTGATAGTCAAATATGCTTGATACGTAGAAATTTTTCTTTGATATTATTACTATAGGTGCAAGGTGTAGGAAAACATTTCGAAAGTAATGATATAAATCTTAGCTAACATATGACCATTATCGTATGCCTACTATAGCTACCATCTAAACAGTGGGGCGCCACCATAAGTAAATGGCAGGTTCTACAACTAAAACCGTACAGGGTTTCGTATTGGAGTTTGGATTTCCAACTTATGGTCAGGCTAAGGAACTTCCCATTTCCACATGGAAACGCCTCTGGAAAGAAGCCCCGAGAACCTAACCTAACGTTACGGTTAAATCTCTGCCAACACAAGGCCGGGTTACCCCTAGCTGGGTAACTACTGACACAAATATGCCATCCCCCGGTCGCAACCGACCTAAATCCCGGGATTCACCAACAACCACAAAGTAATAAGTTTGTAGCAACAATATAGGTTAAGTATCAGGGCTCCATACCATAATACCACCTCTATCCAGAAGGAAATGACATACACTAAGGGGGCGCTATCACCTATTAACCTTGCCGTATCATTCCTGTTTTGACCATTTTCGGGTTGTGACGTCCGACGAGGTCTCGTCCACAAAGCTACGCTTTATACAAAATCCACGCTTTGATCAACAAATGCTCAACACTACTTCGTATGCCACATTACCAATTTGGGAATATATCACTAGTAACCATCAACTACATAACCTCTGAGCTCGTGCATCTCAGAGAAGGGTGTTAAGCTAAGAGAATAAATTCTCCGCCACCAACAGAAATATATTTGACAGAAACCAGCTTTACATCTCAAATTGTAATGTCAGACACACATCCATACAAGTCCATTCTGGGTTCGAACAGAACCGAAGGCACTTCCAAAGAAGCCCTTGCAATCCGGATGTTCACTAATCACGACCGAATTTCCCATCACAGAGGGTGATAAAATCTCTATATCGAAGATCAGCCGATGTAGAGCCATTCGACGGTAATCCTTCCGTTTTCAAAAATACCTGGTCTTCAACACCGGTCTTTAAATGCTATCCATTACGACATATCACTTATTCGGAATGCGATTTATGACACAAAGGTCCTCTACTGGCTAAATCGAATAATGAGCGCTTATTTTAAAAATAAGGGTAGCATTCAAATTCAAGCAATTCACAACAAATACCCATTTGAAGGCAAATATTGATAGTCGGTTATTTAACAATCAAGGCCAACAACCAAATATCCAGCACCATTACAATCACTAGGCCCTTTTAATTAATCTTCCATAAATTAATAACTTGTCAGATATTCACTTCAATTTATCATTAAAAAGATATATTCTCTAACACGGTTCAATTTCAACATTGGAAAATATTTCCAAATACTTATTTAACAATAAGTAATTCACAAATCTACTTATTTTCAATACTTAGAAAATATTCAATATACTTAAATCACGATTGAGTATATATTTCATTCTCTAAGGAAAACATTCTCTTAAACACATTTATTTGGGTCCAAACAAATGTTGCGTAAAACATCGTTATGACAATCCAAAATCACTAGTATAGGAATTCGAAATTTAGATAGATATATAAAACCCAATACTATACAAAACATTTCCCTTTCGGAAATCATTTACTATAACAACAGTGTTATAGTCCATCTTTTCCTTATTTCTCAAAAACGTCTATTTCAACAATGAATGTTGAAATCTAGGATTTCGACACTTAGTACAATTTAAAACATCTTTAAATCGTTTTAATTCTATTTAAAATATCACTTCCTAAAACATTTCTTTAATATATTATTCGCTGTCCCAAAATCGTGAATATTCTTCGTTAACCAAATTCAATACTTCTACATATTTAATTTAAAGGATTATCCACTGTCCAAAATCGTGAATATATTTCTTTAATAAACTATAAAAATTAACTTATGAAATTCAATCAATCTTGAATTTATAAATCAATGTTTATAAATTCACATTTATATATTATAAAAACTTCAAGTTACAAAAATCTCTTTATTAACCAATTCTATTTAAATCCCATTTAAATGCCAAAAATCAAATTTTCAAGTTAATTATTTATAATTTTCTATTTTACAAAATCTATTCATTTTATAACTTCACAATTTATAGATCTATGATTTCATTCATTTATGAAATCCATTTATACTTCTTTTTAACGCTTATGAAAACTCGTTTTAAAATTTCAATATTTTGAAATTATAAATATCAATTTTATAAATCTTTTATATAAACCGTTTATAAAAATTCAAAAACTCAATTTAAACTATTTTATAAAATTTATTAACTCTATATTTCAAAAAATCACATTTTAACTATATTTCTCAAAAATCATAAATTTTATAACATTAAAATTATAACGTTTATTTATTTAAAATCAATAAATTCCAAAATTTAAATAAAACCTATACTTTCAAAAATCACTTAAAAAAATTCCTTTTAAGTTCAAAATCGTTACTTTAACATTTTTAAAACTCCAAAATAGGCCCAATGCTGCAACAGCACTAAATATGAAAATCACGGCATCCAAACATCATATACCAATATGATAACAGAATATATCACAACATCTGTAAATAAATCAATACGGTTGAGGAATCCAGTTGGATCCCTCCAACCTGTTTTTCTGAATCCACAGATATTAGCACAATACCAATTTCGTTCCAATGCGGAATATCGCAGTATATGGGATTTATAAAATATTATCCGCTATTATGCAGCGCAATAGGGTCTCATCCGCTATATAATGCGGGAAAATCAACTCCAAGTACATATATAATACCAATTCCATACAAGTTGGAATTATCGCGGTATATATTTTTAATAAATAACATCCGCTTAATATACGGCGTATAGGGTCTATTTCAGAACAATATATAATAATTTATCATTCAATCACACAATCAAGCAATTTTAAATCTAACTATTTAAAATTTAAATCGAAACAATTTCAATTGAGTAAGAAATTCTCAACTTGGTTTCAATAACAGTTTCAATGTTTTATTTCGAATAAAATTAAACGTGCGTTTAATTTTACCCAAAATTTCACTAGCTCCAAACGATTCCAATCTAGCTCCATCGCGTAGTATTCGTCAATACGAACCCGACGCAATTCGTTTCGTGCGTTTTCGACCTCGTATGAAAAAGTTACACATTTTTAAAGTTTACACAAATTATAATATAATTAAACTACAATTTTCTTTATTTTTTTCAACCTAAATCATATCAGAGCCGTTGCTTCCAAGGTCAACAGATCCTGGCCGTGCATCTCTTTCTCCTCCCTCACGCATCTACAGGCCGAAAGAAACCCATCACCGTCATTCTAGGGTTGAATATCACGACTTCCACAATCCCCTATGCATCGATCAACAAACTCTATCACGAAGCCCTTCACTTGTGCTACCATCGGCCACCATAGCTTCGAACTCGTCCCTCCCCCTGTCATGAAAAGACGTGTGCAACCCTAGGCGAAGGCGGCTACTTTGATGATGATCCGTAGCTCCAAATTCGATCGCAGCCGTTGAAATTGTAGAGCTCAATGCCCTCTTCGATGTTGTAGTTGAACGTTTTTGGTGAAGGTGAATGGATTAGAAGAAAATAGAGGAAGAACGAGAACAATTTTCGGCCATTATTTTTAATGGTGGCGGCTAGGGTTAGCTCTGATTAGGGTTTTGCAAAATGAAAATAGTTAGGTCCTTTTATAGAAAATTTCCATGCACTATACACCCGAAATTTTTCCGAACTCCAAACGAAGCGTGCCGCCTGGCATTTATAATGTTTTACCCCCATTCCGAACACAATGGAATATATATCGAGAGCCAATTCGATCAAATTTGGAAGAAAAGTTTTTGAATCGACTATTTAAATTTAAAAATTCACTCGAATCGATTTCTACGCGTTTTAGCTTGCCCCGGACAAACCGTAAGTCCGATTGACACGAAATTTGAAACCATACAATAATATAACATTACGGATCCGATGAAACTGGTTTTGTGGAAATACGAGACTGTTTGAAAAATGGCTATTTTAACTCGTCAATTAAATATTAAAATGTTCAATTTTCACAAATTAACTTTTAATTTAATTTTAAAAAGTTCTAAAATATCGTTCTAACTCCAATATGATATAATATAACTTTACGAATCAATTTTCAACTCAGTTTCCAATTATTTCTGTAATTTCATTTATTAATTAATTACCCAATTAAATTCATATATTCAAAATTTAATTTATTTGACTTACAAATTTTACTTATTAATATTTAAAATCAATTAAACATTATGAATTTCAAATGACTGAAATTCTGGGTCGTTACAATTCATTGAAATAGCTTAAAATTATGATGACATGCAAAAGCAAATAATACTCTCATGGCTTCAAGACGTGCCACGGGTGCAAAAGTCTCTTCACAATCAATTCCTTCTTTCTTTCCACTAATATAGATTTATTACGTATAATATTTTCATTTTCGTCTTCTTCTTTTTTAAATACCCATTTGGTTTTAATTATTGATTGATCGTTTGGCCTTGGGTACTAGTTCCCAAACATTATTTCATTCAAATAAATTAAGTTCTTCTTGCATTGCCAAAATGCAGAAATTATCGTTTGATGCTTCCTTGTAATTTTTTGGTTCAAAATTAGATATAAATTCTATATTACTCATTTGATTTATTTGTTTTCTAGTTGAAACTTTGTTATCTAGATTTCCAGTTATGTTATCAACAGGATGATCTTTCCGGGGTGGTGATTTCAAACCAATGTTTTTTTTATTGTCATTATTATTTTCAATTATAATTTCAATGTCTCTATTTTGATAAGTGTCAAAAATTTCTTCGTCGTCTTTATTTATATTTTTAAAGTCTTCATCAAACGAGACGTGAAGACTTTCCTCTATAAATTTTGTTCGTTTATTAAAAATTATGTATGCTTCACTTTGGTCGAAATATCCAACAAAAATTCCTTCATCTGCTTTTGATCGAATTTACCAAGATTATCTTTTGTATTCAGAATAAAGCATTTTGATCCAAATATTCGAAAATATGATATTTTTGGTTTCTTTTTGTAGAGCATTTCATAACGTGTATTTTTAGTCATAGGTCTAAGAGTTATACGATTTAATACATAACAAGCAGTAGCAACTGCTTTGGTCCAAAAATTCTTTGGTAAGCCACTGCCATTTAAGAGAGTTCGAGCACATTCTTGCAAGGTGCGATTTTTTCTTTCAACAACTCCATTTTGTCGTGGTGTTCGTAGAAATGAAAAATTATGGCTAATTCGCTTTTTATTACAAAAATTTGTAAATAATTCTTTTTCAGATTCTCTACCTTGATCACTTCTTATACTTTTGATTTTTAAATCAATTAGAGTCTTAATTCATTTAGAAATTTTTTAAAACATTTCCAATGTATCACTTTTATGTTTTAAAAATAGTGTCCAAGTATATCTTGAAAAATTATCTATAATTACGAAAACATATTTATTTTATCAAACGTACTTAGGTTGGTCCAAATAAGTCCAAATGAAGTAATTCAAGAGGTTGTTTAGTAAAAAATTCCAATTTAGACTAAAACAAGCTTTTCTGTAACGTCCCACCTTTTCGCACGATTTAAACCGACACACGTGCCAATTCAAACCATACGGAAGGGCGGATTGTTATGGGGTAAATAAGAAAAAACAGAGAAGAAAAAACTAAATAGAATCTCACAGCGGAAGGATAAAATATAATAATCAAATATACAGTTTATAAATCTGTTTACAAAACCATTTATATAATACATATCAGAGTTACACATACCAATAACAATGCAGCGGAACAGTGTAGTGCACTAGTATAAATAATAATATTATAAATCTTCGTCTTCGTCCTCCAGAGCTAAATCTTGAAATCCTGAAACGCTCGGACTGACCCGAGCGAATTTGAAAAGACAAAAACACTCGAGTCAGAACTAAAAGATCTTATGTGAGTTAAATTAACAGAAATAAATATGAGTGCAGTAACTCAAGAGATGCTCGGGATTTACATCTCCTAAGGATCCGTTAAACTATTTACTATGTAGTATATTGCGTTATTATAATAGTGCCTAATTGTAAAATAAACTTACTTTTAAATAGCGTTAAGGCTTTACATTTTCCACCTTAACACGTAAAATGCCAATAGTCTATACAGTACCGTAATACCTCCTGATCGGGAGGCTACCAGAGGATACTCCATAGGTACGACACAAATAGAAACTCGTAGTAAAGGCTCGATATGGTAGGTGACACGGCACAACTAGGCAATGCCAGGGTAGATATACCAATTGCTATCCAGGCTGGTGGAAACGCGTAGCCGCAGTTACCGCACACCTCGGACTAACTCCCCAAAATCAAAATATAGAAGTGGCCACTGAATCAATCCAAGTCAAAGTAAAATATCGAAGAGGAGGGTCCGATCAGAGGAATGACCTCATTGGCCTGAGAATCGCTCCTGTTTTAGCCACCTTATGCCAACTCACGGGAGTCGGGTCCACGTATTTACCTTACAGGAAACGTCGCCACCACCTACTTCATTCTGGAATCTCCACCGCGTACACGGTTAGTCAAAGTGGTTTTCGGTATCGACAGAGAGTATGTCCATATCCGATCCCGGTCTCTTTGCCAACCCATCGTTATTATAACACCGCGGTCATTTAAAAATAGCTCATACTTTAAAACCAGAATAACATTTCCATTTTAAAATTATGAATACGATATCATTTTAATACCCAAAACAATATGATATCCTTTATCCCAAATATAAACCTTCTCAAAAATCCAGATGCTTTAAAATTTATAACGTCTGAAAGCCAAATATCCTTTCAAAGCATAATATTTCGAAATTCATAATTTAAAACCATAACTTTTAAAACTTGAATGGTTTGGATATTCAACGGTATATGAATTAAAAGGTTTAACTTAAATGTTACTTTGTAAAGAAAATAGTTCTCATGGCTTTACAAATACATTTCTTTATTAAAGTCTAACCCAAAATTTGTATTATCTCTCTCAAGTTCCAAAACCACTTCAATTTATATATATATATATATATATATATATATATATATATATACGTATATCCATTTGGAGTATTAATATTTCAAACTAAAGTTGGATTTTATTCTTTCAACGAATCGAATGTTCTATTAATTAGTCTTGAATATTCACATAAAATCCATAAATAATAAGAACTCCAATTTCTAGTAATAAAATATATATTTTTTTTCAATTCAAATTATACTAGAATATTCATTTCAATTTATCTTGGGAAAAATCCAATTATAAATATCATATCTTAAAATTTCCAAACTTAAGATTTAAACATATGATATAAATTATCAAACTCCATTTTCTTAATTTTTTTCCATTTTTAATAAAGAGATTTATACACCTTTTAATTTCAAAATTTTCAACTTCATATGTATATATATGGAAGAATAATATTTATACAATATAAAATTTAAGATTATTATATAAACCGTATTCCATCCAAACCATAGAAATCACATTAAAATAGTTATATATAGACCGCGGTGCCTGTATATAATTTTCTATTCTATGGTCAAGTGATACGGATATTTATCATTTCAATCCGCAATTTAAAAGATATAAAATTTTGCGGTTGTATATCATTTCAAACCGCAATCCCGAATGAAAGGAAAAATGCATGATAATTTGCAATTTAATGATATACAATAAAACATCCATCAACATCACCCATCATCCAATCACAATCATCAAGCAATATCAATCAATAACAATTTATATTTGATAATATATAACAGGTAATAACTGGCAATTTTATTCAGATTAAATTTAACAACTATTAATCTAACAGTTTATATTCAGTAATATTCTATATAACTGTTAACTAGCAGTTTATAGGCAAACAACTAAATTCTAACTATCAATTAATACACAATAAATAAATTAAATTAACAGTTAAATTTAATAAATGCAATTCAACAAATATGAGTGAAATAAACATGCCAAATACTCATAAATAAATTTCTATTCATTTCCAAAATTAATTTAACAAACATAAAAGCTTCTAGTAGTTGTGAGTGGGTTTAAACACTCACCTTTTGAATTTAAATTCGAATTAAACCCAAAATTTGACGGTCTCCAAATCTGTCCAAACTAGCGTCAACTGATCCGGAATTTAATTACGATCCTAACAAAAGAAATTTCGTGTGAATCGGAGAACGTATGAAAAAGATATTCATTTTAAACGATTTGAAAACAAAAATAAAAATAAAATAAAATAAAACAAAACCCACTTAACTTCAATGGCCACGTCAGCTAAAAGCTACAGCACATCGTCGAATTTTTTTCTGGTCAAACGAACATCCAAAATAGAAAACGAATTGTACCAGCAGATTACGTGTCTCGAGAACTTTATCATAAAATTTTCTGTAATTTTTGTGGAGAGTTTGAATTTTATTAGAAAATTTGAATTGTAGATAGATTAGGTTTTGTAACCATTGAGGAAGAGAAAGAGATGAAGAAAAATGAACGTACAGTCAATTGACAATAGAAAGGAGGCTAGGGTTTATCACAGCATATTTATAGATAGATCGCAAAAGGATAGGTGTGCACGAATTTTAACGTGCAAACAGAAGTGGTCCCAAAAGGATATTAATTATACACGTTACGGATTAAATTATTTCCTTCTCAACATTTACATTGCATTTTAAGCGTATTCACACATGTATAATTAGATGCTTCATTTAAATTTTCATATATATATTCACAATTCCATAAATTTCCAATACATAGATAAATTTCCGATTTCAACTAAATTTCTAAATTACTGTAATAATTACAGATTAAATTTCTATCCATTCTCAATAGATTTACGTTTACATACTAAAATCCACATTTCTATGTACATTTGAATTCCATATTATACATATTTTATTTATCTTAATTACTTCCAACTTAAATTTCAATAAACATAAAACGTTTTATTCAGTTTCCAATAAATTTCAATCATGCTTTAAATCCAAATGAATAAATAACTTAATTCCCATTTAAGCATTTTTCATTTGATTTGCAATAAACCTTATATGAGCAATTAAATCCCGATATATTAAATAAACGTTATTTCCATCATTCTTTATCCTATGAAGAAATTTAAGTTATTCACACCTATTACTAAATTTCATATTGATGCACACTAATTTACATTTATTGCAATGGTTACCAAATATTTCCCTGCAATAATTCATTCCCCTATACATACTTACAATTCCACTTAAACTTTACTATACCCATTTATTTCCTCAACATTAAAACCAACGTTACCTCAATTCCACTAATGTACACTTATTCTATTATCACTTACTAACCATTCAAATTTTTATTAACAAATAGGCAGGTAATTCCTATGTTACAAATTTTTAATTCATCCTAATCCCTTACTATTGACATACATTTGCATTACTTACATATCATTTACAATGTTACCCAAAATCTCTATCCATTGTAATTAATACCTTAAATAAGTTTCAATTTATATTCAAGTGAATACATTACCCTTTTTCGTTATGTCATCCATTTTTCACAAGAAACGTTTTATCGTTTCGACAACATTTTATTTCTAATTACCTACATTGATTTGTGTACGTCTCTACTATTTAAAGCATTACCATTCTCACCTTCATCTAAATCTTCATTTATGAATATCTAAAAATAAATTTCACTTATTTCCTATTTATACACTTATAAATTCCAATTCCAAATAAATAGATAAATCTCCGTTTGCACTACTTACATCAAAAATCAGCGATTATCCTATCTATACATTTTAAGTGGATGGATCAAATGTCGTATTCAAAAATCTACTTCTTAATATTCTTAGATTTAAACTCAACTCTCTATTAACAGAATATTTAGATGTTTAAACTTCTTTTATTACCATTAACTTATTATTATACATTAAACTTAAATATACTGACAAAGCTTGTTTTTTGTACTCTTTTCATTTCCATAAATAAAATTAGCAGTGGATTCATACCTTATTATGTAATTAACTTTAATTCCACCTAACTAAATATTTACATAATCTTTTATTTGCAATAAATCAACTATTTTATATTAATTAAATTTAATCTTCCTGGTTTACTTATTCATAGTATGTAATTCAGTTACTCACCCTAACCTATTTATTTGAAATCCAATCCAGATTATTTTTACTAAGTTCCAATTTCCAAAGGTTACTGCAATTAATCCAATTAATTGCAATAAATTCTAATAAATTTGATTTTATTGGATTACAACTCAAAATAAATCAATTATTACTCAACCACACAGTTAATATTTCTTTTATGATTCATTACAGTAATATTTCCCAATTCTCATCTTTATTTTCATAAATTACTGGATTTCAATTTAATTGAAATTTTGTTAACTTTACACATAAATAAAAGCTTAAACCTCAATTAATTCATTCCTAAGGTCACACTAATTATTATATTATAAAATGGACCTTTCCCTTGGTTACATCTTATTTATTCTCTTACCAATATTCCACACTAACTGCAATAATTTAGTACATTAATTGAAATTGATCAAAAATAAAACTTAACCAACAAATAGAATAAATACGTACAATAATTATTGTCATTAAATCTATTTCATAAGTCTACACTCAATAAATTCCTTAAAATAAGTTTTACGTTTTTATAAATTTACCTTCACACTTCCCGTTACTATTTTAATAATTACTAAAGTAACATTTTCATAATAACAACATTAAAATTTCTCAATATTTAGATGAACTTTATTTCCAATACACACTACCAAATTTCAATCACTTATGTTCTATCCAACATTCTTTTAGATTTTACTTCCATCAATTAGTTCATCCAATATTTTCATCCATTTATTAACAAATTTTCCATTATACAATTTCAATTCTTCTTATTATTATTTCATTAATACTATTACCAACTTTTATTACTTTTAGTATTAATTAAACAATCATATTTAATTAAGAGGTTATAATGTTGTATTCACTATTCCCATTTTCACTCCAAAACTCAAACAGTCGTTTCAATTGCATTTGGATTTGCATTAAATTGGTTATCCATCAACTGCCATCTATATTACCACCTTAATTCACATACAATTACAGTCCTTTTTAATATATTAATACATAGGTAATTTAAATTTTGTCTTTATTTCTTTAATTTACATTTTATTCAAGTGCGACAATTTACGCTATTTCTTTATTGATATTTCACCTAACTTTCAACAATTAAGTTAAATACCCGTTTCTACAATTCATTATTAGTTATAAATTTAAATCTCCTTTATTTATTCAACTTACACACAGGTATACATCTTACACTATCTCAATCATTGGATTTTCATTTAGCGTTCATTCCAGCATAAATTCTATCTCTTTTATATATATCTTTATTTTTCTTTACAAATTTTTTTTATTACATAATCCCTTTTTTAACTAAAATTTAATCGTCGAAATTTACGGGTCGTTACACTCTCCCCCACTCAAAACTTTTCGTCCCCGAAAAGGAAAAGAAGGGAAAAGAAGAATTTCGAAATCAATATTTTAAATTTACAAAATTAGTTAATTTAGCTAAAATATACAAATTTAGATACAGTGAAATATTTAAGTGATTTCACCATTAATCAACCAAATCAAATAACAACCATCAACCTTACAAACAACATACATACACAAGACAAAGCAACCATTTATCCAACAAACAAGAAGTTGTTCGGGTTCAGAACTTGAAATTTGTATGGAATGAAAATAACTATCAAGTGCATCCTTTACTCAACAGTCTTAGATGGAACAAAGATAGATTATTTATTCATCCAACAACTTCACATTTCTTTACCCAACCAACCATAAATCAACCAATAATAATTTCAAAACAACGACCAAATTCACTTATTATACATTGATTTCATGCTTAGTTGTTTGATTTCCTTTTATGATTCACGTAACCTTTAAATTTCATTTACTCATTAATGTTTGTTTCATTAATTTACTTATTACTTATAATTATTCCTTTATACTTATTTGTTAACAAATAGCTTCAATCTTTTTCCAATGTTTATTTCTTCTTCATGAACTGTGTACTAAAATTTCATGATCTTACTTATTCACACTTTAATCACTTGAGTTTAAAATCATCTATCTGTCATACTTACCTTTTTATTATATTTACTCGATAGAATTTCAATTATAACTTAAATTAATAACATTAAATTCTCCTTAATTATAGCAAATTCATTGAATTATTCATTTCCTCAATCTTCACTTGTAAGTTTTCTCTTACATTTCCTTACTAACATTGCAACTTTTATTATATGGTAAGTTATATATGTTTTAAGAATGTAAGTGAAATTTATACAAGTTTCTTCTCGATTTCTTTAATTAATTAATGGTTAAATAAATATATTCGTTTTATAAATTTCAATTTCAACTTACCTTTAATTTCATTTATTTACTTAAAGGTTTACGTTACTATTATATTTAATAATAGTAAAAATTTAATTACACTAAATTTGCTACCCTATAACATTAATTCTTATAAATAAAGAAGTTTACTAATTCATTTACTAATGTTTACAATTGTTTATTTACATTTCTTATCTTCCTATGGTATTAAATTTTCTTTAATTAAAGGTTCACATTTTCTATACTAAATTGAACTATTAATTAACTGGAATTTTAAGAACCAAATACCGGTTTTAATTCCAAATTGTTTAAAATAGTAGATACACATATTCTTTTTACTTATATAACTTTAATTATAATCAAACGATAAAGTTCTCTTAAACAAATTTGCAGTAAATTTCTACAGTGGCCTTTCCTCTTCGAAACTCGAAAATGAATGTCGATGATGCGTGCACTCATCACCGAAATTTATTTTCCAGCGACAGAGAGGAAAGTACAAACTTTTTTTCCAAAATCTTCCTTTAAAACAATTCTTCCGAAATATATTGAAATACTTATATTAGAAAATACTTATAAATAATATTATTATATTCCAAAATTTATTCGAAAGAATTTTCAAAACCCCGGAACTTCAGTTCTAAATTTCCAAATTCATTTATCTATTTTCTTCAATTTTATTTCTATTATTATTTACTCTATTTCCTAACAACCAATCTATATCAACCAAATATAGATATAATTTGAAAATTTATTTTATATATAGAAAATAGATTAGGCAAAATTATTTCATTTGCCTATAATAAAACAAATATTATGTCGGTCTGTCCTATTAAGTGTTTAGAAACCCCTATTGATGTCACAGCGTCCCATGCATCAACCGGAATTTATAAATACAAAACGGAACAGATTAACACAATATAAAAACCTTTTATAAAACTAACAAGTACGCTATCTCATATATATACACTCAGCGAATCCCATAGGGTATTACTACCCTATTAACAAAGAGTCAAACCCCACAAAGCCAGAGTTTATCGCTAAACCAAAGCTCTGATACCAACTGTAACGTCCCGCCTTTTCGCACGATTTAAACCGACACACGTGCCAATTCAAACCATACGGAAGGGCGGATTGTTATGGGGTAAATAAGAAAAAACAGAGAAGAAAAAACTAAATAGAATCTCACAGCGGAAGGATAAAATATAATAATCAAATATACAGTTTATAAATCTGTTTACAAAACCATTTATATAATAAATATCAGAGTTACACATACCAATAACAATGCAGCGGAACAGTGTAGTGCACTAGTATAAATAATAATATTATAAATCTTCGTCTTCGTCCTCCAGAGCTAAATCTTGAAATCCTGAAACGCTCGGACTGACCCGAGCGAATTTGAAAAGACAAAAACACTCGAGTCAGAACTAAAAGATCTTATGTGAGTTAAATTAACAGAAATAAATATGAGTGCTGTAACTCAAGAGATGCTCGGGATTTACATCTCCTAAGGATCCGTTAAACTATTTACTATGTAGTATATTGCGTTATTATAATAGTGCCTAAATGTAAAATAAACTTACTTTTAAATAGCGTTAAGGCTTTACATTTTCCACCTTAACACGTAAAATGCCAATAGTCTATACAGTACCATAATACCTCCTGATCGGGAGGCTACCAGAGGATACTCCATAGGTACGACACAAATAGAAACTCGTAGTAAAGGCTCGATATGGTAGGTGACACGGCACAACTAGGCAATGCCAGGGTAGATATACCAATTGCTATCCAGGCTGGTGGAAACGCGTAGCCGCAGTTACCGCCCACCTCGGACTAACTCCCCAAAATCAAAATATAGAAGTGGCCACTGAATCAATCCAAGTCAAAGTATAATATCGAAGAGGAGGGTCCGATCAGAGGAATGACCTCATTGGCCTGAGAATCGCTCCTGTTTTAGCCACCTTATGCCAACTCACGGGAGTCGGGTCCACGTATTTACCTTACAGGAAACATCGCCACCACCTACTTCATTCTGGAATCTCCACCGCGTACAAGGTTAGTCAAAGTGGTTTTCGGTATCGACAGAGAGTATGTCCATATCCGATCCCGGTCTCTTTGCCAACCCATCGTTATTATAACACCGCGGTCGTTTAAAAATAGCTCATACTTTAAAACCAGAATAACATTTCCATTTTAAAATTATGAATACGATATCATTTTAAAACCCAAAACAATATGATATCCTTTATCCCAAATATAAACCTTTTCAAAAATCCAAATGCTTTAAAATTTATAACGTCTGAAAGCCAAATATCCTTTCAAAGCATAATATTTCGAAATTCATAATTTAAAACCATAACTTTTAAAACTTGAATGGTTTGGATATTCAACGGTATATGAATTAAAAGGTTTAACTTAAATGTTACTTTGTAAAGAAAATAGTTCTCATGGCTTTACAAATACATTTCTTTATTAAAGTCTAACCCAAAATTTGTATTATCTCTCTCAAGTTCCAAAACCACTTCAATTTATATATATATATATATATATATATATATATATATACGTATATCCATTTGGAGTATTAATATTTCAAACTAAAGTTGGATTTTATTCTTTCAACGAATCGAATGTTCTATTAATTAGTCTTGAATATTCACATAAAATCCATAAATAATAAGAACTCCAATTTCTAGTAATAAAATATATATTTTTTTTCAATTCAAATTATACTAGAATATTCATTTCAATTTATCTTGGGAAAAATCCAATTATAAATATCATATCTTAAAATTTCCAAACTTAAGATTTAAACATATGATATAAATTATCAAACTCCATTTTCTTAATTTTTTTCCATTTTTAATAAAGAGATTTATACACCTTTTAATTTCAAAATTTTCAACTTCATATGTATATATATGGAAGAATAATATTTATACAATATAAAATTTAAGATTATTATATAAACCGTATTCCATCCAAACCATAGAAATCACATTAAAATAGTTATATATAGACCGCGGTGCCTGTATATAATTTTCTATTCTATGGTCAAGTGATACGGATATTTATCATTTCAATCCGCAATTTAAAAGATATAAAATTTTGCGGTTGTATATCATTTCAAACCGCAATCCCGAATGAAAGGAAATATGCATGATAATTTGCAATTTAATGATATACAATAAAACATCCATCAACATCACCCATCATCCAATCACAATCATCAAGCAATATCAATCAATAACAATTTATATTTGATAATATATAACAGGTAATAACTGGCAATTTTATTCAGATTAAATTTAACAACTATTAATCTAACAGTTTATATTCAGTAATAATCTATATAACTGTTAACTAGCAGTTTATAGGCAAACAAATAAATTCTAACTATCAATTAATACGCAATAAATAAATTAAATTAACAGTTAAATTTAATAAATGCAATTCAACAAATATGAGTGAAATAAACATGCCAAATACTCATAAATAAATTTCTATTCATTTCTAAAATTAATTTAACAAACATAAAAGCTTCTAGTAGTTGTGAGTGGGTTTAAACACTCACCTTTTGAATTTAAATCGAATTTAAATTCGAATTAAACCCAAAATTTGACGGTCTCCAAATCTGTCCAAACCAGCGTCAATAGATCCGGAATTTAATTACGATCATAACAAAAGAAATTTCGCGTGAATCGGAGAACGTATGAAAAAGATATTCATTTTAAACGATTTGAAAACAAAAATAAAAATAAAATAAAATAAAATAAAACAAAACCCACTTAACTTCAATGGTCACGTCAGCTAAAAGCTACAGCACATCGTCGAATTTTTTTCTGGTCAAACGAATATCCAAAATAGAAAACGAATTGTACCAGCAGATTACGTGTCTCGAGAACTTTATCATAAAATTTTTTGGAATTTTTGTGGAGAGTTTGAATTTTATTAGAAAATTTGAATTGTAGATAGATTAGGTTTTGTAACCATTGAGGAAGAGAAAGAGATGAAGAAAAATGAACGTACAGCCAATTGACAATAGAAAGGAGGCTAGGGTTTATCACAGCATATTTATAGATAGATCGCAAAAGGATAGGTGTGCACGAATTTTAACGTGCAAACAGAAGTGGTCCCAAAAGGATATTAATTATACACGTTACGGATTAAATTATTTCCTTCTCAACATTTACATTGCATTTTAAGCGTATTCACACATGTATAATTAGATGCTTCATTTAAATTTTCATATATATATTCACAATTCCATAAATTTCCAATACATAGATAAATTTCCGATTTCAACTAAATTTCTAAATTACTGTAATAATTACAGATTAAATTTCTATCCATTCTCAATAGATTTACGTTTACATACTAAAATCCACATTTCTATGTACATTTGAATTCCATATTATACATATTTTATTTATCTTAATTACTTCCAACTTAAATTTCAATAAACATAAAACGTTTTATTCAGTTTCCAATAAATTTCAATCATGCTTTAAATCCAAATGAATAAATAACTTAATTCCCATTTAAGCATTTTTCATTTGATTTGCAATAAACCTTATATGAGCAATTAAATCCCGATATATTAAACAAACGTTATTTCCATCATTATTTATCCTATGAAGAAATTTAAGTTATTCACACCTATTACTAAATTTCATATTGATGCACACTAATTTACATTTATTGCAATGGTTACCAAATATTTCCCTGCAATAATTCATTCCCCTATACATACTTACAATTCCACTTAAACTTTACTATACCCATTTATTTCCTCAACATTAAAACCAACGTTACCTCAATTCCACTAATGTACACTTATTCTATTATCACTTACTAACCATTCAAATTTTTATTAACAAATAGGCAGGTAATTCCTATGTTACAAATTTTTAATTCATCCTAATCCCTTACTATTGACATACATTTGCATTACTTACATATCATTTACAATGTTACCCAAAATCTCTATCCATTGTAATTAATACCTTAAATAAGTTTCAATTTATATTCAAGTGAATACATTACCCTTTTTCGTTATGTCATCCATTTTTCACAAGAAACGTTTTATTGTTTCGACAACATTTTATTTCTAATTACCTACATTGATTTGTGTACGTCTCTACTATTTAAAGCATTACCATTCTCACCTTCATCTAAATCTTCATTTATGAATATCTAAAAATAAATTTCACTTATTTCCTATTTATACACTTATAAATTCCAATTCCAAATAAATAGATAAATCTCCGTTTGCACTACTTACATCAAAAATCAGCGATTATCCTATCTATACATTTTAAGTGGATGGATCAAATGTCGTATTCAAAAATCTACTTCTTAATATTCTTAGATTTAAACTCAACTCTCTATTAACAGAATATTTAGATGTTTAAACTTCTTTTATTACCATTAACTTATTATTATACATTAAACTTAAATATACTGACAAAGCTTGTTTTTTGTACTCTTTTCATTTCCATAAATAAAATTAGCAGTGGATTCATACCTTATTATGTAATTAACTTTAATTCCACCTAACTAAATATTTACATAATCTTTTATTTGCAATAAATCAACTATTTTATATTAATTAAATTTAATCTTCCTGGTTTACTTATTCATAGTATGTAATTCAGTTACTCACCCTAACCTATTTATTTGAAATCCAATCCAGATTATTTTTACTAAGTTCCAATTTCCAAAGGTTACTGCAATTAATCCAATTAATTGCAATAAATTCTAATAAATTTGATTTTATTGGATTACAACTCAAAATAAATCAATTATTACTCAACCACACAGTTAACATTTCTTTTATGATTCATTACAGTAATATTTCCCAATTCTCATCTTTATTTTCATAAATTACTGGATTTCAATTTAATTGAAATTTTGTTAACTTTACACATAAATAAAAGCTTAAACCTCAATTAATTCATTTCTAAGATCACACTAATTATTATATTATAAAATGGACCTTTCCCTTGGTTACATCTTATTTATTCTCTTACCAATATTCCACACTAACTGCAATAATTTAGTGCATTAATTGAAATTGATCAAAAATAAAACTTAACCAAAAAATAGAATAAATACGTACAATAATTATTGTCATTAAATTTATTTCATAAGTCTACACTCAATAAATTCCTTAAAATAAGTTTTACGTTTTTATAAATTTACCTTCACACTTCCCGTTACTATTTTAATAATTACTAAAGTAACATTTTCATAATAACAACATTAAAATTTCTCAATATTTAGATGAACTTTATTTCCAATACACACTACCAAATTTCAATCACTTATGTTCTGTTCAACATTCTTTTAGATTTTACTTCCATCAATTAGTTCATCCAATATTTTCATCCATTTATTAACAAATTTTCCATTATACAATTTCAATTCTTCTTATTATTATTTCATTAATACTATTACCAACTTTTATTACCTTTAGTATTAATTAAACAATCATATTTAATTAAGAGGTTATAATGTTGTATTCACTATTCCCATTTTCACTCCAAAACTCAAACAGCCGTTTCAATTGCATTTGGATTTGCATTAAATTGGTTATCCATCAACTGCCATCTATATTACCACCTTAATTCACATACAATTACAGTCCTTTTTAATATATTAATACATAGGTAATTTAAATTTTGTCTTTATTTCTTTAATTTACATTTTATTCAAGTGCGACAATTTACGCTATTTCTTTATTGATATTTCACCTAACTTTCAACAATTAAGTTAAATACCCGTTTCTACAATTCATTATTAGTTATAAATTTAAATCTCCTTTATTTATTCAACTTACACACAGGTATACATCTTACACTATCTCAATCATTGGATTTTCATTTAGCGTTCATTCCAGCATAAATTCTATCTCTTTTATATATATCTTTATTTTTCTTTACAAAATTTTTTTATTACATAATCCCTTTTTTAACTAAAATTTAATCGTCGAAATTTACGGGTTGTTACATTTTCTTTAATTTTCTAAGTTGACATGCATCACATAGATTTTTAACTATGAAATTGATTTTAGGTAATCCTCTTATCAAATTGTTTTTACCTAATTTGTTTATATGTTTTAAATTTATGAGACAAAATCGTTTATGCCATATACATGGATCATCATTGTAACAGTACGGATTTTCGTTGCCGAAAAACCGAGATGTTATGGGTTTTTAAAAAGAATTTAAGAAAAAGAAAGAAGAGAGAAGAGATAGAAAATAGAGAGAAAGAAGATAGACAATTTTTTTTTAGAAAACAGAGAAACAGAAAATAGAAGATAGAAGAATTTTAAAAATAGAACGGACAGAAAGGAAACAACAGAACAACATTAGAATCTCACAATTCGCAGCGGAACAACATATAATAATAAATGAATAATCTTTAAACAAAGAACTATCAGTTATTACATTACATTTCATTACATCATATCATATCATCAGAGTGTACAACATCATACAACAACAAACAGTGCAGCGGAAAAAGAAATACTATATAAACTAGTAATACGCCATGCCATCCAGCTTGCCTCCAGCAACTCCAGAATATCCAGAATATCCTGATAAACCTAACTCTTGACTGCCCGTGTGGAAATTGGTGGGCACCCAGAGTTTAGGAAGGAAAACAATAAACTCCGAGTCAGTCATGTGACTGGTGTGAGAACTCAAAACAGTTTATTTAACTTTAAAATCAAAATAGAGGGATATTTTTATTTCAATTCGAAATGTTTTTTTAAAAATGAGACTACCATAAGGCCTCCCGCACACACACACCATGCAAACGCAGAATCGGAGGAGATTTCTCCTTATGATAGTCAAAGATGCTTGATACGCATTTAAAATAACATTTGATATTATTATTAGTGTATAGTGTAGGAAAAATTTATTTCGAAAGTAGAATATAAATCTTAGCCAACATACGACCATTATCGTATGCCTACTATAGCTACTATCCAAACAGTGGTGACCACCATAAGTGAATAGCAGGTTCTACAACTAATACCGTACAAGTTTCGTATTGTTTCTTTGTATTTCCAACGAATGATCAGGCCAAGGAACTTCCCATTGCCACATGAGAATGCCTCTGGATGGACATCCCCGAGAACCAAACCGGATCTCTACCAACACAAGGCCGGGTTACTCCTAACTGAGTAACAACTGACCGAATATGCCATCCCCCGGTCCTTTGGGACCTTTATCAACCGAGCGCTCGTAATCAATTCACACAATCATAAAGTGTTTTCAACATGAGTAAGTATCTGGGCTCCATACCATGATACCACCCTTTTCCAGAAGGAAATGGACACATCCTAAAGGGTGCTACCCCTCATAACCTTGCTGCTTCTTTCCTGTTTTGACCATTCACGGGGTGTGAGGCTCGACGAATTCACGTCCACAAAACATACTTTATACAAAAGCCATGCTTTGGGTCAACAAATGATCAACACAATGATCACAAGGATAGACGATCAAATAAACGATCCTATCACAAATAATCAACACAATGATCATTTCAGCATCACTCAGCATGTCACATTACCAAATTGGGAATATATCGCTGATAACATTCAACTACATAACCTCTAAGCACGTACGTCTCAGAGAAGGGTGTTAAGCAAAGAATAAATTCTCCGCCACCAACAGAAATATATTTGAAAGAAATCGGCTTTATATCTCAAATTGTAATGTCAGACACACAATCCATACAAGTCTGTTCCGGGCTCGAACAGAACCGAAGGCACTTACAAAGAAGTCCTTGCAATCCGGATATTCACAATCCTGATCGGATTCACCATCACATATGGAGAACTCAATACCGGAGCAACTCGGTGCAGAGTCAATCGATAGTTCATCCTATCGCTCTCGCAAATATCCGGTCTTCAACACCGATCTTCAAATGCGATTCACAACGACGTAACACATATTCGGAGTGGGTTATACGACCCCATGGTCCTTTCCCGGTTAACCCGAATAGTGAGCGCTTATTCAAAAATAAGTGTGCATTCAAATTCAATCAATTCACATCAAATACCCATTCAAAGGGAAATACTGATAGTCGGTTATTGAACTATCACTGGATATGCACACATCACCAGATTCCAAATAATTTTCCAAATTATTTATTTTCCAAAATATCTTTACAAGATCTTTAATTTCAACACTTCAAAAATAAATCAATATTTATTTTTATACAAATTCCACTTTTCACATATAAATTCCATAATGAATTTATATTTCCAAAATATCTATGCATATACGATTTCAATAATTCATTTCGATTTATCTTCAAAAAGATAAATTCTAATATTCACTTCTTATTGGAAAACATTTCCATACTTATTTATTCATAAGTAATTCACAAATCCTTTTATTTTCAACCTTGGAAAATATTCAATATACTTAAATCGAATTAAGTATATAATTCATTCTTTAAGAAAATCATTCTCTTAAACATATTTATTTGGGCCAAAACGAATGTTACGTAAAACATCGTTACGACAACCCAAAATCACTAGTATAGGGATTCGAAATTAAAATAGATATATAAATCCCAATACTATACAAAACATTTCCTTTCGGAAATCATTTACTATAACAACAGTGTTATAGTCCACCATTTCCTTTTATTTCTCGAAAACGTCTATTTCAACAATAAATGTTGAAATCTATGGTTTCGAATCTCAACACCTTTAAAACATCGTTAGATCGTTTTAATTCTGTTTAAAATATCCCATTCTAAAACATTTTCTTTAACATGTTATTCACTATTCAAAAACGTGAATATACCATGTTAACAAATTTCATCCTTTTTATACTTTTTAACTTAAAGGATTATTCACAGTCTAAAACGTGAATATAACTCCATTTATAAGTTATAACAATTAACTTATCAAAATAAGTCGTTTGCGAATTCATAAAACAACGTTTATAAATTCCATTTCTATTTATTTATAAAAACTTCTTTTTTTATAAATTCCTTTATTAACATATTTCAGTTTATAACTCAATTATAAACTAAATGTTTATATTATAAGTTAAATACTTATAAAACGATTATTTTATAAAATCATTCTTTAAACTTCATAATTATAAATCTTATAACTTATAAGATTCATTTATTTAACCAAATCTATTCTTCAATTAACTTCACAAATTTATAAATCTTACTATTTATAAATTTCATTTATAACTTCACAGTTTATAATTCTATAAATTTCATTCATTTATGAAATTCATTTTCACTACATTCAAACACTTATAAAAACTCGTTTTAAAATGTCTATATTTCAATTTATAAATATCCATTTATAAATCTCTTAATATAAATCAGTTTATATTATTATTCTAAAACGTCTTTAAATTCCTTTATAATTTCATCATTTTGATTTATAAAATAATCAAATTTTATAAATCCTATATTTAAACTTTTATCATATATTCAAAAATCCAATCTAAATTATTTTATAAAATCATTAGTTCATATTTCTCAAAAATCGACTTTTAATCGTATTTCTAAAAATCAGCTTTTTAACTATATTTCACAAAAACCATAATTTTTATAACTTTAAAAATTATAACGTTTATTTATTTATAATGGATCAATTCCAAAAATATAGTATATTTTCAAAATCACTTTTAAAATCATTTCAAAATCCCAAAATCTGGGTCCAATGATGCTACACACCAAATAGTCAATCACGACTACAACGATATCATATATCGATATGATAATCCATCAAATATCAAAATATCTGAAATCAATAAAAACTGTTGAGGAATCCAGTTGGATCCCTCCAACCTGTTTCCTGCATCCAAAAACATTAGCACAATACCAATTTCGCTCCAGTACGAAATTATCGCGGTATATGTTCTTAATAAATATTATCCGCTTAATAACGGCGCAATAGGGTCTCATCCGCTAAACAAAAATGCGGGAAATCAATAACTCCAATATATACATATGCCAATATATATATATTGATACTATATATAATACCAATTTCACTGTTTATGAAATATTCGCGGTATATGTTTATATTAAATAACATCCGCTTACTAACGGCGCATAATGTCTATTTTAACAATCAATAATTTACAGTCATCATTCAAACATGCATTCAAATATTTTAAGTCTAACTATTTAAAATAAAATCGAAACCTATTCGATTGAGTGAGAAATTCTCACCTTGGTTTTAATTTCCGTTTTAGCTTTTATTTCGAATAAAATTAAACGCGCGTTTAATTTTACCCGAAATTCTCACTAACTCCAAACAACTCCAAACCAACTCCATCGCGTAGTGCTCGTCCATACGATTCCAACGCAACTGAGTTTGCATTTTATCGACCTCGTATGAAAAAGTTATTGATTTTACAAGATTGCTCGAATTTAAATAAACTAATAACAACATAACTTTAACTATTTTAACCTATGCTTAATCCATGCCGTTAGATCATGATCTAAAGCCCACTGTGCTTCTTCCCTACTCACGAAAATCTACAGGCAATTAGAATAGAGGCCGAACCCATATAGATCAACTAGGGTTTAAATTTGCTCGTCCTACACTCAACTATACTCGATCACACCTCCGCCACGTCGAAGAGCACGACACAAGCTAGGTTCGGCCCCAGCCTTGGCCAACTCGGCCTGCACATGAGCCTAGAAAGGCGTGCCAAAACTGAAGAGAACGCCCCCCCCCCCCTGACGCCACCACGTTGCTCCGTTTCCGATCTCAACCGTTGATCTTGTAGAGCTTGACGTCCTCTACATCTTTCGTGTTGAACATTCCTGCTAATTGTCGACGGATTGGAAGATATCGAGGAGGAGAGTTGGGTGTTTTCTGGCCATCCATCTATAGGTGGCGGCTGCAGTTTTAATTTAGGGTTTAGGATATTTTTTTTTTTTTTTATTAATGAAGGGTGTGTGGTGTATTTATAGAAAACCAAGCGTAAACACTATTCATCCCGGGAATTCCGAACTCCGATTTAGACGCCGTAACCAGCGTACCTAGGGTTTATCCCGCGTTCCGGACACAATGGAACAGGTTTCGGAAGCTAATTCGGAAGTATGTGCGAGTTATGGCTGAAAACGCTCAATTTAAATTAAACCGATTTAAATCGATTTCTAGGCGTTTTAATTCGTACCGGACAAACGGTAAATCCAATTGACTTGAAATTTGAAATCTTACAATAATATCACATTACGGATCCGATGAAACTGGTTTCGTCGAAATCCGAGACTTTTTGAAAAATGGCTATTTTGACTCGCCAAATTTAAATTAAAAATAATTCGATGCGTTTCGAGCTGCCACGAACAAATGATAACTCCGATTGACACGAAAATTGAAATCCGGTAATAACTAACTATTACGGATCCAATGAAACTGGTTTCGTTCAATTCTGAGACTGTTCAAAAATTGGCTATTTTACAGTCAATTATTAAATATTAAAATATTCAATTTTCACAGATTAACTTTTAATTCGATTTTAAAAGTTCTAAAATATTTCTATAACTCCAGTATGATTAAATAAAATTTTCCAAATTATTTTCAATCATTTTTAACTCAATTTTTAATTATTTCCATAATTTAACATATTAAATTATTGTTTTAATTATCTAATTAAATCCAATAATTCAAATAAAAATTTATTCGACTTAAAAATTCACTTATAAATATTTAAAATAAATTAAATATTCAAATTTAAATTAATAAAAATTCTGGGTCGTTACAATCTTTCCCCCTTAAAAGAATTTCGTCCTCGAAATTACAAGTAAGAAAATTTCAGAATCTATTAACTTTTCCAAAATTCATAATTAAACTTCTTATAATTCTTTATTAAGTTTTCAAATCATACTTAGTTATCTTTTCAAAAACAACTACCTATTGTTTAACTTTCAATTCCAAATCAAAGTTAAAATTTTCAAAATTTTCCCAATTTTCTTAAAAAATTTCTAACGCCTTAAATTTTCGGAAAAATTCGCCATAGTCTCCTTTGCGCGGCTCGATCCGAAAAAAAAAATGACAGTATATATATCACAAATATACATCTCATCAAGTAATGAGGCATCCCGCAGGGAAAAAAGTGTAAAAGTACGATATTTAATCCGAGATATGTACCTTATATTTTATTAGCAAGCATATACGGCTAATATAGCGCGAAAGCGAGCTCCAAATGCGAAGCAAACGCGATCCGCACCTACTAAACACTCAACAAACAACATGAGAACCATGCATATAAACCATAGTATCAATATACAACATATAGCAACATAATAACTATATATGTCACATAGCAAATGCAACAATAGCAATATATATTCAACCATCAACCAACTACATTCATAACCAATAATATTCATTCATATTCTCATTCATATATAATGAATTGGTTTTCACTTTAAATTACATTTGATTCATTTACATTGGATTTACTAACATTCATTCCCAATTCAATTAGTTTATATTTACTAATTAAATCTAATTCACATTCAATTCTATTCAAATTTATTTACTTCTAATTTGAATTCAATTACATTAGCTTTCAATTTCATTAATACTTAATGAACTTATATAAAATCAACTACAATCATATAACAACCAATGTATATCAATTACAACCAAATTTCTTTGCTTCACTTACATTCATTTTGGTTTAACATCTTTACTTTCCAATTGGTTTTATTAAATTGATTTTCATTCAATTTTATTCAACTTCCAATAAAATTAGATTTTAATGAATTAACACTTTCATTAATTATTCCATTCCAATTTATTCACATTCAATTGATTAACATTCAATTTATTCATTCAATTCTGTTACAAAAGTTGAATTTCATTTATATAACTCAAGTTCATATCTATCACTTAACTTTATTAATTTACTTTGATACTAATATCAACTTCATTCCATATCACTTAAGTTATATTTCCATTTCTAAAGTAAATTTCCATTTAACTTTAAATTCGTTTTTTTATTTCAACTCACATTTATATATATATCCATTAGTTTCACTTCTTACATATATAAGTTTTATTTCACAATTGTAAATCACTTTAATTATAATTTAACTCTTATAATTCATTTGCTTATACAATAATTCTTTTATTTAGATTATTCAAACAACCAAACAATCAACTTATATACACTTTAATAATTCTGAAAAATTATTCCTTTATATATAAAAATATACTCAAGGTAAAATTATTTCATTTACCCAATTTAAAATCAATATTATGCCGAATTGTTCTATTCAAGTGTTTAGAAACCCCTTCGGCATAGTCTTGCGGACCACGCTGACGAAAGTTCATATGCCACTCAATAAACCAATCATCACAATATAAAACAATTTTATATTCACTAACAAATACGCTCTCATAGCTATTATTACACTCAAACTCATTCTAGAGCACTACTGACTCTATCTCTAATGAATAATACCCTACAGAACCATGGTTGTCGCTTAACCGTCAGCTCTGATACCAAATGTAACAGTACGGATTTTCGTTGCCGAAAAACCGAGATGTTATGGGTTTTTAAAAAGAATTTAAGAAAAAGAAAGAAGAGAGAAGAGATAGAAAATAGAGAGAAAGAAGATAGACAATTTTTTTTTAGAAAACAGAGAAACAGAAAATAGAAGATAGAAGAATTTTAAAAATAGAACGGACAGAAAGGAAACAACAGAACAACATCAGAATCTCACAATTCGCAGCGGAACAACATATAATAATAAATGAATAATCTTTAAACAAAGAACTATCAGTTATTACATTACATTTCATTACATCATATCATATCATCAGAGTGTACAACATCATACAACAACAAACAGTGCAGCGGAAAAAGAAATACTATATAAACTAGTAATACGCCATGCCATCCAGCTTGCCTCCAGCAACTCCAGAATATCCAGAATATCCTGATAAACCTAACTCTTGACTGCCCGTGTGGAAATTGGTGGGCACCCAGAGTTTAGGAAGGAAAACAATAAACTCCGAGTCAGTCATGTGACTGGTGTGAGAACTCAAAACAGTTTATTTAACTTTAAAATCAAAATAGAGGGATATTTTTATTTCAATTCGAAATGTTTTTTTAAAAATGAGACTACCATAAGGCCTCCCGCACACACACACCATGCAAACGCAGAATCGGAGGAGATTTCTCCTTATGATAGTCAAAGATGCTTGATACGCATTTAAAATAACATTTGATATTATTATTAGTGTATAGTGTAGGAAAAATTTATTTCGAAAGTAGAATATAAATCTTAGCCAACATACGACCATTATCGTATGCCTACTATAGCTACTATCCAAACAGTGGTGACCACCATAAGTGAATAGCAGGTTCTACAACTAATACCGTACAAGTTTCGTATTGTTTCTTTGTATTTCCAACGAATGATCAGGCCAAGGAACTTCCCATTGCCACATGAGAATGCCTCTGGATGGACATCCCCGAGAACCAAACCGGATCTCTACCAACACAAGGCCGGGTTACTCCTAACTGAGTAACAACTGACCGAATATGCCATCCCCCGGTCCTTTGGGACCTTTATCAACCGAGCGCTCGTAATCAGTTCACACAATCATAAAGTGTTTTCAACATGAGTAAGTATCTGGGCTCCATACCATGATACCACCCTTTTCCAGAAGGAAATGAACACATCCTAAAGGGTGCTACCCCTCATAACCTTGCTGCTTCTTTCCTGTTTTGACCATTCACGGGGTGTGAGGCTCGACGAATTCACGTCCACAAAACATACTTTATACAAAAGCCATGCTTTGGGTCAACAAATGATCAACACAATGATCACAAGGATAGACGATCAAATAAACGATCCTATCATAAATAATCAACACAATGATCATTTCAGCATCACTCAGCATGTCACATTACCAAATTGGGAATATATCGCTGATAACATTCAACTACATAACCTCTAAGCACGTACGTCTCAGAGAAGGGTGTTAAGCAAAGAATAAATTCTCCGCCACCAACAGAAATATATTTGAAAGAAATCGGCTTTATATCTCAAATTGTAATGTCAGACACACAATCCATACAAGTCTGTTCCGGGCTCGAACAGAACCGAAGGCACTTACAAAGAAGTCCTTGCAATCCGGATATTCACAATCCTGATCGGATTCACCATCACATATGGAGAACTCAATACCGGAGCAACTCGGTGCAGAGTCAATCGATAGTTCATCCTATCGCTCTCGCAAATATCCGGTCTTCAACACCGATCTTCAAATGCGATTCACAACGACGTAACACATATTCGGAGTGGGTTATACGACCCCATGGTCCTTTCCCGGTTAACCCGAATAGTGAGCGCTTATTCAAAAATAAGTGTGCATTCAAATTCAATCAATTCACATCAAATACCCATTCAAAGGGAAATACTGATAGTCGGTTATTGAACTATCACTGGATATGCACACATCACCAGATTCCAAATAATTTTCCAAATTATTTATTTTCCAAAATATCTTTACAAGATCTTTAATTTCAACACTTCAAAAATAAATCAATATTTATTTTTATACAAATTCCACTTTTCACATATAAATTCCATAATGAATTTATATTTCCAAAATATCTATGCATATACGATTTCAATAATTCATTTCGATTTATCTTCAAAAAGATAAATTCTAATATTCACTTCTTATTGGAAAACATTTCCATACTTATTTATTCATAAGTAATTCACAAATCCTTTTATTTTCAACCTTGGAAAATATTCAATATACTTAAATCGAATTAAGTATATAATTCATTCTTTAAGAAAATCATTCTCTTAAACATATTTATTTGGGCCAAAACGAATGTTACGTAAAACATCGTTACGACAACCCAAAATCACTAGTATAGGGATTCGAAATTAAAATAGATATATAAATCCCAATACTATACAAAACATTTCCTTTCGGAAATCATTTACTATAACAACAGTGTTATAGTCCACCATTTCCTTTTATTTCTCGAAAACGTCTATTTCAACAATAAATGTTGAAATCTATGGTTTCGAATCTCAACACCTTTAAAACATCGTTAGATCGTTTTAATTCTGTTTAAAATATCCCATTCTAAAACATTTTCTTTAACATGTTATTCACTATTCAAAAACGTGAATATACCATGTTAACAAATTTCATCCTTTTTATACTTTTTAACTTAAAGGATTATTCACAGTCTAAAACGTGAATATAACTCCATTTATAAGTTATAACAATTAACTTATCAAAATAAGTCGTTTGCGAATTCATAAAACAACGTTTATAAATTCCATTTCTATTTATTTATAAAAACTTCTTTTTTTATAAATTCCTTTATTAACATATTTCAGTTTATAACTCAATTATAAACTAAATGTTTATATTATAAGTTAAATACTTATAAAACGATTATTTTATAAAATCGTTCTTTAAACTTCATAATTATAAATCTTATAACTTATAAGATTCATTTATTTAACCAAATCTATTCTTCAATTAACTTCACAAATTTATAAATCTTACTATTTATAAATTTCATTTATAACTTCACAGTTTATAATTCTATAAATTTCATTCATTTATGAAATTCATTTTCACTACATTCAAACACTTATAAAAACTCGTTTTAAAATGTCTATATTTCAATTTATAAATATCCATTTATAAATCTCTTAATATAAATCAGTTTATATTATTATTCTAAAACGTCTTTAAATTCCTTTATAATTTCATCATTTTGATTTATAAAATAATCAAATTTTATAAATCCTATATTTAAACTTTTATCATATATTCAAAAATCCAATCTAAATTATTTTATAAAATCATTAGTTCATATTTCTCAAAAATCGACTTTTAATCGTATTTCTAAAAATCAGCTTTTTAACTATATTTCACAAAAACCATAATTTTTATAACTTTAAAAATTATAACGTTTATTTATTTATAATGGATCAATTCCAAAAATATAGTATATTTTCAAAATCACTTTTAAAATCATTTCAAAATCCCAAAATCTGGGTCCAATGATGCTACACACCAAATAGTCAATCACGACTACAACGATATCATATATCGATATGATAATCCATCAAATATCAAAATATCTGAAATCAATAAAAACTGTTGAGGAATCCAGTTGGATCCCTCCAACCTGTTTCCTGCATCCAAAAACATTAGCACAATACCAATTTCGCTCCAGTACGAAATTATCGCGGTATATGTTCTTAATAAATATTATCCGCTTAATAACGGCGCAATAGGGTCTCATCCGCTAAACAAAAATGCGGGAAATCAATAACTCCAATATATACATATGCCAATATATATATATTGATACTATATATAATACCAATTTCACTGTTTATGAAATATTCGCGGTATATGTTTATATTAAATAACATCCGCTTACTAACGGCGCATAATGTCTATTTTAACAATCAATAATTTACAGTCATCATTCAAACATGCATTCAAATATTTTAAGTCTAACTATTTAAAATAAAATCGAAACCTATTCGATTGAGTGAGAAATTCTCACCTTGGTTTTAATTTCCGTTTTAGCTTTTATTTCGAATAAAATTAAACGCGCGTTTAATTTTACCCGAAATTCTCACTAACTCCAAACGACTCCAAACCAACTCCATCGCGTAGTGCTCGTCCATACGATTCCAACGCAACTGAGTTTGCATTTTTTCGACCTCGTATGAAAAAGTTATTGATTTTACAAGATTGCTCGAATTTAAATAAACTAATAACAACATAACTTTAACTATTTTAACCTATGCTTAATCCATGCCGTTAGATCATGATCTAAAGCCCACCGTGCTTCTTCCCTACTCACGAAAATCTACAGGCAATTAGAATAGAGGCCGAACCCATATAGATCAACTAGGGTTTAAATTTGCTCGTCCTACACTCAACTATACTCGATCACACCTCCGCCACGTCGAAGAGCACGACACAAGCTAGGTTCGGCCCCAGCCTTGGCCAACTCGGCCTGCACATGAGCCTAGAAAGGCATGCCAAAACTGAAGAGAACGGCCCCCCCCCCTGACGCCACCACGTTGCTCCGTTTCCGATCTCAACCGTTGATCTTGTAGAGCTTGACGTCCTCTACATCTTTCGTGTTGAACATTCCTGCTAATTGTCGACGGATTGGAAGATATCGAGGAGGAGAGTTGGGTGTTTTCTGGCCATCCATCTATAGGTGGCGGCTGCAGTTTTAATTTAGGGTTTAGGATATTTTTTTTTTTTTTTTATTAATGAAGGGTGTGTGGTGTATTTATAGAAAACCAAGCGTAAACACTATTCATCCCGGGAATTCCGAACTCCGATTTAGACGCCGTAACCAGCGTACCTAGGGTTTATCCCGCGTTCCGGACACAATGGAACAGGTTTCGGAAGCTAATTCGGAAGTATGTGCGAGTTATGGCTGAAAACGCTCAATTTAAATTAAACCGATTTAAATCGATTTCTAGGCGTTTTAATTCGTACCGGACAAACGGTAAATCCAATTGACTTGAAATTTGAAACCTTACAATAATATCACATTACGGATCCGATGAAACTGGTTTCGTCGAAATCCGAGACTTTTTGAAAAATGGCTATTTTGACTCGCCAAATTTAAATTAAAAATAATTCGATGCGTTTCGAGCTGCCACGAACAAATGATAACTCCGATTGACACGAAAATTGAAATCCGGTAATAACTAACTATTATGGATCCAATGAAACTGGTTTCGTTCAATTCTGAGACTGTTCAAAAATTGGCTATTTTACAGTCAATTATTAAATATTAAAATATTCAATTTTCACAGATTAACTTTTAATTCGATTTTAAAAGTTCTAAAATATTTCTATAACTCCAGTATGATTAAATAAAATTTTCCAAATTATTTTCAATCATTTTTAACTCAATTTTTAATTATTTCCATAATTTAACATATTAAATTATTGTTTTAATTATCTAATTAAATCCAATAATTCAAATAAAAATTTATTCGACTTAAAAATTCACTTATAAATATTTAAAATAAATTAAATATTCAAATTTAAATTAATAAAAATTCTGGGTCGTTACAATCATGGTTTGCGGTTAAGCATAAATCAGTATTATGATTAATATTCATGTTTAGAATATAAATATTTTGATTTCTTGTTCCTTTAAAAATTAAAGTTTTATTTTGATCAAAGATATTACATTTATCTTTTTCAAAATCGATTCTAAATCCCTTTTCGTATAATTTACTTGTACTAAGTAAATTATGTTTTAAGTTTTAACTAATAATACATTTGAAATAATAGGAGAAGTAGATGTACGGAAGTTGATGACATTTCCAATCCCAATAATATATCCTTTGCAATTATCCCCAAAAGTGAGCGTGCCACCGTCCATGTAAGTGATGTTTGATAGCATGTGTGCATTTTTCATCATATGTTTGGAGCATCCGCTATTGAATATCCATTTCTCCTTATTACTAGCTTTGTTTTTGGGTACCTGTAAAATAATATAAAGTTTTAATTGGTACCCACTTCCTCTGTTAGGATCCTATATGTTAGTAGGAGAAGGTAGCCATACCATGAGGGTTTGGAACCTTTAGAGATGTAATTTTCATTATGAACTATATATGTGTGTGTGTGTGTGTGTGCGCGCGCGTGCGCGTGTGTGTATTTTTGTCTTATCAATCTGTTATTTATGTTAGGAATCCATATTTTAATCATTTTTGTTCCCTTATTTTCATATTTATATTTTTTCTAAAATCTGTATATAATGTACTATACTTCTCAAATCCTTGATTATTATTAGAAACCAAATTATTTCTTGAACGATTATGATTTTTTTTTGTTAAATCCTAATCCCTTCCAACTTCTTGATGGTTTTGAAATCTTTATCAAATTTTCTAGATTTTGTTTTCCTTTATTAAATTTTGAAACATTATTGGTAATTTTATCTAATTTATTTCTAAGATGAGAAATTTCTATATTAGCTAATTCTAAATTTTGTTTCAATTCATACTTTTATTTTTCAAGTTTATAATTCTCTATTCTGTTATTCTCTATATCATGTGTTAGAATAACACTTTTAGATGATCAGCTTTTACATTCATTTTGTGCTAATTCTAATTCTTTTTCTAAAAAAGTTATCTCATATTTTAACAATCCAATTTCTAATTTAGCTCTATTTAATTTTCTCACATTTTCTTTATTTAATTTTTCTAATTATCTATACTTTTCATCTAATTCTATACTAATATCATGAATTTCATCATATATTAATTCAGGACGTACCTCATCTGTACTAGCCATGAAGCAAACATTTGCTTGTTCCAAGTCACTGTCGCTATCGGATGAAGAGGAAGAGTCGGAGTCATCTCACGTTACTTGAAACGCTTTTCCCTTTTTCTTAAAATTTTCGAATTTGTTTTCCTTTTTATCATTGTTGAGTAGTAGACAGTCATTCTTCATATGGACAAATTTATCACCCCCGAAGAATTTCATTAATGTTTTATTTGAAGAATTTGTGTTGCTGTTGTTTTGAAATATCGTCATCTTTTTGAACTTCTTGAACTTGTTGTAATTTTTTGCGATGAAAATAGTCTCATCTTCTTCCAAGTCAGAGTAGTCATTATTTGCCTGAAATGCAATGTTTTTCTTTTCTTGATTTTGTTCTTTTCTCGTCTGTAAATTAGCTTCATATGACATTAGATTTTCTATTAACTCTTTGACTTTGAGTTGGTAAAGATCGTTAGCTTCTTCGATGGCTAAAACTTTTCTTTCCCTTTCGTATGTCAGAGAGTTCGGAATTCGCGTGACTAAATCAAAATCAGTGAATTTAACACCGAGTGTCACAAGATCGTATAGTTTGAAATCTAGCACACACGTCAATAATTGATTCATTTGATTTCATTTTAAAAGATGAAATTTGATTTTGTATAATAGAAACTTTTGTTTGCTTAACTTTTTTTGTGACTTCATTAGTAATTTGTAATATATGCCATATATCATAAGCAGTAATGCAAAGCACGACTCATGAAAATTCATTTTTATCGAGTGAGAAAAATAATACATTCATAGCTTTGGCATCGTTAGATGCCTCTGCTTTTTATGTGTCGGTCCATGTGCCAATATCGATGTCAGGGGCTTCATATTTATTTTGATTTGCTAGCCATATTTCTAATCCATTTGTTTCCATAAAAATTCGCATGTGTGTTGACCAGTAAGCATAATTAGAACCAATAAATAGTGGAGAACAACTAGTTGATTCACCTTCTTGAAATGTACTTGCCATTTTAATGATTTCAATTACGTGTTACTATAGATTGGAATAACCATGCTTTTATACCAATTGAAAAACTTGTGGATCGCATATTATCTAACTTGTGTATAATATGAAAGTATCTCTAACAATCTTGTATTCCAAATAACATTTTTTTGACTTATAGTTCAAATCTTCTCATGATCTCCTTTGAGTATGTGAATATAAATGCTTTTTCTTGTAGGAAGTGGTTTAATCAAAATTATATTTTGGTTATAATAGATTGAGATATGTGAACAATGTATACGCAATAAAGTCTTTAGAAATCAAGAGAGGGAAGAATAAATTAATTCAAGTTAGTTGATTTTTATATCTCAATCAAAGTGGTATTTATAGATCCTAAAGGGTGCAGATGAAGAGTTGTAACTATTTAAGAAGATCTATTCATCTTAATGGCAGCAACCTTTTGATGGAGGGTGATATCTCTTTGTTTCAAACATAAGTGTCTTTTCAAAATTGACAGTTTTACATACGAAAGACATCCATGGTAAAATCATGAAACGTCTGTGACTTCGAGAAATTTTAACCCGAGAATTTTCATAAACGTTTGTGGTTTTATTTCAGATGTCTGTGGGTAATAAAAAAATAGTTTTCTGGCTTAATTTTGATGCATATGAAAATATGATTGTGTATGAATATATACTCAAGGAGACCTTAATAATAGTTTATCTAAGACACTTTTACGGTAGAATAACCTTACTGATAGTAGTATGGTCGATGAATCTATGTTTCTCTTTAAGTATCATTGTCTTTGAGCATGGTGTCTTCTTGTGGCATAGACTTGTGTATGTGTGTGTATGATTATGCAGCGGTTATCATTGAAACATAAATTGGAGGTTTAACACGAGTATGATTCGATAGAATTTTACAGACATGGATCGTTGATCTTGAATACAAATGGTCTATAACCTCTTGAATAGAACTTTGATCTTGTTTAAGTGAAAGATATGAGAGAGATCTGAGGGTAATCAACAAAGAATCAAATCAGTGGTGTTGAATTTAATACTGATTGAATTTGAGTAGAATTTCTTTTAGAAAACAAGAAAGTGAAAGAGGAGAGAAAATATGAGAAAGTAATCAACCAAATTACGTCGGTTTACTCCCTACTTACAGAGAAACGATGGTCATGTCCATTCAGAAGAGATATGATGAAAAGATACTTCCATTCAAAATTTGAATTTTTAAAATTTTGGTCCATATGTCGACAAACCCTTTGTAATTTTGAAAAATACTTTATAAAAATTATTTTAAAAATGACAAGGTTTGTGAAATATTTTAATATTTGTATTATCATTTAAACATGATTTACACATATTATAATTATATCAAAACTTAAGAAAACTTTATAAAATTATTTTTAGAATATTTTAAGTATATAAAGAATTTTAATTATAAAAAATAAAGTATAAGTGAATATATTTAAATCAAAGTTAGAACAAATATTATAATATACTTATAAATATTTAGAAAGCTTTAAAACTAAAATTAAAATAAAGTATAATTTTCAAAGTATATTTTAAAACACTTTTAGACCTTAATTTCTCAAGGTATGACGAAATCAAAAGATAGAAATAATTTGAAGGCTATTTTGAAAGATTATTTTGGAAACAAGTATTTTCTTTAAAAAATATTTTTGAATTTTAAGACATTTGAAATTGAAAATCATTTGAAAAGGAAAAATAGAGAGAGAGAGAGATCAAAGAAGTGCTATCAGGATTTCAACAATAATTCTATAATTCTATAACTTATGTGAGAAATCTTGAGTTCTTCAACACTCATGAATCTTCAACCTCTAACTCTTGTATCTCTATATTAGCCTTTGAATCTTCACTTGATGCAATGCAGTCTTCTTAATTCATACATGTCCAGCATCCTACCCTACATATTATATACAACTTAATATAAACATTAGTATCTATATATTATATAATGTTATCTATACTTTATGTAACGTCATATGGTTGGTGTCATCAAAACAAATGCCTAAGGTACTAACAATTTCACCCTGCTTTAAGTTGATAAATTTCTCCAACATACATCCTTTTTCCACCTCATGAATAAACTTCACCTCAAACTTTCTTTTGAATAGATCCCAAACGATATCCCTCACATTAACCTCAGTTGTAATAATCTTCCACTAAACACCAACTTCTTACTTCAAATGCCCTGCAGCTCAAATCCTCTTCTCAATATCACTTAATTCCAATAATGTAAAAATCTTCTCACATGTGCTTAGTCTCTGCATAAGGCTCGATTCCACAAAAATTCTTCCCACCTAGGTTGATAAAGTCCTTATACTGCTTGATGAAATTGCTAGTAGGTGGCTGATGAGGGGGAACTTCTACGGTTGTTGTAGTAGTAGTAGTAGGTACAATTGAAGTCTCATTAACCCAACTCAAAGCTTGCACCATTCGACGGAACCAAATAGTGTGCTCATGCTAGGAATGTTCAAGGGCAAGGTCTGGCTTTAACTATAACAATCCGTAAATTTTAAGTAATTAAAAATAGTTGACTTAATAAGATTATGTACTTAAAATATTAAAAGAAATAGAAATTGGTTATTTAATGTGGATGTAATAACTAATTTGAATGGTAAAAAAAAGGTAATTAAAGCTTAATTTTTGATAGATTGAAGGAGATTTAAGAATGTGGTATAATATAATGAATGGAAATTGAGTAAGACCATGGTCCTGTAAGTACTGTAGGCAATAAACTTATAAATGTAGTTAAAAGTAAACAGTGACAATTATTATGTGTTACATGTTTATTTATTCTATTAAATTGAAATAAGAAGTCAACTTTTAATACAAATAAACAAAAGTTACATTTGTGTGAAATGTAATACAATGTTTAAAAGTTGTTAAATTGGAGTATATTAAGGAATGAACGGTTAATTAGGTTTGTAGAGTAGTAATGGATTTAATAAAAGTAAATTTTATAAATTTTTCAATGTAAGTTTGAAATTTGTTTGTAATTTATTTTTCAAATGCAATAAATAAACAATTTTTGAAAATTTTATGTTTTAGTCAAAATTTGAATTTTCAGTTTAAATAAAAAAAATTGAATTTTAAATTTTAATCTTTTTATTTGTAAATGTATTTTATTTTAATATTTATCTTGCTTTTCGTTTCATGAAATTCTGATTTATACTTTTAGATTTGGATAAATTACAACGTTTTATGCGCAATAAATTTATGTGTTTTCATTTTATATATATATATATACACACATATATATTTCATATTTTATTTCTCTATGTTTGTTTCTTTAATTTTTATTTTATTTTTATTTTAATTGTATAAACTTAGATTATATTTATTTGATTTATCAATTTTAATTTGCATACGTTACATTTGTTTTATTTCCTGCCTCTTTATTTGCCTATCTTTTATTTCCTACCTCCTTAATTAATTTCTAGTCGTGCCTACCTAAAACTTTAGCCATTCATACCCTATCAATTCACATGAAAAAGCAAGTAACTTACCCCATTTTGTTCCATTGTTTCTTTTTATTTAATAGGAAATAAATCCCTTTAAATTTTTAGCCATTTAAGCACTTATTTACTTGCCAATTCGTTGCACTTGATTTGGCATGAATAACTCCCCTAGAAAATTTTAATTCACGTACAAAAACTCTTTACCACATCTCATTTTCATTTGCATCTTCACGTGAGAAATCTTCTTGTAAGTAATGGCTTATTTTTCTTTTGTTTTTCTATTTTTTTTCTCTTCAATTTTTTTTCTTTGTCTTCCTTCAAACTAGGCTCAGCCTCCATCTTCTTATTTACTTCTATGGTGTATATAAACTTTATTTATTTAGTGAAGTTTTCTTTTGTGTATATACATCTATTTTTATTAGATAAGTAACAGATCAATTAAGATATGTTCTAAATGTAGACATACGTTTCATAATTTATTTCTTGCCTTTATATATTTTCCACGTTTTAATCTTCTACCATATCTATTCATAAATGCATAGACGTGATTTTCTCCTTTTCAATCACGTACAAAGTTATCAAACTCCTCTTTTCATTTGTTTAAAATAAATATATACAAGATATTTTCCCTACTTAAATTGTGCCTTTTTAAATTTCCTTGCCTTTTATTTTCTAACTATTCCTAAACTTTAGCCATTCAAATCTTTTTGTAAACCTAGCCGCCTCTTATCATTCACATGAAAAAAAAGGTTTCTCATTGTATCATTTGCGTGAGGAAGGAAAAAGTCTAGATTCATGGCTTCCTTTTCTCTTCTTTTTCCACTTTCTTTTTCTTTTTCTCTTTTTCTTTTCGTTTTCTCCTTACATAGCTCGGCCTCCACCACCACAACATTACCTCCTCCTCACTATTAGACCATGGCCAAGCCCACTTGGTGGTTGAAAGCAAGGTTATATTCTTTGATTCGTAATTGCATAGTTTAATCCATCTTCTGTTGTGTTGAGTCTTATTCTTCTAATTTGTGTATTTGTTATATACAAGATATGGATCTTGACTCTCTATCTACTCAAAAATTTGGTAGTGCCTTGTCGTGCTTTGCGGAGTTTCAATTGTGTATTGTGAATTTGATTCTAGCTTTTAAAAGGTGAGTTTTTATCACTCTAGACATATGTACTTATATTATTGTGGAATAATGACAAGTGGTTCTGTATAAATTGATGTGTCATTCATACATGCCTGTGATATGTTATATGATGTTAAATGTTGTTTATATATTTGCTGCATCATCTAATATGTATTTATATGTTATACTATTCATTTTATATACTGTATCTCACGCTGCAAGTTCCCTATCAGTATGGGCTGAAATGATAGGCTCAAATGATTTTTATTGCATTTATTTTACTTAGGATTGTGGGTTTGAAATGATAGAACCCGGATTTCATCAAAAATTGTTTTTAAATGATACTCATGTTCTTGAATTGTATTACTAGCTATTAAGATGTCGTCAATATATACTAAACAAAAGTCATATTTTTTAAATATATTGTCCATAAATCTTTGGAAAACTGCTGGGGCTGTTTTTAATCCGAATCTTAGAACATTCCATTCGAAATGTCCTTCTGAACATGTAAATGCAGTCCATGGTTTAAAGGTTTCTTCTAACTGTAGCTGATTATATCCTGATTTTAAATCGAATTTGCTAAAAAAAATCTTGTTTTGGATTAGATTTATTAAAGTGTCTTTATTTGGAATATTATAGCCATCATCTTCCGTGTTGTCATTAAGTCTTTTATAATTATATACTATTCGAGGTTTTCCTCTACTAACTTCATCATGATTTCTAACAATAAAAGCAGCTGATCTGTGGGGACTTTTTGATTTTCTGATTAAGTTTTATTTTAACATTTCTTGTATTTGGATTTTAAACTCTGTAACATCTGCAGGTGAATATTCTATATTTGCTGTTCTTATTGTTATATCTGAGCTTTTTATCCTTATTTTTGCTACATACTGTATTTTGCTTTTGGTAATATCACCTATAAGGCCTAGTTTTTCTAATTTTTGAATTAATGGGTAATTAATTGAATCAAAAATATCTGGTCCTTTTTCTAATGTTTTTGCTTTCTCTTGTGCTAACAAACTAAAGGCTTCTAGTTTTTCGTCATTTGACAAGAATTTTTTGTGGCTAGGCTGTTTGTAAAAATCTAATTCAGGGGTACCACCACGCTGATTTTGTTTGGTAAAAGTTGGTGGGTAAAGTATATGTATTTTTATTAAACGTAATGCTATTTTTACTAATGGAAATACTACCATTAAGATTTAATATAAAATTGAGACCTAATAAAAATTCAGAACTATTTATTTCAGGTGGAGTAATATTTGTTTGTCCTAAATCATATTTACTACTGTAATTACCAGAAAAGTCTTTAAATTGGATTTGGTATGATCAGGTAATTTATATTTTAATTGCATAATACGTTGTTCAGCTGTTTTAGAGAATAGTTTATATGTTAAAGGTACTTGGAATTCTTTAGGAATTAATTTATGTGCTATTAGGCTTTTTGTACTACCGGTGTCGATTATAGCTGTTGTAGTTATAAAATTTTTGTTATCAAACCATAGTTTACATTCTAGGGTTAGTAGGGTTGTTGAGAATTCTTTTACTTGAATTATTTCTGTTGTTTGTTGGAAGTTTTCTTCATTTACCTCAGTTATTACTTCTTTTCCTGCATCTTTTTCTTTTTGTTTTAAGTTTGCTAATTCTTGTTTTATTTCATTTAATTCGTATTGGAGTAATCTCATTTGGACTTCATGCTTGTCTACTCTTTCTCGTAAGAAACTATTTTTTGGTACTTCTATTTCTTTTTTGGTTAATTCTATGTTAAAAATCTGTTTAGCACATAAAAACATATTTCTTTGTAACATTCATTACATTGAAATCGTTTATTAATTGCTGGATATCTATTGCAATTGTAGCAGGGTATTTGATCGCTTCCTTTGCTTTGTATCCATTCATGTGAACAGTTTTCTCTATTCATTAGGGTATAGGTTATAGGATCAAGATGGTTATTATATTCTTCTGAAACTATACTGTAAATAGATTCATTGTCAGAATTATCGTTTATACTCTGTAGATCGTATTCTCCTAATTCGTCTACTAGATTAGCTCTATATTGATTGTTTGCTCTATTTGGACATTTGTTGGCTAAATGATTTGGATCGCCACATATGTAGCATGTACATTTTTTAGTATATGGGCTCTGTTTTTTAACATATTTACTATGCTTATGCCTGTCATATTTCACTGATTTTCTTAAAAACTTTTTTCTCTTTTTGTATCCATAGGCTTGTGGTGTATATATTGCTGTTTCGCAAAATGCCCATGCTTGTCTTTTGATTTGTTCTTGCATAGTGGCTTCTTTACATAGTTCTTCTAATTTTCGAAAAACAAAAGTAATTCTAATTCCTATGCCTAATCCATGTTCTGTTCCATGATTATCTTTCCATTCTTTATGTATATTTCGTCCTAGATCTCCTGGTAATTTTGTAAAATATCTGTCACATAATTCGTCATCAAAGGCCTTACATGTTTGTGCTATCATTGTTGCAAAATCTTGGCTAAATTCTTTAATATATTTAAAACCACTAATGCTTAATTGTTTTAGATTTCTTATGGTTGTATCTTGTAACGTTGTATTTCCTTTAGCTGGATCTATACCAATTATTATTGTTCGGATCATTGATGTAAAATTATATGGATTATCTCCTAATGATTTTTGTCTAATTATTTCTTCTGGATTTATTGCTTTAAAACTCTGATACATGCCTAGAGCCATTGGGCCTAAAGTGGTTTCTAGTACTGCAAACATGTCCATATCTCCTCGTTTATTAACTTCCCAGTAGCGTATGACATTTTGTTCCCAAATTAATATTTCATCTGGCCATAATTGAAGGCTTTGATTTTCTAATAGTAGCATATTAGAATTATAAATCTTTGTATATGATTTTCTACTTCCTTTTCGTATTTTGGTGTTTCCTTCTGTGTAACTAATACTAGGAGGATTCCATGGTTCTCTTTCAAATGTTTTTTCATCATATCCTACTCCTGGTCTTGTGAACTCACTTCTTGGTCGTTTACTTGATGATGCTTCTATAATCATTGAATCTTGATAATTTGTTTCATTTTTTTGAGTGCATATATCGCTTAAAGGAATTTTTCCTATACTTATGTCATCTACTAATGCTAAATTATAGTATTCACTCAATGTGTTAAATGTTGTTTGATAATCCATTTGGAGATTCATCATACACTGTATTATCATATTATCAATTTCTTCTCTTAAATTTTCAACTGATAACTTTTTATTCATTATTTCTATTAAGGATATTTTTGATTCTGTTTTAAATCCTGTTTCCAATTTTTCAATTTCTTTAATAAAATAGTCTTCTATTTGTGTTTCATCTATTTGTTGTATTATTTCTTCGTCGATTGATAAGTATCCGATTACGTCTTCTAGTTCATCGTATTCTAGTTCTACGTCGCTATCATATTCATCATAAATCGGTCCTTCTTCCCAGTTTAAGTTATTATATTCTGTCTCTTCATCACTATGTTGTTCTATTTCAGACTGTTTTGTTTTATAATTATTGAACCTAATACTTGGTTCGTTGAATTGACTTTTATATATAATGTGTGATTCTGGAACTAGTAATGTTTTATCATTAGTGACAAAATCTTTTAAAGACCATTCAAGTCCTGCTAAATCTTCTGGATTAATTCTTCTAGGTTCTATCATTTGAATGCCTTTACTTGCTATGTTTTGCACTATTCATGTTAAATTTAATTTAAACTTCATACCTGATCTATTTGATGCTTTTCCTAATAACCCTATACTGATAATAAAATTCTTTCCAACATATCCTTCAAATCCTTTTGCTTGAAATCCCATTTTTAGATTTCCTAGATTATCTATACTTTTAATAATGTCTGGTACACAATATATAAGAGCGGAATTATTGTTTAAATCTACTTCAATTCCTGATATTAATGCTTTTTCTATATCGGAAGTCCATGATTTATCTAGGATTAAGGTTAACAACTTGATTCCTAAACCTTTTCTAGTTAATGCTTTTATTCCTATTACAATTAGACCTAAATGGAAAAATCTTTTCCTTGTATTCTTTAACTTTTCTATTGTTTCTGGGGAAATTATATTAATCATTTCCCTGTTATCTACTATTCTAAGTTCTTCTTCATGAGTGCTTCGTATTAAAGTAGTGTTTAAGTTCATCATTCCTGTTTGATATTACACCTTTGGATTTAGTACATCTAGTTGATGGTTATTGTATATTTCTAAATTTTTGTCTACATCTATTTCTTCATCAAGTTGTATTATTTGTTTATCTTTCCTTTTATTAAATATAGACATGATGTTCGATATTTCATCTTTAGTCATACTAGTGGAATTACATCTTGTTAAGGCTCTACTAGATCCTGATTCTGGTCGTAAATTCATTATCTTGGTTTCCAAAATTTGTAAATTTGTTCTGGCTTTTTTGTTATTATTTGTAAATGTTGACAGTCTCTTCCTACTGATAAACTATTTACCTTTTCTGTTAGTTGATTGACCTTTTCAATTAACTGAAGATTTAGGCTTATTAAAATGTTGAATAAATGTTGTTATTCTTGATCTGATTGACTATGTCCGGAATATCTAGAAAAGCCTTGGTCTGGAACTGGTCGTAAGTTATTTTCTGCTTTGAATTCGTCCGCTTTCTTTTTTTGCTTCTATTTTTTTTTTGAAATGGTACTTTATATACAACAAATCATTGGGACAACATCTCTCATGTCAATAAACGTTCGAAAGCAAGTTTCGAACTTATGACATTTTGCACCAAAGAGGAATCAATTAACCACTTGGACAATGGTGCTTGTCTTTTTTTTTCTTCTATTGGTTCTTTGTTCATTAACTTGCTACTATCTTTTTTATTTCGTTGATTACTTGTTCTACCTTTTTAATCTTATGATCAAAGTTACTTGTCTGTCTTTGTAAATCTTCTAATATTCATTTTGATTGGATTTCTAAATGTTTTGGTTTATTAGTTTCTAACAAAAATTTAAGTTGGATTATATCATCTTTAGTAGGTATACTTTTTCTTATATTAACTAGCTGGGTTTGGATAGTATTGTTTTGATCTTTAAGAAAGTCTAAATTGGAACTAATCTGTTTTAAAATTTTGTTTTTCTCCTTAGTAGTTTCTGTTAGGTTATTTATTGCCCTAGTTATTACGTTATTATGAGTTTCGAGATTACCTGCTTGGCTGATTAGAAAGTCTATAATACTATTTAGTTGGATGTTATTACCGTGTAACTGATGACCAAATTGCTGTTCAAAGTAAGAAGGAAACTTATATTTGTCTATACTGACGATATTTCTCTCTTTAAAAGAGTATTCTAAATTTAAATATTGCAAGCGTTTAGCTGAGTGTCGAAAATCTATTTTGAAAGGGTCACCTTCTTTAACTTCATAAATTAATTACTCATTCCTCAGTTTTTTTATTTAAAAGAAATAACAATTTAAACTTTAAAAAGATATCGTAAAATACGCCATTAACTATGTTTTGATTTTGAGAAACTTTGTTTCCCTTTGGGTAAGCAAAGTTTTACATTAGCCGTTATCTAACCTTATTAGGTTTTACGCTCTCCCTGGCTACCTGAGTTAGACTTAGTACCAATACCAAACTTGTTTTATAAATGTAATTGTACATGCCAATTCAAAAATAAATTGACTGGAAAAAAATACAGCAAATGAAACTTTAAAAAAAAAATTCATGCTATAACTCTATTCGTTAGGCTTTTACAGCCAATTAGAAAAAAAGTAAAGATATCTTTCATACAGTGGAAAGCTTTATAACTTCCTTTGGTCCTCGCGTTCACTGTTGGCAACTAAAAGATAATACTCCGAAAACTTCATAAGCATAGATGAAGACATGAACTAATTAACTTACATAGAAAACTGAAATATTGTTTGAAATTGAAAAACAAAGAAAAAAAATAACAATTTAGAAACCAAGATTTTTTTTCGTGTTTTACACATAGTTATACAGTGAATTGTGCATCTGCTAGGAAGATGATAAGCAAAACTAATAGTTTACAAAAAAAAACCAATTTACTATGAGTAAGGTAAACTATTTTATAAATTTACTTTCATCATGAAAAAAAAAGAGGTGAAAAAAGCCTCAAACTGTTATATTCAGAAGTATGATTTCAACATGTACAAGCTTCTTGCCTGTTGAAATTAGTCCCACATCGGACAGTTTACAATATAAATCATGCATAAATACTAAGAGACCTCACTTCACATCACCAATTGGTTTTGGTTTTGTGATAATATATGGTTCTCTAACATGGTATAAGAACGGGTTTAATTATGTCACACGTCACCCTCAATGAATATCCACGTGTTTGGTTGATGATACGTCACACGTGCGGAGACGTGTTGAAATTAGTCCCACATCGGACAACTCTAACATTGCCTGAATCCTACAACCAAAACTAATCACCGGCCAAAATTTCTTTTAGCAAACAAAATGTCACCTTTCAAAATAAAATATTCAAATATAAAGATGGCAAAAACTTGTGTGTCAGATAATATTTTCCTCATAGATGGAAAATTGTATTACATTGTTTTTCCCATCATCCATACGTTTCTTCACTGTTACTAGATGAAACCGGGAAAGGGAAGTACGGATTTCAGTACGGGCATTTCTACTACACTTGAACCCAATACCAGTTCTAGCGCAAAAACACATTAAATATTCATCTTCCAGGAAAGTGGCAAACTATGGTACATTGAGTTATTACTTTGTTGCAATTTGTAAACACCGTGTACAAATTGATAATAAAATCAAACAAGTAAACTATGCTAATTTTTCTACGATAGTTGGGAAATTTTATGTTAGCGTTGCCTTAAAGGCTCTTCAAGCACATAGATGTAAATGAAATCGCTATACTCGATCATCTTTTTTGAATAACATTTGTTACTTGTTAGAGAACCGAATGCCAAAGACAAAAATGTTTTAGTGCATATAAAGAATTAACGAACAAAAGTAGTTGTTATACCTTGGCTGTTGAGACATGAATTTGATACCATGAGGCAGTATAATAAAGAGTGGCACTTATGTTCAATATTTGGCTACCAACGTTTAAATATTGCAAGGCTTCATGACACATTGTGTATGTACCAACTGAATAGATTTCAATAACTGAGAAATAGAAATAGAAATAAAGATAATATTGATTAATAGTGATAAAAATGTACTGAAGTCTAAGGCTTCAACAGCAATTAAAGTCACCATAACAGTTATGATACTTGAAAAAAAAAAACCATAATGGTCAGATCTTTCCAGTTGATTTACTATATTTTTCACAAATGTTTCCTTATCAATGTAACTAGAGATTAACTTATAATCTAATTTGAAACCTAATAAACATTTGAAAAGTCATCAAGCAATGATTGTAATACCTGTTTGAAAACCATTAGGTGACAAGTCCTCAGGAGATGCAAGAAAATTGCTTGCTGCTCCATTAACAAGAATATCAAGTTTCCCAAAGTGCATGGCTGTTATTTCCAGAACCCCGGCTGCATCTTCTTTCTTGCGAACATCTCCTTCTAGTATAATTTCCTATGCAGAGAACAAAGTAAGAAATTAGTTATATTAGTAACCTAAAAACGAAGCTGGATATTTCCAATATATGAATGTACCAGTAATTGTTGTACTTATTGAATAAACAAAGGAAATATGATATTACAGATGCCAATATGATATTTGAATTTAGCAAAGCGCTTTCATAATAACTCACATACAATGAGCTACGATAAAATTGATTGAGCACTGCATATAAACATTTTGATAATGAGCAGAAATATTTACCTCCCAAAACTGAAAAGGAATAGCATATTCATTGTATACCTATGTAACGCTCTTCAAATTTAGTGCCAGCTCCTTGGCTTTATCTTTAGCTACTTTTGCAACTTCAACATCATGCTGTGTGAATTGGTCATTAGCATGTGATTCATTAATACTTTGTGCATTGTCCAACTTTGATGGAGTCAATTCCAAATCCTCTTTGATCCTCATCTAGGACCTAAGAACAGCAAGGTTGGCTTCAAGCACAGCACATCTAGTAATTAATCATCAACATTATTCATGGCTGAATCGATAGGACTGCCACCACTATGATAAGCAATTTTGCTTGAAGAACAGCATTATTGAGATATTGACGCTTGAAAAAAGGAAAAAACATTTTTGGTCAGAATTTGGCTTTACAAAACTGGCATCAGAGATCGGGGTGTTTTAATAGCTATGTCATAATTTATCTATTACTCTCAAATGTTAAAAATAGTCCTTTGTGTCATGCTTTGTCATAAAGTGATATATAAAGAACAAAGAATCAAATACTATAATTAGTGGGGTTGATAATGGAATATGCAAGTAAAGAGATTATATCATTATATTGTGCACAACTAACTTTTATACCTCTGCTCTAAAGTTGGCACTTCTTTACTATCCTCCAATGTTTTCATAACCGGACCGTGAATCAAACCATGAGGACTCAAGGTTCGAGGTTTCGAGGGTTCGACCGGTCGAACCATCAAGAACCGCACACACTTTTTTTTGGAAATTAATACATTTAGATGCAACGTATCAACCATAAGTACAGAATAAATCAACATCTTCAATAAATATATACGATATTAATTCATAATCCACGTATTAATTCAAATATGAAAAATTAAACAAAATTTATTACACTAGCTGCACTAATTACGAACATAAAACGGACGGAGATTTGAAAACATATTTTGAAACGAAGAAATTGCGCATACGAGAGGGTTCAACCGCCTTCAAATGAAGGGTTGAACCGTCAATTCAAAGGTCGAACCAAGGTTCTTGCATGAAGGAGGTTTGGTTGAGTTCCCAGCCTTTGACCCCAAGGCTCGGGGTTATTCGCGGTTCAACCGCGGCAGGGTTAGGTTATGAAAACTATGCTATCCGCACAAGACATTTCTGCCAATCTATAAAGTATATTGGCGGCAAGGATGTGCTATCACTGTATGACATAATACTTCGGGAGCACTGAACTATCACGTGAAGCGCTGAACTGCAATAGTAAATTAGTAACTCTGAAGCTCAAGAATAACGTGTAATACATACTTCATAACAAAGCAATTCATGAGCAAGGAAAAACGTAAAACACACAGCATGAGGAATAATGTGTAACTACAAAATTTTTAATTATACCATTTTATTTTAATACATTATCATGTTAATGTATTCGTAGCTTATTATGTCTTTATTTTAACATGTTTGCTCTGGATTGCAAATAGTTGCCTGATTAAATATTTGTTCCTATATATAACATATCAAAAAGGACCGTACATCCATTGATGGGTATTCACCCACCATCTCATCAATGTTCCGAAAAAGACTGATTCTCTACACACTGCTTAACTTCCACCACCACACTATCTATTTACCTTCTCTTCCATTATTATCTTCAACTCGGTTTGCTTTAAGGCAAACAAATAGTTGTTTTTTTCTAAAATTATTCCCTTATACTCTCCCTATTCAGTAAGCTTCACCTTCAAGTTTTAAATCCATTTTCAACTTTTGGCTAGGCACACTACGATTGAATGAATAATATGTCAACTGCAGATGATGCACGACAATTAGCTACGAAAATATTTAACAGCCTCATTATTCATGCAAACATTTAGGTAGATGGAGATGAGATTGTTTCAACGGTTGTGGAAATTCTACATAAGTATGGCGCTAATGTCGACAACTACTACAAATATCATTTATCCAGAGGTTTTATTGTGACTCTCCATGTTTAGTCGAACAAAGGTACATAGATGTTTACTCAAAAGTTCACTTTTATTAAACCTTTGTATATTTTCTATAAAATAATATAAACATTTTTTTAGGTTTTCATTTCCACCAAAGAGGATGTTGAACAAACATATTTCTGATGTTGTTGACATGGTCATCAAGCTCCTTCCTTTTGTTCAATCTACTTAATTACAAGTATACATTTTCAAAATTGTAATAATCTGTTTGCTTGTTTACTATAATCTATTGTTTTTTTCTTAATTTTGAGTTAATAATGTCATTGTAGAGAAAAGACAGATTTGTGTTGTTAAATTTTTATTATCCATCCATTTTTATTATATAGATTCCCAAATAAGTGAATCCACTTTATTGGTACACTCTACTAGTACTCATGTTGTTCAATAATGAAAAACAAAAATTTTAACTGCATATTGTATGCATTTTGACATTATAAAAAACTCTTATTGATCATGTTATGAATAAATTTAACGCCAATGAAATTGTACATATCCAACATATTATGTTGGGTTATGTCAACTAAATTCTGAATTCGTGCCATTAGCACGAGCTACTTACTATATGAATATATATTAGCATATTGTAATACACCATACCTTGATTGCTTCTTGGATGAAAAGGACGGTGATTAACATCCCAAAAAGCTCCACTGCAACTCTGGTGAATCTACTATTAATAGAAGATGCATTGAAAGCGGCAAGAAGAAGGAGCATCAAAACAATCCATACACATACTCTGCATAACATTTCATAATGAACAAGGCGTACGAATATGGCATACGAATAAGTATATTGGCAGATTTAAAATAGTCATGTAAGATATGCAATACCATCTGGACAAGCTAAGAACAAATGACCTTCCAAATCCACTCTGCCTTTTGCAAAATTGTATAGATACGTGTACATGATAACAGTTGGCTCTGCAACGCCTACTATCAACAATGGCTAGCCTCCTTGTATGAATATAATGATGTCCTGTCTTTATGTCTTTATCTTCACAGGCCTATGTTTGACTTATTGGCAAAGGTCAGCAAACACAAGTTCAAAGTTTCAAAAGATTTATTTTGTATATCTTTGAACAATTGCTTCAACTTAAGCTCATAAAATAAGTTTTACGGGTACTAAAAAATAATAATACATTAAAAAAGCATCTTACTCGCAATCAAATATAAAAACTAAATTGCATCGATTTATTACCTAATTTGATAATTCTTATGCTATCACTACTTGCTACTTAGATTCTAGAATCAACAGTCCAAATAAATCAAATCCAAAGACCCAATTTTCACAAAATTAATCCATCTAACCATTTATTTATATCAAGTCTTAAGCTGCTCATAAATGTAATAACCAATTAGTCTACTAAGCACCAAATATATCTAATATATCCAACGTCAAGAATATCAATGACTCAATTTAGTATATTCCTACAAATATTACCAAACTTAGAGCATCAAATACCTTGACCTATAAAGTAAAACTATTAATTTTATAAGATAAAGACAGCATACTCCAAGTCAATAGTAGCTAAATTAGCATCAATGTAACAGAACATGCACTAATAACAATAATTTTATATCCAAAGGTTAAAATAAAAAACAAATTTATTTCAGACAAGAATATTTATAATATGATCGAGATAAATCAAATTAAAGGTATCTGCAACCCAAAAGAAAGAAAGTTAAAAGAAAATGAAAACCAAAAGAAAATCCAAAATCAGGATATTTGTAGAAAACATTCGACGTTGTAACTGAATGATGTGATACCTGTAATCAGCAGCAATGTACGTAAGCAAAGCGGGTGGCAGAGATTAGCGGATTAGCGTCCGTAAGTGGGTTTCATCGACAGCGACGACAGTGAGGTGGTTTGGTGGAGAGTAGCATGTTAGGGTTTTTAAGAGGGTTTTGTGGATTATAGCAATGGCAGTGAGCGTGATTGGGTTTAGCTCCATCGATGGCAAGGCAGCTAGCAAAACGCAAAGGGTTAGGGTTTATTTTTTAAGAAATTTTGGCAACCGGGTTTTTAATAAATTGAGCGGCCGAAGAAATGAGGGGAGGGAAGCGGTAATTTTCAATGAGCAGAAAAGAAACTTAGGTACCACTGAAAAAAACAGTTGTTATAAATAGGTATTTGCAAGGGGCACAAGTAAGCAGTTGTTGCAGTCATATATTACAGCTGCTGCAAAAATAAAAGTTGTTAAAATTATCTTTTTTACAACTACTAAAATAAACAGTTGTTAAAAAATACATATTACAACTGTGAGTTTGTGTTGGTTGTAAATGAAAGGTTGTAATATGGTGGTTTTGCTGTAGTCAAATACTGGCATATTCCACAATAAAGTATGGTGAATGAGAAATAAAATAAACCAGAAGAATAAAAAAAAAAAATTCAGGTCTTTCCCTGATATCGAAGAGGATGAATAATATAATGCAGTGAATCCTTCTTAGATATGGTTCTTAAGAAGCCAAAGTCCGTGGTCACTCTAGGGAAGTCAACCATGCAGTAATACTAAACGTCAATCGACCTATCGTACCTACTGCCCTTATCTATCCACGTGCTACAGCATGAAAGTCAAGCTCTTCACCTGCGCACTGTGACTAAATGATTCTTACGTCTGACCAGCACCGACACAAACAACCTCGTAGGACCCCGAAGTTGCGCTAAGGCTCCGCCAAACTGGACTCCTATCCTTCAATCTCCTCGGTCACCAATGTGGACTTGCCCCTATCCAAAGTGTCAGTCATTCGAAAGAGCGCCCGCAATTGGGTCGATTTCGCAAAATCCTACAACGATTTTTCAAAAGAAGCCTACGTCGGAGCACACTTATCGAGTTCCGTCCGCGTCGATCTGCCTGAAGAAGCCTATGATTGTGGATGTTATCTATTCTACGTACGAGCAACCTATGAAAGGTAACAAACATCCTTACGAACCTACTTTCCTGCTCCTAGTATGTATAGCCAAAACTATATTTTGGTCCTAACTGCATGAAACACCTATCCAGACCTTACAAGGTCTGCCTACCAAATCGCCTCCAGATTAACTAATTTTACCATTACAATTTACATATTGTTTATTTCCATTAATCCGCTTTAGTCCATTTTTACATCCGATTTGTTTATTTCACAATTTCCCTTTAACTTACATAAATTTTATTTCAATTTCACGTCCGCTCAGCCTGTATGGTTTGTTTGTAATGTTTGTACATTTTATTATAGATTTACACTTGACTTTAGAGTCCATTTAATTTACGTTTTTTACCATCCTAATTTACGTTCTCCTTTTAGAGATTTAATCTGTACAAAAAAAATTATCCAATAGCCCAAACCATTTAATTACACAAAATTCCACTTTTACGTTTTTAGGCCATATATGAAACAAACATTTATGCCAATCATACTTCCCAATTTTGTTCCAAAACCATATTCAAAATCATGTAATTATGTCAATCAAAACTATAATTTTATTCAAGTAACATATTTTGAATTTATTCAACTAACATGTTTTACCATTAGGAATTGAATAACAATTCTAATTCAACTTAATTGAACCAACCTTATTTATGCCATGAAACGTGAATAACAATTTATTTGTTCCAAATTTCAACCCAAACATGAGTTAGAATTGAGAAGTGTAAGAATAAGAAGATACAACAATTTACATAAATTTCAATCTTGTTTATGATATAAAACGGGAATAGACAATTTATATGTCCTATATATTTAAACCAAACATGAATTAGAATTGAGAAGTGGAAGAAAAAGTTGCAATAATTTACATCTATTCTCAATTAATAACAGAAATAAATTCATATTAACGTGCCAGAAAAGAACTGAAATTGAACTACTTTATTTTTCTATTTCATATTAGTTTCCACTCACCTGGCACTTGAGCTTGCATAAATTTGGAAAAAGCTTTCCTTTAATCTTTCTCCATTTGATTCTTCTAAATTCCCCAAATTGCTTGAATATATGTAGATAGTTTAATTTGGTAGATATTTGTTTATTTAGTACAAAAAAGGAGGAAGAAAATACACAATAATTTTACTATAGAATTATGGCGACGGCAAAATAAGAGATAAGGTTTAGGTTAGGTAGTTTATTTATAGATTGTTTGAGTGAATATAATCCATTAGATTATTTTAGATTAAATCTGCTTCTTTCATACCCTTAATGGTTATTCATTCTAGCCCATACATATCACTCTATGATAACCCGAATTTTCTGGACATCTGTAATTGATAAAACAATTGGGTTAACTTATTAAAATACCGATTTATAGATTTAACAAATAAATCTGATAATGAATATTTATATCTGGATTTATGTATAGATGAATTTGAACATAATAAATACAAAAGTTATATTAGCATTTAAAAATGGATTAAATGTATATTATATATGATTTTATTTTAAATTATAATTGGTTTTTATATTATTTCTTTTAAAAAGTTTTATTTATATAAATTAGAAAGGGCATTTAAAAAAATATTTATTAATTAGAAAATTTATTTAAAAAGCTTTTAAATCATTTAAAAAAACAAATGAAAATTAAATAATGACATGTATTTAATTTTTAAGCTTGTTAAATACATGTGTTAGGTAATTAATTATTATAGATGACAAGTGTAAGTATGATAACAAGTGGCATAATTTATTTTCCATTTTTCTTTAATCTAAATAATTTTTAAATCAAATCTATATAAGCCTAAATCCTTTTCTCCTTCCATTTTTTTGATTCATTTTCACATTTTCCAAAACAAAACTAGAAAAAAAATCTGAGACCAAAAACCTTGTAAACCAAATTCTCAGATCCAAGGATTAAAACCTGTAACCCTCCTTAAATTCAAGTTCAAATGCCTGAAACCATATCTCAAACCAAATATGCAATGCAAACCTGAACACTCCTCTCAAACCAAATCTGCAATGCAACCCAAAAATCATTTATCTTCAAGCCTGAAATTTCTCAAAACAAAAACCCTGTCACATTTTTCAAATCTATAACCAATTTTCAATTCAATAGCCCTGTAGCCATTTTGCAAGTTCTAGATCAAGCCTGTAACCATCTTTCAAGCATGCATGCAAGTAAATCTGGAGTAAATCCAAGTTTTCAAAGCTTACAAATTCCAGAGGCCATGGTTTTCAAGTTTTCAAAAGCTAGCATTTCATTATTCAAAGCTTTTCGATTTTAAAAGGAAATCAAGGTAGTCAAGTTTACAAATTTCCTGTTTTTCAAAGCTCTGCCTCTTTAATATAGGTGAGTAAACATCTAAATTTAAATTAAGTAGGTTAATAATTGTTGTTTAAGTAATTGATGTGATGACGATGCCTGCATGTGTATATAGTGGTATAAAATCTGTGAACATGAATGCATTTGAATATGCATGTCTGATATATGTGCTTCTCTGTTCTTTTTAGATCACGTAGATTTTAAAAACGAACCAAATATTCAAAACTTCCAATTTAAACACTTTGAAGCTTTGGGTTTCAAACAAATTAGTCTAGTTTAAACACCATCTAGATTTTGAAATAAGTTTAAGTATCTTTAGTTTGGGAATTTCCTGTAAACAAGAAAATACAGTTGAAAACTTAAATAAGGTGATAAATCAAATGTCGTATTATATTGATTCAAGTATATATCTCGAATCAATGTTGAAAGTTAGGATTTTTAAGACAAATATCAGAATTTTTAATGTTGAAATGGATGAATATTTGGGAAATATCTGGAATATGGTTCTTGAGCATTTTCTAATGGTCAGAGGATTTCGAGTGGTTGAGTTGTCGTCTGAACCTAGATTGACGATCGGGTTGCTTGGAAAAAATAGTGGATGAGGCGTTTGTGGACCGTAGTGGCGGCGGTAGATCAAAAAAGTTTCTAACCCTAGTTTTGTTAGAGCTTGAATTTCAAGGCATTGCTCTTCCTTTGATTGATCGAGTGCTGTCAAATTTAGGGGAATGGTTGCGGGTTGGTCAACGAGATGTGGCCAAAGTTGTCTGACCGCTGGTGGTCAGGGCTGTGTGATCAAAGCAATTTGCTGGAGGTTGATTTTGGGTTCCAGCCATCTGAGTTGCTCGATTTCAATTCGAGGCTAGTAATTATGTTTGGGTGGTTGATATGGGTTGTAGCATCGTAGAGAGATGTGATGGTGGGTTTGTCGATAGTCGGAGGTGGCTCCGCCAGTGGTGCATGTGCATAGAGGTGGGGGATCGTATCATATATTTTGGCTGTGAGTTTGCTCGAAGTAAGAGACGGGTTAAGGGGTAGTTGACTCGAGTATAAACTCGTAGTAGTGATGGCGTTTAGCCTGTAGTTTTTAAATTTTAAAATTTAAATTAGTTAAAACCTTTATATAATTATTTGATGTTTAATAAATGTTTTCTTAAACGTTTTGATTAAGAAGTTTGAGGTTTGATAAATTTAAATTTTGTTGATAATTACAAATAAGTTTTAAGATTTGATAATCAAATTTTGTTTCAAAGATGAAGGTTTAATCAAGTTAAATATGTTTAGTCGATAAATAAATCAAATTTAAAGGATTATCAAAAGGAATAGGTTTTAAAATGTTATAAAATTTGATTGTTTAAAGTAGTTTTACAAGTAGGTAAATTCCTATATGTTTTAAGAGATGATTTAAATGGTGTCATTAAATAAAGTATAAATTATTTAATAAGGATGGTTAATTGATCAAGGTAATCAGTTAAAGGAATAATTAATTAATTTAATTATTAAGGCAATTAGTTGATTAGTTTGTGAAATCAATTTAAGGTATTGACTTATTAAGGTGATTAATTATTAAGGAAGTTGATTAATAGAGAATAATTAAATTAATTAATTAAGGGGTAATTACTAAATGTAATTTAATTAATGATAATTACTTAATAAAGTAATTAATGGATAATTATAGGCTGTAATTAATCAATGGGTAATTACTTGATGGAAAGTAATTAAAGAATAATTACTTGGTGGAAGAAATTAAAGGTTGATTATTCAGTGTAATTAATTAAAGAATTTATTAATTAATTAAGGGGTCAATTAATTAATGTAAGTAGTTAAGAATAGTTTAATTACTGAATGTGATTAATCAAGGTTGATTAATGAATGTGGTAAATTAATTAAAGTCTAATTACTGAATGTAATTAGAAAGGATAATTAGGGATGATTAATTAATGGTTTGTAATTAATAATTTTTAAGTAAGCAAGAAGAAGAAAAATAAAAAAATGAATTATTAAAGTAATTAATTTGATTTAATTAGTAATGGGCGACTAATAAATCTTGCTTATGAATGATTGCTTGATATTTCCGATATGAAATGTTTGTGATATGATATGTTGTTTTGAATAGTGATTGTGTGGTTATCTATCGATGATGAATTGCTATATAAAAAGTGACATCTTGTATTTAAAGTTTGAATTGTTTTTCATTGAATAACTTGGATTAAGATGACATGGAATTCGAAGAGACCGGAGTCGGGTATTAGTAAATACCCGAAACCACTTCGATTAGAAATTTTCAATAATTTATATGTGATGTTGATAGGCTGAAATGGAATAATATGGATCCTTGAACTAAGTTAGAATACTTAGAATTTGAGTTGTGAAATAAGTGTTGAGCATAACAAGTAATGAACTCGTAGTGAAGTACCAGTTACTTGGGTTTTCTTTTATGGTTTGAACTTAGTATTTCAAATTATATGGGTTTACTCACGCTGGTTTCCAGCCTAACCCGACTGTTACTGTGATGTAATGCTTGGGTCAGACCGAGTATTACAGATTTTCAGGTAAGGACGTTCTGAAGCTTAGGAGACGAGCTAGATGACAGGAACGTATGGAGTGTTTCCGCTGTATAATTGTTGTATATTTCTTAGACATGTTGATGGTATCTGTCCAGTGTTTGTATATATGTTGTAACTCTGTTGTACTAAAGTAAAATTTGACAAGTACAGTTTTCCTTTGTATAACTATTATTATTTGTTATTATATTTTATCCGCTGTGAATGTGAGATGTTGGTGTTTCTGTTTCTTCTTTCTTCTATCTCTTTCTTCTTTTCTCTAACTATCTGGAATTTTTGGGATCGAAAACTTCGGGTCGTTACATTTGGTATCAGAGCAGAAGGTTAAGCGAGAACCATGGCTCTGGTGGGTATACTCATTAAGAATAGTCAATAGCACCCTAGGATGAGTTGAGTGTAATATATATATGAGAGAGCGTACTTGTTATTTTCTTATATAATGGTTTTAAAAGTAAATGATTTTATATAAGAATATATTTTGATATATAAAGTAATATTCCTTTCTAATAAATATTAAGGTAATTGGTTGTTAAATTATTGGAATTAAAATAAGTGGTAATAGAAATACAACCAAATTGAAATTAAATAAAGATAAGTTTGAAGTGGATTCAAACTGAAATTAAAATCTTGAATTTGGAAACGAATTTCAGAAAAAGATAATAATGGATTGGTTTCCTTGGTTATTATCATTGTTATGTTTAATAATATAATGTGTATAAATGAGTAAGCAAAATGAAATGTTTTAGGGAAGCAAAACATTTAGGCAAGTATGACTTATGAATTGAAACTGAAGATGATCTGAATTGTGAAGTTTGAATCCTAAGATTTAAAAACATTTGAAATTTGTTTCCAAATTATTAAAAGGAATAATAAATAATATTATTTGAATGAGAGAGCTTGATTCAAACAAGAGTTGTTTGAAGATTTAAAGGAATTTGTTTTGGAATAAAAACCAAGAGTGGTTTAAAATTTAAGGATAACTTGGTGTGTAAAGAAAATAATATGTATATATAAGGAATATACATAGTATCAAAGATAATTTAAAATAAACTCTAAATGTTGAGTTTTAAATTTGGAATGAGATGTGATATCCAAAGTGATAAGTTTTTGAACTTATAAGTGGGAAAGAATTTTGAAATTTGAAATGGAGAATTCAAATTTGGGTAAGGTTAACGGGGTTAATGGAATTTAACTCGGAGGAAGTTAAATAAGTTTGAATGAACAATTTGATTTGGAAATTTCAAGATGAAATTGGGATTTAACTTGGGAAGTTAAATGGTTAATTTAAATGGGGACTTTGTGTGATCTCAAAATGGGTTGAGATCTAGAAATTGAAAATGGATGGATGTTTTAAAAATATTTTGAATAATACCATCCTGTTGTTATTAATATCTTTAAGCTGAAATTTGTTTTGCTTAAATAAATGAAGAAATGGGGTATGGTAATATATCCATTATTAAGGTAAAATGGAATCATTTCGGACTTAATATTTGAAAGTTTAAGATAAAAATTCAAAGGTTTGGTTTCACAATTGAAATCTGATGATGAATTGAATTACAAGATGTAGTTGTTTAAAAAGGATTTGAATAATTTGAACTTTGAAGTAAGTTAAAAAATGGAATTTTAATTCAGAATTAAATGGTTTAAAGATATATGTTGATTTGATTTAAAGTATTAAATCAACATTTAAAAAAAATTAACTCGAAATTATATAATTCAGGATGGTTTAAATTTGGAATTTGATTAAATTAGTTCAAATTGAATTTGATTTGAATTAATTGGAATTGTGAATGAAGATGGATAAGTTTAAAATTTCGAATGGAAAATTTGAATTGGATTAATTTGAAATGAAATTGAAGTTGAATGAGATCAAATTCAAATGGGAATTGGGATTAATTCAAACTGGAATTGATATGAATTGAAATTGGTTCAATTTGAAATTTATTTGAATTAATTGAAATTGTGATTAAAGTCGAATAAGTAAATTCAAATGGAATTTGATTTGAATTTAGGAAATAAATTGAGGATTAATTCAACTTGAATTGGGGTTTAATCAATTTCAATGGAAATTGAAGTTATTTAAATTGGAATTGATCAACTTAAATGGAAGTGGAAATTTAAATTGAATTGATGGGAATGGAGATTGGGAATTGAACAGTTTGGCTCTGAACTATTTTCCCAAATAAAATATTTTAATATAAACTGTTTTAAATCTATTTTCCTATCTATTTACTATACAACTTTCTTTTTAAAACCCAAACTATCTCATACTTGTTTTGCAACTACTTTTGGAACCACTTAACTATTTTACAACTGTTTTATAAACCAATTACTGTTTTTCAACTATTTTACAAATTAATTACTATTTTACAACCATTTTGCAATTATTTAAAATTACTATAACTATTTAACTATTTTCCAACTATTTTACGATTACTTAACTATTTTACAGACATTTTACAAACTAATAATTATTTTTCAAATATTTTTCTATTTTAAAAAATTTCAGGCTATTTTCTAAATTTAAACTGGACAGAGTTCAAAATGTTTATGATTAAATATCCATTTGAGAAAAGATTGAGGTGATAATCCAAATGGAATGAAGCAATTGTGAATAAGTGAATAAAAATTAAAGTGAATGTGAATAGAAAGGAGATTTATTTGGCTAATAATCAACGAGGATAAATATGTAGGATGTACGTATATTATTCTATTCGCATAATGGTTTGATCTAGATTCGAGCATAGAATTTCGAGATAGTAATATCGATCCGAGTTGGGATTGTTCACTCGATTTTCGACGGCGAACCTGGATATGGATTGTTGATTGGTTCTGGATATTCTCTATCATAGTTATGGCTATGCAAGAAGAATGACGGTTTCTGATCAAGAAACCAGATCTGAGTCCGCACTAGGAAGTCAGGTGGACGATACTAGTTCGGAAGTGAAATTGTGTGATCGAGTGAGCGACCAGATTGGTATAGCATGCGGATGATATATGTACATCGTACGGGTTTGAATGAAATTGTTACTGGGAATTTGTGGATAATAATCGTGAAATGGTTTTTGAAATTAAAGTATATTTTGTAAAATATACAATGAAGTAAAATGGAAATCAGATATTTCTATGATTAAAGGTTCACTTTATAAAGAAAAGAAATGAGAAATCAAATTTGAATATTTGATTTAGAATAAACAAAGTTATATATCTTCGTTATATAAGGTAAATCTCCCCTTGTTGAATATATTGCCAGAAGAAAGGGTTTTGAAAATATTTGAAGTATAAAAGGAGTTTTATACAAGTTTGAAATGATCCAAAGTTTTAAAAAAATTATATATATATATATATATATATATATAAAGGATCTTATGAGGATTTTGGGAAAAGGTTTTTGGAACCTATGGACTTTGGAAAGGTTTTTGATTTTTGGGTAAAATCAATATTGGATTTTGAAAAGCCTAGTTTGAGAATTATCGATTTTGGGATAATCGATTTTGAGAAAGGAGATTTATATGAGATTCATACTAGGTATATGATTTGGAAGATACTATACGTGTATACTATAAAGTGTTTTGAAAGGGCTCTGGAGAAAAAGGCGCTCCCTTGAAATGAACTTCTTAGGAGTGCCACAGGGTGGTACTGCCTTGAACCCTAAGGGGGGTTCTAAAGTTGATCCTGTGAGGAGTCCGGACAGAACTAGTTCCTGAGGATTATGTGTAGTGTGTAGCGAAAGTCGGGGGCGCTGAGGCCTATATAGGCATTTGGGTTATTCTGTGACGATGGTGTAACTCGTTGTCACTGCGATCTACTGCAGACCATAGCGAAAGTCGTGTGTGCCGTTGAGAGCCAACAGTCTACATTTGATTTTATACCGGCAGACTGCGACCTATGGTAACATAGCAAAAGTTGTGTGTGTTACTGAGAGCCAACAGTCTGCGTTTGATTTTACATTGGTAGACTGCGACCTATGTGGGAGTGGAGAAGTTTCATTTTTGACAGCAAAAATCGAGGGCGCTGATGCCTACAGTTACATGAACTTTTGCTACGATGGCAACGTAACCCTGGAATGTAACTGCGATCTGTTGTGGGTTCCATGGCGTAATTGAGGGCCATGGAGTGCCTACAGTTACATGGGCTTTTGCTGCGATGGCAACGTAACCCAGGATGTAACTGTGACCATGGATGGGGGTGATGATTTCCAGAGCATTCTCACCAAAAGGTATTCTCTCTATTTTCAAAAATGATTTCTATATTTTCAATAAATTATTTTCCAAGTATTTTAACTGGGTGTTGAAACTGGGTTTACCAAGTACTTGTAGATTTTCAGTCCTACGCCTGATCAACGTATGACTGAATTTCTATGAGAACAAGGATAAAGCTGTTGAGACATCGAGTTATAAAAGTATTTTTATAAAAATTATTTTAGTAATATTATATAGATTTTAAAAAGTGTTTGAAAAATGATCAAATAATATTTTAACTGGTTTTAAAATATTTAATAAATTCTGGCTTCGTTCCTTTTCGAGGACGAAAAGATTCAAAGGGGAAGGAATGTGATAACCCGGATTTTCTGGACATCTGTAATTGACAAAATAATTGGGTTAATTTATTGAAATACTGATTTATAGATGTAACAAATAATCTGATAATAAATATTCATATCAGGATTTATGTATAGATGAATTTGAACTATAATAAATACAAAAGTTATATTAGCATTTAAAAATGGATTAAATGTATATTATATATGATTTTATTTTAAATTATAATTGGTTTTTAATTTATTTTTAAAAAAAGTTTTATTATATAAATTAGAAAGGGCATTTAAAAAAATATTTATTAATTAGGAAATTTAATTTAAAAAGCTTTTAAATCATTTAAAAAAAATGAAAATTAAATAATGACATGTGTTGAATTTTAAAGCTTGTCAAATACATGTGTTAGGTAATTAATTATTATAGATGACAAGTGTAAGTATGATAACAAGTGGCATAATTTGTTTTCCATTTTTCTTTAATCTAAATAATTTTTAAATCAAATCTATATAAGCCTATATCCTTTTCTCCTTCCATTTTTATTCATTTTCACATTTGCCAAAACAAAACTAGAAGCAAAAAAATCTGAGACCAAAAACCTTGTAAACCAAATTCTCAGATCCAACGATTAAAACCTGTAACCCTCAAATTCAAGTTCAAATGCCTGAAACCATATCTCAAACCAAATATGCAATGCAAACCTGAACACTCCTCTCAAACCAAATCTGCAATGCAACCCAGAAATCATTTATCTTCAAGCCTGAAATTTCTCAAAACCAAAACCCTGTCACATTTTTCAAATCTGTAACCAATTTTCAGTTCAATAGCCCTGTAGCCATTTCGCAAGTTCAAGATCAAGCCTGTAACCATCTTTCAAGCATGCATGCAAGTAAATCTGGAGTAAATCAAAGTTTTCAAAGCTTACAAATTCCAGAGGCCATGGTTTTCAAGTTTTCGAAAGCCAGCATTTCATTATTCAAAGCTTTTCAATTTTAGAAGGAAATCAAGGCGGTCAAGTTTATAGGTTTCTTTTTTTTTCAAAGCTCTGCCTCTTTAATATAGGTGAGTAAACATCTAAATTTAAACTTAAGTAGGTTAATAATTGTTGTTTAAATAATTGTTGTGATGATGATGCCTGATATGTATATAGTGGTATAAAATCTGTGAACATGAATGCATTTGAATATGCATGTCTGATATCTGTTCTTCTCTGTTCTTTTTAGATTACAGAGATTTTAAAATTGAACCAAAAATTCAAAACTTCCCATCTAAACACTTGAAGCTTTGGGTTTCAAACAAATTAGTCTAGTTTAAACACCATCTAGTTTTTGAAACAAGTTTAAGTATTTTTAGTTTGGAAATTTCCTGTAAACAAGAAAATACAGTTGAAAACTTAAATAATGTGACAAATCAAATGTTGTATTATATTGATTCAAGTATATATCTCGAATCAATGCTGAAAGTTAGGATTTTTAAGACAAATATCAGAATTTTTAATGTTAAATGGATGAGTGTTTGGGAAATATCTGGAATATGGTTCTTGAGCATTTTCTAATGGTCAGAGGATTTCGAGTGGTTGAGTTGTCGTCTGAAGCTAGATTGACGATCAGGTTTCTTAGAAAAAATAGTGGATGAGGCGTTTGTGGACTGTAGCGGTGGCGGTAGATCAGAAAAGTTTCTAACCCTAGTTTTGTTGGAGCTTGAATTTCGAGGCATTGCTCTTCCTCTGATTGATCGAGTGCTGTGAAATTTAGGGGAATGGTTGCGGGTTGGGTCAAGGAGATGTGGCCAGAGTTGTCTGACCGCTGGTGGTCGAGGATGTGTGATCAAAGCAATTTGCTGGAGGCTGTTTTTGGGTTCCAGTCATCTAAGTTGCTCGATTTCAATTCAAGGCTAGTAATTATGTTTGGGTGGTCGATATGGGTTGTAGCATCATAGAGAGATGTGACGGTGGGTTCGTCGATGGTCGGAGGTGGCTCCGGCAGTGGTGCATGTGCACAGAGGTGGGGGATCGTATCAGATATTTTGGTTGTGAGTTTGCTCGAAGTAAGAGATGGGTTAAGGGGTACTTGACTCGAGTATAAACTCGTAGTAGTGAGGGCGATTAGCCTGTAGTTTTTAAATTTTTTAATTTAAATTAGTTAAAACCTTTATATAAATTATTTGATGTTTAATAAATGTTTTCTTAAACGTTTTGATTAAGAAGTTTGAGGTTTGATAAATTTAAATTTTGTTAATAAATTACAAATAAGTTTTAAGATTTGATAATCAAATTTTGTTTCAAAGATGAAGGTTTAATCAAGTTAAATATGTTTAGTCGATAAATAAATAAAGTTTAAAGGATTATCAAAAGGAATAGGTTTTAAAATATTATAAAATTTGATTGTTTAAAGTAATTTTATAAGTAGGTAAATTCCTATATGTTTTAAGAGGTGATTTAAATGGTGTCATTAAATAAAGTATAAATTATTTAATAAGGATGGTTAATTGATCAAGGTAATCAGTTAAAGGAATAATTAATTAATTTAATTATTAAGGTAATTAGTTGATTAGTTTGTGAAATCAATTTAAGGTATTGACTTATTAAGGTGATTAATTATTAAGGAAGTTGATTAATAGAGAATAATTAAATTAATTAATTAAGGGGTAATTACTAAATGTAATTTATTTAACAATAATTACTTAATGGAGTAATTAATGGATAATTATAGGCTGTAATTAATCAATGGGTAATTACTTGATGGAAAGTAATCAAAGAATAATTACTTGGTGGAAGTAATTAAGTGTTGATTATTCAGTGTAATTAATTAAAGAATTAATTAATTAATTAATTAAGTGGTCAATTAATTAATGTAAGTAGTTAAGAATAATTTATTTACTGAATGTGATTAATCAAGGTTGATTAATGAATGTGGTAAATTAATTAAAGGCTAATTACTAAATGTAATTAGAGAGGATAATTAGGGGATGATTAATTAATGGTTTGTAATTAATAATTGTTAAGTAAGCAAGAAGACAAAAAATGAAAAATGAATGATTAAAGTAATTAATTTGATTTAATTAGTAATGGGTGACTAATAAATCTTGTTTATGAATGATTGGTTGATATTTCTGATATGAAATGTTTGTGATATGATATGTTGTTTTGAATAGTTATTGTGTGGTTATCTGTCGATGATGAATTGCTGTATAAAAAGTGATATCTTGTGTTTAAAGTTTGAATCGTATTTCATTGAATAACTTGGATTAAGATGACATGGAATTCGAAGAGACCGGAGTAGGGTATTAGTAAATACTCGAAACCACTTCGATTAGAAATTTGCAATAATTCTTTATATGTGATGTCAATAGGCTGAAATGGAATAATATGGATCCTTGAACTAAGTTGGAATCCTTAGAATTTGAGTTGTGAAATTAGTTTTGAGCATAACAAGTAATGAAAAACTCGTAGTGAAGTACGAGTTACCCGGGTTTTCTTTTATGGTTTGAACTTAGTATTTCAAATTATATGGGTTTACTCACGCTGGTTTCCAGCCTGACCTGGGTGTTACTTTGATGTAATGCTCGTGTCAGACCGAGTATTACAGATTTTCAGGTAAGAATGTTCTGAAGCTCAGGAGACGAGCTGGATGACAGAAAAGTATGGAGTGTTTCCGCTGTATCATTGTTGTATATATCTTAAACATGTTGATTGTATCTATCCAGTGTTTGTATATATGTTGTAACTCTGGTGTATTAAAGTAAAATTTGAAAAGTAAAATTTTCCTTTGCATAACCGTTATTATTTGTTATTATATTTTATCCGCTGCGAATGTGAGATGTTGGTGTTTCTGTTTCTTCTTTCTTCTATCTCTTTCTTCTTTTCACTAACTATCTGGAATTTTTGGAATCGAAAATTTCGGTTCGTTACACACTCAGCCAATAAAAATTTTCCATCTCATCCTATTACATCACTGGAGCGAATGAAAAGCCACCACGTGTCAGAAACAACGCTGAAATATGTAGGAAAATCGCTAGAAACAAACCAGCTAAAAAAACATCGCTCTATATTTTGGGCGTCAACGGGACTTGATCCTTGGCCACAAAGGAAATCAACATGCGCCTTTACCACTTTACCAAATGTGCTTTTATTTTCATTTTAATTATATTTTCCATTAATATCATGGTGTTACAAGAATTATTAAATAACAATATTATGAAGTCTTAATATGAAGCTCGGGACACTTACATAATTCTTATATATCACGTCTTGAATTCACATCGTCCTTAGTCTTCCCTTTAACATTCAAAATTGTATTGAACGCATATAATCATATTTTCTCATTGTGCATCATTCAAAATTATGACGAAGTAAGAGATCTTTCTAATAAATTAACTCTTAAAATATACTTTTTTGCACCAATTATGAATCGTCGATTTACCTGGAATTTCAATTTGTACTCCAGTTTCATATATCTGTGGATATTCCTTTATAAGTTTATATATTTCTTGCTTGGCCAAATCGTTGGTGATTTTCTAATCTCTACACTATTAGCTATAAAGTGTTTTTATCTCTTCTAATAGTATGATTAATGATGTGCACGTAAATGTGCATATATTTACATCCATATTTTATCTATTTTTATTTAAATAAAAGTCTTATTTGGGCATTTTAACGTCATGTTTAAAACCATAATTAATTATTTTCAAATCATCATATATTCATCTTCATTCAGGGGCAAAATGGTCATTTTTGTGCATGTGTCAATTTGAGAATTTTTACTTGGATATTTTTTGATGATTTTTATAGGAATTTTGGATGCATATGGAATAGGCTTTTATGAAGATACATGCATACACAAATGAATACAAAGGAAAGAATAGGGAAATGATTCAAGACTATGATCATGGAGGACCCCACCCACTTTTCTAAATCTATAAGAAGATAATGGAACACTAAGTGGAGGTTAAAGCTTCAGGCACATTTAATGATGGATTAATTAGTGGTTAATTGTTACTTGGTGGCCACACTTCCTAAGGAGCATTTTGGAAAGCACTCTAAAAATGGAATTAGGGTTTTATGTATGTATAAATTGCCCCCTTATATACATGTAAACATCTTCTACATTTCAATTTTACTTAGGAAATTAAGCAAGCGAATAGTAAACTCAAAGTTACATGAAATAAAAATGGCTTCCAAGCCTCTTTTCTTTTCTACATGCTTTTCTTTGCTTTTACATTAATGTTTTTTACTATGCTCTCTTTCTTTTAATGTTTATAGCTTAGATTTACATTCATGCAAGTGGTGTAGCTTTAATTTTTATGCAAGTAGTTAGTAGCTAATCTCTCTTTCTTCCTTTGCTTAGTTTCCATTTCCTTGGTTTTCAATGTTGAAATTTACAAGTGTTGATTTGATAACCCAAATGAGTAGCTAAACCCCTTCAATTTAGGGGCAATGAAGCTCTCTAACTTTATGTAATTTCAATATTTTTATGATTTATGATCTCTTTTGGTTTGTGCTTTATGAAAGTGAATTTTGACGTAAGTTTATACAAGTGACTTTGATAGCTTATGTTGCTTTTGCAAATGAGCTATTCTTATTCTACATAAACACAATTTACATCACTATTTACTAATTAATTTTTCATTTTGAAATGAAAGTAAAAATAAAATTTGATGATCTATGTTACTAATTACAATAGTAAATAGATCATGCTTAAAATAGCTTTTGCTTTGGCTTCATTTTCATGATATTTATAAGTGGTATGATTGCTGTATTACAGTTTGATGGTTTGAGTCATGTTAATTAATAACATAAATAAATCATACTTATGACAAGTGCAACAATTATTTCACTTAATATCATAACTAGAGATCATAAATTATTTCTTTGTTGATTTACAAAAATATGAGAGTGGATTTGCCTCTAAATTGTTCTCTAATCCAATGGTTTTTAAATCTCATTTTAATTCTAGCTTTAGCTTCATTTTTGTAGTTAATAATCTCCTCTCACTTCGGTCTAATTTGATAGGATTGGTTTTTAAAATCTAAAACAATTCCCTACGGATCGACCCGTACTCGCCACGTACTAAAATTGTACATCATGCGCTTGTGGTATAAATTTTAATTTGAAATTTATCGATGGTTTTCTAATTCGATAGAAATTCCGCCGTTAAACAAGTTTTTGGCGCCATTGCTGGGGAAAAGTCATGATTTTAATTTTTTATTCTTCGAATTATTTTCTTTTGATTTTATTGTGTGTTTGTTGTGTGTTGTTTGCATTTAAAAAAAAATTGTGTGTTTGTGTGTGACTTTTGTTTGCATTTTGTTTGTGTGCATGTTGTTCTAAATTTCTATTTACATTGCATTTTCATATTTTAAAAAAATACACAATTTCACAACAAATTTTTTTTCCACTTCGTTTGCATTTTTTTTTCTTTGCATTTTTTCCTTTTTTTACAATTTGCATTGTCAATATTTGGTTCAACTCTCTAGTTCATCCTCTCTGTTCATCAATTCATATACAAACTCCACTTGACACCCCTTTCAAATTTGCCTGAAGCACTTCAGTTCAGTCACACCACCAACAAATCATCCTCAACCACTCCGTCCACACACTTCATCAATCAGCACCCTCATCTCAATTCTCCTTCATCACTCAAACATCACCACTTACACCTCTACTGCTACATCCCATACAATTGCAGAGTAACCACACAATCTGCCAACAACATAACATTCTTTCATCAACCACTCACCTATCTCATATATCATGCTCATATCTTTACAATTGTACTCCTCTGATAAACCTGCCATCCACTTCCTAACTGCTGCCTCCTCTGCCACTTATTGTCTATATCATCACACTGGTAATCAAATTTTCTACACCTCATCAACATATAGTGCACAACTAATCTCCACTCTTTCATAACTCTGTCATACACCACTGTTCAATACTGTGCCTTTTCACCACTCTCCAACAACAACCACAATATTGTGGAAGTTTTTTTAATCTTGTAGAGGCAAGTATTGTGGTAGTTGTTGGAGAGTAGTTAAAAGGCACAATATTGAACTATGGTGTATGACAGAGTTGTGAAAGAGTGGAGATTAGTTGTGCGCTGTAATGTGATGAGGTGCAGAAAATTTGATTACTGGTGCGATGATGTAGATGATAAGTGGAAGAGGAGGCAGCAGTTTGAAGTTGCGATAGTTAGGAAGTGGATGGCAGGTTTGTTAGAGGAGTACTATTGTAAAGAGATGAGGATGGTATATGAGATAGGTGAGTGGTTGATGGAAGAGTGTTATGTTGTTGGCAGATTGTGTGGTTAGTATGCAGTTGTATGGGCAGCAGTAGAGGTGTAAGTGGTGATGTTTGAGTGATGAAGGAGAATTGAGATGAGGGTGTGATTGATGAAGTGTGTGGACGGAGTGGTCGAGGATGATTTGTTGGTGGTGTGACTAAAATAAAGTGCTTCAGGCAAAAAGGGGGTATATGAATTGATGAACAGAGAGGAAGAACCAAAAAGTTGAACCAAATATTGTAAATTGTAAAAAAAAGAAGGAAAAATTGCAAAGAAAAAAATGCAAGTGAAGTGGAAAAAAAAATTGTTGTGAAATTGTGTATTTTTTTTTGAAACATGCAAATATAAATTTAGAACAACATGCACACAAGCAAAATGCAAACAAAAATCACACACAAACACATTATTTTTTTTAAATGCAAGTAACACACAACAAACACACAATAAAATCAAAAGAAAATAATTCAAAGAATAGAAAGTTAAAATCAAGACTTTCTCCGGCAACGGTGCCAAAAACTTATTTAACTGTGGAATTTCTATCGAATTAGAAAACCATCGATAAATTTCAAATTAAAATTCAAACTGCAAGCGCACAGCGTACAATTTTAGTACGTGGCGAGTACGGGTCGATCCATAGGGAATTGTTTTAGATTTTAAAAATCAGTTCAATCAAATTAGACCAAAGTGAATTGTTAACTACAAAAATGAAGCTAAAGCTAGAATTAAAATGAGATTTAAAAATTATTGGATTAGAGAACAATTTAGAGGCAAATCCACTCTAGTATTTTTGTAAATCAACAAACAAATAATTTGTGATCTCTAGTTATGATATTAAGTGAAATAATTATTGCATTTATCATAAGTATGGTTTATTTATGTTATTAATTAATATAACTCAAACCATCAAAATGTAATACAATAATTATATCACTTATAAGTTACCATGAAAATAAAGCCAAAGTAAAATCTATTTTAAGTATGATCTATTTACTATTGCAATTAGTAAGATAGATCATTAAATTTTGTTTTTACTTTCATTTCAATATCAAAAATTAATTAGCAAATGATGATGTTGTGTTCACATTGTATAAGAATAGCTCATTTGCAAAGCAAAATAAGCTATCAAACTCACTTGTATAAACTTACATCAAAATTCACTATCATGAAGCATAAACCAAAAGAGATCATAAATCATAAAAATGTTGAAATTGAAGGGCTTTAGCTACTCATTTGTGTTATCAAATCAACACTTGTAAATTTCAACATTAAAAAGTAAGGAAATGGAAACTAAGCAAAGGAAGAAAGAGAGATTAGCTACTAACTACTTGCATAAAAATTAAAGCTACACTACTTGCATGAATGTAAATCTCGGCTATTTAGAAGAAATAGAGCTTAGAAATAAACACTAACATAAAAGCAAAGAAAAGCGTATAGAAAAGAAAAGAGAAAGAGGCTTGGAAACCATTTTTATTTCATGTAACTTTGAGTTTACAATTTGCTTGCTTAATTTCCTAAGTAAAAATGAAAGGTAGAAGATGTTACATGTACATAAGAGGGCTATTTATACATGCATAAAGTCCTAATTTCATTTTTAGGGTGCTTCCCAAAATATACTTTAGGAAGTGTGGCCACCAAGTAACCATTAGCCACTAATTAATCCATCATTAAATGTGCATGAAGTTTTAACCTCCACTTAGTTGTCCATTAGCTTCTAATTGTAGATTTAGGTAAGTGGGTGGTGTCCTCCATGATCATGGTCTTGAACTATTTCCCTCTTCTTTCCTTTGGATTCATTTGTGCATGCATATATCTTTATAAAAGCCTCTTCCATATGAATCCAAATTTCCTACAAAAATCATCAAAAAATGTTCAAGTAAAAATTCTCAAATTGACACATACACAAAAATGACCATTTTGCCCCTGAATGAAGATGAATATATGATGATTTGAAAATAATTGAATTATGGTTTTAAGCATGTTAAAATGCCCAAATATGACTTTTTTTTAATAAATAGATAAAATATGGATGTAAATATATGCACATTTATGTGCACATCAATTAATATGGAGAAAACACCAATGACAATCAAACCATAAATTTTCTTCCCATGCGGTAAAGAAAATACTCGTGTTCTTTTCATGCAACAAGGGCATGCTAAACAACCGATCGAACTCCAACCTGAAAGCATTGCATAACCAGGAAAATCACCCTTAGTCCATAACAAAGAAGCGAACATTTGAAATTATTATAATATATTTGAAGCATTGGAAACTGCAAACATTATACACAAATTTGCTGTATCCATAAACCATAATAATAAACCATAATAATGTACCTACTGAATAATATTATACACTAACTTTTTGTATTAACGTTATGCACTAATTTATTATTTGAATTTGTTAACAATTGAAAACTAATAAAAATTTGATTTTTTCAACATTCTAACTAACACTAATTTGAATTTATTACACATAAATAAAAAATTGAAATTATATACTAATTTTTTTATAGTAGTACATACACATAAAATAAATTTATATATAATTAATGGTATAAACTAATGAAGAATTATGTGAATAAACTGTTTTGGTCGACATTTTAGCTAACACATATATTAACAATTACACTAAATTAGGTTAACATTAATAACCACATACACTAATCAATCCAAATTATACATTAATTTTTGGATTTAAACACTAATACCTAATTAACATTTCCAAATCAACCAATATACAACTTTAACCAATCAATAGGCTATTATCAATAAATCTAAGCACAAATTAACACTACTTTTACCACAGTTAAAACGATTAGTTTAAGGGAATAATATACCTAATTTTTGATGGATTAAAGGCATATAAGCTTGGAGATTCCAGTTTGATGAAAATTGCTAAGGATTTTGGCAAATTGAGGGTTAATAAATTTGGGTTTGAGGGTTTCGAGAGAGTAAGAAATGAGGAAAAAACTGACTCGGCAGAAGGAATATTTGCGATATTCCAACAGCTATCGAAGACCGTCGACGGCTAATTTTCAAAGGTTTTCGACGGCGATTTAGATATTAAATTAAATTTTCTCTCTATTTAAAATAAATTTAGGTTAATTTAATTCATTAATTTGTTATAAAAATTTAAAAGTTTACAATAGCCCACTTTTGTTTCTAAATGATAAAAAGGTTATTTTTACTCGGTATACAATACCTTTTTAATAATTTGATAATTAATTGTGAATTTTAAATATATTTACATAATAAATGCATATCAAATAAAATATCTGGTAAAAAATAAATTGTTGAATCTTATGTCGATCCAAGATATTTTGGGCATATGTTCGAAATATGAAAGGAAAATAAACAAGTTTAAGGTATCAATCTTGATTTTCAAATTTATAACCGTTCATCGACATTCAAAATTAGACCTTTCGTTCGAAGGTTAAATAATTTTCAAACGAGACGAAATTCAAACCATATGTACTATATATTATAGTTATCCAATCCGTATGTTTGGATTTTAAAAATTAGACAGAAAAAATTTATACCTCAAAAAGGTCATTTTCATAGTTGTCCTAACAATATAAATTAAATGTTATACAACTCCTTGGAAAATAATATATTTTTTAGTCTAATTTTTTACGTTTCATTATTTTCGATTCTAACCATATAGATTGGATAAATATATTATAAAGTATATGTGATCCGAATTTCGTCTCCTTTGAAGATTGCTTGGCCTTCGAATGAAAGGTATTTAGTCTGAATGTAGACGAATAACTATAGATTTGTGAATCAAGATTAGCATCCTAAATTTATTTACTTTTTTATCGTATTTTGGAAGAAGGTCTAAAATACTTTGGATCAACATAAGATTCAAAAGAAATATTTTTCTGCCAAATATTTTCTTTTATATGAATTTATAAGGTTAAGTACATTTAAAATTCATAATTAGTTACACAATGGTTTAAATAATATATTTAAATTCATAAAAGTGTTATGCATCATAAATTTCACTAAATTAGTTATATAATGGACAGACTGAAAGCTGCATAAGTTGATCGTCTGAGTTCAATTTTCAATAAAGTTAAATATCAAATTACATAGAAAAAGATTGTCAAAAATATTGGTTTAATTAATCATAAACCGTCGTAAAATTAAAGAATTGAATAATAATATCTTCTTTAATTTTTAAGAATTAAATCGATATTTTTAGAAAAATTTCAAATTTCTATAATTAATAAGTTATAATAATGTGATAAATTAAAATACTTAAAATAGCCAGCCTTCGAAAATGTCATGACGGAGCTGTCAGTGACAGTCGAAGAGGTCTGTTTTTATTTTGGCCATTTCTTATAGTGAAATTAATTAAATTATATGATATTTGACAAATGTTAATTATTATTGTATATGAAGTGTACGATGTTATTAATAAGTGGGCTGGCTACTAGAAATTTTTTGGATGATAATAATATTATTTGTGTGTCTATATAAAAGTTATATATGCATGTAAATCGTATCGATATATGATATCAAGGTACATTTAAACAGGCTTTAAATATATTTAATTACTCAAATGTGCTTGGGGATTTTTTGCCATTAAGAAGCAAAGTATGGCCAGCAATAGGAGGGAAGTAATCGATTTAGATTTTGATTTAGATCTAATTGAGATTTAATGAGAAATGTTTTAAAGAGATGAATGAGAAAGTTTTTCGTTCTCTTCATAAAAACAATATTCCACGTTAGTTCGTTTGATTTTTTTTCCTCCTTTTTTTCCATTCATGGTAGACTACTTCCTCCCATGGCCAAAATTATTTTTCATCTAAAACAAAATGAAATGAAATAAAATCAAGGTGGTTCATTTGATCACTACAACATCGAGTGAAAACAATCTAGGAGTTGATTCTCAAATCGAGGTGTTATGAAGGGATAGATCTGATTAGGTACAATTCTTATTTTATGTTACATGTGCATACATGACCTAAGTTGATGTAAGTAGTATATTTTATTGCCATTGATTCCGACTAGAGTTATAATTGTTATAAATGTTTTCTAAAAATTCAATCTATACACACACGTAATAAATTTTGTTTTTTACTTCTCTATTGGTTTATGTCAATCGTGTCAATGATGTTATACAAATTATATTTTATTTAATTTCATATGGCTTAATTGCACCTTGCTTCTAGTTCTACAGAAAAAAGTGAATCCAAGGCTCTTTATTAATATAGTATCATGATGTTATCATTTAATATTTACATATCAACACCATTAATTAAGACTAATCTATAAAGATATTATTCTTTGATTTGAATATATGATATTTAAATTTGAATATGTGCTACTTGAATTATATTAAAATAGTTATATTAGTTATTATCATTCAGATATTACTTATTTAAAATATAAAAAATGCAAATATGTATATATATATATATATGTATATGATTGTATATGAAAATTATTTTTTATTTTATTTACTATTGAGTAAATATTAGTTAATTTGATAATTAATTATCTTATTAAATATTTTAAATAATGATGGCATTGTAAATTAGATTAACACTATTAATATAATGATAATGACAAATCTTAAATTCAAATAAAATTTATCAAGTCAAACATTAAATATGATTTAATGTTAACAATGTTATTTATGATAACACTATAAAATATCTAGGACATAACCAATATTTTTTTCTTCTTTGAAATTTATCCATTGTACCCCCACCATCCAATGCAATTGAGATCAAACACGTCTAATGTTGTCTTGTTGAGACTTTGAACCTACTTCTTAAGCAATGGTAGTAATGAAAACCACAAACTATCAAAAGTAGTGTTTGTAGTAGGAACTGAAGATAATCGTCTTTATAGACAATATCACTTATTTTATTTATCCCACAAACTCAGCATTTTCAAAATTTTGTCAAATTTCTCATTTTGCAACAATTTTTTGTATGGTATGCAAAACTTATTGCCCCAAAATCGCTTAAAATAGCCAATAAAGTAGCCCCAAGCTTTATTGTAATGGATATTAACATCAAAAAAATATATAAATTATCATAAACATTAAGGAAACTATTTCAAAAAAAAAAATTGAATTATAACGTAACTATTTTTTAAATGAACAAAAGTATCATCGTTTATCCAACTTAGAATCCGAACTAGATTATGTTCAAATGACAGTACAAAAGTATCAAATAAATCCAAGTAAAAATATCGAATTCTAAGTAATAATTTAAAATGGATGACAAATTTTCATAACCCTTATAAATGCATCTTTCAGCATAAGTTGGATTTTAGTTATTGCAAAAACTCTTATTTATGTCTAATCATTCCATAAAAGAAACGATTATAAATATCCTTCTGTTGTTCTTTTTTGTATTAAATCTATAGCAGCTTCTTTTTTCCTTTTTGTCTTTACCCTTAGAGATATATGCTAATGCATTAATCTCTTTTCTTCTTTCACACAACACAAAATGGGATCATTAAGAGTCTACTTTTTCTTTTGATAGTTATAACCAATCTTGTACTGATTATATTATGCATGAATAGGAATCAAAACTAAATGTACAAGAAACTTGCATGGTACCCAAGTTTGTGTGCCTTAAACTTTGAAGCAATAATAAATATTTCTATACTTATTTTCTCTTTGCTTTAATACTTTTGGAAATCAAGTGTTGTAAAAACATGTTTGCTTCCGCCTTGTCGTTTTTTCGCAATACACTTTTCGATTTAAGCAATGGACTCTTAAGCATTGGTTTTCCCTATACTACACCTCTGAATGCCTCTAGAATGTCCTATTTTACAATCGATAAACTCATGCAATTTGAACAATCCCACCTCTTAAAGTATCACTCTTACCAATAATTGATGTTGAGTTTTTGAACTTTGTTTTCATACAAAGGAGGAAGAAACAACATCATAAACAAAAGAATACTAAATAAATTGATATTAGAAGAGCAGGTAAAAGAATGAGAATAACTAAGGATTGTGGATCTGCTTTTCTAATCTTTATAACAGAAGAAGATCCTTAAACCAATAAGATTGCTTTGAAATCATAGAAAGCAACCTTATTGAAAAGATATACATACAAAAGTGAAATGGAATCAATTATGCAAAATAACGTGAGAACTGATTGGTTTAACATTAGAAAATAAACGAATTAGATGTAAATTGATTTTTATGAAGAAAGTGAGACCAGATGATATCATAAACAAATATAAGCCTCAACTTTGGTAGTCAAAGAATATCATTGAAAATGAAAAGCTTGATTATTCAAATACTTATACATCAGTAACAAGAAATTACATATATAGTGGTGTGATTACAATAACAACTATTTATAATTTGAAAACACACCAAATAGACGTATAAATAGCATTTTTGAAAGATGAATGGGAATAAATTTGTATGCATCAATTTGAAAATTTTTTGTTATCAAGAACAGAAGGTTTGCAGATTAGTTGAGTCATTATATGAACCTAAACAAGAACCTAAAACACTGACATGAGAAATTCGATTATACCATGTTGTTATAAGGATTTAAAATTGGTAGATGTGTTAAATGTGTGTGTATCAAACGATTTAACGATGGTTTTGTTATTGTTAGCATGTACATAAATGATTTTCATATAATAGGAATAAATAAAGATGTTAGTCAACATGGTTGACTGGATTGCTTGGTAATTTAGACCACGAGATTAAAAATTACGAGTTCGATCACCGAAATCGACACTCATTGGCGTTAGTAAACCATATTAGAAAAAAATAAAAATAAAGGTGTTACCTATTCCACAAAGGGTCTTATGATATGAATTATATGAGATTAGCATATATAATTAAGTTCGGATATAAAGGATCACAAATGGAAATGTCCTCACATAGCCTCATTATATATATCATTATATATAGAAAGTGATAACGAAGTTTGGACATTATGACTTTGAATCTCTAGTAACCCCATTTGATCCAAATTTCCACCTTATAAGGATAAATGTGGGAGTGCCACGCACATTTTGGGAAGCTTGATGTATACTATGAATCTTATAAGAACTCCGATTTGAGTTACTGATTAGTTGATTAAGCAAGTATTCAAGCAACTCCATGAAAAATGATTGGGATGCTTAAAAGTATTATGATACCTAAAGCATACAATGAACAGATTATATCACATGAAATATATTGCAATAGTCAAGGATATTGTGAGGCAAATTGGATGTGCGGAAAGACATACTACAGTAAGTCCATAAGTGAATATGTTTGGAGTTGTACAAGTTCAACAATGGAAGCAAAATGCGTGGTCTTTGACAAAGTTGTTGAAGAAGCAGACTGACACAATCATAGCTCTTACTCTTATGTGCTCAATTACTCTATCATCCCTTTAGGATTAACAATGAAAAATTCAAAGAATAAACCATGGTAATCTTGGAACTAATCTGGTCTCAATTCCTGATTTCATTAAATGAAACGCACAAAAGTGCAAATTTACATTATTGAAACGCCTATTGAATAGATGCATACCAATAATACTTGCCGAAAAATTCATCTTGGCAACAAAATATGCCTAATATTTTGCTAGAAAATTAAATATTCTTAACTAACAAAGATGGTGGATTATTCAATCTCGTGGCTAGTTTTACACCAATCTGTTGTAGATGCCAATAAGAAACTTCCAACAAGCTAAAATAAATTTTACAATCATCAAATTGATCATTGGGCTTACATATAACTATCCAATAAATTAACCCAGCCCAAATCACATTATCACACAATACACTACCAAACAACATCATTCAGTTAACAACCCTACAATTCTTACGTACTTCACCACTGCCCCCAACCAAAGGACTTATATTCCCCATCCTAATCATGGAACTAACAAAGTCATTAAAGAACAAGGTAGCATTAGCACTGTAAGCTTGAACAATTCCTTTTGTTGCAGCCACTCCTTGAGCGCTTGAAAACAAGCCCTGGTCCGACGACAAGAGTCCCTTTTGATTCAACAAGTTAGTGAAGTAGTGATTGTCGAACACATCAGTCGAGTTCCTATTGTTAAGAATATAAATACACATAACACATATATTATCTCAAATGGTATGCAATAATTACATCGATATGCTGTTAGTATAATTGGGAATTGCTTTAGCAATTGACACGATGTTGCAATAGTTTAATACCTGTCTAATGCAGTGGTAGCGTTTCCATCTCCGGTCTGTGGACATAGTGATTGAAGGTCGGCTGCCATCTTAGGGTCCATCGTGGGGTCCACAGAGGCTGTGCTGGAGAAGTTGAAGAGGCGGTTGCTAAAGAGTGCGCATCGAGCTCGACCAATTGTGTGCGCACCTGCATATCAGGATTACATTCAAACTTATATTATCACACACACACATACATATAAGGCAATGATCGGTTACATCTTAAATCCTCATTAATTTCAACCACATATTCCCATTTAAATATTTAAATAATCATATAAGTGACAAAGAGAGAATCTATTATTATTTAAAAAAAGAACTTGTGATTGAAATCAGAGGAGGCTTGAGGTATAGCAAAAATGAGGTCCGGTCAATCCTTGCATATTATGTGTGTGTGTATTTATTTATTTAAATATTTAGTTTTTCTCTCTTCTATTATATAGACTGAATATTCAAATATAAACATGCGAATATCAGGGAGCTACATGATGGTGTTAAATATGTGGGACTGACCATCCTAGCTATATGTGTGTGTATAGCAAGAATCAGCTACACATCTCCCTCATTTCAACAACATGTTCCGTGTTCCGGTTTAAATAATATAGTTTCTCTCTATTGTCACTTAATGAGAGAGAAATTATATTCTTCAAATTAGAACATGTGATTGAAATCGGAGGATTTGAGGGTAGCAAAAATGAGATGGAATCGATCCTTACTCTCTCTCTCTCTCTCTCTCTCTCTCTATATATATATATATATATATATATATATATATATATATATATATATATATATATATATTTCATTTTAGGCTTAACAAAAAAATTATTTCAATTTTAGGTCTCGCTCGAACTGCATTATGAAAATAGGTCTGTTTTTCACTATACTGCGTGTTTGTACTTGCCCATTCTAAAAATGCACAAAAATAAATATTTAGCTTGCACTTGCACGAACTTAAAGTGCGCAAGCAAATTTTTTATAAAAAAGATTGTAATGTACATGTACAAAAATATTGTATAGTGAAAATGAGTTTCTTAATAAGTTTCGTAGGCTACACAACTAAATATCTCACACCAATATTAAACACATATACCATTGAAACAGCGTAATACAAAAACTGAAAGTGTACTTCTGTAAGCATATTTTGGGCATGCACATTGTAGAGGTAATAGGTCCTTTATCGAGTGATTAGATTTAATAAGACGCATGTATATGCAAAAATGTAAAGTCCCATAAGCTAAAAATTCTATATGAATCAATGTTTTTTTTTTTTTTAAACACACAAACACGGGAGTAGGACACAGGACCATTTGTTACACACCCAATTGCTTAACCACTATTATTAGTGCTTATTCGCTAATTGAACATGTACCATAACATTGGAAAATTATGTAAAAAAACTGGAATGATTGATTTTCAACTGAAATATAAAGATGTAATGATGAATTTATTGTGTTCACGTTTAGAAAACATACCAGACAAAGAAACAACATCAGTTATATTCAGTCCAACAGCAGCAAACTTGGCAATAATTGTATTAATGGGATCAAAAGGAGAAGGCAGATTGTTTGCGGATGATTGGTTAGATGTTAAAGAATCCCTCCTTCCTAGTAAAGGTTTGTAAAAAGGTCCACCACTCTGCATACATAAGAACAAAATAGACAAATCAGCATGCATTAACTATTGATACATAGAAAAGATTATGCTGTTAGGTTGATATCAAACCAGAAAAATTGAATCTCTAGCAGCAATTGCAAGGATATCAGCACAAGAGACTGTTGCATTACATACGCTCTCAAGATTAGTTTTAATCGTGTCTACAACATTGAAACCTCTTAAAGAGTTTTGGTTCGGTACTGCAAATTTTTCTCCATCGCTTCCATCTAGTAATACTGATCCATCACAGCCCTGTGTATGATTATTTTGTGAATTTATTCAGAATTTGTTATACAGGAATCTAAACTAAGATAAAACTTCATAAAACAAATGACCATTTAGTTGGTTGTGTAGCAAAAGGTCTTGGGTTCGGTCTGAACCGGCAAAACTGCCATGCATCCCAAGCCAATGCATAGAGCTCAGTTTTTCTACAAGTATTTCTGAGCCCAAATTTAAATTATTTTTAAAATGAGGAGAGCTCAGAGACTCATCAACTCAAAATCTTGTTCTCATTTCAAATATTACTTAGCCTACATGGCATATCTTGATTAAATTTTCTTCACTGTGAAAATTATGTTACTTTTTGAAGAAAAATGATCATATAAGTAGTACATATTCTTATTATATTCACTTCGAATGAAGTCTCATTTTTAAACTTGCATTTAGCCCAATAACTTGGCAGCCCTGGTTTAGTTCTCTAACCATATGTAATACCTAGATCAAAAAGAAATAAAATTAAAAAAACAGACAGTTAAAACTGTATTTAGTTTCAAATTCAACAGTCAAATGGGATAAAATTGTACATTTAGCACAGATAAGAAAGGTGCAGATTCCTTTAACTGAAATCGTAAAACATATAATCATATGATACTTATTCTGTAAATGAAGTTACTTATGATTCTATTTTGACGTAATTGATGGACTCACATTTACAAAGCAATCATGAAAATGCATCCGAAGAAGAGAAGCCCCAATTCTCATTTCATTCTGAACAGCTGTTTGAACACCGTTACGAACAACCTTAAACACAGTAGGGCAGCTTGTGGCATAAAAATTAGCACTTAACTGAGAACTCACATAGTGAGATTGAGCTAAACACAACACAATCAAACAAACAATTGCACATTTCAAGTGCTGCATTTTCAACAAGAATGTTCCTTCTTTTTGCTTATGTTTACTTAAGGTTCGTTCTGGCTTGTATATATAGCAAGTGATGAAGATCAAAAAAGATTTAAAATTGTAGTAATGGGCGGCTGCATGCCTGATGCAAAGATATATAGTTGAGAATGTGCATGCATGCATTTAAATAATTGCATTAGTGTTGGGATGAGGTTGTTAAATGGTTTTCCGTATCAGCGCAATCTTACATCTTAATGCAGTACTTTGTCAAGGAACAATTCAATAATTCATATATGACTACATCACCTGCAATATTTGTTATGAGAAGTGTATATGATACGTAAAACTCAAACAACGTAAACTATCAATAGCTTTCATAAACTTTCAATAGCTTTCAAGGGTGAGAAATGTAAGGGATTGGACACATGTGTATACATACATATGTATGTATGGGCTAGGATCAATAGGCCATTTTATTTAGCATCATTTGTAGCGCTCTGATATCAAGAGGCTACAACATAGTGCTAAATAAAGGGTGTTGTTGATTCTAGTCCTCTATGTATATATATATATATATATATATATATATGTGTGTGTGTGTGTGTGTGTGTGTGTATGTATGTATGTATATATATGTATGTATATATGTGTGTATGTATGTGTGTATATGTATGTATGTATATGTATATATGTATGTGTGTGTATAAGGAGCGTTCAATGACACCCATATTTTCCATCACTTCTCCAATCCACTAATTTCCATCACACATTCTAAATCAAATAATAGTTGTTTTTCTCTCTTCGACATCATATTATTATTTAAATCGGAATGTGCGATGAAAATCAAGGAACTGAAGAGGTGCTGCAAAATAGAGTCGTCATTGAACGCTCCTACCTATATGTGCACGGGCGCAAAAAGAATGTTTTATTGTTTTTCCTCCTTTTTCAGTAAGAAATTTGTTTGCATTTTTCTATCTGCTTTGCAAAAGATAATAGATCAAGCAGTAAGTGGACAAATACTAAGGTAGCACTATTGATATGCGCCATTTATTAATTAATTAACTAACAAACTGAGTTGATCCAGGTAATAGATAACAAAGATCACAGAAACTTTATAGATAAAATTCACTAATTATTATTTTAATTTTTAAATGTATGCGTAGGCCGCACAAGTTAAAAATCACATGCAATTTGATTTCAGACAATCAAGTCCCACACTTCTCTTCAAACATCCACCCAACTATTTATATTAAAGGCATAGAGACAAGATTTTTGAATATATCTACACTTTTAGCTAGGGTTGTCAATGGATATCCGAAAAATCCGAAATCCGTCTGTATCCGGATTCGAAAAGCGGATGCGGATACGAAGACATCCGCATTCGAAAATTATTCGTCCGGTTTTTGTCAAAATTATAGTTCAAATTATGTGCATTTTGGTGCAATGAAAGATATTCATTTATTATTTTATTAAGTTGGTAGTTTATATTAGATGCATCTGTGCTTATTAACTGTTTGAAACTATTTACTATCATCATATTTGTTAATTTTTAACATTTTTATAATAAATGAGATTGAAAAATATTTATGTTAAACTAAAAAAAATTCTTTTACAATTCTTGATTTATTGGTCGTTAGCGCATAGAATAATTATCCAATATTCGTCCGTATCCACGGATGCAGATATCTGATATCCGAAAATAATTTCGGATGCGGATGCAGATATGGCATTATCCGCATCCGAAAGCATTCGTTGATAGGTCAACTTTTAGCACTCATTTTTTAGTCACAAATTATATGTACATTGATAAACTTTTAGGAGCAATCATAGAGAAGTCAATGAGTGCTAACCAAAAGACGTGGGACTATCTTCAGGACGTTGCAACATATCTTACTAGCATGGCATATTATTTTGGCTAACATGGAGTTGTTTGATGATTAAGCTAAAACACAAAGCAGTTATGATAATGGTAGATTTCTCATTATTATAGTATTACCGGTCAATCGATTATCAATTTTTGGTGAAGTTCATATACTAGTATAATCATATGATAACGGTAAATCTACCTATTTTTATGGCAAAGCATCGATAACATGTTCTCAAAACTAGCGATAACGGTAATTTACCAATACACTTATAATACATGAATATTCATGTAATATTTTGCATTACAAGCATTTGAAGCAAAAATATGATAAGATTTAGTTCAAATGATGCTAAATACGTTTCCTTTTCTCATTGATGTTTTTTTACTAACTGACACAATGAAATGCATTATAAAGCATCATTACAGTATAAAAATAAATCAAGTGTTTGATTTTTTAGACAAACGATAATATACTACTATCAATGTCATGGTTACTATTTATCTGCATATCAGCCTTCGATGTATCTACAAATCGGTAAAGGTAAGCAATTTTAACTTACTTGTAAAAGCGATATAGTAACGGTATTTGCAAAATAGTAACGACAACCATTAGTATAACAGTCTTGAAAACACATATCAGTCTACCTATTATACCATACTCAATTTTTTAATCAATTCACCAAACTTTGAAGCCATGACAAAGTTTCAGACAATTATATTTATTCCCCTACATTAACAAACCTAGCTCAATTATTAATATTTTTGATAACAAGAATGATACTAAATCTAAGCAGAACGTTCATTTTGGTGTCTCGGAGAAGCAAATCCAAGACCTTCAGAATCACAATCTAGAGATCTTACCACTTGGATTAGTGGTCATTGGCTCCTACTCGATTATTATGAAATGGTACAAACTAAAACAATGAATATTCAACTGAAGCTACATTAGTCTTAAAATTAAAAAGAGTAAGAAGAAAATAAAAGGCAACAATGCAAGCACAGACACGCTTGGATTGACAAATCCCAGCGTTAACTGATCATACAATAACATCATGCTTGACAATGGAAAATTGTTGCAAAATTTATTTCAAGCGGTAAGCGAAATTATGTATACTGGATAAACAGGATATGTTGGTAGAAACATGTTTATATGTACACATTTTTTGTTTCGAGATTCACGGCTGATTAAATGAAGATCAAAATTGAAACTTTCCATTAATCTAGCATGCAGCTACAGTTTATCCTGACAATCGATATGTTAACCATGAAGTGTATTAAGATGGAAGACCAGAAACTAATCTACAATAAATAATGGGAAAAAAAATACATACCTCACCAGCACAAAGGCGGTATGAAGCAAATACAGGATGCCTAAATCTTTTATTTTATGTTGCATATACAAGTTTCAGTTGCTTTGTTCATTCCTTTCACCTCCCTATAATCTTCACAAAGAATATAATGCATACCAATGACTCCATATAACTTGTAACACCCTAGCTTAGTTGATATATATATATATATATATATATATATATATATATATATAAGCTCATTCCTCGACGTGGCACACTGCAGAGAAAATAATATCTGTGTTGTTTACCAATAATCCCCACAAGAACATGATCCACCCTTAAAATGATGAAACCTACTAGAATCCCTAACAACAATCACTCTCTCCACAATTTTCGAAATGAATTTGATTGCACCATGACAATCTCCACAAATTCTAAGATTCTTGAACACCTTAATAGTCCTTCCTTTTGGAGTCGCTATAATGCCAAAAGCAACCGCAAGTCTCTCGCTGTGGTACAAAAGGTTCATCTCCTTCTGTTCATCCTCTACATCATGCAATACATATTCAATATCTGCAACATAGCCTTCTGCTTTCATCTTCTTATAGAGACTATCCAACTCAAGCTTAATCTCCTTCATATTCGGATGGCTGAAATCTCCCACCAAGAATTCATGAATCCTCCTATCGATCTCAATCCAACTTCTTCCAGGCTTTTTCACCACACCAACATTGTTCATTTTTTCACGAATGTTCTCTAGTTTTTTCCAATCTCCATTAGAAGCGTATATATTAGCCAGTGTCACATACGTTGCTGCATTGTCAGGATCTAATACAAACAAATTCTCAGCAGCTTTCTTTGCTAAAGCAATGTTCTTATGAGTTCTAGATCCACCAAGCAAAGAAGCCCATAAAAACTTATCGGGTTTCATGGGCATTGTACTAATAATTTCATCCACTTCTTCAAACCGACCTGCTCTACTCAAGAGATCAACTACGCAAGCATAGTGATCCGCTGTGCATGCAACATTGTACTTGCTAGAAATAGAATGGAATACCTCAAGTCCTCGATCAACTAACCCCGCATGCATGCACGCGGATAAAACAGCAACAAAAGTTACATTATCGGGTTTCAAACCTGAACCAATAAGTTGATCAAAGCTTTCCAAGGCCTTCTTGGATTGCCCGTTTTGAGCATAACCCGATATTAAGGAAGTCCAAGAAATCAAATCGGGGTTCGGTATAGTGTCAAAAAAACACCGTGCATTGTCCACATTGCCGCATTTTGCATACATGTCGACAATTGCAGATGCAGCAAAAGAACACGGGTCGTACCTGTGTCTAACCATGTGTCCATGTATCTCTTTCCCTAACCTCTCTGTAGTGATCTGACCACATGCATGTAAAACACATGCAAAAGTGTAGTCATTCGGTTTGACTTTATTCTTCAACATGAGATAAAACAACTCCAAACCTTCAAATATTTTATTGGCATCAAAGTACCTACCAATCAAAGCTGTGTAACAAACAACATCCTTTTCTTTTTCATCTATTTCGTCAAATATGAATCTTGCGTTCTTGATTTGCCCACATTTTGCGTACATTTCCATAATAGCACACATTGCCACTTTATCCAAAACAAATCTGCTCTTTAAGACTCTGCAATGAATCTCCTTTCCGTAAATTAAACACCCCGTTTTTGAAATTGAGGTTAAAGCAACAGACATAACGAACTTGTTATCCTTGTCATCATATTGGCGATACAAATGTATCACCTCTGAATGATTGCCTAGTTTAACATATGCGGACATGATAGTGGACCAAGAAAAATGGTCTCTTACAGGCATAGCGTCGAATAGTTTACGTGCCTCATGGAGGTTGTTGGTGAAGGAGAGAGCTTTGATCATGGTGTTGAATGTACACGTGTCTTTTACGGGCATATAGTCGAACAGATTGCGAGCGTGAGAAGTAGAGTTGCATCTGGTGTATAAATCAAGGAGGCGGTTAAAGGAGATTAGGGAGAAGGGAAGAACGACGAGGAGAGAATGGAGTTTGATGGCTGACGGGAGGTAACGAGTTCGGGTACAGAGGGCGAAAGCTTCGCGGATCCTGTTTTGGTTGGAGAGTTTGATTGACGGGTCGGGTTTTGAGCACCTGAATGTAGGGATTTTCTGGGCGTTCATGGAGCAAAACGAAATTATACATCAGGTCCCTTCTTTAAAAGGTTTCAAGTGGCGGGAATAAATTTGGCCCGCAGAAGTTCTAAAACATTCTGTCTAAATACCAAAAAGAAAATAAAAATAAAAAATAAAACAGACGCATCACCGCTACTTAAAAATACTATCACTATGGAAAACAGCTGCCTGCTTCTTTTCTCAATCAAAATTAACGTAGAAAATCAACATTCACGACACAAAAAATTTCTTAACAATAGCTTTCATTCTCTCCAACTATTTTCGAGTATCTTGCATCTGGTACACTCATGCAATCAAAAATTTTGATTTTTTATTTTTTAGAAATTTCATCGTTATTTGAAAATTAATCAGGTTAAGGTTTTGTAAATTTTCAAATATTTTGCACAGTTCTTTACATAAATTTTATTATGTTGTTAGGTCAAGAATAGTTCGGTCTAATCTAGCAATTGCGACTTAAAAATAAAACTAATTCAAAATTACTTACTTTTCATAACCTTTGAGTTGATTCTTACTTTCAAACTGGAATTTTTATTCGGTTTTGAAAAGAATTTGATTTTGTGCTGTATAATAAAGTTAATCGATTGTGGTGCATTTGGGTTATTAATAAGCGCAAATTCAAAATGAGATGGTATTTTATAGACTATGTATTATCTAATGTTTTTTTGATGTATTTAGTGACACTGGAAAAAAGAGGAGGAAAAAGAAAGAAAAACGAAGTTGAGAAAGATTTTATTAGAGCACAACTTATAAAAGACAAAATTTAAGAATTTTTTAACCGTAAGCACTTTATTTTGACTATAAGAACAGAGTTCTTTTTTTAGAAAAAATAAAGCAAAAACCCAAAAAAATTATTTGAAAACTACGACATTTTAAGGTTGAGCAGCGGAGAGCGACCAAGGTTGAGTGGTGTATAGGGTTTGCAGTTAGCGTTGGTGGTAAAGGGGTGTTCAAAGTAGTGAATCATGGCTCAAGATTAAAAGAAAAGGGCTCTGGTGGCGACGACTGGGGTTGGTGATTGTGGTGTTGGGAGGTGCGACGTGTAGGAAGGAGTGGTGGTTAAGGGTAGGAAGCACCTTGAAAATTGTGGAAGAAGATAACAACGAAAAAGTTTTTTTGTTAAAGTTTTTGTTATGTTTGTATCTTAATAAAAAAACGATGGATCCCTTTCTAGTGCAAATATGAAGTCGTTCTTGCTTGCGACTCCAGACACTTCCGCCATGAGGATTATAGATGGATTTGCTTTATCGACTGCAGCTACTGGTGCATTGAATCTTGTCATATAGTTTCTCAAAGATTGGGCCTATGTTTCACACTTGAAGCGTAATCACATTGTTCGATCGTGAGACGTAAACTCTGAACTGTCTCAAGAACTTACTCACCAAATCGATCTACATGCTAATGGACTCATTCTCTAGCTGCCTAAACAACATCGCCACCAAGTCCGTCAAGGACAATGGAAAACACCATCACATTACTTCCTCGGATGCACCCAACATCTATATATGTCAGATGTATATCATTAGATGAATCGTTGGATCCGACTTCCCGTCGTACATTTCCAACGTCAAAAGCTTGAAATCAGAAGGATTTCTCGCATTTCAAATATTTGAAGTGAATGGATTTCTATTCACGTTCTCCAAGCTTTAGTCTAAGAGTCCACTTCTAACTATTCTTCTTATCAATTTAGCAATTCGTTTTTCACCGTCCAATGATGGTCTTCGTCCAAAAGCAATATTATGTCCCTGCTCCTGTAAGGGAATTTTCGAACATATTTTGCACATACTCCTCTGATTGCGTGTTGGCGTTCTGAACTGCTCGTCTAGTTTCATTATGTCATTCATTCTCGTAGGGAGGTTCTGGAACATACTCCTCTGGCTTTTGTGCATTCGTATTTCGATTTGCATTTCTAGCCCCAGCATTATCCATTCCCGACATCTCTGCAGTCACACCAACATTGCCCCCTAGTATATATCTCTGGACATCGAGTTGATTTAGGTCGGTACAGAGTAAATTCGATATCGAGCTTTTCTGATTGTGGGGGCATTTCTAGTTTGCTCCGCTCCAGATACTCCTACGTTAGTCTTTGGCATTTGGTTCTGAACTCCAGCCGCTCCATATATTCCTTGTTGTCCAATCCTTTAGAAAAATCCATTTAGCAGTTCTTGTTGCCTAGTTATCACTCCATCCTACATCTCCTTCTTTATTTTCTCCATCTCTTATCTGGTCACATAGATGGATTGATGAGAATTTGAGAACACCTCCTGATTTCCCTTAGGCTCTGGTTGACTTTCTCCGGTTTTAAATCTAGTATTGGACCTCTTCATCTTCTCCAAACCTCATATTCAAGCTTCAAGTCTTCAGATCTAGCTCTTGTTCTTAGTGAAAGAACCAAAATGTTAACCTAAAATATGGATCAACATACAGATTTCAGATGATAGCATTAGTTCTAGTAATATTAACAGAAAGCAGTAAAAAGGACATAAATTTTTATAGTGGTTTGACGTAATCTCCAGCCTACATCAATTTCAATCTTTATTAGTTGTTCTCTCTCTATATTACATCTAGTTATATCAAATCTGACCACTATCAAGTGGATTTTAGATTTACAATGATGTTTCTAAAGTTTTTAAGATTCACTAGTACTAAGAATTTGCTGATCAATGTATTATAATAGCAAAACGTTATTTCCTAGGCGACTCCATTGGAGAAGAGGTTAGATGTGAAGAAGTAGCAGAGTTTCCGTAGTCAGAGAATCCAAACCTCATTATGGTTACAGGTTAGCATGTATTTATAAAGGAAACAGTCATGATGGGACAGAAAATCAGTTAGAGCAGAGTTCAGATGTCGACCCAGGGTTGTACAAGAAGACTCGAAGTCCCCCTAGTCAAATAAATGAGCTAGTATCGACTCATGTGACTCAGTACTGAATCATTTCCTTGCCTCCACTCCTTTTCTACCTCCTTCATATCTTCGACTAAATGTGTTTCATTTCTTTTCTCTAGTAATTTGGTTGGCTTTGGTGATAGTTCCTTCATCACTTGGATTGCTTTGCTATTTGAGTTATCTTCTCTTCAACCCTTGGAATTGTTCGTCCAAACTCAAGAAAAACCACTTGATCACGATTAGATGGAGTAAGGCAAGAGATCTATGAAGATTGGAAGGTTATTAGGGAAGAAAAATGAATCTTCACCGAGTCAAATGACTCTCCAACGAGCCATTTTCTTAGTCTTGTTTCCATTTAATTTTTCTCAGTGAGTATGAAGTATATGGAGTTGGAGAAGTGATTCTGGGTGGAAAAATGACTCTACATCGAGTTAAACAACTCTTCACCTAGTCGAATGACACGATACTAAGTCATTTCCTCAGCTCCATTTTGGGATAAACTTTTTCGAGTCCTTTCCTTGGGTCTTCTGAGTATTCTCGCCAATTTTCAAGTTATTTCATCTTCATTTTGCCGTTCCATCCTCCATTGAGAAATTACCTGGTGCCGAGTTGTTTACTTAGCCTGATTTCCATCAAACTTCTGAAGTTCAATTCTTTAGTCCATCTGATTGTGCTTCCAAGTTCGTGAATCATTCTATCCTTGTTTTGATCTACTAAGTCAAGTTGAAATTTTCTTTGTCTCAAAAGTGGATTAATACTTTCTCCACAAAGTACGTCTTTTGAATGTAAGGTGCACTTTGCTTAAGAACAAGTTTTGGAAATCAGCCTTCGACGGTTAAGCTCTCCAGTCATTCAGTGATCCCATCTTAGTATATCATCCAGTTCCTTTGGATTCTCTTGTAAAGTGAAGGTTGTTCCAAGCCTGTTACACTAAGGACTCCATCTTTTGTCCATACATTATTATCATTTTAGTTTCATTTGGAGCTGTTACGTCAAAAATCGTCTCGTGTTCATTAGGATTTATCTGTTTTACTCTAATTACAAGGCGTTCAAATTCTTTCATTAAATCTGCATCCGTTTAGGGTTGGATCTCACCATATCGTTTTATATTCAATTTAATGTGTGATCCCTCCGGATCGTTTAATGTTTAGGTTAAGAGGACGATCTCTCTGGATCGTTTATCGCCCAATCTTGGGTCGACCTCTCCGGATCTTTGCTGAGTCTGCTTGCTCTTTGGTAAAGGAACTCAACGACCGAGCAATCCCATCCACAACTCTTCGATAAGGGGACTTAATTTTCATATGAGCCCATCCACTCGCTCTCCGACAAGGGAGCTTGCACCCTGCACTTCGGTCCCGACTTTCCGGTCGGGACTCTAAGGAGACCAGTATCGTATAAGCCCATCTGCTCGCTCTCTGACAAGAGGACATGCACCCTTCACTCCGGTGCCATCTCTATGGACAGAACTTAAAGGGATCGATATCATGCAAGCCCATCCGCTCAATGTCCGATGAGAGGACTTGCACCCTACAGTCCAGTCTCGTCTCTTTGGATGGGTAAAAGCAATCAATATCAATCATCACACTCAATGTGAATTTTTCAAAAGTCAAGTATTCAAATAAAAAAAGCAGAAATCATAATTATCCATCCTAGACATTCGACTCAGAGCATGCCTAGAGACCAATCTAGGTCTCGTACATGTGTAAGCGGTCCAAGGTTATTATTATCCTAACTAGTCATCTCAAGCACCCGACTCAGAATATGCCTAGGGACCATTCAAGATCCTATGCACGTGTAAGCGGCCAAAGGTCATTATTGTCTTTATTACTTAATACCAAAAGAAAAATGCAAGAAAAAAAATGAAAAAGCGGAGCGTGATAATCAAATTCGACTCCCATTCGTTCTGATCATGGGATTTCGAGTCTCAAACCAGATCCTTGGTTGTTCCGTGATTCACTACAGATGGTGGTTGCTCCGGCCACACCATTGTAATTCGGTTCCTCACATACTATTGCAACTGGTTGCTCTAAACTAGTTCTTCTATTAGATCACGAAGGTGCCGGAACTCGTTCGTTTCATGTCTATCTAGCTCATGGAATATTTGGTACTTTTCAGATCTTTTCTCCCGATCAGTAAGCTCTCTCCTAGCTGGCTTTCAATAGATGATCTTCCTCCTAATGTCCAGATATATCCTCTTCGGGATTCAGTCAAGTTAGCGTAGGAAGAAAGTTTTGGCTCCCTTCTTTTCATTTCGGTTCCCCGAAGTTGTCATCAGTTCTTCTTTTTCCTTTGTCTTTTCCATTTCCCGCTCTGGACGGTCCTCTATAACCCATGTCATTAATTTCAGCATCCTCGGCTTCGGCATCCTCCTGACACAAATATCTTTCAGTTTCATGATAGAATTCTGCAAGATCCATCGATGGATCCATTTTTAAGTGCAACTTTGAAGTCGGTCTTGCTTGCTTCTCCAAACACTGCCACTAGATGGATCTGGCTTATCGACTACAGCTGCTCCTGCATTGAATCTTGTCAAATAACTTCTCAAGGACCCTCTAGGCCTTTGTTTCACGCTTGATGGTTTAATCGCATTCTTCGATCATGATATATGAACCCTAAATTGTCTCGAGAACTTACTTACCAAATCAGTCCACATGCTAATGGACCCATTCTCCAAATTAAATACACTCTTTACAACTCTGCAATAAATCTCCTTTCTGTAAATTAAAGACCCCATTTTTGAAATTGAGGTTAAAGCAACAGACATAACGAATTTATTTTCCTGGTCATCATATTGGCGATACAAATGTATCACCTCTGAATGATTGCCTAGTTTAACATATGCGGACATGATAGTGGACCAAGAAAAATGGTCTCTTATAGTCATGGCGTCGAACAATTTACGTGCCTCATGGAGGTTGTTGGTGAAGGAGAGAGCTTTAATCATGGTGTTGAATATACACGTGTCTTTTACGGGCATATAGTCGAACAGATTGCGAGCGTGAGAAGTAGAGTTGCATCTGGTGTATAAATCAAGGAGGCGGTTAAAGGAGATTAGGGAGAAGGGAAGAACGACGAGGAGAGAATGGAGTTTGATGGCTGACGGGAGGTAACGAGTTCGGGTACAGAGGGCGAAAGCTTAGCGGATCCTGTTTTGGTTGGAGAGTTTGATTGATGGGTCGGGTTTTGAGCAACTAAATGTTGGGATTTTCTAGGCGTTCATGGAGAAAAACAAAATTATACATCAGGTCCCTTCTTTAAAAGGTTTTAAGTGGCAGGAATAAATTAAGTGGTGGGAATAAATGAAGCTATATAATTAATTAATTATTATCCTAACTAGTCATTCAATCACCCGACTCAGAGTATGCCTATGGACCGTTCAAGATCCCGTACACGTGTAAGCGGCATGAGGTCATTATTGTCTTTATTACTTAATACAGAAAGAAAAGTGCAAGAAAAAAAATGAAAAAGCAGAGCGCGGGAATCAAATTCGACTCCCATTCCTCCCGATCATGGGATTTCGAGTCTCAAACCAGATCCTTGGTTAATCTGTGATTCGCTACAGATGGTGGTTGCTCCGTGTTTATGTGCGGCGTGGTCTTACGAGATAGTTTTGATTGATAAGTTATTTAAAATTTAATAATCCATTTGATAGTGTTTCTTATGCTGGTTTTACCAGACTTACCCGGGCGTGGTTTTTTCCAAAATGTTTAGGTCAGATCGAGCATATTTTCAGGTTTAGATGGGTATTTTAGAGCTTTAGTAAAGGAGCTGGAGGCCCAGAGACGTATTCACATAGATGATTATATCTCCATTGCTTGCATTGTTGTATATTATTCAGTAGTTATGAGGACAAGTTGTTATAACTGTCCGAGCTGAAATATATTAGTATACTCTAATTGATGTTTGTATATACATATATTACAATTTTGTTTTTGTGTAAAGATTTGTTATATAATATATATTATTCGTTCTGCTGTTAGATTCTGTGATGTTTTGCTCCTTCTTATCTTCTTTCTTCTTTCCTTCCCTAATTATCCGCTTTCCGTTCAGTTTGGGCTGGACGTGTGTGGTATTTTGTCAACTTAAATTGTATGGAAAAGTGGTCCATTACAGTATTATAATGAAAGTATCAAATACATTCATATGTGTGAAGTGTATGTGCAGTATATAAGCAGTGTGTATGTATGTAAATAAGCATAAAAAAATTAGATAAGGAAACCTTTCGTTTTTTCTTTTAACACATATAATTAATTAAATAAAGATGAAGCTATATGTGTAAAGAGACAAAACAAAAGAGGCCAACCACCATTATCAACAACATCATCATTCCAATTTAAAAGAAGAAGAAAAGGCTTAAGAAAGAAGAAGTTTAAGGCAAATCTCATCGCTATAATAAATCTAAGATGAATAATAGTGTCATCTCTTATATGCTTATTTTGTTTTATTTGAATGTGATATGAAACCCAAATTAATATATAGTGAAATAATGCTTTTAGCTTGGATAATCATTTATTAGAATTATGCTTATCATTTCTCAAATTTGTGGAGTTTTCCTAAAGGGAGTTTGAATTAAAAACGTACATTTTAGTCTCCAAATGCTTTTAAAAAAAATGATATTTGGATATTATTTTGGAGATGTTTTTTATATTTCATAATTTTCTAAACTTTTATGAATTAGCTATGAATTTTCTAAATTGGAAAATGAGGGAATTTTGGATTTTAATTATTGAAAATAAGAATTATAATTATAAAAAATAAGAATACCAATTATTTTTCTTTGAAATTTTATACGTGATAAAAGAAGTATTTTAGAATTTTTAGTAGTTTTGGAGATTTTTACCATGCATTTTCAAATTATTAGGAATTATTTGGTAAAATGATTTAATTATTAAGGATATTAATTAATTAGTTATGGTAAATAATCAAGGTTATGTAAAGACGGTGAAAATTTCTACCTGATTTTGCTACAAAGATTCTTGAACGATTTGATTAACCAATAAGTAGTTGATAAAGATAAGGTTTGGCAAAAAGTTGTTATTTTTCAAGGAAATAAATCGGTTTCGTATTTGACGAAAATATCATTTTGACATGCAATGGCTATCTTAATTTTAGATAGCTACTGCTTTTTCAACATGCGATGGCTTGATTTTAAACCTTAAAAGCATGTTTTTTAAGCATGTGGTAGCTTGATTTTAAAACTTCAATAACTATTGGTTTTTAAGCATATGATAGCTTGATTTTAAACCTTTGATTGCATGTTTTTGTCAACATCTGATAGCTTGATTTTAAATCTTTGATAGTTTTATTTTGTCAACACTCGATGGCTTTATATTTGATAAAAAAAAGCTTTGTTAGGTTGACACGTGATAGCTAAATGTAATTTAAGCATCAAATAGCTATATTTCCTTAACATTTGATAGCTTTATTGACATGTCATAGCTACTTGAATTTTTAGACATGTGACAGTTGTAGGTACCGGTCCAGTCGAAAGCATGGTAATTGGGTAAATTTTTAAAAAAAATTCTTCTGGAATTTTATTGGGTCTATGTAGTCTAAATACATTTAGAACTTTTCTGAATTTTCTTTTAAATAAAATATTCATCTTATTATAATTATTTAAAATTAGTTTGATTTAATTTTAAATTATTGGTGTTATTATTTTTTAATTATTTGATGAAACACAACAATTGTGCTCATGTGTGAATATATAAATATTACATATAGAAAGTGTGCATAACAAATGTAAACGTTTTAGGTATTAGGACTTACACTACAATAATAACATATCCTCACCATATATGCCTTTGTCGTCTAAAGAGGAAAAAAAATTATTTGTTTACATGTGCTCACATATACATACATACGTGTGTGTATGTCTCTACGTGTAACAGGCCGAGCCAGTGGCAACCGGTAGGCTTTTCAAACATCTCAGACCCACCGTGGCATACATTGGTACCTCGAATTTGCTTTTACGGCTAGCCTCTCGACTCGCAACCAACCTCTCAAATAAAGCATAGAGAATACAACTTGAATGAAGAAGAATTTCTAGATTCTACAAATCAATTATCTAAAGATAACCACCTTTTTAATTTTTGTTTCGTTTTGAAAATTTAGAACCACATCCCATGGAAATTATAGCTTTGAGAAGATGAATTCAGAGAGGAAAATTATAGAAAACTTTTATGTAAAGGAAGAAATAAATGTGGCATTAAATATATGCTAGTTTCTCTCCTTTTAATAAGATTCTCTTTTTATTTAAAAAAAAGACACTTCTTATTTTATAAAGTATGAGCGGCCATTACATGGGCTATTTTTGTTCCAGAACATTCTAAAAACTAATTAGTATTATTTCCATTTAAATACAATTTAAATTTCCTATCGATGCCGTATACTGATATACGCGCTTGTAACTATTATATACACACCTTATTAAATACTAATAGAAATCAAACAAATCAAATAAGAAATTTTTAACAATTAATATTTCGCAAATATTAACTAATTTAATTTATATAAAGCCTTTTTTAGTATTTATTATATTTAAATAAAAACTTAAACATTCTACCGATATCATATATCAATACACGCATTTATAACTTTTATATATGCATTTACTAAATACTAATGACATTCAAATTTTTTTAATAATAGTTTAATAATTAATATTTATAAAATTAATTAATTTAATTACTTTACAATGTTTAAAAATCAATTAAACCATGTGATTCATTTGGAATCTTCATCAATTCGGTTATGTGACCCGTAGGTATAAATTCAGTTAGCGATTAATATTAAACAATTCAAATATTAACATTCGTACATCACCTCAACCAGTGGTGTGATATTTTGACTGAATTTATCGCTTATTTTTGGTAAAACCCAATTATACTTATTATAAGCGGTCTCTGGTAGTAATGATTATTTACACCAATTCTTTTCATCAAAACTATATCACATTAGGACTTATGAAATTTAGTTTTGGTCAAAATTCCAACATCATCCATATTCAATTTTGTAAGTCCAAAAACAAAGTCCTTGGTATAATAATAAATTTATTATTAACCATGCTTCTCTGGCGTGAGATTTTGACTTTAAGTTGACTATAGTTGACCTTGATACTAACCTTAATTATGATGAGACAAATCCTTTCTTGAATAGTGTTTCACTTTCAACACTTTCACTCACCTAACTATAGTCATTCGGTGGATGATACGCTATGATTTGGCTATAATCAAAGTGGAGCTTTCATATTGAAGATCGATAGTATTTTCAGGTCAATAGAACTATGTAAATTAGTCATGTTGAAATTTTCTATTTGCCGTTAGTTATATCAAGCAACAGAAAATTATCAAGTGAGTTATTTCATAGTTATCTAATAACTATTGATACGTAACCCTTTGGTGTCTCCAGTAGTCATGAGTAGTACATTGTTCAACATTTGGAAAGCATTATGTACTATCTCAACAGATGTATCAATATCCGGTCTCGATACATCTTGACTAAGAACATTTAAAATGGTATGTTTTTTTATCATGATAAATCACTCATAATTACAACACATTGTAACTACTATCAAAAGACGTACCTTTCATGGATTTTCTATTAAATATACTCTTAATTAAATTAATTAGTCAATATAACACATTATATCAAGTGTATAATAGAAAGAGAAAATCTTTTATTTCGAACAAGATTGATTATTGAGTTAGATATATGTAATAAATTACATGATTGCCTTTAGGACATACCTCTAACTCAATCAATAGCTATATATTTAACATGTGTTAGCATATATTTTGGCATGTGATAGCATCTATATTTGAGGTGCAATAGCACAAATGTTTGAAGATCAACAAGTCTACTTTTAACATGCGATTGCTTGAATTTTTAAAGTGTGATAACGCGGGTTTTTGAAGCTCGATGGTACTAATATTGACATGCTATAACATGTTTATTAAGGTACGAAAGCATAAAATTTTAGAGAATAAGATAGCTTAATTTATTGACACACGATAGGTTTTAACTCTATATTGGGCTATGTTCACCTTAAATAAAGACATAATTTTTGTTAAGTATTTTTAATAAGGTTTGAAAAGGAAAGAAAATATATTTCAGTCTGTCCTTAAGGATTTTTGTGAAGAAAATTATTACTTAATTGCAAGTAAATTTTATCTTTAAAATGGCTATCATATGAACATATATCGGTGATGGATGATGTTATGTTCAATATTGCATCATTATCAGCTGATATTGCATATAGAAGCTTTGACATTCTTACCTATATTTTATTAACCAACATTTATGACCTTAGGGATTGGGAATCAATGACTTAGGGTTGTTCTAATAGTAGGTATCCTCGGATTTAACTGTGAATAGAATTACATCCAGAAGATCAACAGTATCGAATCATGTCAGGATGCCCTGAGCTGATGAAAAGACAAGCTCATTAAGATTTTAAAACAAGATTTTAAGATAGAGATTGGGTAGGGTTATGCCTTAGCTTCCAATCGTTAAGCCCTAGCTAGTCAGGTCTATGATTCCAACACATAGATCTTTTTTGATATTGAGGCTAAAATTTTGGAGTTACGCACAAAAAGATACTCGTAGCAGCGACGGTCGACATTATTTTTCTTTTGTTGGATAGAAGACGTTATTTCCTCCCATTGGATGAGAGATTTCAGATTGTCAAGTTATATTTTGATCTAAGTCATCTCGATAGATTTTTAGTTGGTCTTAAAATTAGTAGGTTCATAATGACCTTAAGAAATTTATGCCATAGGCTATTTTTGTAGGATTGGGCAGTTATAGAAATGTGAGATCCTTTTTACCTTAATGAATGACAGACAATTCACTTTGACCCATTTTGCATGATATTTATGTTATAATTATGTTCTAATCATTTTAATTATAGGATATCCTATGGCTGACACATGGATCAAAGATAATAGTGATGAGAAACCTATTTTATGCTTCAGCAATATGGTCTCACTATTCATCGATTTTGGTTTGAGATGGAATAATAATACACTAGGTTTTTTGTCTTACCCGAAGTTTTTGACGTTTCGCTAAACTCTGGGGTACTCAATTGAAATTGGGTAAGCTACGACTAGGAGGTTTAGACGAATAAGCTTTCGGACATATACAGGAGGCAAGCTACTATTAGAGTTTATATCAGTTACGCGGTTTTAACTTTTTTGTTATTATTGGTTGCATGAAATGACGAGGTTTATAATTACCTAGACAGTTATGACTCCGATTATCCAAGGAGGCATCCTCGTATGCCACTTTCAAAATTATATTTGTATTTATTATATTTTATCTAAATGAGTGAATCATGGGATAACATAATTGAAATGTAATGAATTTGAAAAGGAATGAACAAAAATGTTTTTATAAAACCTGTAAATTTTTATGCTCTTGATGTTAATGATACAATAACCGATCTTGTTTTGTCACTATAAAATAATGCTAGTTAATACTCTAAGTATTGATTTTGATGAACAACCATATAATTTACTACTAATATTCCTTCAAATTGTGTAGTACTTTCAAGTATATTATAGAAATATTTTATAGAGATAAAAAAAGCTCAGTGGAAGCAAATGAATTATATATATGAAGATTAATCAGAGAAAATGGAAAAAGAAAACTGATTGAAGTAGAATGTTATTATGATAGAGGTATTTGAAGTGGTGAATCTTAGAATCTTTTGTTAAAAACCTCATGGTAATTACACTTGAAGATTATCAATAGTTGGCCTCAACTGAATCAAAAAATATCCATAAATATGAGGTACTTCGAAATCTGAAAATCCGCAACACCTTATTGAAATTTTTGTTTCTAAAAACACACTTATGTCAACATATCTCTTTATGATTTTGATCTTTTGCATATCACACATGAATGTAAGTTTATCTATTTAACTTAAACTAAATCCCAATTTGTTACATCTTCTTTAATAATATATGTTCACAAAATTAAATTTATTTAGATCCATTTTGTGTTATCTCTTTTGGATTATATGTCCATCTTCTTTACATTAAAGCTATGATATATAAAATTTTATTTAAGTAGTCATTCATGATGTTCACATAGTTTAGATCTGGAATTTTACCATGAATTTATATGTGCCTAAGTTGTCCATTTTTTCTTGTTTGGAAACTAATTATTTCACAAAAAACCTAATTTGATTGACATCTAGTTTCAAATTTATTGAGACGATTTTATTTTATTTCAAGTCAAATAAATTACATATGTTGCCTATTTGAAATCATTTGGAAATTGAGTATATGTTTTATATGACTGTTGTTTGAATATAACATTTTTATTATTGTATATACTTTTACTTGAAAGTTGTCTAACAAACTGTAGGTGGACTTTTGTGTAAAATATGATTGACTTTTAAATTCTTCTTAATTGTAAAATATGATTGACTTTTAAACTCTTCTTAATTTAATGTTCGCCTTATTATATGTTAACTTCAAATCCTAGCATAAATGCTAAATCATTAGTTGTACATATATATTTATTATTTTAAGTTTAAAACACATTTTGCAATTAATTTTTTATGTGTTTGTGTATACATGTATGTATTTAGTTCAAATTTAGAAAATATACTTTCGTGCAAAATCACAAGTTTAACATTAAAATCTTTTCTAAGTTGCGACATGATTCATATTTGTTAATTATCGATTTAAAAATAGGAGAATGGTCAAAATTATATATATATATATATATATATATATATGTTTAAGATTTTAATTACTAATTTGAAATGACATTGAATGAATGAGTTTTAAGGAAGGAGGAAATTCCTTCATCTTTTCTTCTTTATAAATGTTTACTTTAATCCATTGATTGTCTTGCTATATACATAAATTAACTATGTTTATTAGTAAAATACTTTGAAAACATATTATAAATAAGTGCAAGTAGTTTTTGTATATATATACATACACACAAATATATATATATATGTGTGTGTGTGTGTGTGTGTGTGCGCGCGCGCGCGCGCGTGTGTGCGAGTATGTGTGTCAAAGACTTGGACAACAAAGGAAGACACATGTAAATTTAGTTATAAATGTCATTTAATATATCAATTAATCTAATTAATGAGAGAGAAATGAAAGTTTTCTCTCTTTACACATATAGCTTCGTCTTCCGTTAATTAATTATATATGTTAAAAGAAAAAACAAAAGGTTTCCTTATCTAAATTTTTTTATGCTTATTCACATACATACACACTGCTTATATGTTGCACTTACAATTCATACATATGAATGTATTTGATACATTCATTATAATACTGTAAAGGCCCACTCTTTCTCAATTTAAGCTGACAAAATACCACACATGTCCAGCCCAAACTGAATGGGAAAGCGGATAGTTAGGAAAGGAAAGAAGAAAGAAGATAAGAAGGAACAAAACATCATAGAATCTCACAGTGGAACGAATAATCTATATTATATAACAAATATTTACACAAAAACAAAACTGTAATTGTAACAACCCGATATTTTCAGCCATTTGCATCCACACATGCCGGACTTGAATTGCTCAAAATATCGCATTATAAATAAATTTGGAGCAAATGAAATACAATCACAGAATCACAGAAATATCAGAATAACTCGCAGCGGAAATTAAAATACCATAGTAGTTCATGAAGCTACTATAACAAACTCTCAAAAAAACATAATACATAATATCAGTCTGAAAAAAAACATATACAATAGAAATCTCAAATACATAGAAATTTATAAATACTAGAGCTAAATAGAACAACTGAAACTGAAAGGGAATAAATAACTACACAAGCAAAATCTCCAGCGATTCCTAGCTCTAGAAAAGAAATCCAAAGCTAAGCTGTAAATACTTAGGCTGATCCGAGCGTAAAGTAAAACACAAAACACTCGAGTCAGGATATATATACTTATATAATGTAAACCAACTCAAGAGAACTTTAGTAGTAATGTGCAATAACTTAAAGGATGCTTGAGATCGCCCATCCTTTAAGGATCAGTTAAACCATAAATTAAATACATCCCGTGGTTAAAATTTCAAAATGGTAATTTGTGTTTTGAAATCAAATATCATTTCAAAATTTAGTATTATTCAAAATCCATTTCAAAATATCAAAATATCATATTTTCCAAAACCCCATTCATTTTATTTAATTTAAATACCATTTCAAATCACATTTCAAAATGGTTTATATTTCAAATCAAAATATTCCATTTGAACCATTTAAGTATTCCATTTAAACCAATTAAATATTCCAATTAATCCAATTAAATATTCCATTTAAATCATTTACATATTCCATTTAAATCATTTAAAAGTGAAGTTATTATATTTAATAATCAAATATCAAATTCTCAAAAATTTAGCCTTTTCAAAGTTCATTTATTCTTTTAAATTTATCAAAACAGTATAAATTCAACTTTTGCAGCACTTAGAAGATGCTACGGAAAGTTATGTTTTAAAACAATTCATTTAACAAAAGACAGCATTTAAAATGCTGCAATAGGTTTAATTTAGTTCAAATAAAACCTTAGTTAATTTCAGCAACTACAGCACTTCCAAAGCGCTATAATAGACCTTAATTCAATTTAGCCATTTAGTTCATTTCTATCAACTACAGCATTTACAAATGCTGTAATATCCTTTACATTAAAAATAATAACATTTCAAAAATGCTGTTAATTAAATTCCAAATATTCAATAATTTCACAAACAATTAATTTTTTTATTTAAATCATTTTGAACTTATAAAATCATATAATTTCACTTTTAAAACAATCATTTAAATACCCTTATATTCATGATTTTATAAAGTTAAATTTTCATTCAAAAATCAATTAATAATATATAATTCAACATTCAATTTCAATTTTTCATAATTAAATTTTAATTCAACACTTAAGTTTAAATTTCCAAATATGACTTATTTTTCATTTTTATTTACTTAACTTAATATTCACTTTTAAACGAAATTCACAAATTCCAATTTAAGTTATATTTCAAAATTCAATTTAACATTCATTTATTTAACCATTTAGTTTATTCAAAAATCATTAACATTTTGTAAAATCATTTTAAATTCATTTTAAATCAAAATTTTAAATTTATTTATCATATTTTCCTACTTAATTTAGATTCCATTTAAACCAAATATAATTTCCAAAGTAACTTATATTTCAAATTTCTAACTTTACCATTAATTTATTTCACTTATAAATTTTTAAAAATCAATAATACTTTATAAAATCATTTTAATTAAGTTTAAATCAAAATATTATAATATTTACTTTTCCAAAATACTTTAAAAATTTTAGAAAACATTTATTAACCATGGGTATAAAATTTTCTAGCCTAGGTAAAGTGATACGGATATTATATCATTTCAATCCGTAATTTACAAAGAAAACCCAGGTTTTCTCATTTCAAACCCGTAGTTCCAAGTAAAAATGAAATAATTAAAAATCGTTCAGGCCTATCATTTCAGCCCATAATGATTTTTCCCTATTCTAAAGTCCGTTCGGGTATGCATTATTTCAACCCATAGTGATTCTAATCTACATGGAACTTGCAGTGTGATAAACTGATATAAATAGATAGAATAGCATAATAAACAGTAACAGATAATATGACAGGTGTATAAATAGGGTGAACATCATATGATCACAGCATAAGCAGTTATAACATAATAATAATAATATCTACAGATTCACAAGGTGTCAATTTACTACTTATATAAGTACGGAATGTCTGGTGAGAAATACTCACCTCTACAAGCTGGAGATAACAACAAAACACACAGACTAAGATCCACAACGGCACAAAAGCACGACTATGATTCAACCGTTGGAGAGCCAAAGTAGCTGTCTTGTGCATATGAAACAAAACAATACATATAACATGAATTTCAACCCAAAATATGACATTAAACAAGCTAGAATTAAGGAACAACAATTAATCAAACACTTGCACTTGCTTCCACAAATCTTATACTCGGCCTATAGGATGATAAGGCACTGCCATGGGGTGTATTCGGTCAGGTATGGGTCAAGTATGGTCGTCCTAGCAAGGGTAGTGAAGGTATGGAAATTGTTTCAGTGATTAATGGCATAAATGTACAAACACAAGGTAAATGTGTATTTTTATGTAACAACAAGTCATGGATATGGCCTTATGTGGCACGGCCAGATCTGCTGGAGGCTAGGGGATGGTGTGGCAGTGGCTTTGGGTCAGGTAGGTGCTGGTGGAAGTGATGCAAGAGGTGGCCAAGGGGTGTGGTGAAGTGGTGAAGGCCATAGGAGCTCGGCTATGCATATATAGGAAGTGTTGCTTGCATTTTTGTGTGGATCTTGCATCAAGGATGACCATGTCTATGGAAGGTCAGTGGAAAGGAGGAGATGGTGGCTGGTTGTGATGGTGGTGGAGGCGGCCATGGTGCTGGAGGAGGAAGGGCCAAACTACAAGAAGAGATGCAAGTGCAAAGATCATACAAAAACAAGTAAAAGAGTGAAAAAAAGAATAGAAATTTTTACCAAACTTTCTTCAAGTGATGGCCGATTGTTTTTAGGGTTGAGAAACTATTTTTTTGCATGAAAATGAAGGGGGTAATTGGCTGAAGGAATGAGATATGGTCAGCCAAAATTAATTGCATGAGTTGATTGAATTTGAAAGGGTAAAGAAGATCTAGGGCATACAAAAGGTCAAAAACTCTTCATATTTCTTTTTGCATTTTCAAACAAATGAAAATTATAAGTAAATAAAATAAAAACACAAAAAATAATGTATGAAAAGAAAGAAAGAAAGAAATTTTATCAAAATATAAATTAATTAGGAAAATAGCTCAAAAATAGAAACTCGGTTTTAGAAATTGAAAATGAAATACAATAAGCATGGAAAATTATAACATTACTTTAAAAATGTTTTAAAATAAAAATATATACTAGATAAAGTGAAAATGAATTGAATAACCAAATTTTAGAAAAAAAATAGAAAAATATAAGAATATAATTAATTATATGTATACTAGTTTTGGAAATTGCAAACAAAATATAACTAGTTTTGGAACAATAACTACTACACTTTAAAAATGTTTTTAAAAATAAAATACATACCTAACAAGTCATATAAAACATTTTAGAATATGATTTATCAAATAAAAATACTATTTATATAAACTAAAATACAGAATTTTATTAAATAAATCAATTTACACCCAATATTGTAAAAAGCACAACTTTCCCAATATAAATCGGATTTCAATGAAATGAAAAATATTATTCTTTAAATTTAATTTATTTTCATAATGAAAGATAAAATTCAAAAATTCAAATATTTAAATTTTAAATTTAAAAGTCAAAGTTTTGACCAGATTGACCAAAAGTCCACTTTTCTGGAAATATTCAATTTATTCAGGTTTGAAATTATAATTCACACAAAAATCAAAATTTATAATTAAAATAACAAAATTTATCCATATATTAAAGTTTTTAAATCAACCATTCAATTTAAAATAATTAAAATAAACAAACAGAAATAATCACAAAATACTGGGTTGTTACACTCTCCCCCACTCAAATCTTTTCGTCCTCGAAAAGAACAAACAAGGAAAATAAGGAAAAGCAAGATAGAAAAACATATAGTACCTGGAAAAACAATTGCGGATTCGAAGCACGAATGCACTCCTTTGTTTTCCAGGTACAATCCCAATCATCAGTAATTCATTATACTTTGATCAGACTAACAGATTTCCTTCTTAGCTGCTTCGTAGCTCTGTTGACAATATGAAGTGGCTTACTCTCGATAGTCAGATTAGGCTAAATATCCAAACTATCAAGAGTAGAAGGCTGACCAAAAAGAGATGAGTCATGAAGATACCAGAGAAGACGTGAGACGTGGAATACATCATGTACTCCAGAAAGTGTCTTGGACAAATCCAAAAGATAAGCCAAAGAACCAACTCTTTCCACATTGTTGAAAGGACCCTCAAAGAGGAAGAAGGTAGAAATAGTTAGAAGGGAAAGTAGGTTGAAAGTCAGGGTTGAACTATTATTTTATAATCATATAAATTTCGATTTAAATTTTATATTTATAACATTTTAAACATTTAATATGATAAATAGTCATTTGATTCAAATTTGATATTTCGAAGTAAACAATATTTAAAACATTTTAAATTATTTAGAAAAGTAACATAAATGATCAAAATATCCTTTATATAATACTTTATCAAAATACTTTTATAACTCGATGTCTTAACAAGTTTACTTTCGTTCCTGTAGACTCTGGCTATGCGTTGATCAGGCACAAAGATATAATTCTCTGGGTACTAGGTAGACTTGTTTCAACACCCAATGAAAATACTGAAAAACCTTTAAAAACAGATATGGAAAGTACAATCCAAACAAAACAACCAAACCAAATATTTGTCTAACCATGGATCGCAGATACACAATGGTTACGCCTGGATCCCCCCAGGAAACATCCGTACCTATAAGCTATCTCAGCCTGCGAATTACGCCACGATGACTAGTAGGCCGCAGATACACAATGGTTACGCCTGAATCCCCCAGGAAACATCTGTACCCTTAAGCTATCTCAGCCAGCGGATTTCGCTACTAATACGACCTACATAGATCGTAGGATACACAATGGTTACGCCTGGATCCCCCAGGAAACATCCGTACCCCAAGCCATCTCAGCCAGACAAATTACGCTATGCAGTCGCAAACATAAGACCATGGAGATCGCCATGGAATTCGATGGACATTCGAGTATCATATCCGAAAAACCCAAATCAGAGAGAATAATATCGATAGAATGAATCCATAGTGTGGCCACAAAGTCGATATCAAGCAGAAGGCACTTTCCATATCTTTATTTTGAAAATATATATCATATAGTACCTTTTCAAATCACTTCAAATATCATACTTATATAAAGTCCATTATATATAAGATTTCACTTTCAAATCAAATACTTTCCAAAATCATACATATATAAACTTTGATTATATAAGATTTCTCTTTCCAAATTGAGCACCTTTTCAAATCAACAGTTTCAAATCAACTTCATACTTATACAAATAAATTTTATATAAGTTCGATAACTCCCAAATCAAGTTTTTATAAAATAAGGTACTTAAATTTCAATTCCATTCAATATCAATTCAGTTTCAAAATCATATATGATTTTGCCAAATCATTTCTTTCAAATTATATATATTCAATTTCAAAGTTTCTTAAAACAATAGATTTAGAAAATAATCCAAATTTCTAAATCAACAAAATTTAGGTCAAACAAATTCATTTCCATTTCAAACATATATTCACTTTCAAAAATCATAATACTTTCAAAGTTACAAATCTTTCGAAACCAAAATACTTGAAATCATTACACTTTGAAAATCATAATCTTTTTTAATCATACATTTGAAATCATAAAACATTCCTTTAATTCTTTACATTCACAAATTTATTCAATTAAACCCAAATCTAAAATTTTCAAATTTTAATTCAATTCAAACCATCAGTTTCAATTCAGTTTAGTTTTCCAACAAAACCATTTCAAATATTATCCAATTTCAAATAAAGATTCGATCCACAAAATAAACTATTCAATCTTTAATATATTACAAAGCTTAAATATACTATATTCCAAAACTAAATTTTATAATTTCATATATCTCAAAATTTACTTCATTATTACTTTGTTTTGAAATATTCGTTTCATAAATCCATCATTTTTAAATAAACTCAAATTACTAGTAAACCAAATATCCTTTCATACAAATATAAACTTCAAATATTCATTTACCAAAATAAATTATCATTTCAAATTCACATTCTTTATCAAAATAAAGATTAAATCATTTCCAAACCATTTCAATCATCAAAATATCTAAAATGGTTACTAAGTTTAAAATCATACCTTTTTAAAACCTTCAAACTATTTATTTCTATACGAAAAATCCAATTTACCATTGGAAATATTATTATTCTATATATAATTTATTCAAAATATTTCAAATCTATATTTCATACAAGTATAATTCAAAATAGTCTTATTTATTTCACTCAACAAACAGTTTCAAACTTATATAAATCATATTACTTTATACTTTAATCATACCAAACTAAACTTATATTCTTTATCAAATACCTTATACCTTTCAAAATTACTTAGCCTTGAAACATTAATCTTGATTTGGAAGTGCTTGAACCTTCAAAATAGTCAAAGAAATCATATTTTCAATCCAAGAGTTGGAATCACCAAAAATCAGTAAACCAATTCCAAAAGATAGGGTTATACCAAAACAAATCTGAATCTCGAGGACTGAACAACAACTTACTTTGAATCATTTCAAATATATATATATATATATATATGTATATATATATATATAGACATATATCTTCGAATATCAAACCATACTAAGAAATATGAAATCAAAAATTGGTTTCACAAAATCACTCGCATAGCAAAGTTACTAGAGTGGCCTCTCCCCCACTCAGAAACTCGAAAATCAATGTCGATGATGCAAGCATTCATCTTCGAAATTATTTTCCAGCGACATAAGTGGGTTCTGGACTTGTATTTTCTTGAAAATCTTCTTTGAAATCTCTTTGAAATCATTGGAATTCATTCGAATATATTTGAAACATTTTTTATTCGGAAAAATATCTTTAAATCATATTATTATTATTCTATATTTTCCAAAATCCTATAACTAATTTCAAAACACCGGAGTTCGATTCCTCGAAATTCAAATTCAAAACCCTTCAGTTATAAATCATTTTTATATAAGTCAAATTTCTTATAAATTTTCAAATTTTCAAATCCTTTCGAAATTTCAAATTCTCATAGAAAGAAAAATATATAATCCATATCAAAAATATTTTCCTTTTATATATGAAATGGGTCATCTTTATCAAAATAATAATTTTGATGTATGCACAATTTCAAAATAAAATCAACAAAATTTTCAAGGGATTTTTCAAGGATGGATTTCAAACAAACAGGGATTCAAATTTAGAGGAACTCTAATTAAATAGAATCCTGGTTTGAAGATAAGCTCAAACTAAGATGAGGTAATTTAACTACCAAATAGAAGATACATAAGCCTATATTAATCGCGAGCGACCTTAACCGATCAACCGTGATTTCAGGAATATAACCAATGCAGAAAATCTAAGGAAAATCGACATTCGATCGCCAGAGATAGAATCCGAGTAGAGCAACCAAGGATATAAAAATCTTCGGTGAGTCAATGCCAAATTTTAAAGGAGTTTCACCCATTTACAAATCATTCAAAGATTTGCGGACTTACCGATCTTTATAGAGGTCATTCAAAGTGGAGTTATGGAATGCCTAAAATCAAAAGGATAAAATAGGGAAGACCAGACTGGATTTCCAAACAAGTGGGAGTGTTCCAAAGTTCAAGGAATCTTAATCGATAAGAATCCTAACCAAGAGATTCTAACAAGGTACATACAGAAGGAACGAAGTATAGAAAATCTTGGTTTCAAAATAAGAAAAATTTTATACCAAAATAATCTTTGAAAATCCTTTAAAAATCATTTGGAAATCATTTTATACTTCAAAAATACATTCTCTCACAAAGAAATGATTCTGAGATTGATTTCACTCATTCTAGGGTATTTTTACATTATCTCTAATGAGTTTTTGCTCCGCAGGCCATGGTTTGCCTAAAACCAAAGCTCTGAAACAAAATGTAACAACTCGATATTTTCAGCCATTTGCATCCACACATGCCGGACTTGAATTGCTCAAAATACCGCATTGTAACTAAATTTAGAGCAAATGAAATACAATCACAGAATCACATAAATATTAGAATAACTCGCAGCGGAAATTAAAATACCATAGTAGTTCATGAAGCTACTATAACAAACTATCAAAAAAATATGATACATAATATGAGTTTGCAAAAAAACATATACAATAGAAATCTCAAATACATAGAAGTTTATAAATACCATAGCTAAATATAACAATTGAAACTGAAAGGGAATAGATAACTAGACAAGCAGAATCTCCAGCGATTCCTAGATCCAGAAAAGAAATCCAGAGCTAAACTGTAAATACTCAGGTTGACCCGAGCGTTAAACACAAAACACTTGAGTTAGAACTTATATACTTATATAATGTAAACCAACTCAAGTGAACTGTAGTAGTAATGTGCAATAACTTAAAGGATGCTTAGGATCGCCCATCCTTTAAGGATCAGTTAAACCATAAATTAAATACATCCCGTGGTTAAAATTTCAAAATGGTAATTTGTGTTTGAAATCAAATATTATTTCAAAATTCAATATCATTCAAAATCCATTTCAAAATATCAAAATATCATATTTTCCAAAACCCCATTCATTTTATTTAATTTAAATACCATTTCAAATCACATTTCAAAATGGTTTATATTTCAAATCAAAATATTCCATTTAAACCACTTAAGTATTCCATTTAAACCAATTAAATATTCCCGCTTTTGAATTTTTAATGGCGTCTTCTTCTTTTTCTTCTTCTTCGTTCTCTTTTGACTCCGTTTCTTTTCCTCATCTTTCTTCATCTTTATCATCTTCTTCGGCAACCCTTTCTTCCTCCTCTTCTTCTGTTCTTTCTTCTTCTTCTCTTCTTGCTTCTGCTGGTCCAAATTCTGTGGTTTCTTCCTCTATCAATGATTCTTGTATTCCGAAATCAAATTGGTCGAATCTTTTCAAATCTTTGCCTCGTAATGCTGGGTCATATAAGCCTATTCATTTTGATATTTCGCGTGATAAGCCATCTTTGGATCTGCCAGATCTTGTTAAAGTAGAAGGACTGAATTACTGGAACAATCATTTAGTCGGTTTCTTTCTTGATGGTACGCTTTCTTTTCTGACTGTTGTGAATTTTCTTAAAAGGTTTTGGAAACTTAAGGGTGAGGTTGATTTTAAATCGGATGGGTATAATTTTTACTTCAACTTTTCCAATCAAGAAGATAAAGATAATATCCTGAATTCGGACCCTATCTTTATTAGAGGTAGGATGTTCATCATTACAAAATGGGATCCTTCAGTTGGATTATCTCAGGCTCAAGTAAAGAAAGTACCGATTTGGATTCATTTTCATAGGATTCCAATCATCTTGTGGACTTTGGTTGGTATTAATTGGTTGGCATGTCACATTGGGAGATTAATATGCTTTGACAGTAGCACTGAAAAGTTACAAAGGTTTAAGTATGCTAAAGCTTTGGTGGAAATTTCGCCTGATCAAGAATTACCTGAATCTATCCATATTCCTCAACTTGGTAATAATTGTCCAGATGTTCAATTATCCTATGTTTGGAAGCCTAAAATTTGTACTCACTGTAGAATTTTTGGACATGATACTGCAACATGTGAATTTGTTAATTCTGCCAGTGATGATAAGGATAATAATATACATTCTTTGGAGAAGAATGAAGTTAGGACTAATACTGCTAATTCTATTGATCAAAGTTGGAAGGTTGTGAATAAAAAAAATAAAGGGATTTGGAGGAAAAAAGTCACTTTGAACAATGAAAATATTCAGTTAAATGTTGATGATAAGAGAAGTAAGGAAGCTCCTACAGAAGTAATTCACATTAGTTCTTGCTCAGATGCAAATGACTTGAGGTGTGAGACATCTTCAATTTTTTCCAATCCTTCCTTGACTAAAGTTAGTGTATCTGAATCACCATGTGATGTAAATCTTCTTTCTTCATCTTTATCAATTGAAAATCCTTTTAATGCTTTATCTGATTCGGTTCCAAAGGGTGACTCAACTGTTGTTTCAAACTCTGGTGATTTGGTTGGGGTTGTATCTGATTCAATTTGTGATGCTAATCTTTCTTCTTCATCTATATCACTTGAAAATCCATCCAATATTCTGTCTAATTCTGTCATAAGGGTTGTTTCTACTGTTCCCTCTAACTCTGTATCAACTTCATGTTGTTCTCAATTCAGTTCTAAATCTCCTTCCATGAATATCATAAATCCTTCTCCATATTTGCATCTATCTCCTCCTAGCAATGTTTTACTTCCACCTCCTTCTAGTTCATCTGATAATGCAGTGGTAATGAAGAAGTCTAGTGGAGTAAGTAATTTGGATTCTGTTGATCTTAATAAAGGTAAGGAATACAAGCCTTCTGATGTTCAACCTTTATCTTCTTCAAAGAATAATTCACATCAAAGACACACTAGGAAGAATCCTTCCTCATTGTTCCCTCCCCTTCCTAATAAATGAATAAAATTGCTTTTTGGAATATTAGAGGGGCCAATCTACCCTCTAAACAATTAGAGATTAAGTATTTTATTGAGAGTAATAACATTCATCTAATGTGCATTTCTGAATCTAAACTTGACATTACTTCTACAATTAATGCTGTTCGTTTGATTGCCCCATCTTGGCTGCATGATAACAATTTCATTGAATCCAATTATGGCAGGTTGCTCACTATGTGGAATCCTCTTTTCTTTAAACTTTCCAGAATAAGTGCCTCTGACCAGTTTATCCATTATAACTGTATTCATTTACCTTCCAACATCAATTTTCATCTTACTTCTGTGTATGCTCAAAATTCCCCAGCTCTGAGACAGGTTTTCTTAGATTACCTTCCATCCTTATCTTCAACTGTTCCTTGGATTATTGGTGGGGATTTTAATTGTATGTTTGCTAGTAATCAAAAGAGTGGTGGCTGTCCATTATCTCTTAAGGATATATCTCCTCTTAATAGTGCTTTAATTCAATCCAATCTTTTTCCTGCTAAACATTTTGGTCCTGATTTCACTTGGTCTAATTGTAATAGGAGTGGTAATCCTACATTATGCAAGATTGATCATATTTTCATTAATCTATCTTTTATTCAGCATTGGTCAAAATCTTTCTATAACATTTGTCAACCTTCTTTATCTGATCATAGACCATTAATTTTTCTTTGGGGTCTTGATGATTTTTGTGGAGGGAAACACTCTTTTAAATTTTTTAATTTTTGGACTAAGCAGGTGGAATATTATGATATCTTAAAGCAGGTCTGGAGTATGCAATTTGGAAAGGATCCTCTCACAAACATTATACTTAAGATGAAAGCTTTGAAATTTCAACTAAGAAATTGGTCTTCAGCAAGATTTGGTAAGGATTCTAAACTATCATCTCAAATTAGGAATCAGTTGATTATGGTACAAGAAAAACTCAGTGCTAGACCTTATGATAATATTTTACTTCAATCTGAAATGCAATTAAAGAATGCTCTGGAGCAAATTATCCAAAAAGAAGTATCAGCTCTCAGGCAAAAAATACACTTGAGATTGGATAAAGAGGCTGATAGGAACACTAAATATTTTCATGATTACTTGAAAGTTAAAAGGAATAGAGAAAGCATTTTTCTGATAAAGGACATGAGTGGAAATTTGGTAGATAATTTTGATGGTATTAATGAAGCCTTTGTGAAGTATTTTACATCCATTTTAGCTCCAGATAATCAATTCATTCCTGACATTAAACCAATCTTTGATATCTCTCTTCCAACATTAAGTACTCTTCAATCTAACTTTCTGATAAGTGCTATTTCAAATAATGAAATTGAAGTTGCAGTTTTTAGTTTAGACAGTGATAGTTGTGGAGGTCCAGATGGTTATAATGCTCATTTTATTCAGCATAGTTGGAAGATAATTGGATATGATATTATCAAGGCTATTCAATATTTTTTTCTAAATAATAGATTACCTAATGGACTTGTTGCCACTGCTATTTCACTTATTCCTAAGACAGTTAATCCATCCTCTGTTGGTGATTTTAGACCAATTTCATGTTGTAATATCATTTATAAAATAATTTCAAAGGTTTTAGCTAATAGATTACAACAAGTTTTGCCATCTATCATCTCAAACAATCAGGCTGCATATGTTAAGGGCAGATCAATAAGTGACAATATTCTCTTAACCCAAGAACTTTTGTATGGGTATGAAAGGAAAAATATTTCTCCAAGGTGCATGTTAAAGCTTGATATTAAAAAGGCATTTGATTCCATTGCTTGGAATTCAATTATAGCAATCATGTCCAGAATGAACTTCCCTAAGCCATTTTTAGCATGGATTTACACTTGTATATCATCACCTATGTTTTCAATTTCTAGAGAGGGAGGTCTATTTGGTTATTTTAAAAATAAACAAGGTGTTAGGCAAGGTGATCCAATTTCTCCATACTTGTTCATAATTGTCATGGAGCTTCTCAATCCCATTTTGATGAATCTGGTTGCTAATGGAAACTTTCAACTTCATCCTAAATGTAAAAGACCTATTATTACCCACCTTCTCTTTGCTGATGACCTTATCATTTTTACTAAACCATCTTACCATAATATTCAGTGTATACTGTCAGCTCTTGAGCTTTTCTACTCTATTACTGGCCTTCTGATTAATCTTCAAAAGTCCAATATATTAGTTGCTGGGTTAGATTCTGGTAAGAAGAATGACATTATTAACTATTCTGGCCTTAAGGAATTACCCAAAAATTCTTTCTATTTGGGCTTGCCTATTTTTCTCTCTAGAGTTACTAAACAAAATTGCTTACCACTTTTTGAGAAGATAATTGAAAGGCTTCAATTATGGCCAAGAGATAATCTGTCTCAAGCTGGAAGATTAACAATCATTCAATCAATTGCAATGGCTATCACAACATATTGGACTAGACATTACATACTTCCTGTCAAGCTTATTAATATGATCTCTAGTGCATTTAATAAGTTTCTTTGGCATGGTGACCCTTTTTCTAGAAAGTTGATTCCTATCTCTTTCTACAAATTATTTGAATCCAAAAGGAAAGGTGGTCTTGGTATTACTAATATTTTTCTTTGGAATAAGGCAGCCATATCAATATATTTCAACAAAATCTTTGAATCTGATGGGAACTTATGGTCTCAATGGGTCAATAATAATCTTATTGGTAAAAAACATTTCTGGATTATGCCTATTCCACTAAGTTGCAGTTGGAGTTGGAGATGTATTCTCAAACTTAGAGAGACTTTCATTCCTCTTATTCAGTGTAACTATGTTTTGATTAAAGATTTATCATTCTGGCACTCACCATGGGCTAAACAAGGTATGATTTTAAGTTTAGTGGTGAATTATGACTTGAGAAGAAGTTCTGGAATTTCTGAACAAGCTAAGGTAGAGGAGTTTATGCATGATGGTAGTATTGTTTTACCATATTCTAGTTCCTTCCAACTTAGGAACTTATGGAATGCTATCACTGATCAGACTTTCATCAATAATGGCAATGCTTTAATTTGGTCAGACAAAGGTAAACAACATTCCATTAAACTGGTGTATAATACTCTCTGTCAAAATGGTCTGCAATTCCCTTGGCATTCAAGAATATGGAATACTGGTAGTAGTGCAAAGGATAATTTACTGTTATGGAAGGTGATGGCTAATGCATTAAATACTAAAGACAAACTTTGTAGAATGGGTATCATATCAGATGACTTATGTGTTCTTTGTAAATCAGAGTCAGAAAGTAACACGCATTTGTTTTTTGATTGTACTTTTGTATTTCAGATATGGTATAGGTTACTTGCTAATGGAGATTATTATAAACCATCACCTGTTAGCTCAGTGGAATGGTTCAATATATTTAAAGCTACAAGGTGGAAAACTCAGAAGACAAGACTGTTGCTTAAATTGCTTAAGAAACTGATACATGCTGTTTGGTCAGAAAGGAATGATAGAATTTTTGGTGTGGGATGCAAGAATGTGGCACAACTTTATAATCAGATACATGGCAAAATTCTCAGAGACTTGAAAGCAAATCTTATTTGATGTTCTTGGTAATTCATAACTGGTAGAGGGCTTATTTCTGGATTGAACTGCAGTAGTGGGTTTCTTCATCTTTCAGTTAGTTTGTATTATTTTTCTATGTGTATATGTTTTGTTTTTAATCAATGTAATGTCTTGTGAGGTTGTTAATGAGTGGTTCTGTCTTGATAGGTATTGGCACTGAGGGGTTATTGTCTTGTGATTGTAATTGAGTGATTTCTGAGTGATTTGTGATCTGTTTTTGATCTTGTAATTTGATATAAGTCAATAAAATGAGTTTTACTCTTGCTTTTCAAAAAAAATATTCCAATTAAATATTCCATTTAAATCATTTAAATATTCCATTTAAATCATAACATATTCCATTTAAATCATTAAAAGTGAAGTTATTATATTTAATAATCAACTATCAAATTCTCAAAAATTTAGCCTTTTCAAAGTTCATTTATTCTTTTAAATTTATCAAAACAGTGTAAATTCAACTTTCACAGCACTTAGAAGATGCTACGGAAAGTTATGTTTTAAAACAATTCATTTAACAAAAGACGACATTTAAAATGCTGCAATAGGTTTAATTTAGTTCAAATAAAACCTTAGTTAATTTCAGCAACTACAACACTTACAAAGTGCTATAATAGCCCTTAATTCAATTTTGCCATTTAGTTCATTTCTATCAACTACAGCATTTACAAATGCTGTAATATCCTTTACATTAGAAATAATAATATTTCAAAAATGCTGTTAATTAAATTCCAAATATTCAATAATTTCACAAACAATTAATTTTTTTATTTAAATCATTTTAAACTTATAAAATCATATATTTTCCCTTTTAAAACAATCATTTAAATACCCTTATATTCATGATTTTATAAAGTTAAATTTTCATTCAAAAATCAGTTAATAATAATTTACTTATATAATTCAACATTCAAATTCAATTTTTCATAATTAAATTTTAACTTAACACTTAAGTTTAAATTTCCAAATATGACTTATTTTTCATTTTTACTTACTTAACTTAAAGTTCACTTTTAAACAAAATTCACAAATTCCAATTTAAGTTATATTTCAAAATTCAACTTAACATTCATTTATTTAACCATTTAGTTTATTCAAAAATCATTAACACTTTATAAAATCATTTTAAATCAAAATTTTAAATTTATTTATCGTATTTTCCTACTTAATTTAGATTTCATTTAAAACCAAATCATAATTTCTAAAGTAACTTATATTTCAAATTTCTAACTTTACCATTAATTTATTTCACTTATAAATTTTTAGAAAACCAATAATACTTTATAAAATCATTTTAGTTAAGTTTAAATCAAAACATTATAATATTTACATTTCCAAAATACTTTAAAATTTTTAGAAAACATATATTAACCACGGGTCTGTATAAAATTTTCTAGCCTAGGTAAAGTGATACGGATATTATATCATTTCAATTCGTAATTTACAAAGAAAACCCGGGTTTTATCATTTCAAACCCGTAGTCCCAAGTAAAAATGAAATAATTAAAAATCGTTCAGGCCTATCATTTCAGCCCATAACGATTTTTCCCTATTCTAAAGTCCATTCGGGTATGCATTATTTCAACCCGTAGTGATTCTAATTTACATGGAACTTGTAGTGTGATAAACTGATATAAATAAACAGAATAACATAATAAACAGTAACATATGATATGACAGGTGTATAAATAGGGTGAACACCATATGATTATAGCATAAGCAATTATAACATAATAATATTATCTACAGATTCACAGGGTGTCAATTTACTACTTATATAAGTACGGAATGTCTGGTGAGAAATACTCACCTCTACAAGCTGGAGATAACAACAAAACACACAAACTAAGATCCAAAAAGGCACGAAAGCAAGACTAAGATTCAAGTGTGGGAGAGCCAAAACAGTTGTCTTGTGCATATGAAACAAAACAATACATATAACATGAATTTCAACCCAAAATATGACATTAAACAAGCTAGAATTAAGGAATAACAATTAATCAAACACTTGCACTTTCTTCCACAAATCTCATGCTCGGCCTATAGGATGACAAGGCACTACCGTGGGGTATATTCGGTTAGGTATGGGTCAAGTATGGTCGGCCTAGCAAGGGTAGTGAAGGTATGGAAGTTGTTCGAGTGATTAATGTCATAAATGTACAAACACAAGGTAAATGTGCATTTTTATGTAACAACAAGTCGTGGCTATGGCCTTATGTGGCACGGCCAGACCTTCTGGAGGCTAGGGGATGGTGTGGAAGTGGCTTTGGGTCAGGTAGGTGCTGGTGGAAGTGATGCAAGAGGTGGCCAAGGGGTGTGGTGTAGTGGTGAAGGCCATAGGAGCTCGGCTATGCATATATAGGAAGTGTTGCTTGCATTTTTGTGTGGATCTTGCTCAAGGATGGCCATGTCTATGGAAGGTCAGTGGAAAGGAGAAGATGGTGGATGGTTGTGGTGGTGGTGGAGGTGGCCATGGTGCTGGAGGAGGAAGGGCCAAACTACAAGAAGAGATGCAAGTGCAAAGATCATACAAAAACAAGTAAAAGAGTGAAAAAAAGAATAGAAATTTTTACCAAACTTTCTTCAAGTGATGGCTGACTGTTTTTAGAGTTGAGAAACTATTTTTTTGCATGAAAATGAAGGGGGTAATTGGCTGAAGGAATGAGATATGGTCAGCCAAAATTAATTGCATGAGTTGATCGAATTTGAAAGGGTAAAGAAGGTCTAAGGCATATAAATGGTCAAAAACTCTTCATATTTCTTTATTTATTTTTGCATTTTTTAAACAAATGAAAATTGTAAGTAAATAAAATAAAAAAACAAAATAATGTATGAAAAAAATAAATAAATAAATTTTAGAAAATATAAATAAATTAGGAAAATAGCTCAAAAATAGAAACTAGGTTTTAGAAATTGAAAATAAAATACAATACGCTTTGGAAAATTATAACATCACTTTAAAAATGTTTTAAAATAAAAATTTATACCAGATAAAGTGAAAATGAATTGAATATCCAAATTTTAGAAAAAAATAGAAAAATATAAGAATATAGTTAATTATATGTATACTAGTTTTGGAAATTGCAAACAAAATATAACTAGTTTTGGAAAAATAACTACTATACTTTAAAAATGTTTTTAAAAATAAAATACATGCCTAATATGTCATATAACACATTTTAGAACCTGATTTATCAAATAAAAATATTATTTACATAAATTAAAATGGATAATTTTATTAAATAAATCAATTTACACCCAATATTGTAAAAAGCACAACTTTCCCAATAAAATCGGAATTCAACGAAACGAAAAATAGTATTCTTTAAATTTAATTTATTTTCATAATGAAAGATAAAATTCAAAAATTCAAAATTTTAAATTTTAAATTTAAAAGTCAAAGTTTTGACCAGATTGACCAATAATCCACTTTTTTTGGAAATATTCAATTTATTCAGGTTTGAAATTATAATTCACACAAAAATCAAAATTTACAATTAAAATAACAAAATTTATCCATATATTGAAGTTTTTAAATCAACCATTCAATTTAAAATAATTAAAGCAAACAAATAGAAATAATCACAAAATACTGGGTTGTTACAGTAATATATGTATATACAAACTTCAATCAGAGTATACTAACCATTTCAGCTCAAACAGTTATAACAAATTGTCCTCACAATTACGGAATAATATACAACGATGCAAGCAATGGAGATATAATCATCTACGTGAATACGTCTCTGGGCCTCCAACTCCTCTCTTGAAGCTCCAAAATACCCATCTAAACCTGAAAATATGCTCGGTTTGCCCCGAGCATTTTGGAAAAAACCACGCCCGGGTAAGTCTGGTAAAACCAGCGTGAGAAACATAATCAAATGGACTTTTAAGTTTAAATAAATTTTCAAACAAAAATATCCCGCAAGACCACGCCGCATATAAACACGGACGGGTTTTTACCTTAAGATAACCAAAATCTTTATATCAAAAATCCAGTGATATTATAATAATGTCTAAGGGAAAAAATAATAATAATCAAGTAACTGTGACGCTCGTGAGTGTACATCACAACAATACTAGTATACGATAGAAAATCGATAAGGATCGCTCGCTTATTGTGTAGGATTTCCATGGAGATGCCCACAGTACTTGAGAACGGTCCTCCTACAAAAAGATCAGAGTTATCCTTCCGAAGCATCATACCCGTCTGGTAGGGGTATTATAGGAAAAACATAACTGGTCTTGCTAAGAGCGAGTGCATCGCTCCCGGCATGCCAAAACTGATAGATGGATAGATATTGCTAGAAAAGGGAGCCAACTACACCCTACTAGTTTTCTAACCCTACTATGCCTTATATCTCTGGTTTTAGTCATTTCCGCTGAGGAGGCTACGTCCAGCATTCCAGCTTATACATCACCCCTAAATAGACCACGGAATCCCAAGTTGATCCCAACACTCCAACAGGTCTTGGAATCACGCGTAAATTCCCACATCTTAATTAGATCTTGGAATCACACCCGGATTCCCATACCCAAACGGGCTCGGAATCACACATGGATCCCAGCATCTCAATATATCACAAATCTCCTCCATAGAACCGTACATGGTTTTCGGAGTGGTCATGGGTTCGAGTCATCTCTTACGAGTACACTCTTCCGTTTCCCGGGTGCTCCACAAAACCAAACACCGATTCCCGGAATGCTTAATACCAGTTCTTTAGGAAATAATCAGACAATACATAAGAGCGGAGATCACCCCCTAATCGTTTATGTGGACGGATCTCCTTATCATTTGTCCTAGAAGAATAAAAATAGGTTTATACGTATAGTATAGCACATTCGATGGTAACTATATCATATAATTTCCGTGTTTCCCCTGTATATTTCCAAAGTTAAAATCCTTCGGTGTTAAATGGGGAATATTCCCTACCATCAAAATTAAGAAGTATTACATATTAGGCCAAGATTTGATAGTCGGTTATTTAACTATCAAATAAACAAACAATCAACCAAAAATTGCATTTCCCACTGAAATCACTAAAGCCTATAAACTAGTTTGAAATTGATTCATATACTTATCTCATCGGAATAAGTATATTCACAAAACATTCTTTCAAAAATACTTGGAAATCTTTTAAAAATAGATACGGAAAGTACCACTCGGTGTCGACCATGGTTCGTAGCTCCATGATTACGTCTCTATCCCAGAGAAATCCAAACTTAACAGCAGATAATCTTTGCCTATCGAATCATGCCATGAAATCAACCATAGATCGTAGCTTGCACAATGGTTACGTAGCTATCCCAACGAGAACATAACAACTATTGGCAATCTCTGCCCTTTCGAATTGCGCTATGAAAATCAACCATGTCTTTCCGAAAATCTCTTTATTTTATAAGTATTTCAAATCTATTTATAAAACTTCTTTATACATTTCAAAGTTAATTTTCGAAAAATGTTTTTATAAATCTCAACCATTTACGAAACTTCGCTTTCTAATCATTAAACCATTTATAACCCACTTTCTAAAATCATTTAAAACCAATTTTTTTTATATCCAAATCATTTATAAACTCTTTTTAATTTTCAAGTTCTCTTTCCAATTTATAAAACTTCTTTTATAAATTCTTTATATATAATATCCTTTTTTTAAAAACTTTATTTAATAAAGTTATTTTGATAAACAATTGTTTATTTAGAACACTTTTAAACAACCAAGTTATTACATTTAACCTTCTTCATTTAGTTAATTTGATACCAACTGTAATGACCCGAAATTTCCGATCTCGATAATTCCAGATAGTTATGAAAAAGAAGAAAGAGATAGAAGAAGAAGAACAGTAACATTAACATCTCACATTCGCAGGGGATAAAATATAATAATAAATAATAACAGTTTACAAAAGAATTCTATATCTGCCAATTATATTTTAATACATCAGAGTTACAAATTTATACAGACACTGGATATACACAATTATCAAGTCTCAGATATACAATAATATAATATAGCGGAAATACTCTATACGTTCTTGCCATCCAGCTCACCTCCTGAGCTCCAGGATGTCCTTACCTGAAAATCTGTAATACTCGGTCTGAACCGAGCATTACATCCAAGTAACACCCGGGTCAGGCTGGAAACCAGCGTGAGTAAACTCATCCAACATGGAATACAAAGCATGCAACTTATATAGAACCCGAGGTAACTCAAACCAATTTACAAGTTCACAATATGTTATAGACATAACTTATTTCACACATTAGTTTTCTAAGTACCAAAATTTAGGTCAAATAGTCCGATTCACTCAAATCATTTCATTCCAACCTATTAATTTCATATATCAATTTATAAGAATTCGAAGTGGTTTCGGGTATTTCCCAATACCCGACCCCGGTCTCTTCGAGTCTCATGTCATCCTAACCCAAGTTATCCAAGTGAAATACACAACATTTCATATCAGAGATATCAACTCATTCAAAGCATTCAATACCATTCAATCATTCATAAGCAAAGCTTGCTCGCCACCAAAATTAATGTAATTTAATTTAATTTAATTTTTAACCTCAATCACTTAGACTTCTTTAATTATCCTAAATTAATTTCAAATTAATTAATCAATCATCCCTTCATTATCCATTTTAATTAATCACTCTGGATTAATTATCCTTCAATTACATTCAAGTAATTATCTTTAATTAACCTCACAATAATAATTATTCTTGACCAAAATCAATAAGAACTCTTAATTACTTCATAAATTAATTAACTATAATTAATTACATTAATCCTTGGTTTTTTATATTAATTAATTTCTCATAAGTCACTTATTATTGATTAATCAATCTTAATTAATCAGACTTTAATTACATCATTGATTATACAATTAATGATTTTTAATTACATTTCAATTTATCCTAATCTAAATTAATTACATTAAATAATTAATCACTAATTAAACCACAAATATTAATCACTCTTGATTTATCTCAACCTGTAATTATCTACCTTTTTATTTACTTCATTAAATAAATTAATTACACCTTAATTAATTATCTTAATAAATCTGTTGATTAATTACATAAAGTAATTATATTTTATTAATTACATTAAGTAATTACCTATCAAACCACCTAATGATTATTCTAATTTAATTAAACTTCATTAATTAACTTAATCCTTAATTAATTAATTCAAACCCTTAATTACTAAATTAATTAACCTAAATCATTAATTAATTGAATTAAATTATTATCCATTTTTAGTTACCCTACTAATTTAATGAATCACTAATCATTAAGCCCTTATTAACTTTAAAATAAAAACATTTTCTTATTTTATGATTTAAGTTTAAAACAATTTAAACCTCGAATGCTTCGAGTCAAGCAACAATTAACTCGAGAACTAACCAAAACCAAAGTCACCGGATCATTAGTGCACATCCAATCAATTCAATCATTCAACCAATTATTTAAATTTAACCATTTAAATTTAAATAAAAATCCAACAGAGTGAGATTTACTCACCTTTGCTTTAACTGTTTGCAATCCATTCCAATTGGCTTATTCCCTTGATTTTAAACCTTGTATGACCATTTACAGTTTATTAAGATTCCAAATAGATCAGAAAATAAATTTCCATTTATATATCTAATTTAAACTAAAATTTAATTTATCTAAAAATTAAATTTTTAAACTAACTTTATATAGATAGTTCAATATCTAAAACCCCTATAATTTCCTGATTTACATAAGTTTAACACAACAACCTTATTTTATATAAATTCATTTCCTATTAAATCTAAGATACAAATTCAGATTAAACTAACAAAATATAGAAAGACCCATACCTGCTTCCCAAAACTCTCACATGACCAGCACGCGAAACACAGTCGACCAATGCACGGCGACCACCACCCAACTCGTCGCCAATTAAGACAGCAACCGTACTCGACTACTGCCTCCATCGCGAACTCAACCCGTATCCCAAAACAAATTGAAACCCAATTGAAACTACAACCAACTCGCGCTCGAGAATAACCACTATTCCATGACCATCTTCTTCCATTACAATCACGATAATTACCCAATAACTCAAACTCGAAATCGCGTCAAACTCCATCGAACCAAATACCAATACTTTTGAAACTTCACCAAACACACAAGCAAGATCGAGCAACCCCAATCACCAAACTTCATCACGAATTCCTCCTCACCCACCAATTGCCTGCAATTCGAACTCGCACCCCGAAGCTGGCTCGCATCAACTTCGCAAACACAACCCTGAACACGCCGCACCCCTAACGGTCTCGAATCCAATTCTCGAGCAACTCCGGCAAACTTCTGGTATCGGCCACTAGAAAAGAGGCGCGACCCAAGATCAACGAAATCAATCTTGAGTCGTTTACTTGAGCAAGAAAAAAATGAAAGCCCCGAATTCGAATTGATATGAGGTTAGGAAAAGTAGATGGAATCGGCCATCTTATTATTTGAACGATCGGATAAAATGAGATAAGGATCGGTTTCAACACTCTCTGGCTTCGGCCATTTATTTTAATTTAATTTCTCTTTTGCTTTTGATTCTTGATTAGAATTTCAGAATGAAGGGGGAGAAAGGAAGATACGTGATATAAAGTTGAGGGAGGCGTGCTGGAGAAGGTAAGCCCTGATTGTGACAGGTTATTTTTTTTTATTAATATCTTATTTAATACAACTTAAAATTCGATGCCCTATCGAGGCGTGCCGCTAGGCATATATAATGTTTTACCTGCATTCCGAACATAATGGAACAAGTTTGAGCCTCGATTCGATCGTATGGAGAAGATAGCTTTTTGAATCAGTTATTGTATTAAATTTTCGATATAAATTTCAACGCGTTAATAGGTCGCACGGCCAAACGATCACTCCAAACACCTTAAAATCCGATAATAATACAATATTATGGATTCAATGGAACTGGTTTCATCGAAATCCGAGACTTTGCCTCGAAAGGCTATTTTTAAAAGTCAATTTAAACGATATATTTTCAAAACTTAACAAATCACCTTTAAATTCAATTTTAACACTTTTACTATCTTCAGTATTATCGATATAAATTTTACAAACCCTTAAATTATTTTTAACAGGCTTAAAATCGAAGATTCAAAAATTCACCTAATTTCAGTTTATTAAGTCCAATAACTTAATTGCTAAATAATAATAATATTTGAATTCAAGTTAAAAATTAACTTTTGATCTCCGACCAGTTTATATTTAGAAAATAGCTTGAAAATTTTAAAAATAGATAAGTAGTTGAAAAATAATTATTAGTTTGCAAAATAGCTGTAAAATAGTTTACAAAATAGTTGGAAAATAGTTAAATAATTATAGAAATTTTAGATAATTGCAAAATAGTTGTAAAATAGTAATTAATTTGTAAAATATTTGAAAAATAGTAATTAGTTTATAAAACCGTTGAAAAATTGTTAAATAGTTCCAAAAATAGTCTAAAACAAATATAAAATAATTTGGCTTTAAAAAGAAAGGTTGTATTTATTAAATAGCTTGGAAAAATAAGTTATACTAAAACAATCTATATTGAAAATAGTCCGGAGTCAAAACTGTTCACTTCCCTATCCATACGATTTAAATTTCCACTTCCATTTAAATTGACTCAATTCTAACTTGAATAACTTCAATTTCTATTGAAATTTATTTAACCCCAATTCAAGTTGAATCAATCTTGATTTCTTTCCCAATTTAAATCAAATTCCATTTGATTTTAAACCTGTTCAACTTTAATTAAAATTTCAAATTTAAACTATTCTGAATTATATAATTTCGAGTTAAATTTTCAAATCTTGATTTAATCCTTTAAATTAAATCAACTTACCATTTAATTCTGAATCCATTTCAAACTTATCTTCATTTAATTTTAATTTAGTTGTATTTCTATTACCACTTAATTTAATTCCAATTCAAGATTTCAATTTGGTTATATTATATTACTTCTTAATTTAATTCCAATGATTTAACAACCAATCACCTTAATATTTATTAGAAGGAAATATTGCTTTATATATCAAAATATATTTTTATATAAAACCATTTAAAATTTTTGTATAAGAAAATAACAAGTACGCTCTCATATATATACATACATACTCAACTCGTCCTAGAGTACTACGGACTCTATTTAAGGAGTGATCCCCACCAGAGCCAAAGTTCTCGCTTAACCTTTTAGCTCTGATACCAAATTTAATGACCCGAAAATTTCAATCCCGAAAATTACAGATAGTTATGAAAAATAAGAAAGAGATAGAAGAAGAAGAAGAACAGTAACATTAACATCTCACATTCGCAGCGGATAAAATATAATAATAAATAATAATAGTTTACAAAAGAATTCTACATCTACCAATTATATTTTAATACATCAGAGTTACACATTTTATACACACACTGGATATACACAATTATCAAGTCTCAGATATACAATAATATAATACAGCGGAAATACTCTATACGTTCTTTCCATCCAGCTCGCCTCCTGAGCTCTAGAACGTCCTTACCTGAAAATCTGTAATACTCGGTCTGACCAGAGCATACATCAAAGTAACACCCGGGTCAGGCTGGAAACCAGCGTGAGTAAACTCATCCAACATGGACATGCAACTTATATAGAACGCGGGGTAACTCAAACCAATTTACAAGTTCGTAATATGTTACAGACATAACTTATTTCACACATAAGTTTTCTAAGTACCAAAATTTAGATCAAATAGTCCAATTCACTTAAATCATTTCATTCCAACCTATTAATTTCACATATCAATTTATAAGAATTCGAAGTGGTTTCGGGTATTTCCCAATACCCGACCCCGGTCTCTTCGAGTCTCATGTTATTCTAACCTAAGTTATCTAAATGAAATACACAACATTTCATATCAGAGATATCAACTCATTCAAAGCATTCAATATCATTCAATCATTCATAAGCAAAGCTTGATCGCTACCAAAATTAATTTAATTAATTCTAATTAAATTTTTAACCTCAATCACTTAGATTCTTTACTTGTCCTAAATTAATTTCAAATCAATCATCCCTTCATTATTCATTTTAATTAATCACTCTGGATTAATTATCCTTCAATTACATTCAAGTAATTATCTTTAATTAACCTCACAATAATAATTATTCTTGACCAAAATCAATAAGAAATCTTAATTACTTCATAAATTAATTAACTATAATTAATTACATTAATCCTTGATTTCTTATATTAATTAATTTCTCATAAGTCACTTATTATTGATTAATCAATCTTAATTAATCAGACTTTGATTACATCATTGGTTACACAATTAATGATTTCTAATTACATTTCAATTTATCCTAATCTAAATTAATTACATTAAATAATTAATCATTAATTAAACCATAAATATTAATCACTCTTGATTTATCTCAACCTGTAATTATCTACCTTTTAATTTACTTCATTAAATAAATTATTTACACCTTAATTAATTATCTTAATAAATCTCTTGATTAATTACACAAAGTAATTATATCTTATTAATTACATTAAGTAATTACCTATCAAACCACCCAATGATTATTCTAATTTAATTAAACTTCATTAATTAACTTAATCCTTAATTAATTAATTCAAACCCTTAATTACTAAATTAATTAACCCAAATCATTAATTAATTGAATTAAATTATTATCCATTTTTAGTTACCCTACTAATTTAATGAATCACTAATCATTAAGCCCTTATTAACTTTAAAATGAAAACATTTTCTTATTTTATGATTTAAGTTTAAACAATTTAAACCCCGAATACTTCAAGTCAAGCAACAATTAACTTGAGAACCAACCAAAACCAAAGTCACCAGATCATCAGTGCATATCCAGTCTATTCAATCATTCAACCAATTATTTAAATTTAACCATTTAAATAAAAATCCAACAGAGTGAGATTTACTCATCTTTTCTTTTGCAATCCATTCCAAATGGCTTGTTCCCTTGATTTTAAACCTTATATGACCATTTACAGTTTATTAAGATTTCAAATAGATCAGAAAATAAATTTCCATTTATTTATCTAATTTAAACTAAAATTTAATTTATCTAAAATTAAAATTTTAAACTAACTTTATATAGATAGTTCAATATCTAAAACCCATATATTTTCCTGAGTTACATAAGTTTAACACAACAACCTTATTTTATATAAATTCATTTCCTATTAAATCTAAGATACAAATTCAAATTAAACTAACAAAATATAGAAAGACCCATACCTGCTTCCCAAACTCTCACACAACCGGCACGCGAAACACAGTCGACCAATGCACGGCGACCACCACCCAACTCGTCGCCAATTAAGACAACAACCGTACTCGACTACTGCCTCCATCGCGAACCCAACCCGCATCCCAAAACAAATTGAAACCCAATTGAAATAACAACCAACTCGCGCTCGAGAATAACCTCTATTCCCCGACCATCTTCTTCCACTACAGTCACGACAATTACCCAATAACTCAAACTCGAAATCGCGTCAAACTCCACCGAACCAAATACCAATACTTCTGAAACTTCACCAAACACACAAGCAGCATCGAGCAACACCAATCACCAAACTTCATCACGAATTCCTCCTTACCCACCAATTGCCTGCAATTCGAACGCGCACTCCGAAGCTGGCTCGCATCAACTTCGCGAACACAACCCTGACCATGCCGCACGCCCAACGGTCTCGAATCCAATTCTAAAGCAACTCCGACAAACTTCTGGTATCGGCCACAAGAAAAGAGGCACGACCCAAGTTCATCGAAATCAAGCTTGAGTCGTTTGCTCGAGCAAGAAAAAAAATGAAAGCCCCGAATTCGAATTGATATGAGGTTAGGAAAAGTAGATTGAATCGGCCATCTTATTATTTGAACGATCGAATAAATTAAGATAAGGATCGGTTTCAACACTCTCTGACTTCGGCCATTTATTTTAATTTAATTTCTCTTTTGCTTTTGCTTCTCGATTAGAATTTCAGAATGAGGGGGAGAAATGAAGATACGTGATATAAAGTTGAGGGAGGCGTGCTAGAGAAGGTAAGCCCTGTTTGTGACAGTTTTTTATAAATATCTTATTTAATGTAACTTTAAATTCGATGCCCTATCGAGGCGTGCTGCTAGGCATCTATAATATTTTACCTGCATTCCGAACATAATGGAATAAGTTTCGAGCCTCGATTCGATCGGATGGAGAAGATAGCTTTTTGAATCAGTTATTATATTAAATTTTCGATATAAATTTCAGCGCGTTAATATATCGTACGGCCAAACGATCACTCCAAACACTACGAAAATTGAAATCCGATAATAATACAATATTACGGATTCAATAGAACTGGTTTCGTCGAAATCCAAGACTGTGCCTCGGAAGGCTATTTTTAAAAGTCAATTTAAACGATATATTTTCAAAATTGAACAAATCACCTTTAAATTCAATTTTAACACTTTTACTATCTTCAGTATTATAGATATAAATTTTACAAACCCTTAAATTATTTTTAACAGGCTTAAAACTGAAGATTTAAAAATTCACCCAATTTCAGTTTATTAAGTCCAATAACTTAATTGCTAAATAATAATAATATTTGAATTCAAGTTAAAAATTAACTTTTAGATATTTAAAATCAATTAATTATTCTAATTTAAATTGTTAAAAATTCTGGGTCGTCACACTTATTCAAACAATAACTTTAAAATATCTTTAATAAAATAATTAATTAACTTAACCCCATTAAATAAGTTAACTAAAATAATAATAATTTAAAGCAATTTAAATAAAGAATTAAATAACTTTAAAACAATAATTAAATATTCTTGAATAACTTTAAAGAATAATATTAATAAAATAATTAACTTTAAAATCATTAATAAACAATTATTAAATATCTTTTAAAATAAATAATAATTTTTTTTGAAATGGTACTTTATATACAACAAATCATTAGGGCAACATATCCCATGTCAATAAATGTTCGAAAGCAAGTTTCGAACTTGTGGCCTCTTGCACCAAAACCGAATCAATTAACCACTTGGACATTGGTGTTTATCTTTAAAACAAATAATAATTGTCTTTAATAACCTTGGTAATAAATAAAAATTATTCTTCAATAAACTTTGATTCAAACATCAACTTTGGAAAGAGAAAAAAAAGATTAGAAATGGACTCAGCCGCCGCAGCCGCATCTCCAGCCGCCGCCGATGACGAAGATCGGGAGGGCTGGCAGGAAGTTCGCCGTCGCGGGAAGCAGAAACAAATTGCAGCCTCTAATCCATGGTCTAACCCTAAAACTACTGCTTCTCTTTTTAAATTTAATAAGACTCAGGGTATAAGATCCTGGTCAGATCTGTTTGATAAACACGTTTCTATCAAAGAAGATGTTATCTTCCATCAACCAGCAAGTGATGACACAGGTAATTTCGCTAGTATAGATGATCTGGATGATCAGTTATCTAATGAGATGTGGAATAATTCTATTTTCATCTATCTTACGGGTAAACGACCTTATTATGTGCATTTTAATGCTTATATTAAAAGAGTTTGGAAGCCAGAAGGCTCATGGGAAATCTATTCTAGGGATAATGGTTTCTTCTTGGTAAAATTTGAAAATCATGCAGATTTTGATAAAATTTTAAATGGGGGTCCCTAGTTTATGGATAACAGGCTTATAATTATGAAAAAATGGGACGTTAACTTTCAATTCGAAAGAGATATGCTAGACTTATACCCTATTTGGGTGAGATTAAATAACCTACATCTATCTTTGTGGAATGCTAGGGGCATTAGTAAACTTGCTAGCCTTATTGGTAAACCTTTGGACATTGATGAGTTCACTAGAAAAGTTAAACGACTTAAATTTGCAAGAGTACTAATAGAGGTGACAGCTGATGCCACTTTTCCCAAAATAATTAGAGCAAAAGATAACAAAGGTCGAATTTATGAGCAAGAGGTGGAATATGAGTTTATTCCACCACTGTGTAAGTTATGCAGGTGTTTTGGACATAGTGATACACAATGCCCAAACACAACTACACAAAAGTGGATCCCCAAAGCATCAGCACCAGATCATACTACTTCTACCACTAAACTGCCTGAGCATACTAAAAACTAGGGTACAGACTCTAACCCCAGCAGCTCAGTGCCAAAAAATACCCTGGACCATAATAATTACAAAGATTTACAACAAAATAATCCTGAAGCTTGCTTTAGTACTGGTAGTCCCACCCCTGAGGGAAGTCAGTCCATTCTGGAAGAACAGAATTGTTTGACAAAGCAGAATAATTGTTCTCCACTTCAAAATCTTGCACAAATGAATGAGTTGTCTCCACTGGATAAGCATTCCCCTCAGAATACTACTGAGCAGAGCAATTCTTGTACGGCGGAAGTTCCTGTTGCCATATATTCCCCTGAGCGTTCAGCAGCTGCTGATATTGAGCCTCCAGCTGAACAATCTGATCAGTCCCCATTAAAGTCTGCTGCTGTTCATTCTGTTTTTCAACCAACTGTTCAACATGATAAGTCCCCTACAAATATTGTTGTCCAACATGATAAGTCCCATACAAATATTGTTGTTGTCCAACATGCTGCCTCATCACATGTGGATAATGATGATACACCTAATAACATTCGGGAAATTAATTAGTTGGGAATTGAATTGGAAGTTGAGTCCATAAATTCAGAAGAGGAGCTTTATTTTTCTGACCAATATACTAAAGATAACCCAAAATATGCGGAGCAATTTATTACCAAAACTAGGAAAAAAGGGAAAGGAAGAAACACATTGGCTCGGGTGACAAGGAGCCAATCTCGACACTCTTAATGTCTATTATTTGCTGGAATGTTAGGGGTCTAAATGGTGATGCTAGAAGATTAGACCTCTTTAAACTTAGGAATAAATTTAATCCTACTATAATCGCTTTTCTTGAGAATAAGATGGGGGATCATAATATTAAGCTGTTTGCTACTATGTTTGGTGATGATTGGGGATGGATAGACAATAATTCAGCATCTTCTAAAGGTCGTATACTTATCACTTGGCATAAATCCATATGGGACCTTTCTATTAAAGATAAATCTGAACAATTCATTACTGTTACTTGTACTAATGTGGGTGGTTTGAGCTTCATATGCACTTTTGTTTATGCTCATAATTGGGCTTCTCTTCGTAGACAGTTATGGTCCTATTTAATTCATACATCCAAGCATATTAATCATAACTGGATGGTCATGGGGGACTTTAATTCTGTTCTTAAAACAAATGAGAAAAGAGGTGGAAGTACCCTTAGATTATCCCAAACAGAGGAATTCAACAAATGTATTGTAGCAGCTGGCCTCTCTGAAGCAACCCACTCTGGCCTGAAATTTACTTGGTTTAGTGGTGAAGTTAAAAAAATTGCTTGCAGACTTGATAGAGTACTTATTAATGACAAAATCCTGTCCAATATCCCTAATCTGAAAATCTCTGTACTTCCTAGTTCAACCAGTGACCACTCTCCATTACATATTCAATTTAATCAACAAATTAACATTACTAAAGGAAGGCCTTTCAGATATGGTAATCACTGGCACTTAATTGAAGGTTATACAGATATAGTAGATTTCAATTCTATCTCTAAAACAGATGGAAATGGTTGGTTTTCCATGGTAATGATGTTAAAAGAGCTAAAACATAGATTGAAAATTTGGAACAGAGAAAGAACAAAAACTCAGGACACTATAAGCCAATTACAACAGGAATGTGAAAAGATGCAGACTCTTCTTGATGCAGACCCACTTAATGATATTTTAATGTCTAATTATTTCTCTGCTTAGGAGCAACTTAAAGAGGCCTTTCATTTACAAGCTATACAAGCAAAACAAATGGCTAAAGAGAAATGGCTCACTCAAGGGGATGACTGTACCAAATTTTTCTATGCTAAGATGTCCTTTAGGAGGAACTGCAATGCTCTTATTAACTCTATGAATGATCATGGAGATTTAGCTGCTGATATTTCTCAATTTGAACAGGGAGCCATTTCTTATTTCACTAATTTATATAATGGTGAGAATAAGATAACATTACCTCATATCACTTGCAGGGCACTTATAACTGATGTGGGCAGGCAGATGCTGCAAGAGACTGTCACTGAGGAGGAAGTAAGAGCTGTTGTTTTCTCTATTCACACTGATTCTTCCCCAGGTCCTGATGGGTGGAACTCTAAGTTCTATCAACTCCATTGGCAACACCTGAAAAATCAACTGTTAGAAGCTATTTAGGAATCTTTCAACACTGGTAAAATTCTTCGTGAATTAAACCACACAATTATCACTCTTATTCCAAAGGTGGAAAGTCCTTCTAGGATTGAAGATTTTAGACCCATTGCATGTTGTAATGTGTTATATAAGATTCTCAGTAAGGTGATATGTAATAGACTTACAAAAGTTCTTCCTGATCTTATTTCTGAATGTCAATCTGCTTTCGTTAAAGGAAGACACATATCTGAGAATTCTTTATTAGCTCATGAACTGATTAGACAGTTCAATAAACCTGGAGCTGACAAGATGTGTCTAAAGATTGATTTACATAAGGCTTATGATAAAATCAACAGACAGTTTATCATTCACGTTTTACACTGTATGGAATTTCCTACTTCCATGATTAATCTCATTGAGGAATGCATCCCACCCCCACATTTTCCATTATCATTAATGGAACTCCTAAAGGTTGCATTACTAGTAATAGGGGCTTGAGACAAGGTGACCCCTTCTCCCCCTACTTATTTGTAGTTGCCATGGAATTTTTCTCACTTCAAATGGAACTGGCTTGTTATAATTCTTTGTTTCAGCCTCTATTTAAACATGACCCTAATGTCAATCATTTATTATATGCTGATGATTTGATTATTGCTGTTAGAGCTTCCTCAACTGCTGCTCAGGGTCTACTTCATATTTTTAATCAATTGCATCTATTTGTGGGTCTTGAGCTAAATACTACTAAGTCCAAATGCTATTTTAGCAAATATTGCACCTCTAAAACAGCCATTTTGGACATTTTGCAAATTAAGGAAGGTCTACTTCCTGTCAAGTATCTGGGGGTTCCTCTCTCAACTAATGTCATAACTGATCATGAATGTGGTGAACTTGTTGGAAAGATTGGAGACAAACTTAATGGTTGGAGTTATAAATTACTCTCTTTTGCTGGTAGAATTGAATTGGTGCATACAGTTATTACTGCTAAAGTTAGATTTTGGCTTCAAACATTTCACATTCCTGACAGTTCAATTGAGAAGATTAATTCAGCATGTGCTAACTTCATTTGGAGGGGGGGATTACATAAAGTTAGTTATGATATTCTTTCCAGACCTAAATCTGAAGGTGGTGTTGGGCTCGTCAACCTGAAAGACCTTAGAAGGACTTATCAAATTAAACATGGATGGAAAATTCTAACTTCTAACACTCTCTGGGCTAGGTGGATGAGAAGCATATATATAAAAGGTAGTTTCTGGGACTATGCATGAGGATATTAACTCCTCTGGGGTTTGGAAATGTATTTTAAGGAGTAGGGATGTTTTGAAAACATGTATCTCAAGGAGAATTGCTAATGGTAGGGATACTTATCTTTGGAGGGACTCATGGATTAATGGACACTCACTTGCTGAAAAATATGGCTGGGGTATGATTTCATGTATTGGAGAATATGACGATCTAGTTGCTTCCATTATCCAACATGGTGATTGGATTCCTGACCAGAAAGGGCTTCATGTTATTGCTGAGGATGTCAAGTTTGTTCCTATCTTCCCCTCTGAACCTAATGATACTTGGACTTGGAACCACACTAAAGATGGTATCTTTACTACCAATAGTGCTTGGGAAGCTCTACGTACTAAACATATTAACAAATTTTGGGCAGCTCCTATCTGGTCCAGATCAAACAACCCTAAGATGGCATTCACGACTTTCAAAGCCATTAATTTAAGACTTCCTACGTCTGACAGACTAGCTAGATGGGGTATGGAGGTCAATCTAAATTGTAAATTATGTAACTCCCACCCAGAATCACACAATCATCTATTTTTTGAATGTGAATACTCTACTCGTGTGTTAAGTCATGTTAAGAGTAAAAATCAAGACATGCATGCAATTTCTACCCTAGAAGATGAATTACTGTACCTGAGTTCCCGCAAGAAAGAAGATTTGCTGACCCAACTGCAGCTTATTTGCCTCACCACAACAGTTTTCCATCTCTGGAAAGAGAGGAATCGAAGAGTTTTCCAGAATACTGCAAAGAATCATCACCAAATTCAGATCGCAATTGAACAAGATGTCAGGATCCTAGTGAAAAGAATTAAAAGCAATATCTTTACCTGTGCGTCAGAACTGGAGACCAGAATCCTTCGAGACTGGAAAGTGGATCCGCCATGACTTTTAGCTTCAGTGCTTTAGTAGGAGACAATACCTTTGTGTTTTTCTGTGGAATATATGAGTAATATTCCAGTTTGGTTATCGTGCTTTTCCAGTTTGGTTATCGTGCTCTTTTTGTCGCATTCTTTTAATTTAACTTGTACGAGATTTTGTGAGTTTTTGTATTGGTCTTTGTGAGGCATCAATAAAATTTACCATTCTTCAAAAAAAAAAACTTTGGAAAGAGGCTTAGCAACTTCAACGAGACTTAATCGAGACACCATTAATTCCATTAACTATCCAAGTTATATTCCAGGTATTTACGTTAGATCGTATATGTAAATTAAATCTATAATTAACAAGCAATTGTTAATACAACACTTGTCCAATACTAGTCCATTAGAATGTAATTAAGTGTCCACACTAATGTAATAGCAGAACGGGATTTTTTTTCTACTAAATAAATGTCCAAATTTAACTTATCCAATTAATAATAGCAGAATAGTGATTTATTCTACTAAACAAGGTCCAATTAATTTAACTAGCGTAATAGTGATTTATTTTCGCTAAACAAATATCCAATTTGCCATATTCAATTCAGTTTAACTCAACAGTATTTTATTTGTCCAAACAAACAACAATAATTAACGTATACAAATTTTATCGACGTTATTATTTTAATATAACGCGATTTAAAACCTGTCTGTTTTCATATGTCATAAATTTATACTTGTCCAAAACTATCAACATGTTACATCATAATGTTGTACTTGTTCATATAAACCCAATGCAAAAATCCGCGAGTCAAATAGATTTTATATGAACACTCGATATGGCAATTCAAAATTTCTAACTATATATATATTAAACAATTCAAATAAGTAGATTTCTCACCAAATTCAATTGGGCCCAGCCCACCCGTCCCCAACAGTGCGTCTTCTCCCCTTCCCAAACGCCTAGCTACAGTAATCACCATTTCTTTTTTTTCTCCCTCCGCCTGCTAATAGCTCACCGCATCTTCAATGCCTCCTGGCGTTGCCTCCCCCTTCTCCGACTGCCCCTGCTCCACTCCAGCCTCATTCCTGCTCTTGCCACCTCCTTACTGTCTCTATTCAGCCTACACTTTGCTTCCCCCATCTCCATGCACGCACACCCATTCACGCTATAGCCATCAAAACCCATCGCCTAATACCATACATTCCACTTACCCATTAACCCACACGGTAGCCTCTCCTCCATATTCCACCAATGCCCACGCTGCCTTCCTCCACTACCCTGCACTTGTCCACACAGCTACATCGCCTACACACACGTGCGCGTATACATATTCATACACATGAACGTCCTCCCCTCCACTTACACAGCAAATGCATAGAACGAGCATACACAACACACTTGAGAGGGAAATTGAAATTTTGAATTTGTGAAGAGAATAGTTTTATTGATGATTGAATAGAAAGTATTAACTGAATTAATTAGTTTGTACATGCTTCAGTACGCATTTTATATACATAAGCTATGACTTGGTCTTTACACCAGAGAAATTACATTTTCACCCTTATAACCCTATACATATATAAAAGACTATAAACAGAGGCGGCACTGCATTTTCATTTTACTGCTTCATTTCTCCCCTTTTCTTTGAGCTAGGGTTTTCTTCTCGTCCCCAAATCTGCATCGCTCCTCTTCTTGAGAGAAATATTGAAGTTTTATCAGTCAGTAAGTTGATTCCCTTCTCGATAGTTGGACCAAGGCTTCTCCTTTTCTTTAATTTCACTGCCGTTGCTCTTGACTTTCAAATCTTACCTCAAACGAGTGAAACTCCTTGCCGATAAGGCCTTTGTAAGTATATCTGCTCTCTAATATGCAGCAGGTACGTGATTTATGCTTAATCTTCCAGTATTCACATGCTCGCGAACGAAGTACAAATCGAGTTCTATATGCTTCGTTCGTGAGTGTAATACTGGGTTGGCCGATAGAGAGACGGCACTGAGGTTGTCGCACCAGATAACCGGCTTGTTGCTTGTGTTGATCTGTAGCTCTTGAAGTAAGGACTCTAACCATTTAATTTCTGATGTTGCACTGGCTAAGCTTCTATACTCAGATTTTGTGCTTGAGCGTGATATTGTGGGTTGCTTCTTTGAGCACCAGGATACTGGATTTTCTCCAAGGAAAATGCAGTATCCTGTTGTTGACCGACGATCATCTTGATCGGAGGTCCGCGTCAGCGAAGCCAATGATAGATAAATTTGTATTTGACTTGAGAAGTAGACTGTGATTTAGAGTACCATTTAGATACCTGAGTGTTCTTTTCACTGCCTTCCAGTGTTCACTTAAAGGTTGATGCATAAATTGACATACCTTATTTACACTGTATGCAATTTCTGGTCTTGTGATAGTTACATACTGCAAAGCTCCAACAACACTTCTATATTCTTTTTCATTGGTTATGGCTTCACCCCTATGCTTTGATAAGTGAAGATTGCTTGTCATAGGAGTTGGTAATGGTTTGGCTTCATTCATCCTTGTTTTGATAAGTAGTTCCTTGATATATTTTGTTTGACATAGATGTAATTCTGAACTTGATAACTGAGTAATCTCTATTCTAAGAAAATAGCTTAGCTGTCCCAAGTCTTTAATTGAGAATTGTTTATCTAGAAAATATATAACCTGATTTATTTCTTCCTTGCTACTGCCAGTTATTAAGAAATCATCAACATAGACTAAAATGTATGTTGTACTATATTTGTCTGCCTTGATGAAAAAGAAGTATCTGATTTTGCTGAGTTGTACCCCAAGTGAATGAGAATGCCTTTTAATTTATCAAACCATACCCTGGGAGCTTGTTTCAAACCATAAATTGCTTTGTGAAGTTTGCACACCATATTACTTTTGTCTGCATGCTTAAAATCTAATGGCTGCTCCATGTAGACTTCTTCTTGTAGTTCGCCATTTAGGAATGCATTATTCACATCCAGTTGTCTGATATTCCATCCTTTGTGTAGAGTAATTGTCAGTATAACTCGTATTGTTGTTGGTTTAACTACTGGAGAAAAAGTTTCATAGAAATCAAAACCATATTGCTGAGTATACCCTTTTGCGACTAATCTTGCTTTATATTTCTGAATGGTACCATCTGGATTCTTTTTCAATTTATATGTCCATTTGCATCCTATTGTGTTTTTATGCTTTGGTGTTGGAACAAGACTCTAAGTTTTATTTCTTATCAATGCTATGTATTCTTCATTCATTGCTTGTTTCCATTTGTCATCTTTGATGGCCTGTTCATATGTAACTGGTTCTGCATCAGTAGTATATGCAGTGTACAACTTTGGCTTGAATATTCCACTTTTTGATCTGTTATCATGTGATGCCTTCTATATGGTTGCTCTTGCTGTATAGTAGTTTGATCTGATGTTACTTGTTGTCCATGTTCTTCACTTCTATTTTGCTGATTATCTGCATTTGTTGTAGATTGGCTGAGATGTTGCAAATGCTCTGAGATTGCTTGACCTGGTCTGTTGTCTGGCATAGTGAGTTGAGCATCTGTATCATTTTGATTCTCAGCATGCTCCTGATTTTCAGTACTGTTGTATATTGGTATGGGTGGTATTGATACCACTGGATTGTATATCTTCTGAGTTGTCACTATGCTGCTATCTTTGAAAGGAAATGACTTTTCATTAAACACAACATGTCTTGACACAAATAGTTTCCCATTGTTGTCAAGACATTTGTATCCTTTTTGATTCAATCCATATCCCAGGAAGGTACATGGAGTGGATCTGAAATTTAACTTATGAGTATTACATGGCCTTAGATGAGGGAAGCATAGACATCCAAAAGTTTTTAGTGCTTTGTAGTCTGGTTTTACACCAAGTAATACTTCCATTGGAGTTTTGTCTTGTAAAATTTTAATGGGCAATCTGTTAATCAAGTATACTGCAGTTGAGAAGGCATCAGGCCAAAACTTCAATGGAAGTGATGCTTGTGCAAGTAACGTGAGACCAGTTTCTACTATATGTCTATGCTTCCTTTCAACTAATCCATTCTGTTCTGAAGTATAGGGACAAGTTACCCTATGAATTATTCCCTTCTTCTGAAGGAATTCTTTGAGTGGTTTAAACTCTGTTCCTCCATCAGTTTGAATGACTTTTACCTGCTGATCAATTTGCTTTTCTGTCTGACTTATAAAGCGTATGACAATATTGTATGTTTCAGACTTTGATTTCAGAAGATATATCCAAGTATACCTGGAATAAGAATCTACAAAAGAGATATAGTAACTGAAACCATAGTCTGAATTTATGGGTGCAGGTCCCCATAGATCAATTGCAATCAATTGCAATGGTCTATTATATTTAGAATGTGATTGAGGGAAAGCCAGTTTATGACTCTTCCCCATTTGACAGTAAGTACAAATAAAAGATACAGGTATATTTCTAACTTGAATCTCATTATCATGCAGTATTTGCTTTACAACTTTTACACTTGGGTGTCCAAGCTTAGAATGCCACACATTGAAATCACTTTCATTATTCTCAGTACATGATTCTGTTAGATTGCACCATTTTCTTGTACATGATTCAGTATTATTGAATTGAATTGCTTTTGACAAGTTGAACCTGTACAAACCCTTGTATGTCTCACCCTGCATAAGTGTTTGTTTGGTCTCAATGTCTTTAACCACACAATATTTTGGATAAAATTCAAAAAATACATTATTGTCATGAGCAAATTGTGATACACTAATGAGATTCTTTTTTATTTTTGGGACTCGAAGTAAGTTATTCAAATGTAATATTTTCTGACCAAGAATTTGTGTGTTACCAGTGTGTGAGATATTAATATTGGTACCATTACCCATACAAATAGTTTGGTTACCTTTATATTCCTTGCTTCCAAGATTCAGATTTTGTAAGTTGTTGGTCACATGATGTGTCGCACCAGAGTCGGGATACCAATATTCACTTTGAATTTCTTCATGCTTGCCACTTTCACATATGTTTGCACTATAATCATCTGATGAACTTTTTGAATCATGCTGTGTGTTCATCAGATTTATACTTCCACCATATCGTCTCTGAGCATTTGTGTTCTGTGAGGGGTTGTAGTTAGAGTCGTATTTGAAGTAGCATTTGCTTGCAATATGTCCCACTTTTTCACAGATTTGACACTTTGGTCTGTTATTGTTATTCCATCTACCTCTTCCCCGGCCTCTGACAGTTGCATTTCCTCTCTGAGATGGTTGATTTCTTCTATTGTTGTATTGATTTCTGTTTTTGTAGCCTGATGTGTAGTTTATGGACATGTCTGAATCAATAGGTTTCTTGAACTCTATTCTTCCTTCATGTGCAAGTAAAATAGAATGAACATCTTCAATAGATGGTGTGACTCTTTGAGATGAAATAACTGCTACAACAGCCTCATAGTCTTCACTTAGACCACTTAAGATGATTAAGACTTGTTCTGTTGCAGGAACTTTGTGTCCTGCTGCCTCAAGAAGATCACATGTGCTTTTGATTTTTGCAAGATAGTCACTCATAGACTGATTTTATTTCTTGATGCTATGTAGTAATCTTTTATGATGCATTACCTTTGCTGCTGATTGAGAGTTAAAGATTCTCTCAATAGTTGACCATATGCCATATGCTGTTTTACTACCAATTACTTGTGGTAGTAGTTTCACACTTATAGATGACAGAAACCATGAAAAGATTAAACTGTCTTGTCTCTGGTATTTGATGAATTCTGGATTGTTGACTGTTTTGTTTTCTTCATTAGTGATGAATCTTGGAGGGGCAATATGTGTTCCAAGAAGATACTCTTCAAGCCCTTAGCCTTTAACTGCAGTTTCAACCTGTACTTTCCAGAGGAGATAATTATCTTCTTCCAAGTGTGCTGTGACAAGTTGAATTTGTGGGCTGACAACAGTTTTGATGAGACTTACGGTGGCTGATTGATCCATATTGGGGGTTGTAGAGGTTGCAGAACTTTCTGCCATGATGTTGTGATGATACTGAATGAGAAATTGGCAGGTGAATTTAGAAGATTCAAGAAATGAGTCCGGGTCTTGAGAAAATCAGGTATGTGCAGCCATAACCCAAATGATTAAATTCTTGATGATGGGTTTTCGGGCATAGCACTTTCTTGATATTTTTGATGATCTTTTTGATGCTTTCTTGGATTTTCTTTGACTTTGGGCTTGTTTTCTTGATCAAACTGATGCAGCCGAGTCTTCTCTGGCAGGGCAGCTGTTTGATTTTTGAATTGCTTCCAAATTCTAATCTCAAATGATGATTCACCAATTCTGATGAGATTTCTCAAAATCTGATTTACCAGATTTTGATACTTGATGATGTTTGGATCATTGATGAATTTGCCGTTAGGCTGTGACGATTCACGAAGGGCTCTGATACCAAATTGAAGTTTTGAATTTGTGAAGAGAATAGTTTTATTGATGATTGAATAGAAAGTATTAACTGAATTAATTAGTTTGTACATGCTTCAGTACGCATTTTATATACATAAGCTATGACTTGGTCTTTATACTAGAGAAATTACATTTTCACCCTTATAACCCTATACATATATAAAAGACTATAAACAGAGGCGGCACTGCATTTTCATTTTACTGCTTCATTTAGGGAAGAATGGAAAAAGAAAAAGGAAAGAGAAGGGAAAATGAAATGCTTGCTGTTGTGTTCATGATGGAAAATACAGGCCATTGAAATCTTTTCATTTGCAAGTGTAAAATACAGAAAATAAGACCAACTGAAATTGCCTTTCTGTAAAGTATGAGGATCTCTGGATCACAGAAAAATAAGGTGTTGAACTTGTTCATTTATATAAACATCCCTTCCTTCATTTTCAAGCAACCAACGTACAAATTTATTAATTGACACCAATAATAAGTCGACTCAAGGATACAAGGAATGATTGAGAAAGATATTTGGCTGAGCAAAAACATGTTCCATTTTCTTCTGTTCTTTAAAGGTCCGAGTCCTATATGCAACTTGTGAAGTGAAACAGAACACGAAAGAATCAAACGCAAGTCCCCAAAGGACAGATTTTGTGAGCAATACTTGAATAGATTTTTGCTTTGAAAATAGAAAAGATTTTGATACCCTGTTACACACTATTCCATTTGCGTACGGGTCATGAATGACGGAAATAAAAATATGATCGCGCAGAATAACATAACGCGATCTCAAAATGAAAATAAAATAGACAAATTAACTTATTCTGTGAAATTCCAAAAGCACCAACGTTTGCCGCAAAAAGCGTCAACTGAAAATTTACTTATTTTTCAAATTAAAAATTATGGAAAAATTCTAAAAATTAAACTAAAAATACATCATTAGAAATCAAGTCTAATTTTGAAATAGATAATTTATCGAAATTTAAATTCAAATCCAAATATTTAAATAAGTTAAATATTCAAATTTGAAGGCCCAATAATACGGATCGTTACAAATACATACAAATTTATATTAAATTTAAACTTCTTTTTAACCAAATTAAATAAAATATGATTTTATTAAAACATAATTAGTTGGATCTAATAAACTTTTAGACTTCATAGGCCTAATAGATCCAAAATAGAAAGTTTTTATTGAAATCAAACTTTTTCACCAATTTCCAACTAGCTCGATTCCTTCAATGATAACAAAGCCCAAATAGTTTATATGGTCAAAATTAGTCATGGTAGGGCTAAATAACTAAGCTTACCAATTTTGTAGGGTGTATAGAAAACTAGTGTCTAGGTTTGCGTTTGGTTAATCAAGTACCCTGCCCTTCTCGAATTCAGGCCTGGTCCGATAAGTGAAATGAGCCCAAAGATTGTCCCTAATAGAATAGGCCCAATTTGAACGGCCTCAGGCTAATTTTCAAAATTGTTTTGAAAATTAATAAAATGAAATTTTAAATTTAAAACAAAAAATACATTAAAATGTTATAATGCAATTTCAGTTTTTTAAATTAAAATTATATTTCAAATAAAAAAGTTAAATTTAAAATATGACTTACATTATAAATGTTATAATATGATTTTCAAAGTTGGCTTTGAAAATAATGCATATTATAAATGTTATAATATAGTTTTCAAAAGTGCTTTGAAAATAAAATAAACATATTTTGAATTTTTTTAGTAATATTAATAAATAATTAAAGTATATACGTGTATAATATATATATATACATACATATTACATTATCTTGAACTGTTTAAGATGATGTAAGTATGTCACACACACAAAAGAAATTTTCGAAATTAACATTTATTTAAATTATTTAATTAAATAAGATAATTAAGAGTTAATTAGAAATAATATATATGTATATATATATTGTGTGCGTGTGTATAACCATTAATGTTACGGTATACATATTCAATCAAAATATTCAATTGAATAACATAAAATTAAATAAAATGTTAATTAATTAAATAAAATTTAATTCATGTAATGTACATAAGACTATTATGTAAGTTAATTTAATTATAAAATTTATTAAATAATTAAACTTAATAATACGAATGTCCAAACTCAGGTGGAATAAAATAAAAAAGATCCAAATAGACTTAAGAGATAAATAAATGCGTATAGTATGTATATTGTTATTTCTGATATGTCCGACACTTGAATCACGAGGGTAATTCATAAGAAATACATTATTTCATACGTCGATATCACTCAATATAATATATTAAAGATTATAAATCTTTAATATAAAGTTGTGACGACCTGCAAATCCGTCCCGTATAGAGATGACAATAACCGGACATGTCCAGCCCCAAACCGATGGGAAATACGTATAATCACGAAAAAGAAAGAAAGAAAGAAAAGAGAAGAAGAGAAAAGAAGAAAAGAGAAGAAAAGAGAAGAAAAGAGAAGAAAATGAAAGAAGAAGAAGAAACAGAAGACAAAACGAAAGAAACTAAAACAATTACAGAACCTCACAATCGCAACTGGAAAACATATAATATCATATCAATTATCTTTATAAAATAGAAACTGTAATATAATCATCAGCCTAGACAATTATAATAACATATCTCTATAATTACCGATAATTTAAATAATAATGCAGCGGAAAAATAAACATATACGTGGAATACGACCAGAAGACTTCCAGCTCATCTGTTGAAGCTCCAAAACATCAAAAAATAGATCTGTAAATATACTCAGTCTGAACCAAGCATTGAAAGGGACGAACGCTCGGATCAGTCTGGTAAACCAGCGTGAGAAAACACATCTCAATTAAATTTATTTTAAAGTTATAAAGGCATTCTTTTATCCAAACAAAGGTATCTCGTAAGACTATGCCCACACATAAACACGAAAGAGTTTTTCCTTAGGATAACCAAAGCATTTCATATCGAATTCTGTTATATTATATAGTTTCTATTATATAAATAATATTAATCATATTCGAAATTGTTACATTATTAAATTCTAGCATAATAGCCACAAATGCAGGTTCTACAAACAAAATGGCAGGCACGTAGTGGATAATGGATTCTGTACAAATGACTAGGTGAAGGGACTACCTTCTGGCAGTACATCCTAGAGATACATACCGAGGCCCAACAGCCAGTCCTTTACCAACACAAGACCAACCTACCTCTAACATAGATAGTGCCGAATGTGTCATCACCTCGGTCGTTGCCGACCTATCCGAGGTCCCTCATAGCATACATCCATAATAATTTACATCCTGAATGTCATAGTAGGAAGAAACATATCTAGAAGGGGATGATCATACCCTAATAGTTGCAAACCACAAACCCTTGCCGCATCTACCCCGTTTCGGTCATTTCGAGTATGAGGGCAAAGGTCACGATTACCTTTCACATAACACATCATCTTTCCTATTTGAATGCCACAATGCCATTCCATAATCACATGACTGATTTCTGCAAATGTATAACTTCCTGAGCTCGGATGTATCGGAAAAGGGTGTTAAGCTAAGAGAATGTATCTTCTCCACCACCGACTGAAATCTATGTAGTTAATGCCCCACTATTACCCCGCTACAACCCCACTATATCTCATAGAGGATTTCTACTGCTATGATTTTTCCATATATCCCCAAAATATAGCCTTTCTGCTTTAATCTCCGCTATTTCCGCTATATCCCGTTATTTCCGCTATATTCCGCTATTCCCGCTATTTTTTTTAATAAAATGAATTGAAAATTTTCATTTACACATTATAAAATTATGAAACTAATTTATTTGATTTAATTTTTAATATATTTTCAGAAATGAAAATACTCTAATATTCTACCAAATTCAATTATGTTATATAACAGTTTTTCATTTATTTAAAGTATATTCGTACATGTTTTTATCTAAAATTATTTATGTATTATTCATAATTCAATTGAATGATAATTTTTCATTTAATTACCATTTATATATTTGTAAAAACATTAAGTACGGGTTTTATATGCTATTTTAGAGTCATCCGCTATATCCCATTATATTCTCGCTGTATCCCCGCTATGACTTTTTGCGCCTCCACCGCTTTGAATCTACCGAGGGCATTAGCTGCACAGACTGAAATACATTATTAAGGGACTACTCATTGTGATTTGGAATGTAAGGTCAGATACTCGTCCATACAAGTTGTCTAGGAACATAACAAACAGAAGGCACTCTCTTACCACATCATGTCGGGAATTACCCAAGGATTAGTAGCGAATAGTTCTTGCATCGAATATTTCATAATAAAGAGACTACTGCTACTTTATATATATTAGTAGTTTTTCCCCAAATTATCAATAAGTAGTCCGTTACTATGACAATCCCACATATCAATACCATCCAAACCTGCACATCGAACGCATATACGTTGGTCCGAAGTAGTTCTCGGAAAAAATCCGACACCGATCTCTCCAAACCAACAACGATAAATCGGCCAATTTATTTGATAGTCGGTTATTTAATTATCAAAGCAAACAAACAACCATACATAGCACCATAAGCAATCACTATGCCCACTTAATAAATCTTCTATTAGTTAAATGACTTTCCAAATATTTACTTCAAATTATGTTTGAAAAAAAGATTTATTCACAAAACCATTTCAACCTATCGATATTTAGAAAACATTTCCACATACCTATATTAACGATATAAGTATATTCATCAGTCATTTCATTTTCACTACTTAGAAAATATTTCCATATACTTAAACCAAAAATAAGTATATGTACAATCATTTAAGGAAAGCTACTCTTCAAAACTCACTTTATTTAAGTTAACACGAATGTTGCGTAAAACATCGTTACGACAACCCAAAATACTAGTATAGGGATTTGGTAAATAAATAGATATGTACGTCCCATGTACTATACATAAAATATTTCCTTTCGGGAATCATTTACTATAACAACAGTGTTATAGTCCATGCCTTCCTTAACTTTCTTGAAAACCTCTACTTCAAAAATAAATGTTGAAATCTATGTTTCCTAGGCATATCTCATTTAAAAACATTTTGAAACCATTTAATTCCATTTAGAATTATTACTTCCAAAAAATTTACTTTAAAAAGATAAATTACTTTTTAAAACCATTAAATCCATCAAAATATTTCTTTTAAAACTCCTTTAGGTAAAAATCAATATTTAAATCTCAACATAAGTTGTTTCCATATTTATAAAACTATCATCATAAATCTCCTTTCAATTTTGTAAAACTTATATTTTATAAAACTCTTTTATTACAAATTTCTATTTATAGATCCATTCTTTTATAAAACTAATTTTACTATAAAAGTTCACTTATAAATCCATTTCTTTATAAATGAAATTTATTTATAAAATCCATTTATAATTCCATTTATAAATCAACCTCAAAACCATTTACTAACATTTATAAATTTTAAATATAAATCAACTCTTAATTTATAAAAATATCTATGACGACCCGGAATTTTTGGATATTTGAAATTGGAATATTTAATTGATTTTAAATATTCAAAAGTTAATTTTTAACTTGAATTCAAATATTGTTATTATTTAGAAATTAAGTTATTGGATTTAATAAACTGAAATTGGGTAAATTATTGAATCTTCAGTTTTAAGCCTGTAAAAATAATTTGAAGGCTTGTAAAATTTATATTGATAATACAGAAGATAGTAAAAGTGTTAGAATTGAATTTAACAGTGATTTGTTAAGTTTTGAAAATATATCGTTTAAATCGACGTTTAAAAATAGTTTTCCGAGACACAGTCTCAGATTTCGACGAAAATAGTTCCATTGGATCCGTAATATTATATTGTTGTCGGATTTCAATTTTCGTAATGTTTGGAATTATCATGTTATCGTACGGTTCCAAAAAGGCTATCTTCAACATACGATCGAATTAGGCCTCGAAACCTTTTCCATTGCGCTCGAAATAAGGGTATAACATTATAAACACCTAGCGGCACGCTTGATAGGAGGTTTAGTTTTTAAGTTGCATTTATCGGAACGGTTTGAATCTGAATTTAAATTGAATATTTATACTAGTCAACTGCAATTGAAATTATCTCACATCAACCCTTTTTCAGTCCTTTCAAAAGCACGCACCCTTCCTTTCAAAATCATGTTCCCTCTTTTTAAAACATCACGCAACCTATCCCTTCACTTCAAATCGAGCCGCTCTCATCTCCTATTTCGTCTTCAAGCTCACGAAGACAGAGAGCCAAAATGGCAGCTGAAATCAAATCGTTCGTTCCCCTCTGTTCTATTCATTATAGAAACTATCTCAAAATCAAATTTCCCCAGTTAAAATCGAATCAAAACGAGAATCAAAATAAAAAAAATCAAGCCTGATTCGAGTTCTTAAGGAAACGAAGTGGAAATCGTTTCGTTCGCTAATTTTTATAGCGCGATCGTTATTCTAGTCGGCATGCGAACGCTCGGGGAGGCTCGAATCGAAATGCTACAGCACCAGGATTTGTGGGTAGTCGCATTCGTAGCGTGACTGTTGGTGGAGGCGACTTACGGTGAAGTCGTTGCCGTGGGTGAAGCCGTAGGATCTGATGAGGGGGCGGCTTGATGTCGAGGCTAAGGACGAGGAATTTTTGGGTGTTCGCGTAGCTGGAGGATCGTGATCGAGTCGCGCAAGCAGGCGTTTGTCTTGGGCGACAACAAAGTGAATTTTGATGGCTTCTGGCACAGCCTAGCAGCGTATGGGTAGATCGTGAGCTTGAGTTTTTGCTTTGGGTTTCGCGAAGGGGTAGGCCGAGTTGTAGCAGTCAGGGGGTAAAGGATCATAGTTGCCGTGTTCTCGCGATGCTAAGCTGAACATTAGGGTTGGAGCTCGTGGCTTTGGTTCCTATTCGAGCAAGATTTGGTCAGTAATGTATCGCTTGACTTGTTCAATTAAATAAATTTTTATAATGTACATGCATGTTAATATTGAGATAAACAGAAATTTTTACAGATAAGATTTTTATACAGAAAGATTTTAGAGATATGCACATATAATTTAATGTATACATATAGGTAAGGTTTTAGAAAAATAAATAGGAATTTTTAAAGCATTGAAAAGTTCATTTTTGAACTATATAGTTTTTTTAAAAATATATTTGTGGTTTCAACTCGAAGAAAGTGTGTGTGTGTGTATAACAGAAAAATTTAAATGTTTGAAGTTATATAAATTATTTAATATATATATATATATATATATATATATAGGTAGGTAGTTTCAAAGGGAAGAGAATATACTTGTATACATTTTTAATTTACCAGTTTACTTTAAACAATGGATTGGGTGATTCAATTGTTAATTTAACTTATTTGAATTATTTCAGTTACTAGCAAGTTCCTAAAAGAAATATTAGTTTAAAAGTAAATTATTGGATTCAAAATAATTCGATTAAATGGTAATTCATTGTTCGATATATTCGAATACTAATAAAATCATCTAATGCTTTTACAAGGTCCAATTGTGGAGAAATTAATCGTGATGGAAATGGATTGCAAACCAAAATTAAAGGTGAGTTAATCTAACTTTTCTGGATTTTTATTTAAATTTGAATGATTAAATTTAAATAATTGGTTGATTGATTGATTTGATGTGGTATATTATATCATTATATATATAGTATATATTGGAGTGATTGATTTCCCACATTTTATAGCGGATGAGACCCTATGCGTCGCATAATAGCAGATGATATTATATAAATCCCATATACCACGATATTCTACCTCGAAGTGGAATTGGTATTGTGCTAACATCTGTTGATGCGGGAAAATAGGTTGGAGGGATCCAACTGGATTCCTCAAAATTATTTTAATTGTTTAATATTCTGTGTTATGAATATTGATATTCTGTGATGAATTATATTGGTAATTGGAATATTGAATACTATGGTTTGCTTGAATATATATATCGGCATTGAGTTATCAAAATCTATAGAAATGGGATTTTTGGAAGAAATATATGGGTAAATTTTTGGAAGTGAAATAATTATAGAATAAAAATAAGAATGAATTGGAAAGAAATAAAAGTGTTTTTTAAACTGATGTTAAATTGTAAAGTAGAGAATTGAAACAAGTTTAAATCAAAGTTAAATATGGAATTCAAGCTAGTGAATCTCAGTTTTTAAACAAATAAAGTTTTTAAATTTAAATTGTTTAACAACTTGAATGTTAAAGTGCATTTTTTAAAAATTGATTTGAATTTAAAAATGAATTTGGTTTTAAATTCCTTTAAACTTCTTTTATAAAATGAGTAATTAATTTATTTAATGAAGTAAATAAAAAGGTAGTTAATTACTGATTGACATTAATCAAGAGTGATTAATATTTGTGGTTTAATTAATGATTAATTACTTAATGTAATTAATTTAGATTTGGATAAATTAAAATGTAATTGAAAATCATAAATTTATATAATTAATGATGTAATTAAAGGTTGATTAATTAAGATTAATTAATCAATAATAAGTTATTTATGAGAAATTAATTAATATACATAATTAAGGATTAATGTAATTAATTAAAGTTAATTAATTTGTGAAGTAATTAAAGATTAATTGCTGTTTTTGGTTAAGAATAATTAACTTATGTAATTAATTAAAGAAAATTACTTGAATGTAATTGAAGGATAATTAACCAGGGTGATTAATTAAGATGGATAATTAAGGGATGATTAATTAATTGATTTGAAATTAATTAATGTTAAGTGAAGGAATCTAAGTGATTGAGGTTAGTAATTCAGTTAGAAGTGATTGAATTTGTTTTGGAAGTGATCAAGTTTGCTTATGGATGACTAAATGGTATTGGATGCTTTGAATGAGACTTGAAGAGACCGGGGTCGGGTATTAGAAAATACCCGAAACCACTTCGAATTTTTATAGACTGATATGTGAATCTATAAGCTGGAATGAAATGATTTAAGTAAATTTGGACTATTTAATCTAAATTTTGGTACTTAGAAATTGATGTGTGAAATAAGTGATGTCTATAACAAATTGTGAATTTGTAAATTGATACGAGTTACCCGGGTTTTATATAAGTTGTATGCTTTGAATTCTATATTAGATGGGTTACTCAAGCTGGTTTCCAGCCTGACCCAGGTGTTACTTTGATGTAATGTTCGGGTCAGACCGAGTATCGTAGATTTTCAGGTAAGGACGTTGTGGAGCTTAGGAGGCGAGCTGGATGGCAAGAATGTATGGAGTGTTCCCGCTGTATTATATTGTTGTATGTCTGAGACATGATGATTGTGCATATCCAATGTCTATATATACGTGTAACTCTGATGTATTAAAATGAAATTTGACAAGTACAGTTTTCCTTTGTATAACTGTTATTGTTTGTTATTATATTTTATCCGCTGCAAACGTGAGATGTTGGTGTTTCTGTTCTTCGTTTCTTCTATCTCTTTCTTCTTTTTCCTAACTATCTGGAATTTTCGGGATCAAAAATTCCGGGTCATTACAGTTGGTATCAGAGCTGAAGGTTAAGCGAGAACCTTGGCTCTATTGGTATTACTCATTAAGGATAGGGTCAATGGTACCCTAGAATGAGTTGAGTGTGTGTGTGTGTGTGTGTGTGTGTGTGTGTGTGTGTATATGAGCGCGTACTTGTTATTTTCTTATATAAAGGTTTTAAATGATTTTATATAAGAATATATATTGATATATATAAAGCAATAATTCTTTCTAATAAATATTAAGGTAATTGGTTGTTATATTATTTGAAAATTTTAATAATGAGAATTAAGTGACAATAGAAATACAACCGAATTAAAATTAAATGAAGATAAGTTTGAAATGGATTCAGAATTAAATGGTTTAGAGAGATAAGTTGATTTGATTTAAAGGATTAAATCAACATATAAAAATTTAACTCGAATTTATATAATTCGAGATGGTTTAAATTTGAAATTTGAATTGAATTCATTCAAATTGGATCTGATTTGAATTAATTGGATTTGTGATTGAAGATGTATAAGTTTAAAAATTTAAATGGAAAATTTGAATTGAATTGAATTGTAATGATTTGAAATTGAAGTGGGTTCAATTGATATTAGTCCAAATTGATTGGAATAATTTGGAATTATAATTAAAGTTGAGTAGGTTTAAAATCAAATGGAATTTGATTTGAATTTGGAAAGAAATCAAGATTGATTCAATTGAATTGGGGTTAAATCTATTTCAATGGAAATTGAAGTTATTCAAATTGGAATTGGGTCAATTTAAATGGAAGTGGAAATTTAAATTGAATTGATGGGGAAGTGAACAGTTTTGACTCTGGACTATTTTCAATATAAATTGTTTTAATATAAACTTATTTTTCCAAGTTATTTAATATATACAACTTTCTTTTTAAAGCCAAATTATTTTATATTTATTTTACAATTATTTTTGGAACTATTTAAAAAAAATTCAACTGTTTTATAAACTAATTACTATTTTTCAACTATTTTACAAATTAATTGCTATTTTACAGCTATTTTGCAATTATCTAAAATCTCTGAAACTATTTAACTATTTTCCAACTTTTTTACAATTACTTAACTATTTTACAGCTATTTTACAAACTATTAATTGTTTTTCAACTACTTATCTTTTTTAAACTTTTCAAGCTATTTTCTAAATTTAAGCTGGACAGAGTATAAACTATTTATGATTAAATATCCATTTGAGATAAGAATTGAGGTGATAATCCAAATGAGATTGAAGCAATGGTGAATAAATGAATAAGAACCTTAGGAAATGTGAATAGAAAATGAAATTGATTTAGTTGATAATCAATGAAGTTAAATACATAGGATGTACGTATATTATTCTATTCGCATAGGGATTTGATCCAGATTCGAGCATAGAATTTCGGGATAGTTATATCGATCCGAGTTGAGATTTTTCACTCGATTTCGACGGCGAGCCTGGATATGGATTGTTGATTGGTTCTGGATATTCTCTATCATAGTTATGGCTATGCGAGGAGAATGACAGTTTGTGACGCCCCACCTCTATACCCACGCTAGCCAAGAACACTACGGTGTAATGCTGTCAACTAGCACGGAGGATAAGGCTGTTGAGGAGCGACCATCCGTATAATTTCTTTGCGCGAGCACCGATGTGTCAGATAATATAACATGCAATACTTTATCAAGAGGAAATCCGACATTCCGACACAAACTCAAAGCTACTACACGGTGGCTATATAAATCCTTCGGAAACAAATATAGAAATAAACATAACATAAATCAGTCACAGACAATTCATATCACAAAGGCGGAATAAGATATGAATATTACACATAAAAGTGTACATCAGAGTAGTGGTCTAAAAAGATCCACAATATCACAAAGAATAGTTTCACGAACTACACAAAAGAATAAGTATACATTATGGAGTCTATATCTCAAATGTATACTACAAAATAAACTACTAATCTAAGTAGTTAGCCAAAAGTCAGAGTAATGATCCTGGATGAGAAGTCAAGCAGAAGCACCTGTAACATCTCGGTCTGACCCGAGTATTATTTAATAAGAAAATAATAAACGGATCAGTCTAACTATAAATATCAGATGAAACGATATTGAATAAGAGATATGACTAAACACATAATAATCACAATTCCAAGCTGTGATATATATAAGTAATTGAAAATCAACGAGAGATTAATCAATATCACCAAATCTACACAAGAATCAAGGAAATGTCATACTCCTCATTTCGTTCACCTAACCACAATAAATGACATATTATATCAATGCCAATCACAAAAGTCAATGACACACAAATTCACCAAGACACAAATATCGATATAGCTTATCGATGGAAATCACGAAAATTGGTGAAACACAAATTCTAGAAATCATCTCAAGAAATCCAGTAAATGACACACAAATTCACCTATGCACAAAAATTGATAAATCATATCAATAGAAATCACAAAAATAGGTGAAGAAGGAAATTCCAGAATTCGACACACGAAAACCAGAAATCACACAAAGTAGGGGGGGAGGCCTATCACACGAGCGGGAGCATGAAAACTCACCAACAGCTGTAACACACGAACGAGAAGCTATCTCATGGTAGCTAGCCATTAATTTGACACACGAATGGTCCGAAGACCTGACACACGAATGGTCCAAAGACCGTGGGTTGCTACCCCACCAATTTGAGTCGAAACTCCACAAAACGGGGTTTAGTCTCCCGCGCAGTCAAAGAGACATCGCACATTGCTAGTCTAAATCACAAAAATGATCGTCATGATCATCGAGAAGTGTCAATTACACTAAGCTAGTAAATATATGATTTTAGCTTCATGTCCCATAACCACTTGCTTAACTTAAATATTTACGAACAAACTGTAGATCTCCACTATAAAATTGTCACAAGAGTTTCAATCGAAGAAGTCCAAGAATTAACCAACAAAGTGAACGCAAGCGTTTCATACCACTTGTTTTACTAAGTCGTTTAATTAGATTTCTCATACGAGTGAGGTAAAGGTTTATATATACTAATAGATTGGAAAAACGGTTTTGTAAACGAATTTGGTATTAAAATAGTATTGAAATTGTTTGAGGAAAGAGTTTTGATATTTACTACTAGCATAGAAAACCTTTATATTTTTAAAGTGACAAATCACAAAGAAGATTGTAGGAACAATCAATCACAAAGATTCACATTTGAAAATGTGAATAAAATCCAAAGAAATCGATATAAAATCCATCAAAGTGGATATATCTAGAATTCCCTAAGAAAAGGTCATCAAAGTCGATAATAAATGACAACAACAAAAGGGAGACAACACAAATCGATTAAAGTTGGATATTCAAACGGATTAGCAAAATAGGCTAATCTGGCAAAAATCATCAGGTCGGTCGACCGGACTCCCTGAGTCGGTCGACCGAACCAAAGGTTGGGAACCTCTCGGGACAGCAGGTCGGTCGACCGAACCCTGTACTCGGTCGACCGAACCTTAAAACAGAAAGTGCTTATGCACTTGGAAGCAGGTCGGTCGACCGGACCAGAGGGGTCGGTCGGCCGTGCCTGTTTCCAGCCTCATCCATGCCTATTATAAATGGGGTTCAATCTTGACCAAAATTTCATTCGCACGAGCAACGACGCTAAGGGTTTATGTCAATCGACTACCCGGCCCTATATGCTCCTCGATGCATCACCAAAAACATGTTCAAACATAGAAGTTAGGAATTTTAACGAATTGAACTCAAAACACTAAAAATTGGAATATACACCAATTCAATCCAAACCAAAAGCAAATGCACACGAATAAGTGTTAGGAATTCATATCTAACAATCGAAGATAAATATAAGCATAGATGTGAGATAAAAATCTCACCTTTTCACAAAATCAAACAAGAAGAAGCTTGAAAGCAAATGGAGAATCAACCTCTCTTCAACACAACCCAATTGAGCTTGAATCTAAGCTCAAAAACAAGAACATTCCCAAAATTAGGTTTAGGAATTTCTGAAATTGGTAAGAGAATGAGTTGGAGAAGAAGAAGAGAAGCTTACCAATGGGTTCTTCTTGAGTTTGGAGCTAGGAATTTGATTTGCAAGAGGAACTAGGGTTTTGGAGTTTTAATTTCCAATCTCTCCCACCATTAATACTCTAAAAACTGAAAAGAGAAGAGAATGAGGGTAAGTGGGGAAGAGTGGCTCAGATTTGAGCATAAGTTAACACAGGGCTGAGCCCAAACCAAACCTAAAGTGAAAAGTAGCAAAAATCAACTCTCTCCAAACATATCGAAGCTTATACTCAAAAAGGTCGCAAACGGCATTTTAAACTCAATGGGAGTGGTCTCGAGTCCTAATTCGACCGTATGCAAAAAGTAGCTTTTCGGACTAAAATCCGACTAACGATGAAATATTTAAATAAAATATTTAAATATAAAATTGATAAATATGCGGGTTGTTACAGACTCCCCTCCTTAAAGAAATTGCGTCCTCGCAATATTTTAAGAAGAAGGTATATAGTAACAACCATAAAAGCATATTCAACACAAAAGAAGTTTGAAATAAGAAGTTCACCTCAAAGAGCACGAGAAAGTAAGTCCAGATGTGTTCGCTCGATGTACTCTCTAGATTCCCAAGAACAATCCTTAGGATTTGAAGACCATTGAACTTTAACAAGCGGAACATATTTATTTCGAAGTCGTTTGACTTCCGAAGCAATGATACGAATAGGATGTTGCTCATAAGTTAAATTAGGCGAAACTTCAATCTCTTCCACAATACCGGGCTCAAGAATAGAATCAGAATCTCGAAGGCACTTCCGAAGTTGAGAAACGTGAAACACGTCATGGATAGCAGAAAATTGAGCCGGTAATAAAAGGCGATAAGCCATGGAACCAATGCGTTCGATGATAGAAAATGGCCTAATATATCGAGGCGCCAATTTTCCCGATCGACTGAAACGTACAACACCTTTCATAGGTGAAACACGAATGAACACAAGATCTCCCACAGAAAATTCTAACTTCCTTCTCCGGTTATCGGCATAGGATTTTTGTCTACTCTGGGCTTCTTTCATCCTATGACGAATAAGATCAATCTTTTCTGTGGAATTACGAATAAAATTTGGACCTAAAACCAGCTTCTCACCGGCCTCAAGTCAACAAGAAGGAGATCGGCAGGGCCTTCCATAGAGTGCCTCGAAAGGTACCATACCAATACTAGATTGGAAGCTATTATTATAGGAAAATTCAACAAGTGAAATATGATCTTCCCAACTTCCACCAAAATCAAGCACACAAGAACGAAGAAGATCTTCAAGAGTTTGATTCACACGCTCGGTTTGTCCATCGGACTGGGGATGATAAGCGGTGCTAAAATTAAGCTTCGTTCCTAAAGCTTTTTGAAGACTCTTCCAAAATCCACTAGTAAACAATGGATCGCGATCACTAACAATAGAAGTAGGAACACCATGTAATTTAACAATCTCTTTAACAAAGAGTTTGGCCAAAAGAGGAACGGTTCGGTTAGACCGAACAGGAATAAAATGGGCAGATTTAGTAAGTCTATCAACGATCACCCATAAGCTATCATAACCCGAACGAGAATGGGGAAGGCCATCTATAAAATCCATGGAAATACTGTCCCACTTCCAAATTGGAATTTCTAAAGGCTGCAATAACCCACCGGGCCTTTGATGTTCGGCCTTAACGAGTTGGCAAGTCATGCAACGCTTAACGAAGTTAGCGATGTCAAGTTTCATTCCCTCCCAATAATAAAGTCGCTTCATATCTGCGTACATTTTACTACTTCCGGGATGATTGGTAAATTTAGAATGATGAGAATCTTCTAAAATATCTTTACGAAGATCACTAATATTTGGTACGATAAGTCTACCAAATTTCCGAATGCCGCCACGAGAATCGATATCAAAATCTTTCAAACCTTCAATATCAATTTTATCCCTAATATTTTGGCCAAGAAGAGCCATTTCGTGATCTAGCCTTTGAGCGTCAAGAATGCGATCTAAAAGAGAAGGACGAGCCTCAAGGCTACATAAAACAAATGATGAGCATAAATCGGATACGCGGTCGCGAATCTCACAAGTGGATAAGATCTCGAGATCGTTCCATTCGGATATCATCATAGAAACAACAGCTTGTTGTTTACGGCTAAGAGCATCGGCGACACGATTACCCTTACTGGGTGTATAAAGAATATCAAGGTCATAAGGAGCAAGGAACTCGAGCCAACGTTGTTGACGCAAATTAAGTTCCTTTTGAGAAAATAAATATTTCAAGGACTTATGATCGGTATAAAGAACAAATTTCTCTCCTAAAAGATAATGACGCCAAATCCGAAGAGCGAAAACAATAGCAGCGAATTCTAAATCATGAGTGGCATATCTAGTTTCTGCTGGCTTCAATTGCCTAGAAGCATAAGCAATAACACGTTCTCTTTGCATAAGAACGACACCCAAACCAACGCGACTAGCATCCGTATAAATAACGAAATCTTGATTCCCCTCAGGAATAACAAGAATAGGAGCATCAAAAAGAAGTTCCTTTAGTTTCTGAAAAGAAGCTTCACATTTGTCCGACCAAATGTATTTAATACCTTTCTTCGTTAAGCTAGTGAGAGGCATGACAATCTTAGAAAAGTCTTTGATAAAACGACGGTAATAGCCCGCCAATCCGAGAAAACTACGAATCTCTGTCACACCTTCCGGTCTCTTCCAATCTTGAATCGCTTCAATCTTTGAAGGATCCACGGAAATTCCAGATTCGGAAATAATATGGCCGAGAAACTTCACATGAGATTGCCAAAAGTGGCTTTTAGAAAATTTTGCCTTTAATTGATTACTCCTAAGAGTTTCCAACACAATCCGAAGATGTTTTTCATGCTCCTCCTCGGTTTTAGAATACACAAGAATATCATCAATAAAGATGAGAACAAACCGGTCGAGGAAGTCTTTGAAAACTCTATTCATAAGGTCAACGAAATACGCCGGAGCATTCGTCAAACCAAATGGCATAATTAGCCATTCATAAGATCCATAACGAGTACGGAACGATGTCAAAGGAATACTATCCTCTGCAATACGAAGCTGATGAAATCCAGTAGCTAAGTCTAATTGTGAAAAGACTCTAGCACCACAAAGCTGATCGAATAGATCATCAATCCGAGGTAAAGGATATTTGTTTTTGATAGTAAGATCATTAAGCTTGCGGTAGTCAACGCAAAGCCTAAGTGTACCATCGGATTTCTTCATGAAAATAGCCGAAGCTCCCTAAGGCGAGGAACTAGAGCGAATAAATTGCTTCGTCTCCAATTCAGATAATTGTTTACGCATCTCCTCGTTTTCTTTATTGGACATACGATACGGAGGACGAGTGATAGGTTGAGCTCCAGGAATAAGATTAATTCTGAACTCAATTGCTCGCTTAGGTGGTAATCCTAAAACGGGCTCGAATATGTCGGAAAATTCACGAACGACGTGAATAAGAGAAATAATATCACCCTCATCATCATCATCGTCATCACGAGGATTTAAAGAATATAAAGATGCAACTAAGGCAGAATCCGAATCTTTAAGATTAATAGAAATATGCTTAACAGATTGAGGATGTCGAAGATGAATAGTCCGCTCAGGACATAGGATATGGGCTTCATAACGGTTAAGCCAATCCATTCCCAAAATCATTCCAAAGCCTAAATAACGCATGACATGCAAATCGGCTAGGAAAGAAAAACCACACAAAATAATCTCGACATCGTTACACAATAAACTGATTGTTGCGGATCCACCAACCGGATTCGCAATTCTCAAAGAAGTCATTAAACACAAAACATCCAAGGAAAAAGTATCAACAAGTTCTTTTGATATAAAAGAATGGGACGCACCCGTATCAAAAAGAACTCGAATAGGATGATCACGAAATAAAATAATTCCATCCAGAATAGAATGAGAAATACCTTGGCCACGAGATGTGTTGCCAGAGGCTTGAGCAACATTAAGCTTTCCCTCCTTCCTAGTTTGAAGTTTGGGACACACATGCATAAAATGGTCCGGGCTCTTGCAATAGCGACAAGTACGAGGCTTTGAACACTTGTTCGCAAAATGGTCTTTAGAACCACAATTATAGCATTTCCCTTGAGTAGAGGAAAAGGTCTTTTCAGCAGGAGTTGCTTGCCTCCCTTTCTTATTGGGATTAGGGCCTTTGAATTTGTTTGACCTCTTCTTGTTGTTGAAGGTTGGTTTGGAACCCACCACTTCAACATCATTCTCCTTATCCGCCTCTTCAAGACGAAGAGCAATATCAACGAGTTGGTCGAAAGAAACTTCTAATTTTAGAAGTAATGGCTTCTTGAGACTTTTTTTAAGCCATAGACGAATCTCTGGTTCTTCTTTAAAGGGGTGTTGATGTATTCAACCCCGTATTTAGAAAGCGACTCGAAGGAGGCGACGTAATCAGTCACGGAGGACTCACCTTGAACAAGGTCTATAAATCGTCGAGCCAATGTCACTTTCTCAGCTTCTGGTACGAATTTCAACTCGAAGCCTTCTCGGAATTTCTCCCAAGTGAGATCCGCTTCATTAGTTTCAGAAATAAGAAGCTCGTACCAGTCCAATGCTCTTTCTCGGAGCATACTTGAGGCCACCTGAACTCGGTGAAGGTCAATAAGATTCATGCGAGAAAAGATTCGATCGCATGACCTTAGCCAAGCCTGTACTTCAATAACAGTTTCGAAACCTTTGAATGGCTCCCCACCCAAATTAGTGTAATCGCTAAACAAGCGTGCAAATCCCGACTTTGGGTGAGTAGGTTCCGGGTTAGATCCAGCTGCTTGAGCATTTGTCACTAAATCAAGAAGCTGTTGAGCAGTCATAAAAACTCCATCCTGGGGTGGAGTGCTAGATGGCACGGCTCTGGGGCGGCCTGGTCTAGACATTTCTCTTCCTTAGAAAGAAAGAAGAAGGAGAAAAATGTTATTCACCAAATTGAATATCAAGCAATCTTGATAGACAAAACAAGGAATCATAAAAGAAAATAGGATAGAACGGTACGTAGACCCGAATAAAATCCTAAAGCACGACTCCTGAGATGGACTTAGGACGATGATCCTTGTTATAATATTCCATATTGTTCCGAAGTTTGGCTCCGATACCAAGCTGTGACGCCCCACCTCTATACCCACGCTAGCCAAGAACACTACGGTGTAATGCTGTCAACTAGCACGGAGGATAAGGCTGTTGAGGAGCGACCATCCGTATAATTTCTTTGCGCGAGCACCGATGTGTCAGATAATATAACATGCAATACTTTATCAAGAGGAAATCCGACATACCGACACAAACTCAAAGCTACTACACGGTGGCTATATAAATCCTTCGGAAACAAATATAGAAATAAACATAACATAAATCAGTCACAGACAATTCATATCACAAAGGCGGAATAAGATATGAATATTACACATAAAAGTGTACATCAGAGTAGTGGTCTAAAAAGATCCACAATATCACAAAGAATAGTTTCACGAACTACACAAAAGAATAAGTATACATTATGGAGTCTATATCTCAAATGTATACTACAAAATAAACTACTAATCTAAGTAGCTAGCCAAAAGTCAGAGTAATGATCCTGGATGAGAAGTCAAGCAGAAGCACCTGTAACATCTCGGTCTGACCCGAGTATTATTTAATAAGAAAATAATAAACGGATCAGTCTAACTATAAATATCAGATGAAACGATATTGAATAAGAGATATGACTAAACACATAATAATCACAATTCCAAGCCGTGATATATATAAGTAATTGAAAATCAACGAGAGATTAATCAATATCACCAAATCTACACAAGAATCAAGGAAATGTCATACTCCTCATTTCGTTCACCTAACCACAATAAATGACATATTATATCAATGCCAATCACAAAAGTCAATGACACACAAATTCACCAAGACACAAATATCGATATAGCTTATCGATGGAAATCACGAAAATTGGTGAAACACAAATTCTAGAAATCATCTCAAGAAATCCAGTAAATGACACACAAATTCACCTATGCACAAAAATTGATAAATCATATCAATAGAAATCACAAGAATAGGTGAAGAAGGAAATTCTAAAATTCGACACACGAAAACCAGAAATCACACAAAATAGGGGGGAGGCCTATCACACGAACGAGAGCATGAAAACTCACCAACAGCTGTAACACACGAACGAGAAGCTATCTCATGGTAGCTAGCCATTAATTTGACACACGAATGGTCCGAAGACCTGACACACGAATGGTCCAAATACCGTGGGTTGCTACCCCACCAATTTGAGTCGAAACTCCACAAAACGGTGTTTAGTCTCCCGCGCAGTCAAAGAGACATCGCACATTGCTAATCTAAATCACAAAAATGATCGTCATGATCATCGAGAAGTGTCAATTACACTAAGCTAGTAAATATATGAGTTTAGCTTCATGTCCCATAACCACTTGCTTAACTTAAATATTTACGAACAAACTGTAGATCTCCACTATAAAATTGTCACAAGAGTTTCAATCGAACAAGTCCAAGAATTAACCAACAAAGTGAACGCAAGCGTTTCATACCACTTGTTTTACTAAGTCGTTTAATTAGATTTCTCATACGAGTGAGGTAAAGGTTTATATATACTAATAGATTGGAAAAACGGTTTTGTAAACGAATTTGGTATTAAAATAGTATTGAAATCGTTTGAGGAAAGAGTTTTGATATTTACTACTAGCATAGAAAACCTTTATATTTTTAAAGTGACAAATCACAAAGAAGATTGTAGGAACAATCAATCACAAAGATTCACATTCGAAAATTTGAATAAAATCCAAAGAAATCGATATAAAATCCATCAAAGTGGATATATCTAAAATTCCCAAAGAAAAGGTCATCAAAGTCGATAATAAATGACAACAAAAGGGAGACAACACGAATCGATTAAAGTTGGATATTCAAACTGATTAGCAAGATAGGCTAATCTGGCAAAAATCATCAGGTCAGTCGACCGGACTCTCTGAGTCGGTCGACCGAACCAAATGTTGGGAACCTCTCGGGACAGCAGGTCGGTCGATCGAACCCTGTATTCGGTCGACCGAACCTTAAAACAAAAAGTGCTTATGCACTTGGAAGCAGGTCGGTCGACCGGACCAGAGGGGTCGGTCGGCCGAGCCTGTTTCCAGCCTCATCCATGCCTATTACAAATGGGGTTCAATCTTGACCAAAATTTCATTCGCACGAGCAACGGCGCTAAGGGTTTATGTCAATCGACTACCCGGCCCTATATGCTCCTCGATGCATCACCAAAAACATGTTCAAACATAGAAGTTAGGATTTTTAACGAATTGAACTCAAAACACTAAAAATTGGAATATACACCAATTCAATCCAAACCAAAAGCAAATGCACACGAATAAGTGTTAGGAATTCGTACCTAACAATCGAAGATAAATACAAGCATAGATGTGAGATAAAAATCTCACCTTTTCACAAAATCAAACAAGAAGAAGCTTGAAAGCAAATGGAGAATCAACCTCTCTTCAACACAACCCAATTGAGCTTGAATTTAAGCTCAAAAACAAGAACATACCCAAAATTAGGTTTAGGAATTTCTGAAATTGGTAAGAGAATGAGTTGGAGAAGAAGAAGAGAAGCTTACCAATGGGTTCTTCTTGAGTTTGGAGCTAGGAATTTGATTTGCAAGAGGAACTAGGGTTTTGGAGTTTTAATTTCCAATCTCTCCCACCATTAATACTCTAAAAGCTGAAAAGAGAAGAGAATGAGGGTGAGTAGGGAAGAGTGGCTCAGATTTGAGCATAAGTTAACACAGGGCTGAGCCCAAACCAAACTCAAAGTGGAAAGTAGCAAAAATCAACTCTCTCCAAACATATCGAAGCTTATACTCAAAAAGGTCGCAAACGGCATTTTAAACTCAATGGGAGTGGTCCCGAGTCCTAATTCGACCGTATGCAAAAAGTAGCTTTTCGGACTAAAATCCGACTAACGATGAAATATTTAAATAAAATATTTAAATATAAAATCGATAAATATGCAGGTTGTTACACAGTTTCTGATCAAGAAACCAGGTTTGTGTCCGCACTAGGAAGTCAGGTGGACGATACTAGTTCGGAAGTGAAATTGTGTGATCGAGTGAGCGATCAGATTGGTATAGCGTACGGATGATATGTGTACATCGTACGGATTTGAATGAAATTGATATTAGAAGTTTGTGGATAAGAAATGTGAAATGGTTTTTTGAAATGAAAGGTATATTTTATAAAACATATGATGAAATAAAGTGGAAATTGGATATTTCTATCTTAAAATTTAATTTATGGAAGTAAGCAAAATGGTAAGTGACTTTATAGAGTAATCAAATTTGAATATTTTATTTTGAATAAACAAAGTTATCTATCTTTGTTATATAAGATAAATCTCCCATTGTTGAATCTATTGCTGGAAGAAAAGGATTTTGAAAGTGTTTGAAGTATGAAGGGAGTTTTATACAAGTTTGAAATGATCCTAAGTTTTTTTTTAATTTTTTATATCTATATATATAAAGGACCTTATTAGGATTTTGGAAAAAAAGGTTTTGGGAACCTTTGGATTTGGAAATGCTTTTGATTTTTGGGTAAATCAATATTGGAATTTGAAAATCCTAGTTTGAGAATTATCGATTTTGGATAATCGAATTGGAGAAAAGGAGATTTATATAAGATTGATACTAGGTTTACGATTTGGAAGATACTATATGTGTATAGTATAAAGTGTTTTGATAATGGCTATGGGGAAAAAGCGCTCACTTGAAATGAACTTCTCAGCAGTGCCATAGGGTGGTACTGCCTTGAACCCTAAGGGGGGTTCTAAAGTTGATCCTGTGAGGAGTACGGACAAAACTAGTTCCTGAGGATTATGTGTAGTGGAAGTCGAGGGCGCTGATGCCTACAGAGGCATTTGGGTTATGCTGTGACGATAGTGTAACTCGTGTCACTGCAATCTACTGCAGACCATGGTGAAAGTCGTGTGTGCCACTGAGAGCCAACAGTCTACGTTTGATTTTATATCGGTAAACTGAGACCTACGGTAACATAGCGAAAGTCGTGTGTGCCGCTGAGAGTCAACGGTCTACATTTGATTTTACACCGGTAGATTGCGACTTATGTGGGAGTGGAGAAGTTTCATTTTTGACAGCGAAAATCGAGGGCGCCGATGCTTACTGTTACATGGACTTTTGCTGCGATGGCAACGTAACCTTGGAATGTAACTGCGATCTGTTGTGGGTTCCATGGCATAATCGAGGGGTGCGGAGCGCCTACAGTTACATGGACTTTTGCTGCGATGGCAATGTAATCCAGGATGTAACTGCGACCATGGACGAGGGTGATGATTTCCTGAGCATTCTCACCAAAGATATTTCCTCTATTTTCAAAAACTGTTTTCTATATTTTCAAAAAAATTATTTTCCAAGTATTTTCACTGGATGTTGAAAATGGGTCTGCCAGTACTTATAGATTTTCAGTCCTATGCCTGATCAACGTATGACAGAATTTCTATGAGAACAAGGATGGACTGGTTGAGACATGAAGTATTTTTATAAAAAGCTATTTTAATAGTATTACGTAAATTTAAAACTATTTCTAAAATTTTAAAATAAAAGTGTTGGAATTTTTGGAAAATGAAAGAAAATCCCAAACTGGAATTATAAAAAAAAATCGAACTCAGGAAAATTTAATGAAGTGATTTTTATAATAAACTCGAATTATAATAGGATTCGACTTGGATTGATAATGAATTCAAATAAGTGGAGATGTTTTAAAAATAAAACGGAATTGGATTATAATAGAAATGATTTGAGTTACAAATAAAATCCAATTCGAGTATAAACGAGTTAAGTATGTACTTAGATATTATTTTGATAAATTGAGAAGGTGAATTAGAATAAAACGGATGTGAATGAATTAAAATGAAAGGAATTAAATATAAATTAAGTCGGAATCAATTTAAATTGGTTATAAAACTTAAGTAATTATTTATTCACATGGATATCATCAAATTGCATAGATTGAATTGTCGTTTGACGTAAACAAAGGTAATTAAAATTATATGAGTTGATAAAGATTAAATAAATTGGTTTTAAGATCAATTGAAGTGAATATGAGTTTGTTTTGCTAAAAATGAATTGAATGTAAGCAATTGTGTTGTAAACCATTTAAATTGAATGAAGTTGTATACGAATTGGTTGTAAACAATTAAAATTAATGTCGGAACCCTATAAGCTGCTTATAAATATTGTTTAACCTGCATTGCTTATAGAAACTCGTATGTTTACTAGTTAAATTTGTAAAAATGTTGTTAAGTTAAATGATTTTGGCACTTACATATTTGAATTGAGTAAGTATAGGTACCGGGAAGCCGTTTGGCTGGATTTGGTTCCGCTAATTGCTAAATAATAAGTCGCTTACTTAAAAATGCTAAATAAAGGTACGCCTACGCAATAAAAATAGGAAATATGTACTATTTTTGTTTTTCCGACCATGTTGATCGATGTATATATATTTATATTTCTTGTCAAATTGCAAAAGCTCCTCCGTATAAATGAGACTCTGTCAAAAAATTTCGAAAATTTTGGGAGTTGCAAATTTTTGAAATTTTTTTATTAGCAAAAAACGATTTCAAATTGGAAATTGAAATGAATTAGTGAATGAAACTAATTTAAAATAATGATATGAATCAGTTATAAATGGAAGATAACATTCAATATTCAGAGTTGAAGATAAATTGAATTCATATGGAAATGAGAAAACTAATTTGAATAGAAGTAGATATGAAAACTTCTGTAAGAAAATGTATAAAATGATTTTAAAATCTATGATTGGATATTATTGCTAAGTAGGATATGCAGGTATTATAAAGGGAAAGGAAAATTGGTTTTGATTTCAGGAGATAATTTGAATTGCCCGACTAAAAAGGTATGCGTTTAAATTTTTGTATGAAATTTGATTGGGTTTTTGATCTAGCCACTTGGCCTTTTGTTTTCTTTTGGAATTTGGGGGCCCATAGAGGCATTTTGTAGTTGTACCGAGCTAGCCGCGCAAAGGAGACGCTAGCAAAAAATTTCAAAATTTTAGAGAGTTAGAATTTTTTTGAGAAAGTTGTGATAATTTAAATTTGAATAAGTGGAGCAAATAATGTTGTTGGAACTATGGAAGGTTTTGAAAAGTTGGTTGAAGTAATAGTGGGTCTTTAATAAAAGATAGGTTATGGCAAGTTGATAAAACTGTTTGGTTTTGGAAAAATAGTAATGGGTATTGGACCATTCTTTTTAACTAGTAATTTCGGGGATGAAATTCTTTTAAGGAGGGAGGAATGTGACGACCCGAAATTTTTGGATGTTTTAAATTGGAATATTTAATTGATTTTAAATATTTAAAAGTTAATTTTTAACTTGAATTCAAATATTGTTATTATTTAGCAGTTAAGTTATTGGATTTAATAAACTGAAATTGGGTTAATTATCGAATCTTCAGTTTTAAGCCTGTTAAAAATAATTTGAAGGCTTGTAAAATTTATATTGATAATACTGAAGATGGTAAAAGTGTTAAAATTGAATTTAATAGTGATTTGTTAAGTTTTGAAAATATATCGTTTAAATCGACGTGACACAGTCTCGGATTTCAATTAAACCAGTTCCATTGGATCCGTAATATTGTATTATTGTCGGATTTAGACTTTCGTAATGTTTGGAGTTGTCATGTTATCGTACAGAATATAAACGCGTTGAAATTTATATCGAAAATTTAATATAATAACTGGTTCCAAAAAGGCTATCTTCTCCATACGATTGAATTAGGCCTCGAAACCTTTTCCATTGCGTTCAGAATAAGGGTATAACATTAAAATGCCTAGCGGCATGCCTCGATAGGAGGTCAAGTTTTTAAGTTGCATTTATCGAAACGGTTTGAATCTAAATTTAAATTAAATATTTATACTAGCAAACTGCAGTTGAAATTATCTCACATCAATCCTTTTTCAGTCCTTTCAAAAGCACTCAGCCTTCCTTTCAAAATCATGTTTCATCTTTTTAAAACATCACGCAACCTATCCCTTCACTTCAAATCGAGCCACTCTCATCTCCTATTTCATCTTCAAGCTCACGAAGACAGAGAGCCAAAGTAGCAGCTGAAATCAAATCGTTCATTCCCCTCTGTTCTATTCATTATAGAAACTATCTCAAAATCAAATTTCCCCAATTAAAATCGAATCAAAACGAGAATCAAAATAAAAAAATCAAGCCTGGTTCGAGTTCGTAAGGAAACAAAGTGGAAATCGTTTCGTTCGCTAATTTTTATAGCGCGATCGTTACCCTAGTTAGCATGCGAACGCTCGGGGGAGGCTCGAATTGAAAGGCTGCAGCACCAGGATTTGCGGGTGATCGCATTCATGGCGCGACTGCTATGGAGGCGACTTGCGGTGGAGTCGTTGCCGTGGGCGAAGCCGTAGGATCTGATAGGGGGCGGCTCGATGTCGAGGCTAGGGACGAGGAATTTTTGGGAGTTCGCGTAGCTGGAGGATCGTGATCGAGTCGTGCAAGCAGGCATTTGTCTTGGGCGACAGCAAAGTGAATTTTGATGGCCTCTGGCATGGCCTAGCAACGTATGGGTAGATCGTGAGCTTGAGTTTTTGCTTTGGGTTTCGCAAAGGGGTGGGACGAGTTGTGGCAGTCAGGGGTAAGAGATCATAGTTGTCGTGTTCTCGCGATGCTAAGCTGAACATTAGGGTAGAAGCTCGTGGCTTTGGTTCCTATTCGAGCTAGATTTGGTCAGTAAGGTATCGTTTTACTTGTTCAATTAAATAAATTTTTATAATGTACATGCATGTTAATACTGAGATAGACGGAAATTTTTACAGATAAGATTTATATACAGAAAGATTTTAGAGATATGCACATAAAATTTAATGTATACATATACGTAAGGTTTTAGAAAAATAAATAGGAATTTTTAAAGCATTGAAAAGTTCATTTTTGAACCATATAGTTTATAAAATAATATATTTGTGGTTTCAACTTGAAGAAAGTGTGTGTGTGTGTGTGTATAACAGAAAATTTAAATGTTTGAAGTTATATAAATTATTTAATATATATATATATATATAGGTAGTTTCAAAGGGAAGAGAATATACTTGTATACATTTTTAATTTACCAGTTTACTTTAAACAATGGATTGGGTGATTAAATTGTTAATTTAGCTTATTTGAATTATTTCAGTTACTAAAAGGTTTCTAAAAGAAATATTAGTTTAAAAGTAAATTATTGGATTAAAAATAATTCGATTAAACGGTTATTCTTTGTTCGATATATTCGAATATTAATAAAATCATCTAATGTTTTTACAAAGTCTAATTGTGGAGAAATTAATTGTGATGGAAATGGATTGCAAACCAAAATCAAAGGTGAGTTAATCTCACTCTTCTAGATTTTTATTTAAATTCAGATGATTAAATTTAAATAATTAGTTGATTGATTGATTTGATGCGGTATATTATATAATAATATATAGTATATATTGGAGTGATTGATTTCCTGCATTTTATAGCAGATGAGACCCTTTGTGCCGCCTAACAGCGGATGATATTATATAAAACCCATATACAGCGATATTCCACCTTGAAGTGGAATTGGTATTGTGCGAACGTTTGTGGATGTAGGAAAACAGGTTGGAGGGATCCAACTGGATTCCTCAAAATTATTTAGATTGTTTAACATTCTGTGTTATGAATATTGATATTCTGTGATGAATTATATTGATAATTGGAATACTGAATACTATAGTTTGCTTGAATATATATATCGGTACACTGAGTTATCAAAATCTATAGAAATGAGATTTTTGGAAGAAATATAAGGGTAAATTTTTGGAAGTGAAATAATCATAGAATAAAAATAAGAATGAGTTGGAAAGAAATAAAAGTGATTTTTAGAACTAAAGTTAAATTGTAAAGTCGATATTTAAAACAAGTTTAAATCAAAGTTAAATCTGGAATTCAAGCTAGTGAATCTCAGTTTTTAAACAAAAAAAGTTTTTAAATTTAAATTGTTTAACAACTTGAATGTTAAAGTGCATTTTCTTTAAACTGATTTGAATTTAAAAATGAATTTGGTTTTAAATTCCTTTAAACTTCTTTTATAAAATGAGTAATTAATTTATTTAATGAAGTGAATAAAAGGTAGTTAATTACTGGTTGAGATTAATCAAGAGTGATTAATATTTGTGGTTTAATTAATGATTAATTACTTAATGTAATTAATTTAGATTAGGATAAATTAAAATGTAATTGTAAATCATTAATTTATATAATTAATGATGTAGTTGATTAATTAAGACTAATTAATCAATAATAAGTGATTTATGAGAAATTAATTAATATACGTAATTAAGGATTAATGTAATTGATTATAGTTAATTAATTTTTGAAGTAATTAAAGATTAGTTACTGTTTTTGGTTAAGAATAATTAACTTGTGTAATTAATTAAAGATAATCACTTGAATGTAATTGAAAGATAATTAATCCAGGGCGATTAATTAAGATGGATAATTAAAGGATGATTAATTAATTGATTTGAAATTAATTAATGTTAAGTGAAGGAATCTAAGTGATTGAGGTTAGTAATTCAATTAGAAGTGATTGAATTTATTTTGGAAGCGATCAAGTTTACTTATGGATGACTAAATGGTATTGGATGCCTTGAATGAGACTCGAAGAGACCGGGGTCGGATATTAGAAAATACCCGAAACCACTTCGAATTTTTATAGATTGATATGTGAAATCTATTGGCTGGAATGAAATGATTTAAGTAAATTGGATTATTTAATCTTAATTTTGGTACTTAGAAATTGATGTGTGAAATAAGTGATGTCTATAACAAATTGTGTATTTGTAAATTGATACGAGTTATCCGAGTTTTATATAAGTTGTATGCTTTGAATTCTATATTAGATGGGTTACACACGCTGGTTTCCAGCCTGACCCGGGTGTTACTTTGATGTAATGCTTGGGTCAGACCGAGTATTACAGATTTTCAGGTAAGGATGTTCTGGAGCTCAGGAGGCGAGTTGGATGGCAAGAACGTATGGAGTGTTCCCTCTGTATTATATTGTTGTATGTTTGAGACATGATGATTGTGTATATCCAGTGTCTATATATATGTGTAACTCTGATGTATTAAAGTGAAATTTGACAAGTACAATTTTCCTTTGTATAACAGTTATTATTTGTAATTATACTTTATCCGATGCGAATGTGAGATGTTGGTGTTTCTGTTCTTCGTTTCTTCTATCTCTTTCTTCTTTTTCCTAACTTTATGGAATTTTCGGGATCGAAAATTCCTGGTCGTTACAATATCACTTCTATAAATCTTTTATATAAACTTATTTAAAAATGCATTTTCAAAGTATTTCTCACAACTACATTTTAAAAACATTTAAATCATAACTTTTATTTAGAAACAAATTCCTTTTTTTAAATCTAAATTCATTAAAGCATATATACTTCGAAAATTCACTTCAAAACCTTTTCAAATCAAAATCATCAATTTCAGTATTTCCAAAATATCAATAAACAAGCCCAACGCTACTATAGCAATAAATAAGTCAAATCACATCAAAACATGTACAATATCACTAAATAAATCGTATATATGATAAATTAATAGTGGTGAGGAATCCTGTTGGATCCCTCCAACCTGTAACTTGTAACTAATACGCATATGAGAATATGTACAATATCTGCTTTGAGGTAGACGCACGTACAAAGGGTCATCCTCTCATACACGGGAACATATAGGGTCTCATCTGCTAGAATATGTGGGAAAATATATAAACCAACTAATATATATATATATATATATATATATATTATATCATATAACATCCTAATAAGCATCAATAATCATAAATAAAATTATTCTCACTTATATAAAATTATAAGTGAGCCAGAGAGAGTGAGTTTTACTCACTTTGGTTGCATTCGTCATTGCAGCGTTTTATTTCAATCAAAAACGAATAGGCGTTCGAATTTGACCAAAATTTCTACATACTTCAAATCAGTCCCAATCCAACTTCATTGCATAGTACTTTTAGATATGAACCCAACTAATCTGTTTAGTTCAAAACCGACCTCGTATGAAAGAGTTATAACATTTATAATTTACATGATTTTATAAAATAATTAATTACATAATTAACTTTATAAATCACCGTACTTAACCTAACTACCCTCTTCCTCTCTCACGTCTCTTTCATCGAACGAACCCAACACCACGACTTCCTCCACGTCGCACCACCCACCGATCACCTGGCATCGATCGGAGTCCACCGCTGCCTCCGCCTACATGCACACAACCCATGTGCCAAATGTGGCCCTATCATGTGCCGCTGTTGCCTTGCAAAACCCCCTCGAACGCCACATGAACACGCTCAGATTTCGATCTCCACGACGCTCCGATGACGATCATCACTGTTGGATAGCCAGAGCTCGAGATCTTCCACTTTGTAGTTGGATGTTTTTGCTAATTGCCGATGGATTACGAACTATTAGAGGAGGAAGTCAGTGCGTTTATAGCCATTGAAAACGAAAGTGGCGGCTGGCTTTATGTAACGTATACGGATTTTCGTTGCCGAAAAACCGAATAGTTATGGGTTTAAGAAAAAGAATTTAGGAAAAGAAAAGAGAAAAGAGAAGATAAGAAGATAGAAAATAGAGAAAGAAAAGAGAGAATTTGAAAATAAGAGAAAGAGGATTTTAATAATAGAACGGACAAAAGAAAACAACAGAACAACAACTGAACAACATCAGAATCTCACAATTCGCAGCGGAACAACATATAATAATAAATGAATAATCTTTAAACAAAGAACTATATCAGTTATTACATTTTATACATTACATTACATCATATCATCACATCAGAGTGTACAACAACATACAACAATAAACAGTGCAGCGGAAAAAGAAATACTATATAAACTAGTAATACGCCATGCCATCCAGCTTGCCTCTAGCAACTCCAGAATATCCAGAATATCCTGATAAACCTAACTCTTAACTGCCCGTGTGAAAATTGGTGGGCACCCAGAGTTTAGGAAGGAAAACAATAAACTCCGAGTCAGTCATGTGACTGGTGTGAGAACTCAAAACAGTTTATTTATCTTTAAAATCAAAATAGGAATATATTTTTTTTTTATTCAATTCGCAATGCTTTTAAAAATGAGACTACCATAAGGCCTCCCGCACACACACACAATGCAAACGCAGAATCGGAGGAGATTTCTCCTTATGATAGTCAAAGATGCTTGATACGCATTTAAAATAACATTTGATATTATTATTAGTGTATAGTGTAGAAAAAATTCATTTCGAAAGTAGAATATAAATCTTAGCCAACATAGACATTTCGAACTATGCCTACTATAGCTACCATCCAAACAGTGGTGACCACCATAAGTGAATGGCAGGTTCTACAACTAATACCGTACAAGTTTCGTATTGGGAATTGGATTTCCAACGAATGATCAGGCCAAGGAACTTCCCATTGCCACTGAGAATGCCTCTGGAAAGACATCCCCGAGAACCAAACCGGATCTCTGCCAACACAAGGCCGGGTTACCCCTAACTGGGTAACTACTGACACGAGCACGCCATTCCCCGGTCCTTTAGGACCTTTTCAACCGAGCGCTCGATATCCAATTCACACAATCATAAAGTGTTTTCAACATGAGTAAGTATCTGGGCTCCATACCATGATACCACCCCTTTCCAGAAGGAAATGAACATACCCTAAGGGGAGCTACAGCAACCCCTAATAACCTTGCCGCATCTTTCCTGTTTTGACCATTTCCGGGATGTGAGGCTCGACGAATTCACGTCCACAAAAACATACTTTATACAAAAGCCATGCTTTGGGTCAATAAATGATCAACACAATGATCACTAAGATAGACGATCAAATAAATGATCCTATCACAATAATCAACACAATGATCATTTCAGCATCACTCAGCATGTCACATTACCAAACTGGGAATATATCGCTGATAACTTCAACTATATAACCTTTGAGCTCGTACGTCTCAAAGAAGGGTGTTAAGCAAAGAATAAATTCTCCGCCACCAACAGAAATATATTTGAAAGAAATCGGCTTTATATCTCAACTTGTACTGTCAGGCATACAATCCATACAAGTCTGTTCCGGGATCGAACAAAACCGAAGGCACTTACAAAGAAGTCCTTGCAATCCGGATATTCACAATCCTGATCGGATTTCCCATCACTTATGGAATCTCTATACCAGGAGCTACCCAGTGCAGAGACAATCGATAGGTCATCCTATCGCTTTCACAAATACTCGGTCTTCAACACCGATCTTCAAATGCAATTCATAACGACGTATCACATATTCGGAATGGGTTATACGACCCCATGGTCCTTTCCCGGTTAACCCGAATAGTGAGCGCTTATTCAAAAATAAGTGTGCATTCAAATTCAAACAATTCACATCAAATACCCATTCAAAGGGAAATACTGATAGTCGGCTATTGAACTATCAATGGACATGCACACATCACCAGATTCCAAATAATTTTCCAAATTATTTATTTTCCAAAATATCTTTATAAGATATATAATTTCAACACTTCAAAAATAAATCAATATTTATTTCCAAACAAATTCCACTTTTCACATATAAATTCCATAATGAATTTATATTTCAAAATATCCATGCATATTCGATTTCAATAATTCATTTCAATTTATCTTCAAAAAGATAAATTCTAATTATTCACTTCATATTGGAAAACATTTCCATACTTATCAAAAATAAGTAATTCACAAATCCTTTTATTTTCAACCTTAGAAAATATTCAATATACTTAAATCGAATTAAGTATATATTTCATTCTTTAAGGAAATCATTCACTTTAACATATTTATTTGGGTCAAAACGGATGTTGCGTAAAACATCGTTACAACGTCCCAAAATCACTAGTATAGGGATTCGAAATTAAATAGATATATAAATCCCGATACTATACAACCCATTTCCTTTCGGAAATTATTTCTCGAAAACGTCTATTTCAACAATAAATGTTGAAATCTATGATTTCGAATCTCAACTCCTTTTAAAACATTGTTAGATCGTTTTAATTCTATTTAAAACATTCACATTCTAAACAATTTTCTTTAACATGTTATTCACTATTCAAAAACGTGAATATACTATGTTCACAAATTCCATTATTTCTATTCACTTTAACTTAAAGGATTATTCACTGTCTAAAACGTGAATATAACTCCATTTATAAGTTATAACAATTAACTTATCAAAATAAGTCGTTTGCGGATTTATAAAACAACGTTTATAAATTCCATTTCTATTTATTTATAAAAACTTCTTTTTTTATAAATTCCTTTATTAACCTATTCCCGTTTATAACTAAATTATAAACTAAACGTTCACATTATAAGTTAATTACTTATAAAACGATTATTTTACAAAATCGTTCTTTTTAAAGACTTTTCAATTTATAAACCTTATAACTTATAAGATTTATTTATTTAACCAAATCTATTCTTCAATTAACTTCACAAATTTATAATCTTACTATTTATAAATTTCATTTATAACTTCACAGTTTATAATTCTATAAATTTCATTCATTTATGAAATTCACTTTCACTACATTCAAACACTTATAAAAACTCGTTTTATAATGTCTATATTTCAATTTATAAATATCCATTTATAAATCTCTAAATATAAATCAGTTTATATTATTATTCTAAAACGTCTTTAAATTCCTTTATAATTTCATCATTTCGATTTATAAAATAATCAAATTTTATAAATCCTATATTTAAACTTTTATCATATATTCAAAAATCCAATCTAAATTATTTTATAAAATCATTAGTTCATATTTCTCAAAAATCGACTTTTAATCGTATTTCTAAAAATCAGCTTTTTAACTATATTTCACAAAAACCATAATTTTTATAACTTTAAAAATTATAACGTTTATTTATTTATAATGGATCAATTCCAGAAATAAAGTATATTTTCAAAAATCATTTTAAAGATCATTTTAAAATCCCAAAATCTGGGTCCAATGATGCTACACACCAAATAGTCAATCACGACTAACAACGATATCATATATCGATATGATAATCCATCAAATATCAAAATATCTGAAATAAAATAAATACTGTTGAGGAATCCAGTTGGATCCCTCCAACCTGTTTCCTGCATCCAAAAACATTAGCACAATACCAATTTCGCTCCAGTACGAAATTATCGCGGTACATGTTCTTATTAAATATTATCCGCTTAATAACGGCGTAATAGGGTCTCATCCGCTAAAAAATACGGGAAATCAATCAACTGCAATATATACATATGCCAATATATATATATTGATATTATATATAATACCAATTTCACTGTTTATGAAATATTCGCGGTATATGTTTTTACTAAATAACATCCGCTTACTAACGGCGCATAATGTCTATTTTAACAATCAATATATACAGTCATCATTCAAACATGCATTCAAATATTTTAAATCTAACTATTTAAAATAAAATCGAAATCTATTCGATTGAGTGAGAAGTTCTCACCTTGGTTTTAATTTCCGTTTTAGCTTTTATTTCGAATAAAATTAAACGCGCGTTTAATTTTACCCAAAATTCTCACTAACTCCAAACGACTCCAAACCAACTCCATCGCGTAGTGCTCGTCCATGCGATTCCAACGCAACTGAGTTTGCATTTTTTCGACCTCGTATGAAAAAGATATGATTTTTACAAGATTGTACACGTTTTTAGTAACTTAAATCACAACTATACATATATTTTTAAACCTACATCACACTACAGCCATAGGATCTTGAACCCCCTCATCAACACCGCTCCTTTGTTTCTTCCCCAAGCCCCTCACGCAACTCCCAGATAATCAAAACGCATAAGAACCCATACAATCCACACTAGGGTTTAATAATTCGATCTCATCTCTCAACGAAAACACGATCAGGACGCGCCGTTGCGAAGCCCCCACCCACACACATGTTCGGCCTGAAGCTCTCCATGCTCGGCCCCCTAGATTTGCGTGCGCACGCACGAGAACAGCCACGAACGGCCTCACATCACTCCCTCTACGCAACTCCGTTTCCGATCATCACCGTATGGAATTAAAGCCCTCGCCTTGCTCTTCAATCTTCGTGTTGAACACTTCGCGTGAATGTGAATGGATTTGGAGAGATTGATGAATGAAAATGGAGCATTTCTGGCCATTGACAGTTTTAGGGCTGGCTAGGGTTTGAGATATTATATTTTTTTTTTCTAAATGAAGGGTTGGGGTTATTTATAAGGAACGAGCAAGCGTAAACACTATTCATCCCGGGAATTCCGAACTCCGATTTAGGCGCCGTAACCAGCGTACCTAGGGTTTACCCCGCGTTCCGGACACAATGGAACAGGTTTCGGAAGCTAATTCGGAAGTATGTGCGAGTTATGGCTGTAAACGCTCAATTTAAATTAAACCGATTTAAATCGATTTCTAGGCGTTTTAATTTGTACCGGACAAACGGTAAATCCAAACGACTTGAAATTTGAAACCTTACAATAATATCACATTACGGATCCGATGAAACTGGTTTCGTCGAAATCCGAGACTTTTTGAAAAATGGCTATTTTGACTCGCCAAATTTAAATTAAAAACGATTCGATGCGTTTCGAGCTGCCATAATCAAACGATAACTCCGATTGACACGAAAATTGAAATCCGGTAATAACTAACTATTACGGATCCAATGAAACTGGTTTCGTTCAATTCTGAGACTGTTCAAAAATTGGCTATTTTACAGTCGATTATTTAATATTAAAATATTCAATTTTCACAGATTAACTTTTAATTCGATTTTAAAAGTTCTAAAATATCATTCTAACTTCAACATGATAAAATAAAATTTTACTAATCATTTTCTATCATATTTAACTCTATTTTTAATTATTTCCATAATTTAACATATTAAATTATCGATTTAATAATCCAATTAAATCCAAAAATTCAAATAAAAATTTATTTGACTTATAAATTCACTTATAAATATTTAAAATTAATTAAATATTCAAATTTTAATTTCTGAAAATTCTGGGTCGTTACAATCTTTCCCCCTTAAAAGAATTTCGTCCTCGAAATTACAAGTAAGAAGATTACAGAACCTATTAACTTTCCAAAATCCATAGTTAAACTTTTTACCAATCTTTACTAAGTTTTCAAATCATACTTAGTTATCATTTCAAAAGCAACTATTATTGTTTAACTTTCAATTCCAAATCAAAGTTTAAAGTTTTCAAAATTTTCCCATTTTCTCAAAATTTTTCTAACGCCTTAAATTTCCGGAAAAATTCGCCATAGTCTCCTTTGCGCGGCTCGATCCGAAAAAAGAAAAAAGAAAAAAAATAAAATAAAAAATGACAGTATATATATCACAAATATACATCTCATCAAGTAATGAGGCATCCCGAAGGGAAAAAAGTGTAAAAGTACTGTATTTAATCCGAGATATGTACCTTATATTTTATTAGCGAGCATATACGGCTAATATAGCGGTAAAGCGAACTCCAAATGCGAAGCAACGCGATCCGCACCTACTAAACACTTAACAAACAACATGAGAACATGCATATATGCAAATAATCTCAATATACAACATATAGCAACATAACTATACATGTCACATAGAAAATGCAACCAAACAACAAATGCAAACATCAACCAACTACCATCCATAATCAAATGAATTCTCATTCATATTCTCATTAATATTCAATGAATTGGTTTTCACTTTAAATCACATTTGATTTATTCACATTGGATTTTATCAACATACGTTCTCAATTTTAATTAGTTTGCATTCACTAATTAAATCCAATTCCCTTTCAATTTTATTCAAATTTATTTACTTCTAATTTAAATTCAATTTCATAGCTTTCAATTTCATTAAATCTTAATGAATTATAAACAATCAACTAACAACCATATAACAACCAATGTATATTAGTTACAACCAAATTCCTTTACTTATATTCATTCAATTTGGTTTAACATTAAATTGATTTCCATTCCAATTTATTCAACTTCTAATAAAATTAGATTTTAATGAATTAACACTTTCATTAATTATTCCTTATCAACTTAAATTACATTCAATTGTTTTAACATTCAATCCATTCATTCAATTCAATTACAAAGTTGAATTCTATTACATAACTCAAGTTCATATTCATTTAATCCACTTGATTATTTACTTCGATACCAAAATCAACTTAATTCAATATCTCTTAAGTTATATTCCATTTAACTTTAAATCACTTCTTATATATATAAGTTTATTTCACAATTGTAAACACTTTAATTATAATTCAATTCTTATAATTCATTTGCTTATACAATTATTCTCTTATTTAGATTATTCAAACAACCTAACAATCAACTTACATACACTTTAATAATTCTGAAAAATTATTCCTTTACATATAAAATATAATCAAGGCAAAATTATTCCATTCACCCAATTTTAAAATCAATATTGTGCCGAATTGTTCTATTCAAGTGTTTAGAAACCCCTTCGGCTCAGTTTCGAGGCTGTGCTGACGAAAGTTCATATGCCACTCAATAAACCAATCATCACAATATAAAACAATTTTATATTCACTAACAAATACGCACTCATAGCTATTATTACTCTCAACTCATTCTAGAGTACTGCTGACTCTATCTCTAATGAATTATACCCTACAGAACCATGGTTGTCGCTTAACCATCGGAGCTCTGATACCAAATGTAACGTATACGGATTTTCGTTGCCGAAAAACCGAATAGTTATGGGTTTAAGAAAAAGAATTTAGGAAAAGAAAAGAGAAAAGAGAAGATAAGAAGATAGAAAATAGAGAAAGAAAAGAGAGAATTTGAAAATAAGAGAAAGAGGATTTTAATAATAGAACGGACAAAAGAAAACAACAGAACAACAACTGAACAACATCAGAATCTCACAATTCGCAGCGGAACAACATATAATAATAAATGAATAATCTTTAAACAAAGAACTATATCAGTTATTACATTTTATACATTACATTACATCATATCATCACATCAGAGTGTACAACAACATACAACAATAAACAGTGCAGCGGAAAAAGAAATACTATATAAACTAGTAATACGCCATGCCATCCAGCTTGCCTCTAGCAACTCCAGAATATCCAGAATATCCTGATAAACCTAACTCTTAACTGCCCGTGTGAAAATTGGTGGGCACCCAGAGTTTAGGAAGGAAAACAATAAACTCCGAGTCAGTCATGTGACTGGTGTGAGAACTCAAAACAGTTTATTTATCTTTAAAATCAAAATAGGAATATATTTTTTTTATTCAATTCGCAATGCTTTTAAAAATGAGACTACCATAAGGCCTCCCGCACACACACACAATGCAAACGCAGAATCGGAGGAGATTTCTCCTTATGATAGTCAAAGATGCTTGATACGCATTTAAAATAACATTTGATATTATTATTAGTGTATAGTGTAGAAAAAATTCATTTCGAAAGTAGAATATAAATCTTAGCCAACATAGACATTTCGAACTATGCCTACTATAGCTACCATCCAAACAGTGGTGACCACCATAAGTGAATGGCAGGTTCTACAACTAATACCGTACAAGTTTCGTATTGGGAATTGGATTTCCAACGAATGATCAGGCCAAGGAACTTCCCATTGCCACTGAGAATGCCTCTGGAAAGACATCCCCGAGAACCAAACCGGATCTCTGCCAACACAAGGCCGGGTTACCCCTAACTGGGTAACTACTGACACGAGCACGCCATTCCCCGGTCCTTTAGGACCTTTTCAACCGAGCGCTCGATATCCAATTCACACAATCATAAAGTGTTTTCAACATGAGTAAGTATCTGGGCTCCATACCATGATACCACCCCTTTCCAGAAGGAAATGAACATACCCTAAGGGGAGCTACAGCAACCTCTAATAACCTTGCCGCATCTTTCCTGTTTTGACCATTTCCGGGATGTGAGGCTCGACGAATTCACGTCCACAAAAACATACTTTATACAAAAGCCATGCTTTGGGTCAATAAATGATCAACACAATGATCACTAAGATAGACGATCAAATAAATGATCCTATCACAATAATCAACACAATGATCATTTCAGCATCACTCAGCATGTCACATTACCAAACTGGGAATATATCGCTGATAACTTCAACTATATAACCTTTGAGCTCGTACGTCTCAAAGAAGGGTGTTAAGCAAAGAATAAATTCTCCGCCACCAACAGAAATATATTTGAAAGAAATCGGCTTTATATCTCAACTTGTAATGTCAGGCATACAATCCATACAAGTCTGTTCCGGGATCGAACAAAACCGAAGGCACTTACAAAGAAGTCCTTGCAATCCGGATATTCACAATCCTGATCGGATTTCCCATCACTTATGGAATCTCTATACCAGGAGCTACCCAGTGCAGAGACAATCGATAGGTCATCCTATCGCTTTCACAAATACTCGGTCTTCAACACCGATCTTCAAATGCAATTCATAACGACGTATCACATATTCGGAATGGGTTATACGACCCCATGGTCCTTTCCCGGTTAACCCGAATAGTGAGCGCTTATTCAAAAATAAGTGTGCATTCAAATTCAAACAATTCACATCAAATACCCATTCAAAGGGAAATACTGATAGTCGGCTATTGAACTATCAATGGACATGCACACATCACCAGATTCCAAATAATTTTCCAAATTATTTATTTTCCAAAATATCTTTATAAGATATATAATTTCAACACTTCAAAAATAAATCAATATTTATTTCCAAACAAATTCCACTTTTCACATATAAATTCCATAATGAATTTATATTTCAAAATATCCATGCATATTCGATTTCAATAATTCATTTCAATTTATCTTCAAAAAGATAAATTCTAATTATTCACTTCATATTGGAAAACATTTCCATACTTATCAAAAATAAGTAATTCACAAATCCTTTTATTTTCAACCTTAGAAAATATTCAATATACTTAAATCGAATTAAGTATATATTTCATTCTTTAAGGAAATCATTCACTTTAACATATTTATTTGGGTCAAAACGGATGTTGCGTAAAACATCGTTACAACGTCCCAAAATCACTAGTATAGGGATTCGAAATTAAATAGATATATAAATCCCGATACTATACAACCCATTTCCTTTCGGAAATTATTTCTCGAAAACGTCTATTTCAACAATAAATGTTGAAATCTATGATTTCGAATCTCAACTCCTTTTAAAACATTGTTAGATCGTTTTAATTCTATTTAAAACATTCACATTCTAAACAATTTTCTTTAACATGTTATTCACTATTCAAAAACGTGAATATACTATGTTCACAAATTCCATTATTTCTATTCACTTTAACTTAAAGGATTATTCACTGTCTAAAACGTGAATATAACTCCATTTATAAGTTATAACAATTAACTTATCAAAATAAGTCGTTTGCGGATTTATAAAACAACGTTTATAAATTCCATTTCTATTTATTTATAAAAACTTCTTTTTTTATAAATTCCTTTATTAACCTATTCCCGTTTATAACTAAATTATAAACTAAACGTTCACATTATAAGTTAATTACTTATAAAACGATTATTTTACAAAATCGTTCTTTTTAAAGACTTTTCAATTTATAAACCTTATAACTTATAAGATTTATTTATTTAACCAAATCTATTCTTCAATTAACTTCACAAATTTATAATCTTACTATTTATAAATTTCATTTATAACTTCACAGTTTATAATTCTATAAATTTCATTCATTTATGAAATTCACTTTCACTACATTCAAACACTTATAAAAACTCGTTTTATAATGTCTATATTTCAATTTATAAATATCCATTTATAAATCTCTAAATATAAATCAGTTTATATTATTATTCTAAAACGTCTTTAAATTCCTTTATAATTTCATCATTTCGATTTATAAAATAATCAAATTTTATAAATCCTATATTTAAACTTTTATCATATATTCAAAAATCCAATCTAAATTATTTTATAAAATCATTAGTTCATATTTCTCAAAAATCGACTTTTAATCGTATTTCTAAAAATCAGCTTTTTAACTATATTTCACAAAAACCATAATTTTTATAACTTTAAAAATTATAACGTTTATTTATTTATAATGGATCAATTCCAGAAATAAAGTATATTTTCAAAAATCATTTTAAAGATCATTTTAAAATCCCAAAATCTGGGTCCAATGATGCTACACACCAAATAGTCAATCACGACTAACAACGATATCATATATCGATATGATAATCCATCAAATATCAAAATATCTGAAATAAAATAAATACTGTTGAGGAATCCAGTTGGATCCCTCCAACCTGTTTCCTGCATCCAAAAACATTAGCACAATACCAATTTCGCTCCAGTACGAAATTATCGCGGTACATGTTCTTATTAAATATTATCCGCTTAATAACGGCGTAATAGGGTCTCATCCGCTAAAAAATACGGGAAATCAATCAACTGCAATATATACATATGCCAATATATATATATTGATATTATATATAATACCAATTTCACTGTTTATGAAATATTCGCGGTATATGTTTTTACTAAATAACATCCGCTTACTAACGGCGCATAATGTCTATTTTAACAATCAATATATACAGTCATCATTCAAACATGCATTCAAATATTTTAAATCTAACTATTTAAAATAAAATCGAAATCTATTCGATTGAGTGAGAAGTTCTCACCTTGGTTTTAATTTCCGTTTTAGCTTTTATTTCGAATAAAATTAAACGCGCGTTTAATTTTACCCAAAATTCTCACTAACTCCAAACGACTCCAAACCAACTCCATCGCGTAGTGCTCGTCCATGCGATTCCAACGCAACTGAGTTTGCATTTTTTCGACCTCGTATGAAAAAGATATGATTTTTACAAGATTGTACACGTTTTTAGTAACTTAAATCACAACTATACATATATTTTTAAACCTACATCACACTACAGCCATAGGATCTTGAACCCCCTCATCAACACCGCTCCTTTGTTTCTTCCCCAAGCCCCTCACGCAACTCCCAGATAATCAAAACGCATAAGAACCCATACAATCCACACTAGGGTTTAATAATTCGATCTCATCTCTCAACGAAAACACGATCAGGACGCGCCGTTGCGAAGCCCCCACCCACACACATGTTCGGCCTGAAGCTCTCCATGCTCGGCCCCCTAGATTTGCGTGCGCACGCACGAGAACAGCCACGAACGGCCTCACATCACTCCCTCTACGCAACTCCGTTTCCGATCATCACCGTATGGAATTAAAGCCCTCGCCTTGCTCTTCAATCTTCGTGTTGAACACTTCGCGTGAATGTGAATGGATTTGGAGAGATTGATGAATGAAAATGGAGCATTTCTGGCCATTGACAGTTTTAGGGCCGGCTAGGGTTTGAGATATTATATTTTTTTTTTCTAAATGAAGGGTTGGGGTTATTTATAAGGAACGAGCAAGCGTAAACACTATTCATCCCGGGAATTCCAAACTCCGATTTAGGCGCCATAACCAGCGTACCTAGGGTTTACCCCGCGTTCCGGACACAATGGAACAGGTTTCGGAAGCTAATTCGGAAGTATGTGCGAGTTATGGCTGTAAACGCTCAATTTAAATTAAACCGATTTAAATCGATTTCTAGGCGTTTTAATTTGTACCGGACAAACGGTAAATCCAAACGACTTGAAATTTGAAACCTTACAATAATATCACATTACGGATCCGATGAAACTGGTTTCGTCGAAATCCGAGACTTTTTTGAAAAATGGCTATTTTGACTCGCCAAATTTAAATTAAAAACGATTCGATGCGTTTCGAGCTGCAACGATCAAACGATAACTCCGATTGACACGAAAATTGAAATCCGGTAATAACTAACTATTACGGATCCAATGAAACTGGTTTCGTTCAATTCTGAGACTGTTCAAAAATTGGCTATTTTACAGTCGATTATTTAATATTAAAATATTCAATTTTCACAGATTAACTTTTAATTCGATTTTAAAAGTTCTAAAATATCATTCTAACTTCAACATGATAAAATAAAATTTTACTAATCATTTTCTATCATATTTAACTCTATTTTTAATTATTTCCATAATTTAACATATTAAATTATCGATTTAATAATCCAATTAAATCCAAAAATTCAAATAAAAATTTATTTGACTTATAAATTCACTTATAAATATTTAAAATTAATTAAATATTCAAATTTTAATTTCTGAAAATTCTGGGTCGTTACACTTTAGTTTCTAGGGTTTTAGGGCAAATGAAATTAGTTTAGGGTCCTTATATAGACAAGTTTTCGACACTATTCACGTCAATAATTTCCAAAATCCAAAGGGAACGTGCCGCCTGGCGTTCCTAATGTTTTATCCCTGTTTCGAACACAATGGAATTTGTATCAGAGGCGAATTCCATCATATAAAGAAGATAGGCTTTCGAAATCAAATTATTTTAATTAAAATCCTTTAATTAATTTCTACGCGTTTCGAACTCGCACAATCAAACGGTATGTTCAATCAACACGAAAGTCGACAGCATACTATATAATTCTCTACTACGGATCCAATAAAACTTATTTCGTCGAAATCCGAGGCAGTGTCAAAAAGACTATTTTTACACGTTAATTAAACTATAAAATTTCCAATTTCTATTTATTCACTTTTAATTCAATTTTTAGAGTTCACTAACTCCATCTTAATTTAAATAGATTTCAAATCAACTTTAGAAATCGTTTTTATTCATTTTATATTCAAGATTAAATTCACTTTTCAATTACTTAAAAAATTTCAAATATTAAGTTAAACAATTTAATTATCAAATAATTCATTATATTTAAGATATAAGTCAATCAACTCATAAAATTAACATTTGAATATTTAAAATCAATTAAATATTTCAATTTCAAATGGCTGAAATACTATGCCGTTACGTTCTTCCCTCCTTAAAAGATTTTCGTCCTCAAAATTACCAAGTAAGAAAAATGTCACAAAACACATTACTTTTCAAAAACAATTCATTCAACTAAACTACCAAATTCATTTAAACCTTTTAACTTTTCCAGATCAATTTGTTAAACTCCTCATAAATTTTTTTCTAAGTTTTCAAATTCATTCATTGTTATCTTTTCAAAAACAACTAATATCGTTTCATTCATAGTTAACTAATACCCTTTCAAAAATCAACTGATATCATTTCAACTTTTAAATCAAAAGCAAATTTTCAAAATTCTCAAAAAATTTCTAACGCCTTAAATTTATGAAAACTTCCGCCAACGTCTCCTTTGCATGGATCGATCGTAGTAAAATCACAATATATATATATGTGTGTGTGTGTGTGTGTGTGTGTATGTGTGTATATATATATATATGTATATAAACACACACATCTCATCTTTGAGGATGAGTCATCCCATAAGGAAAAAATATAAAAGTATGATATGTAATCCAGATACGTATCTTTTATTATATTAGCAAGCATATACAACTAATATAGTGTGAAAGCGAGCTCCAAATATGAAGCATATACCATCCGCACCTACTAATTACTCAACAACAAATGAGAATCATATATATAAAAAGTATTATCAATATATAACATATATCAATACAACTATATGTGCAAAACACAGCAAATGCAACAAATGCAATAAGAGAAACCATCAAACAATTGATATTCATCCAATCAACTCATCATCACATCAACTTACATTTTCTAATGTGAACATTCAATTTATTAAACCCGCCTATGATGTACATGTATCATTCGTATGCAAAACCATGTCTGATCTGTAACGACCAGAAAATTTAACGATTTAAATAACGTAATTAACTAAAAAAATTCATGAAAATAAAGAATAAAATTTTTGTAATAAAAATTTGATATTTGGTATGCGTCTATTTAAGCATAATAAGTGTCAGATTTTCATTAGAAAATATGTAAGTTTGTTTGGTTGTGAAATTTCAATTTAAAATCTAAAATTAGTTAAATTGATATAAATAAAATATTTTTGAAATCTGAATATTTTAACATAAGAATAATGTAAAATATCTTCTGATTGAGACGTCATATTTCGTTTCGCCAAATTTGAACTGCTATAGCTCCATTTATATTATTTTCGGCGTTTTAGCAGCATTTTCGGCAGCTAATATAGGTTTTAATAGGTGGGTTATATTATTCATATCTATGTACCATCCTGTTCGTCTCATTGCACTGATCTCCATAGTATATTCATTTATGTATTTTGGTGTTCGATACACGGCGAAATCTGCGAAACGAATTAGCCGTATTGGTACCCATTTTAGCCTTTTTGGGCTTACTATCTCCTTTCATTTGTCCATCAGGTAAAACTAATGGACTTTAGCTTTTTATATTCCTAAAAATTAAATCCTCTACCTTCACTATTCCCTATATTCAATATAATTTCTGGTTCGTTCCATTTCAATATGTTTCTGCTCCTTTCGTTCTTAAAAAAAAATTATATAATAAAATTTATAAAATATGTTACTTTATAATTAAGGACCTGCTCGTATCCTTCATTGCAAACCCATCCCTTCCATTTAACTCATCCCTTTCTCCACCGACCTATCCTTTCCTCTCACTTCGTGCACCGCCGAGCCAGGGCCCTCTGCCACCACGATCTTCCTCCCCATAGCAGAACGCCCAACAAACCCGATCCACCTCCATCAGCCACCCACGCACACACACCAGCAAATCCTCCAACCTTCGCCTTGAGCCTGCTCTGATCTGCCCCTGACTGCCTCCGGCCTTCACCCATTAGATCCATCTACTCCAAGCATTACCGCCAAACCACATATCCCCTATAACCCGAACCATCCCTCTCGCCTGCCTCTACCAAACCCTCTCACTGCCTCCGATCCTCACCATATAATAGCCTGCTCCGACCAGATCTCCTCGCCCCGTGCCCATCTCCGAGTAGCCCTCCAACACCGAACAGCCTATCATCTTCCTATCCCTCCACCTCTGTCAACCCCTAAGCGCCAGAGTGCACCACCCACTGTCGAACAACCTCCAACCTCTGCCCGAACCTCTCCACCCACTGCCTCCTTCATCATGCTCTTCCTCCGACCTCTTTCCAGCCGCCTACGCCAACACCCTTTTCCTCGTAACGTTCTCCCCACCACATCATCCTCCGCCTGTTGTCGCCATTCACTCGAACATAGCCTCTTCACACAGCCAGCCGCCTAACCCAATAACCCATGATCCACCCAGCCCATCTTCCTCCATAAAGCCAACAAGCCACGGCCTCTCTAACATGGATTGCACCACCTAACAACTGTATCACCCTCTAGGAACCTTGCCGAACACCCTTGCTTAGCCTCAGTGATGTGCACGTAAATGTGCATATTTTTACCACCATATTTGTTCTTTTTAAATTAAATAAATGATCATATTGGGTATTTTAACTTGTTTAAACCAAAATTCATATTATTTGAAATTGTCACATATTCATCTTCATCCAGGGGCAAAATGGTCATTTTTGTGCATATATTAATTTGAGAAAATTTAATTGAAAATTTGTATATATTTTTATAGGAAATTGATCTCAAATAGAAGTGGTTTCATGAAGATATGCATGCACAAAATTAATACAAAGGAATGAAGATGGAAATAATTCAAAGTGAAGAACATGGAGGACCCCACCTACCCACCTACCTTAATGTACAAATTAAAGGCTAATGCACATGCTTTTGGACATAATGGCTTCATGTACACTTAATGGGGGATTAAGACATGGTAATGGTTACTTGGCCTCCACACTTCCTAAGGGGCATTTTGGGTATTCTCCAAAAATATGAATTAGGGTTTCATACATGTATAAATACCCATATGTTTCATGTAACATAATCTCCTCTCTTAGTCTCTCTTAGGCCTCCTCTCTTAGTTAGTTAGTTTTAGTTTAGAAAATAAAAGAAAGCTCTCTTTCTCTTTTCATGGCTACTTAGCCATTTCTTCTCTTATGTAATTCTTTTCTTTTATGCAATGTTAATTATTGTTTCTTTTTAATTACATGTTCATTTCCTTTTATGCAAGTAGTGTAGATTTTCCTTTATGCAATTAGAATAGTTGTCTTTTCCATTAGCTTTCATTTTCCTTTAGCTTTCATTTTCCTTTCCTTTTGCTTTCATGTTGCTTTTTACATTTGTTGATTTGATAACAAATATGAGAGCTTAATCCCTACAATTTAGGGGTAATGAAGCTCTCTAGTATGTAGATGCAACATTTTGATGTTTATACTCTCTTTTTTTGCTTTAATGGAAACACTTGAAGTGGTTTAATGATGTTGTTTAGCTTTGAATTTGATAGTCTATGTTGTTCATAACAAATTGGCTATGCTTAAACAAACAAAACACAAATTGCCTCTTCATCTACATATGATTATGGCAAAGAAGTGATTGTTGAAATTGAAATTTGATGGCTTATATTTCTAATTAATGGTTAATAGGCCATGCTTAAAATAAATTTTGCTTTCAACTTTGTTGTCATATTTTATGAGATTTAAAAGTGTATTAGTGGTTGTGTTATAGTTTGATGGTTTATATTGAGCTAATTAATAGCACAAATATACCATACTTATGATAAGCACATCAACTAATTCACTAATGACAAGAAAAGAGAGATCATAACTTCAAATTATTGATTTATGTGATCTAGAGAGTGGAAATCGCCTCTAAATTGTCTTAACACTCTCATATTTTTATCTATTTTCTTTTGTCATTTTTTTTAGTTAATCACTCTTCCAACTTTGGTTAATTTGATTGAGTAGAATTTTAAAATCATCAATTCCCTGCGGATCGACCCGTATTCGCCACGTGCTACATTCGTACACCATGCGCTTGCGGTTATTTTTATCTCTAAATTTGTTCGATGGTTTTCTAAACCGATAGAATATCCGTCGACGAACAAGTTTTTGGCGCCGTTGCCGGGGAATTGCTTTGATTTTTTTTTCTAGTCTTCGAATTATTTTTCTTTAATTTTTGTGTGCTTTTATTTTGTGTGTTTGCATTAAAAAAAATTGTGTGTGTTTAAGTTTTTTTTCATTTTTGTTTGTGTGCATTTTGATTTTGTTGTTTGCTAGTTTCCATTTTACATTTGCATATTTCTATTGAAAAAAAAAAGACAACATACACGATTTCAAATAAAACTAGTTTATTGCATTGCCACTTTTATATTTACATTTCAATTTTTTTTCCTTGTTTACATTTTCTGAAAACAAAAAGACAGTGTTACTGTTCTGTGCACTGTGCACGAACTTTCCCTGTTCACTTCCTCCATACATTTCTGCCTCTCTGTGCCTTGCATCAAACTTCATATACATACACTCCTGCCTCCCCCACAACCATCCAACACATCATCATACAATATTGCAATATCATAACAGCTACAACATCAAACAAGCAACCCCAAACCTCTGCCATTCCTCTGCAAACTGCTCATCATTCCCACTACCTTACTGTCATCTATCACCACAACCAGACTACACTGCCTAACATACTAAAACTGCATAGCAACCACAAGTGAACCATCTCTGTCATCCCCACTGGTCACTGCTATCACCCCACCCCTTCATCATCTGCCACAACCTTCTTCACCACCATCTCAACATCTCTACCACATACGACCAAACCAGTTCACACTGCCCTACACTCTACAAACTTCTCCTCCCACTGCCAAACACAGCAATACTATCACCACTCCAAACTACACTGTGCAACCACCAGAAACCCCATTCTCCATTGACCACAATCACAAACCACATATCCCCTGCCACAATTTTCAAGTAACCCCGTCATACCAAACAACCATCGCCTATCTCCACTACCTATCATACCACTGCTAATCCAAAACTGCAACTGCACATAACACCACTACCAAAACTGCCACCCAACCTGCACACTTCTGTGCGGCGACAAGATACCCCCTCCCCCTTACACCACTTACACAACTTCACAAACCAACTCAACCAACTTCTGCCTGCTCCATATAAACCAACCTCCTTCATAATCACCTGAAGATCTTTCCACCCCACTGCACTCAAATTCAATTGCCTCTGTCAGCCATTGCCAACACTTCTTCCATACCACCTTCATTTCATATAATAACTGTCACATTTCTGTTTCACCACTTCAGCAACCATTCAAACACTCCACTCCCACATACTCAACAACCACCATTACACTCCTATCTTCAACCTGAACCTGATCAACAGTCTTCTCCACCATCAACTTCTTCATTATTCATTTCTTTTCATCAAAAACAAACATCCTCTACCATCAATACAAACTCCTCTACCATCAACAAACTGTTCCATATCTTTTCTCTGCTCTGCACTACACAACGACATACCACATCTTCCCTTTTTCTCTTCAAACCTCTCTGCAATTCTGCCCTTGCCAAAACCATCCATTGCTGCAAATTTCAACTTGCTTATTGCCTTCGACTTCAACCCATTCATCAATTCTCTCACATACACTTCCACCTGCATACCAGAGCTCCACCCTGACTTCTGTACATCAGACCCACTTCTCCTCTGCCAACAACCCAAAACAATACACACTCTCACAACCTTCACCATCCCCCTTGCATTTCAAAAAGGAAAAAAAATGCCATCTGAACCACCACCGAGTTTCATAGTACAGCAACTCACCTGAATCCGCTACTCTATCACCAAGTAAACATCGCTGCACCACAATTTTCCTCCAACACTCGCTGAAATCGAAGACACTCGACACGACCGCCGCCTCGAACTCACCCAAGTCGACGCAAAGCAAACACGACAAGCAACTCTACCCACCAAATCGCAAGCTTGAATATTGCCTCTTTTCTAATCACCAGCCTTCGAATCGAATTACTTGATGGCAGAGAAGTGTTGATGTGGGATTTTGATTTTCTGAAATCCAATTTCGATTTTCAAAGTTGCATTTCGATTTCGATTTCGATTGTTATTGTGATTTTGATTTTGGAAGTCGATTTGGGACTTGGTTGGTCTGCGGCAATTCCTTTTTTTTTAGCTTGAAGTTCCAATTTTTAATTTTTGTCATCCCTTCCTTAAAAAAAAACAAACAAATAAGAAATATCCTTTTTCACCTTTTTTTGTTTTCATTTGTTTTACCTTCGTTTAATTTTGTTTTCACTTGTTTTATTTTCTTCTTTGGCATATATATTCCTAATTTTTTTTTAAAGTAGAACCCTACTTTTAAGTTTCCTTTCCAAAAAAAAAAAAACCTTGTATATATTTTGTTTTTATTTCAAGGTGCCAAAGCAGAATTGCAGAAGGAGGAGACTTGCTTGCTAAAATAAATTGTGGGCTTCGAGCTTGCCAAAAAAAAAAAAAACTGCTTGCTTATTTATAATTTTCTTTTTATTTTCCGTGCACTGTATATATCTATTGTTTCTGTTTGTCTTGCATTAACCAAAAAAAAAAAAAATTCGAAATCAAAAGCAAAAAAAAAAATTCGTTCTAGTTGGATTATTAATACACGTTTTATTTCAGCTTTGCATTTCATCTTAGAATTTGATTAAATAATAACTCACTTAATTGTATATTGACAGTTGTCTTCTTTGAACAATTTAATTTCTTGGTGTCTAGGCTACGGCAGAGTAATAACCATTTATAAATATTACGGTGATTCGTAAATTTATAGTGGTTGTTCCTCTGAAGGTACTTAAACCTTCGGCTGCATTGCTACGGTGACTCGTGGTGCACCGATAACCCCTGCCCGTTACCTGGTTGAGAAATATTTTTGTTGATTTAAGACAGTGTGTGACTATACAATTTTGTGTTAACTTAGGATAAATCATTTGTAATTAACCCTTGCATTCATTTAGTTGCATTAGTTCATGCATATTTAAAAAAAAACAAAAAAGAATTCAAAATCCAAAACTAAAAAAAATTGTAAATATTCCTTTTTCTTTGAAATTTTTAAATCCTTTTCTTTGAAATTTCAAAAAAATCCAAAAAATTTTAGAAAAACCAAAATTCAGCAAAAAAAAAAGATTGAAAAATAAAAACAAAACAAAAATCGATTTTCCATTTTGAAAAATAAATTCCATTTGTAAATATTTTTCTTTTACCAAAAAAAAAACACAAAAACATTCTTGTGAATGTCCGAGTTTCCCCACTTACGTGAAGTTTACAATAGTTGCAAAAATCAATATAATCCATATGATTTCACTCCAAATTCGTGTGGATATTTTAACGACAACTATTCTTTAAACGATTTGAATTTTGAACCACAAAATTTTCAAAACGATGACCAAGCTTCAAATCTTGAAAGTAGTATTTCATCTTTACTTGAAATCGCTACACAACAAAATCAAGAGATAAATGAGTGGTGCAATTCATATTTGTGCTATAACTCGAATCAAGGTTTTCAAAATAATCAAAATTTGAATTCAATTCAAAATTCAAACGATTATGATTATAACCCATGCAATTTAATTTCGAACTCCAAAACGAATTCCAAACTCAACATGAAAATGGGAACAACTTTTCAAACGAATTTGGCAATGGGAATAATCTTAACCATGAAAATTTTTGTTCTCAACAAATCCAAATTGAAAATTCTCAATTTAATAACTATAAATTAGATTTTGTTGAACAAATGAATGAAATTTACGATGATCACATTGTTTGAAACTTATATGAAACAACGTGAACAACAAAATCAAATCTCAACGTGTGATGAGTCAAGTGATAATCCACCTTTTACCCAAATCGACGATTTTCAAATAACAACTTTTGAATTTGATAATGATGATCTTAATCAAGTTGTTGAAAATACGGTAATTGAGTTGGATTTCAATTCTTTTGAGGGTGCGAAACTCGATTTAAACTTCAATCTTCCTTTTTCTGAAAATATGAATACGACAACTTTGAAACTCGATTTACATGATGAAGTTGTTGATAATCCAACAAAGGAAGTCGAATTTAACGAACATGAGTTTTATGGACTTTTTGAAAATGAGTTGTTAAATTCTAAAGGGGAAAATTTCGATCACCGTTTTGATTTTGAAATCGATAATTTTGAAGAAGTTTTCAATGATAAGTTTGAACTTCAATTTGGTGAAAATAAACTTGAATTTCAATCAATTGTTTTATCAACCCCAAAAATCATCGAAAATAAAACAACTCATACGATTTTCAATAAAACAACTTTCGTTTTTCCAAATCCACACTCAACTTCGAAATCTTTTACGATTTGGTTTTTCGAGCTTAAGCTGTGTCTCGTATACTCAACGAGACAAATGAATCGGTTTTTGGAAGACCGTTTCATTTACTTTTTGACAATATACTTTCTGATCTCGTGTAAATACCGTTCGTTTTCATGTAAATAATAATAAACATCCCTTTCACTTGGGTTGACTGTGGGGACACAGTCAAAATCAAGTGTGGGGGGAGACTCATCTTGTTCTTGATTTTTCAGGATTAATGTTTCATTTTTCTTCCAAAAACTCAAAAAAAAAAAAATCCAAAAACAAAAGAAGAATTTATTTTTAGTGTTTTTGATTTATTTTTAAAGAAACACTATAGGATAAATATATGGTTTTGGTTTATTAAATTGAAACTATTGAAAATTTATTTGTCTTAACAAAAAATAAAAATGAAGTTTGATTATAAATAACAATGGTTTAACTAGTATATAGGAAGATTCATACGTGTTAATTATGAAATACATCCTAATTGAAAATTTTTGTTTTAAAAAGTGGTGAATTTAAAGTAAAGGATATAACATTTTTTTTTGTCTTCTAAGTTAAACAGTGCTAAGATGATTTTGCAAAACTCTCTCTCTCTTAAAAAAAAAATTATAAAAAAATAATAATAATACATCCAAAGTATTCACTCTCATTTAAAAGTCCTCACGGTTATGCATGGGTGAATTACTTGGAATTCTTGATTATGTGCTTTCATACTCATTTAAAAGTCCTCACGGTTATGATGTATGGAACACATGTAAAAAAAAGACTTAATAAAAACCACCTACGGTCGATAGTGTATGCATGAAAGTGTGTGCACTCGCCATGCTCTGTACTCCCCTCACATAAGCCCGAAAGGCAGTGCATGGGTGGTACATCTGGCCTCAGTTTACCTGAGCTAGGTGTGTAATTTTTCTTGCAAATAATGAGAGAGCAAGCAATTGAAATCCTAGCACTATTTTTACTTAGTTGATTTGATTTGTTATTGAAAAGAAATGAAAATACCACTTTGATAAACTTTGATAATCAACTAAGGATCCATTTCATAGTTACACTTTGTTATTAACCAAAACAACGAGTTAAACTATAGTCTATTTGATATGATAACTTGATTTTTGTTGGAAATTTTGACGAGTAAATGACATAAATTTTCAAGATAATAACCAAAACCTATATTTAACTTATTCGTGTCAATTTAAAAATAAATCCTTCATTTGTAAATATTTTCAAAATTTGCATTCATCTCTCTTTGTAAATAAATCTTGCATTTTGTAAATATTTTCATCCTGCATTTGGATTTTGTGGGTAGTATCCGCTGAAAACCCTCACGAGACAACACTCGTCCTACTGGGGACGCCCAGAGGTTTAACGGCTTGTTGCATACGCTCAATGCAATCGTGCTCCCTACGAAAACGGATTTATCTTAGTTTTTCTTTATTCGAGGACGAATAAAAAGATAAGTGTGGGGGTATTTTTGATGTGCACGTAAATGTGCATATTTTTACCACCATATTTGTTCTTTTTAAATTAAATAAATGATCATATTGGGTATTTTAACTTGTTTAAACCAAAATTCGTATTATTTGAAATTGTCACATATTCATCTTCATCCAGGGGCAAAATGGTTATTTTTGTGCATATATTAATTTGAGAAAATTTAATTGAAAATTTGTATATATTTTTGTAGGAAATTGATCTCAAATAGAAGTGGTTTCATGAAGATATGCATGCACAAAATTAATACAAAGGAATGAAGATGGAAATAATTCAAAGTGAAGAACATGGAGGACCCCACCTACCCACCTACCTTAATGTACAAATTAAAGGCTAATGCACATGCTTTTGGACTTAATGGCTTCATGTACACTTAATGGGGGATTAAGACATAGTAATGGTTACTTGGCCTCCACACTTCCTAAGGGGCATTTTGGGTATTCCCCAAAAATATGAATTAGGGTTTCATACATGTATAAATACCCATATGTTTCATGTAACATGATCTCCTCTCTTAGTCTCTCTTAGGCCTCCTCTCTTATTTAGTTAGTTTTAGTTTAGAAAATAAAAGAAAGCTCTCTTTCTCTTTTCATGGCTACTTAGCCATTTCTTCTCTTAAGTAATTCTTTTCTTTTATGCAATGTTAATTATTGTTTATTTTTAATTACATGTTCATTTCCTTTTATGCAAGTAGTGTAGATTTTCCTTTATGCAATTAGAATAGTTGTCTTTTCCATTAGCTTTCATTTTCCTTTAGCTTTCATTTTCCTTTCCTTTTGCTTTCATGTTGCTTTTTACATTTGTTGATTTGATAACAAATATGAGAGCTTAATCCCTACAATTTAGGGGTAATGAAGCTCTCTAGTATGTAGATGCAACATTTTGATGTTTATACTCTCTTTTTGTACTTTAATGGAAACACTTGAAGTGGTTTAATGATGTTGTTTAGCTTTGAATTTGATAGTCTATGTTGTTCATAACAAATAGACTATGCTTAAACAAACAAAACACAAATTGCCTCTTCATCTACATATGATTATGGCAAAGAAGTGATTGTTGAAATTGAAATTTGATGGCTTATATTTCTAATTAATGGTTAATAGGCCATGCTTAAAATAAATTTTGCTTTCAACTTTGTTGTCATATTTTATGAGATTTAAAAGTGTATTAGTGGTTGTGTTATAGTTTGATGGTTTATATTGAGCTAATTAATAGCACAAATATACCATACTTATGACAAGCACATCAACTAATTCACTAATGACAAGAAAAGAGAGATCATAACTTCAAATTGTTGATTTATGTGATCTAGAGAGTGGAAATTGCCTCTAAATTGTCTTAACACTCTCATATTTTTATCTATTTTCTTTTGTCATTTTTCTTTTTTTTTTAGTTAATCACTCTTCCAACTTTGGTTAATTTGATTGAGTAGAATTTTAAAATCATCAATTCCCTGCGGATCGACCCGTATTCGCCACGTGCTACATTCGTACACCGTGCGCTTGCGGTTATTTTTATCTCTAAATTCGTTCGATGGTTTTCTAAACCGATAGAATATCCGTCGACGAACACTCGGCCGACCAACCCTTTGCTCTTCTCATATATATATATATATATATATATAAGAAGGGAATATATATATATTACATAAATATTATGATTCATCAAGTTCATCGAATTCAAGTTTCTAGCTTTGCCGCTGTCCGGATCCGCATTCGAGTTGTCATGTCCATATCCGCGTGAGTGTTCGTGTCTGCTTTCTTATTCTCGTTGTTTCTCTAGCTACGAAAGGTAAGCGATCACTCACTATTAACATTCATATGATTAGTAAATTTTATTTCACATGAAATGACGATTGATATATGTTGTTAAATTTGAATTGTTTAGTAATTAAATCATTAAATGACATATTATTATTTAAATTGTTTACCTATGACACCATAACATGTTGTTGTATATTACAATTAAATTGTTAGGATATATGTTGCTATTATGTTATTTTATTATTATTCTATTGTTCTCACCCTGCAAGTTCCCTGTTAGTTTAGGAGATCCCTATAGGTTGAAATGATACATACCTGAATGATATTACAGATTAAGGAAAATCGTTATGTGTTGAAATGATAAATCCAAGCGATTTTACTAAATTTGAAATTTTGGGATTGCGAGTTGAAATGATATATACCCGTATATTCAAGTTATTGTGGATTGAAATGATAAATATCCATATCCCTTGACCATGGGATAGAAAATTATATACAGACACCGTTGGTCTATTTTAAAAAATGATTTCCAATTTTTTTGAAAATATATGGTTTTAATAAATATTAATTTTAAAATATAATATAAAGATTTTATTTTGATATGTATGTAAAAAATTAGATTTTCAATTATATGTTTAGAAATTTTAAATTTATAAGTAAAGTTTATAAAAATATAAACTTAAGATTTTACCTATAATTTTATTATTTTAAGTATATAAAAATAAGATTTAATATAAAATAAATCTAATAATAAGGTTTAATATATTTATTTAAATTTTATATTAATATTTTAAAAATATATTTTGTAATAACATTAATAAATTAAGGTTGGAAAGATAAATTAAAATTGATTTGTAATTTAATTTATTTATGTAACGACCTGGATTTTTCGTCATTTGATTTTGAATATTTAAACGGTTTAGATATTAATATGGGATAATAATTTAGCTAGTTAGATTTTAAAACTGGAAACTCGAGCGATTTCGTAAATTTTGGAAAATCTTTAATTTGATCGACACGTAAAAATAATAATCCAGGGCAGTCTCAGAATTTGACAAAACAAGTTCCATTAGATCCGTAATAGTGTATTATTATTGGACTTTAAATTTCCTAACGTTTAGATTTACCATTTGGTCGTACGATCTGAAAACACCTAGAATAATTTAATTGAATTCAATTTAAATAGTCGATTTAAAAAGCTATCTTCTCAATACGATCAAATTAGGACTCGAGACATGTTCCGTTGGGTTTAGAATGGCGGTATAACATTAGAAATGCCGGGCGGGACGCCTCAATAGGGGTTCAGAATTTCATGATGTGAGATATTTGAAAAAAAAATATATAAAAATTTCAAATCAAGGTCAGCTTAGCCGACCTAACTTTTCACCTCAGCTGACCCTAACCACGTGTCTATAGCCGAAATTTTTTCTATGTAGCCGCCCTTTTCTCCACTTATAAAAATTGCATGCACCTTCTTTGCTTTCTTTCGGAACTAAATCAAAATCAACTGAAGAAAAAAAAGAGAATTCAAATCCTTTTTGAATTCGAAAATCAAAAGAAGAAGAAAAAAGGGAAGAGGAAAGGCGAATGTGGGTCGTGAAGCGACCTGGGGGAAAGCCGTAGGCGCTCGCGCGTGCGTGAGGGCGACCTTGGCATAGGACTTTGGATTATTGATTGGTGGAACACGATGTCATCACCTAGTCGACTCGAACATGAGAGGGAGAAGCGAGCTTCGCAGTTTGTGATTGTTATTCAATGGAAGGCACGATGATGAGGGAAGGTAGGGTTTTCGATTGTGAGGGAGTCGTACTGGCAAGGCTCGATCGAGGTGGAAGTGAAACTCGATAGCTCGGGGTGTTGGGAATATTGAGCGAGCACATACAGGCTGTTGTAGAGTTCAAATGAGTTGTGATGCTCAGGAGACGGAGGGTCGTGGTTGCGATGTACGGTCTTGGAGGGAATCTTGAGGCGACATGGATGGGTAGTTTAGCAGGGATGAAGGCGTTGGCTGATGATATATATTTTTAAACTATTGTTAATTTAAGTTAAATTAGTTTAATTGACCAAAAAATTCATTAATCCATATAATGTTTATACGAGGTTCAACAATCAAAGAAGCAAGTTGTATTTGGTTCACAGCTACGAGATCTACGAAATAAAACTTGTTTGGAATTTTTCGGAGGCAGTTGGAATTTTAGGAAAAACTAAAATCTGGATATTTGGAAAAATTTAAAATCAAGGTGAGAAATTCTCAATCATTTAGATTACCGAATTTAATTTTAATAGTTAAAATTAATTATTGGATGCTTGGTTGACTTCATAAGTTATTATCAGTTTGGATGTTATATATATATATATATTTATATATACATATATATAGTAGTATATATTAGTCGTTGGATATATACCCGCTGTTGGAGTAGATGAGACCCTACGAGCCCCGTTTAGTAGCGGATGACCCTATATTACCGCGATATCGGATTGGTATTTGTATGTTATCTAACATATGTGGATGCAGGGAAACATGTTGGAGGGATCCAATTGGATTCCTCAAAAATATATTAATTGTTCATATATGTTGATATATGATGTGTGTGAATAAATCTGATATAGATTTGTTGTGATTGAATTTTGGATACTATAGTGGCATTGGCCTTGATTTTGGTATTTTAAATACCATAAATATTATTTTTAAATTTTTAAGGAACTAAAGGAAGATTTTGAATATAAGAATAATTATATCGAAATTCGAACTATTTTTAAAAGAAATTGATTGAATAAAACAATAATTTGATTTTTGGTTGTGCATAATAAATTTGATAATTGTTTAAATAGGGATTTTTAAAAATTATCTATATAAAGAATTTTTAAATGATTTTCGAAAAATATAAAAAGAAGTTGAAGTTGATATTAAAATTTTTATTGGCAGGATAAATGGAATTTATAAGGAAATGGATTTATGGAATAAAATTTTATAAATAAGATTTTTTTATAAATAAGTTAAACTTAGAGGAGTTATAAATTTATAAACGATGTTTATAAATAAAGGAAATCGATATCACATGATAACTTGGAAATATAAATTCATAGGGTGAATTTATATTAGAATATGGGAATAGGGTGAGAGAAAAATAGTGGATACTATTTTTGAAAGTGGAAGTGGTTAAGGAGATCGGAATGGAAGCAATGTGATGGAAATCGAGAGGAAGTTATAAATTGAATTGGTTATTAAGATTTTAAAAATATAATTTTAATTTTAAGAAGTTAAGTTTGCTTTTAAAAGGAAAATTTTATTTATTGAACTATGTAATTTTAAACTAGTTAGGATTGAAATACTTCGGCAAGTGGATTTTCCCAATATTTAATATTTATTTTAATAGATTCTAATTTTTTAAAATCAGCTTTGAAAATTGATTTGTTATCTAAAATGGATTATTGATGTTTATAAAAAGTGTTCGATATTTTTAAATAATTACTTGAACATGTTTTCAAAATAAATTATTATCCTTTTAAATACTTATTTATTTACACACACACAAACACACACACACACACACAGTTTCGTAATGATTGAAATTTAATTATAAGTCTTCTCGAGAGTCTGGAAACGGGGTTTATTCAGTAGATGGGATATATAGAAGAAATTCTCAAAAATGGAATTTGGGAAGAAATAAGAAAATTTCTGAAATAGTTAAATAAAAGTGAACTTTAAAAAATGAATTAGGATTCATAAGTGAAGTTAGAAATGGATATTTGGAATTTTAGACAAGTGTTTTGACTTGGAAATGTTAAAGGAAATTAAATAAGGAAACCAAAATTTATAGAATTCGTTATAAACGAGTTAAGTAATTTACAATATAAATTGTAAAGGATTTTGAGAAAGAGAAATAAATGGAATTTCCAAAGTGTTGAGAAGTAAGGAGTTAGAAAAATATATTTTTCAAAATGTTGAGATAAGAGATGGTTTGGAATAGCCTGATATGGATATAAGTATTTAATTTGCCCCAATTATTGAAAATTTAGAAAGGATCAACTATATATCTTGTAAAATATTTTGAAAATAAATTTGGGAAAATTTATAATAAGGCTTGATGTCTGCTTATGGATGTTTTATTGATTGTTAAATAATCAAGTATCAATTTTGGCCAAATTCATTGATTGTTTCGAAGAGACCAGGATTGGGTTTAATTATCCGAAACCACTTCGATCCGATTTAAACGTTACGAATGGTGATATCGTGAAGATGGTGAAAGCAGTGACTCAGTTTGTCTAGACATAACACAACTTGTATGGACGAATGCTATCATTGCATCGTTGCCTGGAAGGCAGCGTTAACATTCCAAGAATGAATGCTATTCAAAAGGTAAACGTTTTTCACAAGCCTCGTCAGCTGGGAATGACTAAAACAGAGGAGATGCAACAAGGCCAAGTGAGTCGTACCCAATTAGGGTATGTTATCATCTTTCTAGTTACCCTTTGATATATTATAAATTATGGGTATGGTTGTGAATGGAAAAAGGGAGCGCTCGATTTAAGGGTGGGAACACCCAGGGCGATAACATATTTGGTACTATCCAGGTTAGGGTTAAGGCCAGTCTTGTGTTGGCTAGGCATCTCGGCGAGGTCCTCAGTACATTTTTCTAGAGGTGTACTGTAATGGGCGGTACCCTAGTGACCTAGTCATTGTATGGAATCCATTCTCCAATAAACATTGTCGGTTTTGATTGTGCCCAGCTATGCTGAAATGTGAGATGCAAGCATTTCAGCTATTTTCTATTTACGTTCTATAGATATTATTATAATATCAGATGATTTTGATATCAATGTTTTGGTTATCGTAAGGGAAAAACCCATCGTGTTTTTATGTGACGCGGTCTTACAAGATACCTTTGTTTTTCAAAAGATTTTGATAAATTTAATAATAAAATAGAGTGTGTTTTCTAACGCTGGTTTTCCAGACTGACTCAGATGTTATTTTATTATAATGCTTGGGTCAGACTGAGTATTACAGATTCAGGATAGGACGCTATGGAGCTCAGAAGATGAGCTGGATGACAAAGAAATATTCCCATACTAGATTTATATTTTTGCTGTGTGAGGACAAGTTACCTAACTGTCTAGATTGGTTGTCGTCTATTGTACACTGATAATGGTATGTATATTAACAGTACAGTTCTTATATTTAAAATCTATTATTATATATTATATTTTGTTCCACTGTGATTGTGAGATTCTGTGTTGTTGTTTATGTTTCTTCTTCTACCTTTTCTTCTACACCCCTAGCAATTGGCTTTTCTGGCACTTAAATATTCGACATGTTATACAATGAACGTATAGATGTCGATTTTCGACGGTCGAAAATCCCAGTTCATTACAGTTGGTATCAGAGCTGAAGTATAAGTGAGAACCTTGGCTTTCAAAACTTATTCCCTTATATATATCATACAATATTAGGAAAAATAATTTCATTTCAAAACTTATATAAAACATTTTTATAATACTAACAAATACGCGCTCTTGTATATACACTCAGACAACTTATTTTAGGGTATTACTACCCTATCTCTAATGAGTTAACCACAGCAGGCTAAGGTATGTCTAAACCTGGCTCTGATACCAACTGTAGCAATCCACCTTTTTGGACGGTTTAAATTGATAATAAACAACACAACCATTCAAAAGGGAGGATTATTAATTGGGTAATAAGAAAATAACAGAAAAGTAGGAAAAACAAAATACAGAATCTCGCAGCAGAATGACAAAATATAATAATCAAATAAACAGTTCATGAAGCTGTTTTACAAATGACATTTGATTACACTTTTACAATACAAAGCAGAGTTATACATACAAAAGAAATAAATAAATAATGCAGCGGAACACATGATGTAGTGGAATAATTAATAATAAATAGTAGACTCATCTCCGTCTTCATCCTCCAAAATAAAATGGTCTATAATACACAGAAAAGCTCCGACTAACCTGAGCGTAATGAAAAGACGAAACACTTGAGTCAGGACTAAAAGATCTTATGTAAGTCAAATCAAAATAAGTAGAATAGAAATATTACTGTAATGGCTTCAGAGATGTTAAGGGATTTTCATCTCCTATCAAGTGTACAACATGGATATAATTATTTAAAAGATTTCAAATAATTTGAAATACCAATCTTAATCATTTTAGTTAAAATAAACCCGAAGTTTAAATTTAAACTTAAACCTTTCAAATAATTCAATTTCAATAAATAATACAAATTCAAGAAATTATATGGGTATATGTCATTTCAACCAGTATCCAAAATCGAAATTTCCAAATCAATGGAAACCGCTTGGGTTATCATTTCAATCCATAGCGATAACAAAGATATATACATAAATAAACATCCAATCATCCAAAATGTCAACCAATAACATCCATTACGATCCAACATCCAAATTAGCCAATAAATCACAATAATCAGTTGATTATCATTATCAAGTGTTTAACTGGCAATTTATATTCAATAATAACTAAATGACAATTCAATTCAATATAAATTCAAATTTAACTTAAATGACAATCTAAAAATACCAAACAACAACCAATAAATTTCTAATCATATCATAAATTTAATTTGACTAACATAAGATAATTTAGTATTCACGAGTGGGTCAAAACACTCCTTCGATATTTAGAACACAAAAATCAACAAAAGATGCCTTTTTCAATAGTCTCCAAACTCAGCCATACCTATTTCATGTCATCGAGAATTCCAACACGAGTCTAGTGGAAGAAATTACGCACGAATCGGGGCTTGTATGTGGAAGATATTCAGGTTCTATGGATATATTAAAAAAAATACATACACATTTAATTATTAAAATAACAAACTTTAATAACTCATGTTTTCAAATTCGAGGTACCCAAAACAAAGGCAAGAAGTAGAAAGCCAAAACCATGAAAGCTAATTCTCATTGTTCATTTTTTTCGAAGGCTTCTTGCAAAAGAAGGCAAGGTGATAAGGAAAGGTGCGGATGTGGTTGACGAAGAAATAGATGCTCACACCTTTTTTTCTTTTTTTGAACATAGCTTCAGTAAAAATGAATGGGTAGTAACTAAGTGGAGGTATAAAGCCATGCTGACATTAAGATTTTGAGGAAAAAAATAGAGGACACGATGTTTGAAAAATAATGATGTTCTAGGGGAAAGAATGAGATATGATATGAAACAAAAGAAGAAAGGGAAGCAACAAACGAAATAGGTGTGGAAGGGAAAAATGAAGCTATATGATCCAAGTAAATGCTTTGGGGAATAAAATAAACGAAATGGAAGAATGAGAAAGGATGAGAATTCATGTTTCAACAACATCAAAGAATTGCAATAAAACCAAAATGTGAAAATAGTGGCAGGTGTATTGAATAAAAAGAAAATGATGGGTCCACTTAGGATCTAATTAATTGCATGTTCCACTCAATTAAATATATTAACAGGAAATATAGTTTTTTACACCCGGTTAAACATAACTAACATATAATAAATAAATTTGAATACAACAATCAATGTAGCGTTATACAAAATAAAAGATGATCTTAAACTCAAGTTTTAGTTTTTTTTCAAAATAAAGTTTTTCTCATAGTGCAATTACGAAACCTAAAATCTAACTTAAATTTCAAGTTAGTGTTAAAATCACTTGTATATAGCCTTAAATTGATATTTAATGACTGTAAAATATTGTTTTAAAATTCATTTTTTATTCTTTTTATAAAATTATTTTTACCTTCAAAATGAAAATGTACATTTTATTTTCATTAAAACATTCTTTTGATTTTAACAATAATGTGTATTTCTTCCATTAAATCCATTAATTGAAATTAATGTTTATCTTTTTTTACTCTTTTTAATTGAAAGATTCCAAATCGACATAATTGTAATTAATTCAAAATTACACTTTAAAATGAATCCTAATAAACGTACATTTCTTTCATTAAACGCCATTAATTTTAAGTAAACTCTCTTTCTCTTTTATTGAAAGATTCCAAGTCAAATTAACGGCAATAAATTCATTAATTAGTTTAAATTCCAATATATATTTATTTTAATTTTCATCTTATTATTCAATCAATTATCATCTTATGGATATACTTAATGTTGGTTTACCATTTCATTACCTCAATCTTCTAAAGTTATCACTTTAATTCATATTAACCGCAATAAGTAATTAGATTAACTGTAATTGATTTTCAATTTAATTTCTATGGATTAAATAAATAGATGATAAATGAAAAATGTTACCTTTTACTTACTCGATCATATCTATAAGTTTATTATCAACAACAAATGTTATGACTACCTACACACCCTGATTATAACCAATTTTCCATTAATTTCATATAATTTCCCCTTTTATATAACATTTAATTCATTTGCTTATTTCAACTTATCACTAAATAACTTTACAATTATTTCAATCACTGACATACAATTCCAACATTACACCCAACATGCAATTGCCTTAATTCCATTAAATACCAATTCAATATTCAAATAGGTAAATTAATGAGAAAATAGTTAGGACAATCGTTTATGATAATAATTCATGCCCATTGCCTTGTTTTTTACAACCAAGGATTATAATTTGCTTACCTAAAAAGGTGTTGTATTCAATATTAACCTATTTCAGTTAACTACATACAAGTTCACCATTAACTACATCATTTAGTTTATTTCATTATTTACAATTATAACCAAGTCAACCTACAATTTATTTCAATTGATTTGAAATTACATTAAATAGTTATCAACAACATTGCTAATTTCGTATTCAATATTAGCCAATTCTAATTGATTACATATATTTTTAACATTCAATGTATTTCCTTACTTATAGTGCATAACCAGTTATAACTTTACAGTTGTCACCCAGTAACTTGTCTTGGGTACGAGGTACCAGTTATTGACCTGAGTGCCACCGCTCGACATCCCTCATTCGACCACCAGCGCTCGACTAGGGTGGCTCGGCACTTGGTCTCTCGGCATGGGCATGGCGCTCAGCACAAGCCTCGTTCGGCATAAGCCTCGTTTGGCACAAGCCTCGTTCGGCACAAGCCTCGTTCGACACAAGCCTCCTTTGGCACAATGCCTCATTCGGCATAAGAGTGTCGTTCGGCATGAATCCCTTGCTTAGTGTACGAATGCCGTTCGACCTGTATATGTGGCTCGGCGTATGAGTGCCGTTCGGCATAACTTTGTTTCTAGTTACTTGGTAGTCGCTGTAGGCAGTTCTCGATCGGCATCCCTCGCTCGAAAATTGTCGTTCGGCATCCCTGGCTCGATGCGCATAAGCTACTTACCATGGGCAGAGATACCTTGTTCCTAGGCCTGAGAGGAAATTCCAACCCATCTTCGTCTATAAATATACGGGCAGGGGCACAGTGAAATGAACCCTTTTTTGGAGAACACTAGGGAGACTCTACCGCTTTCAAGAGTCATTCTTTTCAGTTAGCATTTGTATTTGAGTAGTTGGTGTATGGATTGTATCTGTATTTAATCATTTATGAAAGCAATAAAGATCAAAACTCAAAGTGGACGTAGGTAGTTACGCTGAACCACTATAAATCCGGCATTCTTGTTTTTGCAATTAATTTAGCATACAGTCCTCTGTTTTAATTTATTTTCTTCATTAATCTCTCTACATAATCTTTCTCAAGGGTGTTGGTGACCAATTCTGGTGCTAACATTTTGGTGCTTTTACTGAGAACCGAATTCTCAAATCACTAGGATCAGCTTTGTAGCTACTGGATTGAATAAATCCCTCGAAGGAGATCTCAGTCATTCACAGAACGTCCGTTGATTCCACTCAGAGTTTCTACCAATAACTCTACTATGGGAAGACCACGTACTAGATCAGCCTTTCATAATGCGGACGTCAATGAGACTGTTAGCATACAACAAATAGGACCTAGCAATCAACAAGCAAATCTAGGTGCATGAACCACCGCCCAAAATTAAATGGAAGTTGTCACCAGAGCGGAGTTCAACGAGTTGATGAGAGAACTTATGGATAGAAGAAGACAACTTGATAAGCAGATTCAAGCTAACTCTAACCTCATGACTTAGCTTACTCAGCAATAGCATCAGAATGCTGGAGGTAGCCCCGTTCCTTATTCTTCATCTGATAGTTCGACTTTGTCCGATGAAACCTCCCAAGCGTAGTCGCCGCAAAACTGAGATAACACAAGCAGGTGCTGCTGATCAATCAACTAGAGATCACTTACGTCTTGGAAACCACACCCAAGATAGAACATGAAACTTAGGATCTGGAGCACGTGTGGAGGCTGCACGGCCTGCCCACCAAGGCCCTAATGAACCCGATCCCCAAGATACACGTCCGGCTGATTGCCAACAAAGGAGACACCAACCAGAACGTTATCGTGGGACAGATTCCAACCTTCCATCCTGCATACAAGCCCCATACCTATCGGCAATCATCAGACAACTAATGAGAGAAAACCAGGGACTGACCAATGATGATTGGGGGATATCCAGGAGTCATACTCCATTCACAGATGCTATTCTACATGCCGAGTACCCAAGGAACTTCAACATGCCAACTATTCCGACTTATGAAGGGAAGACTGTTCCAAACAGCATATGATGAGGTATGAATGGATGATGGATTCAGCTAGAGCGAATGATGCTACCAAGTGTAGATGCTTCCCAATCACTTTATCCGGAATTGCCACTATATGGTTCACTCGACTTCCCCCGCGGTCGAAACCCAACTTCGATGAATTGGCGGTGGAATTTGTAAATCAGTTCAAGATACACGCCACTCGTCCCAAGGATGTGATGTCCCTATCCAATGTAATCCAAGCTCCATGGGAGTCGTTGAAGGAATACCTGCTAAACAACAACGCATGATGACAGACGATATAGTATTCAGGCGCTGAGATGCTGGCTAGGTGGAGGCTCCTACCGTTGAACCGATGGTCATATCCGCGATAATCAGACCAGCTTTTGTGAAGAGAATTTTGATTGATTGTGGAGTTATGTTAACATCATCTTCAAAAAGGCATATGACCAAATGAAGATGGAGATGAAGGGTTTAAAGCCATCTAAAGCTCGTACCCATGGCTTTAATGGTGCAACGACCGATGCAGTGGGTTATGTTGAATTGTCAGTTGAACTTGGGCAAGGTGAACGTAGGAGGGCATGAATCCTGCCTTTCATCGTTTTTGATGTTGATTCTCGATACAATGTTTTCCTGGGTCGACCGACCCAGGCGGAGTTTAGGGCAGCTTTAGCCACGTGGTGCTTAACTTCGAAATTTCCGATAGACAAAGGAGTTGGTGTTGTGCAAGGTGATCAGGCAATTAGTCCTTCATGTTATGTGGCTGAGCTGAGAGAAGCTCGACGAATAGAGAAAGAAAAGGCCGTGGACAACTCCGTCCACATCCGTGCTATTGAAAATTGACAAGTAGTAGCGCTCGAGCCCTGGCTAGAGCAACATGATCGGATCTGTAGAGAGATAGATCTGAGAGATGATGATGTGAAACCCAAGGAAGAAAAAGCGGCGCCAGCTGAACTGATGATTGACATTTCAGTCAACGGAAACGATCCGTCATGAGTATTTAAGATCGGATCACAACTCAACCCCTCGATAACCGAGGATCTTTCTAATTTCCTCCGAGCGAATCTGGATGTTTTCGCTTGGACACATTCTGATATGTGTGGGATTTATCCCACTACTGCAAGTCATATGTTGAACATAGACCCTAAGTATGTTCTAGTAAAGCAGAAAGGAGAGGCATGGACCCGGAGAGGTCCGCTGCACTCAAGGACGAGGTGGACAAACTCAAAGCCAATGGGTTCGTCCGCGATGCCCTCTAATCTGAATGTGTGTCTAACCCTATGCTAGCGAGGAAAGAAAATAGGAAATGGAGAACTTGTGTAGATTACTCTGATTTAAACAAAGCATGCCCTAAGGATAGTTTCCCTTTATCCAGAATCGACCAGCTGGTCGATTCAACGGTCGGACACGAGTTATTGTCATTTATAGACGCGTATTCGGGATATAATCAAATCCCGATGCACATTCTGGACGAAGAACACACTAGTTTTGTCACAGATGTTGGGCTATACTGCTATGTAGTGATGCCCTTCGGATTGAAGAATGCGGGAGCGACTTATCAGCGTTTGGCGAATCAGATATTTAATGACCAGATTGGTAGAATAATGGAAGTCTATGTGGATGACATGTTCGTGAAGTCATGACAATCAAACGACCACATTCGAGACATTGCAGAAATGTTTGATATACTCAGATAATACAGGATAAAAATCAATCCTTTGAAGTGTTCCTTTGGTGTTGCGTTGGGGAAGTTTTTGGGATTCATTGTTAACGCCCGGGGAATCAAAGCTAACTCGGAGAAGATTCAAGCTATTCGAGACATACAAGTGCCTAGGACTATAAAGCAGGTACGAAGCTTGAATGGAAAGGTGGCCACGCTGAGTCGATTCATATCCAGAGCAACAGATAAGTGTATTTCCTTCTTCGATGTAATAAAGAAAGGAAAGAGAAATTTCAAATGGACATCTGACCATGAAAATGCATTCCGAGCTTTGGTAGGACATTTGGAAAGTCCCCAGGTACTGTCGAAGCCTATAGACCATAAAGTATTGTATGTGTACTTGGTTGTATCCCAGCATGCTATTAGTACGGCTTTGGTTCGCGAGGAGGAACAAGTTCAAAAGCCGGTTTACTATGTCAGTAAACGTTTAATGGGGGTAGAAAGAAATTATCCTAAGATTGAGAAACTAGCCTACTGCTTGGTGATTGCATGACATAAGCTTCATTCATACTTTCAGGCACACTCGATCAATGTTTATACTGATCAACCCTTGCGTCAAGTACTCCAACGACCAGAAACTTTTGGAAGGATGTTAAAATGGAATATCGAGTTGAGTCAGTTCGATATTACCTACCTACCAAGAAGGGCCATACAAGGGCAAGCGCTAGCAGACTATATCGCTGAATTCACCGTATCAGACGAACCAAACAGCCACGATGTTATTCCCCCCATTCGATGGAAACTATACACCGATGGGGCATCTAACGACCGTTGCTACGGGGATGGTATAGTTCTTGTGACTCTTTAAAACCGATCAATTTGTTACGCTTTGAAGCTCAATTTCCCTGCAACAATTAACGAAGCCGAGTATGAAGCATTGATCGCTAGCTTGAAATTTATCAGGGAACTGGGAGTAAAATCGGTTGAAATCTTTTGTGACTCACAATTGGTGGTATACCAGGTGCGGAGGGACTATCAAGCGAAGGGACGGAGACTTGCCCCATACCTTGCATGGGTTCAAGAGCTGCTAGTAGATCTAGAATATTATGATATTTCGCATGTCCCACATGAACGAAATAGAGAAGCCGATTCATTGGCAAAATTTGCAAGCACATGCGATGCACAACAAATGGGATTGGTTCCCGTCGAAACCTTACTTGCTTCGAGTATAAATGTGATGGAGATAGATTTCATGTTAGAAACTTAAATCGAGACGGAATCATGGATGACCCCATTTAAGCAATACTTGCTACATGGGGTCTTGGCCGAAAGAAAGAACGAAAGATGGCAAGTCATTCGTAAAGCTTCGCCATATGTAATGTAGGACGGAATAATGTAGCGAAATGGATTTTCGACCCCCTTACTCCGATACATTGCCATAATGAGATAAAATGAGTCCTAAAGGAAGTCCATGAAGGAGAATGTGGTGACTATACTGGAGGGAAGACGTTAGCAAAGAAAATCCTCCACTATGGATACTATTGGCCAATTGTAAACCGAGATGCTGCAGACTACGTAAGGAGATGTGACAAATGCTAGAAGTATGAAAAAATCCCAAGGGCTCCACCGATGGAACTTACACAACTGGTTAGTCCCTGGCCATTTGCAATATGGAGGATCGATATAATCGATTCTTTACCTATATCCAAAGGTGGTGTAAAATACGCAATAGTTGTGGTCGATTACTTTATCAAGTGGGCAGAAGCAGAGCCCTAAGCCACAATCACCACCAAGAAGGTCATTAATTTCATTACGAAACATTATATGCCATTTTGGTCTCCCGCGATCTATCTTTGCAAACAACGGAAGTCAATTAGAAAGTAGGGAATTCAAAGAATTTTGTCAAGACTATGGCATTGAAGAAAGGTCTGCAGCACTTGCTCATCCAAAAGCCAATGGACAAGTAGAAGCCGTGAACAAAATAATCCAGTCCATATTGAAAAAGCATTTGGAAAAGGATAGAGGCAAGTGGATGAATGAGCTTCCAACAACACTTTGGGCTTATAGAACTACCCATATGTCCGCGACTTGCCACACTCCATTCACATTGGCATATGGTACAGAAGCTGTTATACCTGTGGAACTTGAAGTTCCTTCGCATCGAGTAACTAATTATGAACTGGGACGAATCGGGATATTTTACTAGAATCACTAGACTTCGTTGATGAAAAACGTGAAGAAGCTGATTTAAGGGCGGCTGCATATAGACACCGTGTCACTCGATATTATAATGAAAAATTCCGAGAATCTTTGATGCGGGCGATCTCGTTTTGAAACGAGTTTTTGGGATCCCCATCGCATATGAATCCCATATGGCAAGGTTCATACGTCATTGAACGGAGGCTTGGAGGGGGAACTTTCAAGCTAGCGACTGTTGATGGCATGACACCCCCCAAGCATGGAATAGCGAGCATCTGCGACATTATTATACTTAGTCTATTTCTTTTGTATCTTTGTTGTTATTATTCCTAGTATGTTTTCATTTCTTTGATTCCTAGTTTTCGGCATGTTATAAGACAATTTAGCTTGTTTTCATTAATAAAGGCTTGAAGCCATCTTTTCCATGAATTATTGATGTTTCCGTGTATGATAATTCTATGGCAAAAAATTAGAGTTACATTATTCTGTCTGACATACGAACATGCACGAACATTCAAAATCTCCAAGTCCCCGGAGTGTGGACTGGAGTATTCTAAGTCCCCAGAGTGTGAACAAGAGTATAAACAACTCAAAACTCCAAGTTCCCAGAGTGCAGACTGGAGTACTCTAAGTCCTCAGAGTGTGGATTAGAATATAAACGACTTAAAATCTCTAAGTCCCTGGAGTGCGGACTGGAGTACTCTAAGTCTCTAGAGTGTGGACTAGAGTATAAACGACTCAAAATCTCCAAGTCCCCGGAGTGCGGACTAGAGTACTCTAAATCCCCAAAGTGTGGACTAGAGTATAAAGGACTTAAAATCTCCAAATCTCTAGAGTGTGGATTGGAATACTCTAAGTCCCCAGAATGCAGACTAGAGTACGAACCACGCAAAATCTCCAAGTCCCCGGAGTGCGGACTGGAGTACTCTAAGTCCTCAGAGTGTGGACTAGATTATAAATGACTCAAAATCTCCAAGTCCCCGGAGTGCGGACTGGAGTACTCTAAGTCCTCAGAGTGTGGACTAGAGTACAAACGACTCAAAATATCCAAGTCCCCATAGTGCAGACTAGAGTACTCTAAGTCCCCAGAGTGTGGACTAGAGTATAAACGACTTAAAATCTCTAAGTCCCTGGAGTGCAGACTGGAATACTCTAAGTCTCCAGGGTGCGGACTGGATTATAAACAACTTAAAATCTCCAAGTCCCTGGAGTGCAGACAGGAGTACTCTAAGTCCTCAGAGTGCGGATTAGAGTATAAACGACTCAAAATCTCCAAGTCCCCGCAGTGCGGATTGGAGTGCTCTTAGTCCCCAGATGTGGACTAGAGTATAAACGACTCAAAATCTCCAAGTCCCCGGAGTGTAAACTAGAGTGCTCTATGTCCCTAGAGTGTGGACTAGAGTACAAACGACTTAAAATCTCCAAGTCCCCGGAGTGCGGAATGGAGTACTCCACTTCCCTAGAGTGCAGACTAGAGTATAAACGACTTAAAATCTCCAAGTCACCGGAGTGCGGACTGAAGTACTCTAATTTTCCAGAGTGCGGACTAGAGTATAAATGACTTAAAATCTCTAAGTCCACGTAGTGCGGACTGGAATACTCTAAGTCCCCACAGTGCGGACTGGATTATGAATGATAAAAAATCTCCAAGTCCCTAGAGTGCGGACTGGAGTACTCTGAGTCCTTAGAGGCGGACTGGAGTATGAATGATAAAAAATCTCCAAGTCTTTAGAGTGCGGACTGGAGTACTCTGATTCCCTAGAGTGCAGAGTAAAAATATTCTAAGTACCCAAAGCATGAAACAGAGGATTTATAATTCTCAAAAAATTTCCAATTCACATGGAGGTGAACTGGAGCTCGGGTAACTCACCAAGTGTCAAGTTATAGTAACAAGTTAGACAGTAAGCTGAACAATAAAAGTCGTTTGAAAGACAAAGAAACTAAATTTTATTTATCAATCCAAAATGAGGCCCCACTACAATCCCTCCAAAACTCGGAGTCAAAAGTCTACTTACATTGGCCATGAAAATAAATAAAAATAATTACATAAAACTAGACTAACTCTCATCGAACGAGTGTAACAACTACTTCTTTGGTTTCTTTTTGTTCCCCATTTTCTCAGACGACTCCTTCCCCACGCGTTTTTGGTTGGACGCTTTGCTTGGTTGGGAAGTAACATTCGAGGAAGGAAGAGGAACTTCTAGTGGCCTAGACCCAACAGGAAGAATGACCTTCAAAGGCCTGTTTAAAGGGTCATCTAGCTCCACTACTTGGGGCTCGACCTTGATATCAACTTTCATCTTTTTCTCTTCCGTAAGTTGCTCCTTCATGCTCACCTTTGAGTGTGTCCAGAGGCCCCTATAATCTAAACTTCATAACTTCCTCCAACGGGTGATGAAGTCTCAGACTTGTCCTCGTCAAGCGCCTCAATCACTTGAGCATCAGGACCGAGAGTCTCTCCCACTTGAATAGCCTCACTCGTCTTCTCATTCTCCTACCTGGCGTCATCGCTCCTTGTAGTTGGCTCAGGATCAGAACGGCCTACGAAAAATCATAAGAGACAAACATTAGAATACAATAACCTCTCTTTGAAAACGACAGCTCTTTGAACTTTAAGAAGAAAAGTTATGTACCGGTTTCTAACTGACTCTCAACCGTCCGAGGAGTCTCACCCTCTGGAATGAGAGATGGAACATGAATGTCGAGGCCAGGGTCTTACGAGTCGTAACCAACATGCTGCTCGAATGGATTAAGTACTGGCCAACTAGTCGATTGAGTAGGGGAAGGAACTAGAGACTCGGTTCCAGACGGACCGACAATGTCGTTCTTTCCTTTTGACGAGGAGGAATCTTTGCTATAGAGAGCCTTCGCTGCAGACCAGTCTGAAGGCTCATTCTCCTTGAGAAATTCCTTTACTAAAGCCTCCTCATCAACCTCTTCGAAGCCTGACTCATCCTTTCTGATCTTTTTCAAAGTTTCCCATGCCGCAACTAGAGATTCGAGGTAACCGTCGCCAAGAATAGTTAAGTCCAATGCATGAGGACACGGGCATTATATTCTGCTATAAGCAGGTTGAACAAGCACTTGATCTCCTCCTTGTTGGCTTCAGCAGTCACCTCTAGGAAAACATCAATATCAGAGAGCTCCATTTTTTACCTTCCTCGTGGGCTGTTTCATTCAGTGCTTCGACCCTGGAGAGCTCCTCATCCATTTTTGTTTTGAGAAATCGAGTGGCAATAATCTCATTGCAATATTGTTGCGACTCCTCTTGAGCAGCTACTTTTTCTTCTTTTCCTTGGAGAGTAGCTCTTCCAACTCTTTGATCCGCTGAGCAAATGCATCTCTCTCCTTTTGAATGGAATCTTTCTACAAAGCTAAGGCCCTGCAGCGTTGAACTGCTTCGTCAATTTCTTTCTTATGTATTGCCTCCAGACGATTAACGACCTCCGCTGGGCCTTTTTTGGGCAACTTCGAGCTGAGACTTGTATCAAGAGAGCTCTTCATCCTGAGCTTTAATGATGTTTTTGTCATGAACAGCTTCGAATTTCAGGCGATCGATTTCGTGTTGGCGCTCAATAGAGACTTCCGAAACTTTTTCAGCTAGATGGACAAATGCGTCATATTGAACGTAAACGTCGTTGTTACAGGCAATGGTGCTTTGTTTGACATGTCCCGAAATGTGATGAATCACCAGGAGAAATTTCAGACCATCAAAGCATTTATTGGGGAACGTAGCCTTAAGCTCGGCTAGCCACTCCGATATCGACGGATCTTGTATGAGAGTAGGAAGACTTGGTCTCGAGACTACAGATGTTTTATGGGGTCCCCGGGTTTGCCTGCTACTACATGAGCCAGAATGTTGATCTCGGTGGACCTCAGGATGGGATTCCTTATACATAGACTTCTCCTTGCCTTGCTCTGATTGAAAAGGAGGATCGCGAGAGTAGGAAGACTGGCTGAATGTTTTTCTTCGATAAGATGATTCTCGGGGGCGATAGTCTCGATCGCCCGTGTCATCTCTGTCCCCGAGTTTGCCGGAGCCCGAATCTCGGCCAGAATGATGAAAGATGGATGACCCATGAAGACGGTCGAGTCTGTGAGTATGCCCCATATCACATACGCAGAAGTTGAATGACGACAAGTTAGTAAAAAATAGAGTGATGGCTAAAATTTAAGTGCAAAGTGAAATGCATGTGTCCGTGTGTGTCCTAGTGTTTCCCCCTGACGGACCAGTTTCTTTATCTTTACTTGTAGGATTCTTTTTTTCCTTGGTTATGGGCTTAAGCGCCTGCATCGCCTCTTGCGGGCGAATAAAGCTTAAGGGCTTCCAGATCGTTGAAGGCATAGTTGAGCAAATCGTCGGGAATAGTGAGGTTTGACAAGCCTGTCAAAGAACTCTCTAAGTGTTGGGGAGAAGGCTCTCTCCACCGGAATGATTGTGACCTTAGAGGTTCCACCCGCTGTCTTCTTCCTTAATACGTAAGCCAATTTCTTCTTTCCCTTCGCGGGGGGAGGCGTTACTTCGATATTGTGAACCTCAACCATCGGCTCCTGAGCGGGACTAACATTATCATCCGACGCTTTGGGCACTTTAGCTTCTCTAATCCCCCCTCCTCAAGTGTGTCAACGACACTACGTGATGAAGGCCCGGCTCGACTTTTGCCTTTGTCCAAGGCAGATCCAGACGAAGTGACACTGTGAGGAAGACTTATTTAGCAATCTTCTCCTAATAACCCAAATTTCGAGAGTGATTCATTTGAAATAATAGATCTATTGTCCCGGTCTCCTACGGGGATAGCTCAGATAGCTACAACGGCCTCAGAATACCCAAAGCCTTCGAGATGCGGGAAGACACCGGTAGAAAATCGAGAAAAGGTTAGGAAGAATGCATTTCCTGGCACGTACGACTATTAATCTAGACAAGGAACTTACGCCCTTCCAGCCATCTCCTCGCGAAATCGGGGGCAGCGCACGTAAAAACCATTCTTGCTTGTAATTGGCAAATTTGCTCCACGCCCATGTAAGGACTGGCACTGGTTGTGCGGCTTGAGGAATATGAAAGGTGGGCTGTCAGACCGCCTCTTGACATGATAAATGTAGCGGATGTTGTCGGGAGTAGGGAGCCTAAGTAGAATTCTCATGAAGAGAATACGCATGCCGTATAAAAACGCATGGCTGTTGGGATGTAGTTGTGATAGGGCGATCTCTATATATTGCAGCACATCATGTAGGAAGGAGTTGAATGGTGGCACGCTACCAACCCAGGAGATAAATTTATTGCAAGCTGTATACCCAACTCAGGGCAAGTGAGGACGATCTTGTCCCGATGGAACCAGCACATCGTCAAAGGGAAATCCATGCATTGGGCATATGCGATGAAGAGCGCTTTTGTTGATTCTCGAAGCTTAAGAATCGATCGGATTGTCTAGAAAAATCGCTGCATTTAAGGCATCGGGAGCCAAGTCGACGGATGCAATCGTGGGACTTGGAATATCTTGTATAGGAGCTATTGATGGATTTGAGGTTCCAACCATTTCCAGTTGAGAAGTTGGCTCGGGTCTGTCCGAGACTGCGGTAGAACTGGATTTTCTGAACATCTTTAGTGAGTGTTGGGTCTGATGAAACACATGTTTAAACTATACTTGAAAAACAACCAATATTAGACATAACGACAAAAATACTCCCCCCGTATGGTGTGTGAACTTGTGCCATTCAAGTATAAGTTTCAAAGAATTAAAAGTCATCAAGCTGACAAAATAAAGTTAGGCTTTGAACTGTCATCTTCGAAGACCGACATCGCTAACCATTTTCAAGAGTTTGTCGTATGATGGTTTCAATTTTGAACTCGGCATCGACACTATATATGGAAGGCTATTGTATGTTTTAATCAAGCTAGACTCAGGATTATAGTTGTTGAATCTGGGAAATTATCGGTCCGGATTAGCTTGATATGCTTGTTTGCGTAATGCTTTAGTCCTTGCTTATTGTCATATGATTCGGCATGGGAAGTGAGTGAATTCGACATGAGTTATGTTCAAGTTGGAATGATTTCGACTGTTGTTGCCAACTTCAAGGCTCAAGGCCGAGCGGTATTCGAGACACACGAACTAAATGTCGCTCGGCTTAAATGCCACTCGGCCTAAGTCCATCTTTCGACACTCTCTATTTCGACCAACATCCCTCAGCATCTTAGGTTCAAGCACCTTTGGTCGGCATTCCTTGTTTCGAGCACCTTAACCAGAAGGCAATACCGAACTACTCACTTCCTGCTTCCCTAACACCAACACTCTCTCTTCATCGAACGGCTCACGGGGGCATGCCGAACCACACTTCGGTCGACATATCGAACCTATCTTGCGATCTCCAAACGGGTCGCAACACTACCCTCAAGTGGTTAAACCACATTCTCTCTCTCACACCGAATGGTACATGGCCACAATCCCAGACTGTGGAGACCGCCCAAGCCGACCGACCCACTTGTTTCCCTCCATCTCACTTCCATACAACCTAAAACTTAGCCTTGACAATCAGCCAACACCTCCACAAGTCGCCAAGCTCCTGCCGACCCACAACCACTTCCTCTCCTTCGGTTGGTGGCTTAATAGGAACCGTTGTCCTCAGAATCACTGACTCCAACCTAAGGCATGTTCAAACCTCGGTTTCGTCCTCATCGCCTACTCGATTGCTACCGTTCGCAATTTGAAGAAGACTCACGAAATCGAATTTTGTACAAAACCCATAGCTTGAGAAAGTCAATTCAATTGGAAGTTCATACCTAAGAGAGAGAGTCGAGGCTTGGGGAATCGAGAGATTTGAGATTGAACTTCGTTTCAATTCGTTATCAGGGGGAGTTGCGGAGTAGACGTACCGCCTTTAGGAAAACAAAGAGAGGAATATTAGAGAGGTAACAAGAGTTCATAGGAAAGTCACGATTTCCTGTGGAATTGAAGTGAAAGTAAAAAAGAAATGAGGAGAAATGTCAGTTTACATAGGAAAGAGGGGAGGTGAACAGACATCGACCAGTGGAATCGGTCGAGATATCTCGATGGTTCGGCGTACAAAGCCTCGCTCGACATTCAGGCCCGTTCGGCATTCAGGTCCCGTTTGGCATTCAAGCCCCTCTCGACATTCAGGCCTCGTTCGACATTCGGGAGATTATAAGAATCCATTATTGAGAAGCCAGAGAAAGGGCTTAAATGAAGAAATGCATTGCTCGTGGTTCAAAGCGCATCGTGTTGATTCGAACGATATGCTTTGGGAGGAAGATGTTACCCAGTAACTTATCTTGGGTAAGACTAAGAGGTATCGGTTATTGACCTGAGTGCCACCGTTCGGTATCCCTCATTCGACCACCAGTGCTCGGCTAGGGCGGCTCGGCACTTGGTCACTCGGCATGGGCATGATGCTCGGCACAAGCCTCGTTCAGCACAATGCCTTGTTCGACATACAAGTGCCGTTCGGCATGAATCACTCACTCGGCATACGAATGCCATTCGACCTAGATATGTGGCTCGACATACGAGTGCCGTTCGACATAACTTTGTTTTGAGTGACTTGGTAGTCGTTGTAGGCAGTTCTCGACTGGCATCCTTCACTCGGCAATTATCGTTCGGCATCCCTGGCTCGGTGCGCAAAAGCTACTTACCACGGGTTGAGATACCTTGTTCGTAGGCCCGAGAGGGAAGTCCAACCCATCTTCGTCTATAAATAGAAGGACAGGGGCACAGTGAAATGGACCTTTTTTTGGGTTGGGGAGACTCTTCCGCTTTCGAGACTCATTCTTTTCAGTTAGCATTTGTATTTGAGTAGTTGGTGTACGGATTGTATCTGTATTCAATCATTTGTGAAAGCAATAAAGATCAAAACTCAAAGTGGACGTAGGCAGTTACGCTGAACCACTATAAATCCGATGTTCTTGTTTTTGCAATTAATTTAGCATACAATCCTCTATTTTAATTTATTTTCTTCACTAATCTCTCTACATAATCTTTCTCATGGGGGTTAGTGACCAATTCTGGTGCTAGCAATAGTCACTTCAATTAATTGGAATTACAATAAAATAGTTAGCAATTACCTTATATTAACATTACTACCATTACATTCTAGTTATTACTCTCATTATAACATCACAAATTTTAGTTTTCTTTCAATATAAAATTATCAAATCCTATGTAATTAATATTTTAATTATCGAAAAATACGGGTCGTTACACTCTCCCATACTCAAAACTTTTCGTCCTCGAAAGGGGAAAAGGAGGAAATAAGTAATCAATATATTTTTATTCAAAGTATTTAATTTATAAACAATTAATTTTCATAATTAAGCAATTTAAATACAATATACAATTAATATCAAGTAAATCTTCATATTTAAGTCAACCAAAGTTTGAAAATATTTCACTTTTCACAAAAATTTTAAGTTTAAAATTCATGGAAAATTTCGGCAGAGTCTCCTTTGTACGAAGAGGTCCGAGAGAAATAATAATATCAATAATTACCATATACATATTATTTCAAAAATAAACATCCCAAAACACGGGAAACCAATATAATATTGCTAGAAACCCGTAATCCGAAAATGTACATATTTGTCGGGCAAACAACGCTTAATTTATGAAACCAAAGCAGTAGCTATTGCTTCCATAAACCTGTACTTCACTTATAAAATCTAAAGAAGTTAATAATTACATGAAAAGAGATATATTTAAGTTGTTTCAACTAATAACAAACAAATCAACACAATATAATAATAGTCAAATGCAAGCAAACAACACAACCATCATATGTAACAAAGGAATTTAATCATGCGTCCATAGAAACCAAACTAATGATTTGTTCAGGTTCAGAAACTTTTAATCATACAAGATGATAAATAAACTATAAGTGTACCCTATGCTCAACTGCCTTAGATAATTACTTGATAGATTATCTATACATCCTTATACAATTGGAAGTATCCTTTCCTAACATCCCATAAGCCAAAACAACTAATAATTTCAACACAATATTACAGTTTATTCAATTGGTTTCTTTTTACATCATTACTGTTCATTGTTTTCCATATAATGTCCTTTTCTTTTACTTTCCTGTACTTACATAAATTATTTCACAATATTAACTTACGTTCATAACATTCTTGTACATCAAAATTCTTATTTAGGAATAATTTCATTGAACACTTCCATTACTTAGGTTTTACTTGTATAATATTCTATTATATATTCTATTAACATTTTAACTTATTAAACATTTCTGGTAAGTTATATATATATATATATATATATATATATATATATATATTTGGAATGTATTGAATGTTACATAAGTTTTTCGTATTCTTCCTTGAAGAGAAAAGAAACATTTCAATATATCTAAAAATTCAATTAAAACATTTAACCTCATTTACTTAGTAAGGATATAAGATATACTGAAAACAACTTCATAGCATCATGTAAGTATTTTATGAAAGTTTAAACAATGTTAGAAGTTTATATCAAAACATTATGATAAGCCCCTCTTTTTTTATAAAGTTCCTTAAATTCGATAATTTATTGGACTCATATTTTAAAATAAGTATAAACCTTGGATTATTAAACTAAAACTAATAGTATACTCAAATCTTACATTGAATATCTGTAACGACCCGTCAATTTGGATAATATTAAATGGATTAACTTAATATAATTTCTAATCTAATTGAGAATAAAATAAAAGTTTAGATATTTATTTTAGAAAACGTAGTGATTTGTTATAGTAATTGGAATTTAATAACAAGATTTTATGACAATAGATTTGGGTAGTGAAATTTGTCGCATTTGGTTAAAGGATTTATTTTAAGAAACCAATAAATGTTGTAATTGAAGATGTTAATAAAAATATTAACAAAAGGGGGTTTCATTAATATAATATAAATTTAAGAATTTATGACAAGAATTTAGATTTCCTATGTGTTTATATATATATATATATAATGGTAATATTGTAACTATATGTGAATCTAGGTAGTAAAATAAAAGGCAGTGATGGATAACCAATATAATACAATACAAAGGAGTTGAAACGACTGTTGGGTTTTAAATGTAGTGTATATATATATAGTGAAAATCATCATAACCTCTTAATTTAATACGATTGTTAAATTAATACTAAAAGATTAAAATTCGAAATAGTATTAATGTAACAATAAATAGTGTGAATTGCAATTGTATAATGGGATTAAATTGTTAATTTGAGGATGTAACCATTGGATAAATGTATGGTAAATTTATGGTAGTGAACTTTTAATGTATGTTGGATAGAACATAGGTGATTGTAATTCTGTAGTATGTATTAAATATAAATTTCATTCAATTATGAAGAAAGTTTTAATTAAGAGAAACGTTACCGTAATAATTATTAATGTAGAAACGGAAGAGTGTATAAATTTATAGTAACGTAAAAACATATTGTAAGGTAATAATTAAGTGCAGACTTATAAAATATATTTATGTATGTTAATTTCATGCATTTGGCTATAATGGATTTAATAATAAAAAAATGGAATAGTGAAATAAAATGGATATAAAGGTTTCAATTATACATTGGAATTCATACTCACCATAAAAGGTTAATTGAAACCAAAGAAGTTAATATAGGAATCAAGGCGTATTTATTAATTTGGATTTATTGCAATAAGTTAATTCCATAAAATAAAGCTAAAGCTAATTCAAATTTTAACTGGACCATTGTTGTTATAACTTTAGAAGCAAGATTTATTTATGATTTGAGTATTTAATTCAACAAGTGGTATTTACGACGAATAAAATAGAATTGAACGTAAAATATTACGTTATTAACTTGAAATGGAATTTGTAAACATTGAGTGAAATCTTAAACTAATGTTAGTATTCGTCGTATTTACAACAACAACTTTGAATAATAGAAAGGAAGTGAATATAATAAATTAATCAAATTTATAGTGTTGAATTCAATTGGATTGGAATTAATAAATAGTTAAGAAAAATAAGGGTTATTAATAATTTGGAATTTAATTATGGTAAAAAGGTTAATTGCAATCCAAAGATGAGTTGGAATGGAAATCAAGTATTTATTTAATTTGATTTAAGAGGTGAGTATAAAGGTATAAGATTTAATAATTGGGTTTAGAATAAAATTTATAATCTCTAAATAATAAGGAAGTGCAGATATTTAGCTGCAAATTTATATACCGATAGATTTTAATTCACATCCAAGCTTGGTAAATAATTTAGAATTGATTGAAGTATATAAATAATGAAATGGGGCCTATATTAGAAGTTGAAATATAAAAATTGGATTTTTAATTTATTTGATTTATTTAATAAATATTAAAATGGTCATTTTTGTCACGGACTCGGATTTCGACGAAACCAGTTTCATCGGATCCGTATCGGTGAATTGTTATAGGGTTTCAAGTTTCGTATCGATCGGACTTGTCGTTGGATCGTACGGACGCGAAACGCCTTGAAATCAATTTTATTAAAAATCAATTTGAAATCAATTTGGAAATCTTGTTTTCAGCATAACTTCTTCATACGATCGAATTTGGTCGCGAAACTTTTTCCATCGCGTTCAGAATATTTTAAAACACCTATTTGGATATATAGTTTTAACAAATTCGGTTCCGGAGGCGTAGCGGGCTTTTTGGGCCATAGTTTGTTGCGTACGTTCATCCTTCTAGCCTATACGCTCCAACCCAACCCTAACTATAAGTATAGCGTGATAAACCCTAGCCTCCTTTCTATTGTCAGTTGGATATACGTACATATTTCTTCATCTCCTCCTTCTCCTCAATGGTTGCAAAATCTAGATCTGCTTCAATCCAAAATTCAGTGAAAATTCAAACACCTCAGAAAATTCTCAAAAAAATATATGTTGAAGTATTCGATACGCGTAATCTACTGGTGAAATTCGTTTTTCGATTGGAGCTGTCGTTCATCCAGAATAAATTCAAACAGCCCCAAAACCGTCCATCATCATCGCGCAAAAGTTCGTCAGATCGTCAAACGGTTTCTGGGTATTGTAGAGTGGACGATGGAGATCACATCTATATAATTTTTGGGGCGAATCAACGGTTAGATTGGGAGATTTTTCGACCTAGGGTTTCGGCCTGGGGGGTTTATTCGTGGCGGCTATGTCATCTGGACGCTGTTGGAGGCGTCCCTGGTGGAGGAGGCGAAGGCGGTCAGGCCGTGCGATGCGGTGAGGAGAGGCGGCTCGTTGGACTAGGGTTTGATACCCTGTAGGGCGGCTGCGTTCGAGATTTAGGGCTCTGGTCAATTGATTTTCGCGTGCGTGCTCAGCATCAGGAAGATGATACACGTGAATAAGGGGATGACGTGGCACATATGTTGTAAGGGGTGAATATGGACCACTTTTATTTTTTTCAAATTTGAATTCAACTATCATTTTTCGGCATAACTTTCTCATACGAAGTCGGATTCACACGAAACTTTTTTTGTTAGGATCGTAATTTAATTCCGGACTCGATGACGCTGGTTTGGACGAATTCTGAGACGGGCGAATTTTGAATTTAAATCGAGTTTAAATTCGATTTAAATTCCAAAGGTGAGTGTTTTAACCCACTCACAATTACTAGAAGCTTTTATGTTTGTTAAATAAATTTTAGAAATGAATAGAAATTTATTTATGAGCTTTTGGCATGTTATTTCATTCATATCTGTTGAATTGCAATTTATTGAATTAAACTGTTAATTTGATTGATTTATTGCGTAGTAATTGACTGTTAGAAATTATCGTTTGCATATAAACTGCTAGTTAACAGTTATATAAATTTTTACTGAATATAAAACTATTAGATTAATAGTTGATAAATTTAATTGGAATAAAACTGACAGTTATCACCTGTTGTATATGTTCATATATATATTTTGTTATTGATTGAGATTGGTTGATGGTTGCGATTGGATGATGGATGTTGTTGATGAGTGAATGTTTATTGCATATCATTAAATTGCAAAATTTATCATGCATATTTCATTATTCGGGATTGTGGTTTGAAATGATAAAACCGCAAAGTTTTATTTTAATTTGCGGATTGAAATGATAAATATCCGTATCACTTGACCATAGGATAGAAAATTATATACAGGCACCGCGGTATATATATAATTATTTTAAAATGTGATTTCTATGGTTTGGATGGAATACGGTTTATAATAATCTTAAATTTTATACTGTATAAATATTTTTCTTCCATATTTATATACATATGAAGTTGAAAATTTTGAAATTAAAAGGCATATAAATTCCTTTATTTAAATGGAAGAAAATTTGGAAAATGGAGTTTGATAAATTTATATCATATGTTTAAATGTTAAGTTGGAAATTTAAGATATGATATTTATAATTGGATTTTTCCAAGATAAATTGGAATGAATATTCTAGTATAATTGAAATTGAAAAAAAATTATATATATTAAATTACTAGAAATTGGAGTTTTATTTATTTATGGGTTTATGTGAATATTCAAAACTAAATAATAAAACATTTAATTTGTTGAAAGAATGAATTCCAGCTTTAGTTTTGAATATTAATACTCCAATGGATTCATATATATAGAAATTGAAATGGTTTTGGGACTTGAAGTAATATTTTGGATTTTGGTTTAACTTTAAAAGAAGAAATATTTGGAAAGCCATGTAATTTATTTCTTTATAAAGCAACAGTAAAGTTAAACCTTTTTAATTCGCATACCGTTGAATATCCAAACCATTTAGTTTTGAAAATAATGGTTTTAAAATACTATGGATTTTCGAAGAATTATGTTGAAAGTTACAAACAAAATATTGGTTACATGGGATATTAAATAATAAAAAGTGACATAATTTTGGAAAGGAAAATTTTATTTGGGGAACGATATCATTGATTCGGGCTTTTATAAAATAATATGAAAATAAATTGTTTGTGTTTTTAAGAAGAAATGATATCGTAATATTATGGTTTTGAAAGGGATTATATTCTTGTTTAAAGTATAAACTGTTTTTAAATAACCGCGGTGTTATAATAACGATTGGTTGGCAAAGAGACCGGGATCGGATATGGACATACTCTCTGTCGATACCGAAAACCACTTTGACTAACCGTGTACGCGGTGGAGATTCCAGAATGAAGTAGGTGGTGGCGACGTTTCCTGTAAGGTAAATACGTGGACCCAACTCCCGTGAGTTGGCATAAGGTGGCTAAAACAGGAGCGATTCTCAGGCCAATGAGGTCATTCCTCTGATCGGACGCTCCTCTTCGATATTATACTTTGACTTGGATTGATTCAGTGGCCACTTCTATATTTTGATTTTTGGGGGAGTTAGTTCGAGGTGAGCGGCAGCTGCGCGCTGCGCGTTACCATCAGCCTGGATAGCAATTGGTATATCTACCCTGGCATTGCCTAGTTGTGCCGTGTCACCTACCCTATCGCGCCTTGTACGAGTTTGGTTTTCTCACGTAGCCCATGTGGTATCCTCTGGTGGCTTCCCGATCAGGAGGGACTATGATATTGGACGGACTACTGGGACTATTACGTGTTAAGGGCTATATGGGTAACCCCTTAACGCTATTAAAAAGTAAGTTTATTTTATAAATAGACACTATTATAATAGCGCAATATACTACATAGTAAATAGTTTAACGGATCCTTAGGAGATGTAAATCCCGAGCATCTCTTGAGTTACTGCACTCATATTTATTTCTGTTTATTTAACTCACATAAGATATTCTAGTCTGACTCGAGTGTTTTTGTCTTTTCAAATTCGCTCGGGTCAGTCCGAGCGTTTCAGGATAACAGGTTTTAGCTTTGGAGGACGAAGACGAAGAATCAGTATTATTCTATATATAGTATTGCACCACACTCTTTATATTCCGCTGCATTGTCGTATTTGGTATGTGTAACTCTGATATTCATTGTATAAGTAAAATCAAGCTTTTGTAAACTGTTTATTAACTGTATATTTGTTATTATATTTTATCCTTCCGCTGTGAGATTCTGTTTTGTTTTAATTCTTCTCTGTTTTCTTATTTACCCCATAACAATCCGCCCTTGCGTATGCTTTGAATTGGCACGTGTGTCGTTTTAAAGTGTGCGAAAAGGCGGGATGTTACAGTTGGTATCAAAGCTTTGGTTTAGCGATAAACCTTGGCTTTGTGGGGTTTGACTCTTTATTAATAGGGTAGTAATATCCTATGGGAGTCGCTGAGTGTATATATATGAGAGAGCGTACTTGTTAGTATTAATAAAAGATTTTAATATTGTGTTAATCTGTTCCGCTTTGTATTTATAAATTCTGGTTGATGCATGGGACGCTATGCCATCAATAAGGATTTCTAAACACTTAATAGGACAGACCGACATAATATCCGTTTTTAATATAGGTGAATGAAATAATTTTGCCTATTATATTTTCTATATATAAATTTTTTTTTTTAAAGGATATATATATATATATTTGGTTGCTATAGATTGGGTGTTAGGCCATAAGAATATTTGTAATAAATTGAAGCTAAGAGAAACCATAATAAACCAAATTTGGATATTTTAGAACTTAAGTCCGGGATTTTTGAAAATTTGCTCTCAAGGAATTTATGAAATATAAGGATTTGGTTTATAAGTATTTTCTTATATAAATATTTCGTATAATTTGGAAGAATTGTTTTAAAGAAGGTTTTGGAAAAAAATTAAATTCTGTACTTTCCTCTCTGTCGCTGGAAAATAAATTCGGTGATGACGGCCGCATCATCGATTTTCATTTTCGAGTTTCGAAGGGGGAAGGCCACTGTAGTAAATGCTACTGCAGATCTATTTTGAAATTTTCTAAAAATTTTCTTTTATTGTTCTAAATATAATTAGAGATATTGAGTTGTAAGAACTTATTTATCTATTATTTTGAAATAAATTGAAATTTGACCCGGTATTTAAATTCTAATTTTTCCATTAATTAATTGTTTAAAATTTGTTAATGAAATAAAAGTTGAGTAATGAATGAATTGAAACCTCTAATTAAAAAAAAAGAGAATAATTGCAAAGTTATTAGAGGAATTTGAATACATATGAGACAAAGAGTAATATGGATGAACATTAAATTAAATTAAAGAATGGAGACTTAACTTGTATAAGTTCAATTGCATTTTCTTTAACATAAATAACTTACCCATATATAAAAGTTGAAATGTTAAGTAAGAAACTAGAATTGAATATTTTACAAGTAGGAATTTAGAAAAATGAAGTATTCAATAAATTACTGTTATAAATAAAAATTTAATGGTATAAACTTAAGTTATAATTAAAGTTTTATTAAAAATAAGTTAAGAATTATTAATAGGTGATATGAACTTAAAGCAAATAAAATGAAATTCTAAATAAGAATTGATTGTAGGATTATTAGTTTATGTAAGTCTTAAGTCTCCCCTATTCTAATATAATAGAAAGAAGGAAGAATTGAAATGACTGTAATCCATAGTTAATGGATAAATAAAATAAAATAAAAACCCACTTATAAGAATGAATGTTAGCAGATTAAGAATTTAAGGGAAATCTTACAAGTGAAGAGTAAGGAAATGAAGATATTCAAAATATTTGTTGTTATTAATGAGAATTTATTTTATAGACTTAAGTAATAAAAGGAAACTTAAGTAATAAAAAGGAAATACAAATATAATGAATTGTGAGATAATTGGAAAATAAAACTTGTAAGAAACAAAGAAATTCCTCATAAATGAAGGAAAGAAAATCAAACCACTGAATTATGAAATAAATGTATAATAAGCTATTTTGGTGTTGGTTTAAATTGTTTGGTTGATGTATGTTTGCTGGGTAAGGAATTTTGGAGTTGTTGGATGAACAAATAATCTATCTTTGTTCCATCTAAGACTGTTGAGTATAGGATGCACTTGATAATTATTTTTCATTTCGTACAATTTCAAAATTTGAACCCGAACAACTAATGATTTGTTTGATTGAATGATTGTTTGTTTGTGATGTGCTGTTTGTTAAAAATGTATGGTTATTGCATTTGATTGGATATGAATGATTGAATCTACCCAAACATTTCACTGTAAAATAAATATTTAACCTTTTAGATTATATAAGTGAATACAGGTGATGGAAGCAACTGCTACTGCTTTTGGTTCCAAAATAAAAACGTATAGGGTCCGACAAATAGGTACGTTTCCGGATTACGTATAAAGCGCTATTTTATATATTTTTCCCGTGTTGGGATATTTTATTTTGGATAATATGTGTAATACATTTGTATACTTGGATATTATATTTTCTCCAGAGTCCCTCCGTACAAAGGAGACTCTGCCAAAATTTTCAGAAAATTTTGGACTTAGAATTTTGTGAAAATATTTTTCCAACTTTAATAATTCAAGTATTAAAGGATATGATGATTATAAAAAGAAGTATATTTCATTAAAAGAAATTAATCCAGTAAAATATTGTTTATAAGTTAATATCTGAAATAAGATGTACTGTTATTCTTCCTCCTCCCTTCTTTTCCTTTTCGGGGACGAAAAGTTTTGAGTGGGGGAGATTGTAACGACCCGTAAATTTGGATAATATTAAATGGATTAACTTAATATAATTTCTAATCTAATTGAGAATAAAATAAAAGTTTAGATATTTATTTTAGAAAACGTAGTGATTTGTTATAGTAATTGGAATTTAATAACAAGATTTTATGACAATAGATTTGGGTAGTGAAATTTGTCGCATTTGGTTAAAGGATTTATTTTAAGAAACCAATAAATGTTGTAATTGAAGATGTTAATAAAAATATTAACAAAAGGGGGTTTCATTAATATAATATAAATTTAAGAATTTATGACAAGAATTTAGATTTCCTATGTGTTTATATATATATATGTAATGGTAATATTGTAACTATATGTGAATCTAGGTAGTAAAATAAAAGGCAGTGATGGATAACCAATATAATACAATACAAAGGAGTTGAAACGACTGTTGGGTTTTAAATGTAGTGTATATATATATAGTGAAAATCATCATAACCTCTTAATTTAATACGATTGTTAAATTAATACTAAAAGATTAAAATTCGAAATAGTATTAATGTAACAATAAATAGTGTGAATTGCAATTGTATAATGGGATTAAATTGTTAATTTGAGGATGTAACCATTGGATAAATGTATGGTAAATTTATGGTAGTGAACTTTTAATGTATGTTGGATAGAACATAGGTGATTGTAATTCTGTAGTATGTATTAAATATAAATTTCATTCAATTATGAAGAAAGTTTTAATTAAGAGAAACGTTACCGTAATAATTATTAATGTAGAAACGGAAGAGTGTATAAATTTATAGTAACGTAAAAACATATTGTAAGGTAATAATTAAGTGCAGACTTATAAAATATATTTATGTATGTTAATTTCATGCATTTGGCTATAATGGATTTAATAATAAAAAAATGGAATAGTGAAATAAAATGGATATAAAGGTTTCAATTATACATTGGAATTCATACTCACCATAAAAGGTTAATTGAAACCAAAGAAGTTAATATAGGAATCAAGGCGTATTTATTAATTTGGATTTATTGCAATAAGTTAATTCCATAAAATAAAGCTAAAGCTAATTCAAATTTTAACTGGACCATTGTTGTTATAACTTTAGAAGCAAGATTTATTTATGATTTGAGTATTTAATTCAACAAGTGGTATTTACGACGAATAAAATAGAATTGAACGTAAAATATTACGTTATTAACTTGAAATGGAATTTGTAAACATTGAGTGAAATCTTAAACTAATGTTAGTATTCGTCGTATTTACAACAATAACTTTGAATAATAGAAAGGAAGTGAATATAATAAATTAATCAAATTTATAGTGTTGAATTCAATTGGATTGGAATTAATAAATAGTTAAGAAAAATAAGGGTTATTAATAATTTGGAATTTAATTATGGGAAAAAGGTTAATTGCAATCCAAAGATGAGTTGGAATGGAAATCAAGTATTTATTTAATTTGATTTAAGAGGTGAGTATAAAGGTATAAGATTTAATAATTGGGTTTAGAATAAAATTTATAATCTCTAAATAATAAGGAAGTGCACATATTTAGCTGCAAATTTATATACCGATAGATTTTAATTCACATCCAAGCTTGGTAAATAATTTAGAATTGATTGAAGTATATAAATAATGAAATGGGGCCTATATTAGAAGTTGAAATATAAAAATTGGATTTTTAATTTATTTGATTTATTTAATAAATATTAAAATGGTCATTTTTGTCACGGACTCGGATTTCGACGAAACCAGTTTCATCGGATCCGTATCGGTGAATTGTTATAGGGTTTCAAGTTTCGTATCGATCGGACTTGTCGTTGGATCGTACGGACGCGAAACGCCTTGAAATCAATTTTATTAAAAATCAATTTGAAATCAATTTGGAAATCTTGTTTTCAGCATAACTTCTTCATACGATCGAATTTGGTCGCGAAACTTTTTCCATCGCGTTCAGAATATTTTAAAACACTTATTTGGATATATAGTTTTAACAAATTCGGTTCCGGAGGCGTAGCGGGCTTTTTGGGCCATAGTTTGTTGCGTACGTTCATCCTTCTAGCCTATACGCTCCAACCCAACCCTAACTATAAGTATAGCGTGATAAACCCTAGCCTCCTTTCTATTGTCAGTTGGATATACGTACATATTTCTTCATCTCCTCCTTCTCCTCAATGGTTGCAAAATCTAGATCTGCTTCAATCCAAAATTCAGTGAAAATTCAAACACCTCAGAAAATTCTCAAAAAAATATATGTTGAAGTATTCGATACGCGTAATCTACTGGTGAAATTCGTTTTTCGATTGGAGCTGTCGTTCATCCAGAATAAATTCAAACAGCCCCAAAACCGTCCATCATCATCGTGCAAAAGTTCGTCAGATCGTCAAACGGTTTCTGGGTATTGTAGAGTGGACGATGGAGATCACATCTATATAATTTTTGGGGTGAATCAACGGTTAGATTGGGAGATTTTTCGACCTAGGGTTTCGGCCTGGGGGGTTTATTCGTGGCGGCTATGTCATCTGGACGCTGTTGGAGGCGTCCCTGGTGGAGGAGGCGAAGGCGGTCAGGCCGTGCGATGCGGTGAGGAGAGGCGGCTCGTTGGACTAGGGTTTGATACCCTGTAGGGCGGCTGCGTTCGAGATTTAGGGCTCTGGTCAATTGATTTTCGCGTGCATGCTCAGCATCAGGAAGATGATACGCGTGAATAAGGGGATGACGTGGCACATATGTTGTAAGGGGTGAATATGGACCACTTTTATTTTTTTCAAATTTGAATTCAACTATCATTTTTCGGCATAACTTTCTCATACGAAGTCGGATTCACACGAAACTTTTTTTGTTAGGATCGTAATTTAATTCCGGACTCGATGACGCTAGTTTGGACGAATTCTGAGACGGGCGAATTTTGAATTTAAATCGAGTTTAAATTCGATTTAAATTCCAAAGGTGAGTGTTTTAACCCACTCACAATTACTAGAAGCTTTTATGTTTGTTAAATAAATTTTAGAAATGAATAGAAATTTATTTATGAGCTTTTGGCATGTTATTTCATTCATATCTGTTGAATTGCAATTTATTGAATTAAACTGTTAATTTGATTGATTTATTGCATAGTAATTGACTGTTAGAAATTATCGTTTGCATATAAACTGCTAGTTAACAGTTATATAAATTTTTACTGAATATAAAACTATTAGATTAATAGTTGATAAATTTAATTGGAATAAAACTGACAGTTATCACCTGTTGTATATGTTCATATATATATTTTGTTATTGATTGAGATTGGTTGATGGTTGCGATTGGATGATGGATGTTGTTGATGAGTGAATGTTTATTGCATATCATTAAATTGCAAAATTTATCATGCATATTTCATTATTCGGGATTGTGGTTTGAAATGATAAAACCGCAAAGTTTTATTTTAATTTGCGGATTGAAATGATAAATATCCGTATCACTTGACCATAGGATAGAAAATTATATACAGGCACCGCGGTATATATATAATTATTTTAAAATGTGATTTCTATGGTTTGGATGGAATACGGTTTATAATAATCTTAAATTTTATACTGTATAAATATTTTTCTTCCATATTTATATACATATGAAGTTGAAAATTTTGAAATTAAAAGGCATATAAATTCCTTTATTTAAATGGAAGAAAATTTGGAAAATGGAGTTTGATAAATTTATATCATATGTTTAAATGTTAAGTTGGAAATTTAAGATATGATATTTATAATTGGATTTTTCCAAGATAAATTGGAATGAATATTCTAGTATAATTGAAATTGAAAAAAAATTATATATATTAAATTACTAGAAATTGGAGTTTTATTTATTTATGGGTTTATGTGAATATTCAAAACTAAATAATAAAACATTTAATTTGTTGAAAGAATGAATTCCAGCTTTAGTTTTGAATATTAATACTCCAATGGATTCATATATATAGAAATTGAAATGGTTTTGGGACTTGAAGTAATATTTTGGATTTTGGTTTAACTTTAAAAGAAGAAATATTTGGAAAGCCATGTAATTTATTTCTTTATAAAGCAACAGTAAAGTTAAACCTTTTTAATTCGCATACCGTTGAATATCCAAACCATTTAGTTTTGAAAATAATGGTTTTAAAATACTATGGATTTTCGAAGAATTATGTTGAAAGTTACAAACAAAATATTGGTTACATGGGATATTAAATAATAAAAAGTGACATAATTTTGGAAAGGAAAATTTTATTTGGGGAACGATATCATTGATTCGGGCTTTTATAAAATAATATGAAAATAAATTGTTTGTGTTTTTAAGAAGAAATGATATCGTAATATTATGGTTTTGAAAGGGATTATATTCTTGTTTAAAGTATAAACTGTTTTTAAATAACCGCGGTGTTATAATAACGATTGGTTGGCAAAGAGACCGGGATCGGATATGGACATACTCTCTGTCGATACCGAAAACCACTTTGACTAACCGTGTACGCGGTGGAGATTCCAGAATGAAGTAGGTGGTGGCGACGTTTCCTGTAAGGTAAATACGTGGACCCAACTCCCGTGAGTTGGCATAAGGTGGCTAAAACAGGAGCGATTCTCAGGCCAATGAGGTCATTCCTCTGATCGGACGCTCCTCTTCGATATTATACTTTGACTTGGAATGATTCAGTGGCCACTTCTATATTTTGATTTTTGGGGGAGTTAGTTCGAGGTGGGCGGCAGCTGCGCGCTGCGCGTTACCATCAGCCTGGATAGCAATTGGTATATCTACCCTGGCATTGCCTAGTTGTGCCGTGTCACCTACCCTATCGCGCCTTGTACGAGTTTGGTTTTCTCCCGTAGCCCGTGTGGTATCCTCTGGTGGCTTCCCGATCAGGAGGGACTATGATATTGGACGGACTACTGGGACTATTACGTGTTAAGGGCTATATGGGTAACCCCTTAACGCTATTAAAAAGTAAGTTTATTTTATAAATAGACACTATTATAATAGCGCAATATACTACATAGTAAATAGTTTAACGGATCCTTAGGAGATGTAAATCCCGAGCATCTCTTGAGTTACTGCACTCATATTTATTTCTGTTTATTTAACTCACATAAGATATTCTAGTCTGACTCGAGTGTTTTTGTCTTTTCAAATTCGCTCGGGTCAGTCTGAGCGTTTCAGGATAACAGGTTTTAGCTTTGGAGGACGAAGACGAAGAATCAGTATTATTCTATATATAGTATTGCACCACACTCTTTATATTCCGCTGCATTGTCGTATTTGGTATGTGTAACTCTGATATTCATTGTATAAGTAAAATCAAGCTTTTGTAAACTGTTTATTAACTGTATATTTGTTATTATATTTTATCCTTCCGCTGTGAGATTCTGTTTTGTTTTAATTCTTCTCTGTTTTCTTATTTACCCCATAACAATCCGCCCTTGCGTATGCTTTGAATTGGCACGTGTGTCGTTTTAAAGTGTGCGAAAAGGCGGGATGTTACAATATCCAAATCAAAGTATAAACTTTCATATCTTCATAATTAATGTTATACACTTGTTTTAAAATGAATATTTTAATCATGGAAAACCATTTATTATGGTTTAATACAAAATTCAATAGTAAATAAACCTATAAATTTAGTATTAGTACTTCAAAATCAAGTAAATATTTCAAACCATACTCCAAAATAGAGATTCAAATTTATTTTTCAAGTATATTACTATAAATAAAACATTCCAAATAATTTTTTTCCCATTTATATAATATCTTTAAATTATACATTGAAAGAAACTAGTACAAATTTTACTTGAAATATTCATTTGAAAACTTCATTTGCAAATCATCATCTTTAATACTTTAATTAAAAAAATACATATGTAAAATTTCTTGCTTCATTTATAAATACCATATAATTTTTTTAAACAACATCTTTGTAAATATGTGTAAACTATTTGAAAACAATTATTTACATCACTACTTATATTTAAAAAGAAGTTATTAAAAACCTTAAATCCATTATTTATAAAGTTTATTAGTTGTATGTCTCAAAATACTTTTAAACATCGTTAACAAATCAATAATCATCAACTTTAACTATGTTTTATTTAATTAATAGCTTCTCACAGTATTTACAACACTAATGATTTACCATTTAACCATGTTTGTACATAAATAATAATATTTTAAACATGTTTAAAATCTATAGAAATGAGAAAAAATGACCAAAATATTCTTTATATAATGCTTTATCAAAATACTTTTATAACTCGATGTTTTGACAAGTTTATCCTCGTTCTTGCAGACTCTGGTCGTACGTTGATCAGGCATAAAACTAGAAATCTCCAAGTACTTAGCAAACTTGTTTCAACACCCGGTGAAAAATACTAAAAAAATAGGTATGAGAAGTACCATTCAATATCTGATGTCAAATGATGATGTTACGATAGTAGTGGCCCGCTGCTGATCCAATGTATACGCAATGGACACAAAACTTTCCAGAAGATCCTTCCATCTTTCAGATTCTAGAAAAATATCATAGCCATTTCGTAAACAAGGGACCATAGACCCCTGCTGCAAGGGTAACTGCTGATTCAATGATTTACACAATGGATGCACTTCCTTCTCGGAAGATCCATAAACAACAGATCCCAGGATCGAAAGCGCTTCCATTAGGTAAACTAAAGAACCATCTACCCTGACAAAATCGAGAAACTCATGAGTTTAAGTCCAGACAACCATATCAATTTGAATCCATTTCTGAATTCACCCAAGTATATTAAGGTTTATCGGTCGAATCCATTTATGGATTCCCCAAGTCCATGTGGATCGAAGCATATCATACTACACTTATTCATCGAGGGTACTTCCCCATACCTTTTACTTCAAAATATTAACATACCATATATATAGTGCCATTTCAAAATCATAGCTTCAAACATCGCACTTATATAAATTTCATTATATATAAGATTTCATTTCAGATAGAGTACTTTCCAAAATCAATTATCTCGAATATATCAAATCATTCTTATATAAATTCCATTATATATAAGATTTATCTTTTTAGGTAAAATACCCTCCAAAATCAATAGTTTTCAAAATCATTTTATACTTATATAAAGTCTATCTTATATAAGAATAAAAAAATTTCCAAAATCAATTACGCTGCATAAAGAGCCATATGGGTTTGTACATCTTTGCTTTATAAAAGGTTTTGAATTTAGATTAGTTTGTATAAAATAGTTTTGTATATAAAATAGTTTGTATATAAAATAGTTTGTAGAATAGTCTGTAAGATAGTTTTTGGTAAGTTAAGTAGTTTGTAAATAGTTTGTATATAAAATTGCCTGAAAAATAGTTTGTAAGATAGTTTTGTAAATAAGATAGTTTGTAAAATAGTTTTGTAAATAAAATAGAATAAAATAGTTTGTATAAGAAATATAAAAGAAAATAGTTTTGAAAAATGGTTTTAAATTAATAGTAGTTTTGCATAAAAGAAAATTCCAATTTAAGTTACAGTGATATCTAACCCAAACTTTCAACCTCAGCGTCAAAACATATCAATAACATTTGAACATAAGATGTACATATGTCATCAATTCACAAATCACATTTGGTCACTCGCTCGACCACACAAGTTCGCTTTCAAACTAGTATTGTCCATTTGACTTCCTTAATGTGGACTTCGATATGGTTTTTTTACTAGAAACCGTCGTTCTTCTTGCATAGCCATATACTATGATAGAGAATTCTAGAATAAAACCAAAATCCATATCAAATATTTTCCATCAAGAATCGAATGAAAAATCCAAACACGAAATGGGGTATTTCACCTTGAACTTGTGTACTCAAATCTGGATCAAACTGATTATGTAAATAAAACTATATACGTACAACTTACGTATTTACTCCAAATTGTTTGATCAAAATTACATTTTCAATTTAAACTCATTATAAATCTCATTTATTAACATAAATATCACTTCATACTTAAATATTTGTTTCATAGAATTTCTCCATTTAATATAAAGCATTATTATATTCATTCTCATAATATTGCTTATATTTCTCTTCAGTTTAAGTACATTCATTTCACATGTAATATTTCTCATTTAGTACTACATTTATTTGAAAATCATTTCATAAGGATTTTTCTTAAGTTTATAACCAATTTATAAAAGCTTAATGCCTTTTATAAGACATTATTCGAGTTTAAAGTTATCACAACTTATATAATAACCATTTATTGCAACATTCATTTATTTCATAAAAAATTTACAAGTCGTTACTTTATTTATAATCATTTCACTTTTAGTTCATATTTTTAATCTAATTAGTTTCACTTTTACTTTTCAAAATTTATTTATGACACATTTCACAAATTTTAATTAAGTTTATAAACATATTTTTTCAATTTAATCTCATCTACAACATTTCCTTAATCACAATTTCAATTTAAATATCCTAAAGTTTAAAGTTCACATTTGTGTATTATTACATTACATGCCAATAATGTATACAACAATTCTATTCATTTACTAAACATAGATAAAACAAATTTAACCTTGTTTCACTTACTTTCAATTTAACGTTACCAAATTCAACTGCATAATTTAGCAAAATTTCTACATTTCAACTTACGTATTAATTCAGAAGTTTTCACTATCCAAAATACCCAGATATTTCATTATATTTAAATATTTGAAACTACCAGTCACAAACAATCAAAATTCACAACAGCTTTTTAATTTCATATCGATTATCCTAATTATCCACTTCATTCTCTTTAATTCACCATTATTAAACTAGTGTTTGGTCCATAAATTCAATCAACAATAATAGCCAATGCTTATAAACTGTCAAAAACTCAACTAATCAACAATAATGATAATTACTAAATATTACCATTTCATAAATCAAACACATTACGGATAATTATATTAGTTATAAAAATTTATTCCTTTATATATATACCATAAAATATTAGGAAAAATAATTTCATTTCAAAACTTATATAAAGCATTTTTATAATATTAACAAATACGCGCTCTTGTATATAGACTTAGACAACTCATTCTAGCGTATTACTAACCTATCTCTAATGAGTTAACCCCAACAGGCTAAGGTATGTCTAAACCTGGCTCTAATACCAACTGTAGCGACCCACCAATTTGGACGGTTTAAATTGACAATAAACCACACATGTCAACTCAAACCATTCAAAAGGGAGGATTGTTAATGGGGTAAATAAGAAAATAATAGAAAAGAACGGAAAAAACACAAAATCTCGCAGAGGAATGAAAAAAAATATAATAATCAAATAAACAGTTCATGAAGCTATTTTACAAATGACAGTTGATTACACTTTTACAATATGAATCAGAGTTAGACATACATCAGAAATAATTAAATAATGCAGCAGAACACATGATGTAGTGGAATAACTAATAATAAATATTAGACTCATCTCTGTCTTCATCCTCCAAAATAAAATGGTTTTCAATGCACTTAAAAGCTCAGACTGACCCGAGTGTAATGAAAAGACAAAACACTCGAGTCGGGACTAAAAGATCTTATGTAAGTCTAGAAATATTACTGTAATGGCTTCGGAGATGTTATGGGATTTTCATCTCCTATCAAGTGTACAACATGGATATAATCATTTGAAAGATTTCAAATAATTCGAAATACCAATCTTAATCCTGTTAGTTAAAATAAATCGAAAGTTTAAATTTAAAACTTAAACCTTTCTAATAATTTGATTCCAATAAATAATCCAAATTCAAGAAATTATATGGGTATATGTCATTTCAACCAGTATCCAAAATCAAAATTTCCAAATCAATGGAAACTGCTTGGTTTCTCATTTCAATCCATAGTGATAACAGAAATATATGCATAAATAAACATCCAATCATCCAAAATGTCAACCAATAACATTCATAACGATCCAACATCTAAATCAGCCAATAAATCGCAACAACCAATTGATTATCATTATCAGGTGTTTAACTAGCAATTTATAATCAGTATTAATTAAATGGCAATTCAATTCAATATAAATTCAAATTTAACTTAAATGACAATCTAAAAATACCAACAACAATCAATAAATTTATAATCATATCATAAATTTAAGTTAACTAACATAAGATAAGTTAGTATTCGCAAGTGGGTCAAAAATGCTCACCTTTGATACTTAGAACGCAAAAATCCAAAAAAGATGCCTTTTCTAACAAAATCCAAACTCAGCCAAACCTATTTCATGTCGTCGTGAATTCCAATACCAGTCCAATGGAAGAAATTACACATGAATCAGAGCTTGTATGTGGAAAATATCCAGATTATATGGATATATTAAAAAAATATGTGCACATTTAATAATTAAAATTAGAATCTTTAATAACTCATGTTTTCAAATTTGATGTACCCAAAACAAAGGCAAGAAGTAGAAAGCCAAAACTATGAAAGCTAATTCTCAATGTTCATTTTTCGTAGGCTTTTTGCAAAAGAATGCAAGGTGATGAGGAAAGGTGCGGATGTGGTTGAGGAAGAAATAGATGCTCACACCTTTTTTTTTCTTTTTTTAAACATAGCTTCAGTAAAAATGAATTGGTAGTGACTAAGTGGAGGTATAAAGCTATGTCGACATTGAGATTTTGAGGGAAAAAAATGGAGGCCTTGATGTTTGAAAAATAATGAAATTCTAGGAGAAAGAATGAGATACGATATAAAACAAAAGAAGAAAGCGAAGTAATAAACGAAATAGGTATGGAAGGGATAAATAAAATGAAGCTATATGATCTAAGTAAATGTTTTGGGTAATAAAATAAACGAAACGAAAGAATGAGAAAGGATGAGAATTCATGTTTCAACTACATGAGAGAATTGCAATAAAACCCAAATGTGGAAATAATGGCAGGCGTATTGAATAATAAGGAAATGAAGGAACCACTTAGGATCTAATTAATTGCATGTTCCATTCAATTAAACATATTAACACCTAATATACGTTTTTACACCCGGTTAAACATAATTAACATATAATAAATAAATTTGAATACAACAACCAATGTAACGTTACACAAAATAAAAGATGATCCGAAACTCAAATTTTAGTTTTTTTCAATATAAAGTTTTTCTCAGAGCGCAATCACGAAACCTAAAAAGTTAATTTAATTTAAATTTCAAGTTAATGTTAAAATCACTTATATACAGCTTCAAATTGATATTTAATGACTATAAAATATTGTTTTAAAATTCATTTTTTTCTTCTTTTTACAAAGTTATTTTTACCTTCAAAATGAAATGTTCATTTTATTTTCATTAAAACATTCTTTTTATTTTAACAATAATGTATATTTCTTTCATTAAATCCATTAATTAAAATTAACGTTTCTCCTTTTTTTTACTCTTTTGAATTGAAAGATTCCAAATGGACATAATTGCAATTAATTTTAAAATTATACTTTAAAATGGATCCTAATGAACGTACATTTCTTTCATTAAACGACATTAATTTTGAAAAAATTCTCTTTCCCTTTTATTGAAAGATTCCAAGTCAAATTAACAGCAATAAATTCATTAATTAATTTAAATCCTAATATATATTTATTTTGATTTTCATCTTATTATTCAATCAATTATCAGCTTATGGATATAGTTAATGTTGGTTTACCATTTCATTACCTCAATCTTCTATAGTTATCACTTAATTCATATTAACTACAATAAGTAATTAGATTAATTGCAATTAATTTTCAATTTAATTTCAACGAATTAAATAAATAGGTGATAAAAGACAAATGTTACATTTTACTTACTTAATCACATTTATAAGTTTATTATCAACAACAAATGTTATGACTACTTACAAACCCTGATTATAATCAATTTTCCATTAATTTCATATAATTTCCCTTTTTTATATAACATTTTAATTCATTTTCTTATTTCAACTTATCACTAAATAATTTTACAATTATTTCAATTACTAGCATACAATACTAACATTAAACTCAACATTCAATTGCCTTAATTCCATTAATTACCCATTCAATATTCAAACAGATAAATTAATGAGAAAATAGTTAAGGCAATCGTTTATAATAATAATTCATGCCCATTACCTTATTCTTTACAAACAAGATTATATTTTGCTTATCTAAAAAGGTTTTCTATTCAATATTAACCAATTTCAATTAAACATATACGAGTTCACCATTAACTACATCATTTAATTTATTTCATTATTTACAATTATAACCAAGTCAACCTATAATTTATTTCAATTGATTTCAAATTACATTAAATAGTTATCAACAGCATTCAAGCAACATCGCTGATTTCATATTCAATATTAGCCAATTCTAGTTGATTACAATTAATTTAAACATTCAACGTATTTTCTTATTTATAGTTCATAACCAATTATAACTTTACAGTCACTTTAATTAATTTGAATTACATTATTATCGTTGGCAATTACCTTATATTAACATTATTAACATTACATTCTAATTATTACTCTCATTATAACATCAAAAATTATAGATTTATTTCAATATAAAAGTCTAAAATCTATTTTAATTAATATTTTAATTATCGAAAAATATGGGCCGTTACAAATTTAATATGAGGATTTTTGTTTGGAAACAAAAATTGTTTTGGAAATCCTGAAGGAATTTTTTGGATAAAAACCAGGTTTGGGTTAAATTTAAAAAGTGGAATTTTGTATGTATATATATATATCCATGGTTTCAAAGTGATTTGAAATAAATACCAGGTATTTGAATTCTAAATTCCTAGCTAAATGTTCTAAAAATATCAGAAATAAGTTTTTTTTAAAAGCTTATAAGTGGAGGATGATATTTGTAAGGAAGGAAGTGTGAAAATTGAATTTTGGAATTTAAATTTAAATTGAGAAAGTTAAAATGGAATTTAACTTAAGTTAGTTGAAGGAATTAAATTTTGGAAATTTAGTTGATTGTGATTTGAATGGAATAAATTAGTGAAGTGGACTAATTAAATGGATTTAATTGGGATGTAAATTAATTAAATGAAAAGAAATTGAATGTGTATAAATGAAGAGAAACTAATAATATGGATTGAAATAAATATTTTAGTAGTTGAATAAATTGAATAAAATGGAAGATATCGAATATAAAGTTGAGTTGTGAAATGGATAGATGACATAACTTATAAAAATGGAAATGGAATCAACTCAAACAAAGAACTTACGAAAATGTGGAAAATAAATTGTATGAATTGGAATTCAACTTGATTTAAGTTGAATAAAAAAATGAATTGGAATTATATCGAACTAAATTAAATATATATGAAATTTTGTCGAATAAAATGGAAATGGTTTGAAATGGTGATGACTTAAGTTATAGATTAATTCAATTTAAGTGTAAATAAATTAAAGATGGCTTTGGAATATTATTTATATAAATTCGAGTATGAAATTGAATATGGAATTAAAATCTAAGGTGGAAATGTATATGAGTGATGTAAGAAGGTTATAATACATCTTAATATAATTTTATGAAGTGATTCATAAATTAAATGGCATGAATTGGTTTGTTGTTGAGTAAAATGAATGTGGATATGGATGGAATGCAAGTGAATGGATTAAGAATGAATTTGAAATGGAATAAAATTGAATATAAATTGATTTGGAATCTAATTAAAGTAGTTATAAGCTTAAGTGGTTATTTTATAAAATGAATATTATCGTATTTGCATGGAAAAATTGGCGTTTGTCGTAAACAGAAGTAAATAAAATTCCACAAGTGGATAAATTGATTTTTGGAATCAATTTGAAAAGGGATATTAGTATAAGGTGTGTATAATGAAGTGAACGCTATAAATTTAGTTGTAAATCATTTCCAATTGAATGAAATGATATACGGATTCATCGAAAGTAATTAAATTAGTATCGAAACCTTAAAATTGCTTATAAATATACATTTCCATGTGGTTTATGGAATTCATGTGTTTAGTTAGTTAAATGAATGAAATGTTAGTGAATTTCATATTTTGGGATGTGCCTATTTAAATTGAGTAAGTACAGGTACCTGGAGGCTTTTGGGCTAAATTCGGATTGCGAAATTGCATATAAAATATGTCGCTCGCTTAAAACGCTAAATAAAGGATGTTTCCAAATTAAATACTGCAAATATAAAATATTGATATATGTTGTGTTTTTTGACCATGTGGGTCGATGTATATATTTTTATCTCTCTTGCCATTGCAAAAGACTCTCTGTACAAAGAAGACTCTGCTAACAAATTTTGAAAATTCAGAGTGTTAGAAATCTTTTGAAAATTTTGAAAATTTTTGTTAACTAAAAGTCTAATTTTGAATTGTAATAGAAATAATGGGCTTTGGACTAGAAATGGCAACTAAATGTTTTGGAATGAAACTAAATGGTTTAGAAAAGTAAATGTCAAGTTTTACTAAGTGGGTTTTGGAAAGTTAATGTTTTGAAAAGTTAATGGGGAGATGCAACAAGGCTAATTGGGTCGCACCCAATTAAGGTATGTTATCACCTTTCTAGATACCCTCGGATATATTATAAATTGTGGGTATGGTTGTTGCATGGAAAAAGGAAGCGCTCGATTTAAGGTTGGAAACACTACGGGTGATAACATATTCAGTACTATCCTGGTTAGGGTTAGGCCGGTCTTGTGTAGGCAGGGGATCCCCGCGAAGTCCTTGGTATATTTTTCTAGAGGTGTACTGTGATGGGCGGTACTCCAGTAGCTCAGTCATTGTATGGAATCCATTCTCTAATAAGTATCATACGGTTTTGATTGTGCCCAACTATGCTGAAATGCGAGATGTAAACATTTCAGCTATTTTCTATTTACTTTTGATAGACACTATTGTTATCTCGCCTTTTGGTCAGGGCCAGGATATCAACGCTATTTTCTATTTACTTTTGGTAGACTATTGTTATCCTGCCTTTTGGTTGGGGTCGGTATATCAAAGAATAGACTAAAAAGGATGGAAATCAATATTAAAGATCAATTAGAAACAAGGTTATGTCCGATAAGGTCAAAACTTGACCGAGCTTCAATTAAGATGGGACCGACTGGGAATGATGAACAAGGCTAGGAAATGCTACGTTGCAAATTTCAGGTCAATCGGAGTTCGTATGCTCGAGATATGGATGGATCAAAGTTCAAGAAAAGCAGGTTCGTATCAATGTTTCGTATTGATCATGATGGAAATGGCAACATGCTTCGAATCGATGGTTTCAAATAAATATAATGCGCATCAATTTGGTTGGACTCGGCATCAATATGGCAGGGTATTTCATATCGATCAAGTCTGGGGTCGATATGAAGAATGAGAATTTGCAAGAACACCTTGTATCGATCAGGTATTGGATTGATATGAAGGACATATGTAGAGTATCAACACGAACAAGGCAGCACGACGAACAGGGAATCAATATGAAATAGATGGCAGGGATATGTAGATCGATACGCAGGGGCATGATGGATGGATACGAACATCATATATCTATGGATACGAAGAACAAAGCAACCGATTGATACGAATGAGGAAGCAGTCAACTCGACATAAAATGTGGATCTCCCCTAAACAATTACGTCACGTCACTCCGATCGATATGAACATTCAACACGAGATGGATTGATATGAAGACGCCTGACTATGAAAATGTAAAACTTGCATCGGTCATAACTCAAAATCTACAAGTCCAAATGCTATTAAATTTTCATAGGAGCTTGCGTACAACCTCAAGAATGTCCATGATCGATCCCAACCCAAAAGGAGCAGTTTTGGATCGATATTAATTTGGTTCGTATCGATCATGGATCAAGTCGAAATGTCAGGGGATCGATCACGTGGGCCTACCCACGTGAGAGAAGGAGTCTTCCGAGATCTGGACGAGATATTTGTAGCCTACACTATAAATAGCAGTCCAAGAACATTAGAAAAGGGATCTTTGGGCTCTCCTATGCCGTTACTCTGCTGAACTCCATTGTAATTCGGATATTATCAATTGTACTCTGGTAAATCAGTAGAGAATCATCAATGAAACAGCAACTCTTCAAAGTGAACGTAGGTCACAACATCAAACCGGTATAAATCTTGTCTTTATGTTGCTTCCCTTTTAATTTTTTGAGCGCTCTTCATATTTAATTCTACTACATATAATCTATTTATGATCTGTGACTGTGATTTGGTGCTTTCATTTGTAATTGAGTGTTTGTGACCAATTTTGGTGCAAACATTTTGGTGCTTTCACCGAGAAAGATAGCACTCAGGGAGACTTTGGATCTTAAAGCTTAAAGACTTGGATTTGGAAAGCTATGATGAAACAATCAACAAGGAGACAGAGTGGAGAGAAGTGAACATGAAGGGAGTCGTGAGCTTCCTCAGGAGCGAATCAGGCCTCGACCTTCATTACCAGAAACGAGATGGAAACGATGCTGAAGAGACAAGAGGAGATGACGTAGAATCTACTTCGATAAGTTGGACAAGTTGGAATGCAGAATCAAGGGAATACAACTGCAAGAGATGCTAGAGATAGAAACCGAGAGCACGAAGCAACCAGAATTCAGAATAGAGCAGAACCATCAGGAGTAGCACCAGAGATAGGGGGCACTCACCTATAGCATGTGATTGAATACAGGCAGAGTACCAGGTGGAGCTGTGCAACAAGACATTGATATAGGAATGGATGCTCGTCTAGGAGAGAAGATTCTAGGAATGCCTCGTTAACTTGGGGGGTCGATTAGAGGCAACAGACAAGGACTGTAGCTTGGCGACAACGATAGATTTGCAGAGATGGTCAGGCGAGCCATGAAAGGTGTGGTGAATAGCGACTTGGAGGATGTGAACAGGAGTCCTTTTGCTCCAATGATCAGGCAAGCTAAGAACCTGCCGGATTTCAAACTTCTAATTTGGAAAGAAACACATGTATTAGCATTTCAAAATCTTTAATATATATGTTTGTCATCATCAAAAGGGGGAGATTGTTTGATGTGATTTTTTGTTTGATGATAACAAAATATATATCAATCTATATATGTGTTTGCAGTTTGGACTATATACAGAAAGGAAGAAATATTCATATTGAATAATTATACTATTGCACAGAATTTATATAATTCAACCAGTATTTTTTATTCAATATAATATTTTATTACAACACTTAAACAATACAAAGTTTTCAGCTCTCTATATATACATACACCAGTTCATACATTTTACACTACAACACTCAACACTCAGTTTTTTCACTCTGTCTGCACATCTACATCTATCTGCATTATCCAGCTTCACTTCTTGTCCTGTCTCCTGTGTACCTGTATAATTAGCAACTACAACAGTAATCTGAAAACAAACAAATTTGAATTTGCAAAAATAAAAATTTGTTTGTGTCTCAGATACATGGGTTATTGTCATCATCTTTGATTGTGTAATATCTGTGCATATCAGTGTTCTTACAGATAATCGTGAGTGGTTGCAATACACACGTGTACATGTATACACGTGTGCACTGCCTCGCCAACTCGTGTGCGTTATCAACAAGAGCAATCAATACTTCAATGAATTCAACATGAAGCAGTGCAAACTCCCGAAGACACAACAGTGATGAAAACTGCACCAATGCCAAACAGAGAATAAATATATATATAGTGATGCATAGCAACTACATAGCTGCTACCAAGCAAACAAAGACCAGACAGCACAGCATGTACGAGGATCAATGAATTGAATGAACACGACCAGAAACACATGAACAGAACATCAACTGGGCAGAGTCAAAACAACACAGTCAAGTCACAATGAAACTGCAGTAGACAAAGTACACAACAAACCCGAATGTCACAAAGCATAAAAACATGTATGCAACATGGTGAGCAACACAAAGGCAGTACAATGCAACACAGTGAGCTACATGAACAAATGCAACAGTGTGAAGTGATGTAACATCAATTACAGGTATTCAACAAGGTGAAACAGTAGTAAATTAAAGTGTGCAACTCGAGAATGGATACAAGTGACTCAGACCAAATGCAGCGACAAACTGCAACAAACAAAGTCTCGACCAAAATCAGTAACACAATGCAAATACAACAACATAGCACAATGCACAAAAGTCACAAACAAGGTCAAACCCAAGATAGGTTCAACTCAAGGCAACTTGAAGCATACAAGGTCAGACAAACCACTGCAACAGCAAACACAGTGAAGCTACAAACATCGAGTGCAACAACAAACTCTGTGCACATGTACAGGGATGAATACAACATGATGAAGCAGTGGAAACAAACTCAAGTGCAACAGTTGAATACATGAACAAGTGTAGCATCTGATACAGTGAAAAACTCCAAGTCAAGATGAAGCTACAATGCAACACAGTGATAATGCAACATGGAGTATGCAAGTGAAATTCGAATTGACAAAACAGTTTCAAGTTACAACAAAGAAGTCAGTGGCAGCTCCAAAATCAAGATCAACAGAACATGAAGCAGTTCAAATCCAAGTACAAACCCAAGAATATATGCATACACACATACAAATGTATATATGCACATATATAGTAAACAGGTGAATGTGCAGTAGGGAACACAAGACAGTGGCAAGTACAAGGCAGTGCAGAAATCAAGCCGAAGTTAAAGAACAAATTCGTATCTTTTGATTAAGTCTTTGATTAAGTCAAAGATTTCTAATTTGGAAAGAAATCTCTGCAGCAAATTTCTCGAATTCATATATGGTCAGTATTAATTCAAATAGGGGCCGAGACAACAAATATAGGAAGAAATTTTCGAATTAATTAATTCAAAAACAAATATGGACAGCAATAATTCGAAATCAAATCAAGAAAGGAATACTCCAAATCCAGAACAATTTCAGGAAAAATAATCAACGACGTGCAAAAAATCAAATCTGACAGTGGTTATTAGGGTTTCAACCCTATAAATAAACCCCAAGAAATCATCATAGAACACAGAACAATCGAGTTAAAAAGCAAGCAATCAAACAAGCAACAAAAGAAATTACATACCGAACCATCAACAAACTCGATCAACAGAGAACGAGCTAGCAACAAGCATCAATCATCAGAGGACAAGCAAGAGCTTAATCAGACATCAGAAAGAAGCCGAAGCCCCAAATTCGAGAAAGAAACAGAAGCCCTAATTTAGATCGAATAAACAGAGGGCCGCCATTTTTTTTTCTTCACAAACAAAAGACAATGGACCGGGTGAAATAAGATAAAGGGAAGTGACCGCATATTTTTTTGTTTGTTTTGGGTTAGGGTATCTTTATTTTTATTATAAAGGCAAGATAATTTAAATTGTTTTAAATTTAGTGCTTGCTCTTTTAATTTGGTTTATTTGTCTGTTCTTTTCAAAACAAAACATGGTAAATCATCACTTAGGGTTTAGGTGTTGTCAGATTGTCTAGTTAGAGTTAGTCCAGTTAGCAGGGTTTGCAAGTTTGCAAAACTCTATAGGCGGTAGCAGGGTTTGCAAGTCTGTTAGATTGTTTGTAAGCGGGAAACTGTTTAATTCTAATAGAAATCTGGGAATGCAGCAGTAGGCAGGGGTTGCCGAAGCTGGGTAAATTTTGTGTGTGATTTATTTTTCAGCATATTTATTTCTGCAGTTTGCTTCTGTGTTTAATTCGCAAAAAAATTGCTATAACCCTATTCACCCCCCCTCTAGGGTTAATCTAGATCCTACAAGTGGTATCAGAGCTAGGTATTTTACTTTAACTCTAGAGTCATGAATCCACCAAATAATGCTTTTTCTGAGGGGCAATCTATTGCTAGGCCACCCATGTTTAATGGGAATGATTATGCTTATTGGAAAGTTAGGGTGAGTATTTATCTTAGTTCTGTCGATTATGATGTTTGGGATATTATTGAAACTGGCTATAAATCTCCCACTATAGTTATTGGTGATACTGAGATTCCTAAACCTAAGGATAGGTGGGATGCTAACGATAAGAAACTAAAAACTACAAATGCCAAAGCAATGAACGCTTTGATCTGTGCTCTTGATAAAAATGAGTTTAATAGAATTTCCCATTGTACAACAGCACAGGAAATTTGGCACACTTTGGAGGTGACACACGAAGGAACTTCTCAAGTCAAGGAGTCACGTCTAGCTCTATTTAGCAATGAATACGAAAACTTTGTGATGGAAAAGGGCGAGAGCATAAAGGATATGTTTGGACGATTTTCAACTTTGGTGTACAATGCTAGAGCGCTTGGGAAGGTCTTCATTGAAGTAGAGCTTGTGCGGAAGATACTGCGAGTCTTAGCAATGAACTTTGAGGCAAAAGTCACGGCAATACAAGAATCGAAAGATCAGAGTAAACTAAGCATGAAGGAGTTGATCGGAAACTTGATGACATATGAGCTTGAGCTAAAGGCAAAGGAGGAACGTAACAACTCCGAATCAAAAAAGAAGACAATTGCCTTGAAGAGCAAAGAAGAAAGCGATGAAGAAGAAGAAGATCCAATTGAAGAGCTTGCGATGGCTGTCAATAATCTTAGAAAATGGTCAAAATTCAGGCCACGCAAGAAGAAAACAAGTGGTAATAGGTCAAAAGATTCTGACAATTCCGATAATGAATTGACATGCTTTAACTGCAAAAAGCCTGGCCACTTCAAACAAAAATGTCCACTTCTCAAAAACAACAAAGGAAAGAAAAAGAAGAAGAAGGCCTTTGCAGCAACTTGGGATGATGAAGAAGGAGAAGAAGTTTCGGATAATAGCTCAGAAGAGGCTAACTTATGCCTTATGGCAAAATCAGATTCAGAAACAAGTTCAGAGGAATCCAGTGAGGTACGTGACTATTCTTATAAAGAACTTGTTTTGATGTGTTATGATCTTACTAATACAATTGATACTCTTGAAACTAAATTTGAAAAATTGAAGTCTGATAGGAGAGAACTTGTTCATGAGAATACTAGGTTAGAAACTGAACTTGAAAATATTCAAAACCTAGACTCTAAAAAATGTAAAATTTTAGATTCAGAGATATCAAGACTTAAGAATAGCTTCGACAATCTTGAAAAAGAAAACTCAAGTCTTAAGGAAACCATTGACACTAGGAAAAAGGATTTTATAAATAGATGCACCACACTTGTAACTGAAAACACAACACTAAAAACCAAAGTCCAAAATCTTGAGAAATCTCTGAATAACTTTTCAAGAGGAGAAAAATCATTTAACATGTTATTGGGAAATCAACTCTTTGCTAATAACAGAAAAGGACTAGGTTTTGGGAAAACACAGGTTGATGATTGTGCAAAAGGTAAGAGTGTCTTTGTTAGAAGTGAAATTGGACATCATGTTGAAAATTGTAGTCATAGGAACAAGAACACAAAATTTATACATTCTACAAACAAATTTCATGTCTATAGGAACAAAAATGAAAGGACAAAACAAGTTTGGGTTCCAAAGGGATTGTTTATTCACAATGCTTCAGTTACTAATATCATTGGACCTAAGAGTTTCTCTAGGTCATCCTTCTCTCTCTTTATGTAGGTCTGTTGGCGGGCTAAGGAGCAACAAGAATGGTTTCTAGACTCAGGTTGTTCTAGACATATGACAGGTGATAAATCTAAGTTCCTTAGCCTAGAGAATTTTAGAGGTGGAAATGTGATCATGGGAGACAATAGCAAGTGTAAGATTATTGGGAAAGGTGAAGTAAGTAACGGTACTTTTTCATTGACTAATGTTTTATACGTTGATAATTTGCATCACAATCTCATTTCTATTAGCCAACTATGTGACAAAGGTATGAATGTGGTTTTTGATAGTGATACTTGCAAGATCATTGATAAAACTTCTAATAACATAGTTTTTATGGGCAAAAGAAAAGGAAATGTCTACTCGCTTTCGTTTGACAATCTAAATCTTTCCAGATGTTTGGTAGCCACTGACGAAGAGGCATCTTTATGGCATAGGAGACTTGGACATGCTAGCATGAGTCTCTTAAAAAATCTTGAAATGAAAGAATTAGTCAGAGGGTTACCACATCAGAAATTTAAAGATAACAAAGTGTGTAAAGCATGTTCCTTGGGCAAGCTTAGTCGATCATCATTTCGCCCTAAAAACATTGTTAGCACATCAAGGGTCCTCGAATTAATTCATATGGACTTATTTGGACCAAATGAAATTGCAAGCTTGAATGGAAAACGTTATTGTTATGTATTGGTTGACGATTATTCTAGATTTACATGGGTTTATTTCTTAGCCAAAAAGTCTGAATCTTTTGATTATTTTTCAAAATTTGCTAAACTTGTTCAAAATGAAAAAGGAGTTTCAATTAAAACTTTAAGAAGTGATCATGGAGGCGAATTTGAAAATTCGGAATTTGAAAACTTTTGTGAAGAAAATGGTTTAAAACATGAATTTTCTGCTCCACGAACACCTCAACAAAATGGGGTGGTTGAAAGGAAAAATCGTACATTGCAAGAATTGGCTAGATCCATGTTGAGTGAGTATAAACTACCTCTAACTTTTTGGGCAGAGGCGGTGAATACTTCGTGCTACGTAATGAATAGAGTAATGGTTAGACCAATACTTGGCAAAACGTCTTATGAAGTGTGGCATGAAAGAAAACCTAACATCTCTTACTTTCGTGTTTTTGGATGCCCTTGTTTCATTCTTAACACAGGTGATCAACTTGGAAAATTTGAATCAAAGGCCGATGAGGGAATTTTCATGGGCTATTCAACCAGGAGCAAGGCTTACAGGATATACAACAAACGAACAAAGACAATTGTTGAATCAATCAATGTGAAATTTGATGAATCTGATCCGGAAAGGACGACTGAAAAAACGATTGATGATGGGGTAGATCATGAAGGCATTAAAGAAGGGACATCTAGTGAGAAAGATGAAAGTAGGACTGTTGATGCTGATAGATTGAAGTTCAAAACCAATCATCCTCCTGAATTGGTTATAGGAGATCCTACGGAAGGTATACGCACTCGCTCTTCATTTGATAAAAATTTGTGTGCGTTTTGTTGTCATAGTGGTTTTATTTCTGAAATTGAACCTGATTCTGTTGAAATGGCTCTTAATGATGAAAGTTGGATTCTAGCAATGCAAGATGAACTTAATCAATTTGAGAGAAATAAAGTTTGGAAATTAGTTCCTAGGCCAAATGACTATCCAATTGTAGGAACTAAATGGGTGTTCAAAAACAGACTTGATGAATCAGGAAATGTAATTAGAAACAAAGCTAGGTTGGTCGCAAAAGGATATAACCAAATAGAAGGCATAGATTTTGATGAAACATTTGCTCTAGTTGCTAGGTTAGAAGCCAATAGGATTTTGCTAAGCTTTGCTTGTTATAAAGGTTTCAAACTTAAACAAATGGATGTAAAAAGTGCTTTTCTAAATGGTGATTTGAAAGAAGAGGTTTTTGTTGAACAACCCCCCGGTTTTGAAAATCACGATTTTCCAAATCATGTGTATAAACTTGAAAAAGCATTATATGGTCTTAAGCAAGCTCCTAGAGCTTGGTATGACTGCCTTTGTACATATCTTTTGGAAAATGGCTTTAAAAAGGGGAGTGCTAACACGACATTGTTTCTATTACATAAAGGAAGTGATTTTTTGATCGTTCAGATTTATGTAGATGATATCATTTATGGCGCTACTAATGAACTCTTGTGCGAGAAATTTGAACAAGTCATGCAGGCTAAATTTGAGATGAGCTTGGTTGGAGAATTGAAATATTTTCTTGGATTTCAAATCAAGCAAAGCAGTGATGACATTTTCATTTCACAATCCAAGTATGTGTTGGAACTGTTGAAGAAATTTGGAGTTGAGAACTCCAAACCATTGAGAACTCCTATGAGCCCATCAACAAAGTTGGACAAAGACGAGAAAGGAAGTGCTGTTGATCAAAAGAAATATCGAGGGATAATCGGTTCACTTCTCTATCTTACTGCTTCTAGACCTGATATTATGTTTTCTGTGTGTCTGTGTGCACGTTTTCAATCTAATCCTAAAGAATCTCATTTGAAAGCCACTAAACGAATTTTGAGATATCTTTCACACACAAACAAACTTGGGTTATGGTATCCTTCTTGTGAAAATTTTGATTTAGTTGGCTATTCTGATGCTGATTATGCTGGTTCATTGGTTGACAGCAAAAGCACTAGTGGAACATGCTTTATGCTAGGACACTCGTTAGTTTCATGGTCAAGTCGAAAACAAAACTGTGTTGCATTATCCACCACTGAAGCAGAATATATTGCTTTGGGGAGTTGTTGTGCTCAAATTTTATGGATGATGCAAACTCTTTCTGATTTTGGCTTAGTTTATAAACAAGTTCCATTAAAATGTGACAGTAAAAGTGCAATAGACTTATCAAATAATCCTGTTCATCATTCACGCACAAAACACATTGATGTGAGACACCACTTTCTTAGAGATCACATTGCTAAGGAAGACATTTGCATTGAATATATTTCAACTGAGACCCAACTTGCTGATATTTTCACAAAACCCCTCCCAGAAGAAAGATTTTCCAGATTACGTTTGGATTTGGGGATTATAGAAATTGACTAACCATTTTTCATTTTCTTTGTTGAAATATTCTTGGATATATACTTTCAACTTAAATTTCTAGGATTCAAACCAGTTTTGGATATTATCCAAAGATTGATTCGAATATGGTATTCAGTACTGGATATTGCATAATATAATTAACTTGGTAACTTATTCCACGATCATTTCTATTTCTACCATCTTTCTATCGTTCATAATGGTTTTGTAAAATAAGAAGAGTGAATTATTTATAAAAATAAATAAATAAATAATATATATATATATACAATTATAATAATAAATAATAATAACTCTCATGCATCCATCCTCATTTAAACGTCCTTATGGTTATGCATGGATGGAGCATGTGAGTGAATTATTTTTATCATTACTCCATTCTCATTTAAAAGTCCTTATGGTTATGCATGGATGGAGTATGGTAACTAAGTATTCCGGTCTCACTTAAAAGTCCGGATGCTTAGACTAATAAGTAACAGCTAATTCCATTTAAAAGTCCTTATGGTTATGCGTGGTTATGCAGTGCTTATTTTTTATGTGCTTAAAATGTCAAATTAATGTTAAAATATCTCTCTTCTTAAACCGATCATCGATCCATTCTCTACAATGTGGAAGTTGTTATCTCGTTATGATATATTATTTTTTGTTCCTAATGTTCCATTGTTGTTTGTCAGTCTTTTGATAATGCCAAAAGGGGGAGAAAAGAACTAGATTTTGATACGGAAGTAAATATTTTTTGGAATACTTCAACAATATTTGTTTAATGTTGTTAGATAATTTTCCTTAGTTCGTTTATTCATCAGTAATTTTTGTTATCTTCTAAATAGGGAGTGGTCTTGGTTGAAGGGGGAGCATTCAAATAGGGGGAGCTAAAACATTTCATGTAGCTCACTGTGTTGCATTGTACTACCTTTGTGTTGCTCACCATGTTGCATACATGTTTTTATGCTTTGTGACATTCGGGTTTGTTGTGTACTTTGTCTACTGCAGTTTCATTGTGACTTGACTGTGTTGTTTTGTCTCTTCCCAGTTGATGTTCTGTTCATGTGTGTCTGGTCGTGTTCATTCAATTCATTGATCCTCGTACATGCTGTGCTGCTGGTCTTTGTTTGCTTGGTAGCAGCTATGTAGTTGCTATGCATCACTATATATATATATTCTTTGTTTGGCATTGGTGCAGTTTTCATCACTATTGTGTCTTCGGGAGTTTGCACTGCTTCATGTTGAATTCATTGAAGTATCGATTGCTCTTGTTGATAACGCACACGAGTTGGCGAGGCAGTGCACACGTGTATACATGTACACGTGTGTATTGCAGCCACTCACGATTATCTGTAAGAACACTGATATGCACAGATATTACACAATCAAAGATGATGACAATAACCCATGTATCTGAGACACAAACAAATTTTTATTTTTGCAAATTCAACTTTGTTTGTTTTCAGATTACTGTTGTAGTTGCTAATTATACAGGTACACAGGAGATAGGACAAGAAGTGAAGCTGGATAATGCAGATAGATGTAGATGTGCAGACAGAGTGAAAAAACTGAGTGTTGAGTGTTGTAGTGTAAAATGTATGAACTGGTGTATGTATATATAGAGAGAGATGAAAACTTTGTATTGTTTAAGTGTTGTAATAAAATATTATATTGAATAAAAAATACTGGTTGAATTATATAAATTCTGTGCAATAGTATAATTATTCAATATGAATATTTCTTCCTTTCTGTATATAGTCCAAACTGCAAACACATATATAATTGATATATATTTTGTTATCATCAAACAAAAAATCACATCAAACACAAACTACTAACACCGGAGATGTATGATGGGATAACGGATCCCGCTGTTCACTTAACAAGGTGCATGAGGCATATGGAGGTACTGGGGGGCATCGAAAGAGGTCATAGCAAGATGCTTCCCTTTGTACTTGACGGATATAGGAGCATTATGGTTTAGATAGCTGGAGAGTGGCTCTATTAGCACATGGATGGAGCCGATCGAAAGGTTTATGAGGCAGTTTTGAGTCCACCTAGTCCAACCTAAGAATGTGATGACTCTGATATCGATGAAACAATGGAAAGGAGAGTCGCTCAGGGATTTGTTAACCAGATTCAATGCGGAAGTGGCTTCGGTAGATCGACCTAATCCATTAATGGTTTTGATGGCAGTAGTTTCAAGAATTGCAGATAATTCGAATTTCAAGATATCATTGGAATAGGACCCACCGATGGACTCGGGGAGTTCTACCATGAAGCAGAAAGGTTTCTAAGGCAGGAAGATGCGCAAGCTAAGAGAGAAGGGAGAGTGGTTGAAGCTTATGTAGTAAAAGGTGGAGGTCCACCCAGGGAGGATCCAAACTAAGGTGATAAAGAAAATGAATGATAATGGTGACACTTCAGAAAGGCCACGAAGGAATTCAAAGTTTACTTCCTACATGGATTTGACCAAGAATCTGGAAAGGATTTACTTAGATACTTGAGGGCACCTCCAGTATCGAAGGCCGGCAAGAAGGGAACCTTCTGAATATGAGCGGGCATTGGGAAAGCATTGTCTATTCCATGAGATGAGTGGGCATAACATGAACGACTGCAGACATTAGAAGGATATCAGTGAGGAGCATATAAGGAATGGTCATCTACAACAATATGTAAGGAATCGAGCTGTGGCTGTGGAATAGGAGCGGTCATTGCCCATCTCGAACGAGGATGGCACTGGATATATGCATCGCCAGCTTGTTATCAACTAAATGGATTTATGACCTTAAATAAGTAGTCGAACTCAAAATAATGCGACTAAGGCACTTACACATGTACGGGATCCAGGATGGTCCCTAGGCATGCTCTGAGACGATGATAAACCATGTTGATCGAGGCTATGAAATCCTATTTTTCTTTTCATTTTCCTGAAAACTTTGATTTCTCCCTTGGATGTACAGACATTTATTTGGTTTCCCTGGCTGTAAAAACTATTATTTTTAATGATTGGATTTTCATTAATGTAATAAATAATACAGATCTCGTGATTACGGTCCCAGCCGAAGAGACGGGGCAGTGATCGCAAGTTACGAGTCCCTTCATAGAAAAGTGATGAAATGGACTCGAACAGATTATAAAATTCCTTGGTCAAAGAGCCAAGGTCGGAGAATATGAAAGTCCTTGGCTGGAGAGCCGAGGCCGGAGAATATCAAAGTCCTTGGCTGGAGAGCCGAGGCCGAAGAATATGAAAATCCTTGGCCGGAGAACCAAGGTCGGAAAATACAAAGTGATTGGCGGAGACCCGAGGCAAGAGAACATAAAAGCCCTTGGTCGGAGAGTCAGGGTCAAAATAGGATAACACGACCTGGAGAGGTCATGAATTTGGATTTCGGCTTGGGATAAATGGAATCTGAGTGGTCCTGGATTTTGCAAAGGGCCCGTAGATGTTTCAGATTTGGATATCAATCTAGGAAGGTTATGGATCTGGTTATTGGTCATTGGATACTAACAAATTATGACTCAGTTGACGAGTTTGGATAGCTATGAAATTTGCTAAGGATTCGGTTATAGGACTTTGAATCGAACATCAACTCGGAGCAGTCACAGACTTGGATATGGCTATAGATGGATTATGGACTTTGGATGTTGGATTCGGAGCTATTCAAAACACGCCTTCCTACCACAAGGCACGTTTTAGGGGGAAAATGTTATCCTACCTTTTAGCCAGGGCCGAGATATCAAAGAATAAACTAAAAAGGATGGAAATCAGTATTTGAGATCGATTACAAACAAGGCTATGACCGATAACATCAAAACTCGACCGAGCTCCGATTACGATGGGATCGATTGGGAATGATGAACAAGGCTAGGAAAGGCTACTTTCAAATTTCAGGTCAATCGAGATATGGATGGATCAAAATTCAAGGAAAGGAGGTTCGTATCGATGTTTCGTATCAATTAGGATGGAAATGGAAAAATGCTTCGAATCGATGATTTCGAATGGATACAATGTGCATCAATTTGGTTGGACTCGGCATAGGTATTGTAGGGTATTTCATATCGATCAAGGCTAGGATCGATACAAAGAACGAGTAGGAGTTTGGAAGAACACCTTGTATCGATCAGGTATTGGATCGATACGAAGGACATATATAGAGGATCGACACGAACAAGGAAGCATGAAGAAGGAATCGATACGAAAAAGATGGAAGGCATATGTGGATCGATACGAAGGGGGTTTGATGGATGGATACAGACATCATATATCTATAGATGCGAAGAACATAGCAACCGATGGATACGAATGAGGAAATAGCCAACTTAGCATAAAACATGGATCTCACCTAAACAATCGCACCACGCCATTCTGACCGATACAAAAGTGATGGATACGAACACGTCAACACGAGATGGATCGATACAACGACGCCAGAATGTGGAAATGTAAAATTTGCATTGATCATAACTCAAAATCTACAAGTTCAAATGTCTCTAAATTTTCACGGGAGCTTGCGTTCAACCTCAAGAATGTCCATGATCGATCCCAACCCAAAAGGTGCAGTTTTGGATCGATATGAATTTGGTTCATATCGATCATGGATCAAGTCAAAATGTCAGGGGATCGATCACATGGTCCCACCCATGTGAGAGAAGGAGTCTTCCGAGATATGGGCGAGATATTTGCAGCCAACACCTATAAATAGTAGTCCACGAGCTTCAGAAAAGGGATCTTTGGGTTCTCCTACACCGTTACGCTGCTGAACTCCGTTGTAATTCGAATAATATCAATTGTACTCTGGTAAATTAGTAGAGAATCATCAACAAAACAACAGCTCTTTAAAGTGGACGTAGGTGACAACGCCGAACCACTATAAATCTTGTCTTTCTACTGCTTCCCTTTTAATTTTTTGATTACTCTTCATATTTAATTCTACTACGTATAATCTATCTACGATCCGTGACTATGATTTGGTGCTTTCATTTGCAATTGGGTGTTTGTGACAAATTTTTGCTCAAACAAGTGTTATAATATCAAATGATTTTGATATCAAATGTTTTGGTTATCGTAAGGGAAAACCGGTTGTGCTTATGTGTGACGCAGCCTTACGTGATACCTTTGTTTTTCAAAAGATTTTGATAACTTTAATAATTCAAATTGAATGTGTTTTCTCACGCTGGTTTCCAAGACTGACTCGAGTGTTATTTTATTATAATGCTCGGGTCAGACCGAGTATTACAGATTTAGGATAGGGTGCCATGGAGCTTAGAAGATAAGCTAGATAACAAAGACGTATTCCCATACTTGATTTATATTTCCACTGTGTGAGGATAAGTTACTAAACTGTCCAGATTGGTTGTTGTCTATTGTACTCTGATAATGGTCTGTATATTAACAACGTCGTTCTTATATTTAAAATCCGTTATTATATATATATATATAATATTTTGTTCCACTGCGATTATAAGATTCTATGTTGTTGTTTCTATTTCTTCTTCCACCTTTTCTTCTTCACCCTAAAAATCGGTGTTTCCGGCACTTGAATATTCTACATGTTGTACAGTGAACGTATTGATGTCAATTTTCGAGGGTCGAAAATCCCAGTTCGTTACAGTTTAAGAAATGTACTTAAATAGGAATTGATTTGAACTTATTAATTTTGAAATTTTAAAGAAATGATTTTATAACTTGATAACTGGATTTTGATTATAGATGATTAAACAATTATTTCAAAATTTAAATAAATTTGAATTGAATATTTAATACTAATTTAAATTTGTAATTTGAGTTTTATTTAAATGTTATTAAAAATAATTAAGTGAATATTTTCAAAATTAAATAAAACTGAAGTTGAATTTTGAAATACAAATGAAAGTTATCAAATTGAGTTATTATAAATGTTTACATATTTAAGTTTTAAAACCTACCGAATTTGAAGTGGTTTAAATTTGTAGTTTGAACCTAGATTTGAAATCGATATAAACTTAATTTTTTTTAATGAAAATTTAAATTGAACCGAGATTGATTTAAATTGAATTTTGGAACTAAAGTTGATTTGAATTTATTTGTGAAATTGGAAGAAACAATTCTAATTTGAAAATATTTTTGATATAAACTCTTTTAACATACAAATTATTTTAATATATTATTTTAAATTTATAAACAATATTTAATATGTATATTTTAATATATAAACAATTTCTAATATATAAACTATTTTAATCTATAACCTATTTGTAAATTATAAACTATTTTAATGTATATTATTTTTAAAATTTATAAACAACTGTATATATATATATATATATATATATATGTATATATATTATTTTTAATGTATAACTATTCCAATATATAAACTACTTTTAATATTCAAACTGTTTAAGTTGGAACTGTTATGGTTTGATTTAATGGATTTAAATGCGGATACTTTGATATGATGGTTTAAACTATTTTGTAGTTATGATTTTGGAAATGAATATGATTTAAAGTGAATATGGTTTCTAAAGTGATATGATTTTGAAATGAATATGATATTTTTGATATGAAGCATGAACTGTTTGAAATGTAAAAGAACCAACTAGTGTGAAATAAGTATTTGGTTGTTAAAGAGACTGGGATCAGATATTGTCATACTCTCTGTCAATACCGAAAACCACTTTAACAACTGTGCATATGGTATAGAATCCAGAATGAAGTAGGATGGTCTGGCGAATGATTCTGTATGTGGTATGAACGCAGCCCTGACCCCCTCGGGTCAGCTTGATATGACTAAAAAAGAAGCCACAACGGGGCAAGTGAGGTCGCACCCCCGATCAAGTATTCTTCTACGAAACCATATATATTACTTTGTGATTTGATTTGGTGCACACCTTTGATTATGCGAGTGTGTGTCGAGGTGGGCGGTAATAGCTACTATGCATTACCATCAGTCCGAATCCGTAAAACGGTAGTATCCTACCCTGGGCATTGCCTTGCATGCCTTGTCATATGTAACGACCCAGAATTTTAATCATTTGAAATTCATATATATAATTAATTTTATATATTCACAAGTAAATTTTACAAGCTGGATAAGTAATATTTGAAATATAAGGATTTAATTAGATAATGTAATTGTTAATTTAACATTTGAAATTGCAAAAATAATTGAAAATTGAATTTAATATGAATGAAAATGATTTATAAAGTTGAATTTAACTCTATTTGAATTAAAATAATGTTAGAGAACTTTTGAAATCGAATTAAAAGTTAATTTGTAAAAATTGTATATTTTATATTTAATTAACGCGTAAAAATAGTCACTTTTCATACAGTCTTAGATTTTGATGAAACCAGTTTCATTGGATCCGTAATGTTATATTATTGTAGGATTTCAAATTTAGTGTCAATTGGATTTAAGGTTTAGTCGTGGCAAGTTAAACGCGTAGAAATTTGTTTAACTAAATTTAAAATTTATAGAAGTTGATTCGAAAACCTATCGTTCAAATACGATCGAATTGGCTCCCGATATATATATATATATATATATATATATATATATATATATATTCCATTGTATTCGGAATAGGGGTAAAACATTATAAATGCTAGGCGGCATGCTTCGATTGGAGTTTGAATTTTTTTTGGGTGAATAGTGTCGTAAAATTTTCTATATAAGGCCTCGTTATATTCTAACTTTCATTGAAACCCAACTAGGGTTTCTAGCCGCATCTAATATTTTCAATGGCCGACAAATCATCGTCTTTCCTTAATATCTCATAATCTGCCCACTTTCATCAAAATCTATCAGCTGCAAAAATTTAGAGAGTGACGAGATCGATAAATCCAATGGTGGTGATCATTTATAGAGGTATGGATCATCGACAAATCAAGCTCAAGCGGCTGACGTTCATACACGTTTTTTGAGAAATCAGCACGTCCAAGCTCCAAGCGGCTCATGGTAGTGGAGGAGCAGGATAAGGCGCATAGTTCGACACTATTTGATTGTCGTCTCGAATCGATGGTGGTTGCGGAGTTAAAATTTAGGTCGCGTACTCGATGGGTTTGGTCACATAGAAATCTGGTGGAGGGAGAAGAAAAGAGACGCGGCCGCGATCTGTTCACTCGGAATCTAACCGTCAGGATATTTTCGTGGTAAAATAAAATAAAATAAAAAGATTTTGTAAATAATTTATATATATTAATTCGTACAATCTTTAAAAATTCATAGCTTTGTCATACGAGGTCCATCTTTGACAAGTTGAATTGCATTGGGTCCGTATTGACGAGCATTACATTTTAGAGCTGGTTTGGAGTTGATTAGAGCTAGTGTAAATTTTGGGTAAAATTAACCACCTGTTAATTTTATTTAGAATAAAAAATTGCAACTGCTATTGGAATGTAACATCCCGCCTTTCGCACACTTTAAACCGACGCACGTGCCAGTTCAAACCATACGGAAGGGCGGATTGTTATGGGGTAAATAAGAAAAACAGAGAAGAAATAAAAACAAAACAGAATCTCACAGCGGAAGGATAAAATATAATAATCAATATACAGTTCATGATAACTGTTTAAAAAATATTTATTTTACTTATACAATGAATATCAGAGTTACACATACCAATACAAACAATGCAGCGGAACAGTATGAGTGTGGTGCCATACTATAAATAAAATAATACGACTCCTTCGTCTTCGTCCTCCAAAGCTAAAGTCTTCGATCCTGAAATGCTCGGACTGACCCGAGCGAATTTGAAAAGACAAAAACACTCGAGTCAGACTAAAAGATCTTATGTGAGTTAAATTAACAGAAATAAATAGGAGTACAGTAACTCAAAAGATGTTCGGGATTTACATCTCCTAAGGATCCGTTAAACTATTTACTATGTAGTATATTACGCAATTATAATAGTGCCTATTTATAAAATAAACTTACTTTTTAATAGCGTTAAGAAGTGACCCAATATTCCCCTTAACACAAATAATGCCACTAGTCTATACAGTACCGTAATACCTCCTGATCGGGAAGCTACCAGAGGATACTCCGTAGGTACGACACAAATAGAAACTCGTAGTAAAGGCTCGGTATGGTAGGTGACACGGCACAACTAGGCAATGCCAGGGTAGATATACCAATTGCTATCCAGGCTGGTGGAAACGCGTAGCCGCAGTTACCGCCCACCTCGGACTAACTCCCCAAAATCAAAATATAGAAGTGGCCACTGAATCAATCCAAGTCAAAGTGTAATATCGAAGAGGAGGGTCCGATCAGAGGAATGACCTCATTGGCCTGAGAATCGCTCCTGTTTTAGCCACCTTATGCCAACTCACGGGAGTCGGGTCCACGTATTTACCTTACAGGAAACGTCGCCACCACCTACTTCATTCTGGAATCTCCACCGCGTACACGGTTAGTCAAAGTGGTTTTCGGTATCGACAGAGAGTATGTCCATATCCGATCCCGGTCTCTTTGCCAACCCATCGTTATTATAACACCGTGGTCATTTAAAAATAGCTCATACTTTAAAACCAGAATAAACATTTCCATTTTAAAATTATGAATACTATATCATTTTAAAACCCAAAACAATATGATATCCTTTATCCCAAATATAAACCTTTTCAAAAATCCAAATGCTTTAAAATTTATAACGTCTGAAAGCCAAATATCCTTTCAAAGCATAATATTTCGAAATTCATAATTTAAAACCATAACTTTTAAAACTTGAATGGTTTGGATATTCAACGGTATATGAATTAAAAGATTTAACTTAAATGTTACTTTGTAAAGAAAATAGTTCTCATGGCTTTACAAATACATTTCTTTATTAAAGTCTAAACCAAAATTTGTATTATCTCTCTCAAGTTCCAAAACCACTTCAATTTATATATATATATATACGTATATCCATTTGGAGTATTAATATTTCAAACTAAAGTTGGATTTTATTCTTCAACAAATCGAATGTTCTATTAATTAGTCTTGAATATTCACATAAAATCCATAAATAAATAAAAACTCCAATTTCTAGTAATAAAATATATATTTTTCAGTTCAAATTATACTAGAATATTCATTTCAATTTATCTTGGGAAAAATCCAATTATAAATATCATATCTTAAAATTTCCAAACTTAACATTTAAACATATGATATAAATTATCAAACTCCATTTTCTTAATTTTTTTTTTCATTTTAATGAAGAGATTTATACACCTTTAAATTTCAAAATTTTCAACTTCATATGTATATATATGGAAGAAAAATATTTACACAATATAAAATTTAAGATTATTATAAACCGTATTCCATCCAAACCATAGAAATCACATTTAAATAGTTATATATATACCGCGGTGCCTGTATATAATTTTCTATCCTATGGTCAAGTGATACGGATATTTATCATTTCAATCCGCAATTTAAAAGATATAAAATTTTGCGGTTGTATATCATTTCAAACCGCAATCCCGAATGAAATGAAATATGCATGATAATTTGCAATTTAATGATATACAATAAACATCCACAACATCACCCATCATCCAATCACGATCATCAAGCAATATCAATCAATAACAATTTATACTTGATAATAGATAACAGGTAATAACTGGCAATTTTATTCAGATTAAATTTAACAACTATTAATCTAACAGTTTATATTCAGTAATAATCTATATAACTGTTAACTAGCAGTTTATAGGCAAACAAATAAATTCTAACTATCAATTAATACGCAATAAATAAATTAAATTAACAGTTAAATTTAATAAATGCAATTCAACAAATATGAGGGAAATAAACATGCCAACTACTCATAAATAAATTTCTATTCATTTCTAAAATTAATTTAACAAACATAAAAGCTTCTAGTAGTTGTGAGTGGGTTTAAACACTCACCTTTTGAATTTAAATCGAATTTAAATTCGATTTAAACCCAAAAATTCGCCCGTCTCGGAATTCATCCAAACCAGCGTCATCAAGTTCGGAATTAAATTACGATCCTAACAAAAGAAATTTCGTGTGAATCCGACTTCGTATGAGAAAGTTATGGCAAAAATTGCGATCAAAAACAATTTAAAACGAATAACTAAAATGGTACACAATTACCTAAATCTAAAGCCACGTCAGCACTTTCCATCTCCCTCACGCGACAGGCAAACACGGCCCCCCTCCAGATCAAGGAACCGAACCCAACCAACAACGTTGACCGCCACTTTGACCAAACTTGCACTCCACCAGACACCACCATACGCCGTGCCACCACCACCATGGGCTCCAGCTCGCCAAGCCGCACCCCCCCATATAGGTCCGGTCGCCCAAAACTCCACCGGCCGCCTATGAAAATGAAATCCAAATCAAAAATTGCTCCACATCCAACCGTTGATTCTCGAAACAAAACACATAGATGCGCTCCCCATCGTCCTCTCTTCAATACCCAGAAACCATTCGACGATCAGACGAAGTTTGTTACGGCGATGATGAACGGTTGGGACTGTTTTGAATTTATTCTGGGTAAACGGTAACTCCAACTGAAAAACGAATTTCACCATGGGATTACGTGTTTCGAGAAGATCGACATATATTAATTTGGAATTTTTCTGAAGAGTTTGAATTTTCATTGAAATTTTGAATTGATTGGATCTAGGGTTTGCACCCATTGAAGAAGGAGAGGAGCTTGAAGAAAGTATACGCACAGATGGAATGAAATTAGGCGGAGGCTAGGGCTTGTAGCTAGGTTTATATAGAGGGGTTAGAGATAGAGTAGATAGACCGTAGAATGAACGCGCGGAACAAACTAAGGCCCAAAAAGCCCGTTCTGACCCCGGAACGAAATTTGTCAAACCCATATATCCAGATAGGTATTTTAAAATATTCTGAACGCGATGGAAAAAGTTTCACGTCCAAATTTGATCGTATGAAGAAGTTATGTTGAAAACAAAATTTCCAAATTGATTTCAAATTGATTTTAATTAAATCGATTTCAAGGCGTTTCGCGTCCGTACGATCAAACGACAGGCCCGATCGATACGAAACTTGAAACCCTATAATAATTCACCGATACGGATCCGATGAAACTGGTTTCGTCGAAATCCGAGTCCGTGACAAAAATGGCTATTTTTAATATTCATTAAGTAAATTAAATAAATTATAAAATCCAATCTTGTATTAATATTCTAAAATTTGTCCCAATTTTATTGCCTATATAAATAAATCAATTTCAAATGATTTAACAAGCTTGGATGTGAATTAAAATTGACAAGATATCAAATTTCAATGTTCATTTCTGCACTTTCTTATATTTAAGAATTTTATAAATTATATTCTCAAAAACCCATACTTAATACTTTTAACCTTTAGATCCTCAACGTTCACCTAAAATAAAGCCGTTACTAACATTAGTTCAAGATTTCACTCTAATGTTCACAAATTCCGTTTTATATTCAATAACGTAATATTTTACGTTTAATTCCATTTTATTTGTAATAAGTACCATTTGTTGATTTTAATACTCAAATAAATTAACTAAAAGCAAATTTACATATAATTTCCATCGTCAATTATTTTAGTGAATAAATCTTCAAAGGTTACTGCAATTAATCCCATAAATTGCAATAAATTCTAATAAATTTGACTCTATTTGATTACAACTCACAAATAAATCAATTATTCCCCAACTACAAAGTTACCGTTTCTTATATATATATTACTACAGTAATACTTCCAAATGTTCATCCTTGTTTGCATAAATTACTGTATTCAATTGAATTGTAATATTGTTAACTTACACAAAAATAAAACTTAACAACTAATAGAATAAATAACTTACAAAATTTGTTGACATAAATATATTTTATAAGTCTACACTTAATTATTACCTTAAAGTAAGTCTTACGTTTCTATAAATTTATTCATACTTCTGTTACTATATTTATACTTAATAAAGTAACGTTCATTCTTAATAACAACATTATAACTATTTAACATATAAAAGAACTCTATTCCCAAATACATTCATTGACAAATAAGTTAGGAAATTTATAATGGTTGTTATTCTTTCTTAAATTTACCTCCAAATTAACGTACTATCAAATTTCATTCACTTATGTGCTATCCAACATTCCTTTATATTTTATTTTCATAAATTTGTTAATATTTACATTCATTTATTAACAATTTACTTCCATTATACAATTGCAATCTATTAAAGTTTTATTACATTAATACTATTTCAACTTTATTCTTTTAGTATTAATTAAACAATCGTATTAAATTAAGAGATTATAATGATTTTCACTGTTTATATATACTCCATTAAACCCAACAGTGGTTCCAATCACCTTTGTATTGCATTAAATTGGTTATCCCTCACTGCCATTTATTTTTCTTCCTAAATTCCCATATAGTTACAATTTTACCAATATATATAAACACATAGGAAATTTAAATTCTTGTCATAAATTCTTAAATTTATTTTTATTCAAGTGCAACAATTTCGCTATTTCCCTATTTATATTTTACCTAATTTTTCAACAATTAGATTAAATAACCGTTTCTACAATTCATAATTAACTATACATTTAAATCTCCTATACATATACAACTACACAAAGATATACATCTTACACTATCTCAGTTAGGTTTTCATTCAATTTAACAATAATTAGGCTTTAATTGTCGTTGCTAAAGTTTCATTTAGCGTTCCTCTAGTATTAATTTCACAACCAATTAAATCTTATAACCACAACTCAAATTTACGTTATTCTATCTATTGCCATATAAACATTTCAATTGTTAACCTTTTAATTCCAGTTACTATCTAACTCCTACATTTATTCTACATTAGATTGGAAACTATATTAATTTAATTCATTTAATATTATCAAGTTTAACGGGTCGTTACATGGAACCAAATTGAGTACAACTCACTCTTTCTGACTCACTGATATTTTTATATAAGTGAGAATATATTTATTTTATGATGATTGATGATTGTTTGGATGATATATGATATATTATCTATATATTGATTGGCATTTGGATATATTCCTGCCTATTGGAGTAGATGAGACCCTATACATTCGCATGTATGAGCAGATGACCTATTGTACGCGTATCTGCCTCAAGCAGACATGTACATGTTTTCTAATATGTATGTCTATTGCAGATGACAGGTTGGAGGGATCCAACTGGTTTCCTCACCATTGTTGATTTATTTACAGATATTGTGCTATATGCTGTTATCATGTGATATATGATGTTTTGGATGCGTGATTGATGTATTTAGTGCTGTTGCAGCATTGGGCCATATTTTGGAAATTTAAAAATGTAAAAGTGATAATTACAAGTTAAAAGGATTTTCAAGTGATTTTGAAAATAGATGTTTTGTTAGTTTTTGAATTGTTAAAGGAATGAATTAATTTTAATAAATAAATGTTATGATTTTTATATTATAAAAATTATGATTTTTGGGAAATGTAATTAAAATGTGATTTTTGAAATATGGAGTTAACTATTTCGTAATGTAATTTAAATTGAGATTTTTGATTTACTATAATGGTTTATATATAAGATTTATAAAATTGAATTTTTATAAATCGAAATAATGGGATTATAAAGGAGTTTGGTAAGTGTTAAAATAAAGTTTTAAATGAATTTATAAGCGAATAAAGATGTATAAATTTGTGAAGTTATAAAAAGATCGAATTTTGCAAATAAGAGAATTATAAGTGAATTAACTTATATCTGGATTTTGGCATAAAAATGAGATAAATTAGTTTGGTTAATAAAGGAATTTTATATTTGGAAGTTCCTATAAAATATAAATGGAATTTATAAACATTATTTTATAAATGTGAAATCAACTTATTTTGATAAGTTAAATATGAAGCTTATTAAAGGAATTTCATTCACGATTTTAGACAGTGGATAATCCTTAAAATAAATATATAGGAATACGATATGGTAAACGAAGTATATTCACGATTTTGGATAGTGAAGAATCTTTTAAAATTAAATGGATATTTTTGGAAAGTGATATTTTAAATGAATTTAAATGGTTAAAGATGTTTTAAAATGTGTTAAGTATCGAAATCATAGATTTCAGCATTCACTGTTGAAATAGACGTTTTCGAGAAATAGAGAAATGATGGACTATAACACTGTAGTTATAGTAAATGATTTTTGAAAGGAAATATTTTATATAGTATATGGGATTTATATATCTATCTAATTTTCAAATCACTATACTAGTGATTTTGGGTTGTCGGAACGATGTTTTGTGCAACATTCGTTTTGACCCAAGTAAATATGTTTAAAAGAATCTTTTCCTTAAAAAATAGAATATACGCTTAATCATGATATAAGTATATGTAATATTTTTCAAGTGTTGAAAATAAAGAGAATGCGAATTACTTATTATTAAATAAGTATATGAATATGTTTTCTGTTATCCCACTTTTTGGTCAAAACTGGAATATCAACAAATAGGAAAGGAATGATGGATATCGGGATTGGAGATCGATTGGAAACAAGGCTACAATCGATGACGTCAAAATTTGGTTGAGCTCCGATCGGGATGAAATTGATTGGCGATGATGATAAGGATTAGGAAAGGCTATGTTTCAAATTTCAGGTTAATCGGAGTTCCTATGAAGAAGATATGATCGATGCAAGGTAGGAAGAACATACTGTTCGAACCCATCGGCACATAAGGATGGTTCGAATCGATCAGGAGTTGCGTTCGTATCGATACCGTTCGTGTCGATACCATTTCGAATCGATGCCGTTCATACCGATCGGATTCGCACCAATCAGATGATGGTCCGAATCGATGCACTTCTTATCGATCAGGAGATAAGGGCTTCATATCGATCAGTATGGATTCGGCTCATAGAGGTTAGGTGTTGGTTTGACTTGATAGCGTTCGTATCGGTCAAAGGAAAAGCAGGGTGAAGGACTTCGAATCGATACCGTTCGTATCGATCGGCATGGACAAGGCTCAGTCATTTTGTATCGATCGGAAGAGAAGGTTAAGTGGACTTCGACTCGATGGCAACATAGGTTCCTTCGTATCCATCAAGTAAGAGGCTCCTTCGTATCCATCATGTAAGGTCTAGTTCGTATCCACCCTCTATCACAACTACTTCGTATCGATAACCTCCATCGTCACTTTGTATCGATCGATTTGTGGCCAATCGATACGAAGTACACTCCAGGAATCGATGCGAAGGAAAACACGAATAGATGGATGCGAGCATGACCGTTGTGAAGTTATGGATATGGACGAAGCGTGGAACATGGATGCGAGCATGTCTTTAGGAAAGGAAGCGTTCAACACGGCGACAAAGGTGGATCAACCCAGGGATTTCGCGACACATCATCGATGCGCACGCGCTTTGGATGGAGTCGAAGGAGATGGATTCGAAGCATGGATTCGAACCGGATAGAACAGATGGAGCCCTAATTCGAACCGATCATATCTCCTATACCGATGATCCAAATGCAATGAAATTTTCACGGCAGCTTGCATACATGTTGAAGAATGTCCACACCAAATTTCACCTCGATTAGGTGATTTTCTAATCGATTCGAATGGAGTTCGAATCGATCCCAAAGTGGGCCCAAATTTCCGGAGGCTGGGCATATGGGCCCCCTCATGTGCCAGAAGAAGTCTCCCGAAGTTTGAGCGAGATCTGAGCCGCCTACGCCTATAAATAGCACCCTGAAGCCTATAGAGAAAGGATCTTTTGGCTATTAAATGTCCAGACTCTGCCTGATTCATTTCTACACTTCGATATTGCTATTGTACTGGAAATTCTTCATATTTACTACTGTAATCATCTGTAATCATCAAGGATAATCAATAAAAGGATAAAACTTTTAGAGTAGACGTAGGCCGGAGATAGCCGAACCACTATAAAACTTGTGCCTTTGTTCATTATTTCTGAATTACTGTTTGATACTTGTTGAGATCCGTTATTTATGTTTGAATATCATTGGTTTGTGTTCATACACTGGTGTTTTCACGGTATCTGGGGTTTGTGACCAATTTTGGCGCTTCCAATATATAAAGTTGAAATGGTTTGAGAATATATCTTTTTAAAGATAATTTGAAGTGAATATTTAGCAAGTGATTTAATTAATAAAAGATTAGTTAAAAGGGCTAGTGATTGATGGCACAAGATAATTGTTGATTGTTTTGATAGTTAAATAACCGACTGTCAAATTTGGCAATTTTAGTTCCTCGACTTGATGTGGGAATTATTTAGTCGTACACTTAGTATGTGTAACAATCCACCTTTTTGGATGATTTAAATCGACTATAAACCCACGTGTCTAATTCAAACCATTCAAAAGGGAGGATTGTTAATGCGGTAAATAAGAAAATAATATAAAAGAAAAAAAAAACACAGAATCTCGCAGCGGAATGATAAAATATAATAATCAAATAAACAGTTCATAAAGCTGTTTTACAATGACATTTGATTATACTTTTACAATTCAATTCAGAGTTATACATACATCATAAAATAATAAAAAGATAATGCAACGAAACATAATAAGCAGTGGAATAATAGTAATAAACAGCAATAATATACTGAATCTTCATCTTCGTCCTCCAAAAAAAGGTCTTCAATACACTAAAAAAGCTCAGACTGACTGAAGCATAAAGAAAAACAATACATTCGAATCAGAGCTAAAAATTCCTATGTAAGTCAAATCAATCTCAAATAAAAATATGAGTGCAATGGCTTCAGGGATGTTATAGGATTTTTCATCTCCTGTCAAGTGTATAATGTGAGTGCAGTAATTTACGAGATTTCAAATAATTCAAAATACTAATTTTAACCACTTTATTTAAAATAAATCCGAAGTATAAATTTAAAACTTAAACGTTTTAAATAATTCAGTTTCAATAAATAATCCAAATTCAAGAAATTATATAGGTATATAACTGTAACATTCCTATTATTAAACAAATTTAGATTTGTAATTAATTTGATTCCTAGATTAAATTAAGAATTAATTTGGTAAATTTATATAAAATTTTGATTAAATTATGAATTCATTTAAAAATTAATTTGAAGATTTGAGAATAAAATATAAATTATGTTTGAATTTTCAAATTTAATAAGATGTATGTTTATTTATTTTTAATTTAGGATTTGATTTAAAAATTGTATAAGTACAAAACAAAGTGTGATCTTGAAACTTAATAAATATCTTGAATTTAAAATTCCTAGGTATTTGAAACTAATAAAATGTTGTTCCTTAATTTTTGTGAATGTGCATTTTGATGTGAAAGATAAAGTTTGGAAGATGAATAAATTATGAATAAAATATGTATTTGTAAAAAAGATATTGTTTGATTGTCTATTAATTTTTAAAATTGAAATTTAAAAATAAAAGCTTTGAATATATATATATATATATATATATATATATATATATTGGATTTGAAAAGCTCTATTTCAAAAATTGATAGAAATTTGTTTTCTAAGTTATTTAAACAGGCATTTTGGTTTGAAGATGATATTTTGAAATTGATATAATAAATATTTCAAAAGTTAATTAAGAACTAAATTTTAAAATATTTGTTCATGTATAATTAAATTTTTAAAAACTTTTTCTTTAAGATTATATAAATAATAAATAAATAAAATGTATTTATTTAATAGGAAATATAATATAAAGTCATATTTTAAATATTATTTAAATGTTTAGGATATAAACGTAAAAGAGTTAAGTAATTTATAAAACTAAAAGGGGTTTAAAACAAAGTTTTAAATTAAATAAAGTAAGGGCTTTAAAACATATTTATAAACAAATTAAAGAAAAGGGTTTAAAACATAAAACTTCTTATTTGTGACATTTGTAAAACAATAAAACTATGTAATTAACAAATGTAATCTCCTTAACCAAAGAATTAAACAAGTGTAAATGATAAGAACAAGTGGCAATTTGTTCTTTTAAAAATATAAATATAAATACAAAAGTGCAAATTTATTAACATATGGTTTAAAACAAAAACTTATAAATAAATTTACGAAAGGGTCTTTACATAAATTTATTTGAATTGAACATTTGTGAGATTATTAAAAATATGTATTTACATTTGTAGGCTTTGCATGCCATACAATTAACAAGTGGCATCATTTTAAATTGAATTTGAATGAAAGAAAAAAAAAGAAAGAATAGGAAACTACTATTCTCAATTCACAATTCTCAGACCTGAAGAACTTCAAAACAGAAAAAAAAATCTAAGTCAGGTTCAAAGTGGAAAACCAAAATCATCTCAAACATCAGAACCAGAGATCAAGAGATGATCAGAACCTGATCAAGGCAACCAAATTAAAATAGAAACAAATCATCTTAGCAACAAACCTGGTAATCAAGATAGCTTGAAATCAAAACCTGAAAAGCAATATTTTCAGCCTGAAGCAAATTAAAAATGGGATCGAGTTCAAGCCTGGAAAGCAAAGTATTGATTAAGCAATCAAATCAAAACTGCAAATTCAATGAACCAAGGACCAAATTCAAATTCCAGTTTTAAATTCAGGTTCTCTGTCAACATAATTTACAGGTGAACAATTTTTTTAAAGTCTCTATATAATTCTGGTTTGCATGTGATCTGAATTGGATATATGTTGTGAAATGATATTTTTTAGAATGAAATTACATTGGAATATATATAAGGAGATTTTTAAATATATAGATGCAAGCATATATGCATGTTCCTTTGTTTACATGCTAGAGACAAGAGTAAAAATCAAAATCTCTTTGACAAATCATTTATAAGCTTAGTTGTATAAATAAAAGATGTTTGAAATCACAAGGTAATTGTTTTAAAAATGGTTTCCAACAAAAATATTTGGTAATATTCTGGAAATTGTTAAATAACAGTGGAAAAATAAATTTTGGTCAAAAATTTCACATCTGGATTTCAAGCTTTAATTACATAAATGGATTTGTATTACAAATTTATGAATCTTGATGTATGTTTCAAGAATTTTAATAATGTGTTTAGCGAGAGGTTTCGAGTTGAACAAAAAGCTCGTCTTCGTCAATTTCTAACGAATAACGGCGAAGTAGTCATCGAAATTTAAGCTGGAGGTGGCTAGAGGTTTGTAGAAAATCAGAAAAATACTTGATGTTTTTATAATTCATTGTGGTGGGGTGTCGAGATCGATCTAGGGCTTAAGCTCGTACTCTTGTACTGGTCAGTAATCGAGTTACTGTAGCACCTCAGGTGAATCGAGTGTCATCGGACCAAAGCGAGATAGTGCGTCGGTCTTCGGCGAGCTTGTAGACGAAGTTGCATGGTAGTTGGTGATCTAAGCGTCATCGTCGATCAATTTTTCTGATCTAGGTTGGTTCTAGGAAGGAGTTTGAAGAATTCAATTTTGATTCAGGTCGTTTTCATCAAAATGAGGTGGTCGGGGAAGTTTAGTGGGTTAACAATGATATGTGGAAGGTCTTGGAGATGGTCGGCGACAGTTCGATTGCGTGTACCTGTGCACATGTATTTGTTTGTGTCTGGGTTGTTTTAATTTGGGGAAGAAGAAACAGCTCGGGTTGATCTCGTGTAGAGGCTCGTGTGACTCGTGAATTCTGGGGGGAGGGGGTGGTTGCTCGAGTTTGATGCAGTGACGCTTGCTAGTTTAACTATATACAGTGGTTTACAAAATTTTATAAAAAAACAGAGTTAAAAGAAAGGGGAAGGAAGAAATCTGGTATTTGGTGGATTTTCTCGGGTATAATTTTAGGTAGGATAGGTATTTGCTCAGGGTCGTGTGCGATGCAGCTCATGTTGTATAGGTGTGTAACAGTTAAGTTTTTAAAGCAGAAACATTTTTAAGCTCCAGGTTTTAAAAAGCTGAAAGGAAATTGGTTGCCAGGTTCAATTGTAAAGCATGAACAAAATTTAAAAGTTATTTTAAAAGATTAAAGAGTAATTAACCAAAATGATTTTTGGTTTATATACTTACTTAAAAGGAAAATTTACCAATAGGGTGGATTAATTAATGTGATTGTCTACAAGTTAATGTGTTAATATGATTAATTGAAAGATGATGAATGAAATGGGAAATTAAATAACTTAAGGAAAATTATTAAAAGTTGGCGAATTGTAATTAAGGGTAATTATTGAAGGACAAATTTATTATGAAAGTAAATTGAGGATAAATACTTTGTGGAATCAAATAAAAGATAATTACCTTGTGTAATTAAATAAAGGCTAATTACTTAGTGAAATTAATAAAAGATAATTAATTAAGAGTTAATTAGTTAATTAAAGATGATTAATTAAATGGTAAATAAAATGATTAAAGTTTAATTATTTAGAGGTTGATGAATTAAAATTGAAGGTTAATTAATTTATGATAAATGGTTAAATTAATAAATAATTAAAGGATGATTAATCAAAATGATTTGTAATTTATTAATATTAATTAAACAGGATTAGTAAGTCATAAGTAATTAAATCTGATTTGAATTAATCAGATAATTTGTTGATATTACTTATGGATGTTTGGATTGGATGATTAATTGTTTGATATCCCTGATATATGATGCATTGCGTTATGAATAATCCTTATTTGTGATGTGATCTGTGATGTAATTTATTTATCTGTGATGTAATTTATTATCTACGATGAACTTAGATTATTCATCCATGTTCTGTGAATAAAAATAAGCGTTATAGATTATACCGCTTATCGATATTGCTGTGATTGTATCTATGATGATTGATGTTGTTGTGCATTATTGTGTAAAACCCCTGGACCACACTTATACACACATAAATATGGATTGCACGTGGAAATGGGTTAAGTCACAGATTTTTGAAATTGTTTTAAAAATTGAATTTTCGAATCCAAAATAGTTTTGGAATTAGAATTGGGAGTTTTGAAAATGAGTTTCAAAGATAAAAGTTATTTTTGAATAACTTGGTTTCGTTTTGAAATTTGTTTTAAAATTTGAATTCAAAATTCAAAATTGAATCCTATGTTGAGAATTTATGATGTAAAAAGGTTATATAAACTATAAATGTGTTTATATGGGTTTTTAAACCATTTTAAATGTATGGTTTTGAGAATTTGAATTTAACCCAAGTTTATATTTGAAAGGCCTTAACTCGTGCAAATAAAATAGGGTTTCCCGAAACGGAAACAAATGATTTCAAATAATAATAGCTTTTATATAAGTAAAGAATTTCCAAAATTATGATGAAAAGATCTCAAATTTGAAATAAAATGGCATTGAACGTTATGAATGAATCTTTGTAAATGATTTGTTTTAAATCTATGAATTGAATCTTTGATTGGATGAGTTAACCCAATTTAAAAGGGAAACCGTTTTGAAAAGCTATGAATGAATCTTTGTTAAAGGTTGGTGAAATTTGTTTTTTATATTGAAGGGGGTTTTAAAGATAAATCTTTTGTTTAAAAGATTAAAATTTGCAAATTTTTTAAACCATTGAATGCTTTTAAAATGAATCTTTTTGTTTAAAAGATTGGAAATGGTAATTAGTTTAGCCATTTGAAAGAAAAGTTTTGGGTTTTAAATTGTGAGTTAACTGAGATCCCATGTCCATATGTTTTTAAATATTGCGCTCACTATACGGTTTAGCCAGGAGAGGAACTTTGTGTCGTATGAACCATTCCGAATAGTGATACGACTTTATGGATAGCAATTGAAGACCGGTGGTGAAGACCGGATATTTTCGAAAACAAAAGGATTTCTTGTCGAATGTCTCTGCATCGGCTGATCCTCGGTATAGAGATTTGAGCACCCATTGTGATGGAAGTCCGGACGTGATTAGGAATTATCCGAATATGCATGGGTTTCTTCGAAAGTGCCTTCGGTTTTTTTAGAACCCAGAACAGACTTGTATGGACGTGTGTCTGACGTTACACTTTGAGATGTAAAGCTGGTTTCTATGAAATATATTTCTGTCTGGTGGCGGAGATTTATTCTCTTATCTTAACACCCTTCTCTGAGACGTACGAGCTTAGAGGTTATGTAGTTGATGGTTACTAGTGATACATTCCCAATTTGGTAATGTGGCATACGAAGTGCTGCTGATCATTTGTTGATCAAAGCATGGCTTGTGAAAAGCATAACTTTGTGGACGAGACTTTGTCGAGTGTCACGACCCTAAGTTCAGTGTTCAAAAATCGACATCAAATACCTCACTTTTATTCGACCGCCGGAGATTCGAACGTCGAATTTCAGTTCGGATGGAGCTTATAACAACAATTAGATGAATAATAAACAGCGGAAAATAAAACTGCCAACATCAATATCCCAGATACAACATTGCAATACTATACAACAACACCCACATCAGAATATTATATACATATACAATACAACTCCAAAATAGACCATCACAAAAGAACAACATGTGATCACACCAAGAAAGTCTTCAAAGAGATAAAGCAATAATGAACTTCCAAACTGAGACCCTCGAGATCCAAAAGTTCCAAAATATCTCCAAGTTAAAAATCTTCAAACTAGTAGTCTCCAAACCATACGACTCCAAGATCCAGCTAGTACCAAAACACAGAAGACCTGCTACTAGGCTGCCCGTGTGGAAATTATGGGCACCTAGAGTTTAGAAAGGAAACAATAAACTCCAGGTCAGTCATGGGACTGGTATGGGTAGACAAAAACAGTCGCTTTGAAAATAGAAGCATTTTATTTTAAATCAAAGCAAACAAAAAAAATTTGAAAGAAATTCGCAATGCTTTTAGAAAATGAAACTGCCATAAGGCCTCCCGCCTCACACACAATGATAACCCAGACTTGGGGAAGATTTCTCCTTATGACAGTCAAATATGCTTGATACGGGAAAAATTCTTTGATATTATTACTAGTGAATAGTGAAGAAAAACATTTCAAAAATATAATATTAATCTTAGCCAGCATAGACATTTCGTACTATGCCTACTATAGCTACCATCTAAACGGTGGTGACCACCATAAGTAAATGGTAGGTAATACAACTAAAACCATACTAGGTTCGTATCGATAATTGGATTTCTAACAAATGGTCAGGCTAAGGAACTTCCTGGGCCGCATGGGTACGCCTTTGGAGGGACGTCCCGAGAACCAAACCGGATCTCTACAAACACAAGGCCGGGTTACCTCTATAACTAGGTAACTACTACACGAGTATGCCATTCCCCGGTTCTAACCAACCTTTATCCAGGGCCCCAACATCAATCACAAAAGAATATATATATATATATATATATATATATATATATATATATATATATATATTTGCGATATCCACATAAGTTAAGTATCTGGGCTCCATATCATGATACCACTTCTATCCAGAAGGAAATGCACATACCCTAAAGGGCGCTACCCCCATTAACCTTGCTGCATCTTTCCTGTTTTGACCATTACCGGGTTGCGAGGTTCGACGAAGTCTCGTCCACAAAGCTAAGAATTTTACAAAATCCATGCTTTGATCATTTAATGGTCAACAAATGATCATCAATACACCACAACACTTAGCGTGCCACGCTACCAAATTGGGAGTATATCGCTGATAACTACAACTACATAACCTCTGAGCTCGTACGTCTCAGAGAAGGGTGTTAAGCTAAGAGAATAAATTCTCCGCCCCCAACAGATATGTATTTGAAAAAAATTGGCTTTATATCTCAAAGTGTAGTGTTAGACACACGGCCATACAAGTCTGTTCCGGGTTCGAACAGAACGGAAGGCACTTCGTCCAATAAAGGAAGAAGCCCTTGCAAATCCGGGCGTCCACAATCCCGATCGGACTTCCCATCACTTAGGAAATCCCTATACCGGAGTAACTCGGTGCAGAGACAATCGATAAGTTATCCTATCGTTTTCGAAGACACCCGGTCTTCAACACCATCTTCAAAGGTTATCCGTTTCGTCGAATCACTATTCGGGATGGGTTATACAACCAAGTAGTCCATTCCCGGCTAATCCGAATAGTGAGCGTTCAATTTTTAAAAACATGTGGGTGTATCAATTACAAGGATGTGATCATTTAGGTTTCGATGTGGGTTTCGGATAACAAACTGAAATCCGACTCCCCGTCGCATCGAAGTTTTAAATGCTGTTTTATAGGCGAAAGGGTTTTCATATATATATAGGAACAAATCACAAGTCATAAAGAAATCACAGTATCACAACAGAAATATCAATCCAGTACAGAACAATTGATGATAGTCAATCATCTCCAATTAGGGTGAATATGATTTAGTGTGTTAACCACACAATTATTTTATTAATTTTAAATCAATGACTAATTATTCTTAACTATAAATTGATTCAATCTTAATTAACTTTATCAATTAATTTTTCTTAATTTAATTATCTTAATTCATAAATCCTTAATTTATAATTAATTAAATCTTAATTACTTTCATTAATTAATCACCCTTTAATTAAATCAACTTTTAATTATAAAGTAATTAAAAAATTTAATTGTTTAAAATCTTTATTTAATCATTATAAATAATTTTGTCTTTAAGTTAAAAATTTAAATATTTGATTTATTCCTTAAGAATTTTATCAAGTTAAATTTTTAAACAATTTTATTTTTTAAAATCTAAGTTTTAAAATACTTCATTTATCCCGGATAATTATTTTAAAAACAAGTTTTAAATCATGTTTCAAAATTTTTAGAAAAACTTGAATTTTGCTGTTTTTAAGTTTGACCCGAGGCCTTCCCCGAGTTGCCCCCGATGTAATTGCTTCCCTGCTTCGAGTTTCCACTTAAATCGACCCGTGAGAGAATTTTTTTTCACAAATTTATTTAAGTCCGGAAACCTACTGGATACAGCTCCAAAACATCACGAGCTCGACTTCGAGTTTTTCTACCTAAATTCCCAAGTGGTACTTCGAGCTTTCCTCCCTGCTTCCCCAAACCATCACACTGATACCACCACCAGATCGTTCATGTGTACGATCAAGACCACTGCCGATGGTCGAAGCTGTAGCCACCAACAAGTCGGCGCTCATCCCCTAACACCCTACAAACACCCAAAATTCGAATTCATCTCGAAAACCAGAATCGAGCTATCTCAACCCAACAACCCCGTAGAACATCACCAGAAAGACGTCTCGCGCTACCTCCTTCGATGGTCAGCGATCACCAAACTTTGACTGGAGCTTCGTCGTCGCGTTACGCCTCGGTTGGCACCGGAGGCACACAGTCCGATCACTTCATGATGGCGCAGCACCTTTTTTTTCAAACGTGAGCAAAAATGGGTTTTAAACCCTACCCTGACCTCGAATCAAAGATTTACTGATTTATAAATTTACCCAGTATTTTTTTTGTGATCTGTAATGCGCAAACTATCAACGACATTGAACTCGAGGGTCACGATCACCTTGGTCGCCGGAATTGGGCATAAGTTCGATTTCCTGATCATCTCAAAAATCTCAATAAAAACTTAACGAAAAAATTGAATTTTTGCTTCTAAAACCATCATTTTTGATGGTGATTCAAATGGTGCTAATGAAATTCAAATTCATGAAGTTTGAATTTTTGCATATCTTGAGTTGTGACCGTGTCTTACCTTTTCCAATGAAGATGAACATGTTTCCTTGCTTTGATTCATTACTAAGATAAAATACAAGTTTAAAACAGTACTTTAACTTATTTACAACTATTTCCAGAAGCAAAGAAAATGAAGAAGATGTTGAAGATGTAGATAGTTTACTCTGTGAACCAAAGATTTGAGCATGACAATGTTTACAGTTTTCCATTAAAAGAAAACTACAAATTTTGCTTTGATTTAATTCTGAAAACATGATGCATTGTCAAACCATCCTTCTACCTATTTTACAATTCAATTTCTTATCAAAAGAAATAAGGAGAGGGATTTTTTTTAAACTTCACTGTAACTAAAATGTTGCAGGAAGATAAAAAACAGGAAACAGTGTTTCCAGGAAATTCAAAACACAACATGTCCATTCATTCCATTCAAAACTATGACATTCATGCAAAGATTCAAACACAAACAATTTGAACAAAGTATAGGTTTACTCACCCTTTTTCTCAAGAGAGTTCCCTGATGCTCTTTCAAAACAAAGATGAGGCTGGAAAATTGTTTTCTACTTGATTTTGAAATTTAAATCTGCAACTTGAAGTTATAACCTTTTGTTTTATCACTGTTGAATGCTCTTGTTTATTCAATTTATTAATATCAAAACATGGATTTGAATTTAGTTACAGTTTTGTTTCTTTTTAAATGCAACAAAGAACATGAACTGCTGCTTGGAAAACTGCTATAGGTTTAGCTTTTGATTCTTGACCTTTTGCTGCAAATAATTGATTAATTCCATTGGTTAATTTCCTGTTTTCACTCATGTTTAACAGATTCAAATTGAACTTCTTTAAAGAAAATTTTACTTACAGTTGGAATTTGTAACAGAGGAGCCTTTTCTTTTTATTTCTGCAACCAGAAAATTAAAGTAGGTTTAAAGATTTGATCTTTATTTTATTTTTCCCTGCAATTGACAGAAAGTTATTGTATTAGTCTTGCCTTACTACAGATCATAACTTCAAACTCAAAGTTACAAATGTTACTTACCTTAAAAGAAATCTTTCCAGATTTGCACTGCCTAAACCAGAGGCTTCCCCTTTATGACAAATCTGCAGTTTTTTTCAATTTGTTGTTGAAACTTGATTAAAAATCATAATTTTAAAACTATAAAGTTTTAAAACAAAGCATACCTTAAGATGAATGTATCACAACAGTTGATATTTCCAGAAAACACTTCAGATTTTATTTACTTTTGAATTAAAGAAGAGAGCATTTTTTTCTTTTCTGTTTTGATGGTTTCTTTTTTTTTTAATTGTTGAAACAATTTAGATTTGTTTTTCTTTTGATGATGATAGTTTTTTGAAATAAAAATAAAGATAAAAGATATTATATAAGTTTGTTTTCTTAAAAAAATACTTAAGAAAAGAAATTATTGAAAAGGAACCTGTTACTTTTCTTCTTTTATTGAATTACACTTGTCCCTATGTTAATTCTCAATTTAACACTTGTAACAAATTTTTTCTTCTTTTATTAACAAAGTATTTTACACCATTAAACTTGTATTTATACTTACTTTTTTTTTTATTAATGACATTAGTTTTTTTTTATGTTAATACATATTATTAAAAGAAAGTGTTTTGAATTTTTAATACATATTAAACAATTCCTATAGATATGTATATATGAATATAAACTATTTTACCCAACACCTTATTCTAAAATTCAAATTCAAATTGAAAATCAGTTTAATATATAAATTCAAATCTACCCAAGTATGCACACATACACATGTATATTTATACATATGAATAAAAGTTAAATTCAATGATTAAAAACTTTTAACAATTCAAAATTTTCAAACTTAAAAGAAATGTGAAATTCTTATTCATTTACATCATCATCTATTTATTATTATTTATTTTTAACTTTTCACATTTTATTATAAAAGTTCCACACTTACAAAATTTTAAATTGATGAAATTTTGGTACGTTACATCGAGCCTCACACCCCCGGAATGGTCAAAACAGGAAGAATGCAGCAAGGTTTCTGAGGTAGCTACCCTAGGGCATGACTATTCCTTCTGGAAAAGGGTAGTATCATGGTATGGAGCCCAGATACTTACTCATGTGGGCACTGTAGTATATTATTATTACTGTGTGATGTTGTTGGTATTGAGGATCCTCGGATAAAGGTCCAAAAGGACCGGAGGTGTCATATCATAGGTTTTATTCCCCGGGAAGGGGGTAGCCGGCCTTGTGTTAGCAGAGAACTGAGGGATGGTTCTCGGGGCATCCCTCTAGAGGCGTACCCATGTGGCAATGGAAAGTTCCTTGGCCTGATCATTTATTGGAAGACCCAAAGAAACAATATGTGCCCAGTACGGTTTTAGTTGTATAACCTTCCATGGAATGTGGCGGTAACCTGCTATTGAACATGGTAACTATAGTAGGCATACGACGAAATGTTGTATGCTATCAAATGTTTTTTTCTGCGTATCAAGCATTTTTGACTATCATAAGGAAAAATCTCCTCCAATTCTGCGTTTGCATGGTGTGTGGCGGGAGGCCTTATGGTAGTTTCATTTTCTAAAAAGCATTGCAGACTTCAAATTTTAATTCTTTTGTTTGTTTTAAAAATAAACTGTTTTTGTTTGCTCATACCAGTCCCACGACTGACCCGAAGTATATTGTTCCTTTCCTAAACTCTGGATGCCCACTATTTTCCACACGGTTAGTCTAGAGTTGGGATTTTCAGATAGTGGATATAGATATCGATTTGGTAGCTTTTAGCTTTCTCTTTGGTATTCTTTGGAGATCCTGGATATTGGAGTCTTTGGAATCACGGACCAGTCTTGCTTATCTTTGTGCAACATGATGGTGGTTCGAGCTAGCGGCTTTGGAGCATTGGATTGGAGTTGCAGTTTGATATTGGAGTTATCTCTTTTGCTATTCCTTTTCCGCTGTAGCATTATTATCTTGTATCTCTGATATTGATTCATATTGTATCATTGTTGTATCGAATGTTGTATATCAATGATATTCATTTCTTTTCTCCGCTGTGTAATTATACTTATTGTGTTATAAGCTTCGGCAAACCAGATTCGATGTTTGAATCTGTGGCATTGGAATACGAGTGTCGTATTCGGTGCCGATTTTCGAAGGTCGAGTCAGGATCGCTACATTTGGTGCCAGAGCTGAAGGTTGAAACTTTAGTTCAGGAGTATAACACATTAGGTAACTCATTAGAGATAGGGTAAAGTATACCCTAGAATGGGTATATCCCTAAGATATCCATCTGAATGCCTCAGTAAATTCTCTTACTATCCACTGATAATGAGTATGAGTGCAAGAAGAGGACGAGATAGGGGACAAAGGAGTACCAATACAAATGGTCAGTACCCTCCAATAGCAGAAACAACTTTCTCTATAAATCTCCTTTGATTCGTCTTTTCAATTCTTTGATGATTCCTGGCAGCTCTAGGAAGAAGCTTTGATATATTTGCATAGGATACAAACTCTAGATGGGTTAGAATTGTTTATTTGGATGAATTGTTTGCTTTGGTTGCTATGGTTGGTAGGTATATTTTGGTTGTTTAAACTAAAAATTTTGGGATTGTATCCATATATCTGTTTATCCTTTTGGGTCTCGATATATTCTACGAGGGCTTAGTTATCCTTTGAACTAACCAATACCCCTGTATATTTCGTAGATCTGGATGACCCGAGTATCTTGATTTGTTCTTGTATTCATTATTGATATTCTGATTTGGGAAGCCAAATGCAGAATAGATAATCGGCTTGATTTGTGAGTCGATTCTCCATCTTTGTGTATCCATCCTTTGTTGTCTCCCTACTTTCAAATTTCGAGGACAAAATTTTCTAAAGGGGGAAATCTGTAACATTCCTATTTTTAAACAATAAATTTGTAATTAATTTGATTCCCAGATTAAATTAAGAACTAATTTGGTAAATTTATATAAAATTTTGATTAAATTATGAATTGATTTAAAAATTAATTTGAAGATTTGAGAATAAAATATAAATGGTGTTTGAATTTTCAAAATTAACAAGATGTATGTTTATTTATTTTTAATTTGGGATTTGATTTAAAAATTGTATAAGTACAAAACAAAGTGTGATCTTGAAATTTAATAAATATCTTGAATTTAAAATTCCCATGTATTTGAAACTAATAATATTTGAAACTAATAAAATCTTGTTCCTTAATTTTTGTGAATGTGCATTTTGATGTGAAAGATAAAGTTTGGAAGATGAATAAATTATGAATAAAATATGTATTTGTAAAAAAAGATATTGTTTGATTGTCTATTAATTTTTGAAATTGAAATTTAAAAATAAAAGCTTTGCATATATATATATATATATATATATAGGATTCGAAAAGCTCTATTTCAAAAATTGATAGAAATTTGTTTTCTAAATTATTTAAACAGGCATTTTGGTTTGAAGATGATATTTTGAAATTGATATAATAAATATTTCAAAAGTTAATTAAGAACTAAATTTTAAAATATTAGTTCATGTATAATTAAAATATTAAAACCCTTTTTCATTAAAAGATTATATAAATAATAAATAAATAAAATGTATTTATTTAATACGAAATATAATATAAAGTCATATTTTGAATATTATTTAAATGTTTAGGATATAAACATAAAAGAGTTAAGTAATTTATAAAACTAAAAGGGAATTAAAACAAAGTTTTAAATTAAATAAAGTAAGGGCTTTAAAACATATTTATAAACAAATTAAAGAAAAGGGTTTAAAACATAAAACTTCTTATTTGTGACATTTGTAAAACAATAAAACTATGTAATTAACAAATGTAATCTCCTTAACCAAAGAATTAAACAAGTGTAAATGATAAGAACAAGTGGCAATTTGTTCTTTTAAAAATAAAAATGTAAATACAAAAGTGCAAATTTATTAACATATGGTTTAAAACAAAAACTTATAAATAAATTTAAGAAAGGGTCTTAACATAAATTTATTTGAATTGAACATTTGTGAGATTATTAAAAATATGTATTTACATTTGTAGGCTTTGCATGCCATACAATTAACAAGTGGCATAATTTTAATTTGAAAATTTGAATGAAAGAAAAAAAAGAAAGAAAAGGAAACTATTATTCTCAGTTCACAATTCTGAGACCTGAAGAACTTCAAAACAGAAAAAAAATCTAAGCCAGGTTCAAAGTTGAAAACCAAAATCATCTCAAACATCAAAATTAGAGATCAAGAGATGATCAGAACCTGATCAAGGCAACCAAATTAAAACAGAAACAAATCATCTTAGCAACAAACCTGGTAATCAAGATAGCTTGAAATCAAAACCTGAAAAGCAAGATTTTCAGCCTGAAGCAAATTAAAAAATGGATTCGAGTTCAAGCCTGGAAAGCAAAGTATTGATTAAGCAATCAAATCAAAACTACAGATCCAATGAACCAAGGACCAAATTCAAATTCCAGTTTTAAATTCAGGTTCTCTGTCAACATAATTTACAGGTGAACAATTTTTTTAAAATCCCTATATAATTCTGGTTTGCATGTGATCTGAATTGGATATATGTTGTGAAATGATGTTTTTTAGAATGAAATTACATTGGAATATATATATATATATATATATATATATATCTAAGGAGATATGTGAATATATAGATGCAAGCATATATACCTGTTCCTTTGTTTACAGGCTAGAGACAAGAGTAAAAATCAAAATCTCTGTGATAAATCATTTATAAGCTTAGTTGTATAAATAAAAGATGTTTGAAATCACAAGGTAATTGTTTTCAAAATGGTTTCCAATAAAAATATTTGGTAATATTCTGGAAATTGTTAAATAACAGTGGAAAAATTAATTTTGCTCAAAAATTCCACATCTGGACTTCAAGCTTTAATTACGTAAATCGATTTTTATTGCAAATTTATGAATTTTGATGTAAGTTTCAAGAATTTTAAGAATGTGTTTAGCGAGAGGTTTCGAGTTGAACAGAAAGCTCGTCTTCGTCAATTTCTAACGAACGACAGCAAAGTAGTCATCGAAATTTGAGCTGGAGGTGGCTGGAGATTTGTAGATCATCAGAAAAATACTTGATGGTTTTATAATTCATTGTGGTGGGGTGTCGAGATAGATCTAGGGCTTAAGGTCGTACTCTTGTACTGGTCAGTAATCGAGTTACTGTAGCACCTCAGGTGAATCGAGCGTCATCCGACCAAAGCGAGATAGTGCGTGGGTCTTCGGCGAGCTTGTAGAGGAAGTTGCATGGTAGTTGGTGATCTAAGCGTCGTCGTCCATCAATTTTTCTGATCTAGGTTGGTTCCATGAAGGAGTTTGAACAGCTCAATTTTGATTCAGGTCATTTTCATCAGAATGAGGTGGTCGGGGAAGTTCAGTGGGTTAACGATGATATGCCGGATGTCTTGGAGATGGTCGGCGATGGTTCGATTGCGTGTACATGTGCATTTGCATTTGTTTGTGTCTGGGTTGTTTTAATTTGGGGAAGAAGAAACAGCTCGGGCTGATCTCGTGTAGAGGCTCGTGTGACTCATGAATTCTGGGGGGAGGGGGTGGTGGTTGCTCGAGTATGATGCAGTGACGCTTTCTAGTTTTACTATATACAGTGGTTTACAAAATTTTATAAAAAAACAGAGTTAAAAGGATGGGGAAGGAAGAACTCGGGTACTTGGTGGATTTTCTTGGGTATAATTTCAGGTAAGATGGGTTTTTGCTCGGGGTCGTGTGCGATGCAGCTCATGTGGTTTAGGTGTGTAATAGATAAGTTTTTAAAGCAAAAACATTTTTAAGCTCCAGGTTTTAAAAAGCTGAAAGGAAATTGGTTACCAGGTTCAATTGTAAAGCATGAACAAAATTTTAAAGTTATTTCAAAAGATTAAAGAGTAATTAACCAAAATGATTTTTGGTTTATATAATTATTTAAAAGGAAAATTTATCAATAGGGTGGATTAATTAATGTGATTGTCTAAAGGTTAATATATTAATATGATTAATTGAAAGATGATGAATGAAATGGGAAATTAAATAATTTAAGGAAAATTATTAAAAGTTGACGAATTGTAATTAAGGGTAATTATTTAAGGACAAATTTATTATGTAAGTAAATTGAAGATAAATACTTTGTGGAATCAAATAAAAAATAATTACCTTGTGTAATTAAATAAAGGCTAATTACTTAGTGAAATTAATAAAAGATAATTAATTAAGAGTTAATTAGTTAATTAAAGATGATTAATTAAATGGTAAATAAAATGATTAAAGGTTAATTATTTAGAGGTTGATGAATTAAAATTGAAGGTTAACTAATTTATGATAAATGGTTAAATTAATAAATAATTAAAGGATAATTAATCAAAATGATTTGTAATTTATTAATATTAATTAACCAGGATTAGTAAGTCATAAGTAATTAAATCCGATTTGAATTAATCAGATAATTAATTGATATTACTTATGGATGTTTGGATTGGATGATTTGATTGTTTGATATCCTTGATATATGATGCATTGCGCTATGAATTATCCTGATTTGTGCTGTGATCTGTGATGTAATTTATTTATCTGTGATGTTATTTATTATCTACGATGAATGTATATTATTCATCCATGATCTGTGAATAAAAATAAGCGTTATAGATTATACCGCTTATCGATATTCTGTGGTTGTATCTATGACGATTGATGTTGTTGTGCACTATTGTGTAAAACCCCTGGACCACACTTATACACACACAAATATGGATTGCACGTGGAAATGAGTTAAGTCATAGATTTTTGAAATTGTTTTAAAAATTGAATTTTCGAATCCAAAATAGTTTTGGAATTAGAATTGGGAGCTTTTGAAAATGAGTTTCAAAGATAAAAGTTATTTTTGAATAACTTGATTTAGTTTTGAAATTTGATTTAAAATTTGAATTCGAAATTCGAAATTGAATCCTATATTGAGAATTTATGATGTAAAAAGGTTATATAAACTATAAATGTGTTTATATGGGTTTTTAAACCATTTTAAATATATGGTTTTGAGAATTTGAATTTAACCCAAGTTTATATTTGAAAGGCCTTAACTCGTGCAAAAAAATCCCGAAACGGAAACAAATGATTTCAAATAATAATAGCTTTTATATAAGGAAAGAATTTCCAAAATTGTGATGAAAAGATATCAAGTTTGAAATAGAATGGCTTTGAAAGTTATGATCGAATCTTTGTAAATGATCTGTTTTAAAGCTATGAATTGAATCTTTGATTGGGTGAGTTAACCCAACTTAAAAGGGAAACCGTTTTGAAAAGCTATGAATGAATCTTTGTTAAAGATTGGTGAAATTTGTTTTCATATTGAAGGGGAGTTTTAAAGATAAATCTTTTGTTTAAAAGATTAAAATATGGAAATTGTTTAAACGATTGAAGGTTTTTAAAATGAATCTTTTTGTTTAAAAGATTGGAAATGATAATTAGTTTAGCCATTTGAAAGAAAAGTTTTGGGTTTTAAATTGTGACTTAACTGAGATCCCATATCCATATGTTTTAAATATTGCGCTCACTATTCGGTTTAGCCGGGACAGGACCTTTGTGTCATAACCCATTCTGAATAGTGATACGACATTATGGATAGCACTTGAAGACTGGTGGTGAAGACCGGATATTTCCGCAAACAAAAGTATTTCTTATCGAATGTCTCTTCATCGGTTGATCCCCGGTATAGAGATTTGAGCACCCATTGTCATGGGAGGTTTGGACGTGATTAAGAATTATCCGGATATGCAAGGGCTTCTTCAGAAGTGCCTTCGGTTCTGTTCGAACCCGGAACAGACTTGTATGGACGTGTGTCTGACGTTACACTTTGACATGTAATGCTGGTTTCTATCAAATACATTTCTGTTTGGTGGCGGAGATTTATTCTCTTACCTTAACACCCTTCTCTGAGATGTACGAGCTCAGAGGTTATATAGTTGATGGTTACTAGTGATACATTCCCAATTTGGTAATGTGGCATATGAAGTGCTGCTGATCATTTGTTGATCAAAGCATGGCTTTTGTGAAAAGCGTAGCTTTATGGACGAGACTTCGTCGAGCCTCACACCCCGGAATGGTCAAAACAGGAAGAATGCAGCAAGGTTTTAGGGGTAGCTCCCCTAGGGTATGACCATTCCTTCTGGAAAAGGGTAGTATCATGGTATGGAGGCCAGATACTTACTCATGTGGGCACTGTAGTATATTATTATTACTGTGTGATGTTGTTGGTATCGAGGATCCTTGGATAAAGGTCCCAAAGGACGGGGGGTGGCATATCTTAGGTTTTATTCCCCGGGAAGGGGGTAGACGGCCTTGTGTTATCATAGAACTGAGGATTGGTTCTCGGGGCGTCCCTCCAGAGGCGTACCCAGGTGGTAATGGAAAGTTCCTTGGCCTGACCATTTGTTGGAAGACCGAAAGAAACAATACGTGCCCAGTACGGTTTTAGTTGTATAACCTACCATGGAATGTGGCGGTAATCTGCTATTGAACATGGTAGCTATAGTAGGCATACGACGTAATGTTGTATGCTGGCTAAGATTAATATTATACTTTCGAATTGTTTTCCACTATGCACTAATAATAATATCAAATGGTTTTTTTTGCGTATCAAGCATGTTTGACTATCATAAGGAGAAATCTCCTCCAATTCCGCGTTTGCATGGTGTGTGGCGGGAGGCCTTATGGTAGTTTCATTTTCCAAAAAGCATTGCGGATTTCAAATTTTAATTCTTTTGTTTGTTTTAAAAATAAACTGTTTTTGTTTGCTCATACCAGTCCCACGACTGACCCGGAGTTTATTATTCCTTTCCTAAACTCTGGGTGCCCACAATTTTCCACACGGGCAGTCTAGAGTTGGGTTTTTCAGATAGTAGATATAGATATCGATTTGGTAGCTTTTAGCTTTCTCTTTGGTATTCTTTGGAGATCCTGGATATAGGAGTCTTTGGTATCACGGACCAGTCTTACTTATCTTTGTGCAACATGATGGTGGTTCGAGCTAGCGGCTTTGGAGCATTGGATTGGAGTTGCAGTTTGATATTGGAGTTATCTATTTTGTTGTTCGTTTTTCCACTGTAGCATTGTTATTTTGTATCTTTGATATTGATTCATATTGTATCATTGTTGTATCAAATGTTGTATATCAATGATATTCATTTCTTTTCTTCTGCTGTGTTGTTATACTTATTGTGTTATAAGCTCCGGCGAACCAGATTCGACGATTGGATCTGCGGCATTGGAATACAAGTGTCTTATTCGGTGCCGATTTTCGAAGGTCGAGTCAAGGTCGCTACAATAACATTTCAATCCATAATTTAAATGTCTTAATTATCCAATTCTAAAATGATTCAGAAGACCACTTAAATGATGTCAATAATATACAAGGTAATAACAGGGACATATTAAAATAAATAAACAACCATACATCTAACATATCAATCAATAAGCATCCATTTTAAACAACATCCAAATCAACAAATATATTTCAACATATAATATTTATCAATATCGGGTTTAACTATCAATTATATTTCAGTATAAAATTAAATGTCAATTCAGATTCATATCAATTCAAATGTCAACTTAAATCAACAAATGACAATAAAAAAATTATATATCACATCGTATATTTTACTTAACTTGCAATGGAATTTTTAGTATTGCATGAGTGGGTTAAATCACTCACCTTTTTTCTTCCCCTTTTCTAGCCAAATTTGGATCTACAACTACTTTCTCATTTTGTTTTGTTTCCTTGTTATCTTAATCTTTTTTATAGAAAGTTTTGGAGAGAAGATTATATAGATCTGGATTTGAAGAAAAAGATGTGGAAAGAAGAGAAGGTTTGAAAAAGAAAAAAAAAATTAAAGAAGAAGAAGATTTGAAAAAAGAAAAGGAAGCTTTGAAAAAGAAGAAGAAGATTTGAAGAATAAGAAGAAGAAGATTTGAAAAATAAAAAGAAGAAAAGTGAAAAAAAAGATTTGGAAAAAAGAGAGAAAAAAGATTTGAAGAAGAAACATGAAAAAAAAGGAAGGAGGAAGGTCAAGGGAGACAAAAAATGAAGCTACAGAAGACGAAATTTAAAAAAATGAAATGAAGATACAAGAATGAAGATTGAAACTAGTGAAAAGCTAATAAAGCTAAATATAAACAAAGTAGGAATTGAAATGGAGTAAAAATGTGAATAACCCAAAAAAAATGGTAGGTATTAAAAGAGGTGAAGGAAAGAAGTGAAAATATGAAAAGTAGGCAACCTTCATGAAATGAAAAGGCTTTAGACAATGTAAATGGAAATGAGTAATGGAAAAAATGGGGAAATAATGAAAAAAGTATGACAATTATTAATTAGAAAGGGAATGAATGGATCAACTCTACTCTATAAACAAACTTTTGGAATTCAAATTTCAAAACATTTGTTCACTCAATTAATTTTGTTAACCCAAAACATAAAAAATTTGACATTCATTAAAGATTAATTACCACAACATAACTAATTTGAACACACCAATTCACATAACGGGGACTGCCGCTACATAAAATAAAATATGAACCATGATCTAAAAATTCATATTTAAAAACAACATTTTTCTCGACACATAATTATGAACTCAAATATTTAATTTATTTTAAATTTCAAGGTTAGCAATAAAATCACTTCCGTGCAACCCATGCCTCTATTTAACTACCATAAAATGTTGTTTTAAAAATTCAATTTTCTCTTTTTACAATGTTATATTTATATTCAGAACGGAAACATTCACTTTATTTTTTTCTAATATTCTTTTATTTTCCTTAAAATGCTTATTTGTTACTTGCAATTCATAAATGTACACATTCTTATATTCCAAAATGATCAACTTATACAACATTAAAACCGTTCTTATATTTTTAAATAATGTACATTCCGAATGAAAACATTCTTACATTTAATTTATTAATTGCACTTTGTTTCTTTTTCCTTTTTCAATTGAAATATTTCAATAAATTTATTTTCAATTAATTTTAATCTTCCACTTCAAAACAGACCCTAATTGATGAAATCAATTAAATAAATACGTGAACATTGTAATCCTTATTTATAGTCATGCAAACACATTTATAAAATTACAGTATCCAACAAGCGTTAAATTACATACTAAATAAATGTTTTCTCTATCAGTCAATATTCATTTAACTCATCATTAAAACTAACAATAATTATTCCAATTCCTATTATTGAATTATATAGAACCTTCCACTTCAATGCTTCATTGTAGATAGTCGTTCCAGAATTTTATTTATGGTCCAAACTTATGATCTAATAACATGGTTAACATTTTTTTACATTTCATTACGTTAATATACTCCAATTTCCATCCTTTATTTGTATCTACTACCATATTTCCATTTTATTGAATTTATGTCAATTTCATACATTAATTATAATTAAAGTCTCAACTAATTTATTTACCTTGGTTTCATTCTCTTATTAAATCAATTATTACCTTACATACATTGTCAACACTGTTATAACTTCCATTACGTCAATATTTTACCATTTCATCTTAGCTTTCATTTACATAACCTTTTATTTCATTGATTGTAATAAATTCACTTATTAAAATTTCCAATTCCAATAAATTTTAGTAAACTGATTTCCATTCTTTTATTCGAATCAAAGGTCATACTATGATAAAAATTTACATTGGTTACATTGTAAAGTGCAACATCCCATTTTTAAGCCAAATATTTATTTAGTAATTAATATAAAAAACTAGGATTAATTTGTGAATAAACTTGAAAATTTCAAAACAAATAAATATGTATTGTTTATATGTATATGCATATAGATTGAAATTTGAATTTGAATTTGAAATTCAAATAAATATTTTGAAAATAAAAAGGGAGTTAAAAATAATATGAATGTGATTATTTATTAATGTATAAATTAGTTTCAAGTTATTTTATTTAAATGTTATATATAAATAAAGAAAATGTATTTATAAAATAGAAAATACAATTTAAAATAATATAAAATTACAAAAAGACATAAAAACATGCAAAATTACAAATGTAAGTTAATAATAAAGGATAACAAGTGTTAGCTTAATAGAGCATGAAATTAACAAGTGTAATAGTTTTACCATTAAAATTAACAGGTGTCATTTTTATTGTTTTATTTTTAAGATAATTAATAAAAATAGAAACAAGATTATATAAACACTACATATCCTTCTTTCTCATTTCTTTTATTCTTTATTTCAGAAATCAAAAGTCTATACAAACCAGAAAAAAATTTCAAAAAATCAAACCTGTACAAATTTGTTTCAACCTGATCCAAAGATAAACAAATCAAAGAAGAAGATTATTTCAAACAAATCAAACTTTCATAAATTTTAAAACTTGAAACAAGGATCTGATCAACTCAGTTTCGAATCCAGTAAAGGGTAATTCAACTCAACAAAATCAACGTCTTCAACATCAAACAACAAAGATCAAATTATCACAATCAAGTCCAGATCAGTTTTCAACTTTTCAAAACAAGATGTCCATATTTTCAAAAGAAAAAACATTTTTTCAGGCTTTCTGTTTTAAAACCCAAGTGAGTAAACTCTTTTAAAATCTGAAATATCACATGTTGCTTGTAATGATGCTTGAAATAAAGTTGTAAAAGTGTTTGCATGCATACAAAAATATATATATATATATATATATATATATATATACATATATATATATGCAGAGATGGGTGTGCATGTCAGTTACAGGCAGAGTTGCCTCTGTTTGGTTATAGGTTTTCAAAAACCGGTTAAAAATTCAAATGCTCTCTCTCTAATTCTTGTTAGACTTTAGGATCTAAACAAAATATGTTTGTAAAATCATATTTTACCTTTTGGAAATAAATGCAAGCATAATTAATCAAAGTATTTTATGGAAAATCAATGAATACAGGAAAACTCAAAATGTGTTAGAATTTCAAACATCATGATTTTTGGTTTCAGTTATATCATCTGAAACGTTTTCAAAAATGATGATTTTTAAAAGTGAAATCATAATTTTTAAGTGAGAATCCATGATGAATTTGCGGGTTGAACGATTTTGGGTTTATTGGCAAATTCTGGTGATCAGAGTAACAATGGGTCTCATGATCGAGGTTGGAGCTTCCTGGTAGTCGAGGATCATCAAAAAAATGCTCGGGTGACACGACAAAGATTTAAGGTTTAAGGTTTAAGCCTAAGTTTTTGATAAGGTCGGAATTCGTAGCATAGTTGATCGAACGAGTAGAATCGATGCATAGTTGATCGAAGGAGCTCTGGACGGCATTGCGTGACCTCTGTTGGTCGGAGGTGGAAGTATGAGGCGATGTTTGGTGGTTCAGTTTTGTTCCAGGTTTGGACGAATGGCTCGATTGCAAATTCGTCGTCGTTTTGGGTTTCTGGGTGTTCGTAAGGCTCATGTGGATTGTCACCGACTGTTGAGTGTCGTGGCATCGACTAGAGGTGGTCAGAGCAGTGTGCAACGTGCACATGATTTTGGGTTGCGTCAGTAGCCTGGGTTGAGGAAGAAGGGTGGTTGTCTCAAAGTTGTCTTCAAGAAATTATGTTGCTGGCTCGAGTAAATGGTCGGGTAAATTTGGGTGGGATATCATGTTTAAAAAGAGTTTTAAAATTTAAAAATCAAAATAAAGGAAAAAATGGGAACTCGGGTTGGACTCGAAGGAAATTGGTTTGGGCTCGGGGTGACACTCGGGGAGGTCTCAGGTTGATATAAAAACAGTTCTCAACTTTAAAACCAAATTTCAATTTTAAATATTCTTAACCCATGTTTTCAAACGATTGTTTGATTTAAGTTTGGATCAATAAAGGTTTTAAGTAAGTTATTTTTAAAGTAACTAAGTTTAGTTTATCAATTATGTGACATTATTCATAAATTAATTCTTAATTTATTTTAAATAAATAACGTAATTAAAGAGTTAACTAAGATGAAATGTTGTTTTTAATTAACCTTAATCTCTTGAATTATTTTATGGGTTAATGTTAATTAATAACAAGGCTTATTAATTAAAGATTTTAATAATAATTAAATGATTAATTAAGATAAATGATTTATATTTACTTAATAATTAAAGAATAATTAATTAAAGGTTAAGTAATTATTAATTTAAGGTTAGTTAATTTATAATTAAGGATTAACTAATTAATGTAATTAATTAAGACATATTTGACTAATGAAAGCGATTAAGATGAATTAATTGGTAATAAAGGACTAAATAATTAATAATTATGGATAATTAATCATTAATTAAGGAGAATTAAGGAAAGTAATTATGTGATTAATTAAATATAATCGCAATTAACTAATCCTGCTTATAAATAATTGGATTATTATTAAATACCTTCATTTGGTTGATACCTATGGTCTGTGATTGTGATACTTTGTGATATGAATTGTTTTGTTCTGAGCCGTGACATCTGCGATATATTTCAATGTGAATGTGAAAACTATTGGCCTTTAAACGGCATTTGAATTTCGATGTGACAGGGAGTCGGATTCCAATTGGTTATTCGAAACCCACTTCCAATCTTAATGGTGAATCTTTGTGACTTATATATCCACATGTTTTAAAATAAGCGCTCATTATTCGGTTGAGCCAGAATAGGACTTTGATTCATAAAACCCATTCCGAATATTGATACGACGAAATGGGAGTGCATTTGAAGACCGGGTATTTTCGAGAAGGAAAGGATTACCTGTCGATTGTCTTTGCACTGAGTTGCTCCGGTATAGAGATCTCCATATATGATGGGGAGTCCGGTCAGGATTATAAATAACCAGATTGCAAGGGCTTCTTCCTTTATTGGACGAAGTGCCTTCGGTTCCATTCAGACCCAGGATAGACTTGTATGGTTGTATGTCCAACATTACACTTTGAGATATAAAGCGGCTTTCTGTCGAATACATTTCTATTTGGTGGCAAAGAATTTATTCTCTTAGCTTAACACCCTTCTCTGAGATGTACGAGCTCAGAGGTTATGTAGTTGATGGTTATTAGTAATATACTCCTAATTTGGTAACGTGGCATGCTGAGTGCTGATCATTTGTTGATCAAAGCATGACTTTTGTGAAAAGGGTAGCTTTGTGGGATGAAACTTCATCGTACCTCACACCCAGAAATGGTCGGAACAGGAAAAGATGCAGTAAGGTTATTAGGGTCGTGCCCTTTAGGGTATGTGCATTTCCTTCTGGATAATAAGTGGTATTCTGGTACGGAGCCTAGATAATTTGCTTTGTGGTTATTAGTGTTGAAGGCCATCGATGAAGGTCGGTTACGATCGGAGGATGACATACTCATGACAGTTAGTTACCTAGTTACAGAGGTAACCCGGCCTTGTGTTGGTAAAGATCCAGTTAGGTTCTCGGGGCATCCCTCCAGAGACATACCCTTTCGGTTAAAGGAAGTTCCTTAGCCTTGGCCATTTGTTGGAAATCCAAACAAAACAATATGAGCCATGTACGGTTTTAGTCGTATAACCTGCCATGCAGCGTGGCGGTAACCTTCCATAAAACATGGTAACTATAGTAGGTATACTAAATGGCAGTATGCTGGCTAAGATTAATATTATACTTTCAAAATGTTTTCACACTATGCACTAATAATAATATCAAAAAGAATTTTCTCGTATCAAGCATTTTTGTCTATCATAAGGAGAAATCTCCTCCAATTGTGCGATTGCATCGTGTGTGTGCGGAGAGGCCTTACGGTAGTTTCATTTTTCAAAAAGTATAACGAATTTCTTTTTATAAACTATTTTTGTGCAAACAACTATTTTTTTTACTCATACCAATCCCATGACTGACCCAGAGTTTATTGTTCCCTTCCTAATCTCTGGGTGCCCATAATTTTCCACACGGGCAACCTAGAACCAAGTTAGCCGTGTTCTCGAGGTAGTTCAGATTTGGATCTAGAAGTCTTTTGGAGTCTTTGTTTGAAAGCTATTAGATTTTGGAAGTCTTTTGGAAGCTTTCGGTTTGGAGTCTTTGGAGTTTTGGAAGACCTTATCGAAGTCGCAGTATGTTGAAAACTTTTTGAAGACCCTATCGTTGTTTTGCTGCAGTGTTATCATTCTGTTATTGTATCATGCGTATTGCACTCTGATAATGGTGGTTATTCGTTGTAATCAAATATTATACCTATGACGTTGTATCCATGTTGTCTCTGTGTTGTTTATCAATGAAATCGTCTTTTGTTTCCGCTATGTTGCATCACCTAATGTTGTTATAAGCTGCACCGAACTGAAGTCCGATGTTTGAGTCTCCAACATTCGAATACAAGTAAGGTATTTGATTTCGATTTTCAGACGCTGAATTTCGAGTCGTGACAAGTGGTATCAGAGCTAAAGGTTGAGTAAGAACTTTAGCTTGGGTGTACATCACATTAGGTGACTCATTAGAGATAGAGTTAGAAACACCCTAGAATAAGTATGTCCCTAGATATCTCGTCTGTATGCCTAAATCAAGTTTTCTTGCTATTTTACAGATAGTGAGAATGAGCGCAAGAAGAGGACGAGGTAGGGGACGGGGAAGTACCACTACAGCTGGTCAAAGCCTTGCAACAACGGAAGCAGCTATTACCATTCAACCTCATCCGAATCTAGCTAAGTTATATCGAAGTTTTTCAGGACTTGATGGAAAGCCATTCACAGGCAAGGAGCCTATTATCGAAACACAAGCCTGGATTCGATCGTGTGAAAGGATAGAGGACTGAAGTTGGAAGATGATCAAATGAGATTGATAGCTTCTTGGCAACTCTAGGAGGAAGCTCTAGCCGGTGGGAGACTGTTACATTGGATGAGCCGAAGGATGAATTCACTTGGGATCGATTTAAAGAGGTATTTGAGCAGCGTTATATGCCGTCTTTTGGTATCTGCAGAATGTACGAGGAGTTTACATACTTGAAGCAAGGAAGTTTGTCATTTGAAGAGTACTTGAACAAGTTTAACGAGTTATCTCGATTTGGTCCGGAGTTGGTGAACACCCCCCTTACGAAGAATGAAAGATTTATTCTAGGGATGAATAAGTAGTTTCATGAAAGAATGATAGCCCACGTGAAGGAATCTTTTCTGATTTGATCGATATGGGTTATGGATATGCTACCTTGGATAAGCAAGAAGTTCCGAAAGTGAAGGGAAGGGAAAGCAATCCAAATTGGAAGAAAAGGAAGTTCGGAGGTAAGAAACCATGGCAAGGAAAGAAAAATAATAATCAGAAGAACCAGGCGAAGGACATTACTTGTTTCAGTTGTTTGGAGAAAGGCCATTATTCGAATAGTTTTAAGAAGCCAAAAAAACAAGGAAAGAAAGATCAACCTATGAAGATAACTCATGGAGTTAGGCAATGCTATTATTGGCATAAGCCAGGACACGAAGTTAAAAATTGCCTAGCAATCAAGCAAGCTCAAGTAGCAAAGGTGTATGCGATCAAAGATGACCCTTCGACCTCAAAGGCAGACAAAGGAAAAAGGAGTTTTAGAAGGCAACCTTCTTATTTATGATAGAATTGTTAGAGTTTTGTTCGATATGGGAGCCACACATTGCTTTATTTCCCAACAGACCATAAACGAATTAAAACTTGAATCCAAATTTATTGACGAGCCCATTTGCATGAAGAATCCAGTTGGTGGCCTTGCGAACCTTTGTCTAAGATGTAGAGAGGTTCCTATCTCGTATTCTCATCATCGATTACCTATCAGTCTCTTTGTTCTTGACTTTAATGAATTTGAAATCTTACTCGAAATGAACTGGTTAATGAAATACGAAGCTAAACTAGATTGTAACAATCAAACTATTTCGGTCAAAATAGAACTTGGGAATTTCATTGTGATTTCTTGTGAGGATCCCAGTCCGAAGAGGGATAATTAATGTATACTTTGGGGTATCCCGAACCTAGTTTAGAATCTATACCTATTGTTCGGAAATTTTCAGACGTATTCGAAGACATTAAATCTTTGCCTCCGCATGGGGAAATTGAATTCAGAATTGACTTGGTACCTAATGCTCGTCCTATTGTTCATGCAAGCCGCTGGATAGCACCAAGGGAAAGAATAGAGCTAGTCAAGCAAACTCGAGATTTGCCGGAGAAAGGATTAATACATCCCAGCTGTTCCAGTTGGGTTTCAACTGTGGTATTCGTAGCCAAGTCTGGCGGATCTCCGAGATTGTGCGTAGACTACCGCGATCTCAATAAATTAACTCTTATAAACAAATTTCCTTTGCCTATAATCGACGACCTATTCGATCAGTTGCATGGCGCTCGATTCTTTTCTATTCTTTTCTAAGATGGATCTAGCCTAAGGATTCCATCAGTTGCGAATTGCTAAAAATTGTATTCACTTAACTACTTTCAGGGATCCTGACACATTCTACGAATGGTTAGTTATGACTTTCGAACTAACCAATGCTCCTGCATATTTCGTAGATTTGATGACCGTGTATTCCGTGAGGAGTTGAATAAATTTGTTCTCGTATTTATTGATGATATTGTAATCTACTCCAAAACTGAAGAAGAGCATGCTGAACACTTAAGGATTGTTTTGGAAATATTGAGAAGGAACATTCTATTTGTCAAATTTTCTAAATGTCATTTTTGGGTCAAGGAAGTTAGATTTCTCGGTCATATTGTTACCAAAGATGGAATTTCTATAGACCCGGGCAAGGTTTCCGCTATTCTAGATTGGAAGCAACCCACAACTCCAAAAGAAGTCAGAAGTTTTCTGGGTTTAGCCGGATATTAACAGAAATTTGTCCAGGATTTCTCTAAGATAGCCAGTCCATTGACTAAGCTGAACATGAAGAATGCTAAATTTGATTGGACTCCGAAGTGCAAGGAAGCGTTCCAGATGTTGAAGAGGAGATTGACTACTGCTCCCGTTCTAGCTATTATTAATGGGAATCAAAGTTTATCTGTTTATACAGACGCTTATGGTGAAGGTGTGGGTGCTGTTCTAATGCAGGAAGGTAGAGTGATTGCCTACGCGAGTAGACAATCGCGACCACATGAGAAAAACTACCCAACCCACGATCTTGAGCTCTTGGCTGTTATTTTTGCTTTGAAAATCCGGCATCATTATCTTCTAAGTAAAAATCTCTTTCAGCTTTCCCAAAAAATTAAAAGTTTAATTTAATTTAATATATATGTTAGCACCAGAATTGGTCACTAACACCCTTAAGAGAGATTGTGTAGAGAGATTAATGAAGAAAGTAAATTTAAATATAGAACAATATGCTAAATTAAACGCGGAAAACAAAACATCAGATTTATAGTGGTTCGGCATAACTGCCTACGTCCACTTTGAGGTTAATCTTTATTGCTTTTCTCAACAATTGATTATAGATACAATCCATATACCAACTACTCGAGTAAATTGTTAGGCAAAGAAGATAAGTCTTGAATGAGTCTTGAAGGCGGCAGAGTCTACCCTATGTTCTCGAAAAAAGTTCCCATTCACTGTGCCCTTTCCTCTTTATTTATAGACGAAGATGGGTTGGACTTCCCTGATGGGCCTAGGAATAAGATACCTCGGCCCCTTCTGAGTGACTTCTATGTGCTGAGCCACAAATGCCGAGACACACCTCCAAGCCGAATGAGACAGTGTGTTGAGTGAAACGTGTAGGCCAAGCGAAATACGAGTCCAATCAAGGGGAGATGCCGAGCGAGGCCATGTGCCGAATGAGGATAGAATGCCAAACGACGCTGGAATGCCCAACGAGGCATGAAAGGCGAACGAGGCTGGAATATCGAACGAGGCATGAATGCCGAACGAGGCTGGAATGCCGAACGAGGCTAAATGCCGAACGAGGCCATGTGCCGAACGATCCTGCTATGCCGACCGGGGCCTGATGTCGAACGAGGTTGGAATGCCAAACGAGGCATGAAAGCCGAATGAGGCTGGAATGCCGAACGAGGCATGAACGCCGAATGAAGCTGGAATGCCGAACGATGCTGGAATGCCGAACGAGGTCGGATGTGCTGAACGACCCTTTGTGTCGAATGAGGCTTCCGCTTCAAGTCTCTGTTTACCTAGTCAAGCCACCAGGTAACACTTGCCCACCAAAGTGTATCATGTGGATGAACATGGTACGCTTTGAATCACAATTTCTCTATGCCTTGCTTTGAGCCCTTATTCTAGATGCTGATCGAGGCAATGCATGACGAAGGACATACAAATTCCGAGCGACCTACAAATGCCAAACGACATACAAATGCCAAACAACTTACAGATGTCGAACGACATACAAATGCTAAACGACCTTAATGCCAAACGAGGGAGGTGTTTTGACCGGTTCTACTGGTCCCTGTCCCTTCGTCTTCTCTTCTCTCTATATAAGCCCTTGCTCTTTCTTCTTCTCCCTTTTACTTTTACCTCCGCTTTTCAGTACTTACGAATTCTGCTTCTTAACAGTCTTCAGAGAATTAACTACTCTTCCCTTCTCGAACACTACACGTCGCCTCACTTCCTTCTCACATAAGTCGAACCCGAATAAAGTTGCGCCTCCTACCCCAGAACATCCCCAAGCTTCAACTCATTTCATAGGTAATGGCTTCTCCTTTAAACACCTTATTCTCGAATGAAAAACATAGCACGAGGTTCGAATTCGTGGATCTCTGTAAGATCAAGGATGGTAGGAATCGCGTGGATAAAGGACAATGAATTCACGGTCAAATATGTTTTCGGGATAGGCGGAGTGATGGGATGAAAGAGGCGTTAGAGGTGTTCAAAGGATAGTGTGGATTGAAGGAGTATTGATGTGGCCCGGTAAGGCTTGCTTATGCCGAGCGAGGAGCAGTTGTACCATAGTGAAGTTTAAGGTTTTAATGTGCCGAGCGATGCGGCTCGGCATGGTCATGGCTCGACATGATTAACTTATGCCGAACGAGGTAGAAGTGAAAGTAGAGGAGAAGAAGGAGCTGAGTAGAATGCCGAGCAATGTGGCTCGGCGTGAATGTGGTTCGGCATGACTCCTTTATGCCGAACGATGAAGAGGATAGTTGGGAGAGTGGCATGCCGAACGGCATGGCTCGACATGTTTGCGGCTCGACGTGTCTTTCCACATGCCGAACGGTGATGATGGGTCGTAGGTGAGTGTTGTTGTTGAGGATAGAATGCCGAGTGGGGTGTCTCGGCATGATCGTGGTTCGGCATGACTAGTTGAATGCCGAACGATGAAGTGATTAGGTAGGAGGGTTGTGTACAACAGCAACACCAGTCAAACCTAATGCATAATTTACTCAACACATGTTTTATGCATGTACATAGGATAATGAACAAGGATGGACTCAAACTGCAAAGCATATCGGACAATTCGGACTGACAAATCCCGTGTTTAAACAATTGAAAACTTGGACTTTAACTTGCTCAACAGTTAGTAACCTTTCAAATGTAGTGATGACGTCGAGTTCAAAATATAAACCGTCTTATAACAAGCTTTCGTAGACGGTCAGCGATGACGGTCTTCGAAGACGACAATTCAAAGCTTAGACTTATTTAATCAATCCAGTGTCTTTTCACTGCTCGGCACTCACATTTGAATGATCGCACTAGTTCACACAACACACGGGGGGAATATATATGTTGTTAAGTCTAGTGTCGAATGTTTTTCAAGCATAGTTCAAACAGGTGCCTTGGTAGATTCAATCTTCATTAGAGATGTCTAGAAAATCTAGCTCTGCTACGGCCTTGGACAGACCTGGGCCATCTTCTCAACAAGAAGTTGTAGGAACTTCAAATCCGTCAACTACCCCTGCTCAAGACTTACCGAGCCCTGCAACGACATCTGTCGATTTGGCTCCCGACGCTCTGGAGGCAGCAATTTTCTTCGACGACCCAACCGATTCACAGGCCTCAAAGTTTATCAAAAGTACACTCCGTCGGATATTCTCTATCCATGCAATCCCCTTCGACGACGTGTTAATTCCATCGGGGCATGATTGTACGCACCTGCCCCCAGTCGGGTATATAGCTTGTAATAGACTCATGTGCTGGGTTGGCAGCGTGCCACCGTTCAACTCATTTCTTCAAGACGTGTTGCAGTATATCGAGATTGCCACATCGCAACTGCATCCGAACAACCACACATTCATATAGGACACTTGCATCCTCTTCATGAGTGTTCTCTTCAGGCTTCCGACTCCGGGATGTATCCGATACATCTATCACATCAAGAGACGGATGAATAGCCCATCTTTCATGTTTCTCGAGCCGCACAACAAATGTCAAATCTTAACTAGGGCATGGAGTAAGTTTGCCTAGTACAAACAAGAGTTGTTCCAAATGTATGCTTTGTTGTGAGAGGGTAATCCAACGCTGTGGGGCTCTAGCTTTAGAACGGACTCGGTGCAGAAAGCGAGGGATGCATTTGGCATCTGAGTTAAAGAACTAGAGGAGCAACTCCGCAAAAAAGAAGAAGAGAAGATTGCTGCCCAAGAAGAGTCGCAATGATATTGGGACGAAATCGTTGCTACATGACTCCTGAAGGCGATGCTTGACGATGAACTTTCTAAAGTCGGTATGCTAAAGACGAATCCCATGAGGAGGGCAAGAAAATAGCATCTACCAAAATTGGCTCTCATCTGGAGGCGGCTAAAGAGGCTGGTAGAGAGGGGGTCAAATGTATGTTCGACCCATTGATTGCAGAATTCAACGCCTGCATCCTCATGCATCAAGATTGAACTTTTCTGGGAGAGGCTACTTCGAATCCCTAGCTGAGGCATAGGAGACTTTAGTAAAAATTAGGAAGGTTGAACTTGGCACCGAAGAGGTCGATGAGGAAGCTTTGAGAAGGGAATTTCTTAAGATGAACGAGCCTTCAGACCTATCTGCGATGAAAGCTCTTTACTGCAAAGGCTCCCCCTCTTCGAAAGGGAAAGATGTTACTGTCGATCCATCCGGGATCGAGTCTCTAGCTCCTATGCCTACTCAATCGGCCGATACTTGATCCATTTGAGCAGCATATCGATTACGACCCGGAGGACCAGAGGACCCTGCATCGGTGTTCACATTCTGTCTCCCATTCTAGAGGGTGAGATCCCTTGGACGGCTGAGAGCCTGCCAGAACCTAGTAGATAACCCATCACTTTAACATTCCAAAAGTCGTTGTTTTTCACGAGGGGCTATTGTATTCTAATGCTTGTTTTTCATGATTTTGTGCAGGCCGTTCTAATCCTTAGCCCACTCCGAGGAGCGACGTCGCCAAGGAGGTGAAGGAAAAAAACAAGTGAGGCTGCTCACGCAGGGGAGGCTCCCGGTCCAGATGCTTAGGTGATCAGAGCGCTTGATGAGGATAAGTCAGAGACTTCCTCTCCCATCGATGGGAGTTACGAAATAGAGATTAGAGGCACCTCTGAACATACATATAAACTGAACATGAAGGAGCAGCTTGAGAAGGAGAAGAAAACGACGGTCGAAATCAAAGTCGAGCCTCAAGTTGTGGACCTGGATGATCCTCTGAATAATCCATTGAAGGTCATCCTCCCTTGCGGGTCTAGGCCAATGGAAGTTCCCCGTGCTTCTTCAGTTGTTACCTCCCCATCAAAGAAAATTACCAAGGGCAAACACACGAGAGAGGAGTCGTCTGGAAAGAAGTCGAAGAAGTCAAAGAAGTAATCGTTACTCTCGTTCAACGAGAGTTAGTTTAGATTATGTAATTATTTTTATTTATTTTCATAGTCCATGTAAATAGAGTTTTGACTCTGAATTTTGGAGGTGTTGTAGTAGAGACTTATTTTTGAATAAATAGAGCCTAGTTCTTTTGTCTTTCAAAAGGCTTTTATCATTCTTCTTTCTATATGATTGTGGTTGAAACCCAAGCTATTGTGAGTTACATGAACTTCTCAGTTTATCTTCATATAACTCTAAAATTCTTTGGAGTTGTTCATCCTATATTCCATGCTTCAAACACTTAGAATATTTTTTAGTCCATATGCCGAGGACTTGATGACTTCAAGTCATTCGTGTCCCGGTCCGCATTCCGGAGACTTAGAGATTTTTAAGCCGTTTATACCCTGGTCCGCACTCCGGGGACTCAGAGTACTCCAGTCCGCATTCTGGGGACTTGGAGATTTTTAGTCGTTATACACTAGTCTGCACTCTGGGACTCAGAGTACTCCAGTCCGCACTCTGCGAACTTAGAGATTTTTAGTCGTTTATACTCTAGCCTGCACTCTGGGGACTCAGAGCACTCTAGTCCGCACTCTGGAGACTTGAAGATTTTTTGTCGTTTATACTCTAGTTCGCACTCTAGGGACTCAGAGTACTCCAGTCCGCACTCTGCGGACTTGGAGATTTTTAGTCGTTTATACTCTAGTCCGTACTCTGGGGACTTAGAGTACTCCATTCCGCACTCTATGGACATAGAGATTTTTAATCATTTATACTCTAGTCCGCACTCCGAGGACTCAGAGTACTCCAGTCCGCACTCTGGGGACTTGGAGATTTTTAGTCGTTTATACTCTAGTCCACACTCCGGGGACTCAGAGTGCTCCAGTCCGCACTCTGGGGACTTAGAGATTTTTAGTCATTTATAGTCTAGTCCGCAATCTAGAGACTCAGAGTACTCCAGTCCGCACTCTGGGGATTTGGAGATTTTTAGTCGTTTATACTCTAGTCCGCACTCCGGGGACTTGGAGATTTTTAGTTGTTTATACTCTAGTCCGCACTCTATGGAGTTAGAGTACTCTAGTACGCACTCTGAGGACTTGGAGATTTTTAGTGCTCGTGCGCATTCGTACGTCAGACAGAATAATGTATCACTTAGTTATTCGTCACAAAGTTATCATACATAGAAACATCGACAATTCATGGAAAAAATGGCTTCAAGCTAAACTAGGAATAAAAACTTATTGGAAATAATTGCAACTAAAACATGAAAGAAATGAACTAAGTATAATAATGCCGCAAATGCTCGCTATTCCAGGCTTCGGGGAGTGTCTCACCATCAACGATCGCTAGCTTGAAAATTCCTTCTCCAAGCTTCCGTTCAATGACGTATGGACCTTCCTATGCGGGGCTCATATGTGATGGAACTGGGAAAACTCGTTTCAAAACAAGGTCACCCACTCCAAAGATTCTCGGTCGGACTTTTTCATTATAATATCGAGCGACTCAGTGTCTGTTTCCGACCGCTCTTAAATTAGCTTCTTCGCGCTTTTCATCAATGAAGTCCAATGATTCCAGCAAAAGATCTTGATTCGACTCAGAGTCATAATAAGTTAACCTATGTGATGGAACTTCAAGTTCTACGGGTATAACAGCTTTCATGCCATATGCTAATGCGAATGGAGTATGGCCAGTCGCGGACTTGTGGGTGGTCCTATAACCCCAAAGTGTTGTTGGAAGCTCATCCACCCACTTGCCTCTAGCCTTTTCCAAATGCTTTTTCAATATGGATTTGATTATTTTGTTCACGGCTTTGCTTGTCCATTGGCTTTCGGATGAGCAAGAGCGGCAAACTTTTTCTCAATACCATATCTTTGGCAAAATTCTTTGAACTCTTTGCTTTCGAATTGAGTTCCGTTGTCTGTAATGATGGTTCCTGGAAGGCCAAAACGGTATATAATATTTCGTACAACGAAATTAATAACCTTTTTGGTGGTGATAGTGGCCAAAGGCTTTGCTTCTGCCTACTTGGTAAAGTAATCGACCGCAACTGCCGCATATTTCACACCACCTTTGGATATGGGTAACGAACCGACTATGTTGATCCCCTACATTGCAAACGGCCAAGGACTTACCATTTGTGTGAGTTCCGTTGGCGGAGCTTTTGGGAATTTTGCATATTTCTGAGATTTATCACATCTTCTCATATAGTATGCGGCATCCCGATTTATATTCGTCCAATAGTGCCCATAGCGGAGGATTTTCTTCGCTAACCTCTACCCCCAGTACGGTCACCACATTCTCCTTCATGGACTTCCTTCAGGACTCATTTTATCTCATCATGGGCAATGCACCGGAGTAAGGGGGTCGAGAATCCCCTACGATACACTATCTCGTCTTGCATTACATAAAGCGAAGCTTTACAAATGACTTATTGTCTTTCGCTCCTTCTTTTATGTATGACCCCGTGTAACAAGTTCTACTTGAATGGGGTCATCCATGATTCCTTCTCGATTTCTATTTCTAACATGAAATCTACTTCCATCATATTTATGCGCGGAGCATGTAAGGTTTCAACGGGAAACAATCCCATTTGCTGCGCATCGCCAGTGCTCGCAAGTTTTTCCAATGAATCCGCTGCTCTGTTTTGCTCATGCGGGACATGTGAAATATCATAATACTCAATATTCGCTAGTAGCACTTGAACCCAGGCCAGGTATGGGGAAAGTCTCTGCCCCTTTGCTTGATAGTCCCCTGGACTTGGTACACAACCAGTTGGGAGTCATAAAAGATTTCAACCGATCTTACTCCCAATTCTCTAATAATTCTCAAGCCAGCAATCAATGCTTCATACTTGTTGTGAATTCGAGCTTCAAAGCGTAGCAAACTAATCGGTTTTCCGGAGTCACAAGAATTATGCTAGCCTCGAACAATGGTCGTTAGATGCCCCATCGGTGTACATCTTCCATCGAATGGGAGGTACGACATTTGGCCGTTTGATTCATATGTCAAAGTGAATTTAAAAATGAAATCTTCTTGCGCTTGCCCCTATATGGCCCTTCATGGTAGGTAGGTAATATCGAATTGACTCATTCCATTTTAACATCCTTCTAGAAGTTTTCGGTCATTGGAGTACTTGTCGTAAGGGTTGATCAGTGTAAACACTGATCGAGTATGCCTGAAAGTATGGGCGAAGCTTGCGTGATGCAATCACCAAGCAGTAAGATAGTTTTTCTCAATCTTGGGATAATTTCTTTCTATCCCGTCAAATGTTTACTGACATAATATACCGGCTTTTGAACTCGGTCCTCCTCGCGAACCAAAGCCGTACTGATAGCATGCTGGGATACAGCTAGGTATACATACATCATTTCATGGTCAATTGGTTTTGATAGCACCGGGGACTTTCTAGATGTCTAAACAGAGCTCGAAATGCTTCCTCGCAGTCAGATGTCCACTCGAAATTCCTCTTTCCTTTCTTTATCACATCCAAAAAAGGAATGAACTTATCCGTAGCTCTGGATATGAACCGACTCAGTGCGGCCACCTTTCTGTTCAAGTTTTGTACTTGCTTTATAGTTCTGGGCACTTGTATGTCCCGAATAGCCTGAATCTTTTCCGAGTTAGCTTCAATTCCATGTGCATTCACAATGAAACCCAAGAACTTCCCTGACGCAATGCCAAAAGAACACTTCAAAGGGTTGATTTTCATCCCATAATGCCCGAGTATATCAAACATCTCTGCTAAGTCTCGAATGCGGTCGTTCGACCATCGTGACTTCACGAGCATGTCATCCACATAGACTTCCATTGCTCTACCAATCTGATCTTTTAACAGTCGGTTCACCAAACGCTAATAAGTTGTTCCAGCATTTTTCAATCCGTAGGGCATCACTACATAGGAATACAACCCAACGTCAGTGATGAAACTGGTGTGTTCTTAGTCTGGAACGTTCATCGGGATTTAATTGTATCCTGAGTACGCAGCCATGAATGACAGTAGCTCGTGTCCGGCCGTTGAATCGACCAGCTGGTCGATCCTAGGTAAGGGGAAACTATCCTTCGGGCTTGCTTTGTTTAAATCAGAGTAATCGACGCAAGTTCTCCATTTCCCATTCGCTTTTCTTACCAGAACAGAGTTAGAAAAACATTCAGGGTAGAAGGCGTCGCAAATGAATCCATTGGCTTTGAGTTTGTCCACCTCCTCTCTGAGAGCAGCGGGCCTCTTCGGGTCCATGCCTCTTAGTCTCTGTTTTACTGGGACATACTTTGGGTCTATGTTGAATATATGACTTACAATGGCGGGAGAAATCCCACACATATCAGAGTGTATCCAAGCGAAAACGTCCAGGTTCGCTCGGAGGAAATCAGTAAGATCCTCGGCCAATGGCGGGTCAAGTTGTTATCCAATCTTAAAACTCGTGATGGGTCATTCCGGCTGACTGGAATGTCAATCGTCAGCTCAGCCGGTGCTGCATTCACTTACCTAGGTCCCCCAACATCATCTCTCGGATCTATATCTCTGTAGATCTGAGAGTGTTGCCTGAGCCAGGGCCCGGGCACTACTTGTCAATTGTCACTGTTTTGGATGCGGATCGAACTGTCCGCAACTTTCCCTTTTTCTCTCCACTGAGCCTCTCTCTGCTCTGCCACACAACATGCATGACCAGTCGCCTGATCATCATGCACTACGCCGATTCCTTTGTCTGTCAGAAATTTTAATGTCAAACACCATGGGGCCAAAACTGCCCTAAACTCTTCCAGGGCCGGACGACCCAGAAATACATTGCATGGAGAGTCAACATCCATCACTGTGAACGGTTGGATTCGCACTCTCCTACACTCACCTTCTCCCAGTTCAACTGGAAACACGATATACCCCATTGCGTCAGTCGCGACACCATTAAAGTCGTGAATGCAGGCTTTACATGGTTTTAAATCCTTTGTCTCCATCTTCGTTTGGTCATAAGCCTTCTTGAAGATGATGTTGACAGAGCTTCCATAATTAATCAAAATCCTTTTGACGTAAGCCGGCTCAATAGTCGTAAATATGACCATCGGGTCGACAGTAGGAGCCTCCACCTTGTCTGCATCTCAACTCCTAAACACTATATAGTCTGTCATCATGCGTTGTTGTTTTGAAGGGGTTCCATCTTCCACATTCGAGCAACATTCATAATCCGCATGCCTTAAGGAGGTAGCATATCGTTCCATCTCCTGCCAACTCTTTTTTGCAGGATGAGGTCCTCCGACTATAGTGTTGATGATCAACCTACCTACAGTTCGGGCAGGTTCCTCTGGATGGAGTGAAGCCGGCCTACGTCCGGAGTCTGACGTTCCTTGCCTACCCTCTGGTGGGTTCTTAATAAATTCTTGCAGCTTTTTTTCCCTGATCAACTTTTCTATGGCGTCATGGAGGTGTCTACACTCCTCAGTATAGTGCCCTTCGGTCTCCTGGATGCGATAGTACTTCCCCGCCCGCTTCTGTTCCTCTGTGGACTCCTTTGGGAGCGGCTTTCTGTATTGAAAGCTGTTACAGGTAGATAGGTAAATATTTTCAAGAGACATATTCAGGGGGGGTGTATTTGTTGTAGGTTGAAATCCTTGACTTTCGTTTCCCTGTCTCCCTTTTCATTCTAGGATTTCCACCTCCGGATCCTTTAGATTGCCCTGGCATGTTTTGGACGTTGACTTGAACTTTTCTCGAGTTATCGCCGGATTTCTTCATGGCGATATTACTTTTCACAGTCTCCTGAATGGGCCCTGGTTCCTTAGTTCGTCTTTCCATCGAGCTTCCTCCCTTCTTATGAATTGATGAGCTTTTGAGTAGAATTGCTCCAACGTAGTTGGGGCTTTCCCGCCAACCAATCTCCAAACTCCGAGTCTGGATCTACACCTCGCATTACTGCCCTCAGAATTGCGTGGTTTTTAGGGTTACTAACTTCGGTAGCAACAACATGAAATCTCTGCAAGTATGCTTTCAGTGACTCCCCCAGAGCCTGGATCATGCTCGACAAGGATATCACATCCTTCGGATGAGTAGCATGTATCCTGAATTATTCTACGAATTTCATTGCCAATTCGTCAAAGCTGGAGATAAACCATGGGGGAAGTCGAGTAAACCACATGGTGGCGATTCCGGATAAAGTAATTGGGAAGCACCTACACTTGGTCGCATCATTCACTCTTGTAGAATCCATCATCCATTCGTACCTCATCACTTGTTGCCTAGGGTCAGTCTTCCCTTCGTAGGCCTGGATAGCCGGCATACTAAACTTGTTGGGATACTCAGCCTGTAGAATAGTATCTGTGAAGGAAATATGACTCCTGAACACTCCCCAATCTTTATTGGCCAAACATTGGTTCTCTCGCATTAACTGCCTGACCATGGCTGATAAGTTTGGAGTTTGTATGGAGGATGGAAGGTTGGGTTCCGTACCACGGGACCGTGCAGGTTGATGTCCCCTCTGTTGGCGATCGGCCAAACGTACGTTCTGAAGGCCAGCTTCATTTGGGTCTTCGTGAGCTAGGCGTCCGGTCTCCTCACGTGCCCGATCCCTGGTGGATCGATCAGTGGCACCTGCTTGTGCAGCTTCAGTCTTACAGTGCCTATGCCTAGGAGGTTCATTAGCTGGGGTCGAGCTATCAGACGAAGAATAAGGAGCAGGGCTACCTCCAGCATTTTGATGATGCTGTCGAGTCAACTGAGTCATGAGATTAGCGTTGGCCTAAATCTGCTCAGTGAGTTGCCATCTACTTTCGCAGAGTTCCCTCATCAAATCATTGAACTCCGTCCTGGTGATGTCTTCCATTTGAGTTCGGGTGGTAGTCCCTGCACCTAAATTTGCTTATTGATTGCAAAGTCCAACTTGTTGCACGCTAGCAGTCTCGTGTACATCCGCATTGTGAGAGGTTGATCGGGTACGTGGTCTTTCCATTATAGAGTTGTCGATCGAAACTCTGAATAGATTCCACGGGCATCCTATGTATAAGTCGGATCTCCTTCGGGGGATTTTTCAATCCAGTAGCTACAAAGTAGATCCTATTGGCCTGAGTTCAGTTCTCAGTGAAAGCACCAAAATGTTAGCACCAGAATTGGTCAGTAACACACTTAAAGAGAGATTGTGTAGAGAGATTAATGAATAAAATAAATTTAAACAGAGAACAATATGCTAAATTAAATGCGGAAAACAGGAACACCAGATTTATGGTGGTTCGGCGTAACTTCCTACGTCCACTTTGAGGTTGATCTTTATTGCTTTTCTCAACAATTGATTATAGATACAATCCGTATACCAACTACTCGAGTGCAATTGTTAAGCAAAGAAGACAAGTCTTGAATGAGTCTTGAATGCGGCAGCGTCTCCCCGGTGTTCGCTAAAAGTTGTCCCTTTCACTGTGCCTCTGCCTCTCTATTTATAGACAAAGATGGGTTGGGCTTCCCTCATGGGCCTAGGAGTAAGATACCTCAGCCCGTGCTGAGTAACTTCTGTGTGCCGAGCCACAAATGTCGAACGAAAAATGCTGAGCCACATCTCCAATCCGAACGAGTCGTTGTGTTGAGTGAAACGTGTAGGCTGAGCGTGATACGAGGCCGATCAAGGGAAGATGCCGGGCGAGGCCATGTGCCGAACGAGGCTGGAATGCCGAACGAGGCATGAAAGCCGAACGAGGCTGGAATGCCGAACGAGGCATGAACGCCGAATGATGCTGGAATGCCGAACGAGGCAGGATGCCAAACGAGGTCATGTGCCGAACGATCCTGCTATGCGGACCGAGGCCTGATGCCAAACGAGGCTGGAATGCCGAATGAGGCATGAAAGCCGAACGAGGCTGTAATGCCGAATGAGGCATGAATGTCGAACGAGGCTGGAATACCGAACGAGGCTGGATGCCGAACGAGGTCAGATGTGGCGAACGACCCTTTATGCCAAACGAGGCTTCTGCTTCAAGTCTCTGTTTACCTGGTCAAGCCACCGGGTAACAATATACACTTAATAAACCCTCCAAATTTGAATTGTTCACCGACCATAAATCTCTGAAGTATCTCTTTACCCAGAAGGATTTGAATCTGAGGCAACAACGTTGGTTGGAATTCCTAGCGTCATCTGACCTTGATATTCTGTATATGCCCGGAAAAGCCAACGTGGTAGTCGATGCCTTGAGTAGAAGATATATTGTTCTCGCATACCTTGTTGTCACTCCTACTCTTCTTGAAAAGGTTGCTAGTAAGCAGAAAGAAGACAAGTTTCTTTAGAAAATTTATAGGAGGATTCATCGAGGTGAAGATTCCATCTTTGGAATCGGTAATTGTGGGGTTATAAGATTGAAAGGCAGGATGTGTGTCCCAGACATCCCCAATCTAAAACGTGAAGCTTTGGACGAGTGTCACAAGTCCAAACTTAGTATCCATCCAGGGGTTAATAAGATGTATCGAGATTTCAAAAGGACTTTCTGGTGGAAAACAATAAAGAGAGATATATCTATTTATATCAGTCGATGTGCAACTTGTCAACAAATCAAAAGTGATCAAAAGAAGATGGCGGCTTTACTTCAACCATTGGAAGTGCCTAAGTGGAAATAGGATCAAATGTCTATGGATTTCATAGACGGGTTCCCATGAACTCAGAAAGGTAATGAGGCAATTTGGGTTATTGTGGATCGTCTGACCAAGACTGCCCACTTTATCCCACTAAAATCTACCTAACCGGCAGCAAGTTTCGCAAAGTTGTATGTGAAAGAGATTATTCGTCTCCATGGAATACCAAGCAGCATAATGAGTGATCGTGATCCGATCTTCACAAGCATATTTTGGAGGCATTTCAAGCCGCACTAGGAACCAAGTTGAACTTCAGTACTGTGTATCACCCATAGTCTGATGGGCAAATGGAAAGAATAAATTGAATCTTGGAAGACCTTTTGCATGCTTGTATTCTTGAGTTTGGCGGTTCATGGGAGGACCATTTGCATTTGGTTGAGTTTTCATATAATAATTATTACTAGGCCAGTATCAAGATGGCTCCTTTCGAAGCATTGTATGGCCATCCGTGTCGATCACCTACGTGTTGGATTGAGTAAGGTGATAGACTTGTTCTTGAACCAGATATGGTAAAGGAAGCTATCGAGAAAGTTGATTTTATTCGAAAGAAGTTGAAAACTGCTCAAAGTCGATAGAAAAGTTATCCCGACCGTAGGAGGAGAACTCTTGAGTTTCAAGTTAGAGATTCTATTTTCCTAAAGGTTTTTCCAATGCGTGGAGTGTTGAGATTTGGAAAGACTGGTAAGCTAGCACCATGATATATAGGTCCTTTTCCTATACTAGAGAGGATCGATCCTTTGGCTTATCGAGTACAGTTACCCAATTGGCAATATGGCATGCATAATGTGTTTATGTTTCACACCTTCAGAAATATGTGCACGATCCAGACTGTATCATTGAGGAAGCCACTCAGTAGGATTTGGAGATCACGCTAAATTTAGCAGTGAAAAGAGGACCGGTAAAGATCATTGAACGAGATGAAAAGCAGTTCAGAAATAAAGTGGTGAAACCGGTAAAGGTGCAATGGAGTGGTGATCCAAATGATTGCACTTGGAAAACAGAGGATATCATGCAGAAGTCCTATCCCAATTGCAGGGTGGATATTTCGAATAATGTGGTAAGCCATTTCTTTATCTTTTTATACGTATTCATATATTCTTTGTTGTCTCTCTCTCTTTCTAATTTCGAGGATGAAATTTTCTTAAGGGGGAAATCTGTAACATCCCATTTTTAAGCCAAATATTTACTTAGTAATTAATATAAAAAATTGGGATTTAGTTGGGAATAAACTTGAAAATTTCAGAACAAATAAAATATGTATTGTTTATATGTATATGTATATAGTTGAAATTTGAATTTGAATTTGAAATTCAAAAATAAATATTTTGAAAATAAAAAGGGATTAAAAATAATATGAATGTGATTATTTATTAATGTATAAATTAGTTTCAAATTATTTTCTTTAAAGGTTATATATATATATATATATATCAAGAAAATGGGCATTTCACTAAAAGGACTAACTTTGCAGTCTAATTAGTTTCTAGAACACACTTTCACATAAATTAATTTCATGGCCAAATTCAGCAGAATAATTACTTTTAAGGACAAAATCAGCAGTCCAATTACTTTCAAGGACATAATTTCATAGGTTTTTAGGCCTTAGAAACTAATTATTTTACATTTTGTCCTTAAAAGTAATTATTTCAATTGCGTCCTAGAAACTAATTGCACTTACTAAAGAGTCCCTTGTGGCTAATTTCCATGAAAATGTATTTGTCAAATAGAAAATACAATTTAAAATAATATAAAATTATAAAAAGACATAAAAACATGCAAAATTACAAATGTAAGTTAATAGTAAAGGATATTAACTAGTGTTAGCCTAGTGGAGCATGAAATTAACAAGTGTAATGTTTTTATCATTAAAATTAACAAATGTCATTTTTATTGTTTTATTTTTGAGATAATTAACAAAATAGAAACAAGATTATATAAAAATTACATCTCCTTCTTTCTCATTTCTTTTATTCTTTATTTCAAAAATAAAAAATCTATACAAACCAAGGAAAAATTTCAAAAACTCAAACCCGTACAAATTTGTTTCAACCTGATCCAAAGATAAACAATCAAAGAAGAAGATTATTTCAAACAAATCAAACTTTTATAAATTTTAAAACTTGAAACAAGGATTGATCATTTCAGTTTCAAATCCAGTAAAGAGCAATTCTACTCAACAAAATCAAAGTCTTCAACATCAAACAACAAAGATCAAATTATCGCAATCAAGACCAGATCAGTTTTCAAGTTTACAAAACAAGATTTCCATATTTTCAAAAGCAAACACATTTTCCAGGCTTTCTGTTTTAAAACCTAGGTGAGTAAACGCTAAAATCTAAAATATCACTTGTTGTTTGTAATGATGCTTGAAATAAAGTTGTAAAGTGTTTGCATGCATACAAATATATGTATATATGTGCAGGGATGGGTGTGCATGTCAGTTACAAGCAGAGTTGCCTCTGTTTGGTTACAGGTTTTCAATAACCTGTTGAAAATTAAAATGCTCTCTCTCTGATTCTTGTTAGAATTTAGGATCTAAACAAAATATGTTTGTAAAATCATGTTTTACCTTTTAAAAATAAATTCAAGCATAATTAATCAAAGTATTTTCTAGAAAATCAATGAATATAGGAAAACTCAAAATGTGTTGGAATTTCAAACATCATGATTTTTGGTTTCAGGTATATCATCTAAAAAAATTTCAGAAATAATGATTTTTAAAAGTGAAATCATAATTTTTAAGTGCGAATCCATGGAGAATTTGCGGGATGAACGATTTTGGATTTATTGGCAAATTCTGACGATCGGAGTAACAATGGGTCTCGTGAACGAGGTTGGAGCTTGCTTGGTGGTTGGGGATCGTTAGTAAAATGCTCGGTGAATTTATAATTCACCGAGGTGGTGGTACGACAAAGATTTAAGGTTTAATACTAAGTTTTTGACAAGGTCGGAATTCGACCAACTGCAGCGTCGACGTTGTATCGGACTGGGCCGGGATGAGTGGAACCGATTCGTAGTTGATCGGAGGAGCTCTGGACGGCGTTGCGTGACCTCTAATGGTCGGAGGTGGAAGTACGAGGCAATCTTTGGTGGTTTAGTTTTGTTCTAGGTTTGGTCGAATGGCTCGATTACAAATTCTTCGTCGTTTTGGGTTTCTGGGTGTTCATGAGGCTCGTGTAGATTGTCGCTGACATTTTGAGTGTCGCAGCATCGACCAGAGATGGTCGGAGCGGTATGCAACATGCACATGATTTTGGTCGTGTGAGTAGCCTGGGTTGAGGAAGAAGGGTGGTTGTCTTGAAGGTTAAGGAATTATTAATTTTAGGTTAATTAATTTATAATTAAGGATTAATTAATTAATTTAATTAATTAAGACATATTTGATTAATGAAAGTGATTAAAATTAATTAATTGGTAATTAAGGACTAATTAATTAATAATTAAGGATAATTCATCATTAATTAAGGATAATTAATAAAAGTAATTATGTGATTAATTAATTACAATCACACGATTAATTAATCTTGCTTATAAATAATTGTATTATTATTAAATACCTTGATTTGGTTGATATCTCTGATCTGTGACTGTGACACTTTGTGATATGAATTGTTTTGTTCTGAGCTGTGACATCTGTGATATATTTCCATGTGAATTTGAAAACTGTTGGCCTTTAAACAACATTTGAATTTCGATGCGACAGGGAGTCGAATTCCAATTGGTTATCCAAAACCCACATCGAATCTTAATGGTGAATCTTTGTGACTTATATATCCACGTGTTTTAAAATAAGCACTCATTATTCGGTTGAGCCGGGAGAGGTCTTTGTGTCATAAAACCCATTCTGAATAATGATACGACAAAATGAGAGTGCATTTGAAGACGGTGGTTAAAGACTGGTATTTTTAAGAACGAAAGGATTACCCGTCGATTGCCTCTGCACTTAGTTTCTCCGGTATATAGATCTCCATATATGTGGGGAGTCCGGTCGGGATTATGGATACCCGGATTACAAGGGCTTCTTCCTTTATTGGACGAAATGCCTTCAGTTCCATTCAGACCCAGGATGGACTTGTATGGTTATATGTCTACTTTGAGATATAAAGCTGATTTCTATCAAATACATTTATGTTTAGTGGCGGAGAATATATTCTCTTAGCTTAACACCCTTCTTTGAGACGTACGAGCTCAGAGGTTATGTAGTTGATGGTTATTAGTGATATACTACCAACTTGGTAGTGTGGCATGCTGAGTACTGATCATTTTTCGATCAAAGCATGGCTTTTGTGAAAAGTGTAGCTTTGTGGGATGACACTTCATCATACCTCACAGCTTGGAAATGGTCGTAACAGGAAAAGATGCAGCAAGGTTATAACGGTTGTTCCCTTTAGGGTATATGCATTTCCTTTTGGATAATAAGTGGTATTCTGGTATGGAGCCTAGATAATTTGCTTTGTGGTTGTTGGTGTTGAGGGCCCTTGATAAAGGTCGGTTACGACCGAGGGATAGCACACTCGTGACAGTTCGTTACCTAGTTACAGAGGTAACCCAGCCTTGTGTTGGAAGAGATCCAGTTAGGTTCTCAGGGCGTCCCTCCAAAGGCGTACCTTTCGGTTAAAGGAAGTTCCTTAGTCTTGGCCATTTGTGGGAAATCCAATCAAAACAAAATGAGCCCTGTACAGTTTTAGTTTAATAACCTGCCATGCAGCGTGGCGGTTACCTGTCCTAAAACATGGTAGCTATAGTAGGTATACTATAATGGTAGTATGCTGGCTAAGATTAATATTACACTTTCAAAATGTTTTCACTTTGTGCACTAATAATAATATCAAAAAGAATTTTCTCGTATCAAGCATGTTTGATTATCATAAGGAGAAGTCTGCTCCAATTGTGCGATTGCATTGTGTGCGTGCGGGGAGGCCTTATGGTAGTTTCATTTTCTAAAATGCATAATGAATTTCTTTTTATAAACTGTTTTTGTATAAATAGCTTTTTTTTTACTCATACCAGTCCCATGAATGACCTGGAATTTATTGTAACGACCCGTAGATTTTAATAGTTTTAAACGGTTTCATTTAACGTATTTAATTGGATGTTTGTGAAATTTTAAATAAATTAATTTGCAAATAAAAAAAAGTTAATATTTGGATTACGTATAATTAAATATAGCAAATGGTAAATTTTCAATTAATTTTATGGAAATTTATTTATTTTGAAATTCTATTAAATTCAAGCTAGCTAATAATTGTTGACAATAAATTTATTTTCCAAACCTGAATATTTTTGCATAGGAAAATTCTAAATACTCTTCTGAGTGAGACGTCATTTTTCGTTTTTCCAAATTCGGACGTCTATTGCTCCGTTTACCTTATTTCTTACAAATTAACAGCATTTTTGGTGCCGATAATCGACTTTTGATCGGATGATCATACCACTATTATCTATGTACCGTTGTGATTGTCTCGTCGTGCTGATCTCAATAGTATATTTATTTCTGTATTTTGAGGTCCGGTACGTGACGGAAACAATAATTTATCATTGTAACGGTACTGGAAATTGTGACTCTATTTTTCCTTTACGTTTCAAAATTGAAACGTGCGGTCCAATCAAACCATTTATTTGCCTTAATGATTCAGCTAAATTTTGGGATGACCACAGCTAAATTTTAGGATGACCGTTGCTCTTACCTTTTATGTTTTAGCTGTTCCTATCTGATTCTTGAAAAAGGGGTAATATTTATTCTTGGAGCCGCTCCATTTCCATTCAGATTTGAAGCCTCCATTTCCTTTAATTTCGTGTATACCTTGTTTCCACCTCTCCCATTCTTTTTCTTCAACCAGATCCAACACACCTCATTCTCTCTCTCCCTTCTTCATAAATTCATGCACGGACTTCCATTTCTCCCCTCTCCATCCGATCACGCCCAGCTCGTCCTCCCCTCCTTGTGCCGTAGCCCTTCCCGAGACCAAAACCCGAGCACTACATCCTATCAAAACTGATCAGCCCGCTTCCACTTTGCCGATCCCATCCGCGCTGCCATTTGACGCCTGCACCACTGACGAGCCTTCCTCCTCCGCGTTCTCCCACCGCCGCACCTTTCACCTCCTCCATAGCCGCCTTCCATTTCTGACCGTTCCCCCTAACACTCGCCTACCACCATCTCCCCGTCATAGCCTCTAGCCTGACCACATCCAAGCACACCTCCACGTGAGCACTAACCATAGGCAGGCCTCCCCATTCTTTGCCTAGCCAAGTGAGCCTCCATGTGCGCCAAACACTGAACCACCCACCGCTACGCAGCCTTACACCATCTCACCCGCAGCCTCAACTCTCCTCACCTCTGCTATCCCACCAAACAGTGAGATGCCTCTGCATTCATCCGTGTTGAAGCTTGCGTAAGTATATGGGTATGTCAAAAAAAAAAAACTCATTGGTCATGTTTTCCTCTCCTAGCATCTTTGAGCAGTTTTATCTTCCTTATAAAGGTTCGTGCATTTGTGTCTCTCATATATGTTGGATTTATAAGTTACGGTTTATTTATATATAAGTATTTATATAGTTTATATATATTATTAGTGAGTAATATATGTGACTATGAAGTTGTGTGCATAAGGTATGATAACTTATACTTAAGAGTACGTATGTATATGTTTTAACAAGTATATTTATTTCGTACGTTTACAGATCAAAATTTTACGTGAGTTTTGTTTTGGGTTAATTTACACGTTCATTGTTTACTTGATTAGTAGTGGTTCGCATATTTTAGTTGAAGAGAACCTGTACATGTAGTTGTTGCATGCATATGTCATGTTAGTTTATACTTATGCTAGTCTAAAATATAGTAAACGTATATATATATATATGTATATGTATATTATATATACATATATATATATATATATATGATGTTAGACAAATAGGCTTATAGAGCGATAGGCTATAATGGTATATATGCACATTTTATGTTAAGTTATCCCTATATATATTATTTTATTAAGTTGTATATATCTAGTTACGCGGTAAGTATTTGACAGTTTTATCAAAGCTGTATTTTTGTAACAGTAGTATATTCGTAGGTTATCTATATTCATTCAGACAAAATTTTGATTTATTAAAAGGGTAGTTTATATAAGTTGATTTTTTTTCTGTTTTGTGTTGAAGGTATGAAAATGTTTAAACGTATTATTTTAAATTTTGTATAACATAATATATATGCATTTTGATTTAAAGTTATAATTGAGAATTTTATTTTATTAAATTAATTCGAAACTTGTTGAATTTGAAAAAAACTTCTAATGCATATACATACATGTTACTAATTTATATAAATCTTTTGGGTTTCGGTATATATTGATTTGCATAGGCAGTATATATATAGTCAAGTCTGCATTTGTAGAGATATTAGTTTGGGTCCATTTAACCTCATTTTATAGTACATATTATAAAACTTAGTCTACATATATATATTAGTATATTAATGCATACGACTGTACATTTGATCGAATATATATGAGTTCACTTATGCCCACATATCGTCATTGATACAATTCTGATTTGACTTCGTCAATTCTTTGTCGTCAGCTTATCCATGGAATTCTTGTCAATCTTGCTTCGCTTTGAATGTGTGTGCCTGGATTCGTAATTCAAATTTTTTGTCCAATCTATCTAGCCTCGAAAGGTGAGCAATCACTCACGATTAACGTTCTTTTATTTATTAAATGTGATTTCAATTGAAACGACAATTGATATATGAGGCTGTAGTTATTTAAATTGTTATATATGCTATTATCTATAACTGTTCACTTGTGGGATATGACACCATATCCTATTGTTTATTTTATTTTGATGGTTTATGATTGTTGTTATTATTATTTTCATATCCGGTATCACTCTGCAAGTTCCATGTTAGTATAGAAATCACTATGAGTTGAAATGATACATACCCGAACGAACTTTAGAATAGGAGAAAATCGTTATGGGTTGAAATGATAAACCGCAGCGATTTTCATTTAATTGAATTTGGGATTACGGGTTGAAATGATATCCACTCGTATATATCTAGTGTACGGATTGAAATGATAAATATCCGTAGCACTAGGCTATATGATAGGAAATCTATACAGACACCGTTGGTCCATATAAATATTTTGAAAATAAATTCTACAGTGTGGAAGGAAATATACGGGATTTAATAAATATTGGTTCTTAAAATATTATATATAAATGGAAATGTGATATATAGATATTATTGAGATTGATTTAATCAATATAATATGTTTAAGTATTATTTAAGATTTATATTTCAAAACTTTACCGTTATAAAATTTGAATAATTAAGATTGGGAGGTAAATTTGGGTTTATTAAAAATGGTATTTAAATAAGGATTTATTTAATTAAATCGATTTGAATGGGAAATTTAAGGGTATGATTTTGTAATTGGATTTTTTATTTAATGAATATTTCACGTTTAAATAAATTAAAAAAAAATATTGAGTAAAAAGTAATTTAAGGCTACTTAAATGATATTTAATCTAACGAGGGAGTATTTCTAGACTAAATCATAATGAGGAAAAATCGAGATCTATATGAAACTGTTATATTGAACATTTAAATATTAAAGCCTTGAACTATATTGGAATTTAAATGATTTACTTGGAGATTCAAAATTGTATTTGAAATTAATATAGTTGAATTTGTTATTTAGAAACTAAATTGAATTAAAGTGAAAATTTTAGGTTGAACCAAATTTGAATTTATTATTTAGGAAATTAGATTGAATAAAAATTTAGTTGAAACGTGGAGTACTTAAAGTTTTGAGATATATTGAATTATAAAGGGGTATTTTGTGATTACAAATCCGAATATAAGATCGATAAAATTGAAGTGGTTATTTTGGGAATTAAGTTGAATTTATATCGATAAATTTAGACTGAATTTAATTTAAATAGGAAGTCGGGTTGATGTTGAAACGATTTGTTAAGATGAGGGGATTGAAATACTTTACCGTGTAAATAAATTTAATATATATATAAATACTATTTTGGGGAATATGGAGATATTTGAAGTAAAATGATATTTGGTTTTGAAGTATAAATTAAGTTGAAATGACCACGGTGTTATAGTGTATATTTCTACCCTGTAGATAGTTCCTTGGATCCTTAGAGGATGGTTATCCCAAACATCCTCTAAGTTAAATATATTTCAGTTGATATTTCACTTGAGTTGGATTTATAGATATAAGAACGTTAATCCTGACTCGAGTGTTTTGTGTTTTGCTTTACGCTCGGGTCAGACTGAGTGATACAGCATTAGAGACTCACCTTTGGAGTTTGGAGCTTCATTTGGAGATCCAACTATCGATTCAGATTCCAACCTTTCCAGTTGATTGGTCAAGAGAAGTCATCTGTTGCATTGGAGACTTCACTGCATTTGAACTATTCGGTTGTATTTTATTTCTAACTCTGATGTATATAGTAGCTTCATGAACTACTATTCTTTATCTATTCCGCTGCATTATATTACTCTGTGATCTGTGATTGATTTATTTATTGTATATTTTAAGTTTTGCCAAATTTTAATTAACAATTCGGTATTTTGAATTATTCAAGTCGGATATGTATGGTTTTATTATCGATTTGAATGGTCCAAAATAGCGGGTCGTTACAGTTGGTATCAGAGCTTTGGCTCTAGGCAAAACCTAGCATATATGGTAAATTCATTTACAGAATCACTTTCGTTCGAGTTGAATCCCTTCCTTTTTGACTTGATTTCCTTTGAATTTGGGAATGTCCCTCGGTTCCGAAATTCATTCTTGTCTCTCCCTATTTATATTCATTTGATTCTGGAGTATCCCATAACTTCACAGAATGAATTATAAAGGAGGTGAAAACTCCTTTACAATTGGCATTGATTCACCAAAGGTTTCTGTATCCTCGGTTTACGATGCTGATATATCTTGATATGCCGAATTCCATCTCTGGCGATCGAATGTCGATTTGTTTTGGAATTCCGCATTGATTATATTCCTGAAGTCACCATTGACCCGGTTAAGGTCGCCCGTGATTTATAGAAGTATATCCATCTTCTATTTTGTAATTTAAATTATCTCATTTTCGATCGAGTCTATCTTCGAATCAGGATTCTATTGATTAGAGTTCCTCTAAATTAAACCTCTAACTTTGTTTTGAAATCTATCCTTGAATCATCCTTTAAAAGATCGGGTATGTTTGTATTTTTTTTTTGAAATTGTTTTATGTATCGAAATTATTATTTTGATAACTATGATTTTTTCAATATATAAAAGTGAAAATGTTTTCGATAAGGATTATATACCTATATATAAAACAAATATGAAATGTTATTTTATATAAAAGTGTTTTGAAAGGAGTTGAAATTTTGAAAAATTATAAGAAATTGATTTATAACTGTAGAGTTAAATTTGATATTCGAGAATTGAATTCCGGTATTTTGAAATTGGTTTTAAGATTTTGGAAAATATATAAAAATAATACGATTTAAAAGTATTTTTTTGAATAAGAAATGTTTCTAATGAGTTCAAATGAATTCCAATAATTTTGAAGAAATTTCAAAGAAGTTTTCAAGGAAATAAAAGTCCGGAACTCACGTATGTCGCTGGAAAATAATTTCGGTGATGAGTGCACGCATCATCGACATTGATTTTCGAGTTTCAGAGTGGGGGAGATGCCACTTTAATAGCTCTCTATGCGAGTGATTTTGTAAAACCGTTATGATTTCAAATTCCGAAGTATAATTTGATATTTTCGAAAGATATATGTATATATTTGAAACAATTTAAAGTGAGATCGGTGTTCAGTCCTCGAGTTTCGAATTTATTTTGGTATAACCCTATATATTGAAATTGATTTATTATTGATTTTCAACTCTTGAATTGAAAATGTGATTTCCCCTTATCATTTTGAAGGTTCGAACACTTCCAAGTCAAGGTCTAAAATTTTAAAACTAAGGAATTTCGAAGAGTATAAAATGTTTGATAAAAATATAAATTTAGTTTGAAATGTTTTGAAAAAAAATATAGTTTTGAATAATAGTTTTCAGAAAGGTAAATTGAATATTTCAACTAGAAATAGATAGTTTAAAAGTTTTAAAGGGATAATTATAAATGTGGAAACCATTTGAGTATAATTGATTTTGAGAAAATTTTTAGTTTTGAAATTAGATTGAAATTTAAAAACCAGTACTCTTATGGAGATTTTGGAAATGAATTTGTTTGACTTGAATTATTTTAATTTAGAAACTGGGATAATTTTCTAAACCTATTATTTTGGGAACTTTGAAATTTAGATATTTAATTTGGAAGAAAATTTGGTGAAATCATATATGATTTTGAAACTGAATGGATGTTGAATGATTTGAAATTGAGAACCTTATATTACTAAGCACATGATTTTGGAGTGGTCGAACTTATATAAATTGGATTTGTAAAAGTATGAAATTGATTTGAAATCCATTGATTTGAAGGTACTCAATTTGGAAAGCTATTTTATATAATCGAAGTCTATAAAATTATGATTTGATCTACTATTGATTTGGAAAGTATTTGATTTGGGAAAAAGGGAATCCTATATATAATGGACTTTATATAAGTATGATATTTGAAAGTGATTTGAAAAGGTACTATATGATATATATTTTCGAAATATAGATATGGAAAGTGCCTTCTACTTGATATCCGCTTTGTGGCCACATCGTGGATTCATTCTATCGATATTATTCTTTCTGATTTTTGGTTTTTCGGATGTAATACTCGAGTGTTCCCACCGTGGCGTAACTCATGGTTTTTTTTCCTCTCGTGAATGCATAGCGCAATTGCCTGACTGAGTCTTGCCTAGGGGTATGGATTGTTTCCTGGGGGACCCATGCGTAACCATTGTGTATCCTGCAATCTGTGTAGGTCGCGAATAGTAGCGCAAGTGCCTGGCTGAGTCTTGCCTAGGGGTACGGATTGTTTCCTGGGGGATCCAGGCGTAACCATTGTATATCCTGCACTCTACTAGTCATCATGGCGTAACTCGCAGGGCTGAGAAAGCTCACGGATATGGATTGTTTCCTGGGGGACCCAGGCGTAACCATTGTGTATCTGCGAACCATGATCGGACAAAGGTTTTGGTTTGGTTGTTTTGTTTGGATTGTACTTTCCATATGTTTTTTAAAGGTTTTTCAAGTATTTTTACTGGGTGTTGAAACAAGTCTACTAAGTACTTGAAGAATTCTAGCTTTGCGCCCGATCAACGCATGGCCAGAGTCTGCTAGAACGAGGATAAACTTATTGAAACATCGAGTTATAAAAGTATTTTCGAAAGGAAAATTTATTTCGATATAATAGTATTTTATTATGAAAGTATTATTATAAAGGTATTTATTATAAAAGTATTTTTCCCAACAAAGAAATTTTGAATTAATATTTGAAATTTAAATTCTTATGGTTCTAGATTAATTATTCGTGCTCGATTCTATTCTTTGAATCTGCCTTATCTTCTCAGCTTTAGTTGTTCATCTATATTCCGTTCCAGAATCTACCTTCCTTTCCATTTTTATATAATCTTTTAAAGATTGCTTATCTGTATACTACATTGGTTAATAGAAATTTTAATGGTATAAATATTTTTGAAGTTATTAATTAAATAAAACATATTTAAAGCAAATAATAATTAATATATTGATAATATTTGGAAGTATCTTGAGATAAATTAAAAATTTCATGAATTTTGGATTTAATATTTTTAAATAGCTTCTTTGCAAATATAAACAATAGGGTAAATAATTGTTTTCAAAGGAGTTTTGAAAAGTTTAAAGTATCAAAGATAATCGAATTTCAAATGAAGTTTTCAAATAGATATTTCAAGTAAAGTTTATATGGTTTTAAAATTAACGGTTTATCTTTCAATCTATTTTCTTTATAGTTGTTTATCCTCCTACCTCCTTCCTTTTCGGGGACGAAAAGTTTTGAGTGGGGGAGAGTGTAATGACCCGTAGATTTTAATAGTTTTAAACGGTTTCATTTAACTTATTTAATTGGATGTTTGTGAAATTTTAAATAAATTAATTTGCAAATAAAAAAAAGTTAATATTTGGATTACGTATAATTAAATATAGCAAATGGTAAATTTTCAATTAATTTTATGAAAGTTTATTTATTTTGAAATTCTATTAAATTCAAGCTAGCTAATAATTGTTGACAATAAATTTATTTTCCAAACCTGAATATTTTTGCATAGGAAAATTCTAAATCCTCTTTTGAGTGAGAGGTCATTTTTCGTTTTTCCAAATTCGGACGTCTACTGCTCCGTTTACCTTATTTCTGACAAATTAACAGCATTTTTGGTGCCGATAATCGACTTTTGATCGGATGATCATACCACTATTATCTGTGTACCGTTGTGATTGTCTCGTCGTGCTGATCTCAATAGTATATTTATTTCTGTATTTTAAGGTCCAGTACGTGACGGAAACAATAATTTGTCATTGTAACGGTACCGAAAATTGTGACTCTATTTTTCCTTTACGTTTCAAAATTGAAACGTGTTGTCCAATCAAACCATTTATTTGCCTTAATGATTCAGCTAAATTTTGGGATGACCACAGCTAAATTTTAGGATGACCGTTGCTCTTACCTTTTATGTTTTAGCTGTTCCTATCTGATTCTTGAAAAAGGGGTAATATTTATTCTTGGAGCCGCTCCATTTCCATTCAGATTTGAAGCCTCCATTTCCTTTAATTTCGTGTATACCTTGTTTCCACCTCTCCCATTCTTTTTCTTCAACCAGATCCAACACACCTCATTCTCTCTCTCCCTTCTTCATAAATTCATGCACGGACTTCCATTTCTCCCCTCTCCATCCGATCACGCCCAGCTCGTCCTCCCCTCCTTGTGCCGTAGCCCTTCCCGAGACCAAAACCCGAGCACTACATCCTATCAAAACTGATCAGCCCGCTTCCACTTTGCCGATCCCATCCGCGCTGCCATTTGACGCCTGCACCACTGACGAGCCTTCCTCCTCCGCGTTCTCCCACCGCCGCACCTTTCACCTCCTCCATAGCCGCCTTCCATTTCTGACCGTTCCCCCTAACACTCGCCTACCACTATCTCCCCGTCATAGCCTCTAGCCTGACCACATCCAAGCATACCTCCACGTGAGCACTAACCATAGGCAGGCCACCCCGTTCTTTGCCTAACCAAGTGAGCCTCCATGTGCGCCTAACACTGAACCACCCACCGCCATGCAGCCTTACACCAATTCACCCGCAGCCTCATCTCTCCTCACCTCCGCTATCCCCACCAAACAGCGAGATGCCTCTGCATTCATCCGTGTTGAAGCTTGCGTAAGTATATGGGTATGTGAAAAAAAAAAACTCGTTGGTCATGTTTTCCTCTCCTGGCATCTTTGAGCAGTTTTATCTTCCTTATAAAGGTTCGTGCATTTGTGTCTCTCATATATGTTGGATTTATAAGTTACGGTTTATTTATATATAAGTATTTATATAGTTTATATATATTATTAGTGAGTAATATATGTGACTATGAAGTTGTGTGCATAAGGTATGATAACTTATACTTAAGAGTACGTATGTATATGTTTTAACAAGTATATTTATTTCGTACGTTTACAGATCAAAATTTTACGTGAGTTTTGTTTTGGGTTAATTTACACGTTCAATGTTTACTTGATTAGTAGTGGTTCGCATATTTTAGTTGAAGAGAACCTGTACATGTAGTTGTTGCATGCATATGTCACGTCAGTTTATACTTATGCTAGTCTAAAATATAGTAAACGTATATATATATATATATGATGTTAGACAAATAGGCTTATAGAGCGATAGGCTATAATGGTATATATGCACATTTTATGTTAAGTTATCCCTATATATATTATTTTATTAAGTTGTATATATCTAGTTACGCGGTAAGTATTTGACAGTTTTATCAAAGCTGTATTTTTGTAACAGTAGTATATTCATAGGTTATCTATATTCATTCAAACAAAATTTTGATTTATTAAAAGGGTAGTTTATATAAGTTGATTTTTTTTCTGTTTTGTGTTGAAGGTATGAAAATGTTTAAACGTATTATTTTAAATTTTGTATAACATAATATATATGCATTTTGATTTAAAGTTATAATTGAGAATATATATTTTATTAAATCAATTAGAAACTTGTTGAATTTGAAAAAAACTTCTTATGCACATATATACATGTTACTAATTTATATAAAACTTGGGTTTCGGTATATATTGATTTGCATAGGCAGTATATATATAGTCAAGTCTGCATTTGTAGAGATATTAGTTTGGGTCCATTTAACCTCATTTTACAGTACATATTATAAAACTTAGTCTATATATATATATATATATTAGTATATTAATGCATACGACTGTACATTTGATCGAATATATATGAGCTCACTTATGCCCACCTATCGTCATCGATACAATTCTGATTTGACTTCGTCAATTCTTTGTCGTCAGCTTGTCCAGCGAATTCTTGTCAATATTGCTTCGCTTTGAATGTGTGTGCCTGGATTCGTAATTCAAATTCTTTGTCCAATCTATCTAGCCTCGAAAGGTGAGCAATCACTCACGATTAACGTTCTTTTATTTATTAAATGTGATTTCAATTGAAACGACAATTGATATATGAGGCTGTAGTTATTTAAATTGTTATATATGCTATTATCTATAACTGTTCACTTATGGGATATGACACCATATCCTATTGTTTATTTTATTTGATGGTTTATGATTGTTGTTATTATTATTTTCATATCCGGTATCACTCTGCAAGTTCCCTGTTAGTATAGAAATCACTATGGGTTGAAATGATACATACCCGAACGGACTTTAGAATAGGAGCAAATCGTTATGGGTTGAAAAGATAAACCCAAGCGATTTTCATTTAATTGAATTTGGGATTATGGGTTGAAATGATATCCACTCGTATATATCTAGTGTACGGATTGAAATGATAAATATCCGTAGCACTAGACTATATGATAGGAAATCTATACAGACACCGTTGGTGCATATAAATATTTTGAAAATAAATTCTACAGTGTGGAAGGAAATATACGGGATTTAATAAATATTGGTTCTTAAAATATTATATATAAATGAAAATGTGATATATAGATATTATTGAGATTGATTTAATCCATATAATATGTTTAAGTATTATTTAAGATTTATATTTCAAAACTTTACCGTTATAAAATTTGAATAATTAAGATTAGGAGGTAAATTTGGGTTTATTAAAAATGGTATTTAAATAAGTATTTATTTAATTAAATCGATTTGAATGGGAAATTTAAGGGTATGATTTTGTAATTGGATTTTTTATTTAATGAATATTTCACGTTTAAATAAATTAAAGAAAATATTGAGTAAAAAGTAATTTAAGGCTACTTAAATGATATTTAATCTAACGAGGGAGTATTTCAAGACTAAATCATAATGAGGAAAAATCGAGATCTATATGAAACTGTTATATTGAACATTTAAATATTAAAGCCTTGAACTATATTGGAATTTAAATGATTTACTTGGAGATTCGAAATTGTATTTGAAATTAATATAGTTGAATTTGTTATTTATAAACTTAATTGACTTAAAGTGAAAATTTTAGGTTGAACCAAATTTGAATTTATTATTTAGGAAACTAGATTGAATAAAAATTTAGTTGAAACGTGGAGTACTTAAAGTTTTGAGATATATTGAATTATAAAGGGGTATTTTGTGATTAAAAATCCGAATATAAGATCGATAAAATTGAAGTGGTTATTTTAGGAATTAAGTTGAATTTATATTGATAAATTTAGACTGAATTTAATTTAAATAGGAAGTCGGGTTGATGTTGAAATGATTTGTTAAGATGAGGGGATTGAAATACTTTACCGTGTAAATAAATTTAATATATATATAAATACTATTTTGGGGAATATGGAGATATTTGAAGTAAAATGATATTTGGTTTTGAAGTATAAATTAAGTTGAAATGACCACGGTGTTATAGTGTATATTTCTACCCTGTAGATAGTTCCTTGGATCCTTAGAGGATGGTTATCCCAAACATCCTCTAAGTTAAATATATTTCAGTTGATATTTCACTTGAGCTGGATTTATAGATATAAGAATGTTAATCCTGACTCGAGTGTTTTGTGTTTTGCTTTACGCTCGGGTCAGACTGAGTGATACAGCATTAGAGACTCACCTTTGGAGTTTAGAGCTTCATTTGGAGATCCAACTATCGATTCAGATTCCAACCTTTCCAGTTGATTGGTCAAGAGAAGTCATCTGTTGCATTGGAGACTTCACTGCATTTGAACTATTCGGTTGTATTTTATTTCTAACTCTGATGTATATAGTAGCTTCATGAACTACTATTCTTTATCTATTCCGCTGCATTATATTACTCTGTGATCTGTGATTGATTTATTTATTGTATATTTTAAGTTTTGCCAAATTTTAATTAACAATTCGGTATTTTGAATTATTCAAGTCGAATATGTATGGTTTTATTATCGATTTGAATGGTCCAAAATAGCGGGTCGTTACATTTATTGTTCCCTTCCAAAACTCTGGGTGCCTAGCCTCGGAGCAGGTTAACCATGTTCTAGAGCTAGTTCAGATTTAGGTCTAGAAGTCTTTTAGTTGGAAGCTGTCAGATTTTAGAAGTCTTTTGGAAGCTTTCGGTTTGGATTCTTAGGAGTTTTGGAAGACCTTATCGAAGTTGCGGTATGTTGAAAACTTTTTGAAGACCTTATCGTTGTTCCACTGTAGTGTTATTATTCTGTTGTTATATCATGTGTATCGCACTCTAATGATGGTGGTTATTTGTTGTAATCAAATATTATATCTATGATGTTGTATCCATGTTGTATATGTGTTGTTTATCGATGAAATCATCTTTTGTTTCTACTATGTTGTATCATCTAATGTTGTTTTATGCTCCACCGAACTGGAGTCCGACATTTGAGTCTTCGGCATTCAAATACAAGTGAGGTTATTTGATGTCGATTTTCAGACGCTGAATTTCGGGTCGTAACAAGAAGAATCAACCTTTTTACCATTATTACTTAAACCTACATTAATAGCACTAATTAAGGGAATTAATTGTCATTTATTTCTAATAAAATTTAATAGACCAAATAAATGGATAATATATAATAATTGTCACCATTAGCCTTTAATTACATTTATAAGTTTATTACTTACAAAAAAATGTTGTCATTTCATTCATAACACTAATTTTATTCAATTTCTATTAACAATATATTATTCCATTATTGAGTTCAATATTTACATTCTTTTTCCTATGTTCACTTTATAACCAAGTATAACCTTACACCATTTCAATTAATTGGAATTCCATTCAAATTGTTAATAATTAGCTTTAACTAACATTGTTGCATTTCATTTTAGTATTATTCCAGTTATAAATTTTAAATTTTAATTTCTTCCAACATTTAATAACAAAAGTCTTATTAAATTTACTATTTTTAATTATTGAAAATTACGGGTCGTCACACTCTCCCCCACTCAAAATATTTCACCCCCAAAAAGAAAAAAGAAGGAAAAAGAAGGAGTTAAGTAATTAATGTATCTTATTCAAAATATTAAATTTGTAAACATTTATTTACATAATAAATAATTTAAAAAATATATATTAATTTATAAACAATTAAATCCTTTTGTATTCAAATTAACAAACGTTTGGAAAACATTACACGAAAATTTCTAAGTCCAAAATTCACGAATTTTTTTGGCAGAGTCTCCTTTGTACGGAGAGGCTCGGGAGAAATCATAATATCAAAATAACAAAATATATCATATATTTTCAAAATAATATATCACAACAGCGGGAGAAACAATATAATATCTCTAAAAACCGTAATCCAAGAACGTACCTATTTGTTGAGCAAATAACGTTTATTTTATGAAACCGAAAGCAGTAGCAATTGCTTCCTTAACCCATATTCCACTTATATAATCCAAAGAGGTTAATAATTATGTAGAAGTGAAATGATTATATTGTTCTAAATTAATAACAAACAATCAACATAACATAACAACAATCACTTTCAACCAAAAGCATACCATCATCACATAAAATCAAAAAAAATCTTTGCAAACAAGCATACAATCTTCACAAGAGATCAAAGTAATTAACCATTTTTGAAGTTACAATCATTAAATTTAATATAGTATTCATTTCATTATTTACTTCAATTATCAATAGCTTCAAACGTTAACTTAAGTTTATAATTCTTTGCTTACAATATTCATTTTCTATTTCATTTTATTAAGAAACACTACAATTATAACTCAAGTTTATAACTATTCCATATCAAATTTCTTATTTGTAAAAGTAAATTTCATTGAGCACTTTCATTATTTAAGTTTTTCTTGTATAATATTCCCTTATATAACCTTATTTAACATTATAACTTTTAATATTCTGGTAAGTTATATATATATATATATATATATATATATATATATATATGTTTCTAAGAATATAATTGAAAGTTACACAAGTTTATCTTATTTGATTTTAGTAAATAAACGTTCAATAGTGATCAAATTCCTTGTATATTTCATTTATAACTTAGCATTTAATTTCTTAATTTCAACTTTAGAAGTTTCAATTATTAAATAGTTAAAATTTTATTCCATTAAAATAATTGAAATTCTAATTTAAATTTACTTAAGTTTATTCTACTGGTTTTTTTCTTCTCATTATTTATTTTCCATTCATTTATTTATATAGAGATCAATCACTTACATAATTTGTTTTTCATTAAGGATTTAAGTCATTAATGAGTCATTTCAAAAAATATATCTTAAACTTCTACTGCCTTACTTAAGTTTATAACTTAATTCGGTTATTGAATAAAAATTTAAGTTTCTGGTATTCGCCCTTGAAGAGAAAGGAAATCTCTAAAAATTCAATTAAAACATTTAACCTTATTCACTTAGTAAAAATATAAGATATATTTAAAACATCCTCATAGCATTATGTAAAAGTTTTTCAAAAGTCTAAAACAATGTTATAAATTTATATCAAAACATTATAATAAGCTTTTAACATAAAGTTCCTTAAATCTGAAGATTTATTAGACTCATTATTTTTAAAATAAGTATAAACTCAAGATTATTAAACTGAAACTAATAATATACTCAAATCTTACATTCAATTTCTAAATCAATGTATAAAATTTCATATCTTCATAATTAATTTTACACACTTGTTTTTAAAATAAATACTCAAATCATGGAAAAACATTTATTATGGTTTAATACAAAAATTCAAACAGTAAATAAATCGATAAATTTACTATGAGTACTTTGAAATCAAGTAAATATTCCAAATTATACTTCCAAAATAGAGATTCACATTTCTTTGTCAAGTATATTACTATAAATAAACTTCGCAAATCAATTTTTTTTCCATTTATACAATATCTTTAAGTTATACATTCAAAGAAACTTATATAAATTTTACTTGAAATACTCCTTTGAAAATTTCATTTGCAAATCAACCATCTTTAAAACTATAATACTTTCAAAAAAATGCATTTGTAAAATTCCTTGCTTCATGTATAAATACCATTTAAATATTTAAATAACATCTTTATAAATATATGTAAACTGTTTGAAAATAATTATTTACGTCATTACTTATATTTACAAAGAAGCTATTGAAAACCGTAAATAAATTATTTATAAATTTATTACTTTTATCTCAAGGTACTTTTCAAACATTATTAATAAATCAATAATCATGTACTTTAAGTATGTTTTATTAATAAATAACTTCTCCAATATTTACAACACGAATAATTTACTATTAAATCATGTTGTACATGAATAAACAATACATTTTAAAGTGTTTAGAATTGAAAAAATTATCCAAAATATCATTTATATAATACTTTGTCAAAATACTTTTATAACTCGATGTCTTAACTGGTTTATCCTCATTCCTGCAGGCTCTGACCATGCATTGGTCAGGCGCAAGACTAGAATTCTCCAAGTACTTAATAGACCTATTTCAACACCCAATGAAAAACACTTAAAAATAGGTATGAGAAGTACCGCTCAAAATCCAATGTCAAATGATGATAATACGATAGCAGTGGCCCCTTGCTAATCCAGTATTTACGCAATGGACACAAAACTTTCCAGAAGATCCTTCTATCTTTCAGATTCTAGAAAAATATCGTAGCCAGTTCGTAAACTAGGGACCATCGACCACTGCTGCAATGGTACGCTACTGATTCAATGATTTACGCAATGGATGCACTTCCCTCCCGGAAGGTCCATAAACAACCGATCCCAGGATCGAAAGTGCCTCCATTGGGTAAAATAAAGAACCATCTACCCTGGAAAAAAAATTGAGGAACTCATGAGTTTAAGTCCAGACAACCATATTAGTTAGAATCCATTTCTGAATTCACCCAAGTCCATTAGAGTTTATCGGTCGAATCCATTCTTGGATTCTCCAAATCCATCTAGGTCGAAGAATATCATACTATACTTCTTCACGGAGGGTACTTCCCCATACCTCTTACTTCAAAATATAACATACCATATATAGAAACCTTTTAAAATCATAACTTCAAATATCGCACTTATATAAATTCCATTATATATAAGATTTCATTTTCAAATAAAGTACTTTCCAAAATCAATAATCTCGAATATATCAAATCATTCTTATATAAATTCCATTATATATAAGAATTATCTCTTCAGATCGCATACCTTCCAAAATCAACAATTTCAAAATCACTTGTACTTATATAAAGTCCATCTATACAAGAATGAAAATTTTCCAAAATTAATTTCGCTGTATCGAAAGCCATATGAGATTCAATATCTTTGCTTTATAAAAGGTTTTGGATTTAGAATAGTTTCGTATATAAATCGTTTTATGAAATAGTTTTGTATATAAAATAGTTTTGTAAAATAATTTGTAAATAAAATAGTTTGTAAAATATTTTTGTAAATAAAATAGTTTGTAGAATAGTTTTGTAAATAAATAGAATGAATAGTTTATATAGGAAAAATAAAAGAAAATAGTTTGTATAAGAAAAAAAAAAGTTTTTGAAAAATGGTTTTAAATTAATAGTAGTTTTGCACATAAGAAAAATCCAATTTAAACCACAAAGATATCCAACCCAACAACTTTCAATTTCAACGCCAAAGCATATCAATAATATTAGAACATAAGATGTACATATGTCATCATTTTGCAAATTCGCATTCGCTCGCTCACTCGATCACACAAGTTCGCTTTCGAGCAAGTATTGTCCATTCAACTTCCCTAATGCGGACTTCGATATGGTTTCTTGACTAGAAACCATCATTCTCCTTGCATAGTCATATACTATGATAAAGAATTCTAGAATCAAACCAAAATCCATATCAAATATTCGCCATCAAGAATCGAATGAAAAATCCTAATGCAAAATGGTGTAATTCACCTCGAACTTATGTACTCAAATCCGGATCAAATTAATTATGCGAATAAAATAATATACGCACAACTTACGTATCTATTCCAATTTGATTCATCCCAATTGCATTTAAATTAAATTCATTTTTTATTCTCATTGATTAATACAAATATCACTTCATACTTTAATATTTGTTTCACAGAATTTCTCCATTTAATGTAAAATATTAATATATTCATTCTCATAGCATGCTTATATTTCTCTTCAATTTAAATTTCAGTCATTTTTCATATAATATTTCTCATTTAATACTACATTTATTTGCAAATCATTTCATAAGGAATTTTCTTAAGTTCATAACCAATTTATAAACGCTTAAATTCTTTTATAAACATTATTCAGGCTTAAAGTTATCGCAGCTTTAATTATAACTATTTATTGCAACTCCCATTTATTTCATAAATAATTTTATAAGGAATGACTTTATTTATATTCATTTCATTTTTAGTTCACCTTTACCTTTTAATTTATTTATGACACATTTCAATAGTGTTAACTAAGTTCACGATTTCAGTTTTTAAATATTATTACATTAAATGCCAATAATGTATACAATAATTCTACTTAAATATAACAAATTAACCTTTTTTTCACTTGCTTTCTAATTAAGGTTATCAAATTCAACTGTATAATTCAACACAATTATTAAGTTTCAACTCATATATTAATTCAGAAGTTTTGACTATCCAAATATTCCATTTTATTTCAATAGTTGAAACTACCAATCAATAAACAATAAGTTTCACAACAAAACATTTCAATTCCATAAAAAAATATCCAAATTATTCATTTTATTCTCTTTAATACACCATTATTAGTCTAGTGTTTAGTTGATTTATTCAATCAACAATAATTAGCTAATGCTTATAACCGACAAAAACTCAACTAATAAACAGTAAATGATAATAACTAGATATTGCCATTTCATAAATCAAACACAATACAAATATTATATCAGTTATAAAAATCTATTCTTTTATATATATATATATATATCATATAATATTAGGAAAAATATTTTCATCTCAAAATTTATATAAAACATTTTTTCATAAAACTAACAAATACACACTCTCGTATATATACTCAAACAACTCATTCTAGGGTGTTGCTACCCTATCTCCAATGAGTTAACCCCAACAGATTAAGGTATGTCTAAACCTGGCTCTGATATCAAATGTAATGACCCACCTTTTTGGATGATTTAAATCGACAATAAACTACAGATGTCTAATTTAAACTATTCAAAAGGGAGGATTGTTAATGGGGTAAATAAGAAAATAATAGAAAAGAAGGAAAAACAAAACACAGAATCTCGCAGCGGAATGACAAAATATAATAATCAAATAAACAGTTCATGAAGCGGTTTTACAATGACATTTGATTATACTTTACAATTCAAATCAGAGTTATACATACATCAAAAAATAAAAAAATAACAAAGCGGAATACAATAAGCAGTGGAATAATAATAATAATAAATAGCAATAATATATTAAATTTTTGTCTTCATCCTCTAGAAAACAAAATGGTCTCCAGTATGCGAAAAAAGCTCAGACTGACCCAAGCATAATGAAAAACAATACACTCGAGTCAGAACTAAAAACTCCTATCTAAGTCAAATCAATCTCAAATAAAACTATGAGGGCAATGGCTTCAGAGATGTTATGGGATTTTTCATCCTATCAAATGTACAACGTGAGTGAAGTAATTTACGAGATTTCAAATAATTCGAAATACCAATATAACCACTTTATTTAAAATAAATTCGAAGTTTAAATTAAAAACTTAAACTTTTTAAATAATTCAATTTCAATAAATAATCCAAATTCAAGAAATTGTATGATTATATATCATTTCAACCTATGATTTAAATATCTTAATTATCCAATTCTAAAATGATTTAGAGGAGCACTTAAATGGCGTCAATAATATACATGGTGATAACAAGGACATATTAAAATAAATAAACAATCATACATCCAACATATAAATCAATAAGCATCCATTTCAAACAATAGCCAAATAAACCAATATATTTCAACATATAATAATTAACAATATCGGGGTGTAACGACCCGTTAAATTTGATAATATTAAATGGATTAACTTAATATAATTTTTAATCTAATTTATAATAAATGTAGGAGTTGGATATAGTAACTGAGATTAAAGATTTAACAATTGAAATGTTATATGGCAATAGGTAGAATAACGAAAATTTGTGTTTGTGGTTATAAGTCATAATTAGTTGATTAAAATGGTATTAATGAAATAATAACTGAATTGAATTGCAATATATAAACATCAGAAAAATTTAATTGGTGGATTAAATTTGTTAAAGTTCATAAATTTTGTAATTTAGTTTAGTAGAACTTTAAATTATAAACGAAGATTGAAATAAACGATAAATTTAATTATGTCAATGGTGACTCAAGACCTAGGTTATAGGAATTGGAACATAATCCAATTTGAATTAAGTAGAAGAAGGATTTGGTTAATATGTAAGTTATTGTTCAAGGTATTGAATAAAAAACTTGGAATCCAATCATAATTTAATGATAATAACGTTAGTATTAGAGAATAAATATATTTCAATGCAGTACCCGAATGAACGGAATAAAATGAATATATATTGAATAGAAATGAAATGTAAATTGGCACATTTGGTTGAAAGTTAATTTAAGAAACATATAAATGTTGAATTTGTGAATATTAATATAAATATTAACTTGAATGGGATTCATTAATACAAAGATGTAATAAGTGTAGATAGTAAAAATTTAATGGCTGTAGTGGATAAAAAAATCTAGTAGTAACATAAAATTTATTTATATGGAAAAAGAGTATAGATTTGAACAAATTTATGAAAATTTGATAAGAACAGTGGTTGTAATCAGTTTGGTTATTTAATGTTTGAAGATAGAGATTTGTAAATCCGTTAATGAATTTATAATGGGAAGGAATGGTAAGAATGTAAAAATTATAAGCATTTGATTCAATTAAGGGAATTAAATTTTAAATAAATGGTCATTTAATAAATTCAACGTTCTGTGAGAAATCATAATAGTTGTGTAAAATGTGCACAAACTTCGATTTGGAAATTTATTGGATTTATAACGGTTTTGGTATTACATTTATGAGTTTAAAAGTTATTCCATTTTGTAAAGTAATAAAAGCTTATTTATGTGACTAGAATTTAGCGTAACGACTATTGTGTGTTACCTATTCTTGTTGCTTGTTAATTTAAATTTTGGGAATCAAATTCAATTTATCCGCCAATTTACCGCAGTTAAAGTGAAATAAATTGGTGAATGAGTAATGTTAAATACAAATAAGATGTAACCAAGAAAATCCCATTTATAATAATTTATGTAGAATAAAGTAAAGAAACCAGGAAATGAAAATGTGAAAATGTGGATGCAATGAGATCTTAAGTAATAATAACTTTGTTAGGTAAGTGATAACAGATTTTTTTTGTATAACCAAATAAAGATCCAAATTTATTTGGAAATTTATTGCAATCGATTGAATTTATTACAATTAAATGGATTTAATATTTAATAGTTATGTAATTATTATTTGGAAGAAATTGGAGTTATTTGTAATAAGTATGAACCTAATGTTAATTTTCTTATAGGATTGACAATCGATATGGAATGAAAAGAAGAAAATTTGGGTCGGTAAAATTTGTAATTTATGCATAATAAAATGGATTCTAACGTTAAATACTACGTTATTAAGATTTAAATTAGACTTAAAGAATAATGATGTGAATCAGGAACTAATGTTTATGGAATCTTTATTTTAAGTGAAAGTTGAGAATATAAAGATTAAAAATCTAAAGTATGGGTTTTGAGAATATAATTTATAAAATTCTTAAATATAAGAAAGTGTAGAAATTAACATTGCAATTAATATACTGTCAACTTTTAATTCACAGCTAAACCTGTTAAATCTTTTCAATTGATTACGAATTATATAAGAAATAAAATTTGGCCAATTTTAGAATTTAATATAAAATTTGGATTTTTGTAATTAATTTAATTTATTTAATGAATATTAAAAATAGCCATTTTGGCCACGGACTCGGATTTCGACGAAACCAGTTTCATCGGATCCGTATCGGTGAATTATTATAGAGTTTCAAGTTTCGTATCGATCGGACTTGTCGTTTGATCGTACGGGCGTGAAACGCCTTGAAATCGACTTAATTAAAATCAATTTGAAATCAATTTGGAAATTTTGTTTTCAGCATAACTTCTTCATACGATTAAATTTGGACGTGAAACTTTTTCCATCGCGTTCAGAATATTTTAAATTACCTATTTGGATATATAGATTTACGAAATTTCGTTCCGGAGACATAGCGGGCTTTTGGGCCATAGTTTGTTCCGCACGTTCATTCTACGGTCTATCTACACTACCTCTAACCCTCTATATAAACCCAGCTATTCAGCCCTAGCCTCCGCCTAATTTCATTTATCTGCGCTTATTTTCTTCAAGCTTCTCTTCTTCTTCAATGGGGGCTAACCCTAGATCCAGTCAGTTCAAAAACAAAATGAAAATTCAAAATCTCCAGAAAAATTCCCCAAAAATATATGTTAATCTTCTCGAAACACGTAACCCCATGGTGAAATTCGTTTTTCAGTTGGAGTTACCGTTTACCCAGAATAAATTCAAACAGTTCGTGGCCATTCATCAGCGCCGTAACAAACTTCGTCAGATCGTCAAACGGTTTCTGGGTATTGTAGAGGGGACCGAGGGGAATGCATCTATGCAGTTTATCTAGTGATTCGACGGTCAGATCATCGTTGATAATTCGATTATGGTTTGCCTCAAGTGGCGGCGGCTGTGCTATTAACGCGAGTTCGAGCGATGATGCTCGTCGCGAGGCAAAGGGGAGCTTCTTCTGGCATGGGCGCGACCTCGGTTGGGAAGATGGGTGACGAACGTGGGCAGCGGCCGAGGTTAGGGTTCGTTCAGGCGTATGGGTTTAGGTTTGAAGACGCGTGCTATTCGCGTGAGAACAGTGCAAGGATGAAGGTGACGTGGCAAGTTTATAAATGTGTGTCATTTGTGTATTTCTAATTTTTGAATTCAATCACCATTTTTTGCCATAACTTTCTCATACGTAGTCGGATTCACACGAAATTTCTTTTGTTAGGATCGTAATTTAATTCCGGATCTGATGACGCAGGTTTGGACGAATTCCGAGACGGGCGAATTTTTGGGTTTAAATCGAATTTAAATTCGATTTAAATTCAAAAGGTGAGTGTTTTAACCCACTCACAACTACTAGAAGTTTTTATGTTTGTTAAATTTATTTTAGAAATGAATAGAAATTTATTTATGAGTATTTGGCATGTTTATTTCATCATATCTGTTAAATTGCATTTATTTAATTTAACTGTTAATTTAATTTATTTATTGCGTATTAATTTACAGTTAAAATTTATTTGTTTGTGTATGAACTGCTAGTTAACAGTTATATAATTTATTACTGAATATAGACTGTAGATTAATAGCTGTTAAATTTAATTTGAATAAAATTGCCAGTATTACCTGTTATGTAGTACCAAAAAAATATATTGTTATTGATTGATATTGATTGATGATTGCGATTTGGATGATGGATGATGTTGATGAATGGATGTTTATTGTATATCATTAAATTGCAAATTATCATGCATATTTCATTTCATTCGGGATTGTGGTTTGAAATGATATACAACCGCAAAATTTTATATCTTTTAAATTGCGGATTGAAATGATAAATATCCGTATCACTTGACCATAGGATAGAAAATTATATACAGGCACCGCGGTCTATATATAACTGTTTTAAATGTGATTTCTATGGTTTGGATGGAATACGGTTTATAAAAATCTTAAATTTTATATTGTATAAATATTTTTCTTCCATATATATATATACATATGAAGTTGAAAATTTTGAAATTAAAAGGTGTATAAAAATCTTTATTAAAAATGGAAGAAAACTAAGAAAATGGAGTTTAATAATTTATATTATATGTTTAAATGTTAAGTTTGGAAATTTTAAGATATGATATTTATAATTGGATTTTTCCCAAAATAAATTGAAAAGAATATTCTAGTATAATTTGAATTGGGAAAAAAAAAAAATTTATTACCAGAAATTGAAGTCTTATTATTTATGGATTTTATATGAATATTCAAGACTAATTAATAGAACAATTGATTTGTTGAAAGCATAAAATCCAACTTTAGTTTGAAATATTGATACTCAAAATGGATATACGTATATATAAATAAATTGAAGTGGTTGTGGAACTTGAGAGAGATAATATAAATTTTGGTTTAGACTTTAATAAATAAATGTATTTGTAAAGCCATGAGAACTATTTATTTACAAAGTAACATTTAAGTTAAACCATTTAATTCATATACCGTTGAATGTCCAAACCATTCAAGTTTTTTTTGAAGTTATGGTTTTAAATTATGATTTTCAAAATATTATGCTTTGAAAATATTGATTTTCAGACGTTATGAAGTTAAAGCATTATGATTTTGGAAAAGAATTATATTTGGGATAAGTGATAAAATATGGTTTTGGGTTTTGAAATGATATCGTATTCATGGTTATGAAATGGAATGTTTATTCTGATTTTTAAAGTATAACCTATTTTTAAATGACCGCGGTGTTATAATAACGATGGGTTGGCAAAGAGACCGGGATCAGATATGGACATACTCTCTGTCGATACCGAAAACCACTTTGACTAACCGTGTACGCGGTGGAGATTCCAGAATGAAGTAGGTGGTGGCGACGTTTCCTGTAAGGTAAATACGTGGACCCGACTCCCGTGAGTTGGCATAAGGTGGCTAAAACAGGAGCGATTCTCAGGCCAATGAGGTCATTCCTCTGATCGGACCCTCCTCTTCGATATTATACTTTGATTTTGGATTGATTCAGTGGCCACTTCTATATTTTGATTTTGGGGAGTTAGTCCGAGGTGGGCGGTAACTGCGGCTACGCGTTTCCACCAGCCTGGATAGCAATTGGTATATCTACCCTGGCATTGCCTAGTTGTGCCGTGTCACCTACCATACCGAGCCTTTACTACGAGTTTCTATTTGTGTCGTACCTATGGAGTATCCTCTGGTAGCTTCCCGATCAGGAGGTATTACGGTACTGTATAGACTATTGGCATTATTTGTGTTAAGGGCTATATGGGTAACCCCTTAACGCTATTAAAAAGTAAGTTTATTTTATAAATAGACACTATTATAATAGCGCAATATACTACATAGTAAATAGTTTAACGGATCCTTAGGAGATGTAAATCCCGAACATCTCTTGAGTTATTGTACTCATATTTATTTCTGTTAATTTAACTCACATAAGATCTTTTAGTCTGACTCGAGTGTTTTTGTCTTTTCAAATTTGCTCGGGTCAGTCCGAGCGTTTCAAGATCGAAGACTTTAGCTTTGAAGGACGAAGACGAAGGAGTCGTATTATTATTATCTATAGTATTGCACCACACTCTTTCTATTCCGCTGCATTGATTGTATTGGTATGTGTAACCCTGATATTTATTGTATAAAGCAAATCAAGTGTTTGTAAACTGTTTTGAACTGTATATTTATTACTATATTTTATCCTTCCGCTGTGAGATTCTATTTTGTTTTATTTCTTCTCTGTTTTTCTTATTTAACCATAACAATCCGCCCTTGCGTATGCTTTTAATTGGCACGTGTGTCGGTTTAAAGTGTGCGAAAAGGCGGGATGTTACAGTTGGTATCAGAGCTTTGGTTTAGCGATAAACCTTGGCTTTGTGGGGTTTGACTCTTTGTTAATAGGGTAGTAATACCCTATGGGAGTCACTGAGCGTATATATATGAGAGAGCGTACTTGTTAGTGTTATAAAAAGATTTTGATATTGTGTTAATCTGTTCCGCTTTGTATTTATAAATTCTGGTTGATGCATGGGACGCTATGTCATCAATAGGGATTTCTAAACACTTAATAGGACAGACCGACATAATATTTGTTTTTAATATAGGTGAATGAAATAATTTTGCCTATTATATTTTCTATATATATATATTAAAAAAATATTTTTATAAAGATATATATATATATATATATATGGTTGCTATAGATTGGGTGTTAGGAAATAACAATATTTATAACAATTAAAGCTAAGTTGAATTTTAATAAATCAAATTGGTGATTTTAGAACTTAAGTCCGGGATTTTTGAAATCTTCTTTCAAAGGATTTATGAAATATAATGATTTGGTTTATAAATATTTTCTTATATAAATATTTAGTATAATTCGAAAAAATTATTTTAAAGAAGATTTTGGAGAATATAAATTTTGTACTTTCCTCTCTGTCGCTAGAAAATAATTTCGGTGATGGCGGCCGCATCATCGACTTCTATTTTCGAGTTTCGAAGGGAAAGGCCACTGTAGTAAATTCTACTGCAGATTTGTTTTGAAATTATTTAAAATTTTAATTGTTTTAAAAGATAATTAGAGATATAAAAGTTGTAAGAAATTAATTATCTATTATTTTTAAAGTAATTTGGAGGTTTGACCCGGTATTTAATTCTTAAATTTCCATTAATTAATTGTTTTAAATTATTTTAGTGAAATAAAAGGTAAGTAATTAATTGAAACCTCTAATGTAGGTAAGAGAATTAATGAAAAGTTATAAAGAGAAATTTGAAATTGTTACAAAGAGTAATATTGATTAACATTAAATTTAATTAAAAGATGAGATAAAGCTTGTATAAGTTTAATTGCATTTTTTTGACATAAATAACTTACCAAATATAAAAGTTGAAATGTTAATTAAGAAATTGGATTAGAATATTATACAAGTAGAAATTTTGGAAATAGTGAAGTATTCAATAAATCGTTGTTATAAATGAGAAATTATTGGTATAAACTTAAGTTATAATTGAAATCTCAAGTTGAAGATAAGTAATATAAATAGGTGATATGAACTTAAGTAGATAAAATGAAATTCTTTATTAAATAAGGATTGATGTGGAGGGTTATAAACTTCAGTACGGTATGAAAGCTACTAGTTTAAAATTAATAAAATGGAATTGAGAAGAAACTTGTAAATTTTCACTTACATTCTTAAAACATACATAACTTACCATATAATAAAAGTTGCAATGTTATTAAGAAAATGAAAGGAGAAATCTTACAAGTGAAGCTTGAGGTAATAAAGGTATTCTATTAATTTGCTATTGTTAATGAGAATTAATTGTATAAGCATAAGTTAAATTGGAAATTTTACTATATAAGTAAAGATATGTAGTATAAATAGATAATATAACCGTTAGTCAATAAATTGGAATACCAATATAATGAATTTTGAAATAAATGGAAAATGAAATAGTAAGAAATAAAGAAATCACTCCATAAATGAAAGAAAGAAAATCAAACCATTGAAGCATGAGATAAATGTATAATAAATAAATTTGGGTGTTGGTTTAAATTGTGTTGTTTGATTTATGTTGTTGGGTAAGAAATTTGAAGTGGTTAAATGAATAAGTATCTATCTTTGTTCCATCTAAGACTGTTGAGTAAAGGATGCACTTGATAGTTAATTTCATTTCATACAAATTTCAAGTTTGAACCCAAACAACTATTTGTTTGATGGATTAAATGGTTGCTTTGTTTGTGTATGTATGTTGTTTGTAAGGTTGATAGTTGTTGAATTGTTTGGTTGATTAATGATTGAATCCACTTGAATAGTTCACTTTAAAATAAATATTTAACCTTTTAGATTATATAAGTGAATACAGGTGATGGAAGCAACTGCTACTACTTTTGGTTCCAAAATAATAAGCGTATATTGCCCGACAAATAGGTACGTTTTCGGATTACGTTAAAGCGCTATTTTTCCCGTGTTGGGATATAATATTTTGATAATATATGTAATATATTTGTATATTTTGATATTATATTTTCTCCAAAGTCTCTACGTACAAAGGAGACTCTGCCAAAATTTTCCGTAAATTTTGGACTTAGAATTTTGTGAAAATGTTTTCCAGCTTTAATAATCTAAGTATAAAAGAATATAATGATTATAAACAGGTATATTTTATTTAAGAAAATAAATTTGGTAAATTATTATTTATAAATAATATTTGAAATAAGATGTACTGTTTTATTCTTCCTTCTCCCTTCTTTTTCCTTTTCGGGGACGAAAAGTTTTGAGTGGGGGAGATTGTAACGACCCATTAAATTTGATAATATTAAATGGATTAACTTAATATAATTTTTAATCTAATTTATAATAAATGTAGGAGTTGGATATAGTAACTGAGATTAAAGATTTAACAATTGAAATGTTATATGGCAATAGGTAGAATAACGAAAATTTGTGTTTGTGGTTATAAGTCATAATTAGTTGATTAAAATGGTATTAATGAAATAATAACTGAATTGAATTGCAATATATAAACATCAGAAAAATTTAATTGGTGGATTAAATTTGTTAAAGTTCATAAGTTTTGTAATTTAGTTTAGTAGAACTTTAAATTATAAACGAAGATTGAAATAAACGATAAATTTAATTATGTCAATGGTGACTCAAGACCTAGGTTATAGGAATTGGAACATAATCCAATTTGAATTAAGTAGAAGAAGGATTTGGTTAATATGTAAGTTATTGTTCAAGGTATTGAATAAAAAACTTGGAATCCAATCATAATTTAATGATAATAACGTTAGTATTAGAGAATAAATATATTTCAATGCAGTACCCGAATGAACGGAATAAAATGAATATATATTGAATAGAAATGAAATGTAAATTGGCACATTTGGTTGAAAGTTAATTTAAGAAACATATAAATGTTGAATTTGTGAATATTAATATAAATATTAACTTGAATGGGATTCATTAATACAAAGATGTAATAAGTGTAGATAGCAAAAATTTAATGGCTGTAGTGGATAAAAAAATCTAGTAGTAACATAAAATTTATTTATATGGAAAAAGAGTATAGATTTGAACAAATTTATGAAAATTTGATAAGAACAGTGGTTGTAATCAGTTTGTTATTTAATGTTTGAAGATAGAGATTTGTAAATCCGTTAATGAATTTATAATGGGAAGGAATGGTAAGAATGTAAAAATTATAAGCATTTGATTCAATTAAGGGAATTAAATTTTAAATAAATGGTCATTTAATAAATTCAACGTTCTGTGAGAAATCATAATAGTTGTGTAAAATGTGTACAAACTTCGATTTGGAAATTTATTGGATTTATAACGGTTTTGGTATTACATTTATGAGTTTAAAAGTTATTCCATTTTGTAAAGTAATAAAATCTTATTTATGTGACTAGAATTTAGCGTAACGACTATTGTGTGTTACCTATTCTTGTTTCTTGTTAATTTAAATTTTGGGAATCAAATTCAATTTATCCGCCAATTTACCGCAGTTAAAGTGAAATAAATTGGTGAATGAGTAATGTTAAATACAAATAAGATGTAACCAAGAAAATCCCATTTATAATAATTTATGTAGAATAAAGTAAAGAAACCAGGAAATGAAAATGTGAAAATGTGGATGCAATGAGATCTTAAGTAATAATAACTTTGTTAGGTAAGTGATAACGGATTTTTTTTGTATAACCAAATAAAGATCCAAATTTATTTGGAAATTTATTGCAATCAATTGGATTTATTACAATTAAATGGATTTAATATTTAATAGTTATGTAATTATTATTTGGAAGAAATTGGAGTTATTTGTAATAAGTATGAACCTAATGTTAATTTTCTTATAGGATTGACAATCGATATGGAATGAAAAGAAGAAAATTTGGATCAGTAAAATTTGTAATTTATGCATAATAAAATGGATTCTAACGTTAAATACTACGTTATTAAGATTTAAATTAGACTTAAAGAATAATGATGTGAATCAGGAACTAATGTTTATGGAATCTTTATTTTAAGTGAAAGTTGAGAATATAAAGATTAAAAATCTAAAGTATGGGTTTTGAGAATATAATTTATAAAATTCTTAAATATAAGAAAGTGTAGAAATTAACATTGCAATTAATATACTTTCAACTTTTAATTCACAGCTAAACCTGTTAAATCTTTTCAATTGATTACGAATTATATAAGAAATAAAATTTGGCGAATTTTAGGATTTAATATAAAATTTGGATTTTTATAATTTATTTAATTTATTTAATGAATATTAAAAATAGCCATTTTGGCCACGGACTCGGATTTCGACGAAACCAGTTTCATCGGATCCGTATCGGTGAATTATTATAGGGTTTCAAGTTTCGTATCGATCGGACTTGTCATTTGATCGTACGGGCGTGAAACGCCTTGAAATCGATTTAATTAAAATCAATTTGGAAATTTTGTTTTCAGCATAACTTCTTCATACGATCAAATTTGGACGTGAAACTTTTTCCATCGCGTTCAGAATATTTTAAATTACCTATTTGGATATATAGATTTACGAAATTTCGTTCCGGAGACATAGCGGGCTTTTGGGCCATAGTTTGTTCCGCACGTTCATTCTACGGTCTATCTACACTACCTCTAACCCTCTATATAAACCCAGCTATTCAGCCCTAGCCTCCGCCTAATTTCATTTATCTGCGCTTATTTTCTTCAAGCTTCTCTTCTTCTTCAATGGGGGCTAACCCTAGATCCAGTCAGTTTAAAAACAAAATGAAAATTCAAAATCTCCAGAAAAATTCCCCAAAAATATATGTTAATCTTCTCGAAACACGTAACCCCATGGTGAAATTCGTTTTTCAGTTGGAGTTACCGTTTACCCAGAATAAATTCAAACAGTTCGTGGCCATTCATCAGCGCCGTAACAAACTTCGTCAGATCGTCAAACGGTTTCTGGGTATTGTAGAAGGGACCGAGGGGAATGCATCTATGCAGTTTATCTGGTGATTCGACGGTCAGATCATCGTTGATAATTCGATTAGGGTTTGCCTCAAGTGGCGGCGGCTATGCTATTAACGCGAGTTCGAGCGATGATGCTCGTCGCGAGGCAAAGGGGAGCTTCTTCTGGCATGGGCGCGACCTCGGTTGGGAAGATGGGTGACGAACGTGGGCAGCGGCCGAGGTTAGGGTTCGTTCAGGCGTATGGGTTTAGGTTTGAAGACGCGTGCTATTCGCGTGAGAACAGTGCAAGGATGAAGGTGACGTGGCAAGTTTATAAATGTGTGTCATTTGTGTATTTCTAATTTTTGAATTCAATCACCATTTTTTGCCATAACTTTCTCATACTTAGTCGGATTCACACGAAATTTCTTTTGTTAGGATCGTAATTTAATTCCGGATCTGATGACGCTTGTTTGGACGAATTCCGAGACGGGCGAATTTTTGGGTTTAAATCGAATTTAAATTCGATTTAAATTCAAAAGGTGAGTGTTTTAACCCACTCACAACTACTAGAAGTTTTTATGTTTGTTAAATTTATTTTAGAAACGAATAGAAATTTATTTATGAGTATTTGGCATGTTTATTTCATCATATCTGTTAAATTGCATTTATTTAATTTAACTGTTAATTTAATTTATTTATTGCGTATTAATTTACAGTTAAAATTTATTTGTTTGTGTATGAACTGCTAGTTAACAGTTATATAATTTATTACTGAATATAGACTGTAGATTAATAGCTTTTAAATTTAATTTGAATAAAATTGCCAGTATTACCTGTTATGTAGTACCAAAAAAATGTATTGTTATTGATTGATATTGATTGATGATTGCGATTTGGATGGTGGATGATGTTGATGAATGGATGTTTATTGTATATCATTAAATTGCAAGTTATCATGCATATTTCATTTCATTCGGGATTGTGGTTTGAAATGATATACAACCGCAAAATTTTATATCTTTTAAATTGCGGATTGAAATGATAAATATCCGTATCACTTGACCATAGGATAGAAAATTATATACAGGCACCGCGGTCTATATATAACTGTTTTAAATGTGATTTCTATGGTTTGGATGGAATACGGTTTATAAAAATCTTAAATTTTATATTGTATAAATATTTTTCTTCCATATATATATACATATGAAGTTGAAAATTTTGAAATTAAAAGGTGTATAAAAATCTTTATTAAAAATGGAAGAAAATTAAGAAAATGGAGTTTAATAATTTATATCATATGTTTAAATGTTAAGTTTGGAAATTTTAAGATATGATATTTATAATTGGATTTTTCCCAAAATAAATTGAAATGAATATTCTAGTATAATTTGAATTGGAAAAAAAATATATATTTTATTACCAGAAATTGAAGTCTTATTATTTATGGATTTTATATGAATATTCAAGACTAATTAATAGAACAATTGATTTGTTGAAAGCATAAAATCCAACTTTAGTTTGAAATATTGATACTCAAAATGGATATACGTATATATAAATAAATTGAAGTGGTTGTGGAACTTGAGAGAGATAATATAAATTTTGGTTTAGACTTTAATAAAGAAATGTATTTGTAAAGCCATGAGAACTATTTCTTTACAAAGTAACATTTAAGTTAAACCATTTAATTCATATACCGTTGAATGTCCAAACCATTCAAGTTTTTTTTGAAGTTATGGTTTTAAATTATGATTTTCAAAATATTATGCTTTGAAAATATTGATTTTCAGACGTTATGAAGTTAAAGCATTATGATTTTGGAAAAGAATTATATTTGGGATAAGTGATAAAATATGGTTTTGGGTTTTGAAATGATATCGTATTCATGGTTACGAAATGGAATGTTTATTCTGATTTTTAAAGTATAACCTATTTTTAAATGACCGCGGTGTTATAATAACGATGGGTTGGCAAAGAGACCGGGATCGGATATGGACATACTCTCTGTCGATACCGAAAACCACTTTGACTAACCGTGTACGCGGTGGAGATTCCAGAATGAAGTAGGTGGTGGTGACGTTTCCTGTAAGGTAAATACGTGGACCCGACTCCCGTGAGTTGGCATAAGGTGGCTAAAACAGGAGCGATTCTCAGGCCAATGAGGTCATTCCTCTGATCGTACCCTCCTCTTCGATATTATACTTTGATTTGGGATTGATTCAGTGGCCACTTCTATATTTTGATTTTGGGGAGTTAGTCCGAGGTGGGCGGTAACTGCGGCTACGCGTTTCCACCAGCCTGGATAGCAATTGGTATATCTACCCTGGCATTGCCTAGTTGTGCCGTGTCACCTACCATACCGAGCCTTTACTACGAGTTTCTATTTGTGTCGTACCTATGCAGTATCCTCTGGTAGCTTCCCGATCAGGAGGTATTACGGTACTGTATAGACTATTGACATTATTTGTGTTAAGGGCTATATGGGTAACCCCTTAACGCTATTAAAAAGTAAGTTTATTTTATAAATAGACACTATTATAATAGCGCAATATACTACATAGTAAATAGTTTAACGGATCCTTAGGAGATGTAAATCCCGAACATCTCTTGAGTTACTGTACTCATATTTATTTCTGTTAATTTAACTCACATAAGATCTTTTAGTCCGACTCGAGTGTTTTTGTCTTTTCAAATTCGCTCGGGTCAGTCCGAGCGTTTCAGGATCGAAGACTTTACCTTTGAAGGACGAAGACGAAGGAGTCGTATTATTATTATCTATAGTATTGCACCACACTCTTTCTATTCCGCTGCATTGATTGTATTGGTATGTGTAACTCTGATATTTATTGTATAAAGCAAATCAAGTGTTTGTAAACTGTTTTGAACTGTATATTTATTATTATATTTTATCCTTCCGCTGTGAGATTCTATTTGTTTTATTTCTTCTCTGTTTTTCTTATTTAACCATAACAATCCGCCCTTGCGTATGCTTTTAATTGGCACGTGTGTCGGTTTAAAGTGTGCGAAAAGGCGGGATGTTACACGGGGTTTAACTATCAATTAAATTCCAATATAAAATTAAGTGTCAATTCAGATTCAATATCAATTCAAATGTCAAATTAGATCAACAAACAACAATAAAAAAAAATATATCGCATCATATATTTTACTTAAGTTGCAATGGAATTTTTAGTATTGCGTGGGTGGATTGAATCACTCACCTTTTTGCTTTCCCTTTTCTAACCAGATTTGGATCTACAACTACTTTCTCATTTTGTTTTGTTTCCTTGCTATCTTAATCTCTTTTTTATTGAAACTTTTTGAGAGAAGGTTATATAGATTTGGATTTGAAGATAAGACATGGAAAGAAGAGAATGTTTGAAAAAGAAAAAAAATTAAAGAAGAAGAAGAATTGAAAAAAAGAAAAGGAAGCTTTGAAAAAGAAGAAGAAGATTTGAAGAATAAAAAGAAGAAAAGAGAGAAAAAAGCTTTGGGAAAAAAAAGAGAAAGGAGATTTGAAGAAGATGAAAAGAAGGAAGGAGGAAGGTGAAGAGAGACAAAAAACAAAGCTACAAAAGACGAGATTTAAAAAATGAAATGAAGCTATAAGAATGAAGATTGAAACTAGTGAAAATCTAATAAAGCTAAATATAAAAAAAAGTAGGAATTGAAATAAAGTAAAAAATATGAACAACCCTAAAAAAATGGTAGATATTAAAAGAGGTGAAGAAAAGAATTAAAAATATGAAAAGTAGGTAATGTTCATGAAATAAAAAGGATTTAGACAATATAAATAGAAATGAGTAATGAAATAAAAGAGGAAACAATGAAAAAAGTGTGATAATTATTAATTAGAATGGGAGTGAATGGACCAACTGTACTCTACAAACAAACTTTTGGAATTCAAATTTCAAAACATTCGTTCATTCACTTAATTCTGTTAACCCCAAACATACAAAATTTAACCTTCATTAAAGATTTAATTACCACAACATAACTAAATTTGAACACACCAAATTACATAACAAGGATCGCCGCTACATAAAATAAAATATGAACCACGATTTAAAAACTCAAATTTAAAAACAACATTTTTCTCGACATGTAATTTTGAACTCAAATATTTAATTTATTTTAAATTCCAAGGTTAATCACTTCCGTGCAACCTATGCCTGCTTTTTAACTACCGTAAAATGTTGTTTCAAAAATTCAATTTTCTCTTGTTAGAAAATTATATTTATATTCAGAATGGAAATGTTCACTTTATTTTCCTCAAACATTCTTTTATTTTCCTTAAAATGCTTATTTGTTACTTGTAATTCATAGTTGTAAACATTCTTATATTCTAAAATGATCGACTTATACAATATTAAATCCATTATTATATTTCCAAATAATGTACATTCCAAATGAAAACATTCTTACATTAAACTTATTAATTGCACTTTGTTTCTTTTTCCCTTTTCAATTAAAATATTTTAATAAATTATTTCTAATTGATTTTAGTCTTCCACTTCAAAAAAGAACCTAACTGATGAAGTCAATTAAATAAATACGTGAACATTGTAATCCTTATTTATAGTCATGCAAACACATTTATAAAATTACAGTACCCAACAAGCATTAAATTACATACGAAATAAATGTTTTTTTCTCTATCAATCAATATTCATTCAACTCATCATTAAAACCGACATTAATCATTCCAATTTCTATTATTAAATTATATTGTAATATGTGTTAGAACCATCCACTTCATTGCTTCATTATAGTTTGTTGATTTAGAATTTTATTTATGGTCCAAACTTATGATCTAATAACATAGTTAACTTTTTTTTACATTACGTTAATATACTCCAATTTCCTTCCTTTATTTGTATTAACTATTATATATTCATTTTATTGAATTTTTTTCAATTTCACACAATAATTATAATTAAAGTCTCAATTAGTTTATATACCTTGGTTTCATTCTCTTACTAAATCAATTATTGCCTTACATACATAGTCAACGTTGTCATATCTTCCATTACATCAATATTTTACCATTTCATCTTACCTTTCATTTATATATTATTTCATTGATTGTAATAAATTCACTTATTAAAATTTCCAATTCTAATAAATTTGAGTAAACTGATTTTCATTCTTTTACTCAAATCAAAGGTCATACTATGATAAAAAATTACATTGGTTACATTGTATAGAATCAACCATTTTACAATTATCACTTAAACCTACATTAACTGCACTAATTAAGGGAATTAATTTCCATTTATTTCCAATTAAATTTAACAGACCAAATAAATAGGTAATATATAATAATTGTCACTATTAGCCTTTAATTGCATTTATAAGTTTATTACTTACAAACAAATTTTACTATTTCGTTCATATCATGAATTTTATTTAATTTCCATTAACAATATATTATTTCATTAATGAATTCAATATTTACATTCATTTTCCTTTGTTCACTTTATAACCAAGTATAACCTTACGCTATTCAATTAATTGGAATTCCATTCAAGTTGTTAATAACTAGCTTTAATTAACATTGTTGCATTTCATTTTAGTGTTATTCCAGTTATAAATTTTAATTTTAATTTCTTCCAACATTTAATTATAAAAATCTTATCAAATTTACTATTTTAATTGTCGAAAATTACGGGTCGTTACAGTGCGTAGTCTTCTGTGTAGGCTTGATTATCATTTGTGTTGAGGGTGTTGATTCGTGTAGTGCGGAGTATTACCCCAATCTACCGTGCTTCCTTCTTGGCCTGAACGATAGAAAGTGGAAAGTTGGAGACGTGATGAATCTATGAGACTTAGTTTCTGTGTGAGGTTAAGAAACGATTTTGCGTTGTTGGTGCAAAGAGACTGGGATCGGCTTATCCGAAAACCACTTTGGACCAACGAATATGCATTCGATTGTGTAGGTTATCGATGATATAGATATTTAGGATTTTCATAGTGGAGGACTTCTTGTTGATTGTTCGGGTTAAAATCGCTTGTTATGAAATATCTAATGCAAGGACAATTCGCTATTAATCCTAGGGAATTCCCGACAAGATGTGGTAGGAAAGTACCTTCGGTTTGTCCTGTTCCTAGACAGTTTGTATGGATGTTTGTCTAACATTGCATTTCTAAAGATTACGTACATTGGTTTTTACAAACATACATCAGTGATGGCGGAGAAGGCAACTTCTCTTAGCTTAACACCCTCCTTGAGACGTATGAGCTTAAGGGTTGAATTTTTATGGAAGACAATTAGTAGTCAACGGAAATGGCCATGTGGCATTCAAAGTGATGTGATATGTGAATTGTGAAAGGTAATCGTTAGCTCAGGCGTCATCAACTGAAAATGACCAAAATAGGGTTAGATGAAGCAAGCCTAAGTGGATCTCTCCCATCAGGATATGATCATCCTCTTCTAGATATATCTTTACCCGCTATGATGTCGTGTATCTGATTATTTTGGTTTGTATGCTATGAGGGCCCTCGAAAAAGGTCGGTAACGACCGGAGGATGACATATTTCATACCATCTACTTATAGAGGTGGGTCGGTCTTATGTTGGTTAAAGACAGATGTTCTGTGCCTCGGGACATCCATCTAGAGGTCTACCCATCGGAAGGTAGCCCCTTCACCTGGTCATTTATATGGAAATCCAAACTTCAGTACCTACCTGATGTTTTGATTGTATTACCCATTTTGGGCTACATGCTGGAATTTAACCAATGTAATAATTTTGGCAATGATTAATATTATTTGTATACTAAACACTAGTATAATATTAAATGATTTGATATGAAATTTTTTAGCTATCGTAAGGCAAAAAAATGTCCGTGTTTATTTGTGGGTGTGTCTTACGAGATAATTTTGTTTTGATAAAGAAAACGTTTGGTAATTTAATAAATTCGGTTGAGTGTGTTTCTCACGCTAGTTAACCAAACTGATCCCGGGTTTCTTCCCTTTCAATGCTCGGGTCAAACCGAGTGTATTTACAGGTTCAGATTTGGTGCTTTTGGAGGGTTCAGCAGGAGAGCTGGAGATCTTCATTTTCGTATACACACAGCAATTTTTCCTAGTGATGTTCGTACATGACAGGGTTCTCCCTTCTTGTTAGGTAGAAAATGGATGACTCTTACTCTTACATGTCCATGAGATCGAGTATCGAGGGGTTGGTTTGCTAATTATGCTTACAGTCGAGAGGTACCAATGTGAGCGACGGTGAGTGTACCCACTGTCGATGGTTGAAAAGCCTAGATCGTCACACGTGGTATCAGAGCTTAGATTTAGTATATTCCTATGCTTTGATGTGTACTAAGTATAGATAGGGACAGTAGCACCCTAGATTGAGTTTGAGTGTATTATATATATGAGCGCATGTTTATTAGTGATTATAAAATGTTTTATATTGTGCTTACTTATCTGTTGGGCTATTTGTGAATTCTGGCCAGTATGTGGGACGCCATATTATTGATGGGGATTTCTAAGCACTTAAACGAGACAAGTCGACATAGTATCTTTTTAAATTGGGTAGATGATATAATTTTACATTGATTATATTTTATATATAAAGGAAACAATTTTCGAGAATTATTATAGTTTATATAAATGGATTGTTTTGTTGTTTGAAAATGAATATATATATATATATATATATATATATATATATATATATATAAGTTAATAAAAGCTGTTTGAATAATCTAAATAAAAATAACAATTGTAAAAGAATAAATTGTATAAGAAATGAATTATTAAGTATGGAATTATAATTAAAATGATTTACAAATATGAAATAATTTTATATGTAAGAAACGAAACTATATGAATATATTTATAAATATGAGTTATAAATAAAAATGAATTTAAACTAAGAATTTGAGAATTTAAATCCCGTTTATTTTGACATTTATTTTTCAAAAAGTTAAAGAGATTATATTTTTATAAATCTAAAGAAGATAAATGAATTGGAAATGATTTTATAAATGTGATTAGTAAATAAAAAGGAATTTTGAAAGAACATAAAGCATGACTGCAACACCATCAGTGTCATTTTTGTATTTCTATGTGATTGATTTGCTACCAACAGTAAATTGAAAATTGAAATTTTGTTGTGATAAACAAATTTGAATCAAAATCCAAATGGAAATTGACAAAAATAAGTGAAATTAGTTTTGGATTTGTAATATGAAATAAGAATTTACTTTAGTAAAGTTGAAATAATTTTGAGTTACCATAATAAAATATATGATTTGAAATTTAACTAAAGGAAAGTTAAATTGAATTAGATTAGATTAGCTATTGAAATGGAAATTAAACTTAAGAGATAAGTGATTATATAATATGAATTTGAAATTTTAAATAAATAAGTTGTGTAACTTAAAAAATGAGAAAATGTAAGTAAAATAAAATACTCAAATGGTTAAACAATTTCGTTAAGCAAAACAAAATCTGAATTCGAATAGTGATATGAAATTTAACTTAAGTGATGTTGAATCAATTGATTTTAATAAATAAAAAGAATATGCAAAGTAAATTCTAATAATATGAATTTAACAAAATGAAGTCATTAAATAAATATGAACTTAAGTTATAAAATGAAATTCAACTTTAATTGTAAAATGAATCAGCATTAGAAATGTTGTTATTAGAATTTAATAAACTTAAGTTGTGGATTGATAATAAACACAAGAAATGTTGTATAGAAATGTGAGTATAGTGAATACTAGAATTCAATCTAAATTGAATAATTGAATGTTGAACTAATTGGAAATTAAAAGTCTTGAGACAAATTGAATGGAAATGAAGTAAATATCAATGTTGAGAATAAATTAAACAAATTTGGTTATGTTGAATATATATTAGTTGTTAGATGAATGCTAGTTGATTGTATAGAAATTCATATGAAATTGAAAGCTAAATAATGGAATTTGATTTTAACTGGAAGTGAACTAACTTGAATGTAAATTAGTGAATGTAAACTAATTGAATTTGAATAAATGAATACTAGTAAAATCCAATGTTAACGAATCAAATGTGATTAAATTGAAAATCGGTTCATTGAATATTAATAAGAAATGAACTTATATTGATTTGGTTGTGGATTGATTGGAAAGCTATTGGTTTGTTGGATGTTAGTTAGATGATAGTTGTTCGATGGCTGAATTTGTTGCATTTGCTACATTGGCATATATAGTTGTCATATTGATATATGTTGTATATTGATATTACTTTCATATATACATATTTCTCAGTTGTTTGTTAAGTGTTTAGTAGGTGCGGATGGCACTTGCTTCGCATTTGAAGCTCGCTTTCGCGCTAAATTAGCCGTATATGCTCACTAATAATATATAAAGTATATATCTCGGATTACATATAGTACTTTTATATTTTTCCCTACGGGATGCCTCATCCTCGAAGATGAGATGAATAATTGTGATATATATATATATATATGTTGTGATCCTACAATGATCGAACCACACAAAGGAGACACCGGCGAATTTTTTTTAAAATTTAAGGCGTTAGAAAATTTTTGGGAAAATTGGGAAAAAATTTTGAATACTAAAATTGTGATTTTGAGTTGAAAGTGAAACGATATAAGTTGGTTTTGAAAAGATAATTATATATGGATTTGAAAACATAGAAAAGTTTTTGTAAGAAGTTTAACGAATAGACTTGATATCTAAGTTGAACAAATTGTTTTTGAAAAGTTAATATATTTTGAAGCTTTTTCTTACTTGGTAATTTCGAGGACCAAATTATTTTAAGTAGGAGAGAATGTAACGACCCAGAATTTCAGTCATTTGAAATTCATATATTTAATTAATTTTTAATATTCACAAGTAAATTTTATAAGCTGGATAACTTATGTTTGAAATATAAGGATTTAATTAGATAATTTAATTGTTAATTTAATATTTGAAATTGCAGAAATAATTGAAAATTGGATTTAATATGAGTGAAAATGATTTATAAAGTTGAATTTAAATCTATTTGAATTATAATGATGTTAGACAACATTTGAAATTGAATTAAAAGATAATTTGTAAAAATTGAATATTTTAATATTTAATTAACGCGTAAAATAGTCATTTTTCACACAGTCCCGGATTTCGATGAAATAAGTTTCGTTGGATCCGTAATGTTATATTATTGTAGGATTTCAAATTTCATGTCAATCATATTTACGGTTTAGTCGTGGCAAGCTAAAACGCAAAGAAATTTTTATAAGTGAATTTTAAATTTAAATAAGTCGATTCGAAAACCTATCTTTCAAATACGATTCAATTGGCTCTCGATATACATTCCATTGTGTTTGGAATAGGGGTAAAACATTATAAACGGCAAGTGGTATGCTTCGATTGAAGTTCAAAATTTTTTTCGAGTGAATAGTGTCATAAAAATTTCTATATAAGGCCTCGTTATTTTCTAATTTTCATTAAAACCTAACTAGGGTTTCTAGCTACTTCTAATATTTTCGATGGCCGGAAATTCATCGTCTTTCTCCCTTAATATCTCACGTTCTTCTTACTTTCGTCAAAATCTCTTAACCACAAAAACATAGAGGGCGACGAGATCGACAAATCCAACGGTGGTGATAATTTATAGAGGGATGGATCGTCGACAAATCAAGCTCAAGCGGTCGATGTTCATATAAGTTTTCGAGAAATCGGCACAACCGAGCTCCAAGCAGCTCAGGGCGGTGGAGGAGCAGGGTGAGGCGCATCGTTCGACACTATCCGATCGTCGTCTCGACGTTGATGGTAGCTGCGGCCGTCAAATTTAGGTCGCGTACTTGATGGGTTTGGTCACGTAGAAATCTGGTGGGGGGGGAGAAGAAAAGCGACGCGGTCGTGATCTGTTCACTCGAAATCTAACGGCCAGGATATTTTCTTGGTAAATAAAATAAAATAAAATAAAAGATTATGTAAATAATTTATATATATTAATTTGTTCGATCTTTAAAAATGCATAACTTTGTCATACGAGGTCCGTTTTCGACAAGACGAATTGCATTGGGTCCGTATTGACAACGTAATGACCCGCTATTTTGGACCATTCAAATCGACAATAAAACCACACATGCCGGACTTGAATAGCCCAAAATACTGAATTGTCAATTTAAATTTGGCAATACTCAGAATATACAGTAAATAAATGAATCACAGGTCACAGACATAGAGTAATATAATGCAGCGGAAGTAAAGAGATAGTAGTTCATGAGGCTACTATATAAATACATCAGAGTTATACAAGTTACAATAGAAGTTTCAATATGATAAACAAGCCCATAGCTGAATACATCCCTGGAATCAACTGAATAACTGAAATGAAATAGATAGCTGGATTTTCAAGCAAAGCTCCGACTTTGAAGGTGAGTCTCGAATGCTGTATCACTCAGTCTAACCCGAGCGTAAAGCAAAATACAAAACACTCGAGTCAGGACATACATACTTAGATAATGGAAACCAACTCAAGTGAACTGTAATATAAATGTGCAAGTAACTTATAAGATGATTGGGGCGATCCATCCTCTAAGGATCCGTTAAACTATTTACTATGTAGTAATATTTCGCTATTATAATAATGTCTATAGTAAAATAAGCTTACTTTAAAATAGCGTTGAAGTTTTACATTCCACCTTAACCAATAATAGTGTCAGTAGTCTATACAGTACAGTAATACCTCCTGATCGGGAGGCTACCAGAGGATACTAAATAGGTACGACACAAATCAAACTTGTACAAGGCACGCTATGGTAGGTGACATGGCATAACAAGGCAATGCCGGGGCAGATTGTAACGTCCCGCCTTTTTGCACGATTTAAACAGACACACATGCCGATTCAATCCATACGGAAGGGCGTATTATTATGGGGTAAATAAGAAAAACAAGAAAGAAATAAAAGAAAACAGAATCTCGCAGCGGAAGGATAAAATATAATAATAAAATATACAGTTTATAAATCTGTTTACAAAACATTCATATAATACATATCAGAGTTACACATACCAACAATAATGCAGCGGAACAGTGTGTAGTGCACTAGTACAAATAATAATAATATACATCTTCGTCTTCGTCCTCCAGAGCTAAATCTTCAAATCCTGAAACGCTCGGACTGACCCGAGCGAATTGAAAAGACAAAACACTCGAGTCAGAACTAAAAGATCTTATATAAGTTAAATTATCAGAAATAAATATGAGTGCATTAACTCAAAAGATGCTCGGGATTTACATCTCCTAAGGATCCGTTAAACTATTTACTATATAGTATATTGCGCTATTATAATAGTGTCTATTTGTAAAATAAACTTACTTTTAAATAGCGTTAAGTCTTTATATTTTCCACCTTAACACAGTTATATATTCCCATAGTCTATACAGTACCGTAATCTCCCCCGTACTGGGCGTCGTCAGAGGGCACTCCAGAGGTATGGTACAAAACCAAAATCATATAAGGCGCGCTAGGGTAGGTGACACGACACAACTAGGCAATGCCAGGGTAGATATACCAATTACGCTTCCGGGCCGACGGAAACGCGCAGCGCGCAGCTGCCTCCCACCTCGGACAAACTCCGCACATCAAAGAAATCAAAAGTGATGGTGGCCACCTAATACAATCCAAAGTCATAGTATAGTATCGAAGGGAAGTGTCCAATCAGAGGTGCTACCTTATTAACCCGTCGATCGCTTCTGTTTTAGCCACCTTATGCCAACTCACGAGAGTTGGGTCCACGTACTTACCTTACAGGAAACGCCGCCACTAACCTACTTCATTCTGGAATCTCCACCGCGTACACGGTTAGTCAAAGTGGTTTTCTGTATCGACAGAGAGTATGTCCATATCCGATCCCGGTCTCTTTGCCAACCAATCGTTATTATAACACCGCGGTCATTTAAAAAATAATTATTCTTTTAAAACCAAAATAAAATATCCATTTAAAACCCATATAAATACGATATCATTTATTCTTAAAACCCCAAATCAATACGATATCATTTTATTTTCCAATATATATTCTTTTCAAAACTATAGTGTTTTCCAAAATAAAATATTTAGAAATCAAAACTCTTGAATATAATATTTACAAATTATACTACCTTGACAATCATAACTTTGAAACAAGTTTCCATCTCTTAAGTGGTTAAATATCAAACTACTTTTATAAAACAAAATAGTTTCTTTAGATTTCACAAATCAAATTCAAATATCGATTTAAACTTCCAAATACCATTTCAATTCTTATGTTCCAAAGCTTTAATTATTTCACCATTTCAAAAAAACAAACTCATTTAAAAATCCCATATATATTAAATTCAATTACTTATTATTTAGACTTGAAATCTTTACTTAATGAATTCAATATAATTTAAGAAAACCTTTAACTTCACATAACTGGAAAAAAATCTTTCAATTTATTTTATATTCATTTAAATAAACCTGATATTCATTCATTTAAATCATTCTACACAAAAATCAAGTTATAAAATCATATCCTTTAAAAATTCTAACTTTTTATTAAATTTCCAATTTAACTTAATATTCATCTTCAAATCTTATTCTCTTTTAAGTCATTTAAAACTCCAGAAATTTAATTTTAAATAAATTCTTAATCATACTGATCTCGAAAATCAACTAAATTTTATACTTCAAATCAAATTCATACAAAGCTTAAAAAACCCGAAAATTACTATATATATAAATAACCAAAGCAATATCCCATAAACCATATATATAGCTTTACAACACCATGAAAATCGTTTCAAAAATAATTTTATATATATATATATACCGCGGTGCCTGTATAAAATTTTCTACCCTATGGTCAAGTGATACGGATGTTTATCATTTCAATCCGCAATTTAAAAATAAAAATGTGGTTGTATATCATTTCAAACCGCAATCCCGAATGAAATGAAAATGCATGACTTGCAGTTTATACAATATAAATATAGCATCAATTCATCCAAATATCAATCATCAACCATCATTTGCAATCATCATCCAATTTTAAACAATCATCGATATAAAGCATATAAATTATACAGGTAACAAATAACATGTATTAGCTAACAGTTTATATTCAATAATAAATTTTATAACTGTTAATCTAGCAGTTTATATGAAATAAAAATTTAGTAACTGTTGAACTATATGCAATAAATAAAATAAATTAACAGTTAAATAAAATAAATGCGACTTAACAGAGATGATGAATAAAGCATGCCAACAGTCATAAATAAATTTCTACTCATATCAAAAATCAATTTAACAAACATAAGAAACTTTAGAAGGTGTGAGTGGGTTAAAACACTCACCTTTTGAATTTAAATCGAATTTAAATCCGATTTAAACCCAAAAATTCGACAGTCTCCAAATCTGTCCAAACCAGCATCAAAAAATCTGGAATTTAATTACGATCCTAACAAAAAAATCGCGCATGAAACGGAGTTCGTATATGGAAGTTAAATGTATTAACGCGTTTGAAAAATCAAAATTAAATTAAATTCAAACAAAATAAACTTACTTATTACCACCTGCCACGTCAGCGTTTCCTGCGCACCCCTAGCGACTAATCTCACCAAACCCATGTTCCAATTTCCCAAATAGATGAAGAAATCAAAAAGCCCCAATTCAACCTTTTGGGTTTCGAATTTTACATGTTTGACCGTGATTTCTGGTTGACTCAAGCGACTATTGCAAAAACAGAGACTGCGCTTAGATCCGTAGATGAAAACTACAACATAATTTTTGAAATTTTCTAAGAACTTCGAATTTTATTTGATTTTTGAATAGAATTGGATCTGAAATTTGCATCCATTTAGTAAGAGAAAAATTGAAGAAAATGAACGCACAAATAAAAGAGAATAGATGGAGGCTAGGGTTTATATAGGTAGGTTAGAATTAGAGTAGATGGATCTGATAAACAAACGCGCTAAATGATAATTTAAATTAACATAATAATTACAAATCACCATACTATGAAGACATTTACATTATTTCCCATTTATTACTTTATTTAACACAACCCTTAATTTACATCTATTGCAATGTTTTCAAATTTAATTGAATTAACTAATTATATCACTCCTAATAATTGTTATAAGACTCTAAATCCCACATTTGTAAGTATATATTATTTCCACTCAAATATTATAGATATATACAGAGTATAGGTTTCCATTAAATCATTATTTATTATATATATTCAAATTAACTAAATTCACTATTGAAGTCCGTTTATATTTATTACAAAATATCCATTTACCTTTCCCAATAAATTTGAATCCCATTCATTTAATATAACAAATCAAATTTCTATTCACACCTTATTATCAAGCCACAATTTATTGCAATTCATTATCTTAGATAGATTTTATACAATTAATATCAACTTTACATTAAATTTCTATCCAATGAATACTTATTCATCAATCAATTCAATATTTACTTTTCTTTCCCTCTATTTGATACTTAACCTAGTATACATTTAATGGGTAAACATAACATTGAATTATAATGCATTTCTCATGCATGCTTCATTTCATATAAATTCCTCTTTATTAACCAAGTCACATTAACAAAACAAAATATATATTTTTTCAATCTATTACCGGTCTAGACTTAATATATTAAATAAACGGTTAACCTAAAACGATTGTTACCCCTTTAGCATTCAAATTCACTTACGACTATTATTAACACAATGTTGCCATTTGATTTATATATCTTTAAATAAATTATATGAATGGGTAAAACTTTAAAAATTATCTTACCTGCAAAATTTACTCACAAACATCCTAAATTACCAACTTGCAATTTATTTTTAATTACTATATTTGCATTGATTATATCAAGTTGAGATTTAATACGTATTATTTCCTCAAATAAATAAATCTTTGGATTTAAATTCCTAAAACCATAAATTATGTCCTACCATAATTCTATGCTTTTATTATTTTACGTTCACACTCCCGTTACTCTATAATAAATCACCAAGTAACGATATCCAACATTAATTTATATATCAATCCTTATAACTCAATAAATTTGTCAAATATGAATAACCTTAACAATACTTACACATATTATCTTACTTACAATAATTTAATATTAAACGTTGAATTTCATTTATTTTTCAATACTTCAATTTAATTAATAAATACTGCTTCTATACTTAAATCTATATTAACAAATCGTTAGATTTGGATCGATAGAAATTGGTTTACCAAAGCTTACGTACACATTACGTAAATAAACAACTATATAAATTTGCCACCTATTAGCTCTAAATTTTATTCTTAAGTTTGTTACCTATCAATTTAGATTATACTTCCATCTATAATGCAAATCCAAATCTCCTCTAACTGCATAAATTAGGGCAATTTATTGCAATTGATTTCCCATTAAACTTCATAAATTAACAAATTGAAACCTAAATAAAAACGTTTATTTATTTAAAAATCTTGTTGTTTAATTGAATTGACCATTCACGGATATAATTTACATTGTTTTCCAATTATTACTTAAATACATCACCCAACGTTAAATCTATATTCAATACAATTTGTTACCAAAATTAATTTAACGAAAACAATTACGCCCTTAAAATTTCTCTTCATTCATTAATTGCTAATTGTTATTCAATTAAATCAATTCATTTGATTTCCCTATTATGCAACAATTATAAACCCATCATCTTAAAGGTGATGCCTACATTTTATACTATAAATTTACCCTTTTATATTCCAATATCAGTGAATGCTCACATACAAATTTAGATCTTAACTCCAATTAATTATTCCATTTAATCCATTGATTTATTAACTTTAATTACTGCAATTCATTGTCTTACATAAATTTGAATCTATTTCCAGATTTTCACTATTCCAATTAATTGAAATATAAAATTAAATTTGTAAAATTTTAATTACCCTTGATCCATCAAATTTCAACATTCTCTTTCATGTAAACAAATAAGATTTTTGTTTCTTCCTAAATTTAAATTAGAAATCCTATAATTTAATTCATTTTAAACATCGAATTTACACCGGTCGTTACACTCTCCTCCACTCAAAACTTTTCGTCCCCGAAAAGGAAAAGAAGGGAGAAGGAAGAATTTAATAATAGTACATCTTATTCAAATATTAACCTATAAACAATAATTTACAACATTTGTTACCTTAAATAAAATATACCATTTTAAAATTATTATGTTTGTAAAAAAAAATTTCTAAGTCCAAAATTTACAGAATTTTTTTTGGCAGAGTCTCCTTTGTACGGGGGGGCTCAGGAGAAAATATAATATCAAAATATAACAATTATATTACATATATTATCCAAAATATAATATTCCAACTCCCGAAATATATATAAATAGCGCTATAAACCGTAATCTGAAACGTACCTATTTGTCGGGCATTCTACGCTTAAGTTATGGAACCAAAAGCAGCAGCATGCTTCCACAACCTGCATTTCACTTATAAAGATCCAAAGGGTTAACAATTTATATAAAGTGAAATTAAGCGGTTTCAAACACTAACAACCAATCAGTACAACAACCATCAAAACAGCATACACAACAAATCCAAAACAACCATTCAACAAATAAACAAATAGTTGTTCGGATTCAAAACTTGAAATTGTACGGAATGGAAATAACTATCAAGTGCATCATTTACTCAACAGTCTTAGATGGAACAAAATAGATTATTTATTCATCCAACAATTTTAAATTCCCTTACCCAACCAACCATAAATCAAATAATAGAATTCAAACCAACAAACCAAATTAACTTATTATAAATTTATTTCATACTTTAGCTGTTTAATTACCTTTCTTTCATTACGTCATTTATTTTCATTATATTTCTTTCTATTTTGTTTAGAAATTAACTTCAACCCTTTTTCTTAAGTTTACAATTTCCCTTTATTATTACACTCATTTATTTTCACTTACTAATTACTATTATTCATTCATTTATTATTGCATGACCTCTTTTATTTACACTTTAATTACTTAAGTTTATAATCATCTATTTGTCATACTTACCTTTATTATATTTTACTTGGTAAAATTTCAATTATAACTTAAGTTTATAACATTAAATTCTCATTTAACAGCAATTTCATTGAATACTTTTACTACTTGTATAATATTCTATTACAGTCTCTTATTAAACATTTCAACTTTTAATATTTGGTAAGTTATATATATATGTTATTTAAGGATGTAATTGAAAGTTATGCAAAAAATTTCACAATTCTTTTAATTAATTAATGGTTCAATAATTATATCTTTGTTTTATAAGTTACATATTTCAAATTACCTTCAATTCCTTTTATTCTATTGTTTTTAATTATAGTAACATTTTAATTACACTTAAATTTATAACCTTATAACATCAATTCTTATAAATAAAGAATTTCATTAATTCATTTACTAAGGTTTAAAATCATTTATATACATTACTTATCTCCCTATTATTAAATTTTTACTTTAATTAAAGGTTCCAATTATTAATTACTAACCTTTCATTTCACTATAATAATTGAAACAATTTATTAACAGAAATTTAAGAATTTAGATACCGGGTTAAATTTCAAATTATTTTAAAATAACAGATAAATATATTCTTACACTTATATCTCAATTTATATTTAAAACAATTCAAAATATATATAAATATTTTTTTTCAAAAAAGAATCGGTAGTAAAACTACTACAGGTGGCCTTTCACCCTCGAAACTCGAAAATGAATGTCGATGATGCGTGCACTCATCGCCAAAATTATTTTCCAGCGACAGAGAGGAAAGTACAAAACTTATTTTCTCCAAAATCTCCTTTAAACAAATCTTTCAAATTATATTGAAATATTTATCTAAGAAAATACTTATAAAAAATATTATTATATTCCAAAATTTATTCGAAAGAAATTTCAAAACCCCGGATCTTAAGTCCTAAATTTCCAAATTTCATTAATTTTATTTTTCAATCTTATTTCTATTATTAATTATACACTTTATTACCTAAGAACCAATCTATTACAGCCAAATATAGATATTATTTTGAAAAATTATTTTATAGAAAATATAATAGGTAAAATTATTTCATTCACCAATATTAAAACAAATATTATGTCGGTCTGTACTATTAAGTGTTTAGAAATCCCTATTGATGTCATAGCGTCCCATGCACCAACCAGAATTTATAAATACGAAACGGAACAGATTAACACAATATAAAAACCTTTTTATAACACTAACAAATACGCTCTCTCATATATATACACTCAACGACTCGCATAGGGTATTACTACCCTATTCGTAAAGAGTCAAACCCCACAAAGCTAAGGTTTATCGCTAAACCAAAGCTCTGATACCAGATGTAACGTCTCTCCTTTTTGCACGATTTAAACAGACACACATGCCGATTCAATCCATACGGAAGGGCGGATTATTATGGGGTAAATAAGAAAAACAAGAAAGAAATAAAGGAAAACAGAATCTCCCAGCGGAAGGATAAAATATAATAATAAAATATACAGTTTATAAATCTGTTTACAAAACATTCATATAATACATATCAGAGTTACACATACCAACAATAATGCAGTGGAATAGTGTGTAGTGTACTAGCATAAATAATAATAATATACATCTTCGTCTTCGTCCTCTAGAGCTAAATCTTCAAATCCTGAAACGCTCGGACCGACCCGAGCGAATTGAAAAGACAAAACACTCGAGTCAGAACTAAAAGATCTTTTGTAAGTTAAATTAACAGAAATAAATATGAGTGCAGTAACTCAAAAGATGCTCGGGATTTACATCTCCTAAGGATCCGTTAAACTATTTACTATATAGTATATTGCGCTATTATAATAGTGTCTATTTGTAAAATAAACTTACTTTTAAATAGCGTTAAGGCTTTACATTTTCCACCTTAACACAGTTATATATTCCCATAGTCTATACAGTACCGTAATCTCCCCCGTATTGGGCGTCGTCAGAGGGCACTCCATAGATATGGTACAAAACCAAAATCGTATAAGGCGCGCTAGGGTAGGTGACACGACACAACTAGGCAATGCCAGGGTAGATATACCAATTACGCTTCCGGGCCGATGGAAACACGCAGCGCGCAGCTTCCGCCCACCTCGGACAAACTCCCCACATTAAAGAAATCAAAAGTGAAGGTGGCCACCAAATACAATCCAAAGTCATAGTATAGTATCGAAGGGAAGTGTCCGATCAGAGGTGCTACCTCATTAACCCGTCGATCGCTCCTGTTTTAGCCACCTTATGCCAACTCACGGGAGTTGGGTCCACGTACTTACCTTACAGGAAACGCCGCCACTAACCTACTTCATTCTGGAATCTCCACCGCGTACATGGTTAGTCAAAGTGGTTTTCGGTATCGATAGAGAGTATGTCCATATCCGATCCCGGTCTCTTTGCCAACCAATCGTTATTATAACACCGCGGTCATTTAAAAAATAATTATTCTTTTAAAACCAAAATAAAATATCCATTTAAAACCCATATAAATACGATATAATTTATTCTTAAAACCCCAAATAAATACGATATCATTTTATTTTTCAATATATATTCTTTTCAAAACCATAGGGTTTTCCAAAATAAAATATTTAGAAATCAAAAATCTTGAATATAATATTTCCAAATTATACTACCTTGACAATCATAACTTTGAAACAAGTTTCCATCTCTTAAGTGGTTAAATATCAAACTACTTTTATAAAACAAAATAGATTCTTTAGATTTCACAAATCAAATTCAAATATCGATTTAAACTTCCAAATACCATTTCAATTCTTATGTTCCAAAGCTTTAATTATTTCACCATTTCAAAAAAACAAACTCATTTAAAAATCCCATATATATTAAATTCAATTACTTATTATTTAGACTTAAAATCTTTGCTTAATGAATTCAATATAATTTAAGAAAACCTTTAACTTCACATAACTGGAAAAAAATCTTTCAATTTATTTTATATTCATTTAAATAAACCTGATATTCATTCATTTAAATCATTCTACACAAAAATCAAGTTATAAAATCATATCCTTTAAAAATTCTAACCTTTTATTAAATTTCCAATTTAACTTAATATTCATCTTCAAATCTTATTCTCTTTTAAGTCATTTAAAACTCCAGAAATTTAATTTTAAATAAATTCTTAATCATACTGATCTCGAAAATCAACTAAATTTTATACTTCAAATCAAATTCATACAAAGCTTTAAAAAACCGAAAATTACTATATATATATATAAATAGCCAAATCAATATCCCATAAACCATATATATAGCTTTACAACACCATGAAAATCATTTCAAAAATAATTATATATATATATATATATATATATATATATATATATATATATATACATATACCGCGGTGCCTGTATAAAATTTTCTACCCTATGGTCAAGTGATACGGATGTTTATCATTTCAATCCGCAATTTAAAAATAAAAATGCTGTTGTATATCATTTCAAACCGCAATCCCGAATGAAATGAAAATGCATGACTTGCAGTTTATACAATATAAATATAGCATCCATTCATCCAAATATCAATCATCAACCATCATTTGCAATCATCATCCAATTTTAAACAATCATCGATATAGAGCATATAAATTAGGTAATAAATAACATGTATTAACTAACAGTTTATATTCATTAATAAATTTTATAACTGTTAATCTAGCAGTTTATATGCAAATAAAAATTTAATAACTATTGAACTATATGCAATAAATAAAATAAATTAACAGTTAAATAAAATAAATGCGACTTAACAGAGATGATGAATAAAGCACGCCAACAGTCATAAATAAACTTTTACTCATATCAAAAATCAATTTAACAAACATAAGAAATTTTAGAAGTTATGAGTGGGTTAAAACACTCACCTTTTGAATTTAAATCGAATTTAAATCCGATTTAAACCCAAAAATTCGACGGTCTCCAAATCTGTCCAAACCAGCGTCAAAAAATCTGGAATTTAATTACGATCCTAACAAAAAAATCGCGCATGAAACGGAGTTCGTATATGGAAGTTAAATGTATTAACGCGTTTGAAAAATCAAAATTAAATTAAATTCAAACAAAATAAACCTACCTATTACCACCTGCCATGTCAGCGTTTCCTGCACACCCCTAGTGACTAATCTCACCAAACCCATGTTCCAATTTCCCAAATAGATGAAGAAATCAAAAAGCCCCAATTCAACCTTTTGGGTTTCGAATTTTACACGTTTGACCGTGATTTCTGGTTGACTCAAGCGACTATTGCAAAAACAGAGACTGCGCTTAGATCCGTAGATGAAAACTACAACATAATTTTTGAAATTTTTCTGAGAACTTTGAATTTTATTTGATTTTTGAATAGAATTGGATCTGAAATTTGCATCCATTTAGGAAGAGAAAGAATTGAAGAAAATGAACGCACAAATAAAAGAGAATAGATGGAGGCTAGGGTTTATATAGATAGGTTAAAATTAGAGTAGATGGATCTGATAAACAAACGCCTAAACGATAATTTAAATTAACGTAATAATTACAAATCACCATACTATGAAGACATTTACATTATTTCCCATTTATTACTTTATTTAACACAACTCTTAATTTACATCTATTGCAATGTTTTCAAATTTAATTGAATGAACTAATTATATCACTCCTAATAATTGTTATAAGACTCTAAATCCCACATTTGTAAGTATATATTATTTCCACTCAAATATTATAGATATATACAGAGTATAGATTTCCATTAAATCATTATTTATTATATATATTCAAATTAACTAAATTCACTATTGAAGTCCGTTTATATTTATTACCAAATATCCATTTACCTTTCCCAATAAATTTGAATCCCATTCATTTAATATAACAAATCAAATTTCCATTCACACCTTATGATCAACCCACAATTTATTGCAATTCATTATCTTAGATAGATTTTATACAATTAATATCAACTTTACATTAAATTTCTATCCAATGAATACTTATTCATCAATCAATTCAATATTTACTTTACTTTCCTTCTATTTGATACTTAACCTAGTATACATTTAATGGGTAAACATAACATTGAATTATAATGCATTTCTCATGCATGCTTCATTTCATATAAATTCCTCTTTATTAACCAAGTCACATTAACAAAACAAAATAATTTTTTTTATTTCAATCGATTACCAGTCTAGACTTAATATATTAAATAAACGGTTAACCTAAAACGATTGTTACCCCTTTAGCATTCAAATTCACTTACGACTATTATCAACACAATGTTGCCATTTGATTTATATATATTTAAATAAATTATATGAATGGGTAAAACTTTAAAAATTATCTTACCTGCAAAATTTACTCACAAACGTCCTAAATTACCAACTTGCAATTTATTTTTAATTACTATATTTGCATTGATTATATCAAGTTGAGATTTAATACGTATTATTTCCTCAAATAAATAAATCTTTGGATTTAAATTCCTAAAACCATAAATTATGTCCTACCATAAATCTATGCTTTTATTATTTTACGTTCACACTCCCGTTACTCTATAATAAATCACCAAGTAACGATATCCAACATTAATTTATATATCAATCCTTATAACTCAATAAATTTGTCAAATATGAATAACCTTTACAATACTTACACATATTAGCTTACTTACAATAATGTAATATTAAACGTTGAGTTTCATTTATTTTTCAATACTTCAATTTAATTAATAAATACTGCTTCTATACTTAAATCTATATTAACAAATCGTTAGATTTAGATCGATATAAATTGGTTTACCAAAGCTTACGTACACATTACGTAAATAAACAACTATATAAATTTGCCACCTATTAGCTCTAAATTTTATTCTTAAGTTTGTTACCTATCAATTTAGATTATACTTCCATCTATAATGCAAATCCAAATCTCCTCTAACTGCATAAATTAGGGCAATTTATTGCAATTGATTTCCCATTAAACTTCATAAATTAACAAATTGAAACCTAAATAAAAATGTTTATTTATTTAAAAATCTTGTTGTTTAATTGAATTGACCATTCACGGATATAATTTACATTGTTCTCCAATTATTACTTAAATACATCACCCAACGTTAAATCTATATTCAATACAATTTGTTACCAAAATTAATTTAACGAAAACAATTACGCCCTTAAAATTTCTCTTCATTCATTAATTGCTAATTGTTATTCAATTAAACCAACTCATTTGATTTCCCTATTATGCAACAATTATAAACCCATCATCTTAAAGGTGATGTCTACATTTTATACTATAAATTTACCCTTTTAAATTCCACTATCAATGAATGCTCACATACAAATTTAGATCTTAACTCTAATTAATTATTCCATTTAATCCATTGATTTATTAACTTTAATTACTGCAATTCATTGTCTTACATAAATTTGAATCTATTTTCAAATTTTCACTATTCCAATTAATTGAAATATAAAATTAAATTTGTAAAATTTTAATTACCCTTGATCCATCAAATTTCAACATTCTCTTTCATGTAAACTAATAAGATTTCCGTTTCTTCCTAAATTTAAATTAGAAATCCTATAATTTAATTCATTTTAAACATCGAATTTACACCGGTCGTTGCACAGATATACCAATTACGCACACGGGCTAGTGGTAACGCATAACGCGCAGCTACTTCCCACCTCGAGCCACACCCCCAAATCAAAAATCAAAAGTGGTCACCAGATCAACCTCAAAGTCAGAATATAATATTAAAGGAGTGTGTCCGATCAGAGGAGCTACCTCATTGGTCCGAGATCGCTCCTGTTTTAGCCACCTTAAGCCAAATCACGGGAGTCGGGTCCACGTTATACCTTAATAGAACGTCGCTGCCATCCTACTTTATTCTGGAATTTCCATCATGTACATGGTTGTTAAAGTGGTTTTCGACGTTGGCAAAGAGTATGAAAACTTCTAATCTCAGTCTCTTTAACAACCTAATGTTATTATAACCCATGGATATTTATTTTAAAATCATTTATACTTTAAAACCAAAATATCATATCCATTTCAAAGCTAAATACTATATTATTTAAATTCCAAAACCAAATCAATGTATCTTTTGAATGAAACCCAAATTTCCAAATCATTGAGTATTTCCTTCAATTTATTAAACTTGAAATATTCACTTTAAAATCACCTTAAACCAAAACCTGGTTATAAATTCATATTCTTAAATCATCAATTTCAGTTAGTTTCAAATCACTATATTTAAAGACAATTCTTAAATAAATTCAATTTCAAATAAATTCGATTTCCAAAACCATAGTACTTCCAAAGTTATAACACTTCTGAGACCAAACATTTTGAAACCATAATACTTTGAAATCATAACACATGGAAATGTTATCATTTGTAAATCATAATATTTAGAAAATCATAACACTTCGAAACATATTTATTTAAACCATTTAAATTCTATGTTAATATCTTTCAAATCAATATTCATTTAAACCATTTAATTTCAATGTTAATGTCTTTCAAAACAATATTCATTGAAATTCAATGTCAAATAATTCATTTCAAAGTTGTAGCATTTCTAACTTCATTTATTTAATTATAAATTTCCAATAAATTGTAAATTTCAGCTACAACAGCATTTATAAAGTGTTACATTAGATATATTAGTATTTCAAAAACATTGTTAAATTCAAAAACAGCAGCACTTACGAAGTGCTACAGTAGGTATTTAGTTATTATTTCAAAATAGTTTACTTTCAGCAACAACAGCACTTACAAAGTGCTGCACTAGATTACTAGTATTGCAAAACAGTTCACCTTCAGCAACAACAACACTTATAAAGTGTTGTAGTAGCTTTATTATTATTATTATTATTATTATTATTATTATTATTATTAGTATTATTATTATTATTTTAGAATATAGTTAAGTCTCAGAATTGATAGCACCTAGCAATTGCTATCTTAAACCACGACATTTTTGAATTGCTACCAATACTAATTCCAGATTTATATTAACATTTCAGCCACATTAAAATTTCAATTTTTAGCCATTTTAACTTATAAAAATCATATTTCACGGTTCATAAAATATTCATTTTGATATCATTTAATTTATGATTTAATAAAATAAAATTTTATCAATAAATATCCAAATTAAACTATAATTCATTTATTAAGTCAAAAGCACATTATTACTTAGCTTTTATTTTTAACCAATGACTTAATACTTTATTCTAAAATACCCATTTCAGAAATAAAATAAGCTTTCATAGTTAGTACAAAAATCAACTTTCTTTATAAATCTATTCATTTAGACATCAATTAACTATGATTTCAAGTTAAATAAATTTATTGCAAAATGTCCAATTAAAATTGTATTTCATTTTTATCAATTCAAAATACATTATTTACTTAACTTAAAATCTCTACTTGGAAACCAGTTTCCAATTATCAAGTTAAGTCATATTTATATTACATTTTATACATTTTACTTATACAATTTAACTTATAGAAAATTAGTGTAAACTTATTTATACAAAACATATGCATTTCATGAAATAACATTCATGACAACTACTAGGCTAGATTTAGAATTCCACGTTAAATCAAATTTCATTATTAAGTTGTTTATCATACATAAAGTCTTTAAATTACAAATTTAAAACCAAATAAAGATTTTTAAATTACAATTAAAACCAAAATCAACTTATAAAATTTTAACTTATAGAAAACCAATATCTCTTTATATTTCAAATCTTTAAATCAAATTTTAAGTTAATATTTCATATATTCTAAAAATTCAAAATACTTAATAAATTTTTAGGAAAATATTACTTTAAAATATTAGGCATGGGCCTGTATAATATTTTCTAATCTAGATCAAGTGATACATATATGTATCATTTCAATCTGTAATTTAAAAAGAAACTCCGGGCTTTATCATTTGAAACCCGCAATCCCAAGTAAATCAAATGCAATAAAAATCACTCGAGCCTATCGTTTCAGCTCATAATGATTTTTCCTTATTCAAAAGTCCGCTAGGATATGTATCATTTCAACCCATAGTGATTCTTTTCTATAGGGAACTTGCAGTGTGATAAACAGTAAATACAATAAACAATATAACATAATATAACATATTAGATGATGTAACAGGTTTATTAACAAATTTTACATCGTATACATATATCACAGGCATGTCTGAACATAATATATCAGTTTTACATATTCACTTGTCATCATTTCACAATTATAAAAGTATGGATGTCGAGAGTGATAAACTCACCTTTTACAGCTAGAATTGACAGTTCAAGACACGCAACTGAAACACCAAAAAGCACGACAACGCACGACTACTTTTTTGAGTGATGGAGAGTCAAGATCGAATATTTTATACAACCAGATACAATAATTGTAAGTACATGATTCAACACAACCAAAAGATGGATTAAACAAAAGAAAATATGAATCAAAGAGTACATAACCTTGCTTTACCAAGGCATTAGGCTCGACTACATCATATATAGGCTAGACCATCTTCATGTATGCTCGGCCGTGGTGGGTTAGAAGCAAGCAAGGCTCGGCCAAAGGTCATGTATACATGGCTATGGCTTGAGAAATGAAGAGGTGGAAGTTACATTCAATAGGAAGTCAAAGTGGAAAAGGACAAAGGAGCACAAGAACACATGGCTCGGCCCTAGGGGTTCAGATCTGGTTCAGGCATGGCAATGGTCAGGGAATGGTCACGGCAAGGGGTGGAGGAGGTGGAAGTGATGGTGGTGGACGAGGCTAGCAAGGAAGAGATGGTGAATATGGAGTTTGGCTAGGGTTTAAAACAATTGGTGACAGATTTGTTTATCCTTGATCACGGCTATGGCATGGGGTGGGAGGAGATGGTGATGGTCGACATGGTGATGGTGAGGTCGGCTAGGAGATGGTGGTCGAGCTTGTGCTTGAGAAAAAAAAAGGAAAAGAATAAAAGATGAGAAAGGGAAGCCATGGAATTAGAGCTTGCTGTATATTTTTTCTTCACACAAATGAGATGAGATGGGATGAGAAACTTTGTACGTGATTTAGATATGAAGTGGCGGCTAGGTTTGTAGAATAATGAACGGCTATAGATGTGGAGTGAACGGCTAAGGCCAATGAAGAGGCTAGGCAAAGGAAAAGTCATTAGTTTAAGCATGTAACTCTAGTCTCTTTAAATTTTCAAGCCATTTATCAAAAATAAACAAATCAAAATTCAAAAAATAAAATCAAAGTCTAAACAAAATAAAATAGAAAAATAAAATAAAGAGATGAACGTAGGAAAATAAGAAAATAAAATACATAAAATAATTGCATGTAAAACACCGTGTTTATCCAATTTAAAAAGTATAAAGCAGAATTTGACGAAACGAAAAGCAGAACCAATATTAAAATAAAATATAGTTTCAAAAAAAAGGTTAGAATTTAAAAATTCAAATTTAAAATTTTCAACTACGTTCAAACTTCGACTTTCAGTTGACCAAAATATAAAATTGTCTGAAAGTGTTTATTTTATTGTATTTGGAAAATAAATTACAAAAAACCTCCAAACTTACATTGGAAAATTCTGAAAATTCACTTTTAAATGATTTTAAAATCAAAGTTTTCAAATAAAAATTTAACTAAAATTTATTTACAAAATTATGGGTTGTTACATTCTCCCCTACTCAAAACTTTTCGTCCTCGAAAAGGAACGAGGCATGGAAAACAAGGAAGACAAGATAGAAAGAGATAGGATTAAGACACGATGAAAAGAAGATTGAAATTATACTTGATAACTGTCGTTATAGGTGAATCCAACCATTGATCTTCCTAAGATCCTCCAAAATCAAGAACACAAGCACGAAGAAGATCCTCTAGAATTTGGTTCACTCCTTCCGTTTGACCGTCGGTCTGTGGATAGTAAGCAGTGCTAATATTCAAATGAGTACCAAAGATCCTTTGAAAAGTTTCCAAAACTTACAGGTGAAGATAAGTTCTTCTGGAAGGAAGAACTACAGGATGAACTTCAGGAACAAGATCAATTCAGAATTCAATTTCCTGCTTTAGCATGCAGGAGAATAGGAACATCCCGAAAGAAAAGAGATTGGAAAACAAGATAAGATAAAATTAAAACCATGAAAATTTCAACTTAAATTAATACTTGATTTCATCCATTTGATTTCACCTAAGTTAAATAAATTTTAACTATTTTATAATTTCATTATCTTATCATCCAATTATCAATTTCTAAAATCATGAATTTGAAAATCTTTTATTATACTCATATATATTCAATAAATTTTATTCTTCTTTATTGCAAATTATTATTAAATTTATTCCACTTAATATATATAATCACGTTTATTAAGTATAATTACATTTATTGTAACTATTCTAATTTATTTATAAATTCCTTTAACACCATTTATATTGTAATTTATTCAATTAACTTTTCATTCTATTTACCTCTATTAATCTATTTATAACTAAAATTTAAGTGTATAACATTTATTACAACCACTCAAATTTTATTTGTAAAAATCCTTTTATATTGTATATTATCCAATTACATTGTTAACTTCTAATAATTAAGGTAAGTTATGTTGGAATGCAATAGAATATTATACAAGTCAAAATTTTCTAATCCAATTATTTCAAGCTTAAATATTTATTCAAAATTTTGGTTTCATTTTATAATTGAAATTATCCTTTAGGATAAAATTTAAGAATTGAATTTTCGATTAACTTCAAACTATTTTAGAGGCAAATAAATAATATATATATATATATATACATACAATTTTTCAAATCAAATTTATATACTTATAATTTATAAATCAAGCCATATTTTAGAAATCCAAATAAATTTAATTTTCCAAAGCAAGTGCGACGCCCCACCTCTATACTCACGCTAACTAAGGACGCTACAGAGTAATGCAGCCAACTATCAAGAAGAATAAGGCTGTTGAGGAGCGACCATCCATGTAATTGCTTTGTACGAGCACCGATATGTCAGATAGTATAACATGCATTTCATTTCAAGAGAAAATTCGACATACCGATACAAACTCAAAGCTACTACAGTGGCTATACGTCCTTTGGAAACAAATATAGAAATAAGCATAACACAAATCAGTCACAGATATCCATATCACATAGGTGGAAATAGATATGAATATAACACATTGAAGTGTATATCAAAGTAGTGGTCAAAACAAGATCCACAATATCACAAAAGAATAGATACAAGTGCTAGACAAAAGAATATGTATACATCATGGAGTCTCTATCTCAAATGTATAACAACAAAAACTACCAATCTAAAGTAGTTAGACAAAAGTCAGATGATGATCCTTAATAAGAAGTCAAGCCGAAGCACATGTAACATCTCGGTCTGACCCGAGTATTATTTAATAAGAAAATAATAAACGGATCAGTCTAGCTATAAATATCATATAAAATGAGATATAATAAGAGATATAACTAAAACGTATAATAACAATAATGCCATACTATGACCAGTATACATTTAATCAACAACAAAAGTCATACAATTATCTCAAAAATCTCATAACATCAAAAAGAATGTCATATTTTTTTTATTTTATTCACCAAACCACAAATATTGGCAAACAAATCAATGCCAATCTCAAAATTGGTGAATCACAAATACTAGAAATCATCAGCTAGAAATCCAAAAATCACAAAGAGGGGAAGGCCTATCACAAACGGGAGCATGAGAAGCCACCAACACGTGCATCACAAACGGAATGCTATTCCATGGTCTCTAACCATCAATTTGAGCCGAAGCTCCATAAATGGCCCGAAGACCTTTGAGCCGAAGCTCCACAAACGGCCCGAAGACCATGGGTCGCTACCCCACCAATTTAAGACGAAACTCCACAAACGGGGTACAGTCCCCCACGCGGACAAAGAGAGATCGCACATCGCTAGTCTAAACCACAAAAATGATCATCATCGATTATCAAGAAGTGTCAAATAAACTAAGGTAGTAAATAAATGAGTTTATCTTTATGTCCCATAACCAATGGCTTAACTTAAATATTTACGAACAAATTGTAGATCTCCACTTGAAAGTTGTCACAAGAGTTTCAATCGAACAAGTCCAAAATTTAACCGATAAAGTAAACGCAAACATTTCATACCACTAGTTTTACTAAGCCGTTTAATTAGATTTCTCAAACGAATGAGGAAAAGGGCTGTGTATACTAACAGATTGGAAAACGGTTTTATAAACAAGCTTTGTATTAAAAATAGAGTTAAAATCATATTTGAGAAAGAGTTTGAATATTTACTATTAGTATAGAAACCTTTGTATTTTAAAGTGACAAATCACAAAATTGATTGTAAAAACGATCAATCACCAAAAATTCACATTCGAAGACATGAATTAAATCCAAAGAAATCGATACCAAATCCATCAAAATGGATATTCCCTAAAAATCCCAAAAAAGAAGTTATCAAAGTCAACAAAGGTGATAACAACAAATTGGAGAAGCAAGAATCGATTAAAAATTAGAAATTCAAACACAAAAGGCAAAATAGGCAGAGACAACAGACTCAGTCGACTGGACCAGGATGGTCAATCGACTGACACAATTCCTGGAAACTTTCTGTTTTCAATTTCAGTCGACTGAACCAGAATGGTCAGACGACTGAAACATGCTTGAAACTTTCAGTTTCCAAGCTCAGTCGACTGGCCCAGAGTGGTCAGTCGACTGATACTGGCCTGGGAAAACTCTTGGGTTCTGATTCAGTCGACTGACTTATTGGTTCAGTCGAATGAACTGGAAATTCCAGTATTCTCAGCCTAGGCCCAAGGGGAAAAAACCCAAATAATTTGCGATCGGTCGAGCGATGGGCACTAGGGGTTTACGCCAATCGGCAACCCAGACCTATAGGCTCTTCGATACGCCACCAAAAGCATGATCAAACATAAAAGTTAAGATTTTTAAAGTTTTAACTTCAAAACACCAAAAATTGGAATATTCATAAAACCAATCCAATCCAATAGCAAACGGACAAGGAATAGATGTTAGGAATCACTTCTTAACTGCTATCAAAAATATAGACACAGATGTGAGTTCAAAAAAACTCACTTTAAATCCAAAAACAATGAAGGAGAAGCTCAAATGCAAAAGAAAGATCAACCACTCTTCACTTCAACCCAAGAAGCTTGAATCTAAACTTTTAAGCAATAATTTCCTAATAAGGTTATAGGAAATTCATGAAATTGAAGAGAGACTGAGATGGAGAAGAAGAAGGAGATGCGTACCTAAGCTTCTTTTGGAATTTGGAGCTAAAACTTGGATTTGCAAATGAAACTAGGGCTTAGGAATTTCTATTTCCAATCTTTTCCCCCATTTTTCTAAAGCTTGAAGTGTTAGGAAATATTAGAATGAATGAAGAGGAGAGGGGGTGGAGTTAGGACATAAGATGAACTGGGTTAGTCGGTTGAAGCCCAAACCTAAACCCAAAGCCCTAAGTGAAAAGGTCGAAATTCTAGCTAACTCCAAATATATCGATGTTTATACTCAAAAAGGTCGCAAACGTCATTTTGAACTCAATGGAAAAGATCTCAAGTCCTAATTCGGCTATTTGTAAAAAGTAGTATTTCGGACTAAAATCCAACTCACGATGCTATATTTAAATAAAATATTTGAATATACAATCGTAAAATATGCGGGTTGTTATAGACTCCCCTCCTTAAATAAATTTTGTCCTCGCAACATTTAAGAAGAAAATAAAAAGTAACAACCATAAAAGCATATCAACACAAAAGAAATTGGAAAAAGAAGTTCAGCTCAAAGAACAAAAGAGTAAGTTCGGATGTGTTCGCTCGATGAATTCTCTAGATTCGCAAGAACGGTCCTTAGGATTTGAGGACCATTGGATTTTCACAAGAAGGACATCTTTATTTCGAAGGCATTTTACCTCCGAAGCAATAATACGAATAGGACGTTGCTCATAAGTCAAACTAGGCGAAACTTCCATTTCTTCCACAACACCAAGCTCAAGAATAGAATCGTAATCTCGAAGGCATTTCCGTAATTGAGAGACGTAAAATACATCATGAATAGCAGAAAACTGAGCCGGTAATAAAAGGCGATAAGCTATGGAACCAATGCGTTCGGTGATGGGAAACGAACCAACATATCGAGGCGCTAATTTTCCCGATCGACTGAAATGCACAACAACTTCCATAGGTGATACACGAATAAATACAATATCTCCCATGGAAAATTCTAATTTCCTTCTTTGGTTATTGGCATAGAATTTTTGCCTACTTTGAGCTTCTTTCATCCTATGACTAATAAGGTCAATCTTTTCTGTGGAATCTCGAATAAAATCTGGGCCTAAGACCAGCTTCTCACCGGCCTCAAGCCAACAACAAGGAGATCGGCATGGCCTTCCATGGAGTGCCTCGAAAGGTGCCATACCAATACTAGATTGGAAGCTATTATTATAGGAAAACTCAACAAGAGAAATGTGATCCTCCCAACTTCCACCAAAATCAAGAACACATGCACGATGAAGATCTTCAAGAGTTTGATTCACATGCTCAGTTTGTCCATTGGACTGAGGATGATAAGCGGTGCTAAAATTAAGCTTCGTTCCTAAGAATTTTGAAGACTCTTCCAAAATTCACTAGTAAACAATGGATCACGATTGCTAACAATAGAAGTAGGAACTCCATGCAATTTAACAATTTCTTTAATAAAGAGCTTGGCCAAAAGAGGTACTGTCCGATTGGACCGAACGGGAATAAAATAGGCGGATTTTATAAGTCTATCAACTATCACCCATAGGCTATCATGACCCGAACGAGAACGGGGAAGACCATCAATAAAGTCCATGGAAATTTTGTCCTACTTCCAAATTGGGATGTCCAAAGGTTGCAATAACCCACTGGACCTTTGATGCTCGGCCTTAACGAGCTGGTAAGTCATGCAACGCTTAACAAAGTTAGCAATATCGGATTTCATTCATCCCAATAATAAAGTCGCTTCATATCCGCGTACATTTTACTACTACCGGGATGAATGGTGAATTTAGAACGATGAGAATCTTCTAAAATGTCTTTACGAAGATCACTGATATTTGGTACGATGAGTCTACCAAATTTTCGAATACCACCACGAGCATCGATATCACAGTCTTTCAATCCTTCAATATCGATTTTATCCCTACAACTTTGGCTAAGAAGGGCCAGTTCAGGATCTAGCTTTTGAGGTTCAAGAATGCAGTCTAAAAGAGAAGGATGTTCCTCAAGGCTACACAAAACAAGAGATGAACATAAATCGGATTCACGATCTCGAATCTCATAAGTTGACAAAGTCTCGAGATCATTCCATTGGATATCGTCATGGAAACAACCGCTTGCTACTTACGAATAAGGGCATCGGCTACACAATTTCCCTTTCTGAGAGTATAAAGAATATCAAGATCATAAGATGCAAGAAACTCGAGCCAACATTGTTGACACAAATTAAGTTCCTTTTGAGAAAACAAATACTTTAAAGATTTATGATCATTGTAGAGAACAAATTATTCTCCTAAAATTTAATGACGCCAAATTCTAAGGGCGAAAACAATAGTTGTGAGCTCTAAATTATGAGTGGCATATCTTGTCTCGGTAGGCTTTAATTGCCTAGAAGCATAAGCAATAACATGTTCCCTTTGCATGAGAACGGCTCCCAAACCAACACGACTAGCATCAGTATAAACAATAAAATCTTGGTTCCCTTCGGGAATCACAAGAATAGGAGCATCGGAAAGGAGTTCTTTTAATTTCTGAAAAGAAGCTTCACATTTGTCTGACCAAATGTATTAAACTCCCTTCTTTGTCAAACTAGTAGGAGGCATGGAAATTTTTGAAAAGTCTATTATGAAACGACGGTAATAACCCGCCAATAGAGAAAACTACGGATTTCCATCACACTCTCCGGTCTCTCTCAATTTTGAATCGCTTCAATCTTTGAAGGATCTACGGAAATTCCAGATTCGGAAATAATATGACCGAGAAACTTCACACGAGATTGCCAAAAGTGGCACTTAGAAAATTTTGCCTTTAATTGATTGCTCCTATGAGTTTCCAACACAATCCGAAGATGCCTTTCATGCTCTTCCTCGATTTTAGAATAAATAAGAATATCATCTATAAAGATGAGAACACATCGATCAAGGAAGTCTTTGAAAAAACGATTCATAAGGTCAACGAAATAAGCTGGAGCATTCGTTAAACCAAATGGCATAACAAGCCATTCATAAGATCCATAACAAGTATGGAACGACATCAATGGAATGCTATCCTCTTGTAACAACCCGCATATTTATCGATTCTATATTAAATATTTTATTTAAATATTTTATCGTTCGTCGGATTTTGGTCCGAAAAACTACTTTTTGCATACGGTCGAATTGGGACTCGAGACCACCCCCATTGAGTTCAAAATGACGTTTGCGACCTTTTTGATTATATGCTTCGATATGTTTGGAGAAAGTTGATTTTCGCCACTTTTTCACTTAGGGTTTTGGGTTGGGCTGAACCCACTTACTAACTCAGTCCCAACCCCCTCTCCTCTTCACTTCATTCTTATTTTCCTTATTCACTCAAGCTTTTATGTTAATGGAGAGTGGAAGAGGAAATTAAAACTCCAAGCCCTAGTTTTCTTTTGCAAATCAAGCTCTTGCTCCAAACTAATAGAAGAACCCATTAGTAAGCTTCTCTTCTTCTTCTCCAACTCATTCTCTCTTTGATTTCAGAAATTCCTAAACCTAATTTTGGGAATGTTCTTCTTTTAAAGCTTAGATTCAAGCTTGTTGAGTTGGAATTAAAGAGTGCTTGTTCTTGCCATTGCTTCATAGCATCTTCTTCATTCGTTTGGGTTCAAAGGTGAGATTTTTAATCTCACATCTATGCTTATAATTCTCTTCTATTGTTAGGTATGAATTCCTAACACTTATTCATGTGCATTTGATTTTGATTTGGATTGCTTTTGTGAATATTCCAATTTTTAGTGTTTTGAGTTCAATTCGTTAAAAATCCTAACTTTGATGTTTGAACATGTTTTTGGTGATGCATCGAGGAGCCAATAGGGCCGGGTAGCCGTTAGGCATAATTCCCTAGCGTCCGTGCTCGTTCCGTTGCGAATTGGAGGTTGCACATCAATTAAATGGGCATCAATTTGCAGAGCATCAGGTTCGGCCGACCGACCCCCTGGTCCGGTCGACCGACCTGCTTGTAAAAGTGCAGTTGCACTTCTCTGTTTCTGGTTCGGCCGACTGACCCCCCTGGTTCGGTCGACCGACCTGGTGCCCCGAGCACTTCCAACCTCTGGTTCGGTCGACCGACTCAGAGAGTCCGGTCGAACGACCTGCTACTATTTGCCAGATTAGCCTATATCGCTAATTCGTCTGAATTTCCAACTTTAATCGATTCGTGTTGTCTTCCTTTTGTTGTTGTCATTTATTATCGACTTTGATGACTTATTTTCTTTGGGAATTCTTGGAATATCCATTTCGATGGATTCGGTATCGATTTCATTGGATTTTATTCACGTTTTCGAATGTGAATCTTAGTGATTGATTGTTCCTACAATCTTCTTTGTGATTTGTCACTTTAAAAATATAAAGGTTTTCTATACTAGTGGTAAATATCAAAACTCTTTCTTCAAAGGATTTCAACACTATTTTATTACAAAGCTCGTTTTCTCAAACCGTTTTCCAATCTATTAGTATATACAAGCCTTTACCTCACTCGTATGAGAAATCTAATTAAACGACTTAGTAAAACAAGTGGTATGAAACGCTTGCGTTTACTTCGTCAGTTAATTCTTGGACTTGTTCGATTGAATCTCTTGTGACAATTTTCTAGTGGAGATCTACAATTTGTTCGTAAATATTTAAGTTAAGCTAGTGGTTATGGGACATGAAGCTAATCTCATATATTTACTAGCTTACTGTAATCGACACTTATCTTTGATCATGACGATCATTTTATGGTTTAGACTAGCATTGTGCGATGTATCTTTGTCCACGTGGAGGACTGTACGTCGTTTTTATTGAGCTTCGGCTCACCAGGAGGAGCTTCGGCTCAAAGTCTGCAATGGGGGACTATACCCTGTCACGAGGAACTTCGGTTCACCAGGAGGAGCTTCGGCTCAAAGTCCGCAATGGGGGACTATACCCTGTCACGAGGAGCTTCGGCTCACTAGGAGGAGCTTCGGCTCAAAGTCCACAATGGGGGACTATACCCTGTCACGAGGAGCTTCGGCTCACCACGAGGAGCTTCGGCTCAATGTCCGCAATGGGGGACTATACCCTGTCAGGAGGAGCTCATTTTTCTGGGATTGGCCATCCTTTTTATTGTGATTTCTGGATTTCGTGTGTTGATTTCTGGAATTTATGTTTCACCAACTTTTACGATTGGCATTGCTATATATGTCATTTATTGTGGCTTGGTGAATGAAAATAGGAGTATGACATTCCTTTTTTATCTTGAGTAGATTATTGTGATATTGATTAATCTCTTGTTGATTTTAAATTACTTATTTATCACAGCTTGGCATTGTGACTATTATATGTTTATGTCATATCTCTTATTATATATCACTTCATCTGATATTTATAGCTAGACTGATCCGTTTATTATTTTCTTCTTAAATAATACTCGGGTCAGACCGAGATGTTACAGGTGCTTCTGCTTGACTTTACATCCGGGATTACCTCCTTGACTTTTGGTTAACTACTTTAGTTTAGTAGTTTTTTTGTTGTATACATTTAAGATATAGACTTCTTGATGTATACATATTTTTGTCTAGCACTTGTATCTATTCCTTTGTATTATTGTGGATCTTTTTGACCACTACTCTGATATACACTTTTATGTGTAATATTCATATCTATTTCCGCCTTTGTGATATGAATTGCCTGTGACTGATTTGTGTTATGTTTATTTCTATATTTGTTTCCGAAGTCCTTTATAGCCACTGTGTAGTAGCTTTGAGTTTGTGTTGGTATGTCGGATTTCCTCTTGAGATGAAAAGTTAGAATTTTATCTGGCATATCGGTGCTCGCACAAAGCAATTATACAGATGGTCGCTCCTCAACAGCCTTATTCTCCGTGCTAGTTGACAGCATTACTCCGTAATGGTCTTGGATAGCGTGGGTATAGAGGTGGGGCTTCACACCTCTGCAATACGAAGCTGATGAAAACTGGTTGCTAAGTCTAACTGTGAAAAGACTCTAGCACTGCAAAGTTGGTCAAATAAATCGTCAATATGAGGTAAAGAATATTCATTCTTAATGGTAAGATCATTAATCTTGCCGTAGTCAACACAAAGCCTAAGTTCACCATCGGATTTCTTTACAAAAATAGCTGAAGCTCCCCAAGGAGAGGAACTAGAATGAATAAATTGCTTCTCTTCCAATTCGGATAATTGCTTACGCATCTCCTCATTTCTTTATTTGACATACGATAAAGAGGACGAGTGATAGGTAGAGCTCCAGGGATTAGATTAATTCTGAACTCAATTGCTCGCTTTGGTGATAATCCTGAAACGGGCTCAAATATGTCAGGAAATTCACGAATAACGTGAATGAGAGTAATGACATCTACCTCATCATCATTATCGTCATCATGAGGATTTAAAGAATATAAGGATGCGGTCAAATTGAAATTCGAATCTTTAAGAAAATAGAAATCTGCTTAACAGATAGAGGATGTCGAAGATGAATAGTCTGCTCGGAACAAAGGATATGAGCTTCAGAACGGTTAAGCCAATCCATTCCCAAAATCATTCCAAAGCCTATGTAACGCATGACATGCAAATCGGCTCGGAAAGAAAAATCACATAAAATAATCTCGACATCTTTACAAAACAAACTGAGTGTTGCGGATCCACCAACCGGATTCGTAATTCTCAAAGAAGTCATCAAAGCTATAACACTTAAAGAAAAAGTATCGACAAGTTCTTTTGATATAAAATAATAGAACGCACCCGTATCAAAAAGAACTCGAATAGGATGATCACGAAATATAATAATGCCATCAATGATAGAATGAGAAATACCTTGACCACGAGAAGTGTTACTAGGGGCTTGCACATTTAGCTTTCCCTCCTTGCTTTGAAGCTTGGGACAGGAAGATATATAATGGCCCGAACTTTTGCAATAACGACAAGTAAGGGGCTTTGAACACTTATTTGCATAATGATCCTTAGAACCACGATTGTAGCATTCTCCATGGCTAGAAGTAGGAGTCTTTGCTACTTGTTTCCCGTTCTTGTTGGGATAAGGACCTTTGAACTTATTAGGCCTCTTATTGTTGTTGTTGAAGTTCGGTTTGGCACTTCCAACTTCAACATCACTCTCTTTATCTGCCACTTCAAGTCGAAGAGCGTTATCAACAAGTTGATCAAAAGAAACTTCCATTTTTAGAAGTAAAAGCTTTTTGAGATTCTTATTCAAGCCGTAGACGAACCACTGCAATGGGGTATTTACATACTCGACCCCATATTTAGAGAGGGATTCAAAAGATGTGACATAATCTGCCACAGAAGATTCACCTTGAACAAGGTCAATAAAACGACGGGCCAAAGTCACTTTTTCAGCTTCTGGTACAAACTTCGATTCAAATCTTTCTCGGAATTGCTCCCAAGTAAGATCCGCTTTAATAATTTCAGAAATAGAAGCTCAAACCAATTTAATGCTCTTTCATGGAGCATACTAGAAGCCACTTCGACTTGATGAAGATCAATAAGATTCATGTGAGAAAAGATGCGATCGCATGTTCTAAGCCTAAGCTTGGACTTCGATAACACCCTCGGAACCCTTGAACGGCTTTCCACCGAAATTTGTATAATCACTACACAGGCGTGCAAATCCAGATTTTGGATAAGTAGGCTCTGGAATGGGTCCGACAGCTTGAGCATTCTTTACAAGATCTAGAAGCTGTTGGGCGGAAATAAATACTCCATCTTGAGGAGTAGCACTGGATTGACCGGCGTTGGGACGGCCTGGTCTAACCATTTCTCTTCTTTAAGAAAGAAAGAAAAAAGAAGAAAAATGTTATTCACAAAATGAATGTCAAACAATTATGGTTGAAAAAACAAGACTTCATAAAAGAAATTAGGAAAGAACGGGTCCAAAGACTCGGATAAATCCTACTTAGGACAATGATTCTTGCTAGATTATTCTACATTATTCCGAAGTTTGGCTCTGATACCGAGTTGTGACGCCCCACCTCTATACTCACGCTAGCCAAGGATACTACGGAGTAATGCCGTCAACTACCATGAAGAATAAGGCTGTTGAGGAGCGACAAATAACTATTATACCATGTTTGAGCTTTATATATGACAGACCAATGTTGGACTGAAAATGCTGATACGGATTTATAACTTGTTTCATGTTAGAATACCCTTTTATAATAGTTTACGATATAATATATTATTTTAAAAAAGCAATATTAATATTTGAACAAATTATTCTTGAAATAATAATATTTTTAATACTGATAAATTCTTAAATAATAATTAACTTTTAAATTAAGTTATCTCAAAATAACCTTAAATAAATAATTAATATATACTTTTAAAGATTTTATATAATTAATTAACCTTAAAAACAATAATTAAATATTTTCAAATAACTTTTAAGAATCATAAAATAATTAACTTTAAAATATTATCAAATAGTTATTAATTATCTTTAAAATATCATTAATAAATAATAATCATTCTTAAAATAACTTTGGTTTAAAAATCAACCTCCAAATTTGAAGAGAAGCTTAGTATGTCCAAGTACTTAATCAAGTCACCATTAATTTTAATAACTAACCAAGTTACAATCCAGTTTTTACATAGCATCACATATGTAAATTAACTCACAATTAACAATTAATTGTTCATATAACACTAATCCAATACTAGCCATTTGAATGTAATTAAGTGTCCACACAATTGTAATAGCAGAACATGATTTATTTCTACTAAATAAATTTCCAGATTAACTTATCCAATTAATAATAGCAGAACGGTGATTTATTCTGCTAAACAAGGTCCAATTAATTTGATTAGCGGAACAGTGATTTATTTCCGCTAACCAAATATCCAATTAACCACATTCAATTCAATTTAACTCAACAGTATTATTTGGCTATTTAATGGCACAAAAAAATAATTAAAACAATATCTAAATAAAAGTCAAATCGTAGATCATTAACTCAATCAACAATTAATAATAAATTTATAATTCAAAACTGATCTGTTTTTAATTAACTATGTCAAATTATATTTTAAATCCAGATTATTTGTCGAATTTAATAAAACAATTTATTCTAAACAAGTTTAAAATTAAACGGTTCATTTAAAAAAATTAATTGATTAACATATAGTTATTTCATAAGAAATTGCCTATTCCTTTACTTCAATTATTATATGCCATTAAATTTTACATTGCAGAAATCTCGACAGTATTATTTCAGATGAAAATAATCTACGATAGGAACTCGACGCAAAAATTCGCGCATCAATTGGATTTTAAAATGAAAGAGAAATATTATTTTTTCTTTTATAAATTATAGATTACTAAAATATAATAACAAAATCAATTTTCCTTTAGAAACAATACGCCCAGCCCATATAACACAAATTCGACTGGCCCAATAACTTATTTCCTTCCTCTTTCCACTCTATCTCTCCACGCTTTCATTCCAGAGAACAAGACGTGCACGAATCTATGCACGTAAGTGTGCATGTACACAACGCCTCCGGCCCATGTAACCTACCGTCGACCATCATCGCCGATCACCTATGACACCAACACCTCGACTGTCCCCCTAAAACGCGATCAAAAACTTCGACTCGAAATTCAAACTCTCTCACAAAAAAACTACAACGAGGTTCTGCTACTTAATCACCTCGCCACGCCTCCTCGGTTGATTATCGACCACCAAAACTCAACCCTAGCTCTGCCATCATCTACTCTACCTATTCCCCCTCATGCGCACTTCTCCGTCCCTCTCTCCTGATCGCCATTGACCACGAACTGAAGCCAAACCAAAACATTTTTAAACCCTAGTTCGAATTAGATTGGCCCACTCGCGCAATTTAAATCACCGCTCCACTTTTTGTGGATCCCATCATCCAAGCCTCCTCCGTAACCAACGCCTTACCATGAAATCGACCAAGTCACCGAAAATATTCACTTCCTCCAAGTCTAATCAACTCATAATTTTTGTCCTCACACAACCTTAAAAATCTTCAAACAACTCTTAAAATCATATTTTTCAATTATTGTTCTAACTGTATAATCCATTCGTTAAGTTACGGTAGTCGAATCTCAGCCTAAACTAACCCACCATTAAATGTCGTTTTCTCTTTCTCTACTTGCTAGAATTAAATGAAATAAATTTTAAAATGTCCTATACTAAAACAAACAACTTTTGTTCTGGTCTTGGGTTTTAAATCTAAGTGGACGATGAGATATTGATCTTTAAAAATGAAATTTTTAACTATATTGAAAAAAAACATTAACAGAGAAGCTTTTCTTTAGAAAAGAAGTATAGTGGTGATGGCTTCGACCATGTTGAACCCAAACATAGATACATATTTTCATAATACACCGCATATACACTTTCATTCAAATTGCATAAATATACATATAACAACCAATTAACAGATCAAACTATTTTACTCACAGTATTTTGAAAATAAATGACACTGCTTAGTCTCCTTCTTCAAGATTTTTGAATAACTTAGACTTTAACTTACAGCAATTTTTTTATAAGTGATCAAGTTCGGCAGTATATATAAGAAAGGAAGTGTATGGTGCAATCCAAAAGGTGGCCGGAGTATGCGTATAGGGTAGGCTGATATCTTTACTTAGGCTTCATCACTTTATCTTTGATTTAATTTTTTATGGGTTTGTTTGATTTTAGTGTGCTTGATTTGATTTGTTGTATGCTTGATTTGAAATTGTATGCTTGATTTGAAATTGGTCATCATGTAGTTCATATCTATATATACCTATGTTTCTATATATCTATATATTTATACACTTACATACTTACGTATTTACGTATACACTATTTTATATAAACATATATACATACATATATATACTTATATATATATTTTTGCCATAAGTTTGAAAGTTGCCATCATAAATTATATATATATATTCCTATACTCTATTCTTATATCATACACACAGACACACGCATATACACTTATATATATTTTCAAACACCATAAAGTTTTGTATATATATACATATAGAATTTTTTTATCATAAATTTGAAATAGTGAAGTTTACATATGTACATACATACATACATACATACATACATACATACATATATATATATTTTATTATTCTCAGAAATTGACGTTTAAAAATTTATATATTCAGCTATTCCAATATCAGAAAAGTCAATTTATTCGACTTACAAAAATTAATATTTCAATAATTAAAATTTGTTAATTATTCCAATAACCGATGGCTAAAAATCCCGATCGTTACATATAGTTCCTAGGATTTACACCTCAAAGGACACTTTTCCCCTTTATATGCCTTTGTCATCCAAAATAAAAAAGTTTTTCTTACCAATAAGGTTACTTTAGTATGATTAAATACACATACATGCATGTACATTGGTGCTTGTATTAGAATAGACTTTACAACATATAATAATCAATGTGTATGATATGAAATTAATTTTAGCTAAAATAATACATTACATTTATATTTTCTACAAAAAACTACCTTGATTTAAATACAAAAACACAAGCACATACATGTATGCGTGCGTGCATGTGTGTGTTTATGCGTGTTACATTATATACATACATAAACCAAACCAATATTTTGATATAAAATAAAACCAAAACTATATTCAAATAATTGTAAATTAGAATACATACCTTTTAAACTATGATCTTATTTTAGTCTATGTCTAACTGTTTAAAAAAAGGGAAATTTTAAAGTAGTGCTTTGTTTCTAATTTTAACAATTGGAATTTTACTAGACTAGATCTCTATTTAAAACGTATTATTATAATTTACAAATTATTTGAATATAGTTTTAGTTTTTTGATATCAAAATATTGATTTGGTTTATTTATGTTTATGTATATGTAATACACACACGTAGGCACATGCATATATATATATATATATATATATATGTAAGTATATATGTATGTGTATGTGTTTGTATGTGTGTGTTCATGTATGCGTGTGTATGTATTTAACTCAAGGTTTTCAAAAAGATTTTTTTATACAAAATATAACTGTAATGTGTTGAACTATCTTTTACTTAAATCACTTTCATCTCATATATACTGATTTATTACATGTTATAAAGTCTATTTTAATACAAATAATTATGTACATAATATATATATATATATATATATATATATATATATCTATGTGTGTATGTACAATCAAACTAAATTAATCTTATTAATAAAAAACAACTTCCTTGTTCTGGATGACAAAGACATATATAAAGGGGAAATGTGCCCATTGTGGTGCAAATTCCAACACATAAATAATGTTCACATTAACTATATACACTTCTCATATGTTACACTTGCATATTTTACACATTGGTGCATTTGATTCATTCATTATAACATACAAACAATTTAAAATTAACTTAAACTAATTTTAAACAACTGTTATAAAATAAAGATTTTATTAAAACATTTTAAGATTAGATCTAAAGTCAATTTAGACTTCATAGGCTTAACCAAGATTAAAATGGATTTTTTTTCAAATTCACCCATTTAACTCGCTTCTGATTGGCCCGATTCCAAAAATGGTATCAAAGCCCAATTGTCTATGCGGTCTAATTTAGTCATGTTAGGGATAACTAATTAAGCTTATCCATTTAGTTTAATGCTTAAAAAAGTAGTGTTAAGGTTGGGTTCAAGTAATTAAGAACCCTGCCCTCTTGGCTATGACCTGGCTCGAAAGGTAAAGTGAGCTAAAAGGTTATCCATAATAGAAAAGGCCCAAATTTGAATTTAGGCCTTGGGTTAATTTCAAAGTCTGTTTTGAAATCAAAATGGAATTTTAAATTTAAAAGTTACATTTAAAATGAAATGTATGTTATAAAATGTGCATTTGGCATACATCCCTGATAAAGTTTGCAAATACACAAAACGTCCCTCCGTTTTTCTAGTAAGTTTTCGGTCTCTGTTTTCAAATTCACGCGTGCAAAAAGATCCAAATACCCTTTACATTTTTAACATTTCAAATGCATATAAATTTTTATAGAAACATCAAATCAGCATACCGTTTTCATCAAAAAATCAAAAAAATTACGATCATTAAAATGAGAGCCATTGTTGATATCCAAAAAATTATATTTGCAATAAGGGTGCAATTATTCCATATATTTGTAGAGAATTCTGCAAATTTTGAACATCATCGATTTTTCTTCGAATGTGTAACTATACCATATAATTGCAGACTTGTCTACAACTATTGCATATAATCGCAAACATTTCTGCAACTATTTCATATAATTGCAGACAATTATGCAATTATTGCATATAGTTGTTGAATTGTCTGCAACTATTGCATATAATTGTAGACATTTCTATAACTATTGCATATAATTACAGACAACACTACAATTATTGCATATAGTTACTAAATTGTCTGCAACTATTGCATATAATTGCATGCAATACTGTAATTATTGCATATGGTTGCTAAACTGTCTGCAACTATTGCATATAATTGCAGACATTTTTGCAACTATTGCATATAATTGTAGATATTTCTGCAACTTCTGCGTATAATTTCAGACATTTCTGCAACTATTACATATAATTGCAGACAACTATGCAATTGTTGCATATAGTTGCTGAATTGTCTGCAACTATTGCATATAATTGCAGAAATTTCTGCAAATGTTGTGTATAATTACAGATATTTCTGCAATTCTAGCATATATTTGCTGAATTGTCTATAGCTACATATAGTTGCAGACAGTTCTACAACTATTGCGTATAATTGCAGACATTCTGCAATTATTACATATATTCGCCGAATTGTTTGCAATCATACCATATAATTACAGAAAATTTGAAAAACATCAATTTAAATTTTTGAAAAACATCAAGTTAAAAATTAATTGCTTGTCTTGCCATTTTTACATATGCATAATGCCACTCGTTAGAAGGATAATAAAATTTGTGATTTAATGGTGAAAACGGCTTGTTAATCCGTCAATTCTATAAAAAGTTATTGCGTTCTAAAGATTGACAATTAATAGGGTGCAAATTTTAATTATGGATGTGAGAATAACATTCATATATGAAGAATCAACATTGCTGCAATGGAGGAAGAGAGGTATTGTACGGAAGAAAATTGTTGTATTTAAAAATAGGGATGTAATTTATGTCTGTTTTTGAGGAGGATGTTTGTGTATTAAGTTTGATTTTAGGGATGTGTCCCTTATTTTAACTATTATAAATGCTATAATAAGATTTTCAGAATTGTTTTTAAAATTTATTATTTAATATTTAAAATTAGTTAATTATAGATTAGATTAAATAAATTAACAAAGTAATTAACTAATGAAATCGCACACATACACACACACACACACACATATATATATGTATATGTATATCATATATATAATGATATATGTTTCATTATCTTGAACTATTCAAGAAGATATAAGTATATATGAAATTCTCAAAATTAAAAATTATTTAATTAAAGTTTAACTAATAAATAAGTTAACACACACACACATATATAAGGATATATGCATATAACTATAAAGGTTGTAGTACACATATTCAATATAAAGTGTTATAATTGAATAATGCAGAACTAATTAAATTAATTAATTAATTAAATGAAATTTAGTTAATATAAGGTGATACATAAGACTATTATATAAGTAAATTAAAATGTAAAAGTTATATAATAATAAAACTTACACAATATGTATGTATAAATTAAAGGTGGATCAATTAGAAACCCTAATTAGATTTAAGGAATAAATATATACGTATAATATGTATACCGTGATTTCAAATGTATTCGACATAAGAATCATAAGGGTACTTCAAAAGAAATACATTATTCCATAAGTCAATATCACACAATGAGTATAGTAAAGATTATATATCTTTACTATAAAGTTGTCCTCTACCATTTATATATATTAATAGCATACTTGCATCCTCCTCCGTTGTTAATATTCATCTAGCTAAGGATGTTATGCATAATACAATTAATATATTGAACATATGAGGTAAGAGATATTTATGTTTTTGTTGACTTTCCTTAAGTTATGCACATTTATATTTAAGCCATCACGAAATGGTGGTTATGAGTGAACAATATCTTTCGATTTGTTGATATTCCCCAAGGTCGAAATGAGATTAGGACAAAGAACCATGGGTTTGGACTAGTGTATGATACATCTGATAATGTATTATTCATCGTTTACGTGCGTATGATTTGTTGATATTTCTTAAGGCCGAAATCTTATGGAAATGAGTTATAACACCCAGTAATGAAGCCAAAAAACTTCTATCCTTCCACTTAGGGTTTGGAGAAACATAAAAGACTAGTAGAGCTTATTAGTAAAATGAAATGTAATGTTTAACCTTACTAATATTCTAAGAACATCTACTATGATAATGTCCTAATTTACTAAGTTAAAAATTTGCAGAAAATGTCCACACTCAAGTTGATTTTTGAAAACAATAAACTCATCAGACCTAAATATATGGTTAGCTAAGAGCAATTACGATAGCGTTAACTTGTGAAAGTATTTGATCGTCTATAATTGCACCTCCAAAAGAATAACCCACTGATGATGCGGACCCCAAACTTACTTGCTTATGAGAAATAGGTTTCGAACCTAGAGATCATCCAAGTTTTCGTGATCTCTACATTAGACAAGCCATTGCAAAGGTAGCATGAAAACAATCCTGTCCATAAGATTTTTCATAGTCACAAAGCTCTTTGTGGTGAATAATCCTATTCGACACGGTATGGACTTTTGAAGAAACTATTCATTATCAAAATAACTAAGGAATAGAAAGTGGATGATTACGTTCTAATAATGAAAGGCTATATTGATAGACTCGAACAGTTTGTTGTAGTGATAAGCAATGAAATTCAAATAGACTTGATTCTTCATTTTCTTACTCCCCAGTATGAGCCATTCATATTAAACTTTAATATGAACCAGTTGAACGTAAGCCTCATGTAGCTCCTTAATATGTTGAGGTTAGCCAAGTCTTCGTCCAAGGATCAAGGAGCCGTACTTGCTATTAAAGGGAACATGTGATCTTTGAAAGGTTCATAGAGCGGAAGAAGGTTAGAAAGAAAAGTAAGAAAATTTCCGCTACTAGCATGGATGAGTGTCATGATTGTCACAAGAAAGGTCATTGGAAATGGGAATGTTCGAAGTACTAGAAGATTGTTAAAGAGAAGAAGCATAATACTTCTGTTTCTCCATCAGTTATATCTATGATTCAAAATTGTTTTGCAATCAATAAATTATCTTGAATTTTGAATAATGCATCTGGAACTCATATTTGTAATTTGTTATAGGGACTTAGATATATACATCATGTAGTGAAGGGAGCAATGAGGCTTCTGATAGAGGCATACCCTTAGGGCAATCATGTAATTTTTTACATGTATCTAACCCATTAACTAATCTTATTCGAGATAAAAGGTGTTTGCTTTCTATTAGATACATAATATAATGCATCATATTAATTAATTTTCTTGAGAAAAATGCGTGATCCTCTAGAAATAGAAAAGCGCACACATGTAACCATATATATAATACATAGAAAGGCGCCGCCAACATGCCTTGCAGGCAACAGATATAAGCATATGCATCAAAGGATAAGCACAAGTACCCCTATAATGAGCTCCGACAAAGCCACTACCCATTACACCCCAATATCGAGCTCCGACATGGCCACCGCTCGATATTAAGGTGTTAGAATTACCTGAAAAATTAAAGAGAATCAAAAAGATAATGATACTAGAAGCCAGCACCGTCTAATAAGGAAGCTCCATGCTGTTGACTCAAAAGGAATGACGATGTGACTAACCTGAAGTGGAAAGGCTAAAGATCCTGAAATTAAAACTCCGATCTGAAGACTCGGTAAAGATGGAAGTAGCGCCTAGCTGAAGAGTGAATCCTCCTGAAAATAGTCGCGTAAATAAAGTTGAAGATACACGGAGAAGAATCTCTCTCTGCTATCGACAATCCTAGAATCAGCAATCCTGAGCACTTGCAAAGAGACACTAACATCCTACCTGTCCCGGACTTGTAACTTAAAATTAACTAGGAAAATAGTTGGAATGATACATATATGTATCATTCTAACTATTACAAAAAATAACTAAAAGATCTAAAAAGTAAAGCTAATATGATCCATACTCTAAAAAACTAAGAGAAGCATAAACTATTACAAAAATAACAAAAACAAAAACAAACACATTTCTAGAATTATCCTCATAGACCTTGAATCAAAAGTAAATTTGATACATGTTGGGATCATCATTTAAGTTTGAAAAATATTAATACTATTATTATTAATGTCAAAATATCATTATTATGTTTAAATATATTAATATTATTACTAACCTTATTAAAGTATTCTTTAAATAGGTTAATTTTAGCTAATTTATATTTGGGATTAGAGATCCCATTAAAGCAAAATGAAGAAATTATAAAAATAAATTTATTAAAGTGATTATTATTATTATTAAAAATTCTTTGATTTCTTTCAATACAAATATACCAACAAGATATGATGAATAAAGTGTCAAGTAAGAATCTATCATTCGTATTGAACTTAAATCTAAAAGTATTCCAATAGAATTCACAATCAAGAATTCTAGTTATAATATTAAAATCAAAAATTTTAAGGGTATTAATTAGAATAAAATAAAAATTCATGCAAAAATAGTATATGTGCTTAATATCTTCAAAATGCATATTACAAAAATAACATTTATTATCAATTTGTAATTTTTTTATTTTCAAAAGTACTATAGTATTTAATTTTCTGTGCAAAATTAACCACATATGAATTTTGGACTTTGGAGGAGCAATAGATTTTCAAATAAATTCAATAAAGTTATTGATTACACCCAACAAGTTAATAAATCTATGAAAAGAATTAGCTGTATATTTCTTACTCCTATCCCACTCCTAACTAATATTACCATTATCATTATTAATATCAATATTATAAAGATTCAATCTAGAATAATGCAAAGAAAACTGCTTAAGGGTTAACGGCTTGATTTTTCGATGCCCGAAAATCGAAATCAATACATCAACTATATTAAATGCCGAACAATCGAATGCAAGAAAAGCGGTCCGTTAGGGTTAAAGAAGAAAGAGGTAGAAGGAGAAATAGAAAAACAACATCAGAGTATCACAAACGCAGCGGAACAATATATAATATATAAATAACAAATCTTTAGACAAAAAGAACTGTATCTGTTTATACATTACATCGTTAGAGTACAACAACACAATTCAGGACAATTATAATAACTGGTCCTCCTAAGCTGAATATACAGCTTACACTGCCTCGCGGAATACACATCAAGTACGTGTGATACGTCTCGTCTCCTGAGCTACACAGCATTCCATTCAGAATCTGTACTCTATAATACTCAGTCTGACCCAAGCATTATAGTTAAATAATACCCGAGTCAGTCTGGAAAACCAGCATGTGAAAACACACTCGATTGGATTATTAAAGTTTTCAAAATCCTTTGAAATCAAAGGTATCTCGTAACACCACGCCACAAATAAACATGTCGGGTTTTCACCTAACGATAACCAAAACATTTTCTTATAAAATCCTTTGATATAATAATAGTTCTATATACAAATACTTATCAAAATAGCCAACATTGTTACATTCATTAAATTCCAGTAATACTAGCCACAAAGTGGGTTCTACAAACAAAACCGTAAAGGCACGTAGGGAAAATGGATTCCATCAATGGCAGGGCTACTAGGGTAACGACCGTAACAGTACGTGGTCTAGATCATTGTACCAAGGATCCACCTTGATCGCCTGCTACACAAGGCCGGAGCTACCCCTTGTGGATAGTTCGAATAAGATCACCCCGCGGTTGGGATCAACAACCGCCCACACAGCCAAAATAAAGGGACCTCTAGACATGGACGACCTTACCCTAATTTGTTGCTAGACACATAGCCTTGTGTGCACCTCCCATGTTTTAGTCATTCCCGGTTGATGAGGCTCAAGGCTATGCGTTGCCTTTTTAGGACACATTCACTTAGAATGCTCATCGTCCTACTGACGATGTTCTGATAGCATTCATCCATACAAGTCCGTTCCGCGTCCGAACGGAACCAAAGGCTCTACTCCTACTACATCCATTTTGGAATCACCTTCAGGATTAGTAGCGATTAGCCCTTGCACTTTACTGCTCCATCTTCGACTCCTAGCTCTTGTCTTCCTCACGAAAACGTTCAAACTGGATCAAAGTGGTTTTCGGAAAATTCATCCCCTTCCCAGTCTCTTCGAAACGATCAGCACATTGGCCAATATTGATAGTCGGTTATTTAACTATCAAATAACATTTACCAACAATCATCAGATTAAATAATTTCCCAAATTATTTATTATTCTCAAAATATCTTTGCCAGATATATTTCCACTCTTCAACCCTTTGAAAAAAATAGTTTTCAATTCACTTTTCTCTCCCAGATTCCCACCCAATTTTTTTATTTCCACTGAATAATCGCCAAGCCTTAATGTTTAGATTTTTAAAATAATTTAAATTACTTTATCTAAAATATATATATATACACACTTTAAAACACATAAAATAAAAACCATTTAAAGTACTTAAAATAAAACTATTTAAAGTATTTATTTAAAAATACTAGTTATGAAATTTTAAAATAATTTCTCATGTAAACTTAAGACAAACAAAATTACAAACAAAAGTTATGAAATCCTATACAAGTTTTTCAAATAAAAACTTTAGCCAAACTATCTTTAAAATAAAACTATTTTATATAATATAAATGTTAATAATTATCTTTTTGAATCATAATACTAGTTAACCTTTCAAAATAATTACTACTCTAACTAACTTAATAAATATTTACCTTTAAATTTTAAACAACTTAAATAATAATTTCACAAAAACATTCTTCTAAAGCAACTTTAAAACTTTTAACTTATACTTAAAAAATCTGCTTGAAAACGTACTTGGCTTTTTAGGGAAATAACCTTTCCTTTCACACCTTTAAAAATAAACCCCTATTTATTTTTAAATCAATTACCCATTCCTTTATAAATTCCCACAGTGAATTTATACTTCCGAATATCCACTGATATCTTATTTCACGTTATAAACCCAGTTTATAAATTCCATAATCTCAACTTCCTTTTAAAAACACGGTTTCAAACACTTAATCAATTTTCAAATTGATTTTCAAAATTAACTCCATTTTGAAATAAATTTCTTTACTTATCCAAATTTATTTCAAAACTCATTTATTTCAGATTTAACTTCTGTATCATGATTTAAAATCTTATATAAACTGAAAATACCAATTTCATACTTTTTCCCAAATTTCTTCTTAATCTTTTCCAAACAAATTTAAAAATTGAATTTAAAAATAAATTCTTTACTCCTTAAAATAATATCACTTAAGTTTTAAAATTCATTTATTTCCATTTATTCAAAGATCTCTTTCTCATACTCGAAATTTATTTACTAGAATTTAAAAATCAACCCTTATCTTTTCCAAATCATTCTTTAATTATCGAAATTACTTATAATTATTTTACTTAAAATTTTTGTTTTTATTTACTTTAAAAAAATGTTAACCTTGTATATATTTCATTTCTCAAAATACCAATATATATATTTAACCCAGCCATAGCACTCAAATAATTTCAATTCCAATATAATCAATATAATCCATTACAGATTTATCAAATAAAACATAGATTATAAAGTTAATTTTACTACCTTGAGGAATCTAGTTGGATCCCTCCAACCTGCTTCCCTACATCCACAGACGTTAGCACAATATTTAAATACCAATCCCGCTTTAAGGAAGATTATCGTGGTATAAGGGTCATCCGTTATATAATGCGGGAAATCAATCACTCCGATTTATACTACTATATATATGTTATCACATCCAGACTGAAACAATTATCAATGCAATCAAACAACCAATAATTTAAATTTACTATTTAAATTTAGTAGGGTAATCCATATAAGTGAGATTAACTCACCTTTGACTTTTAATTTGCAATTTGATCCAACCCGACTTGTTTTTTTCTTCATAGTTTTGGACCTTGAATAAATAATTCACAATTATTTACTACTTGAATTAATCAAACAATTTACCACCATTTACTTACTTAATTTTAGCTAATAATTGGTTTAAACTAATTTTTCCTTAAAATCTTTTAGTAACTAAAATATTTTAAATAAGTAAATTAAACAAATCAATCACCATAACACAATGTTTTAAAACCTAAACTAGTAAAAAATAAAAATGTGCATATGTATGTTTATATTATTATTGAAAACACATAACCTTATAAATATAGTATATATAGATACCAAAACTTATATAAATATATATCAAAATCTTTTCTATATATATTATTTCCTGCTTATTAATTTTCTTTTCACTGCTGTAAAAAGACAATATTTTTCTTACCGTAAATGCCTCCTCTCTTTTTTTCTTTTCCTAATCCATACATGTATTTATAAAATTTTATAAATAGAATTCTATTCCCTAACATATATATATATATACACACACATTAAATTAAATTTAAATCCCCTATATCTTAACTGCTCACACACGGTTGCTCAAGCAACCCTACCAAAGGTCGCCCCTTCTATGTCGTGCTCTGATCAAACCCCTAAGATCGACCGCTACCGCCTCCATCGCAAGACTCCCCTTCATCGTAGCTCGATCCTACACCTGCCATCCATCGTGAGCAAACCCAGCTACCGACGCTTAAGCTCATCCGCTCCACCAGCGACCGTCAAGACCCCGAGCCTTATGAGTTTGACTTCATTCGTTAAGCTATAGGATTAATGGGAGAAGAGAGAACTCAAGATAGAATTGCGAAGCAGGAAAGGGGAAGACGAGGATAAGGCTTTCAGTTCAATTCAAAAGAAAGCGACCATTAAATTTAATCGGTCTTAATTTAGTAGAGAAGAGGGAGACGAGAAGGGTGTTTAGCCATTAAATTTTTGAGGCTACTGAGTTGGTTTTTTGAATAGAAAGAAGGGTTTTTGATTTTTATAGATGAATTTGATTTTAATTCTTTTCTTCTGCCATATATTTTTTTTATCAGGGAGAAAGAAAACAACACGTTTCAAAAGGAAGAATGCAAAAGGGGACACGTGTTTAAGGGATGAAACATGTCTAATTTGCCATTGTATTTGAATATATATTTTTAATTTAAATTCAAATCGTCTCGATTTTCGCAACCCACAAACTCGATCTCCAATCGAGGTGTGCCGCTAAGCGTTTATAATATTAAACCCCTATTCCGAACGTAATGGAAAAGGTTCTGAGTACTAATTCAATCATATGGAGAAGATAGCTTTTTGTACCCAGTTATTATATTAAATTTTCGATATAAAATCTCAGCGCGTTTACCTATCGTACAATCACACGACCACTCCAAATACTACGAAAATTGAAATCCGATAATCATACCCTATTACGGATCCAATGGAACTGGTTTCGTCGAACTCTGAGATTGTGCCTCGGAAGGCTATTTTGAAATATTGATTTAAATAATATATATCAAAACTGAATAAAACACTTTAAATTCAATTTTAACACCTTTACTATCTTCAGTATTATCAATATAAATTTTCCAAGCCTTTAAAATATTTCTAACCAACTTAAAAACCCAGATTCACTATTTTAACCAATTTCAATAATTAGATTCAATAATTTAATTGCCAAATGAATAGTGATATTTTGAAATTCAAGTTAAACTAACCTACGAATATTTAAATCAATTAAATATTCTAATATCAAATATCCAAAAATTCCAGACCGTCACATTCCTCTCTCCTTAAAAGAATTTCGTCCTCGAAATTACTAGTTAAGAAGTATGGTCCATAACCCATTCATCATTTTTCCAAAACCAAACAGTTTCAAACAACTCTCAAAATAATCTTTTTATTAAAGGCACAATATCCCCCTTACTAACATTGCAAACTTATCCATAACTTCCAAACAATACTATTTACTCATCCATTCAAATTTTAATTTAATACCAAATTTTAAATTTTCAAAATTTCTGAAAATTTTTCTAACTCCTTAAATTTTCGAAATTTTTTGCCAGCGTCTCCTTTACACGGCTAGATCGGTACAAATACAAAATGCCTCTATGGCCCTTAAATTTCAAAGAAAACAAAAACGCCAAGTGGCTAGATCAGAAAATCATCAAATTTCATACAAAAATTTAAACACATACCTCTACGTTGGCCAATTCAAATTTATCTTCAGAAATCAAAAGCATCCATTTATCCTTTGCCTTTAGATACATGTACTTATCTACCAATAGTGTTTACTAGTATAGTCAAATTTATTTTACTCATCTCTTTACAAAATTTCAATATTTATTTCATTTCAGCTCGTATGATGTCCGTATATCATCTGTACGTAATACCAAATCTGATCGCTCACTTGATCATACAATTTCACTTTCAAACTAGTATCGTTCCCCCGACTTCCTAGTGCGGACTCAGATCTGGTTTCTTGATCAGAAACCAACATTCTACTTGCACAGCCACAAAGTATGATAGAGAATTTCTAGAATCAATTAAAAATCCATATCCAGTGTTCGCTGTCGAAAATCCAGTGAAAAATCCCAAACTCGGATCAATATAACTATCTCGAAATTCTGTGCTCGAATCTGGATCATATTGTTATGCGAATAAAGTAATGTACGTATATCCTACGTATTAGTTTCCAATTGATTATCAGCTATATCAATTTTCTTTTATATTCACATTTATTTTGATTTCTATTCACTTATTCACAATTACCATTTCACACACCGTTATTAAACCTTCATTCATTAACTTAGAATAGTTCTCGATTCTAAATTTACTTAAGAATTTAACCATCCGATTCTTAAGTTCAAGATAAATATTTTACACTTAAATATGTATTTCCACTTCATTACTGAAGTTATATATCTATTTCCATTCAACTTTGCATTTCAATACCATTTGAATTCAATTTACCCTCCAATTATATATATTGAATTCTATCCACCTTATCCCAACCATACTTAACTAACCATTCCAAACTTTTATTATTTTAGTTCACTTCGAATAAATTTTATAAATTTACATTACTTTACAAATATTTTAAATTAAATATTATCTCAATATTCTATTTCAATTCATTTTCTTACCTATTTGAATTAATTAGTTTACTTACAAATTTTATTTTCAATCCTTTGTTTTATTTAGTTCAATTTGACTAAATTCCCATTCTTAAATATTGAATTCTGTTCACATTATCACAACTCATACTTAATTAACCATTTCTCTAATTAGTTCTAGTTACTAAGTTATCTAAACCTTAATGGATTTTATTTTCAAACTTTAAATTATTCTTAGTCTACAACGAACTAATTCTACACTTTACTTTACACAATCTAAACCAAGTATCATTTCACTATTCAAGTTCCATTTAACTTACTTACAAATGCAAATTCATTTGTCTATCCACAATTTTATTTCCAACTTATAACTTTTTTTAAGTAACCATTTCACTTAGCCTTTTTATACTTTTCTTTAAATTCACTTTTACTTAACTATATTTAATTATACTTCGATTCAATTTAAATTTTAAACTTCTATAAGTTTTCCAAATACATTTGCTAACTTCTTTTAATTTACTTCAATTAATTCCTTCCAACTTATTTTGTCTTCATATTTACTTTTATTTAACCCTTTTCAAGTTGAATCTTATTTCAACCAATTCCAAATTCCTATAAGTTGTCAAAGTTATTATATACCATAAACATCTTTAATTAAGATTCTAGAGTATAGAAAATTTTTCAACATTTCAAAATCACTTTTGAAAACAATTATATACAAAATTTATTTACATAACAAATTGTCTTTTGAATTTTAAAACCAATCCCAGTTTTGCAAACACCCCAATTTAAAACAATTTGGTAGCAATTCCTCTCTTGGAAACTCAAAAATGAACATCGATGATGCTACAGTCATCAACGGAGTTATTTTCCAGCGACCGAAAAGAGTTCAATGCTTTTATCCCTTCAAAAACATTTTCCAAATATATTTTTTAAAATTCTAAAAATCACCAAATTTCATAACCCAATTTCAAAAATATTTCCGAAATAATATCACTATTTTTCCCTTCAAAACCTGTGAAAACCATTTCCAATCTCAAAGGAATTTAAACTTTTCCCAAAATTTGAAATTTCAAATCCTTTTAATTCGTATTCAAATATTACTCTGGAAATTTTATTACATTTTCAAATTAATTTATATTTACAAATCCCATTTATTATATAAATTTATTCCTTAACCTTTGGTTATAATTTTAACCCCTAGTTCAGCACAATAATGATAATAATTTAATATTATCATTTCCTAACAACCAAGAAACCATATATAACTATAATAATTTACGAAAAATTATTTCTTTTATATAAAAAATAATTTGGGTAAAATTATTTCATTTACCCTATTTTAAAACTATATTGTCTCGGTTTATCTTGTATAAGGGTTTAGAAACCCCTATCGATAAAATGGCATCCCACATATCGACCAGAATCCATAAACACTCAATTGATAAGTCAACACAATATAGAACAATTTTATATTCACTAATAATACGCGCTCATATCTATTAATACACTCAAATTCATTCTGGAGTACTTACGGACTCTATTTCTAATGAGTAATCCCTACCAGAGCTAAGGTTTTCGCTTAACCTTCAGCTTTGATACGAACTGTAGCGTCCCGATTTTTCGACGCCTGAAAATCGGCATCAATACATCCACTATATTAAATGCCGAACAATCGATTGCTGGAAAAGCGGTTCGTTGGGGTTAAAGAAGAAAGAGGTGGAAGGAGAAATAGAAAAACAACATCATAGTCTCACAAACGCAGCAAAACAATATATAATAGATAAATAACAAATTTTTAAACAAAAAGAACTGTATCCTTTTATACATTACATCATTAGAGTACAACAACACAATTCAGGACAGTTATAATAACTGGTTCTCCTAAGCTGAATATACAGCTTACTCTGCCCAGTAGAATACACATCAAGTACGTGTGATACGTCTCGCCATCCAGCTCGTCTCCTGAGCTTCACAGCATTCCATCCAGAATCTATACTCTATAACACTTTGTCTGACCAAAGCATTATAGTTAAATAATACCTGAGCCAGTCTGGAAAACCAGCATGAGAAAACACATTCAATTGGATTATTGAAGTTTTCAAAATCCATTGAAATTAAAGGTATCTCGTAAGACCACACCATAAATAAACATGTCGGGTTTTTATGTTACGATAACCAAAACATTTTCTTATAAAATCCTCTGATATTATAATATTGTCTATATACAAATACTTATCCAAATAGCGGAAATTGTTACATTCATTAAATTCCAGCAATACTAGCCATAAAGTGGGTTCCACAAACAAAACCGTAAAGGCACGTAGGGAAAATGGATTTCCATCAATAGCGGGGCTACTGGGGTATCACCCGTCATAGTACGTAGTCTAGATCACCGTACCGAGGATCCACCCCGATCCCCTGCTACACAAGACTGAGGCTACCCCTTATTGGATAGTTCGAATAAGATCACCCCGCGGTTAGGATCAACAACCGCCCACACAGCCGAAATAAAGGGACCTCTAGATAGGGATGACCTTACCCTAATTGGTTGCTAGCCACTTAGCTTTGTATGCACTACCCCTGTTTTACCCATTCCTGGTCGATGAGGCTCGAGGCTATGCGTTACCTTTTTAGCACACATTCACTTAGAATGCTCATCGTCCTCTTGACGATGTTCATATAGCATTCATCCATACAAGTCCGTTCCGGGTCCAAACGGAACCGATGGCACTACTCCTACTACATCCATTTTGGAACCACCCTCAGGATTAGTAGCGATTTGCCCTTGCACTTCGTTGCTCCATCTTTGACTCCAAGCTCTGTCTTCCTCACGAAAACGTTCAAACCGGTTCGAAGTGGTTTTCGAAAAATTAATCCCGATCCCGGTTTCTTCGAAACGATCAGCGCATTGGCCAATGTTGATAGTCGGTTATTTAACTATCAAATAACATTCACGAACAACCATCAGATTAAATAATTTCCTAAATTATTTGTTAATCTCAAAATATCTTCGCAAGATATATTTCCACTCTTCAACCCTTTGAAAAAAAACATTTTTCAAATCACTTTTCTCTCTCAGAAGAAAATTCCCACCCAATTTTTGTATTTCCACTGAAAAATCGCCAAGCCTTAATATTTATATTTTTAAAATAATTTAAATCACTTTATCCAAAATATATATATACACACACTTTAAAACATATAAAATAAAAACCATTTAAAATACTTAAAATAAAACTATTTAAAGTACTTATTTAAAAATATTAGTTATGAAATTTTATAATAATTTCTCATGTAAACTTAAGCCAAAAAAATAAAAAATAAAAGTTATGAAATCCTATACAAGTTTTTCAAATAAAAACTTTAGCCAAACTATCTTTAAAATAAAAATATTATATAAAACATAAATGTTGATAATTATCTTTTTGAATCATAATACCAGTTAACCTTTCCAAATAATTACTACTATAACTAATTTAATAAATATTTACCTTGAAAATTTTAAACCACTTAAATATAATTTCACAAAAACATTCTTTTAAAGCAACTTTAAAACTTTTAACTTACAACTAAAAAATCTGCTCGAAAACGTACTTGGCTTTTCAGGGAAATACCCTTTCCTTTCACACCTTTAAAAATAAACCTCTAATTATTTTTAAAACAAATACCTATTCCTTTATAAATTCCCACCGTGGATTTATACTTTCAAATATCCACTGATATCTTATTTCACTATATAAACCCAGTTTATAAAGTCCATATCTCATCTTCCTTCTAATTAAAACCACAGTTTCAAAAACTTAATCAATATTCAAATTGATTTTCAAAATTGACTCCATTTTAATATAAATTTCTTTACTTATCCAAATTTATTCAAAACTCATTAATTCAAATTTAACTTTCTTATTATGATTTAAAATCTTATTTAAACTGAAATACCAATTTCATACTTTTTCCCAAATCTTTTCTTAATCTTTTCCAAACAAATTTAAAACTTGAATTTAAAAATAAATTTTTTAATCCTTAAAATAATATCACTTAAGTTTTAAAATTCGTTTATTTCCATTTATTCAAAGATCTCCTTCTCATACTCGAAATTTATTTAGTAGAATTTAAAAATCAACTCTTATCTTTTGAAATCATTCTTTAATTATCCAAATTACTAATAATTATTTTACATAAAATTTTCCTTTTTATTTACTTTAAAAAAATCTTAACTTTATATATATTTCATTGCTCAAAATACCAATATATATATATTTAACCAAGCCATAGCACTCAATAAATTTCAATTCCAATATAATCAACACAATTCATCATAGATTTATTATATAAAACATAGATTATAAAAATAAATTTTACTAATTTGAGGAATCCAGTTGGATCCCTCCAACCTGTTTCCCTATATCCACAGACGTTAACACAATATTTAAATAACAATCCTGCTTCAAGGTGGATTATCGTGGTATAAGGGTCATCCCCTATTGTGTGGGCCCATACAGTCTCATCCCCTATATAATGTGGGAAATCAGTCACTCCAATATATACTATATACATACTGCTATATATATGCTATCACATCTAGACTGAAATAATTATCAATGCAATTAAACAACCAATAATTTAAATTTACTATTTAAATTTAATAGGGTAATCCATATGAGTGAGTTAAAACTCACCTTTGACTTTTAATTTGCAATCTGATCCAACCCGACTTGGTTTTTCTTCATAGTTTTGGACCTTGAATAAATAATTCATGATTATTTACTATTTAAATTAATCAAACAATTTACCACCATTTACTTACTTAATTTTAGCTAATAATTGGTTTAAAATAATTTTCCCTTAAAATCTTTTAGTAACTAAAATATTTTAAATAAGTAAATTAAACAAATCAATCACCATAACGCAATGTTTTAAAACCTGAACTAGTAAAAATAAAAATGTGCATATGTATGTTTATATCATTTCTGAAAACACATAACCTTATAAATATCATATATAGATACCAAAACTTATATAAATATATACAATATCTTGTCAATATGTATTATTTCCTGCTTATTAATTTTCTTTTAACTATTGTAAATAGACAGTATTTTTCTTACTGTAAATGCCTTCTCTTTTTTTTCTTTTCCTAATCCATACATGTATTTATAAAATTTTATAAATAAAAATCTATTCCCTAGCATATATACATATACATGTTAAATTAAATTAAATTTATATCCTCTATACCTTACCTGCTCACACATGGTTGCTCCGGCAACCCTACCAATGGCCGCCCTTCCTTGTCGCGCTCTGCTCAAACCCCTAAGATCGACCGCGACCGCCTCTATCACAAGCCTCCCCTTCATTGTAGCTCGACCCTGCACCTGCAATCCATCACGAGCAAACCAAGCTACTGCCACTTGAGCTCATCCACTCCACTAGTGACCGTCATGCCTCCGAGCCTTACGAGCTTGACTCCATTCGTTAAGCCATAGGATTAATGGGAGAAGAGAAACTCAAGATAGAATTACGAAGTAGGAAAGTGGAAGACAAGGATAAGGCTTTCGGTTTAATTGGAAAGAAAGCGACCATTAAATTTGATCGATGTTAATTTAGTAGAGAAGAGGGAGACGAGAAGGGTGTTCGGCCATTTAATTTTTGAGGCTACTGAGTTGGTTTTTTGAACGAAAAGAAGGGTTTTTGATTTTTGTAGATGAATTTGATTTTAATTCTTTTCTTCTGCCATATATATTTTTTATCAGGGAGAAAGAAAATAACATGTTTCAAAAGGAAGAATGCAAAAGGGGACATGTGCTTAAGGGATGAACGTGTCTAATTTTCCATTGTATGTAATATATATTTTTAATTTAAATTCAAGTTCAAATCGTCTCGATTTTCGCAACTCACAATCTCGATCTCCAATCGAGGTGTGCCGCTAGGCGTTTATAATGTTAAACCCTATTCTGAACGCATTGGAAAAGGTTTCGAGTCCTAATTCAATCGCATGGAGAAGATAGCTTTTTGAACCCGGTTATTATATTAAATTTTCGATATAAAATCTTAGCGCGTTTACTTATCGTACAATCACATGACAACTCCAAACACTACGAAAATTGAAATCTAATAATAATACCCTATTACGGATCTAATGGAACAGGTTTCGTCAAATTTCAAGATGTGCCTCTAAAGGCTATTTTTAAATATTAATTTAAAACAATATGTATCCAAACTGGATAAAACACTTTAAAATTCAATCTTAACACCTTTACTATCTTTAATATTATCATTATAAATTTTCCAAGCCTTTAATTTTTTTTTAAACAACTTAAAAACCCAGATTCACTATTTTAACCAATTTCAATAATTAGATTCAATAATTTAATTGCCAAATGAACAGTGATATTTTGAATTTCAAATTAAACTATATTTTAAATATTTAAAATCAATTAAATATTCCAATTTCAAATATCCAAAATTTCTGGGTCATCACAAAAATTCCGTTAAAACGAAAATTCCAAGAAGGGCCATTTTTGGAAGAAAAAACTTATAAAATCAAAGCATACTTAAAATTACAAATTTCATACAACTCTCTAAATTCAATCCTAAGAAGGATAACAGAAATCTAATAGTCTTGCCAAAAAGAAGTATTATTACCTGAATGAACTATTATATGAGTGCCTAAGTTAAAAATCTCATGACATTTTAAAATGGAATTCCAAAAATAAGGAATGACCGAAGGGGTAATTTGATGTAAATTGTTACTACCATTATAGTAGTATTTAGAAATAATTTCTTTCCAAGTAGCATTATCATTTATATTCTTAAATTTCCATAACCATTTACCTAGTAGAGAAAATTTCGTATTACATAAATTAATGACTCCTTAACCACCATCCTTTTTGGATTTACAAAAAGTTTCCCAATTTACTAAACATTTAATGTAGCTATTAGAGTTTTCCCCAATCCATAAGAAATACCTTCTTATCTTATATATTTTATCAATCATCCACTCAGGAAAAAGTTGCATAGACATCCAATAGATCGGGAGAGTCGATAAAACAAAATTAATTAGAAGTAGTCTACATGCTCTAGATAAAAATCTCTCATTCCAATTAGAAATCCTATTTTTGATTTTATCTATGATTATAAACCAGTCATCATACTTTAGTTTAGTAGGTCTAATCATAAAACCAATATAGTCAAAAGGAAAATTCATAGTTTTACAATTTAGCATATTAGCAAGTAAATTTTCAACTGTTTCAATATCATTTAAAACTAAAACACATATTTTATCAAATTTTATTTTTAAACTTGATAGAAGTTCAAAACTATATAAAATAAACTTAAGAGTAACAACGTGTCTAGGTAAACGGGAAGAAAAAAAAGCAAGGTATCATCTTCAAATTGAAGGATGGATATACCATTTCGCGATACATCATTACCTACATTTCCCAGAGATCCATTATCAATCGCTTTTTTAATTATCTTAGCAAAAACATATGTGGCTAAGTTAAATAAAAGAGGAGATAAAGGATCCCCTTACCTTAAACCTCGCTTAGATTGAATTTTATTACCTAAAATACTATTAACCATAATTTAAAGTTACCAGTTCTAAGCAAATTCATGATCCAGCAATTCCATCTATGACTAAAACCTCTAGCATGAAATATATCAATTAGAGAATCCTAATCTACCAAGTCAAAAGCTTTTGCGAAGTCTAATTTTAAATTCGCACATGCAATATTAATCTTACAACAGTGATAAATGTATTCTTGAATAACCGCCACACCATCAGTGATATTTCTCCCTTTAATGAAAGCAGATTGTGAATAATCAATTAGGTCATTCGTTCTTATACTAAGTTTATTAGCTAAAACTTTTGAAATAACTTTAATGGAACAGTTAATTAATGAAATCGGTCTAAAATCTTTTAAGTTATTAACACCTTCTTTTTTGTGTAATCAAATTACATTTGAAAAATTAAATTTTCCTAACTGCAAATGTCCATTATAGAAGTCATTAACATGCTAATGAAATCTAATTTTAAAACATCCCGAACTGTTTATAAAAGAGAATTGGAAATCCATCCAAACCTGGGGATTTATCACCTACCAAATCATTAATAGTTTTCGAATTTCCTCTTCAGTAAAAGGATTATCTAACTCAGAAAGATCAATATTAGAATCAGCCAGATAAAGACCATTCCATCTAACATTAATTCTATGTTTGTTTTTACGACCAAAAGTATCTCTATAATAATCTGCAAAAGCCTTATTAAGGTCTCTTTGGTCAACTAATTATACATTATTTACAAAAATGGAATTAATCGTATTAATTCTTTTTCTACCATTAGCCATATTGTGAAAAAATTTAGTATTATTGTCACCTTCATTAATCTACTGCATTATGGATCTCGATTTTCACATAACTTCCTCCTTTTCTAGAATTGAGTTGTATTCTTCTTTTAGATTAACGAGAATATTACGCTTACCTAAATTTAATTGTCTAGTTTCTTTTGCCTTATTTAATTTAAGCATCTCAGAAAGAATATTTTCTTTTTTATTTTTTACCAAAAACATTTTATTCCAGTTTTTAGGAAAAATCCTATGATCCCTTAGTTTTAAAACAAAATTTTTAGCTGAATTATCTCTACATCTAATATTATAAAAACTTATAGAAATCTATTTATTAATTATTAAATTCAAAAAACTTGATTCTGACAACCACATTTTTTCGAATTTAAATGATTTACTAACAATCCTATGATGCTCACAAGGGATAATAATGGGACAATGATCAGAATAAGCATAAGGCAAACCCAACACTCTACGGATAGGAAATTCATCCTCTATTTCATCGCTAACGAAAAAAATATCTAGAAGAGCCATAGATGGGGACTCCCTAGTGTTCCTCCATGTAAATTCTCTATTAGGAAGAGGAATTTCAATTAAATTAGAATAAGTAATAAATTGCTCAAATTCCTTCATAGAAGAGAAATCGCCTTCTCTTGGTGATCGCTCACCTATAAAACGAATAACGTTAAAATCACCCCCCAAAATCCAACAACCCGACGCTAAAGATCTAAAATCAAGGCATTCATCCCAAAGAGTCCGATGACCTATTTTTGAGTTAGGCCCATAAACATTAGAAATATATAAAAAGAATTTTAAGCAAGATTAATTAGAATAATGTGTAAAGAATGTTGTTTGGAAATACATTGGAGTAATTTAAGATTGTTATCCTGCCACCCAATTAGTAAACCCAAGAAGTGCCTACAGAGGGCAAAAAAAGCCCATTTCTAAAGTGATACCCTCCTAGTCTTCCATAGAAATGAATATCGGGACATTCAATTTTAGTCTCCTGAAGGAGAGCAATGTCAATAGAATTGTCTTCAAAAGAAGCTCTAACCTTGTCACACTTATCTAAATCGTTCAAACCTCTAATATTCCAAGTAATAATCCTCATATACCAACAGATCTAGCCTTATTGAATTCCCCACTTCTAATATACTCACGATCAACCTCAACGTCAGAATACATGAAAGAAGTATCACTAGCTAACCGACTAAACTCAAAAGAAGGCAAGCTACCTAAAGCATATGTAGAATACGTACTACCCAAATCAGAATGCAAACCTGAGCCTAAATTTGCAGTGCCACTCATGGCACTCGAACCAGGTAACTCATCCATGGACAGAGTCTGATAGCATCGGATACTAGCGCTGCGCCGAACAGAACCACTAATAGCCACAGATTTCCTCCGCCTACCTCTCTTTGAAGAAGAAGAATACAGAACATAATTACTGCCTCTCTCCTTCATATTAAATTCCAATGCGTTATTAATTTTTTTTTATCTAATCCGTGTCAACCACAACTCCCGAAGCCATACTAATTAACTTTCTCAAGCCCCAAAGTCAAACTGGCATAAACACTCTCTTGCCCCGAAGTTACAAATTTCTCCATAATCTCATATGATCTCGATGAAACTATAAAACTGTTATATAAACCTCCAAACCCTTTCTTCTCTAAAAACATCTAAATCCTCATTCTCCAACAAACTATCCTATGGATAGGCAGATCAATATTCTTGACACTTTAATATCCACAGCAATAAAATCTTCAAAGACATCAAACATTGAAAGTTCAAAACTGTCCTCCAACACTCCATCCACACCATAGATATTGTCATTAATCTTAACAAAATTTAAAGGTTCAATAGTAACATCAAATAGCTATGCACCATGTACACTGATATCTGTGTGCACATCAACATTGACTGATTTGGTAAGATATTCTTCTCCCAGAACCTTCACTGACTTATGTAAATGAATCACGACCTCTTTCTCCAAAATAACGTCAACATATATAGGCGAATATGAAGATCAAGCTCGATCATAAGTCTCTCCAACCTGTTTAGATGAATCCCCCACATATTGTATCATATCAACCTAAAAATATGCCTCCGATTCAGAACTGTGAACATCATAAGTGTTTATATTCTCAAAAGCCAACATTTTGCACTCAACACTCTCTGAGAAAATATCCAAACGATTTTCAGATACGCACTTCTCTGTCAACTTATTACTAACTGAACTAACATCAAAGCATTCCAATCCACCATGCACACCTAGTTTTTCAGAACTATTCATCAACAAGGCAAGATAATCGAACTTGTTGGTTGTAATTAACTCAAAGTTTCCCAACTCGTGAGACTTCATTTTTGCTCTTTTGCCAATAACTTAAGTAAAACCTTTATCATTGATATTATTTTTCAATTGATTATCCAGTAATGAGACAGAGTCATTAATCAATACGCTTGCCTTTGATTCACTATAATCCAATAAATATTGCAATACAGAAGGATCATATAGAATGGGGTCAAAACCATTTTTCTCTTCACTTTTATAAAGTACAAGTTTAACAGAATCCTCACTTCCACATTTCTTATTCAAGATAACAATTTTCTCATCATTCGCATCTGAATTATTGTAAGAAGATTCAGATTTACCAAAATAATTTTCTGGATTTCCAAATCTATCACTATATCCCTTTCCAATGTTTGGTGAGTTTATTGCATCAAAATGAACAAATAACTCATCTAATAATTGGATTCCTTCATTCCTCTTTAACCATAAGTGGTCGAGTAAAATTCCTTTAAGCAACATTGCAACATCTAGCCTTTTTGTACATTGTATGTAGACACACGTGCCAACTCAAACCGTATGAAAGGGTAGATTGTTATTGGGGTGAATAAGAAAAAGCAGAGAGAAAAAACAAAACAGAATCTCGCAGCGGAGAGACAAAATATAATAATCAAATAAACAGTTCATGAAGCTGTTTTACAAAATATTTGATTTTACTTACACAACACAAATCAAAGTTGCAGGTACAAGCGAATAATAAATAATGCAGCGGAATACATGACGCAGTGAATTAATTATGGTAAGTAATAATAGTACAAATCTTCATCTTCGTCCTCCAGAAATAAGGTCTTCAAATCGTAAAATGCTCAGGCTAACCCAAACGAATCGAAAAGCAAAAAATCAAATCAGAACTAAAAGATCTTATGTAAGTTAAATCAACGGAATAAATATGAGTGGAATGGCATGAGAGTTGTTTAAGGGATTTGATATCTCCTATCCAGTGTATAATGTGAGTGCAGTAACTGAAGAGATGTTTGGGATTCACATCTCCTAAGGATCCATTAAATATCTACTATGTAGTACAATACGCTATTATAATATGTCTAAAATAAAGTAAAAGTATTAACATAGCACTAAGGCGTTACCTATATCCCCCTTAACAAATTTTTATATATTCTAATAGTCTATACAGTACCGTAACTCCCCCAGTAAACTAGAGGACTATCAGAGGGCACTCCATAGGTATGGTACAAAACAAACTCATAAAATGCACGCTAGGGCATGTGAACATGGCACACGAGGAAATGCCAGGGTAGATATGCCGTTTGCGGATCCAGAATGGTGGTAACGCATAGCAGCAACTACCGCCCACCTCGGAACACACTTCCAAATCAAAATCGAAGGGTGGCCACCAAAACAATCGCAAATCAGAATATAATATTGAAGGAGTGTACCCGATGGGAGGAATGACCTCACTTGGCCCGGCATGGCTCCTGATTTTAGTCACGTCTGAGCTGACTCATGGGAGTTAGGGTCACATCATACCTTATACAAAAATCGTTCACCAAACCATCCTACTTCATTTCGAGAATCTCCACCACGTACACAGTTGTTAAAGTGGTTACGGTATTGGCAGAGATTATGACAATATCCAATCCCGGTCTCTTTAACAACCAATCGCTTATTACACACCAGATGGTTCTTTTACATTTCAAAAGTCAATTCACAATTGATATCAAAAATATCATATTCTCAAAACCATAATACTTTCAAAATCATATTTATTTTCAAATCATATTCACTCTGAAATCGTAGTTTGGAATTATATTTCCTTTCAAAAAGTCATAATTTCTTCCATAGTCAGATTTCCAGAATAGGGTAAAAACTTACTTCAAAACCATCATTTCAATTTATTCTCTTTTAAAACAAAGCTTGGGATTTAAACACTTCCACTTTACTGGTCTATAATTTTAGAAATAGTTTAAATACTTATAAATAGTTAAAGTAGTTATAAATAGTTTAATTATATGTTAAAAATACTTTTAAAATTTTGTAAGATAGTTAATTAGATTTAAATTAGATTAAGTATAATTAAAATAGATTAATTATATTTAAATAAATTAAAATGGTTTAAAAGAGATAAAAATAATTTTATATAGTTATATTAGTTAAATAGTTTAGAAAATTTGAAAAAATCTGAATAATTATAAATTTTAAAATAATTTTTTTAAAATAGTTTATATTAAATTATAATTTTTGAACTTATATCCAATTAAACTATTCTTTCATTTCAACACATGTAGACCAATGTCAATTTCCAAATCATCAAACCAAATTTCCCCTTTCAACATGTACTTGATTTGGCGAAAATACTTCAATTTATATAAATCAAGTTTTGCTTCAACATATCATTTAATTCCATTCAAAAATTAAGGATTTTAACATCATTTGATTTAACCAATACGGTGCCCATATATAATTCTCTACTCTAGGATCAAGTGATATAGATATCTATCATTTCAATCCGCAATTTAAATTTTATGGTTATATATCATTTCAAACCGCAAACCTGAATTAAATAGAAATCCATAACGAACTTGCATTTTACAATGATATAAAATACAACATCTATTCAACTAACATCAACAACCAATTTCCATCACAATCATCATCCAAATAATCAATAAATATCAATAAAACTGGTAATAAATAGCAGGTATTTAACTTGCAGTTTATAATCAATAATAAATTAAATAACTATTTAGTTCAAATGAATTCAAATTAATTGAGACGATGATTCAAAATATATCCAACAGTCATAAATAGATTCTTAACCACATCATAAATTTTGATTTTACGAACATAAGAAATTTTAGAAGTTGTGAGTGGGTTAAAACACTCACCTTTGAATTTAAATTGAATTTAAATCGAATTTAAACGTAAAATTAAACATTCTCAAAATTCATCCAAACCAGCATCAAAATGTTTGGAATTTCATTACGATCCTAGCGGAGAAAACTACTTGCGAATTGGACCTCGTATGTGAAAGTTATATCTTTTAGAAGTTATACGATTAAATTTAAAACAATTAAAATAAATAAAGTAAATAGCTTACCACTTCACTAAATCTCCTTGCGCAGCCGATACCTTAGAAATCGCGCATGTTCCTGATATCGAACAGAAACTGCCTCCATTCATCGACCAACGCCACTCCTTCGGCACGCCGCACATAGATTGAAGAACGTTGATGGGCTCCCCCTCCGAGGCCGCCGCTCTAGCCGCCACGCGGCCAACTCTGGTCGCGAGATTAAGCTCCGCTGCTGTCGGCAGTGAACAACCAATTATGACGAACTCTGGCCTCCAATGACCAAACTAAACCCACTAATCCACATGCCTCGACGATCTCTACCAGACCCTGGCCCCCGATCAACCTCAAGTTGAAGATCCATCGTCCGCTAAGAAACCCTAGCAACGGACGACTAAGCTTCATCATCTATTTTTAACAAATGATAATTCCAATTGAAAAACAAATCATTGCAGAGGATTGCGCTCATCAAGAGCTTCAGATCGATATATAATTTGTTTGGATCGGAGGAGTTTGAATTTTTGATTTGGTTTTGAAATTGCAATTGATTTGAGAAGCTTGTTTGGTTTATCTACCTTTGAGAAGGAGTGAATGGAATTGTACATCCAGAATTAATGAAGTAATAACCTAGGGTAAATAACGAGGTATTTATAGGAAGATTATAAATAAAATGAACGGATTCGATTGATATACACGTTGAATGAAAAATAACCCGAAAAGTTCGTTCTGCCTTCGGAACGCAAATGGGTCAACCTGTAACAACCCGCATATTTATCGAGTTTACATTTAAATATTTTTATTTAAATATTAAATCGTTAATCGGATTTTGGTCCGAAAAACTACTTTTTGCAAACGGTCAAATTAGGACTCGAGACCACTTCCATTGAGTTCGAAATGTCGTTTACAACTTTTTAAGTATAAACATCGATAGGTTTGGAGTTAGTGAAATTTCACTAACTTTTCCCGCTTTGGACTTTGGGTTAGTTTAGCCTATTAAGCCCAAGTTCCAACCCTCTTCTCCTCACTCTTCATAAATTTCCTAACTAACTCAAGCTTTAGCATTAATGGTGAAGAGAATGGGAAATTAAAACTCCAAGCTCAAATTCAATTGCAACTCCATCATTCAACTCCAAATTCAAGTAGAAGATATTGGATTCAAGCTTTGGATTGCTTCTCCTTGCTTTCAAGCTTCATCTTCATAAATTTTAGTGCAAAGGTGAGATTTTTATCTCACAATTCTAGCCTATAACTATATTGGACTGTTGGGAATGATTCCCCATCACTTTAGCATGTGCATTTGCATTTGGTTTGGATTGGATTGGCGAAAAACTCCAATTTTTAGCGTTTTTGACAAAAAACTGCAGTTAGGTCGCACTGCCTCGGAGTTAGGTCGTTCTGGCCTTAAGTCGTTTCTGGCCATCGCTAAGTCGTCCACGAGTTAAGCCTAAGTCGTAAGTCGCGCGCGTTGAAAAGTCACCGCCTTTGTATTTCTGTTCGCCTGTGTTGAGTCGTTCACGAGTTAGAGTGCTAAGTCGGCTGCGAGTTAAGAGTTAAGTCGTTCGTGTGTTACCTCGTAAGTCGTCTCCGACCTAAGCTCCAGTAAGTCGTTCGTGTGTTATCTCGTAAGCCGCTTGTCTTCACTTAGGTCGTACCGTGACGGGGCGCTGCCCCGCACCCCGCCGGGGGCGCTGCCCCCTGGACCCCCGCGACCTGACCGGGCAGGTCGAACCCCGTATAACTCTGCGTAGGCGATCTTATCTGAAGAACATTCAACCGAACTTCCTGAGCTGATTTCCTTGGATTTTTATCACATCTTCGAATGTGATCTTTGTGATTGATTGTTTCTACAATCGCTTCTGTGATTTGTCACTTTAAAATATGAAGGTTTCAATACTAGTAGTAAATATTTTCTTAAACCGTTTTCCAATCTATTAGTATATACAAGCCTTTACCTCACTCGGATGAGAAATCTAATTAAACGACTTAGTAAAACAAGTGGTATGAAACGCTTGCGTTCACTTCGTCGGTTAATTCTTGGACTTGTTCGATTGAACCCCTTGTGACAATTTTATTAGTGAAGATTTACAGTTTGTTCGTAAATATTTAAGTTAAGCAAGTGGTTATGGGACATGAAGCTAAACTTCTATATTTACTAGCTTAGTGTAATTGACACTTCTCGTTGATCTTGATGATCGCTTTATGAATTAGACTAGCAATTGCGCGATGTCTCTTTCATTGCAAGGTTAGACTAGACACCACTTGTGTGATTCCATTCACACATACCTTTCTGCTTTTTGGTTAGTCTTGACCTCATTCTGTGTGATTCCACTCACACATGTGGGGTAGCTCCCCATGGTCTTCGGACCGTCATGTGATAGGCCTCTTTCCCTTTTTATGATTTCTGGATTTCTCGTGTTGATTTCTGGAATTTGTGTCATTGACTTGTTATGAGTACAAGTTTAGGGTATGATGCCCCCTTCGAATCTTTGAGAAGATTCTTGTGATATTGATTATCTCTTATTGATTGATCTTCTGTTGATCATTATTTACATACTTATAGCGGTATGTCGTTATGGATGTTTATGTTTATGCCATATCTTTTATGTTATATCATGTCATCTGATATTTATAGCTAGACTGATCCGTTTATTATTTTCTTAAATAATACTCGGATCAGACCGAGATGTTACAGGTGCTTCTGCTTGACTTCTTCCCAGGGATTCATCACTCTGACTTTTGGCTAACTGTTTAGATTAGCAGTTTTTGCTGTATACACTTGAGATATAGACTCATAGTTGTATTCTTTTGTATAGCACGTGTTGCTATTCTTTTGTATTATCGTGGATCTTATTGACCACTACTCTGATGTACACTTTCATGTGTTAGTTATATATTCATATCTTCTTCCGCCTTTGTGATATGGATATCTGTGACTGATTTGTGATATGATTATTTCTATGTTTGTTTCCGAAGATTATTTATAGCCACCGTGTGATAAGCTATTACATGGATGGTCGCTCCTCAACAGCCTTATTCTCCGTGCTAGTTGACAGCACTTCTCCGGAGTGTTCTTGGCTAGCGTGGGTATAGAGGTGGGGCGTCACACAACCCATATATCGAAATAGATGTTTTTGATAATTTTGAAATCAATGGAATATGTTACAAGTCCTAGTTCCATCGTATGAATAAGTTATGTTAAAATCATCTTATTTCAATTGATTTCAACTGATTTAAATTAATTTGATTTCTAGGCATTTCGAGCCCGTACGATCAAACGACACTTCCGATCGCTATGAAGCTTGAAATCCTACAATAATTCATTGTTACGGATTCGATGAAACTGGTTTCGTCGAAATCCGAGATAATTGCCAAAACGGCTATATTTCAATTAAATAAATAAATTAATATTAAATTGATTAAATCACTTTTTCAATTTCAATTCTACAATAGACAAATTTTATCATTTTTGACTTCTTAAACAATTACATTATTGCAAACAATTTAGATATCAATTCAAAGTTAATAAATTTACCAATTACAGTATTTAATTTCAATTTCAGTAAATTCACTAATTATCAATTGAAATTTCAATAAATCCATTTATTTGATTTTTAATCCTGTTATCAAATCAATTATCATCTTATGGATAAATTTAACATTAGTATATGTCCAATTACCCTAATATTTTGCAGCCATCAACTAAATTCATATTAACGTAGTATTTAATCACGTTTAATTGCAATGGATTTAGATCAAATTCAATAGATTAAATAAACGGGTAAACAATTAATAATTATAACATTTGCCTAATTTAATCCCATTCGTACTTTATTATCAACCAAAAAATATTATAATTGCTTTTCTAACATTGATTTTACAAAATTATAGTTTATTATGTATTATTTCATCAATTAGTATAACTTTGAATTTATTTCCTAATTTACTATTTACAATCAATTATAGCCTTATAATTGTTTCAATTAATTAAGATTGCACTAAATTAGTTATTTATTAACTTGCATTAACATTATTATCTTTCATCCCCGTTATTAATTCATTAACAAATTAAAAGCATTTATTTCTTCAATACAAAATTAACAAATTTAATTACTGAAAATTTATGGGTCGTTACAATATCAAAAAACAATACTAACATATATTTTCCAAAATAATATATCCCAACACGGGAAAAATAATATAATAGCACTATAAAACCGTAATCCAAAATGTACCTATTTGTCGGGCAAACAGCGCTTAAATTATGAAACCAAAAGCAGTAACAATTGCTTCCATAACCTGTATTTCACTTATATAATCCAAAAAGAGTTAATAATTATATAAAATGAAATATTTAAAGTTGTTTCAACCACTAACAAATTAAACAATATAAAACAACAATCACTTACAACCACAGCATACAATCATCCTATGAAATCAATACAAATCAATTATCCATCCATATCAACAAAAAACAAAAAGTTTGTTCGGGTTAAGACACTTTTAATCACATAAAATGACAAATAACTACTAAGCATATCTTTTACTCAACAGTCTTAGATAAAACCCAATAGATTATTCATACATCCAAACAATTAGAAGTATCATTTCCCAAACAATCTATAGACCAAACAAACAACAACTTCAAACAATAAATCAAGTTCATTCTTTTTAATTCCATTTCTCAATGATCATTTCTTAAGTTTTCATATATTCCTTACAACATTCAGTTTCCATTCATTCATTTGGTATTTATTTCATTTATTACTTAAAAAATCCATTTTCATTTATTCATATCAATTTCAATTTTTTTATTCGTTACATTATATTCATTCATTCATTACTTAATTTTCATTTATTTACATTCATTTATCTATAGTACTCATGTTTAGTTCCATTGCTTAGCATATCAATTCATTTACTTAAGTTTATATTTACTTACTTACAATACCCACTTTCCATCACATTTTATTATAGTAACATTTCAATTATAACTTAAGTTTATAACAACTAACATCAAATTCTTATTTATTAAAGAATTTCATTGAATAATTTCATTACTTCAAGTTTTACTTGTATAACATCTGATTACATTTTCTTATTAAACATTACAACTTTTAATATTTGGTAAGTTATATATATATATATATATATATATATATACATATATATATGCTTTAAGAATGCAATTGAAATTTATATAAGTTTTTCTCATTTCTTTTAATTAATTTAATATTCAATAATCAATATTTCTCATTTTCATATCCTTTTTATTTATAGGTCATAGTTTCAAATTTCTTATATGCATCAGTTATTATTTAACATTTAATTTCTTATTTTCATTTAGAAGTTTCAATTATTAAATAGTTATTCCAATACAATAATTAAAATCTCTAATTTATTAGAAATTAAAGAACTAAATGTCGGGTTCCTTTTTAAATCATTTAAAACAACATATATATCATATCTTTTATATGTGTCAGATCATATTTGAAAATAAAATTTATATTTATTTATCAAAACAAATGTGTAGTAAACAACTACAGCGGTCTTGCCACTTTGAAACTCAAAAAATGAATGTCGACGATGCATGCACTCATCACCGAAATTATTTTCAAACGACAGAGAGGGGAATACAAAACTTATTTCTTTCCAAAATTTCTTTAAAACAATTCTTTCAAATCATATTGAAATATTTATATCAAAAAAATACTTCCAAATATTATTATTATATTCCAAAATCATTCGAAAGAAATTTTCAAAACCTTGGAACATAAGGTCTAAATTACCAATTTCCATTTATTTTATTTTCAAATCTTATTTCCAACCAATATTTATAAATTTCACTACCTAAGAACAAATATGTATTACAACCAAATATATCATTTATAAAATTATTATTTTATATATTTATAATAGGCAAAATTATTTCATTTACCTATCTTTCAAAACAAATGTCGCGCCGGTCTGTCCAATTAAGTGTTTAGAAATCCTTATTGATGTCATAGCGTCCTATGCACCAACCGGAATTTATAAACGTGAAACAGAACAAATTAACACAATATCAAAACCTTTTTACAACCCTAATAAATATGATCTCTCATATGTACAATCTAAGCGACTCATTCTAGGGTATTACTACCCTATATTATTTGAGTCAGACCCCACAAAGCTAACGTTTATCGCTAAACCAAAGCTCTGATGCCAACTGTAACATCTAGCCTTTTTGTACATTTTAAGTAGACACATGTGCGAACTCAAACCGTACAGAACGGCAGATTGTTATTTGGGTGAATAAGAAAAAGCAGAGAAAAAAATAAAACAGAATCTAGCAGCGAATGACAAAATATAATAATCAAATAAACAGTTCATGAAGCTGTTTACAAAACATTTGATTTTACTTGTACAACACAAATCGGAGTTATACATACTAGCGAATAATAAATAATGCAGCAGAATACATGATGCAGTGTAACGGCCCATAAATTTTAGTGATTTTATTTATTAAATTAATTGAAATTTTGTGAAATTTTAAACAATAAAATTTGAAAATAAAAATTTATTATTTGAATACGTCTATTTAAACATAGCAACTGGTAAAATTTCATCTGATAATATTGAAGATTATTTTCTTGTGAAATTCTATTTTAATCTAAATCATTTAATAACAGTTGAATTTAAAAGTCTTCAGAAACCTAAAAATGTCAACATGTGAAAATTTATTTAGAACACTTTGAATAAGACTACGTAATTCGTTTCACAAATTTCAGACGTTTCTAGCTCCATTTGGATTTTTACGTACGGAAAAGCAACGTATATCAGTTTCATTGTCGACTTATTCATCGGATGATCCTGTCACTAATATCTGTGTACCGTTTGATTGTCTCATCATGCTGATCTTCGTAGTATATTTATTTCTATGCTTTGAAGTCCGGTACATAGCGAAATCCATAAAACGGGTAACCGTATCGGTACCCGATCTGTGACCATTTGATTTCTTTTGCGTTACAAATTTTAAACATGACTGACACGCATTAATCAATTGCTTTAAAGTTTTTCAGCTAAATCAATGTCTGACCTTTGTCTTTTCTTCACTTTATATTTTATTCTAAAACAGTTGTTGCCTTTAATAATAGCTGAACTCAACCCTGGCCCCTTGATATTCGCATCGTTCAAAATATATATTACTTCAACTGTTTGCTCTTTGTACAGTATACGAATGATATTAAGTGATGGCCATGTTTCCTCCTTCTTTTTTTATTTTACTTTATTTTCCTGTTGAAGATTTCTTCGTCCTCCATCTTTTTTTGGCAACCTGCTGTTCTCGCCTGTAATGCTAAGCAACCGACCCGCCTTCTTCCCCGCAAGCACCGCACCCCAGCTCGGCCTCAACAGCCATTCCCTCAGCCGAACCAAATTCCAACCTGCCCTGCCTCAAACCTCTTCGCTTTTGTCTCCTCCGTCGACCACCCTGCCTCGGTCGCTTGCTCCCTGGTCCACCCCGACCTCTGCCACGTTCTCTCCAATTCTCCTCTCCCATTCGCTGTTCTTCCATCTTAGGTCGAGCTTCTCTGTTGTTTATGCAATGAGGTATATAACATTTATATATTTATAGTTGAAATGTATAATATACTAAACATACATAGTTTATGGGTTGCGTTAGTTATATATAGTATTACATGCCTGTTAGTTTATTTGTATTTGTTGAATATGTATACATAAGTAATGCATGTTGTACATATTATATTCATGGTATGTATATAAGTATGTTAAAAATATAATTTGCATATATACGTATAGCAAGTCTGCAGTTGGATATTATTAATATATGGTACAGTCCGCATATGTTATATATGTTACAAATATTGTAATATGTTATTTGATATATATATATATATATATATATATATATATATATATATGAGTATATAATCTCTTTGGCCTGTATACTCGTATTTTGCAGTTATAAATATTGACTACTGTTATGTTGAGATGTTTACTTAATTCTATATCAGATTTGTACACAGCAGTTTTGATAATTATATATTTTACTAGTTTTAGATGGTATAAGTATATATATAGGTTTGTATATATATGTATGTACTAGTTTTCAGTGTTCTGTTTATACGATCTATATTTTATATATACATATTGGTATGCAAGATTTGTATGACATTTTATATGTTGCTAAACTATACAAGTATAAGTTTATAAATATAAGTCTATATATATTTATTTATAGATAGGTTCGGTCCGGTTTTTGCATCTATTTTCCTTGTTTGTTTTGTATTAAATTTTAATATGTTATTTTATACTATACCGTATTATATATTATAAGGGAGTATTTTATAAGGAAGAATTATATATACTATACGTGTTCCGTTCTTTGTGTATATATATTACTTCAGGCCTATACAAGTTATAAAATTTTGTTTGATTTAAGTTATTTGTGTGTGTGTGTGTGTATACATATTTTATAGTATATATATCAAGTTGTTCTCAAAATGTAAGTTATATATAGGGGTCTAGGCTTGCTGCAAAGTGAAGAATGTATATTTTATTATGAAAAGTTAGTGTATATATGTTGATTTGATGTATGTGTTTTAATTTATATTTATGAGTTTGGGAATCCTGTATATGTATTTAATTCGATATGTGTTTGAAATTTAAAATATGGTGTTATATAAATGGTTATATATAGCTATTCATGTAAGGTCATTTATACCTCTTATCTTCATCAATTCGGATCTGATTCGTTTTATCAATTCTGGTTATCAGCTTTGATCATCGAATTCGTGCCAAATTCTGACTTGTTTGAGATTCGTGCTTGGATTCATAACTCATCTCATTCTCGTTCATCTCTAGCCACGAAAGGTGAGCAATCACTCACGGTTAATGCACTTATATTTATTAAATTTGATTTCAATTGAAATGACAATTGAAATATGCTGCTGTGAGTTATTTACATTTTTATATATGCTATTATTTGTATCTGTTCACCTGTGACATCTGACACTGTTACTTATTATTTATATTTATGATATATGCCTATTATATTATCATCATCCTTTTTATCACTCTGCAAGTTCCCTGTTAATATAGAATTCACTATGGGATGAAATGATACATACCCAAATGGACTTTAGAATAGGAGAAAATCGTTATGGGTCGAAATGACAGACCAAAGCGATTTTCAATTGAATTGAATTTGGGGTTGCAGGTTGAAATGATATTTACCCATATATATTTAAATTACGGATTGAAATAATAAATATCCGTACCACTTGACCATAGGATAAGAAATTATATACAGACACCGTTGGTCCATATATAAATATTTAGAAAATTAATTCCATGGATTTGGAAAGAAATATATGGTTTTTACAAATGTTTATTCTTAAATTAATATATATAAATGGTAATGATATATAAAGATTTAATAATAATATTAAATCTAATTAAGATTGATCTAATACATATAATATGTTTAATTGTTTAAATTTATATTTCAAAGCATATTTTGGTAATAATTTGTATATGTTAAGTAAGATAAAGTTGAATCAAGTAAAATTGTACCAAATTAAGAATTCTACTTAATTAAATCGATTTGAACTATTGAATTTGAAGTATAAGATTTGATTTTATAACTTGATTTTTGATTTAAAGTAATTAAATGGATATTTCAAGTTTAAACAAATCGAAAGGAATATTTAGTTTAAAGGTAAATTTAGGCTATTTAGATAATACTGAATTTATTAAAACTTCAAGACTAAATAATAATGAGGTTAAACCGAGACCTATATAAAACTGTAAAATTGAACTTTGAAATGTTGAAAATTAAAGCTTTGAAATATACTGGAATTTAAATGGTTTATTTGTGATTCAGATATGTATTTGAAATCAATAAAGTTTGAATTTGTTATTTAGAAAACCGAATTGAATGGAAATTGATAAATTGAGATTGAATTTTATTTGAATGGGAAAGTCGAGTTGATTTTGAACTGATTTGTGAAATTTGAGGAAATTGCAAATACACTACTTTATAAATTATTTAATATATACAATTTTGGGAAATATATATATTAGAAATGAAATGATATTTTGGTTTTGAAGTATAAATTAATTTGAAATGACCACGTGGTGATGGTGTATATTTTTACATTGTAGATAGTTCCATGGATCCTTAGAGGATGGGTATTGCAAACATCCTCTAAGTTAATTGTATTTCAGTTGATATTTCACTTGAGTTGGATTTATTGATATAAGAATGTGTATCCTGACTCGAGTTTTTTATGTTTTGCTTTACGCTCGGGTCAGACTGAGTAATACAGCATTCGAGACTCACCTTTGGAATTTGGAGCTTCGTTTGAAGATCCAACTATCGATTCAGCTTTCAACTTTTCCAGTTGATTGGTTAGAGAGATCATTTGTTCGTACTAGAGAATTCACTTTATTTAAGATATTCTGTTGTATTTTATTTCAAACTCTGATGTTTATATATTAGCTTTATGAACTACTATTTATCTATTCCGCTGCATTATTATTATATTACTCTATGTCTGTGATTCTGTGTTTGATTTATTTACCGTGTATGCTGAGTTTTTGCTAAATTTAAATTAACAATTTGATATTGTGAGCAATTCAAGTCTGACTTGTGCGGATGCGAATGGTTGAAAATAATGGGTCATTACATGCAGTGAATTAATTATAGTAAGTAATAATAGTATAAATCTTCATCTTCGTCCTCTCGAAATAAGGTCTTCAAATTCTGAAATGCTCAGGCTGACCCGAGCGAATTAAGAACACAAAACACTCGTGTTAGAACAAAAAGATCTTATGTAAGTTAAATCAACGGAATAAATATGAGTGGAATGGCGTCATAGATGTTTACAGGATTTGACATCTCCTATCTGGTGTACAACGTGAGTGCAGTAACTTAAGAGATGTTCGGTATTCACATCTCCTAAGGACCCGTTAAACTATCTACTATGTTGTAAAATACGCTATTATAATATGTCTACAACAAAGTAAAAGTATTAAAATAGCGTTAAGGCATTACCCATATCCCCCTTAACACATTTTTATATATTCCCATAGTCTATACAGTACCGTAACTCCACCCGTAAATTGGAGGGCTATTAGAGGGAACTCCATAGGTATGGTACGACACAAACTCGAAGAAGGCACGCTGGGGAATGTGAACACGGTACACGTGGAAATGCCAAGGTAGATATACCGTTTGCCGATCCGAACTGGTATTAACGCATAATCGCTACTACCGCCCACCTCGGAACACACTTCTAAATCGAAATTGAAGCGTGGCTACCAAAACAATCGCAAATTAGAATATAATATCGAAGGAGCATGCCCGATCGGAGGAATGACCTCATTTGGTTTGACATGGCTCCTAATTTTAGTCATTTCTGAGCTGACTCGCTGGTGTCAGGGTCACATCATACCTTATACAAAAATCGTTCACCAAACCGTCCTACTTCATTTCGAGAATCTCTACCACGTACACAGTTGTTAAAGTGGTTTCGATATTGGCAGAGAGTATGACAATATCCAATCCCCGTTTCTTTAACAACCAATCGCTTATTACACACCGGACGGTTCTTTTACATTTCAAAAGTCAATTCATAATTGATATCAAAAATATCATATTCTCAAAACCATAATACTTTCGAAATCGTATGTACTTTCAAATCATATTCACTTTGAAATCGTAGTTTGGAATTATATTTCCTTTCAAAAAGTCGTAGTTTCTTCCATAGTCATATTTCCAAAATAGGGTAAAACCTTACTTCAAAATCATCGTTTCGATTTATTCCCTTTTAAAACAAAGTATGAGATTTAAACACTACCATTTTACTCAGTTTGGAATTTTAGAAATAGTTTAAATAATTATAAATAGTTAAAATAGTTATGAACAGTTTAATTATTGGTTAATAGTTAAATGGATTTAAATTAGATTAAGTATAATTAAAATAGATTAGACAACTTTAAAATTGAATAATTATTTAAATAAATTAAAATGGTTTAAAACAGATCAAAATAATTTTATATAGTAAAATAGTTTAATAAATTTGGAAAAATCTGAATAATTAGAAAATTTAAAATAATATATTCTTTTAAAATAGTTTATATTAAAATATAAGTTTGGCATTTATATCCAATTAAACTATTCATTTCATTTCAGCATTTTAGACCAATTTCAATTTCCAAATCAACAAATAAAATTTCCCTTTTCAACATATACTTGATTTTCCAAAAATACTTCAATTTATATAAATCAAATTTTACTTCAAAGTATCATTTAATTCCATTCAAAATTAAGGATTTTAACATCATTTAATTTAACCAATCCGGTGTCCGTATATAATTCTCTACCCTGGGGTCAAGTGATATAGATATTTATCATTTCAATCCATAATTTAAATTTTATGGTTATATATCATTTCAAACTGCAATCCCGAATTAAATAGAAATCCATAACGAACTTGAAGTTTATAACGATATAAAATACAACATCCATTCAACCAATATCAACAACTAACATCCATCACAATCATCATCCAAATAATCAATAAATATCAATATAAACTGGTAATAAATAACAGGTAGTTAACTCGCAGTTTATAATCAACAATAAACTAAATAACTATTTAATTCACATAAATTCAAATTAACTGAGATGATGATTCAAAATATATCCGACAGTTATAAATAAATTCTTAATCACATCATAAATTTAATTTTACGAAGTTAAGAAATTTTAGAAGTTGTGAGTGGGTTAAAACACTCACCTTTGAATTTAAATTGAATTTAAATCCAATTTAAACCTAAAATTAAAACAGTCTCAGAATTTATCCAAACTAGCATCAAAATGTCTGAAATTTCAAAATGATCCTAGCGAAAAAAACCGCTTACGAATCAGACCTTGTATGTGAAAGTTATATCTTTTAGAAGTTATACGATTAAATTTAAAACAATTAAAATAAATAAATTGGATAGGTTACCATGTCACTAAATCTCCTTGCGCAGCCGAAACCATAGAAATCGCACATGTTCCTGATATCGAATAGAAACCGCCTCCGTTCATCGACCAACGCCTCTCCTTTGGCCCGCCGCACACATATCGAAGAACGCCGATGGGCTCCCCCTCCTAGGCCGCCGCTCTAGTCGCCACGCATTAAGGTGAACTCCGGCCTCCAATGACCAAACTAAACCCACCGATCGACATGCCTCAACGATGTCCACCAGACCCTGGCCCTCGTTCAACCTCAAGTTGAAGATCCACTGTATGCTAAGAAACCCTCGCAACGGATGGCCGAGCTTCATCGTCTATTTCTGAGCAAATGATCATTCAAACTGAAAAACCAATCTTTGCAGAGGATTGCGCTCATCAAGAGCTTCAGATCGATATATAATTTGCTTGGATTGAAGGAGTTTGAATATTTGATTTAATTTTGAAATTGCAATTGATTTGAGAAGCTTGTTTGGTTTATCTACCATTGAGAAGGAGGCGTTGAGAAGGAGCAAATGGAATTGTACATACAGAATTGAGGAAGAAATAACCTAGGGTTTATAACGAGGTGTTTATAGGTAAATCGGAAAAAGAATGAATGGATCCGATTGATATACACTGTGTACGAAAAATGACCCGAAAAGCTCGTTCTGCCTCAGGAACGCAAATGGATCAACCCATATAGTAAAATAGATGATTTTGATAATTTTAAAATCAATGGAATAGCTTTCAAGTCCTAATTCCATCGTATGAAGAAGTTATATTAAAATTAGCTTATTTCGAATTAATTTCAATTGATTTCAATTAATTTGATTTCTAGGCGTTTCGAGCCCGTACGATCAAACGGCACATCCAATCGCTACGAAATCCTACAATAATTCACTGTTATGGATCCGGTGAAACTAGTTTTGTCGAAATCCGACATAGTTGCCAAAATGGCTATATTTCAATTAATTAAATAAATTAATATTAAATTAATTAAATCACTTTTTCAATATCAATTCTACAATGGACAAATTTTATCTTTTTTGACTTCTTAAACAATTATAATATTTTAAACAATTTAGATATCAATTCAAAGTTAATTAATTTACCAATTATAGTATTTAATTTCAGTTTCAGTAAATTCATTAATTATCATTTGAAATTTTAATAAATCCATTTATTTGAATTTCAATCTTGTTATTAAAACAGTTATCATCTTATGGATAAATTTAACATTAGTATATATCTAATCACCCTAATATTTTACAATCATCAACTGAATTCATATTAACATAGTATTCAATTATGTTCAATTGCAATGGAATCAGATCTAATTCAATAGATTAAATAAATGGGTAAACAATTAATAATTATAACCATTTGCCTAATTTAATCTCATTCATACTTTATTATCAACTAACAAATATTATAATGACTATTCTAACATTGATTTTATCAAATTATAATTTATTACATATTATTTCATCAATTAGTATAACTTTGAATTTATTTCCTAATTTACTATTTATAATCAATTATAACCTTACAATTGTTTCAATTAATTGGGATTGCACTAAATTCGTTATTTATTAACTTGCATTAACATTATTACCTTTCATCCCCGTTATTAGTTTATTAACAAATTACAAATTTTTATTTCTTAAAATTTTAATTATCAAAATCTTATTAAATTAACAAATTTAATTTTTGAAAATTTATTGGTCGTTACAAACATACATTTCAACATAAACTGAAAACCATGATCCATCAACGATGGCCCAGAAACAGTAGACGAACAAATGTTCTTTTAGTGACCGAATCTACCACACACAAAACAACGGATAGGATCTCGACACAGAAAAGCAAAGTGATTCAAATCTCCACATCTAAAATAGTATATCTATCCTCTCTTTGAATCTATCCAATTTTTGTTTCGTATTTGATGGCGATTCTGCGATTGGAAAGAAATCGAATTGGAGGGAAGATTTTCTATGACGATTTGCGCATATGTCCTAACTGGATAAGAATCGCAATTGTGAATATCACCACGGAAAATTGGATTCGATATCAACAAAGAAGATGAAGGAGAGTAGCAAGAACAAAAAAAAAATGCCATTTCTGAATTTATTAAAATTACTAAGGTTAAGAAATAAATTCATATAACAAAATGGAATTATGTAAATATGATCTATAAATGTGATTTATTACATTATATTAACTAATTAATTTAATTAAAAAATATATTCAATAAAAAATATCCATAAATTGTTCTTTTTTTGATCGTAGTTACAAAGTGTTGTAACCATGAGTAATTTATCATAATGAAAACAAATATACAATTTTAAATGTTCCTAGTTAAGATGCATCAAGACTGGAGAACGATGTTGTAACGGCCCAACTTTTGGACGGCTGAAATTGAAAATCAAACACATATGTCAACTTAAACCATTCAAAAGGGAGGATTTTAATGGGGAAAATAAGAAAATATTACAAAAAAAGGAAAAAAAACAGAATCTCATAGCGGAATGACAAAATATAATAATCAAATAAATATTTCATGAAGCTGTTTTACAAATAGCATTTGATTACACTTTTACAATACTAATAAGAGTTATACATACAGTAGGAAAAAATAAATAATAACATGACACGGTAGAATAAATATAATAAATAGTAATAATATACTAAATCTTCGTCTTCGTCCTCCAAAAATAAGGTCTTCAACATTGAAATGCCCAGGCTGACCCGAGCATAATGAAAAGACAAAACACTCGAGTTAGAATTAAAAGATATTATGTAAGTTAATCAAAATAAGTAAATATGAGTGTAACGACTTCAGAAATGTTTACAGGATTTTACATCTCCTATCCAGTGCCTAACGTGCATGCGATAACCTAAGAGAAGTTCGAGATTCCATCTCTTAAGGATCCGTTAAACTATCGACATTTGTAGTACAATATACTATTATAATATGTCTATAGTAAATTATTAAAATAGTGTTAAGACTCTGCCCATATCCCCCTTAACACATTTTTTATAAGTACTATAGCATATACAGTACCGTAATTCCTCTATAAACTGGAGGGCTATCAAAGGGCACTCCATAGTGTACGACACAAACGAAACTCATAGTGGATGCGATAAGGCATATGACAAGGCACGCGACATAATGCCCAGGGTAGGATACTACCGTTTTGTGCATCCGGACTGGTGGTAATGCATAAAAGCTACTACCGCCCACCTCGAGACCCACTCCCAAAATCAAATCAAGAGTGGCCACCAATCAATCACAAAGTAATAGATATGGTATCAAAGAAATGTGCCCGATCGGAGGGGCGACTTCACTTGGCCCGGTGCGGCTCCTGTTTTAGTCATATTATGCTGATCCGAGAGGGTCAGGGCTGCGTTCATACCTCATACACTAGCGTCCACCAAACCATCCTACTTTGTGCTGGATTCTCCACAACGTGCACATTTGTTAAAGTATTTTTCGATACAGGAAAATAGACATAAGGAAAAAGTTGCGAAAAATTTTGGTATCAAGGACATCAAGTTTGCTTTTTAGTTTGAAGGACATTTCTTAGTGTACACAGAAAATGATAGTTACAACTATCATTCTATGATTTACACTAAAAAGTGCCCTTCATCCTAAAAAGCAAACTTCATGTCCCTAGAACTAAATTTTTCTACAACCTTTTCCTTCAGCCTAAAATCCCCTTTTCGATATTGGAAGAGAGTATGACAATATCTGATCCTTGTCTCTTTAATAACCAAATGCTTATTTCACACCGGTTGGTTATTTTACATTTTCAAAACCGATTCATAGTTGATATCAAAATATCATGTTCGTTTCAAAATCATATTCACTTTCCAAATCATATCCACTTTCGAAATCATATTCATTTCAAAATCATAACCACAAAATAGGTTAAACCCTCATATCAAAATATTCGCATTTAAATCAACTAAATCTAAATCATAATAGTTCCAACATTAAACAATTTAAATATTGAAAGTAGTTTATATATTGGAATAGTTATACATTAAAAATATTTTATATTTTAAAAATATGTTATAGATTGAAACAATTTATATATTAAAATAGGTTATATATTAAAAATATATATAATAAAAGCTATTTATAAATTTAAATAATATATATTAAAATATTTTATAATTTAAAAATAGGTTATAGATTAAAATAGTTTATATATTAGAAATAGTTTATATATTAAAAATAGGTTATATATTAAAAAAATATTAAAAGCTGTTTATAAATTTAAAATATTATATATTAAAATAATTTAAAATTTAAAAATAGGTTATAGATTAAAATAGTTTATATATTAGAAATAATTTATATATATTAAAAATAGTCAATATATTAAAAATTATTAATATATTAAAATGGTTTATATGATAAAATAGTTTATATGTTAAAAAAGTTCGTATATTAAAAGAGTTTATATCGAAAATAGTTTCTAATTAGAATTGTTTCTTTCAATTTCACAAATCAATTCAAATCAACTTTAGTTCCAAAAATTCAATTTAAATCAATCTTAATTCAACGATTTCCATTCAAATGGCTAAAGGTTTCAATTTAAATTCTCATCAAAACCATTTCAATTTATATCGATTTCAAATCCATGTTTAAACTATAAATTTAAACCACTACAAATTCAATAGGTCTCAAAGTTTAAATATTAAACATTTACAATAACTCAATTTTGGTAAATCACATTTATATTTCAAAATTCAACTTCAAGATTTCAAAATATCATTTAAAAGGATTCAAAAAAATTAAGGATTTAAAATCATTTACTTTAACCAATCCGATGGCCGTATATAATTTTCCACCCTATGGTCAAGTGATACAGATATATATCATTTCAACCCGCAATAATTTCAGTTCACGGGTGTATATCATTTCAACTCACAATCCCAAGAAAATTTAAAACCCATAAAATCGCTCCGATTTATCATTTCAACCCATAACAATTTTCCCAAATCCATAGATCGTTCGGGTATGTATCATTTCAACCCGTAGTGATTTTTCCTAACAGCAAACTAAGTGAACTTCCAGTGTGATAGCAACATATAAATAAGCATACATCCAATCATCCAAAAAAATATCAGCAAATAAGCATCCATCACGATCATCATTCAAATCAACCAATAAATCTACAAATAAACTGGTTATCATTAGTATTTAACTAGCAATACAATTTTGATATTAATTCAAATGGAAATTAAATTCAATATAAATTCAAAGTAGACTTGAATTACAATTTAAATATATCAAACAACCATCAATAGATTTCTAATCATATCATAAATTTAATTTAACCAAAATAAGACGGTTTAACATTTGTGAGTGGGTTAAATCACTCGCCTTTGGTTTGTCGTCGATTTAAAATCCAATTAAGGCCCAAAATTTGAACAGTCTCAGAATTCTACCAAACTAATTCCATGTCGTCTAAAATTTCGATACGATCGCACACCGCATCCAAATCCGAGTTCATATGCAAAAGTTATGATAACTAGAAGGGTTGAAATTTAAAATTTAAACCAAATTAACATATGATAGAAAAATCACAATTATCACCAGCTAACCCTAGGATTTGTAACACGAACATGCTCGAGCCCTAACCTATCAGCGGCCAAAGCAACCCTACCCATCGCCGTCACTAGCCTCATCTCTGACCATATTCAGCCTCACCGCAAGCTCCGCCATCACTAACCGACCCCACCTACCCCATGTGCGATGCACAACCCATCAGAATGCCTCCGCCTACACGAGGCCGCTACCGCTTCCAAGGCAAATTTTAATGAATTCGTGCAATGTTGAACCAAGCTAACCGCATGGATCAACTACTGTCGACCTCCTCTAGTCTCCAGCACCACCTGGTCATCCAATCAACGAAGATCCACCGTCGAAAAGAAAGCCCTTGTTTTGATAGACGAGACTAAATCACAAATTTTTGACCAAACCATGGCTCGAATCGAAAGATGAACTGTAGCAGACGATTGTGCTCGTCGAGAGCTTTCCAACAATATATAATATGATATAGTTTGAGGAGTTTAAAATTTTAGATTTTATTTTGATTTGAAATTAGGGTTTCTACCATTGGGAAGGAAGGAAGGAGCAGATGGAAGTATACATATAGAAATAAGAAAAAGGCTGCTAGGGTTTCAAAAAAGAAATCTATTTATATAGACAATGCTAGATAAGAATGAACGAACAAATCAAACTGGGTCAAAATGATAGCAATGACCCGAAAAGAAAGTTCCGTTTCCAAAACAAAAGTGGGTCATCCGATATATCAAAATATAGCTTTTTAATATTTTTTAAACTCAATGGAACTATGTTCAAACCTTAATTCATTGTATACAAAAGTTAGCATTTAAAATCATATTATATTCATTTAAATTCTTTTGATTGATTTCTACGCGTTTCAAGCTTGCACGATCAAATGATAAGTCCGATAGCTACGAAACTTGAAATCCTACAATAATTCACTGTCACGGATCCGATGAAACCGGTTTCGTTAAAATCTGAGATAGTGGTAAAAATGGCTAATTTTCACATTAATTAATTAAATTATTATTAAATGGATTTAATCATTTTTAAATTCAAATTTGAAAGTTAACAGTTTTATCATTCTTTATTACGTTGGAATTTAATAATCTTTTAAAATAAATTTTCCATGTTAATCCAATGTTTAAACATTACATAAATTTCAGAGGTCAATTGCAATTATAATAAAATTCCAGTTAATTATATTTTAATTTCAATCAATTTCTTTTATTTCGATTTACGCTCCTTTTAGTTAATCAACTATTACTTTATGAATATAATTAACATTAGTTTACATTTTATTACATTCATATTATATAGTTATCGTCTTACCATATTAATTGTAATATTTAAATTCCATTAATTACTAATTTAATTCCTTATTTACAATTATAACAAAGTTAACATTACAATTATTTCAATTGATTGCAATAACATTAAAATAATTGTCAATTACATTAAATCAACATTATTAAATTACATTCTAATAATCTTTCCATTTATAAATCATAAATCTTTATATCCTACCAATATTAAATTTTAAAATTTTAATTAATTTAATATTTTTAATTATCGATAATATACGGGCCGTTACACTCTCCCCCATCAAAACTTTCATTCTCGAAAAGGAGCAAGAAAGAATTAAGAACTAATATATTTCATTTCAAATAATCAATTTATAGACAATTTAGACTTACATAATTAGGTATTTAAATAAAATCTATTAAGTTATAGACAATTAAATCTTTCATGTTCAAATTTAATAAAGGTTTGAAAATATTTTCACTTTTACAAAATTTTGTAAGTCTTAAATTCATGAAAAATTTCGGCAGAGTCTCCTTTGTATGGATAGGTCCGAAAAAATAATAATATCAATAATTACTTTATATATCATATTTCAAAAATAAAGCATCGGGAATCATGAGAAAACAATAAAATATAGCCATAAACCATAATCCGAAAATGTACCTATTTGTTGGGCAAACAACTCTATTTATGAAATCAAAAAAAGTAGCTATTGCTTCCATAAACCTGTATTTCACTTGTATAATCCAAAAGAGTGAGATCATGTAAAAGAGAAATATATAGTTGTTCCAATTACTAACAAAAGCAAATAAACACAAAACACATGAAAACAAACAGCACAACCATCATATGCAACAAAGAATCCATCACACATCCATAGCAACCGAAACTAATGGTTTGTTCAGATTCAGGAACTTTCCATTGTATAAAGATGATAAATAAACTACAAAGTGTACCATACGCTCAAAGCCTTAGATAATTACTTGATAGATTATTCATACAACCTTGAGCAATTTGAAGTATCCTTTCCCAACATCGCATAAGCCAAAACAACAAAGAATTTAACACATTATTCAAGTTTTTTCAATCAATTTCCCTTTTTACTCTTTTATTTATTTTCATTCATTCATACAATGCCATTTCTCATTAATTACATTAATTTACCTACATTTTTTATTTCCATTTAATTATATTAGAGTATCAATAAATCAATTCTTAAAATATTATACAAGTTTCCTTACAATTTAATTCGCATTCAGTTAATTACATAAATTATTTTCCATTCAGTATTTATAATAATCAATGAATTTATCAATTAAATATTACATACATTTTATTACAGTTTATTTCACATTTATTATTTACTTACAATCCTTGATATCCATTTTAATATATTAATATTAATCAGTAAATCATTTCAATCATTTACTTAAATAGTATTTACTTTTTATTATTTAATTTAATCACAAGAATTTCACAATATTAACTTATGTTTATAATATTTCTTGTAACATCTTAAACGTTCATTTATAAACATATGTTCATTTTGAAGCATTTTCGTTATTAAGATTTGGTTGTATAAATTTCTATCATATATCTATATTAACATTTCAACTTTTAAACATTTCTGGTAATTTATATATATGTTTTAAGAATGTAACTAAATATTACACAAGTTTATCTTATTCATTTTAGTTAACAAAATGTTCAACAACATCTTCTAAATTTTCATATCTTTTAATTTACAAGTTACAAAATCTTCAATTTCTTATATATTTTATTAATCACATAGCGTCTAATTTCTTATTTTTCATTTTAGAAGTTTACAACTATTAAAATAGTTGAGGTTTCATTTATTATAATAATTAAAATTTCAAATTTACAAAAACTTAAGAACTAATTACCGGTTTTATTTTCAAATCATTTTAAAATAATATATATACACACAAACATGCACACACATACTCATATCTTTTATATCTCCAAACCATATTTAGAAATTGAAAATTAAGATTTTTTATCAAAATAAATGTGTAGTACAGCTACTACAGTGGTCTTCCCACTTTGACTTCCGAAAATGAATGTCGAAGATGCGACCATCATTACCGAAATTATTTTCCAGCGACAAAGAGGGTAGTACAGGACTTATTTCCTTTTAAAATTTCTTTAAATCATTTTTTTCAAATCACTTTGAAAATATTTATATCCAAAATACATCCAAATAATACTAATATTATATTCCAAAATCTTTGAAAACTATTTCAAAACCCTAGAACTTAAGTGGTCAAATTCTCAATTCATATTCATTTATTTGTAAATCTTATTTTGCAATCAATATTTATAAAATTTCACTTCCTAACAAACAAAATAAACACATAAAAATATTTCCATTTGTAAGGATTATTCTTTTATATATAAAAAATTATACTAGGTAAAATTATTTTATTTGCCTATATTTCAAAAACAATATTGTGTCCGTCTGCCTTATTAAGTGTTTAGAAATCCCTATCGATGCCATAGCGTCCTATGTACCGACCAAAATTTATATATACCAAATATAACAAACTAACACAATATAAAACATTTTTATCACACTAACAAATATGCTCTCTCATATATATACACTCAGACAAACTCATTTTATTGTATTGCTACCCTATCCCTAATTAGTCAAACCCCACAATGCTAAGGTTATCACTAATCCTCGCTCTGATACAAATGTAACGACCCACTTTTTTGAATGGTTTAAATCGACAATCAAACACAAATGTCAACTCAAACCATTCAAAAGGGAGGATTGTTAATGAGAAAAATAAGAAAATAACAGAAAAGAAGGAAAAACAAAACGCAGAATCTCACAGCGGAATGAAAAAAATATATAATAATCAAAAAACAGTTCATGAAGCTATTTTACAAATTACATTTAATTACACTTTTATAATACAAATCAAAGTTATACATACCTCATGAACAAATAAATAATGCAGGGGAACAATATGATGCAGTAGAATAAATATAATAAATAGTAATAATATACTAAATCTTTGTCATTATCCTTCAGAAATAAGGTCTTCAACACTGAAATGCTCAGGCCGACCCGAGCGTAATGAAATGACAAATCACTCGAGTCAGAATTAAAAGATCTTACGTAAGATAAATCAAAATAAGTAGATATGAGTGTAAAGGCTTCAGAGATGTTTACCCGACTTTACATCTCCTATCCAATGCCCAACGTGCGTGCAATAACTTAAGATGTTTGGGATTCCATCTCCTAAGAATTTATTAAACAATCTACATATGTATTACAATACACTATTATAATATGTCTACAATAAAGCATTAAAATAGCATTAAGGTGTTACCCATATCCCCTTAACACATTTTTCATAAATGCCATAGTCTATACAGTACCGTAATTCCATTGTAAACTAGAGGGCTATCAGAGGGCACCCCATAGTGTACGACACTAAACAAACTCATAGTGGATGGATAAGGCATATGACAAGGCACGCGAGGCAATGTCTAGGGTAGGATACTACCGTTTTGTGGATCCAGATGAGTGGTAACGCATAACAGCTACTACCGCCCACCTCGAGACACACTCCTAAAATTAAATCAAGGGTGGCCACCAATCAATCACAAAGTAATGGGTATGGAATCGAAGAAATGTCCCCGATCGTAGGAGTGACCTCACTTGGACTGGCGTGGCTCCTGTTTTAGTCATATCAAGATGACCCGATGGAGTTGGGGATACGTTCATACCTCATACAGTAACGTTCACCAAACCATCCTACTTCGTTCTGGATTCTCCACCATGTGCCCAGCTGTTAAAGTGGTTTTCAGTATTGGTAGAAAGTATGACATATCCGATCCCGGCTTCTTTAACAGCCAAATGCTTATTTCACACCTGTTGGTTCTTTTACATTTAAAAAACCGATTCATAATTGATGTCAAAATATCATATTCACTTCAAAAATATATCACTTTCGAAATCATATTCAGTTTCGAAATCATATTCACTTTCGAAACCATATTCCTTTCGAAATCATAACCACAAAATAGGTTAAACCGTCATATCAAAATATTCCATTTAAATCAATTAAATCAAAATCATAGCAGTTCCAACTTTAAACAGTTTGAATATTGAAAGTAGTTTATATATTGGAATAGTTATACATTAATAATAGTTTATAATTTTTTAAGTAGGTTATTTATTAAAATAGTTTATATATTAGAAATAGTTTATATGTTAAAATAGGTTATATATTAATATATATATATATATATTAAAAGATATTTATAAATTTAAAATAATATATATTAAAATAGTTTTTAATTTACAAATAAGTTATAGATTAAGATAGATTATATGTTAGAAATAGTTTATATATTAAAAATAGGCTATACATTAAAATACGTATATATTAAAAGTTTTTTATGAATTTAAAATAATATATATTAAAATAGTTTATAATTTAAAAATTGGTTATAGATTAAAATAGTTGATATATTAGAAATAGTTTATATATATTAAAAATAGTTAATGTATTAAAAATTATTAATATATTAAAGTGGTTTATATGAGAAAATAGTTTATATGTTAAAAGAGTTTAAATCGAAAATAGTTTCAAATTAGAATTGTTTCTTCCAATTTCACAAATCAATTCAAAGCAACTTTAGTTCAAAAAATTCAATTTAAATCAATCTCAGTTAAATAGTTTCCATTTGAAAGGCTAAGGGTTTCAATTCAAATTCTCATTAAAACCATTCAATTTATATTGATTTTAAATCCATGTTTGAACTACAAATTTAAGCCACTACAAATTGAATAGGTTTCAAAGTTTAAATATTCAAACATTCACAATTACTCAATTTTGATAAATATCATTTATGTTTCAAAATTCAACTTTAAGATTTCAAAATGTCATTTAACTGGATTCAAAAAAATTAAGAATTTAAAATTATTTAATTTAACTAATCCAGTATCCGTATATAATTTCCTACCCTATGGTCAAGTGATACGGATATATATCATTTCAACCAACAATAATTTCAATTTATGGGTATATTTCATTTCAATCGCAATCCCAAGAAAATTTAAAATCCATAAAATCGGTAGGGTTTATCATTTCAACCCATAACTATTTTTCCCTAATCTATAGATCGTTGGGGTATGTACCATTTCAACCCATATTGATTTTTCCTAAAAACAAACTAAGGGAACTTTTATTGTGATAACAACATATAAATAAACATACATTCAATCATCGAAAAAAAATATAAACAAATAAGCATCCATCACGATCATCATTCAGATGGTTATCATTATTAGGTATTTAACTGCTAATACAGTTCTGATATTAATTCAAATGGCAATTAAATTCAATATAAATTCAAATTAAACTTGAATGAAAATTTAAATATACTAAACAACCATTAATAAATTTCTAATCATATCATAAATTTAATTTAACCAACATAAGATGGTTTAGCATTATGAGTGGTTAAATCACTCACCATTGGTTTGTCGTCGATTTAAAATCCAACTAAGGTCTAAAATATGAACGGTCTTAGAATTTGACCAAAGCAGTTCCATGTCGTTCAAAATTTCGCTACGATCGCAGCGGAAGAAACTGTGTCCAAACACGAATTCATATGCAAAAGTTATGATAATTAGAAGGGTTGAAATTTAAATTTTAAATTAAATTAACATGTGATGGCAAGATCGTAATTATAATAAGCTAATCCTATGGTCTACAGCACGAACACGCTCAAGCCCTAACCCATTAGCCACCAGAGAAACCCTCCCCTTTGCCATCGCTAGCCTCGTCTCCGACTAGATCCAGACTCACCGTGAGCTCCGCCATCAATGGCCGACCCCATCTACCTCACATGCGACGCCATAACCCATCATAACCCTCCGCCTACGCGTGGTCGCCTCCACTTCTAAGGCCAATTTTAGCGAATTCGTGCACTGTCGAGACAAGATAACCGCATGGATCCACTACTCTCGACCTCCTCTACGCTTCGGCACCACCTAGTTGTCCTATCGACGAAGATCCACTGTCGAAAAGTAAGCCCTAGTTTTGATGGCCGAGACTAAATCATAATTTTTTGGCCAAACCATGACCCGAATCGTAAAACGAACTACACAGAAGATTACGCTCGTCGAGAGCTTTTCAATGATATATAATATGACATGGTTTGAGGAGTTTAAGTTTTTGATTTGATTTAGATTTGAAATTGAATTTGGGAATTAGGGTTCCTGCTATTGGGAAGAAAGAAAGGAGCAGATGGGAATGTACATGCAGAAATAAGAAAAAGTCTGCTAGGGTTTCAGAAAAGAAATCTATTAATATGCACAAAGCCAGATAAGAATGAATGGAAAAATCAAATTGGGTCGAAATGATAAAGATGACCCGAAAAGCCAGTTCCATTTACGAAACCGAAAGTGGATCATTCAATAAATCGAAATAGAGGTTTTCGATATTTATAGAATCAATGGAACTAGTTTCAAACCCTAATTCCATTGTATACAGGACTTAGTCTTAAAATCAGATTATGTTCATTTAAATTATTTTAATTGATTTCTACGCGTTTCAAGCTTGGACGATCAAATGATAAGTCCGGTCGCTATGAAACTTGAAATCCTACAGTAATTAACTATTACGGATTCGATGAAACTAGTTCATTGAAATTCGAGACAATGGCCAAAATGGTTAATTTTCACGTTAATTAATTAAATTATTATTAAATGGAATTAATCACTTTTAAATTCAAATTTGAGAGTTAACAGTTTTATCATTCTTGGTTACATTAGAATTTAATAATCTTTTGAAATAAATTTTCCATATTAAATCCAATATTTGAACATTACATAAATTTCAGAGTTCAATTGCAATTGCAATAAAATTCCAGTTAATTATATTTTAATTTCAATCAAATTCTTTTATTTAGATTTACACTCCTTTTAGTGAATCAACTATTACTTTATGAATATTAACATTAGTTTACATCTTATTACATTCATATTGTACAGTTATCATCTGGCCATATGTAACGACCCGAAATTTTCGACTCCGAAAAATTCCAGATTGTTAATGAAAAGAAGAAAGAAGGTAGAAGAAGAACAGAAACAACAACATCTCACATTCGCAGCGGATTAAATATAATAACAAATAATAACAGTTATGCAAAGGAAAACTGTATCGGTTAAATTACATTCAATACATCAGAGTTAAAGCCATTACACAAAATTTGTACAGTTAGAATTAACATGTCCTAGATAAACAACAGTAATATACTCAGCCTAATACACTCCATACATTTCTGCCATCCAGCTCGCCTCATGAACTTCAGAACTTCCTTACCTGAAATCTATAATACTCGGTCTGACCCGAGCATTACATCAAAGTACCACCCGGGTCAGGCTGGAAACCAGCATGAGTAAACCCATAAAATTTGAAATACTAAGGTTCAAACATACTTGAATATTAGGGTAACTCATACCTCTCTACGAGATCTTAACTTATTTAAGTCAATCACTTATTTCAAACTATATCTAAGAATCGTTACTCAGATTAAATATTCATGATACTTATCTTACTTCATTCTAGCCTGTTTGCTTCTAAATTCAAATTTATAAAGAATTCAGATTACAAAACGAAGTGGTTTCAGGTATTTTCTGATACCTAATTCCGGTCACCTCGACTTCAATGTCGTCCTAATCCCAGTTGTTTAAGTGGATACAAATCAATTTTAAATGTAGGTTGTCACATTAACCCAGTAATTCATCATCAACAGATAAACCACATATCGCAGTTTAATCTCAACACATCATGTCACACAATATTATGAATTATCAGATAGATATTTATCTAATCATCCAATACAACTTCTATTCATAAGCAAGACTTATAAGTTGAACAATTCCTATTTAATTTAACTATTCTCCAATTAAATTAAATTAATTACTCTAATCACCTCTAATCTTGCTTACTCAACATTAGTTAATTACAAACCAATAAATAACTCAACCTTTAACTATTCATCTTAATTAATCTTCCTTAATTATTTATTCTCTAATTACATTAAGTAATTGGCCATGGATTATTATCCTTAACCATCCATATTAGTTAACCTTTAATTTCTTCTCATTTATTAACTATAATTAATTACATTAATTAATTACATTAATTAATTAATCTTTAATTTATCATTTTCATTATTTATCCTTGATTAATCACATTTAGTAATGAATTATCCTTTAATTAATTACACTATATAATTAATTCTTTCCTTAAGTAATTATCCTCTAATTACTTCCCATAAGTAATTGCTCTTTTATTTAACTACATCGATAATTATTCTATGTTTACTTAAGGTTATTAATTAACTCTTAATCACTTAAGTTCTTAATTAATCTAAGATAAATTATTATCTTAATTAATCTCTAATTATTATTTAAACTAAATTAAATGCGGGTGTACAAAATCACTTAAGTCCCTAATAAAATTAAAGTTCAATACACTTATCTAATCATTATATTCTCTTTTGAAATTACCTTGGGATTATTTAAATGATTATATATTTTCAAATCAAGTCGACTTAATCACATTTGACTTTATAAATCAAGTTTTGAACTTGTTTACAAATTTGGTCAATTACCTTATTTAAACTTGTAAAACAAAATTTTCTTTGAAACCTTTGTTTTAAAATTTTGCATTGTCATGCTTTTTTAAAAACTTGGTTTATCTTCCTATTTTAAGCATTGCTATAATAGAAGAAAACCCGAGCCCATCCAAACATTAACCCGAGGCAAAACTTGATCCAAACCCATAAATTCCTCTCTCGATAAAAACATTATCGAGCCAGATCCTCCTTTTCCCGAGCTCTTCCTCGAGCAAACGCTTTTCCCTCAACACCCAACAACTCAGTCATTTACTGACATCGTGTGCATGTGTACAATCATTTCGGTCACCTCCGACCGATGCCTCTATCGCCTCTAAGTCGTCGGCGACCCTCTCCACTCGACCGACAACTCGAAATTCCCAAATCATTGTGAAAACAAAATTGAGCGATCCTAATTAATCCAGAAACAAATCGATCACCAAAGCTCCCCAATATCGCCACCATAGAACAATAATACTCACGCCGACCAACCCAAAGCCACGCCACGCTATGGCAATACTTTTCCCCCCACGCGATTCCCTCTGTTGGTCCCACGATGACATACTAACACTAGAAACCCCAACAACCAAACTCGACCTCAAAGCCCTAATTCGCCTTCGTCGGGACACTCCGGCGATAAATAAAATACCAGACTTTTTTCCGATGATCCCCGCTTCGCAAGCCTCCTCCAACCCCGACCACGATAACCATCTCCTCCTTGATCATCGGCAATCGACAATTAACCCAAAACTGATCAACTCGTAATATCTCACTATTCACAAGTCTAAAAATTATGGTTTTGTTTTTCAAAATCTTAGATTTCGAAGTCAAATTTGATTATATAATCAAAATCTGGTAATATGATAATCAAATTCTGGCATTAATTTGTCCATCACTGAAGTATTTTATTTCTGAAATATCTACAAAATATTTTTACTTGAATCAATTTTAAAAATGATGTTTACTCACCTACAAACATTTTTATTTCAAAGATCAAGGCCTAAAATTCACTTAAGTCGAAGATTTAAATTTTTGAATCACGTTTTTCAAACCTGTAATGTTTTCAATAGAGGCATGCTTAGCCTTTTTCAGACAAGAACACATATATAAATATAAAATCATTTTTAACATCATACGTAACAAAATTCATATCATACTTCAAGCTTTCATCACATGCCAATTCAAGATATTTCAGATTTTAAGAGTTTTACCCACCTGTATCTATAAAACAGAGAATAGGTTTAAGCTTTCTAAAGTAATTTTTACTTACCTGCCTTGAAAATCAGAGAAAGCTTCTGATTATCAGCTGGAATTAATCTTGCTACCCGATTTAGATTTATTTGCTGATCTTGATTTGAATTTTAATTTTTTTGATCTGAGCTTCAGGTTTGAAATAGTTTGAAAAGAAGTTGTTTTGAATTTTTGGATTTTTTTTCTCTTAGGTTTAAGCACACAGATCTTTGTTTTGAGATTGAAATTAGAAAAAGAAAAGGAGAGGAGAAAATAGAGAGATTTATATATCTTAGTTCTATCATTTTATCAAAAATAAGAAAAAGAAAAATAAACATTAAGACACTTGGTAAATAAGCTTACAAATGTTATATGCATGTTAAAATAAATTTACGCTTGTATTTGCATGTAACAAGAGGTTTACATTTGTAATTTGGCATTAGCGAAATTGTCTTATGTTTATATATATCTTTTCACTTTTCTTTTATTTATATGTATATAACTCAATTAAACAATATAAACTTATTTATTCATATTTTTATGTTTAATACCCTTATATACATACAACATACATATATATTTAAAGAAAGTATGATCCTTATCAAATCCTATCCTAAACTTGAGCTACCATATTTAAACTTAATAAGTATTTATCTTTAGTATTTATAAATATAGAATTTTAACCTTAAATCTCCTTTGAAAGTTTAATACATTGAATTCAAATCAATGCTCTGAATTCACCAAATATATATGTACACTTATATACTTATATGTGAACACACTTAAAATTTTCAACATTATTAAGTTTGCACATCACTATTAATATATACGTATATTAATTTACCATAAGATATATCATTTTCAGATATTTATATTTCAATATTTATCATAGTTTCAAATCCAACCAGATTGCTTTTATTACCAGAATTTATCCGTTCGACTAAATATAACCAGTTAATTATCCAATTATCAGATACCAAAAATCCGAGTAATCACATTCCTCCCCCTTTGAATCTTTTCGTCCTCGAAAAGGAACGAAACCAGAATTTATTAAAATACTTATTATTAGAAAAATTATTCTTTGATCACTTTTTCTATAAACTCTTCTATTAAGAATTTTTAAAACACTTTTAAACATCTATATAATATTACTTAAAATAGTTTTTATAAAAATAGTTTTTATAACTCGATGTTTCAACAAGTCCATTGTTGTTCTTACAGAAATTCGGTCGTATGTAGATCAGGCGTAGGACTGAAAATTTATAAGTACTTGGTAAACCCATTTTCAACACTCAGTGAAAATACTTTGGAAAATATTTTGGTAAAAATATGGAAAACATTTTTGAAAATAGAGGGAATATCTTTGGTGAGAATGCTCTGGAAATCATTACCCCCTCCATGGTCGCACTTAACCCAATGGCTACGTTTCCATCAGGGCAAAACCATTGATAACTGTAGGCGTCCATGCCCCTCGATTACACCATGGAACCTGCTACAGAACGCAGCTACATATGGGGTTACGTTGCTATCACAACAAAAACCCATATAACTATAGGAAACAGCGCCCTCGAATTTCGCTGCCAAAAGAATGAAACTTCTCCACTCGACCATAGATCGCAGCCCACTGATGTTACGTTGCCATCCCGACAAAATCAAACGTAGACCGGTGACACTCATCTCCACACGATTTCTGCTATGGTCCACAGTAGGTCGCAGCGACATGGAGTTACACTGTCGTTACAACATAACCCAAATGCCTCTGTAGGCATCATCGCCCTCGACTTTCGCTACCCAATAATCCTCAGGAACTTCTGTTTGTCCGGACTTCCTCACAGGATCCACTTTAGAGCCTCCCCCTTAGGGCTCATGGCAGTACCAACCTATGGTATTCCTAAGAAGTTCATTTCAAGGGAGCACCTTTTTCTCCAGAGCCATTTTCAAAACACTTTATATTATACACATATAGTATTTTCCAAATTATACACCTAGTGAAATCCCATACAAATCTCCTTTCCTCAAAATTGATTCTTCCAAAATCGATAATTCCCAAACTAGGCTTTCCAAATTTTCAAAATTGATTTTTCCCCAAAAATCAAAAGCCTTTCCAAAAACCTTTTTCCAAAGTCATTCTCATAAGATCCTTTATATATACATAATTTTGAAAATCTTTGGATCACTTCATACTTGTATAAATTCCCTTTTTATACTTCAAATACTTTCAAAAACCCTTTTCTTCTGGCAATAGATTCAACAAGGGGAGTTTATTATATATATAACTTTATTTTTTTTGCCAAATCAAATATTCAAGTTTGATTACTTTATAAAGTTATTCACTACGTTACTTTTTTTTAAAAAGGGGTTCTAATCATAGAAATATCCAACTTCCATTTTATTTCATCATTTATTGTTAAAAATATACTTTTCCATTTCAAAAATTATTTTACAGTTCTTATCCACCAATTTTCAATATCAATTTCATTCAAACCCGTATGATGTACATATATCATCCGTACGCTATATCAATTTGAACGCTCACTCAATCACACAATATCAATTCCGAACTAGTATCGTCCACCCGACTTCTTAGTGCAGACTTTGATTTGGTTTCTTGATCAGAAACCGTCATTCTCCTTGCATAGCCATAACTATGATAGAGAATTTCTAGAACCAATCAAAAATCCATATCCAGGTTCATCGTCGAAAAATCGAGTGAAAACTCCCAACTCGAATCGATGTGCTATCTCGAAATTCTGTGCTCAAATCTAGATCAAATCGTTATGCAAATAGAATAATATACGTACATCCTACGTTTCTAGCTTCATTGATTATTAGCTAAATCAATTTCTCCTTTCTATTCACAGTCCCTTAGATTCCTATTCATTTATTCACTATTGCCCCAATTTCCCTTTGCATTATCACCACAATTCTTATCTCTAATGGATATTTAATCATAAAAGTTTGCACTCTGACCAGCTTACATTTTGAAAATAGCTTGAAAAGTTAAAAAAGATAAGTAGTTGAAAATTAATTATTAGTTGTAAAACAGTTGTAAAATAGTTAAGTAGTTATAAAATAATTGTAAAGTAGTTAGGTAATTGTAAAATAGTTGTAAAATAGTAATTAGTTATAAAGTAGTTGAAAAATAGTAATTAGTTTATAAAACAGTTGTAAAATAGTTAAGTAGTTCCAAAAATAATTGTAAAAAAAGTATAAAATAGTTTGGCATTAAAAAGAAAGATTGTGTAGTAAGTAGCTTGGAAAAATAGGTTTATATTAAAACAACTTATTTTGAAAATAGTCCAAAGCCAAATTGTTCAACTACCCAATCTTTATTCCAATCACTTTCCCATTCCATTAAATTGATTCAATCCTAATTCAAGTTGAATTAACCTCAATTTCTTTCCAAAAATTCAAATCAAATTCCATTTGAATTTAAACCTATTCTACTTTAATCAAAATTCCAATTATTCAAATAAACTTTGAATTTGAACAATTTTCAAATTCAATCTCACTTTAAACCATCTTGAATTATATAAATTCGAGTTAAATTTTCAAATATTGATTTAATTCCTTTAAATCAAATTAACCTTTACTTTTAATTAAACAGCCTAAATCATAAAACAATTTAATCCTTAGTCTAAATTTTAAAATTTCCATTTTAAATTACCTTTACTACTCCATAAACTTATTTCTAGGTTCAAATCGTAGTTCGAATTCTTTTTAAACAATTTAATCTTTCTAAACCAATTTATTACCCAAATTCAATTTTGGAACCAATTCTTAACAATCACATATGTAAGTTACCCTTTAAACATCCAAACTTAAGTTCAAAGTGACTTCACTTTCACAAGTTCAATTTTTATCTTCAAAAATCAAAATTACTTAAATAATTTCAAATTAAAGTTTTATTTCCATTTAATTTCTGCAATGGATATAAAATATCACAATCCATTTCTTAATTCATTTTAAACAAAAAAGTTCACAGTTTCATAGATTATTTATAATTGATATCATCCAAATTATTTTAAAACATCCATCCATTTCCAATTTCCAGATCTCAAACCCATTTTGAGATCACACAAACTCACAGTTCAAAGCAACCACTTAACTTCCCAAGTTAAATCTCAATTTCATCTTGAAATTTCCAATTTAGGTTGTTTGTAGTAAACTTATTTAACTTCCTCCAAGTTAAATTCAGTTTAATCCGTTAACCTTACTCAAATTTGAATTCTCCATTTCAAATTTTAAATTTCCATCAATATTCTTTCTTACTTATAAGTTCAAAAAAAACTCATCACTTTGGGTTTCCACATCACATTCTAAGGAAAAATTTAAAACTTAACACTTAGAGTTTATTTCAAACCATCTTTGATATTACGTATATCCCTCATATATACATATTTATTTCCTTTACACACCAAGTTATACTTTAAATTTTAAACCGCCTTTAGTTTAATTCAAAACAAATTTTTTTAAAGTTTACAAACAACTTCTTATTTTAAGATTACATTCACAAGTAATCTGAATGATATTATTTATTCTTTTCTTTTAACACTTTGAAACAATTCAAATGTTTCTGACTTACAATTTAAAACCCACTTCAATTTACAAGTCATACTTATCTAAAGGTTACTCCCTTAAAATATTTTATTTGCTTTATCATTAATTATTATCGAAAAACAAACATCACATTATTAGATACAATAACCATTTTATGATAATAACCAAGATTATTATTCTGGACCTAATTCATTTTTATCTTATTCTGAAAACATTTCTACAAATTCAGGATTTTAATTTCAGTTTGGATCCATTTATCTTATTTATATAGCTTATATAATCCAATTCCTATTTCCATTTAATTCTCATTATTTTATTTTATTCCAATGATTCAACAACCAATTACCTTAGTATTTATAATAATTAGAAAGATATATTGATTTATATATCAAAATATAGACTTATGTAAAAGTCATTTATTTTAAAAACCATTTTTAAACCTTTATATAAGAAAATAACAAGTACGCTCTCTTATACACACACACACATATGTGTGTGTGTACTCTCAACTCATTCTAGGGTACCACTGACCCTACCCTTAATGAGTACACCCACCAGAGCCAAGATTCTCACTTAACCTTCAGCTTCGATATCAAAATGTAACGACCCGAAATTTTCGACTCCGAAAAATTCCCGATTGTTAGAGAAAAGAAGAAAGAAGGTAGAAGAAGAACAAAAACAACAACATCTCACATTCGCAGCGTATTAAATATAATAACAAATAATAACAGTTATATAAAGGAAAACTGTATCAGTTAAATTACATTCAATACATCAGGGTTACAGCAATTACACCAAAGTTGTACAGTTGGAATTAACTTGTCCCAGATAAACAACAGTAATATACTCAGCGGAATACACTCCATACGTTCCTGCCATACAGCTCGTCTCCTGAACTTCAGAATGTCCTTACCTGAAAATCTGTACTACTCGGTCTGACCCGAGTATTACATCAAAGTAACACCCGGGTCAGGCTGGAAACCAGCATGAGTAAACCTATAAAATTTGGAATTCTAAGATGCAAACATACTAGAATACCATGGTAACTCGTACCTATCTACGAGTTCTTAACTTATTTTAGTCAGTCACTTATTTCAAACAATATATAAGAAACGTTACTCAGATTAAATATTCATGATACTTATCTTACTTCATTCCAGCCTGTTTGCCTCTAAATTCAAATTCATAAAGAATTTAGATTACAAAACGAAGTGATTTCGGGTATTGGCTGATACCCGATTCCGGTCACTTCGATTTCAATGCCGTCCTAATCCCAGTTGTTTAAGTGGATACAAATCAATTTTAAATGTAGGTTGTCACATTAACCTAGTAATTCATCATCAACAGATAATCCACATATCACAGTATAATCTCAACACATCATATCATAGAATATTACGGATTATCAGACAGATATTTATCTAATCATCCAATACAACATATCTATTCATAAGCAAGACTTATAAGTGAAACAACTCCTAATTAGTTTAATTAATCTCTAATTAAATTAATTACTCTAATTACCTCTAATCTTGCTTACTTAACATTAGTTAATTACAAACCAATAAATAACTCAACCTTTAACTATCCATCTTAATTAATCTTCCTTAATTAATTATTCTCTAATTACATTAAGTAATTAGCCATAGATTAATTATCCTTAACCATCCACATTAATTAACCTTTAACTTATTTTCATTTATTAACTATAATTAATTACATTAATTAATTGCATAAATTAATTAATCTTTAATTTATCATTTTTATTATCTATCCTTGATTAATCACATTTACTAATTAATTATCCTTTAATTAATTATCCTTTAATTAATTACACTATATAATTAATTCTTTCCTTAAGTAATTATCCTTTAATTACTTCCCTTAAGTAATTACTCTTTTATTTAACTACATCAATTAATTATTCTATGTTTACTTAAGTTTGTTTATTAACTCTTAATCACTTAAGTTCTTAATTAATCTAAGATAAATTATTATCTTAATTAATCTCTAATTATTATTTAAACTAAATTAAATGTTGGTGTACAAAATCACTTAAGTCCCTAATAAATTAAAATTCAATACACTTATCTAATCATTATATTCTATTTTGAAATTACCTTGGGATTACTTAAATGATTATACATTTTCAAATCAAATCGACTTAATCACATTGGACTTTATAAATCAAGTTTTGAACTTGTTTACAAATTTGGTCAATTACCTTATTTAAACTTGTAAAACAAAATTTGCTTTGAAAACTTTGTTTTAAAATTTTGCTTTGCCATGCTTTTTAAAAACTTGGTTTATCTTCCTATTTTAAGCTTACAAGGAAACCCGAGCCCATCCAAACATTAACCCGAGGCAAAACTTGATCCAAACCCACAAATTCCTCTCTCGACAAAACACGAGAACATCATCGAACCAGATCCGCCTTTTCCCGAGCTCTTCCTCGAGCAAACGTCTTCTCCGTCAACACCTAACAACCTAGTCATTCATTGACATCGTGTGCATGCGTACAATCATTCCGGTCACCTCCGACCGACGCCTCTATCGCCCTAAGTCGTCGGTGACTCTCTTCACTCGATCGACAACTCAAAATTCCCAAATCATCGCGAAATCAAAATCGAGTGATTCAAATTAATCCAAAAACAAATCTATCACCAAATCTCCCCAGCATTGCCACCAAAGACCACCGATACTCACGCCGACGAATGCAAAGCCACGCCACGCTCCGACAATACTTTTCCCCCTCGCGATTCCCTCCGGTGGTCCCACGATGACGTTCTAACACTAGAAACCCCGACAACCAAACCCAGCCTCAAAGCTTTAATTCGCCTTTCCCAGGACACTCCGGCGATAAATAAAATACCACAATATTTTTTCGATGATCCTCGCTTTGCAAACCTCCTCCAATGCCAACCACGACAACCATCTCCTCCTTGATCGCTGGCAATTGACAACTAACCCAAAACTGATCAACTCGCAATATCTCACTATTCACAAGTCTAAAAATCATGGTTTTGCTTTTCAAAATCTTAGATTTTGAATTCAAATTGATTATACAATCAAAACCTAGTAAACTGATAATCAAATTCTGACATTAATTTGTCCATCACTGAAGTATTTTTCTTTCGAAATATTTACAAAATATTATTACTTGAATCAATTTTAAAAATGATGTTTACTTACCTACTAACATTTTTATTTCAGAGATCAAAGCCTAAAACTCATTTAAGTGGAAGATTTAAATTTTTGAATCGGGTTTTTCAAACCTGTAATGTTTTGAACAGAGGCATGCTTAGCCTTTTTCAGATATGAACACATATACAAATATAAAATCATTTTTAACATCATACATTACAAAATTCGTATCATACTTCAAGCATTCATCACATGCCAATTCAAGATATTTCAGATTTTAAGAGATTCACCCACCTGTATCTAAGAAACAGAGAACATGTTTAAGCTTTCTAAAGTAATGTTTACTCACCTGTCTTGAAAATCAAAGAAAGCTTCTTACTATCAACTAGAATTAATCTTGCCACCTGATTTAGATTTGCTTGCTGATCTAGATTTGAATTTTAATTTTTCTTATTTGAGCTTCAGGTTTGAAATAGTTTGAAAAGAAGTTTTGAATTTTTGGATTTTGTTTTTCTTAGGTTTAAGTACATAAATCTTTGTTTTGAGACTGACAAAAAGAAAAAGGAAACGAGAGGAGAAAGTAGAGAGATTTATATATCTTAGTTTTATCATTTTATTAAAAATAAGAAAAAGAAAAAAAATAAACATTAAGACACTTGGTAAATATGCTTACAAATGTCATATGCATGTTAAAATAAATTTGCACTTGTATTTGCATGTAACAAGAGGTTTACATTTGTAATTTGGCATGAGCTAAACTATTTTATGTTTTATATATATCTTTTCACTTTTCTTTTATTTATATGTATATAACTCAATTAAACAATAAAAACTTATTTATTTATATTTTTATGTTCAATACCCTTATATATATGCAATATATATATATATATATATATATATATATAAAGAAAGTATTATCCTTACTAAATCCTTTCCTAAACTTAAGCTACCATATTTAAACTTAATAAGTATTTATCTTTAGTATTTATAAATATAGAATTTTAACTTTAAATCTCCTTTGAAAGTTTAATACATTGAATTCAAACCAATGCTCTCAGTCACCAAACATATATATATACACACACTTATATACTTATATATGAATACACTTAAAATTTTCAACATTATTAAGTTTGCACATCACTACTAATATATACATATATTAATTTAATATAAGATATATCATTTCCAAATATTTATATTTTAATATTAATCATACTTTCAAATCCATCCAGATATCTTTTGTTACCAGAATTTATCTGTTCAACTAAATAAAACCAGTTAATTATCGAATTATCATATACTAAAAATCCGGTTTATCACACCATATTAATTATCATATTTAAATTCCATTAATTCCATTAATTACCAATTTAATTCCTCATTTACAATTATAACCAAGTTAACTTTACAATTATTTCAATACTGATTGTAATTACATTAAAATAATTGTCAATTACATTAAATCAACATTATAAAATTACATTCTATTAATCTTTCCATTTATAAATCATAAATTTTAATTTCTCCCAATATTAAATTTCAAATCTTATTTAATTTAATATTTTTAATTATCAAAAAAATACGGGTCGTTATAGATGTATCCATTGAGACTAGAGTACGTAAAGCTCTTCAAATGTTAAGCAGTATATTACTCATGACTAATGGGGGGCACCTAGGTGTTATGTACTGATAGTTATTGGATAACTATAGAACGACCCATTCGATAGTTTTTTATTGGTTAATATAACCAATGTCAAACATAAAATATCGATAGGACTAATTTACATAGTTCTCTCGACTTTGAAATGTTATAGATCTTTAATATGAAAGCTCTTCTTTAATTATAGTCATACAATGGCATAAGTTCCCTCATGAGACTATAGTTGGGTCATGTAGAAGTATTACAAGTAAAGCATTATTCAAGAGAGGATTCGTCTCCACGATTATATGAAGTTAGTATCACAGTCAACTCAAAGTCACAGTCTTTGGCTAGAGCATTTCCTTTAATAATAATTGTTATTACTGAACCAAGGACTTTGTGCTTGGACTATAGAGCTGAATGTGAACGATATTGGAATTTTGACCATTACCAAATTCAATAAGTCCAAAGTGATATAGTTTTGGCAAAGAGAATTGGTGTAAATAATTGCCATAACTGGTTAATGCTTAATAAAATGAAACTGGATTTTATCGAAGCCGAGTAAGTGACAAATTTGACCATAATGTCATACTGCCTGCTAATGATGTGTGAACGTTAACATCAAATAGTTCGATGTTAATCGCTGACCGAATTTACACCCAAGAGTCACACAATCGAAATGATGAATTTTCTTTAGACCGAATGATTTAAATAGTTTATTGTTGTTATATATTAATTAATAATTACAAAATATTAATTATGGTTAATATGATTTGAGAAATAATTTTTTTGTATATATTCATAATAGTTATGAATATATTGATCGATATGAGATATCGATAACAAAATAAGTTAAATATAATTATGTATACTTAAATTAGGTTAAATGGGATTACAAACCGTGATGATTAAAGAAAAAGGCGATTGATTTGGCTAAAGGTTAGAGGTTGCTACAACATAGGATTAGGGATTGGAGATGTATGGCTAAGACCTAATGAGAAACTTACATAGTTTCATCCCTTATCCTACCATTATAAAACTTGACTTTTTATCATGTAATTATTTTTTATTAGTTTATTGTGGCCGAAATAGTTTAAATCATTATAATATACATATATATAAAATATGCAAATCATTATAACTTTAGATCTGATATGTTTTCTAATTAGTGAGTCATAAAAAATATATTATTTTATTATATATATCTATATACATAATATTTATTATTGTTTATGGTACAATATATAGTTATATAAATAAATGAATACTTTATGTAATATTTAATGATAAAACATAATTTATACATACAGAAATACATACACACATAAATAATTATTTGAAATTTATAACTATACATTCATGCACATATCTGACAACATATAATACATACAAAATAAGCCAATATGTCTGTTGCGATGTAAATCCTAACATCTATATGCAGGCATGTTATACCATGCACGGATTTCTATATGTAAAACATGCACGGGCGCGCGCGCGCGCACACACACACACATATATATATATATATAAGTAAAACCAAAATCAAATAAATATCTGACCATAATTTTTAAATAAATAAAATACATGATTTATTTAAACTAAATTTAGAAAAGTTCTAAATGAATTTAGACTTCAAAGGCCCATTAAAGATCTAAATGGTTAAAAATTTAAATTCATCCATTTCTTCCATTGCGGGCTGACCCAGTTCCTTCAGCTTCAAGTTGCTAATGGATCTTTGGTAGGAGCAGCGATAATTAGAGATTATCATTTATCTTCGCTGAATGATTAGTTTTAATTAAAGACTTTATTTATGGTATTATGTCTATGTCTATATTGTCTGAGACTGGTTATATATGTCACCATGCTAGTAATGTTATGAACATTATGCTGAATGATAATAAAGTTTGCGATGGTATTTTAGATAATGACATTTATGTAATTACTACTAATCATGTCTTTATTGTGTGCAATTCTTCTAATTTTTATGTAATGGCATTGTAGGCGAGGCCATATAAGTAAGAAACGACTACACATACTGAAAACTGAAGATTTTCTACCGCTATTTAATTACGAATCATTTGATACGCGTAAGTTGTGCCTCAAAGGAAAAATGATAGTGGGAGCAATGAAAGAGTTGATGAACCCTTGGGTCCTATACATAATGATATATGTGGGCGGATGCCTGTAATCAGTAAGGATAATATTTCTTACTTTGTAACCTTCACAGATCATTTCTCAAGACTAGGATATGTGTATCTTATGAAGAACAAATCTGATGTCTATAGGAAATTTATTGAATATAAGAACAAGGTTGAAAATCATACGAACCATAAGACTAATATACTTTGATCCAATCAAGGAGGTGAGTACATTGGAGAAGAGCTCTAATAGTAATTAAAAGGTAATGAGATTATATCTCAGGTTACTCCACGTATACTCCATAACACAATGGTGTTCCGTAGTGAAGGAACCAAACCCTAATGGATATGGTTCATTCCATGAAAAATAAAGCTAAGTTACCTCTATCCTATTTGGGTTATGCACTGGGAACCGCAGCGTGTATGTTGAATTTGACACCCATGACATCTATGCCTAAGACATCATATGAGATGTGGCATAGGAAGAAACCCCATCATAAATAATCGAAGGTGTGGGGTTTTCCAGCTTGCGTTAAGAACGCTAGTCCAAATAAACTTGAGGCAAGAGCAATCTTATGTAAAGTCATAGAATATCCTAAGAACTCCTTATAATATATTTTCTACAACACCGAGGATTACTGTTTCTCAACATGTTGCTTTTTAGAAAAGGAATTTCTATAAAAAGAAACTAATAATGAAGTTATGGAATCAGATACGATCAGAGAGTCTAACACGAAGACTGAACCAGTGGGAGAACCAAATTCACCCGTGTACCAAAACACGCAACCTATGAGAAGGTCTAGTAGTAAATTTTACACATTAGAAAAATACTACAATTTTATCATGGATGGCAAGAAGGAGGACTACGTCTTAAATGACACTACTCCTTTGTCTTTCCAACAAGCATCATAGAGTAAAAACTCTACGCTTTAGCTTGGAACCATGAAATTTGAAATGGGTTCCATGTATGAAAACAAAGTATGGATTTTGGCTGATATGCCTGAAGGAATAAAACGCTTTAGTTGCAAATGGATTTTAAAAGCTAAATGCAGTTGGACAAGTTAAGACATACAAAGCGAGGCCAGTTGCGAAATAATTTCGTCAAATTCAAGAAGTTGGTTATGGCAAAACCTTCTCACCCGTAGAGGTGCTTAAGTCCATTTGGATAATGCTAACTATTTCTATATTCTATGACTATGAAATATGGCATATGAACATAAAGAGGACATTTATAAATGGTGATTTGGAAGAGACCATATATAAGTCTTAGCCCAAGGGTTTTAAGGTTAGTAGGAGTAAGGGAAAGGCCTGTAGGATGTTAAGGTCCATTTATCAACTTAAACAAGCTTCACGAAGTTGACATAAGTGTTTGATAAGGTAATTAAATGGTTTGGTTTTTATCAGAACATAGAGGAAGATATCGTATATCGAAAGGAATAAGGAATTGCTATCATATTCTTAGTGTTATATGTTGATGATCTTCTATTAATCAGCAATGATGTTTTTTTATTGCAATTAGTGAAAGCTTGGTTTCCCAAGAAATTTTCTGTGAAGGATTTGTGTGAAGTAGCATGTATACTACGTATAAAGATCTGTAGAGATAGATCCAAGAAACTCCTAGGGTTGTTCCCAATCCCCAAACATAGATACCATACCAAGAAGCATCTGTATGAGAATTTCCAAACAAGGACATATTCTAATACAATCTAGAATCATCCTTTCTAAAAAGGATGCTCCTCAAACTGATAAGGAGAAATAAAATATGAAGAGGATATTGTATGCTTTGACAATTGGTTCCGTAATGTGTGCTCTGCCATGTACTAGACCAGATGTGGCATATACATTAGGATACTTAAGCTAATATCAGTCTAATCTTAGAGAAAAGTATTGGACGGCTGGAAAATGTATACTAAAGTATTTGAGAAATACTAGGGACTTATTCCTAGTATTTGGAAATGAAGACCTCCTTATGAAGTCAGAGTGACATCGACGATAGTAAGTCGGTGTTGGGTTATGTCTTTACTATAAATGGTAGGGCCATCACTTGGAAAATTTCCAAATAGGAGACAATAGATGATTCCACTGTAATAGCCCGAAGTTTTAACAAGTATTTTTCACTTTTGATTATAAAACTTTGGGGTTTATTATATAAAAATCTAATTTTTTTAAAAATTGGTTAAAACATTTCCCAAATTTTTAATAAAACTTTGGGGTTGAAAATACCGGGTCATTACATCCACGATGGAGGTTGAAAACATCGCCCTCGATGAAGTAGCTAAAGAAGCGATTTGGATGTGAAAATTTTAAATGAGCTAGGAGTGATTCTCAACATAGAGAACCCAATGGATTTTTCTACAACAATAATACAATGATGTAGATCATAGAGGAACCTAGAGTTCACCACAAATCATGACACATTCTTCGAAAATCCCACCTATTTGGAGAATTTTTTAACAAGAAATAGATCGTGAGACAAAGGGTAGATACAAAGGAAACATACCAGATACATAGGACCTTTGTATCTACCCTTTGTCTTATGATCTATTTCTTCTCAATGAATTCTCCGAGTAGTAGGAATTTTCGAAGAATGTGTCGCGATTTCTCATGAACTCTAGTCTCCTTAGTGATCAGCATCGTTGCATCGTTGTCATAGAAAAATGCCGTTGGATTCTCTATTTCGAGAATCACTCCTAGCTCACTAAAAATTTGCATATCGAGACCACTTCTTTAGCTGCTTCATTGAGGGCAATCTATTCAACCTCCAACGTGGAATCGGTTGCTATCTCCTATTTGGAACTTTTCCAACTGATGGCCCCACCATTCATAGTAAAGACGTAACTCGACACCGACATACTATCATTTATGTCACTCAAAAGCTAGAGTCAGTATACCCTTTCATAAGGAGGTCTTATTCCCATATATTAGGAGTAAGTCCCTAGTATTTCTCAAATACTTTAGTATAGATTTTACAGCTCTTCAATAGTTTTCTTCATGATTAGACCGATATTGGCTTACACATCCTAATGCATATGTTACATCCGGTCCAGTACATGGTATAGCATACATTATGGAACCAATTGCCGAAGAATATGGTATCTTCTTCATATGATCTTTTTTCTTATCATTTAGAGAAGTACCCTTCTTAGAAAGGACGTTTCCATATTGTGCTGGAACATTTCCATGCTTCAATTCTTCATATTGAACCTTTTTAGTATGGAATCTATGCATGGGGATTGGGACAATCCCAACAGCCTCTTAGACCTACAACCTCTTAGATCTATCTCTATAGATCTTTATACCTAGTGTATAAGTTGTTTCATCCAAATCCTTCATGGAAAGGTTATTGGAAAACCAAGCTTTCATTTATTGCAATGACAAAGCATCATTGCCAATCAATAGAAGATCATCTACATATAAAACTAAGAATAAGATAGAATTTCTTGTTACTTTTAGTATATCATGCTTCCAAACTATTCTGATAAAAACCAAACTATGTGATTACTTTATCAAAACACTTACTCGAACTCCTTAGAGCATGTTTAAGTCCATAAATGGACTTTAATAACTTGTAATCCTTGCTCTCACTCCCATTGATCATGAAACCCTCAGGTTGTGACATACAGACGGTATCTTCCTAATCACCATTTATTAAATGTCATCTTTACATCCATTTAGCTTATTTTGTAGTTGTGGAATGTAACAGTAGCAAGCAAGAGTTTAACCATTGCTACAGATGAGAAGGTTTCATCATAACCAACTACTTGAATTTGATGAAATCCCTTCGCAATTAGTTTTGCTTTATATGTCTTCACTTATCCATCTACATTTAGCTTTTTCTTAAAAATGCATTTGGATTTGATCGATTTTATTCCTTTGGGCATATTAGCCAAAGTACATACTTTGTTGTCATCTATGGAATCCATTTTGGATTTCATAGCTCCAAGCCAAAGCGTAGAGTCTATACTCTATAGTGCTTGTTGGAATGATAGAGAAGTGTTATCATCTAAGACATAGTCCTCTTTCTCACCATCCATGAGAAAACCATAATGTCTCTCTGGTGCGCGAGATTCCATACTAAACCTTCTAATGGTTGCGAGTTTTGGTATACATATTGGTTCTCCTACTGGTTCAGTTGTCGTGTTAGATTTTCCAATCTCATCCAATTCTATAACTTCACTCTCAATTTATTTTAACAAAAATTCCTTTTATAAAAAGAAAAAATATTGAGAACAATAATCTTTCATTCCTTGATGTCGTAAAAAATATATTTCATGGAGTTCTTGGGATATCATATGAGTTTACATAAGATCTATCTTGTCTTAAGTTTATTTGGACCAACGTTCTTATAATAAGTTGGACAACCACACACCTTTAAATATTTGATGTGCAGTTTCTTCCCATGCCATATCTCATATTGTATCTTAAGCATAGATTTCATGAGTATCAAATTCAACATATGCGTTGTAGTTTCAAATGCATATCTTCTTTATATTAAAGGCAACTCATCTTTATTCATCATGGAACAAACCATATCCAACAGGTTCGACTCCTTCACTCTAAAATACCATTGTGTTGTGGAGTATATGGTGGAGTATCATGAGAGATAATCTCATTAGCTTTTATGTACTATTAAGGCTCTTATATAACGTACTACCTCCTCGATCAGATCAAAGTATTTTAATCTTATGATTTGTTTGATTTCCAACCTTGTTCTTATATTCAATAAATTTCTCATAGACATCATATTTGTTCTTCATAAGATATATATCCTGTCTTGATAAATCATATGTGAATGTTACAAAGAACGAACTAATATCATTAGGGATTATATGCATTGGGTGACATATATCACTATGTACAAGACCTAAGAGTTCATTAACTCTTTCATTGCTCCAACTAATGGGGTGCTTGGTCATTTTTCCTTTGAGACATAACTCATGCATATCAAATGATTCATAATTAAATGATGGTAGAAAACCTTCAGTTGTCAATTTGTGTGGTTTATTCTCACTTATATGACCTAGACCACGATGCTAAAGATAGTTTTTATTTACATAAATGTTAGAAGAATTGCTGATGGCACATACATAATTAGTATTAATTGCATAAAAGCCATTATCTAAAATATGATTATAGACTTTATTACCATTCAACATAATGTTATAAACATTATTAGCATAGTGAAATATATAACCAGTCTCAAACAATCTAAATATAGAAATGATACCATAAATAAAGTCTTTCATGTAATATAAATTATGTAATATCAAAACAGATCCATTTGGTAAAGATAAATGATAATCTTTAACCATCGTTGCATCTACCAGAGATCCATCAACAACTTAAAGCCTCATTTCTCCCTTTGCCACATGACATCTTGTAACGACCCAAAATTTCTGTCATTTGAAATTTTTATATTTAATTAATTTTAAATATTTAAAAGTTAAGTTTATAAGCTGAATAAATAAAATTTCAAATATAGTGACTTAATTGGATAATTAAATGGTTAATTTAATATTTGAAATTGTTAAAATAATTGGAAATTGGATTTAATATGAATAAAATGATTTATAAAGTTATATTAAATTCTAGTTGAATTTAAATGATGTTAGAGAACTTTCAAAATCGAAATAAAAGTTAATTTGCAAAAATTGAATATTTTAATATTTAATTGACGAGTGAAAATGGTCATTTTTCAAACAGTCTCGGATTTCGACGAAACTAGTTTTATTGGATCCGTAATGTTATATTGTTGTAAGGTTTCAATTTTGTGTCAATTGGATTTACGGTTCGTCCAGAGTAAGCTAAAACGCGTAGAAATCTGTTTAAGTGAATTTTAAATTTAAATAGTCGATTTGAAAACCTATCTTTCAAATACGATCGAATTGGCTTCCGATATATATTCCATTGCGTTTGGAATAGGGGTAAAACATATAAACGCTAGGCAGCACGCTTGTTTCGAGTTCGGAATTTTTTTTGGATGAATAGTGTTTTGGAATTTTCTATAAAAGGACCTGAATTTTTCTTATTTTCCAAAACCCTAATAGATCTAGGGCTAGCCACCACTTCCTCAAACAATAGCCAAAAAAGATCCCTTTTTCTCCCTCATTTTCTCTAAATCTATCGATTTTTATCATAAACTTTCAACTGCAAAGTCGTAGATCATGACGAGAAATTTCAATCAAACGGTGATAATCTTAATCAGAGCGACGCGGAGGAAGAAATTGGCTTGCGTTCATCACCGGTTCACACGCGGTTATCGAGATCAATAGGTGGCCAAATTCCACATGGTTCAAGGCCGGGGGGGGGGGGGAAGCTCGTGTAGGCGCTTCAAACGATCGGGGTCGATCATCTTCTCGTCGTCGTTGGAGGGTTCGACTTGTAAAATCTTCGAACGTGATTTGGGTTATTATTCACGTACAAAGAATCCTGGGAAGAAATAGAAATCAGCAGCCAAGATCATGATTTGCAAAACGTACGGCCGGATGGGAAAAGGTTTAAAAATAAAAATAGAAATAGAACATAATTGTCTTTTAAATTCGTTTAAACTTTGAGCGATTATAACTTCTTTATACGAGGTCGAAAATTGACGAAACGAATTGCGTTGGGTCCGTATTAATGAGCATTACATTATGGAGCTGGATTGGGATTCATTTGAGCTAGTGAAAATTTTCGATAAAATTAAACGGTCGTTTAATTTTATTCAGAAAAAAAGGCTAAAATGGCGACCACAAGCAATGTGAGTACAACTCACACTTTCTAACTCACTAATATTTTTATATAAGTGAGAATAAATGTTATTTATGATGATTGATGATTGTTTGGATGATATATGGTATATTGATGGGTATTTGGATATATTCCTACCGAGTGGAGCAGATGGCCCTATACGTTCCCGTGTATGAGAGGACGACCCTTTGTACGTTCGTCTGCCTCGAAGGGGACATTGTACACATATTTAATATGTATATTTGTCGTAGGTGACAGGTTGGAGGGATCCAACTAGATTTCTCACCCGCATTGATTTATTTACAGATATTGTGATATATGTTGTTATCTTATGATATATGATGTTTTGGATGACATGATTGTTGTATTTAGTGTTATTGTAGCATTGGGCCTATTTTGAAAATTTAAAAATATTAAAGTGATTATTTTTAAATTAAAAAAGGGTTTTCAAAGTTATTTTGAAAATATACTTTTTGTTGAATTTTAAAGTGATAAAGGAATGGATTTATTTTAAATAAATGAAAGTTATAATTTTTATGTTATAAAAATTATGATGTTTTGGAAAAATATAATTGAAACTGTAATTTTTGTGAAATAAAACCAGAATATGATTTTCGGAATGTGAAGTTAACTATTTTGTAAAATGGTTTATATAGGAGATTTATAAAATTGATATTTTATAAATTAAAATTTTATAATTATAAAACGAGTTTTATAAGTGTTTAAAATGAAGTTATAGATGGAGTTTATAAGTAAATAAGATTTACAGATTTATAATTGAGGATGTCATAAAATGAATGATTTTGTAAATAAATGAATTATAAGGATTAAATTATAATTTGGCTTTTTGGTATATAATTGAATTATAAATGGAATTGGTTAGTAAAGGAATTTTGTAAATAGAAGTTTTTATAAAATATAATTTTGATTTATAAACAATGTTTTATAAATCCGAAATCAATTGAATTTGATAAGTTAAATAGAAGTTTATTTAAAGGAAAATTATTCATGATTTTTGGCAGTGAATTATCCTTTAAATTAAATGTTGAAATAATATTAAATTTGGTAAACGATTTATATTTACGATTTTGGATAGTGAACAATATACTAAAGAAATGTTTTGGAAAGTGATATTTTAAAATCGAGTTAAATGGTTTAAAGTTGTTCTAAATTGTGTTAAATATCGAATACATATATTTCAACATTCATTGTTGAAATATCGTTTTCTAAAAGTATAAGGAAATGATGGACTATAACACTGTTGTATAGTAAATGATTTTCAAAAGAAAACGTTTTTGTATAGTATTGGGATTTATATATCTATCTTATTTTCAAATCCCTATACTATTGATTTTGGGTTGTCGTAACGATATTTTATGCAACATAGTTGAGGACTGCTTGTTGATCGTTTGGGGTTAAAATCCTAATATACATCTAGTAGTAGTGGTCTCTATATTATGAAATATCCAATGCAAGGACTATTCGCGACTAATCCTAGGGATTTTCCGACAGGATGTAGTAGGACACCTTTGGTTTGTCCTGTTCTTAGACAACTTGTATGGATGTTTATCTAACATTGCATTTCTATAGATTACGTACATTGGTTTTTACAAACGTACATCAGTGGTGGCGGCGAAGGCAACTTATCTTAGCTTAACACCCTCCTTGAGACGTATGAGCTTAAAGGTCGCATTTTTTTGGATGTCAATTAGCAGCCAACGGAAATGGCCCTGTGGCATTCAAAGTGATGTCATATGTGATTTTGAAAGGTAATCGTTACCTCATCAGGCCTCATCAATCAGAAATGACCAAATAAGGGATAGATGCGGCAAGGCTAAGTGGGTCATTCCTAAGTAGGATATGATCATCCTCTTCTAGATATATCTTTGCACGCTATGACGTCGTGTATCTGATTATTGTGGTTTGTATGCTAGAGGTCCCTCTGTAAAGGTCGGTAACGACTAATGGATGACATATTCGGTACCATCTAGTTATAGATGTGGGCCGGTCTTGTGTTGGTATAGAAACTTTGTGATGGTTTCTCGGTACATTCTTCTAGAGATGTACTGCCTTAAGGTAGTCCCTTCACCTGGTCATTTGTATGGAAATCCAAACTCCACTACATTCCTGCCATTTTATTTGTAGAGCATAGTATGTTGGAATTTAATAATGGTAACGATTTCGACTATTTTGAATATTATTTGTATACTAGACTGTAGTATAATATCACATGAGTTTGATATGAAATGGTTTAGTTATCATAAGGTAAAAACATATCCCTGTTTATGTGTGGACTTGTCTTATGAAATACTTTTATTTTGACAAAGGAAAAGTTTTGATAATTAAATAAATTCAGTTGAGTGTGTTTCTCACGCTGGTTTGCCAGACTGATCTGGGCGTTCTTCCCTTTCAATGCTTGGGTCAGACCGAGTATATTTACAGGTCTAGATTTGATTCCTTTAGAGCTTCAGCAGGTGAGCTGGAGATCTTCATTTTCGTACATCCGTATTTTTTTATTATCCGCTGCATTATTGCTTAGTTGTTTTAAATTATCGGCATTTGTGAGGACAGGTTATTATAACTGTTCAGCCTGATAATTATTATTTGATTGTTGAACTCTGATTGGTGTGTATATATACAGTTTCTATTTTATAAAGATCATTGATATGATATTATACATTTTTCCGCTACGATGTGAGATTCTGTATTGTTCTGTTTAGTTCTATCTTCTCTCTTTCTTCTCTTCTCTTTTTCTCTCTTCTTTTCTTTCTCTTGACTTTCCATCGGTCTGTATTTTTTGGGTCGGACATGTGTGGATTATTGTCGATTCAAAGGGTACGGATTTGCTGGACGTCGCATCTGGTATTAGAGCTTAGATTTTGTATATTCCTAAGCTTTGATGTGTACTCAGTATAGATAGGGACAGGAGCACCCTAGATTGAGTTTGAGTATATTATATATATGATCGCGTATTTTCTAATGAATATAAACATTTTATATTGTGTTTACTTGTCCGTTGAGCCGTTAATTCTGGTCGGTATGTGGGACGCCATGTTGTCGGTAGGGATTTCCAAACACTTAAACCAGGCAAGTCGACATAGTATTATTTTAAATTGGCTAAATGAAATAATTTTACCTCGATTATATTTTATATATAAAGGAAATAATTTTTCAGGAATTATTAAAGCGTATATAAATTGAATTGTTTCGTCGTTTGAAAATGTAAATATATATAAGTTAAATAAAGATGTTTGAATAATCTAAATAAAAGCAACAATTGTAAAAGAATAAATTATATAAGCAAATGAATTATAAGTATGGAATTATAATTAATATGATTTACAATTGTGAAATAATCTTATATATAAGAAGTGAAACTATATGAATATATTTATAAAAATGAGTTATAAATAAAAATGGATTTAAACTACGAATTTGAAATTTTGAATCCCGTTTATTTTGAAAGTTGTTTTTCCAAGTTAAAGAGGTTATTTTATTATAAATATAAAATAAGTGAAATTATATAAATATAGATTTATAAATGTGATTTATCAATAAAAGAAACTTTTGAAAGAATATAAAGCACTGAATTCACTACTGTTGTTAGAAAATAATTGTAACGACCCAGAATTTTTATTAATTAAAAATTGAATATTTAATTAATTTCAAACATTAATAAGTGAATTTATAAGTCCAATAAATTTTATTTCGAATAATTGGATTTAATTGAATAATTAAATCAATAATTTAATATGTTAAATTATGAAAATAATTGAAAATTGAGTTAAATATGATTGAAAATGATTTGTAAAATTTTATTTTATCATATTGGAGTTAGAATGATATTTTAGAACTTTTAAAATCGAATTAAAAGTTAATTTGTGAAAATTGAATATTTTAATATTTAATTATCGACTGAAAAATAGCCAATTTTTGAACAGTCTCGGAATTGGACGAAACCAGTTCCATTGGATCCGTAATAGTTAGTTATTATCGGATATCAATTTTCGTAACAATCGGAGTTATCGTTTGATCGTGGCAGCTCGAAACGCAGCGAAATTGTTTTAATATTAATTTGGCGTGTTAAAATAGCCGTTTTCAAATAGTGTCGGATTTCGACGAAACTAGTTTCATCGGATCCGTAATGTAATATTATTGAATGGTTTCAAATTTCTTGTCAATCGGATTTACCGTTTGTCCGGTGCAAGCTAAAACGCCTAGAAAATCGTTTAAATCAGTTTAATTTAAATTGAACGTTTATTGCCATATCTCGCACAGATGACCGAATTAGCTTCCGAAACCCGTTCCATTGTGTCCGGAACGTGGGGTAAACCCTAGAAACGCTGGTTACGGCGCGTAAATCGGAGTTCGGAATTTCCGGAATGAATAGTGTCGTTCATTTTCCTATAAATAGCCCACCTTCACAAATAAAAAAAAAAGAATAACAAAACCCTAATTTGTTTCTACAGCCGCCTCCCCTTTATCTATGGCCGAAAACAACTCATCTTCCCCCCTCGTTTTCTTCAAATCCAAGCCTCGTTTCAAGAATTCTTCAACTACAATATTGTAGAGGGCAGTGAGATCTTCGTGCTCAACGGAGGAGATCGTGTTTGGAGTTGTGGATTGGTGGCAAGTCGAGTTGGAAGTGTGGCCATTCGGCCTCAAACTGCGTGCGTATGTGATGACCGAGCTTCATGGTGGCTCTGGCGAGTGGTGTGTAGGGGCATGGGCTTCACGATCGCGCATTCTGATCGACTTCAAAGTCGACGAAGAGGGAGCAAAAATCGAACCCTAGTTAGGGCTTTGATGGGTTCGGTTACGTGATGGTTACTGGATTAAACGCGCGTGAGGGAAGGAGAAAACAATCACGTGCGGCCTGGATCTGAAGCTTGGAAGCAACGGCGATGATTGAGTTGGGTTTCAAAATTTAATAAGAAATTGTTTTAAATTGTAATTGAAACTAATAAAATCATAACTTTTTCATACGAGGTCGAAAACGCGCGAAACTAGTTGCGTTGGAATCGTATGGACGAGCACTACGCGATGGAATTGGATTGGAGTCGTTTGGAGTTAGTGAGAATTTCGGGTAAAATTAAACGCACGTTTAATTTTATTCGAAATAAATCGCTAAAACGAAATTGAAATCAAGGTGAGAACATCTCACTCAATCGAATCGGTTTCGATTTTATTTTTAATATATAGGTTTAAAATATTTGAATGCATGTTTGAATGATGATTGTTATCTATTGATTGTTAAAATAGACATTATGCGCCATTAGTAAGCGGATGTTATTTAGTACAAACATATACCGCAAATATTTCATAAACAGTGAAATTGGTATTATATATAATAGCCATATATATAATGGCATATGTATATATTGCAGTTGTTGATTTCCCGCATTTTTTAGCAGATGAGACCCTATTGCGCCGTTATTAAGCGGATAATATTTTAAATCCCATATACCGCGATAATTTCGTACTGGAGCGAAATTGGTATTGTGCTAATGTTTGTGGATGCAGGAAGACAGGTTGGAGGGATCCAACTGGATTCCTCAACAGTATTTATTTGATTTCAGATATTTTGATATTTGATGGATTATCATATCGATATATGATATCGTTGTAGTCGTGATTGACTATTTGGTGTGTAGCATCATTGAACCAAATTTTGGGATTTTAAAATGATTTTAAAGTGATTTTTGAAAGTATACGTTTATAAAACATTTTTGGAATTGATCCATTTTAAATAAATAAACGTTATAATTTTTAAAGTTATAAAAATTATGATTTTGAGAAATACGGTTAAAGATTGATTTTTGAGAAATATGGGTTAATGTTTTTATAAAATAATTAAATTGGATTTTTGAATTTATTATAAAAAGTTTAAAAATAGGATTTATAAAATTTGATTGTTTTATAAATCAAGAGAATGGTGAAATTATAAAGGAGATTAAAGATGTTTTAAAATAATAGTATAAATTGATTTTATAAAGGATTTATAAATTGATATTTATAAATTAAAACATTTGAATTATAAAACGAGTTTTTATAAGTGTTTGAATGAAGTGAAAATGGATTGCATAAGTGAATGGAATTTATAAAATTATAAATGGTGAAGTTATAAATGAAATTTATAAATAGTAAGATTTATAAATTTTGTGAAGTTATTAAAGAATATATTTGGATAAATAATTGAATCTTATAAGTTATAAGATTTATAATTATGAAGTTTAAAAGAACGATTTTGTAAAATAATCGTTTTATAAGCATTTAACTTATAATGTGAACTTTTGGTTTATAATTGAGTTATAAATCGAATAGGTTAATAAAGGAGATGTATAAAAAGGAAGTAGTTATAAAACAAATAGAAATAGAATTTATAAACGTTGTTTTATAAAATTCGCAAACGGCTTATTTTGATAAGTAAATTGTTATAACTTATTTATGGAGCTATATTCACGTTTTAGACAGTGAATAATCCTTTAAAATGAAATGTATAGAAATGATGAAATTGGTTAACGTAGTATATTCACGTTTTTGAATAGTGAATAATATGTTAAAGAAAATGTTTAGAATGTGATATTTTAAACAGAATTAAAACGATCTAACGATGTTTTAAATGTGTTAAGATTCGAAACCATAGATTTCAACATTCATTGTTGAAATAGACGTTTTCGAGAAATAGAAGGAAATGGTGGACTATAACACTGTTGTTATAGTAAATGATTTCCGAAAGGAAATGTTTTGTATAGTATTGGGATTTATATATCTATCTTAAATTCGAATCCCTATACTAGTGATTTTGGGACGTCATAGCGATGTTTTACGCAACATTCGTTTTGGCCCAAATAAATATGTTTAAGAGCATGATTTCCTTAAAGAATGAAATATATACTTAATTTCGATTTAAGTATATTGAATATTTTCCAAGGGTTGAAAATAAATAAAATTTGTGAATTACTTATGAATAAATAAGTATGGAAATGTTTTCCGATATAAAGTGAATATTTTGAGAATTTATCTTTTTGAAGATAAATTGAAATTAATAATTGAAATCGTATATGCATGGATATTTTGGAATGAAAATTCACTATGGAATTTATGAATAAAAAGGAAAGTTGTTTAAAGATAAATATTGATTTATTTTTGAGGTATTGAAATTTTATATCTTGTAAAGATATTTTGGAAAATAAATAATTTGGAAAATTATTTGGAATCTGGTGATGTTGTGCATATCCATTGATAGTTCAATAACCGACTATCAATATTTACCTTTGAATGGGTAATTGATGTGATTTGTTTGAATTTGAATGCCACACTTATTTTTGAATAAGCGCTCACTATTCGGGTTAACCAGGAAAGGACCATGGGGTCGTATAACCCATTCCGAATATGTGATACGTCGTTATGAATTGCATTTGAAGACCGGTGTTGAACACCGGATCTTTTTGAAAGCGAAAGGGCAACTCGTCGATTGTCTTTGCACCGAGTAGCTACGGTATAGAGACTCCCTATGTGATGGGAAGTCCGGACGTGATTAGAGATTATCCGGATTGTAAGGACGTCTTTGTAAGTGCCTTCGGTTCTGTTCGAGCCCGGAACAGACTTGTATGGATTGTATGTCTGACATTACAAATTGAGATATAAAACCGATTTCTTTCAAATATATTTCTGTTGGTGGCGGAGAATTTATTCTTTTAGCTTAACACCCTTCTCTGAGACGTACGAGCTCAGAGGTTATGTAGTTGAAGGTTATCAGCGATATATTTCCAATTTGGTAATGTGACATGCTGAGTGTTGCTGTGAAATGATCATTGTGTTGATTATTTGTGATAGGATCATTTGTTTGATCGTCTATCTTTGTGATCATTTCTATGATCATTTGTTGACCTAAAGCACGGCTTTTGTATAAAGTGTGTTTTTGTGGACGAGACTTCGTCGAGCCTCACAAACCGGTAATGGTCCAAACAGGAATTGTGCGGCAAGGTTTTCAAGGATAGCGTCCCTAGGGTATGACCATTCCTTCTGGAAAAGGGTAGTATCATGGTATGGAGCCCAGATACTTACTCATGTTGAAACACTTATTATTATGGTGTGATGTTGGTTAGAGAGCTCTCGTTTAAAGGTCCCAAAGGACCGGGGGTGGCATATCTGAGGGTTTGTAATATCCCTTGGGAAAAGGGGTTCCCGGCCTTGTTTGGCAGAGATCCAGTTGGGTTCTCGGGGCGTCCTTCCAGAGGCGTTTCCATGTGGCAATGGGAAGTTCCTTGGCCTGACCATTTGTAGGAAAATCCATTCTTCAAATACGAGCCTTGTACGGTATTAGTTGTATTACCTGCCATCTACTTATGGTGGTGCCCCACTGTTTGGATGGTAGCTATAGTAGGCATAGTTCGAAATGTCTATGTCGGCTAAGATTTATATCTTTATTTTCGAAATGAATTTTCTCTACACTATGCACTAGCAATAATATCAAATGTTCTTTTTAATGCGTATCAAGCATCTTTGACTATCATAAGGAGAAATCTCCTCCGATTCTGCGTTTGCATTGTGTGTGTGTGCGGGAGGTCTTATGGTAGTCTCATTCTTAAAAGCATTGCGAATTGATTTTAAAAATATTCCTCTATTTTGATTTTAAAGAAAAATAAACTATTTTAAGTTCTCACACCAGTCACATGACTGACTCGGAGTTTATTGTTTTCCTTCCTAAACTCTGGGTGCCCACCAATTTCCACACGGGCAGTCAAGAGTTAGGTTTATCAGGATATTCTGGATATTCAGGAGTTGCTGGAGGCAAGCTGGATGGCATGGCGTATTACTAGTTATATAGTATTTCTTTTCCGCTGCATTGTTTGTTGTTGTTTGTTGTTGTTTGATGTTGTACACTCTGATGTAATGAAATGTAATGTGATGTAATGTAATAACTGATATAGTTCTTTGTTTAAAGATTATTCATTTATCTATTATATGTTGTTCCGCTGCGAATTGTGTGATTCTGATATTGTTCTGTTGTTTTCTTTCTGTTCCGTTCTATTTATTTTCTTTTCTCTCTATTTTCTATCTTTTCTCCCTTCTTCTGTCCTTTTCTTCTTCTTAAACCCTAACATTTCGGTTTTTCGGCAATGAAAAATCGATAATGTTACATCTGGTATCAGAGCTTATGGTTAAGCGACAACCATGGTTCTTTTGGGTATTACTCATTAGAGATAGAGTCAGTAGTACTCTAGAATGAGTTTGAGTGTAATAATAGCTATGAGAGCGTATTTGTTAGTGAATATAAAATTGTTTTATATTGTGATGATTGGTTTATTGAGTGGCATATGAACTTTCGTCAGCGCGGTCTGCAAAACTATGCCGAAGGAGTTTCTAAACACTTGAATAGAACAATTCGACACAGTATTGTTTTAAATTGGGTAAATGAAATAATTTTACCTTGATTATATTTTGTATATGAAGAAATAATTTTCCATAATTATTAAAGTATATATAAGTTGATTGTTTAGTTGTTTGAATAATCTAAATAAAAGAATAATTGTATAAGTAAAAAGAATTATAAGAATTGAATTATAATCAAAGTAATTTACAATTGTGAAATAAACTTATATATATAAGAAGTGAAACTATATGAATATATTTATGAATGTGAGTTGTAAATAAAAATGAATTTAAAGTTAAATGGAATATAACTTAAGAAATTGAATTGAATGAGTGAATGGAATGTGAATTAAGTTGATATGAAATAATGAATGTATGTGTTAATTCATTAAAATCTAATGTTATTGGAAATTGAATAATTGGATGAAAATCAATTTAACTAAACCAGTTAGAAGCAAAGGAATTTGGTTGCAATTAATATACATTGGTTGTTATATGATTGTTAGTTGATTGTATGTAATTCATTAAGAGTTAATGAAATTGAAAGCTAAAGTAATTGGAATTCGATTGGAAGTTAAATGAATCTTAAATAGAATTGAATTTGATTTGGAAGTGAACCAACTTGAATATGAATTAGTGAATATAAACTAATTGAAAATAAATGTTAGAAACATCCACTGTTAATGAATCAAATGTGATTTAAATTGAAAACCGATTCATTGAATATTGATGAGAATATGAATGAATATTTATTGGTTATGGATGTTAGTTGGATGATACTTGGTTGATGTTTGCATTTGTTGCTTTTACTACATTTGCTATGTTGGCATATATAGTTATTATGTTGCTATATGATGTATATCGATACTATTGTCTATATACATGTTCTCATGTTGTTTGTTGAGTGTTTAGTAGGTGCGGATCGCGTTTGCTTCGCATTTGGAGCTCGCTTTCGCGCTATATTATCCGTATATGCTCGCTAATAAAATATAAGGTACATATCTCGGATTACATACCGTACTTTTATACTTTTTTCCCTTCGGGATGCCTCATTACTTGATGAGATGTATATTTGTGATATATATACTGTCATTTTTTTTCGGATCGAGCCGCGCAAAGGAGACTATGGCGAATTTTTCCGGAAATTTAAGGCGTTAGAAAAAATTTGAGAAAATTGGAAAATTTTGAAAACTTTAACTTTGATTTGGAATTTAAAGTTAAACAATAGTAGTTGTTTTTAAAAAGAAAACTAAGTATGATTTGAAAACTTAGTAAATTATTATAAGAAGTTTGACTATGGATTTTGAGAAAATTAATAAATTCTATAACTTTTCTTACTTGGTGATTTCGAGGACGAAATTCTTTTAAGGGGGGAAGTATGTAACGACCCAGAATTTATTAATTAAAAATTGAATATTTAATTAATTCTAAATATTAATAAGTGAATTTATAAGTCGAATAAATTTTATTTCGAATAATTGGATTTAATTGAATAATTAAATCAATAATTTAATATGTTAAATTATGAAAATAATTGAAAATTGAGTTAAATATGATTGAAAATGATTTGTAAAATTTTATTTTATCATATTGGAGTTAGAATGATATTTTAGAACTTTTAAAATCGAATTAAAAGTTAATTTGTGAAAATTGAATATTTTAATATTTAATTATCGACTGAAAAATAGCCAATTTTTGAACAGTCTCGGAATTGGACGAAACCAGTTCCATTGGATCCGTAATAGTTAGTTATTAGCGGATTTCAATTTTCGTAGCAATCAGAGTTATCGTTTGATCGTGGCAGCTTGAAACGCAGCGAAATTGTTTTAATATTAATTTGGCGTGTTAAAATAGCCATTTTTCAAACAGTGTCGGATTTCGACGAAACCAGTTTCATCGGATCCGTAATGTGATATTATTGTATGGTTTCAAATTTCATGTCAATCAGATTTACCGTTTGTCCGGTGCAAGCTAAAACGCCTAGAAAATCGTTTAAATCGGTTTAATTTAAATTGAACGTTTATTGCCATATCTCGCACAGATGACCGAATTAGCTTCCGAAACCTGTTCCATTGTGTCCGAAATGCGGGGTAAACCCTAGAAACGCTGGTTACGGCACGTAAATCGGAGTTTGGAATTTCCGGAATGAATAGTGTCGTTCGTTTTCCTATAAATAGCCCACCTTCACAAATAAAAAATAAAATAACAAAACCCTAATTTGTTTCTACAGCCGCCTCCCCTTTATCTATGGCCGAAAACAACTCATCTTCCCCCTTCGTTTTCTTCAAATCCAAGACTCGTTTCAAGAATTCTTCAACTACAATATTGTAGAGGGCAGCGAGATCTTCGTGTTCAACGGAGGAGATCGTGTTTGGAGTTGTGGATTGGTGGCAAGTCGAGTTGGAAGTGTGGCCGTTCGGCCTCGAACTGCATGCATATGTGATGACCGAGCTTCATGGTGGCTCTGGTGAGTGGTGTGTGGGGCATGGGCTTCACGATGGCGCATTCTGATCGACTTCAAAGTCGACGAAGAGGGAGCAAAAATCGAACCCTAGTTAGGGCTTTGATGGGTTCGGTTACGCGATGGTTACTGGGTTAAACGCGTGTGAGGGAAGGAGAAAATAATCGCGTGCGGCCTGGATCTGAAGCCTGGAAGCAACGGCCATGATTGAGTTGGGTTTCAAAATTTAATAAGAAATTGTTTTAAATTGTAACTGAAACTAATAAAATCATAACTTTTTCATACGAGGTCGAAAACGCGTGAAACCAGTTGCGTTGGAATCGTATGGACGAGCACTACGCGATGGAATTGGATTGGAGTCGTTTGGAGTTAGTGAGAATTTCGGGTAAAATTAAACGCACGTTTAATTTTATTCGAAATAAATCGCTAAAACGAAATTGAAATCAAGGTGAGAACTTCTCACTCAATCGAATCGGTTTCGATTTTATTTTAAATAGTTAGATTTAAAATATTTGAATGCATGTTTGAATAATGATTGTTATCTATTGATTGTTAAAATAGACATTATGCGTCGTTAGTAAGCGGATGTTATTTAGTAAAAACATATACCGCGAATATTTCATAAACAGTGAAATTGGTATTATATATAATAGCAATACATATATATTGGCATATGTATATATTGTAGTTGTTGATTTCCCGCATTTTTTAGCGGATGAGACCCTATTGCGCCGTTATTAAGCGGATAATATTTTAAATCCCATATACCGCGATAATTTCGTACTGGAGCGAAATTGGTATTGTGCAATTGTTTGTGGATGCAGGAAAACAGGTTGGAGGGATCCAACTGGATTCCTCAACAGTATTTATTTGATTTCAGATATTTTGATATTTGATGGATTATCATATCGATATATGATATCGTTGTAGTCGTGATTGACTATTTGGTGTGTAGCATCATTGAACCAAATTTTGGGATTTTAAAATGATTTTAAAGTGATTTTTGAAAGTATACGTTTATAAAACATTTTTGGAATTGATCCATTTTAAGTAAATAAACGTTATAATTTTTAAAGTTATAAAAATTATGATTTTGAGAAATACGGTTAAAGATTGATTTTTGAGAAATATGGGTTAATGTTTTTATAAAATAATTAAATTGGATTTTTGAATTTATTATAAAAAGTTTAAAAATAGGATTTATAAAATTTGATTGTTTTATAAATCAAGAGAATGGTGAAATTATAAAGGAGATTAAAGATGTTTTAAAATAATAGTATAAATTGATTTTATAAAGGATTTATAAATTGATATTTATAAATTAAAACATTTGAATTATAAAACGAGTTTTTATAAGTGTTTGAATGAAGTGAAAATGGATTGCATAAGTGAATGGAATTTATAAAATTATAAATGGTGAAGTTATAAATGAAATTTATAAATAGTAAGATTTATAAATTTTGTGAAGTTATTAAAGAATATATTTGGATAAATAATTGAATCTTATAAGTTATAAGATTTATAATTATGAAGTTTAAAAGAACGATTTTGTAAAATAATCGTTTTATAAGCATTTAACTTATAATGTGAACTTTTGGTTTATAATTGAGTTATAAATCGAATAGGTTAATAAAGGAGATGTATAAAAAGGAAGTAGTTATAAAACAAATAGAAATAGAATTTATAAACGTTGTTTTATAAAATTCGCAAACGACTTATTTTGATAAGTAAATTGTTATAACTTATTTATGGAGCTATATTCACGTTTTAGACAGTGAATAATCCTTTAAAATGAAATGTATAGAAATGATGAAATTAGTTAACGTAGTATATTCACGTTTTTGAATAGTGAATAATATGTTAAAGAAAATGTTTAGAATGTGATATTTTAAACAGAATTAAAACGATCTAACGATGTTTTAAATGTGTTAAGATTCGAAACCATAGATTTCAACATTCATTGTTGAAATAGACGTTTTCGAGAAATAGAAGGAAATGGTGGACTATAACACTGTTGTTATAGTAAATGATTTCCGAAAGGAAATGTTTTGTATAGTATTGGGATTTATATATCTATCTTAAATTCGAATCCCTATACTAGTGATTTTGGGATGTCATAACGATGTTTTACGCAACATTCGTTTTGGCCCAAATAAATATGTTTAAGAGCATGATTTCCTTAAAGAATGAAATATATACTTAATTTCGATTTAAGTATATTGAATATTTTCCAAGGGTTGAAAATAAATAAAATTTGTGAATTACTTATGAATAATAAGTATGGAAATGTTTTCCAATATAAAGTGAATATTTTGGGAATTTATCTTTTTGAAGATAAATTGAAATGAATAATTGAAATCGTATATGCATGGATATTTTGGAATGAAAATTCACTATGGAATTTATGAATAAAAAGGGAAGTTTTTTAAAGATAAATATTGATTTATTTTTGAGGTATTGAAATTTTATATCTTGTAAAGATATTTTGGAAAATAAATAATTTGGAAAATTATTTGGAATCTGGTGATGTTGTGCATATCCATTGATAGTTCAATAACCGACTATCAATATTTACCTTTGAATGGGTAATTGATGTGATTTGTTTGAATTTGAATGCCACACTTATTTTTGAATAAGCGCTCACTATTCGGGTTAACCGGGAAAGGACCATGGGGTCGTATAACCCATTCCGAATATGTGATACGTCGTTATGAATTGCATTTGAAGACCGGTGTTGAACACCGGATCTTTTTGAAAGCGAAAGGACAACTCGTCGATTGTCTTTGCACCGAGTAGCTACGGTATAGAGACTCCCTATGTGATGGGAAGTCCGGACGTGATTAGAGATTATCCGGATTGCAAGGACTTCTTTGTAAGTGCCTTCGGTTCTGTTCGAGCCCGGAACAGACTTGTATGGATTGTATGTCTGACATTACAAATTGAGATATAAAGCCGATTTCTTTCAAATATATTTCTGTTGGTGGCGGAGAATTTATTCTCTTAGCTTAACACCCTTCTCTGAGACGTACGAGCTCAGAGGTTATGTAGTTGAAGGTTATCAGCGATATATTCCCAATTTGGTAATGTGACATGCTGAGTTTGCTGTGAAATGATCATTGTGTTGATTATTTATGATAGGATCATTTTTTTGATCGTCTATCTTTGTGATCATTTCTATGATCATTTGTTGACCCAAAGCACGGATTTTGTATAAAGTGTGTTTTTGTGGACGAGACTTCGTCGAGCCTCACAAACCGGTAATGGTCGAAACATGAATTGTGCGGCAAGGTTTTCAGGGATGGCGTCCCTAGGGTACGACCATTCCTTCTGGAAAAGGGTAGTATCATGGTATGGAGCCCAGATACTTACTCATGTTGAAACACTTATTATTATGGTGTGATGTTGGTTAGAGAGCTCTCGTTTAAAGGTCCCAAAGGACCGAGGGTGGCATATCTGAGGGTTTGTAATATCCCTAGGGAAAAGGGGTTCCCGGCCTTGTTTGGCAGAGATCCAGTTGGGTTCTCGGGGCGTCCTTCCAAAGGCGTTTCCATGTGGCAATGGGAAGTTCCTTGGCCTGACCATTTGTTGGAAAATCCATTCTTCAAATACGAGCCTTGTACGGTATTAGTTGTATTACCTGCCATCTACTTATGGTGGCTCCCCACTGTTTGGATGGTAGCTATAGTAGGCATAGTTCGAAATGTCTATGTCGGCTAAGATTTATATCTTTATTTTCGAAATGAATTTTCTCTACACTATGCACAAGTAGTAATATCAAATGTTCTTTTTAATGCGTATCAAGCATCTTTGACTATCATAAGGAGAAATCTCCTCCGATTCTGCGTTTGCATTGTGTGTGTGTGCGGGAGGTCTTATGGTAGTCTCATTCTTAAAAGCATTGCGAATTGATTTTAAAAATATTCCTCTATTTTGATTTTAAAGAAAAATAAACTGTTTTGAGTTCTCACACCAGTCACATGACTGACTCGGAGTTTATTGTTTTCCTTCCTAAACTCTGGTTGCCCACCAATTTCCACACGGGCAGTCAAGAGTTAGGTTTATCAGGATATTCTGGATATTCAGGAGTTGCTGGAGGCAAGCTGGATGGCATGGCGTATTACTAGTTATATAGTATTTCTTGTCCGCTGCATTGTTTGTTGTTGTTTGATGTTGTACACTCTGATGTAATGAAATGTAATGTGATGTAATGTAATAACTGATATAGTTCTTTGGTTAAAGATTATTCATTTATCTATTATATGTTGTTCCGCTGCGAATTGTGAGATTCTGATATTGTTCTGTTGTTTTCTTTCTGTTCCGTTCTATTTATTTTCTTTTCTCTCTATTTTCTATCTTTTCTCCCTTCTTCTGTCCTTTTCTTCTTCTTAAACCCTAACATTTCGGTTTTTCGGCAACGAAAAATCGATATCGTTACAATAATAAGGGTGATGACTACAACATCATCAGTATCATTTTCGAGTTTTTGTGCGATGGATTTGCTGCCAAAAGTAAATTGAAATTTTGAGTTTTGTTTTGATAAACAAATTTGATTTAAATTCCAAGTTAAAATTGATAAATATAAGTAAAATGAGTTTTGGACTTAGACTATGAAATAATAAAAATGTAACTTGATAAAGTTGAAATAAAATTTGAGTTAGCATATTTGATATATGACTTGAAATTAAACGCAAGTGGTTAGGTGATTATATAACTAGGTTATGAAATTATAAAATGAGTTTTGTGAATGGAAGTAAACTTAGGTAAATGTTTATGAAAGTTTAAAAAATAAGTTATATAACTTATAAAATAGAGATAAGGTAAGTAAGACCAAATGTTATAATGGCTAAACAATTTTGTTAAGCAAACAAAAATACGAATTTAACATAAGGAAAAGTTAAATAAAATAGAATTTGAAATAAATTAGTAGTGAAATTAAGTTGTATAACTGAAAGTAAATGCAAGTGAGAACGAAATGAAATATAACATAAGTGATGTTGAATGAAGCTGATTTTGGTATCGAAGTAAATTAATAAAGTGAATTTATGAAATGAAGTCATTTAATGAATAAGTACTTGAGTTATATAAATGAAATTCAACTTTAGGGGTAAAATGAATTAGCATTAAAATGTTGTTGTTAAGAGTTGAATAAAACTTAAGCTAATAAGTGATAATAGCATTGAAAGTGTTTTTTAAAAATGTGATTATAATGAATACTAGAATTCAATCCAAATTGAATATCAAACCAATTGAAATTGGAAGTGTTGAAGCAAATTGAATGAATGTAAAGTAAATTAACTTGATAACGTTGGATATGCATTGGTTGTTAGATGATTGTTAGTTGATTGTGTAGAAATTCATAATAAAATTGAAAGCTAAGTAATTGAATTCAAATGGGAAGTTAAGTGAATTTAAATAGAATTGATTTGATTTGATTTGGAAGTAAACAAACTTCAATATAAATCAGTGAATGTAAACTAATTGAATATGAATGAATGTTTGTTTGTTGGATGATAGATATTTGATGGTTGGATTTGTTGTGGTGATTGCATTTTCTATATTGGCGTATATAGTTGTTGTATTGATATATGTTGTATGTTCAAATTACTTTCATATATACATGTTTCTCGTATTTTTGTTGAGTGTTTAGTAGGTGCGGATGGTGTATGCTTCACATTTGGAGCTCGCTTTCGTGCTATATTAGCCGTATATGTTCGCTAATAATATATAAGGTACATATCTCAGATTACATATCGTACTTCTACACTTTTTTCCCTTCGGGATGCCTCATCCTCGATGATGAGATGTATATTTGTGATATATATATGTTGTGATCCTACTACGATCGAACCGCGCAATGGAGACGTTGACGAATTTTTTTTTGAAGTTTAAAGAGTTAGAAAATTTTGAGAAAATTGGAAAATTTTGTGAAAACTAAATTTTTGATATTAAGTTAAAAGTCAAACGATATTAGTACGTTGAAAAGATAACTAAGTATGATTTGGAAACTTAGAAAAGTTTTTATAAGAAGTTTAACTAATGGATTTTGGAAAAGTTAAACACTTAAGTGATTTTGGTAAATCTACTTTGAATGAATTGTTTTGAAAATTTAATGGATATTATGACTTTATCTTACTTGATAATTTCGAGAACGAAATTCTTTTAAGTAGGAGAGAATGTAACGACCTAGAATTTTTGTCATTTTAAATTTGTATTTTTAATTAATTTTAAATATTTAGAAGTTAAGTTTATAAGCTGAATAAATAATATTTCGAATATAGTGATTTAGTTAGATAATTAAATAGTTAATTTAATCTTTGAAATTGCTGAAATAATTGGAAATTGGATTTAATATGAATAACAATGATTTATAAAGTTATATTAAATTCTAGTTGAATTTAAATGATGTTAGAGAACTTTTAAAATCGAAATAAAAGTTAATTTGTAAAAATTAAATATATTAATATGTAATTAACGAGTGAAAATGCTCATTTTCAAACAGTCTCGAATTTCAACGAAACCAGTTTCATTGAATCCGTAATATTATATTATTATAAGGTTTCAAATTTCGTGCCAATCAGATTTACGGTTTGTCCGGGGCAAGTTAAAACACTTAGAAATCTGTTTAAGTGAACTTTAAATTTAAATAGTCGATTAAAAAACCTGTCTTTCAAATACAATCGAATTGGCTCTCGATATATATTCCATTGCGTCCGGAATAGGGGTAAAACATTATAAACGCCAGGCGGCACGCTTCGTTTTGAGTTCGAATTTTTTGGGATGAATAGCGTTTTGGAATTTTCTATAAAAGGACCTGAATTTTTCTTATTTTCCAAAACCCTAATAGATCTAGGGCTAGCCGCCACTTCCTCAAACAATGGCCAGAAAAGACCCCTCTTTCTCCCTCATTTTCTCCAAATCTGTCGAATTTAATCAAAAGCATTGAACTGCAAAGTCGTAGATCACGACGAGAACTTTCAACCCAACGGTGATGATCTTAATCAGAGTGACGTGGAGGAAGAAATTGGCTCGCGTTCAACACCGGTTCACACGCGGTTATCGAGGTCAATAGGTGGCCGAGTGCCACGTGGTTCAAGGCGAGAAGGGAGCTTGTGTAGGCGCTTCAAACGATGGGGGCCGATCATCTTCTCGTCGTCATTGGAGGGTGCGGCTTTCAAAATCTTCGAACATGATTTGGGTTATTATTCACGTACGAAGAAGCCTGGGAAGAAATAGAAATCAGCGGCCATGATCGTGATTTGCAAAACGTACGACCAGATGGGAAAAGGTTTAAAAATAAAAACTGAAATTGAAATTAATTATCTTTTAAATTCGTTTAAGCTTTGAGCGGTTATAACTTCTTCATATGAGGTCGAAAATTGACGAAAATGAATTACGTTGGGTCCTATTGACGAGCACAACATTATGGAGCTGGATTAGGATTCATTTGAGCTAGTGAAAATTTTAGGTAAAATTAAACGATCTTTTAACTTTATTCAAAATAAAACGTTAAAATCGCGACTACAAGAAATGTGAGTACAACTCACTCTTTCCGACTCACTAATATTTTTATATAAGTGAGAATAAATATTATTTATGATGATTGATGATAGTTTGGATGATATATGATATATTGATTGGAATTTGGATATATTCCTGCCTAGTGAAGCAGATGACCATATACATTCTCATGTATGAGCGGATGACCCATTGTACATGCGTCTGCCTTAAAGCAGACATTGTACACATATTCTAATATGTATATTTGCTACAGGTGATAGGTTGGAGGGATCCAACTGGATTCCTCACCTATATTGATTTATGTACAGATATTGTGATATATGCTGTTATCATATGATATATGATGTTTTAGATGAGGTGATTGTTGTATTTAGTGCTATTGCAGCATTGGGTCTATTTTGAAAATTTAAAAATATTAAAGTGATGATTTTTAAATTGAAAAAGGGTTTACAAAGTGATTTTGGAAATATACCTTTTGTTGAATTTTGAAGTGTTAAAGGAATGGATTTATTTCAAATAAATGAAAGTTATAATTTTTATGTTATAAAAATGATAATGTTTTGGGGAAATATAATTGAAATTATGATTTTGTGAAATAAAACCAGAATATGATTTTTGAAATGTGAAGTTAACTATTTTGTAAAATGGTTTATATAGGAGATTTATAAAATTAATATTTTATAAATTAAAATACTAGAATTATAAAACGAGTTTTATAAGTGTTTAAAATGAAGTTATAAATGGATTTTATAAGTAAATAAGATTTACAGATTTATAATTGAGGATGTCATAAAATGAATGATTTTGTAAAATAAATGAATTATAAGTATTAACTTACAATTTGGCTTTTTGGTATATAATTGAGTTATAAATGGAATTGGTCAGTAAAGGAATTTTGTAAATAGAAGTTTTTATACAATATAAATTTGGTTTATAAACATTGTTCTATATATCCGAAATCAATTGAATTTGATAAGTTAAATATAGAAGTTTATTTAAAGGAATTTTATTCACGATTTTTGACAGTAAATTATCCTTTAAATTAAATGTTGAAATAATATTAAATTTGGTAAACGATTTATATTCACGATTTTAGACAGTGAATAATATATTAAAGAAGTGTTTTGGAAAGTGATACTTTAAAATGGAGTTAAATGGTTTAAAATTGTTTTAAAATGTGTTAAATATCGAATAAATAGATTTCAACATTCGTTGTTGAAATAAACGTTTTCGAAAAGTAAAAGGAAATGATGGACTATAACACTGTTGTATAGTAAAGATTTTTGAAAGGAAATTTTTTGTGTAGTATTCGGATCCATATATCAATCTTATTGTCGAATCCCTATACTATTGATTTTGGGTTGTTGTAACGATGTTTTGCGCAACATTCATTTAGACCTAATAAATGTGTTTAAAGAGAATATTTTCCTTAAAGGATAAAATATATACTTAATCGTGATATAAGTATATATAATATTTTCTATGTTTTGAAAATTAAGTGAATTATGAATTACCTATAAGTAAGTAAGTATATGGAAATGTTTTCCAATATAGAAGTTGAATTTTTTTGAAGATATATCTTTTTAAAGATAATTTGAAGTGAATATTTGGCAAGCAATTTAATTAATGAAAGATTAAATAAAAGGGCCCAGTGATTGTTATGGTGCTGAATATGTGTCTGTCTGTTTTGATTGTTAAATATCCGACTATCAGACTTGGCCAAAATTTTAGTTCCTCGACTTGATGTGGGAACTATTTAGTCGTACACTTAGTACATAGCCTTCTTTATAGGCTTGATTATCGTTTCTGCTGAGGATGTTGATTTGTATAGTGCAGAGTGTTACTCCAATCTATAGAGCTTCCTTCTTGGCCCAAAGGATAGGAAGTTGAAAGTTGAAGACGTGATAAGTCTATGAGACTTAGTTTTTGTGTGAGGTTGAGAAACGCTTTTGCGTTGTTGGTGCGAAGAGACCGAGATCGATTTATCAGAAAGCCACTTCAGACCAACATATATACGACGATTGTGCGGGTTGCTTGTGATGATATTGATATTCTGGATTTTCATAGTAGGGGACTGCTTGTTGATCGTTTGGGGTTAAAATCCCAATATACATCCAGTAGCAGTGGTCTCGTCCTTATGAAATATCCAATGCAAGGACCATTCGCTACTAATCCTAGGGATTTCCCGATAGGATGTCATAGGAAAGTACCTTCGGTTTGTCCCGTTCCTGGACAACTTGTATGGATGTTTGTCTGATATTGCATTTCTATAGATTATGTACATTGTTTTTTTACAAACGTACATCAGTGGTGGCAGAGAAGGCAACTTCTCTTAGCTTAACACCCTCCTTGAGACGTATGAGCTTAAGGGTTGTATTTTTATGAAAGTCAATTAGCAGTCGACGGAAATGGCCATGTGGCATTCAAAGTGATGTGATATGTGATTGTGAAAGGTAATCATTACCTCGTCAGCCTCATCAATCGGAAATGACCAAAACAGGGTAAGATGCGGCAAGGCTAAGTGTGTCATTCCCAAGTAGGATATGACCATCCTCTTCTCGATGTATCTTTGCACGCTATGACGTCATGTATTTGATTATTGTGGTCTGTATGCTAGAGGGCCCTCGGTAAAGGTCGGTAATGATCGGAGGACGACATATTCGGTATCATCTAGTTATAGAGGTGGGCCGGTCTTGTGTTAGTAGAGAAACTTTGTGATGGTTTCTCGGTACATTCTTCTAGAGATGTACTGCCGAAAGGTAGTCCCTTCACCTGGTCATTTGTATGGAAATCCAAACTCTACTACGTTCCTTCCATTTTATTAGTAGAGCCCATTATGCTGGAATTTAATAATGGTAACAATTTCGGCTATTTTGAATATTATTTGTATACTAGACACTAGTACAATATCACATGAGTTTGAAATGAAATGATTTAGTTATCGTAAAATAAAAACATGTCCGTGTTTATGTGTGGACTTGTATTACGAGATACTTTTATTTTGATAAAGGAAAAGTTTTGGTAGTTAAATAAATTCAGTTGAATGTGTTTCTCATGCTGGTTTACCAGACTGATCTGGGCATTCTTCCCTTTCAATGCTCAGGTCAGACCAAGTATATTTATAGGTCTAGATTTGATGCTTATGGAGCTTCAGCAGGAGAGCTGGAGATCTTCATTTTCGTACATCCGTATTTGTTTGATTATCCGTTGCATTATTGCTTAGTTGTTTTAAATTATCGGCATTTGTGAGGACAGGTTATTATAACTTTTCAGGCTGATAATTATTGTTTGATTGATGTATATATATACAGTTTCTGTTTTGTAAAGATCATTGATATAATATTATATATTTTTCTATTGCGATGTGACATTCTGTATTGTTCTGTTTGGTTCTATCTTCTCTCTTTCTTCTCTTCTCTTCTTCTCTCTTCTTTTCTTTCTCTTGACTATCCGTCAGTCCGTGCTTTTTGGGTCGGACATGTGTGGATTATTGTCGATTCAAAGGGTAGGGATTTGCGGGTCATCACACATCTGTTCATACATATTTATAATCAACTATAGATATGAGTTCCAAATCCAATTTCTAAAACCTAAGATAATTTATTGCTTGTAAAACAATTTTGAATCATAATTGTACCATAAGTAGCAGTAGAACAATTATGTTTCTTCTCTTTAGTAATCTTCAAGTACTATTGATAGATCCATTTCCAGTGACTTTTCTTGTGATAATGATGACACTAACCCTTGACGGCAGTGGTTTTCTTACTTTCTTGTTAACCCTCTTTCTCTTCTTCGAACCTTTCGAAGATGATGATGTATGTGGCTTTTTGACCAAGCACATTTTCATTGGAATCAAAATGTCAAGACGAAGATGAAATGATCCATGAACTAAAGAACATGCTTAGAAGGATGATAGGATCACACCTAAGATATTCAAGAGGATTTGGAGCAAATAGAACCACTTGGTACTGAGAGGTACCACTCGGTACCGAGTGCTATATATTTCACTTTGGATCCCCGAAACCACTTGTACGTAGAGCTCTGGCCTGAGTGGTCATCATGAAGAGCTTTACTTAAGATATGGAAGAAAAACCTTGAAGAATTTTTGGAAGAAAGCAAAGAAAGTAGGCAATAACAAGTATAATTAAGGAACTAAGAAACGACTCGATCTCAAAGGAAAAATGCTGGAAACACAACAGATTGGAGATGGGAGATAGAATAGAGAAAAGAAGGAAGATAATCCCCCCAAAAACCAGTCGATACCGATAGCTTTTTATTGGGCTTTGGACCTTAGCACTCACTTTTGCATACTTGGGCTTGGATCTAGACTTGGTATTTCGAGGGCTTATGGTTCTGCTAGACTATTTCCTTATAAATAGAGACCCTATGGCTACTAAAAAGTGAATTTTGGCTCTTTTGTTTTCTTCATCTCTTATCTCTCCTCTTCATAGTCACTAAGGCAAACATTATTGGCCATGCTAAGCTTTAAGAACTTGTCAATCTCTTATACTAGTGACTCTCAATAAAATAATCAATAAATTATAACGGATGTAGGCCGAAGACTATTAAACCACTATAAAATTCTAGTGTTCTCTTTATTTTCCTTATAGTTTTTGCTAGATCTCAACATTTCAACATTTTTTAGGTGTTGCACCATTTTTGTCTTCAACATTTTTGGTGCTTTCACTGAGAACTTGATTTTCAGGCTTAGATCTAGCTTGCTATTTAGGATTTGGAGAGATCCAGTGGTTAAATCCAGAAGATTTGCTTCAAGAAATTTGAAAACTTGTTGATAGAAATCAATGGCGTATAGGAGATCCCAAAGATCATCTAGATCAGTAGCTGGTGGTGATGAAGGAAATGCCCACCAAGTGTAAGCCGATAACCAATAGGCAGTGGTAGGGTCATCTGCTCTACAGGAGATGGTTACTAGGTTTGACTTAACAAGATGATGTAGGAGTTGAATGATAAGTTGGTTGGTAGTCAGAAAGCTTTGATGGAAAAGATGGATGCTAGCATAGCACTGTTGACCCAACAACCATAGAAAATTAGAAGGAATAGAAGGGAAGTTTCTCCTCCAGGATCTGAAGAAGAGAATTTATTTGTTTTTGGTTATAATAACAAAATGAAAGATAATAACCAAATGAAGATTTTCTAGAGGAATTCAGAGTGCTCTCCTCAAAAGAAATCACCTGAGTACCGAAAGGAATTAGGTTGGTATGAAGAGGAATTCTAAAGGATTGGGCAGACAGGGAGCTGAGGTTGTGGGCTTATCTAACTCAGAGGATGACTTGCAGCATGTTAGCGATGATAACGAATTAGATGATGGAGTCAATGGAGTTGGAATTCAAACAGCTGTAGCAGAACCAACAGAGTGTCAATGAAATACCAGAGGAGTGGCTCTCCCAAAGACTAGAGAACCTAGACATCAATGGGAAAACTGAGATCATTTGCAGAGCCACATACTCCATGCAGCCCAAGATAGTCATCATTTGGAATAACATGCCAGCGAGGAATATATAGTAGACTTGGTTAAACATTTGGTCGAGGAATGAAAAGGTAGGAAAAATAAAGATTAAGGTTATTCGCCCAGTAGTACTCGGTTCATGGAAAACATTCTGAGGAAAGAGTATCCTAGGAAGTTTATGATGCCAACGATGCTATCGTATAATAGGACCACAAATCCTAATTAACAATTACCAAGTATGAATGGCACATGGATGATTTCAGGGCAATGGATGTTTTTCAATGTAGGGTTTTTCTTATTTTCTTGGAAGGGTTGCATCGATGTGGTTCACTAGGGTTGTGTCAAGATCTGTATCGACTTTCGATGAGTAGCTAGGAAATTCATGAAGCCGTTCCGACTCGATGCTACTTGGCCTAAGTACATGATGTACTTGTTAAGCCTATCTCAAGGACCTTAGAAGTCGCTTAAAGGGTTCTTGAATCGATTTAATGTTGCCATTACAGAAATGAGTAATCCAAAGGAGGATCTAGTATTTATAGTGTTGGTTCGAGGCATACATCCATACATGGATTTTGGAAAGTGGTTGAAGGTGGAACAACTAATGACTATGGAGAAATTCCACCAAAAGGATAATCAGTTTCTACGATTGGAAGAGGCGAATCTTGCTGTAGGGAAGTCTAATGACGGACAATCAAAGGAAGTTATTCAAAGCAATGTAGCAACTAAATAAGCTGGAGAAAGCTCTGGTAACGTGATAACTAATTCTGGGAACTCTAGTAACCAGAAGAAAAGGAATCAAGATCTTGGCGATAGGCGTGGTGAAAATAACAAACGCCCAAGAAATATGAAACTGAAAGACTATACGCCCCTAAATGATACACTAGAAAATATATACCTTGCTACAAGGAATAGAATAATATAAAAGAAACCTAGGAGGGAGGCAATTAAGTAGGAAAGGTACTTCGAAAAGTACCATTATTTCCATGAACCTATGGACACAACACAAACAAGTGCCGGTATTTGAAGGATCTAATTGAAGAACTGATAAGGAAGAATAAGCTTCAGCGTATGTTAAAGAACTATAGGAAGGTAGTCAAATTGCAAAACCCCAAGGGCTATATACCCAAAGGAGTTAACCTGGACCAAACAGAGAAGGGCATAGGAGAAATGACAAAGGGTTAGTTATCAATATCATAATTGGTGGACCTTATCCAACGGAGAAAAGCTGGAGTGAAATAGAACAGTATGCGAGCTCGCTAAAGCACATATCGCAAGAAGATTGCTTTGCCGTGGAAGATGGAGCTCTAGCTAAGCAGCAAAGGATGATAATGGATGATGTCGTGTTCATAAATAAAGATGCTTATGGAGTCGAAGTGCTAACTTTCGACCTCGTGTTGATAACGGTGGGTATAGGACTGACAACAGTATTTTCTGCCTTGGTGGATACCGAAGTTTCATGAACATATTAATTAGAAGAACGTTCAATCAAATGAAGATTAGTATAAAGGTGAGGCAAAAAACCAATTGGAATGATTGATCCACTCATGGAGTTTTGAGAAGGAGATCGCATGATAGTCCAAACTTTATTATTGAGGATGAATATTTGCATATAACGCCTTTTTGGGCCGATCAACCCTCGTTGATTTTGGAATACCATTGACTCCTTCGTGCTTAATTATGAAGTTCCCTATGGAAAATAGTGTTGGATCGGTGAGAGGAGTCCAGAGTGTAGGAAGGGAGTGTTATGTCGTTAAGCTAAAGGAAGCAAAGCGATGTGAGAAAGTTAACATGTCGAAAAAGACTCTCTGCATTAGTGATTCACAAGCATAGCAACTAAAGCACGACCCTAGGCTTGGGAACCATAGTAGGTTCAGTAAGTATGGATCCTAAGAAGAAGTCTGGGGAAGTAAGGGCAGCACCGGCCGTGCTAACGGTGAATATCGTGATCGATATGGACGATCCTACACGGGTCTTAAAGATTGGATCTCAACATAGAATTAACCTAAAGAGGGAATTGGTTTATATCCTTTGAGGGAATTTGGATATATTTTCTTGGACACATTCAGACATGTGTGGGATATCGCTGGAGATAGTGTGTCGCGCTTTGAATATTGATTCGAATTTTACACCAGTCAAGTAGGAAAGACGCAGTCTTGGTCCAGAGCGATCCGCTGCATTGAAGGAAGAAGTGGATAAGCTGATGGCAAATGGCTTTATCCATGTTGATTTATACCCAAATGGATATCCAACCCCGTATTTATCAAGAAATCAAATGGAAAATTGCGGACTCCTATCAACAATTCAGATTTGAGTAAAGCATGCCTGAAGGATAGCTTTCCTCTGCCTAGGATTGACAACTGGTAAACAAGACCATAAGCCTTGAGATACTCTCGTTCATGGATGCTTATTCAGGATATAACTAGATTCTGATGCATACATTGAATCATAAAAATACCATCTTTATAACAGATATGGGATTATACTGCTATCAAGTAATGTCATTTAGTTTGAAGAACGATGAAGCCACATACCAGAGATTAGTAAATTCTATGTTCAAGAATGAAATCGGATGGACATTCTTATAAAGTCACAAGTATCACAAAACCATTTGAATGACCTTACGAAGATGTTTGAAGTTTTGTGAAAGTAAGGAATGAAGACGAATCCGTTGAAATGCACTTATGGTGTAGCATTGGGAAAATTTCTAGGATTTACTGTCGATGCACGTGGAATTGAGGCCAATCTAGAGCAGCTTAACTCCTTGAGGAATGTAACTGGTCCAACTATAAAGAAAGAGCTATAGAGTTTGAATGGGAAGATTACCGCTTTGAGTCAGTTCATCTCAAAAGCCAAGGATAAACACATGCCCTTCTTTGATGCCTTCAAGAAGGGTAAAAAAGAAAATATTGAATGAAACTATGATTGCCAGAAGGCCTTCAAGGAGTTGTTGAGGCATATGGAGACACCGTTAGTCTTATCCAAACCACTGGTCGGGTAGGATTTGTTCGTTCATTTAGCAATGTCGCTCGCACACTGAGCGTAGCTTTACTAGGTGAGGAGAAAAATTTAAAGGCAGATTTACTATATCAGCAAACGACTTACTATAGTTGATATGAACGACTCGAAGTTTGAAAAACTGGCATATTATTTTCTAATTGCATCTGGGAAGTTGTGACCACATTTTCAAGCTCATCCAATCAAAGTGCTAATAGGTCAACCTCTAAAGCAGATATTGTACCGACATGAGACTTCGGGAAGGTTGATGAAATGGAACATAGAGTTGAACTAGTATGACATCACTTACTATCTAAGGAGAGCGATAAATGGGCAAGCGTTGGTAGATTTCATCACAAAGTTTACTACACGAGATGGCAAGGAAGAGGATTATACAACCATACTTCTACATTTGGAGTTGTTTATGGATGGATCTTTAAATGAATATAGTTCAGGCATAAGAGTAGCGCTCGAAACTCCGAAAAGTTGGTCCATTTTCTTTTCATTGAAATTAGAGTTTCCCACAACAAACAAAGACGGTGAGTATGAGGCACTAATAGCGGTATTGAAAATAGAAAAAGAGATGGGGAAAAGGACGATGTAGATATTTAGTGATTCACAGTTAGTGGTATGGCAGGTAAAGAAGGAATTTCAGGCTAAGGGTGCCAGACTCACTCCTTACTTGACAAAAGCATTGGAACTACTGGGATATGTAGAACATTACATGCTAAAGCATATCCCCAAAAAAGAAAATGCAAAGGCTGACTTGTTGGCTAAGTTAGCTAGTTCTGGTGAAGCATAAATGATGGGCTTGGTTCCAGTGGAGGTATTGATGGCTCCAAGCATCGATTGAATGGACGTCGACTAGATTTTTGAGACCATGAAGAAAGAGGAGTCATGGATGACTCTGATCAAGGAATATTTTCTAAAGAGGACTCTCCCAAGGGACAAAAATGAATAGAAGAAACTCCTTTGAAAAGAAACTCAGTTCATGATGCAAAAAGGAGTATTATACACAAGAAGATTCTCTATCCCCTACATCAGTGTGTAACCAAGGCTGAGGCTAGGTGGATCGTCATGGAAATCCACGAGGGCCGCTAGATGATCACATCGGGGGGTGAACTTTGGCAAAGAAAACAATTCGCTACAGATATTCTTGGCCAACTGTAAACCGAGAGGCAACCGATTACACCAAACTATGCAACCGTTGCTAGAGATTTACGAAGATCCTAAGAGCCCCATCATTAGAGCTGACGCAAGTGGTTCGTTGTAACATCCCCCATTTAGAGGCCCAAAACTAACCACCATAGATGCTATAGTCTTCCATAGTTATTGATTCTTGGCAACAAAATGCAACTATGTTAATCAATCAATAATTAAAAGCATATGAATATGAAAAAATTTCAAACATAGTTTAATAACAAATTTTCACATGTCATTTCACAAATGATATTTCATATTTATTATGTAATCCCATTCATAAATCCACATTTAGAGAAATTATAAATATTATAAAATACTCCCAGAGCGACATATGAAGATGCCTCCTTGGTTGATCAGAGTCAAATACTTGGCAATTATACAACTTTTCCATTACATCCAAATAGACAAGACCGGACTACATAACGGAAATAGATAAAGCTCCTAATAGCTAGATTGCCTCATGCACGTCTCCAGAAGCTTATTCGTCTAACTAGAAACAAAAAAACCTTTACTTTCGACCTACTCAAATGAGTACCCTAAGAATTTAAGGGTAAAAACAAAAACTTCAGGTCAAACAACAGTCAGGTGTGAATAATAACTTACCATCTCGTACCAAAAAGATATCTAGTGAGAACACGCCACTAAGCAAAACGGATTTTTCCCTCACTAGTATCTTAACCAAAACATAACAACCATATAATGTGCTCCTATAATCACAATGGTTAGAACACAGAAGGTAGCATTTATAATCATGTAACTTATATTGGATTACTCATCCCAATTCATTAGATTATCCATCTCAATTTCAAACGACTACCCGTTTTATTTTGATCTGACTACCCATCTTATAATTATATGGATTACCTGTGATATCCCAGAACTCTAGAAATCTGTAAGTGATAAATAATTGGATTTAATTAATGAAATATTGACTTATAAATCAAACAAATAAATATGATGATAATTATTTATATGTGGATAAATATTTATTTGGTAATTCCCTACTATAATTATTTGGAATGGACAAAATTTATTATTTTCAAATAAAATTAATATGTTTTTGTTTAAAAATATATTTATATATGAGTTGATTTTAAATTAATTTAAATTTGGATTCGAAATTCAAATAAATGTATTGAAAATGTTACTTTGTAATAAATAGATGTATATTTAAAGAACATCATGAAATGAAATACATATATAAACATTTGATATATATTGTGAATAGAAAGATCCTTTGTTTTAAATAAAAAAATTGAATTTTCAAATTTGTAATATTTTCTTTAAAGAGTAAATTTATATTTACATACATAAGTATTTACTAATAAAGTAAACTAAATAGGTAAGTTTATATTATCTTTTAATTAAATAATTTTTTTTAAAATACTAAGAAACATGTGTAAACATTTTAGCATATCTTAGTAACACATGTAAAGAAATTTAAGTATTCAAGTGACAAATGTAAATTCTTAAAGGGACAAGTATCTTCATTTCATTTTTTTTTCTGTTTTTTTTTTCCTCTTAACTCAAAAACAGAAAAATTTTCTCAAAAACCTGAGACTTAAAGCCAAAAGAAAAATAGAATATGAATTTAGTTAAAACCTGCAATTCGATTCTTCTGCAAATTCAAATGGAATGAAGATTTACTCAGCATGTCAACAGCAGTTCAACATCAATTTGAAGCATGCATTCAAATTTTTTTTTCTTTCAGCAAAATCAACTCAACTTAAATAAGGAGGATCAAACAAATCTGGAAAACTTTTAACCTGGAAACAAATTGCTCCTCTGTTTGTGGCATATGCAGGTGAGTATTTAAAACCTGAGTTCCTCTGTCTATTTTAAATATGCCTGTGAGTCAACCTGGTTTATATATTTTGAAATGAAATTTAAATATATGTGAATGAGTGTGATAGCTATAGGTTGCATGGACAATTTAGTTTGAATATGCCTGGAATTGATGGATGAGACTGTGGACATGTCTGTATGTCTGTATAAATTTTATTTTGGGTTCTCTGTTATTTTTAAATAATTGGAATTTCCTTTAAAAACATATATCTCAAGATTCAATCAGTTTTAAGCCTAGATTTTTGCAAGGAAGTTGTAGATAACAGCATGTTAGAAATTCTAAAAATGTTTTCAAAATTTAGAATTCAGTAATTTATTTCTGAAATAAGAAAACACAGTAAAAATTGAATTTTTGTTAAAATTTTACAGAAATAATTTAATGATATGATTTCTAGGGTGGATTCGTGGTAATAAATCATGAATTTAGGTATAGATGTTGGGATTTTTAGTTTGGGTATGATGGAGATACTGAAGTTTGGTCGGAATTGGGTCTATTCCCATTTTCCGGCGATCGACGGCGAAAGGGTGAATGCAGTTTGGTATGGAGGAGGCTGAGGTGTCAGGGAACTCTGGAAAAATGAGGGATGTGGTTATCTTTGTCTGTGGTGAACGACAAGTGGTGATGTAGGGTTCACTTCTCTTTTGGATTATCGTGAGTGCCCAAGATTCTCTTGGCGTTTATGGTGATTTTGATGGAATCGCGAGTGGGGGAACAGAAGTGGGGGTTCGTGACGAATATTGCATGTGGATGATGAGGTTCATCGAGATCTGGTTCGTCGAGAAAGGAGCATTTTCCGACCTTCGCCATTGGGCTTAGTTGGTCTCGATGCTCGAAATTCGTTTGAAGATCATTTCTGTAGTTTGGTTGGGCTGTGATGATCGAGGGGGTCGATTGTGATTTGATGATGGCCAGAGAACTGATCGGCGACGTGATTTCCTGACGTGCATATGCACGGTGGCCATGGCATGTATCTGAGTTTCTTTTTGGATTGGAAGGAGATGACGACCCGAGGCATTTTTGAGTTTTCTCGAGTTCGCCTCAAGTTGCTACAGAGTAGAATTCATGTTTGTTGCTTCGAGTTTATTCGAGTATTGACTCGAATCTGTCTCGGGGTGATTAGCGTTTGTTTGGGGATCATGTTGATTTCAGTTTTCTTCATAACCAGGACTTAAACTGCAGTGGTTTTCAAAGTTAAAGGAAGTAAGCTTAAGGTTTAAGTGAAGCTTTAACTTGATTTAAAGAAATTATGAAATATTAAAATTAGGAATATAATGTTTAAATGAATTTAAACTTTAAAGGTGTAATTAATATGAAAAGATAGAAGTTAAATAAATTAGGGTAATTACTTGTTAAATCAATGGTGATTAAAGATTTATCAAATGTTTAATTATAGTTGATTACTTAGACTAGTAAATTAAGGATTGGTTAATATAGTTGATGAAAGATCATTAATTAAGTATTATCAAATAATTAATTAATGGAATTAATTAGAGATAATTAATTTTATTTATTAATTAAGGATACTCAATATTTAATTTGGTAAGTATTATTACTCAATGTAATTTATAAAAGTGTAATTACTTTGTAAGGTAATTAATAATTAATTACAGGATGTAATTAATAAAGGGATGATTTATAAAGTGGAAGTAATTTGAATTAAATTTCTTTATGAAATTAATAAAGGAAATTACTTAGGGGAAATAATTGAAAGGTAAATTAATCAAGGGGATTAAAAAGGGATAATTAATTAGGGAGTAATAAATTTATTTGATGAAGTAATTAAGAGTAGTTAATTACTATTGTTATTTATCGAGGATGATTCATAATTATGGTTAGTAATTAATTAATAAAGTAATTAAAGAATTAGTAATAGTTAATGATGGTCATTAACTAAGGGTTATTTAGTAATTAAATAATATGATTAATTATTAATAATTAATTGGATTTATTAATTAATGATAATCAATTGTGAAATTTATTTAAGTTTAATTACTTAAGGGAAGTAATTAAGGAATTAATTACTAAATTAATGGGGTTTAATGGGGTTGACTTAAATTAATTAATTAAGTTTAATTAATTTTAATCACTTGATAATTTGTTAATAGTTACATAATGTAATTGATGATAGTGAAGTAATTAATGATAAGTACTGGATGTAATTAGTGGAAGTTGGAATTGTGAAAGTAATTTGGATTAAATTATTTTGTATAATTAATCAAAGGATTAATTAATAATTAATTTATTTGGTGAAGTAATTTAAGGGAAGATAATTACTGAAGTTATTAATCAAGGGTGATTAATAATTATGGTTAGCAATTAATAAAGTAATTGAAAGGTTAATTACCGTATTGAGTTAAGGATAAATTATTTGTGAAATTAATCAAGAGTTAATGACTTAAATGTAATTAAAAGATGAATAGAATGATGATTGAAAGCCCTACGATTAATTGTTATTTCTACTATGTGGTTTGGGATGCTATGTGATAAGATATGTTTGTTTTGAACTGTGAAGGTGTGATTATTTATTGATGATGAATTACTGTGACATCCTATATAAAAAAATAGAATTGTATTTCACTTGAATATTTTAAGTTAAGTGACAATGGGTTCGAAGAGACCGGAGTCGGGTATTAGTGAATACCCGAAACCACTTCGATTCTTATAATTTGATATGTGAAAACTTATGGGCTGAATTGGAATGACTTAAGTAAAATTGGACCATTTAAAATTTAAGTTTTGGCACTTAGAAATTGATGTGTGAAATGGTTGATGTCTATAATAACTTGTGAAGTGTAGATTGATACAAGTACCCCGGGTTTATATGAATTGTATACTTTTGTATTACATGTTAGATGGGTTTACTCACGCTGGTTTCCAGCCTGACCCGGGTGTTACTTTGATGTAATGCTTGGGTCAGACCGAGTATTACAGATTTTCAGGTAAGGACGTTCTGAAGCACATGAGGCGAGCTTGATGGTATTGACGTATAGAGAGTATCCACTGTGATATTGTAGTATCTGTACATGATGGTTTTGTCCAATGTTTATGTACATGATGTAACTCTGATGTATAAAAATATAAGTGTAATAATATAATTCTTCTTGTAAAACTATTATTTATGAGATATTATATTTTATCCGCTGCGAATGTGAGATTGTGTGTTTATTTTCTGTTCTTCTTCTTCTATCTCTTTTTCTTTTCTCTAACTATCTGGAATTTTCGGGTTCGAAATTTCCGGGACGTTACATTTGGTATCAGAGCTAGGTTAAACAAGAACCTTGGCTCTGTTGGGATTACTCATTAAGGATAGGGTAAGTGATACCCTAGAATGAGTTGAGTGTGTGTGTATATATATAGGAGAGAGCGTACTTGTTATTTTCTTATATAAAGGTTTTTAAATGATTTCAAAAGTAAATGAATCTTATATAAGATATAGATTATCTATTATATTAAGGAAATTGGTTGCTAAATTATTGGAATTAAATTGAGAAGTAATAAGAATACAACCAAATTAAAATTTAGTCTTGAATTTAGGAACGGTTTCAGAATAAGGAAAATCAATTAATTTATGTAATTAATTAAACTTTATTTAGTGAGATTTATTAATGAATAATAATTGGAAATGATAAATTATAAGGAAGATACTTAATGGAGTAACTTGTGGTAAGTAATTTAAAGGACAATTACTTAATGAAGGTAATTAAGAAATAAGTTAATTACCAAATGTGATTAATTGGAATTAATTAATGATGTAATTAATTTAAAGAAATAATAAATAATATTATTTAATGCATTTGAATTAAATGGTCCTATTTCAAACAAGAGTCGTTTGAAAATTTAAAAAAGAAATTTGTTTTGAATTAAAACCAAAGGTGGTTTAATATTTTAAAGTGTAACTTGGTATGTAGAAATAATATGTATATAGGTGGATATACATAGTATCAAAGGTAGTTTGAAATAAACTCTAAAAATTGAGTTTTCAATTTGGAATAAGGTATGATGCCCAAAGTGATAAGTTTTTGAACTTAGTAAGTGGGAAGATTATTTATGTGAAGTTTAAATTTGAAATGGAAGTTCAAATTGGGTAAGATTGACTGAATAAAGTGAATTGAATTTAAATTAGAGGAAGTTAAATAAGTTTGAATGAACAATCTGATTTGGAAATTTCAAGATGAAATTGAGATTTAATTTGGGGAGTTAAATGGTTAATCTGAATTGGGAGTTTGTGTGATCTCAAAATGGGATTGAGATCTGGAAATTGTAAATTGATGGATGTTTTAAGATGACTTAGATGATATCATCCTATTGTTGTTAAAAATATTTAAGTTGTGAATTAGATTTGTTTAAATAATCGAGAAATGGAGTATGGTAATCCATTGTTGGGATAAAAAAATAAATTGATTTAAAGAAATTAAATCAACATATGAAGTATTAACTCGAATTTATATAATTCGAGATGGTTTAAATTTGAATTTTGAAATTAGTTCAAATTGAATTTGATTTGAATTGATTGAAATTGTGATTGAAGATGTATGAGTATAAGATTCAAATGGAAATTTGAATTGGATTAGTTGAAACAATTTGAAATTGAAGTAGGTTCAATTTGAAGTTAGTCCAAATTGATTTGAATAATTTGGAATTGTAATAAGTTTTAAATTCAATGGAATTTGAATTGAATTTGAGAGGAAATCAAGAATAATTCAACTTGATTTGGAAATGGAGTTTGAAATTGAGAATAGTTCAAACTGGAGTTGAGATGAATTAAAACTGGAACTAATTCAATTGAAATTTATTTGAATTAGTAGAATTTGAGATCAAGGTTGAATAAAGTTAAATTTGGAAAGAAACCGAGGTTAATTGGGGTTGAATCAATTTCAATGGAAATTGAATTTGAAATTGGGTCAATTTAAATGGTAGAGGAAATTTAAATTGAATTGATAAATATGGAGATTGGGAAGAGAACAGTTTTGACTTTGGGCTATTTTTAATATAAATTGTTTTAATATAAACCTATTTTCAAAGCTATTTATTATATATACAACTTTTCTAAAAGCCAAACTATCTTATATTTGTTTACAATATTTTTGAAACTGTTTAACAATTTTCCAACTATTTTATAAGCTAATTACTATATTTCAACTGTTTTACAAAACTAATTACTATCATAATATTATTTTGCAATTATCTAAAATTTCTGTAATTATTTTAACTATTTTCTACCTATTTTACAAACTAGTAATTATTTTCCAACTACTTATCTACTTTTAAAATTTTCCAAGCTATTTTCTAAATAAACCGGTCGGAGTTCAAACTGTTATTGGTTAAATACCCAATCGAGATAAGAATAGAGGTGATAATCGAATGGATTGAAATAATTATGAGTAAGTGAATGAAAATCAAAGTGAATGTGGATAGAAATGGAATTGATTTGGCTAATAACCAATAAATATAAATACGTAAGGTGTACGTATGTTATTCTATTCGCATAGTGATTTGATCCAGATTCGAACACAGAATTTCGAGATAGTTATATCTATCCGAGTGGGATTTTTCACTTGATTTTCAACGGCGAACCTGGATATGGATTGTTGATTGGTTCTGGATGTTCTCTATCATAGTTATGACTATGCAAGGAGAATGACGGTTTCAGATCAAGAAACCAGATCTGAGTCCGCACTAGAAAGTCGGGTGGACGATACTAGTTCGGAAGGGAAATTGTGCGGTCGAGTAAGCGATCAGATTGATAATGCGTACAGATGATATGTGTACATCGTACGAATTTGAATGAAAATGATATTGGAAGGAGTAATCAAATTCGAATATTTGATTTTGAATAAACAAGATTATATGTCTTTGTTATATATAAGATGAAATTCCCCTTGTTGAATCTATTGCTGGAAGAAAATGATTTTTGAAAATGTTAGAAGTATAAAAGGAGATTTATTCAAGTTTGAAATGATCCCAAGTTTTAAAAATTATATATATTTGTATATATATGTACAAAGGATCTTATGAGGATTTTGGAAAAAGGTTTTGGGAACCTATGGATTTGGAGAAGGCTTTTGATTTATGGGTAAAATAAATATTGAATTTGGAAAGCCTAATTTGAGAATTATCAATTTTGGAATAATCGATTTTTTTAAAGGAGCTTGGTATGAGATCATACTAGGTGTATGATTTAAAGATACTATATATGTATAGTAAAAATGTTTTGATGATGGCATTGGGGAAAAAGGCGCTCCCTTGAAATGGACTTCTCAGGAGTACCACTGGGTGGTGCTGCCTTGAGCCCCAAGGGGGGTTTCTAAAGTTGATCCTATGAGGAGTCCGGACAAACTAGTTCCTGAGGATTATTGGGTAGCGAAAGTCGAGGGCGCTGATGCCTACAGGGGCATTTGGGTTATGCTGTGACGACAGTGTAACTCGATGTCACTGCGATCTACTGTGGGGACCATAGCGAAAATCGTGTGGAGGATGAGTGCCAACGGTCTACACTTGATTTTGCCAGGAAGGCAACGCAACATCGGTAGACTGCGATCTATGGTCAAGTGGAGTGGAGAAGTTTCATTCTTTTGGCAGCGAAATTAGAGGGCGCCGATGCCTACAGTTATATGGGTTTTTGCTGTGATAGCTACGTAACCCCAGTTGTAGCCGCGATCTGTAGCGGGTTCCATGGTGTAATCGAGGGGCGCGGAGGCCTACAGTTATCTGTGGATTTTGTCGGGACGGCAACGCAACCATCGGGTTAACTGCGACCATGGATGGGGGTGATGATTTCCAGAGCATTCTCACTAAAGATATATCTTCTATTTTCAAAAACTGTTTTCTATGTTTTCAATAAAATTATTTTTAAAGTATTTTCACTGGATGTTGAAATGGGTCAGCCAAGCACTTGTAGATTTTCAGTCTTACGCCTGATCAACGTATGACCGAATTTCTGTGAGAACAAGGATGAACTAGTTGAAACATCGAGTTATAAAAGTAGTTTTATAAAAACTATTTTACTGATATTATATAGTTTTTTTTAAAGCGTTTTAAAATGATCAAGGAAAATTTATCTGAATTTAAGCATTTTAATAATTCTGGCTTTGTTACTTTTCGAGGACGAAAAGATTCTAAGGCGGGAAGAATGTGATATCCCAGAACTCTAGAAATCTGTAATTGATAAATAATTGGATTTAATTAATGAAATATTGACTTATAAATCAAACAAATAAATATGATGATAATTATTTATATGTGGATAAATATTTATTTGGTAATTCCCTACTATAATTATTTGGAATGGACAAAATTTATTATTTTCAAATAAAATTAATATGTGTTTGTTTAAAAATATATTTATATATGAGTTGATTTTAAATTAATTTAAATTTGGATTCGAAATTCAAATAAATGTATTGAAAATGTTACTTTGTAATAAATAGATGAATACTTAAAGAACATCATGAAATGAAATACATATATAAACATTTGATATATATTGTGAATAGAAAGATTCTTTGTTTTAAATAAAAAAAATGAATTTTCAAATTTGTAATATTTTCTTTAAAGAGTAAATTTATATTTACATACATAAGTATTTACTAATAAAGTAAACTAAATAGGTAAGTTTATATTATCTTTTAATTGAATAAATTTTTTTAAAATACTAAGAAACATGTGTAAACATTTTACCATATCTTAGTAACACATGTAAAGAAATTTAAGTATTCAAGTGAAAAATGTAAATTCTTAAAGGGACAAGTATCTTCATTTCATTTTTTTTTCTGTTTTTTTGTTTCTCTTAACTCAAAAACAGAAAACTTTTCTCAAAAACCAGAGAATTAAACCCAAAAGAAAAAAAGAATCTGAATTTAGTTAAAACCTGCAATTCGATTCTTCTGCAAATTCAAATGGAATGAAGATTTACTCAGCATGTCAACAGTAGTTCAACATCAATTTGAAGCATGCATTCAAAATATTTTTTTTTTCTTTCAGCAAAATCAACTCAACTTAAATAAGGAGGATCAAACAAATCTGGAAAACTTTTAACCTGGAAACAAATTGCTCCACTGTTTGTGGCATATGCAGGAGTATTTAAAACCTGAGTTCCTCTGTCTATTTTAAATATGCCTGTGAGTCAACCTGGTTTATATATTTTGAAATGAAATTTAAATATATGTGAATGAGTGCGATAGCTATGGATTGCATGGACAATTTAGTTTGAATATGCCTGGAATTGATGGATGAGACTGTGGACATGTCTGTATATCTGTAGAAATTTTATTTTGGGTTCTCTGTTATTCTTAAATAATTGGAATTTCCTTTAAAAACATATATCTCAAGATTCAATCAGTTTTGAGCCTAGATTTTTGAAAGGAAGTTGTAGATAACAGCATGTTAGAAATTCTAAAAATGTTTTCAAAATTTAGAATTCAGTAATTTATTTCTGAAATAAGAAAACACAGTAAAAATTGAATTTTTGTTAAAATTTTAAAGAAATAATTTAATGATATGATTTCTTGGGTGAATTCGTGGTAATAAATCATGAATTTAGGTATAGATGTTGGGATTTTTAGTTTGGGTATGATGGAGATATTGGAGTTTGGTCGGAATTGGGTCTATTCCCATTTTCCGGCGATCGGCGGCGAAAGGGTGAATGCAGTTTGATATGGAGGTGGCCGAGGTGTTAGGGAACTCTGGAAAAATGGGGGATGAGGTTATCTTTGGCTGTGGTGAACGGCAAGTGGTGATGTAGGGTTCACTTCTCTTTTGGATTATCGTGAGTGCCGAAGATTCTCTCGGCGTCTATGGTGATTTTGATGGAATCGCGAGTGGGGGAACAGCAGCAGGGGTTCGTGACGAATCTTGCATGTGGATGACGAGGTTCATCGAGATCTGGTTCATCGAGAAAGGAGCATTTTCCGACCTTCGCCATTGGGTTTAGTTGGTCTCGATGCTCGAAATTCGTTTGAAGATCATTTCTGTAGTTTGGTTGGGCTGTGATGATCGAGGGGGTCGATTGTGATTTGATGATGGCCAGAGAACTGATCGGCGACGTGATTTCCTGACGTGCATATGCATGGTGGCCATGGCATGTATCTGAGTTTCTTTTTGGATTGGAAGGAGATGACGACCCGAGGCATTTTTGAGTTTTCTCGAGTTCGCCTCAAGTTGCTACAGAGTAGAATTCGTGTTTGTTGCTTCGAGTTTATTCGAGTATTGACTCGAATCTGTCTCGGGGTGATTAGCGTTTGTTTGGGGATCATGTTGATTTCAGTTTTCTTCATAACCAGGACTTAAACTGCAGTGGTTTTCAAAGTTAAAGGAAGTAAGCTTAAGGTTTAAGTGAAGCTTTAACTTGATTTAAAGAAATTATGAAATATTAAAATTAGGAATATAATGTTTAAACGAATTTAAACTTTAAAGGTGTAATTAATATGAAAAGATAGAAGTTAAATAAATTAGGGTAATTACTTGTTAAATCAATGGTGATTAAAGATTTATCAAATGTTTAATTATAGTTGATTACTTAGACTAGTAAATTAAGGATTGGTTAATATAGTTGATGAAAGATCATTAATTAAGTATTATCAAATAATTAATTAATGGAATTAATTAGAGATAATTAATTTAATTTATTAATTAAGGATACTCAATATTTAATTTGGTAAGTATTATTACTCAATGTAATTTATAAAACTGTAATTACTTTGTAAAGTAATTAATAATTAATTACAGGATGTAATTAATAAAGGGATGATTTATAAAGTGGAAGTAATTTGAATTAAATTTCTTTGTGAAATTAATAAAGGAAATTGCTTAGGGGAAATAATTGAAAGGTTAACTAATTAAAGGGATTAAAAAGGGATAATTAATTAGGGAGTAATAAATTTATTTGATGAAGTAATTAAGAGTAGTTAATTACTATTGTTATTTATCAAGGATGATTCATAATTATGGTTAGTAATTAATTAATAAAGTAATTAAAGAATTAGTAATAGTTAATGATGGTCATTAACTAAGGGTTATTTAGTAATTAAATAATATGATTAATTATTAATAATTAATTGGATTTATTAATTAATGATAATCAATTGTGAAATTTATTTAAGTTTAATTACTTAAGGGAAGTAATTAAGGAATTAATTACTAAATTAATGGGGTTTAATGGGGTTGACTTAAATTAATTAATTAAGTTTAATTAATTTTAATCACTTGATAATTTGTTAATAGTTACATAATGTAATTGATGATAGTGAAGTAATTAATGATAAGTACTGGATGTAATTAGTGGAAGTTGGAATTGTGAAAGTAATTTGGATTAAATTATTTTGCATAATTAATCAAAGGATTAATTAATAATTAATTTATTTGGTGAAGTAATTTAAGGGAAGATAATTACTGAAGTTATTAATCAAGGGTGATTAATAATTATGGTTAGCAATTAATGAAGTAATTGAAAGGTTAATTACCGTATTGAGTTAAGGATAAATTATTTGTGAAATTAATCAAGAGTTAATGACTTAAATGTAATTAAAAGATGAATAGAATGATGATTGAAAGCCCTACGATTAATTGTTATTTCTACTATGTGGTTTGGGATGCTATGTGATAAGATATGTTTGTTTTGAACTGTGAAGGTGTGATTATTTATTGATGATGAATTACTGTGACATCCTGAATAAAAAAATAGAATTGAATTTCACTTGAATAATTTAAGTTAAGTGACAACGGGTTCGAAGAGACCGGAGTCGGGTATTAGTGAATACCCGAAACCACTTCGATTCTTATAATTTGATATGTGAAAACATATGGGCTGAAGTGGAATGACTTAAGTAAATTTGGACCATTTAAAATTTAAGTTTTGGCACTTAGAAATTGATGTGTGAAATGGTTGATGTCTATAATAACTTGTGAAGTGTAGATTGATACAAGTACCCCGGGTTTATATGAATTGTATACTTTTGTATTACATGTTAGATGGGTTTACTCACGCTGGTTTCCAGCCTGACCCGGGTGTTACTTTGATGTAATGCTTGGGTCAGACCGAGTATTACAGATTTTCAGGTAAGGACGTTCTGAAGCACATGAGGCGAGCTTGATGGCAGGGACGTATAGAGAGTATCCACTGTGATATTGTAGTATCTGTACATGATGGTTTTGTCTAATGTTTATGTACATGATGTAACTCTGATGTATAAAAATATAAGTGTAATAATATAATTCTTCTTGTAAAACTATTATTTATGAGATATTATATGTTATCCGCTGCGAATGTGAGATTGTGTGTTTATTTTCTGTTCTTCTTCTTCTATCTCTTTTTCTTTTCTCTAAATATCTGGAATTTTCGGGTTCGAAATTTCCGGGACGTTACATTACCCATCCCATATATAAGAATATTTAGAACTATGTGGACTATCCATCTCAAATGTAATTATTACATGGATTATCCATCCCCTACCATATTGACTACCCATCAATTATGGTTTAATTATTTAAAATTATATGGATTACCCATCATATATATTCCATTTAGCTTAAAATGATGTGGACCATCAATCTCACATCCTATACTTTTCCAAGAATGATTATGAACCCTTCATTTTCCTCACAGAGACTATCTATCTCTAGCGTGGAGTGGACTATCCATCTCCATAGTTTTCCAAGGATGACTATGAATCCATCATTTCATTCACATTACCCATATACTTCAGTCACACCCACATGATTCAGTTTTTATTCATGTTACCCACATGATTAACCTATGTCTATTGGTGTCCCCAGTTAGGTTATTTCCCCTTAAAGTTATAACATTTCAAAATGACATACATTGGCAGCCCTAAGTTATCTATGCCAAACTCCGTAAATTATAATTGATATCCCCAAGATTTTAGAAACTAACCATAAGTCAGAGGGCTCGCTGCCATTAAATAGTTGAAAATAGATTAATTTCAAGATTCATCCACATTGGTGTCCCTAATGATGGCGTCAAAGCTCACAATTTAAAGTCTCATTGGTATTCCCAACGTCTACGTCGAAGCAGAAGCATAAGTGTCTTCGCCTTTAATAAAATAAAACATAACACATGCATTACTAAATCAACGTAGACCTCTATCCATAGTCGAGGACAACACATAAAATTTTTTAGGCTTAAGAAAAATTCATGTTGAAATTGATGTTTTTGACCTTCAATAACTATAGGCTATCCGCCTGTTAAAATAAAAATTAAAACCTTTGTAAGTTATTTGGCTAACCACCGAAGATATATGGTCGCCGACCCTCCAAAACATAGGCCTCTTCGCCCCTTACAAAAAAGTTCTAGTTAACATAAAAGCAAGCCTGTTTGGCATACAAAAAATAAAGTGTGATGTCACAGACATGATACAAAAAATAAAGTGTGATGTCACAGACATGACATCGACTATAAGACATAAGGTCACCGACCTTGATGAACATTGACCCCTAAGACCCTCGACGTCATCATAAATCCTTTACCCTTAAATTACTTTGGCAACCATGCCGCATTTTATTTAGAGACGAAGACATAATAACGACATCATTGCCTTGATTTGTAAACTAAATGAAGAGACGCTGAATCATTTAAAAATGTGATAAAGACATATGACATCGTCAATGTCGGTACTATAGCTTTTAAAAGTTTAAATGCATCATGAGAATGACCTGCCGTCCACAATGGATTGCCATCTTGATTGACGTCGACGAGGTTGAAAATACTCCATAACCAACTAAGTAGTTATCATGTGTTTCTTCTCGTCATCATCGACACACATAGGGGCGACGCTGCATTAGACACGATGATATTAAGGTGGCATAACATTATCATAATTCATGCAAAAACTATTTTATTACTACTGAAATCATAAACTTTTCACCAAATCTTAGCACTTCTCTAATTTCTATTGGTTAAACAATCTTTTTAGAAATCCATTTTAGAAATTACTGCCATACTCAAATTTTGGAGTCCTAAATTGACATCAAATTAATTAGTTAATTTCCTTGATTAATTATTCTTTTAAATGCTTATCCAAAAAATTCATAAAAATTAGAATATCCTTCTCTTTACAATATAAAATTTTCAAATTCAAAAACCATATTTTATTATTTTAAATAATTAAAATCCAAAATTAGTTAATTTCCTCCTTAGGAAATTCATAAAATAATCTATATAACTTGAAAAATTATGAAATTAAAAACTCATTTTCAAAATAATGTTTTATACAACATATAAGGAAATTAAAGCATTTGGAGATTTAAGTCTTAGGTTTTACCATCCGAACCCATTTAAACAATTTTATAAAAATTCCAGTTATCGTTATTCTATCCAAAAAATGATTAAACAACCATATCTTGAAAAAACAAACATCAATCTTTTGAGTCTTATCTGTAATCGAATTCAAAAGAAAAATAGAGATGGAACACTTATTATTCACCTTAGATTAGTTATTGGAGTTGAGATTTGATATAACTCTTAAATCCCTAAGCTTCGATTTGTGAATCTCCTTTGATTTTGCCCTCCTAAGATTGATTAATGGTCGACCTCCTTATATTTTCCTTTTTATTATTTTTGTATGAATAATGTAAGAGTGGCATGAAGGGGAGAGGGTTTAAGGCAAACGATAGTTTTATTTCCTAAATTGTCCCTCTCATGTATTCTCTTACATATTAAGTCTAAATAATCTTACTTAATTAACTAAGTATGATTTAGCCTTATTAAGTTTTAAATCTCATTCTTTTTTACCCTTTTACATTATTCTATTTAATCTATCCAATTAAACGTCTTAAATACTGTTAAACTAAAATTAGGGGTGTTACATTAGCCTGTGGCCATTTGCGGTTTTGGGAATCGACATTATCGGTGTGCTACCGATAGGGAAAGGAGGAGATAAATATGTGATAGTTGCACTGGACTACTTCAGGAAGTAGGCAAAGAAGAACTGCTTCACACGATCATGACGAAGACAGTCATTAACCTGGTGATGAAAAACATTATTTGAAGGTTCAAAGTACTTTAGATGATTATCATGGATAATGGGACCCGGTTCGAAAATACCAAGTTTAAGGATTTCTATAATTAATGTAGAATCGCGAAGAGCTTATTAGCGGTAACACATCCATAGGTGAATGGACTGGTCAAGGCGGTGAATAAAATCATCACATCCACCGAAAAAAAATGGTTAACTAGAGCAAAAGGCAACTGGATTAATGAGCTTTTACAAGCATTATGGGCTTATAGGACGACTCACAAATCAGCAGCTGGACATTCTCCGTTCACTTTCGCTTAGAATCAGAGGCAATGATCTCGATAAAACTGGAAGTTCCTTCTCATCATAAAAGGTATTTTGATCCTAAGGTAAACAAGGAATGCTTTCTTGAGTCCCTCAATTTGGTTGATGAAAAAGGAAAGAAGCGAAACTGTCGGTAGCTGCTCACCAGAAAAGATTAGCACAACACTTCAACACTAAGGTCTGAAACCATGCGTTTGAGGTGTAGGATCTCATTTTAAAATGAGTTCTCCTGGGCATTGGGGTATTCGTTCTGAATTTGGAAGGTCCTTGTGCAATCGAGCAGAAGATTGGAGACAGAACATTCAAATTAGCTATGGTCGATTGTAACGTCCCCTATCTTTAGTCCCAAAGCTAAGCACTACCTATGTTGTAGTCATCCATAGAATTAACTTCCGGTGATAAAATATGGTAATGTTAATAGTATCCATAATATCAGAAGCACTTGAATATGAAATAAAATCAACACAGATTTAAAACAACTTTTCTGATTACATTTCAAAACAATATTTCATATTCTGATACATAATCCCAAAACAATTCCTAGGTTTTGATCAAATATAATAATTACAATTTACGCCAAGAGCGACATATGAAGACCCTTTGGATGATCGGAATACTAAATAGGCATATCAGTCTTAATACATCATAGCGGAAATAAAACAAAATAGCTCCTATATAGCTAGATTTTCCTCCTGCACATCTTCGGAAGCTTATTTGTCCAACCTACTAAGCCTGGAAAACCTTAACACTCAATCTACTCAAATTATACTTTGAGCACACAAGAGTTTAAGGGGAAAACATAACTTCAAGTAGGACATAAAGCCTTATGTGAATAATACTATACATCTCGGTTATCTGATATTAAGTGAGACCACGCCACTTAGCAGAACGGGTTTCCCCTCACTAATATCCCTTTTAAAGCATACCTTTTGTAAATCAAAATCCTATAATCAAACTGATTAAAGCAAGAATATCATATATGCATATAAATTAGGAAATCAATGGACTATCTATCCAAATAATATAGTTTTGTTTGGCTAACTATTAACCGTTGGCTCACTTGGTCCTATCACACACAAAAAAATATCTAAGATATGTTAGACACATCAACGGGCTATCTGCCCTTAACTATCTTCTTCTAGGGTCAACTGAACCTAATGGTTTTGCGGGCTCATCAATAACCTATGTTATCTATGTACATTCCTTCTTGTGTATAACATCATTTCAGTCTTACCTATGAAAAAGCCTTACACACTAGAATTTCGGACTTATATTAGCTCGACGCTTATTAGCTATAGTATAAGGCATGACCCTATGCAAGTCACATATAGTATTCCAATATCTAAATAATTTACTTAAGGTTAACTACCCCATCAGATTTCCTTGAAAACATTTCTTTCAAATTGATTTAACCCTTTAAACCATACTTAAACAAGGAAAATATACTTTTGCTTTATTCAAATCTCTTTGCCATGATATATGCACTTTACACAAAACATGTTGATGAGACATAATGGGATTATCTACGGCTCTAAAGTAAGTTAAAAACCCTCTTTAACCTGAAAGATCTTAGGCCGTGAAGCCAAGGTAAACCATTCAAAACCTTTGGTTAAAAACTTTAAAAAATACCTTTTGAATCCATTGAAAGTACCCCTTTCAAAATAGGTTAACTACTATACTTTGAAACACTAGGCCGTAAGGCCTAAACATAGCTTTCGAAAACATTGAACGTATCCCTTCGACAGCTTTATAAACCTTAGACATCCTCTTTTCAAAACACTTTAAACTTTCCTTTCGAAAGCATTGGAAATCTTCCATTCAAATACATAAAGTAAACCTTTCAAAAACATTGGGAAATCTCCCCTTCGAAACCTTTATTATATATCTTTTGAAAGCCTTAAAGTACTTTACTCAAAACAAACCTTTCGAAAGCATTGGGTTCAAATAAAAGTTTATGGAACATAGCTTCGAAACCTTTTAAAACCATTCCTTTTGAAACTTTTGGGTTTAACTTCCAATATATCTAAGGGTCTTAAAAGAACTGGGGCAAAACCAACTCTTTCAAAAGCATTATTCCTAAGTAAAAGAAAGAGGGTGGTTTCGAAACCAACCCTTTCGAAGGCATGGAGAAGCGGCTTCAAACTTTAAGGCAAAAAAACCCTTTCGAAGGCACTGATTCGAAAGGTTGAATACGACAGCAGGGGTTTCAACCCCCTTCAAAACAAAAGGCAACAACCTATCTCGAAAGCCCTTTTTCTAAAACAAAGGAATATTTGACTAAGTCGAAAGCTATTTCCTTCGCAAGCCTCATTTTTTGTAACCAAAATAGTTCTGAGTTTATAAAAACTACTTCTACTCTTTCGGAAGCATGTTCCAACTCTATACCTTCCTCCTATCTCCAATCCACTACGTACCAAGGCATTGGTACCATGTGTATTGGTTTTGACTAGGTTGGAGGTGGTAGTATGGGGTCGAAAGGCGGCTGCAATAAGTGGCGAAGCAACAATCATTTACAAAACTAGTTTTTAACTTTTTAAAGTAACAACTTTCCAACTAACTCACCTTATTTGTCAAAATATAATTGGTTGCTAATTCTTATTCAAAATTATTTTAAAAGTCCTCAAATTCAGTAATTAAGAATTTAAACATTTAGCAAATTGCCCCTTCTCCTTTTATAAACATATAAAAAATTTAAGTCACGTTCCTTATATAATTTATATCTTTAATAAAATACTTAGGAAAATTCTCTAAAAATAAATCACTTTTAATACATTTTCTAACATATATAAATTTCTAACCTAAAGCTGATAGCAAATAGCCGAAATTAATTTTAAATCCAATTTAACCATTTTCTTTACTAGAAAATTCATAATAAATCTACAACAACTTAGAAAATTATGAAACTTGGAACCCATCTCTGAAATAATGTTTCTGACCTTATATCAAACGCAAGCCATTTGAATATCATTTGATAGGTTTTTCAAATTAATTCTTATCATAAAATCTGTATGAAATAGCACAAATCATCAACAAGCATATATACCCTTTTAAACAATCAAAATATGGAAATATTCTTGCAAAATAAATTCGGATCTTATCTAGAAGCCAAAAACAATAAAAATAAGAATTAATATATTATTCACCTTAGCTTAATTGTTAAGGAAGTTAAGGTTTCCCTTGAATTAATTAGGTTAAGCTTCCTTCTTGAATTCTTGCTTATCTTCCTCTTGTTTTCTTCTAATGGTAGCCGACTAAGTTCTATATTTAGTTATGTTTGTGAATGTTGAAAATGAGAATGGGATAAGGGTCTAGGGTATAAGAATAAAACTTATTCCTATTTTTCCCTTATCTTATTACCTCTACTTCATTTTAAATTTTCATATGTTCATTCATTACTTATGGCACGGCTACCTTATAATTATACAAATATCAATCCCTTAACTATTTACATTATTTCATTTAATTTATCTAACTAAATGTCCTAAATAATGTTAGTAAAAATTATGGTCATTACAGACTCACCTCCTTAAAGAATTTCTCCTCGAAATTATGATAAGGTACTCATAAAGCCAATCAGAAAGGTAAAGCATACCATGAAACAAGTCAGGATAAGTATCTCTAACCCCGCTCTCAGTTTTCCAAGTACAGTCTCTCTCGTCGCTACTCCACTGGACTTTGACAAATTTGATTGTCTTGTTCCTTAGTCTCTTCTCATCCTTTGCAACTATGCGAACTAATTTTCTAATTATAGTCATATTCAGTTCCACTACTAAATCATTTAACACAGTCGGTGCAATAGTAGTTTCTAGATCTTGAATACACTTCCTTAGACGAGAAATGTGAAAAACATTATGGACTTCTGCTAAACTATCTGGTAACTCTACTCTATATACGAGTTCCCGATCCTTTTTAAAATAGGAAATGGTCTGACAAATCTTGGTGCCAATTTTCCTGTTTTCCTGAATCTGACTACACCTTTCGTCAATGATACCTTGATGAAAACATGATCTTCAATCGAGAACTCTTAATCTTTCCATCTTCTATCAGCATAACTCTTCTGCCTAGACTGAGCTTCCTTCATTCCGGCTCGAATTAACTCAATCTTTTCTGTGGCTTCTCTAACCTAATCCGGACCAAGACTAACCTATCCTTGATCTCTAACCAACAAATGGGAGATTTACATGGCCTTCCATACAAAGCTTCAAACGGTGCCATCCCTATACCAGTCTGATAACTGTTGTTATACTAAAACTCGACTAAGTGTAGATGGTCTTCCTATGATCCCCCAGAATCTAGCACACAAGCTCTTAACGAATCCTTAAGATTTTGTTAACTCTCTCTATTTGCCCATATGTCTACGGACGGTAAGCAGTACTCATCTTGAGTTTGGTATCCAATTCTCTTATAGACTCTTCCAGAACTCGCTAGTGAATAAGGAATCTCTATCGCTTGCTATACTACTAGGAATTCCATGTATTTTGACTATATTCTTCATGAATAGTTTAGCTAAAACAGGTGTTGTCCTAGTTGACTTAACTGGAATGAAATGGGAACTCTTGTCCAGTCTGTCCACTAGAACCCATATACTTTCATTTCCTATATTCGACCTTGACAACCAGTCTATAAAATCCATTGAGATAGAATCCCATTTCCAAACTGAAACATCTAAAGGATGATGTAACCCTCTTAGTTTCTGACGTTCAGCTTTTACCTATTGACAGTTCAAGCACCGCTTCACCCATAAGCCTACATCCCTCTTCATGCCTTCCTAGAAGAAACTTATTTTCAATTCTTAATACATCTTAGTTCCTCCTGGATGAATAGAAAACTTCGAACGGTGGAATTCCCCAAGAAATTTCTTCCAAAAATTTCCCACCTTCGAAACACATAGTCTTCCTTTCTTCCTCAACCACCTTTTCTGGTCAAGACTAAAATCTTTCAAGTTATTGCTCTTTGTTCCATCCCTTAACTTTTCGATCCATTCAGCTAATATTGGATCCTCCCCTTGCTTAGAAGCGATCTTTTCGATCATCACCGGTCGAACTTCTAAACACGACAACATAACGGTTTCCTTACTAGATTTAGCTTCAGATCTCCACTATACTCTACATGACTCAATGCTTTCAAATCTTTCCACTCGGCTATCATTGCCAATACTGCGTTCTGATGTTTCCTGCTAGGTGCATCCGCAATCTTGTTGCCTTTTCCCGGTGTGTACTCAATACCATAGTCATAAGCGATTAAAAACTCTAACCATTTATGCTGTCTCATATTCAACTCCTTTTGAGAAAATAGATATCGCAATGACTTATGATCCGTGTACAACTCTAATCTTTCTCCCAAAAGGTAACTTCTCCACACTTTCAATGTAAAAATTACATAGCTAATTCCAAATCATGAGTTGGATATCAAATCTCATCTGATATGTCGAGAAGCGTAGGGAATCACTTTCCTCTTTGCATTAACACGGCTCCTAACCCTGTTCCACATGCATCTGTGTACATAACTAAGCCCAGATTCCCCTTCGGAACAACTAATACGGTGCATTTGTCAATAAGTATTCCAACTTCTAGAATGCTTCCTCGCACTTATCAGTCCATAAAAGCTTCACATATTTCCAAATTATCTTAGTCATCGGTGCTGCTATTCGTGAAAAATCCTTAATGAATCTTCGACAATAACCAGCTAATCCAAGAAAACTCTTTATCTCGATCACTGTCTCGGGTCTCTTCCAACTATTCAATGCTTCGATCTTAGCTGGATCTAAAGATAACCCTTTCCTTGAGACTACATGACCAAGGAACTTCACTTCTTTCTTCCAGAAACTTCGAAAATTTCGCTTTTAGTTGATGCTGCCTCAACATCTCAAGCACCACTCTAAAATGAACTTCATGCTCTATTTCATCTTTAGAGTATACCAAAATGTCATATATGAATACCAATACGAACCTATCCAACTACTCTCGAAAAACACGGTTCATCAAATCTACGAAGAATGCTGAAGCATTAGTTAGTCTGAAGGACATTACTAACCATTCGTACAATCCATATTGGGTTCTATATGCCGCCAAAGGAATACTATCCTCATCCAATCTAAGCTGATCAAATCTTGTTGCCAAATCCAACTGGGAGAATACTTTAGCCTCACTTAATAGATCGAATAAATTGTCGATTCTAGGTAACGAATATTGATTCTTTATCTTCTTCTCATTCAACTTACGATAACCGATACATAACCTCAATGACCATCTGGTTTCCTTGCAAACACTATTGCTTCTCCCTATGGCAAACTGCTTGGTCTGGAAAAATTCTTATTTCCCAAATCCACCAACCACACCTTTAGCTCCCTGATATCAGTAGGTGTCATTCTGCTTGGCGGTCTACTCACCGGTTCCGCCGCTAGTACCAAATTTGTCCAAAACTCAATAGCTTTTTTCGGTGGTAGTCCTATCATGGGCTTAAAGACATTTGCGAATTCTCTAACAAGGAAAACTCAACTTAACTCGTATTCTACCTCCACAACACCCAACAAAGCATTAACCTCAAAACTAGGGTTTTCTACGGAGTATATTATCCGATCACTAAAATCTGGGTGTCTAAGTGATATTTTCCTATCATGGAAAAATACCATAGCGTCATATTTACTTAACCAATCCATACCGAAAATGATCCCGAATCCTAAGATATCAAACACATTCAAACTAAAAATAAATACATGACCTAACAATTCAAACTGTAGGTAGTCACATCTCATTCCAAGAGTCGCATATCCTCCTATCAGATTCGCAACCCTTAAGGAAGTAACTAGGTATAAAGGTTCTATGTTAAACTTATCTACCAAACAATGAGATATAAAGGAATGCGATACACAAGTGTCAAATAGAACTCTAACGGATACACCATGAAACAAAAATGTACCTCCCAACACAGCTGTTGGTCTTGAGGTAACTGGCTTCAATGCAAACACTTTGCCTTTTCCGTCCTTGGCTGGCTCCTTGCACTAGTTCTTATATTGTCCAATTTGATGGCAATTAAAACAACTCACTCCTTTCTTATCAGCAACTTTCTTCCCTTTGCCTATTCGGCACTCGTGAGCATGGTGTCCCTTTTAGCGCACTTATAACAGATAACTTATGTCATTCCCTTCTTGGCAGCTCCATTCTTCTGAGCGCCCTTCTTATGGAAAAACTTCATCTTTTGGTTCTGTCCTCCTTGAGCTCCTCCTACCTTGTTATCCTCAAGATAAGCAAGCATCTCTTCCTGCCTTAAAGCCATATCAACAACTACATTGCACGAATCTCTAATACACGATAATGTGGCCTTGGCAAGCTCATACTTCAACCCACGGATGAACTTCTCATTCATTTTGATAACAGTATCAACCATAGCGTTTCTGTACCTTGAAAACTCCTCAAATCTGGTTGCATTCTTAAGCACAGTCATATCTTTCTGCTCCAACTTAGCAAATTTCCTAAGTAGAGTTGACTTTTCAATCTTCGACATAAATTTTTCTTCAAACCTCCTCCTGGACTTAGCTCAAGTCATAGTCTTCTCATTGACTCCAACTGTAACATTGTTCCACCAGTATAGCGCTGCTCCCTATAATTGGATAGAAGCAAGATTCCTTTTCTGCCCATCATTAAGCTCCAAATTTGCAAAAATTCTCTTGCAATGAAGTCCAGTTCTCCAGTTCAACTGTGTCCTTGGTTCGATAGATGGTTTTCCTCCCAGCCTAGCATAATCTCTACTCAATACTGCATAGTTATTAACCACCGGAGCTCCCTGATTTCCTCTTTCAGCATTTCCTTTAACTAAACCCGCAGCAGCTCCAACCTACGTCATGTTAACGAAGTACCGATACATAGCTCCCATATCAACTTGCGGTATTCCAGCACCCACATTAGCATCTTGTGCCTGACCTAGATTCCTTCTAGTATTTGGTTTGGTATTTCCATTGACTATGGCACTTCCTCCACCAATTTTAACACTTCCCCCTTGAACATTCATATCTTACGTCTGTAAAATCTACATTCGAGTCTTTGTAAGGTACAGAAGAATAACCGAAGAGAGACGGGAGAACAGAGATAAAACGTACAATTATATGTAGAAAATACAAGTATGTTACTATAGCATTACCCCATTACCAATTGTTTCTCTAATGCCTTAGGATTATGTTTCCAAAATCGTTTTAAGTTTTCCATAAACCAATGCCCTGATACCAAAGTTGTAACATCCCCTATCTTGAGTCCCAAAGCTAAGCGCTATAGAAGCTGCAGTCGCCTATAATATTAACTTTCGATAACGAAATACGATAATGTTAATGGTATACATAATATCAGAAGCACTTGAATATGAATAAAATCTACACAGCTTTAAAATACCTTTTCTGACTACATTTCAAATTAGTATTTCATATTCAGATACATAACCCAAAAGCAATTCCCGGGTTTTGATATTATAAAATTATTACAAATTACGCCAACTGCAACACATGAAGTTTCCCCTTGGATGATCAGAGTAGTAAATAGACATACCTGTCTCAAAACAATCATAACGGAAATAAAACAAAATAGCTCCTTCATAGCTAGCTTTGCCTCTTGCACGTCTTCAAAAGCTTATTCATCCAACCCAGTAAACCTGAAAAACCTTAACTCTTAATCCACTCAAATTAAATTTTGAGCATTCGAGAATTTAAAGGGAAAACAAAAACTTCGAGTCAGACATAAAGCCTAATGTGGATAATACTATACATCTCGGTTATCTGGTATTAAGTGAGACCACGCCGCTTGGAAATGGGTTTCCTCTTACTAATGTGCCTTTTAAAACACATCTTTTGCAAATTAAAATCCGACAATCAAATTGATTAAAGAAAGAATAGCAATATCATATATACATATAAATTAGGTAATCAATGGACTATATGTCTGAAAAATATAGTTTTGTTTGCTAACTATTAACCATTGGCTGACTCGGGCCTGTTAGACACAATCAATTATCTAGCATCTATTAGACACACTACTAGGCTATCTGCCCTTAACAATCTTCTTCTTGGGTCAACTGAACCTAATGGTTTTACGGGCTTATCGATAACCTATCTTTTCTCGGTATATTCCTTTCTGTGTGTAACATCATTATGTTCTTACCTGTGACAAAGCCCTATACACTGGAATTTTGGACTTATATTAGCTAGAGGCTTATTAGCTAAAGTATAGGGTGCGACCTTATACCAGTCCCATTTGGTATTCTAATATCTGAGTCATTTACTTACGATTAACTACCCATCAAATTTTCCTTAAAAACATTTCTTTCAAATTGATTTAACCTTTTAACTCATGCTTAATTAAGGAAAATATACTTTTTCTTTATTCAAATTTCTTTGCATGACATATATACTTCACGAAACAATACTGATGGGATATAGTGGGATTATCTATCCCTCCAAATTATGTTAAAATCCCTCTTTAACTTAAAGTATCTTATGCCATGAAGCCAAGGTAAACCATTCGAAACCTTTGCTAAACTTTTTTTAAACAATACCTTTCGAATCTATCGAAAGTTACCCTTCCAAAATAGGTTAAAAACTATACTTCGAAACACTAGGCTGAAAGGCCTAACTTTTGAAAATATTAAAGATATCCCTTCGAAAGCTTTATAAACCTTTGATAACCTCTTTTCAAAAAAATTTAAACTTGACTTTGAAAGCGTTGGAAACCTTCCATTCAAATACTTAAATTAGACCTTTCGAATATATTGGGGAATCTCCCCTTCGAAACCTTCATTATATATCTTTCAAAAGCCTTAAAATCCTCTACTTTAAACAATCCTTTCGAAAGCATCGGGTTCAAGTAAAAGTCTGTGGAACATAGCTTCGAACCTTTTAAAACCATTCCTTTCGAAACCTTTGGGTTTAACTTCCAATATATCTAAGGGTCTCAAAAGAACTAGGACGAAAGCAACTCTTTCAAAAGCATTATTCCTAAGCAAAATAAAGTGGGTGGCTTCAAAACCAACCCTTTCGAAAGCATGGAGAAGCGGCTTCAAAGTTTAATGCAAAAGAACCATTTCGAAGGCATTGATTCAAGAGGTTGAAAGCGCAACACAACATAGAAAATTATGAAACTTGAAACCATCTCTAAAATAAATTTTCTGACCTTACATCAAAAAAGCATGCCATTTGGATGTCATTTTATAGGTTTTTCAATTTAATTATTATCATAAGATCTATATGAAATAGCACAAATCATCTACAAGCACATATGTCCTTTTAAACAATCAAAACATGGCAATATTCTCACAAATAAATTTGAACCATATCTAGAAGCTGAAAATAATAAAAATGAGATGTAATCTATTGTTCACTTTAGCTTAATTATTAAGAAGGTTGAGATTTGCCCTTGAATTAATTTGGTTAAGCTTTCTTCTTGAATTCTTGACTTATCTTCCTTTTGTTTTCTTCTAATGGTGGCTGACCAAGCTCTATATTTTGTTATTTTTGTGAATGACGGAAATGAGAATGGGATAAAGGTTTAGAGTATAAGAGCATAACTATTCCTATTTTTCCTTTATCTTATTACCTTTACTTCATTTTAGACTTTCATTTGTTCATTCATTACTTAAGGCACGACTAACTTATAACTATACAAATCACAATCCATTAACTATTTACATTAGTTCGTTTAATTTACCTAATTAAATGTCCTAAATAATTTTAGTCAAAATTAAGGTCATCATATCGATGGAATCCCAATTCTGCCCCGCCTTTTTGGGTCGATTGGATAACCTGACCCAATCTCTTGGGGCTAATTGGATAATCCGGCGCCACCTCTCCGGGTCGATTGGATAATTTGAACCAGTCTCTTAGGGCCGATTAGATAATTCATCCCTACCTTTTTAGGTCGATTGGATAATTTGACCTAATCTTCTAGGGTCGATTAAATAATTCGACCTTATATTCCAGGGGTTGATCTGATAATTCGACCTCGACCTTTAGAAATTTTCCAATGCCTAGAGTAAGGCAATGTCTAGAAGGAAAGATTACTTTAGGGTTGATTGTATAATTCGACCCTAACATATAAGAGTTTACCATTACTTATGTCCAGAAGGAAAGGCTACTCTGAGGTTGATTAGATAATCCGACTCCGAACTTCAAGAATTTGTCGCTGCTTGAAGTTATGCAATACCAAGAAGGAAGGACAACTTAAGGGATGATTGGATAATTTGCCCATGAACTTTAGGAGTTTGTCATTGCTTGGAGTTTGGCAAAGTCTACAAGGACTAACCAATTAAGGCTTAATTAGATAATTTGATCCCCGTCTTATAGGTAATGACTGTTGCTTGAAGCATGGTAGCGTCATGAAGAAAAGCTCGAAATCAAGAAATTAAACTTCCAGTTCCAAGAGACAAGACCGATGTACAAACTGGATTTCCACGACTGTGCTAGCGCTTAGCATGATATGCTTGGTCAAGGATAAGCGAGGATAGTCATTAAAAATCTAGGTCAGGTATTATCAGACTCTTCCAATCTAGGATGGAAATTAGGAAAGCGCAATCGGACCGGGGACAATCAGATAATTTGCCTCGTAATGTTTGTCTCCTACTAATGCTCGGGTTTTGGCATTTAGAAAAGCACATTCCACAAATAGGATTTGTTTTACGGTGGAAATAAACATACAGGAAGTAAGTATTACAACTAATGCACCCTGGCGATAGGAAGCAACGCAGTTTTGGATTACCTACGGTGAAATCGGTCATAAATAGCTTGGTTTAACCAAATTAGGTTTAACCAAAATGGGTTTAACCACGGAGTTGGTTCAATCATCATTCTGTTTCGCCAAGCAAAACACTTTGGCAACTACAAATAGGGCCAAATAATAGAATACAACCAAAGCAATTGCAGGAGTTTTATTTACACGCACAGAGTTGAAGTAGATAAATGCATTGCACAAAAGTAGACTTATATAATGTAAAAAAATTGCAGTTTGGGCAATCATATTATATATGTAGGTAGTCATTCTAAATAGGCACAGTATATAAAGATGCAGAAAAGTAAATGGAACAAAGATTACAAAACAAAAAGTGACCTTTGGTTACTTTAATTTTTATATACAAATATAGCGGGGGCCATTGCTACAGAAACACAGGCTGTTCACAACAAAACACCAGCTACCACACCCATAAGCTTCAAGATTCTCCTATTTGTTCTTCCCTCTCTTATATCTCTTGCCATCGAAACTACTAGGTGGCCTTTTGCATTTTCCATTCGCCCTTGGTTTTCCCTTCTTCAGGAGTGTAACCCTCATATTAGGTAGTCTTAATTCTAGTTGCAGTGTAGGGCTCGGCAAACTTTTTGACAAGGGTCTTGGAAGATTTGATTTTTAGGGATTTCAAATTAATTGGTGGAAGCTTGGCAGAGGGGCTTGTAGCCATGAAGTTGATAGACTTCTCAATTCTAGGCTCCTTTTTAAGCTTGACATTAAAAAGTTTGATCTTTGATTTCTCCTCCATTATAATAGGATCGGTTTTTCCCGCAATGCTGGTTATTGAAAAGTCTTTCCCCCCGGACTAAGAAACATTCTCCAGCTCTTCCAGAGCTGCGATCTTTTGAGAATCAGGGCCAGGTTCGGAACTAGGGGGCAGGAATGGAGTAGCAAGTCCTATGGAAATGGAGGCCGACATGGTGAAAATAGCCATGGTCCCCAGTCCTTAAGTAGCTGGAGGCAGAGGTGGAAGATGCGGATGACTTATAAGTTGGAAAACAAAACGGTAAAGGCTAGTAATGGATTCCATGAGAATTAAAGTTTCTCAAAAACTGGTGAAACCAGAGATAAATCTTTGCCTAGAGTCGATTATGAAGTAGGAGACTTAGAAATCTTGCCCTCCTCAACTAAATGTTAGATCGATGGATCAATAATGGAAGGAACATAGAGCTCAACGTAAGATCCCGTTGCAGATGCTAGGATTATCTAAGTGGCCTTGGAGCTGGGCCCCTCGATCTTAGAAGTCCCTATCATAGGCTCTTTTGAATTTTGAGTAGAAGAGTCCATTGGACCCAATGCGCTTGAGCCAGTGGAAGCCTTGATGGCAGCAATAGTGGCGACATCTTTAGCGTTGAGTATGGCTTTTCCCTCCTTAAGTTTTTCCATGTCTTCGGCGTTGAGGTATTTAGCCATGAGCTCTTCCTTGGTGAGGCCTTCACCGGCTGCTTCAGAATGAAGCAACACTTCTTCCTGGATATAGAGGAGCATCAACATACGTACTCCCACACACTGCAAATTCTTGTATTGGATCACGCTCATGAAGAAGTACTGGAGAATATTATTCAGCTCATCCTTCTCCTTGTCCCGTGCTACCTTAATGTCATTCTACTTCTAAGCAGTATAGGAGTAGTCAACTTCCATGTCCAATTTCTTGGCATTCACTAATAACATGCTCTCCTCAATCTTATCTTTCTCTGAGCAGAGCTTTATAATCTCACCCGTCTTCTCCTCAATGATTTTGTCCCTGGCTAGAATAGTCTCATCTTTTGTAGTGAGGGCTAGGTTTTTCTCAACAATTTGAGTTTTCAAGGCAGCATCCTCCTTATGTGCAATTTAAGCAGGTCTTTTAGCACAAACTCTACATTTGTGTAGGCCATCTTCATCTCAGCCATAAGACTATCGACCTCACCCTTAAATTTTACGGTGGCGTCTCTCTTTGCATTCATCTTCTCTAAGACTCCCTTATACCCTACGTTGAGGTCATCATAGGTTTTCTTCTTGGATTGAAAGATTTAGATATTTGTGTAATTAATTTTTTTGGTCAATGTGCCTTTGTAAACGCTAGACATCTTATTATGCTTCTTCTTTTGGAATGCCTTAGATGTCACGATCGAACATGATAGCACGCAGAATAAGTTCATGTAAGGCGGCCTGTAGGTGTAGTGGAGCAGCAAGAAGAGAAGTCAAGGGAGTTGAGATTCCTTTAGCATGCGAAGGCATAGTGGTGGTCAAGGAATTTGAAGCGGAAAATTATTGGTGAGGAGGAAGCTAAGATTCAGTACAGGTAAAAGGGTGGCAAAAGAGGAACCGCAACGATCATAGGAATGCCTACGTTGTCTACTTTGATTGTGGGACAACCCCTCTTTGGCATGTCTTTTTACCCTCTCTCTTTCATCTTTGCGATGATATTCCACCTCTTGCTCTCTCTATTTCCTTTCAAATCTTTCTTTTTCGATCTTGTGACAACCTTAGTAACTGATGCAGGATAGATATGGGTTGGTAATTTGTCCTCTAGACTCACACACGTTATATTGAAGCTTTTTGTACCTATTTCTAGCCGTGGACCTAAAATAAGAAGAAAAAACATTTAGGTATTTGAATTTCGGAGTTCGAGTGAATGCAGGAATGTGTATACATGATCCTAGTGAAGTGTAGAGTGTCAATGACCTCCTATGCACTCCCTAGACCATGTTTGCATGGAATTAAAGATGGAGTCCCGCTACCTTTATTCAGTATTCCCCCAGGTGAGAAGCTGAAGTTTGGAAAACCCTTAGTAAGGAGATCACAAATAGAGATATCAAAACCGTTCAAGCCATCAAAGACATTTCTTAACGAGAAAGCTGGAAGAGTTGTCACGACGGGTGGTAGTGTGTTTAGTTCCTTAGCTTTCTTTAGAGTTTTCATGACAAGGCACTTCGTATGAGGCAAAGACGGAAGTTCGGTTCCTTTGGGAGACGTCTCACCACGCGATTCGTCTCCCTATGAATTGGCGGCGTATTCACTAACATCCTCATCGATTTTTTCTTCTTCCTCCTCTCCTTCCTTTTCCTCATCTCTTCCTTGTCATCTCTCCTCCATGTACTTTCAATCTCCTTTGGGATTGTTGCATTTTAGCACTTTCTTTCCCTTCTCTAGAGGCCTCACATGCAACCGATTCTTTTTTTCCCCACTTAACGGGCTCTTCAGCATGTGCCACATTCGAAGGGCCATCAGTTTCCCCTTAAAGATTATCACTATAGATATGAGTGAGGGTAAAAGATTGAGCATGCACTCTAGAGCGGCTAAGTGGATTCGAAATAGGAACAACAGATTTATTGGGAAGCAGAAGACTACACCATATGAGGTTCTTGTTGGTTAGAAGATATGCAGTGGTACGATGGTGCAAATTGATCTCCTTTAAAGCTTTTAAGGTATCAGCGTGCTCATCGTGAACATCTTAAGAAGGAATGTCAATAAGGAAGTAGATAGTAATTTAAGCACTTGGACAGAAGGAATCGAAGTACAACAAGAGCAAAAAAGAAGGGATCTTACTTCTGGAAAGCTAACGTCCATTGAAGCTATACGGGCATTCGATGAAGAAGTACTCGTTTTTGAGGTATGAATGCTTGTTGTGAAGTTCGTCTACAACCTCATATTTACACCATGTCTTGATAATCATATAAGACAGCGAGTCATGCCTTTGCTTGAAGTGCAAGAGATAGATTAGCTCATTGATGGTTGGAGGCCATTGAAACCGATTCACGAAAAGCACGAATAGAGAACTCGGGAGGGCATACCCATTAAGATGAACTTGTGACAGAGCTAGACTAAGCTCTTGTTGAAAGGAGGAACGACATTGCTTTGGTTCATATACTGTTTGCATGTAGTGTAGCATATTGGAGGGTTGTGCACTCACTAGATGTGAGTAGGATGAAGCACTTCATCCTTAGGAATTTCATGCTACCTACATATATTATAAAGCATCTTCGAACTAAGAACCAATGGCATTTGCTCCAATGGATCATCCAAAACTCGAAGGTCGATATATTCATTTATTGAAGGGGGCTAGTCTTGGATGGGCACTTCAGGAATAACCATCCTTTAGAGTTTTGCAGTGATTAAACGCTTGGGAGCCGAAGGTGTTGAGGTAGAAGTTTGAGCCGTGGTGGACTCGACCTTGGGAGGAGTGGATGTCACGATGCCGGTTCATGAGCATGGCAATCGACGCATCATTTTGGACAAGAAAATTTGGCATTCAACATTGTTAATATGTTTTATTTTGAATATTAAACCTATATAACTGATGCTTAGAATCCAACTGATGTTGATTTCTATTGACCAATCGAATTCTAAACGTCGACTGGGGAATGTGAGATGTTAATCTATGTTGCGTGTTTCTCGTGCCCCACACTTGATGAATGGACCATCCTATATAGATAGCCGGCTCATGTTAGAAAAATGAGCCATGCCGCATGATCAAACTATGCATCGGAATACCCGTTATTGTCTGATAATCGATAACGGAACCGTCATCCAGAGCGACTTGGGACTCTTTCTTTTACAGGAACACCAGGAGTGCAGTTACTGAAAGTAATTGGCAATGCAATCGTTCGAGTTTGGAAATCTATACGACCTTTCTTGGAAAAGAACCATCCTACTGGAATTCAAACGATGGTGCATGAATAGCTGAGCTGTGAAAGGAGTTAGTCAAAGTTAAGAAGTCGAGCATCTCATTGGAACGATTTGAGCGTGTCCAAGGCCGAATTCAAGACCACCCTATGATGGACCCAAGTCAAACCCAAACTAAACTTCGACTAACCCCCCTCCCATCATCAATTCCCTTCGAATCACTGCTTCCGATCTGGATTGCCTCGGCATGAAAACTTTTCCTACCTAAGATTAGATCAAGATGTGGATTTGGATCGAGAGACAAACGAAGTCGGTAGCTAGTGCTCTAGAGTAAATAGTGGAAACTGAGGTGGTGAATAGGTAGGGATGACAAGGTCGAGCAATTAGCGATGACTTTGGGTGATCATCAGCAAACGGTTGGTGGTAGCAAGAGTGGATTTGTAGGTGTCAACACCGAGTTGACAAGAGAAATCAAATTTTGAAAAGTGAAGATTTTCTCCAAGTACATGAGTACTTATACTTAGTGCTAGCCAAATCACTTTCTACAAAGAGAAACCATAGGGTACCAATTTGAAATTTTAAACCGAAAAATGGAAGGGGAGAATGGTAAAGGATAAAGCATACCAGGCCAAGGCGTGGAAAGATCTTCAGAAAGAGATTTTGGCTGGCACGAGAAGCAGAATTTCAGCTATGTGAAGCATTTTAACAGATATCAATGACATGGAGATAATGCTTTGAAACAATTCTTGGATGACCAACTAGAACATGGAAATAGAAGTTAATGTTTGTGTGGTTCTAGAGAATGCTTTGTTTGTATTCCATGAAAGCATACTTTAGAGGGCAATGTTTAATCCAACTTTTTGACCGACAATATTTTTATTGGAATCAAAATGTTAAGATGAAGATGAAATAGTCCATTGACTTAGCAAAATGCATAGAAGGACGATACGATCACACCCAAGAAATTCTAGTGGATTTGGAGCAAAGAGAACCATTTGGTATTGAGTGCTATATATTGCACTTTGGACCCCTAAAATCACTTGTACATAAATCTTTGGCCCAAATGCTCATCATTAGGAGCATTACTTAAGGAATGGAAGAACAATCTTAATGATTCTCTAGAATAAAGCAAATAAAGTAGGAAAGAACAAGCAATAACCAACGAACTATCAGAAATGACTCAACCTTAAAGGAAAAGTACTGGAAATATAATAGATTAGAGATAGAAGGTAGAATAGAGGAAGGAGGAAAGATAACCCCCCACAAAAACTAGTTGGCATCGAGTATACTATAACTTTGTGGAATAAGGATCTTAAGGCTAAATAAACACTAAAGGGGGTTGAATAGCGTTTTCTAATTTATATGAATTTTTTCGGAATCATTTGAAATTATACTTAGAATTATGCAAATATTAATCAAAGAAAAAAAATCACAAAATCAAAACACAGATAAAAGTAAATGTAGTAAAAGTAAAACGAAAGAAACACTCTAGGATTTTTTATTGGTTTAGAGTTACCTGACATCCAGTCCTGCACAATGCCTTGTACGGATTTCTTTTCATCTAGTAAATGCAAATATAATCTCGATTTCAAGGCCACAAGACACACCCTCCAGAATCCTATCTTTCAGTAGATTAACTTGATTTTCGGTCTACAAGCACACTGGATTTATGGGCTACTAAGAACACCAAATTGATTTACGGGCTACAATCTCACCCACAAGTATAGCGGTATGATTTGATAGAGTTCTACTAACTGGAATCTTCAACCTTAATTACAAATGATCTTATAACTCTTGAATAGAACTTTGATCTTGATTGTAGTGAGAAAGATGAAAGAAATCAGAGAGCAAATGATAGAGAAACAAACTAATGGTGATTGAGTTTGATTCTGGTTGAAATTCGATAGGGTATGGCTATATTTTTTGTTTAGAAAATGAAAGAGGATAAAAAGGTGAACAAGAGAATGAAAAATAATTGTAAAATTCATTGGAAAGACAGGTATTTATAGAGAAATAACAGCCATGTCAGTTCGTGAAGAGATAAGACAAACAAACACTTCTTTTGGAATTTGACTTTTCAAAATCATGGCTAGTATATCGACATAGAAGTGTAGAGTATGTCGACATACTCTTTGTAATTTTAAAAACACTTTAAAATGTTATTTTGAAAATGTACTGCTTTGTAAAATAATTTATTACTTTATAAACATGCTTAAATATAGTTTATACACTTTTAAATCATAATAAAACTTGAGTAGAATTACATGATAAGATTTTTGAAAAATAAACCAATATAAATCAAATCTAACAAAAACAATAACTAAGTAAAATATCAATAAATTAAATAATATTTATAAGTATAACAAATTGAAAATTATTCAAATGTTGTTGTGAAAAGAATATTTAAAAACATATCTAAAAATAGAGAGAGTATTTAAAAAATTATCTAAAAATAGAGAGAGAGAAAGAGAAAGAGAGAGATCGATGAGAGAGAGAGAGAGAGAGATCAAGTGCTATCAGAATTTTGACATAAATTTATGACTCTATAACTTATCTAGAATATCTTGACATCCTAAACTCTTCAATACTCCTGAGTCTTGATTATCTTGCTCTTGAGTTCTATATCAACATCTTGAATCTTTTTAATCTTTATTTGATATTGTACAGTCTTCTTAAATCATTACATGTCTAATATCCTACACTATATATCTTGTTAAAACATTAGTACTCATGTTTTATATGATTTCCTAAAGTCGTTGTCATCAAAACCAATTTCTCAGATACGAACAATTACCACTTGGTAACCGGAGCTTTTTATTCAGGCATGGACCTCGACACTTACTTCATTTACTTGGGGCTTGGATCTGGAATTGGTGTTTTGGAGGCACCTTGGTTTTGCTAGACAATTTCCTTATAAAAACAAAACCTATGGCTATTGAAAAAGGACTTTTAGCTCTTTTGTTTTCTTCGTTTCCTGTCTCTCCTCTTCATGGTCACTAAGGCAAACATTGTTGGTTGTTCTAAGCTTTAAGAATTTTCCAATCTCTTGTACTAGTGACTCTTAATCAAAAAATCAATAAATTATAGTAGATGTAGGACAAAGCTTGCCGATCATTATAAAATGGTGTTCTCTTTATTTTCCTTATAGTTTTTTCTAGATCGCAACAGTTCAATAGTTTGTGGGTGTTATGAAATTTTTGGCATCATAGATGCATTCCCTTAAATAGAAAATTTGGCTCCTTAATCCTTGGATGGAAACTCAATCGGCCTTAACATATAGAGCAGCTCAATAAGGATTATGTTCAACTTCCATATTATAATATAATATGAATGGCTCATACTGAGGAGTAGAACCAAAAATCAAATCTACTTGCATTTCATTGCTTATCACTACGTTTGACTTTGCAAGTCTATCAATATTGTCTTTCATCATTAAACATAATCATCCGCTTTCTATACCTTAGTCATTTTAGTATTGAATTTCTCTCTTGAAAGTTTGTACCTAGCGGAATGGGACTGTTCACCAAAAAGAGCTTTGAGACTACAAAATTCTCAAGGATAGAAATGTTTTCATGCTGCCTTTTTAACGGCTTGTCTAACTGTGACGACCCAGCTTCCTACGCCAAGGAAGACGTTTCGTCTTTAAGAAAGAAAGGGATGAGAAAATAGAAAAGATAGAGAAGAAAGAACAACAACATCAGAATCTCACAGCGGAACGAATAAAATATAATAATCACATAAATATTTACATAATATACAACATCAATCAGAGTTATGCAGACAATACATCACATACTAGACAGTTATAAACATCTGTCTAGTTAATACAACACAACTTAAACAATACAGAGATACCAACACAGCGGAACTATATATGTATCTACAACGCTGAAGCCACCTGCTCCATTGCTCCTCCAGAATTTGTCAAAGCTAACCTGAATCCCTTGGCTACCCGTAAAAAATTTGGGTACCCGAGAGTTTATGAGAAACAAAAATAAACTCCGGGTCAGACATGGGTCTGGTATGAGTAACAGGTTAAAGTTGCTTAATTTTGAAAATCCTTTGAAAACAAAAGGTATCACGTAAGACTCCCCACAAATAAACATGGGAAATTTTTTACCTTACGCTAACCAAAACATTTGATAGGAAATCCAGTGATATTATAATAGGTCTAGGGTTTTCAAGTAAATAGAAAATAGCCGAAATTGTTACATTCATTAAATTCCAGCTACTAGCCACAAAAGTGGGTAATACAATCAAAACCGTTGGCACTTATTGGATTGTGGATTCCATACAATGGCAGGGCTACTGGGGTACCGCCCCGTCACTGTACGTGGCCTAGATCAACGTGCCGAGGATCACTCCCGACCCACTGCAACACAAGGCCAGAACCATTCCTTACTGAACAGTCCCGAACAAGATAAACCCCGGTAGTTGTTGCAATCAACCGCCCACACAGCCGAAAATAAAGAGACATCTAGACAGGGGAATATCCTTGTCCTGCTTGGGCATGACCCACCTAACCTTGCTGCACCTCCCCTGTTTTAGCCATTCCCGGTTGATGAGGCTTGAGGCTACGATTACCTTTAGAGAACATATTTCTTAGAATGCTCATCGCCCACCTGACGATGTGTTGAAAGCATTCAATCCATACAAGTTCGTTCCGGATTCGAACGAAACCAAAGGCATTATCTTGTTACACTCATTTTGGAATCACCCTTAGAGTTAACGACGATAACCCTTGCAATCTGAATTTCCATCTTCACTTCAGATTCACGACCTATCGTTAATTTGGAATCGATGTGGTTTTCGGATGTTCCAAATGTGGAAAACCGATCCCGGTCTCATCGAAATCCAAAGCGTGTCTTTTAAGGCCAAGTTGTCTATTTAGTCTTAACAGTTTAATTCAATATAATTCAATATACACACAGATAGAATATTCATAACATCACAATAGATAATCACATCATCATCATAAACAAATAATCAAAATTATCATCCAAACAGATAATTAAATATTATCATACATAAACCATACAACCATATCACATAGATATTATTCATGTCATATCTAAATTCAACATCATCAAATGAGATATCAATATCATACATCCATAAGCAATGATTTATAATCATATCATTTGTAATTTATTTAAAATGAATTAAATTAACTACTTCTATCTCTAATTAATTTAAAATAAATTAAATTAATTCTTTATCTATAAATCCTGCTTATACAACCATTAATTAATTATAAATCACATTAATTAATTAATCTCTAAATATTCATCTTGATTAAACACCTTTGATTAATCATTCACTAATTACAATAGGTAACTAGTCTTTGAATAAATTTATAAATTAATTATTCTAAATTATTTATAGTAATTAACATTTAATTACTTCATTTATAATTGATTACATTTATTCTTAATTAATTATATCAATTAATCATCACATTATTAAGTATTCCTTAATTAACCAATTCTTAATTTACATCATTAATTATATTAATTAATGATCTCTAATTTAGATTTAAAATAAATTACTTTATTTAAATTAATTACACTAAGTAATTAATCTTTAATTAAACACAATTATTAATCGCCTTCGATTAATATCAACCAGTAATTAACTACCCTTAATTACTCATATTAATGAATTAATTATCCATAATTAATTATCTCCTTTAATTAATCCCTTGATTAATTTCAAAAGTAATTATCCAAATTACTTCATTAATATATCATCTTTCACTAATTGCATTCAGTAATTAACATTAATTACTTTCTCAAGTAATTATGCTCCATTGAATACACTAAGTAATTTGCACTTCTCAATTTATCAAATGATTTTCTTAAATTAATTAACTTAAATATCAAAATTAATTACAATAAGTAATTAATCTCTTAATTACTGTTATCAAGTAATTACTTCACAATTTACAAAGGATTATCTAAATTAATCTAATTAATTATTAAATTTAATCACATTAATTAGTTACTTAAAAATTCTTAGTTAATCATTAACTAACGACATTTCCTTAATTACATCTTAAAGAAATTTTCTTTGATTTAAACATTATCAGTTATTTCTGATTCTAAATTAATAATTGAATAAATCATTCTTTAATTATCTTATTAATTAAATTATTTTATTAACTTAATTATCTCTAAGGTAATTCATTTCTATTAATAATTTCATTAATATTAAAATGTAAATTTTAAATTCAAATTACATTTGAATTTAAAATCCAAAAGATTTACCAATTTTAAACATTAACAAATTTAAATTCAATTCTAAATAATGTGAAGTACATTCATCACTTATATATGAAACTTATGTAAGAAAAATTTAAACTAGATTACTTAATCCTTTTTATTTAAAATCAAGTTTTTTTTTTTAAAAAAATATATTAATTATTAAACTTGTTTTTAAAACATTTAGATTTCAAAACTGACTTATTTTTCCGGATTTGAATTCATTAGTTTAACTTTGAACTTAAAACTTGGGTTTTATCTTGCTTTTAAAAAAATTTGATTTTGATTTAAAACCAAATTCATTTGAAATCTTGGCTTTTTAAGTTCATTTGAAATATATACTGTAAGTTCTTGAATTTAACCCATTTTAAATTCTGTTTTCAAACTTAAATAAATGTAAAATCTGAAACCTGAAGCCCGTCTAAAATCATTTAAACTTTGATTTCATTTCAACTTTGAATCAAAAAAATAAACTTGAATTTAATCTTCCAACTAAATCTATACTTGTTTAAACCTATACTTATTTTAGTTTTCATTTGAGTTTGTTTTTTTTAAACAGAACAAAAACTGCTTCCAGGTTACACATGCCTGAAACAACACTATTCGAACCCCCCCTTTACTGACTTTGGGTCATCCCCTTACCTTACTTCGAGTCACGTACTCGATTTACTCGAGTACTTCCCTAGCCAAAAACCTGCGCACAGAAAACAACTACCCCGTCTTCAATGGCACGGTGCACGTGCACCGTGGCCCCAACCAACGCCGGCCACCCATAAGAACGTCAACACATCGCCAACACCCACCAGATAACACCACAGCCACCTAAGATCCATCACCACGCCCAAAACAAAAATGAGTAGTACAAAGCAAAACCTGGAAACACCCTTTCACTCCCCTTCCCAAACCTGTCACCATGCCGTCCTCCCAATGCCGATAATCGGAACGCCATCGCCACCGGCTACAACCTCGACCATGTCCCCTCTTCCAATTCCCATAAGCTCATCGAACTCGATCCCCATTTCAAAGCGTACGAGACCCAAAACCGAAACATAGCAAAACTAGGTTTACAAACTTTAAACCATCGCCGCTGCTTCTATGGCCATTGGTCGACCATCTCAACATTTTTCCAGGCACCCCCATAGGCTTCTCCATCTCCAGCCACGAACTCGACCACCACGAATCGGTCGATCATCAGCAATTGATCGAAATTCAATTTTCGAACAAAATTAAACTGCTCTTAAACCAGTTTCTCAAAAATCAACAGACCATGCTTAAAAATCATATTTTTGTTGACGTATTCCATTATAATACTGATTTAATAAATTAAAAAGTTTGGGCTTTCTCTTATAATTTGATTTTTCAGAACAATATACAAGTTTATTCAACTTTAATAAAACTCAAACTCTAAACTTGGATGAAACAGAAAATTTCTGTTTGTATTCTAAGTCCTGAAAGCTATTAGATCAAGAGATAGAAAAAAAAATTTGTATCAAACTCAAGCCTGGAAACAAAAATAGTTTTGTTACAGAGACTTCAATATGTACCAAACAACAACCATATGCGCAGAAGAATACGTACATACAAATCACACTTATTCCAGATTTAAGCTTGCAACCAGTTTAAATACTTAAGTTTTAGAAATTAAAGTTACTCACAGAAATTTGAAGAACATAGCCTTCTTTTTTTTGAAACAACTTGCACTTTAAAAACTGGGAATTGCTTTGCTTTGATATTCCTAATCTCTTGCTTATGTTCAGTTGTATAAAGCTTCAGTTGTAAATATATTTTTTTCTTTTTTTTAGGTTGTAAAAGTAAAAGCTTGCTACATATCTCCATGAATCAGTTTTGTTATGTTTAGTGAACAAACTAAAATAAGATGTATATAAAGAAGTTTACAGGGTTAGGTGTTTACTGGGTTTAGGCAATTTGCAGGTACAAATATTTCATTTTGTTTGTATCAGGCAAGACTTTTTCAAAAGGAGGCTGAAAGATTTTTATACAAATTCGAAATGACTTGTTTGTATGCTAGAGATGAAAGCTTTAAATGTTGATGTACTTTTATGTTTCCTATTTAGCTTATTCTATGCATAGATATTTTTACATTTCATTGTTTATATTTTGCTGCTTAGCTTTGCATTCTTTTACTTCTTGCCTGCCTCTTGTATTTACTTTGCTTTGTTATACTTTGCTTTTTTAAAACCCTACAGGCTACAAATTTTCTAATTTGCTGGCCTATCTTGCTTTATACCCCATGTAGATATTACTTTGTTTTATTAGGCAGATTTATGGAGGCTGAAATGGTTAATAAGATTTCGAATTGACTTAAGTTGTGCTAGCATTTAATTGCTTAAGTACCATGTGTCTAATTTTATTTCCCTGTTTAGATACTTGCTTTGCATTTCTTCTCTAACCTGCATATTTTATTTATAGCTACATCATTTTTCTTTGTATTAAGTACTTTGTTTTAATATTTGTTGTGAATTTTTAACTTATGTACTTATGTATTAAGTTTTATTTCTAGTTCAAGTGCTTGTTATTATTACACTTATTATTTTAAACTTAAATTATCAATAGTAAATTTACTTCTTATTATTTCACACTTATTTAAATCTTTGTTACAATACTTATTTTATTTATTTATTTTCTCTTTTAAGTTCAAAGATATTTTATTATGTCATTTACTTATGTTAAATATAAATAAGATTTATTTTATTATAAACAAATTTTGAAAGATTCAATTTTAACTTCAAACCATAGTTTCTCCCAAATATAAGTATATATAATAGTTCCTATTTATATAAAAATCTATTTGTAAAAATATTACATTATTGATATTGTTTAAATAAAATTCATTATTAACTTAAAAAAAATAAAAAGAAACAATCCCTTCAAAATATAAATTATTTATTTTATAAAGCTAAATTAAAAAGAACAAAACAATCTTTTTATTTAAATTTAAACTCTAGGCTAAAATCATTTTAAACAAATTAAACTTTATCTTGAGTATTTTAAAGATCATATTATTATTTATACAATATTAAATTTCCAAATTATCAAAAATAATAGAATTAGAAAATATAACTTTATCTATTAAATTTAAAAACAAAACTTATCTATTTATAATATATATACCAATATAAATATATACATTATAAATAGAAACAATTTAAATTAGTTTTTAACAGATAAATTATCAGTTAAATATTTATTGAAAAGGAGATTTTTAAATCAATTCAAATATTATTAACAAATATTATCAAATCAATTTAATTTTTAATGTAGATTATTAAATTGATATTGCCCCAAATTTCCGGGATGTCACATTCCTCCCCCCTTAAAAGAATTTCGTCCCCGAAATTTAAAATAAAGGTAATTTAATAATCTAATTAAAGATTTGAATTTTAAACACAAGCATATATCAACCATAAGCTAACAATCATAGCAACCAATTTATCCAAACAAACAAATCTAACTATCCAGATAAGATTCCGGATAGAATTTTCTCGAGTTTCCCCCAAGTATAAATACCGGGTTACTCGCTCTATAGAATCCAAACAACAATACTACTAAGCTACAGAACTTCTACTCATCTAGATCTACAAAACAAGACAGGATATCAGACTACAGACACGTCTGAATCAACAACTAAAACTTCCCGAACTGCTGGTTCAATAACCAGAGATAAATCTTACACGTACTCCCTCAGAGATACGTGAAACACAATGAGTTCCAGTTATCCAAACTGACAATTAAATCCTGAAGACCAAACACTTATCAAATCCCCGATTTCAAAAATCCAAATTCCTCCGTCTCTTATCCACAAAACTCTTCGGACGATCCTGGGCAGCCTACATGCTTCCTGATCAGCTCAACTCTTGCTGATGTTCCTTAGAAACAACTGAACCAAAGACAGTCCAACAAAATGATCTTTCCAAGATCAACCAAAACTTAGAATACAACTCTATTCCAAATCAGAAAACAGAATTCACTTCTCTTATCTGGAGAAAATAAAATAGGTGCACTCCAGTCTGGCCTTAGATTCTGAGAAATCTCCTGTAGAACTCTCTAATCCAAACATTGCAACATCCAATTGCTTCCAAACTAAACAGCTGTCATCATGCTTCCACTGCACAACTCTAATTGAACAGATGAAAGTGCTGATGATGATCTCAAGCATAGACTGGACAACACATTCCAAAATAAAGTTCACATATCCAAAAATAAAACTCCGAGATTCCTCCAAAATCTGAGCTACTTCCCCAAACTCATCTTCAGATGCTGACCAAACTCTAACTTCCAGAAGGCATCTAGAAAAATCTTTGAAACACAAAAGAACACTCAAATTATCGCAAGTCACTTTTGCGATCGATCCAGCCAAATTCCAAAGACACTGCCTCTCTTTACCAACAGAACAGCTTACGCTTATATGGCCGATCCATCGAAGAAATGGAACTGCTCTGCTGCTTCTGAAGTTACCTCAATAACAACTGCTAAGCCAGAAGACTTCCTAATCCAAATCTCTTTGAGAAACTCGGACCTCAAAGCAAACAGAAACACCCAGCTGAACTCAGCTATACACCGAAGCAGAACACTCTTCCTTACTTGTTCCAAAGAAACATCTTCGGAGACATCCATGGTCACTGTGTCTCATCACACAGCTACTACACCTTGATATATCAAGATATCATGACTTGCTTCTGTTCAATCCGACAGATCAAAACTCTAGCTCAACCAAATTACACTTCAAAAATGAACTCCGAGCCTTAACAGATTTCCTTCAGAGATCGATGAAATCCTTACACCGCCCAAAACTCATTCGAGATGGTGTTAGGTCTACAGTCTTGAATTACACTTCAAACCTTAATCATTCAAATTCCAACCATTGATAGTCGTGTTACGCACACCACTACCCAATCTACCTTTATAGCTCATTGGAAACCTGAACAGGTAACCCAACAATAGGTAGAAATAAATAAATATATATATTATATATCAAAATTACAAATACACACTCTCAGGAAAGAAATAACTCAAGAGCCTAGGTATTCGCTCAACCTAGCGCTCTGATACCAACTGTGACGACCCGGCTTCCTACGCCCAGGAAGACCTTTCGTCTTTAAGAAAGAAAGGGATGAGAAAATAGAAAAGATAGAGAAGAAAGAACAACAACATCAAAATCTCACAGAGGAACGAATAAAATATAATAATCACATAAATATTTACATAATATACAACATCAATCAGAGTTATGCAGACAATACATCACATACTAGACAGTTATAAACATCTGTCTAGTTAATACAACACAACTCAATAAATATAGATATACCAACATAGCGAAACTATATATGTATCTACAACGCTGAAGTCACCTGCTCCATTGCTCCTCCAGAATTTGTTAAAGGTAACCTGAATCCCTTGGCTACCCGTAAAAAATTTGGGTACCTGAGAGTTTATGAAAAACAAAAATAAACTCCGGGTCAGACATGGGTCTGGTATGAGTAACAGGTTAAAGTTGCTTAATTTTGAAAATCCTTTGAAAACAAAAGGTATCACGTAAGACTCCCTACAAATAAACATGGGAAAGTTTTTACATTACGCTAACCAAAACATTTGATAGGAAATCCAACGATATTATAATAGGTCTAGGGTTTTCAAGTAAATAGAAAATAGCCGAAATTGTTACATTCATTAAATTCCAGCTACTAGCCACAAAAGTGGGTAATACAATCAAAACCGTTGGCACTTATTGGATTGTGGATTCCATACAATGGCAGGGCTACTAGGTTACCACCCGTCACAGTACATGGCCTAGATCAACGTACCGAGGATCACTCCCGACCCCCTGCAACACAAGGCCAGAACCATTCCTTATTGAACAGTCCCGAACAAGATAAACCCTGGCAGTTGTTGCAATCAACCGCCCACATAGCCGAAAATAAAGGGACATCTAGACAGGGGAATATCCTTGTCCTGCTTGGGCATGACCCACCTAACCTTGCTGCACCTCCCCTGTTTTAGCCATTCCCGGTTGATGAGGCTTGAGGCTACGATTACCTTTAGAGAACATATTTCTTAGAATGCTCATTGCCCACCTGACGATGTGTTGAAGCATTCAATCCATACAAGTTCGTTCCGGGTTCGAACGAAACCGAAGGCATTATCTCGTTACACTCATTTGGAATCACCCTCAGAGTTAACGACGATAACCCTTGCAATCTGAATTTCCATCTTCACTTCAGATTCACGACCTATCGTTAATTTAAAATCGATGTGGTTTTCGGATGTTCCAAATGTGGAAAACCGATCCCGGTCTCATCGAAATCCAAAGCGTGCCTTTTAAGGCCAAGTTGTCTATTTAGTCTTAACAGTTTAATTCAATATACACACAGATAGAATATTCATAACATCACAATAGATAATCACATCATCATTATAAACAAATAATCAAAATTATCATCCAAACAGATAATTAAATATTATCATACATAAACCATACATCCATATCACATAGATATTATTCATGTCATATCTAAATTCAACATCATCAAATGAGATATCAATATCATACATCCATAAGCAATGATTTATAATCATATCATTTGTAATTTATTTAAAATGAATTAAATTAACTACTTCTATCTCTAATTAATTTAAAGTAAATTAAATTAATTCTTTATCTATAAATCCTGCTTATACAACCATTCATTAATTATAAATCACATTAATTAATTAATCTCTAAATATTCATCTTGATTAAACACCTTTGATTAATCATTCACTAATTACAATAGTTAACTAGTCTTTGATTAATTTTACAAATTAATTATTCTAAATTATTTATAGTAATTAACATTTAATTACTTCATTTATAATTGATTACATTTATTCTTAATTAATTATATCAATTAATCATCACATTATTAAGTATTCCTTAATTAACCAATTCTTAATTTACATCATTAATTATATTAATTAATGATCTCTAATTTAGATTTAAAATAAATTACTTTATTTAAATTAATTACACTAAGTAATTAATCTTTAATTAAACACAATTATTAATCGCCTTCGATTAATATCAACCAGTAATTAACTACCCTTAATTACTCATATTAATGAATTAATTATCCATAATTAATTATCTCCTTTAATTAATCCCTTGATTAATTTCAAAAGTAATTATCCAAATTACTTCATTAATATATCATCTTTCACTAATTGCATTCAGTAATTAACATTAATTACTTTCTCAAGTAATTATGCTCCATTGAATACACTAAGTAATTTGCACTTCTCAATTTATCAAATGATTTTCTTAAATTAATTAACTTAAATATCAAAATTAATTACAATAAGTAATTAATCTCTTAATTACTGTTATCAAGTAATTACTTCACAATTTACAAAGGATTATCTAAATTAATCTAATTAATTATTAAATTTAATCACATTAATTAGTTACTTAAAAATTCTTAGTTAATCATTAACTAACGACATTTCCTTAATTACATCTTAAAGAAATTTTCTTTGATTTAAACATTATCAGTTATTTCTGATTCTAAATTAATAATTGAATAAATCATTCTTTAATTATCTTATTAATTAAATTATTTTATTAACTTAATTATCTCTAAGGTAATTCATTTCTATTAATAATTTCATTAATATTAAAATGTAAATTTTAAATTCAAATTACATTTGAATTTAAAATCCAAAAGATTTACCAATTTTAAACATTAACAAATTTAAATTCAATTCTAAATAATGTGAAGTACATTCATCACTTATATATGAAACTTATGTAAGAAAAATTTAAACTAGATTACTTAATCCTTTTTATTTAAAATCAAGTTTTTTTTTTAAAAAAAATATATTAATTATTAAACTTGTTTTTAAAACATTTAGATTTCAAAACTGACTTATTTTTCCGGATTTGAATTCATTAGTTTAACTTTGAACTTAAAACTTGGGTTTTATCTTGCTTTTAAAAAAATTTGATTTTGATTTAAAACCAAATTCATTTGAAATCTTGGCTTTTTAAGTTCATTTGAAATATATACTGTAAGTTCTTGAATTTAACCCATTTTAAATTCTGTTTTCAAACTTAAATAAATGTAAAATCTGAAACCTGAAGCCCACCTAAAATCATTTAAACTTTGATTTCATTTCAACTTTGAATCAAAAAAATAAACTTGAATTTAATCTTCCAACTGAATCTAGACTTGTTTAAACCTATACTTATTTTAGTTTTCATTTGAATTTGTTTTTTTTAAACAGATCAAAAACTACTTCCAGGTTACACATGCCTGAAACAACACTACTCGAACCCCCCCTTTACTGACTTCGGGTCATCCCCTTACCTTACTTCGAGTCACGTACTCGATTTACTCGAGTACTTCCCTAGCCAAAAACCTGCGCACAGAAAACAACTACCTCGTCTTCAATGGCATGGTGCACGTGCACCGTGGCCCCAACCAACGCCGGCCACCTATAGGAACGTCAACACATCGCCAACACCCACCAGATAACACCACGACCACCTAAGATCCATCACCACGCCCAAAACAAAAATGAGTAGTACAAAGCAAAACCTGGAAACACCCTTTCACTCCCCTTCCCAAACCTGTCACCATGCCGTCCTCCCAATGCCGATCATCGGAACGCCATCGCCACCGGCTACAACCTCGACCATGCCCCCTCTTCCAATTCCCATAAGCGCATCGAACTCGATCCCCATTTCAAAGTGTACGAGACCCAAAACCGAAACATAGCAAAACTAGGTTTACAAACTTTAAACCATCGCCGCTGCTTCTATGGCCATATGTCGACAATCCCAACATTTTTCCAGGCACCCCCATAGCCTTCTCCATCTCCAGCCACGAACTCGACCACCACGAATCGGTCGATCATCAGCAATTGATCAAAATTCAATTTTCGAACAAAATTAAACTGCTCTTAAACCAGTTTCTTAAAAATCAACAGACCATGCTTAAAAATCATATTTTTGTTGACGTATTCCATTATAATACTGATTGAATAAATTAAAAAGTTTGGGCTTTCTCTTATAATTTGATTTTTCAGAACAATATACAAGTTTATTTCAACTTTAATAAAACTCAAACTCTAAACTAGGATGAAACAGACAATTTCTGTTTGTATTCTAAGTCCTAAAAGCTATTAGATCAAGAGATAGAAAAAAAAAATTGAATCAAACTCAAGCCTGGAAACAAAAATAGTTTTGTTACAGAGACTTCAATATGTACCAAACAACAACCATATGCGCAGAAGAATACATACATACAAATCACACTTATTCTAGATTTAAGCTTGCAACCAGTTTAAATACTTAAGTTTTAGAAATTAAAGTTACTCACAGAAATTTGAAGAACAGATCCTTCTTTTGTTTTAAACAACTTCACTTTAAAAACTGGGAATTGCTTTGCTTTGATATTCCTAATCTCTTGCTTATGTTCAGTTGTATAAAGCTTCAGTTGTAAATATATATTTTTTCTTTTTTTTTTTTAAGTTGTAAAAGTAAAAGCTTGCTACATATCTCCATGATTCAGTTTTGTTATGTTTAGTGAACGAACTTAAATAAGATGTATGTAAAGAAGTTTACAGGGGTAGGTGTTTACTGGGTTTAGGCAATTTGCAGGTACAAATATTTCATTTTGTTTGTATCAGGCAAGACATTTTCAAAAGGAGGCTGAAAGATTTTTATACAAATTCGAAATGACTTGTTTGTATGCTAGAGATGAAAGCTTTAAATGTTGATGTACTTTTATGTTTCCTATTTAGCTTATTCTATGCATAGATATTTTTACATTTCATTGTTTATATTTTGCTGCTTAGCTTTGCATTCTTTTACTTCTTGCCTGCCTCTTGTATTTACTTTGCTTTGTTATACTTTGCATTTTTAAAACCCTACAGGCTACAAATTTCCTAATTTGCAGGCCTAGCTTGCTTTATACCCCATGTAGATATTACTTTGTTTTATTAGGCAGATTTGTGGAGGCTGAAATGGTTAATAAGATTTCGAATTGACTTAAGTTGTGCTAGCATTTAATTGCTTAAGTACCATGTGTCTAATTTTATTTCCCTGTTTAGATACTTGCTTTGCATTTCTTCTCTAACCTGCATATTTTATTTATAGCTACATCATTTTGCTTTGTATTAAGTACTTTGTTTCAATATTTGTTGTGAATTTTTAACTTATGTACTTATGTATTAAGTTTTATTTCTAGTTCAAGTGCTTGTTATTATTACACTTATTATTTTAAACTTAAATTATCAATACTAAATTTACTTCTTATTATTTCACACTTATGTAAATCTTTGTTACAATACTTATTTTATTTATTTATTTTCACTTTTAAGTTCAAAGATATTTTATTATGTCATTTACTTATGTTAAATATAAATAAGATTTATTTTATTATAAACAAATTTTGAAAGATTCAATTTTAACTTCAAACCATAGTTTCTCCCAAATATAAGTATATATAATAGTTCCTATTTATATAAAAATCTATTTGTAAAAATATTACATTATTGATATTTTTTAAATAAAATTCATTATTAACTTAAAAAAATAAAAAGAAACAATCCCTTCAAAGTATAAATTATTTATTTTGTAAAGCCAAATTAAAAAGAACAAAACAATCTTTTTATTTAAATTTAAACTCTAGGCTAAAATCATTTTAAACAAATTAAACTTTATCTTGAGTATTTTAACGATCATATTATTATTTATACAATATTAAATTTCCAAATTAGCAAAAATAATAAAATTAGAAAATATAACTTTATCTATTAAATTTAAAAACAAAACTTATCTATTTATAATATATATACCAATATATAAATATATACATTATAAATAGAAACAATTTAAATTAGTTTTTAACAGATAAATTATCAGTTAAATATTTATTGAAAAGGAGATTTTTAAATCAATTCAAATATTATTAACAAATATTACCAAATCAATTTAATTTTTAATGTAGATTATTAAAATGATATTGGCCCAAATTTCCGAGATGTCACACTAACATAGACATCATGAAAACTAGGATGATCTCTAGGTCCAAAACCCATCTCTCATAAGAAATCCCAAGTTCGAGTTTCGCATCATCAACTGGTTGTTCTTTTGGAGGTGTAGTTATTAACAATCAAAGACATTCATAAGTCAACGCTATCTTAATTTCTCTTAGCCAATTAATGCGGTTAGGTCTGGTGAGTTTTTCATTTTCAGGAAAAAACTTGTGCAACACCCCATATTTTGGAGGGTCCATAATATGGGAGGTTAAATTAAATTAACGACAATAAGATATTATTAAAGGGACAAATATGATAATTTAATTGCAAGAACGCCCAAGGGAGATTTCAAGTATGGAACACATTATATAATTAAGTGAATGGACCAAGAGTAACTAAAGAAACTAAGGGTGGCCTTGTTAAAGAAAATAAATTTAACATTTTGAATGAGAAGGTTTGTGTTAAGAGAAACGTAATGGTGTGATTAGGTAAGAATGTGATATTAGAACAACCCAAAAGCACTAGCGTGCTTTCTTAGCCCTAACCACTCATTCATTCCACTTCATTTCCTTTTGCAAAATAAAATCCCTAGAATTCAAACTAAGGCCGACCACCATTAAGCTAAGCAGAAAAAGAAAAGCAAGCTAGAAGATCAAGCTTTTAGTTTAAGAAAATGGAAGATTAAAGTAATGTTTCTTAAATAAAGTGGGTAAAATCTTTCTAAACCCTACCTTAACCTATTGGGTTTGGATTTGACCTTATTAAATGTTTTAATGATGGAAAACAGTCTTTGAATGATAAGAACATTACTGGTAGCGTTTGAAATTTCAATGAATTACAATTGTATTTTAGGGTAAATAATGATTAAATCATAGCTAGATGCCACTAAAATTTAATATGATTGGTACATCCATTCTTACGTTGAACCGCATTGAAGGAAAATGAGGCAGGTCGTGAGATCAGAAAGACTGCCCCCATATCGAGAAGATTACAAGTAAAGAAGGAGTTGAATCAATCAAACTCATGCTGCATCGGAAACCATCTTGAGGCTACAAGACCCAATCTGACGCGAATATTACAATAAAGGTAATCGTAGAAAAATACAAATACTACACTCATAAGGAACAAGGACAGTTCATAACAACAATATGTAAGATTAAAGCATAACAAGAATACCGCGACGAAGCCTAAGAGGCAAAACATGTTGAATTGAGTCGAACGCCTCTTCGAAGACCATACTTTGTCAACACCTATAAGAAGAGGTCTACTACAGCACATACCCGGGCAACATAAGCAGTGTCACAAGGGCTTATAAGCACTCAAATGTTTGCATGCAGGCCACTCAGGATACGGTTCAATGCAGAATAATACTTACAAGTGGATAATAAAGTTATGGAACTCTTCCTTTCTCTCATTTGCAACCCAAGCATGTTGGAATGAGTATAACTCAAATAACAACCAGCTCACATCCAGAAGCACAATAGACTAACACATAAGAAAAAGCGGGCAGAGCAACTTCACCCCGATACGAGGCCAAAAAAGCAAGCGAAAAATTGATAAGAAATAAAGGTACAAGCACGCATCATCATGCGAGGACCATATATCAGTCAATGTAGAGACAATGGTAGTGCCTTGAGACCAATGAGAGACACCTAATGGCCCTCTGAGGACTCATATACAAGGTCAATTAAAATTTGAATTCTCTTTCTATAATTTTAAACATCCCCTCTCTAATTGTGGGAGTTGCCGCCTTCACTCAAGCTTCCTGCCAAAGGCATGTCAGCAATCCAAAAACGTCAATTAGACAACAATATAGATTTTCCTCATTGAAGGAAAATGGGGCAGGGCACAAGACTAGGAAGACTTCCTCATATCGAGAAGATTAGATGTAAAGAAGAAGGAGTCGAATCAATCAAACTTGTTCTACATTAAAAGACATCTTGATGCTACAATACTTAACCTGACCCAAATCCTGCAATTAATAGAATAGCGACAGAAGACAAATACTGCACTCATAAGAAAACAGGGATAGGTCATAACGACAATATATAAGATCAGAGTAGAACAAGAACACTTCGCCAATGCATAAGAGGCAAAACTTGTTGAAATGAGCTGACTGCATCTTCAAATCCCATACTTTGTCAACACCTACAAGAACAGGTCTACACCAACATATACTAGGGGGCAATTTAAGCAGTGCCATAATGGGTCAAAAGTACATTAAAAGGTACAAGTAGGGCCATTCGGGATACACTTTAATGCAGAACCATACTTACATGAAATTGAAAAAGTTACGGAACTCTTCCTTCCTCTCATCAGCAACCCAAGCATGCTAGCAATGAGGAAAGCTCAAATCACAGGCAAGTACATCCATAGGCATATCGGACTAATGTTTAAGTAAAACCAGGGCAGAGAAACTTTACCCAGATACAAGGCCAAACAAACAAGTGCAAAATTGATAAGCAGCAAAGATAAAAGGACCGCAATATCATGCGAGGACCACGTACCAGTCAATGCAGATATAGTGGGACCTTGGGACCAACAACGACACCTCATGTCCCCCTAATAACTCACATACAAGGCCAATTCAAATTTGAATTCTCCTGCCATAATTTCAAATATTCCTACTCTAATTTTGGGAGTTCCCGCCTTCACCCAAGCTTCCCACCAAAGACATGTTAGCAATCCGAACACGTCAAATAGACAAAAAAAAAAAATAGGTTGCATCTAGCAGAATCCAAGGGTTGAGGCATAACGACGAGAAAAGAATTCTAGTAACCCACGTGCATCTCAAGGCTATAATGGAAAAGGCATTGTAGCATGAAAGGAGCTTTTACCTTTTTCTCTTTTTGATAATTTAAGCTTTACTTTATTCTCTGCCATAGAAATTTGTACCAAAATAATGAAAAAGGAAGAAAGAGAAATTCTCCCATGGATATAGGATTCCTTAAAATCCAAACCACATATATCCCTTGTGTCTTTTACTATTTCTTACTTTTGTTATTTTCCTACTTAGTTTATAGTACCAGATGTAGCCTTATTTGTCCTTGAATTAAATACTATTTGGACTTGACATTTTCATGAACGGTTAAAGTGCACCTACCTTATTGTGTAAGCATCTAACGACATATTCGCCACTTCATGGTAAAATTAAGACTACTTAATTTTGCTTAATTTTGCTAATTCAAATTATTTAAGTAATTAGCACATTAATTACTTTACACTTAATTTAGGAATCGGAGGATGAAAAAGTTCACGAACATCTTTTGATGCTAGAAGGAGGGCCGAACCTCTGTTCACTTCTCACATGCACTAAAACTTTACATCTCATACCATGAATCCTATAGATTCACCTATCATCTACCATGCGCTGAACATCAATCCAAATGCTCACCTGATCAGACATAAGTTCAAAACATTGGACCAAAAGAGATACAATTGTCTACGTGAAGAAGTTAAAGGAAAATGGGTTCACAAGGGAGATATACTACCCGAAGTGGATTGCAAACCCATACTTGTAAGAAAGCGTAACGGGGAATAGAGAACATGCATATACTTCACCAAAATCAACAAGGCTTACCCGAAGGACAGTTTTCCCATGCCAAGGATCGATCAGTTGGTAGACGCAACTAGTGGGCATGAATTCATTTCATTCATGGATGCATATTCAAGATATAATCAGATAGCCATATTTGAACTAGATCAGGAGCACACCAGTTTTGTGATAGATAAAGGGTTATAATGCTAAAAGGTCATACCATTTAGGCTTAATAATGCGGGGCCAACCTACCAAAAGTCAGTCAATATGATGTTTGCCGAACATATTAGGAAGAACATGGAGGTATATGTGAACGACATGCTAGTTAAGTCAAAAGTGGCATCAAACCTTGTTAAAGACTTGGAGCAGACCTTCACAGCCAAAGGCTATAGCAAATGAAGCTTAACCCCCTGAAATGCACCTTCGTCGTCCAGTCAGGCAAGTTCCTAGGCTATATAGTGAGTGCACATGGCATTGAAGCAAACCCTGAGAAGACTAAGGCCGTACGAAAAATGGGAATCCTAAAAAAACCGAAGGACCTAGTAAGTCTAATGGCATTGTAGCAGCCTTAGGCAGATTTATATCTAAAGCTACAGACAAATGCATCCCATTCTTCAACCAAGTGAAGAAAGGGAAAAAATTTAAATGGAATGAGGAGTGCGAAATCGCCTTCCAAAACCTGAAAGATTATTTGGTCAATACTCCTATATTATCGAAATTGATGACATGGGAGAACTTATACATTTAATTAGTTGTAACTAATCAAGCAATTAGTGCTACAGTGGTACAAGAGAACGAAGGGATGCAAAGGCCTACTTACTTCACAAGCAAGCGGTTATCCAAGGCAGAGCTAAACTACTCAGTTGTTGAAAAATCATCATACAACCTGCCCGTAATAGCAAGAAAGTTGAGCCTTACTTCAAAGTGCATCACATCAAAGTCCTTATAGACAAACCTCATAGAAAAATGTTGCAGAAACCAGAGACAGCAGGTCACCTATTGAAATGGGCAATGAAGCTTAGCCGATATAACATCAACTATTGTCCCAGGAGGGCAATTAAAGGCCAACCACTAGCAGATTTCATTACAGAATGCACTTTACCAGTTGAACCTCATTCAGAGGGAGAAGAAAACACCCCACAGTTCTGGAAGTTGTTCATAGATGGAACATCGAATAAACAAGGGGCATGAATTAATATGTATTGATCACCCCAAGTGGGCAAAAGTTGCATGGAGCGGCACAGCTCGGCTTTAAAGCAACCAACAGTGTGGCATAATATGAGGCTCTCCTTATAGGCCTATGAATGGCCTAAGTAATGAAGGTAACCCACATTAATATTCATAGTGATTCTTAATTAGTTGTAAATCAAGTGCAGGGAATAACTAAGCGACAACCTTAGCCAAATATGCGGAACTATCTAAAAAATTCGTAGAGCAGTGCAAACGATCTAAGATAGAGCAACTCCTATGTGAAAGTAGTTTACCCCCGACTCCTTAGCAAAACTACCTAGTGTAGGATCGATTTCACCCTAGAGGGGGGGTGAATAGGGTGATGCAATTAATTACAAAAAATTATTGCGGAAGCTTATAAAATTATTTCAACACAGATATATCAAAATAATAGCAGCACATATAATAGTAGAATAATAAATGCAGAAATAGAACGACATAGAATTTACCCAGCTTCGGCAAAACCCTGCCTACGTGCTGCCTCCAAGTTTTCTACTAGAAATTAAACAGTGAGACGTTTACACATGTAAACTCACGACACCCGCTATTGACTAGCCTTAACTCTACGCTCAAAACCCTGCCACATCCCAGCCATTGAGTTGCGAATTCTCAAGCTACGCCACATAGTTTGTACCCCAGTCACACGACTAGAAATTACAATGTTTAAAATGGAAAATACAATTTAAACACAAAAAAAACAAAACCCTAATTATCTCCCTTTTATTATAAACCAACACTAAAGAAAAAGGCCGGCCCAATATTATTCTCTTTATCTAATCGGTCCGCTTCCTTGTGAAAAATGGTAGCTTCCTGTTCGTTCTCATTCGTTCCTCTCTGATTAAAAATTAGGGTTTTGAACAAATTTGAAGACGCCGACTTTAATCAGATCGATTAAGTAACTGATTTTGATTTCCTTACTCTGTCGATTGATCGTCTCTTGAGATGCTTTCGGCTGCTTCTATTTGATTGAGTTCAACTTTGATTCAGATGTGTGATTTATGCTTTTTCTCTCTGGTTTGAATACTTGAACTCAATGGGTTTGAAACTGTCGATGATGAATGGGATTTATAGAAGTCGAATTCCTATATTTACGTTCATCTGATAGTTGTTTGATTTCGTCAATACTATGCTTCAGCCATTCGACCTTCATTTGGATGCTTGAGATTGATTACTGACTTTTTCAATTTACTTGAATAACACGGTGCTGATTTTGAACTATTCGTTTTTCTTGGTCATCACGGTTTCGATTCTGGTTTGACGATGTTGATTTCGTTTGTGACCACCACGATTTCGATTTCTATTGACTTCGGCTACTTGAATTGATTATGTTGATTTTATGAAAATATTTTGGGTTTGGCACTGTCTTGATTTGAAACTGCTGTTCCATGATTTTTTGGACTCGTTTTCGATTGTGACTTCGGGATTACTTTGAACCGCAGTTTGAAATTTCCTCTGTCTTTATTCGAACTAGCTGTGTCATATTTAACGTGTACCTATTATTGCATGACTTTGGCGTTTGACTTGAATTGTAAAACTCCTACTATCTTTGGTCATACATCTTGACATCGTGTTGGAGTTACATGAATTAAACTTGTTTATTACAGTTTGGTTTTACCATGCTTCTGTTTAGTATTGGTGCACTTGATTTCTTCACCTCATTGTACATTTCCTTGAGTTAGATTTTGGGTCTGGTCTGTGTAGCATTAGTCGAGTCTGATTTCAGATGCACTTTAATATGCATATACACTTTTGACTTGCAGTTGAACTACAGTTGCATTCATTTTTCACTTGTGTACTGTCTGTTTCATAATGCATTACTCTCTCTGGTAAACTGTTTATCCAAGTCTGCATATATGTGCATACATACATTTGTATGTGTGTATGCATATATTGTTGGATTTGTACTAAGCTTGAGTTGTTTTTGAATGTGGTCTTTGATGTTGAGCCACCGCCATGCTTGATTTGAAATTCTAGTGGCTTCACTTTGGCATTTGAACTGGTTCGGATTTGTGGTCTTGCTAACATGTCTGCATTGCACTATTCTTTGTTCTATATATTTGCTCCTTCGAGTCAGTGAAACTTGTATGTGAATGTTTTGTAGTCGCGAGTTTCTATTCTACTGTCACCATGTGGTTGTATACACTTGTTTTTTCAATTTGGGCAGTTTGCATACAGTTTGGGTGTTGAATGAAGTTTCATGTTGCTACCTCTAGTTTACCTTAAACTTCAACTATGCTCGAGTCTGGTTTGGTTCATTGCTGCATTGTGTAGATACATGTGTGATCATACATAAATATATGTATGTTGTTACACCATTGTTGTTTCGCAGTTTCACCTGTTGCCATTTACTTGGTGCAGTAGTTTGCATTGTGCATTCATGTGCACTTCGTTCACTTACTTTTGCTTCTCTCTGGTCATGGTTGGTCTGGTGATGTATACACTGTGTATTTTGTGTTATAGTGATCATTCGTGCAGTCGCTCATTGGAGCTGTACATATAGATGTCGTTGTAGTTTAGTTGCTTTACCATACTTCTTTTGCTGTTTAATTTACTCCTTTGGTTATCTGCACTGTTGCTTGTTTCATTGACGATGCTATGTGCTTGCTGCATTTCAACTTGAACTTCATCTTGATTTTTGGAATTGCACCTATGTTGAATCCACCTTGGAGCTTGGGTTTGATCTTGTGCTGATATTGTGACATTATTTTTATTGCACTTGAGTTGAACCCGGCTTCTTGGGTTTGACATGTGCTCACCTGTCCCTGTAATTTTATTAAGTGTATATATCAGCGTGCACGGCCTTGTTGCATGTACAATGATACATTGTGCATGTCACAAGCTGTTCGTGTATGATGAATTCAAATTTAAATGATGATGAACAACCCAAATAACTGAGGAAAATACAATTTCCAAAATCATATTTTATTTTATACTGCAAAAATATTTTTATTTTCAATTTTACTGCGTCAATATTTATTTTTGCAGATTGCTCAGATGCTGGACTCAATTTGGAATGGAGTTGAAGATAAAATACGAGTTGAGTGAATGAGTGGTATGTAGTGAGGTCAAATGTAAATGTGAATCGTGACGTAATCAAAATTGTATTGTAATTGAAGTTGTGTATATATATAGTAGAGCTTGAAATTTGTACTATTCAAAAATTGTAATAAATATTTATTTGAATAAAATTTCTGTTTGAATTCTAATTCTGTGTTATTTATTTTATTCAGCAAAATATTTATTTAATCTATTACAAATAAAATAGTACATTAATAAATACATTTAAATGAATGTATATATGTTTATTATCATCAAACAAAAATCATATACTCGCATATTCACCAATCTCCCCCTTTTGATGATAACAAACATATATTTAAGATTTTGAATTTGTTAAATGTATTTGATCATTCAATTTGCCCCTCCATTTGAATGCTTCCTCTCTATACAAAGCTCCCCCTTCATATATGCATACAATTAAAAATATGCAAATGAGCCTAGATGCAAATAGAAAATATTTGACGTTTATTTGTCGAAATCTTAACTTTTCTCTCCACCTTTTGTTATCAGCAAAAGAGTAATGGTGTTAGAAAAATAGAGATAAAGTGATAGATATTAATATAACATTAAAACTCAATCGAGTATAAATATTAAAATTTAAAAAATCAAATAAAAATCATAAATAATATGGTAGGCGCATATTCCACTTTTAGAGTGATGGGAATGATATCATCGTATAAAACCATAATGATATAAAACCATATGGTTGCGTCTATTTGTGGTATATTTATATCAGGAATTTGAATATCTACCAACGATGCATAACTGTTAGGACTTTTAAATGAGATTAGTAGTATTTCAATTTTATTTCATTTTAAAAAGAAATTCAAGTATCTTCTAACCACGCATAACCGTGAGGACTTTTAAATGGGATTAGAATCAACTTGTTTATTTAATAAATCAATTTGATATGCGTTCCATACATGCTTAACCGTGAGGACTTTTAAATGAGCATGGAAGCACATAATCAAAAATTCTAAATAATTCACCCATGCATAACCGTGAGGACTTTTAAATGAGAGTGAATACTTTGATTTTTATTTTATTTTATTTTATTTTATTATATATATATATATATATATATTACTAAAAATATAAAATGAAAAACGAATTATTCCTGTTTAAAGTACCACATATCGACAAACTATATAGAATTTTTTGATGAGTGATGGTCGTTAGAAATATGATAGAAATAGAGATGGTCATGGAATATTTACCAATAAAAAGTTTTATAACTCTTGTTTAAATTTCTAAAGAAATTTACTAATTATACCGTCTCGAGTCATAATATATGAAAAATATCAACAGTCATCACTTTTTCAATTACTATTTACTTTTTCGATAATTAGCAGGGAGAAAAAAATGTTAAATATTTAGAAAATCAAATTTCTAAAACACCTATGCTGAGACGTAGTTTACAAAAACTATTTTCTGGTATGGGTTTTGTAAAAATGTCTGCCAATTGAGAATCGGTTGAAATGAAATTTATGCAGATATTTTCCTTGGAATTATGTTCTCTAACAAAATGATGTCTAACACCTATATGTTTTATTCATGAGTGATGTACATGATTATTTGTGAGATCAATTGCGCTTTCGCTATCACGCATTAGTGGTACACGTTTAAAATTTTGACCATAGTCTTGCGAAATTTGTATCATCCATAAGATTTGAGCAGAGTAACTACTCAGAGCAATATACTCTGCCTCTGTGGCGGATAACACAATACAATTCTGTTTTCTACTTGACCATGCAACTAATGAATGTCCTAACATAAAGCATACACCACTAGTACTTGTTCTATTAACTAGACTTCCAACATAGTCCGCATCTGAAAATCCTTTTAATTCCAAATTATCATTTGTTGGATACCAGGACCAAACCGTGGGGTGTGCAACAAATATTTTATAATTCTTTTAATGGCTTTTAAATGAGATTCTTTTGGGTTAGATTGAAATCGTGCACACAAGAAGACAGAAAACATGATGTCAGGTCTAGAAGCGGTAAGATAAAGGAGTGATCCAATCATACCTCTATATTGCTTTTGATCAACTGCCTTACCTTTTTCATCATTGTCAAGTTTAATTGTTGTGCTCATGGGTGTTCTAGCTGGTTTAGCATCTTTTAATCCAAATTTGTTGACAAGTTCCCTGATATATTTTGTTGAGAAATGAATGTACCTTTATCGCTTTGTTTGACTTGAAATCCTAAAAAGAATTTTAACTCTCCAACCAAGCTCATTTCAAACTTTTCCTGCATAACTTTTTCAAATTTCTCGTACAAAAAATTGTTAGTAGCAATATAAATGATGTCATTAACATATATTTAAACAATCAAAAGATCATCGTTTTCATGCATCAGAAATAGTGTGGTGTCTACACAGCCTTTTTTGAATCCATTTTCAAGAAGATAAGTACTAAGGCATTCATACCAAGCTCTTGGAGCTTGTTTTAATCCATATAATGCCTTTTTAAGCTTATATACATGTTAAGATATTCATGACTTTCAAAACCTTCTTGTTCAATAAATACATCTTCTTTTAAAATTCCGTTAAGAAAGGCACTTTTAATATCCATTTTTCTTAATTTAAATCCTTTGTAGCAAGCAAAAGCTAACAATATCCTAATTGATTCTAGTCTAGCTACTGGTGCAAAAGTTTCATCAAAGTCAACTCCTTCAATTCGATTATATCCTTTAGCGACTAATATAGCTTTATTTCTAATCACATTTTCAGATTCATCGTATTTATTTTTGAAAATCCATTTTGTTCCTACGACTGAATAATCCTTAGGACTAGGTGCTAGACTCAAAACATCATTTCGCTCAATTTGATTTAGCTCTTCTTGCATAGCCATAAACCAGTTTTCATCATTAAGAGCCGTATCTATGTCTTTGGATTCTATTTCTGAAATAAATCCACTATATAGAAACAGATCACACAAATTTCTAAAGGAGGAACGAGTTTAAACAACTTTGATAGAATTTCTATTATCAATTCTGGAGGATGGTCTGCTTTGAATTTCAATATCTCTGGATCTAGATTCCTTCGGACTTCTTTTGTTGTTTTAGTTTCTTTTGGTTTTTCATTCTCATCATTTTCGTTCTCCTCTTCAATGTTGCTTTTGACCATTTCTTGTTCATTAATGCCTTCATCAAACTTCACATTGATTGACTCCATAATTGTTTTATTCCTTTTTTTGTAGACTCTATAAGCTTTACTTCTAGAAGAGTATCCCATGAATATGCCTTCACCGGCTTTTGCATCGAATTTTCCTAATTGATCACTTGTATTGAGAATATAGCACGGACAACCAAATACTTTGAAGTAAGCAATGTTTGGTTTATTTTTGAACCATAGCTCATAGGGTGTTTTGTTAAGAATCGGTCTAATTATAACTCTATTCATTACATAACAAGCTGTATTTACTGCTTCTGCCCAAAAATGCAAAGGTAGCTCCTACACATTTATCATAGACCTAGCCAACTCTTGCAATGTTCTATTCTTTCTTTCAACTACTCCATTTTGTTGTGGAGTACATGGTGTAGAAAATTCTTGTTTAAATCCATTTTCATCACAAAAGTTTTCAAATTCATACTTTTTAAATTCTCCACCATGATCACTTCTTAACAAAATAATAGGAACTCCTTTTTCATTTTGAACTAATTTTGTGAATTTTGTGAAGTATGAAAAAGTTTCTGATTTTTTAGCCAAGAAATATACCAATGTATATCTTGAGCAATCATCAACTAACGCAAATCAATATTTCTTACCACCTAAGCTAGCAATGTCGTAAGGTCCAAACAGATCCATATGAACTAGTTCGAGAACTCTAGAAGTGCTTACATTGTTTTTGGAATGAAACGATTATTTTTTTTGTTTTTCCAAGGTACATGCTTTACATAAATTTTCTGCTTCGAAATCATATGATGGAAACCCTCTTACCAAATTTTTCCTTTTTAATTTTTTTAACAAATTCATGCTAGCATGCCCTAATCATCTATGCCATAAATTTACTTCTATATCCTTAGCTACCAAATATTTTGAAAGGGTGAGATCATCAAAAGATAGAGAATATATATTACCTTTCCTCTTACCTAAAAATAAGATTTCTTTTGATGATTTGTCAACAATTTTGCACAAGTCAGAATAAAAAAAAACATTCATACCTTTATCACATAGCTGGCTGATTGATATCAAATTGTGGTGCCGATTTTCAACATATAGTACGTCATTTAAGGTAAATGTATTGTTACCTACTTTACCTTTACCAGCAATTCTACACTTGTCATTGTTACCCATTGTGACTCTGCCACCTCTGTACTTTTCTACGCTAAGGAACTTTGATTTATCGCCTACCATGTGCCTGGAACAGCCAGAATCCAAGTACCATTTCTGTTGTTCCTTAGCCTGCCAGCATACCTACACAAGAAGAGAGTTTAGTGGCCTATTTGTTTCTATAGGTCCATGATTGTTAGTGGTAATTGATTTTGAAAATAATTTTGTGGAGATCCACAACTATTTATATATGTTCCTTTCGGCATCCAAATTTGTTTAACTTTGAGAGATTTTATATTTGTGCCTTCTGAAACCCAAATTGGAATCGTTTTCACGTGTTTGGGTCTGTACCAGCAATTGTTTTGATCGTGTCCAAATTTTCTACAACGTATGTTGAATTTACTTGATTAATCTTATTTCTAACATTTTTAGATTTATACATAAGTCCTTGTCTAACTGTATTCATAGTTTGTTTTCCTAATAGCATGTTAAACGATTTCTCACTTTTTGAAAATTTATCTAAAGTCGTTGGTAGTTGTTGGACTTGTGTTTTGAGAGATTCATTTTCCTTTAACAATTGTGTGCACCTTTTAATAGAATTTTTTCGTCTTGTATTTTCACTTTCTTTCAAAACCAGAATTTCATTTTCAAGTGATTTTATATTAGTTTCTAATTTTTTAATTTCTTCTTCAAACAATGGACACTTGTCACACTTAGGGCACTTATTTTGATAGTTTTTAACTAATTGTTCAAGCTGATTATTTAATTCAATCAAACTATTCTTTGTGATTCAATTTTAGCATATTTCTGCCTAAGTCTTTCAAAGCACCCATTTACCTCGTGAAAATATATAAGTAATTCTGAATGAGTAAGTTTTACCTCACTTGGCTCGTCATCATCACTGTCAGTTATTTCACCATGAAGACACAAATTTGCTTTTTCACTCTCAATGCCAGTGCTATCACTTCTATCTTCGCCGCTTTCATCCCAAGTAGCTGCAAAACTACTCCTTTTCAGTTTCTTTCCTTGGCTGAGTCGATTTGGGGACAATTTGGCTTGATATGACCGGTTTTATTGCATTTGTGACAAATGATTTTTTGCACTTCTGGGTTGTCTAATGCTTTGTTTAATCTACTCTTTACTTGTTGATTTTTGACCGGATTTCCATATTTGTGATTCCACCTTTTGAATCTTCTTATTAATAGTGCTAGTTCTGCTTCACCATCATCATCATAATCATCATCTTCACTTTCACTTGTCCCTTTAAGAGCTATTGATTTCTTTCGAGTGTCTCCTCCTTCACGCTCTTCCTTGAATTTCATCTCCAGCTCGTAAGTGGTGAGGTTTCCGATGAGTTCTTCGACTTTCATTTATTTCAAATCTTTTGATTCTTGAATGGCAGTTACTTGAGCTTCAAAACTTCGTGGAAGGACTTTGAGGATTTTTTGGACTATCTCCAATTATGTGTATGATTTTCCAAGAGCCTTTGATTTGTATACGATATTGGAAAGTCGTCCGTACATTTTTTGACATTTTCTTCCTTTGCCATTGTGAAATTCTCGTATTCGCTACTCAGCATGGCAAGACGAGATTCTTTGACTTAAGATGTTCCTTTGTGAGTCACTTCGAGTGTATGCTATATTTCCTTCGCAGTTAGACAATGTAAGACATGATTAAATTCAAATTGATCCAATGAACATATAATAGAATTCATAGCTTTAGCGTTAGCATTTTGTCATTTATTTTCTAGTTCAGTCCATTGATCCTTTGGTTTATTTACTTCCTGATTATTTACAATTATAGTTGGTGCTTTATACCCTGTCTCAACAATATCCCAAGCGTCAATGGTTTTTAGAAAAATTTACATCCTATTTTTCCAATAAGCATATTCACCATTGAACATTGGTGGTCTAACTATGGACTGACCCTCTGCAAAAGCATTATTAAAAGAAGCCATTTTTAAAATTCAAATTTTTAAAACAAAAAATTGGTTTTTGAAAAAAAATCGATTTTTTTTAAAAACAAAAGTTGACTTCTATTCCTAGCTCTGATACTGCTTGTAGGATCAATTTCACCCTAGAGGGGGTGAATAGGGTGATGCTATTAATTATAAAAATTTATTTCGGAAGCTTATAAAATTATTTCAACACAGATATATCAAAATAATGCAGCACAGATAATAGCAGAATAATAAGTGCAGAAATAGAACGACACAGAATTTATCCAATTTCGGAAAAACCCTGTCTATGTGCTGCCCCCAAGGTTTCTACTAGAAATTAAGCAGTCAGACGCTTACACACGTAAACCCACGACACTCGCTATCGACTAGCCTTAACTCTACGCTCAAAACCCTGCCACAACCCAGCCACTGAGTTGCGAATTCTCAAACTACGCCACGTAGTTTGTAATCTAGTCACACGACTAGAAATTACAACGTTTAAAATGGAAAATACAATTTAAACACAAAAAAAACAAAACCCTAATTATCACCCTTTTATTATAAACCAACACTAAAGAAAAGGGCCGGCCCAATATTATTCTCTTTATTTAATCGGTCCTCTTCCTTGTGAAAAATGGTGGCTTCCTGTTCGTTCTCGTTCGTTCCTCTCTGATGAAAAATTAAGGTTTTGAACAAATTTTAAGAGGCCGACTTTAATCAGATCGATTGAGTAATTGATTTCGATTTCCTTGCTCTGTTGATTGATCGTCTCTTGTGACGCTTTCGGCTGCTTCTATTTGATTGAGTTCGACTTTGATTCGAGTATGTAATTTATGCTTTTTCTCTCTGGTTTGAATACTTACACTCGATGGATTTGAAACTGCCGATGATGAATCGGATATAAAAAGCCGAATTCCTATATTTACGTTCGTCTGATAGCTGTTTGATTTCGTCAATACTATGCTTCGGCCATTCGATCTTCATGTGGATGCTTGAGATTGATTACTGACTTTTTCAGTTTACTTGAATAACACGGTGTTGATTTTGAACTGTTCATTTTCCTTGGTCATCAAGATTTCGATTTTGGTTTGACGATGTTGATTTCATTTGTGACCACCACGATTTCGATTTATGTTGACTTCGGTTACTTGAATTGATTATATTGATTTTATGAAAATATTTTGGGTTTGGCACTGTCTTGATTTGAAACTGCTATTCCATGATTTTTTGGACTCATTTTTGATTGTGACTTTGGCATTATTTTGAACTGCAGTTTGAAATTTCCTCTGTCTTTGTTCGAACTAGCTGTGTCATATTTAACTTGTACCTGCTGTTGCATGACTTCGGCATTTGACTTGAATTGTAAAACTCCAACTATCTTTGGTCATACATCTTGACATCGTGTTGCAGTTACATGAATTAAACTTGTTTATTACAGTTTGGTTTTTACCATGCTTCTGTCTAGTATTGGTGCACTTAATTTCTTCACCTCATTGTACATTTCCTTGAGTCAGATTCCTGTTCATTTGGGTCTGGTCTGCGTAGCATTAGTCGAGTCTGATTTCAGATGCACTTTAATATGCATATACACTTTCGACTAGCAGTTGAATTACAGTTGCATTCATTTTTCACTTGTGTACTGTCTGGTTCATATTGCATTGCTCTCTCTGATAAATTGTTTATTAGAGTTTGCATATATGTGCATACATACATTTGTATGTGTGTATGCATATATTGTTGGATTTGTACTAAGCTTGAGTTGTTTTTGAATGTGGTCTTTGATGTTGAGCCACTGTCTTGCTTGATTTGAAATTCTGGTAGCTTCACTTTGGCATTTGAACTGGTTCGGATTTGTGGTCTTGCAATCATGTCTACATTGCACTATTCTTTGTTCTATATGTTTGCTCCTTCGAGTCAGTGAAACTTGTATGTGGATGTTTTGTAGTCTCGAGTTTCTATTCTACTGTCACCATATGGTTGTATACACTTGTTTTGCCAATTTGGGCAGTTTGCATACTGTTTTAGTGTTGAATGAAGTTTCATGTTGCCACCTCTAGTTTACCTTGAATTTCAACTATGCTCGAGTCTGGTTTGATTCATTGATGTATTATGTAGATACATGTGTGATCATACATAAATATATGTATGTTGTTGCACCATTGTTGTTTCACTGTTTCACTTGTTGCCATTTACTTGGTGCAGTAGTTTGCACTGTGCTTTCATGTGCACTTCGTTCACTTGCTTTTGCTTCTCTCTGGTCATGGCTGGTCTGGTGATGTATGCATTGTGTATTTTGTGTTACAGTGATCATTCGTGCGGTCGCTCATTGGAGCTATACATATAGATGTTGTTGTAGTTTAGTTGCTTTACCACACTTCTTTTGCTGTTTAATTTACTCCTTTGGTCATCTGCATCGTTGCTTGTTTCATTGATGATGCTATGTGCTTGCTGCATTTCAACTTGAACTTCATCTTGATTTTTGGAATTGCACCTCCGTTGAATCCAGCTTGGAGCTCGGGTTTGACCTTGTGCTGATATTGTGACATTATTTTTATTGCACTTGAGTTGAACCCGGATTTTTGGGTTTGACCGGTGCTCACCTGTCCCTATAATTTTATTAAGTGTATATATCGGCGTGCACGGCCTTGTGGCATGTACAGTGATAAACTATGCATGTCACAAGCTGTTCGTGTATGATGAATTAAAATTTAAATGATGACGAACAATCTAAATAACCGAGGCAAATAAAATTTCCAAAATCATATTTTATTTTATACTGCAAAAATATTTTGTTTTCAATTTTACTGCGTTAATATTTATTTTTGCAGATTGCTCAAATGTTGGATTCAATTTGGAATGGAGTTGAAGATAAAATACGAGTTGAGTGAATGAGTGAGTGAATGAGTGAGTGAATGAGTGATATGTAGTGAGGTCAAATGTAAATGTGAATCGTGATGTAATCAAAATTGTATTGTAATTGAAGTTATGTATATATATAGTGAGAGCTTGAAATTTGTACTATTCAAAAATTATAGTAAATATTTGTCTGAACAAAATTTCTGTTTGAATTCAAATTTTGTTTTATTTATTTTATTCAGCAAAATATTTATTTAATCTATGAAAAATAAAACAGTACATTAACAAATACATTTACATGAATGTATATATGTTTATTATCATCAAACAAAAATCATATACTCGCATATTCAACACCTAGTACCAAAGTGCACAATGAAATGAGGGCAGTACCAATTGGGCATCAAGCAGAGCCAAGTATAACAAAATTGAATTAAATATTGGTCCTTACACGAGCCCAATGGGATGCTATTCAAGGCACACAAAATTAGGAGATAACGGAGAGCCAAGAGCAACCCGTCACTGAGCTCTCACCTCAACAAACCGAGAGGAATAACTAGATGACTCCTGTTAAATAATTCTTCTTAAATGGAGTCTTCCCTCCAAATAGAAATGAAGCTCGAAAGATAAGATACCAGGCTCTACACTACTTCTTCTTTGATGGCACATTATCCAAGAGTTGGTATTCTACCCATTATCTTAGGTGCATTTCCAAGGAAGAGGGAGTACGAGTCATGAGGGAAGTATACAAGGGCCAATGTAGAGATCACTCCTGGGGAATAAATTAGCAAAAAAAAGTGCTTAGACACAACTAATATTGGCCTATCGTGTTCCAAGCTGTAAAGGAATTTGTAAGGAAATGCGATAGATGTCAATCGTTTGCCAGTATTCCCAGGCAACCATCCCACGAGCTTATCCCACTCACAAGCCCAAGAACATTCTACATATGAGAGATAGGCCTAATAGGACCACTTTCAATATCAAAAGGACGAGCAAAATACGCCATGGTGGCCATAGTATACTTCACTTATGGGTAGAGGCAGAACCCATAGCCATGATTACTGCAAAGAAGATAGTCATTTTTGTAGCAAGAAACATAATCGGTAGTTATGGAATACCTCAGAAAATCATTTTTGACAATGATACCCAGTTTGAAAGAAAAGAAATCACAAAACTTTGTATTGAGAATGCCATTATAAAAAGGTTTTCCTTATTCACTCACCCAATGCAAATAGACAGGTTGAAGCTGAAAAGAAAGTCTCTAAAAAATGCTTAAGAAAAGGGTGCAAAAAGCTAAATGAAAGTGGGTGGAGGAATTATCTTTAGTGCTACGGGGCTACCGAACTTCAGCTAGATCTCCTATAGGCTACACTCCTTTTTTCATCGCCTACAAATATGAAGCCATACTACTTGTCGAAGTAGAAATCCCATCATATAGAAGAATAACATATACCACAGAAAATAATAAAAAAACAAATGAAACTGCCTTGGATCTTATCTAGGAAATAAAGGATGAGGCGGCAATGTTAGTGGCCGCATACATTGCCGCATATTGGTGGAGAATGGAAAAGAATTATAACGCAAGACTCAAAGAAAGAAACTTCTGTAAATGGGACTTGGTACTACGAATGGGTAATGGAAAATACAAAGGATCCAATAGATGGGGAATGAGGATCAAAATGGTAAGGTCCGCTAGTCATGATACAGCTTCTAGCGAATGGGGCATATAAGTTATCGAGACTTGATAGCAGCCTAGTTCCAAGAACTTAGAACTCAAAACACCTCAGACCTTACTTTGTCTAATTGCTTTTGTAATGTATATTGTAGTATTATAAAAAGTAATAATAAAATATATTGTACATAAGGATATTAGATAGCCTGAACCAGTATAAAAATCTCTCTGTTGATTATTATTTAACATGATCTCACCTTGTACCTTCGCATTTCACTGCCAATAGCTACTAACAAAGCAATAGCAAGGTCGGTAGACAAGAACAACACTCTCAACAATGAGAACAGTGGAACTCTACTCAAACACTTGGAATTGCATCAATGTAATTCTGCTCTTCAGCCAAATTACTGCACTGGACATAAGGATATTAGACTGCCATACCCCAGTATAAACCTTCCTATGATAACAATCATATAATAGCCAAACTGATTGTGGAGATATTGGATGATCTGAACCAATATAAAAACTCCTTTATGTTAACTAATTTAACATATCAAACTGGACGTACGAATATTAGACAGCCAAAACCAACACAAAAAATCATGCGCATGTGAGGATTGTAGACACACGACCTGACTTTACAACCAAATACAAACATACTAGTCTGCACCCAAATAGTGAGCAGACCATACAAGTGCACAAAATTAGTTTCATAGCCTCACCGCCATCGTTTAAAAAACTACTGATACTGTGCAAGACATGAACAACAACGACGGTCCCCCAAATGGTAATGGTAATGCTAATACTAAAGCTTTAGTCATCCCCAAAACAGTTGGGAAGACCGCGCCAAGCGCACAAACAACTGTCTCACAGCTGACCGCCATCGTTCTACAGTTGCAATGTAATAAACGGATGGAAACGGAAGTCTCATAAATGAGAACGGTGATGCTAGACAATGATGCGGTTAAGCTTATGTAACGATCCTGGATTTAAATTGAGTATGAATTGATAATAAATTTCATTTCTGAATAAAAATTGTGAAGAAATTGGTATTTTATAAATAATGTAAAGACAATTAGTATTAAAGTTAAAAATGAATATTTAAATTAGAAAACATATTTATATAAGATAAATAAAAATGTAAAGGCAATACATTAGCTAAAATTCTGACAACATAATAAATATAGCATTTAATTTTTATTACAAAGCATAAGCCAAAATAAATAAAACTATAGGTATGTAGAAAACAAAAGAAAGAAACAACAAAATAAAGTAAGTTGCTGTAAATAAATATGTAGACAAAAGAAAGCAATAACTAAAACAAAACACTTTTATTTTGAAAAAGAAAACTAAGAAACAAAGTAACCAAAGTAAAGAAAGTAAATGTGTGTAAGTGTGAAAGCAAAACAAGAAATAACACATCACTTCAGCCAAATACAAAGTATATAGTTTTACATAAGTAATAAAGCAAAGTACAAGCAATCAAAGGAAGAATATAAAATAACATACCAAATCTATCAGCCGAAGTCAATGCAAACAAGTAAGGTAAGGTTGTACAGACAAATAATGACATGTAGGCTGTAACTAGGAAAGCAATATATGCTCAAATATAAAAAAAAACAAGACAAATATCATAAATGCTTAGTACACAACATATATTCATCAGCCCACAAAAGCAAGATTACAACCAACAAAAAAATCTCTGACTAAATACAAACCAAAACACTTGAACCAGCAAAGCAATTAATGCAATATCTTTAGCCACCATGTTTGTTCAGTAAGAAAACAAAAGTACTTACTACTATCTTCTCCACCAAAACAAAGCTGCAGCCACCAAGTTTAATAAATGCAGCATCACTTCAATAAACAAACAAAATATAGGCAAAGATATGTATTAGTTATAAAACAAAACCAAAGCAAAACATAAAGTATGAATCAGGCAAGTAAGTAACTATATAGAGACAATAAATTATAACTATGTACACCTACAAAAGAAGATAATACATATATTTAGGTACAGACAAAATTAAATTTGTTAAGTAAGAACAAATAATATATATGTTTGTACAAACAAATAAGTATGTAGGCTTGACAACAGGTATGTACACTTGAACAAGAAATAAGACAAAGAAAAGAAAAATGAAAAAATGATGATAAGTATAAGCTTCCTATACAAGCCAAAGCTAATTAATGTTAACATATACTAATATCCTATCAGCCACCATTGGAAAAAAAAGATCTCTGATTTTATTTGTACAAAACAAAACAATGTTCTTCCATTGTACAAATAGAATAATTATCAACCTGTACACTTTCCTATATATCGACTTGTAGCTTCTATCTATACATCAAACATTTTCATCTCAGTTTCGAGTAGCATCTGAAGTGGATATTATTTCAAACTAAAACAAACTTCCACTTAAAACAACAATTCAAAATCAAACCCAGAGATCAAAAAGGAAAAAAAAAGAGGCTTCAGCAAACAAATTCAAAGCCAGAGTCAAAGAACTTTGGCAATCTCCTTCTAACAACTGTGAGTAACTTTTCTTCCTATCAAGCCTAATCTATTTTGTTTTATACAATGAGTAGATGGATTGAAACTCTTGCGTCTATATGAATGTGGTTTATGTCGTGGATATCTATGTTTAAAAAATGTGTCTGTGTATATACAGAACTTTACCTCTGCTTTGTTCACAACAGGCTAGATCAACTTTAAAAATTTATATCTCTTGATGTAAAAAGTTTTATGCCAAGATCTCTAAAGGAAACTTGTTTGTAGTTTTTCGATTTAACTTTTAAAAATGTATATAAGTTAAAAACAACTTTTAATCTTCTCTGAAAAATCAAGAGACCATAGTTAACTTTAAATAAGCTATATTTCGAACTTCATGATTTATGAATTCAGGTATATAAATGAAATTATCATACTTTAATATGATTTTTAATGCAAAAATTATAATTTTTATAGGTATGGTTTAGAAGCAGTTCGTGTTCGACTGTGTTTGGCATTTTGAGTCGCCACGGGCGATCGTGTTGATTGGGGAGGTCGGGACGTGGTCTGGAGGTAGAGGAGTGATTAGGGAGTAGGGGAAAAAGGTAGTAATGGTCGGTCGATGACCATGGAGGTGGCAGGAGGCGTTCAAATTCTGGTGACCTGAATTTTGGGGTGGCTGGTGTTTTCGATTCGCGCATCGTCAACGATGGACCGAGTGTCACGAGCTTTTGAGGGAAGGTCGAGGAGAGGTGGAAGAGGCTACGGCCGGAGTTTGGTGGCCCCGGTGGGCGGAGCATCGAGCGCGGGGTGATGACAGGTTTGAGGGGAAGTAGGGGTAGTGTTTCCAGGTTTTGCTTTAGCTACTCGATTTTGGTTCGAGATGTTGCGGTGGGTTTGGATCATTGTGATGTTGTCTTGAGTTGATCGGTGAGGGGTTGCAGTTCTGGTGGATGGCCGGAGGTGGCCATAGCCACGATGCATGTGCACCGTGCATTTTGATGTCCTGGTGAAGTTCTGAAAGTTGAGCAACTGGTTGAATTCGGTTTTTACTCGAGTAAATGGGAGGTTGGCTCGAAGCATTTAGGGGGTTGACTCGAAGCAAGCATTGTGGGGCTCAGGTCAGTGTTGTTCAGATTTAATAAACAGAACCTATTCTGTTTTCAAAGTTTTAAAATTTAATTTTGAAACGAAGCTTAAGCCAGTTTAAAAACAGAAGTTTAAGTATAAACTTGAGTTAGTTTACAACATGGTTTGGGGTATAACTAAGTTTTTTTTTAAGTTTAAATTTTTTTTAATAACAATTAAGAAATATTTTATTTAAAAGAATTGAATATAAGATTAGAAATTGAGTTGTAAAAGAAAGTTTAAGAAAAGTTGAAAACAAATCTGAAGCCTGGACTTGAACATATAATTGAATTTCAGATTTTGAAATGAAAGAAAGTGATAAAAGCAAGTATTTTAAATATTTTAAATAAGTTAAATGTTTTAGGATTTGATTTCAACTCTTTAAAATTCGTTTATAATAAAATATTACCTCAACAAGTAATTTAAAGGATTTTTTAAACTTTGTTTTAAATTTTACTAAAGACAAAAGAGGGTTCATTTTTAAATCTTGGGTTTAAAATAAAATTTAGAAAGATAAGTTTGAAATTTAAAAGGTTTTCAAACATATTTGTAAATGATATTTAAATCACCACTAAGAATGAGTGCACCTTAAATTTAATAAAGATTAAATGATTTGTAATACATTTATTATTAAGTTAATTAGAATGGATAATTAATGTTTTGTATCAATTTAATTAGTAATTGTAAATTTAACATTATTAATTAAGGTTTAAGTTAATTTATCAGGAGATTAAGTTATAATTACATTTAGTATAATTAAATGTTGATTTGTTTATAAGGGTAATTAATTACTTAAAGATATTATTTAATGAAATTAATTCAGATTAAATAATTATGTAATTAACTTAAGGTCAATCTAATTAAATTATTAATTAAGAATAATTTATTGAAAGGGTTTGATAAATTAATTTATATCAAACGATTTGTGATAAATAAATCAGAATTTAATAATTAATTCATAAGTAATTTATTTAATTTGAAATAAATTGAATTACTTAGGATTAAGTAATTAATTAATCCTGCTTATAAATGATTGACCTTACTTATGAATGATCGTATTATATGTGATGCCTTGAATTGATTGTCCTACCTGACCTGTGATATTTTGTTCTGTGATTTGTGCCGCGTGTGATTTATTCATTTATTTGTGATACATCTGTATATTATCCGTGAATCTGTGAATGAGCGATAAGCGTTATAGTTATATCGCTTATCAACTATATTGTTGTATTTAAATCTGTGATGATTGAATGATGTTGCACTATTGTGTTAAACCCCTGGACCACACTTATACACACACAAATATGGATTTCACGGGGAAATCGATAAAGTCACAGATTTTGAAATAGTTTAAAAGTTGAATATTTAAGTCCAAATGGTTTTGGAAATGTTTTGGGATTAAAGTGAAAAGCTTTTTATGAAATTTATTTGGAACAACTTGATTAAGTTTTGAAATTTGAATAATTTAATTTAAATTGGAATTCAATATCTGAAATTGAATTCTATATTCAGTATTTATAATATAAAATGATATACAAGTTTATACGCGTTTTAAACCATTTTAAAATGTTGTTTTTTTGGGAATTTGAATTAACCAAAGATTTTAACTTGTATAAATGAGATCGGATTTCTCCGAAACGAAAACTACTTGTTTTCAAAATAATAATAAGCTTTCATTTCAAAGAAAGGATTTTTAAATTGTGTTGAAAAGTTTCAGAAATGAAATTGAAATGTTTTGGAAGCTGTAAAATGAGTTGATTCAAAGACCGAATGAGTTAAGTCAACTCGAATTGGAATTGTTTTTGAAAGGCTATGAATGAATCTTTGGAAACGATTTTGAAAGCTATGAGTTAAATCTTTAATTTAAAGATTTAATGAGTTAATCCAATTGAAATGGAAATTGTTTTGAAATCCATAAATGGATCTTTGTGAAATTAGGTGAATTTTGAGAAATAAATTTTTTGTTTAAAAGATTTGAAATGGTAATTAGTTTAGACCATTTGAAGGAAAGTTTTGAATCATTAAGTTGTGACTTGATTGAAATCCAGTATCCATATGATTTTTAAAAATATTGCGCTCACTATTAGGTTTAGCCTGGAAAGGACCTTTGTGTCGTATAACCCATTCCGAATATGTGATTCGTCGTTATGGGTAGCATTTGAAGACCGGTGGTGAAGACCGGGTATTTACGAGAACGATAGGATGACTTGTCGATTTTCTCTGCATCATGGCTCGGGTATAGAGATTCCCTAAGTGATGGGAGTCCAATCGAGATTGTGAATACCTAGATTGCAAGGACTTCTTCAGGAGTGCCTTCGGTTCTGTTCGAACCCAAAACAGACTTGTATGGTTGTATGTCTGACACTACACTTTGAGATATAAAGCAGATTTCTTTCAAATACATTTCTGTTGGTGGCGGAGAATTTATTCTCTTAGCATTAACACCCTTCTCTGAGACGTACGAGCGCAGAGGTTATGTAGTTGAAGGTTATCAGTGATATTTTCCCAATTTGGTAGTGTGGCATGCTGAGTGCTGCTATGTGTTAATGATCATTTTTGATCAATTGTGATCAGAGCATGGCTTTTGTATAAAGCGTAGCTTTGTGGACGAGACTGCATCAGGAACTCACACCTTGGAAATGGTCAAAATAGGAAAGATGCGACAAGGTCATGAGGGTCGCGCCCTTTAGGGTGTGTAATTCCCTTCTGGTAAAGAGTGGTATTAGGTATGGAGCCCTGATATTTAACCTATGTGGTTGCTCCAATCTCATTTACTGTGTGGTTGTTGCTTAGAGGCGCCTCGGATAAAGGTCCCAAAGGACCGGGGAGTGGCATGCTCGAGTAGTAGTTACCTAGTTACAAAGGTAACCCGGCCTTGTGTTGGCAGAGATCCGGATAGGTTCTCGGGACGTCCCGCCAGAGGCGATCCCATGTGGCAGTAGGAAGTTCCTTAGCCTGACCATCTGTTGGAAATCCATTCATCCAATACGAAACCCTGTACGGTTTTAGTTGTAGAACCTGCCATTCACTTATGGTGGTCACCATTGTTTGGATGGTAGCTATAGTAGGCATAGTTTGAAATGTCTATGCTGGCTAAGATTAATATTCTACTTTCAAAATGTTTTCTGCACTTTGCACTTATAATAATAATATCAAAGAAATTTTCTGTGTATCAAGCATGTTTGACTATCATAAGAAGAAATCTCCTCCAATTCTGCGTTTGCATTGTGTGTGTGGCGGGAGGTCTTATGGTAGTTTCATTTTCTAAAAAGCATATCAGATTTTCTTTTATTAATCTTGTTTTATTTAAAAGATAAACTATTTTTGTTGCTCACACCAGTCCCATGACTGATCCGGAGTTTATTGTTCCTTTCCTAAACTCTGGGTGCTCACTATTTTCCACACGAGTAGTCTAGAGTTGGGTTTTTCAGATAGTTAGGTTCAGTAGATTATCTGGAGCTAGTTCAATCTTTGGAAGAGGACGAGACTTGCTTATCTTAGTCCAACGTGATGTTGGTTCAAGCTGCTGCTGGAATTCTTCCTTGAAGACTATCTTAGAGTTATTGTTCCGCTGCTAGTGTTAGCTATTTTCCTTTCCGCTGCTATTTTATTGTATCATATCTCTGACGTATATCGATATCTATTGTATCATATGTTGTATCAGGATGTTGTATCAGACGTTGTATATTGATATTCATTATTTCTTCCGCTGTGTTGTTTACTTAATGGTGTTATAAGCTCCGGCGACTCGGATTTGAACGGTCGAATCTGCGGCATTCGAGTACGATGTAAAGTATGAATGTCGATTTTCGAACGCGAAAAATTTGCTTCGTTACAGCGTACGTACGACATTACGCCCTAAACATGGAGGCATGTCATACAGTCGCATGGGGCCAAGCCAATGCGGGATACCACACCCAAACAAGGGATCAGATCATATCAAATATGCAGGAAAAACTATGGCCTACGGGTCAAGACTAGGCGGCATAAGCAACCTTAGGAGCTTATCTTAAACATGGAAAGAAAGGACAATACATGGAATGTATCTCAAATTATTGATCAGGCATAAATCCAGACACTATTCAAAGCATGCTAGGTATATATCAAAAAAGCTGAGTTGTTGGTACTTAGTTAGCTCCTTACATGCCTACCAAGATGCAATTATTTATTTTAAATATATGTACAGAACTTGCTCAAAGTTTGCCAACAAGCTCACTACAACTGAAAAGCCTTTTCGTAGCATTGAAAAAACGCTACCAAAAATTTCATGGCTTTTCGGTAAACGCTGCGATATGACAGGCAACTAAAAGTTTGAATTTTTTGTAGCACTGTAGAAAACACTGCTAAAACTTGACATATTCTAGGGTTTTAGAAACACTACAAAAAAGACTATTGTTAGCATGTCGTATTGCGGTGTTGATCAAAACGCTACTAGAAGTTTTGGTAGTGTTTTTTCGATGCTACGAAAGTCATATCACAATTATTCACATTCATTTTCGTAGCCTTTCTGAAACGCTACTAAAAGTTATTGCATGTCTTGCAGCATATTTTACACCCTATCTAATGGCTTGTTATCATTTTTAGCCATCACCTACATAATAGTCTTATTAATGCCAACAATCAATCACATAATCATTGTACTCAAACCAACAACCAATCAATCACATAATAATCGTATTCAAACAATTGAAAAACATGTTAATCATATGATAAAATATGATACCCGTAACCATTTCGATAATATTTTTTTGACAAAATGAGCAAATTCACATAAAATCCATAATCGTCTGTGAATAGTTTTACACAACAATCGCTAACAAAATGTTATAGTATATATAAGAATTAAAATTATGTACATTACCTGATTACAGACAATTCTTCGCTGTAGCTGGTCTTCACTCCTAATAAGCTAATTACCAATAGAAAAGTTTAACAATCAGCAAACGATTATGAAACTAATTTTTGGTATTTAATGTATATCAAACATCCTTAGTTAGACTTTTATTATTAAATAATTTTTATTAAACTTAGTTAATTTAGTTAAGCTTTTATAATGTTAGCGCCAAAATTGGTCACTAACACCCAAATCGACGCGAAAGCACCAAACCACAGTCACAGCTCACAGACAGAATATTTGTAGAGATTAATAATGTGAAGAATAGTCAAATTAAAAAGAAAGCAGTAAAAATATAGGATTTATAGTGGTTCGGCTGACTCTGGCCTACGTCCACTCCAGAAATTTCCTTTTTATTACTGTAACAATCGATTACAGTTACAAGATGGTAGAGTAGCCTCAGCCTTAGAAAATAGAAAGTCGGAGAGCCGAAAGAAGATCCCTTTTATGAAACCCTACATGCTGTATTTATAGGCAAATCTAGAGTCACTGGGCTTCCTGAGTAGTCTGGGCCCATCAGGACCATAGCCGAGCCAACATCCTTTATCATGGTACGAGCGACTTCCTATAGCGACTTCCGATAGCGACTTCTTGTAGCGACTTCCTATAGGCAACTTCCAATAGCGACTTCCTATATTGAGTGACTTCCTATGCCGAGCGGCTTCCCGTGCCGAGCGACTTTCTATGCCGAGCGAGTTCATGTGCCGAGCGACTTCCTGTGCCGAGCGACTTCCTGTGCCGAGCGGCTTCCTGTATCGAGCGACTTCCTGTGCCGAGCGGCTTCCTGTGTCGAGTGAGGTATGCCGAGAGCACCTTTAACGAGTGAGGTATGCCGAGCGGCATATGCTAAGTAAGGTATGCCAAGCGACATATGCTATGTGAGGTACGTCGAGTGGCACCTATGACGAATGAAGTATGCCTAGCGGCATACGCTGAGTGAGGTCGAGCAGCACCTATGACGAGTGAACTATGCCGAGCGACCTATGCTGAGTGATGTATGCCAAGCAGAATGTGCTGAGCGACGTATGCCGAGTGGCCTATGCTGAGTGATGTATGCCGAGCGGCATGTGCTAAGTGAGGTACGCCGAGCGGCATGTGCTGAGTGACACATATGACGAGCAACAATGCCGATCGCCCTTACTTCCAGACCAAATGACATATCTAGGTGGACTTCATCCTTTTAAACTAAATCCATCATATTCCAGCATCGTTAATCGTGAAGATGGTTGGGTTGAATCCGCTTCTTTATGGCCTTGTAAAAAGGTGGGTTAACATTTTTTTCAAGACTTTTCGTCCTAGCCACACCATCCACTCAGCAACTTGAATCGGGCGGACCAACAAGTTGTACAATGTACCCAAATCCAATACCATATAACCCAACATTCCATCACCTTAATTACCCAGTTGGTTACAAGCTCACGCTACTGAGCTCGGCGATTGATCGGACCAGCAAGTTGCATAATGTCTTTGATCGCTCGGTATAGGAAGTCGCTACAGAAAGTCGCATACAGGAAGTCGCTACAGGGAGTCGTACCGGAAGTCGCTACAGAAAGTCGCTACAGGAAGTCGCTTGTACCATGATGAAGGATGTTGGCTCGGCTATGGTCCTGATGTTCCCGGACTACTTAGGAAGCCCAATAACTTGGAATTTGCCAATAAATGCAGCATGTAGGGCTTCGGAAAAGGGATCTTCTTTCAGCTCTCCGACTTTCTATTTTTTAAGGCCGAGGCTACTCTATCATCTTATAACTGTAATCGATTGTTACAGCAATAAAAAGGAAATTCTTGGTGTGGACATACGCCGGAGTCAGCCGAACCACTATAAATTCTATGTTTTTACTGCTTTCTTTTTAATTTTGACTATTTTTCACATTATTAATCTCTACATATATTCTGTCTGTGAGCTATGACTGTGATTTGGTACTTTCGCCTGGATTTGGGTGTTAATGACCATTTTTGACGCTAACATATAAAACTTGGTTAATTTTTTTAAGAAACTTATTAAATTTTTATAAAACTTATTACTTAGTTAATTTATAATAAAACTTAAATAATTTGTATAAATTTATTTAATTTTTATAAAACTTAGTTTATTATTATTATAATTATTATAAATTTGTTAATTTTTATAAAACTTAGTTAATTATTATAAACATACTTGTTTTTTATAAAACTTAGTTAATTTATTCAAACTATTGTTTATTATTATTATTATTATTATTATTATTATTAAACTTATAAATATCTCAATTGCTAAAACTTAAATTGTCATAACTTATATTTTAATTAACTTAAACTTATAAATTATCTCATATTTAAACTTTATTAATTAAGTTAATTTTTATAAATTAACTCAAACGTTTAAATTTTCATAAACATAGTAAATTTATTATTGCTATTGTAAATTAGTTAATTTACTATTATTAGTATAAACTTAGTTAATTATTATGTACTTATTTAATTTTTATAGAACTTAGTCAACTTATTTAATTTTTGTAGACTTGGTTTTTGTTAATATTATTACTATTAATTATAAAACATGGTTGACTTAGTTAATTTTTATCAAATTATAGTTTATTACTGCTTCTATTATTATAAACTTAGTTAATTTTTTGTTAAGCATAGTTTACTACTACTATTATTATTACTACAAACTTGTTAATTTATATAATACTTAGTTAATTTTTATAAACGTACTAAGTATAAATTTCAGTTTTAAATATACGTATATGGTTATTGAATATATTCTCTCACATAATTGTTCACTTTCACTTACGAGATCTGTCACAGGCACTACCTTTAAATACAATATATTAATTACTTTATACATATGCATTTGTTTCCTTTTTATTATTCTTAATATACAAATGTAAAAGTAGATTTTTGTTTATTTGGATACATACACATATAGCGAAGGGTTTCTTCACTCAAAACTTGTTCTACTAAACCATTACTATTTTACTAAACTTCTATAAAAAGATTAATGATAATGAACATAATTTGATAGAGAAAATAAATACCTGTAATGGAGCCAGTAATGGTAAAGCACTTATAAGGATACTTAGATTCTTTCAAGCTATAAAGAAGCGAGCGAGCGAGCAACAAGTGACCAAGATGGTTAACCTCACGCTCATCTCAAACCCATCAGCAAGTCAAATAAAAGGCATCTTAGTCAACTGCTTCTTAGGAGGTAACCAATCTTTATACATTCACAAAAGCTAATCATATATATATATTTATGTATGTATGTATGTGCATATGTCTATATATATGATCAACAAACAAATTAGCTACCTAACAAAAGATAAAGAAATATACTCTACATCAACCAATGAAACTATCAAAATCTTTGAGAAAGTGTACTTACCTTTTATGAAAATTATTCTCCCTCCTAAACCATAGTAGCAGATTTTGTGAAGAATTAAACCGCAGAAATTTCTTATACAAATGAAAAAAGATGAATAAATAGTATCTTTATAGTGAAGGAAAACTACTTAGTAAGTGAGAATGAAGGCATAGTCAAATCATAGTGTGAATGATGAACTCTTTAGGAAAGCATGATAAAGGAAGGATATGAAGTCAGCAAATGTGCTTATATAAATTGAAAATAGGTACATTTATAACTAGAAAATGGGTATGTTTATTAACTAAACAAATATGGTTTCAGTTGACATACACGGTATAACCTCAAGTATGGTTCCAGTTGCACCATTCCTTCACTCTCTCCTTTATTCTACAAATGAAGTAAACAATTTGTATTCGAAGTTTTTGAACCTCCACTCCAGTCCAGAACAACTTGTGTGTAGCGTCTATTTTTCTAGCAGCATGATATATACAGAATCCAGAAAACTATTGCATTTACATGATATAAAATTTATTAGTATATCTATTGATAAAAAAAACATGTCACACTATAGCTTAGTAGGACCCCCAAATCCAATGCATAAAAAATAAACCCGTTGTCTAGTACATGAAGCCATCTATTGGTCACCATCCATATCAGGTTGCCAAGATACAATTACAGGAAATATTAACACATCATTCAGAGACTATAAACAAGTACTATACCTCTATGCTTAGATGTATGGATTGTAAGATAGGTTTTAGTTCATGATGGCACAGTGAACCAAACTGTAATGTACTCTAGTTCCAAAGCCATAAAAGGGATCCACGTTCACCCTACAACGCTTATTCCATCCATCCCAAGTAGTGTGATCTCTGCCAGTATATAAAAATTTGTCATTGATACAACAGAACCATTCATTCCCCTTGTGCCCTACAAAAGCTTTGACTAGGAAACTAAAAATGTAACTAATACTATCCTAACAAACCCAAGTAAGAGTTTGTGGGAAACTAAGGAGCTTAATCGTATTTCTACACACACACAAAAAGTCAAAATGAAGGCATGGTCAAATCATGGGGTGAATGATGAATCAGTGAAATTCAACAGAATATTTGCTACGTCTAATATGGTCCCTCCACTATGGAATCCAACTACATCAGATATTCCAACCCAAAATAAACATAGCACCACTATAATGGATAGTGTTACAACTCTTACTGCAAAAAATAATTTCTCATACATAAACACTTATAAGTCAAAATTTTCAGTAGATATCTGAATATGATACATAATTTAAAGAAACTTATTTTTTGTGTGCATCAAATGGTAAAAGAAAGGCGAGAATCAGTTGCCTGAAAGATATGAAAGCAAGCTCAAGTCTTGAAGCCAAACAGTAGGAAGAACTGCAAGAGCTGTTGTCACTGCAAATATTTCATGACTATCCATATGAAGCCCTATTAATTTCATATTGCACTAAGAAACATTGACGCTAAGCTACCTCCAGCGAGAGTAGTGTATTCAACACAAATCGCCTGCAAAGTAGAAGCGGTCAAGAGTTGTAAGGCATCACACCAAAATACCACAAGCAATGAAAGAAATCTTGTTGGAACGGTTACTTACATAAAGCTCCAAGTACAAGGTTGTCTACAACAAAAATATCATATTAGCACACAAAAATAAGATCGCAATTTTCAGTGGCAAATAATAGAATGTCAACATATCATGTTTGATAAGGCTGTCATTTACACATTAAATAAATCATTATTAACCTTATTTCACATAAAAATCACATGTAAGCTACATATATCTACGATAAAAAAGTTTATCTAGTAAATTTATGAAACTAGTTTTTGTTGTGACATTCTTCACCAATTCAAAATATTCATGTTTTTTTGTGCGATATAAAGTTACATCCAGTGAAATTGTATGTCATGCCGATATAGTTACATTATCGGTGTGCACTTCTTGGTGGTACATTAGGAAAATTAAACCAGTGAAAGAGTTTTGCAGTCTAAAAGTTTAACTTGGCCACAAATATAATAAACTTTATATATATATATATATATATATATATATATATATATATATATATATATATATATATAAACGACAATCCTCCCAATGCAGCTTAACGTATATCAGGATACGTTCACAAATTCGAGCACTATCTAAGCATTTCTTCAATTAAATTCCAATGTACAAGGAAATTAGTCTTAGGATGAAGAGAATCGAAATACTTGCCCAACCCACTTCTTTAATTGCATATGATGTGGATAGTCACCCCTCTCCACATAGCACATTGAGTCCTAATAAACAATAAACAGAAAATGAAACCAAAGTGAAAATCATATTGTACTAGTAAAGAGTAATCTGATTTATATTGTTCTAAAGTGTAATTAAGAACCTTTGAGAGCCTAAAAAAAGCAATGCAGTTATATAGTATGCCTTTGAATGGAAGTTTTAACCATATTAAGATAGTCCAATTATATAATGCAGTTATAATTTTGACTTTATATTACATACAAAATTGAATTTTAGCATCATATTTATTATTCTTTAACCTTCTTAAATTGATTTTGATTAATTGTTTCTATCATACTATTATGGTTGCATTTGAATAATTTAACCGCTTTTGTGTAATGTAGTCCTAGTTTTAACCACATACTGCGTATGAAATTTATTTTTAGGTGCAATATTTTTTTATCTTTCAACCTACTTGAATATATTTTAGTCGATTATCTTAGTGATGTAATATAGAATTTGAATAAATTAATTTAAGTTAAAGTTAATGACATATTACATAGAAATTGATTTTAGGTACATTTTTTTTCAATCTACATGAATGAATATTGATTAATTACTTAAATAATGATCTAGGCACAACGTTTAGGTCACCCGCAATATGGTGATTTGGGTGTCGAGGTTCGAACCTGGAAATAGCCTCTTCGCAATGCGAGAGAAAATTTAGGTATTTACATGAACAAATATTTATTTTAGCTATCGTGCGGAAGCCTCGTGCATTAAGTTTCACCTTTTACATGAATGAATATGGATTAATTATTTAAATGGTGCTAATAATACTAGCATTAGAAAATATTGACCACATTTGTCTAAAGCAATTAATATTCTAATGGCATATTACATACGAAATTGATTTCTAAGTGCATATTTATTATATTTCAACTACCTAAATGGATTCTGATTGGTATCCTTATTCAGTAAAGATTGCTATCTATAGACATAAATTTTGAAATAAGTGGTTTGAAACAGTTCTTTATTTGAATTTTTCTATGGTTAACATAGAGGAGGAAAATTTTCATGCACTGTTTATTTTATATCTGCCCGGCTACCAACAATTTAGCAACCACTAACTCGTATATACTCAAACTTAAAACTTAGAACAAACAAAGCAAACCTATTTGAATAGAAGTTTTAACCTTCATATTTAAAGTTAAAATTAAAATCATACTGTTCCAGGCATAGGTGATAACATAGATCCTAATAAGCATCATAAGATGGATGACAAAAATGAAATCACGATTGACTTTCAAACACATTTACTTTGTCATTGCAGTCATTAAACTGTGTACCTTTCACCTTATAAGAAACCTCTTCCTCCCTTTACAATATAATTACACTACACACATAGCCTTGTTAACTAATCCGAATATATTTACGCCCACAACTTTTTGATGATATATACTTTGTTTTGTTAGAAAATCATGATACCATGTTTAACCAATACGTTGATGGTAGTGTTTACAAGCAAGATTTGATTTGTCTTCATTAATAAATGGGATTTTTACAAAGTAACCTAATACCAATGACACTGTAAACCGTATCATTACTCATAAGATACATGTAGACAGCGTGCAGCTATACCATTAAGCCAATTTAGTATTTTGGACCAAATAGCCTAAACTATAGTACTCAATTATCAAGGTGCTCTATAAGTACTAATTGATTTTTTATTTTTTATTTAAAGTGCATAAGGTGTTAAGATTTAGCGCATGAATCGGTATAACTAACTATAACTACATTGACTCCAAAATGCTTCTGCATAATAATTTCCATACGAGACAATGAAGTTGCATGCTAGACATAAATGTTAGGATTCTATTTTTTTAGGAAAAAATGATACCTTTCGACAACAGTAGCAAGCGTTTTGAGATGCGGATTGATAACTTCCCCCTAACATGGTTTATTATCATCTATAGACAACTCCATCTCCATTTTAATCATATAATGTAGTAGTAGCGTTAGTCTAGCATAATGAAGCTTTAAGGAGGTTATTTGCTTACAGCTTAGGTAAGTCGGTCATGGACCTTGAAAGTTCGCCAACTAACATTCGCTCATCTCCTCTGAGTATCAACAAAGAAGCACATATGAATAAAGGGGTGGATGATTGAACTTTTTGCTTGTGGCAAAACTGATTGCATAATTCTTACTGTATATTTGATAGTTATTCTATGTATTGCGTCTCTTTTTAGTTTGTATATGGTATAAATTTTGCTAACATTGCTTCATGTTACATTTAAGCTACGATCTAACTGGGATATTAACAAAATACTTGCAGGGATTTATGCCTATGGCAAACAAGTCTAAAAAAATTGAAATGAAATGGAGAAATACCATGCATTGTCTTAATGTAGTTGTCGTTCATTTCCAAGACTAAATGCACAACCTGCACAAACTACCTAGTTAGCTGATGTGCATGTCCAAAATCCCAAAGCTTATACTTCAGCTCCAGTTCATGTTCTAACATAATACCCAAATGTTATGGCTTTAACTAGATTTCAAGCTTTGCTGTAGTATGAAATTACTATTGCAGTTCCTGTGTAACAACCCGTATTTTCAACTATTTAGAAATATTAAATTTCATATAATTGTTGATAAAAAATTGGTTAGAAATAGAGATTTTATAATTTATTGATGTAATATATGTTAGGATATAAAACATGATCTTAAATAAATGCTAAAACAACTAATTTTATCGAGGTAGAAGATTGTAATGCATATTAAAATATAATATAATGATTGATTTGAATATAATTTATTTAATAATTGTTTGAATGTAAGTTCCATTGATTGTAATAATAATAGATGTTAATATAAGAATGGAATAATTTGAGAAGTAAATGTCATAATATATGAAATGAATAGAAAAAGGTTGTGGTATAATGAGAATTCGTTTGAAATCTAATATTGAATATAAACTGCAATAAGAGTTATTGGAATCATTTAATTTAAAAGAAAACAACTTGAAGATTTGGTTAAAATTTTGATTTGGAATAGTTAGTATACTTACATAGGAAATTTATTTCGTTCTAAATTTGAATTTAGAGTCTCAGTTCATCTTTTATTATGTGTAGTGGCGATATCCATTACATTAATTGCAGTGTTTAATTTTATTTACTATGTACTAAATAAAAACATATATGTGTGTGCAAATTTTAGCGTATTGAGGTTATAATACGTTAAAATGAACATTTTTTATTTGAGTACATTAGAGTTGTGGTTTCCATGTACAGTCTACCTTTTCAAATTTAAATCGTCGCTTTCATTTATTTTATTTTATTATTATTACTTTCTTTTATTAAATACATGTCTTTTTTGGTTTTTCAGTAAGTTTTATTTATTTACACGTGACCCCTGCCTTGAAATGTTTCCTGTATGTTAATGAAATTAATTGAGGTGGTGCACATTTTGAAATTTTATACCAAAAGATTTTGCTTGTCCCACCTTTCATTAATTACCTACATGTTAGTCTCTTTTCATTTTGCAAATTTAAATTTTCTTGTATCCTTCCCTTTCATATTCCAATTTTCAAATGTGCTTTCCTCATATTTATTTCCTATTTCATAAATCTCTTCCTCTAACTTTTCATTTTCAAAATGTGCTTCCATTATTTCTTTTTCCTAGAGTTTTCATTCTGTTCTAAAAAAACAAAAAATGCTAGCAACTTATTTTCACGAAGCCGATACTTTCCATTTGTTTGTAAATCCATTTCCTAAAGCCTACTTCCTCCATGTGTGAGCCATCATGTCATTTTTCCATTGATTCTCTAGGCTTTAGAAACATGAGCAGGCTTCAAAATTCTTAAAGTGGGCAACTAATTTGTTTTATTTCATTATTAAAATGTGTGTACATGTTTTTATATTTCATTTTCATAATATTCTTATAACTTGAATATCTTTCGCATATGAACTCCGATTGATGTGCGGTTTCTTTCATTGGATTTGTATCGAAATTCTGAGCAACATGAAACTGGTTTGGTTGAATTAGAAGACTATTGAGATTTTAGGCTTTTATTAGATTTTTAACGGACTTTAAATCAAAGATGAGTGATTAAATCCACTCACGCAATACTAAAATTTCAATTGCAAGTTAAATAAAATTTATGATGTGTTATATAATTTTTGGATTGCTGTTTGTGGATTTAAATTGACATATGAATTGATATTGGATCTGAATTTACATTAAATTGAATTGAAATTTAAATTTATATTGGAATTTAATTTCTAGTCAAACCCCGACATTGATAAATATCAACTATTGCGATATATTGGATGATTTGGATGTTGTTTGAAATGGATGCTTATTGATTGATATGTTGGATGTGTGGTTGTTTATTTATTTTTTATATATCTTTGTTATCACCATGTATATTGTTGACATCATTTAATTTGGTCATTTGCATCAATTAATAATTGAATACCTATGACATTTAAATTATGGGTTGGAATGATATATACCCATACAATTTCTTGAATTTGGATTATTTATTCGTTTGAATAGTACTGTTTTGAAGAAAATAATAACTTGGATTTATTTTAATTAAAGTGGTTAAATTTGGCATTTCAAATTACTGAAATCTCTTAAATAATTATATTCACGTTGTACACTTGATAAAAGATGGAAAATGCCATAACATCTCTGAAGCCATTGAACTCATGTTTTTATTTGATATTGATTTGACTTACATAGGAATTTTCAGTCCTGACTTGAGTGTATTGTTTTCGTTATGCTTGAGTCAGCCTGAGTATTTCAGTGTTTTAAAAACATTGTTCTTTGGAGATGAAGATGAAGATGAGGATTGGTGATTGTATTTATTATTATTTTACTGCTGCATTATTTAACATGTTTGTTTATTGTACTCTAACTGATGTTGTAAATGTCGGGTTAAAATTGATTGTTTAGATTAAAGTTATTTATCTAAATAAAGGATTATGTTCTTTGAAATGAATATTATATAGCATAATGACTCATACGAATAGGATTTATGACTAAAAAAAATTCATATTGGAAATTTGAGAGTTTGAATTCCCAGAGTTTTTGGAAATTAGTCTCTACGATTTTGAAAAAATATAGTAGTGTTGATTGAAAGTATTTTCCATGCTAAAACATTTTCAAAATGACTTCGAAAGAATTAAAGCGCAGAATTCACTTCTGTCACTGGAAAATAATTTCAGTGATAATCGCAACATCATTGGCGCTCAATTTCGAGTTTCAAAGTGAGGGAGGCCACTTTAATAGTTTTGCTACTTGATTGTTTAATGAAACTGATTTGATTCAAATTCTTTAAATATGATTTGATATTCAAAAGTTATGTATATCTTTATGTCAAATGATTGAAATAAAACCTGATGATCGGTTCTCGAGTTTCTATTGAATAATATTATGAACATACGTATCCTATGCATTAGGATTGAATAAAAATTTGATTGTGCATCTTATCGAGATAATTGATTGCTAGTTTCCAATTTTGAGTTGGAATTTGATTTTTTTTTAACTATTCTAAAGGGTCGAACACTTCTAAATTGAGAATTAATTTTCACAGCTAGGTATTTTGGAAAGTATATAAAGTTTGGTTTTAAAATTTTAAAGTAAAGATTAATAGAAGTTGAACAAGTTTTAAAATGTTAAATGTTTTGATAAGTAAATTATATAGGATTATTTTGAATTACATAAGTGTGAAATTTAGCCGTGAGATGTTTTAAATGAAAAGAGTTTTAAGAAATGTTTTGAATATAGTAAATATTTATAAAAACTTATTATTGGCAAATTGATTTTTAAATAGTTCCAACTTTGTATAAATACGAAAAATAGTTTTGAAAGGTTTATAGTGGAATTTGTTTTAAGAAACAATTTGAACCGAGTAAATGTTTTATAATAAAAGATTTTGAAAATTATTTTATTTGGAAAGAAATTTGATTTTATCTGAATCTGATATAAAAATAAAACTGAAATTGTGGAAAACTATGGATTTGAAATTTAGGATATTTTGAATTTTAATGATATGTGATTGAATAAAATGATTGTTGAGATCGTATACGGATTTGAACCTGAACTGATATTTAAAAATGGATTAATTTCAAAGACCTTTGACTCTATATAAATATCTGATTTGGGAGTTTTCGATTCTTATATGAAAATGGTTGGTATAAGTATGAAGTTATTTTGAAAACTATTTATTTTGGAAGGTATTCAATCTAAAGAGATAGATCTTATATATAACTGGATTTATATAGGAATGATTTGATATAATCGAGACTATTGATTTTGGAAAGTACTTGATTTGGAAATGAAATCTTATATATAATGGAATTTATATAAGTATGGTATTTGAAGTTTTGATTTTTAAAAGGGTACTATGTATGTAATGATACATTTTGAAATTGAAGACATGGGAAGTACCCTCAATGAATTGGTAGTCCACTTTGTGGGTTCATTCTATTGATTTGAATTGATTTGGTTGTTCTGACATAACTCATGAGTTCCTTCGAATTCTGTAGCATAACCTATGGTCTTATGATTAGATCGCAACATAAATTGAGGGTAGATATTACCTATAGTACAATTGGATTCTATTGGGATAGCGACGTAACCATTGCGTATTGCGATCTGTGGTGTTCGAGTGGTAATTTTCATATCTGTTTTTAAGTATTTTCACTGGATTTTGAAACAGGTCACTAAGTGCTTGGAGATTTCTAGTCTTGAGCCTGATCAACATATGACTAGAGTCTTAAGAACGATGATAAACTTGTTAAAACACCAAGTTATAAAAGTATTTTGATAAAGTATTATATAAAGGATGACTTTATTATTTTTCTCCCTTTTCTAAAAACTATAAAATGTTTAAAATATTGTTTATTTTGTACGACATGGTTAAAAAGTTAATTTTCAATGTTGTAAATATTTTTAAGAAGTTATTAATTCAATAAAACATATTTAAAGTAAATGATTATTGATTTATTAATAATGTTAGAAAAGTAATTTAAGATTAATACTAATAAATTTATATATAATGGATTTAAGGTTTTCAATAGCTCCTTTCTAAATATAAGTGATGATGTAAACAATTATTTTCAAATAGTTTACATATATTTATAAAGATGTTATTTAAAATATTTAAATGATATTTATAAATAAAGCAAGAAATTTTACAAATGAATTTTTGTAAAGTATTAAAGTATTAAAGATGATTAATTTGCAAATGAAATTTTCGAATGAACGTTTCAAATAAAATTTATATAAGTTCTTTGAATATATAATTTAAAGATATTATATAAATGTACTATATAAAAAAATTCTGTTTTAAAATTTTATTAAAAAAATAAATGATTTGGGAAGTCTTATTTATAGAATATGCTTGAAAAATAAATTTGAATCTCTCTTTTGAAAGTATGGTTGGAAATATTTACTTAATTTCGAAGTACTAGTAGAAAATTTAAAGGTTTATTTACTATTTGAATTTTTTATTAAACCAAAATAAATGTTTTTACATGATTTGAATATTCATTTTTAAAACAAGTGTGTAAAATTAATTATGAAGATATGAAATTTTATACTTGATTTGAAATTTTAATGTAAAGATTTGTGTATACTACTAATTTTAGTTTAATAATCTTTGAGTTCATACTTATATATAAATAACGAGTCTAATAAATTATAGGATTTAAAGAACTTTATTTTAAAGCTTGTTAAAATGTTTTGAATTTCTAACATTGTTTTAAACTTTTTGGAAAATCTTTGCATAATGCTATGAGGATGTTTTCAATATATCTTATATTTTTATAAGTGAATAAAGTTAAATGTTCTAATTGGATTTTAAGATATGTTGAAATATTTCTTTTCTCTTCAAGGACGAATACCAAAAACTTAAGTTTTTATTCTATAACCGAATTATGTTTTAACTTAAGTAAATGAAGTAGAATTTCAAGTAATATTTTATGGAATGTTTCATTAATGACTTAAATATTAAATTGAAAATAAATTATGTTAAAATTGACCTTTATATAAATAAATGAACGAAAAGTAAATGAAGCAATTGGTGTAGTTAAGAAACCAATAGAATAAAACATTTAAGTTGTATATAGATCATTTTATTCACATCATAGTTTTGATGCAGATTTGAATACATGACTGCAATAACTCACACTAGTCCGAATTAGGATTTTTTGCTTGATTTTTGACGGCGAACACTTGATACGAGTTTTGATATTAATTTGAAATTTTTAATCATATTTTCTGGTTATGCAAGGAGAATGGAGATTTCTAATCAAGAAATTGTTTAGAGTCCGCACCAGAGCATTCAAGTTAACAATACTAGTTCGAAAGAAGAATTTGCGTATTCAAGCAAGTAATCAGAATTGTTATTGTTTAAAAATGATTAGATTGTCTGGTCGTGAGTTGCTTGTTGTTGCTACTGATTATACGAGCTTTGCTCGATGCTCCCCTGGTATTCGTCTAAATGCCGTTGAGAATTGTGCTCCCATTCTCATTGAAAAGTGTTCTGTTGAATCTAACCAAGCTGCCGCTGCTGATAAACCAATTGATGTGGAGCCTCCCGGTCCTGCTGCTCCTTCCCCGGCCTGTACGAAATCTTGGTCTTCACTATTTACTTCATTGCCCCGTAATGCGGGTGATAACAATCCGATTGCATTTGATATTATAGAGGAAAATAGAGTGATGATCCCTCCTCTTATTATTATGCAAGCCGATTTGGACTATTGGTTAGAATACTTGGTTGGATTCTTTATAGACCCTTCTCATCGCCAGCATGATGCGACTTCGGTTTGTCGTAGGGCTTGGAGGCTTCGTGGAGAACTTTGTGTTAGGCTGGTTGACTCTGTGTATTTCCTTTTGTTCTCCTCCGTCGACAATCGCTGTCGTGTTCTTGAGGCTGAGCCTTCTTTTTTTAGTGGACAACCTTTTATTATTACTCCTTGATCTCCGACATTTGATTGTACTCGTGAGCAAGTCCTCTCTATCCCCGTTTGAGTTTACTTTTCCCATATTCCCTCAGCTCTTCAACCTTTACTTGGTTTGAATTGGCTAGCTTGTAATGTTGGTAAACTAAAATATTTTGACTCTAATACGGTTGCGCAGGAAAAATTGATGTTCGCTAAGGCTTTGATTGAGATTTCCACTGCTAACCCCCTCCCTTCCTCTATTCCTGTTCAGCTAGCTGTTGGGCACGTAGTGGAAGTCCGTGTTCGCTACGGTTAGGTTCCAGATATTTTTTCCTCCTGTCACTCATTTGGCCACCTGGCTATCGCTTGCTCGCATTCTGTTGATACTGCGGCTGCTCCTAAGATCCCTCTTCCTTGGCCTTCGCTCAGGAAATGGGTTTCTAAGGTTTCTTCTCAGGTTTCTCCTCCTCCTTCAGTTCCTTTATCTGTTCCGGATCCGCCTCCATGTTCTGTTGCTCGACTTGCTTCCCTTTCTTCTTCTGTGGCTCCTACTGATGTTTCTGTGAATCCTATTGCTGTTCCGGTTCCTGTTCCGCCTCGTTTGCCAGTTGTTTTGGGACGAGTCCGAGAGATGTTGGGTTGATCACATTTCTGATATGCGATTGAAGCCCTCGGATGACTCCTATTTTTGATTTGTTTCGGATGATCTTTTGGACCTTAGATTCCTTTATTACAGGCCTTCTGGTGACTCCTTAGTTCTCGATTTGGATGGTCCGTATGTGGCACTGAATACTGACTGGCTTGCTGATACTACTTGGGATCGTTCTTTCATTTACGCATTTGATGCTATGGTTTATTATCCTTGACTTGCGATCCTTTTCCGCCCCTTTGTTGGTCTTTTTGGGAATGTCCCTTTAGTTTCTTCCCATGTGATTGTGGATGTTGGTGCTTCTGCCTCTCTAGAGGAGACGTAGTTTAGGCGTTTGTAGCTATGGCATGTTTGTTACACTCCAGTGCTCTATTTTTCTTTTCATAGCAATTAAGGTGCTTTTACCTTACTCACGTATCTAAAGTTTTTTATTACGTTCGTAATAAAAGGTGGACGGTCCACTATAAAACCGGCTGGCCTTGCCAAAAAAAAGATATATGTACATTGTACGAACTTCAATAATTAAATGTTGTGCTATGATTGTTTCTTCTGATTGCTATACTATTTTGGTTGCATGTAAATGTTACATTCCATTAAATTTGCTTGTAGAAGTGCATCATGCTTATCAGATGTGTCACATTGTTTTGTTGCATTTGATTAGTGTTTGTGTGCTAGTGGTAGTAATGATCGAATGATTAGCATATTGTCCTTCTATCGTATATAATTCTCTTGAATGATGTAAGTTATATATGAGTTTATGGAAGCAATAGCTATTGCTTTTGGTTTCATAAATAAAGTTTGCTGCCCAACAAGTAGGTACGTTTTCAAATTATAGTTTTTTAGTAGTATTTTATTGTTTTATCAGGGTTTGGGAAGCTTTATTACTAAAAAATGATATATTTGATACTTTTATTTTTTCGTACCTATCCGCGCAAAGGAGATGTTGCTTTTTCATAATTTTAAGACTTAAATTTTTTTATGGTAGTTGAGTTATTTTCAAATTTATAGTAAACTTAAATATGTAAGTTAAATTGTTTAAATTGATTATTTTGAATAAAATATATCAAACCTCTTTATTCTTTCTAGTTCCTTTTCAAGGATGAAAAGTTTTGAGTGGGGGAAATTGTAAAGATCCGTATTTTCAACTATTTGGAAATATTAAATTTCATATAATTATTGATAAAAAATGGTCAGAAATAAAGATTTTATGATTTATTAATGGAAAATTTGTTAGGACATAAAACATGATCTTTAATAAATGCTAGAATAACTAATTTAAATGAGGTAGAAGATTGTAATGAATATTAAAATAATTTAATGATATTGATTTGGATATGATTATTTAATAATTGTTTGAATGTTAGTTCCATTGATTGTAATAATAGATGTTAATATAAGAATGGAATAATTTGAGAAGTAAATGTCAGAATATATGAAATGAACAGAAAACATTTGTAGTATAATGAGAATTCGTTTGAAATTTAATATTGAATATAAACTACAATAAGAGTTGTTGGAATCCTTTAATTGAAAAGAAAACAACTTAAAGGTTTGGTTAAAATTTTGATTTGGAATAGTTAGCATATTTACATAGGAAATTTATTTTGTTCTAAATTTGAATTTAGAGTCTCGGTTCATCTTTTATTGTGTGTAGTGGCAGTCCCCATTACGTTAATTGCAATGTTTAATTTTATTTACTGTGTACTAAATAAAAATATATGCATTTGCATAAATTTGAGAGTATTGGGGCAACAAAATATGTTAAAATGAATGTTTTTTATTTGAATATATTAGAGTTCTGGTTTCCATGTACGGTCTATCTTCTCAAATTAAATCATCGCTTTCATTTATTTTATTTTATTATTATTACTTTCTTTTATTAAATCTATGGCTCTTTTGGTTTTCCAGTAAATTTTATTCATTTACACGTGTGCCTTGAAATGTTTCCTGTATGTTGATGAAATTAATTGAGGTAGCGCACTTTTTGGAATTTTCTACCAAAAGATTTGCATGCCATGTAAAAATTTCTTATCAAATTCCAATGTGTCTTTCATCTTTAGTTAATTACTTACATGTTAGTCTCTTTTCATTTTGCAAATTTATATCTTCTTGTATCCTTCCCTTTCATATTCCAATTTTCAAATGTAGGATTGTCTGTTGGTCGGGTCGGGTTCGGGCGGAGTCAAGTCGGGTTTGGGTTGATTTTAAATGGGTCAGGTCAACCCATTTATTAAACAGGTCAGAAATAGCACAACCCAAACCTGACTCGATTATAAACGGGTTGACCCGACCCGACCGATGTTACCTGATTATAAATGAGTCGGGTCGGGTCGTAAACGGGTCAGGTCAACCCGTATAAGGTATAAATGGGTTATAAACAGGTCATAAACGGGTTATAAACGAGTCAAACTCAGGTTCACAGGTCAAGTCAACCCGTATAAAGTAAAAATGGGTTATAAACGGGTCATAAACGGGTTATAAATGGGTCAAATTCCGGTTCACGGGTTGGATTGGGTTATAATCGGGTTGGGTCAACCTATATAAGTATAAAAGGGTTATAAAAGGGTCAAATTCTGGTTCACGGGTCAACCCGAAACCCACCCGTTTATAAATGGGTCAAATTCAGGTTGACTCGAAAATGACCCACCCACCTAACCGGGTAGGGTTAACCTTCTAATTTCTATGTAATCTTTGGGTCGTGTTTCGTGTCATGTTGGAAACTAACAGCCCTGTCCAAACGTGCTTTACCCATATTCATTTCCTATTTCATAAATCTCTTCCTTTAACTTTCCATTTCCAAAACGTGTTTCCATTATTTCTTTTGCCCAAAATTTTTCTTTCTCTTCTAAAAAAACAAGCAAATGTGAGATAATGATTTTCATAAAGCCAATCTTTTTCGTTTATTTGCAAATCCATTTCCTAAAACCTCCTTCCTCCATGCGTGAGCAATCGTGTCATTTTTTCCATTGATTCTCCAGACTTGAGAAACATAGAAGGCTTCAAAATTCCTAACGTGAGTAACTAATTTGTTTTATTTTATTATTGAAATGTGTACAAGTTTTTATATTTCATTTTCATAATATTCTTATAACTTGAATATCTTTCGTGTATGAACTCCGATTAATGCGTGGTTTCTTCTATTGGATTTGTATCGAAATTTTGGACAACATGAAATTGGTTTGGTTGAATATTGGAGACTGTTGAGATTTTAGGCTTTTGCTGGATTTTTTTACGGGCTTTAAATCAAAGATGAGTGATTAAACTCACTCACGCAATACTAAAATTTCCACTGCTAGTTAAATAAAATTTATAATGTGTTGAATAAATTTTTGATTGCTGTTTATGGATTTAAATTGACATTCGAATTGATATTGGATCTAAATTTACATTAATTCGAATTGACATTTAAATTTGTATTGAAATTTAATTGCTAGTATATTGGTTGATTTGGATGTTGTTTGAAATGGATGCTCATCGACTGATATGTTGGATTTTTGGCTGTTTATTTATTTTTGATATATCTTTGTTATCACCTTGTATATTGTTGACATCATTTTATTTGGTCATTTGAATCAATTAAAAATTGAATACCTATGACATTTAAATTATGGGTTAGTATAATATATGCCCATACAATTTCTTAAATTTGGATTATTTATTGGTTTGAATAATATTGTTTTAAAGAAAATAATAACTTGGATTTATTTTAATTAAAGTGGTTAAATTTGGTATTTTAAATTATTTGAAATCTCTTAAACGATTATATTCACGTAGTACACTTGATAAGAGATGGAAAATCCCATAACAACTCTAAAGCCATTGCACTCATATTTTTATTTGATATTGATTTGACTCACATAAGATTTTTTGGTTCTGACTTGAGTGTATTGTTTTTGTTATGCTCAGGTCAGCCTGAGTATTTCAGTGTTTTGAAGACGTTATTACTTGGAGATGAAGAAGAAGATTGGTGATCATATTTATTATTATTTTTCGGCTGTATTATTTGACATGTATGTTTATTATACTTTGATTGATGTTATAAAAATGTGTAATCAAATGTATATTGTAAAACAGCTTCATGAACTGTTTTATTTGATTATTATATTCTGTCATTCCGCTGTGAGATTCTGTGTATTATTTTCCTTATTTTCTCTTGTTTTCTTTGTAAAACCCCATTGATAATCCCCCATTTTGAATGGTTTGAGTCAGACATGTGTGGTTTATTGTCGACTTAAGTTGTCCAAAAAGGTGGGTCGTCACAACCTACCTCCCTTGATGTCGTAGCTAATGATTCACATCATATGTATTTTCATGATCTTGGCAACTGTGAACCTCTCTAATCTGATGTAGTGCTACCTTCCATAGTTTCCTCAGCTACTCCTAATCATCAAGCTCCATTTCATTTTGTCGAGCAAGATTTCTCTCTACTTGTTCAGGCCCCGCAAGCTACTAATGCCTATGTTGGTCATAATGCTTAATTTTAGCCTGTGAACGATGCTACAAGTAATCAAAGAACCACAAGAAAAGTTTGAATATGAAGTATAAGTATATCCATATTGAATGGTTTGCAAGAAATAAGTTTGATGATATAGGACAAAGAAGCACCCAATGATATATGAACTTAAAATATTTGATCCACCCATAAACCGTCAATGTGTGCTTAATGTATGCGGATAACCTAATATCACTTTACTGTCTTGTAACATGAAATAGAAACTAGACTCATGGAAACAAATATGATTAAATAGACAAATCATTATACGATAATAAAGTATTTTAAAAAAATCAATTATATAAGCTTCCATTATAGTAACAAAATAATATCTTTAGGAATGTGAAGCCCAACATCTTTAGGCAACTTAATGATTTCCCAAGCCATTTATTAAGTAGTGGGACATCATGTTTGTATGCAAAATTTAATTAATAAAATAAATTAAATTTGGTAGATATTTTTTGTTTATAAACCAAACTCAGCAACCAATTATATCCAAAGTTATAATCCAAAGCCATAAAACAAATATTTCTAATATACCAAAACCATGAACCATAGCCATAAACAAATCTCATTAAACTAAATTAATAAAATATAACCAACTACGTCCATGTTGTCAAAATTTAATTTAATAATATTTTTGTCATATTTAGCTTAAAAAATATGCCAGTGAGTTGTTATTTTGAAACAAAGGTCAATAGACTTCATAACATGGACCACACATACTTTTAATTAAATAAACTAACTAGCACTGACACATTGTAATATATGTATATATATTAAGTGATACTTTATTTTGGTATACTGTGTAATATATTATTAGGCGGTTCTTTAAAATACCAGATAATAATAATAATATTAAAAAAAAGAAACCTAGAATAAGTTTTGTACAATCAACAATTGTTCAACAAAAGGAAAAAAATCAATATCAAAACAATAAGATACAAAAGGGAAAGAAAACCCTTTTTTACGAAACTGAATTTCCAAAGCAGTGATACCTTCTTACAAGAAACCAAGATAATATATTAACCTACTAGTTGGTAGTTTGATTATGAATTTACCTGCACTTTGATACTTTTTCCGTAGTTAACAAAAAAAGAACATATTACATCTTTAAAAACTCATATCGAGAAATCTAAATAATGAAATTCACATAAAGATTTTACACTGAAAATCAACATAGGTGTTTGCGCCAAAATCGGTCACAAACACCCAATACCGTGAAAGCACCAGTGTATGAATAGAAATTAGTGATATTCAAACACAAACAACAAATCTCAACAAATAATAGACCGCAATCCAAAAATAAAGAACAGAGACACAAGTTTTATAGTGGTTCGGCTATCTCCGGCCTACGTCCACTCCAATTTTTTCTTTTTTATTGATTATCCTTGAAGATTACAAGTGATTACAACAGTTGTAGTGACCAAATCTGAAGAAAATAGCAGTAATGATGCTATGGAATGATTTTAGCAGCGTCTGGGCTTGCTTTTCCTATCCAAATTTTCCGACCCCTTTTCTGAATGACCAGGGGCTCTATTTATAGGCGTGGAAGGTTGAAATCCCGCCTAAAACCTGGGGAGGTTGCTCGGCACGTGAGGGGGGGGCCCACAGGCCCGTGTTCTCGGAATCCGTGCCCAGTTTGGGATCGATTCGAAGTGACTTTCGAATTGATCAAGAATCCATCCAATTGAGCTGAAATTTGGTGTGAACATTCTTCAACATGTATGTAAGCTCCTGTAAAAATTTCATTGCATTTGGATCAACGGTTTGGAAGATATTATCGATCCAAGTTCTAGAATTCGCGCGTCCTGATTGGTTCGAACCCATGCTTCGTCCTCTTCGAAACCATGTCTTTCGAACCCATTTTTCTCGAGTCCATCATCTTCGAATCCAGCTCTACTTCGAATCCATAGTCCTCGTATCTATCGTTTCGAAACCATCATCTTCGAATCCATCACTTTCTTCGAATCCATAGCAACTTCGAATCCATCACTTTCCACGAATCCATCACTAACTTCGAATCCATCACTTTCTACGAATCCATCACTTTCTACGAATCCATCACCAACTTCGAATCCATCTTCATTGCTTCGTATCCATCATTTTCGAATCCATATCTATCGTTCGCATCCACTATCTTCGAGTCCATGTCCATCATTCGAATCCATGTCCATTGCACTGAAGTTACTCCTTTCGAACCCATCTAGTTCCCATTGACTCGAAGTGTCATCGATGCGAGCCTCATGGGTTCGAACCTGATGGGTTCGAACCTGATGGGTTCGAACCTGATGGGTTCGAACCTGATGGGTTCGAACAATATTCCTCTCCCACCTTGAATCCATCATATTTCCTCCATACGAACTCCGATTAACCTGAAATTTGAAACATAGCCTTTCATAGTTCTTATCATCATTTCCAATCAATTTCGTCCCGATCGGAGTTCAACAAAATTTTGACGATATCCATTGTAGCCTTATCTCCAGTTCTGATATCCATAATTCCTTGTCAATTTGTTGTTATTCCCGTCTTGACCAAAAAATGGGATAACAGCTTGCCCCCCAAAACATGCCTTGTGATAACAAGACGTGTTTTGAATAGTTCTGAATCCAATATCCGAAGTCCAAAGCCATATTGCCAGAGTATATCATCCTTGACTGCTTAGAGTCGACGTCCAATTCCATATCCAATAACCAAAGCCTTAGCCAATTCCGTATCCATTCGAAGTCAACAACCAAGTTCCAATCCATCCTTATCCAATAGCCAATAACCGGAGCCAGGACCTCTCCGGGTCGATATCCAAATCCATAACCTCTCTGGGTTCCTGCCAAGCGTGATCCACATCCGACGACCGTGGTCCAGTGTCCCTGGACGTTGAGTTAACCTCTCCGGGCTCTTGCCAAGCGCAATCCATACTTGAAGTCCTCGGTCCAGTGTCCCTGGACGTTGAGCCAACCTCTCCGGGTTCTTGCCAAGCACAATCCATATTTGACGACCTTGGTCCAGTGTCCCTGGACGCTGTAAAATGCCATGGCTTAAGTCCTAAGCCGAATCCTGATCTCTCCGGACCCTTGCCGAGCATAGTCCATACTCGACGACCTGAAAATAATAAATGATAATAGAGGGCCTAAGTCCTAGGCCGAATCCTGGTCACTCCGGACCCTTGCCAAGCATTGTCCATACTTGACGACCTGAATGAGTCAATCTACCTTGTTTGGGTAAAGTGACTCATCCCTTGCCAGGCATAATCCATACCCGACGACCATTTACCAAAAACCAGATAAAAGTCCAACCAGAATTTATTCCAAAGTCCAAATCCGAAATTCAAATTCGAAATCCAAATCCAAAATCCAAATCCAAATCCAAAATTCAAATCCAAACCAGAAAACCAGAAATCCAAACCAGCATCCAAAACCAAAAACAATCATCCAAAGGAAAATCCAAATAAAAAAGCAAGAAAAACCAGGAGCTCAATCCAAGCTCCAAAACCAAATCCAAAAAAGAAAAGCAATGTCCAATCTAAAAAGCAAGAAATAAATTTCACAAACCATAGCATCCCGGTTTTTCATCATTCAGAGCATGCCTAGGGGCTATCTCCGTCCCCGTACATGTGTAAATGACTTTACCGTTTGCTAGCAGCTTGCTACTTATTCCATATTATCCTGGTCAATGGATGATCAATCGACGATCATCCCTGGGCCTCCCATCATCACGGCGTGAAGTGGTCGGTGGTTGCTCCTGCTCCACCGTTGCATCCCGAGTTCCAACGTATTGCTGTAACTGTCCATTCCTTACATGCTCCTCGATTATGTCCTTTAGGTGCCTGCAGCTGTTGGTATCGTGTCCATCCAGATCATGGAAGAGACAGTGCCTTCCTGATGTCCTTTCCCGCTCTGTTGGTTCCCTCCTAGCTGGCCTTCGGTAGGGAAGGCGATTCCGAGTTTCCAGGTATATCCGCTCCAGCGTCTCGTTCAATCCTGTGTATGTGGAAAACTTTGGATCCTTCCATCGCTTCCTAGCGTTTCCAGAGTCATCGTCTAACTTCCTTTTCCCTTTATCCTTATCCAAACCATTTTTGGATACCGCTCCAACCTCGATTGCATTAGCCTTCTTCACCTTTAAATCCGTACTTGCATCTTCTTGCCGAAGGAACCTTTCTGCCTCATGAAAGAATTCGTCGAGATTTTGCGGGGGATCTCGTATCAGAGATACCTTGAAATCCGAATTCTCCTTGACTCCTGATACTGCTGCCATTAAAACCATTGATGGATCAGGCCGATCCACCGAAGCGACTGCCGCACTGAATCGAGTTAGAAAAGCTCTAAGCGATTCGTCCATCCTTTGCTTCACCGATGTTAAAGTCATCACGTTCTTCGGCCTCTTGACGTGAACCCGAAACTGTCCCAGAAACTTTTCCACTAATTCCTTCCAAGTCCTGATAGATCCTTCTTCCAGCTGCCTAAACCACATTGCAGCTAAGTCCTTCAAATACAAAGGGAAACATCGGGCCATCACTTCCTCTGATGCCCCCAGCACCTCCATGTGTCTGGTGTACCTCATTAAGTGATCTGTTGGATCCGTCTTACCATCATATACCTCCACGCTAGGTAGCTTGAACTTAGGTGGATTCTGAGCCATCCTTATCTCCCGAGCGAATGGACTTCTATTCACTCCTTCCATATCTCCGTTTGTCAAACCACCTCGCACAGTCTTCCTGATCATTTCTACTAATCCTATATTGTCTGGTAGGGGTTGCCCCCCATGCCCCCGAGGGAACTCTGGTACATATTCCTCGTGTGGCTCACTAGCAGCAACGTTAGCTCTAGCTTGTTGAATTCCTTCCAAAGGTTCTCCTGCATTGAATCCTGTGGGCCTGCCCCCAAGCCCTTGTTGATTGCCTTCTGGCTCCGTATCCTGTCCTTCATTGGGTTCCACAACCCTAGCTCCTTGTCCTGCATCCGTAGCTGCTGTAGCTGTTCCTAAGTTCTGCATCCCTGCAGCTCTCATTTGTTCCAAGAAAGTTTGCATCATTTCCTGTTGACTTTTCAACAATCTCTCCTGCAAAGAATTGGCCATAGCTTCCATTTCATCCCGAGTTATGTAGACCGAAGCCTGTCCTTCCTCACCTTCGGAGGATGCTTGTTGACTTCCTCCTTGTTGGCTTCTCTCAGCCCTTAGCCTTCTGCTATTCTGCCTTGTCATTGTCTTCCAAATCCAAATTCCTCAAACTCTTCAAATCCGATGCAGCGGGTGCTAGTTGTTCTCAGTGAAAGCACCAATCGGTCACAAACACCCAATACCGTGAAAGCACCAGTGTATGAATAGAAATTAGTGATATTCAAACACAAACAACAAATCTCAACAAATAATAGACCGCAATCCAAAAATAAAGAACAGAGACACAAGTTTTATAGTGGTTCGGCTATCTCCGGCCTACGTCCACTCCAATTTTTTCTTTTTTATTGATTATCCTTGAAGATTACAAGTGATTACAACAGTTGTAGTGACCAAATCTGAAGAAAATAGCAGTAATGATGCTATGGAATGATTTTAGCAGCGTCTGGGCTTGCTTTTCCTATCCAAATTTTCCGACCCCTTTTCTGAATGACCAGGGGCTCTATTTATAGGCGTGGAAGGTTGAAATCCCGCCTAAAACCTGGGGAGGTTGCTCGGCACGTGAGGGGGGGCCCACAGGCCCGTGTTCTCGGAATCCGTGCCCAGTTTGGGATCGATTCGAAGTGACTTTCGAATCGATCAAGAATCCATCCAATTGAGCTGAAATTTGGTGTGAACATTCTTCAACATGTATGTAAGCTCCTGTAAAAATTTCATTGCATTTGGATCAACGGTTTGGAAGATATTATCGATCCAAGTTCTAGAATTCGCGCGTCCTGATTGGTTCGAACCCATGCTTCGTCCTCTTCGAAACCATGTCTTTCGAACCCATTTTTCTCGAGTCCATCATCTTCGAATCCAGCTCTACTTCGAATCCATAGTCCTCGTATCTATCGTTTCGAAACCATCATCTTCGAATCCATCACTTTCTTCGAATCCATAGCAACTTCGAATCCATCACTTTCCACGAATCCATCACTAACTTCGAATCCATCACTTTCTACGAATCCATCACTTTCTACGAATCCATCACCAACTTCGAATCCATCTTCATTGCTTCGTATCCATCATTTTCGAATCCATATCTATCGTTCGCATCCACTATCTTCGAGTCCATGTCCATCATTCGAATCCATGTCCATTGCACTGAAGTTACTCCTTTCGAACCCATCTAGTTCCCATTGACTCGAAGTGTCATCGATGCGAGCCTCATGGGTTCGAACCTGATGGGTTCGAACCTGATGGGTTCGAACCTGATGGGTTCGAACCTGATGGGTTCGAACAATATTCCTCTCCCACCTTGAATCCATCATATTTCCTCCATACGAACTCCGATTAACCTGAAATTTGAAACATAGCCTTTCATAGTTCTTATCATCATTTCCAATCAATTTCGTCCCGATCGGAGTTCAACAAAATTTTGACGATATCCATTGTAGCCTTATCTCCAGTTCTGATATCCATAATTCCTTGTCAATTTGTTGTTATTCCCGTCTTGACCAAAAAATGGGATAACAATAGGCATAAGTGAAGGAATCATGCCATCGTTAGATAAATGAATGACAAGCTTAAGTAGAAAGAATATATGAAGAATATTCTAATATCTATAATAATGTTATCATTAACAAATTATTTCATTAGGCCATTTATGTACCATAATAACATGATTACTGCATTTAATATTTAATAATTGGAATACCAATTAGCACTATCACACTAAAGTTGGGATTATTATAAGTGGGATGTTTGTAATACTTCCTAAGAAGAACATGTAATATGAAGTGTAATAGCCATCATTCTCTATCACTATAATCATTACCAAAATATACCATATAAAATTTGAATTCTAATATAACTAGTTAATCCCAGTTGAGTTAATTGACAATAAAATCTTCCCAAAACAAAATAATGACATACAATGGAAGTGAAAATATTACAATTACAATGAAAATACGATAACAAAAATACAAGTTGACAAACATAACCCCAAACAAGTAGAAATTTACCTTTGTCAAGCTTCTTCATCTCTACTTCGCGATGGACTCCTCCAAGATCCAGTATTGCAAAATCGCTCCATCCTTTTCTTCTCCATCTCCTTCACCTCTGGTGAACACCTAATGGCATTAGCTTCCAATGTATACATGGTTCAAAGACAGGCCATGACCCTGAAAAACATGACCCACTCATAAGAACTAAGCAACATCGGCATCTAAAAATTAATGATGAGAGGCGATGATTCGGACCAAGGAGAAGCTTCAGACAGGGTCAAGTTAATTTTAGAGATTCGAGAATGAAAATATTAGGCTTTATTTATTTTTAGAGATTTGAGAAGCTGCGTTGGGACTTGGATAAATTTTAGGTTTTTAGTTTGTTTTCATGGTAGAAATGAAAGAGAACGAAAAGTAGATGGTAAGCAAAAATTAAAAAACAAAGCCTACTGCCTAGAACCTATCAAAAACTAAAACACTACAAGTACCGTGGGGCCCAAGAAATAGTCGCATTTAGCATTCAAACGCTTCTATATAATGCAACTTAAAGCATAATTTTAAGTTCCTCTATAATATTTACATTAGTCGTATCCATTTCAATAGTATTTTCACATTCAATTCTCATGCATAATCGAATCCCCTACTGACAGCGACACTGCAACTTTCAAAGCTGATAACCCTTTGCTCTTGTGCACATCATTGTGCATGTTTTTATACAAAACCATATCTAATTCAAGGTGTCACTAGTAACCATAAAAGGTGAAATCTTCGGAGAAACACCATTCACTTTATAAACAAGAATGCTAGCAAGAGTTTCTTTTATACCACTGTGCAATCTCTCATCGTCAGCATTCATATCCTCATGATCATTTTCATTTATGTCATCAAACTCTCCATGACCAAAAGCTTGCTAGTGAATATAATATGCATCCATAACGTGACTAAAAAATAGGAAAGTAATACCAGTAGGTGTGAAATGTTTGGCTTAAGAGATATACACCATTTGTTTGAGCAATAATTTTTTGAATATCAAACACAAAATAACTTTAAGTTGTGTAGCAACTCTCACCTGTTTCCTACAATTGATCAACAAAGCAAACACTAATGGTAGAATTCAAAGTTATATTAGTGATTACAGCTTTGAGAAACTGAATTCTTTGTTTTAAAATATGTAGCACTTACTTCCACCATATCATCCTCCTAAAGCTATGATAGCGCAGTCTTTAGTAATTAAATTCCTTTTAAGGTTTGTGATTAACTAAGCATAATCTACAACAGCTTGTATAGAACTGCAATAACCCAGGGTATTGGAGTTTCTATATGCTCCTTTTTTAAGACAAAAGAATTGGATTGCCCATAATACCGATGCTACAAGTAGAAAATCATTAGACAATTACAAAAGTAGCTTGGAATTTATATTTTTTAATTAAATATGGTAATATCTTAAGTTTCACTAGTATTCTTTAACTGCTTGTTGCATAACATAAGTTGTGCATCATCAACCAATTTAATAAATAAGATTGTTAAAAGCAATATTTAACCAGCTGAAAATAATGATAAAAGATAACCTCTGTGACTACTAATGCATGGAAAAGTGTAGCATTGTCAAGCACGAACCTAAATCATCTTCTGATTCCGATTCATCACTAGTGTAAACTAAACTTGGAGAGTTGTTTTGTAACGAGCTGGTATTTCTAACCGTTCAAATCAACAATCATCCACTCATATCAGACTTGAATTGCTCAAAACAATAGATTGTTAACTTATATTTGGAAAAATTAGCATATACAGTAAATAAATTAATCACATAATCATAGATACAGAGTATTATAACAATAAGCAGCGGAATAGATAAATAATATTTCATAAAGCTACAATAAAACATCAGAGTCTGAAACAAAATACAATAGAATCTCAAATACAAATGAATCTCTATTACATAAGCAACTAACGAGTCTGAACACAAATGACTTGAATAAACTGAAATAACTAAAAGCTAGATAGATAGATCTTCAAACGAAGCTCTAATCTCTAAAGATGAGTCTCAAATGTTGTGATACTCAGTCTGACCCGAGCACAAAGCATAACACAAAACACTCGAGTCGGCATTAACATTCTTATATTAGTAAATTTAACTCAAGTGAAATGTCAATTGAAATACAAGTAAATTAAAGGATGTTTAGGATACCTATCCTCTAAGGATCCGTGGAACTATCTACAATGTAGTACAATACACTATTATAATATGTCTATGGTAAAGTAAAGTATTAAAATAGCATTAAGGCGTTACCCATATCCCCCTTAACACGTTTTATATATGGTGCAGTCTATACAGATACTGTAAACTCCACCTGCAGGTGAGCTATCGGAGAGCACTTCATAGGTACGACACAAACCAAACTCGTAGAAGGAGGGATAAGCATGTGACAAGGCACGCGAGGCAATGCCAGGTTAGATATACCGTTTGCGGATCCAAACTGGTGGTAACGCATAGATAGCTACTACCGCCCATCTTGAGATACACTCCCAAATCAAAATGCACCCAATCAAATCACAGAGTAATAAAATGGTATCAAAGAAATGTGCCCGATCGGAGGAATGACCTCACTTCGCCCAGCATGGCTCCTGTTTTAGCTACATCAAGCTGATCACGGGAGCCAGGGCTGCGCTAAAGACTCATATAGGATCGTCGCCAAACCATCCTACTTCGTTCTGCAATCTCCACCACGTACATGGTTGATAAAGGTTTTCTGTATTGGCAGAGAGTATAACAATGTCCATTCCCGGTCTCTTTAACAACCAAACGCTTATTTCACACTGTGGTCATTTCATTTCGAATAGTTCACAATTCATATCAAAATATCATATTCATTTCAAAACCATATCAATTCGGTATCATTATTCACTTTAAATGATATTAATTTCCAGAATCGTAACACTTTCAAAGTTATAATACTTTCTAAATAATAACACTTTTGAAATCATAACACTTTTGAAATTTTAACCCTTCCAACTTAAACAGTTTAGATATGGAAAATAGCGTGTATATTGAAGTAGTTATAAATTAAAATAGTTATAAATTAAAATAGTTTATATATTAAAAAAATTATACATTAAAATAGTTGTAAATCAAAAATAATTTATTTTTATTTAAAGAGATTATATTGAAATAGTTTCCAAATAAGAGTTGTTTCATCTAATTCCACAAATCGATTCAAATCAACTTCAATTCCAAAATTTCATTTAATTCAATCTCAGTTCAACACTTTCAAATTATTAGGTTAAAGATTCAATTCAATTTCTCAATAAACCATTTCAATTTTTATTGATTTCAAATTCGGGTTTGAACTAACTCATCAATTCCAATAAGATTCATAGTTTAAATATTCAAACATTTTCAATATAAGTTTCATTTAGATTTTAACAATTAACTCTAATTTTATTCAAAGTGGAAAATATTCACTTAATCATTTTAATAACAATTAAATAAAATCTCAATTTATAAATTTAAATCAATATTAAATATCCAATCTCAATTTTATTTAAAATTGGGAATACTCATTTAATCACTTTTTATCAAATCAAGTTATCAATCATATCTTTCAAAATCTCAGAATCAATAAGTTCAAATCAATACTTATTTAAATTCAATTATTAACCAATTTAAATTTCACGTCAACATTAATTTACCTTCCCAACCTTTATAATTAAAGTTAAAAAAAATCTACTTTTAAAATATTAATATAAATTTAAATAAATACTTAAACACATTACAAACCAATTAAATTTTATTAAATTAAATCTTATTATTAAATATTTTTTGTATTAAATCTTATATTATATCATTTTAATATAATAAAATTATAAGCAAAATTTTAAAAATTATATTTTCGAAACTAACTTATAAATTTAAAATTTCCAAATCATAAAATTTTAAAAGCTAAATTTTTACACATATATTAAAATAAATTCTTTATATTATAATTTAAAAATCAATATTTAATGAAATCCATATATTTTCTTTCAAACTATAAAAATTATTTTTCAAAATAGACCAACGGTATCCGTATATAATTTTTCTCTCCTATGGACAAGTGATACGGTTATTTATCATTTCAATCCGCAATTTAAATTTTATATTTTACGGGTATATATCATTTCAACCCACAATCCCAAAATTCAAAATCAATGAAAATCGCTTGGGTTTATCACTTCAACCAATAACGATTTTCCCTAATCTAAAACATCGTTCGAATATGTATCATTTCAACCCATAGGTAAGTTCTAATCTAACAGGGAACTTGCAGAGTGAGAACAAATAAAATAATAATACAACATTCAACAACAGGCATATATCATCAGTAACAAATTAAATATAATATACACAATAGGATATGGTACAATATATCATAGGTGAACAATTGCAGATAATGGTATATCATATTAACAATTAAATAATTTAACAATTCAAATTTAACAGCATATTCCAATCGTCATTTCATGTGAACTGAATTTACTAAATATAGGAATGTTAATAATGAGTGATTGCTCACCTTTCTAGGGTAGAGAAAACAATGAGAACAAGATGTGACAATCCGTGGATACGAACATGGCTTATGCACACAGATAACAACAACGGGTCAGGACAACGACTAGGAAAGCAAAGCTAATGAACTAGAATTTGACGAGAACAAATATATAAGTAAAATTATATATTAGCACGGATTGAGAAAAACACAAAATATATGCGGTATATATAACACACATGCAACCTATATAAGCTTATATATTTATATACCTTTATATGATATAACACTTATGCAACCAAATATGTATATATGTAGGCTTCTCAAAAAATATATATGTGCAGACAATATATAAGCAACAAAATATGTATGAAAGCGGCTTCTTAACAAATATATATATATATATACATACATATGAAGACAATATATTTATATATGCAAACAATTATATATGTAAACTATATACATGCAACCAAATATATATGGGTACTCAAACAACATATGCAAACTATACACACATATATCCTTACTTGATGTGTAAACAAACAAACACACACACACACACACACATATATATGCAGACTTGATAGGTAATCTATACACACACACACATACACAGACTCAATACATAAACAAATATATGTGGACCCAATATAAATATATGCAGACCCAGTACATAAACCAATATATATAGACCCAATCTATATATATGTAGACCCAATATACATAAACAAATATATACATACATATACTTACATACATACATACATACATACATACATACATACATACATATATATATATATAAAAACTAGCATATGAACTTACATACATATGTATACTTTATATTTTAAGAAGAATCGCTACTGAAATCGATATGTATAATATATATATGTATGTAATATACACATACCTTTCTAAAATAAAATATTCATATATATAATATTTTAAAACAATATACGATAAAAGAAAGTTGCCAAACAAGCGTTCACATACGAAAAAATATATAAGGAAGCATGTATATATATATCATTCAAAACAAGAGGAGGGAAGGCCAATACGTTCTCGGAACTTGGAGTGGATGGCTACAGCTGCACGTGGCGGGACGGAGGCATTGGTCTGGGTTGAAGGCTGAGGAGGCTGTCTGCATAGGTTTGAGCTCAGAGGTTGATGGTTGGTGGATCTAGCTGTCGCTTACTGTCCAATAAGAAGGTGGCTATGTGGGTTTCTCGGCGTAGATATGGAGGAGGCAGGGTTTGTGAGGCGAGGGAATACGAGCAGGTTTCAGTAACTTGAAGTATGAAGAGACGGGCTATTCATGTGGAGAAGGCTGTTTTGAGCATAGTGGTTGATGAGAACGAGCCGAAAAGGGCATAGGCATGGTCGATGCGACCATAGATGGGAGGGGCCGAGTGAAAGGAAAGCTTGAGGAAAAAGAAAAAATAATAATGAGCAGGAGGTTACTAGTAATATATATGTGACTTATAGTGGTCTCTCTCTCTTTTCCTTTTTTAGAGAAGGGAGCCATAGATCGGATTTGTCAGATGGAATGAAGATGCAGTTGCGAATGAAAGATGGTAGAGAGAGGGAAAGATGGGTTAGCATGAGGAAGAATATGGCATTTGAAAGAAGGTGGAACGAATCAAGCTTCAGGTAAAAGATTTGAATTATATTTTTTCATCTCAATGGACAGTACAGAATAATAGAAGAAGGGCAAGAGTAGAAATAAAGAACGAAGAAAGTGGGAAAATAAATGAACCATCATATATGAATTGAAACCATCAACAACCAAAAGTCAGTGGGTATATCTGGGAATATTAAAAGGCTAATGGTTGTTGATTTTGTATGGTAGATAATCGAATGGTTACGGGAAACAAATGGACTCGAACGGATATCTATTTGCCGACCGGTTCGCGGTTTTCGCCATGTACCAGACACTGAAACACATAAGTAAATATATCGCAGAGATCAACACGACGAGACGAACAGAATGGTACACTGATATCAGTGATACCATCATCCCATCAAAAGTCGATACTTGTTGCCCAATTTACTGCTATTTCACGGGAAATAAGATAAACGGGGCTATAACAGTACAAATTTGGCGAAACAAAATATGACGTCTCACTTGGAAAATGATTTACATTTTTATTATATTAAAATATTCAAGTTTCTAAAATATTTTACTTCCATTAAATTAACTGATTTTAAATTTAAATAAATTACACAACAAAATAAACTTCCATATTCGCTGACGAAAATTTGACATTTGCTACGTTTAAATCGACGCATTCCAAATCTCAATTTTTCATTGCTAAATTTTAATTATTTATTTTCTTCAAAATTTCAGTTAATTACATTACTTAAACCTTTAAAATTTACGGGTCGTTACATTCTTTCTTGCTCAAAACTTTTCGTCCTTGAAAAGGAACGAGATAGGAGAATAGAAATAACCAGGAAGAAAGGATAGATTGAATTGCAAAATAGAACAATTAATTTCCATTTATTTTATTTAATTCAAACTTTTAATTCAAAACTGTATAAATTTCATTAGTTTCAAACTGACTAATATTCAACAAACTTGATTCAATCAATTTTATTCAATCAATTCATTGTATTCACAATTTATTGATTCCAATTCAAGGTATTTTCATTTTCATTTAATTGATTTGATTTCAATTTTTATCAAAGTTTTTTCTAAAATTTTCTTTCAAGACAATTTATTTTGTTTAACTCATTTATTATTCAATTTATTCCACTAAACCAATTCTGTAGCATATTTTAAGTGCATAAACATTCATCATAACACTCAAATTTTATTTATAAATTCCCTAAACAAGATTTCATTTTGGACATCTTATAACCTATATTTATATTGTATATTATTCAAATACATTCAAATCTTCCCAGGTAAGTTTTATTTATGTTTTTGAGTGTAATAACTGAGCACTATATAAATTTACCTTTTATTTATAACATTTCAATTAAACAAGATTTAGTCTGAACATTTTATTACTTAATTTTCTCTTGTATAACCTTCAGTTACATATTTACATAAAATTTGAACTTTTTAAATATTGAGGTAGGTTATATATGTTTTCAGGATACAATTGAGTATTATATAAATAAATTTTACCCTAGTTCAACTGTTTTAAGTTGCTCGTAGATACTCCAATTATTCAAAAAAATTGCTTCATTTCAATAATTAAAAACCATTACCTAACATAGAACTTGAGAGTAAATTTTTGGTTTCACTTCAAACTATTTTGAAATAAATACACACACACATATATTTTGTATATCAATCGTACTCAAGAAATTTAAATCTATCCGGTTTCCAAAACAAAAGTGCAACAAAGCTACTAAGTGGTCTCTCCACACTGAGACCTGAAAATGAATGTCGATGATACTGCAGTTACTACCGAAATTATTTTCCAGTGACAAAAGAGGAGAGTACCGAATTACTTCTTTGAAAATTATTTGGAAACAATTTCTATTCGAAAATACTTTCAAATAATATTATTTTTTCAAAACTTTGAAAACCACATTTTGAAGAGCACTAAAAATTTAATTTTCATATTCCTTTATTTAAACTCATTTTATTTACAAATCAGACTATTTTGAACCAGGGTTGTAAAGTTTCAACTTATTATAACATTCAAATAGTTACGGTTAGAAATGTTAACAAAACTGCAAATGATAATCTAGTACTATCATTTCTAACAACCAATTCATTTAACCATATAATTTAAGAAAAGTATATTTATATATATATATAACATATTATGATATATAAAATTATTTCATTTACCAATTTTGAAAACAATATTGTTTGTTAGTTTGCTCTGTTCAAGTGTTTTGGAATTTCCATTGATAGCGTTGGCCAGACGAATTGATTGAAATCCCAAATCAAACTTAACAACTCAAACAACACAATATAAAACATTTTTATGTCAATTACAAATACACTCCCTCACATGATAATTCAAGAGTGGATTATAGAACAAGGATATAAATTCAAATTAGAGAGACCCTACTCAAAAAGAATTCTAACCAAGAAGATAGGCTCAAATGGAAGATATGATAATTAAATTTAATATAGGAAAGATGAATAACTTTATATAAATCGCGGTGATTTTAACTGGGTCAACCGAGACTTAGAAAAAACGAGAATATCATCAACCAAAAGCAGGTCAAATTGGTTGAAAACATCATGGAAATGCGATTCACAAGATTGACAAAGAAGGCAGTAGCATTGGTTAATCCAAAAGGCATGACTAAACATTTATAGAAACAATCCGTCCGGGAGGAAGGACAATAGGTCGAGCTCCAGGAATAAGATCGATGTGGAATTCAAATTCCCGCTTGAGAGGAGGAAAAGCGACTTCACTAAAACATCAGGATAATCCCTGACTATTGGGTGAAGTCCATATTGCTAGGCTGAGAATCAAGCGAAAAGACAGAACTACCTGCGAAGTCCCGAGGCAATCTACATTCGATCATAAGAAAATTACCCGGATAATATACTAACGAACGATTCAGGCTTAAAAAGAGATAATAGCATCAAAACCAAGGATGTAGAAATCTCTAGTGAATCAATGCCTGTTGTAAAGGAGTTTCACCCCTTTACAAACCGTATTTAGGTCGGCGGGACCGTCGATGGGATTAGTCACACAAAGGATGAAGTTGACAGTTGAGGTTGGAGCTACGGGATGCGCTAGTATCAAAAGAATGGTAACTGGGGAAGACAAGAATGAATTTTCAAAATGAGGGGAAAGTTCGAAATTCGAAGAAATCTGAATCAAAGAGAAAAAATTCAAGCTTGAATGAAGGTGATTCTATAATTGGATTTTTTTACTCCATATGCTAAGTTTTGCCTAAACCAAAGCTCTAATACCACTTGTAACGACCTGGTATTTTGAACCATTCAAATCGACAATCATCCACTAATGTCAGACTTGAATTCTCAAGAAAACGGATTGTTAACTTATATTTAGCCAAACTTAGCATATACAGTAAATAAACTAATCATAGAATCACAGACACAGAGTATTATAACAATAAGCAGCTTAATAGATAAATAGTAGTTCATGAAGCTACTATAAAACATCAGAATCTGAAACAAAATACAACATAATCTCAAATACAAATGAATCTCTAATACATAAGCAACTGACGAGTCTGAACATAAATGACTGGAATAAACCGAAATAACTAAAAGCTGTATAGATAGATCTTCAAACAAAGCTCCAATCTCCAAAGTTGAGTCTTAAATTCTGTGACATTCAGTCTGACCCGAGCATAAACCAAAACACAAAACACTTGAGTCAAGATTAACATTCTTATATCAGTAAATTTAACTCAAGTGAAATGTCAACTGAAATACAAGTACATTAAAGGATGTTTGGGATACCCATCCTCCAAGGATCCGTGGAACTATCTACTATGTAGTATAATATGCTATTATAATATGTCTACAGTAAAGTAAAGTATTAAAATAGCGTTAAGGCGTTACCCATATCCCCCTTAACACGCTTTATATAAGATGTAGTTTATACAGATACTGTAAACTCCACCTGCAGGTAAGCTATCAGGGAGCACTCCATACATACGAAACAAACCAAAATCGTAAAAGGAGCGATAAGGCATGTGACAAGGCACATGAGGCAATGCCAGGGTGGATATACCGTTTGCGGATCCGAACTGGTGGAAACGCATAGAAACTACTACCGCCTGCCTCGAGATACACTCCCAAATCAAAGGTGCACCCAATCAAATCACAAAGTAATAGAATTGTATCGAAGAAATATGCCCGATCGGAGGAATGGCCTCACTTGGCCGAGCAGGGCTCCTGGTTTTGCCACATCAAGCCGACTCACGGGAGTCAGGGCTACACTAAAACCTCATATAGAATCATCGTCAAACCAGCCTGCTTTGTTCTGGAATCTCCACCACATACACAGTTGTTAAATTAGTTTCCAATATTGGCAGAGAGTATGACAATATTCAATCTCGGTCTCTTTAGCAACCAAATGCAAATTTCACACCGTGATCATTTCATTTCAAATAGTTCATACTTCATATCAAAATATCATATTCATTTCAAAACCACATCAATTTGATATCACTATTCACGTTAAATAATATTCATTTCCGAAATCGTAACACATTCAAATTTATAACACTTTCTAAATCATCACACTTTTGATATCATAACACTTCTGAAATCATAACACTTCCAACTTAAACAGTTTAGATATAGAAAATTATATATATATATATATATATATATATATATATATATATATATATTAAAGTAATTTATGTAAGACCCTTAATTTCGCTACTTCAGAAATGAAAGATTTCGTTCGTTTTAAAATTAAAAGGAATTTAATACTTAAATAAATATGTTTTATATAATAAATAATTATCTATTCTTATAGTCAATAGCTTAAAAAGTACAAATTTGGATTCTAGAACAAATCAACAGAAGTTAAGTTTTGTTAAAAATAAATAAATGCTTAAATAAATAGGTTTAAATATTTATTTGATAATTTAAATCTTATTTAAAACATCTAATAAAGATAATAAAAGTATATTGATATATTTGAGAAGTATATTGATAATCGTTTTACAAGAATAACCAAATTTTGTTGCATTTTATCAGTTTTACATACACTAAATTAGAGATTTTAATATTCTTTATTATGATTTTTAAATATAAAGAGACATGTTTTAATTTATTTTAAAGAAGTAAAAAGTTCATTTTAAATTTTGCTTTACTTCAATATATAGGTTAACAAAAAGGTCAAATTTTGACCATAAAATATGTCAAACAAAAGCACTGTTTTGAACCAAAACAAGTTGTCGTCACATTGTTGCAACTTAATACATTCCATAACATATAAATACAAGTTTACAAACTTTTTTAACACTTAAAATTTATCATATAAGACAAAATTATTATATTAGGAAAGTTTAAAGATATTTATATAAAATGTGAAAAGACATGATTTGACTAATTAAATTTTACTTTAAACCTTTATAAACAATATCATTATATATATCATGTCTCATTAATGGGATGTTATGTGTATGCATGGAAATGAGCAAAAAGATTAATTAACATTTTTAAAGTGTAAAAAAAGAGAAGAAATCATGTCATAAGTACAAAACCAAATCAATACATCAATTTCACATTAGTACACTTCATTTCAACATTAATAACAAATCAAAATCATGCGTTGGAAAGTGTAAAAGGGGAGACAAAGTTTGATTTGATATAGAGGGTACTTTGGTCTTTTTGGCTAAGGATAAAATGGTAATTTGGTTGTAAAACTTCAATTAGAAATAAGCATCTCCGTTCTTTCATTTTTGAACATTTCATTCCTTCCTTCCTTCTTCACTTTCTCCATCTTCTTCACCTCTATTACCATGGTTTCCCACCTCTCCATTCTCTTCCACCATCTGCACCACCACCTAAACCACCTCTACTCTCGGCCACACCACATCCACATCACCAAAACACTAGCCACACCACCACCCACACCACTACAACCCACGGCCGAGCTTAATACCCATGCATATCCCCTCCGTCCCACCTACCCGAGCACCTACACCACCTTGCAAGCCTCCAACATCTCACACCCATGGCCGTACCCTCCTCCCCAGGTTATACACCCTCCTCTACAATAAATAAATACAAAAAAGAAAAGGAAAAGAAAGAAAAAAGAGAGAAGGAAAGGAAACGACAAAAGTCGAGACGTTTGGAAATAACACGTTAGCTCGAGAGACGACTATCTTACGTAAAAGATTGATGGAGTGGAAATAAAGATGAGAAATCCACATCGCTTTTGAAATTATACTTTGGTTATGTTAAAACAATCACATTTATACCCTTATGACATATGAATGTTTATACCAAATTGATTGTTAGATGATTGATGGTTTGGTTCGATAATTGAATTGTGATGATATATCCCGTTATGATATTATTAGTGAATGTTGGATTTTGAAATCATAAGTTATGTGATCGGTTCAATGGATGTTATGTTAGTGATAATTATGGATATTTGTTATGTCCATTTTTGATTTATAACCTCTTTGTTAATAAGACCATAATTTAGTGATACGAGATATTTTGGAAAAATAAGTCTTTTTTCAATTAGAAGTGAAATTAAAATTAAAATAAAAATAAAAGAAAATTAGAAATTTGAAGTGAAATGGGTTTCAAAAGGATAGTTAAATTGAAATTGAAATTGAGATGAATAGTGAAATTAAAATAGAAATCGATTTTGAAAATTAAAATTGAAATTAAGGTTATATTGAAGTTTAAATTGAAATTAGATTTGAAATCTAAGTTTTAAATGAGTTTAATTTGAAGTTAGAATTAAAATTGTAATTAAAAATTTAATATTAAAATAATAGGAATAAAATAATATTATAATATTGTAATAGTGAAAATTCATCTTTAAATACTTTAAAAAGCATAAATATTGATTCAAAATGATTTGTAATGATTTTATAAGTGACAAAATTCAATTTGAATAAATTATTTCAAATATTTAAAAAAGTTAAAACTAAGTGCATCGCGCAGTGGTAGTTCGTGATTTGGTGCCGAAAAGTTCAAACGAGTGTGTAGAGTGGAATATTGATTGGAATTCTTCGTGATAAGAAAATTCCAGACTATTATATCCAAATTTTCTAAACGAAGAAAAAAATCAAAGTACCGTTGAGTTGATTTTGAATTAAGTCCAAATCAATTTTCTAGAAAAATTGCGCTAGTGTAGTTACATGACCATAAACGATATTTATTTAAATAAATGTTTAAATTATGAAAAAATATGAAATAAATTTTATAAATCCATTTAAATAATTTAAAAGAGATTTGGATTATAATATATGAATTATCGAATGTTTAAAAGTTGTTTAAATCAAATAAGCTTATATAGCACTTTCCGCAGCACTTTTATGCTACGAATTGTATAACTTTTTGAAAATGAGTTTAAATGTAACGATTTTTCCTAGAATAAGTTGTGAATGTTATAAAAAGGGAAGCTAAGCATTTGAAATATAATTTGAAATCTTTGTAATTAATTCCAAAATAAAGTTGATAACTGGGTATGTGAAAACGACCAGTACATTTGTCCCGCCTGTAAGATCTGAGAAGATAAAATAAGATGTTTAACTGAGGTTAGGAATGAAGCAACCAGTGTCCTGAACCTACCTGGCCTATGTTTTCTTTTATTAGGCGAGTGGTGTAGCACATCGAAAGGAAAGCCCGGATGCTCTTAAGTAAAAAGATTCTGTTAAGTTTTCCAAAATAAAAGAAGATTGGTATTATCCAAAAATTTAAGCAATCTCGAAAATGAATGATTTCTATGACCATATTTACTCAAAAAATGTTTGCTAAGATTGATTTTAGGGTTTATCAAAAACGATGTCTTAAATAATATTGTTTTTGACTCACCTAAAAGTTAAGGAATTCGGATTGAGAGTTAAGTAAGGAAATTTGAGATATTATCCAAAGTAAAAGAATGAACTACTTAGAATTATTCTAAGTCAAAAGAAAGAGATTTCGAAATCATCCGAAAAGAATTAAAGTGAAAAGAGACTTAATAAATCCTGTATACTCATATTCACTTTTTTATCGATAATTGGATTTCAAAGGAACCGGGGTTCGATTTAGGCGATTCCTATCCGAAAACCACTTCGAACCAATGTACACGTTCGAATGTGAAGACATGTTGAAGACGATGATTAAAGAACGTGGATATTCATAGCGTGAGGACTGCCTGTTGACTTGCTCTGGTTCGCACCCATTATAGAGTTAAATATAGCATCGGTCTCCTGATTGTGGAGATTTTTCAGTTTGCAAGGGCTACTCACTACTAGTGGTAGTAGGAGAGTGCCTTCTGTTTGTCCTGTTCCTGCACAACTTGTATGGAAGTTTGTTTGACACTGCATTTCTAAATATTACATACATCGGTTTTTACAAACGTACATCAGTGGCGGCAGAGAAGGCGACTTCTCTTAGCTTAACACCCTCCTTGAGACGTACGAGCTCAAGGGTTGTATTTTTGTGGAAGACAATTAATAGTCAACGGAAATGGTAATGTGGCATTCAAAGATGTGATATGTGCGATGTGAAATGGTAATCATTGCCTCAATCCTTGTCAATCCGGAAATGACCGAAACAGGATTAGATGCGGCAAGGCTAAGTGGGTCATTCCCAAGTAGGGCATGATCATCCTCTTCTAGATATATTTCTTCCTGCTATGACGTTCAGGGTGTAAATTAATGTGGTGTATGGAAACAAGCTCTCGGTTAAAGGCGGTAACGACCGGGGGATGACATATTCGGTACTATATAGTTATTGAGGCAGGCTGGTCTTGTGTTGGCAGAGATTCCTTTGTGATGGTCCTTGGGACATCCATCTAGAGGTGTACCCATTCGGATGTTAGATCCTTCACTTGGTCATTTGTATGAAAACTCATTCTCTAATAAGAACCTACGGTTTGTTTGTAGAGCCTAGCGCGTTGGAATTTAATAGTGGTAACAATTTCGGCTAAGAGTAATAAGTTTATTTGCAAATGTTTTCAAAGAACGTCATTAGTAATAATATCAAATGTTTGATATAAAAGTGATTTAGTTATCGTAAGGTAAAAACTCATTTGTGTTTATGTGTGGATGTGGTCTTATGAGGTACTATTTCTTTTCAAAAGGATTTTATTCAAAGGCTGATATATGACACTGTCATTTATTATTGAGTTTTTCTCACGCTGGTTTATCAGGCCTGATCCAGGTATTTTCAATACTCGGGTCAGATCCGAGTAGTTTAAGGTTAGTCAAAGACGATTGGAGTTTCCAAAGGAGAGCTAGAAATATTCATCTACATACAGACATATTCTATTATCCGCTGTACTTAGTTTGTTTTAGTTGATGTTTGTTAGCAATTGTAAGGATACATGTTTATAACTACCCAAGCTGAATCTAGGTTAGACTCTGATATATGTATTTAAAAGTTTTCCGCTGTAAAGTTATTTTTTCAATATTATATGTTATTTCTTTTCGTGTGAGATTCTATTCTGTCTATTTTTCTTTATTACCCTTGATCATTCATACTTCCATGCAACTTAGGTGGGGCATGAGTGTTTTATTGTCGACTCAAAGGGTATGGAATTGTGGATCGTCACAGTTTATATATTAAAAAAATTATATATTAAAATAGTTGTAAATTAAAAATAGTTTATATTTATTTAAAGAGATTATACTAAAATAATTTCCAAATTAGAATTGTTTCATCCAATTCCTCAGTCTATTCAAATCAACTTAAATTCCAAAATTTCATTTAAATCAACCCCATTTCAACAATTCCAATTTAAAAGGTTAAAGATTCAATTCAAATTCTCAGTAAACCATTTCAATTTTTATCGATTTCAAATTTGAGTTTGAACTATCTCTTCAATTCCAATAAGATTCACAGTTTAAATATTCAAACATTTTCAATATAAGTTTCATTTAGATTTCAACATTTAACTCTAATTTTATTCAAATTAGAAAATATTCACTTAGTCATTTTAATAACAATTAAATAAAATATCAATTTATAAATTTAAATCAATATTAAATATCCTATCACGACCCGAATTTCAGCACTCGAAAATCGACACCCGCACTTCAATTGTACTCAAATGCTGCAGATTCAACAGTTGAAATTCGATTCGTGCAGGAGCCTATAACACATTAAGTATAACAACATAGCAGAAGAAAAAGAATATACATCATTGATATACAACAGTTGATTACAACAATGATACAACTAATTGATCCATATTATCAGAGATACGAGATACAGCAGAAAGAAATAACTTCAAAAGATAATATCTTCAAAAGCCCTCAAGATAGATACTCCAACATATAGCGACTCCATTGCCAAAGTTCCAAAGACTCCAAAAGCTAGAACCACCAACATGTTTCCAAATGCGAAGCGAGAAACCCCCATCACGTTGTATTAAGCAAACTAAGTAACTGCAGAATAAAGCAAATGTGATCACCAAGATCCAAAGGCTTCAAAGATATTGACTCTATATCTATTATTTGATTATTTGAAAATCCCAACTCTAGACTGCCCGTGTGGAAAATTTGTAGGCACCCAGAGTTTAGGAAGGGAACAATAAACTCCAGGTCAGTCATGAGACTGGTGTAAGAAAATAAAAATAGTTTATCTTTAACAAAAACAAAACAAAAGAAAAAGAAATCTGCAATGCTTTTTGGAAAATGAAACAACCATAAGGTCTCCCGCCACACACACAATGCAAACTCATAATTGAAGGAGATTTATCCTTATGATAGTCAAACATTCCTGATGCGCAAAAATCCTTTTGATATTATTATTGGTGCATGATGCAGAAAACTTTCGAAAGTATAATATTAATCTTAGCCAACATACCACATTTCGTCGTATGCCTACTATACCTACCATGATCAATAGTTAGTTACCGCCACATTCCATGGCAGGTTATACAACTAAAACCGTACAGGGCTCTTATTGTTTTGCTTGGATTTCCAACAATGGTCAGGCAAAGGAACTTCCTACACTAAATGGAACGCCTCTGGAGGGACGCCCCCGAGAATCTAATCGGATCTCTGCCAACACAAGGCCAGGTTACCTCTGTAATTAGGTAACTACTGACATGAGCATGCCATCCCCTGGTTGTTACCAACCTTTATCCGAGATACCTCTACACCAAAAACCAAAAGCAATAAGTTTTCAGCAACCACATAGATTAAATATCTGGGGTCCATACCATGATACCACATTTTATCCAGAAGGAAATAGACATACCCTCAGGGGGTGCTACCCCCAAATAACCTTGCTGCAATGATTCCTATTTCGACCATTACCGGGTTATGAGGCTCGACGAAGTCTCGTCCACAAAGTTACGCTTTACACAAAAGTCATGCTTTGATCAACAAATGATCAGCAACACTTCGTATGCAACATTACCAAATTGGGGATGTATCACTAGTAACCATCAACTACATAACCTCTGAGCTCGTATGTCTCGAAGAATGGTGTTAATCTCAGAGAATAAATTCTCCGCCACCAAACAGAAACGTATTTGACAGAAACCAGCTTTACATCTCAAAGTGTAACGTCAGACACACATCCATACAAGTCTGTTCCAGGTTCGAACAAAACCGAAGGCACTTCAAAAGAAGCCCTTGCAATCCGGGTATTCATAATCCCAATCGGTCCGACTCGACTCAGTGCAGAGACATTCGACAGGTTATCCTTTCGTTTTCAAAAATACCCAGTCTTCACCACCGGTCTTCAAATGCTATCCATTTCATCATACCACTATTCAAAATGGGTTATATGACACAAAGTCCTCTCCCGGCTAAACCGAATAGTGAGCGCTTAATTTAAAAAGCATATGGATATTGGGATCTTAGTTAAGTCACAACTTAAAGCCCAAAACCTTTCTTTCAAATGGTTTAAACAACTTACCATTTTAATCTTTTTAAAACAAAAAGATTCACTTCACAAAGTTCACTAATCTATCACTAAGATTCATTCATAGCTTTTCATAACAATTTCTATTTCGAATCTTTCATACAAAAGATACGCCATTAAAAATCCTCATTAATTTCAAAACAAAGTTCAACAATCTTTCACAAAGATTCATTCATAGCTTTCAAACTATTTTCATTCCAAATCTTTTATACAAAAGATTCACCATTTAAAATCCTCTTCAATTTCAAAACAAAGTTCAATAGTATTTCACAAAGATTCATTCATAACTTTCAAACTATTTTCATTTCAAATCTTTTATACAAAATATACACCATTTAAAATCCTCTTCAATTTCAAAACAAAGTTCAACAATCTTTCACAAAGATTCATTCATAGCTTTCAAACTATTTTCATTTCAAAACTTGAAATCCTTTCACTAAAACTGGAAATCCTTCCTTTATATGAAAGCTATAATTATTTGAAAACCAAGGGTTTTCTTTTCGGGAAAATCCGATTACATTTGCTCAAATTAAAGTCTTTCAAGTATAAACTTGGGCTGAATTTAAATTCCCAAAATAATACTTTAAAATACTTTAGAGATGGTTTATAATCCATATATATTATATTATATAACTTGTATTACCACTTTTCAAACCATAGTTTCCAAAACAATTTCAAAACTTAAATCAGATATATTATATTTGAACCAAATTTCAACTTTAAAATTCTTTCCAAAAGCTTTCCATATGCAATTCAATTCCTTTTCCAAAACCATTTGAATTCAAAACTAAATTCAGAATATCTGTGACTTAATGAATCCACGTGCAATCCGTATTTGTGTGTGTATAGTGTAGTCCAAGGGTTTTATACGACAGTGCAACATCATCAATCATCATAATCCAAATACAACGATATCGATAGGTGGTATAATCTATAACACTTATCTTCCATTCATAAATTTACAGATAAATAATATACATTCTCACGTCACGAACCAAAATAATTCATATCACAAAGCATCACACATCTGGGATGTCAAACAATTCAAACATTATATAGAATCCAAACATTTATAAGTAAGGTCAATTAATTATATGATTAAGTTAAATTAGATTAATTACTTTTGAATTTGATTAGTAATCCTGGTTAATTAATCATTAACTGATAACAAATCATTTGATTAATTACCCTTTAATTATTTATTAATTAACCTTTTGTTTATTAATTAATCAACCTTAATTAATCAATAAATCAATTATTAATTAATCTTTAATTATTTAATTATTATTTAATTAATTAGTCACATTAATTACATCAATTAATTAACCCTTAATTAATTGTCATTTAATTAATAATCCTTAATTAATTACAATAAGTGATTATCCTAATCACTTATATTAATAAATCACAAATTAATTACGTTGAGTAATTATCCTTTAATTAATTGAACTATCAACTTTAAGAATCAATTAATTACTTTTAATTAAGTAGTTATAACAGAATAAATTTATAAATATACCTTTAATTAATCACATAAATTAATCAACAATTGATTAATTTATATTAAGTAATTAACATCATCTTTAAATCTTAAATCTTTGAAACAAAATTAATATTAATCCATAAATTAATCTTAGATTGTTAAATTAATCAACGACTCAAAAGAAAACATTTTATATTTTCACTTAACACTTAATATATTTCTAAAAACATTTATTATGTAAAGGAATAAATTCTAAGAAATGGATTTAAATTTGATTTATTTTAGATTTAAAAACTTGCTTTCTTTTAAATTTTTAAAACTGTTTACATTCTTGCTTCGGGTTCAACCTGAATAGCTCTCGAGCCCAGACGCGAGTAAAATCTACTTTCTTTTTTCTAAAACCTTAGTTTAATTTTAAGTTAAAAATAAATAAAAACATGCTAACACTAACGTTCGATTACTCTAGTAAAACCCGTGTATTTCCACTTCCAAACCGAGACAAAACACAATATTCATGAGTTCCCTCCTTCTACTTCCCTCTCCCCCAAACCCATCATCTCCAGTTCCAGTATCAACCACGATGAATCTAAACGATCGACAACGAGCATCAATTCATTTGCGAAACTATCGAAACCAATCGCCGAGCCCAACGTTTCGCATCACCCTCTGCATCGATGAACAACATTGATGCCAGGATCCTTCGCGCATGGTGACAAGCATACACATGTACGCCCTCGCTTTTGATCATCTCACCGCCGCAACACCACCACCCAGTCCCTCGTCACCACCTGATCCATCCTTGCCACTATGCCGATGTAAAAGTCATATCCTACCAAAAATCGATCATTAGCGTAACCCCTACTCGAACCAGAAACCAACTCTCACACCAATTCAACCTAAATCATCGCCGACCGACCATTACAGCACATGCCACCTATCTCCGATGAAGGCCCTACCATGCAGCTATCTTCGAGCCAAAACACCCAAACTCCGATTGCCCTTCTTCATCTCAAGATCACCGCGACACAACCCAGGCTGAAACCCATCTTAAACCCTATTACAACGATCCCTAGCCACCACGACCAACAATAAAATACTATTCCGTTTTTCCTATGATCGCAAGGCCTTCGCTTTTTCCAGTGACAAGCACGTCATCCATTTTGTCGTCGATCAACTAGAATCGACAAAAACCAGTTTTCTGTTCAACCCCTAAAATCCCACCTCAAATTAAAACTAAAAATCATGGTTTTATCATTAAAATTTATCATCTCGAGTTCGATTCCAATTATAAAATCAAATCGTGAGATTTTAATAGTCGAATTTTCTGACTTGGTTTTATTTCTACTGTAATTCATTGTTTTTGAATTAATTTCTTAATATAAACATATGAAACCAATTTTAAAAATAAATTAGCATTTGTATAATCATTTTTATTTTAGGAATCATAGCTCGAAATAGATCGGATAAGAAGATATGAAATTCTTTTAAGTGAAATTTGAGCCTGTGTAATATAACAGATATGTATACATACATATACACAGACAAGCATCAATTATTCTATGTTTATATTTATACATACATATACAGAAATATTCACACAATTATACCAGCACATATTTCACATACGAAGCCAACATCAAAAGATACAACAGGTCAAGTTTGCTCACCTACCACCATAACAGAAGACGAGAAGCTTGAAAACCTGGAATTGTTTTAAAATCTAGAATTTGAACTACAGATTAAATCTTTGGGTTGCTTCAGGTTTGCTTGATCCTGATCTAGAGGTAGTTGATTTATTTTGAATTGAAGCTTTAATCTTTGCTTCAGTTTGAACATGGACTTGAATTTAGATCCATATGTTGCTTGCATTGTTTCAGGCTTTTGCATTTGAATCCGAAACTTGCTTATTTTAAATGTTTTCAGGTTTGTTTGCATTTTCTTTTCCCTTGATCTTCTACATTATGCTTTGATTGCTTCCAGTTTGATTTTTAATTTTTCTCCTAGGTTTTAATTTTCAGTTTGAAAATGAAAGAAAGAGATGTGAAGATTTAAGAAAATATGTATAACATGGTTTATCTTTTGATATTAACATTGTAATTTTAAAAAGAAATAGGTATGCCACTTGTTTTCTACCCATTACTAAAATCTTACACTTGTTTATTGTTTACATTAAAATTTTAGAAATGTTAAAGCCATGTCTTTTTATATTAAATCCCTTAATTAGATTTATATTTATATAGTTCTTATATTTTTAAATGTTTTTATACCCTTAATTATTTATATTTTATATCTTAACATATGTTTATGTTTTTTCTATTAATACGTTTATACTTATATATATATATATATATATATATATATTAAATCTTCAATTGTTTTTAAATCCTTACTTATATACAAATTTAGTTCATGTGTATTAAAAGAAAGAATATTAGCCTTTTTACTAAATCTCATTTTAAACTTAAGTTAAAATAAATAAATATAAAATAAATAAATATATACATTTTCTTAAGTGGAAATTAGCCACAAGTGCCTCTTTAGCAAGTGCAACTAGTTTCTTGGACACACAACTGAAATAATTACTTTTAAGGACAAAATGCAAAATAATTAGTTTGCAAGGCCTAAAAACCTATGAAATTATGTCCTTGAAAGTAATTGGACTGCTGACTTTGTCCTTAAAAGTAATTATTCTACCGACTTTGGCCTTGAAATTAATTTCCGTGGATGTGTGTCCTAAAAACTAATTTGACTGCAAAGTTTATCATTTTAGTGAAATGCCCCTTTTTTTAGTATATTAAAATTAGGAAACAAATTCCTATTAATTTTTAAATTATAGAGTATTAAAAATCCAATTAGTTTTATAAAATATTTACTATTAAATTCCAAATCAATTTTATTTAAAAATCTTCTTATATATATACTCATTTCCAAATTTTGAAGTAATTGTCAATTAAATTCACAATTTAACATTAATTACCAAATTAAATTTAACTAAAAAAATTGGGATCGTTACAGATTCCCCCCTTAAGAAAATTTCGTCCTCGAAATCTGCTAGACAGGGAGGCAACAAAGAACAGATGAACACACAGAGAAATGGTTCATCAGATTAAACTGAGTATTCATTCTGCATTTGGCTTACCAAATCAGAATATAAACAATAGATATGAGAACAAACTCATTTAATATCTGACGAAGTATTCTGCTCATCAAATCTATGAAATATGCAGGAGCATTGGTTAGTTCGAAGGGATAACTAATAGTTCGTAGAACATATCGAGAACCCAAAGAAAAGATTATGGATACTCAATCCAGATTGGAATATCCCAACTTCGGACATTGATCATCATAAGAAATATCAATAAAAATTTCAAACTTCGATTTTGACCGAAATTGTTTTATTGATACAAATCTTCATATTTTATTAACCAATTTATTTCAAATAGAATTTCAAATTCATTAGAGTTAGAAACAAAAAGCTGATAAGAAACTGGTGAAGAGAACACCAAATAGGAACTTATCGACAATGATTCGTGGGGCCACCATCACACCAAACTTTCACCTGGAGCTGCCACGAAGCAATCAAAAAATTGAAATTGGATGATGGTTAAAAGAGATTGATAGAGAAAGTTGTTTCCGTTATTACTATAGGATATCGACCATTGTAGTTGTAACAACCCTGTATTTTCTGATTATTGTAATTGTATATTTTAATTATTTTAATTTAAATTCCTAGTTTAAAAACTTTATTTTATTTATTAAAATGAATATATTTTGTTAATTGAAATATAAATGTTGATTTTGATGTGGATTAGAATTTCAAACATGCATAAATTGAATATTTCCAGAAAATGTGAATTTTGGTCAATCTGGTCAAACTTTTACTTTTAAATTTAAATTTTAAAAGTTTGAAAATTTTAATTTTTTCTTTTATTATGAAAGTAAATAAAATTTAAGAACACTACTTTTCGTTTCGTTGAAATCTAATTTATAATGTGAAAGTTATGTCTTTTTAACTATTGTGTGAAATTTGTTGTATTTAACAAAATTGTTTATTTTAAATTATATAAATAATCTTTTTATTTGTCATATCTTATTCTAAATTGTATTATATGCTATGTTACATATATTTTTACCTTTTAAATATTTTTAAAGTGATGTTCGAATTTTTCCAAAGCTCATTGAATTTATTTTCTATTTTTAAAGGTTAGTTTCCATTTTCTGTTATTTTCTTTATTTAAATTATATTTAATTAAAATTTATTTATTCATTTTTATGTATGCATTTTATTTTTATTTTTTTATCTTTATTTATAGATATATTTCATGTACATACAATTTTTCCAAAGTTCATTTCATTTATTTTCAAATTTTCAAGCCTAGTTTACATTTTCTTTGCTATTTTCTTAATTTAATCATATTTAATTAATATTTATTTACTTATTTTTGTTTATTTACTATATTTTAGTGTTTTTATCTGTATTTATATATATTTTACATGTATTTAAAATTTAAAAAGAAATGGTGGAAATTTGAAAGGTTTGTGACTCTTTATTTGCTCAAGCCTTTTTGTATTCTGTCTTTTCATTTCTCAACCAACATCTCTTCAATTGGCTTCCTTAACTCCACTCTTCAGCTGACATTCCATTTTTCTTTTGACATGAAAACTCTTTCTCATCTTCCCCCTAAAACTCACGGCTTCATGAAGAAAAAAAGAAAAAAAAAACTTATGGCTTCATTCTTTCTTTCCTACTTCTTTTCAATGATTTCTACCTTGTTCCTCCTCTAGCATAGCTCGGCCTCTAGTCCACTCCAACTCCACGACCACCTCCTCCACCATCTATAGCAGCAAACATCTCCTCCTCCTCTGACCATGACAAACCATGCCATCCAATTGAAGCCATCTCCACAAAACTTTGCTTAAAACTCCAAATATTGCCTAACCGAGCCTTGTATTCCCATTTCCTTCATGTTTAGCCTTGGCCACCACCTCTAACACCACCACCACTTGCTGCCATGACCTATAGCCATCATCATCATCTCTGACCTGACCTGAAGATGCCCCAGGCCGAGCCCATAGGACCATAGGTCGAGCCTATGTACACCAAAACCTTCCATTCCTTGACCCCAACCCCTTGCCTCCTTTACTTTCCACTTGTTTTGCCTTTACCTTCCACTTTCGTGCCCTAAGCCTTGTCTCTAGGCCATGGATGAGCCATGTTGACACCTAGGCTGAGCCTAGTGTGGTGAGGTCAAGCCCATTTGATCATGTGACAAGCTTATGTTGTCGTGTGCAAGTCTTTGCTTCTAAGGTTTGGTCATCTCTCTTATTTTGCAACTGTTCTGCAAACTAAAGTTGTTGATTTTATTTGTATGTCGATATCTATATTTGTGCTTATGTATGCTATATTTTGTGTTGTTTACAAGGGTATCCATCAATTCAAATCAAATCGTGCTTGTCGTGCCTTTGGAATCGCTCTTGTGTGTGTTGTTTGTCTCTAGCTTCGTAAAATGTGAGTCTTTCTCACTCTGACATTTATACTTATGAAATAGTGAATTGATGACAAGTGTTTAGTAATATAAAATGTTATGCAAGCTAATGATGATCATATGATATGCTATGCCTTGTTATTACCATGTTAAAACTGTTAATTATCACCTGACATGTGATATATGACATTTATTGTGACACTGACATTGTTTATATTGTTTATGCATATATTCACACTGCAAGTTCCCTGTTAGAATAGAATCACTATAGGTTGAAATGATACATACCCAAACGGACTTTAGATTAGCGAAAAATCGTTATGGGTTGAAATGATAGGCCTGAGCGATTTTTATTGTATTTTATTTGACTTGGGATTGCGGGTTTGAAATGATAGAACCCGGGTTTTCTTTGTAAACTGCGGATTGAAATGATATATATCCGTATCACTTGACCTAGGTTAGAAAATTATATACAGACCCCGTGGTATATTTTTAAATGATATTTATTAAAATATGTATTTTTAAAAGTATGAAATTTTGATTTAAAAATATATATTTTATGGTTTTAAGAAAATTAAATATTAAATCTTGGAATTGTGAATTTGAGTACGTAAATGTGAAATAATTGAGATTTTAGACCTTAAATTTTATTTTAAAATGTAAATAAATAATGGAAATTAAATTTAAAGTTTTAAAATTATATATGAAGTAAATTTTTAAGTTTTATTTAATTTATATGTTAATAAACAGTGAATTTTGACTTAATAAATGAATGGAGTTTTTAAATTGAATATTTGATCTAAAAATTTTGTTGTGTTAAATCATATGTTAAAATGATTTTTAAATGTGAAATTTTGAAGTCTAGAAATATGATTTTTAAGTTATAATAAAAATTTGGAATTTTTTTTTTTGAAAAGCTAAAATGAAATCTGGAATTCATAGCATTTTCAAAATGTTGTAGTCTTTTGACAGCATTTTTAAATGCTATTGTTTTGAATCTAACAATGTTTGAAATAACTAAATATCTATTACGACATTTTATAAATGCCGTTATTCTTGAACTAACCATTTTTGGAAGCTATAAGCTACGATAGCACTTTATAAATGCTGTCGTTGCTATAATTTGACAATGTTTGAAATGTTATAGTTTTTAACACTGTTTGAGTTATATTTTAAAGTGTTAAATGATTTAAATTTTGGAAATTGATTAATTGTGAAATTTAAGAAGTTTTGAATATATTTTAATATTTAAATTTGAATTTTTAAGGAATTTAAATTTGAATTTAAGTAAGGTTTACTTGGTTATGTGTTAAATGGAATGAAATGTAATGAGATAAATGAATTTTTGAATGGAATTTTTAATGTATTTTGTAATGATACTTGAAATAACAAATGAATGGCTTATTTGATTTAAAAATGATATTTAAATTTGAGTATTTGAATTTGACAAATAATGATTTGATAATAAGGTTTGGAAATGATTTGATCTTTATTATGATAAAGAATATGAATTAGAATGATATGTACTTTTGATAAATGAATATTTGAAGTTTATATTGGTATGAAAGGATATTTAGTTTAATTGTAAATTGAGTTTATTTAAATAATATTGGATTTATGAAATGAATATTTCAAAACTAAGTAATAATGAAACTATATTTGAGATATATGAAATTATAAAATTTAGTTTTGAAATGTGGCATATTAAAGCTTTGAAATTTATTAAAAATTGAATAGTTTAATTTGTGGATCAAATCTATATTTGAAAATGATATGATTTGAAATGGTTATTGGGAAATTTAATTGAAACTGATGGTTTGAATTGAATTAAGTTGGAAATTGAAAATTTGGGATTAATTGAATGAATTGTAAAATGTAAAGAATTAAATGAATATCCCATGATTTCAAATGTATGATTTTGAAATGTTATGATTTTCAAAGTGTAATTGTTTCAAGTATTTTTGGTTTCGAAAGAGTTATACTTTGAAAATATTATGATTTTGAAATGAATATATGTTTGAAATGTTTTTGGTTTTGAAGTATAGACTATTTTGATTGAATAAATAGTTTTGAAATAAAAATGGTTTTGGTTTCGAAGTATAAACTATTTTGAAAGAAATATAGTTTGAAATGAAATGATTTGATCTTTTTAAAGTATAAACTATTTTGAAATGACCACGGCGTTATAATAACGTTTGGTTGTTAAAGAGATCGGGATCGGAAGTTGTCATACTCTCTGTCAACTCCGAAAACCACTTTAACAACCGTGTACGCGGTGGAGATTCCAGAATGAAGTAGGATGGTGGCGACGTTCTTGAGGTATATTACGTGGACCCAACTCCCGTGAGTTGGCATAAGGTGGCTAAAACAAAAGCGATCTCGGGCCAAGTGAGGTCATTCCTCCGATCGGACACATTCCTTCGATACTATACTCTTACTGGTGATTGATTAGATGGCCATCCTCCGATTTTGATATGGGAGTGTGTTTCGAGGTGGGCGTATGTGGCTGCCACGTTACCACCAGCCCGTGTGCGTAATTGGTATATCTACCCTGGCATTGCCTTGTGTGTCGTGTCACCTACCATACCGAGCCTTTACTACGAGTTTGTTTTTCTCCCGTAGTTCGTGTGGTATCCTCTGACAGCCACCCGGAGTGGAGATGGCATGATATTGGATGGACTACTGGGACTATTATGTGTGAAGGGTGATATGGGTAGCCCGGAACTCTATTTAAAAGTATGTTTATTTTACTGTAGACATTATTATAGTAGCGCAATATTACTACGTAGTAAATAGTTTAACGGATCCTTAAAGGATGGGCGATCCCAAGCATCCTTCAAGTTACTGATGCATTTTTGTTACTGTTCACTTGAGTTTATTTACAGTTCGTAAGTATTTATGTCCTGACTCGAGTGTTTTGTATTTTGCTCTACGCTCGAGTCAGATTGAGTGAGTTAGCATTCAAGATTCACCTTCGGAGTTGGAGCTTTCCTTGAAGATCCAGCCATCTATTTTGCTTTCTGTATCCAGTGATTTCAGTGATGTATTCTGATTTGTCCTGATGTATCTTGTTACTTTTTGTTGTATCATGTTTAACTCTGATGTACTTATTTTTATATAGTAGCTTCATGAACTACTATTTCTTTTAAATTCCGCTGCATTATTAAATACTCTGTGTCAGTGATCTGTGATTATGTATTTACTGTATATTCTGAGATTTGCCAAATTTTATTTACAACGCGGTATTTTGAGCAATTCAAGTCCGACATGTGCGGATGCGAATGGTTGAAAATATCGGGTCGTTACAGTAGTGGTACCTCCCTGTCCCCTATCTCGTCCTCTTCTTCCACTCATACTCACTATCAATGGATAGCAAGAGAATTTACTGAGGCACACGAACGGATATCTTAGGGAATACTTATTCTAGGGTATACTTCACCCTATCTATGATGAGTTACCTAATGTGTTATACTCCTGAGCTAAAGTTCAACCCTCAGCTCTGATACCACTTGTGACGACCCGAATTTCAGCGCTCGAAAATTGACACCCATACTTCACTTATACTCGAATGCTGGAGATTCAACCGTTGAAATCTGATTCGTACCGGAGCTTATATCACATCAAGTATAACAACACAGCAGAAGGAAAAGAATATAAATCATTGATATACAATAGTTAATTACAACAATGATACAACCAATTGATCCATATTATCAGAGATACAAGATACAGTGGAAATAAACAACTCCAAAAGATAATATCTTCAGAAGTCTTTAAGATAGTACTCCAACATATAGCGACTCCATTGCCAAAGTTTCAAAGACTCCAAAAGCTAGAACCACCAACATGTTTCCAAACGCGAAGCGAGAAACCCCCATAATGTTGTGTTAAGCAAACTAGGTAACTCCAGAATGAAGCAAATGTGATCCCCAAGATCCAAAGGCTTCAAAGATATCGACTCTATATCTATTATTTGATTATATGAAAATCCCATCTTTAGACTGCCTGTGTGGAAAATTTGTGGGCACCCAGAGTTTAGGAAGGGAACAATAAACTACAGGTCAGTCACGGGAGTGGTGTGAGCAAACAAAAATAGTTTATCTTTAACAAAAGAAAAACAAAAGAAAAAGAAATCCGTAATTCTTTATAGAAAATTAAATTACCATAAGGCCTCCTGCCACACACACACAATGCCAACGTGCAATTGGAGAAGATTTCTCCTTATGATAGTCAAACATGCTTGATACGCAAAAACCCTTTTGATATTATTATAAGTGCATAGTGCAGAAACCTTTTGAAATTATAATATTAATCTTAGCCAGCATGCCACATTTCATCATATGCCTACTATAGCTACCATGTTCAATAGCAGGTTACCGCCACATTCCATAGGAGGGTATAAAAACCGCACAGGGCTCGTATTGTTTTATTTAGATTTCCATCAATGGTCAGGCAAAGGATCTTCCCACACCGAATGGAACGCCTTTGGAGGGATGCCCCGGGGATCCTAACCAGATCTCTGCCAATACAAGGCCGGGTTACCTCTGTAACTAGGTAACTACTGACCTGAGCATGCCATCCCCCGGTCGTTACCAACCTTTATCCGAGGTACATCTAGACCAACAACCACAAAGCAATAAGTTTGCAGCAACCACATAGGCTAAATATCTGGGCTCCATACCATGATACCACCATTTATCCATAAGAAAACGGACTTACCTTCAGGGGGCACTACACCTAAATAACCTTGCTGCAACGATTCCTATTTCGACCATTACCGGGTTGTGAGGCTCGATGAAGTCTCGTCCACAAAGCTACGCTTACAAAAAAGCCATGCTTTGATCAACAAATGATCAGCAGCACTTTGCATGCCACATTACCAAATTGGGAATGTATCACTAGTAACCATCAACTACATTACCTCTGAGCTCGTACGTCTCAGAGAAGGGTGTTAAGCTAAGAGAATAAATTCTCCGCCACCGGACAGAAATGTATTTGATAGAAACTAGCTTTACATCTCAAAGTGTAGCGTCGGACACACATCCATACAAGTCTATTCCGGATTCGAACAGAACCAAAGACACTTCATGTGACGCCCCACCTCTATACCCGCGCTAGCCAAGGACACTACCGGGGTAATGCCATCAAATAGCATGGAGAATAAGGCTGTTGAGGAGCGACCATCCATGCGAGCACCGATATGTCAGATAAAATAATAAGTTTTCATTTCATCTCAAGGGGAAATCTGACATACCGATACAAACACAAGACTACTACACAATGGCTATAATATCTTCGGAACCAAATATAAAAATAAGCATAACATAAATCAGTCACAGATAATTCATATCACATAGGAAAAAATAGGTATGAATATATCACATAAAAGTTTACATTAGAGTAGTGGTCAAATAAGATCCACAATATCACAAAAGAATAGATACAAGTGCTAGACAAGAGAATATGTATACATCAAGGGGTCAAAATCTCAAATGTATATAACAAAGAACTACTAGTCTACAGTAGTTAGCCAAAAGTCAGATAATGGTTCGATAAGGAGTCAAGCAGAAGCACCTATAAAATCTCAGTTTGACCCGAGTATTATTTAAGAAGAAAATAATAAATGGATCAGTCTAGCTATAATTATCAGATAAAATGAGATATAAGAAGAGATATAATAATAAAACGTTTGATAACCAAAAATGCCATACTACGACAAGTATGCATTGGAAAAGCCACAGAAGTCATACAATATCTCAAGAATCTCATAGCATCAAAAAGATTGTCATATTCTTTATTTAATTCACCAAACCACAAAAAATGACATACATATCAATGCTAATTGTAAAAGTTGGTGAAATATAAATTTCAGAAATCAATAATTAGAAATCCAGAAATCATAAGAAAAGGATGGTCAATCCTAAGCGGGAGCATGAAAACTCACCAAGATGTGTATCACAAACAATTCGGAACATCAACGCAGTACAAACGGTACATCCAATGGACCGAAAAGCCGAGACATCGATGTGGTACAAACAGTACATCAGATGAATCGAAACATAAAACAATTTAGAACATCGACACAGTACAAACGGTACGTCCAATGAACCGAAAAGCCGACACATCGATGTCGTACAAACGGTACACAAGATGAATCGAAAGACAAAGCAATTCAGAACATCGACGTAGTACAAAGGGTACGTCCAATGAACCGAAAAGCCGAGACATTGATGTAGTACAAACGGTACATCAGATGAATCGAAACACAATACAATTCAAAACATCGACGCAGTACAAACGGTACGTCCAATGAGCCGAAAAGTCGAGACATCGATGTAGTACAAATGGCACATCAAATGAATCGGAGCACAAAAAATGCATGGGTCGCTAGCCCACAAAGAAATGAGACGAAGCTCAATAAAATGCGGTGCAGTCCTCCACGTGGACAAAGAGACATCGCACATTGTTAGTCTAAACCATAAAATGATCATCATCGATCATCAAGAAGTGTCAATTACACTAAGCTAGTAAATATATGAGTTTAGCATCATGTCCCATAACCACTAGCTTAACTTAAATGTTTACGAACAAATTGTAGATCTCCACTAGAAAATTTGCCACAAGAGATTCAATCGAACAAGTCCAAAAATTAACCGACGAAGTAAAGGCAAGCGTTTTATACCACTTGTTTGACTAAGCCGTTTAATTAGATTTCTCATACGAGTGAGGTAAAGGTTTGTATATACTAATAGATTGGAAAATGGTTTTAAATAAATGAGCTTTGTATTAAATTAGTGTTGAAATCATTTTGATGAAAGAGTTTTGATATTTACTACTAGTATAGAAACCTTTATATTTTAAAGCGACAAATTACAAAAATGATTGTAGAAACAATCAATCATCAAAATTCACATACGAAGACGTGAATCAAATCCGAAGAAATCGATACCGAATCCATCAAAATGGATATTCCCAAAAATCCAAAGAAAGAAGTCATCAAAGACGGTGATAAGTGATAACAACTAACCGGATCAATAAAAATCGACAAACCTTGGAAATTCACTCAAAAATAACCAAAATATGAAAATTAAACAGTTCCAGATGTCTGGTAGGTGTTTCCAGACGTCTGGCCCTAGATTTTGGAAGTATATGTGTTTTTCTCCCTTCTATTTTTAGTTCCTAATCCATTTCAGACGTCTGAAATTTTCAGCCAGACGTCTGAATTCGATTTCAGACGTCTGGATTTTGTTTCCGACGTCTGGACTAGGTTTCTACCTCTTCTAGACCCCTTTTCAGACGTCTGGATTTTTCAACCAGACATCTGGATTTGGTTTCAGACGTTTGAAATTAATTTCAGACGTCTGAAATTTTCTGCTAGGCAAAAAAATAGCCTAGACAAAAAATGGAAAATCCAAACCGAAATGCGATCGAACGAGCGATGTATGCTAAAGATTTATACCAATCGACAACCCATCACTATAGGCTCTTCGATGCGCCACAAATAACATGTTCAAACGTCCAAGATAGGATCTTTAAACATTTTGACTTCAAAACACCAAAATTGGAAAATTCACCAAATCAATTCAAATTAAAAGCAAATGAACATGAATAGATGTTAGGAATTCATACCTAACAACAATGAAAGTTATAGACGTAGATGTGAGTTAAAAAACCCACCTTTAAACTCAAAATCACAAGAGAGAAGCTATAGAGCAAAGCAAGAACAATGACTCTTCAATTTTAACCCAAGAAGCTTCAATCTAAGCTCAAAAGAAAAACATTTCCTAAGTTAGGGTTTAGGAAATTTTTGAAATTGAAGAGGAAAAGAGATGGAAGATGAAGAGGATGCTTACCTAAGCTTCTGCTAGAGTTTGGAGCTAGAACTTGGTTTTGCAAATGAAACCAGGGCTTAGGAATTTCCATTTCCAATCTTTTCCCCCATTTTTGCTAAAGCTTGAATGTATTAGGAAATGAAGAATGAATGAAGAGGAGTGGAGTGGAGTTAGGGTGTTATGTTGGGGCTAATGGGCTGAAACCCAAAACCCAAAGCTCTAAGTGAAAAGGTCGAAATTTTAGCTAGCTCCAAATATATCGATATTTATACTCAAAAAGGTCGCAAACGCCATTTTGAACTCAATAGGAGTAATCTCGTGTTCTAATTCGACTGTTTGCAAAAGGTAGCTTTTCGGACTATAATCGGACTAACGGTGCTATATTTAAATAAAATATTTAAATATACAATCGTAAAATGTGCGGGTTGTTACAGACTCCCCTCCTTAAAGAAATTTCATCCTCGCAATACTTTAGAAGAAAATAAGGAGTAACAACCATAAAAGCATATCAACACAAAAGAAAATTTGTAATAAGAAATTCACCATAAAGAGCACGAAAGAGTAAGCCCGAACGTGTTTGCTCGATGAATTCTCAGGGTTCCCAAGAGCAATCCCTAGGATTCGAGAACCATTGAACTTTCACAAGAGGAACATCTTTATTTCGAAGGCGCTCAACCTCCGAAACAATGATGCGAATAGGATGTTGCTCATAAGTCAAATCCGGTGAAACTTCAATTTCCTCAATAACACCGGGCTCAAGAGTAAAATCGGAATACCTAAGGCATTTTCATAGTTAAAAGACATGGAAAATGTCATGAATAGCAGAGGATTTAACCGATGAAACGACGTAGTACAATAACGGTACGCCAGATGATTGAAAACTCAAATAATTCGAAACACCGACGCAGTACAAATGGTACGTCAAGTGAACCGAAAAGCTGGTTCATCGATGTAGTACAATAACGGTACATCCAATTAACCGAACACCAAAAAAGAACATTGGACGCAAGTCCATAAAAGAAATGAGACGAAGCTCAATAAATCAAGGTACATCGAAACGTCCGGTGAACTTGGTAAAAAGATCATTCCATTCGGATATCATCAAAGAAACATCAACTTGTTGCTTACGACAAAGTGCATAGGCAACACGATTGTCCCTTCCCGGGAGTATATAAAGAATTTCAAGATCATAAGATGCAAGGAACTCAAGCCAACGTGGTTGGCTTGAGTTAAGTTTCTTGTGAGAAAATAAATATTTCAAAGATTTATGATCTAGGTAGAGAACAAATTTCTCCCCCAAAAATGATGATGCCAAACTCTAAAAGCAAAATCAATAGCCGTGAGCACTAGATCATGAGTGGCATACCTAGTCTCGATCGGCTTTTATGATATAGAAGCACAAGTGGTAGAACGTTCTCTTTCGCAAGAGGACGACATCCAAATCAATACGACTAGCATTGGTACAAAAGATAAAGTCTTGGTTCCCTTCGGGAATCACAAGAATAAGAGTATCAGAAAAGAGTTCTTTTAATTGATGCACTTTCCCAAAAAGCTAAAACTTTCAAAATTACAATTAACTTTATGTAATCATTTTTCTAGAAAATTTTACTTATTCAAAGTGAAATTTACTGTGTTTGATTGCCTCACCAAAGCGTTTAAGAGATTCCTATCAATAACGTTGATCAAGTGCAACGACCAGAATTCTTAAAGCACTCAATGGGCAATACAATCACAAAATCATCTTCTATATGATAAACATGCTTCTTGAAATTTTTTAAGAACATTCTTTGTTCGTTTTAAGAACAAAAAATCCAATTATACTTATAAATAAATCTTATGAAAAAGATTTGCAAGATTTTAAATTGTTGTTTTCATCCAAAATCAATAAATACAAGAATGGAGTCACCGAGATATTCGTAGAATACTTGATTCATAAAATGGATGAAATAAGCTGGACAAATTGAATGACATAATAAGTAATTCATAAGAATCATAACGAGTGCGGAATGCGGTAAGTGGAATTCTAACTCCTGCAAGTCATAGCCAAATGAAAATCGGTGACAAAGTCGAACTAAAAAGACCTTAGCACCACCAAAAGATTGCTTAGGTAAAAACCCTAAGACAAGCTCAAAATACCGGTAAATTCACAACTACCCAAAAGAGAGAAATAACACTTTGCTCGACATGTGGGCTTAAAGAATAAAATGATGCCACCAAGTTGGAATCGAAATCATTAAGAAAAAATAGAAATCTGTTTAACAGATTAAAAATGTCAAAGATGAATAGTCCACTCGGGCATGGAATATGGCTTCATAAAAATCGAGCCAATCCTTTCACAAAAATCAATTTCGAAGTCTAAGTAACGCATAACATGCAAATCGGCCCGAAAAGAATAATCACATAAAATATTTTCGACATCTTTTCAAAACAAACTGAGCGTTGCGGATCCACTATCCGGATAGCAATTCTCAACGAAGTCATCAAGCCCAAAATATTTAAAGAGAAGAAATCAACAAGTTCTTTTGATATAAAAATAATAAGAGAAACCCATATCGGCAAGAACTCAAATAGGAAGATAACGAAATAAAACAATGCCATCAAGGATTAAATGTAAAATACCTTGACCAAGAGAAGAGTTGCTAGGGGCTTGCATAACATTCAGCTTTCCCTCTCTCTTGCATGGAAGTTTGGGACATGAAGATAAAAGATGACCCGAACTTTTGCAATAACGACAAAAAAAGGTTTCAGACACTCCCTTTCATAGTGGTCCATGGAACCACAATTGTAGCATTGTCCAAGACTAGAGGTAGGAGTCTTTGCTACTGGAGTTTGTTGCTTCCATTTCTTGTTGGGATCGCGGCCTTTGAATTTAATAGGCCTCTACATGTTATTGTTGAAGTTCTGTTTGGCATCCACAACTTCAACATCGCTTTCTTTATGGGCCTCTTCAAGTCGAAGAGCAATATTAATAAGCTGATCAAAAGAAACTTCTAGTTTTAGAAGTAATGGCTTCTTGAGGTTCTTATTCAACCCATAGACGAATCTTTGATTTTTCTTCAGTGGGGTATTAATATATTCAACCTCATATTTAGAGAGAGATTCGAAAGATGCAACGTAATCCGTCACAGAACATTTTCCTTGAACAAGGTCAATAAAACGCCGGGCTAAAGTTACCTTTTCAGCTTCCGGCACAAACTTCAATTCGAATCGATTTCGGAATTTCTCCCAAGTAAGATCCGCTTCGATAATCTCCAAAGTCAAGAGCTCATACCAATCTAATGCTCTTTCTTGGAGCATGCTAGAAGCCACTTGTACTCGATGTAAATCAACAAGATTCATGCGAGAAAAGATGCGATCCCATGATTTGAGCCAAGCTTGAATTTTTATAACACTCTCGGATCCCTTGAATGGTCTTCCACCCAAATCGATATAGTCTCTGCACAAACGTGCAAACCCGGATCTAGGATGAGTAGGCTTTAGAATGGGTTCGGCAGCTTGATCATTCTTTACAAGATCTAAAGGCTGCTGGGCAGACATAAATACTCCCTCTTGAGGAGTAGCACTAGATTTTCCGGCACTGGGACGGTTTGATCTAACCATTTCTCTTCTTTAAGAAAGAAAGAAAGAAGAAGAAAATGGTTATTCTTGGAATGAATATCAAACAATCATGATTGATAAAACAAGGCATCATAAGAGAAATTAGGATAGAACAGGTCCTAAGACTCGGATAAAATCCTAAAGCACGAGTGCTAAGAAGGACTTAGGACAATGATCCTTACTAGATTATTCTACATTGTTCCGAAGTTTTGCTCTGATACCAAGCTGTGACGCCCTACCTCTATACGCACGCTAGCCAAGGACACTACCGGGGTAATGCCGTCAACTAGCGCGGAGAATAAGGCTATCGAGGAGCGACCATTCGTGTAATGGCTTTGTGCGAGCACCGATATGTCAGATAAAATAATAACTTTTCATTTCATCTCAAGAGGGAATCCGACATACCGATACAAACACAAGACTACTACATAGTGGCTATAATATCTTCTAAAACAAATATAGAAATAAGCATAACATAAATCAATCACAGATAATTCATATCACATAGGCGAAAATAGATATAAATATATCACTTAAAAGTTTACATCAGAGTAGTGGCCAAACAAGATCCACAATATCACAAAAGAATAGATACAAGTGCTAGACAAGAGAATATGTATACATCAAGGAGTCTAAATCTCAAATGTATACAAAAAAGAACTACTAGTCTAAATTAGTTAGCCAAAAGTCAGATAATGGTCCGATAAGGAGTCAAGCAGAAGCACCTATAAAATCACAGTTTGACCCGAGTATTATTTAAGAAGAAAATAATAAATGGATCAGTCTAGCTATAATTATCAGATAAAATGAGATATGAGAAGAGATATAATAATAAAACATTTGATAACCAAAAATGTCATACTACGACAAGTATGCATTGGAAAATCCACAGAAGTCATACAATATCTCAAGAATCTCATAGCATCAAAAAGAATGTCACATTCTTTATTTAATTAACCAAGCCATAAAAAATGACATACATATCAATGCCAATTGTAAAAGTTGGTGAAACATAAATTTCAAAAATCAATAATTAGAAATCCAGAAATCACAAGAAAAGGATGGCCAATCCTAAGCGGGAGCATGAAAACTCACCAACACGTGTATCACAAACAATTCGAAACATCGACGCAGTACAAACGGTACGTCCAATGAACCTAAAAACGGAGAAACCGAAGTAGTAAAATGGTACATCAGATAAATCGAAACACAAAACAATTCAGAACATCGACGCAGTACAAACAGTACGTCCAATGAGTCGAAAAGCCGAGACATCGATGTAGTATAAACGGTACATCAAATGAATCGAAACATAAAACAATTCAGAACATCGATGCAGTACAAACGGTAGTCCAATGAATCGAAAAGCCGAGACATCGATGTAGTACAAACGGTGCATCAGATGAATCGAAACACATTACAATTCAGAACATCGACGCAGTACAAACGGTACGTCCAATGAACCGAAAAGTCGAGACATCGATGTAGTATAAACGGTACATCAGAAGAATCGGAACACACACAAAAATGCATGGGTCGCTAGCCCATAAAGAAATGAGACGAAGCTCAATAAAATGAGGTACATTCCTCCACATGGACAAAGAGACATCGCACATTGCTAGTCTAAACCATAAAATGATCATCATCGATCATCAAGAAGTGTCAATTACACTAAGCTAGTAAATATATGAGTTTAGCCTCATGTCCCATAACCACTAGCTTAACTTAAATATTTACGAACAAATTGTAGATCTCCACTAGAAAATTTTTCATTAGAGATTCAATCGAACAAGTCCAACAATTAACCGATTAAGTAAACGCAAGCATTTCATACCACTTGTTTTACTAAGCCGTTTAAGTAGATTTCTCATACGAGTGAGGTAAAGGTTTGTATATACTAATAGATTGGAAAATGGTTTTAAATAAATGAGCTTTGTATTAAATTAGTGTTGAAATTGTTTTGATGAAAGATTTTTGATATTTACTACTAGTATATAAACCTTTATATTTTAAAGTGGCAAATTACAAAAATGATTGTAGAAATAATCAATCATCAAAATTCACATACGAAGACGTGAATCAAATCCGAAGAAATCGATACCGAATACATCAAAATGGATATTCCCAAAAATCCAAAGAAAGAAGTCATCGAAGACGATAATAAGTGATAACAACTAACCGGATCAACAAAAATTGATAAACCTTGGAAATTTACTCAAAAATAGCCAATATAGGCAAATTAAACAGTTCTAGACATCTGGTAGGTGTTCCCAGACGTCTGGCCCTAGGTTCTGGAAGTATATATGCTTTTCTCCTTCGTTTTTTAATTCCTGGGCCATTTCATACGTCTGAAATATTCAACCAGACATCTGAATTTGATTTCAGACTTCCAAATTTTGTTTCAGATGTTTGGTTTATGTTTCTGCCTCTTCCAGACCCCTTTTCAGACGTTTGGATTTTTCAACCAGACGTCTGGATTTGGTTTCAGACGTATGAAATTAATTTCAGACTTTTGAATTTTCTGCTAGGCAAAAAAACGGCCTAGAAAAAAATGGCAAATCCAAACCGAAATGCGATCGAACGAGCGATGGATGCTAGGGATTTATGTCAATTGACAACCCAACACTATAGGCTCTTCGATACGCTACAAATAACTTGTTCAAACATCCAAGATAAGATCTTTAAAGATTTTGACTTCAAAACACCTAAATTAGAAAATTCACCAAATCAATTCAAATCAAAAGCAAATGAACATGAATAGATGTTAGGAATTCATACCTAACAACAATGAAAGCTATAGACGTAGATGTGAGTTAAAAAACCCACCTTTAAACTCAAAATCACAAGAGAGAAGCTATAGAGCAAAGCAAGAACAATCACTCTTCAATTTTAACCCAAGAAGCTTCAATCTAAGCTCAAAAGAAAAACATTTCCTAAGTTAGGGTTTAGGAAATTTCTGAAATTGAAGAGGAAATGAGATGGAGAAGATGAAGAGGATGCTTACCTAAGTTTCTCCTAGAGTTTGGAGCTAGAACTTGGATTATCAAATGAAACTAGGGCTTTAGAATTTCCATTTCCAATCTTTTCCCCCATTTTTGCTAAAGCATGAATGTATTAGGAAATAAAGAATGAATGAAGAGGAGTGGAGTGGAGTTAGGGTGTTATGTTGGGGTTAATGGGCTGAAACCCAAACCCAAAGCCCTAAGTGAAAAGGTCGAAATATTAGCTAGCTCCAAATATATCGATGACTATACTCGAAAAGGTCGCAAACGCCATTTTGAACTCAATGGGAGTGGTCTCGAGTTCTAATTCGACTGTTTGCAAAAAGTAGCTTTTCGGACTATAATCCGACTAACGGTGCTATATTTAAATAAAATATTTAAATATACAATCGCAAAATATGCGGGTTGTTACACTTCAAAAGAAGCCCTTGCAATCCAGGCATTCACAATCCCGATCGGACTCCCCATCACATACGAAGATCTCTATACCAGCGCGACTCAGTGCGGAGACACTCGACCGGGTTATCCTTTCGTTTTCGAAATACCTGGTCTTTACCGCCGGTCTTCAAATGTTATCCATTTCATCGTATCACTATTCAGAATGGGTTATATGACACAAAGTCCTTTCTCGGGTAAACCGAATTATGAGCGCTTAATTTAAAAAGCATATGGATATTGGGATCTTAGTTAAGTCACAACTTATAGCCCAAAACCTTTCTTTCAAATAGTTTAAACAAATTACCATTTTAATATTTCAAAACAAAAAGATTCACTTCATAAAGTTCACCAATCTTTCACTATGATCATTTATAGCCTTTCATGACAATTTCCATTTCGAATCTTTTATACAAAAGACACGCCATTCAAAATCCTCATCAATTTCAAAACAAAGTTCAACAATCTTTCACAAAGATTCATTCATAGCTTTCAAACTATATTCATTTCAAATATTTTATACAAAAGATACACCATTTAAAATCCTCTTCAATTTGGAAACAAAGTTCAACAATCTTTCACAAAGATTCATTCATAGCTTGCAAACAATTTTCATTTCAAATCTTTTACACAAAACATACACCATTTAAAATCCACTTCAATTTCAAAACAAAGTTTAACAATCTTTCACAAAGATTCATTCATAGCTTTCAAACTATTTTCATTTCAAAACTTAAAATCCTTTCATAAAAACTAGAAATCCTTCCTTTATATGAAAGCTATTATTATTTGAAAACCAAGGGTTTTCGTTTTGGGAAAATTCGATTACATTTTCTCAAGTTAAAGTCTTTTAAGTATAAACTTGGGTTGAATTTAAATTCCCAAAATAATACTTTAAAATACTTTAGAGATGGTTTATAATCTGTATATATTATATTATATAACTTGTATTAACACTTTTTTCCAAAACAATTTCAAAACTTAAATCAGATATATTATATTTAACCAAATTTCAATTTTAAAATTTTCTTTCCAAAAGCTTCCCTATTTAGTTCAATTCCTTTCCCAAAACCATTTGAACTCAAAATTAAATTCAAATATCTATGACTTAACCGAATCCTCATGCAATCCATATTTGTATGTGTATGGTGTAGTCCAAGGGTTTTACACAATAGTGCAACATCATCAATCATCACAATCCAAATACAACAATATCGATAAGCGGTATAATCCATAACGCTTATCTTCCATTCGAAAATTTACAGATAAATATTATACATTCATCACAAATAAACAAATTACATTCATCACACTCGAATCAAAATAATTCATTTCACAAAGCATCACACATCAGGGATGTCAAACAATTCAAACATTCTATAAAATCCAAACATTCAAAAGTAAGGTCAATTAATTATCTGATTAAGTGAAATCAGATTAATTACTTATGAATTTAATTACTAATCCTGGTTAATTAATCATTAGTTAATCACAAATCATTTAATTAATTACCCTTTAATTATTTATTAATTAACCTTAATTAATCAATAGATCAATTAATAATTAATCTTTAATTATTTAATTATTCTTTAATTAATTAGTCACATTAATTACATCAATTAATTAACACTTAATTAATTGTCATTTAATTAATAACCCTTAATTAATTACAATAAGTGATTATCCTAATCACTTATATTAATAAATCACAAATTAATTACGTTGAGTAATTATCCTTAATTAATTTAATTATCAACTTTAATAATCAATTAATTACTTTTAATTAAGTAATTATAATAAAATCAATTTATAAATCTACCTTTAATTAATCACATCAATTAATCAACCATTGATTAATTTATATTAAATAATTAACATCATCTTTAAATCTTAAATCTTTGAAACAAAATTAATATTAATCCATAATTAATCTTAGATTGTTAAATTTAGTTAACAACTCAAAAGAAAATATTTTATCTTTTCATTTAACACTTAATTATATTTCTAACAACATTTATTATGTAAAGGAATAGATTCTAAGAAATAGATTTAAATTTGATTTATTTTAGATTTAAAAACTTGCTTTCTTTTAAATTTTTAAAACTATTTACATTCTTGCTTCGGGTTCAACCCGAATAGCTCTCTAGCCCAGACCCGAGTAAAATCTACTTTCTTTTTTGTAAAACCTTAGTTTAAGTTTAAGTTAAAGATAAAAAAACATGCTAACACTCACGTTCGATTACCCGAGTAAAACCCGTGTATTTCCATTTCCAAACCGAGACCAAACACAATATTCCCGAGTTCCCTCCTACTTCTTCCCTCTCCCCCAAACTCATCATCTTCGGTTCCAGTATCAACCACGATGAATCTAAACATCGACAACGAGCGTCAATTCATTTGTGATACTATCGAAACCAATAGCCGAGCCCAACGTTTCGCATCACCCTCTGCATCGACGAACGACGCTGCTGCTTGGATCCTTCGTGCACGGTGACGCGCATACACATATACGCCCTCGCCTCTGACCATCTCACCGCCGCAACACCACTACCCAGTCCCTCATCGCCACCTGGTCCAACCTTGCAACTATGTTGATGCAAAAGTCATATCCTACCAAAAATCGATCATTGGCACAACCCATACTCGAACCAGAAACCAACTCTCACCAACAATTCAACCTAAAGCATCGTTGACCGACCATTATGCACATGCCACCTATCTCCGATGAAGGCCCTACCATGAAGCTATCTTCGAGCCAAAACACCCAAACTTCGGTTGCCCCTCTTCGTCTCAAGATCACTACGACATAACCCAGGCTGAAACCCATCTTAAACCCTATTATAACGATCCCAAGCCACCACGACCAACAATAAAATACTATTCCATTTTTCATGTGATCGCAAGACCTTCGCCTTTCTCCATTGAAAAGCACGACATCCAATTTTTCGTCGATCAACTAGAATCGACAGAAACTAGTTTTCTGTTCAACCCCTAAAATCCCACCTCAAATTTAAGCTAAAATCATGGTTTTATCATTAAAATTTATCATTTTCGAGTCCGATTCCAATTGTAAAATCAAATCGTGAGATTTTGATAATCGAATTTTTTGACATAGTTTTATTTCTACTGTAATTCATTGTTTTTGAATTAATTGCTTGATAAACATATGAAACCAATTTTAAAAATAAATTAGCATTTGTACAATCATTTTTTCTTTTAGCAATCATAGCTTGAAGTAGATTAGATACGAAGATATGAATTTCTTTTAAGTGAAATTTGAGCCTGTGTAATATAACAGAAATGTATACATACATATACACAGACATGCATCAATTATTCTATGTTTATACACACACACACACACACACATATACATATGTAGAAATTTACACACAATTATACCAGCACATATTTCACATACAAATCCAACATCAAAAGATATAACAGGGTCAAGTTTGCTCACCTATCACCAAAACAGAAGATAAGAAGCTTAAAAACCTGGAATTGTTCTAAAATTTGGAATTTGAACTGCTGATTAAATCTTTGGGCTGCTTCAGGTTTGCTTGATCCTGATCTAAAGCTAGTTGATTTATTTTTGAGTCGAAGCTTTAATCTTTTCTTTAGTTTGAACATGGACTCGAATTTAGATCCATATGTTGCTTGCATTGTTTCAGGCTTTTGTATTTGAATCTGAAACTTGCTTATTTTAAATGTTTTCAGGTTTGTTTGCATTTTCTTTTCCCTTGAACTTCTACTTTATGTTTTGATTGCTTCCAGTTTGATTTTTAATTTTTCTCCTACATTTTAATTTTCAGTTTGAAAATGAAAGAAAGAGATGAGAAGATTTGAGAAAATATGTATAACCTGGTTTATCTTTTGACATTTACATTGTAATTTTAAAAAGAAATAGGTATGCCTCTTGTTTTCTACCCATTACTAAAACCTTACACTTATTTATTGTTTACATTAAATTTTTAGAAATATCAAAGCCATGTCTTTTTATATTAAAACACTTAATTAGATTTATATTTATATAGTTCTTATATTTTTAAATATTTTTAAACCCTTAATTATTTATATTTTATAGCTTAACATATGTTTATGTTTTTTCTATTAATAGGTTTATACATGTAAATATTAAATCTTTAATTGTTTTTAAATTCTTATTTATATACAAATTTAGTTCATGTGTATTAAAAGAAAGAATATTAGCCTTTTTACTAAATCTCATTTTAAACTTAAGTTAAAATAAATAAATATATACATTTTTTAAGTGGAAATTAGCCACAAGTGCCTCTTTAGCAAGTGCAATTAGTTTCTAGGACACACAACAGAAATAATTATTTTTAAGGACTAAATGCAAAATAATTAGTTTCTAAGGCCTGAAAACCTACGGAATTATGTCCTTGAAAGTAATTGGATTGCTGACTTTGTCCTTAAAAGTAATTATTCTACTGACTTTGGCCTTGAAATTAATTTCAGTGGATGTATGTCCTAGAAACTAATTTTACTATAAAGTTTGTCCTTTTAGTGAAATGCCCTTTTTTAATATATTAAAATTAGGAAGTAAATTTCTATTAATTTTTAAAATATAGAGTATTAAAAATCCAATTAATTTTATAAAATATTTATTATTAAATTCCAAATAAACTTTATTTAAAAATTTACTTATATATATATATATTCATTTTCGAATTTCAAATTAATTCTCAATTAAATTCACAATTTAACATTAATTATCAAATTAAATTTAACTAAAAAAATGGGGATCATTACAGATTCTCCTTAAGAAAATTTCATCCTCGAAATTTGCTAGACGGGGAGACGACAAAGAACATGAACACATAGAGAAGTGGTTCACCAGATTAAATTGAATATTTATTCTGCATTTGGCTTACCAAATCAGAATATCAACAATTGATATGAGAACATACTCATTTAATATCCGACGAAGTATTCGGGTCATCAGATCTATGAAATATGCAGGGGCATTGGTTAGTTCGAAGGGATAACTAATTGTCACGGATCGCCATTTCTTACCATTCAAATCGACAATAATCCACACATTTCGGACTTGAATGATGCGAAATAAAAAATTGTAAATAAATTTGGGGCAAATAAAATCAAATACACAGAATTACAGGTACAAAACAAATAGAATAACTCGCAGTGGAATATAAAAATAGAAAGTAGTTCATGAAGCTACTAAGAGTCTCAAACCAAATACATAATACAGTCTGAAAACAACATAATAGAAATCCCAAATACATAGAAGTTCACTAATACAAGAGATAAACTAGAATAGCTAAAACAGAAGTAGATATATATGTAGATAAGCAGAAACCCCAGCAAAGACTAGCTCCAGAAAGAGAAGCCAAAGCTATGAATACTCAGGCTGACCCGAGCGTAAAGCAAACACAAAACACTCGAGTTGGGACAATATATACATATATAATGTAAACTAACTCAAATGAACTGTAAATAAGAACAAGTAACTTAAAGGATGCCTGGGACCGTCCGTCCTCTAAGGATCCGTCGGACTATTTACTATATAGTAATATTATCCTATTTTAATAGTGTCTACAGTAAAAAAACATATTTTTAAATAGTGTTCCGGGCAGCCCATATCACCCATCACACATAATAGTCCCAGTAGTCCATCCAATATCATGACATCTCCAGATCAGGAAACTGTCAGAGGATACCACACGGGCTACGGGAAAAAACAAACTCATGGTAAAGGCTCGGTATGGTAGGTGACACGGCACACAAGGCAATGCCAGGGTAGATATATCAATTACGCACACGGGCTGGTTGTAACGCAACAGCTACATACGCCCACCCCGAACAACACTCCAAAATGAAGGGGTGAACCCAATCGATCACAACAGTAATAGAATGGTATCGAAGAAGTGTGTTCGGCCAGAGGTGCTACCTCCTTTGGCCCGAGATCGCTCCTGTTTTAGCCACCTTAAGCTAACTCACGGGAGTTAGGTCCACGTAAAGTACCTTAGGAACGTCGTCACCATCCTACTTCATTCTGGAATCTCCACCGTGTACACAGTTGTTAAAGTGGTTTTCGATATCGACAAAGAGTATGCCCATATCCGATCCCGGTCTCTTTAACAACCAATCGTTATTATAACCCATATTTATAATTTTAAAAATGGTATTTATATTTCAAAAATCAAATATGATTTAACAAATCAAAATCATTTCAAATCATTTCAAAAGTATCAAACTTATCATTTCATTTCAAAACCATATTCATTTTACTCAATTTAAAATACCATTTTAATTCACATTTTCAAAAATAGTTTATATTTCAAATCGAATTACTTCATTTAAAAACGAATTTATTACATTTAATAATTAAATTATTAAATTTCCAAAAAAATTTAAACTTTTCAAAGTTCATTCATTCACTTAATTTTATCAAAACAGTGAAAATTACCTTTCGCAGCATTTAGACAATGCTATGGAAAGTCATATTCAAAATAATTCAATTTAACAAAAGACAGCATTTAAGAATGCTGTAACAGGTTACATTAGTTTCATATAAAACTTGGTTTAGTTCAACAATTATAGCACTTTACAAAATGCTATAATAGCCTTTAATCTTGTTTAGCCATTTGGTTCATTATTATCAACTACAACATTTACAAATGTTGTATTATCATTTACATTAGAAATAATGGCATTTCAAAAATGCAGTTAATTAACATCAAATATTCAGTAAAACTTCACAAACAATTATATTTTTATTTAAATCATTTTTAACTTATAAAATAATATAATTTCACTTTTATAATCATCATTTAATTTTCGTTAAATTCATGATTTTATAAAGTCAAATTTCCTCAAAAATCAATATCTAATAATAATTCACTTATTAAATTTCAACATCAATTTTAAATTCATTAAATTAAATTTTAACTTAAAACTTAAGTTTAAATTTTCAAATATAACTTAATTTCATTTCTATTTACTTAACTTAAAAATTCACTTTTAAGCCAAATTCACAAATTCTCAATTTTAGTTATATTTCAAATTTCAACTTAAATATTCATTCATTCACAATTTAACTTTATTCAAAAATCATTAATATATTATAAAATCAAACTAAATTCATTTAAATTCAAAATATCATAAATTTATCATATTTCATATTTAATTTAATTTCCAATTAAAATTAAATCAAAATTTCCAAACAAATTATATTCAAATTTTCTAACTTTTTCATTAATTTATTTCACTTATAAATATTCACAAAATCAATAATATTTTACAAAAATCATTTTTAATTAAGTTTAAGTCAAAATATTATAATATTTATATTTCTAAAATATTTAAAAAAAATTTAGAAAAACATATTTAACTATGGGTCTGTATAAAATTTTCTACGCTAGGAAAAGTGATACGGGTAATATAAGTTTAAATAACTAAAAATTCATATAATTTCAGTTAAGATTCGAAAATATAACAAATATATAAAATATAAATAAATAAATATTAATTATATATGATAAAAATAAGAAAATAGTACAGAAAATGAAAACTAGTCTAGAAAATTTGAAAACAAACAGAATAAACTTTGGAAAATTTATATGGACTTGGAAAATATTTATAAATAAAAATAAGAACATAAAATAAAAATAAATTCACAAAAATAAATAAATAAATTTTAATTAAATATAATTTAAATGAAGAAATAGGAGAAAAATAGAAACTGACCTTTAAAAATAGGTAATAAACGCAATAAATTTTGGAAAAATTCTGTTATCACTTTAAAATATTTAGATATGATATCTCACAAATAAAAAAAATTCAAAATAATTTCAAAATGAAATAAAGTCAAATTTAAATTTATATTCAAAAATCTAGGGTTGTTACACTCTCCCCCACTCAAATCTTTTCGTCCTCGAAAAGAACGGAAAGGAAAAATAAAGAGAAATAAGATAGAAAACAAAATAGTACCTGAAACGAACAATTCCGGATTCGAAGCACGAATTCTCTCCTCCGTTTCCTAGGTACAATCTCGATTGTCTTTACTCCACTATACTTTGACCAGATTAACAGATTTCCTTCTGAGCTGCTTCGTACCTCTATCGACAATACGAAGTGGCTTCCTCTCAACATTCAGATTAGGCTCAATATCCAAATTATCAAGAGTAGAAGGCTGGACAATAAGAGAGGGATCACGAAGATGATGGAGAAGATGCGAGACATGAAATACATCATGCACTCTAGAAAGCTTCTCGGGCAAATCCAAACAATAAGCCAAAGAACCAACTCTTTCCACAATGCGGAAAGGACCAATGAACCTAGGAGAAATCTTCCCTCTACGACCAAAGCGAATGACATTCATCAAGGGAGAAACCTTATGGAACACCTGATCACCAACAGCAAATTTAAAATTCCGCCTATGCCTATCAGCATGCTTCTTCTGCCTATTCTTAGCAGCTCTCAACCTCTTCTTAATCTCCTCATCTTTCTCAGAAGCTTCCAAAATCTCATCAGGACCAAGAACCAGACGATTACCGGATTCAATCCAGCAAGATGGGGATCTACAATGTCGTCCGTATAGAGCAGCAAACGGAGACATTTTGAGACTTGCCTGAATGCAAAGATGGAATGAGATAGATAAAAGGATCAAGAAAAGACTTGAAAAACAGAAGATAAGATTATACCTGATAGCTATTATTGTAGGTAAATTCGGAAAGATGGAGATAATCTTCCCAAGATCCTCCATAATCAAGCACACAAGCACAAAGAAGATCCTCGAGAATCTGATTCACTCTTTCTGTTTGACCGTCGGTCTGTGGATGGTAAGAAGTGCTCAGATTCAGACGTGTACCCATAGATTCCTGAAAAGCTTTCCAAAACTGACTGGTAAAGATAGGGTCGTGATCATAAATAATATTGAGAGGAACACCATGGAGACGAACAATTTCTCTCATGTAAATCTCAGATAAGTTAGAAGCATAACGAGTAGACTTAACCGGAATGAAATGAGCGGACTTGGTCAGTCTATCAACAATAACCCAGATACTCACATTACCCCTTCGAGTCCTCGGTAAACCATCAATGAAATCCATGGAAACCTGTTCTCACTTCCAATTGGGAATCTCAAGGGGCTGCAACAAACCATGGGTCTTCTGGTGATCGGCTTTGACTTGTTGACAAGTCGCACACCGACTAACAAAGATAGAGATATCCCTCTTCATCCCCTTCCACCAATAAAGCTTCTTCATATCCTGATACATCTTCGACACACCAGGATGAATAGAAAGCCTGGATCAATGATTCTCCTGAAGCAACTCCTGCCTCAAACCATCAACATTCGGGACACAAATCCTGCCATTAATCCTCAAAATCCCTCTATCATCAATCTGAGTTCCACTACAACCACTACTACCCCTAACCCTTCTTAGCCATAATACGATCCAGAAGAGGAGAAGAAGAAATAACAAGCTGAAACAACAAAACCTTCTTCTGACTCAAAGCATTGGCCACAACATTAGCTTTACTGGCAGTATAGCTAATATCGAGGTCGTAAGAAGCCAGAAAATCAAGCCAACGAACTTGCCTCTGATTCAAATCCTTCTGGGTGAAGATATATCTCAGAGACTGATGATTGGTGAAAAGCTCAAACTTGATTCCAAAAGATGATGCCACCGAAGCTTCAAAGCAAAGACAACAGCAAGCAACTTAAATCATGAGCAGCATAATTTGCCTCGTGGGTTTTCAACTGAGGGATGGCATAAGCAATGATCCTACCATACATCATGAGAACAGCACCCAAACCTCACGACTAGCATCAGTATATATTGTAAATTCCTCACTTCCGTTCTGAACAGTAAGAACTGGTGCGGAAGTTAGCTTGCTCTTCAACTCATTGAATGCAGTCTTACACTGATCACTCCAGACAAACTTGGCATTCTTCCGAGTCAAAGCTGTGAGAGGTGCAGCAATCTGAGCAAAATTCTCAATGAATCTCCGGTAATAACCGGCAAGGCCCAGAAAACTATGAATATCAGATGGAGTCTTTGGAGTTTCCCAATCCTGAAACAGAATAGGAAAAATAAGGACAACATGAAAGATAGAATTATTAAATGATAAAGAAAAAGAGAAAGAAATACCGACTTACATTGATCGCAGCGACCCTGATTGGATCAACTGAAACTCCATTACTAGAAACAATATGCTCGAGATATCGGACTTTATCCTTCTAGAAATGGCATTTGGGAAATTTAGCCTTCAACTGATGATTTCTGAGAGTCTCTAGAACATATTTCAAATGCGAATTATGCTCATCCTTGGTCTTAGAGAAGACAAGGATATCATCAACAAAGACTAGCATAAATTTATTAAGAACATCACGAAAAAAACGATTCATCAAATCAACAAAGAAAGCAGGAGCATTAGTCAAACCTAAAGGCATGACTAACCATTCATAAAAACCATTCTCAGTGCGGAAAGCAGTCTTGGAAATGCTATCCTCGGCAACCCTGAGCTGATGAAAACCAGTGACAAGATTAAGCTGAGAGAAAACTATGGCACCATAAAGTTGATCAAACATATCATTGGTACGAGGCATTGGATATCTGTTTTTCATAGTGAGCTTGTTCAGCTCCCTATAATCAACACACATCCAAAGAGAACCATCAGACTTAGTGACAAAAAACACCACAGCTCCCCATTCAGAAAAGTTAGGCCTAATCAGACCTTTGGAAGACAAGTCATTAATTTCTTTCCCAACTCAACCTTCTCGCGGGATGCCATTCTTTTAGGAGGAAGAACAACAGGTCGAGCACCAGGAATAAGATCAATCCGAAAATCAATTTCCCGCTTTGGAGGTAAAGAAGTGACTTCACCAAACACATCATGATATAATCTAACCACAGGAGTCGAATCAAGATCACTGGGAGAAGAATCCAGGGAATAAATAAAATTGCCAGCAAAATCCTGAGGCAAGCGACATTGAATAATCAAGGAATTCCCTTGATCATCCACAAGACAAACAGTCCGGGCTTTACAAGAGATACGTGCATCATGATGCACTAACCAATCCTGAACAAGCAGTAAATCAAAAGCATCGAAGCCCAAAACATAGAAATCACCACAAAAGCGATGATCAAAATGAAGAAGTTTCACTTCTCGACAAATCAGATTAAGGTTAGCAGGACCCCCAATAGGATTTGAAACACATAGCGGAATAGAAGCATACTCAGGAGATAGGAGATACTCAAACTTATCACACAAAGCAACAGAAATAAAACTGTGTGAAGCATCAGTATCAAACAACACACGAACAGGATGATTGAATAAAGTAAATGAACCTTGGAGAGTACCTTGGTCATCACTAGGAGTAGGAGCAGGTGGAGGAACTGGAGATGAGGCCGAAATGACAGCAAATATACCAGAAGGAGTAGCCTCTACTGGGTAGGGCAGACCTTTTTAAAATTACCGGGCTGGAGACAGATATGGCAAAGATCACGCCTAGCCAACTGAGCAAGTGGAGGAATAGCAGCACCCGATAAAGTAGGACAACTATTGGCATAGTTCCCCTTCTGATCACACCTAAGCAAGTGATGGAGGAGAGATCAACCGGTTGCCTCTGAGCAGGAGCAGATGATGAAGATCCCAAACCAGAACGCTTCTGCCAATTCTTCTTCCGCTGCTAGAAATATGGCTTACGCTTCTTGGAATTAGCAGATGAAGACTAAGCACCAGAAATAGTAGGACCTTTGTATGTGGGATTCTCATAGTGAATCGCCATATCCATAAGCTGGGTGAAAGAGCCATGAACATGAGAAATGAGGCGACTATAATACTCTGGACGAGCACCAGCAATAAATTTCTCATTCTTCTTGAGAGGAGTGTCAATAAATCTAGGATAGAACTTGGAAAGTTCGTTGAACTTCCTCTCATACTCAGCAAAAGACATGCTACCCTGCTTAAGATCCATAAACTCACGATAAAGCTGAGATTTCCCGGCTTCTGGCGTCCATTTTGCCATAAAAGCCTCCTTGGAAAAGAGATACATGAAACAATCTTAAGATAGATTCAAAAGAAAAGAAAAAAATAGGAACAAAATTCAGGATAACATAAAGGATACCTAAACTGCTCCCAAGTGATATAAGCCTCGACGGTGTTAGCCGTAACGGACTCCTACCAATCTAAAGAAGAATCACGCAACTGCCAAGCTGCTAACTGACGCTTCTGGGCATCAGTAATATCAAGACCAGTAAATATCCTCTCAAGACTCCGCAACCACTGCTGAGCCTCAATGATGCTCTCTGAACCGGTGAATAGGGTACTACCAAGTTGAGAGAATTCCTTACAAAGAACAGTGAACCTGACTGGAGCAACAGGTTGAGGAGCTGGGGCAATACCACGACCCCTACCTTTGGCATTTCCTCAATTCATCCTGAAAAATATCAAGAATGAATTTAGGAGAAGATAAAGAAAAGCCAAAGATGAATTGAGATAAGACAAGAGAATTCACTTGGATGAATATCCTAAAGAAAGAAAAACCTAACAAGGTAGATAGAAAGGAAGGAAGTTAGAAAACATTTGAAAATCCTTTAAAATGAGAAAAATTTTGTATATCAAAATAATCTTTGAAAATATTTTGAAAACATCTTGAAAATCATTTTATACTTTGAAAATACGTCTCTCACAAGGATATGATTCTGAGATTGATTTCACTCATTCTAGGGTAGAAATACCCTATCTCTAATGAGTTTTTGCTCTGTAGAGGCAATGGTTTGCCAAAAACCAAAGCTCTGATACCAACTGTCACAAACCACCATTTTTTACCATTCAAATCAACAATAATCCACACATGTTGGACTTGAATGATGCCAGATAACAGATTGTAAATAAATTTAGAGCTAATAAAATCAAATACACAGAATCACAGACACAGAACAAACAGAATAACTCGCAGCGGAATATAAAAATACATAGTTGTTCATGAAGCTACTATAACAGAGTCTCAAACCAAATACATAATACAGTCTGAAAACAACATAATAGAAATCCCAGAAATATAGAAGTTCACTAATACATGAGATAAACTAGAATAGCTGAAATAGAAGTAGATACATATGTAGATAAGCAGAAACTCAAGCAAAGACCAGCTCCAGAAAGAGAATCCAAAGCTGTGAATACTCAGGCTGACCCGAGCGTAAAGCAAACACAAAACACTCGAGTCAGGACAATATACACATATATAATGTAAACTAACTCACGTGAACTGTAAATAAGAACAAGTGACTTAAAGGATGCCTGGGACCGCCCATCCTCTAAGGATGCGTCAAACTATTTACTATATAGTAATATTGCGCTATTATAATAGCATGTACAGTAAAATAAACATACTTTTAAATAGCGTTCCGGGCTACCCATATCACCGTTCGTAAATAATAGTCCCAGCAGTCCATCCAATATCATGACATCTCCAGATCGGGAAACTGTCAGACGATACCACACGGGCTACGGAAGAAAAACAAACGCGTAGTAAAGGCTCGGTATGGTAGGTGACACAGCACACAAGGCAATGCCAGGGTAGATATACCAATTACGCACACGGGCTGGTGGTAACGCAGCAGCCACATACGCTCACCCCGAACAACACTCCAAAATCAAGGGGTGCACCCAATCGATCACAACAGTAATAGAATGGTATCGAAGAAGTGTGTTCAGCCAGAGGTGCTACCTCCTTTGGCCCGAGATCGCTCCTGTTTTAACCACCTTAAGCTAACTCACGGGAGTTAGGTCCACGTAAAGTACCTTAGGAACGTCGTCACCATCCTATTTCATTCTGGAATCTCCACCGTGTACATAGTTGTTAAAGTGATTTTCGGTATTGACAGAGAGTATGTCCATATCCGATCCCGGTTTCTTTAACAACCAATCGTTATTATAACCCGTAGTTATAATTTTAAAAATGGTATTTATATTTCAAAAATCAAATATCATTTGACAAATCGAAATCATTTCAAATCATTTCAAAAGTTTCAAACTTATCATTTCATTTCAAAACCATATTCATTTTATCAATTTAAAATACCATTTTAATTCACATTTTCAAAAATAGTTTATATTTCAAATCGAATTACTTCATTTAAATCATTTAAAAATGAAATTATTACATTTAATAATTAAATTATTAAATTTCCAAATTTTTTTAAACTTTTCAAAGTTCATTCATTCACTTAATTTTATCAAAACAGTGAAAATAACCCTTCGTAGCATTTAGACAATGCTATAGAAAGTCACGTTCAAAACAGTTCAATTTAACAAAAGACAACATTTAAGAATGCTGTAATAGGTTACATTAGTTTCAAATAGAACTTGGTTTAATTCAACAACTATAGCACTTTACAAAATGCTATAATAGCCTTTAATCTTATTTAGCCATTTGGTTCATTATTATCAACTACAACATTTACAAATGCTGTATTATCATTTACATTAGAAATAATAACATTTCAAAAATGTAGTTAATTAACTTCAAATATTCTGTAAAACTTCACAAACAATTATATTTTTATTTAAATCATTTTTAACTTATAAAATCATATAATTTCACTTTTATAATCATCATTTAATTTTCGTTAAATTCATGATTTTATAAAGTCAAATTTCCTCAAAAATCAATATTTAATAATAATTCACTTATTAAATTTCAACATTCAATTTTAAATTCATTAAATTGAATTTTAACTTAACACTTAAGTTTAAATTTTCAAATATAACTTAATTTCATTTTTATTTACTTAACTTAAAAATTTACTTTTAAGCCAAATTCACAAATTCTCAATTTTAGTTATATTTCAAATTTCAACTTAAATATTCATTCATTCACAATTTAACTTTATTCAAAAATCATTAATATATTATAAAATCAAACTAAATTCATTTAAATTCAAAATATCATAAATTTATCATATTTCATATTTAATTTAATTTCCAATTAAAATTAAATCAAAATTTCCAAAACAACTTACATTCAAATTTTCTAACTTTTTCATTAATTTATTTCACTTATAAATATTCAGAAAATCAATAATATTTTACAAAAATCATTTTTAATTAAGTTTAAGTCAAAATATTATAATATTTACATTTCTAAAATGTTTAAAAAAATTTAGAAAAACATATTTAACTACGGGTCCGTATAAAATTTTCTACGCTAGGAAAAATGATACGGGTAATATACCATTACAACCCGTAATTTACAAAGAAAACCCGAGTTTTATCATTTCGAACCCATAGTCTCAAGTAAATGAAATAATTTGAAAATCACTCAGACCTATCATTTCAGCCTATAACAATTTTTCCTTATTCAAAAGTCCGTTTGGGTATGTATCATTTCAACCCATAGTGATTCTAATCTAAAGGGAACTTGTAGTGTGATAACTGATAAAAATAACAGAACATCATAATATAACAGTAACATATGATATAACAGGTGATTAAGCATGGGCGAACATTATATAATCATAGCATAGCAGATATAATATGGTGATGCATTATATATATTCACAAGTGGTCAATTTACTAGTTATATATGTACAAATTGTCCGGTGAGAATAACTCACAGGTTTAGCTAGAGATGACAACGACGAATGCACAACAACGATCCACAAAAGCACGATAGCACGATAAGATATGAGTGAGAGAGCCAAAGATCAATTCCCTTGAAAACAAATCAAACAAAATAATACAACAATTATAAGCTTTCAAATTCAAAAACGACTAAATTAAGCTAGAATTAACTGCACAAATCAAAGCAAAAATGCTTTGCACTTGCTTCCAACTTTCATTAGGCTCGGCCATGTGTGAAATACAAGGCTAAAGGATGGTTTTGGATCAGGTTTTCGTTTCATAAGGGTCGCCAAACATGGATGGAGATAGTGCAAAGAGGAGCATGCATGAAACAACACTACACAATAACATCACATGATTTCATGCCAAAACAAGGCTCGGCCAAGGTTCATGGGTCACGGCCATCACTGGAGTGGTCAAGAGGATGATGTGGCAGAGGGTTCAGGTGAGGCTGGAGGTGGTGGAGGTGGAGTAGGAGAATGGCCAAGGAGGTGATGAAGTGGTCGCAACATATGTGGTGCTCGGCTATGCATTCAAGGAGAGTTTTGAGAAATTTTGGTGAAGGATCATCAACAACGGAGGCTCGGCTTGAAGTTGGCTAGAGAGGAGGAGGTGATGGTGATATACTCAGGTGGTGGTGGAGGCGACATGTCAGCTGGAGGAGCATCGCCGATCCTATATAGAAGAAAAGCATGTGCAAATCAAATCAAAGAACAATAAATGTGAAAACAAAAGAGAAGAAGATTACCAAATTTTTTTCTCAAGCAATGGCCGATTTTTTCTTTCAGGAATGAGAAAAAATAGTTTAGATGAATGAGAAAAGTGATGGTCGCCTGAAGGAATGAAGGGTTTAATTCTATGGTTTCGATGATAACAACTGTACAATAAAAATCGAATGTATATATATATATATATCTATATTTACAGGTAGTTGATAAAGTAACATCACCAAAGAGACAAAAACAAGACTCAAAAGAAGTATCAAAAGACTCTAAATCGATAGAAGTGAAAGAGGGATGACACAGACAAAGATAAAGCAACATGCACACATTCAAACGTTTGGGATCACCAGCCAGACGTCTGATTGATTCCTCTGGTTCATAACTCAGAAAGAATCAAACGTCTGTGTTACTAAACTCAGACGTCTGAAAAGCATCCGGATATGAAAAATATATGAAGACCAAACGTCTGGTTAATAAACTTAGACGTATGAAATGCAACCAGATGCAAAAAATATTTGAAGACCAGACGTCTGAAATATTTTCCAAACGTTTGATTTTGGACTCAGCTGTGAAAATTCAAAGAACAACTGTCACATCCGAAAGGACACATTCGCTTCTCTTCACTGCAACTCTTTATCACCATGAGAAGTAACTTAGAGCACTTACTAACAGTTGCAATTACACAAAGGATCTCTCCACCACTATAAATAGAATCAGGAATTAAAGAGAAGAACTGTAACGTACGCGATTTTTCGTTGCCGAAAAACCGAATAGTTAGGGTTTTAAGGAAAAAAAAGAAAAAGAAAAAGACAGAAGGAGAGATAAGAAGATAGAAAATAGAGAGAAAAGAAAATAGAAAATAGAACGGAAAGAAAATAACAGAATAATATCAGAATCTCACAATCGCAGCGGAACAACATATAATAGATAAATGAATAATCTTTAAACAAAGAACTATATCAGTTATTACATTACATCACATTTCATTACATTACAACAGAGTGTACAACAACAAACAACAAACAACGGAAAAGAAATATTATATACTAATAATACGCCATGCCATCCAGCTTGCTTCCAGCAACTCCTGAATATCCTGATAAACCTTAACTCTTGACTGCCCGTGTGGAAATTGGTGGGCACCCAGAGTTTAGGAAGGAAAACAATAAACTCCGAGTCGGTCAAGTGACTGGTGTGAGAACTCAAAACAGTTTATTTATCTTTGAAAACAAAATAGAGGAATATTTTTAAAGTCAATTCGCAATGCTTTTAAAAATGAGACTACCATAAGGCCACCCGCACACACACACAATGCAAATGCAGAATCGGAGGAGATTTCTCCTTATGATAGTCAAAGATGCTTGATACGCATTTAAAAGAACATTTGATATTATTTTTAGTGCATAGTGTAGAGAAAATCATTTCGAAAGTAGAATATAAATCTTAGCCAACATACGACCATTATCGTATGCCTACTATAGCTACCATCCAAACAGTGGGGCGCCACCATAAGTGAATGATAGGTTATACAACTAATACCGTACAAGTCTCGTACTGTTTCTTTGGATTTCCAACGAATGGTCAGGCCAAGGAACTTCTCATTGCCACATGAGAACGCCTCTGGAAGGACGTCCCCGAGAACCATACCGGATCTCTGCCAACACAAGGCCGGGTTACCCCTAACTGGGTAACAAATGACACGAGTATGCCATCCCTCGGTCCCATTGGACCTTTATCCGAGCGCTCGTCATCAACATCACACAATCATAAATAAAGTGTTTCAACATGAGTAAGTATCTGGGCTCCATACCATGATACCACCCTTTCCAGAAGGAAATGCACATACCCTAAAGGGAGCTACCCCTCATAACCTTGCTGCATCTTTCCTGTTTTGACCATTCCGGGGTGTGAGGCTCGACGAAGTCTCGTCCACAAAATCATACTTTATACAAAAGCCATGCTTTGGGTCAACAAATGATCATAGAAATGATCACCAAGATAAACGATCAAATAAATGATCCTATCACAAATGATCAACACAATGATCATTTCACAGCAACACTCAGCATGTCACATTACCAAATTGGGAATATATAGCTGATAACATTCAACTACATAACCTCTGAGCTCGTACGTCTCAGAGAAGGGTGCTAAGCTAAGAGAATAAATTTTCTGCCACCAACAGAAATATATTTGAAAGAAATCTGCTTTATATCTCAATTTGTAATGTCAAACATACAATCCATACAAGTCTGTTCCGGGCTCGAACAGAACCGAAGGCACTTACAAAGAAGTCCTTGCAATCCGGATATCCACAATCCTGATCGGATTTCCCATCACATATGGAGAACTCTATACCGTAGCTGCTCGGTGCAGAGTCAATCGACAGGTCATCCTATCGCTCTTGCAAATACCGGGTCTTCAACACCGATCTTCAATGCTATCCATTACGTCGTATCACTATTCGGAATGGGTAATCCGAATAACGAGCGCAATAATTTAAAAATAAGTGTAGCATTCAAATTCAGCAAATCACAACAAATACCTTTCAAAGGTAAATATTGATAGTCGGTTATTGAACTATCAATGGATATGCACAACATCACCAGATTCCAAATAATTTTCCAAATTATTTATTTTCCAAAAATATCTTTACAAGATAAATAATTTTCATACTTCAAAAATAAATCAATATTTATTTTCAAACAAATTCCCTTTTCATTTATAAATTCCATAGTGAATTTATATTTCACAATATCCATGCATATACGATTTCAATTATTCATTTCAATTTATCTTCAAAAAGATAAATTCTCAAAATATTCACTTTATATTGGAAAGCATTTCCATACTTACTTATTAAGTAATTCACAAGTCCATTTATTTTCAACACTTGGAAATTATTCAATATACTTAAATCGAGATTAAGTATATATTTCATTCTTTAAGGAAATCATTCTCTTAACCATATTTGTTTGGGTCAAAACGAATGTTGCGTAAAACATCGTTACGACAACCCAAAATCACTAGTATAGGGATTCGAAATTAAAATAGATATATAAATCCCAATACTATACAAAACATTTCCTTTCGGAAATCATTTACTATAACAACAGTGTTATAGTCCACCATTTCCCTCTATTTCTCGAAAACGTCTATTCCAACAATAAATGTTGAAATCTATGGTTTCGAATCTTAACACATTTTTAAAACATCGTTAGATCGTTTTAATTCTATTTAAAACATCACATTCAAAACATTTTCTTTAACATATTATTCACTATTCAAAAACGTGAACATACTTCGTTAACAAATTTCAACATTTCTATTCATTTTATTTTAAAGGATTATTCACCGTCTAAAACGTGAATATAACTCCATAAATAAGTTATAACAGTTTACTTATCAAAATAAGTCGTTTGCGAATTTATAAAACAACGTTTATGAATTCCATTTCTATTTATTTTATAACAACTTCCTTTTTATACATCTCCTTTATTAACCTATCTCAATTCATATCTAAATGATATACTAAAAATTCATATTATAAGTTAAACACTTATAATTTATTTGTTTACAAAATCGTTCCTTTAACTTCCTAAATTTATAAATCTTATAACTCATAAGATTCATTTATTTACCCAAGTCTATCTTTTTAATAACTTTACAAATTTTATAAACCTACTGTTTATAAAATTCCATTTATAACTTCACCGTTTATAATTCTATAAATTTCATTCATTTATGAAATTCATTCACAATTCATTCTAACACTTATAAAAACTTGTTTTATAATTCAAAATATTTTAATTTATAAATATCAATTTTATAAATCTTTTAATATAAATCAAATTATATTATTCTTTTAAAAATGTCTTTAAACTCCTTTATAATTTCACCATTTTCTTTGATTTATAAAATAATCAATTTTATAATTCCTATATTTAAGCTTTTTACAATAAATTCAGAAATCCCAATTTTAACTATTTTATAAAATCAATAACCCTATATTTTCAAAAATCAACTTTTAACTATATTTCACAAAAATCATAATTTTATAACATTGAAAATTTATAACGTTTATTTATTTAAAATGGATCAATTCCAAAAATATTTTATAACGTATACTTTTCAAAAATCACTTTAAAAATCATTTTAAAATTCCAAAATTTGGTCCAATGATGCTACACACCAAATAGTCAATCACGACAACAACGACATCATATATCGATATGATAATCCATCAAATATCAAAATATCTGAAATCAAATAAATACTGTTGGGGAATCCAGTTGGATCCCTCCAACCTGTTTTCCTGCATCCACAAACATTAGCACAATACCAATTCCGTTCCAGTACGGAATTATCGAGGTATATGGGATTTAAAATATTATCCGCTTAATAGGCGGCACAATAGGGTCTCATCCGCTATACAATGCGGGAAATCAATAACTGCAATATATACATATGCCAATATATATATATATTGCTATTATATATAATACCAATTTTACTGTTTATGAAATATTCACGGTATATGTTTTTAATAAATAACATCCGCTTACTAACGGCGCATAATGTCTATTTTAACAATCAATAGATAACAATCATCATTCAAACATGCATTCAAGTATTTTAAATATAACTATTTAAAATAAAATCGAAACCGATTCGATTGAGTGAGAAGTTCTCACCTTGATTTCAATTTCGTTTTAGCGATTTATTTCGAATAAAATTAAACGCGCGTTTAATTTTATCCGAAATTCTCACTAACTCCAAACGACTCCAATCCAATTCCATAGCGTAGTGCTCGTCCATACGATTCCAATGCAACTGGTTTCGTGCGTTTTCGACCTCATATGAAAAAGTTATGATTTTTACAAGTTTACACGATTTTATATAAACAATTTACAACTTTTATTATAAAATTCTAAACCTAAAAGAATCTGGGCCCTTGGATCTAAACCCTGCAACATCAGGCCGCACGCATCATCTTCCCAAACTCACGTTCCTCCTTCAGGAAGATAGCACGCACACAACCCACTTAGCTCCAAACTAGGGTTTATCCCCACGGCCTCCACGGACATCGAAAGTTCATCAAACCACCACCATACGAACCACCATGCAAAGCTCCACCTTCGGCGACATCCTCATAGAACTCGGCCTCCCCTATGTCTGGAATTCCGTGCATGAAAACGTGGCCTTTATCACCTTTTTGCCGCCAATAAGTCGCGTGAAACCCCATCATCACCGTATGGATTCGAAGCTCTCGAGATGCTCTTCAAGTTTGTAGTTGAAAGTTCTAGCTAATTCTTCACAGATTGGAAGAGATTGAGGGGGGAAAGAGATGAATTTTTGGCCATGCATCAGGTAGGAGGCGGCTAGGGTTTAAAAGAATTAGGGTTTTGCAAATTTATGAAGGGGGGGCTTTTATAGAAAATTTGCGCGACACTATTCATCCCGGATTTTCCGAACTCCAAACGAAGCGTGCCGGTTGGCATTCCTAAAGTTTACCCCGCGTTCCGGACACAATGGAATAGGTTTCGGAAGCTAATTCGGTCATCTGTGCGAGTTATGACAATAAACGTTCAATTTAAAATTAAACCGATTTAAACGATTTTCTAGGCGTTTTAGCTTGCATCGGACAAACGGTAAATCCGATTGACGCGAAATTTTAAACCATACAATAATATCACATTACAGATCTGATGAAACTAGTTTCGTCGAAATCCGAGACTTTTTGAAAAATGGCTATTTTAACTTGCCAATTTAATATTAAAAACAATTCGATGCGTTTCGAGCTGCTACGATCAAACGATAACTCCGATTGCTACGAAAATTGAAATCCGGTAATAACTAACTATTACGGATCCAATGGAACTAGTTTCGTGCAATTCTGAGACTGTTCGAAAATTGGCTAATTTCACTAGTCGATTAAATATTAAAATATTCAATTTTCACAAATTAACTTTTAATTCGATTTTAGAAGTTCTAAAATATCGTTCTAACTTCAATATGATATAATAAAATTTTACAAATCATTTTCAATCATATTTAACCCAATTTTCGATTATTTCTGTAATTTAACATATTAAATTATCGATTTAATTATTCAATTAAATCCAATTATTCGAAATAAAATTTATTTGACTTATAAATTCACTTATTAACATTTAAAATTAATTAAATATTAAAATTTTAATTAATAAAAATTCTGGGTCGTTACAGACTTCCCCCCTTAAAAGGATTTCGTCCTCGAAATTAACAAGTAAGAAAAGTTAAAGAATCTATTAATTTTCTCAAAATTCATGGTTAAACTTCTTATAATAACTTACTAAGTTTTCAAATCATACTTAGTTATCTTTTCAAAAACAATTACTATTGTTTAACTTTCAATTCCAAATCAAAGTTAAAGTTTTCAAAACTTTCCAATTTTTCTCAAAAATATTCTAACGCCTTAAATTTTCGGAAAAATTCGCCATAGTCTCCTTTGCGCGGCTCGATCCAAAAAAAATGACAGTATATATATCACAAATATACATCTCATCAAGTAATGAGGCATCCCGCAGGGAAAAAATTGTAAAAGTACGATATTTAATCCGAGATATGTACCTTATATTTTATTAGCAAGCATATACGGCTAATATAGCGCGAAAGCGAGCTCCAAATGCGAAGCAAACGCGATCCGCACCTACTAAACACTCAACAAACAACATGAGAAACATGTATATAGACAATAGTATCGATATACAACATATAGCAACATAATAACTATATATGCCAACATAGCAAATGCAACAAAAACAATATATTCAACCATCAACCAACTAACATTCAACTAATTCATAACCAATAAATATTCATTCATATTCTCATTAATATTCAATGACATGGTTTTCAATTTAATCACATTTGATTTTATTAACAGTGGATGTTTTTTCTAACATTCATTTTCAATTAGTTTATATTCACTAATTCTTATCCAAGTTGGTTCACTTCCAAATCAAATTCAATTCTATTTAAGATTCACTTAACTTCCAATTGAATTTCAATTAATTTAGCTTCCAATTTCATTAATGCTTAATGAATTATATACAATCAACTAACAACCAATGTATATTAATTACAACCAAATTCCTTTGCTTATATTCATTCAATTTGGTTTAACACCATCACTTTCAATTGGTTTAATTAAATTGATTTTCATTCAATTATTCAACTTCCAATAACATTAGATTTTAATGAATTAACGCTTACACTTACATTCATTATTCCATATCAACTTCATTCAACATTTCTTAAGTTATACTTCATTTTATAAACATCACTTGGTTTTACATAACTTAAATTCCCACTTATAAATAAATTCAGATTCCCATTCTAAAGTAAATCTCCATTTAACTTTAAATTCATTTTTATTTACAACTCATATTCATAAATATATTCACATAGTTTCACTTCTTATATATATATAAGTTTATTTCACAATTGTAAACCTCTTTAATTATAATTCAATTCTTATAATTTTTTTTTTACTTATACAATTATTCTACAATTTAGATTATTCAAACAACTTATTCAATAACCAAACAATATACATTTTAATAATTTTGAAAATTATTCCTTTATATATAAAAATATAATCAAGGTAAAATTATTTCATTTACCCAATTTAAAACAATACTGTGTCGAATTGTTCTGTACAAGTGTTTAGAGATCCCTATCAACAACGTTAATTACTCGCATTAACCAGAATCTATATACCACTCAACAAAGCAATCATCACAATATAAAACAATTTTATATATTCACTAACAAATACGCTCTCATAGCTATTATTACACTCAAACTCATTCTAGAGTACTACTGACTCTATCTCTAATGAGTAATACCCAACAAAACCATGGTTGTCGCTTGACCATATGCTCTGATACCAAATGTAACGTACGTACCGTCAGCGGTCACAACCGGTAGGCTTTTCAACCATCCCAGCCCCACCGTGGCTTACATTGATATCCCAAACTTGCTTTTACGGCCATCCTTTCGAATGTCACGGCTTCGCCTAACCAACCCCGTAAAGAGGACGTGTGGGGGTAAGAGTCTCCCGTTCGCCACCAAACTGCGAAGCGAGAACCCCCCATCACATATCACCTAGCATAAGCAAGACTGGTGTGAGAACTCAAAATAGTTTATTTATCTTTGAAAACAAAATAGAGGAATATTTTTAAAGTCAATTCGCAATGCTTTTAAAAATGAGACTACCATAAGGCCTCCCGCACACACACACAATGCAAACGCAGAATCGGAGGAGATTTCTCCTTATGATAGTCAAAGATGCTTGATACGCATTTAAAAGAACATTTGATATTATTTTTAGTGCATAGTGTAGAGAAAATCATTTCGAAAGTAGAATATAAATCTTAGCCAACATACGACCATTATCGTATGCCTACTATAGCTACCATCCAAACAGTGGGGCGCCACCATAAGTGAATGATAGGTTCTACAACTAATACCGTACAAGTCTCGTATTGTTTCTTTGGATTTCCAACGAATGGTCAGGCCAAGGAACTTCCCATTGCCACATGAGAACGCCTCTGGAAGGACGTCCCCGAGAACCAAACCGGATCTCTGCCAACACATGGTCGGGTTACCCCTAACTGGGGGTATGCCATCCCCCGGTCCCATTGGACCTTTATCCGAGCGCTCGTCATCAACATCACACAATCATAAATAAAGTGTTTCAACATGAGTAAGTATCTGGGCTCCATACCATGATACCACCCTTTCCAGAAGGAAATGCACATACCCTAAAGGGAGCTACCCCTCATAACCTTGCTGTATCTTTCCTGTTTTGACCATTCCGGGGTGTGAGGCTCGACGAAGTCTCGTCCACAAAAACATACTTTATACAAAAGTCATGCTTTGGGTCAAAAAATGATCATAGAAATGATCACTAAGATAAACGATCAAATAAATGATCCTATCACAAATGATCAACACAATGATCATTTCACAGCAACACTCAGCATGTCACATTACCAAATTGGGAATATATCGCTGATAACATTCAACTACATAACCTCTGAGCTCGTACGTCTCAGAGAAGGGTGTTAAGCTAAGAGAATAAATTCTCCTCCACCAACAGAAATATATTTGAAAGAAATCTGCTTTATATCTCAATTTGTAATGTCAGACATACAATCCATACAAGTCTGTTCTGGGCTCGAACAGAACCGAAGGCACTTACAAAGAAGTCCTTGCAATCCGGATATCCACAATCCTGATCGGATTTCCCATCACATATGGAGAACTCTATACCGTAGCTACTCGGTGCAGAGTCAATCGACAGGTCATCCTATCGCTCTTGCAAATACCGGGTCTTCAACACAGATCTTCAATGCTATCCATTACGTCGTATCACTATTCGGAATGGGTAATCCGAACGAGCGCAATAATTTAAAAATAAGTGTAGCATTCAAATTCAGCAAATCACAACAAATACCTTTCAAAGGTAAATATTGATAGTCGGTTATTGAACTATCAATGGATATGCACAACATTACCAGATTCCAAATAATTTTCCAAATTATTTATTTTCCAAAAATATCTTTACAAGATAAATAATTTTCATACTTCAAAAATAAATCAATATTTATTTTTAAACAAATTCCCTTTTCATTTATAAATTCCATAGTGAATTTATATTTCACAATATCCATGCATATACGTTTTCAATTATTCATTTCAATTTATCTTCAAAAAGATAAATTCTCAAAATATTCACTTTATATTGGAAAACATTTCCATACTTACTTATTAAGTAATTCACAAGTCCATTTATTTTCAACACTTGGAAAATATTCAATATACTTAAATCGAGATTAAGTATATATTTCATTCTTTAAGGAAATCATTCTCTTAACCATATTTGTTTGGGTCAAAACGAATGTTGCGTAAAACATCGTTACGACAACCCAAAATCACTAGTATAGGGATTCGAAATTAAAATAGATATATAAATCCCAATACTATACAAAACATTTCCTTTCGGAAATCATTTACTATAACAACAGTGTTATAGTCCACCATTTCCTTCTATTTCTCGAAAATGTCTATTCCAACAATAAATGTTGAAATCTATGGTTTCGAATCTTAACACATTTTTAAAACATCGTTAGATCGTTTTAATTCTATTTAAAACATCACATTCAAAACATTTTCTTTAACATATTATTCACTATTCAAAAACGTGAATATACTTCGTTAACAAATTTCATCATTTCTATTCATTTTATTTTAAAGGATTATTCACCGTCTAAAACGTGAATATAACTCCATAAATAAGTTATAACAGTTTACTTATCAAAATAAGTCATTTGCGAATTTATAAAACAACGTTTATGAATTCCATTTCTATTTATTTTATAACAACTTCCTTTTTATACATCTCCTTTATTAACCTATCTCAATTCATATCTAAATGATATACTAAAAATTCATATTATAAGTTAAACACTTATAATTTATTTGTTTACAAAATCGTTCCTTTAACTTCCCAAATTTATAAATCTTATAACTCATAAGATTCATTTATTTACCCAAGTCTATCTTTTTAATAACTTTACAAATTTTATAAACCTACTGTTTATAAAATTCCATTTATAACTTCACCGTTTATAATTCTATAAATTTCATTCATTTATGAAATTCATTCACAATTCATTCTAACACTTATAAAAACTTGTTTTATAATTCAAAATATTTTAATTTATAAATATCAATTTTATAAATCTTTTAATATAAATCAATTTATATTATTCTTTTAAAAATGTCTTTAAACTCCTTTATAATTTCACCATTTTCTTTTATTTATAACATAATCAATTTTATAAATCCTATATTTAAGCTTTTTACAATAAATTCAGAAATCCCAATTTTAACTATTTTATAAAACCATTAACCTCATATTTTCAAAAATCAACTTTTAACTATATTTCACAAAAATCATAATTTTATAACATTGAAAATTTATAACGTTTATTTATTTAAAATGGATCAATTCCAAAAATATTTTATAACGTATACTTTTCAAAAATCACTTTAAAAATCATTTTAAAATTCCAAAATTTGGTCCAATGATGCTACACACCAAATAGTCAATCACGACAACAACGACATCATATATCGATATGATAATCCATCAAATATCAAAATATCTGAAATCGAATAAATACTGTTGAGAAATCCAGTTGGATCCCTCCAAACTGTTTTCCTGCATCCACAAACATTAGCACAATACCAATTCCGTTCCAGTACGGAATTATTACGGTATATGGGATTTAAAATATTATCCGCTTAATAGGCAGCGCAATAGGGTCTCATCCGCTATACAATGCGGGAAATCAACAACTGCAATATATACATATGCCAATATATATATATATTGCTATTATATATAATACCAATTTCACTGTTTATGAAATATTCGCGGTATATGTTTTTAATAAATAACATCCGCTTACTAACGGCGCATAATGTCTATTTTAACAATCAATAGATAACAATCATCATTCAAACATGCATTCAAGTATTTAAAATATAACTATTTAAAATAAAATCGAAACCGATTCGATTGAGTGAGAAGTTCTCACCTTGATTTCAATTTCATTTTAGCAATTTATTTCGAATAAAATTAAACGCGCGTTTAATTTTACCCGAAATTCTCACTAACTCCAAATGACTCCAATCCAATTCCATAGCGTAGTGCTCATCCATACGATTCCAACGCAACTGGTTTCGCGCGTTTTCGACCTTGTATGAAAAAGTTATGATTTTTACAAGTTTACACGATTTTATATAAACAATTTACAACTTTTATTATAAAATTCTAAACCTAAAAGAATCTGGGCTCTTGGATCTAAACCCTGCAACATCAGGCCGCATGCATCATCTTCCCAAACTCACGTTCCTCCTTCAGGAAGATAGCACGCACACAACCCACTTAGCTCCAAACTAGGGTTTATCCCCACGGCCTCCACGAACATCGAAAGTTCATCAAACCACCACCATACGAACTGTAACGCCCCGAAAATTTTCGACTTTCGAAAATTCAACATCGATACTCACTTTATCGACTACCGAGAAATCGAAGGCCGGAAACACGGAATGTTATGGGTTTTAGAAAAGAATTTAGGAAAAGAAAGAGAGAGAAGAGGAGATAAGAGATAGAAAAATGGAGAGGAAAGAAAACAGAAAATTTTAAAATAGAGAATGGACAGAAAGGAAACAACTGAACAACAACAGAATCTCACAATTCGCAGCGGAACAACATATAATAATAAATGAATAATCTTTTAAACAAAGAACTATATCAGTTATTACATTACATTTCATTACATCATATCATCAAAGTGTACAACATCATACAACAACAAACAGTGCAGCGGAAAAAGAAATACTATATAAACTAGTAATACGCCATGCCATCCAGCTTGCCTCCTGCAACTCCTGAATATCCAGAATATCCTGATAAACCTAACTCTTGACTGCCCGTGTGGAAATTGGTGGGCACCCAGAGTTTAGGAAGGAAAATAATAAACTCCGAGTCAGTCATGTGACTGGTGTGAGAACTCAAAACAGTTTATTTACTTTAAAATCAAAATAGAGGAATATTTTTAAATTCAATTCGCAATGCTTTTAAAAATGAGACTACCATAAGGCCTCCCGCACACACACACATGCAAACGCAGAATCGGAGGAGATTTCTCCTTATGATAGTCAAAGATGCTTGATACGCATTTAAAATAACATTTGATGTTATTACTAGTGCATAGTGTAGGAAATTATTTCGAAAGTAGAATATAAATCTTAGCCAACATACGACCATTATCGTATGCCTACTATAGCTATCATCCAAACAGTGTTGCGACACCATAGTGAATGATAGGTTCTACAACTAATACCGTACAAGTTTCGTATTTGGAGAATGGATTTTTCCAACAAATGGTCAGGACAAGGAACTTCCCATTGCCACATGGAAACGCCTCTGGCTGGACGCCCCGAGAACCACTGTCCTCTGCCAAACAAAGCCGGGAATTCCTTTTCCCAAGGAATATTACAAACCCTCAGATATGCCACCCCCGGTCCTTTGGGACCTTTAAACGAGAGCGCTCTCTAACCAACATCACACCATAATAATAAGTGTTTCAACACGAGTAAGTATCTGGGCTCCATACCATGATACTACCCTTTTCCAGAAGGAATGGTCATACCCTAGGGAAGTTATCCCTGAAAACTTTGCCGCACAATTCCTGTTTCGACCATTACCGGGTTGTGAGGCTCGACGAATTCACGTCCACAAAAACATACTTTATACTAAAGCCATGCTTTGGGTCAACAAATGATCAACACAATGATCATCAAGATAGACGATCAAACAAATGATCCTATCACAAATAATCAACACAATGATCATTTCAGCATCACTCAGCATGTCACATTACCAAATTGGGAATATATCGCTGATAACTTCAACTATATAACCTCTGAGCTCGTACGTCTCAGAGAAGGGTGTTAAGCTTAAAGAATAAATTCTCCGCCACCAACAGAAATATATTTGAAAGAAATCGGCTTTATATCTCAACTTGTAATGTCAGGCATACAATCCATACAAGTCTGTTCCGGGCTCGAACAAAACCGAAGGCGCTTCTTACGAAGCCCTTGCAATCCGGGTAGTCACAATCCCGATCGAATTTCCCATCACTTAAGGAATCTCTATACCAGGAGCTACCCAGTGCAGAGACAATCGATAGGTCATCCTATCGCTTTCACAAATACTCGGTCTTCAACACCGATCTTCAAATGCAATTCATAACGACGTATCACATATTCGGAATGGGTTATACGACCCCATGGTCCTTTCCCGGTTAACCCGAATAGTGAGCGCTTATTCAAAAATAAGTGTGGCATTCAAATTCAAACAAATCACATCAAGTACCCATTCAAAGGGAAATATTGATAGTCGGCTATTGAACTATAAATAGATATGCACACATCACCAGATTCCAAATAATTTTCCAAATTATTTATTTTCCAAAATATCTTTACAAGATATAAAATTTTCACACTTCAAAAATAAATCAATATTTATTTTTAAACAAATTCCACTTTCACATATAAATTCCATAATGAATTTACATTTCAAAATATTCATGCATATGATTTCAATTATCCATTTCAATTTATCTTCAAAAAGATAAAATTTAATTATTCACTTCATATTGGAAAAACAATTCCATACTTATTCAATAAGTAATTCACAAATCCTTTTATTTTCAACATTTAGAAAATATTCAATATACTTAAATCGAGGTTAAGTATATATTTCATTCTATTAAGGAAATCATTCTCTTAACATATTAATTTGGGCCAAAACGAATGTTGCGTAAAACATTGTTACGACAACCCAAAATCACTAGTATAGGGATTCGAATTTAAAATAGATATATAAATCCCAATACTATTCAAAACATTTCCTTTCGGAAATCATTTAATATAACAACAGTGTTATATTCCACTATTTCCTTTTATTTCTCGAAAACGTCTATTTCAACAATGAATGTTGAAATCTATGGTTTCGAATCTCAACATATTTTAAAACATCGTTAGATCGTTTTAATTCTATTTAAAACATTCACATTCTAAACATTTCTTTAACGTATTATTCACTATTCAAAAACGTGAATATACTACGTTAACAAATTTCATCAATTCTATTCATTTTAATTCAAAGGATTATTCACTATTCAAAAATGTGAATATACTACGTTAACACATTTCATCATTTCTATTCATTTTAATTCAAAGGATTATTCACTATTCAAAAATGTGAATATAACTCCATTTATAGGTTTCAACAAATTTTCTTGTCAAAATAAGTCATTTGCGAATTTATAAAACAACGTTTATAAATTCCATTCTATTTATTTATAAAAACTTCCTTTTCATGAATCCTTTTATTAACCTATTCCAGTTTATAACTCAATTATAAACTAAAAGTTCATATTATAAGTTAAGTGCTTATAATCTATTTGTTTGCAAAAATCGTTCCTTTGAACTTCATAATTATAAATCTTATAACCTATAAGATTCAATTATTCACCCAAATCTATTCCTCAATTAACTTCACCAATTTATAAATCTTACTATTTATAAATTTTATTTATAACTTCACAGTTTATAATTCTATAAATTTTATTCATTTATGAAATTCATTTTCACTTCATTCAAACACTTATAAAAACTCGTTTTATAATGTCTATATTTCAATTTATAAATGTCCATTTATAAATCTCTTAACATAAATCAATTTATATTATTCTTTAAAACATCTTTAATTTCCTTTATAATTTCACCATTCTGATTTATAAAATAATTAAATTTTATAAATCTTATATTCAAACTTTTAATAATAAACTCAAAAATCCAGTTTTAAACTATTTTATAAATCATTGGTTCATATTTCTCAAAAATCAGCTTTTAACTATATTACACAAAAACCATAATTTTATAACTTTAAAAATTATAGCTTTTAATTATTTAAAATGGATCAATTCTAAAAATATAGTATATTTTCAAAAATCACTTAAAAAATCATTTTAAAATCCCAAAATCTGGGTCCAATGATGCTACACACCAAATAGTCAATCACGACAACAACGACATCATATATCGTATATGATAATCCATCAAATATCAAAATATCTAAAATCAAATAAAAACTGTTGAGGAATCCAGTTGGATCCCTCCAACCTGTTTTCCTGCATCCAAAATCATTAGCACAATACCAATTTCGCTCCAGTACGAAATTATCGCGGTATATGTTCTTATTAAATATTATCCGCTTAATAACGGCGCAATAGGGTCTCATCCGCTAAAAAATACGGGAAATCAATCAACTGCAATATATACATATGCCAATATATATATATATTGATATTATTTATAATACCAATTTCACTGTTTATGAAATATTCGCGGTATATGTTTCTAATAAATAACATCCGCTTACTAACGGCGTATAATGTCTATTTTAACAATCAATAGATATCAATCATCATTCATACATGCATTCAAATATTTTAAATCTAACTATTTAAAATAAAATCGAAACCGATTCGATTGAGTGAGAAGTTCTCACCTTGATTTTAATTTCCGTTTCAGCTTTTATTTCGAATAAAATTAAACGGACGTTTAATTTTACCCAAAATTCTCACTAACTCCAAACGACTCCAAACCAACTCCATCGCGTAGTGCTCGTCCATACGATTCCAACGCAACTGGTTTCGCGCGTTTTCGACCTCGTATGAAAAAGTTATTAATTTATGAAGTTACACGTATTTAAACTTACTAATTTGCAACATAAATAAAAATTTTATAACCTAAATTAATATCTACCGTTGGATCCACATCTCCCTGCATCTCCACCGTCCCCCCTTTCTTCCCTCTCTCTCGTTTTTGCACGCAGGAAGGCCGAACCCAACAATGAAAACTAGGGTTTAATTTCGCCATCACAACGCTCGACTAAAACACGATCAGGGAACGCCATGCGACTCGCCACCTCGAACACCACCCACGCCGTGAGTAGCTCTGAGCTCGGCCCCCCCATTGAGCTCGAATTGCGTGCTCAAACGCTACCGAAGCGAGCGTCTCACTCCCTCTTCGTTGCTCCGATCTCCATCAAATCCGTATGGATGTGAAGCCCTCGAGATGTTCTTCGTTTTCCTAGTTGAAACTTTTTGCAATCGATGCATGGATTTGGAGTTTTGAGAGGAAGATGGAAGATCATTTCTGGCCATAGGTTAGGGGGGTGGCGGCTACGTTAAAATTAGGTTTTTATTTGTGAATGAGGGTATGGTATATTTATAGGAAATTCAAGCGTAAACACTATTCATTTCGGAAATTCCGAACTCCGATTTACGCGCCGTAACCAGCGTTTCTACGGTTTATCCCGCGTTCCGGACACAATGGAACAGGTTTCGGAAGCTAATTCGGACATCTGTGCGAGTTATGGCAATAAACGCTCAATTTAAATTAAACCGATTTAAGTCGATTTCTAGGCGTTTTAATTCGTATCGAACAAACGGTAAGTCCAATTGACTTGAAATTTGAAACCTTACAATAATATCACATTACGGATCCGATGAAACTGGTTTCGTCGAAATCCGAGACTTTTTGAAAAATGACTATTTTGACTCGCCAAATTTAAATTAAAAACAATTCAATGCGTTTCGAGCTGCCACGATCAAACGATAACTCCGATTGACACGAAAATTGAAATCCGGTAATAACTAACTATTACGGATCCAATGGAACTGGTTTTGTTCAATTCTAAGACTGTTCAAAAATTGACTATTTTCACTAGTCGATTTAAATATTAAAATATTCAATTTTCACAAATTAACTTTTAATTCGATTTTAAAAGTTCTAAAATATCGTTCTAACTCCCATATGATAAAATAAAATTTTACAAATCATTTTCTATCATATTTAACCCAATTTTCAATTATTTCCATAATTTAACATATTAAATTATCGATTTAATTATTCAATTAAATCCAATAATTCAAATAAAAATTTATTTGACTTATAAATTCACTTATAAATATTTAAAATTAATTAAATATTCAAATTTTAATTAATAAAAATTCTGGGTCGTTACAATCTTCCCCCCTTAAAAGAATTTCGTCCTCGAAATTATTAAGTAAGAAAAGTTATAGAATTTATTAATTTTCCAAAATCCATAGTTAAACTTCTTACAATAACTTACTAAGTTTTCCAAATCATACTTAGTTATCTTTTCAAAAACAATCTATATCATTTAACTTTCAATTCAAAATCAAAGTTAAAGTTTTCAAAATTTTCCAAATTTTCTCAAAATTTTTCTAACGCCTTAAATTTTCGGAAAAATTCGCCATAGTCTCCTTTGCGCGGCTCGATCCGAAAAAAATGACAGTATATATATCACAAATATACATCTCATCAAGTAATGAGGCATCACGAAGGGAAAAAAGTGTAAAAGTACGGTATGTAATCCGAGATATGTACCTTATATTTTATTAGCAAGCATATACGGCTAATATAGCGCGAAAGCGAGCTCCAAATGCGAAGCAAACGCGATCCGCACCTACTAATCACTCAACAAACAACATGAGAACATGCATATATGGAAATAGTATCAATATACACATATATCTCCATAACAACTATATATGCTAACATAGCAAATGTAGTAAAACAACAAATGCCAACATCAACCAACTACCATTCATAATCAATAATATTCATTCATATTCTCATTAATATTCAATGAAAGGGTTTTCAATTCAAATCACATTTGATTATTTACATTGGATTTTATCAACATTCATTCTTATTCAATTTTAATTAGTTTGCATTCACTAATTAAATCCAATTCACGTTCAATTCTATTCAAATTTATTTACTTTCAATTTGAATTCAATTACATAGCTTTCAATTTCATTAATTCACTTTCATTAATACTTAATGAATTATATAAAATCAACTAACAACCATATAACAACAAAATCACTTTGCATATATTCATTCAATTTGGTTTTAACACCATCACTTTCAATTGGTTCAATTAAATTGATTTTTATTCAACTATTCAACTTTCTAATAACATTAGATTTTAATGAATTAACACTTATATTCATTATTTCATATCAATTTTAATTCACATTCAATTGATTTACATTTAATCCATTAATTCAATTCAATTACAAAGTTGAACTTCTTTTATATAACTCAAGTTTACATTTATCATTAACCTTTATTAATTTACTTTGATACCAATATCAACTTCATTCAGCATCTCTTAAGTTATGTTCCATTTAACTTTAAATTCATTTTTATTTACAACTCATATTCATAAATATATTCATTAGTTTCACTTCTCATATATATAATTTTATTTCACAATTGTAAATCACTTTAATTATAATTCATACTTATAATTCTTTTACTTATACAATTATTCTTCAATTTAGATTATTCAAACAACTAAACAATCAACTTACATACACTTTAATAATTCTGAAAAATTATTTCTTTTATATACAAAATATAATCAAGTAAAATTATTTCATTTACCCAAATTTTAAAACAATATTATGTCGAATTGTTCTATTCAAGTGTTTATAAACCCCTTCGGCATAGTTTGACAGACCGCGCTGACGAAGGTTCATATGCCACTCAATAAACCAATCATCACAATATAAAACAATTTCATATTCACTAACAAATACGCTCTCATAGCTATTATTACACGCAAACTCATTCTAGAGTACTGCTAACTCTATCTCTAATGAGTAATACCCAACAGAACCATGGTTGTCGCTTAACCATAAGCTCTGATACCAAATGTAACGCCCCGAAAATTTTCGACTTTCGAAAATTCAACATCGATACTCACTTTATCGACTGCCGAGAAATCGAAGGCCGGAAACACGGAATGTTATGGGTTTTAGAAAAGAATTTAGGAAAAGAAAGAGAGAGAAGAGGAGATAAGAGATAGAAAAATGGAGAGGAAAGAAAACAGAAAATTTTAAAATAGAGAATGGACAGAAAGGAAACAACAGAACAACAACAGAATCTCACAATTCGCAGCGGAACAACATATAATAATAAATGAATAATCTTTTAAACAATGAACTATATCAGTTATTACATTACATTTCATTACATCATATCATCAGAGTGTACAACATCATACAACAACAAACAGTGCAGCGGAAAAAGAAATACTATATAAACTAGTAATACGCCATGCCATCCAGCTTGCCTCCTGCAACTCCTGAATATCCAGAATATCCTGATAAACCTAACTCTTGACTGCCCGTGTGGAAATTGGTGGGCACCCAGAATTTAGGAAGGAAAACAATAAACTCCGAGTCAGTCATGTGACTGGTGTGAGAACTCAAAACAGTTTATTTTCTTTAAAATCAAAATAGAGGAATATTTTTAAATTCAATTCGCAATGCTTTTAAAAATGAGACTACCATAAGGCCTCCCGCACACACACACATGCAAACGCAGAATCGGAGGAGATTTCTCCTTATGATAGTCAAAGATGCTTGATACGCATTTAAAATAACATTTGATATTATTACTAGTGCATAGTGTAGGAAATTATTTCGAAAGTAGAATATAAATCTTAGCCAACATACGACCATTATCGTATGCCTACTATAGCTATCATCCAAACAGTGTTGCGACACCATAAGTGAATGATAGGTTCTACAACTAATACCGTACAAGTTTCGTATTTGGAGAATGGATTTTTCCAACAAATGGTCAGGCCAAGGAACTTCCCATTGCCACATGGAAACGCCTCTGGCTGGACGCCCCGAGAACCACTGTCCTCTGCCAAACAAAGCCGGGAATTCCTTTTCCCAAGGAATATTACAAACCCTCAGATATGCCACCCCCGGTCCTTTGGGACCTTTAAACGAGAGCGCTCTCTAACCAACATCACACCATAATAATAAGTGTTTCAACACGAGTAAGTATCTGGGCTCCATACCATGATACTACCCTTTTCCAGAAGGAATGGTCATACCCTAGGGAAGTTATCCCTGAAAACTTTGCCGCACAATTCCTGTTTCGACCATTACCGGGTTGTGAGGCTCGACGAATTCACGTCCACAAAAACATACTTTATACTAAAGCCATGCTTTGGGTCAACAAATGATCAACACAATGATCATCAAGATAGACGATCAAACAAATGATCCTATCACAAATAATCAACACAATGATCATTTCAGCATCACTCAGCATGTCACATTACCAAATTGGGAATATATCGCTGATAACTTCAACTATATAACCTCTGAGCTCGTACGTCTCAGAGAAGGGTGTTAAGCTTAAAGAATAAATTCTCCGCCACCAACAGAAATATATTTGAAAGAAATCGGCTTTATATCTCAACTTGTAATGTCAGGCATACAATCCATACAAGTCTGTTCCGGGCTCGAACAAAACCGAAGGCGCTTCTTACGAAGCCCTTGCAATCCGGGTAGTCACAATCCCGATCGAATTTCCCATCACTTAAGGAATCTCTATACCAGGAGCTACCCAGTGCAGAGACAATCGATAGGTCATCCTATCGCTTTCACAAATACTCGGTCTTCAACACCGATCTTCAAATGCAATTCATAACGACGTATCACATATTCGGAATGGGTTATACGACCCCATGGTCCTTTCCCGGTTAACCCGAATAGTGAGCGCTTATTCAAAAATAAGTGTGGCATTCAAATTCAAACAAATCACATCAAGTACCCATTCAAAGGGAAATATTGATAGTCGGCTATTGAACTATAAATAGATATGCACACATCACCAGATTCCAAATAATTTTCCAAATTATTTATTTTCCAAAATATCTTTACAAGATATAAAATTTTCACACTTCAAAAATAAATCAATATTTATTTTTAAACAAATTCCACTTTCACATATAAATTCCATAATGAATTTATATTTCAAAATATTCATGCATATGATTTCAATTATCCATTTCAATTTATCTTCAAAAAGATAAATTTTAATTATTCACTTCATATTGGAAAAACAATTCCATACTTATTCAATAAGTAATTCACAAATCCTTTTATTTTCAACATTTAGAAAATATTCAATATACTTAAATCGAGATTAAGTATATATTTCATTCTATTAAGGAAATCATTCTCTTAACATATTTATTTGGGCCAAAACGAATGTTGCGTAAAACATTGTTACGACAACCCAAAATCACTAGTATAGGGATTCGAATTTAAAATAGATATATAAATCCCAATACTATTCAAAACATTTCCTTTCGGAAATCATTTAATATAACAACAGTGTTATATTCCACTATTTCCTTTTATTTCTCGAAAACGTCTATTTCAACAATGAATGTTGAAATCTATGGTTTCGAATCTCAACATATTTTAAAACATCGTTAGATCGTTTTAATTCTATTTAAAACATTCACATTCTAAACATTTCTTTAACGTATTATTCACTATTCAAAAACGTGAATATACTACGTTAACAAATTTCATCAATTCTATTCATTTTAATTCAAAGGATTATTCACTATTCAAAAATGTGAATATACTACGTTAACACATTTCATCATTTCTATTCATTTTAATTCAAAGGATTATTCACTATTCAAAAATGTGAATATAACTCCATTTATAGGTTTCAACAAATTTTCTTGTCAAAATAAGTCATTTGCGAATTTATAAAACAACGTTTATAAATTCCATTCTATTTATTTATAAAAACTTCCTTTTCATGAATCCTTTTATTAACCTATTCCAGTTTATAACTCAATTATAAACTAAAAGTTCATATTATAAGTTAAGTTCTTATAATCTATTTGTTTGCAAAAATCGTTCCTTTGAACTTCATAATTATAAATCTTATAACCTATAAGATTCAATTATTCACCCAAATCTATTCCTCAATTAACTTCACCAATTTATAAATCTTACTATTTATAAATTTTATTTATAACTTCACAGTTTATAATTCTATAAATTTCATTCATTTATGAAATTCATTTTCACTTCATTCAAACACTTATAAAAACTCGTTTTATAATGTCTATATTTCAATTTATAAATGTCCATTTATAAATCTCTTAACATAAATCAATTTATATTATTCTTTAAAACATCTTTAATTTCCTTTATAATTTCACCATTCTGATTTATAAAATAATCAAATTTTATAAATCTTATATTCAAACTTTTAATAATAAACTCAAAAATCCAGTTTTAAACTATTTTATAAATCATTGGTTCATATTTCTCAAAAATCAGCTTTTATCTATATTACACAAAACCATAATTTTATAACTTTAAAAATTATAGCTTTTAATTATTTAAAATGGATCAATTCTAAAAATATAGTATATTTTCAAAAATCACTTAAAAAATCATTTTAAAATCCCAAAATCTGGGTCCAATGATGCTACACACCAAATAGTCAATCACGACAACAACGACATCATATATCGTATATGATAATCCATCAAATATCAAAATATCTGAAATCAAATAAAAACTGTTGAGGAATCCAGTTGGATCCCTCCAACCTGTTTTCCTGCATCCAAAAACATTAGCACAATACCAATTTCGCTCCAGTACGAAATTATCACGGTATATGTTCTTATTAAATATTATCCGCTTAATAACGGCGCAATAGGGTCTCATCCGCTAAAAAATATGGGAAATCAATCAACTGCAATATATACATATGCCAATATATATATATTGATATTATTTATAATACCAGTTTCACTGTTTATGAAATATTCGCGGTATATGTTCTAATAAATAACATCCGCTTACTAACGGCGTATAATGTCTATTTTAACAATCAATAGATATCAATCATCATTCATACATGCATTCAAATATTTTAAATCTAACTATTTAAAATAAAATCGAAATCGATTCGATTGAGTGAGAAGTTCTCACCTTGATTTTAATTTCCGTTTCAGCTTTTATTTCGAATAAAATTAAACGGACGTTTAATTTTACCCAAAATTCTCACTAACTCCAAACGACTCCAAACCAACTCCATCGCGTAGTGCTCGTCCATACGATTCCAATGCAATTGGTTTCGCGCGTTTTCGACCTCGTATGAAAAAGTTATTAATTTATGAAGTTACACGTATTTAAACTTACTAATTTACAACATAAATAAAAATTTTATAACCTAAATTAATATCTGTCGCTGGATCCACATCTCCCTGCATCTCCACCGTCCCCCCTTTCTTCCCTCTCTCTCGTTTTTGCACGTAGGAAGGCCGAACCCAACAATGAAAACTAGGGTTTAATTTCGCCATCACAACGCTCGACTAAAACACGATCAGGGAACGCCATGCGACTCGCCACCTCGAACACCACCCACGCCGTGAGTAGCTCTGAGCTCGGCCCCCCCATTGAGCTCGAATTGCGTGCTCAAACGCTGCCGAACGCGAGCGTCTCACTCCCTCTTCGTTGCTCCGATCTCCATCAAATCCGTATGGATGTGAAGCCCTCGAGATGTTCTTCGTTTTCCTAGTTGAAACTTTTTGCAATCGATGCATGGATTTGGAGTTTTGAGAGGAAGATGGAAGATCATTTCTGGCCGTAGGTTAGGGGGGTGGCGGCTACGTTAAAATTAGGTTTTTATTTGTGAATGAGGGTATGGTATATTTATAGGAAATTCAAGCGTAAACACTATTCATTTCGGAAATTCCGAACTCCGATTTACGCGCCGTAACCAGCGTTTCTAGGGTTTATCCCGCATTCCGGACACAATGGAACAGGTTTCGGAAGCTAATTCGGACATCTGAGCGAGTTATGGCAATAAACGCTCAATTTAAATTAAACCGATTTAAGTCGATTTCTAGGCGTTTTAATTCGTATCGAACAAACGGTAAGTCCAATTGACTTGAAATTTGAAACCTTACAATAATATCACATTACGGATCCGATGAAACTGGTTTCGTCGAAATCCGAGACTTTTTGAAAAATGGCTATTTTGACTCGCCAAATTTAAATTAAAAACAATTCGATGCGTTTCGAGCTGCCACGATCAAACGGTAACTCCGATTGACACGAAAATTGAAATCCGGTAATAACTAACTATTACGGATCCAATGGAACTGGTTTCGTTCAATTCTGAGACTGTTCAAAAATTGACTATTTTCACTAGTCGATTTAAATATTAAAATATTCAATTTTCACAAATTAACTTTTAATTCGATTTTAAAAGTTCTAAAATATCGTTCTAACTCCCATATGATAAAAAAATTTACAAATCATTTTCTATCATATTTAACCCAATTTTCAATTATTTCCATAATTTAACATATTAAATTATCGATTTAATTATTCAATTAAATCCAATAATTCAAATAAAAATTTATTTGACTTATAAATTCACTTATAAATATTTAAAATTAATTAAATATTCAAATTTTAATTAATAAAAATTCTGGGTCGTTACACGAACCACCATGCAGAGTTCCACCTTCGGCTACATCCTCATAGAACTCGGCCTCCCCTATGTTTGGAATTCCATGCATGAAAACGTGGCCTTTATCACCTTTTTGCCGCCAATCCGTCGCGTGAAACCCCATCGTCACCGTATGGATTCGAAGCTCTCGAGATGCTCTTCAAGTTTGTAGTTGAAAGTTCTAGCTAATTCTTCATGGATTGGAAGAGACTGAGGGGGGAAAGAGATGAATTTTGGCCATGCATCAGGTAGGAGGCGGCTAGGGTTTAAAAGAATTAGGGTTTTGCAAATTTATGAAGAGGGGGGGGGGCTTTTATAGAAAATTTGCGCGACACTATTCATCCCGGATTTTCCGAACTCCAAACGAAGCGTGCCGGTTGGCGTTCCTAAGGTTTACCCCGCGTTCCGGACACAATGGAACAGGTTTCGAAATCTAATTCAGTCATCTGTGCGAGTTATGGCAATAAACGTTCAATTTAAAATTAAACCGATTTAAACGATTTTCTAGGCGTTTTAGCTTGCACCGGACAAACGGTTAATCCGATTGACACGAAATTTTAAACCATACAATAATATCACATTACGGATCCGATGAAACTAGTTTCGACGAAATCCGAGACTTTTTGAAAAATGGCTACTTTAACTCGCCAATTTAATATTAAAAACAATTCGATGTGTTTCGAGCTGCTACGATCAAACGATACTCCGATTGCTACGAAAATTGAAATCCGGTAATAACTAACTATTACGGATCCAATGGAACTAGTTTCGTCCAATTCTGAGACTGTTCAAAAATTGGCTAATTTCACTAGTCGATTAAATATTAAAATATTCAATTTTCACAAATTAACTTTTATTTCGATTTTAAAAGTTCTAATATCGTTCTAACTTCAATATGATATAATAAAATTTTACAAATCATTTTCAATCATATTTAACCCAATTTTCAATTATTTCTGTAATTTAACATATTAAATTATCGATTTATTTATTCAATTAAATCCAATTATTCGAAATAAAATTTATTTGACTTATAAATTCACTTATTAACATTTAAAATTAATTAAATATTAAAATTTTAATGGGTCGTTACAAGAACTCACCTTACTTACGCTCTTAACTTTAATACTCTGATCTATACCTAATCTCTAGCAATCAAATACCTATACTTAACTCTTCCATATATTCAGAACTCCTTATTCAATATTCTATATATATATATATATAAATATATATATATATATTGGAAGCATTTGTACTTAATAGTCAACATCAGTGTTATAGAACACATTCTTGACAAAGAAACTCTGCTATAGTAAACCTGTTCCTCCGGGTCAAGTATGGGTTAGTTGAAAGGAAAATCCGAAGAGGTGCTTCGGGACTGGACCTAGGACGGAAGGTCCGAACCAGTATAAAATCCTGGTGTGATTATTTTCAATTTACTTTTCTACTATCATCTATCAAGTTACATTATATAGTTAGTTTCATATACTTGCATATATATCCTACATGATCCACTCATGTAGATTTTCAATTGGTACCAGAGCAAGGTTTTGATCAAATAACAGTAACCCGTTTTTTGAATCACCTTAATATGGCAAGTATTTTTCAAGAAGGACAATCCACAACACGACACCTACTCTTTAGTGGATCTAACTATGCATATTGGTCAACACGTATGAGAATTTTTATGGAAGCTAATGGTCTTGAAATTTGGTCAGCCACACAAGATAAATATGAAGCACCTACTGCTGCTATGAACACTTGAACCGAAGCACAAAAGACCTTAGCATCAAATAATGCTAAAGCTATGAATGTTTTATTTTTCTCTTTAGACAAAAATAATTTTTCACGTGTCATGTTATGCACCACTGCGTTGATATTTGGTATACCTTACAAATTACACACGAAGGTACAACTAAGGTCAAACAAACTAAGATTTCAATTTTACAAAACCATTTTTCTTCATTCAAAATGAAGCAAAATGAAACTATTGTTGACATGTATTCTAGATTTCAAACTATCCAACACAATCTTATGGCATTAGGAGTTAAATTTACTGATTTTGATTTAGTCTCTCAAATACTCAACTTTTTAACATCAGACTGGGAAAGGAAGGTTTTAGCTATTGAAGAATCTAACGATCTTTCTTCTCTCAAAGTTGAAGAGTTGATAGGAAATTTAATGTCCTATGAAGCTAATTTGTAGGCACGAAAAGATCTAAATTCGAAGAAAAAGAATATAGCATTTCTAGCAAAAAAAAACTGATGACTCTGATTTAGATGAAGAAGAAATAGTTTTCATTGCCAAGAATTATAATAGATTTAAGAAATTTAGAAAGATGACCAAATTTCAAAAAGAAGGGAAGTCCAACGCAACAAATCAAATCAAGTGCTATGAATGTGATCAATACAGTCATATGAAGAAGGATTGCCCTAAACTCAATAATGAAAAAAAGAATAACAAAATTCAAGAATTCAAGAAAAAGAAGGCTTTCAAAGTAACTTGGGATGACTCGGATTCTTCATCTTCTAAAAGTGATAGCAATAGTGACGGAGAACAAGCTAATGTATGTTTTATGGCACAAACTGAAGAGGTATGTCCTGAACTTAGCTATGATGAACTATTAGAACATAGCATGGAATTAGATGATAAATTTAGAAAAATAAAAAAATTAAACAAAGAATACATAGTAAAAATAAATAGATTAGAACTTGAGGTAGGAATGTTGAAAGATGAAAAAATTATTCTAGAAGAAGAACTTGAAATGTCTCAAGAAAAAAATCAAAAATAATTTGATAGAAAATAAGAATATTACTATAGTAAAAGAAAATTTGTTAAAAGAAAATGTTGAGTTTAAAAATAGTATTGAATCATTGAAAATTGAAAATATAGAGCTAAAAGAAAAATTAGATAAAATTACCAACAATGTGTCAAAATTTAATAAAGGAAAACAAGATTTTGAAAATCTTATCAAAATTTCAAAACCATCAGGCAATAGAAATGGAATAGGATTTAAAAATTCTTCTACACAAAAAGGAAATGATGCTAAAAATATTAGTTATATAAAAACTATAAATTTGCCTAAGTCTAAATTGAATATCAAAAATATGAAAATTTGGATTCCTAAAACAAATAATAATTTGATTAGACAAAAGCATATTAATAATTACTTAGAAAGAGTAGTCTTTAATATAAAATATATTTGTAAAGGTACCAAACCATCTTGGGTATGACTACCTCCCCCTAACAATTAGAACCCTAACAAAATATATGGGTACCAATTAAAACATCATTTATTTTACAGGTACCCAAAGTAAAAAATAAGGATAAATGGATACTGGATAGCAGTTGCTCCAAGCATATGACTAGAAATTCAAAAATGTTATCAAATATAACATACATCGATGGTGGAACAGTAACCTTTAGAGATAATTCAAAAGGATATGTCATAGGCATTGGAGAAGTCATCAAATCTGGTATATCTAACTCTCCTATTATTACAAATGTTTTATTAGTAGAAAATCTAAAACACAACTTACTAAGCATTAGTCAATTATGCGATAAAGGTTTTCAAATAAATTTTGAAAAAGATAAATGCAATATTTTTGATAATAACAAACAACTCATTTTTGAAGGATTTAGAAACAAAAATATTTATGTTTTAAACACGAATATAAATAAAAATTTAAACTTATGTTTAACCGCCAAACATAATGATCCACGGTTATGTCATAAACGATTTTGTCATATCAATTTTAAGAATATTAATAAGTTAGCAAAATATGAGTTGGTAAGAGGATTACCTAAAATGAATTATAAAGTAGAAAACTAATGTGATGATTGTCAAATTGGAAAACTAAAGAAAATCTCGTTTAAATCTAAAAAAAATATTTCTACAAAACAACCATTAGAATTATTACATTTAGATTTATTTGGTCGAACACAAATAAGGTCTATAAATCACAATAAATATGTTTTCGTAATAGTCGATGATTTTTCAAGGTATACATGGACTTTATTTTTAAAACACAAAAGTGATACTTTTGGTATGTTTAAAATATTTGCTAAAATAATTAAAACTCAAATGAATTTGAAAATTAAAAGTATTAGAAGTGATCACGGAGGAGAATTCGAAAATGACATTTTTACAAATTTTTGTAATAAGAAAGGAATAACTCGTAATTTTTCGTTTCCTCGAACATCTCAACAAAATGGCGTCGTAGAAAGAAAAAATCGTACATTACAAGAATGTGCACGATCATTACTAAATACCATGGTTTACAAAAACACCTCTGGGGTGAAGCTATTGCGACATCTTGCTATGTGTTAAATCGAGTAACCATACGCCCCATGACTAAACAAACTTGTTTTGAAATATTTTTTCGTAAAAAACCTAAAGTGTCATACTTTAAAACTTTCGGTTCAAAATGTTTTATACTAAATACAAAAGATAACTTAGGAAAATTTGACCCAAAGGCCGATGAAGGTATTTTGTTGGATAATCGGATCGTAGCAAAGCATATAGAATCTTTAATAAACGAAATAATACTATTGAATAGAGCTTACATGTCTCGTTCGACGAAAATCCGTTTAGCCGTCATACTAATGATGAAGAAGAAATTATTCCATTAACAAATTCAACAAATTCTATTAATAATGAAACAATTATGCAAAACAACACCTTGATTTCATCCCCTAGAATTCTTAAGAATCATCTAATAGATAATATTATTGGAGATCTTAATTCAAGAGTAACTAGAAATCAACTCAATCAAATAAGCCATATAGCACTTATGTCAAACTTTGAACCAAAAAATTATAAAGAAGCCTCAAATGATAATTTTTGGATAATAGCCATGCAAGAAGAATTAAATCAATTTGAACGTAATAACGTATGGGAATTAGTAACAAGACCTGAAGATCAATCGGTAATAGGAACAAAATGAGTATTTAAAAACAAAGCAGACGAAAATGGAAATATCGTTAGAAATAAAGCATGTTTAGTTGCTCAAGGTTACAATCAAGAAGAAGGTGCAGATTACGATGAAACCTTTGCTCCAGTAGCAAGATTAGAGGCCATTCGTACATTACTCGCCTTTGCAACTCATCACAATTTTAAATTATTTCAAATGGATGTCAAAAGTTCTTTTTTGAATGGTTTTATTAAAGAAAATGTATACGTCGAACAGCCACCATTATTTGTTCACGAAAAATATCCCGATCATGTTTTTAAATTACATAAAGCACTATATGGATTAAAACAAGCCCCTCGTGCATGGTACGAACGTCTTAAAAATCATTTAATAACATCTGGTTTTCATATAGGCAAAATAGATACAACTTTATTTATTAAAAGAGAAAATAACGATATTTTAGTTGTACAAATTTATGTTTATGATATCATTTTTGGTTCAACTAATGAAAATCTATGCAATCAATTTTCGAATATTATGAAAAATGAATTTGAAATGTCACACATGGGAGAATTAAATTTCTTCTTAGGTCTGCAAATAAAACAACTCGAAAATGGAATTTTTATTCACCAAGAAAAATACTGTAACAATTTATTACATCGATTTGAAATGGATAAAACATCAAGCAAACCAATACCAAATGAGTACCGCTGTTCACTTAGAAAAAGATGAAAATGGAAATTTTTTTGATGAAAAGTTATATCGAAGCATGATTGGTTCTTTACTTTATTTAACGACCAGTCGACCTGATATTATGATGAGTGTATGTCTATGTGCTCGATTTCAAGCAAAACCAAAAGAATCTCATCTAAGAGCTGTTAAGCGTATTTTACGTTATCTATCTAGTACTAGAGATTATGGTTTGTTTTACCCTAAAGGATCATCGTTTGAACTTGTTTCATATAGCGATGCGGATTTCGGTGGATGTAAAACAGATCATAAGAGTACTAGTGGAACATGTCACTTTATCAGACAATCATTAGTTTCATGGTTTAGCAAAAACAAAATTGTGTTTCCATATCTACCTGTGAAGCCGAATACATCTCCGCAGCTCTAGCATGTGCACAGTGATATGCATGCAACAAACACTAACGGATTTCAGTAAAATTATCAAAAAATCTCCAATATATTGTGATAACACAAGTGCTATAGATTTATCAAAAAACCCTGTTAATCACTCACGAACCAAACATATAGATATACGACATCACTTTCTACGAGACAATGTTGAAAAAGGAACTATCTCTTTAGAATACGTAAATATCGAAAATCAAGTAGCCGACATTCTTACAAAACCATTAAATGAACAAGCTCTCATTAAACTCCAACGAAGTTTAGGTATTTGTTCACTTCATGATCTTCTTCCTTAAAAAATTAATAACTTCATTTAAAGACTAAGTTTAGTTATCTATTTTATTACCACAAATTATACTTATTAATTTCTAAACCATTAATTTTTTAGACAATTAGTTGTTCTATAAATAATGTTTTCGGCTTATATATATACATAGTTACATAACAACTATATACAAACAATCAAATTTTTTAAATAAAATATAACAATGTCTTCTGGGAACTCCTACATATCCATCTCCATCTCAACACCATCGACGGATAGCTCGGTTGACACACCACAACGGCTTCCCACGCCTACACCAAAGCAAGAGCCAACAAATAGATGGCCCTCATATCATATGGGTTTTACTCCAGATAATAAGAAAACTAAAAGATCTCTGTTTATTTCTCCTAACACAAAACAGAAAATTGATGAAATTCATCATTACCAGAAACAACAGATAGATCTTCAACGAAAGCTTTATTTTGAACAAAAAGTTACGACACGACGGCTAAGCTTTCTAGAGCAAGTGGCGACGAAGTTTTGTTCGTCACGAAAGAAGATGTTCATAAACCGCTACCAAAACCTTGTAGTTCATTGGATCCATCTTCTTCATATCATACTCCTTCAGATCCCTCACCAAGACAATATTTTGGCTCCCTACGGACCCACGAACGTGGAAATATATGGTCTCCACTTAGACCATGGAAGGATAACGAGTCAGGAAATCCTAAAACTCCGTCGCCGTCTAAATAAATAAATCGTATTAATTATTGTCTTTATCTACACTTATGTGTTATTATATTTTACAACAATAAAGATATTTGCTATCGACTTTCGATAAACAAGTGAAACCATCAAACTTTAGGCTATTTTTACCCAAACTGCAAATTTCAGACGTCTGTCTACATCCTCCAGACGTCTGACACAATTTAATTTTTTTTAGCAGTGTGCATATGTCAGACGTCTGATATATCCCCCAGATGTCTGAACTTAAGTTCTGCTTCCTAAAAATAGAATTCAGAAAATTTTAGACGTCTAACACTTTGAACCGGACGTCTGACCAAGTCTTCTGTCACAAATGCTTACAAGATTTATCTAAACCAGACGTCTGAGATAAATAACCAGACGTCTGTTTAAAGACTCTGCCTATTCAATCTCACAAATTCGACCAAAATAGACGTCTACTCCAAATACCGAACATCTGTTGTATCTTCTATAAAAAAATTAGGGCAAACCAGACGTCTGATTTCAAATCTAGACGTTTGGAAGTCAATCGACCACTTATATTCATCCAGATAACGTCATTTTTTTCATTCTCTCAAAATTTTTCCAATCTACAACTTGCTTACTGACGGTCTTTTTTTCAAATTCAACATCTTTAACAAAAATTAAATTAGAAATGCCTCCCCGCACTAAGAATATCAAAGCTTCAAAACGCAAACAAGACCAGCCCACTACATCTTCAAACCCACAGGTGTGCTCCGACGATCAAATCGAGCGGTGGATGCATAAACTACCGCATTCCATCAAAAGGTATCAAGATATTCAAAAGAAGAAACTTCATATAGGACCATTCTACAATCTCCTAAAATTCCCTATGTATGATCTAGATGAACTTTGTGAAAATGCTGGATTGGAAACCCTAATCTCTTTTACTCCAAATGATGTTCAAATAGATCAATTAGCTATATTTTTATTCTACGCTAATCTGGATAGTACGTTAGTGCGGAACACTGAAGATGAGGACAACTGGCTATGGTCAAGTGTTTATGGGAATACTATTGGATTAACTCCAGGATTAATAGGTAAAACTTTGGGATGCTCTGACACCAGGGAAGATTTATACAACATTCCGGATATGCGCTTCAAGCCACCGAATAGTATTACTCATCAAATTTAGGAGGACGAAATGCCAAAATTTGCTTCGAAATATTTACGTCCAAAAGCTAGACTCTTGACAAGAATGATGATAAATACAGTTGTTCCACGTACGGGAGTCACGAGCAAATAATAGAAATGGAGCACAAAGCTCTATATGCTCTCTTCAGTGGAACTCGGGTAAATTGGGCCAAATTCATCTTCGACGAGCTCAAACACTTTTGGACTCGATCATGGCCATCAATCACTTACCCTACTTATATTATGAGACTTCTTCGTGCACATAATATTCCTTCCTACCTATCGACATTCGAAGAAATCTCGTCTAAATATGCTTCCACCAAATTCTTCTCTCTGATGCACCTACCTGAAATCCCTCCAGAGTTTATGTGCTTCGAAGGTTGGACACACAATCGTTAATCTCGAAGAGTTGAGCCTCCTCCTCAACCAAACATTGATCCATCCCAAGAGGAAGTACAACATCGAGAAGTCACTCCTCCTCCTCCCGCACCATTTGATTATCCGGAACAGGATGAAATTATGGAGACTCGAACGGATACAAATCCAAATGAAAGTGTTCGAGATCTCACTCTTCGGAACCAAAAAATCCTGTCTCAAAATCAAAAAAATTTGGCTAAGCGAATTGACAATTTTGAAACTTCATTTGCTACATGACTTGCCACAGTTGAAAAATCTCTTTCGACTGTTTTATCGATTCTTAAAGAAGTATTACAACGGGTTCGTGGTCCAATACCACCCTCTTAGGATTGGGCAACCCCTTTTCCTTCCCATCCCGCAAAACATTCAAAACTAACTAAGGATGAACCTCCAAAGGAAGCTTTGACATCTCTTTTAAAGGATAGCACTTCTGACAACGAAGAACCAAAGGAAGATGATCCAAATAAAGCTTCCTCAAAGGAAATCTTGAATTTGGAAATTGTACTTTTTATATTTTCTTTGTACAAATCTAATGACTCTAACCCCTTCATGTTATTAATGCAACTTTTCCATTTTTGACGATTGGCTTCAATGTTATAATTCTTTTTGATAATGTCAAAGGGGAAGAAATATAGGTAGAACCATTAAGCACATATTCAGGGGGAGATTTATAATCTATATATAAGTACATTGAATAGTTGTCATCATCAAAAAGGGGGAGATTGTTAGGAAATCAATTCTATGGTTTCGATGATAACAACTATACAATGGAAATCGAATGTACATATATATCGCCAAAGAGACAAAAACAAGACTCAAAAGAAGTATCAAAAGACTTCAAATCTATAGAAGTGAAAGAGGGATGACACAGACAAAGATAAAGCAACATGCACACATTCAGACGTCTAGGAATACTAGCCAGACGTCTGATTGATTCCTCTGGTTCATAACTCAGAAAGAATCAGACGTCTGGTTACTAAACTCAGACGTCTGAAAAGCATCCGGATATGAAAAATATATGAAGACCAGACGTCTGTTTAATCAACTTAGACGTCTGAAATGCAACCAGATGCAAAAAATATATGAAGACCAGACGTCTGAAATATTTTCCAAACGTCTGATTTTGGACTCGGCTGTGAAAATTCAAAGAACAACTATCACATCCGAAAGGACAAGTTCGCTTCTCTTCACTGCAACTCTTCATCACTATGAGAAGCAACCTTAGAGCACTTACTAACAGTTGCAACTACACAAAGGATCTCGCCACCACAATAAATAGAATTAGGAATTCAAGAGAAGAACTCACCTTACTTACATACGCTCTTAACTTTAATACTCCGATCTATACCTGATCTCTAGAAATCAAATACCTGTACTTAACTCTTCCATATATTTAGAACTCCTCATTCAATATTCTATATATATATATATATATATATATATATATATATATATTGGAAGCATTTGTACTCAACAGTCAAAATCCGTGTTATAGAACACATTCTTGACAAAGAAACTCTGCTATAGTAAACCTGTTCCTCCGGGTCAAGTGAAGGTTAGTTGAAAGGAAATTCCGAAGAGGAGCTTCGGGACTAGACGTAGGACGGGAAGTCCGAACCAGTATAAAATCCTAGTGTGATTATTTTTAATTTACTTTGCTACTATCATCTATCAAGTTAGATTATATAGTTAGTTGCATATACTTGCATATATATCCTATACGATCCACTCATATAGACTTTCAGGGTTATGGCCAATTGAATGAAAAGTTATGTTGAAATGTGAAAATGTGGGAATTCAAAAAGCCTTTAAAACAAAAGGTCACAAAACCTTTTCAAATTTCTTTATTTTCTTTCTATAAGTTTAAATAACTGAAAATACATATATTTCATTTAAAATTCGAAAACATAATAAATATATAAAATATAAATAAATAAATATTAATTATATATGATAAAAATAAGAAAATAGCACAGAAAATGAAAACTAGTCTAGAAAATTTGAAAATAAACAGAATAAACTTTGAAAAATTTATATGGACTTGGAAAATATTAAAAATAAGAACATAAAATAAAAATGCATTCATAAAAATAAATAAATAAATTTTAATTAAATATAATTTGAATGAAGAAAATTGTAGAAAAATAGAAAATGGCCTTTAAAAATAGGAAATAAATGCAATAAATTTAAAAAAAAATTCTATTATCACTTTAAAATATTTAGAAATGATATATCACAAATAAAAAAAATTTAAAATAATTTCAAAATGAAATAAAGTCAAATTTAAATTTATATTCAAAAATCTAGGGTTGTTACACTAACCGTTCGTAGAACATATTGAGACCCCAAAGGACAGACAATGGATACTTAATCCAGGTTGGAATTTCCCAAAATATACACTAGCTTTTCCATCTTCGGACTTTATCATCACAAGAAATCTCAATAAAAATTTCAAACTTCGGTTTTGACCGAAATCGTTTTATTGATACAAATCTTCATATTTTATTAACCAATTTATTTCAAATAGAATTTCAAATTCATTAGAGTTAAAAACGAAAAGATGATAAGAAACAAGTGAAGAGAACACCAATTAGGAACTTATCGACAACGATTCGCAGGGCCACCATCACACCAAAGCTTCCTTCCGGAGCTGCCACGAAGCAATCAAAGAATTGAAATTCGATGATGGTTAAAAGAGATTGATAGAGAAAGTTGTTTCCGTTGTTGTTACAAGATATCGACCATTTGTAGTGGTACCTCCTTGTCCCCTATCTCGTCCTCTTCTTGCGCTCATACTCACTATCAGTGGATAGCAAGAGAATTTATTGAGGCACACAAACGGATATCTTAGGGAATACTCATTCTAAGGTATACTTCACCCTATCTCTGATGAGTTACCTAATGTGTTATACACCTGAGCTAAAGTTCAACCCTCAGCTCTGATACCACTTGTCACATGTGTAGTTAATGCCCCGCTACTACCCCGCTATATCTCATAGTGGATTTCTACCGCTTCGATTTTTTCATATAGCCACAAAATATAGCCTTCTGCTTTAATCCCCGCTATTTCTGCTATATCCCGTTATTTCCGCTATATTCCACTATTTCCGCTATATCTTTTTTAATAAAATGAATTGAAAAGTTGCATTTATACATTATAAAATTATGAAATTAATTTAATTGATTTAATTTTTGATATATTTTTGGAAATGAAAATACTCTAATATTCTACCGAATTCAATTATGTTACATAACAGTTTTTCGTTTATTTAAAGTATATTCGCACGTGTTTTTATTTAAAATTATCTATGTATTATTTATAATGCAATTAAATGATAATTTTTCATTTAATTATCATTTATATATTTGTAAAAACATTACGTTTGAGTTTTATATGCTATTTTAAAGCCATCCGCTATATCTTGCTATATCCTCGTTGTATCACCGCTATGACTTTTTGCACTGCTTTGAATCTATCGAGTGCATTAACTGCATAGCTTATCACGACCCAAATTTCAGCGCTCGAAAATCGACACCCGTACTTCACTTGTACTCGATTGCTATAGATTCAACCGTTGAAATCTGATTCGTGCCGGAGCTTATAACACATTAAGTATAACAACACAGCGGAAGAAAAAGAATATACATCATTGATATACAATAGTTGATTACAACAATGATACAACTAATCATATTATCAGAGATACAAGATACGGCGGAAAGAAATAACTCCAAAAGATAATATATTCATAAGTCCTCAAGATAGATACTCCAACATATAGTGACTCCATTACCAAAGTTCCAAAGACTCCAAAAGCTAGAACCACCAACATGTTTCCAAACTCGAAGCAAGAAACCCCCATAACGTTGTATTAAGCGAACTAGGTAACTCCAGATTGAAGCAAATGTGATCCCCAAGATCCAAAGGCTTCAAAGATATCGACTCTATATCTATTATTTGATTATCTGAAAATCCCAACTCTAGACTGCCGTGTTGAAAATTTGTGGGCACCCAGAGTTTAGGAAGGGAACAATAAACTCCAGGTCAGCCATGGGACTGGTGTGTGCAAACAAAAACAGTTTATCTTTAACAAAAGCAAAACAAAAGAAAAAGAAATCCTCAATTCTTTATGGAAAATAAAACTACTATAAGGCCTTTCACCACACACACAATGCAAACGCACAATTGGAGGAGATTTCTCCTTATGATAGTCAAACATGCTTGATACACAAAAACCCTTTTGATATTATTATTAGTGCAGAAAACCTTTCGAAAGTATAATATTAATCTTATCCAGCATACCACATTTCATCATATGCCTACTATAGCTACCATGTTAAATAGCAGGTTACCGCCACATTCCATAGCAGGCTATAAAAACCGTACAGGGCTCGTATTGTTTTGTTTGGATTTCCAACAATGGTCAGGAAAAGGAACTTCCCACACTGAATGGAACGCCTCTGGAGGGACGCCCCCGAGATCCTAACTGGATCTCTGCCAACACAACGTCGGGTAACCTCTGTAACTAGGTAACTACTGACATGGGCATGCCATCCCCCGGTCATTACCAACCTTTATCTGAGGTACCTCTACACCAACAACCACAAAGCAATAAGTTTGCAGAAACCACATAGGTTAAATATCAGGGCTCCATACCATGATACCCCCTTTTATCCAGAAGGAAATGGACATACCTTCAGGGGGTGCTACCCCTAAATAACCTTGCTGCAACGATTCCTATTTCGACCATTACCGGGTTGTCAGGGTCGATGAAGTCTCGTCCACAATGCTACGCTTTACACAAAAGCCATGCTTTGATCAACAAATGACCAACAACTCTTCGCATGCCACATTACCAAATTGGGGATGTATCACTAGTAACCATCAACTACATAACCTCTGAGCTTGTACGTCTCCGAGAAGGGTGTTAAGCTAAGAGAATAAATGCTCCGCCACCAAATAGAAATGTATTTGATAGAAACCAGCTTTACATCTCAAAGTGTAACGTCAGACACACATACATACAATTCTGTTCCAGATTCAAACAGAACCGAAGGCACTTCAAAAGAAGCCCTTGTAATACAGGTATTCACAATCCCAATCGGACTCCCCATCACATATGGAGATTTCTATATCGACGCGACTCAGTGCATAGACATTCGGCGAGTTATCTTTTCGTTTTCAAAAATAACTAGTTTTACCACCGGTCTTCAAATGTTATCCATTTCATCGTATCATCATACAGAATGGGTTATATGACACAAAGTTCTCTCCCGACCAAACCAAATAGTGAGCGCTTAATTTAAAGAGCATATGGATATTGGGATCTTAGTTAAGTCACAACTTAAAGCCCAAAACCTTTCTTTCAAATGGTTTAAACAAATTACGATTTTAATCTATTTAAAACAAAACGATTCACTTCACAAAGTTGATGAATCTTTCACTAAGATTCATTCATAGCCTTTCATAACAATTTCCATTTCGAATCTTTTATACAAAAGATATACCATTTAAAATCCTCTTCAATTTCAAAACAAAGTTCAACAATCTTTCACAAAGATTCATTCATAGCTTTCAAACTATTTTTCAAATATTTTATACAAAGATACACCGTTTAAAATCCTCTTCAGTTTCAAAACAAATTTCAACAATCTTTCACAAAGATTCATTCATATCTTTCAAACTATTTTAGTTTCAAATCTTTTATACAAAAGATACACCATTTAAAATCCTCTTCAATTTCAAAACAAAGTTCAACAATCTTTCACAAAGATTCATTAACAGCTTTCAAACTATTTTCATTTTAAAACTTGAAATCCTTTCATAAAAACTAGAAATCCTTCCTTTATATGAAAGCTATTATTATTTGCAAACCAAGGGTTTTCGTTTCAGGAAAATCCGATTACATTTGCTCAAGTTAAAGTCTTTCAAGTATAAACTTGGGTTGAATTTAAATTCTCAAAATAATACTTTAAAATACTTTAGAGATGGTTTATAATCCATATATATTATATAACTTGTATTACCATTTTTCAAACCATAGTTTCCAAAACAATTTCAAAACTAAAATCAGATATATTATATTTAAACCAAATTTCAACTTTAAAATTTTCTTTCCAAAAGCTTTCCATATTCAATTCAATTCCTTCCAAAAACCATTTGATTTCAAAATTAAATTCAAGATATCTATGACTTAACCGAATCCTCATGCAATCCATATTTGTGTGTGTATGGTGTAGTCCAAAGGTTTTACACAATAGTGCAACATCATCAATCATCACAATCCAAATACAACAATATCGATAAGCGGTATAATCTATAACGCTTATCTTCCATTCACAAATTTACAGATAAATAATATACATTCATCACAAATAAATAAATTACATTCATCATAGCTCGAATCAAAAATAATTCATATCACAAAGCATCACACATCAGGGATGTCAAACAATTCAAACATTCTATAGAATCCAAACATTCATTAGTAAGGTCAATTAATTATCTGATTAAGTTAAATCAGATTAATTACTTATGAATTTAATTAGTAATCCTAGTTAATTAATCATTAGTTAATCACAAATCATTTAGTTAATTACCTTTTAACTATTCATTAATTAACCTATTGTTTATTAATTAATCAACTTAATTAATCAATAAATCAATTAATAATTTATCTTTAATTATTTAATTATTCTTTAATTAATTAGTCACATTAATTACATCAATTAATTAACCCATAATTAATTTTCATTTAATTAATAATCCATAACTAATTACAATAAGTGATTATCCTAATCACTTATATTAATAAATCACATATTAATTACGTTGAGTAATTATCCTTTAATTTATTGAATTATCAACTTTAATAATCAATTAATTACTTTTAATTAAGTAATTATAATAAAATAAATTTATAGATCTACCTTTCATTAATCACATCAATTAATCAACCACTGATTAATTTATATTAAATAATTAACATCATCTTTAAATCTTAAATCTTTGAAACAAAATTAATATTAATCCATAAATTAATCTTAGATTGTTAAATTAATTAACAACTCAAAAGAAAATAGTTTATCTTTTCATTTAACACTTAATTATATTTCTAAAAACATTTATTATGTAGAGGAATAGATTCAAAGAAATAAATTTAAATTTGATTTATCTTAGATTTAAAAACTCGCTTTCTTTAAAAAAATTAAAACTGTTTACATTCTTGCTTCGGGTTCAACCCAAATAGCTCTCGAGCCCAGACCCGAGTAAAATCTACTTTCTTCTTTCTAAAACCTTAGTTTAAGTTAAAGTTAAAAATATAAAAACATGCAAATACTGACATTCGATTACCCGAGTAAAACCCGTGTATTTCCACTTCCAAATCGAGACCAAACACAAAATTCTTGAGTTCCCTCCTTCTTCCCTCCTCCCGAACTCATCATCTCCGGTTCCATTATCAGCCACGACAAATCTAAACGATTAACAATGAGCATCAATTCATTCATGAAACTATCGAAACCAATCGTCGAGCCCAACATTTCGCATCACCCTCTACATCGACGAACAACGCTCTTTCCTGGATCCTTCGTGCATGGTGACACGCGTACATGTGTACGCCCTCGCCTCTGACCATCTCACCGCCGCAACACCACCACCCAGTCCCTCGGCTCCACCTGATCCAGCCTTGCCACTATGCCGATGCAAAAGTCATCTCCTACCAAAAATCGATCATCAGTGCAACCCCTACTCGAACTAGAAACCAACTCTCACCATAAATTCAACCTAATGCATCGCCGACCGATATTACTGCACATGCCACCTACCTCCGATGATGGCCCTACCATGCAGTTATCATCGAGCCAAAACACCCAAACTTCGGTTTCCCCTCTTCGTCTCAAGATCACCGCGACATAACCCGGGCTGAAACCCTTCTTAAACCCTATTACGACGATCCCTAGCCACCACGACCAACTATAAAATACTATTCCATTTTTCCTGTGATCGCAAGACCTTCACCTTCTCTAGTGATAAGAACGGCATTCAATTTGTCGTTGATCAACTAGAATCAACATATACCAGTTTTCTATTCAACCCTTAAAATCCCACCTTAAATTAAAACTAAAAATCATGGTTTTATCATTAAAATTCATCATTTTTCGAGTCCGATTCCAATTATAAAATCAAATCGTGAGATTTTGATAATTGAATTTTCTGACTTGGTTTTATTCCTACTGTAATTCATTGTTTTTGAATTAATTGCTTAATGTAAACATATGAAACCAATTTTAAAAATAAATTAGCATCCGTACAATCATTTTTCTTTTAGGAATCATAGCTTGAAATAGAATAGTTAAGAAGATATGAATTTCTTTTAAGTGAAATTTAAGCCTATGTAATATAACAGATATGTATAGATATGTATACACAAACATGCATCAATTATTCTATGTTTATATATATAGACATACATATGTAGAAATATTCACACAATTATACCAGCACATACGAAAGATATAACAGGCTCAAGTTTGCTCACCTGTCACCAAAACAGAAGACAAGAAGGTTGAAAACCTGGAATTGTTTTAAAATCTGGAATTTGAACTGTAGATTAAATCTTTGAGTTGCTTCAGGTTTGCTTAATTCTGATCTAAAGCTAGTTGATTTATTTTCGAGTTGAAGCTTTAATATTTGCTTCAGGTTGAACATGGACTTGAATTTAGGTCCATTTGTTGCTTGCATTGTTTCAGGCTTTTGTATTTGAATCTTAAACTTGCTTGTATTAATTATTTTAAGGTTTGTTTGCATTTGCTTTTCCTTTGATCTTCTACTTTATGTTTTGATTTCTTCTAGTTTGATTTTTAATTTTTCTCCCAGGTTTTAATTTTCAGTTTAAAAATGAAAGAAAGAGATGAGAAGATTTGAGAAAATATGTATAACCTAGTTTATCTTTTGATATTAACATTGTAATTTTAAAAGGAAATAGGTATGCCACTTGTTTTCTACCTATTACTAAAACGATACACTTGCTTATTGTTTACATTAAAATTTTACAAATGTCAAAGCCATGTCTTTTTGTATTAAAACCCTTAATTAGATTTATATTTATATAGTTCTTATATTTTTAAATGTTTTTAAACCCTTAATTATTTATATTTTATATCTTAACATATGTTTATGTTTTTTGTATCAATAGGTTTATATTGTATATATTAAATCTTTAATTGTTGTTAAATTTTTATTTATATACAAATTTAGTTCATGTGTATTAAAAGAAAGAATATTAGCCTTTTTACTAAATCTCATTTTAAACTTAAGTTAAATAAATATTTTTTTTAATATATTAAAATTAGGAAACAAATTCCTATTATCTTTTAAAATATAGAGTATTAAAAATCCAATTAATTTTATAAAATATTTATTATTAAATTCAAAACCAACTTTATTTAAAAATCTACTTATATATATATATATTTATATATAAATATGTATATTTATATATTCATTTCCAAATTTCAAATTAATTCTTAGTTAAATTCACAATTTAACATTAATTATCAGATTAAATTTAACTAAAAAAATCGAGATCGTTACAATCCAATCTCAATTTTATTTAAAATTGAGAATATTCATTTATTCACTCTTTTCAAATCAAGTTATCAATCATATCTTTCAAAATCTCAGAATCAATAAGTTCAAATCAATTCTTATTCAAATTCGATTATTAACCAATTTAAATTCCAAGTCAACATTGATTTATCTTCCCAACCTTTATTATTAAAGTTATAAAAATATATTTTTAAAATATTAATATAAATTTATATAAGCACTTAAACACATTATAAACCAATTAAATTAAATTTTATTAAATTAAATCTTATTATTAAATGTATTTTGTATTAAATCTTATCTTTTGTCTTTTTAAAATAATAAAATTATAAGAAAATTTTTAAGAATTATAATTTCAAAACTAACTTATAAATTCAAAATTTCCAAAACTTAAAATTTTAAAAGCTATATTTTTACAGATATATTAAAATAAATTCTTTGTATTATAAGTAAAAATCATTATTTAATAAATTTCATATATTTCCTTTCAAACTAAAAAAATCAATTTCCAAAATAGACCAACGGTGTCCGTATATAATTTTTCGGTCCTATGGTTAAGTGATACGGATATTTATCATTTCAATGTGCAATTTAAATTTTATATGTTATGGGTATATATCATTTCAACCCGCTATCCAAAAATATCAAAATCAATGAAAATCGCTTGGGTTTATCATTTCAACCCATAACTATTTTCCCTAATCTAAAACATTGTTCGGGTATGTATCATCTCAACCCATAGGTAATTTCTAATTTAAAAGGGAACTACGGAGTGAGAACAAATAAAATAATAATAATACAACTGTTTGCGTCAAAATTGGTCACAAACACCCAATTGCCGTTGAAAGCACCAGTTTGCAATCACAAATAACAAAATATGTAGACAAATAAAGATATAGATCACTCAGAAAGTTTGAAAGGAAAGCAGTAAATAACATAGGATTTATAGTGGTTCGGCGATCTGGCCTACGTCCACTCTGAAGTTGATGACTTTAATGATTTACTTGATGATTTCAATCGATTACAGCAGGTTACAGTAGATTATAGCTCTGAATTTCGAGTACAACAAGAGTGGCGAAGTGTGAAATAGAATCCGGCAGAGTCTAGATGCTTCTGAGTCGAAAGATCCCTCTTATGTAGGCTTTGATGCTCTATTTATTGGCATCGGAGGCTGATATCTTGCTCAAATTTTGGGAGACTCATTATGGCACGTGAGGGGTCCCACACGATCGATCCCATAAAGTTTCGACTCGATCCGTGATCGATACGAACCAATTTCGTATCGATCAAGAATTCATTGAATCAAGCCGAAACTTGGCAGGAACCTTCTTCAGCTTGTACGTAAGCTTCTGTGAAAATTTCCTAGTATTTGGACCTATGGTTTGTGAGATATGATCGATGCAAGATTGTGTTTCGCATAGGCTGTCGTGTTCAAATACATAGCCTTCGCATCCATCCATTCGCATCGATTGTTGCACGTGTCGAAGTGATGACATGACACACGATTTTCGAATCGATCCATGTTTCTTGTCGAGTTGAAGGAGTCTTATTCGCATCCAAAATCGGAGTTGAGTTCGTGTCGACCACTTCGTGTTGTTTGCATTGATAGCCACGGTGCTATTCGCGTCGGCCATTTATAAGCGTTCGCATCAATCGGTCATTGTGCAATGGATCGATACGAACAGTCAGCGTTCGATGGATGCGAACAATGCCTTCACCATCGATACGAACAGTGCAAGACTGAGGTGCACTAATGGACCGATACGAACTGTCGATGTTTGGTCGGTACCAATGAGGCCACTCGAGATCAATATGAATAGCATGGCTCCAAATGGGTTTGAAATGTTCGCCGAACATGATCGATTCGAAGCACGATGGATACGAATGGTTCCCAACTGATCGATGCGAACCTAATGGATTCGAATAGCATAACCTAGGATCGACTCGAACCTGATCGATTCAAGCGGATGTTGATCGAGTCGAACTCGATTGATTTGAAGTTATGCTTTCCCCGATGGATTCGAACTAGATGGATTCGAACAAACCAATATGACAGCTCTCTTATGGATACGAACGGCGTATCTTTCCTAAATGGCATCGATCATATCTCTACCATATGAACACCAACTGACCTAAAATTTGGGATGCTGGCTTCCATGGCTTCGCTTGTCATGTCTTGTCAATTGTAGCCTAATCTGGACTCGGACAAAATTCATTGATATCTATTGCTAAGCAGGGTAAAACCAATCAACGGGACGAACTGTCTTTGGTTTTCCGTTAATCTTTTGGTATCACGGCCTTGCTAAAAGGCGGGATAACATTTACCCCCCAAAACATGCCTTGCGGTAGGAAGGTGTGTTTTGTAATGCCATAAGCTAGATGTTCATATCTTGTTGATGACCTGCAAAGAAATTGATAGTCTTATCTGACCACGAATGACGATCGTTCGAGATCGTACATCATTTGAGGAGATATGGGACCGTTCACGGTCGGATGCCGTTCGCGGCGAATTGTGACCGTTCGGAGTCGCGGTGCCGTTCGAAGTGATTTGTGATCGTTCGCGATTGGGTGCCGTTCGTGGCAAATTGTGACCGTTCACGGTCGAGTGTCATTCGCGGTGCATTGTGACCGTTCACGGTCAAGTGCCGTTCGTGGCGAGTTGTGATCGTTCGTGATCGGGTGCCGTTCGAGGCTAATTTTGTGTGCCCCCGGGGGGGGGGGGGGGGGGGAGGGGGGAGGGGGACTTAGTATTATCAATACCAGATTTCACGTTCGACCGAGTTTTTGTATCATTTGTCAAGGCGGTTGATCGCTATCTCAGAGCATGCCTAAGGACCGTTCGCGACCATATATATGTGTAAGTAGCTTAGCCGTTTCAGAATTATCAAAACTAAATACCCATTCAATCGAGATTCTCAACAGAAATGTCTGACAAAATCAAATCCAAATATAAGAAGCAAAAAACAAAAGCAAAACAGTGATGTCAGAGTGCAAACAACTGCATCGATATGATTTATTGTTGTATCAGAGCATGCCTGAGGATCATTCGCGGTCATGTGCATGAGCAAACAAATTAATCGCGTCAGTGTGGAGTTTTCCACTCGTCTGTCATTATCTCAATCGATTGATAATAATCTGACGCCTCGATCATGAGCCGTCTTCAGTTGGTGCAGGCGGTGGTCGCTCTTGTTCCACCATTGTGGCTCTCCTTCTCACATATTACGACAGCAAACCATTTTGAATATGCCCCTCGACTTCGTCTTTCAAGTGTCTGCAGTTGTTTAGGCTATGACCATTCAACTCATGGAAAGAGCAATACTTGTCTGGCCTTCTCTCGTTGCTAGTCGGATCTCTCCTCATCGGCTTTCGATAAGGAACCTGTCCCCTGATGTCATGGTAGATCCGCTCCAAAGTTTCGTTCAGCTCCGTATATGAGGTGAATCTTGGTTCTTTTCGTGGTCGTGTTGATCTATCATCGTTATCCTCGGCCTTTCGCTTCCCTTTGCTAGTTTATGCACCTTTTACAGTAGGATTTCCACCTCTGTCCGCATAAACATCGATTCCTCTCCTTCCTCTCTTTCAGCATTTGCATCCTCTAACCGTATCCTTCAGCCTCATGATAAAATTCTCCTAGATCCATAGGGGGATCTCTTGTAAATGAATTCTTGAATTCTGTGCCATCAGATATGCCCGATACAGCTGCCATCAAGACCATGGATGGATCCGGTCGATCCACCGATGCTGCAGCTGCATTGAATCGCGTCAAAAAGCTTCTCAAAGATTCCCCAGCCCTTTTTTCAGTGCTGCCAAACTCATCACATTCTTGGGTCTTGAAATGTGAACTCTGAATTCCCTCATAAACCTTTCAGTCAAATCATTCCATGTTCCAATAGATCCACTCTCCAGTTTCCTAAACCATAACGCTGCAATATCTGGCAGATACAATGGAAGGCATCAGGCCATGACCTCCTCTGATTCCCCCAGCACTTCCATATGCCTTATATACTTTGTCAGATGAACAGTAGGGTCTGTCCTCCCATTATACATATCCAATAATGGTAGCTTAAAATCTGGCGGGTTCCTAGCTCGCCTGATTGCTATGGTAAAAGAACTCCTATTCACATCCTCCAAGTCTTTATTTACCAACCGCCTCTCATTGCCCGTCTAACCATCTCCGCCAACCTATCATTGTCTCCGAGATGCAGTCCTCGTCTTTTGCCTTCGACCTGCCCCCCGAGCTCACGGGGGAATTCTGGAATCTGTTCTCCTGGCTGCGCTTCCGCTCCTCTGCCAATGTTGTGCTGTTCGAATCCACCCGATGCTCTTCTTGGTATTGGGTCAACGTGCTCTAGGCGAGTGCCCCCCATCTCTGCTGCCGCCCCAGATGGTCCTGCTCCGTTCTGAATTCTAGTTGCTCCTTGATTCTACGCTCCAGTTTGTCCAACCCGTCGAAACAAATTCTGGATCATTTCTCCTTGCCTTCTCATCATTGTCTCCATCTCATCCCTGGTGATTAAGACTGAGGCTTGGTTCGCTCGCAAGGAAGCCTCTTGACTTCCTTCGTGTTGACTTCTCTCTGGTCTGTGCCTTCTACTTGATTGCCTTGTCATAGCTTTTCAGATTTGAATCTCTAAGCCTTCATATTTAACTTCCAAATGATAGAATTCCTGAATTAGCTCTCTCGATGAAAGCACCAAAATGTTTGCGCCAAAATTGGTCACAAACACCAATTGCCAATGAAAGCACCAGTTCGTAATCACAGATCACAAACAACAAATATGTAGAGAAATAAAGATACAGATCACTAAGAAAATTTCAAAGGAAAGCAGTAAAAAACACAGGATTTATAGTGGTTCGGCGATGTGGCCTACGTCCACTCTGAAGTTGATTGCTTTATTGATTTACTTGATGATTTCAATCAATTATAGCAGGTTACAGTAGATTATAGCTCTGAATTTCGAAAACAACAGTAGTGCCGAAGTGTGAAATAGAATCCAGCAGAGTCTGGATGCTTCTGAGTCAAAAGATCCCTCTTCTGTAAGCTTTGAGGCTCTATTTATAGGCGTAGGAGGCAGATATCGTGCTCAAATTTTGGAAGACTCGTTCTGGCATGTCAGGGGGACCACGCGATCGATCCCGTAAAGTTTCGACTCGATCCGTGATCGATACGAACCAATTTCGTATCGATCAAGAATTCATCGTATCGAGCCGAAACTTGGCAGGAACTTTCTTCGTCTTGTACGTAAGCTTCTGTGAAAATTTCGTTGTATTCGGACCTATGGTTTGTGAGATATGATCGATGCAAGATTTTGTTTCGCATAGGCTGTCGTGTTCGAATCCATAGCCTTCGCATGCATCCGTCCGCATCGATTATTGCACGTGTCCAAGTGATGACGTGGCGCGTGATTTTCGAATCGATCCATGCTCATGCTGAGTTGAAGGAGTCTTATTCGCATCCAACATTGGAGTTAAGTTCGTGTCGACCACTTCATGCTGTTTGCATTAATAGCCACGACGCTATTCGCATCGGTCATTTATAAGTGTTCGCATCGATCAATCATTGTGCAATGGATCGATACGAACAGTCAGCGTTCGATGGATGCAAACGAAGCCTTCACCATCGATACGAACAATGCAAGACTGAGGTGCACTGATGGACCGATACGAACTGTCGATGTCTGGTCAGTACGTATGAGACCCCTCGCGATCAATACGAATCAAGAAATAAAATAATAATACAACATATCAACAATAGGCATATATCATCAGTAACAAATTAAATATAACATACACAACATGATATGGTGCAATATATCATAGGTGAACAATTGCAGATAATGGTATATCATATCTAACAATTAAATAACTTAACAACAAATTTAACAGCATATTTCAATCGTCATTTCATGTGAATTGAATTTTCTAAATATAAGAATGTTAATCGATAGTGACGGCTCGCCTTTCTAGGTAGAGAAACAACGAGAACAAGATGCGACGATCCGCGGATACGGACATGGCTAGTGCACACATATCACAGCAGTGGGTTAGGACAACGATGAGAAAAGCAAAGCTAACGAAGTAGAATTCGATGATAACAAATACATAAGTAAACTTATATATTAGCACGGATTGAGAAAAACACAAAAATATATTCGGTATATATATCACATAAGCAACCTATATAGGCTTATATAATTATATACTTTTATATGATATAACGCTTAGGCAACCAAATATGTATATATGTGGGCTTCTCAACAAATATATGTACAAACAATATATAAGCAACAAAATATGTATGAAAGCGGCTTCTCAACAAATATATATATATATATATATATATATATATATATATATATATATGCAGACAATATATTTATATATGCAAACAATTATATATGTAAACTACACACATGCAACCAAATATATATGGCTACTCAAACAAAATATGCAGACTATACACACATATATGTCTACTTGATGTGTAAATACATATATATACAAACTTGATAGGTAAACTATATATACACACACACAGACGCAATAAATAAACAAATATATATGGACCAAATTAGATATATGCAGACCCAGTACATAAACCAATTAATGTAGACCCATTATAAATATATGTAGACCCAATATACGTAAACAAATATATTTAGATATATATATATATATACACACACACACACACACACACACACTTGCATATGAACTTACATACATATATATACATTATATTTTAAAAAGAATCACTACTGAAACCGATATGTATAATATATATATATATATATATATATATATATATATATATATATATGAAATACATACATACATTTCTAAAATAAAATATGCATATATATAATATTTTAAAACAATACAAGATAAAAGAAAGTTGCCAAACAAGCCTTGACATACGAAAACATATATAAGGAAGCATGTATGTGCATGTGTGTGTGTGTGTATGTCATTCAAAACAAGAGGAGGGAAGGTCAGTACGTACTCAGAATTTGGAGTGGATGACTACGGCTGCACATGGCGGGATGGAGGCGTTGGTCTGGGTTCAAGGCGGAGGAGGCTGTTTGCATGGGGTTGAGCTCGGAGGTTGATGAGTTGGTGGATCAGGTTGTCAGTTGTTAGCCAATAAGAAGGTGGCTGTGTGGGTTTCTAGGCATAGATATGGAGGAGGCGTGTTTTGTAAGGAGAGGGAATATGAGCAGTTTTCAGTAACTTGAAGCATATAGAGATGATTGTGTTGAGCATAGTGGTTGATGAGAACGAGCCAGCAAGGGCATAGTCGTGGTTGAAGCGGCCATAAATGGGAGGGGCCGAGAGAAAGGAAAGCCAGAGGAAAAATAAAAAATAATAATATAACGAGTAGGATTTTGTGATAAAGAAGATGAGAAGGAGGTTACAACAATATATATGTGACTTATAGTGGTCTCTCTCTTTTCCTTTATTAGAGGAGGCGGCCATAGATCGGATTTGTCAAATAGAATGGAGAGGCGGTTGCGAATGGAAGATGGTGGAGAGAGGGAAAGTATGGGTTAGTAGGAGGAAGAATACTGCAACTGAAAGAAGGTGGAACGAATCAAGTTTCAAGTAAAAGCTTTGAATTATATATTTATTTATTTATTCTCAAAGGGCATTACAGAACAATAGAAGAAGGGTTAGAGAAGAAGTGTAGAAAGAAGGGAGTGGAAAAGAAATGAACCATCGTATATGAATTGAAATAGTGAAAAACCAAAGGTCGGTGGTTATATCTAGGTATATTAAAAGGCTAAAGGCTTTTGATTTTTTACGATGGATAATCGAATGGTCATGGGAACCAAATGGACCCGAATGTTCTGATATTGTCGACCGGTTCGTGGTTTTCGCCACGTACCGGACACTGAAGCACGAAATAAATATACTGCGGAGATCAGCATGAAGAGATGAATAAAATGGTACATAGATATCAACGATACGATCATCCTATCAAAAGCGATATTCTTTGCCCAATTTGCTTCTATTTCACCGAAGATAAGATAAATGGGGTTATAACAGTCCAAATTTGGCGAAACAAAATATGACGTCTTGCTGGAAAAATGATTTACATTTTCATTATATAAAAATATTCAGGTTTCTAAAATATTTTATTTCCATCAAATTAACTGATTTTTAATTTAAATAAAATTACACAACAAAATAAACTTCCATATACTCTGACGAAAATATGACATTTGCTACGTTTAAATAGACGCATTCCAAATATCAAATTTTCATTGCTAAATTTTAATTATTTATTTTCATCAAAATTTCAGTTTATTACATTATTTAAACCGTTAAAATTTACAGGTCATTACATATTTTTAGCACCACCCTAATACTTTTTGTTAATGGCATATCTTTGCAGAAATGTAGTATAGCTATCTAGATAATAATTGAAACGATGAAGCGTTTGTGTATAGTTATATACATTGTATTCACTAATTTCAGTGTCTAACGTTTTTACTATTTTGTATGAATCTTCATAAAGACCGAACTCGGGAATTTTGATAGCTAATGAAGATGTTAACATGAAAAAGAGAGAAACAAAATGCCAAGTTAACGTCATATTTGAAGAATGCTTTAGGCTTAATACTAACTGCATGCTTAAATAACAAAGCTAAGCTTATTTGTTATGGTCAAAGAAGAATATAACATGCCCATCATGTTGCTAGCAGTCCTACCGAGTTCAGCTTGCCTTCGCCATCAACATGAAGTTTCATAACTCCGACAAACTATTGTATTTTTGATTACTCCTCTATCAGCCCAGTGTATTTCTGAGCACTTTGGCGAACAAGAAGAATATGGCATTCCCATCATGTTGCCAGCAGCCATACTGAGTACTTAAGAACTTGTTGGTGGATGCCCATATACACCAAATATTAAGTAATGACCGTCATACTGTATCTAACTTTTGTTCAAACCTTCATTTATGTTCTTACTACTTAGTATCTAGCACCAATTATGTCCATATTCATACATCATTCTTGCTTCTTTTTTTTAAATGAATGGCTTGACCACATAAATTCTTTGTTTCTATAAGTTTCTATCCTGAGTCTGTTTACCCTTGGTTAAGTTCGATTTTTTACATCATTTTTAATATTTTCTCCATGTTAATTTCAATCAACCTTTTTATACAAAATTATATAATTGTGCCTAAAATGGAACGAGGGTGCATACATATTGACTTGAGTGCCCATTTTTTTATAAATTTACTCAGAAAATTACTTTACCTCTAAAGAAGCTTAAGCAATTATAAACACCCTTCACGCTTGGGGTCTAGCTTTGGTGGTGTGTAACATCATGTAGGTCTTCTACCACGTATTCCTATACATACGTAATATTCCATATCAAATATATAGTGTAACTAAACAATATCAGTAATTGCTTTACTAGCTAGTAGACTATGAATGATAAAGAGTTGAGAACCACTTTTATTGAAGATAATAGTAGTGGTAGAAATTAGTGATTCATTTATTAATTAATATGCTAACACTAGGAAAATGCTCTTGAAATTGATTGAACTCACTGAACATCCATGTGCGAAGCTCTTGTTTTATCAGTTGGTGATCCATCTTGTATCTGTTTCAGACTGGGCTTGGTGAATCCTTCCAGTTCCTGCTAATATCATCCCATTAAATAGGAGAAATATTAGTAAACTAAACTCAGAAATTATTTAAAATTGCATATATACTGCCACTAAAGATATATTAACCATAAAAAATTCAATTACTTGATTGGTGCAAAACTTAGGTTAACATGAAGTACCTATTGAACCTCAGGAAATAAAATATGTAACACACATTCATCCATCATCAATTCAACTTTCTATCAGTAACACACATTCCATACATTCAACTTTCTTCCTAACATTTATCTTTTCCACAAATTAGCTACAACCAGACAACTTCTACTTACTCATATTAAATTCCAACCTTATAACAAATAAAGTTGAACCATATCTTATAGCAAGTAAAAATAAAACAAATCTAGCAAAAATCAATAGTGAATTCTGAATTCAAATCTCATTCAAATCTGAAGAAAATTGAACAAAGTTTGAAAAATCAATGAGTTTATAAAAATCTCACCGATCTATCATGGCATAGGAGGTTGAGTAGTGAAACAGTGCTACAGAGGCGATAGGTACTGATGAGATGAAGTTCTAAAATGAATATTTTTCATGAAGAGAGATTTTTTTGTTTCATGCTTGAAAAGTTTGTCTTAGGGTTTTGATGGAAGGAAAAGAAGCGGCAAGGGGAAAGGGAAATAATAAAAAGGAAGATGCAAGGATGCACCACCTTCTATATGTGTTTGGCTGGTTAACTATAGTAGCGTTTAATTTTTTATTTTATTTTATTATTTATATCAACGGTTGCATTTAGCCATAAATGCTGCTACTAATTATTGATTTTCTTGTAGTGAAGGGCCACATCATGATGTGATACCTCTTAATGAAAGCTATGTTCAGAAGCCGATTTAGAATCATAAGACTAGCCATATATGATCGCTCCACCGCAATATGATCTATTGGAAATCGACGCTAAATGCTGAGAAGAACCGCTTGAGCAAGAGATTGATTATCCAGCTCAGTAACAACAACTGATGATCGGATATGAGTGACATTACCATGAGCTGAACTGTTTTGGCACAATGTATAAGAGCACTAAATGCAAGAGTAGCTAGAAAGACTTTTCTCACTACCAAATAAAAAGGAAGATTAGACAGAATTGATAAGATATGTAGATTGGGAGCTCAAGATGAAAAATCTACCATGACCTGTAATGCCCTGTAGACTTACGAGGCAAGTGGTATACCCGTTCTTACCTTGAACCGCATTGGAGGAAAACGGGGCATGGCGAGAGACTAGAAAGACTTCCCTCATATCGAGATGATTAGATGTAAAGAAGAAGGAATCGAATCAATCAAACTTGTTATGCATAGAAAGTCATCTTGACGCTATAATACTTAACTTGACCTGAATCCTACAAAAAGTGAACCGCGGTAGAAGACAAATACCGCACTTATAAGGAAACATGGATAGGTTTTGATGACAATATATAAGATTAAAGAAGAACAAAAACATTGCGCTGAAGCGTAAGAGGAAAAACAAGCTGAAATGAGTTGACCGCATCTTCGAAGCCCATCCTTTGTCAACACCTACAAGAACAAGTTTACACCAGCACATACCTGAGGCAACCTAAGCAGTGCCATAATAGGTCAAAGGTACATGTAGGGCCATTTGAGATACGCTTCAATGCAGAACCATACTTACATGTAAACGACAAAGTTATGGAACTCTTCCTTCCTCTCATAAGCAACCCAAGCATGCTGGCAATGAGGATAGCTCAAATCACAGGCAAGTCACATCCAAAAGCACATCAGACTAACGCCTAAGAAAAGAAGGGCAGAGAAACTTCACCTAGATATGAGGCCAAAGAAACAAGCACAAAATCGATAAGCGGCAAAGTTACAAGCACTGCAACATTATGCGAGGACCACATACAAGTAGATGCAGCTACAGTGGTAGTACCTTGGGATCAACAATGATGCCTCATGTCCCCTTAATGACTCACATACAAGGTCAATTCAAATTTGAATTCTCCTGCCATAATTTCAAATTCCCGTTCTAAATTTGGGAGTTCCCGCCTTCACCCAAGCTTTCCGCCAAAGACATATCAGCAATCCGAACACATCAAACGACAAAAGAAACAGATTACATATAACAGAATTAAAGGGTTGAGGCATAACGATGAGAAAGGAATTCTACTAACCCACGAGCATCTCAAGGCTCTAAATGGAAAAGGCATTGTAGCATAAAAGGAGCTTTTACCTTTTTTCTCTTTTTGTTAATTTAAGCTTTACTTTATTCTCTGCCGTGGAAATTTGTACCAAAATATTAAAAAAGGAAGAAAGAGAAATTCTCCCATAGATGTCGGATTCCTTAAAATCCAAACCATATAAATCTCACTATCCTTTATTATTTCTTAATTTTGTTATTTTCCTACTCAGTTTATACTACTAGATGAAGCCTTATTTGTGCTTGAATTAAATGCTATTTGGACTTCATATTTTGACGAATATTAAAGTGCAACACCTGATTGCGTAAGCACACGACGACATAATCACCACTTCATGACAAGGTTAAGACTACTTAATTTTGCTAATTCAAATTATTGAGGTAATTAGCACATTAATTACTTTACAATTAATTGGAGAGTTGGAGGACGAAAAAATTCACCAACAATGATGTTTGTCATAATGAGACAAATATGCGTTTTAAATTTCATACTTTTGTGAATTTTCTAAGTGGAGAAAACAGTTAGTTTTGGATAAATTAATTATTAAAATTAATAAAATAAATTGTTTTGATTTGAAATTTTGGGAGTGGGTAAAAGAAGATAAAATTGATTTTTGGTGAATATTTGTGAATTTTCCCATCGATTTTTGATTTTATATGAATTAGTTGACTAAGGAAAAAGGTAATTAATTAATGATAATTAATTAAATAATTAAGTAATAGAAGAGGTAATTATCAAGATAAACATTAGCCAATGAGAACTCAAGACCAAGTGGGATTTGGTGAAAAGTTAATACTAAATTAAGCAATGAACTAGGTTTCAACAAAATTACAAAACGGCCTCTTGACTCACGAAGGTCTACATATACATACATACATACATATATACATATATCATAAGTCACGAGAGCTTTAGTACATATAACCCATGATAAAATTTTGGAATTAACTCATGATGGTTTCCTAGAGTCTTATGCAAAGACTTAGTATAAACATTAGATCACGAAGGCTATTAGGTCTCAATATGCGATGACAAGAGTGAGTTAACATGCAATGACACTTAAAGAACTAGTACACGATGGGTTCAGAGCACTTGGTCTGCGATGGCTGCCAAGGAGATTACATGTAAGGGCTATGAAGAAGGTAGTCTGTTAAGGCTCTAGAAAGGTTAGCCCACGAACATTATTTTGATGTAGCATCCCCCTATTGGAAGGCCCTAAACTAACTGTTATAGATGCCGCAGTCATCTAGAGTTATTATTTTTTGGTGACCAAATGTGATAATTTTAGATACTTTGATATACAAGAAACACATGGATAAAAAAATTAAACTCAATTTTAAAACAAATTTCACATTCCATTTCAAATCACATTTAAGACTCATTACATAATCCCAGTTCGTAAATCACGTTCAAAGAAATATAATTATTATAAATTATGCCAAGAGAGACATATGAACATACCCCCTTAGTTGGTCAGAGTCTAAATATAGGCACTAAATAACTTTGCAATTAGATCCAATTACACAGTGGAATTAAACAGAAAGAACTCCTAATAGCTAGCTTGCCTCATACATGTCTCCGGAAGCTTATTTGGCTAAAGGAGAATCTGAAAACCTTAACTCCCAAACTACTCAAAATCAATTGAGCACCCAAGAGTTTAAGGGGAAAATATAAACTTCGAGTCAGATAAAAAGTCTTGTGTGAATAATAACCTACCATCTCGAACCATATAGATATATAAGGAGACCATGACGCTTAGCAGAACGGGTTTTCCCCTCACTATTATTCTAACCCAATTTATAATAATCATATACTGTGCACCTGCCTCAACGATGGCTAAGACATAACATAATAAAATGTATCATGATGATATGCAAACATGCAATATACTCTGTATTTACCATCCCCATTCACCTGACTATCTATCACAGTGATAGTTTTGTAGGGTCACTATTAACCTATTAGTTTTCATGGCTAACTGATAACATGTTCCAAGCTTATGGATTATCTATTTGGATTCATAGATTTTATGGGATCACTAAGAACCTATTGGTGTCTACTGATAAAATCACCCAATCACAGTTTTCATGGGGTTACTGTGAACTTATTGGATTCTCCAAATACATCTCTTATGTCATAGTTTTCATGGGCTTACTATAAACCTATTGATCTCTATGAACAACCTACTCCGGACATAATTTTAATGGGATCACTAGGAACCTATTGGTCCCTTCCGATAACAATTTCCATTATATAGTTTTTATGGGCTTACTTTGAACCCGTCTAAACCAATAATCTTTTGATCGGTCTTGAGAATCCTACATTTCTATCTATCTGGCCTCCTGGATGTAATTCTACTTACACAAGAGTTAATTCAATGTATGTTCAATACTGGGTCAATCTAGCCTATTATTCTGCTCTTAACATCCCAAAATGTAGTTAGGGGTTGGTAATGAAGTGAATTTGATTACTCAAGCATACATGATAACTAATCAAATAACAAAACAATATAAACATCCATTGTTTAATTTCTTGTAATCATTTTCTAATGGAATATGGTTAATATCCTTAACCCAGTATCTATAACAAGGAGAGCTTCCTCTAAAATTTCAAAGTTAAATGTCATTTAAAAATTCTTTTACATTGCTATGTGTTTACTTTGAAAATGAGATTGGGTTCTCAAATTTGAAAACTAAGGCTTTCGACTATATTCTTTGGATCATTATGACATCATGAGTTACCCTCCGTCACTCTCCCTTTCAACATCATAAAGCAAACAAGCCCTTCGTCCCCTTTCATTTAACTAATTGGTTCGAAACAAGCGGTGGGACCTTTTGAAATTATTGCTTAAGCAATGCGGAAGGCCCTTTCACTACTTCTCCAAAACCATATAGAAGGACCCTGTCGACACCCTTGATTGGGTGCGATACAACCCTTTCACCTCTGTAGTTAAACATGCATGTAGATGGACACTTTCGACACTATCAACTAGTGTCGAAGTTACCTTCTGTAATGGTTAGACTTGCTCAAGTATAAAGGTGCAGAAGGTATGCTGTTGGCACCATTGATGGGTGCGGCACACCCCTTCCGTCTTTATTGATTAACGTACTTGTGGAGCATATAAATGCGGAAGAAATCCCTTGGATGCTATGTACTAGTGCGAAAGGTTCTTCCTATAATAGTTGGATCAATTAGTGCAGTAGTGCACACTTATTAAAGTGTATGTATGTAGAGGGACCCCTTCGACACTATTGATTGGTGCGGAAGGATCCTTCCTCCTTCATTATAGTATGTTAACTACAACGACATCCCTTTTCCCTTGGTGCTAAAAGAAAAGTGGCATTGTATGCTTTCGAAGGTATCAATGCTTTCGAATGCATTAATGCTTTCGAAGGTATCAATGCTTTCTAATGCGTTAATGCTTTCGAAGGCAAGTGGCATTACTGTAATTAACACAAAAACCAATTTTTAACAAGGTAATGCAATTTATTTTTACCTAACCCCTTATGTTGTAAATTTCCAATTAGATAACAAAACATTTATAAAATTCTTTTCAGAATCTGCTGCCACATGTATCCCCAATGCTCAATACTTAACAAAAAATTATCACTAACCCCTTATATTTAATTAATCTTTAAATACTAATCTTTCTAATTAAAACAAAACTCACCCAAATCTCTTAAAAAAAATCTTTGAAATTCACATAAATTCCAAAGTGATAATATCTTTATCATATCAAATTTTCAGTCCGAAAATAATTCATTAATTCCATATATTGATTAAAACCTAAAATATCTATTTCTTTCACTCGAAAATTTACAATAAATTATCCTTAGCTTGGAATGGTATGAAAATTTAAACCATTATCCAGAATAATGTTTTACATAACATATTCAAAAATCTTGGTATTTGGAGATCATTTACATGATTTTTAGTCTTAAAACCAAACTATATTATTCCACAAAATCCTTGTTTATATTAAAACATGGCACTTAAACATAAACATATCATCATTCATCTAATCATACGGTTTTAAACCTCAAACCTAAATTAAAACATTCAAGATGACCTATATGAGATGGTTTAAATCATTGTTCACCTTGTTTGGATATGGAACTTGAGATTTTTTCTATATTTTAGGCTTCCTAGCCTGAATCTTAGCCTCTAATTGATTTTTTTTAAAGCTCCTCTTCTCCTAGGGTTATAGCTGGCCTTGTTTTTCTTTGTTTATGTTTTTTGTTTTGTAAGAATGTAAATGAAATGAAAATGTGGTAAAGGGTCTTAGGGGTTATGGGGTTCGTCTATTCCTATATTGCCCTTGCCTTATTCTCTAAGTATTTAAGTCATAACTCTTTCTCATTAATTAATTTAGTTAAGGTTCGACTTTAATTAGGTTTCTAATCTCAATTCCTTTAGCACTCTAGTCTCTATATTATTCTATTTAATTTATCTATTTAAACCTATTGATAATTCTATTCAATATTAAGGGTATTACATGCTCCCCTCCTTAAAGAATTTCGTCCTCGAAATTCAGCAAGGACTAAATAGTAAGCATAGCAATAATCTGTAATATCTCCTAACTACCATACATGCCTACCTGACTAGCAAACAATATATATATAACAGATATCTAATATACCCTTATAACAGATCATGATAAGTATCTTTAATCATGTCTTCTTTCTCCCAGGTATAGGGTTTCTCATTGTCGCTCCATTGAACTTTCACTAACTTGACTGTCTTGTTTCTTAACCTCTTCTCATCTCTCGCCACAACCTGGACTGGTTTCCTAATAAAAGTCAAATCTGATTCTACTACTAAGTCTTCCAATGCAGTCGGAGGTATAGTAGTCTCAGGATTATGCACACGCGTATGAGAGGAGACACGTGAAACACATAATGGACACCTGCCAAACTGCTGGGCAACTCTACTTTGTATGCCAGCTTTCCAATCCTCTCCGTAGCTGGGAATGGTCCAACGTATCTCGGTACCAGTTTCCTTGACTTTTCAAACCGTACCACATCCTTCACCGGTGATACTTTAATGAAAACCCTATCTCCAACTGAGAACTCTAGATCCTTACACCTCTTATCTGAGCAACTCTTTGTCTAGACTGAGCTTCCTTCATCCTACCTAGGATAAACTTAAACTTTTCTATTGCCTCTCTTACCAAATCTAGATCTAAGACTAATCTTTCTCCGGTTTCCAACCAACATACTGGTGATTTGCAAAGCCTTCCACCCAAAGCTTTGAAAGGCGCCATTCCTATACTAGTCTAATAACTATTATTATAGGAAACCTCAACTAAGTGTAGGTGATCTTCCTATGATCTACCCAAATCTAGCACACAAGCTCTCAACAAATCCTCGAGTACCTTGTTAACTCTTTTTGTCTGCCCTTCTTTCCAAGGGTGATATGCTGTACTCATTGAGCTTGGTACTTAACACATCCTGTAGACTCTTTCATAACCCAGTAGTAAACAAAGTATCTCTATCACTGACTATACTATTAGGAATCTCATGTAGTTTAACAATGTTCTTCATAAACAACTTAACTAATACAGGTATCGTCCCGGTTGACTTAGCTGGAATGAAATGGCAGCACTTGGTCAACCTATCAACTATGACCCATATATTTTCATTTCCTCGATTCGACCTTGGCAACCCATCTATAAAATTCATGGATATCGAATCCCATTTCCAAACTGGTATCTCCAAAGGTTGAAGCAACCAACCGGGCTTCTGATGTTCAGCCTTCACTTGTTGATAGTTCAGACACTACTTTTCCTACAAGCCAGCATCCCTCTTCATAACTTCCCAGAGGAGTTATCCTGATACATGTTGGTTCCTTGAGGATGAATCATAAACTTCGATTGTTGACGTTCCTTAAGAACTTCTCTCCTTAGGTCCCCAACATTCAGAACAGACAACCATCCCTTCTTTTTCAACAATCCCCTCTAGTCAAGACTAAAATATTTTGGATCATTAATCTCTGATCCAACCTCAAGCCTTCAAATCTTCTCAGCCAACAATGGGTTCTCTTTCTGCTTAGAAGCAATCCTTTTGATTAGAACTGGTCAGACATCCAAGAAGGATTACATGGCAATGCTCTAACTAGAACTAGTAGCCAATTTTAACTGCACACTACAAGTAGTCAAAGCCTCTAGGTCCTTCCACTCTACTAACATAGCTAACATCACATTCTAATGTTTTATGCTAAGAGCATCTGCTACTTTATTTCATTTTCTATGTGTATACTCTGTACCAAAATCATAAGTTGCTAAAAACTTCAGCCACTTCTACTGTCCCATATTTAACTCCTTCTGAGAGAATAAGTACCTTAAGGACTTATGATCTATGTATAACTCAAATCTCTCCCCTAAGAGATAATGTCATTAAACTTTCAATGCAAAAATCACCGCTGCCAACTCTAGATCATGAGTAAGATATCTCACGTCATGCGGTCTAAGCTGTCGTTAAGCGTAGGAAATAACTTTACCTTTCTGCATCAATACAGCTCCTAATTCAGTTCTACATGCATCTGTATACACCACCAATCCCTAATTCCTGTCTAGAACTACTATATAGGTGCATTGATCAACAAGTGCTTTAACTTAAGGAATGCCTCCTCGCATTTTTTGGACCAAATAAAATTTACGTCCTTCCTGGTTAGCTTAGTCAAAGGTGCTACTATCCATCAGAAATCCTTAATGAATCTTCGGTAATAGCCAGCGAATCCAAGAAAATTTCTGATCTCAATCATAGTCTTTGGTCTCTTCCAGTTGTTAACAGCTTCGACCTTATCCAGATCTACGAACAAACCCTTCATTGAAACCGTGACGAAGAAATTAAACTTCTTTCTTCCAGAAGTGACACTTTGAAAACTTCACTTTAAGTTGATGCTGCCTCAACATCTAAAGCACCACTCTAAGATGAACTTCACGATCTCTTTCATCCTTAGAGTATATTAAGATGTCATCTATGAGTACCAATACGAACCTATCCAAGTGCCCTCGGAAAACCCGATTCAACAAATCCATGAAGTAAGGTAGCGCATTCGTTAACCCGAATGGCATCACTAGCCACTCGTGCAAACCATACCTAGTCTGAAACGCCATCAACAGAATATTGTCCTCTGCCACTCTTAGAAGTTGGAAACTTGTTGTCAAATTCAATTGGGGAATTTTTTTGGCTCCACTCAATTGATCAAATAAATCATCAATTCTTGGCAAAGGATATCTATTCTTGATCGTCTTTTCGTTCAACATACGACAGTCAATACTCATCCTTAACGACCCATCCGGTTTCTTCACGAACACCGCAGTTGCTTCCCAAGGCGAATTGCTTAGTCTAATGAAATTATTTCCTTCTAAATCCACTAGTTGTGTCATCCTACTAGGTGATCTACATAAAGGTTCTGCTCCAGGCATAAGATCTATCCAAAACTCAATGGCTCGCTTCGGAGGTAGTTCTATGGCAGGCTAAAAAACATCTACAAACTCTTTTACCACTAACACTCCATCTAATTCTTCTTTCACTTCCATTGCAATCAGCAATGTACAAGCACTTGAGTCTTACTTCTCCACCGAGTGTATAATTCGGTTATGACTATTGGGATGTCTTAGCGATATTTCCCTATCTTGGCAAAATACCCTAGCATCATACCTATCTAACCATTCGATACCCAAAGTGATCCTGATGCCTATGAAATAAAAAACCTACAAACTGCATGCAAACTTGTGACTTAAAAATTCAAGTTCTAACTGGTCATGTCTCATCCCCAGAGTTGCGTATCCTCCTATCAGATTTGCAAACTTTAAGGAAGTAACAAAGTACGATGTTTTTAAGCATAATCTACCTACCAAATACTGAGATGTAAATGAATGCGATGCACGTGTATCAGATAGTACCCTAACTATTATACTATGAATCAAAAGTGTATCTTCCATCATAGTCTTTCCCTTCTTAGCAGCGGTTGGTTTAGAAGACAATAATTCTAAAGCAAAATCCTTTCCCTTATTTGATCTGACTAGTTCTAGACACTAATTCTTGTAGTGCCCCATCTGATCACATTTAAAGCATTTCACTCCTTTCTTATCAGCAACCTTCCTTGCTTTGCATGACCAACACTCATGAGAAAAATGTCCCTTCTTATCACACTTAAAGCAAACTAGATCAGCTTTTGTCTTCTTGGCAGCTCTTCCCTTATGAGCTCCTTTCTACTTAAAGAATTTCATCTTCTTATTCTTAGAATCCTAGGTTTCAACCTGCTTCTCTTTCCTAAAAGTAGAGAGCGTCTCTTTATTCCTGATTTCCATCTCCACTACAACTGTGCTTGGATCACGGTGATGTGGCATAGTCGCCTAGCAATCTCAGGCTTCAACCCTATAATAAACTTCTCATTTCTTTTGATGATGATGTTAATGGCAGCATATTCATAGCTGGACAACTCATAAAACTTCATAGCATACTTAGTCACTGACATCTCACCTTGAACTAAGTCCATGAACTTTCTCGGCAATACCGACTTGGCAACTTCGGACAAGAACCTCCCTTTGAATCTCCTTGAAAACTCTACCTAAGTTAACTCTTCCTCGGGAACTCCCATGGTAATACTATTCCACCAATAAAGTGATGCTCCTTGCAACTGTTTAAAAGCGAGTCTCCTCTTCTACTCATTATCTAATCCCAAGTCAACGAAAATCCTTTCACAATGCAATAGCCAGTTTTTTTACTTCAACAACATCCTCTTTTCCCAAAAATGACTTCCCACCAAGACTAGTATAATCCTTGCTCGGTTTGGCATAGTTATGGCCAGCTGGGGCCATATAATTTGCTCCTCCAGCATTCACAACATTTCCCCCAGTTGCTCCTACAGCTGCTCCAGCTTGCATCAAATTGACGAAGAACTGATACATCATCCCCTTAGGTATTAGTAAGGTTCTAGCACCTACATTGGAATTTGCATTTGGATTAGCATTAGCCTGTGAAAGTGGATTCCTCTTAATATTGGGTCAAGCATTTCCAATAGTTGTGGTGCTTCCTCCACCTACATTTCCTTTTCTATTTCCTGCCTCAATATCTTCCTTTTTCTTATATCTTTATAAAAGCCATAGTAAGGTACATAAGAACGGTCTAAAAGAAAAGGGGAATACATACTTTTATATATATATATATATATATATATATATATATATATATATATATATCTGTGTGTGTGTGTGTGTAACAAATGCAAGTACATTACTATTACGTTGACCTAAACCCTGGTCTCATTCTCTGATTCTTGGGTAATGTTTTGAAAATCGTTTATGTTAAATTTCTTTTAAATTTACATAAACCTACACTCTGATATCAACTTATAACATCCCTCCATTTGGAGGCCTAAAACTAAACGCAACAGATGTTGCAGTCGTCTATAGTTATAATTTTTCAATGACCAAATGTGGTGATGTTAGATACATTGATATACTAGAAATACATGGATATGAATAATATTAAAGTCAATTTAAAAAATATTCTTATTCCATTTCAAATCGCATTTCAGATTCATTACACAATCCTAATTCATAAATCACGTTCCAAGAAATGCAATCATTGAAAATTACGCCAAGAGCAACATATAAAGATGCCCCTTAGTTGATCAGAGTCTAAATATAAGCACTAAATAACTTTGCTTTTACATCCAATTACATAGCAGAATCAAATCAAAAGAACTCATAATAGCTAGCTTGCCTCCTGCATGTCTCCAGAAGCTTATTCTTCTAAAGGAGAACCTAAAAACCTTAACTCTCAAGCTACTCAAAATCAATTGAGCATTCGAGAGTTTAAGGGGAAAACATAAACTTCGAGTCAGACAAAAAGTCTGGTGTGAATAATAACCTACCATCTCGAACCATTTAGATATCTAGTGAGACAACGCCGCTTAGTGAAACACGTTTTACCCTTATTAGTATCCTAACCCAATTTATAATAATCATATATTATGCACCTGCATCCACAATGGCCAAGACATAACATAATAAAATGTATCATGATGATATGAAAACTTGCAATATGCACTAGATTTTCCATCCCCATTCAGCTGAATATCTGTCTCAGGTTATACTTTCTAGGGTCACTACTAATTTTAATGGGTTAACTAATAATCTATTCCAAGCTTATAAACTATTTGTCTGGTTTTGTAGTTTTTATGGAATCATGAAGAACCTATTGGTATCTACCAATAACAATTTCCATAACATAGTTTTTATGGGCTTACTAAGAACAAGTCTAAACCAATAATCATTTGATCAATCTTGCGCATCCTATATTCTAGTCTGTCTGACCTCCTTGATGCAGTTATGTTCACATAGGAGTTAATTCAATGTACATTCACTACCGGATCAGTCTAGCCTGTTATTCTTCCCTTAACACCCCAAAATGTAGTTATGGCTTAGTAATGAAATGAATATGGTTACACGAGCATACATAATAACTGATCAAATAACACAACAATATAAACATCCACGGTTTGATTCTTGCAATCATTTTCTAATGAAATATGGTTAATACCCTTAACCCACTATATTTAGCACGGAGAGCTTCTTCTAAAATTTCAAAGCTAAATGCCATTTCAAAATTCTTTTACATTTCCATGTGTATACTTTAAAATGAGATTAGGTTCTCAAATTAAAAACTAAGACTTTCAGCTATTTCTTTCAAATCATTGTGACATCATAAGTTACCCTCCGACACTCTCCCTTTCAACGTTATAGAGCAAACAAACCCTCCGTCCCCTTTCATTTTTTTGAACCAAAATTGGACACAACACTCTTCAGGCGTGTTTGAAGAGATTAAAGTGAAGAATATAAATGTAAAATAAGGTATATCTAAAAAACACACCAAAACAAACAAACGGGAGTTCGAAAACACAGTGATTATGAGTGATTCGGCATTGTAGCCTACGTCCACTATAGAAAGTTTGCTTTTTTTATTGATGATTCTTGCTGGCTACAACTGATTCCAACTTTACACTCAAGATACAATGGAGATTTCGACAGAGTATTGATGTAGAAGAGTCCCAAAAGTCCCTTTTCTGTAGGCATGTGGCTGCTATATAGGTGTAGGCTAAAAATATCTTGCTCAAATCTCAAAAGTGTCCATCTCTTATGTGGGAGGGCCTATAAGATCGATCCGAGGTGCATTGGGATCGATCCCTGTTCGATACGTATGAATATCGTATCAATCCAAACATGCTCCATTTGGGTCGAGATTGATCAGAGACCGAGTAGAGATACTACACAAGCTCTTGTGAAAATTTGGTGGCATTTGGACTTACAGATTTTGAGTTATGATCGATACAATTTGTGTTTTCAATGTACTACTGAGCTCATATCGATCAACTTGCATCGATACCTTCGTATTGATTCAAGCTCGCATCGGTTAGGTGACGTGGTGCTTTGTTCTAGGATCGATCCACTTTTTATGCCGAGTGACTGAATCTTCCTCTTGAACATGTTCTCGTTCGTATCGACCTAATGTGCTCCTTATTTCGTACAGATTATGGAAGGCTGCTTCGTACCCATAGCACTTGGTTGACTTCGTATCGATGGTCAATGCCACTTCGTATCGATGGTCCTTACTTCGATTTGCACAGATACAAACTAATCCCTTTCATATCAATGTTCTGGGTTAGCTTCGTATCGATCAATATGATGACGTTCATATCAATCCTTCATGTTACTTCGTATCGATCAATGGCCGATCGATATGAAAATAAGTGAGTGGGTGGATCGATAAGAAATGGCAACCTTCCATGGATATAAAGCAGTTCGACTTTGATGGATACGAGGGAGGTTGGAACATAATGGATACGAATGAGGTTGGTACACAATGGATACGAAGTGAGGATGGTACATGATGGATACAAAGTGAGGCTTTCTTCATGGATCTTGATCGATCAATATCTTGAGCATATAAATTCCGATTGACTTGAAATTTGGAATGTTGGCTCTCATAGCTTTGCTTGTCGTGTCTTATCAATCGTAGCTCGATCCAGACTCGAAAAAAATTCGCCAATATCCATAGTGAACCTGTGTATAAATGATCTTTAGGATGGACTGCCCTTTGTTTCTAGTCAAGTTCTTGGTGTCACGGCCTTGCCAAAAGGCGGGATAACACATTTAACTAATGGTTTTGAAATAAGCGGTTGTGCCCCTTTTGTTGCTTTACTCTAGCTGTAGGACCTTTTGAAATCATTGCCTAAGCAATGTGGAAGGCTCCTCCCACTACTTCTTTGAAACCATACGCAAGGACCCTATTGACACCATTGATTGGGTGCAGCACAACCCTTCCACCTCTGTAGTTAAACATGCATATAGAAGGACCCTTTTGACACTATCAACTAATATGGATGGTACCATGTGTAATGGTTGGACTAACTCAAGTATAAAGGTACGAAAGGTATGCCGTCGACATCATTGATTGGGCTGCACACCCCTTCAATCTTTATTGATCAACATACTTGCAAATCCTATAAGAGCAGAAGGAACCCATTCGATTCAATCTACAAGTGCGAAAGGTTCTTTCCATGATATTTGAATTAATTAATGTGGCAATGCACACTTATAAAGTGTATGTATGTGGAGGACCCCTTCGACACTATTGATTGGTGCGGAAATGCCCTTTCTCCTTCATTCTAGTATATGTTAACTAAACCAGACCCCTATTCCCTTAGTGTTCAAAGAAAAGCGACGTTGTATGCTTTCGAATTATCACAATAACCGATTTTCAACTAAATAATGAAATTTCTTTTTATCTATCCCCTTATGTTACAAATTTCATATTAGATAACAAAACCTTTATAAAATTCTTTTCAGAATTTTCTACCACATGTAATCGCCAATGCTCCAATATTTAATTAGGAATCATTAACTAACCCTTGTATTTGATTAATTATTAAATACTAATCTTTATAATTAAATCCAAAACCCACCTAAATCTCTTAAAAAAATCTCAAAAATTCACATAAATTCCAAAGTGATAATATCTTTATCATATAAAATTTTCAGCCCGAAATTAATTAATTAATTCCATAAATTAATCAAAACCCAAAAAATCAATTTCTTTCACTCGAAAATTCACAAAACTATCCATAGCTTGGAATATTATGATAATTTTAATCCATCTCCAAAATAATATTTTACATAACATATTCAAAAATCATGGCATTTGGAAATGATTTTACACGATTTTAGCCTTAAAACCGAACTACATTATTCCACAAAATCCTTGTTTAAATTATAACATGGCATTTAAATCAAAACATATCAGCATTCATCCCATTATATGGTTTTAAACCTCAAACCCAAACTAAAACATTCAAGATGGCCTATGAGATGGTTTAGATCATTATTTACCTTGTTTGGATAAGGAACTTAGGATTTGTTCTACACTTTAATCTTCCTAGCTAGAATCTCAGCCTTTAATTGATTTTTATGAGAACCTTTTCTCCTAGGGTTATGGCTGGGCTTGTTTGTTCTTCTTTTATGTTTTCTTGTAAGAATGTAAATGAAATGAGAATGTGCTAAGGGATTTTAGGGGTTATGGGGTTCGGTTATTCCCATATTTCCCTTGCCATATTCTCTTAAGTATTTAAGCATATCTCTTTCTCATTACTTAATTTAGTTAAGGTACGACCATAATTAGTTTTCAAATCTCAATTCCTTTGTCACTCTAGTCTCTACATTATTGTATATAATTTATCTAATTAAATCTCTTGAACAATGATATTTAAAATTAGGGGTGTTACATTTGAGATCATTACGCTATAGCTTCAAGTGAAATAGCATGCGATGGCTCCAAAAGGGATGAAAAACAATGACTATATAGAAGATAGTAAACAATGGCTATGGGAAAGCTAACCTTGACCTTTACTTAAAAAGTTAACACGTCATAACTAGGGAAGCTATTTACCCACGATGGAAATGGTTAGACGAATAAACTATAAAAATAATTTAACATTTCGAAAGCTATGAAATAGTTGATTCGTGATAACGAATCATAACTCATGAACGCATCGGATGCTATATTTTCTATATAAAATGAGAAAATGCTTAGGCTCTTTGGAAGACAGATTTCAATTATTATTAAACTATTTCATAGGGATGAAATAAAGAAACGATTTTTTTAAGTTAAAATGGTGTTTACTTATTTTGAAATAGAAGAAAGCTTATAGAAGCTAATAAATGATAGGGTATCATTTAAATGAAAGATAAAATGTTTTATTTAAAGGAGGTGAACGGTACACTATAAATGAAGGAATGAAAAGGGTTGAACTATGATCGTAAAGTTATACAGCTCATGGAGTTATTGGATGGTTATGTGCCTTGACTATTAGTCTAAAGTCCAATGGTCTATGGTAGGGTGCCACGATTAGGTTCAATCCTAATAAAAATTTATAAACTCTTAAGGGGAGTTAAGGCAAGGTGTCGAACCATTAGGATGGTGTTATAACTAAAATAAAAAGTCAACAACATGAAAGATAATGGTTCGGCGAATAAAAGGGGTTATTGATTCTTAGTAAAGACCCTTACTAGAATGTATTCAGTGTGCTAACATTGAACCTCTTAGGAGAGTCAGGATAGCTCCTATTGGCGGAATGAAGAGCCATTTCATTAGGTGACGTTGTTCGAGGAAAGATGAATTAGTGACATATAGGCCTAGGGAGGAGATCACCAAATAAGTTAATGATAGCTTAACGAAAAAAGCCTAAAATAAGATATTGGGGGATGTTTGTTTGGATGATGAATAAATATACGACATGGTTCATATCAGATTGATAAGTATAGGGTATACTTGATTAGATTTGATATATGAAATGGTTCGATATATGAAATGGTTCAGAACTTGATGGTAAGTGTAACATCCCCTATCTAGAGGTCTAAAAGCTAAGCGCTACAGACGCTGCAATCATCCATAGTATTAACTTCTAGCGACTAAATATGGATATGTTAATGGTATCCATAATCGAAGCATTTGAATATGAAACAAAGTCACAAATTTCAAAAACATTATTTTCCTGATTACATTTCAAAAAATATGTTTCACATACAAATTACATAATTCCATAATCGTTTCCCACCTACTATCTATCAACCACCTACTGACTCTAGAGGCTTTATTCGTCAACCTACTAAAACCTGTAAAAACTCAACCCTCGGTTTACTCAAATCAATTTTGAGCACCCAAGAGTTTAAGGGGAAAATCATTAATTTTGAGTCAGACATAAAGCCTGGTGTGAATAATACTATACATCTCGGTTACTTGATATTAAGTGAGACCACGCCGCTTAGCGGTACGGGTTTCGAGTCAGACATAAAGCCTGGTGTGAATAATACCATACATCTTTTGCAAACCTTTATCCTGCAACCAAAACTAGTTAAAACTATAAAGCAATAGTACGTAAGCATGCATATCAGGTAGTAAATGAATTATCTGTCCAAATACTATAGTTTTGCTTGGCTGGCTACTAACCTTTGGCCGACTCAGGCCTTTCAAACAATATAATCAAATAATCTAATAACTATTAGACACTCCTTTTCTAGACGGTCTGTCCCTAACTATCTGTTAAATATTCCTCTTTTGAATGGTCTATCCCTAACTTATCATGTCCCAGGGTCACCCGATCCTATTGGTTTTGCAGGTTCACCAATAACCCATCAGTATACAAATATATATTCCCGTTTGTGTGTAATCATAATTTAGTCTTACATGCGACAAAGCCCTACACAATGGAAAGACTAAATTGGCTGGGGCTAATAGCTAATGTAAAGGGGGCGACCCTATACCAGTTGCATCTGGTATTCTAATATCCGAGTGATTTTACTTAGGGAAATCTTCCCTTAAATTTTCCTTGAAAACCCTTTTCATCTCAAATTGATTTAAACCCTTTAAACAAACTTTAACAAGGAAAATATATACTCTATGCATTACTCAAAATCACCTTGCCATGTTATATATACTTTACCCAAATATTTGTTGATGAAAACATTTAAACCTTTGAAAGTACCCCTCTCGATCCCATTGAAAGTATCACTTTTGTAACTAAATAAATCCTTTCTTTCATCTAAGACGAAAGGCCAAAACCTTCCTTTCGAAACCATTTACATAAACTCTTCGAAACTATTGAAATACCATTTCCTTCGAAAGATAAAAACCATAGACGTCCTATGCTTAAAACCTTTAAACATAGTCTTTAGAAACCATTGAAAATATCTTTCCTTTAAACCTTTTGAAACCATTAGGGAACCACCCATTAGAAACCTTCCTTAAAAAGTTTTTAATAGCATCAAAAACTTAAACCTTTCGAAAGCATTTGAGTTCAGTTTTAAAACATGTGGAAATACCTTTTGAAAACATTCAAAACCATCTCTTTCAAAACCTTTGAGTTAACCTTTAAAAATCTCTAAGCGACACAAACAACAGGGTCGAAAGCATCTTTTTCGAAAGAAAAAACCTAAGTAAAGAAGTGATGGTTCCGAAATCATCCTTCCGAAAGCATTGGAGAAGCGGCTAAGTTTTAAAAGCAAGTATACCTTTTGAAACCAATAGCATCGAAAGTAGGAAAGCGACAGCAAAAGGGCTTTGACATAGTCGAAAGAATATACTTAAAAATAAAGGCGCAACCCCTTTAAAAACCATTCTTTAAAACCATTGACGTAGTCGAAAGAAAACCAAGTCAAAAGCAATGCAGGTGCATTTTTATTCAAAATGAAGTGCGCTTTGACCCTTTCAGAACCCCTGGTTTCAACCTCATACCTTCTGCCTTCTTTCCAATTCATTGCATACCAAGTCTTTGATGCTATGCACATTAGTTTCGATGGTGATAGGGGCGGAGGAACTAAGTCAAAAGCCATCCAAGTCGAAAGTAGGGTGCCAAAAGTGGCGAAACATACATTTTGCATGTAAAACTGATTTTTAACTTTTTTAAGTAATATTTTAATTAACCTGCTTTTGTCAAAATCTTATTGGTTGCAAATTTTCTTTTCTAAAACCACTGCCAAAATTTCAGATTTAAAAAATTTAATTTATTTTCATAATACCCCTTCTATTTTTATAAATATATAAAATATTTAATTCTCATACCTTAAATAATTTTATATATATGCATCAAAACACTATGGAAATTCTACAAAAATTCCAAAAAATCCTTTCTAATATGTTTTCTAACAAATATAAATTTCAGACCTACATTATTTATAGTTTTACCGTAAATTATTTATAACCCAAAAAATTATTTTCTTCACTAGAAAATTAATGTAAAATCCATATTAATTCGGAAAAGTATGAAAATTAAAACCCATCACTAAAATATCATTTCTGAACTATATCTAAAATCACAAGGTATTTAGATGTCGCTAAATAGGGTTTTCACTTCAAAACATACCATAAAATCTATATGAATAAGCACAAATCATTAACAAGCATATATAAACATTTTGTCCTTCAAAATTATGGCTAAGCTTTGCAAGATAAATTCAAATTTCCTTCAACTACAAACATTTAAGAAATAAGGGATGTATTCATTATTTACCTTAGTTTTTTGATTTAGGATGTGAAATTTGATCTTGATTAAGTGATTTGATTCTTCCTCTTTGCTAATGGTGGCCGAGCTTGGACTTAAATTTTTTTCCTAAGAATTTATGATTGAACGTGTGCAAGTAAATTCCTAAGCATTTAGGGTATTAGAATGCACTATTTTGTATTTTACTCCTCCTCTATTTGCCTTAACACTTCATTTGTTTAGTTCATTTGTTTATTCATTTACATGACACGGTTACCTCTTAATTAAATCAAAATCTCAATCCATTAATCTACCTACATTATTTAATAAAATTTAGCTAATTAAATTCCCTAAATAATGATACTAAAAATATAGGGTGTCACAGACTCCCCTCCTTAAAGAAATTCGTTCTCCAAATTATGATAAGGTACACATCAAAACAATCAAAAGTAAAACATACCATCAAACAAATTGGAATAAACGTCTTTAATCCTACTCTCAGTCTTAGAAGTACAGTCTCTATCATCATCATTCCACTGGACCTTCACTAATCTGACTGTCTTGTTCCTCAAGTTCTTCTCATCTCTTGCGACTATCTGGACAAGCTTCTTGACTATAGTCAAGTCCGGTTCCACTACTAAAGCCTCTAACATAGTCAGTGCTATAGAAGTGTCTTGGTCCCTAACACACTTCTTCAGATGAGATACATGGAAAACATCGTGGACTCCTGCCAAACAACTAGGTAACTCTACTATGTACGTGAGTTTCCCAATCCTCTCTAAAATAGGAAATGGTCCTATGAATCTTGATGCTAACTTCCATGTCTTCCCGAACCTGATAACACCATTCATTGGCGATGCTTTGACGAAGACATAATCTCCTACAGAGAACTCTAAATCTTTCCGACTTCTATCTGCATAGCTCTTCTGCTTAGACTGGGCTTCCTTCATTCTCGCCCTTATCAACTCAATCTTCTTTACAACTTCTCTTACCAAATCGGGACCAAGGACTAATCTATCTCCAGTCTGTAAACAACATACGGGAGATTTGCATGGTCTTCCATACAAAGCTTCAAACGGTGTCATCCCTATACTAGTATGATAACTATTGTTATACGAAAACTCAACTAGGTGTATATGGTCTTCCCATGATCCCTCGAAGTCTAATACAAAAGCTCTTAACAAGTCTTCCAAGATCTTGTTAACTATTTTCGTTTGCCCATCTATCCGCGGATGGTAAGCAGTACTTATCTTAAGTTGGTTCAAAAACTTTCTTGTAGTCTCTTCCAGAAATCGCTAGTGAATAAGGAAGCTCTATCACTAATAATACTATTAGGAATTCCATGTAGTCTGATCGCATTCTTCATAAATAACTTAGCTAATACAGTTGCTGTCCTATTTGAATTAACATGAATGAAATAAGCACTCTTGGTCAATCTATCCACTATGACCCATATATTTTCATTTCCTCTATTTGATCTCGGCAACCTGTCTATGAAATCCATAATAATAGAATCCCATTTCCATAACGGAATATCCAATGGCTGAAGCAACCTACTTGGCTTCTAATGCTCGGCTTACACTTGCTGATAGTTTAAACACTATTTCGCTCATAAGCGTACATTCCTTTTCATTCCTTCTCGGAAGAAACTTCTCTTTATATCCGGATACATTGTAATGATCCAGAATTTCTGTCATTTTAAATTCATATATTTAATTAATTTTAAATATGCACAAGTTAAATTTATAAGCTGAATAGATTTTATTTCGAATATTATGATTTAATTGGATAACTAAATTGTTAATTTAATATTTTAAATTGTTGAAATTATTGGAATTTGGATTTAATGTGAATGAAAATGATTTATAAAGTTGAATTAAATCATATTGGAATTAGAAGGGTGTTAAGATAAGAGAATAAATTCTCTGACATTGCATTTCTATAGATTACGTATATTGGTTTTTACAAACGTACATCAATGGTGGTGGAGAAGGCAACTTCTCTTAGCTTAACACCCTTCTTGAGAGATATGAGCTTAAGGATTGTATTTTTATCGAAGGCAATTAGTAGTCAACGACCATGTGGCATTCTAAGTGATGTGATATGTGATTGTGAAAGGTAATTGTTACCTCTAACAGACCTGCTATTTTCAACCATTCGCATCCGCACATGCCGGACTAGAATTGCTCAAAATATCATATTGTTAATTTAAATTTGGCAAAATTTAGCATATGTAGAAAAATAAACCAATTACAAAATCACAGATACAGAGTAGTACAATAATATGCAGTGGAATAAGTAAATAGTAGTTCATGAAGCTACTATATAAACATTAGAGTTAGAAATAAAAATACAATAGAATATCTCAGATGGGGTGAAGTCTTTAGTACGAGCAGATGACTTCTCTGAACCGATCAACTGGAAGGGCTGAAAGCGGAATCGATAGTTGGATCCCCAAACGAAGCTCCAAACTCCGAAGGCGAGTCTCAAAAGTTGTATCACTCAGTCTGAACCGAGCGTAAAGCAAAACACAAACACTCGAGTCAGGATTAACATTCTTATATTAATAAATCCAATTCAAGTGAAATATCAACTGAAATACAAGTAACTCAAAGGATGTTTGGGATAACCATCCCCTATGGATTTGCAGAACTATCTACAAGGTAGAAATATACACTATAACACCGTGGTCATTCAATTTTATTTATACCTCAAAATCAAAACATCATTTCCCTTTCAAATATATCTATTTTCCAAGATAGTGTGTATATATATATATATATTCAATAATTTATAAAGAAAAGTATATGAAATTTCCTCAACTACACAAATTGATTTTAATCAACTCAAGTTCCAAATTCCCATTTATTCAAAGCTCAATTCATTAATTCAATTCAGCTCCCAATAACCATTTAAACTTTCGTTATATTCAAAGCTTTAATATTCAATATTTTAGAGTTAAATCTAACAGTTTCATATAGATCTTGATTTAGCTTCATCATTATTATTTAGTCAGGAAATATCCACTTAACAAGTTCAATATCATTTAAATAGCCTTAGATTTCATTTTACAGAATATTTCCTTAAATTTATTTAAACTTAAAATATCCATTTAATCCCTTTTACCAAAACCAAGTTATAAAATCATATCTTAAATCCCGAATTCTATAGTTTCAAATCGATTTAATTGAATATAATTCTTAATTAAATACCATTTCCAATTGATTCAACTTTATCTTCTTAACTATAGCTTATTCAAAAATTTACCAAATCTATTTTGAAATATAAATTTAAACGAATCCTTAAACATATTATATGTATTAAATCAATCTCAATTAGATTAAATATTATTATTAGGTCTATACATAAAATTTTCATTTTATACATATAATATTCTAAGAAGCAGTCTTTATTAAAACTATATTTTTCTTTCCAAAACCATAGAAATTATTTTCAAAACATTTATATATACATGGACCAAGGGTGTCTGTATATAATTTAGTACGCTATGGTCAAGAGATACAGATATTTATCATTTCAATTCAAAATTTAAATATATGGGTAGATATCACTTCGACCCGCAATCCCAAATTCAATTTAATTGAAAATCGCTTGGGTTTATCATTTCAACCCATAACGAAATTATCCTATCCTAAAGTCCGTTCGGGTATGTATCATTTCAACCCATAGTGAATTCTAAACTACAAGGAACTTGCAGAGTGATAATAGATAATACAATAAAATAACAGGCATATATCATCGAAAAAAATATAATATAAACACCGGGATATGGTGTCATATCCCACAGGTGAACAATTTCAGATAACAAAAATATATAGTAATGTAAATAACTAACAGCAACATATTTCAATTTTCGTTTCAGTTGAAATCAAATTTAATAAATAAAAACGCTAATCGTGAGTGATTGTTCACCTTTCGAAGCTAGAGAGATTTGAAATGGGTTACGAATCCAAGAATGAATTTCCAAAACGAACAAGATTGGCACGAATCATAGATAAGCTGATAAATAGGAATAGACGAATTCAAATCAAAACGGGATCGATGAAGAAGTTACATTGCATATATAATTTTCAGAAAAATCAATTTAAAACGCACATTTTCAAATCGATATTTAATTCAGACACAAATAATTTTTTTTATATATGTATATATATATATATTTCAAACATCGTTGTTTTAAATTGAACACGTATACTAAAATCAACATATATTTTATATCAATATAATTTATACGCTGAACAATCATCATAACACTTGTACGACTAGACCCGAAATCTATGAAATGTATAATATAACTACCTATCTCTATAACTATGCATTTTAACAAACAAAGCCTAAGATATAAATAAACATCGTACGCTAGATTTTTAACAAATTAACATATATATAACGATTTAAAACAAAAATTTAAATAAACAGATATATATAACATCATCCCTATAACATAATGTATAGGAAACTGTACTGTAGCTATTTATATTATAAAAAAAATTAGAACGAACTAGTTAAATAGATATTTATTTAAAAATATAACTTATACATAGTTTTATACATAAACAACAGATTTTGTAAAAGAAACCAATATATACAATCTATCCCTTTATGTCCATATAAACAAGACTAATAGATCATGCACTTGAATAATACATACAGGTCATGTATGTAAATCGAAAATTTATATACATTTATTACGTAAACTTACAAACCACTATTATATACATACCTTATAAAATTACAATTATTGTTAAACAAAATGGAAACTTTTAAACGCAGTTTTATAAAATCGACTCAACAACTATCATATACAAACTATATAACAACGTATTTATATACGAATAACTACAGAAAAGAGAAAAAAACAAAACATACTTTATATATACACACACTAGAATCGAGATGAAAATTATACATTTAAATTTTTAGTTTTACAACATTAATCACTAATGCTTTTACAATACTCAGCTGCCATACTAATATATGTTATATTCGAACAGGAATAAAAATCTAATTATATTTTCAAAATATTTTATATTACTAATATTTTATAATAAAAAATAAGATATAAGACTAACGTATATATACGTCTCTGAAAAGCTTGGCTTAAAATTCACATAAGCATTAAACATAAAAATATATGTAGATGTGGTTTTATGCTAAAATATCAATTAAATGGAGACTGTTATAATGTTAAAGGTTTTATTCATACATATTGAAGTCTATATCAACAAGATTTACCTTCAAGTTCAAATAAAAGAACTAAGATATAGTAGGTATATTTGTTTCAAAGTTAACCAAAGCTGTAACACAGATTAACCCTATATAATATATAAAATAAACCTTATAAAATACTACACGTATAACCCTTGACTGGTACATACATATATATAACGTATAACATATAACGAATATGCGAAACTTGTAAGCACGACAAAGTATATAACTAATATACCTTATGTAAAACATAGAAGTGCTGATGCTTCAACGCTCGAGAGGGGAGAAGCAAAGCATGGAGAAGAAAAAAAAATATAAAAATATAAAATAAAAAGAAGAAAATAGAGGCCATACCTTCAGAGCTCACGCACGCAAGAAGAAATGAAGGAAATGTTGAGATGCAATTGAAAACTATTTGTGTACGAGGCTTATATTTATCAGGGTTGCGTTGATTGAGGTGAGAGAATATAGGCAAGAAATAAATTTAAATCAATTATACACGATTGCGTTGATTGAGGTGAGAGAATATAGGAAAGAAATAAATAAATTATACCCGAGAGGCAAGGAAGTTTCCGTATGTATTGGATTGCTGATAAGTTAGTAAATCCCATGCAAAAGCGGCAAACAAATATTTGTTGTTTTGAACGGTAAGTAAATATAAGAGTTTTTATACCAATTTAAAACCATTGAATCAAAAAGAACGCGTAAAAGTTTAATGTGAACTTCAAGCAATCTTGAAACGGATTTTGAACGTCTAAAGAGAAATAAATTTGCTTGAAACGGCTACACGAATTTGGAGATTTTATTCCTATTATAAAAATGAAGAAAAAGGGAAGCGTAGAAATTTACACGTAACCTACCAAAGCTAGATTTAAAAGAAATTGAACGGCTAGGGAAATGATTTCTTTCCCACTTGGAATGCAAGGCTACAGATAAATTTATTTATTTAGTTAAGGTAATAAATTTCTATTAAGAATGCGCACTATAGATGCATTAATCAAACCAACCATACGCCCACATTAAAATAAAAGTAACGCATTTAAATTTATATGTTTTCTTATTTATTCACTACTTATATTTAGTAAAATATATGTTTAAAGAGTATTTCATTAATTACGTACTATTTATGCTAACTAAATAAATCAAACGGATACGAACGTATAATTTAAAACGTTCATTTTATAAAGCTTATCTATACACTATAAATTTTAAAATTTATTACTTAATTAAAAATACGATTTGTTTACATTCATCTGATTCATTCATCATTTACCAAGAACTGATGTATATAAGTAAAAATATTAATTACTCAATTTAAAAGGTATATAATCTAACATAAAAAAACAAAAGCGGAAAATAAGATTGACGGAGCTATAGAAGTCCAAATTTGGAAAAACGAAAAATGACGTCTCAGTCAGATGATGATTTAGAACTTTTCTATGTAAAAATATTCAAGTTTGGAAAATATTTTATTATCAACAATTATTAACTGACTTGAATTAAATAGAATTTCGCAATGAAATGAACTTTCATTAAATTAGATGAAAGTTTACCATCTTCTATATTTAAATATACGTATTCCAAATATAAATTTTTAATTTCAAATTTATTATTTAAAATTTCTTCAAAATTCAATTAAATATATTAATAAAACCATTTAAAATTTTACGGGTCGTTACACTCTCCCCCACTCAAAACTTTTCGTCCTCGAAAAGCAAGGAGGTAGGAGAATAGAAACAACCAGAAAGAAAGATAGATTGAAAGATAAGGATTAACAATTAATTTAAAACTATATAAATTTTATTTAAAATATTTATTTGAAAACTTCATTTGCAATTCAATTTTCTATAATACTATAATATTTTTCAAACCCATTTGTAAAATTTCTTGCTTTTTATAAATACCATTTATATTTTAAATAACACCTTTATAAATATATGAAAACTGTTTGAAACAATTATTTACATCATCACTTATATTTACAAGGAAGTTATTTGAAAACATTAAATCCCTAATTCATATATTTATTAATTTATCTTAAGATACTTTCAACATTATAGATAAATTAATAATCATTTTCTTTAAATATGTTTTATTTTAATTAATAACTTCAAAAATATTTATAACACTAAAATTTTATATTAAACAATGTAGCGTATAAATAAATAATATTTAAAAAGGATATAGTCAACAAGGAAAAGAAGGTAGATTCGTAAAACAGAATATGGGTGAATAAATAATCTGAGCAGATAAGGTAGATTTATAAGAATAGAATCGGGCATTGAATAACTAATTCAAACCATAAAAATTTGAATCCCAAATATTAATACAAAATTTCTTTGTTGGAAATACTTTTATAATAAAATACCTTTATAATAAAATACTTTTAAAATAAAATAGTTTTATAATAAAATACTTTTATAACTCGATGTTTCAACAAGTTTATCTTCCTTCTTGCAGACTCTGGCCATGTGTTGATCAGGCGCAAAGCTAGAATTCTTCAAGTACTTAGTACACCTGTTTCAACACCCAGTGAAAATACTGAAAAACCTTTAAAAACATATATGGAAAGTACAATCCAAAAAACACATGGATCGCATGATACATAATAATGGTTATGCCTGGATCTCCTAGGAAACATCCATATCCTTTAAGCATTCACTGTCGTGCGAATTACGCCATGATAAACAAAACCTGTGGACCGTAGGATACATAACAATGGTTACGCCTGGATTCCCCAGGAAACATCCATATCCCTTAAGCAATCTCTGCCTTGCGGATTACGCCACGACAACAAAACCAGTAGACCGCATAATACATAACAATGGTTACGCCTGGATCCCCCAAGAAACATCCATATCCCTTAAGAAATCTCTGCCTTGCGGATTACGCTACCCAAAAAGAAAATTACCGTCGGTTACGCGACGGTAGGACACTCGAGTATCATATCCGAAAAACCAAAATCAGAGAGAATAATATCGATAGAATGAATCCACAATGTGGCCACAAAGCGGATATCAAGCAGAAGCCACTTTCCATATCATTACTTCGAAAATATATATCATATAGTACCTTTTCAAATAACTTCCAAATATCATACTTATATAAAGTCCATTATATATAAGATTTCATTTTCAAATCGAATACTTTCCAAAATCAATAGTATATCAAATCACCCTTATATAGATTTCGATTATAAGAGATTTCACTTTTCAAATTGAGTACCTTTCCAAATCAATAGTTTTGAATCAACTTCATACTTATACAAATCAATCTTTATATTAGTTCGATAACTCCCAAATCAAGTATTTAGTAAAATAAGGTTCTCAATTTCAATTCGTTTCAATATCAGTTCAGTCTCAAAATCATATATGATTTCACCAAATTTTCTTCCAAATTAAATATCTTAATTTCAAAGTTCCCAAAATAATAAGTTTAGAAAATAATCCCAATTTCCACATTAACATAATTCAAGTCTAACAAATTCATTTCCAAAATCACCATATAAGTACTGGTTTTAATTCCAATCTAATTTCAAAACCAAATATTTTTCTCAAAATCAATTGTACTCAAAACTGGTTTCCAAATTTATAACTATCCCTTTAAAGCCTTTAAACTATTTTTGTCCATATGAAAAATCCAATTTTCCTTTTGCAAGTAATTTATTTAACAAAAGTTTCAAATTTACTTAAGTCATACTCTTCATACTTTAAACATACAAAACTTAATTTATATTCTTTATCAAATATTTTATACTCTTTGAAATTTCTTAGTTTTAAAATTTTAAACCTTGATTTGGAAGTGCTCGAACCTTCAAAATAGTCGGTGAAATAAAATTTCAAATCCAAGAGTTGGAAATCAGCAACAAATCAGTAAATCTATTTTTATAAATAGTGTTATACTAAATCAAATCGAAAACTCGAGGATTGAACACTGGCATACTTTATTTTATTTCAAATATATATATACATATATCTTTCGGATATCAAATTATACTTCGGAATTTGCAATCAAAATTGGTTTCACAAAATCACTCGCATAGCAAAGCTACTAAAGTGGCCTCTCCCCCACTCTGAAACTCGAAAATCAATGTCGATGATGCGTGCACTCATCACCGAAATTATTTCCCTGCGACAAAAGTGAGTTCTGCACTTCTATTTTCTTGAAACTTCTTTAAAAATCTCTTCGAAATCATTGGAATTCATTCGAATTCATTTGAAACATCTCTTATTCGGAAAATATCTTTTAAATCGTATTATTATTATATATATATATATATATATTTCAAAATCTTAAAACCAATTTCAAAACACCGAAATTCAATCTCTCGAATTTCAAATTAAAACCCTTCAGTTATAAATTATTTTTATAAAAATCCATTTCTTATATAATCTTCAAAATTTCAAATCCTTTCGAAACCTTTATATATAGAATAACGTTTCTTATTCGTTTTATATATAGGTATATAATCCTTATCGAAAACATTTTCTCCTTTATATATAAAACAAAATCATAGTTACCCAAATAAAAAATTTCGGTATATAAACAATTTTAAAATGCAAAAAAACCCGATTTTCAAAGGATGATTCAAAAATAGGTTTCAAAACAAAGATAGAGATTTAAATTAGAGGAACTCTAATTAATAGAATCCTGATTTGAAGATAGACTCGATCGAAGACGAGATAATTAAATTACAAAATAGAAGACGATATACTTCTATAAATCGCGGGAGACCTTAATCGGGTCAACCGTGAATTTAGCAATATGATGGATGCAAAATTCTAAGGCAAATCGACTTCGATCGCTAGAGATAGAATTTGAAATAACATGAGATGGTAGCATCTAAACCAAGGGATACATAAATCTTTGGTGAATCAATGCCAATTGTAAAGGAGTTTCACCCCCTTTACAAATCATTCAGTGGAGTCATTGGATACTCCCGAATCAAAAGAATATATATAGAGAGAGACAAGAATGAATTTTGGAACCACAGGGAACATTCCAAAGTTCAAAGGAAATCGAGTCAAAAGGAAGAGATTCAACTCGAACGAAAGTGATTCTGTAAATAAATTTTCCATATATGCTAAGTTTTGACTAAAGCCAAAGCTCTGATACCAACTGTAACAGACCTGCTATTTTCAACCATTCGCATCCGCACATGCCAGACTTGAATTGCTTAAAATATCATATTGTTAATTTAAATTTGGCAAAATTCAGCATATGCAGTAAAATAAATCAATTACAGAATCACAGATATAGAGTAGTACAATAATACGTAGCAGAATAAATAAATAGTAGTTCATGAAGCTACTATATAAACATCAGAGTTAGAAATAAAAATACAACAGAATATCTCAGATACGGTGAAGTCTTTAGTACGAGCAGATGACTTCTCTGAACTGATCAACTAGAAGGGCTAAAAGCGGAATCAATAGTTGGATCCCCAAACGATGCTCCAAACTCCGAAGGTGGGTCTCAAAAGCTGTATTACTCAGTCTGACCCAAGCGTAAAGCAAAACACAAACACTCGAGTCAGGATTAACATTCTTATATCAATAAATCCAACTCAAGTGAAATACCAACTGAAATACAAGTAACTCAAAGGATGTTTGGGATAACCATCCCCTATGGATTTGCAGAACTATCTACAAGGTAGAAATATAAACCATAACACCGTGTTCATTCAATTTTATTTATACTTCAAAATCAAAACATCATTTCCCTTTCAAATATATCTATTTTCCAAGATAGAGTGTGTGTGTGTGTGTTTATATATATTAAATAATTTATAAAGTAATGTATTTGAAATTTCCTCAACTACACAAATTGATTTTAATCAGCTCAAATTCCAAATTCCCATTTATTCAAAGCTCAATTCATTAATTCAATTCAACTCTCAATAACCATTTAAACTTTCATTATATTCAAAGCTTTAATATTCAATATTTTAAAGTTAAATCTAACAGTTTCATATAGATCTTGATTTAGCTTCATCATTATTATTTAGCCAGAAAATATCCACTTAACAAGTTCAATATCATTTAAATAGCCATAGTTTTCATTTTACAGAATATTTCCTTAAATTTATTTAAACTTAAAATATCCATTTAATCCCTTTTACCAAAACCAAGTTATAAAATCATATCTTAAATCCCGAATTTAATAGTTTCAAATCGATTTAATTGAATATAATTCTTAATTAAATACCATTCCAATTAATTCAACTTTATATTCTCAACTTTAGCTTATTCAAAAATTTACCAAATCTATTTTGAAATATAAATTTAAACGAATCCTTAAACATATTATATGTATTAAATCAATCTCAATTAGATTAAATATTATTATTAGGTCTATACATAAAATTTTCATTTTTATACATATACTATTCTAAGAATCAGTCTTTATTAAAACTATATTTTTCTTTCCAAAACCATAGAAATTATTTCAAAACATTTATATATATATGGACCAACGGTGTCCATATATAATTTCCTACGCTATGGTCAGGGGATACAGATATTTATCATTTCAATCCGAAATTTAAAAATACGGGTAGATATCATTTCGACCAGCAATCCCAAATTCAATTTAATTGAAAATCGCTTGGGTTTATCATTTTAACCATAACCAAATTCTCCTATCCTAAAGTCCCTTCGGGTATGTATCATTTCAACCCATAGTGAATTCTAAACTACAGGGAACTTGCAGAGTGATAACAGATAATACAATAAAATAATAGGCATATATCATCAATAAAAATATAATATAAACAGCAGGATATGGTGTCATATCCCATATGTGAACAATTTCAGATAACAATATATATAGCAATGTAAATTACTAACAGCAGCATTTTTCAATTTCGTTTCAATTGAAATCAAATTTAATAAATAAAAGAACGTTAATCGTGAGTGATTTCTCACCTTTCGAGGCTAGAGAGATTTGAAATAGGTTGCGAATCCAAGAATGAATTTCCAAAACGAACAAGATTGGCACGAATCACGGATAAGCTGATAAATAGGAATAGACGAATTCAAATCAAAATGGAATCGATGAAGAAGATACATTACATACATAATTTTCAGAAAAATCAATTTAAAACGTATATTTTCAAATCGATATTTAATTCAAACACAAATAAATAAATAAATATATACATCATTGTTTTAAATTGAACACATATACTAAAATCAACATATATTTTATGTCAATATAATTTATACGCTGAAAAATCATCATAACACTTGTACAACTAGACCCAAAATCTCTGAAATGCATAATATAACTACCTATCTCTACAACTATGCATTTTAACAACCAAAACCTCATATATAAATAAACATCGTACACTAGATTTTTAACAAATTAACATATATATAACGATTTAAAACAAAAATTTAAATAAAAATATATATATAACGTCATCCCTATAACATAATGTATAGGAAACTGTACGGTAGCTATTTATATTATAACAAAAATTAAAACGAACTAGTTAAATAGATATTTATTTAAAAATATAACTTATACATAGTTTTATACATAAACAACAGATTTTATAAAAGAAACCAATATATACAATCTGTCCCTTTATATCCTTATAAACAAGACTAATAGATCATGCACTTGAATAATACATACATGTCATGTATGTAAATCGAAAATTTATATACATATATTACTTAAACTTATAAACCACTGTTATATACGTACCTTGTAAAATTAAAATTATTGTTAAACAAAATGGAAACTTTTAAACGCAGTTTTATAAAATCGACTCAACAACTATCATATACAAACCATATAACAACGTATTTATATACGAATAACTACAAAAAAGAGAAAAAAACAAAACATACTTTATATACATACACACTAGAATCGAGATGAAAATTATGCATTCAAATTTTTAGTTTGACAACATTAATCACTAATGCTTTTACAACACTCAGCTGCCATACTAATATATGTTATATTCGAACAGGAATAAAAATCTAATTATATTTTCAAAATATGTATATTACTAATATTTTATAATAACAAATAAGATATAACACTAACGTATATATACGTCTCTGAAAAGCTTGGCTTAAAATTCACATAAGCATTAAACATAAAAAATACGTAGATATAGTTTTATGCTAAAGTATCAATTAAATGGAGACTGTTATAATGTTAAAGGTTTTATTCATACATATTGAAGTCTATATCAGTAAGATTTACCTTCAAGTTCAAATAAAATAATTAAGATATAATAGGTATATTTGTTTCAAAGTTAACCAAAGTTGTAACATGGATTAACCCTATATAATATATAAAATAAACCTCATAAAATACTACACGTACAACCCTTGACTGGTACATACATATATATAACGTATAATATATAACCGACATGCGAAACTTGTAAGCACAACAAAGTATATAACTAATATACCTTATGTAAAACATAGAAGTGCTGATGCTTCAACGCTCGAGAGGGGAGAATCAAAGCATGGAGAAGAAAAAAATTATAAAATAAAAAGAAGAAAATGGAGGTCGTACCTTCAGAGCTCACGCACACAAGAAGAAATGAAGGGAATGTTGAGATGCAATTGAAAACTATTTATGTACGAGGCTTATATTTATCAGGGTTGCGTTGATTGAGGTGAGATAATATAGGCATGAAATAAATTTAAATCAATTATACACGATTTCGTTGATTGAGGTGAGAGAATATAGGCAAGAAATAAATAAATTATACCCGAGTGGCAAGGAAGTTTCCATACGTATTAGATTGCTGATAAGTTAGTAAATCCAATGCAAAAGTGGCAAGCAAATATTTGTTGTTTTGAACGGTATATAAATAAAAGAGTTTTTATACCAATTTAAAACCATTGAATCAAAAAGAACATGTAAAAGTTTACATGTGAACTTCAAGCAATCCTGAAACGGATTTTGAACGTCTAAAGAGAAACAAATTTGCTTGAAACGGCTACGCGAATTTGGAGATTTTATTCCTATTATAAAAATGAAGAAAAAGGGAAGCGTAGAAATTTACACGTAATCTATCAAAGCTAGATTTAAAAGTAATTGAACGGCTAGGGAAATGATTTCTTTCCCACTTGGAACGCAAGGCTACAGATAAATTTATTTATTTAGTTAGGTAATAAATTTTTATTAAGAATGCGCACTATAAATGCATTAATCAAATCAACCATACGCCCACATTAAAATAAAAGTAACGCATTTAAATTTATACGTTTTCTTGTTTATTCACTACTTATATTTAGTAAAATTCATGTTTAAAGAGTATTTCATTAATTACGTTCTATTTATGCTAACTAAATAAATCAAACGGATACGAACGTATAATTTAAAACGTTCATTTTATAAAGCTTATCTATACACTATAAATTTTAAAATTTATTACTTAATTAAAAATACGATTTGTTTACATCCATCTGATTCATTCATCATTTACCAAGAACTGATGTATATAAGTAAAAATATTAATTACTCAATTTAAAAAGTATATAATCTAACATTAAAAAACAAAAGCAGAAAATAAGATCGACGGAGCTATAGAAGTCCAAATTTGAAAAAACGAAAAATGACATCTCATTCAGAAGATGATCTAGAATTTTTCGATGTAAAAATATTCCGGTTTGGAAAATATTTTATTATCAACAATTATTAACTGACTTGAATTCAATAGAATTTCGCAGTGAAATAAACTTTCATTAAATCAGATGAAAATTTACCATTTTCTATATTTAAATATACGTATTCCAAATATAAATTTTTAATTTCAAATTTATTATTTAAAATTTCTCCAAAATTCAATTAAATACGTTAATAAAACCATTTAAAATTTTACGGGTCGTTACATTACCTCGTCAGGCCTCATCAACCGGAAATGACCAAAATAGGGTTAGATGCAGCAAGGCTAAGTGGGTCATTCCCATTAGGATATGATCATCCTCTTCAAGATATATCTTTGCACGCTATGACGTCGTGTATCTGATTATTGTGGTTTGTATGCTAGAGGGCCCTCGGTAAAGGTCGGTAATGACCGGAGGATGATATATTCCGTACCATCTAGTTATGGTGGTGGGCCGGTCTTGTGTTGGTAGAGGATCCTTTGTGATGGTCCTCGGTATACTTTTCTAGAGATGTACTTCCCTTAACCTGGTCATTAATATGGAAATCCAAACCCCACTACGTGTTTGCCATTTTGATTGTATTACTCAATTGGGCTATTTACTGGAATTTAATCAATGTAACAATTTCGGCTATGATTAATTTTATTTGTATATAGTAGACACTACTATAATATAAGAGGATTTGATATGATATGTTTTACTTATCGTAAGGTAAAAACATGTCTATGTTTATGTGTGGACTTGTCTTACGAGTTAATTTTGTTTTGATAAAGGAAAAGTTCGATAATTTAATAAATTCAGTTGAATGTGTTTCTCACGCTGGTTTACCAGACTGATCCGGGCGTTCTTCCCTTTCAATGCTTGGGTCGAACCGAGTATATTTACAGGTACGGATTTGATGCTTTTGGAGCTTCAGCATGAGAGATGGAGATCTTCATTTCGTATACGTGTATCTGTTTTGATTATTGATTATCCGCTGCATTGCTTTGTTTGTTTGTTTGTTGTATATTATCGGCAATTGTGAGGATAGATTATTATAAGTGTTCAAGCTGATAACTATTGATTGATTTTTAAACTCCGATTGATGTGTATATATATACAGTTTCTGTTTTGTAAGATCATGATATGATATAATGTATTTTCCGCTGTGTTGTGAGATTATATATTGTTCTGTTTTGTTATATCTTCTCTCTTTCTTCTCTTCTCTTCTTCTCTCTTCTTTTCTTTCTCTTGACTTTCCGTCAATTTGTGTTTTTTGGGTCGAACATGTGTGGATTAATGTCGATTCAAAGGGTACGGATTTTCAGGTCGCACACGTGGTGTCAAAGGTTAGATTTTGTATATTCCTAAGCTTTGATGTGTACTCAGTATAGATAGGGACAGTAGCACCCTAGATTGAGTTTGAGTGGATTATATATATGAGCGCGTATTTGTTAGTGAATATGAAATATTTTATATTGTGTTTGCTTATCCGCTGAGCTGTTTGTGAATTCTGGTCGGTATGTGGGATGCCATATTATCGATAGGGATTTTCAAACACTTAAACGAGACAAGTCGACATAGTATTATTTTAAACTGGGTAAATTAAATAATTTTGCCTCGATTATATTTTATATATAAAGGGAATAATTTTTCAGAATTATTAAAGTGTATATAAATTGATTGTTTGGTTGTTTGAAAATGTAAATATATATAAGTTAACAAAAGTTGTTTGAATAATCTAAATAGGAACAACACTTGTAAAAGAATGAAATTGTATAAGAAAATGAATTATATAAGTATGGAATTATAATTAATGTGATTTACAATTGTGAAATAATCTTATATATAAGAAATGGAACAACCTGAATATGTATATAAATATGAGTTATAAATAAAAAATGAATTTAAATTGAGAATTTGAAAATTTGAATTCCGTTGATTTTGAAAGTTGTTTTTCAAAATTAAAGAGATTAAATTGTTATAAATCTAAATAAGATTAAAAAAGTTGGAATGAATCTTATATAAGTAAAGTGAAATAGTGAAATTATATAAGTAAAAGATTTGTAAATGTGATTTATGAATAAAAAGAAATTTTTGAAAGAATAGAAAGCACTGAATTCACTACTGTCGTTGGAAAATAATAATGGTGAAGACTGCAGCATCATCAGTATTATTTTCGAGTTTCTATGTGATGGATTTGCTACAAATAGTAAATTGAAATTGAAGTTTTTTTTTGATAAAAAAATTGATTTAAAATCCAAGTTGTAATTGATAAATATAAGTAAAATAAGTTTTGGACTTATAATATATGAGATAATAAAATTTTAGCTTTGGTAAAGTTGAAATAAATGTGAGTTAGCATAATAAAATATATGATTTGAAATTTAACTGAAGGGAAGTTAAATAAATTGAATTGAATTTTAATTGGATTAGGTAAGTGATTATAATATGGATTTGGAAGTTTATATACATAAGTTGTATAACTTATAAAGTGAAAAAAAGGTAAGTAAAACCAATTGTTAAAATGGTTAAGCACTTTTGGTTAGGAAAAACAAAATTTGAATTTGAATGGTGATATCATTTTGACTTAAGTTCAATAAAATGACTTTAGAGATGAAATGAAACATAACTTAAGTAATGTTGAATGAAGCTGATTTTGGTATCGAAGTAAATTAATAAAGTGAATTAATGAAATGAAGTCATTTGATGAATATGAACTTGAGTTATATAAATGAAATTCAACTTTAATTGTAAAAGTGAATTAGGGAATAAACATGGATTAGAAAATGTTGTTGTTAAGAATAGAATAAAACTTAAGTTAAGAAGTTGTGAATATAGTGAATATTAGAATTCAATCTAAGTTGAATGTTAAACCAATTTGGAATTAAAAGTGTTGAACCAAATTGAATGAATATAAAGTAAATTAATTTGGTAATGTTGGATATGCATTGATTGTTAGATAAATGTTAATTGATTGTATTGAAAATTCATATGAAACTGAATTAATAAAATTGAAAGCTTGAATTCAAATTGGAAGTAAGTAAATTTGAATTGAATTTAATTTGATTTAATGTTAAAGTAAACAAACTTGAATGTAAATTAGTGAATGTAAACTAATTGAATATGAATAAATGAATGCTAGTAAATCCAATGTTAATGAACCAAATGTGAATAAAATGAAAATCAATTCAATGAATATTAATGAGAAATGAATTTATATTGATCGATTATGGATTGACTGGATAGTTGTTGGATGCTAGTTGGATGATAGTTGGTTGATGGTTGGATTTGTTGCTTATTGATTGCATTTGCTATATTGGCATATATAGTTGTTGTATTGATATATGTTGTATATTGATATTACTTTCATATATACATGTTTCTCATGGTTTGTTGAGTGTTTAGTAGGTGTGGATGGCGCTTGCTTCGCATTTGGAGCTCACTTTCGCGCTATATTAGTCGTATATGCTCGCTAATAATATATAAGGTACATATCTCGGATTACATATCGTATTTTTACTTTTTTCCCTTCGGGATGCCTCATCCTCGTAGATGAGATGTATATTTGTGATATATATATTGCTATTTTTCTCTGAATCGAACCACGCAAAGGAGCCTATGGCGAATTTTTTTGAAAATTTAAGGCGTTGGAATTTTTTTGGAAAAATTGGAAAAATTTGTGATAACTAAAATTTTAGTTTTTAGTTGAAAGTTAAACGATATTAGTTGGATTTGAAAAGATAACTAAGTAGATTTGAAAACTTAGAAAAGTTTTTGTTAGAGCTTAACTAATGGATTGTGGGAAAAGTAAAAGGTTAAATAATGTCGGATATCTAATTTTAATGAATTGTTTTGAAAAGTTAATGGATTTTGTGACTTTTTCTTACTTGGTAATTTCGTAGACGAAATTCTTTTAAGTAGGGGAGAATGTAACGACCCAGAATTTCTGTCATTTTAAAATCATATATTTAATCAATTTTAAATATGCACAAGTTAAATTTATAAGCTGAATAAATTTTATTTCGAATATTATGATTTAATTGGATAATTAAGTTATTAATTTAATATTTGAAATTGCTGAAATAATTGGAATTTGGATTTAGTGTGAATGAAAATGATTTATAAAGTTGAATTAAATCATATTTGAATTAGAATGATGTTACAGAACTTTTAAAATTCAATTAAAAGTTAATTTGTAAAAAATTGAATATTTTAATATTTAATTGACAAGTAAAAATAGCCATTTTTAAAACAGTCTTGGATTTTGACAATTCCAGTTTCATCGGATCCATAATGTTAAATTATTGTAAGATTTCAAATTTCATCTCAATCGGATTTACGGTTTGTCCGGGGCAAGCTAAAACGCGTAGAAATCGGTTTAAGTGAATTTTAAATTTAAATAGTCAATTTGAAAACCTATCTTTCAAATACAATCGAATTGGCTTCCGATATATGTTCCATTGTGTTTGGAATAGGGGTAAAACATTACAAACGCCAGGCGGCACGCTTCGTTTCGAGTTCGGAAATTTTCCGGATGAATAGTGCACGAATATTTTCTATAAAAGCCTTGATTTTCTTCATTCTACACTAAACCCTAATGACTTAGGTCTAGCCGCCACTTTACTGTTAATGGCCAGAATTCCGCCTTCTTTCTCCTCTATTATTTTCCAATCCACAAATCAATTCGAAAAACATTCAACTACAATGTTGTAGATCATCGCGAGATCTTTGAAAACAACGGTCATGATCGAAAAATACGAACTGGATCAACGGAAAATGGTGCTTGAACATTGCACGTACACGTACGTTTTCCAAGGCTAAATCGCGACCGAGTTTCACATGGGTTTGGCCGATGGTAAAGCTTCGCTAGGCGAGTTGAACGACATCATTTGATCGTTGTATTTGTCGACGATGGTGTCGCGAAAATTGATGAACGACGGCTGGTGGGTTTTATTCGCGTACGAGATAGCCTAGAGCACGAAGACGATGGGAAGAAAACACGGGTGGTCGAAATTTCATTAAGCTAGATCGAACGGCAGAGATGATGTAGGGTTTTAAAAATAAAAAAGGTTGTAAATTTATATATATTAAAATCGTATAAACTTTAAAGCTACGTAACTTTTTCATTCGAGTTTCGTTTCGCACGAAACAAATTTCTTTGGGTTCGTGTAACAACCCGCATATTTATCGATTTTATATTTAAATATTTTATCGATACTCGGAATTTAGTCCGAAAAGCTACTTTTTGCATACGGTCGAATTAGGACTCGAGACCACTTCCATTGAGTTCAAAATGCCGTTTGCAACCTTTTTGAGTATAAGCTTCGATATGTTTGGAGTAAGTTGAATTTTGCTACCTTTTCACTTAGGGCTTTGGGTTGGGTTCAGTCCACTAGCCAATTTAATACCCCAAACTGAACCACTCCTCTTCATTCACTCCCTCTTCCTCTACTTTTCAGTTCTAAAGAGATTAATGGTGAGTGGAATGGGAAACTAAAACTCCAAACCCTAGTTTTCTTTTGCAAATCAAGCTCTAGCTCCAAACTAATAGAAGAAACTTTGGTAAGCCTTCTCTTCATCTTCTCCAACTTTTTCTCCATTCAATTTCAGAAATTCCTAAACCTAACTTTAGAAAATGTTTCTCCTTTAAGCTTAGATTCAAGCTTTTTGGGTTGGAATTGAAGAGTGATTGTTCTTGCCATTGCCCTATAGCTTCTTCTTCTTTGTTTTTGTGAAAAGGTGAGATTTTTATCTCACATCTATGCTTATAATTATCTTAGATTGTTAGGTATGTATTCCTAACACTTATTCTTGTGCAGTCGCTTTGGTTTGGATTGATTTGGTGAATATTCCAATTTATAGTGTTTTGGGTTCAATTCTTTAAGAATCATAGCTTTGATGTCTTGATCATATTTTTGGTGATGAACCGAAGAGCTTCTATGGCCGGGTAGTCGATGGCGTAAATCCTTAGTGCCATTGCTCGACCGATTACAATTCGGAAGGGATTGACATTCATTAGATAGGCATAGGAGTGCTGGCAACAGGGTTCGGCCGATCGAGCTTTGTAGCCGGCCGACCGACCTGCTACCCGAGCACTTCCTGCCTCTGTTTTGGAAGTGCGGGTTACAGGCTCCGGCCGACCGAGCTCAAGGTCCGTTTGACTGACCTGCTACCCGAGCACTTCCACCTTTGGTTCGGTCAACCGACTCAGGGAGTCCGGTTGACAGACCTGCTCCTATTTGCCAATTTTGCCTATGCTATCTATTTTGTTGAATTTCCAACTTTAATCGATTCGTGTTGTTTCCCTTTTGTTGTTATCATTTATTATCGACTTTGATGACATTTTCTTTGGGAATTTCCAAAATATCCATTTTGGTGGATTTGATATCGATTTCTTTGGATTTTATTCACGTCTGCGAATGTGAATTTCGATGATTGATTGTTCTACAATCATTTTTGTGATTTGTCACTTTAAAAATATAAAGGTTTCTATACTAGTAGTAAATATCAAAATTCTTTCATCAAAACGATTTCAACACTATTTCAATACAAAGCTCATTTATTAAAACCGTTTTCTAATCTATTTGTATATACAAACCTTTTCCTCACTGGTATGAGAAATCTAATTAGACGGCTTAGTAAAACGAGTGGTATGAAACGCTTGCGTTTACTTCGTTGGTTAGTTCTTGGACTTGTTCGATTGAATCTCTGGTGACAATTTTCTAGTGGAGATCTACAATTTGCTCGTAAATATTTAACTTAAGCTAGTGGTTATGGTACATGATGCTAAGCTCATATATTTACTAGCTTAGAGTAATTGACACTTTCTTGATGATCATTGGGGATCATTTTTGTGATTTAGATTAGCGTCATGCTATGTTTCTTTGCCCACGTAGGGGAAAGTATCTCGTTTTATAGAGTTTCGTCTCATTTTTATTATAGGCTAACGACCTATTTATTTCTTGGGGTTTCGACCCAATTTTTGTGGGCTAGCGACCCACGTTTTTATGGAGTTCGGATCTTCAAGCGTACAGTTGTACTACGTCGTTGTTTCGAATTTTACGAGTTTCGAGTTCTTCGGGCGTACCGTTGTACTACGTCGTTGTTCCTAACTATTCGAGTTTCTGGTTCCTCGGGCGTACCGTTGTATTACGTCGTTGAACTGGCTCTATGGTTAGCGACCATGGGATAGTGTCCCGTTTTGTGATACACGTTTCGGTGAGTTTTCATGCTCCCATTTTGTGATAGGCCTCCCCCTTTTTGTGATTGATCGTTTCTACGATCATTTTTGTGATTCTTGGATTTCTATTGATGAATTCTAGAATTTGAATTTCACCAATTTTATGATTGGCATTTATATGTTGTCAATATTTGTGGCTTGGTGAATGAAATAAGGAGTATGACATTTCTTTTGATCTTTGAGAAGATTTTTGTGATATTGATTAATCTCTTATTGATTTTCAGTTACTTATTTATCACAGCTTGGCATTGTTATTATTATACGTTTAGTCATATCTCTTATTCTGTATCATTTCATCTGATATTTATAGCTAGACTAATCCGTTTATTATTTTCTTATTAAATAATACTCGGGTCGGATCAAGATGTTACCGGTGCTTTTGCTTGACTTCTCTTCTAGGATTATCATCCTGACTTTTGGTTAACTACTTAGATCAGTAGTTTTTGGTTGTATAAATTTGAGATATAGACTCATAGTTGTGTACTTATTCTTTTGTCTAGCTCTTGTAACCATTCTTTTGTGATATTGTGGTTCTTGTTTGACCACTACTCTGATGAACACTTTTATGTGTTATATATATTCATATCTATTTCCGCCTTTGTGATATGAATTATCTGTGACCGATTTGTGTTATGTTTATTTCTATATTTGTTTCCGAAGACATTATAGCCACTGTGTAGTAGCTTTGAATTTGTGTCGGTATGTCGGATTTCCTCTTGAAAAGAATGCAAGTTATGTTTTATCTGGCATATCGGTGCTCCCACAAAGCAATTATCCTGATGGTCGCTCCTCAACAGCCTTATTCTCCGTGCTAGTCGACGGCATTACACCGTAGTGTCCTTGGCTAGCTTGGGTATAGAGGTGGGGCGTCACAGCTTGGTATCAGAGCCAAACTTCCGAAAAATGTAGAATAATTTAACAGGGATCATCGTCCTAAGTCCTTCTTAGGAGTCGTGCCTTAGGATTTAATTCGAGTCTTCGTACCGATTCATCCTATTTTCTTTATGATTCCTTGTTTTATCTATCAAGATTGCTTGATATTCATTTGGTGAATAACCTTTTTCTTCTTCCTTCTTCTTTCTTAAGGAAGAGAAATGGTTAGACCTGGTCGTCCTAGCGCCGGTCAATCTAGTGCTACTCTCCAAGATGGAGTTTTTATGTCTGCCCAGCAGCTTCTTGATCTAGTAAAGAATGCTCAAGCAGCTGGTTCTAATCCAGAACCAACTCATCCTAAGTCTGGATTTGCACGCTTGTGCAACGATTATACCAACTTGGGTGGGAAACCATTCAAGGGTTCTGAAACTATTATTGAAGTCCAGGCTTGGCTAAGAGCATGCCATCGAATCTTTTCTCGCATGAATCTTATTGATCTTCACCGAGTTCAGGTGGCTTCTAGTATGCTCCAAGAAAGAGCATTAGACTGGTACGAGCTTCTGATTTCTGAAATTATTGAAGCGGATCTTACTTGGGAGAAATTCCGAGAGCGCTTCGAGTTAAAATTCGTACCAGAAGCTGAGAAGGTGACTTTGGCTCGCCGTTTTATTGACCTTGTTCAAGGTGAATCTTCCATGGCAGATAATGTCGCGTCATTTGAATCTCTCTCTATATACGGGGTTGAATACATTAATACCCCATTGAAGAAAAATCAGAGATTCGTCTATGGCTTGAATAAAAATCTCAAGAAGCCATTACTTCTAAAGCTAGAAGTTTCTTTTGATCAACTTGTTGATATCACTCTTCAACTTGAAGAGGCAGATAAAGAAAGTGATGCTGACGTTGTGGGTGCCAAACCAAAATTCAGCAACAACAAGAAAAGGCCTATTAAGTTCAAAGGGTCTTATCCCAACAAAAAAGGGAAGCAAGAAATTCCGGTAGCAAAAGCCTCTGCCCCAAGTGGTGGGCAATGCTACAATTGTGGTTCTAAGGACCATTACGCGAACAAGTGTCTGAAACCTCTCTTTTGTCGCTATTGCAAAAGTTCGGACCATTATTTATCTTCTTGTCCCAAACTTCAAGGCAGGAAGGAGGGAAAGCTTAATGTTGCTCAAGCCCCTGGCAACACATCTCGTGGAAAAGGTATTTCTCATTCTATCCTTGATGGCATTATTATGTTTCGGGATCAACCCATTCGAGTTCTTTTTGATACAAGTGCATCCCACTCTTTTATTTCAAAAGAGCTTGTTGATACTTTTTCTTTGGATGTTTTGTGTTTAATGACTTCTTTGAGAATTGCGAATCCGGTTGGTGGATCTGCAACAATCAGTTTATTGTGTAATGATGTCGAGATTATTTTGTGTGATCTTTCTTTCCGTGCTGACTTGCATGTTATGTACTACTTAGGCTTTGGAATGATTTTGGGAATGGATTAGCTTAACCGCTATGAAGCCCAAATTCTATGTCCTGAGCGGACTATTTATCTTCGACATTCTCAATCTGTTAAGAAGATTTCTATTAATCTTAAAGATTCGGATTCCAGCTTGGTTGCATCTTTATATTCTTTAAATTCTCATGATGACGATAATGATGATGAGGAAGATATAATTTCTCTTATTCACGTTGTTCGTGAATTTTCCGACATATTTGAGCCTATTTTAGGATTACCACCTAAGCGAGCAATTGAGTTCAGAATTAATCTCATCCCTGGAGCTCAACCTATTACTCGTCCTCCTTATCGTATGTCCAATAAAGAAAATGAGGAGATGTGCATACAATTATCCGATTTGGAAACGAAGCAATTTATTCGCTCTAGTTCCTCGCCTTAGGGAGCTTCGGCTATTTTTGTGAAGAAATCCGATGGCACACTTAGGCTTTGCGTTGACTACCGCAAGCTTAATGATCTTACTATCAAGAATAAATATCCTTTACCTCGGATTGATGATCTATTCGATCAACTTAATGGTGCTAGAGTCTTTTCACAATTAGACTTAGTTACTGGTTTCCATCAGCTTCGTATTGCAGAGGATAGCATCCCTTTGACATCATTCCGTACTCGTTATGGATCTTATGAATGGCTTGTTATGCCATTTGGATTGACGAATGCTCCGGCTTATTTCGTCGACCTTATGAATCAAGTTTTCAAAGATTTTCTCGATCGATTTGTTCTCATCTTTATTGATGATATTCTTGTGTATTCGAAAACCGAGGAGGAGCATGAAAAACATCTTCGGATTGTGTTGGAAACTCTTAGGAGAAATCAATTAAAAGAAAAATTTTCTAAATGCCTTTTTTGGCAATCTAGTGTGAAGTTTCTCGGCCATATTATTTCTGAATCCGGAATTTCCGTAGATCCTTCAAAGATTGAAGCGATTCAAGATTGGAAGAGACCGGAGAGTGTGACGGAAATCAGTAGTTTCCTTGGATTGGCGGGTTATTACCGTCGTTTTATCAAGGACTTTTCAAAAATTATCATGCCTCTCACTAGCTTAACTAAGAAAGGTGTTAAATACATTTGGTCGGACAAATGTGAAACTTCTTTTCAAAAATTAAAAGAACTCCTTTCCGATGCTCATATTCTTGTTATTCCCGAGGGGAATCAAGATTTTGTTGTTTATACCGATGCTAGTCACATTGTTTTGGGTGCCGTTCTTATGCAAAAAGAACGTGTTATTGCTTATGCTTCTAGGCAATTGAAGCTAGCTGAGACTAGATATGCCACTCATGATTTAGAACTTGCGGCTATCATTTTCACCCTTCGAATTTGGTGTCATTATCTATTGGGGGAAAAATCTATTCTCTACACCGATCATAAGTCTTTGAAATATTTATTCTCTCAAAAGGAATTAAATTTGCGTCAACAACGTTGACTCGAATTTCTTGCATCTTATGATCTTGATATTCTTTATACTCTCGGAAAGGGGAATCGTGTTGCCGATGCACTTAGTGGCAAGCAACAAACGGTTGTTTCTATGATGATATCCGAATGGAATGATCTCGGAATTTTATCCACTTGTGAAATTCGAGACCGTGTTTCCGATTTATGTTCATCTTTTGTTTTATTTAGCCTTGAGGCTCATCCTTCTCTTTTGGACCGCATTCTTGAAGCTCAAAAGCTGGATCCCGAATTCGCTCTCCTTGGCCAAAATTTTAGGGATAAATTTGATATTGAAGTTTTGAAAGACTTTGATATTGATTCTCGTGGCAGTATTCGAAAATTTGGTAGACTTATCGTGCCAAATAATAGTGATCTTCGTAAAGACAATTTAGAAGATTCACATAGTTCTAAATTTACCATTCATCCCGGTAGTAGTAAAATGTACGCGGATATGAAGCGACTTTATTATTGGGAGGGAATGAAATCTCATATTGCTAACTTTGTTAAGTGTTTCATGACTTGCCAACTCATTAAGGCCGAACATCAAAGGCCCGGTGGGTTATTGCAGCCTTTAAAAATTCAAATCTGGAAGTGGGATCAAATTTCTATGGATTTTATTGATGGCCTTCCCCGTTCTCGTTCGGGTCATGATGGCTTATGGGTTATAGTTGATAGACTTACTAAATCTACCCATTTTATTTCCGTTCGGTCTAATCGAACCGTTCCTCTTTTGGCCAAACTTTTTATCAAAGAAATTGTTAAATTGCATGGAGTTCCTACTTCTATTGTTAGTGATCGTGATCCATTGTTTACTAACGGATTTTGGAAGAGTCTTCAAAAAGCTTTGGGAACGAAGCTTAATTTTAGCACCGCTTATCATTCTCAGTCCGATGGACAAACTGAGCGTGTGAATCAAACTCTTGAAGATCTTCTTCGTGCATGTGTTCTTGATTTTGGTGGAAGTTGGGAAGATCACATTTCTCTCATTGTGTTTTCCCATAATAATAGCTTCCAATCTAGTATTGGTATAGCTCCTTTTGAGGCACTCTATGGAAGTCCATGTCGTTCTCCTTCTTGTTGGCTTGCAGTCGGTGAAAAGCTGGTTTTAGGTCCAGATTTTATTCGCGATTCCACAGAAAAGATTGATCTTATTCGTCATAGGATGAAAGAAGCCCAAAGTAGACAAAAATCCTATGCCGATAACCGGAGTAGGAAATTAGAATTTTCTGTGGGAGATCTTGTGTTTATCCGTGTTTCACCTATGAAGGGTGTTGTACGTTTCAGTCGATCGGGAAAGTTAGCACCCCGATATATTGATCCATTTTCCATCACCGAACGTATTGGTTCCGTGGCTTATCGCCTTTTATTACCGGCTTAGTTTTCTACTATTCATGACGTGTTTCACGTTTCTCAATTGCGGAAATGCTTTCGAGATTCCGATTCTATTCTTGAGTTTGTGTTGTGGAAGAAATTGAAGTTTCACCTAATTTAACTTTTGAGCAACATCCTATTCGTATTATTGCTTCGGAAGTCAAACGACTTCGAAATAAAGATGTCCCGCTTGTTAAAGTTCAATGGTCCTCAAATCCTAAGGATTGCTCTTGGGAATCTAGAGAATTCATCAAGCAAACATATCCGGACGTACTTTCTCGTGCCCTTTGAGGTGAACTTTTTATTTCAATTTTTTTTTGTGTTGAATATGCTTTTATGGTCGTTACATTATTTTTTCTTCTTAAATATTGCGAGGATGCAATTTCTTTAAGGAGGAGAGTCTGTAACAACCCGCATATTTATCGATTTTATATTTAAATATTTTATCGATACTCGGAATTTAGTCCGAAAAGCTACTTTTTGCATACGATCGAATTAGGACTCGGGACCACTTCCATTGAGTTCAAAATGCCGTTTGCAACCTTTTTGAGTATAAGCTTCGATATGTTTGGAGTAAGTTGAATTTTGCTACCTTTTCACTTAGGGCTTTGGGTTGGGCTCAGCCCACTAGCCAGCTTAATACCCCAAACTGAACAACTCCTCTTCATTCACTCCCTCTTCCTCTACTTTTTAGTTCTAAAGAGATTAATGGTGAGTGGAATGGAAAACTAAAACTCCAAACCCTAGTTTTCTTTTGCAAATCAAGCTCTAGCTCCAAACTAATAGAAGAAACTTTGGTAAGCCTTCTCTTCATCTTCTCCAACTCTTTCTCCATTCAATTTCAGAAATTCCTAAACCTAACTTTAGGAAATGCTTCTCCTTTAAGCTTAGATTCAAGCTTGTTGGGTTGGAATTGAAGAGTGATTGTTCTTGTCATTGCTCTATAGCTTCTTCTTCTTTGTTTTTGTGAAAAGGTGAGATTTTTATCTCACATCTATGCTTATAATTATCTTCGATTGTTAGGTATGAATTCCTAACACTTATTCTTGTGCAATCGCTTTTAGTTTGGATTGATTTGGTGAATATTCTAATTTTTAGTGTTTTGGGTTCAATTCTTTAAGAATCATAGCTTTGATGTCTTGATCATGTTTTTGGTGATGAACCGAAGAGCTTTTATGGCCGGGTAGTCGATGGCGTAAATCCTCAGTGCCGTTGCTCGACCGATTGCAATTCGAAAGGGATTGGCATTCATTAGATAGGCATGGGAGTGCTGGCAACAGGGTCCGGCCGACCGAGCTCTATAGCCGGCCGACCGACCTGCTACCCGAGCACTTTCTGCCTCTATTTTGGAAGTGCAGGTTACAGGCTCCGGCCGACCGGGCTCAGGGTCCGGTCGACCGACCTGCTACCCAAGCACTTCCACCTTTGGTTCATTCAACTGACTCTGGGAGTCCGGTTGACCGACCTGCTCCTATTTGCCAATTTTTCCTATGTTGTCTATTTTGTCGAATTTCCAACTTTAATCGATTCGTGTTGTTTCCCTTATGTTGTTATCATTTATTATCGACTTTGACAACATTTTCTTTGAGAATTTTCTAAATATCCATTTTGATGGATTTGATATCGATTTCTTTGGATTTTATTCACGTCTTCGAATGTGAATTTCAGTGATTGATTGTTTTACAATCATTTTTGTGATTTGTCACTTTAAAAATATAAAGGTTTCTATACTAGTAGTAAATATCAAAACTCTTTTATCAAAATGATTTCAACACTATTTCAATACAAAGCTCATTTATTAAAACCGTTTTCCAATCTATTAGTATATACAAACCTTTTCCTCACTCGTATGAGAAATCTAATTAAACGGCTTAGTACAACGAGTGGTATGAAACGCTTGCGTTTACTTCGTTGGTTAATTCTTGGACTTGTTCGATTGAATCTCTGGTGACAATTTTCTAGTGGAGATCTATAATTTGCTCGTAAATATTTAAGTTAAGCTAGTGGTTATGGGACATGATGCTAAGCTCATATATTTACTAGCTTAGAGTAATTGACACTTTCTTGATGATCATTGAGGATCATTTTTGTGATATAGACTAGCGTCATGCTATGTTTCTTTGTCCACGTAGGGGACAGTACCTCGTTTTATAGAGTTTCGTCTCATTTTTATTATAGGCTAATGACCTATTTATTTCTTGGGGTTTCGACCCAATTTTTATGGGCTAGCGACCCACGTTTTTATGGAGTTCGGATCTTCGGGCGTACCGTTGTACTACGTCGTCGTTTCGAATTTTACGAGTTTCGGGTTCTTCGGGCGTACCGTTGTACTACGTCGTTGCTCCAAACTATTCGAGTTTCTGGTTCCTCGGGCGTACCATTGTACTACGACGTTGCACCATTTCTATGGTTAGCGACCATGGGATAGCGTCCCGTTTTGTGATACACATGTCGGTGAGTTTTCATGCTCCCGTTTTGTGATAGGCCTCCCCCGTTTTGTGATTGATCGTTTCTACGATCATTTTTCTGATTCTTGGATTTCTATTGATGAATTCTAGAATTTGAATTTCACCAATTTTATGATTGGCATTTATATGTTGTCAATATTTGTGGCTTGGTGAATGAAATAAGGAGTATGACATTCCTTTTGATCTTTGAGAAGATTTTTGTGATATTGATTAATCTCTTGTTGATTTTCAATTACTTATTTATCACAGCTTGGCATTGTGATTATTATACGTTTAGTCATGTCTCTTATTCTATATCATTTCATCTGATATTTATAGCTAGACTAATCTGTTTATTATTTTCTTATCAAATAATACTCGGGTCAGACCGAGATGTTACAGGTGCTTCTGCTTGACTTCACTTCTAGGATTATCATCCTGACTTTTGGCTAACTACTCAGATTAGTAGTTTTTGGTTGTATACATTTGAGATATAGACTCATAGTTGTGTACTTATTCTTGTGTCTAGCTCTTGTAACCATTCTTTTGTGATATTGTGGTTCTTGTTTGAACACTACTCTGATGAACACTTTTATGTGTTATATATATTCATGTCTATTTCCGCCTTTGTGATATGAATTATCTGTGACCGATTTGTGTTATGTTTATTTCTATATTTGTTTCCGAAGACATTATAGCCACTGTGTAGTAGCTTTGAGTTTGTGTCGGTATGTTGGATTTCCTCTTGAAAAGAATGCAAGTTATATTTTATCTGGCATATCGATACTCGCTCAAAGCAATTATACAGATGGTCGCTCCTCAACAGCCTTATTCTCCGTGCTAGTTGACGGCATTACACCGTAGTGTCATTGGCTAGCGTGGGTATAGAGGTGGGGCGTCACAGCTCATATGAAAGAACACTACGCGATAGAGCTTGTTTGGAGTTGATAGGAGCTAGTGTGAATTTTTGGTAAAATTAAACGCGCGTTTAATTTTATTCGGAATTAAACACTGCACCTGCTATTGGAGACAACGTGAGTACAACTCACTCTTTTCGGCTCACTGATATTTTTATATAAGTGAGAAATAATTTATTATATGATGATTGATGATTGTTTGGATGATATATGATATATTGATTGGTATTTGGATATATATTCCTGCCTAGTGGAGAAGATGACCCTATACGTTCCCATGTATGAGCATATGACCCTTTGTATGCACGTCTGCCTTGAAGCGGACATTGTACGCATATTCTAGTATGTATATTTATTGTAGGTGATAGGTTGGAGGGATCCCACTGGATTCCTCAATAGTATTGATTTATATACAAATATTGTTATATATTCTGTTATCATTTGATATATGATGTTTTGGATGTCGTGATTGTTATATTTAGTGTTGTTGCAGCATTGGACCTTTTTTTGGAATTTTAAAATGTTAAAGTGATGATTTCCAAATTTAAAAGGATTTTAAAGTGATTTTGGAAATAAAGTTTTATTGATTTTTGAATTGTAAAGGAATTGAATTTATTTTGAATAAATAAATATTATAGTTTTGTGCTATAAAAATTATGATTTTTGTGAAATATAATCGAAATGTGATTTTTGAAATATTGAGTTAATTATTTGGTAAATAGTTTAAATTGAGTTTCTGAATTATATTAAATGGTTCATATATGGGATTTATAAAATTGATATTTTATAAATTAAAATATTGGAATTATAAAACGTGTTTTGTATATATTAAAATTAAGTTATAAGTGGAGTTTATAAGTGAATAAGATTTATAATTGTGAATTTATAAAATAAAATGAATAATTTTGTAAAATAAATGATTTATAAGTTACCAACTTATAAATTGGATTTTGGCATTTGAATGAGATTTAAATAGAAGTTGTTAATTAAGGGATTTTATAAGTTGAAGTTCTTATAAAATAATAAATGGAATTTGATTTTATAAATGGAAGTTTTTATAATATAAATGGAATTTCTAAACATTGTTTTGTAATTCCAAAATCAATTGAATTTGATGAGTTAATTATTATAGTTTATTAAAGGACTTTCATTCACGATTTTGGACAGTGGATAATCCTATAATTATATATACAAAAGTGTTGAATTTGGTTAGAGATTTACATTCACGATTTTGGACGGTGAATAATATATTAAATAAAATGAATGTTTTGATAAGTGATATTTTAAATGGAGTAAAATGATTTGAAGATGTTTTAAAATGTGTTAAGTATCGAAACCATAGATTTCAACATTCATTGTTGAAATAGACGTTTTCGAAAAGTATAGGGAAATGATGGACTATAACATTGTTGTTATAGTAAATGATTTCCGAAAGGAAATGTTTTTATATAGTATGGGATTTATATACCTATCTTATTTTCGAACCCTGTACTAGTGATTTTGGGTTGTAATGACGATGTTTTACGCAACATTCGTTTTAACTCATATAAACGTGTTTTAAAAAGAATGTTTTTCTTAAACAAAAAATATATACTTAATCCGGATTTAAGTATATGCAATATTTTCTAGGTGTTGAAAATAAATTGATTTGTGAATTACTTATTATTAAATATGTATTTGGAAATGTTTTCCAATATAGAAATTGAAATGGTTTTGAAGATATATCTTTTTAAAGATAATTTGAGGTGAATATTTGGCAAGTGATTTAATTAATAAAAGATTTATAAAAGGACCTAGTGTAGGATCGATTTCACCCTAGAGGGGGTGAATAAGGTGATACTATCAATTATAAAATTATTGCGGAAGCTTATAAAATTATTTCAACATAGATATATAAAAATTATAACAACATCGATAATAGCAGAATAATAAATGCAGAAATAGAACGACATAGAATTTACACAGCTTCGGCAAAACCCTGCTTATGTGTTGCCCCTAAGGTTTCTACTAGAAATGAAGCAGTCAAACGCTTACACACGTAAACTCGCGACACCCGCTATCGACTAGCCTTAACTCTACACTCAAAACCCTGCCGCAAATCAGCCACTGAGTGGTGAATTCTCAAACTATGCCACGTAGTTTGTCCCCTAGTCACACGACTAGTAATTACAACCGTTTAAAAAAGGAAAATAAAAATTTAAAAACAAATTAAACACAAAACCCTAATTTATAAGACTAAAGCCTTATATAATTAAGACCAAACAAGGCCCGCCCAATAATGACTAAAAATAATCTCCTTTTCTCCTTTTATTTTGTCGGCCTGTCCTTATTTGGTGATGGTGGCAGCTCTTATTTCATTCATTCGTTCCTCAATATGAAATTAGGGCTTCCTAGAAATGAAGGCACCGACTTTGTTGATCGATCAGGTGGGTTGTTCTCGTGATTTCTTGACGATCGAATGTATTTTTCACTTTGCACGCGGCTGCTTTCTCGATCGAGTTCGGTGATTTGGTATGTGATTTATTGCTTTTTCTTTACTGTTATGCTTGCTTGAACTCGATACATTTATGGCCGATGATGATAGGGTTTATATAGGGTTTAATCCCCTATAATTTCGTTCGTATGTATTTGTTTGAGTTCATTTATTTCTTTTTTCCGACCGTTCGATTTTGTTTTGATGCTGGTGATGATTTCTGACCTGTTCCAATTCGTATATATGTTGTTTACTTGGTTGACACGGTTTGATTTCTCTGACGTTGTTTTCCTTGCTCTCCACGGTATTGATTTTGAACTGTTTGATCCGTTCATTATTTCCTTGGTCATCACGGCGTTGAGTTTCTGGTGACTTCGGTTATGCTTTGCTTTGAGCTTGGCGTTAATAAAATTGATTTTGTAAAAGTATTTTGGGTTGAGAATTTTACCTTCATTTTTCTGATGACTTTGGCCACTGTCTTGCTCAATTTGAAATTCCTGCATCGACTCGATTTGAAACTGTGTTAACCTTATTCTGCCTTTGTTCATTGCCTGACTATTCTTGTGTGTCTGCACATGTGTACTCGAGTCTGATTTATGTAGTCTTGTTGTTTCATGACTTCGACCAGTTGAAGCTGTGGTGTTTATTTCACTTGAGTTGTTGCTTTTCTAGTTGATATATTTGTTTACTTTACTGAACTTTGACTCATGTAGTTCATGTGCAGTTTGTAGTTTACATTCACTTGTGTACATTTGTTTGATCGACACTTGTTGTTGGTCTTTGGTGCACTTGCTCATCTCTGTTGTGCATGCCTGAACTACTTTGTTCATGTATTGCTTGGGCTTTGCTGATTTGAGAGCCTATGACCTTTGTACTGCTGTATTGAGTTGTTTGGTCGACACACTTCAAGTGGTCTGTAGTTGTACAATCATGTGCCTCTTGAGTTTGTATTATGCTATCCATTGTTCTATATGTTTGCTCCTTCGAGTCAGTGAAACTTGTATATGATTTTTTTGTAGTTTGGTCCAGTTTTGATATGCAATCTTGAGTCTTGTACATGTATGCACTGCCTGTGTATGTATTATATGCATTCATCTTTTCCACTGTGTATGTTGACATATTAACTTGGTTGAACATGTGCATTGAGTTGGTCCTCATGTGTACTGATGCATTGTATTTTCATTTATCTTTGAGCCAGGACAGTTTGGCTAAGATTTGGTTTCACTGTACTTGATCCTCTGAGTTGCTTGTAGTTGTGTTGACTTTGTTTGCAGTTTTTCTCTTGCTTGGTTTATGGTGCACTTGCTTCTCTGACATGTTCTTGTGCTTGTGCATGTCACTTTTCATTTTGATTTCACTTTAACTTCATCTTGATTTTTGGAATTGCACCTGTGTTGAATCCAGCTAGTAGCTCGGGTTTGACCTTGTGCTCGTGTTATGACTTTATTTGTATTGCACTTGAGTTAATCCCGTCTTTTGATTTGGGTTTGACCTTCTACTTACATGTCCCTGCAATTCTATCAAGTGTATATCAGTGATGCACTGTGCATGTCACAAGCTGTTCTTGTATGATGAATTCAAATTTAAATTATGACGAACAACCCAAATAACTGAAGCAAATATTAATTTCAAAATCCACATTTTATTTTATACTGCAAAAATATTTTCTTTACAATTTTAATGTGTCAGTATTTATTTTTGCGGATTGCTCAGATGCTGAATTCAAGTTGAAGATAAAATACGAGTGAATGAGTGAATTTGTAGTGAGGACATTCGTAAATGAAAGGTTGTGAAGCAATTGAACTTATATTTTAATCAAAATTGTGTATGTATAGTGAGAGCTCGAATTTGTACTATTCAAAATTGTAATAAATATTTGTTTGAATAAAATATCAGTTTGAATTTAAACTCTGTGTTATTTATTTTATTCAGCAAATATTTATATAATTATGCGAAAAATAAAATAGTACATTAACAAATACATTCAAATAAATATACATATATATGTTTATTATCATCAAACAAAAATCATATACTCACATATTCAACACCTAATGATTGTTATGGTGCTGAATATTTGTTTGTTTGCATTGATTGTTAAAAATTCGACTATCGATCTTGGCCAAATTTTAGTTCCTCGACTTGATGTGGGAACTATTTAGTCATACACTTAGTACGTAGCCTTCTATGTAGGCTTGATTATCATTTGTGTTGAGGATGTTGATTCATATAGTGCGAAGTATTACTCCAATCTATCGAGCTTCCTTCTTGGCCCGAAGGATAGCAAGTTGAAAGTTGGAGACGTGATAAGTCTATGAGACTTAGTTTCTGTGTGAGGTTGAGAAACGCTTTTGCGTTGTTGGTGCGAAGAGACCGGGATCGGTTCATCCAAAAACCACTTCGGACCAACGTATATACGACAATTGTGCACGTTGCTTATGATGATATTGATATTCCAGAGTTTCATAGTGGGGGACTGCTTGTTGATCGTTTGGGGTTAAAATCCCAATATACATCCAGTAGCGGTGGTCTCTTCATTATGAAATATCCAATGTGAGGACTATTCGCTACTAATCCTAGGGATTTTCCCGACAGGATGTGGTAGGAAAGTACCTTTGGTTTGTCCTGTTCCGAGACAACTTGTATGGATGTTTGTCTGACATTGCATTTCTATAGATTATATACATTGGTTTTTACAAACGTACATCAGTGGTGGCAGAGAAGGCAACTTCTCTTAGCTTAACACCCTCCTTGAGACGTATGAGCTTAAGGGTTGTATTTTTTGGAAGGCAATTAGTAGTCAACGAAAATGGCCATGTGGCATTCTAATTGATGTGATATGTGATTATGAAAGGTAATCGTTACCTCATTAGGCCTCATCAACCGAAAATGACCAAAACAGAGTTAGATGCAGCAAGGCTAAGTGGGTCATTCCCATTAGGATATGATCATCCTCTTCTAGATATATCTTTGCATGCTATGACGCCGTGTATCTGATTATTGAGGTTTGTATGCTAGAGGGCCCTAGGTAATGGTCAGTAACGACCGAAGGATTATATATTTGATACCATCTAGTTATGGAGGTGGGCCGGTCTTGTGTTGGTAGAGGATCCTTTGTGATGATCCTTGGTATACTCTTCTAGAGATGTACTGCCGGAAGGTAGTCCCTTCACTTGGTCATTTGTATGGAAATCCAAACCCCACTACGTGTTTTCCATTTTGATTGTAGTACCCAATTGGGCTATATGCTGGAATTTAATCAACGTAACAATTTCGGCTATGATTAATATTATTTATATGTAGTAGACACTACTATAATATAAGAGGATTTGATATGGTATGTTTTAGTTATCGTAAGGTAAAAACATGTCCGTGTTTATATATGGACTTGTCTTACGAGATACTTTTGTTTTGATAAAGAAAAAGTTTGGTAATTTAATAAATTTAGTTGAATGTGTTTCTCACGCTGGTTTGCCAGACTGATCCGGGCGTTCTTCCCTTTCAATGCTCGGGTCAGACCGAGTATATTTATAGGTTCAGATTTGATGCTTTTGGAGCTTCAGCAGGAGAGCTGGAGAACTTCATTTCTTATATGCGTATCTGTTTTGATTATTGATTATCCGCTACATTGTTTTGTTTGTTTGTTTGTTGTATATTATCGGCAATTGTGAGGACAGATTATTATAACTGTTCAAGCTGATAACTATTGATTGATTGTTAAACTCCGAGTGATGTGTATATATACAGTTTCTGTTCTGTAAAGATCATTGATATGATATTATTTACTTTCCGCTGCGATGTAGATTATGTATTGTTCTTTTTTGTTCTATCTTCTCTCTTTCTTCTCTTCTCTTCTTCTATCTTCTTTTCTTTCTCTTGATTTTTCGTCAATTTGTGTTTTTTGGGTCGGATATGTGTGGATTATTATCGATTCAAAGGGTATGGATTTTCGAGTCGTCGCATACATCTTCGTTCCTCCTAGATGAATAGTGAACTTCGAACAATGGCATTACTCTAAACCTTCCTTCCTTATGTCTCCCACATCTGGAACACATAATCTACCCGTCTTTCTCAACCACCCACTTTGGTCAACACTGAAATCCATCAAGTCATTGCTGTTTATTCCATCCCTTAACTTCTCGATCCTTTCATTTAACACAGGATCCTCTTCCTGTTTAGAAGCAATCTTCTCAATCAGTACCGATCAGACTCCTAAACAAGATAACATAACAAATTATCTACAAGACCCAACCTCGGATCTCTGCTACACTCTGCAAGTCGACAACGCTTCCAAGTCTTTCCATTCTGCTGTCATAGCCAACACTACATTCTGATGCTTACTACTAAGTGCATCTGCAACCTTATTTCCTTTCCCTGGTGTATACTCAATTTCAAAATCATAAGCCGTAATAAACTGTAACCATCTCTATTGTCTCATGTTCAACTCCCTCTGAGAGAACAAGTACTTCAACGACTTATGATCCGTATAAAGCTCAAACCTCTCTCCCAAAAGGTAATGTCTCCACACCTTTAAAGAAAAAATAACTATAGCTAATCCCAAGTCATGTGTCGGATATCTAACCTCATTCAGTCTAAGCTAACTTGAAGCATATGCAATCACTTTACCTATTTGCATTAACATTGCTCATAATCTAGTTCCATACGCATCTGTATAAACTACCAAATCTTGATTTCCTTCCAAAATAACTAATATAGGTGCATGGGTCAACAAGTGTGTCAAGCTTTGGTATGCTTCCTCACACTTATTGGTCCAAACAAACTTCACATCTTTTCATGTTAGCTTGGTCATCGGTGCTGCTATCCACGAAATATTCTTTATAAACCTCTGATAATATCCAGCCAATCCGAGAAAAATTCTTATCTCAATCACTGTTCTGGCCTCTTCCAAGTATTCACTGCTTCAATCTTAGTTGGATCTAATGTTAATCCTCTACTTGAAACTACATGCCAAGAAACTTCACCTCCTTCTTTCAGAAATGACACTTCGAAAACTTCTCCTTCAGCTGATGTTCTCTCAAAGTCTTAAGAACTATTCTAAGATGAACTTCATGCTTTTTCTCATCCTTAGAGTATATCAAATTATCATCTATGAACACCAGTACGAATCTGTCTAAGTGCTCCCTGAAAATACAGTTCAACAAGTCTACAAAGAATGCCAGTACATTAGTTAGTCCAAATGGCATAACTAACCATTCGTACGATCCATATATGGACCTAAACACGGTCAAAGGTATACCATCTTCTGCTACTCTAAACTTATGGAAACCTGTAGCCAAATCCATTTGACAAAATATCTTGGCTCCACTCAACTGATCAAACAAATTGTCAATTCTAGACATTGGATATCGAGTCTTTATCGTCTTCTCATTCAGCTTACGACAATCAGTACATAACCTTAACGATCCATCCGGCTTATTAGCAAACACTATGGCTACTCCCTAAGGTGAACTACTAGATCTGATAAAATTCTTCCCTTCCAAATCCACTAACTACACCTTCATCTCTTATCTCTATTGGTATCATCCAACTTGGCGGCCTATTAACCGGTTCTGCTCTAGGCACAAATCTATACGAAACTCAATGGCTCGTTTCAATGGCAATCCTACTACCGGCTCGAAGAAATCTGCAAATTCTCTAACCACGAAAACTTGATTTAACTCGTTTTCTAACTCCATAACACCCAACAAAACATTCACCTGCTTGGGCTTTCTATGGTATATACAATCTGATCACTACAATCAGGGTGTCTAAGTGATATTTTTCTATTGTGGCGAAATACCCTAACATCGTACTAACTTAACCAATACATGCCTAATATAATTCCGGACCCTACAAAATCAAATATATGCAAACTGCAAACAAAGGCATAACCTAGCAAGTCAAACTCTAAGTGGTCACACTTCATCCCAAGTGTCGCATACCCTCCTGTTGGATATGCAACCCTTAAAGAAGTAACTAAGTATCTATGTTCTAAGTTAAGCTTATCTACCAAACAATGAGATATAAAAGAATGTGATGCGCTTGTATCAAACAGAACGCTAACAGTCATATCATGAATCTGAAGCACACCTCCCAACACCGATTTCCCTTTCTCCTATGCCATTGACCTTGAGGTAGCTAGTTCCAATACAAATACTTTTCCTCTCACTTCCTTTGTTCGTTCCTTGCATTGGTTCTTATAGTGGCCAATCTGATCGCAATTGAAGCACTTGATGTTCTTCTTCTCGATCACTTCCTTCGCATTTCCTGTGTGGCATTCATTAGCAAAGTGCCCCTTCTTGTTGCACTTATAACAAACCATTCCAAACTTACCTTTCTTCGTGACTCCACCTTTCTGAGCACCCTACTTATGAAAGAATTTTCTCTTCTGGCTCTGCTCCACTGGACTTCCTTTGCCTTACTCTTCTTTAGACAAGTAAACATCTCATCATGTCTTAAAGCCATTTCTACAACCACATCACAAGGTTCTATGATATGAGGTAAGGTTGCCCTTGCCCACTCAGGCTTCAACCTCCTTATGAACTTCTCATTCCTCTTCAACATAGTATCCACAGTAGCATACCCATACCTAGCCAACTCCTCAAATCTTCTAGCATACTCCAAAACAAACACCCCCCTCTGCTCTAACTCAGCAAACTTCCTGATCAAAGCATACTGCGCCATCATAGACATGAACCTCTCCTGATACTATCTCCTAAACTCAGCCTATGTCATCTCCTCTTCATTTACATCGGCAGTCACACTATTCCACCAAAATAAAGCTTCTCCCTGAAGCTATAACATCCCGGTATTTCGTGCCATTTGCATCCACACATATCGGACTTGAATTGCTTAAAATATCATATTGTTAATTTATATTTGGCAAAACTCAGCATATACAGTAAATAAATCAAACACAGAATCACAGACATAGAGTAATATAACAATAACCAACAGAAACAAATGAATAGTAGTTCATGAAGCTACTATATATATAACAGGGTTAAATATGATACAACATAAGTCACGAATACATAGAAGTCTCAATACAATAGTCAATAACAAAATCTGATTATATTACTGGAGTCAACTGGATAACTAAAAGCTGAAAAGATAGATGAATCTTTCAGCGAAGCTTCAACTCCAAAGGTGAGTCTTAAATGCTGTGACACTCAGTCGGACTCGAGCATAAAGCAAAAACACAAAACATTCGAGTCAGGATTAACATTCTTATATCAATAAATCCAACTCAAGTGAAATATCAACTGAAATACAAGTAACTCAAAGGATGTTTTGGATACCCATTCTCTAAGGATACGTGGAACTATCTACTATAGAGTACAATACGCTATTATAATATGTCTATAGAAAAGTAAAAGTATTAAAATAGCATTAAGGTATTACCCATATCCCCCTTAATATATTTTATAGTTCCATAGTCTATACAATACCGTAATACCTCTGTAAATTGGAAGCTACTAGAGGGCACTCCATAGGTACGACATAAAACAAACTCGTAGCGGTCTCGATATGGTAGGTGACACGGCATAATTAGGCAATGCTATGGTAGATATACCAATTACACTTCGGGGCTGTTCGTAAAGCAAAGCCGCAGCAATCGCCCAACTCGATCCAAAATGATTCATACTTCATACTTCGAAACCAAAATAATTCATACTTCGAAACCAAAATGTCATATCATTTCAAACCATAGAATTCGAGATCATTAGTCACTAAAAATACATCCATTTCCGAAATCATAACACTTTCCAAAATTATAACTCTTTCGAAATTATAAACCTTCAAAACCATAACACTTTGGAAATCGTAACACTTGGAAATCATAACACTACTAAATCATAACACTTTGAAATCATAACACTTTGAAATCATAACACTTTAGATATTAATAATAGTATATATATAAAATAGTTATAAATTAAAGTAGTATATATAATAAATAATTAGTATATTAAAATAGTTATAAATTTAAAATAGTTTATATCAAATAGTTTATATATTGAAATAATTTGTAAAGTAAGATATATATATATATATATATATATATATTAAAATACTTTACATAATTAAATAGTTTCCTCAAAGTTCACAAATCGATTAAAATGAACTCTACTTCAAAAATTCAATTTAATTATATCTTAATTCACAAATTTCAATTTAATTCAACATCCCCGTAAACCATCAATTTATATCGATTTCAAATACAAATTTGAACTACAAATTTAACTATTTCAACTTCAATAGATTTCAAAGCTTTAAATTTTCAACATTTGCGAAACTAAATTTTATAATTTAATTTATATTTCAAATTCAGCTTTACTATTATTTAGTATTAAAATGTTCACTTAGTCAATCTAATACCATTTAAATAAATCTAAAATTTCAATTTAAATAAAACTAAATAACCCTTTCCGATTTATTTAAATTTCGAAATATTCATTTAATCATCCTTTATTCATAATTAAGTTATAAAGTCATATCTTTAAAATCTCAAATTTAATTAATTTCAAATAAATTTAATTTAAGAAAAATTCTTAAACAAATATAATTTCAAATCAATTTCAAATTTGTATACCCAACCTTAATCTATAAAAATTTATTATAAAAATCAATTTTGAAAAATATAATTTTAAATAAATATTTAAACATAATATATAATAATTAAAGTAAACTTTAAATCTTATTATCAAATCTATTTTATATTAACGCTTATTTTATATATTTTAAAAATAGTAAAATTATGCGTAAAATCTAAAAATTTATGATTTCAAAGCTAACTTATAAATTTAAATTTCCCAAAACATATAATTTTAAAAATCAAGAAATTTAACCATATATAAAAAAACATTTACATATATATAATATTTTGAAATCAGTATATACAAACCACATATATTTCCTCTTTAAAACTTTGGAAATCATTTCAAAATATATACAAACCAACGGTGTTTGTATACAATTTTCTATCCTATGGTCAAGTGATAGGAATATTTATCATTTCAATCCGCAATTTAATTATCTATGGGTACATATCTTTTCAACCCGCAATCCCAAATTCAATTCAATGAAAATCGCTTGGGTTTATCATTTCAACCCGTGATGATTTTCTCCTATTCTACAAGATCGTTCGGATATGTATCATTTCAACCCATAGGGAATTCTATACTAACAAGGAACTTGCAGAGTGAGAACGGTGATGATAATAATATAACATATCGGCAATAGGGATATATCATCAATAATAGATAAAATGTAAATAATAGATCATGGTGTCAGATGTCACAGGTGAACAGTTACATATAATGGCATATCATATATATAGCAATTATATAAATAATAGTTAAATCTAGCAGCATATTTCAATTGTCATTTCAAGTGAAATCAAATTTAATAAATATAAGAATGTTAATCGTGAGTGGTTATTCACCTTTCGAGGCTAGAGATGGATGAGAATGAGATAAGTTACGAATTCAAGCACGAATTCCAAAGCAAAACAAGATTGGCACGAATTCGACGAACAGAGCTGATAACAGGATTCGATGAAACAAATCGAATTAGCTTGATATAAATGGAAATATATATATATATATATTATATTTTGAAAACAATACAGATAACAATATATATATATATATATATATATACTTATGAACATAAACTAAAGTATAAACATGTGTATAACTGAAATATATATATATATATATATATATATATATATTAAATATTCATTATAAAATCAATATAACTAATATGTAAACAAAACTCGTATATAGACTTACATGCATCATATACTAAAAATCAATATCTATTATGAAATTAATACGAACGTACTTATTGTAATATAACCATAAACTCAAAAGCTTTAAGAAAAATCAAACATATACGTTAGAATTCGATATTTAATAACAATATATTGTTTTTCAACATGTTATGTATATACACATAAACAACTTTATAAATTAAATATTATACAAAAGCAAGTAAACTAAATATACAAGGTTACAAACCTTTACACACTTTCTATGAAACCGGTATCAGGAAAACAGTCCAATATATAAAAATGCAAACTAATCTTGTATATCTACATTTGTATACATATATGACAAACCTGAACTCAATACTCAAACATATATGTAAAAATCAACATATATACATAACAAAATTTGAAATACTTATATATATATATACTTATTTAAAAATGCAAATACTTATATATATTATGTATATTCATTTGAAAACATCTATGTACATATTTATATATTCAATTACTAACATAACCAAAACAGATCATAAAAATCATTGCAGGCCTACCATTCAAAAAAAAATATGCTAAAATTTTTCATAGCAAACCAACAACATACCAAATATATGCATAAACATCTGTATATATATTTTACTATATATTTTTGAACTGACATATAAACTAACATAGAACTTATATATAACTAACAAATACATATATACACACTAACATATGTAAGATATAAATATATACATATGTATACTCACTAACCTTATATAACTTATAGAACCTTATGTGCATAGCAACATATTATATACCAAATTGTACAACTTAACATATATATATATATAAAAAATTATACAAACTTATTTACTTATGTATGCCAAGAGAATATATATAAAAACCTAAACTAGATCATATATATAAATAGATAAATAAGCTTATATTTTTATAACTCAAGCAAACTTATATATATATATATAAGAACATACTATACTATATAAATAAAAAAGCAGGCTTCATGCGAAAAATATATATACTAGATTATATATTTAACTACACATATAAACAAATAACAACATAATATATACCTTTTGCCTCATTTTCTTCTACATGGCCGAACAAGGAGGATGGAAGGGGAATGGCTAAGGCTTCAGGTGGAAGGGACAAGCGGCCGACCAAAGGTAGCTTGCGGCTACTAGCAAGAGTTCACCGTGCTCGATTGTCAAGTGACAGCAGGGGAGATGACAGACGGTCGAGCAGAAGGTGAGGAGTGGAAAATGAAGGCTCTGCTTTGAAGGCTGGGCTCACGACAAAAAATGAATGTGGAGGAGGCTTCACACGAGAGGGAATAAAGGCAGTGGGAAGCAGAATATTGAGGTTGAGGGGTTGCATGGAGAGTTTATTTTGGTGGGTTTGGTTGCGTTGCACGAATTGGTGGAGGGAAGAGGAATACGTGCCACAGGAAGATGATAAAGCAGCTAGAAAAAGATGGGAAAGAAAATAAAAAAATGAACGACGATGTTTCAATACATATGATTTTTATATTCACTCATCAGTTTTCCAAAAGTGGGAATACCGGCGGCCACATCAGTTGAATTTCAGTAAAATATAAATTGCTAATGGCTGTTGAGTTATACGGTGGAAAGTTGAATCGACCAAGAATTTGAAAGGTCCAAAAATGTTACCAGTAAGACAAATCATTTTGTCGATTTTTTCGTGTACCAGACCCCAAAATTGACAATTGAATGTACCATGGAAATCAGCACGATGAAACGATCAAAATGGTATACAGACATCAGCGATACGATCATCCTATCAAAAGTCGATATTCGGTACCGAATATGCCGCAAACGTCGAAAATTAGATAAATGGAGCAATAGCAGTCCAACTTTGACGAAACGAAATATAACGTCACACTCAGAAGCCGATGTCAAATTTATTGCATTAAAAATTTAGGTTTGAAAAATTATTTTATTATCATCAAATATTAACTGATTTAAATTATAAAAGTGCATAATAAAATAAATTTTCATATTAACTAATGAAAATTTACCATTTGATATGTTTAAGTAGACATTTTTCAAATAACAAATTTTTATTTTAAAATTCACAAAAATTCCTAGTTAATAACGTTATTAAACCCATTAAAATTTACGGGTCGTTACATAAGCTGTCTCGAAGCAAGCCTCCTCTTCTGCTCAACATTGAGCCATATGTCTGTAAAAATCCTGTATCAATGCAGCAACCAGTTACCCACTTCTATAGCCTCCTCAGTTCCAATATAGGGCTTCCCTCCAAGCCTAGCATAATCTCTGCTCAAGACAGCATAATGGTTGACCACTGGAGCTTCCTAAACTCCTACTCCAGCATTTCCTCCAACCACTCCAGTAGCAATTCAAGCTTGCATCGAGTTCATGAAAAACTGATACATAGCTTCCATATTCACTTGTAGGACTCTAGCACTAAAATTCCCCACTTGTGCCAAACCTTGGTTTCTCTTGGTATTTGGTCTAGCATTTCCATTTGTGGTGGTGCTTCCTCCAAGATTCACTCTTCCACTTCTAGCATCCATATCCGCATTCAAGCCTCATGAGATACAGAAGAATAACCTTAGAGAGATAGAAAACTAAAGATATAGCATATACTTATATATAGAAAATACAAGTATATTACTATAGCATTATCCCATACCTCGACATTACTCTAATTCCTAAGGATTATGTTTTTGAAAAAATCATTCTTAGTTAAAGTTTTTCATAAACCTATGCTCTAATGCCAAGTTGTAGCATCCACTATCTAGAGGCCTAAAGCTAATTGCTACAGATGCTACAGTCATCCATGGTATTAACTTCCGGTGCATAAATACGACTATGTTAATGGTATCAATAGTATTAGAAGCATTTGAATATGAAATAAAATCACATATTTCAAAAACATCATTTTCTTGGTTACATTCAAAACATATGTTTCACAATCAAATTACATATCCCATAATCGTTTCCCAAGTTCACATAAAATATAATTATTACATAAATACGCTAAGAGCGACATATGATGATTCCCCCTTGGTTGACCAAAGTACTATATAGACATAATTGTCTTAAATACAACACAGTGGAATAAAACAAAACAAAACAGCAACTCCTAAATAGCTATCTGTCAGCCACCTGCTTGTCTCCCGAGGATTTATTCGTCAACCTACTAAAACCTATAAATAATCAACCCTTAGTTTACTCATATTAATTTTGAGCACCCAAGAGTTACGGGAAAATCAAAAATTTCGAGTCAAACATAAAGCCTGGTTTGAATAATCGGTTATTTGATATTAAGTGAGACCACACCGCTTAGCGGTACGGGTTTCCCCTCACTAATATCCTGTTAAAACATATCTTTTGTAAACCTTTATCTTGCAACCAAAACAGATTAAAACTGTAAAGCATTATTACGTAAACATACATATCAGGTAATAAATGAACTATCTGTCTGAACACTATAGTTTTGTTTGGCTAACTACTAACTTTTGGCTGACCCGGGCTACCAGACAATATAATCAAAATAATCTAACACCTATTAGACACTCCTCTTCTAGACGGTCTGCCCCTAACTATCTATTAAATACTCCTCTTCTAGACAATTTATCCCTAACTTAACGTCTCCCAGGGTCATCTAATCCAAATGGTTTTTCGGGCTCACCAATAAAATATCTGTATACAAATATATATTCCCTTCTGTGTGTAATCATAACTTTAGTCTTACTTGTGACAAAGCCCTACACACTAGAATTTTGGACTAAATTAGCTGGGCCTAATAGCTAATGTATAGGGCGTGACCCCATACAAGTCTCATCTGTTGTTCTAATATTCGAGTCATTTTACTTAAGGTAATCTTCCCTTAAATTTTCCTTGAAAACACTTTTCATCTCAAATTGTATAAAACCTTTAAACCAAACTTAAACAAGGAAAATATATACTCTATCCTTTACTCAAAATCACCTTGCCATGTTATATATACTATACCCAAAACTTTTTGATCAAAACATTTAAACCTTTGAAAGTACCCCTTTCGATTCCATTGAAAGTATCCATTTCATAACCATATAAACCCTTTCTTTCATCTAGGCCGAAAGGCCAAAACCTACCTTCCGAAACCATTTACATAAACATTTCGAAACAATTGAAATAACTTTTCCTTCGAAAGCTAAAAATCTTATACATCTTATCTATAAAACCTTTAAACATAGCCTTTCGAAACTGTTAGGGAACCACCCCTTACAAATCGTCCTTAAAAACCTTACGAAAGCATTTGGGTTCAATTTTAAAACATGTGGAGACACCTTTCAAAACCATTCAAAACTATCTCTTTCAAAACCTTGGGGCAAACCTTTAAAAATCTCTATGGGTCACAAACAATTGGATCGAAAGCAACTCTTTCGAAAGCCAAAACCTAAGTAAAGAAGTAATGGTTTCGAAACCAGCCTTCTGAAAGCATTAGAGAAGCGGCTATGTTTTAAAAGCAAGTATACCTTCTAAAACGATTGGCGTCGAAAGGTAGGAAAGAGATAGCAAAAGGGATTCGACCTAGTCAAAATCATATACTCAAAAGCAATTGCGCAACCTCTTTAAAAACCATTATTTTAAAACTATTGATCTAGTCGAATGCAGACCAAGTAAAAAGAAAATCAGGCGCTTTTTTATCTAAAATAAAGAAGCACTTCGAACCCTTAGGAACTCGGGTTACGACCTCATAACTTCCGCCTTATTTCCATTACGTTGCATATCAAGTCTTTGATGCCATGCGCATTGGTTGCGATGGTGATGGCGGTGGAAGAACTAAGTCAAAAACCATCTAAGTTGGAAACAGGGTACCAAAAGTGGCGAAACATACATTTTGTATGTAAAACTGATTTTTAACCTTTTTAAGTAATCTTTTTAACTAACTTGCCCTGTTTGTCAAAATCTTATTGGTTGCAAAAAAAAATTCTAGAAGCAATGCCAAAATGTTAAAAATAAACAATTTAATTTATTTACAAAATAACCTTTCTTCTTTTATAAATATATAAATCATTTAAATCCCATACCTTAAATAATTTCATATATTCATCAAAACACTTTAGAAAATTCTACAAAAATTATAGAAAATCCTTTCTAATATTTTTTCTAACATATATAAATTTCGGACCCAAATTATTTATAGTTTAACAGTAAATTATTTATAACCCAATAAATCAATTTCTTCACTAGAAAATTAATATAAAAACCATATTAATTCATAAACTAATGAAAATTAAAAACCATCTTTTAAATATCAATGTTGAACTATGTCTAAAATGACAAGGTACTTGGATGTCATTAAATAGGGATTTCACAATAAAACATATTATAAAATCTATCTGAATAAGCTTAAATCATCAACAAGCATATATAAACATTTTTTCCTTCAATATCATGGCTAAAATATGCAAGATAAATTCAAATTTCCTTAAAACGCAAACATTTAGGAAATAAGAGATGTAGTCATTATTCACCTTAGCTTTGTGATTTAGGATGTGAGATTTGATTTTGGTTGAGTGATTTGATTCTTCCTCTTTACTAATGGTGGCTTGCCTTAGACGTAAAATCGTTGCTTTTGAATATATGAATGAACGTATGGAAGTAAATTCCTACGGGTTTAGGGTATTAGAATGCTCTATTTCCTATTTTACCCCTCCTCTATTTGCCTTACCACTTCATTCTTTGGTTCATTTGTTTATTCATTTACATGGCATGGCTACCCTTTAATTAAATCACAAATCTCAATCCATTAATTCGCCTTTTATTTTATTTTATTTAGCTAATTAATTCCCTAAATAATGGTACTAAAAATACGGGGTATTATAGTACATGTAGGGTACCCTTCTGGATTGTATATGCACATCATTTCTTTTATGTGATTTTATTTACATATTTGATGTGCCTCGATGATGGTGAAGTAAGGGGAAAACCCATTACGTGTTAGCGGTGTGGTCTTGCTATAGTTGACCAGAGTAAAGTTTTTAATCATACTAGGCTTTATGATTGACCAATGTTTTTATTATTTTTCATATATCCATGGGTACTCGTTCGAGTAGGTTAAGTTTATAGATCAGACATGTCGCTTTTGAATGACGTATAAAGACTCCAAAGACGAAGTATGAGGCTTGTTTATAATAAATGGTATTTTTAAATTCCACCATGTAAAACCAAGATTTATAGCAAGTTATGTGTTACTTTGGTATTTTTTATGTCAGACACAACGTTACTTTATCTATGTTCTATTTCAATTTACCCCAATGTAAGCAACGATTTCAGTCAATGTGAGTAATACATTGGGTTAAAATGATGTAATGGATTACGTAATTCAAATAGTTATAATGAAAAAATTATCTAGCTACTTTATTTACATATGTTATGAAAAATGATACTAAACTCACTTTGTTGTTGGAAAATGATTCTGTGATGACTGCAACATCATTAGCTTCTATTTTCGAGTCTTGGGGCGGGGGATGTTACAATATTGTATCAGAGCGAGGTTAAGGGAACACTTAAGTATAATAGCGCTAAGTAGAAACTTATTGGTAGAAATTGAACACCTTAGGGAAAGGCATATGCTATATATGATATACTTGTATTTTGATATAGATATATAGGGGAAAATGTCTACCCCTCTATGATTGATCTTGCTATCTTTACTTCCATTTTTTTATAAACCCTTGCTTATGAAGAAGGCGAAAATGAACTTATGTAATACGTGTTTGACCATAAGAAGTGCAAAAGAGAATCCAAGTAGACGATATGATAGTGCAAAATAATGGCGAAGGAGGTGAGGCGAGTCCCCAAGTTCTTATTGAAGCTGGCACTACTACAAAATAGTTCATTTGCTTCGGTTCAACAACTACAGCAAATGTAGACGACATAACAGTCTAAAACATGTTGTTTTGGTTGTTGAACCGAAACAATATGCGTCATTTTCTTTGGTTCTTTAAACAACGGAAGTGTAATTGATTAAGGCTTTTGCTCCGGTTGTTTCATGACAACCAAAAAATGATCCTTTTTTGCTTTACTATAAGCAAAGCAAACATCAGTTAAAAAATTGATATTGAATCCTCATTGTATGCTTAAAAATTGCATCCATGTATAAACTACAATGTTAAACATAATCAGATATACCAAAATACATATCAATGATCCGTAATAAATGTTTGTAATAAATAACACCCTTGTTTGAAATCACCTCTATTATGTAGTAAAATTTGCATTAAATTAAGCGATTTGAACATACAATAGTGTCCTTTTACATGATAGAAGTTTACTATAACATATGTACATCTAAAAAGAGTCAAAAAAATTTAATTCACTAATGCATAAACTTCTTTTCGAGATTTGTTCCTTAACATAGGGGCATCTCTGTCGCAGCAACAACTTCTTCCTCTCTAAGTTTGATCCATCTCCATCTTCTACTCTTGCTCCTTCTTCCTCCTTCTCCTCCGCTTCCATTCTTGTTAGTTTCACCACAGCATACAAACTGTATGCATATAACCATTTGTAAACTATGTTTACTTCATAAAATGAAAAAATGAACCACTTAGTTTACTGAAGCACAAGCTTCAGTTCGAAAAACTAAAGCATATGTAGTACTTGCTTGTAAATTAGTTTGTTTTAAACTCCATGGATGATGTGGCAAAATCAGCACAATAAAAATTAAGACAAGCTAAAAACAGAAGTTGCTATATAAGCACCTTATTTTGAACTTTATTAGTACTCCAACAATAATTAAGAGTTCTTACATAATATGTAAATGAGAGTGTAACGTGCTTTCAAATTTCAAATTTCTATCAATGCATGCTTATACTGGTAGACGTCATATGTATAATGGAATTGTACTTACTCTCAAGAAGTTATCGAGTTATATATATAAAAGAGTTTTTTGGTATACTTAACATGAAGTTTCCATACATTTTCCATACTCATATAATAATTTTTTATTTATTGTTCTTTTCAGAAAAATTAAATTGCTTTTGGATTAAAAGTTAGAGTACAAGTGTATAAAAAGATTGAATATCTAATTAAGTGATAGTTTATTTCAAGTAAATCACAAACGATAGAAAAGCATCTAGCGTGTAATATGTAAACAGTGAATAAACTACATGTTTTATTAATAGATTATATAAATTCTATAATATATACCATAAAAATTTATGTAATTACACTCAATTTTTACTTAAATTAGTTTACTTTCAGAATTTTGCTAGATTTAGCATAATACTTATTATTAGTGAACTAACTACTAAACCATTTGTAAGAGAATAATTTTAAATATATTATGGATAATCATATCTATATATGATACTGGGCAGTTAAAGCGCTCGGCAGATTCAAAGCGGTGGAGGTACAAAAAGTCATAGCGGGGATACAGTGAGGATATAGCGGGATATAGCGGATAGCTCTAAAATAACATATAAAACTTGTACTTAATGTTTTTACAAATATATATATGGTAATTAAATGAAAAATTACCATTCAATTGAATTATAATTAATACATAAATGATTTTAAATAAAAAACATGTGCGAATATACTTTAAATAAATGTAAAACTGTTATATAACATAAATGAATTTAGTAGAATATTAGAGTATTTTCATTTATGAAAATATATTAAAAATTAAATCAAATAAATTACTTTCATAATTTTTATAATGTATAAATGTAATTTTTTAATTCATTTTATTAAATAAGATATAGCGAAAATAACAAAATATAGCAGGAATAACGGGATATAACGGGGATTAAAGCGGGAAGGCTATATTTTGGGTCTATATGGAAAAATCATTGCGGTAGAAATCCGCTATAAGATATTGCGGGGTTATAGCAGGGTAATAACGGCGCATTAACTACACAGATATGATATCCAAAATCAGATAAACAAAACAAACCCAAAAAATAGTGAAGAAGAAGAGGTTTATCCAAAACTACATATAAATAAAATTATGCGTACCTGTGATTGGCTCGCAATATTATGCCTTGTGAGACAATCAATTCCCATGAGCTCCAAAACTGGGATGGTACTACTTTGTCTACCCCAAGTTGCTCCACCGCCTGAACAAATCTCCGATGAAGCTTCGGAGTTTGGTCCAGCTATGATAATTACAATACATAATTAAAGAAAATATTATCGTTTATTTCATAATATATAAAAATAAAGGAGAGAAAAGGTCAAGTCACACGCTTCTGTTAAAAAATAGAAGCATAAGCTTTAGTTAAAAAGGACTAAAGCACACGCTTCGATTAAAAAGCAGAAGTATATGCTTCAATTCGTAATAGATTGAAGTGTGTGCTTCAGTATAAAAATAGAAATATATGATTCAGTCTTTGTTGATATTAAATCAAGAAAATAATAAAACTTCTGTTACTTGGTATTAGAGAAGTGATTAATGGATGCATTGTAATAAATGCGAAGAAGTTACCATCAACCGAGGTTAAGTTTTAAGGTAAAATGAAGTCTGAAAGGATATCAAGATCAACAACATTTGTAATGAAAGCAAGCACAAAAATAAAGCAAAGTGCAGAAAGCTGGCAATATCTATATCTAGTTATTTGTATGTTTTCAACTTTGTATTCAAGACTTGTTGAAATGAAATTAGATTCCAAAAACTACATATTTATACACATACATTAATTAGTCGCACGATTTTATAGGTTTATGCTAGTGGACTTATTAAGAGATCAACGAAACTGACATGGTCATAGTTTTACAATTTTGCCTTTATGAGTATTTAAATATATTTATTTTTTGAGTTTTAGAGCAAATTAGAAAAAGTTAATCATAATGTTTTTGGTTGTATAGGTTTCATAGCCAATTTAATCTCGTATTGAACATACTGAGAATACATACATAAGTTAATGCAAATTAGATTCGAATATTGGAATTACTCATTTACCATTAAATTGATGTCCAAATTGACCGAACCTGGTGAACTTTCTGAATGTATGTGCAAGGTTCTATGGTTTTTAGCATGCTACAACCATATTTTCTTTAACACTGTCTCGTATATCAAATGAATAAAAATTACAAATGGCTTATAGCACCATGATCAATGCTTCGTTGAATTATTGAATTTGAAATATTTTTAGAAATACATTTTTTTCTCTAGACTACATATGTTTTTGCAAACCAATAAAAATAGGACAAGGAGAATTGTTCATGTTATGGAATTTAAACTCGGATCACTTTAATCGAAATTCTGAACGCATCGAAAAAAGAGATCATTGTAAGATGTGCAAAACAACTTATCGATATCTCGATGTCAAATCTCAACCCAATCCAAATAAAACCAAATCACAATCCAAATAAGCAATAAAAGAAAGCGATAATGAAAATAAACCACACATGAGATTTATAGTAGTTCCACTAACGTCGTGTTAGTGTACATCCACTTTGAGGAGAGCCTTTTGTTACTAACAACGAAAAAGTACCAGAAATTGCAATGACCAAAAAATTATATAGAATTTGATTTGTTGAGATTAGAATTGAAAAAAATTAGATTTGGGAAACCCTATTTCAGTATTAAATAAATCCTTGAGCATTCTTTCCTTTGAATTCTGAAAATAGCTTATATAGGGTGAATTTTCACCTAGGTAAATACCAAATTTTCCCCTTGAAGCATTCACAAACAAATTTAATCAGCCCAGGCAAAACTGTCTTCGAACTGCGGCTCAGACATTGGAATTCATAATCTAGATGTCTGATTCGAATATAGGAATTCCACACTTCAGGTGATCGGGCGTCTGGTCACCATAACCAGACGTCTATGCAAACTCTCGGGTTACCGAACCCATGACTCAGATACATCTGAGTTCCAACACAGAAGCCCATCACCAGGCGATTAGACGTCTGAGCTTCATAGCTAGACGTCTAAGTAGAGTCGCGAGAAACAAGATCAAGCATATAGAGATGTCTGAACTCCATTTCAAATGCGTTAAAGCAAAATTTAGACATCTAGGAACCTCATCCAAATGCATGGCTTCCTATGTCTCAACCTGTGAATCTCCGTGTTTCAAATCACCATATCTCTCACCTACGACCTCCGATTTACGAATTGTCTTCTCAATTACCAAGATATTTCCAACCACTTCAATTCTCCATATAGTGTCGTCAAAATTCAACCATCCACCTCCACACTATATCCATCTCCATACATTAAAACCATTAATACCAAACTATCATCACCTCTACCTTCTACCAAATATTCATGAACACTTTTCCAATGAGCTCTGGCAAAGCCACCGCCCACTAACGGAGTGCTAAAAGTATTCAAATCCAAAATCATCTCACCAAAAGAGAAAAGTACTTAAGAGTGCAAAACAAGTACTTACTAAGAAGATTGAACTACAATCTCTCACCGATACTCTTCATCATCAATGAACAAAAACACTCCCTTAACCATGCCACCCTATGGCACCTAATACTTTACCAAGCGAATCAAGTTCAAGTGATGCTTGAACTTCCCAACTAGTAATACTTTGGTAAACATGTCAACCACATAATCCTTTGTGTGCATGTTCAGAAGATGTACAAGCTTATCTTCATCGACAACTACTAAAACCGACTCTCTCACCTCAATATGCTTAGTCCGAGAGCTAAAAGCCAAATTCTTTACCAAGTGAATAACACTTTAGCTATCGCATTGAACATTGAAACTGTCATGTTCAAAGCCCAAGTCACACAACAATCGTCTCAAATATAGCGATTCCTTTGCTATCTCCACCGCGGCTATTGTAACATCCCTAATTTTTGATAACATTATTCAGAAATTTAATTAGATAATTTAAATAGAATAATGACGATAAGGAGATTGATATTCAAATAAAATATATAATAAGGCCGTGCTTATTAACACGATAAATGGGCTTTAATTGTGTTTAAGGGCTAATTTAGTTACACATGGGCATATTAGCAAAATAGCCTCCTTATTATTTTCACGGTTATTACTTCTCATTTTGTTCGTTCACGTTTCATTTTTCTCACGGTCATAAATGCAAATAACCCTAAGTAGCCGATCATTATCGAGGTGGAATAGAGGAATTTTAATATAAAGCTAAGAGTCAAGCCAGGAAGGATTAATCAACACCAAATCTCAAGTTCCTTATTAAATCTATGGTGAATAATAATTCTTACCATCTCTTTTTTGTTTTTATAATCATGTGATTTTAGATTTGAATATTTATTTTGTTCCCATGATATGTTGGATGATGATATGCTCGAATTCAAGGATTAGTTGATTTAAACCATTAGATTATATGAAATCCGATGGTTTTAGAACCAAAACCGTGATTTACCAATTTTAAAATGCCATAGAAATTTTTTATGTTAAGTAAAACATGATTTTGGAGATGGTTTTTGATTTTCGTAATTTTCCAAGTTATAGAAAAGTTGTGATGCCTCACCCCAAGACCCACATTAACAAAGAGTACTACTGGATAATACTATCTGCTAATGTGGAGAATAGGGCTGGTTAGGAGTGACTATCTATTGTCTTGTCTTAAATATCTATTGAATACATTGATTAGTGCTCTATATTATTTTTCTCCGCTATTAAATAATAACCACCGTTACAATTAAACTTTACAGATAATCACCAAAATGAGGGCTGTTACTGACTCCCCCTTATAAAAATTGGATCCTCGCAATTTCTAAAAAAGAGTTGTATTCAACATAAATTATTTGATCAAACAAAGAAGGATAGATAAGCTCTAGTTTAAAATTTCTCACTCTCGACACAGGATGATAGAAAACCAAGGTAAGATAGCTCGATTAACTCTTTGGTTTCCCAATTTTACTATGAATTTTTGATGGAAAATATGACAAAATTGGGTTAAATATTTATTTTGTGAATTTCAGGAAGAAATTGGGTCTAAATTTTTTATATGTTTGATTACATGATTAATTCCGAATTTTTGTAATTTTGGGGATTTTTACCAATTTATATATTTAGGGAAATAAATTATTTTAAAGAAAGGGCTTTTCTACAAATGTCGGTTTTGTTATTTGGAAAGACTTTAACTTTAAAATCCTTTGGTTATATTTGAATAAATATAGAAGTTTTATTGGAAAATTACTTGAAAAGTTTAAAGTAGCAAATGAAGGAGTTACATGTGGTAGGATTAGTTATAAATTAATTACCATTTTGGATATAAAACGGCTTTTAAGAAAAAAGGAAGTTCCGCCTATTTCGAGAGGAATACCTTTCGACTCCATTACCTCCGCTATCCAAGTCGAAACAATTAGAGTCGAAACCCATAAAGCCAGAACCAAGGCACACGGTACCAATGGAAATTGATACGAAGTGTGTTGGTAAGTAAGCGGAAAGTGGGATGTCGAAAGCTATGCTTTCATCGTAGTCACCAAGGATTCAACTTTAAAAAGATTAATGCCTGCCTAGTTTTTGAAGGGCCTTTAACCAAATCGATACCCTATAGATTCGAAACCTTAGCTTGTTTTCTAAAGCTAATTTCTTGTTTTGATTTACTTAAAGTTGTCAACATAGTCGAAGTAAGCTTTCAAAGGAATTTTACAAACAACTATCGAAGGGTTTTCTTTTTCTATAAGTTAAAGCTTTCAAAAGAGGTTGGTTTCAACTTAGTCGAAGCCTAGTCGCTACTCTATCTTTTTACCATGTTGACCAGTAATACTTTCGAAGGGTTGCACTTGGTTACCTTAAGCCAGACCTTTTTCCTCATTGTTTTCGAAAGGGGTTAGGGTTTCGAAGGAGATACAGTCAAAAAAGGGTTTCGACTTGGACCTTTGATTTTAAAGTCTTTTGCTTTTGAACTAGATGGCTCCGACACCATCAATTTTTACTAATTCTTTTTATTATTGATTTCGAAAGAGATACGTTCATATATAACCAAATTGGCCCGAATGTTGATTTTAAAGAAGTGAACCCAATGCTTTTGAAAGGGATACTTTTATATGTTTTGAAGCTTTATGTTTTAAAAGATGACTTAATACTTTTGAAAGGTACCAATGGTTTCGAAAAAGGATATTTTCCAAGTGTTTCCAAAAGGTATGTATACCATGTTTTGAAAAAAAGACTTCGCTTTCGAATGAGGCTATCCAGGGTTTCGAAAGAGATGTTTATATGATTTCAAAACACATCCCAATCTTAATTTTAAAAGTAATAACCATGGCGTAAATAAATATTTTGGAAATACTATTCACATTGTTAGTAACACATAAATGTATCTTGGGAAAAAGACAGAATAGCCAGTTAGGTTGACCCAATAATGAATATAATTTAATAGATGTTAAATTCTTAATCAAATGATATTGGTAGGGGCCAATAGGTTTTCAATAAGCCCATGAAAACTGTATGATATTGGCATGGGCCAATAGGTTCATTGTCAGCCCATGAAAACTATGATTTGATACTGGAAGGGGCCAGTAGGTTTATAGTTATCTCATGAAAACTAAATCTAGATTAAGATATTGGCTTCCAGCCAATATGCTTCTAGTTAACCCATGAAAGTAGGATAAGAAATATGTTATTGGAGATACCAATAGGTTCTTAGTAATCCCATGGAAACTAGGATAATAAGTATGATATTGGAGATACCAATAAGTTCTTAGTAATCCCATGGAAACTAAGTAATTGGACAAATAGTCCATAAATAATTAATAGGTTAATAGTAACCCTAGAAACTATAATTGAGATAGATAGTCTGAATGAATATGGGATGGATAATCTAGAATTGGTTTACTTGTTTTTCATATCATTGAAATACTATGTTTCATCCATTCTGGATGTAGGAAGCACGGTATATGGTTTCGTAAATGTTTTAGGACACTAGTGAGTGGGAAACCTGTTCCGCTAAGCGGCATAGTCTCACTAGATATCTAAATGGTTTAGGATGGTAGATTATTGTTCATACCAGGCTTATTGTCTGATTCAAAGTTTTTATTTCCCCTTGAACTCTCGGGTGCTTAATTGATTTTTGAGTAGTTGATAATTAAAGGTTTTCAAGTTTTCTCTTTAGACGAATAAAGCTTTCGAAGGCGTACAAGAGGGAGATAGTGTCTAAAGTTATTTTATTTTCACCGTGTATTTGGTTGTAAAGGCAAACAGTTTTTATGCCCTAATATGCACTCTGATCAACCAAGGGGGAATCCACACATGTCGCTCTTGGCGTATTTTGTTGTTATATGTTATTTGAACATCGTCTGCATATGGGATTATGTAATCAAATTGAAATGTTTTGAAATGGAATGTGGAGTTTATTTGCTGTTTAAATTTCTTCAATATTATTGTGTTTCTTTGTATTAATGTATCTAATATCGTCGTATTTGGTCGCCAAGAATTAATGGCTATGGATGACTGCAGCATCCATAACCATTATTTTTGGGGACTCCAAGTAGGGGGATGTTACAATTTGATATCAGAGCCAGGTTTATAAAACTTTAAAAGAAACATAAAAGATTTTCCAAACATAATCCAATGAATTAGATAATATGATTGGGGTTTGGATTAGCACTATAATAACATACTTGTATTTGATATATATATATATATATAGTATGTATATATAGTTATATATATAAGTACGTATACCCCATTCTTTTAGACCATTCTTTTGTATCTTACTAAGGCTTGTATGCAGATTTACGAGAAAGGAGGTATGGAAGCAGGAAGTGGAAATATCGGTGGAGGAAGCAATACAACTAATGGAAATGCTCGACCCACTACTAGGAGAAATCAGGGTTGCCTGCTAATGCTAGTAACCAAAACGCTGAAGCCAATGTGAGTGCTGGAAATCCACCAGTAGATATGGGGGCAATGCATCAGTTCTTTGCCGGTTTGATGCAAGCCGAAGCTGCTACTTGAGTTGTTGGAAATGTAGGAGGAGCTAATCCGATAGCTCCAGTTGGGAATATTGCTTTGCTGAGTAGAGATTACGCCAATTTCCATGGAAAGCCATTCTTAGGAGCGGAGAGTGCCATTGAGGTTCAGAATTAGTTGTTGCATTATGAGCGTATATTTGCTGATATGGGTCTGAATGATGGATAAAAGAGAAGGTTGGCCTCTAGGCAGTTACAGGGATTAACACTGCACTGGTGGAATATTGTTACTACCGGAGTGTCGGAAGAGCAGTTAACTTGGGCTGATTTTACGATGAGATTTGAGAAAAAGTTTGTATCTAAGTTTGCCAAGTCCGAGCTGATGAGGAAATATATGGATTTAGTGCAAGGAGAGATGTTAGTAGCTGAGCATGTTACTAAGTTTGAAGAGATGTCTAGATATAAGTATGTTCTTATACATACTGACATCAAAATGAATGAGAAGTTTATTCGGGACAGAGGCTTGAGCTTGCTAGAATGACCATAACACATTTCCGAGATCCTTGCAATATAGTGGTGGCGATGGCTATTCGCCATGAGGAGTTGCTTGCTTATCTAGCTAAAGAAAAGTCAGCAGAAAGCCAGGGTTCCCAAGGGAAGAAAAGGAAGTTCTTTGAAAAGAAGGGAGGCCAGAAGGAAGGCACAACTAATAGGTCCAAGGCTGAAGTCGTTTGTTATAAGTGTGATAAGAAGGGTCACTTGCCGACGAATGCCAGTTAGGAAATAGGAAGAAGGCTGCAGTTAAGAAGAATGTAAAATGCTATAACTATAATCAAGTTGGGCATTAAAAAAATCAGTGTCCAGAGCCAGTTAGGGAGGAAAAAGGAAGGTCTTTGCTATTGGATCAGCCGGGCCTACTGCAGCAGATAAGTGAAAGACGGTGATGGAAGGTAAGCTTTTGATTCAGAGTATTTCAGCTAGAGTACTTTTTGACACCGGTGCATCACGTTCATTTATATCTCAGTGTTTGGTTGATAAATTATACGTAGACCCACCTACCTTGTACTTCCTTAAGGGTTGCAAATAGTATAAGAGGGTATGCGACTCTAGGGTTGAGACGTGACTAGTTAGAACTTCATTTGTTAGGTCATAAGTTTGAATGCAGTTTGTTTGTTATTGATTTCATAGATTTCGAGATTATTTTGGGAATGGATTGGTTGTGTAGGTATGATGCTAGAATATTTTGTCATGATAGAGAGATATCACTGAGACACCTTGATAGTCATAACCGACTGATATTCTTAGTAGAGAATACGGACTGGAGTGTTAGTCCTTTGCTTGGTGCTATGGAGATAGGTAAGGAGTTAATTCAGGTTTAGGTAGCAAGAGAGTTTCCTAATGTCTTTGAGCCTGTCACTAGATTACCTTCTAAAAGAACTGTTAAGTTTAGAATAGATCTTATGCCCGAAGCTGAACCTACGAGTAGACCACCTAGCAGAATGACACCAACTGAGATGAAGGAATTGATGGTGCAGCTAGTGGATCAAGAAGGAAATAATTTTATCAGACTAAACAGTTCTTCTTGGGGAGCGGCTGCGGTGTTTGTGAAGAAATCAGATAGATCGTTAAGGATGTGCATTGACTACCGTAAGCTGAATAAAAGGACCATTAAGAATAAATATCCTTTGCCCAGAATAGATGATCTATTCGACCAGTTGAATGGATCCAGAGTATTCTTCCAGTTGGACTTACTAATAGGTTTCCATCAGTTAAGAGTGGCGGAGGATAGTATTCCTTTTATGGCATTTTGAATTAGATATGGTTCATATAAGTGGTTGGTAATGCCATTTGGATTGACGAATGCACCTGCTTTCTTCGTAGATTTGATAAACCGAGTTTTTATTGTACTTGGATGGTTTGTTCTTGTGTTCATAGATGACATTCTAGTATACTCTAAGGATGAGAGGGAGCATGAAGTTCAACTTAGATTGGTACTTGAGATGCTGAGGCAGAATCAGCTAAAGGCGAAGTTTGCCAAGTGTCATTTTTTGGAAGAAAGAGATTAAGTTTCTTGGTCACGTGGTTTTCGAGAAAGGATTGTCAGTCGATCTAGATAAGATCGAAGCTGTTAATAACTGGAGGAGACCAAAGACGGTGAGTGAAATCCAATGTTTTCTTGGACTTTATGGCTACTATTGAAGATTCATTAAGGATTTCTTATGGATAGTAATACCCTTAACTCAGCTAACCAGAAAGGAGATAAAGTTGTTATGGTCCGACAAATGTGAGGAAGCATTACTTAAGTTAAAGCATTTGTTGACCAAAGGCCCCATGTTAGTAGTTATAGATGGAAACCAAGGGTTGGTAGTATATACTGATGCATGTGGAACTGGTTTAGGAGCAGTATTGATGCAAAATGGTAAGGTCATTGCCTATGCATTTATCCAGCTTCGACCGCATGAAGTAAAATATTCTACTCATGATTTTGAGTTAGCAGCGATGATTCGCATTGAAAATCTAAAGACATTATCTCTCAGGGGAGAGGTTTGAGCTTTATACTAATCATAAGTCTTTACGATATTCTATTAGAAGGAATTGAATATGAGATAGCAGAGGTGGATGGAGTTTTTGGCAGCTCAAGATTTTGATGTAGAGTATACACTAGGAACAGGTAATAAGGCAACAGACGCTCTTAGTAGAAAACATTAGAATGTGGTGTTAACTATGTTGGCAGAGTGGAAAGATTTGGATGCATTGGGTAGTTGTGGAGTGCAGTTAAGATCAACTGCTAGTACTAGCCAGAGTACCGCCAGATTGTTTTGTTTAGAAGTCCGACCAGTATTGATTGAGAAAATTGCCTCTAAGCAGAAGGAGGATCCAGTACTTGTTGAGAGGATCAGAAGACTTGAGGCTGGAATAGAGATAGATGATTTAATGGATTTTAGCCTTGACCAGAAAGGATGGCTAAGAAAGAAGGGACAATTATGTGTTTCAAATATGAAGGATTTGAGGATGGAAGTTCTTGGAGAATGTCATCAATCCAAGTTTAAAATTCATCCTAGAGGAACCAAGATGTATCAGGATATGAGGAGGAGCTTCCATTGGGAAGGCATGAAGAGGGATGTTGGTTTGTGGGTTAGACCGGGTGCAAACTGTCAATAGGTGAAAGTTGTTAGTCCGTGAGTTGATGGTTTTGATGACAACAACCTTAGAATAGATTATAAAATATAAATACTGACATTATAAGTTTAGATATATATGTATATGCAGGATTTAACCATGCAGGTACCAAGAATGAAGACTGTACAGTATAGAGATTCAAGATATCGAGATAGAAGACTCATGAGTATCAAGATAATCAAGAGTTCAAGATTTCAAGCATAAGTATTTTTATTAGGAATTTTTGTTAAAACTCATAGAAAAGCACTGACATCTTAAAATCCAATTTATTCGTGGAATGGAATCCACTTCGAGCCTGTTAAAGGGATGGAACCCTAAGTAGGATGGAACCTACGAAAATCTAGTGGAATATTGTTTTGTATCCACTAATTTTAATTCAGATGATTTTAAAAAATTATCTTTTTTTCAAATGATTTCAAAACTTTCCTTTTAAAATCATCAAAACCCTCTATCCTGATTTTAAATAATTTTAGCCTCAAAATTATCTTTAATTTCAAAGTCAAATTACTCCTGATTTTAAACTATCCTTTTGAATTATATATTTTACTTTTATACTTAGATTTAAATATAAAATTATAGTTAAAATCTATATATATTATTCTCTATATTTACTTAAGAATTTTAACCATAGTCAAGTTTATTTGTAAAGTTTAAAATAGTTTTAATATAAGATAAAGGTTATTTTCAAAGAAAATCAAATCACCAAAAATTGCTTTGGGATGTCGACATGCCTAGGGTACCATGTCGACATGGTGTCAGTTGAATTCAAAATTAATTTTCAAAAGAAGTGTCTATTCACCATAACTTTTCATGAATGGACATGGCTGTTGTTCTTCTATAAATAGAGGTTAGTTTCAACGAATTTTATATCAGATTTTCTGGTTTTTCACTCCTCTTCTTCTTCCACATTTCTTAATACATATTCTTACCATTACTCTGCCGAAATCAACATTGAATCAAACTCGGTTGCTTCTAGTTTGATTCTCTATCACTATCTCTATAAGGTTCTCAATGCTATTCAGAGTTATAGACTTATTTGTAATCTATTAAGAGAGAAAAGGTGTGATTGTAGCCTTGGTAAATCAATTGGGTAAACTTGTGGCCCGGAAATCAAGTATCTCTACGCAGAGGATAGAAATTTTCGAGGGTATACCTCGTAGCCTTGAAACCGAGGGTGTAATTGTACAATTGTTTTTGAAAGGAAATCCGTACTTGTGTTGCGGGACTGGATGTAGGGTAACTCCGAACCAATATAAAATCCGGTGTGTTCTTTCCTTTACTGCTTTTATTTTATTTCTGCATCTGTGTTTGTTTCTGTGATCATATCTGTGTCTATATATTGCATACATTGGTGTCTAAATTAACATAAACTAAAAATATTAAGTAATTCTTTATTAACACTATTCACCACCCCCCCCCTCTAGTGTTTATCCTAGCCTTAAGATCCGTAATTCGCATTTCTCACAATTGGTATCAGAGCAAGGTTTTCAAAGTTTCATAATCTGCTTTTTGAAAAGTTTTCAAAATGGCTATGTTTTTTAATACTAATTTAGAAGTATTCTAGCCATCATTGTTTCTTCAGTCTGCATATAATCAATATTCAAATTCAAGTTGTCTACCAAGATTGTTTGATGTGCATGAATCATGCTTTATGGGTGTTAAGGAATCAATCCACAACGGACAAATTGTGAAGATCAGAAAGAACAAATGGATACTTTACAGTGGGTGTTCTAGAAACATGACTGGCAATCCAAACATACTGAATGATATAATATACAAAGAGGAGGACTGGTTAACTTTGGAGACAATTCAAAAGGATATGTGATTGGCATCGGCAAAGTCGGTATTTTTGAAACTCCTACTATTACTAATGTTTTGCTAGTTAAGAATCTGAAACATAATCTACTAAGTATAAGTCAACTACGTGGCAAAGGATATAAAATTAAATTTGAAAAAGATAAGTGTCATATAGAAGATAATAATTTAACCATTATATTTGAGGGATTCGGGAAAAAGAATGGTTATATTCTTAGTATGAAAGTTTCAAATGATAACCTATGTTGTTGGCAAATACAATTGACCCTTGGATTTGGCATAAGAGATTTGGGCATTTGAGTTTCAAACTCTTATCTAGACTGTTAAAACATAATCTAGTAAGAGGTCTCCCTAAAATGAATTTTAAAGTAGATAGTTTATGTGATTCTTGTGTGACTCCCCACCTCTATACCCACGCTAGCCAAGAACACTACGATGTAGTGCTGTCAACTAGCACGGAGAATAAGGCTGTTGAGGAACAACCATCCATGTAACTTCTTTGTGCGAGCACCGTTATGTCAGATAGTATAACATGCATTTCATTTAAGGAGGAAGTCCGACATACCGATACAAACTCAAAGCTATCACACGGTGGCTATAAATAATCTTCGGAAACAAACATAGAAATAAGCATAACACAATCAGTCACAGACATCCAAATCACAAAGGCGGAAGAAGATATGAATATATAACCAACACATGAAAGTGTACATCAGAGTAGTGGTCAGTAAGATCCACGATAATACAAAAGAATAGCAACACGTGCTATACAAAGGAATACAACTATGAGTCTATATCTCAAGTGTGTACAACAAAAACTGCTAATCTAAACAGTTAGCCAAAAGTCAGAGTGATGAATCCCTGGGAAGAAGTCAAGCAGAAGCAACTGTAACATCTCGGTCTGACCCGAGTATTATTTAAGAAAATAATAAACGGGTCAGTCTAGCTATAAATATCAGATGACATGATATAACATAAAAGATATGGCATAAACATAAAATATCCATAATGACATACCACTATAAGTATGTAAATAATGATCAACAGAAGATCAATCAATAAGAGATAATCAATATCACAAGAATCTTCTCAAAGATTCGGAAAGGGCATCATACCCCAAACTTGTACTCATAACAAGTCAATGACATAAATTCTAGAAATCAATGCAAGAAGTCCAGAAATCATAAAAAAGAGAAAGAGGCCTATCACATGACGGTCCGAAGACCAAGGGGAGCTACCCCACATGTGTTAATAGAATCACACAGATTAAGGTCCAGACTAACCAAAAAGCAAAAAGGTATGTGTGAGTGGAATCACACAAGTGGTGTCTAGTCTAACCTCGCAACAAGATACATCGTACAGTTGCTAGTCTAAATCATCAGAATGATCATCATGATCAACGAGAAGTGTCAATTACATTAAGCTAGTAAATATAAAAGTTTAGCTTCATGTCCCATAACCACTTGCTTAACTTAAATATTTACGAACAAACTGTAAATATTCACTAATAAAATTGTCACAAGAGGTTCAATCGAACAAGTCCAAGAATTAACCGACGAAGTGAATGCAAGCGTTTCATACCACTTGTTTTACTAAGTCGTTTAATTAGATTTCTCATCCGAGTGAGGTAAAGGTTTGTATATACTAATAGATTGAAAAAACGGTTTAAGAAAAGAGCTTTGTTATTAAAAATAGAGTTGAAATTGTTTTTTAAAAGAGTTTTGATATTTACTACTAGTATTGAAACCTTTATATTATAAAGTGACAAAACACAGAAGCAATTGTAGAAACAATCAGTCACAAAAATCGCATACGGAGATGTGAATAAAATCCAAGGAAATCAGCTCAATGTTTTTTAGATAAGATCCCCTACGGAGGGGGGGTCTAGGGGGGTGGCAACCCTCCAAGGTGGGGGTGCGGGGGCAACGCCACCGCTTACGGGGTTCGACCTGCCCGGTCAGGTCGCGGGGGTCCAGGGGGCAGCGCCCCCGGCGGGGTGCGGGGCAGCACCCCGTCCAAAACGGTATGACCTAGTGAGGACAAAATGAGGCCTAACGACCTAAGGGGGATAGGGTCGAGCGACCTAATGGTTGCGACCAGGGGTCTAAGGAGTCAAGCGACCTAACTGGAGCAACCCTGTGGTCATGCAACCTAACTGAAATGGCCAAGCGACCTAACGAGGTTAGCGTGCGACCTAAGGAACTCGCGACTTAACAATAGCACAGGTCAAGCGACCTAACGTTTTAAAGCCGAGCGACCTAATTAAACTCGCGAATTAATGGTGTGAAAGGCGTGCGACCTAAAGTGTTACGACCTAAGGGTCGAGCGACTTAGTGGAACAAGGTCATACGACCTAATACTTGTAGTAGGGATGGACGACCTAACGGAGTAAACGGTCGAGCGACCTAACAGGTTATAGGTCATGCGACCAAGTGGGTTAACGGCCTAACGACCTAAGGGTTATAGGCCCAACAACCTAACGGGTTATAGGTCCAACGACCTAACGGGTTATAGGTCCAACGACCTACCAGGTTAGAAGGTCATGCGACCTAAAAATGGAAGGCAGGGCCGAGCGACTTAAAGAACCATGGCCACACGAGTTAAGGCCTAACGACCTAAGGACCTACGACTGAGAGGCCCACGACTTACGACCTAAGGAGCCAGAGCCGAGCGACCTAAGGCTGTATAGGGGATTTAAGGCCAGAAACGACCTAAGTGTTAGTGACCTAACGACCTATAGGCCAAACGACCTACGACCTAAAGTCCAACGACCTAATTCCGAGAGGACAATACGTGCAGTGTGACCTAGCGCGATAACACGCGAGCGAATTAAGAGTTAGCTCGCGAGCGACCTAACTCCGAACTCACGAAAATGGCCAGAACGACCTAAATGCAGAAAATTCACAAAAACGCTAAAAATTGGAGTTTTTCGCCAATCCAGTTCAAACCAAATGCAAATGTACATGCTAAAGTGATGGGGAATCATTCCCAACAGTCCAATATAGTTATAGACTAGAATTGTGAGATAAAAATCTCACCTTTGCAGAAATTCAATGAAAAATGAAGTTTTAAGCAAGCAAGAATCAATCCCTCTTCTATCTAAGCATAAGAAGCTTGAATCCAATGTCTTCTTCTTGAATTTGGAGTAGAAAGATGGATTGCAATTGAATTTGAGTTTTGGAATTTTAATTTCCCATTCCCTCCACCATTTTTGAAGAAGCTTGAAGACTTAGGAAAATAGAAACGAAGTTATGAAGAGGAGGGGTGAAGGTTGGGTCTAATAGGCTAAAAGCCCAACCCAAAGTCTCAAGTGAAAAAGTAGTGAAATTCTACTATCTCCAATCATATCAATGTTTATACATAAAAAAATTGTAAACGGCATTTCGAACTCAATGGAAGTGGTTTCGAGTCCTAATTTGACCGTTTGCAAAAAAAGTAGCTTTTCGGACCAATATCTGATTATCGATAAAATATTTAAATAAAATATTTAAATATAAAATCGACAAATATGCGGGTTGTTACAGCTTGTCAATTAGGAAAAATTAGAAAAAGTTCCTTTAAGTTAAAAGATATGATTTCAACTTCAAAACCTCTTGAATTACTTTATCTTGATTTATTTGGTCCATCTCAAATTCTATCAATAAATCATAGTAAACATGTCTTTGTAATTGTAGATGATTATTCTAGATTTACATGGACAGCATTTTTGAAACATAAAAGTGATACTTTTGAATGTTTTAAGACATTTTCAAAAAGAATTCAAAATCAGTTTTCTCTAAAAATTATAACTATTCGAAGTGATCACGGTGGTGAATTTGAAAATGAAAGTTTGAGGAATTTTGTAATAAAAAGGGAATAACTCAAAAAATTTCATTTCCGAGAACTCCATAACAAAATGGAATAGTAGAACGTAAAAATAGGACGATTCAAGAGTGTGCAAGAACTATGCTTACAGTAGTAATTTACCAATGAATTTTTGGGCAGAAGCAGTTGCTACCACCTGTTATATTTTAAATAGAATTTTAATTAGACCTTTAACTGATAAGACATCTTATGAACTTCTTTATTCAAAGAAACCTAAGGTATCTTATTTCAGAATTTTTGGAAGTAAATACTTTATTTTAAATATAAAAGATAATTTAGATAAATTTGATCCTAAATCCGACAAAGGTATCTTTATCGAATATTCTAATAGAAGTAAAGCGTACAGAGTGTTTAATTTAAAAACCAATTCCATTGAAGGAACAATGGATGTTTTATTTGATGAAAATTTCAAAAATTTTGAAGACACAAATGATGAAGAGTATTTAAGCACTCAAAATGAAGAATCAATTGAAACTAATAATGAAATTAACCATCCTAATAAAAGGACTAAACTTTTAAAAGATCATCCAATAGAAAATATACTGGGAGATATGCAATCTGTTGTTAAAACTAGAAATCAACTAAGTCAAATGAGTAATGTAGCTTTTATATCAACTATTGAACCCAAAAATCCAAAAGAAGCATCAACTGATGATTCATGGATTTTGGCTATGCAAGAAGAATTAAATCAATTTACTAGAAATGATGTTTGGGAACTTGTTCCTAGACCAGAAAATAAAACTATAATTGGAACTAAATGGGTTTATAAAAATAAAATGGATGAACGAGGAGAGGTAGTTAGAAATGAAGCTCGATTAGTTGCTCAAGGTTATTGTCAAGAAGAAGGAACAGATTTTGATGAAACCTTTTCTCCCATAGCAAGATTAGAAGCCATTAGGATTCTACTTGCTTTCGCAAATCGTAATAGTTTCAAATTATTTTAAATGGATGTTAAAAGTGCCTTTTTAAATGGATTTGTAAAAGAAGAAGTATATGTTGAACAACCACCACTTTTTGAAAATGATAAATTACCAAATCATGTTTACAAACTTAAGAAAGCATTATATGGTCTAAAACAAGCTCCTAGAGCCTAGTATGATAGACTAAGATCTTATTTATTGCAATCTAATTTTGAAATTGGTAAATTAGATAATACTCTTTTTATTAAAAGAAATAAAAATGATATTCAACTAGTACAAGTTTACGTAGATATCATTTTCGGTTCAACTAATTTTGAAACGAATAAAAAAATTTCTGAAATAATGACAAAAGAGTTTGAGATGAGTCATATCGGTGAATTAAATTTCTTTTTAGGATTACAAATAAAACAATTAGATAATGGTATCTTTATTAGTCAAGAAAAATATGCTAAACACCTAGTTAGTAAATTTGGTTTGACTACTGCGAGTGGAAAACCCACTCCCATGGCAACCAATGAGTACCTTAGTAAAGAAGATCTCTCGAAAGATGTAGATCGAAAACTATATAGAGGAATGATTGGATCACTACTCTATATTACTGCCAGTAGACTTGATATCATGCATAGTGTTTGTCTCTGTGCCAGATATCAGTCCCAACCTATAGAGACCCACTTAAAAGCCGTAAAACGAATCATAAGATATGTTAAACACACATCTGATTATGGCATATTCTACCCTAAAAATGATTCTTTTGACTTAATATCTTACTATGATGCTGATTATGCTGGTTGTAAATCAGACTGAAAAAGTACAAGTGGGACTTGTAACTTTTTAGGGCATTCCCTGGTTTCTTGACTTAGTAAAAAGAAAAACACAGTTTCTTTACCAACAACTGAAGCAGAATATATTTTTGCTGCTTTGGCTTGTTCTCAAGTAATATATATGCAACAAACCTTAAAAGATTTTTGGTTTAAAATTTTTCAAAATCACCAATTTATTGTGACAATACGAGTACGATAAATTTATCCAAAAATACTACTCAACATGCTCGAACAAAACATATTGATATCAGGCATCATTTTGTCAGAGATAATATAAGTAAGGTAGTAGTTACTCTCGATTATATCAATTCTGAGAATCAAATTGCTGATATCTTAACAAAACCCTTAAATGAATCAATATTTACTAAATTAAGAAGAGAATTAGGTATTTGTTCTATAACTGAAGTATAAAATGTAAATAACAAGTATAATTAATAATTAATATTAAAATATTTCAAAGAGTTAAAATATAAAAGACCATGTCGACATGCAACGTTTTTAAAATTTGAAATTTTTCCCACCAAAATTCAAAGTAATTGGTTATAAATTCTTCACATTTTCAAAATTTTATTCATCCTTTCTGTTATCTCTATGTTCTTCTCCCTAAAATCAAATAATCAATGCCTCCTCTTCCAAATCAAACATAAAATCAACCTTTCATTCCCCACTCCTACGTCTGGTCCATTTCAACATACTACTCTCGCTCGTGTGACTAAAATTGAGGACTCTCTGAAGGATGCACTTCAGATGATGACTGAAATTCAAGTGACTCAACTTCGTATGGCAAAGGAATAAGAGTGGCAAGGAAAGATTCTTAGGAATATTCAAAAATTCCTAATGGATAACGAAGCCAATCCTATCTTGATTGATGAATACTCTTCACTCAATCAAGAACAAGAGGCCAGCGAAGAAGAAGAAGAACCTATGGAAGAAGAAGCGCAAGCGGAAGATGATGACCAAGTCGTGTGTGTTGGAGAAGTGTGTTTTGACAAAAATAGGAATCTTGTCGAACAACATGGAAATTTCTGTTTCCACTATCCAAACTGTTCGATTCACAGATCTCCTATGTTTAAAAACACACAATAGTTTCTTTTCTTTCTTCTCCATTGTTGTTTGTGTTTCTTTATGTTTTCTATACGCGTATGTATATACAACTTCATAGGAAATAAATAACTTGTGTTCTTATACGTGTTTTAATTATAAGTACTATCGTGAATTCTTAGTTAGGATATTTGATTATTTAGGACTATGTTTTAGTATTAGATTTAAGTGATGATTACTTATGATAACACTATCATTATAATCACATGTCATAGAGTGTTAGTTTTATGGGGAGTTATATGTTTGGAGTGAGTTTTCGTTGATGACAAAGGGGGAGAAAAATAAAGTAGGGTAGTTAGGAATAAATTAAGGAGGAGTTATTAGTTTTAGGGGGAGTTATTAGGATAGAAGTAATATTTTATAAACAAAGGTTGTCATCATCAAAAAGAGGGAGATTGTTAGTTCGTGAGATGATGGTTTTGATGACAACAACCTTAGATTAGATTATAAAATATAAATACTGATATTATAAGTTTAGATATATATGTATATGCAGGATTTAACCATGCAGGTACCAAGAATGAAGATTGTACACTATAGAGATTCAAGATATCGGGATAGAAAACTCATGAGTATCAAGATTATCAAGAGTTCAAGATTTCAAGCATAAGTATTTTTATTAGGAATTTTTGTTAAAACTCGTAGAAAAGCACTGACATCTTAAAATCCAATTTATTCGTGGAATGGAATCCACTTTGAGCCTGTTAAAGGGATGGAACCCTAAGTAGGATGGAACCTACGAAAATCTAGTGGAACATTGTTTTGTATCCACTAATTTTAATGCAAATGATTTTACAAAATTATCTTGTTTTCAAAACGATTTCAAAACTTTCCTTTTAAAAACATCAAAACGCTCTATCGTGATTTTAAATAATTTTAGCCTCAAAATTATCTTTATATTCAAAGTCAAATTACTCCTGATTTTAAATTATCCTTTTGAATTATATATTTAACTTTTATACTTAGATTTAAATATAAAATTATAATTAAAATCTATATATATCATTCTCTATATTTACTTATGAATTTTAACTATAGTCAAGTATATTTTTAAAGTTTAAAATAGTTTTAATATAAGATAAAGGTTATTTTCAAAGAAAACCAAATCACCAAAAATTGCTTTGGGATGTCGACATGCCTAGGGTAACCATGTCGACATGGTGTCAGTTGAATTCAAAATTTAAATTTCAAAAGAAGTGTCTATTCGCCATACCTCTTCATGAATGGACATGGCTGTTGTTCTTCTATAAATGAGGGTTAGTTTCAACGAATTTTATATTAGATTTTCTGATTTTTCACTCCTCTTCTTCTTCCGCATTTCTTAATACATATTCTTACCAGTACTCTGCCGAAATCAACATTGAATCAAACTCGATTACTTCTAGTTTGACTCTCTTCACTATCTCTACAAGGTTCTCAGTGCTATTCAGAGTTATAGATTTCTTTGTAATCTATTAAGAGAGAAAAGGTGTGATTGTAGCCTTGGAAATCAATCAAGAGAAAGAAGGTGTGTTTGTAGCCTTGGTAAATCAATTGGGTAAACTTGTGGCCCGGAAATCAAGTATCTCTACGCAGAGGATAGAAATTCTGGAGGGTGTACCTCGTAGCCTTGAAACTGAGGATGTAATTGTACAATTGCTTTTGAAAGGAAATCCGTACTTGTGCTGCGGGACTGGATGTAGGTAACTCCGAACCAGTATAAAATCCGGTGTGTTCTTTCCTTTGCTGCTTTTATTTTATTTCTACATCTGTGTTTGTTTCTGTGATCATATCTGTGTCTGTATATTTAGTAATTCTTTATTAACACTATTCACCCCCTCTAGTGTTAATCCTAGCCTTAAGATCCGTAATCCGCATTTCTCACAAAAGCTTCAACATTTAGAGATCCCAGTTTGGAAATGAGATTCGATATCCATGGATTTTTCTGACGGGTTGCCAAGGACAAATAGAGGTAATGAAAGAATATAGGTTATAGTGGATAGATTGACCGAGAGTGCCCATTTCATTCTAGTTAAGTCTACCAGGACAACCCCTGTTTTAGCCAAGTTATTCCTGAAGAACATAATTAGACTGCATGGAGTTCCTAGTAATATAGTCTGTAGTAGAGATGCTTTGCTTACATGTGAATTCTGAAAGAGTCTATAGGAAGTGATGGATACCTAGCTTAATAGGAGTACTGCATTTAACCTTAGACAGATGGGTAGACAGAGAGAGTCAATAAAGTACTTGCGGATTTACTGAGTGCTTGTGTATTAGACTTTGGTGGATCTTGAAAGGATCACCTACATTTGGTTTAATATTCCTATAATAATGGTTATCAGACTAGTATAGGAATGGCGTCATTTGAAGCTTTATATGGAAGGCCATGTAAATCACCAGCATGTTGGTTAAAGACCAGAGACATATTGGTCCTAGATCCGGATTTGGTCAGAGAGGTGTCAGAGAGCTTGAGTTAATCCAAGAAAGGATGAAGGAAGCTCAGTCTAGACAGAAGAGCTACAAAGATAAGAGGCGTAAAAACCTAGAATTCTTAGTTAGGGATAAGGTTTTCATTAAAGTGTACCTATGAAGGATGTGGTATGATTTGGAAAGTTAAGGAAGTTAGCTTCGAGATATGTTGGTCCATTCCATATAATAGAAAGGATTGGAAAGCTCGCATACAGAATAGAGTTGTCAAGTAGTTTGGCAGGTGTCCATAATGTATTTCATGTGTCTCATCTCTACACGTATGTGCATGATCTAGAGACTGCTATTCCTCTGATAGGGTTGGATGATTTAGTGGTATAGCCTAATATGACTTTTGTTAGACAATCAGTTCGGGTTGTAGCTAGAGATGAAAAAAGATTAACAAATAAGATAGTCAAGTAGATGAAAGTTCAGTGGAGCGACAACGAGAAAGATTTTACTTGGGAGACAAAGGATAGGATTAGGGATACTTATCCTGATTTTCTTTGAGGGTATCTCTATATTATATATATATATATTGTTGCTAGTCAATTAGACTAGTATAATTATTAGGAGTTGTTACAGATAATTGCTATGTTCATTATTTACTCCTTACTGAATTTCGAGGACAAAATTCTTTAAGCAGGAGCATCTAACATCCCTAATTTTTGATAACATTATTCAAAAATTTAATTAGATAAATTAAATAGAATAATGATGATAAGGAGATTGATATTTGAATAAAATATGTAATAGGGCCGAGCTTATTAACAAGATAAATGGGCTTTAATTGGGTTTAAAGGCTAATTTAGTCACACATGGGCATATTAGTAAAACAACCTCCTTATTATTTTACACGGCTAGTACTTCTCATTTTGTTTGTTCACGTTTCATTATTCTCATGATCAAAAATGCTAATAACCCAAGGATTACCGGTCATTTTCAAGGAGGAAAACAAGAATTTTAATCTAAAGCCAAGAATCAAGCTAGGAAGGATTAATCAACACCAAATCTCAAGTTCCTTATCAAATCTAAGGTGAATAATAATTCTTACCGTCTCTTTTTGGTTTTATAATCATGTGATTTCAGATTTGAATATTCATTTTTATTCCTATGATATATTGGATGACAATATGCTCGAATTTATAGATTGGTTGATTTAAACCGTTAAATTATATGAAATCCATAAGGTTTTAGGACCAAAACTGTGATTTACCGATTTTAAAATGCCATGGAAATTTTTTATGTTAAGTAAAACATGATTTTGGAGATGGGTTTGGATTTTTGGAATTTTCAAAGTTATGGAAATTATACTTGAATTTTTGATGGAAAATATGATAAAATTGGGTTGAATATTTATTTTGTAAATTTCAGGAAGAAATTAGGTTTAAAATTTTAATATGTTTGATTACATGATTAATTCGAATTTCTGCGATTTTTTGGGATTCCAGTTGATTTATTTGGGGAAACAAATTATTTTAAAGGAAGCGCTTTTCTGCAAATGTCGGTTTTTTTTTAGCAAAGGCTAGCAGGGTTATCAGGGCCCCTACCTGATTTTATTGCGACAAAACAATAAAATACATAGCTTGTTCAAAGAAAAAACAAGCAAGAAAATACACACAGAGATGAACTAGAGTAAAACATGCACACGGAGGAAACAAGACAAGAGAAAAAAACCACCATCTATCTCCAAACATCACGGATAACAGCAGGTATAGTGGGCTGCATCATCATAGCTAAATAAATATCATGCTTCAAGACTTTCCATAACACCTCCCCATCCCTCCTTCTCTTTTCAAAACATATCATATTTCTTTCAAGCCACACAATAGTCATATATTTCTTCAAGCAAATAGTAAGACATCTTGCTTTCATAGTTAACCACCTCGTTGCATTATATATCATGTCAAGATCAATAGGCCTATGATTGGACAACATGTTACTTCCAGCAAGCTGCATCATTTTACCAAATAGCATCAGATTACAGGGACAATCTAAAAACAAGTGGTGCATGGTCTCAGTATCATTTGAAATGAAGAAACATGACACTCCAATATCAAGACCCAACTCCATCAACTTGCTTTTAGTTAACAATGCATTTTTAACAACCTTCCAAAGCATTAAATTATCCCTGGGAGAAGAATCAGTAGACCATATGACCTTACTCCATTTAAAAGCTTGGATACTGGAACGGTGCATAAGATTATACACATGTGAGACAGAATGGGTTTTGGCACTCCAATGAACAACATCTACCTCAACAGGAGGGTAGAATTTAGTTTGAATTTCATTACAAACAGACCTGATGAATTGATTAGAGGAGTAAGGTAGCTGCAATTCACCATGGCTAATATAATCAACAGCCTTGGCAGCTTTGGGAATTCCAGACTGATTTAGTTTATGATAGCTGAAAAGTTTATGCAATAACACTCCATTGGCGACCTATGGATCAAACCAAAAATTAACTTCAGATGAATTAGCCATCTTATGAACGATGAGGGGGAGTAATGTGTTACGCAATCCAAGCGACTTTCCAGTATCCAAGCTTTTAATGTTAAATCCTTTGATTATATCTGAATAAATGTGGCAGTTTTATTGGAAAAGTATTTGAAAAGTTTAGAGTAGCAAATGAAGGAGTTACATATGGAAGGATTAGTTATAAAATAATTACAATTTTGGATATAAAACAACATTTCAGAAAAAAGAAGGTTCTACCTATTTCAAGAGAAATACCTTTTAACTTCTTTACCTCCGCCATCCTAGTCGAAACCAATAGTGTCAAAACCCATAAAGCCAGAATCAAGGCACATGGTATCAATGCTAATTGATACGAAGTGTGTTGGTAAGTAAGTGGAAAGTAAGGCGTCGAAAGCTATGCTTTCATCATAGTCGACCAAGGATTCAACTTTAAAAAGATCAATACCTGCCTAGTTTTTAAACGGCCTTCGACCAAGTCGATACCCTATAAAGTCGAAACCTTAGCTTATTTTCTAAAGCTAATTTCCTGCTTTAATTTACTTAAAGATTTCAACATAGTCCAAAGCTAGGCTTTCGAAAGGAATTTTACAAATAGTTTGCGAAGGGTTTCTTTTTCTTTAAGTAAATGCTTTAGGGGTTGGTTTTGACCTAGTCGAACCCTAGCCGCTACTTAAACTTTTTCCATGTTGACTAGTAATGATTTAGAAGGGTTGCACTTGTTTTTACCTTAAACCAGACCTTTTCCTAATTGTTTTCGAAAGGGGTTTTGGTTTCAAAGGAGATAGAGTCAAAAGGGGGTTTTGACTTAGGCCTTCGAAGTTTTAGTGTTAAAGTCTTTTGCTTTCGAACTAGATGGCTCCAACACCATCAGTTTTCCCATTTCTAGTTTTTGTTGGTTTCAAATGAGTTACTTTCGTATATAACCAATTTGGCCCAAATGTTGATTTTAAAGAAGTAAACCCAATTCTTTCGAAAGGGGTACTTTCGTATGCTTTGAAGCTTTATGTTTTAAAAGATGAATTAATATTTTCGTAAGGTACCAATGGTTTCAAAAGAAGATATTTTCCAAGTGTTTCGAAAGGTATGTATACTATATTTTGAAAAGAAGTCTTTGCTTTCAAAGATACTATCCAGGGTTTCGAAATAGATGTTTTAATAATTTCAAAACACAACCCAATCTCAATTTTAAAAGTAATAACCTAGCATAAATTTTACGATTTTGGAAATGGTGTTCACACTTTTAGTAACCCATAACTGTGTCTTGGAGAAAGGGCAGAATAACCAATTAGGTTGACCCAGTAGTGAATATAATTTAAGTGATGTTTAATTCTTAATCTAATGATATTGGCAGGGGCCAGTAGGTTAACGGTAAGCCCATGAAAAATGTATGATATTGACAGGGGCCAATAGATTCATAGTCATCCTATGAAAACCATAGTTAGATAGTGGCATGAGCCAATAGGTTTGTAGTTAGCCCATGAAACCTATATCCGGATTAAGATATTGGTAGTCAGCCAATAAGTTCCTAGTTAGCCCATGAAAAGTAGGATAAGAAATATGGTATTGGAGAGAGCATTAGGTTCTTAGTAATCCCATGAAAACTAAGTAATTGGACAGATAGTCCATCAACATTTAACAGGTTAATTGTAACCCTAGAAACTATAATTGAGACAGATGGTCAGAATGAATAGGGAATGGATAATCCATAATTGATTTACTTGTTTTGCGTATCATTATTATATTTTGAAATACTATGTTTTACCCATTGTGGATGCAGGAAGCACAGTATATGGTTTTGTAAATGTTTTGGGATACTAGTGAGGGGAAAACACGTTCTGCTAAGCGGCATGGTCTTACTAGATATCTAAACAGTTTATGATGGTAGAGTATTATTCGTACCAGGCTTTTTGTCTGACTCAAAGTTTTTGTTTTCCCCTTAAACTCTCGGGTACTCAATTGACTTTTGAGTAGGTTGAGAGTTAAAGGTTTTCAGGTTTTCTCATTAGGCGAATAAAGCTTCCGGAGGCATGTAGGAGGCAGATAGTATCTAAAGTTATTTTATTTCCACTAAGTGTTTGGTTGTAAAGGCAAACTGTTTTAATGCCTTAGTATGTACTCTGATCAACCAGGGGCATCCTCATAGTCGCTCTTGGCATATTTTCTTGTTATATGTTATCTGAACATGGTCTGCGAATGGGATTATGTAATCAAATTGAAATGTTTTGAAATGGAATGTAGATTTTATTTATTGTTTAAATTTCTTCCATATTCTTGTGCTTCTGTATATCAATATATCTAATATCGTCGTATTTGGTCGCCAAGAATTAATAACTATGAATGACTGCAGCATCCACTAGTTTTAGGGCCTCTAAGTAGGGGGATGTTACAGCTATCAACTCCGTCTCCATAGTGGATAAAGCAAGTATGGTTAGCAATCTCGATCTCCAACTTATGGCCATTCCGCCAGAGTGAAGATATACCCGGAAGTTGATTTTTTTGATCCCTATCACCAACATAGTCTGAATCATAATAACCATCTAACTTGCAGTTCATTCTATCACTACCGCCAAAAACAATACCATGAGATGATGTACCTCTAAGGTATCTCAAAATAACCTTCACGGCTTCCTAATGTGATTTTCCCGGATTAGCGATATACCAACTAACCACACCGATGACATTTGCAATAATGCGCCTTCCACACACCATGGCATACATTAAGCTTCCAACCGCAATTGCATATAGTTCTATTGCCATATAAGTCTTGTCTTTCTCCAAGATAAGTGATCATTTAATCGAAAGCTTCATATGCAAATGTATATGTGTATTTGATGCCTTTGCATTCTCCATACTAAATCGGCAAAGCACTCTCTACATACTCCGTTTGAGTCAATTTCAACTCAAAACACTTTCGATTCCTTTCTATTTCCATGCCTAAATTTTTTTGCCTCTTTAAGAGCTTTCATATCAAATTCTGATTTTAAACACATTTCTAACTTGTTCGTTTCATCTTTGTATTTTGAAGCCATGGGCATGTCATCCACGTACAATAGTAAACACACTCGACAATCATTTTAAACTTCTTGAAATATACATAAGCATCTTTGATGCTTCTATCAAAACAATTTTTAAGCATAAAGTGATCAAATTTCTTATATTATTGTTTAGGCGATTGCTTTAAATCATATAGTGATTTCTTTAACTTGCAAACCAAAATTGACTTACCATCTATGACAAAACCTTCTAGTTGCTCCACATAGATGTCTTCATCCACATTACCGTGCATAAAGGTTGTTTTCACATCAAGTTACTCCAATTCCAAATCATGAATAGTGACTATAGCAAGCAATATCCAGATTGAAGTACGACGCACAACTGGTGCAAAAATCTCATCATATTTATTTCCTTTCCTTTGTGCAAATGCCTTAGCCACTAATCTTGCTTTGTATCTCCCATTGTCCTTCACCTTGTATATCCATTTGTACCTAATAGCATGGTTCTCTTTAGGAAGTGGAACCAAATCCTAAGTTTATTCTTCAACAAAGATTTCATCTCTTCCTCTATGGCAAAAATCCATTTCAAACTACCACTCAAATCCATGATATCATCAAGGTCCATTGGCTCATCTTGGACTACATGAAGAGCATAGTTCAAATTATCACAAAAGCTAAGATAGTTCCAATCACCATATCTATTGGGTGGTCTTATAGCACGACGACCAACCTAAGTAGCAATACTATCAGCTAAACTCCTTTTAGGTTCACCTTAAGCTGAAGCATTTCCAGAGTCATGTACATCACCAACACACTAGAGGATACATACGGACTATGTGATGTAATTTGAACCGCTTTCCCCTCACAACAATCTCCAACAACTCTACTCCTTGGACGAAAGATGGGAACAACTTCCTTCTCCTTTGATTCATCACAGACAAAATCCAAAAATCCAATGAGCTCTTATTCTCCTTAAAATAGCCAACACATCAAAAGTAATAAGACAAGAATTCATAACCTTCTTTGTTTTCGGATTTTAAATCCGATAGCCTTTAACTCCATCCATATAATCGAGAAAAATCCCTTTGAAAGCTCTAGGCATAAGCTTATCATTTCCCAAATCATGCATATAAACAGGTCTATCAAACACACAATTATATCTCAAGTCAATGCTCCTCCCCTTCCACACTTCCTCCGACATTTTATTATCAATAGCTGAACATGGAATTTGACTTACAATATGCACCACGATTGACAATGCTTCGACCCAAAATGCCTTCGATAAACCCAATGCAATCTCAAGCATCGAGCTTTTTCAAGTCGAGTATGGTTCATCCTCACTGCAGCACCATTTGATTGCAGATCCCCCGATATAGTAAAATGCCTCCAAATACCATGATGCTTGCAAAACTCCGAGAATTATCTAAAAACAAACTCTCCGCCATTTTCGGACCTTAATACCTTCAAAGACTTTCCACTCTCATTCTCAACCAGTGCCTTCCAAACTTTGAACTTTGCAAATGCCTCCAAGTTGGCCTTCATTACATCACCCATACCTTTCGAGAAAAATCATCAATAAAAGAAATATAATAACGAGATCCTCCCAAAGAAGCTACTGGTGTCGGTCCCCAAACATCCATGTGAACATGCTCAAGAACAACTCTCGAATCATGATTTTCCATGATACATTCCTCACAAAACTCAAGTTTATTGAAACTCTCTCCATCGATTATCTCCCTCTTTCGAAGAATTTCCTAACTCCTCTTCGAGACATGACCTAACCTTAAATGCCACAATCATGTCACATCCAAGCCACAAGAACTATCAGCACCCACACAAGTTTCACCTTCAATGGTTATAACCTTCAAAAAAATAAACCTCATGAGTTCTTTCATCTTTCATCACTATAAGCGCACCATTTGAAAACCGCAAGCTATCACTCTCAATAGTGATCTTACATTCCAAAGAATCCAATCGTGCTCCAAGAAAATTAGACACTTATGAAGACTGAAACATTAGCGTACATTAGTGAGCATATGAATTACTCGGCCAAACATCTAAATTGCATGGAGCTAATGCCCAGTGGTTTACAAATAGCGTCATTCCCTATATTTGTTGACATAATAAGGAAAACAATTCTTACATGGCATTATATAATAAGTTGCACCCGGATCGAGCACCCATTCGCCATCTGAAATGTCACAATACTACCACGGTCAATACGTTCTCATCTACCTCACCAACATTACTTTCTGTCGCTATTGATGAAGATGCTACTCTCCACCACTACCGAGCTTCCTTGATCTAGCACACCCACGATTCCCTTTCTTCTCCTTTATCTCCTTCTCCATAAATAAACTATGACCACTACTAGCACCGCTACTACCGTCACTCAACTCCTTTATTTGATCCTACAATCCTCTCTAAGAAGACTTGCTTCAACATCACTAAGAGTCAAAGTATCCTGGCTATAAATCAAGCTATTTGAGAAACCCTTATAATGGTTCGGCAACGAACATAACAATATCATCGCCTTTTGCTCTTCCTCAGTCTTTAAATCTACCGCCTTCATCTTCATTAGCAAATTTATCAAAGGTATTCAACCGCGCCCTTATCGAAATACCCTCCTTCATCTTATAAGTGAAGAATTTTCGCAACAAGATCAAATGATTAGTTGGTGACTTCTTCATATTCAATTCCTCTAACATATCCCAAATACCCTTAGCAGTAGTCTTACCACTAATTTCAAAGATTACATTCTCACCCATTGCATGCGAAGTGTAGTGAATGTCCACTCTTCCATTTCCTCTCTCTCAACATCCGAGATGTCCGCCATCAACAAATGCATGTCAAACACAACCCATGCACATGATTTCGCCTAAGAACTGCTTTCATCTTCCATTTCCATTTTTGAAAATCATTTACCATCATTCCACTTGTCTATAACCAATTATGATCCCGAAACCGCATACGATGCACATACATACGGTGCTACACTACTTGAACCAACCATTGAGGGACAATCCGAGGTATATTCGATTCTGGCATTTCGACAACCACCTTACAAGCACCAATGCTCTGATACCAAACGTTATGTAGTTTAAACTCTTGATCACTCTAATCCAAACTCCAAACGTAGCAAAAAACAAGATCATTGTAAGATGTGCAAAAACAACCGATCAATATCTCGATGTCAAATCTTGACTCGATCCAAATAAAACTAGATCACAATCCAAAAAGTAATAAAAGCAAGCAATAATGAAGATAAATCACACAAGATATTTATAATGATCTGACTAACTTTGTGTTAGTGTACATCCACTTTGTGGAGAGCCTTTTAACCAACAATGAAAAAGTACAAGAGATTGATTACAAAGATCACAAAATTCTATAGAATTTTATTTGTGGAGATTATAATTGAAGAAAATTAGATTTGGGAAACTTTGTTTCAATATTGGGTAAATCCTTAATCATCCACTCTATTGAATTCTGAGTATAGCTTATATAGGGAGAATTTTCGCCTAGGAAAATACCCAATTTTCCCCTTCATGCCTTCTTAACAATGTCAATCAACTAGGGCAAAACTGTCTTGGAATAACGGCTCGGACATTTGAGCTTTATGGCCAACTGTCTAAGCTAAGTCTCGGGAAACAAGATCAAGCATACAGAGATGTCATAACTCCATTCCAAATGCCTCAATGAAAAATTCAAAAGTATGGGAACCACATCTAGATGTCCGACTCCATGTGCCTCGGTTCGTGAATCTCTATGCTTCATATCGCCATATCTCTCATCTCCAAGCTTCATTATGAACCGTCTTCTTTGTTACCAAGCTATTTTGGACCTCTTCAACTCTCTATATGGTGTCGCCAAAATTCAATAGTCCAATGAGGGCTACACATGGTTATTAAGTCGATGACTGTGAATTTGCAATATAAATGTGAGTTTTAAAGCTATCAATTAAATGTTGGTTATTGACCACATATTGATTATGCCAACTTTAATTTTGTCATAGAACATGATATGCTAAATGTTAATTTATAGGAGCTAATACCTATATTGACTTTGTCTTCAATCTCTAATAGTGTTTTGATAGCATTTAGATTAACCGTGTATCATCTTCTTCTTTCTTGTATTTTTCCTTAGTAAGTTATTTTTATTATAGAAAATATGGAAATTCACTTTAGATGATGGAAGTTTCTCATTACTTTAATGTTAGAAGTTTGAACATATTGTCCTATTGGTTGTATTGAAGTTGCTTCAATCCTGCTCTTGTTGCTGCCACTCCCTCCTCTTCTCCTCCCCTCCCATCCTCTCCTTATCCAAATTCGTTGGAAACCTCAGGGCCTTCACGGCCTCGTTGTGCATCCCAAGAAAAACATAATCCTCGTATCAAATGCAATTTGAGGCTCATTAGTGGAATAGACATCACCAGTCTCCTTGGACACTATCCACCCGTTGGCATGATCTAGAGTCACGTCGATCGTGTCGTTCCTGATTGCCTGGGCTACTATGCTCTTCGCATCCACAACCAAGTTCGGCGAGTCCAACCACATTTTCTTGGCAATGCCTAGCTGGAAGGTGTTCAAGCATGAGATGCTGATGTTTCTTATCACATTGTGACTAGGTTGTAGGTTCTGTTCACGTTGAATGTGGTTGAGAATTTGTCCGCTACTCTTTTGAACAGTTCCAGGTCTCATATTCTTACGTCTTGGTTTTATAAAATAGTGATGTGAAAAATCATCGAACATGGTTAAGGAGAAACCATGATAAATCAAGTAAATTTTAATGTCATTAAAAACATACATTGGTAAGTTCAAAGTACGACACAAGCACCTTCTTCATTCATTGCTGCATGAACAAGGTTTACTATGGTATCTTACCAAAAAGAAGGCGTATGACAACAACCTACTTCTTACATTGGATCCTGAATCCTTTGGCAGCATTAGGGGCCTTACGAGCAGCTTGTAGTAGGCTCTCTTTGGCATCTGTGTACTCTAACCAAATGGTTCTGAACTTTCTCGGGTAGAACAGGTATTTATAGAATAGTCCCAAGCAAATTATGCAATTTTAATGCTTATCTAGGAAATGTTAATCAGTATTGATATGATGAATCATGAATATGCAGATTAATATCAGAAAATCAATTTTTCTATTGATTGGAGCATCAAAACGAGATGCTTTGAACCTCAACTTTTCTGCTTGATCATATATAATGACGGCAGTTGCGGAATAGCAAGTTCAAAATGGTCTCCTGCATTTTTTTAATACCAGATAGTAAAAATTAGAAATATAAACCATATTATTTTTAAAGAGATGTTAATATTTAGTTAGACATCTTTCTAAGGTTAGTAATAAACCTAGCCCAGTTCATCATGATGTAATGTTGCCATACGATGCATGGATTGGAGATTTCCAAGGCATGAGAAAATTGATTGTCAAAATACTCTCAATGCCGATGAAACAATACTTAAATACTCAGTCTACTTTTATCTTACATCCATACGATAAAAAGGAAGTTATAAGGAGATGGGCGGAAGCTGGTATAGAACTCACCAAAAAAATTTGCCAAGGCTCCCACTTAATTCATAGCTGTACGAATAGTAAAAGTACAAACAAGATGCCAAAACATCTATCGTTCTTATGTTCATGTTCTCAAGGCGGCCAATACTAGCAGAAGAACAAGCTCTAGCCTAAAAATACTAGAGAAATTGATCTTATTGGGACTTGTAAAATGAAACCTGCTGAGTGTGTATTTGCTAACATGTAATGTTTCTATTGGTTGATAGTTGGTTGTTAACAAGAAAACTTATCAACATCCCCAAAGCTATGTGAAAGGCAAATAAGGTTATATAAAATAAGACCGTCGAAAAAGATTGCTTTCTTCAAAACCTTCCTTTCGGCTAGGTTGACTTGGTTAAAATAGTTTGGAAGATAGCTTAGAAATGAAGGCAAGGGGAGAAGCATCTTACTCGAAAACCCTCTTTCGAATAAGTCAAAAAAAGTTACTCATATTGAATATCCATTCCTATCAAAAGGTCAATTCTAACGCTTTCGACCATGTTGAAAGGTATATTCGGCCTTTCGAAAAGAAGTAACTGCTTTCGACTTCTTTAAATTCGTCTCTTATAAGGGGAACCCCTTCGAAGGGTTTGCTGATGAAATTGGGTGTAGGTCCTCTTCGAATGAACTCCTTCATTCATGGATGCTAGCCAATTACAAACCAAATCCTTCATGACATCCCTTTCGACTAGGCCGAAAGGGATTTTTGTCCTTTCAAAACTGATCTAATATGCGATTGCTCAAGCTTCATTTAATATACCAAATATAAGATTGTCTTAGATATTTATAAGTTCCATGAACTTATTAGTGTCAAAACGCCATCATCATCCTTATTTATCATTGTATGGTGTTTGTCTAGATGATGATGTGTTTCGCCTGAATGTTATCCAAGTCAATCCTATTATTTTGCATAGGCAAAAAGAAATTAAGAGAATAAGATAGCATCATGTGAAATTGATCATTAGTCTAGCTAATGATCTTCCTCATCATCAAAATCCTTAATGAATCCGTGCATTACTCCTTTATTACTGATCCAAATTGAGTTACAATTTTTGAGAGCTTTTCATTAAATTGATTTAGAGTTACAAAGGTTTTGTTGTTTCAAAGAAGTAGAAGTAAAAGAAATAGGCTTTGGATTCCAAAATCCGGTCCCCAAAATCAGACCCCTTGGGTCTTATTTATAGATGCGGATCGACCCCCTTCCGCATCAATGCTTTCGACCTAGTCGAAAGTTCCTTTTATCTTCCGCATCATTCCTTTCGACATGGTCGAAAGGCCTCGCCTACATTCGATACAGTTGAAAGGCTTCTCATTCGAGTCCCATGACTCTTCCTTAAGCTTCTCTTCTTCTCATTCCGGACATTCCGACCTCGTCGAAATGGTCCTTTGTCCACCTTTCGTTGTCGTAAAGTTTTGAGAATTCCTTCTCTCTGCTTTTCCTTAAATTGCTTTTGACATCGTCCAAAGGGGCACAAATGCGCTTTTCTCTTCATGTTGCTTTGCTGTCATCTGAAGTAAACATAGGAGCTTTCGATTCTATCGATAGGTTGCTTACTAGGACTTCGAAAATGTTGAAGCATCAACGATTTCGATGCATTAGGTAGTTTTCTAATGCATGTTTGTGGGTTGATGTGGAACCTTCTTCTTATGTTATAGCTTTGACTAGTTTGAAAGGCTCGGCTATGCTTTTGAAAGGATTGTCTTGGGTAATTTGAAAGGCTATTATTCATTGCCTTCGTAAGGGGTTTCGAGCCCGTCTTTGCTTTTTCTATATACTCAAATCCATCTGCATCGAAAGGCCTGAATGAGGTGGGTAGGTAACCCCACTTTCTTTTTCATCTTTTCCAAAATCTTTTGGATGCTTAACTCTTGTAAAGGTGCTTGGTGTTCGTGACTCTTTCGAACGTCTTTTTAATGCCTTCGAAACGTTCTTTCGTGATCCTTATCGAAACTTGTTCCTGTTATTTCAAAAAGCCTAGCATTTTCATTAATCTTCCTTCATACCTTCATTCTTAAATGGATTTTATGGTTAAGATTCCCCCCCCCCCATGTATGAAAGATGATTTTCTTCTTTAAGGAAAAAATTTCAGAACTTCCCTCCTAATAACTTTGTTTTCCTGCAAAATTCAAAGCAAGATACATTTTTATTGCTAACTCATTATGCGCTTCAAGATAAAACAACATAGCAATGTTTATAAATTTAAGTGCTTAGTTGATCATACTCCTAATTTAATAAAGGATATAAGGTAGATAATTAATAGTTATCTATGCATATAACGATTTTAATCTACGAAGTTCCTGTGGGAAACAATCAATGTATGGAAACAGAAGGTCATAAGTTATTATCTGGAAATAAGTCTTTATAACCCGTAAATCCTAATATGCATTTTGAAATTCTTCCTGGAGACAAAAATGATTCTGGGGCCTAAATTTTGATGTTGGTGAACATCGTTTAGATTTTTTGTCCAATAACCCTGATTTGGATATTACGAAGACCAACTCGAATTATCCAATTGATGACTTAGACGTCTATTATGGTTTCAATATTACTGCTTTCAAACCCTAATTTGGGAATTGAAACATAGAATCCAAAATTGATGATAAAAGACCTGAAATTCGAATTCAGGCATTGGAAAATTATACAGTCTAAACCCAGATTAGGGTATCGTCAAGTGAAGTTTAGAAGTCAATAGTAAGATGTCTAGAACCCAGATTCAGGTTTTAATAAACGAGACTCCAAAATAATCTTAACAATAGAACTTCTAAACCAAGATTCGGGTATTTGTGATAGATGATCGGAACACCGTAATAACTATCTTCGTGACAAAAATCTCGAACCCACGGATAATCAGAAATCCATAATGATTTTCTTCATATTAGAAATCTCTAGCCCAAATTAGTGCATATATTGGATAATCGGAAATTCGTAGTACTTATCTTTATAATAGAAATCTCTAGCCCAGATAAGGGTATATGATGGATAATCAAAAACCCATGGTAATTATCTTTATAATAGAAATCTTAAGCCCTGATTTAGGCATTAATAAGTGATGTTAGAAAATAGTCTCAAAACCTAGATTCAGGTATGAGGGAGATCATAAATGATAAGTAAAGACCCGAAACCCATATTCGGGTATTAAAATATAATATGAAGAAGTGAGAGGCCCGAAACCCAGATTCGGGTGTTAATAAGTGGAGCTCTATTCTCCTTAGATTTTGTCTTATTCGACCTGTGTAAACCGTTTTAAGCCCCATATGTAGTTGTAGTTTGATTAACTACTTCTTAAGCTTGAATGTCTTAGCCCATCGTTTAATATGCCACTTCTTGGGCTTCGACATCTTAGTCTGATATTAGATGCGCCTCTTCTTGGGCTTGGACATCTTAGTCCATTGTTTGATGAGCCTCTTCTTGGGCTTGGACATCTTAGTCCATTGTTTGATGAGGCTCTTCTTGGGCTTGAACGTCTTAGTCCATTGTTGACCGGTGCTCTTTGCTAGCTTATTCTTAAGCTGGAACCAAGGACTTACCCAACGCCCTCTATGAGGCGTCTTAACCTGACCAGAGGCACGACCAAGGGCTTTTCGATGCTTTGACCAGGCCAAAGCATAGCATGGATAAAGTCTTACACCCCTTCCTCTGGGAGGTTCCCTGCCCTGGCCATAGCGTGGCGCGGACAGGGACTTTTCGATGCTTTAACTTGGCCATAGCGTGGAGTGGATAAAGGCTTACACTCCTTCCTCGAGGAGGTGCCTTGACTTGACCAGAGAAGAAAAATCTCAGACCGAGTATTACAGATTTTCAAGTAAGGACGTTTTGGAGCTTAGGAAGCGAGCTGGATGGCAGGAATGTATGGAGTGTATTCCGCTGTATTATATTGTAGTTATCTGGGTCATGTTGATTTTAACTGTCCAGTGATTGTGAAATGTTGTAAATCTGATGTATATAAATATAAATTGACAGATACTGTTTTCCTTTATATAATTGCTATTTATTTGATATTGTATTTTGATCCGCTGCGAATATGAGAATCTGTGCTCTTTTCTCTTTCTTCTTCTTTCTCTTTTCCTAACTATCTGGAATATTCAGGATCGAAAATTCCAGGTTGTTACATTTGGCCAAGGTCTTGCCGATGCTTTAACCTGGCCATAGCATGGCATGGTTAAAGTCTTACACTCCTCCCTCCACGAGGTGCTCTACCCTGACCATCTTGTTGCGGATAGAGACTTGGACCGTTAAAGGCAGTGTTCAAATGCAAGGAGAATTCTCCCAACAAAGTAGATTTTTCTTTTTGAAGGAAGAGATGCTTTATTCATTCATCGTAGGAAAGTATGGTTTCAAATGTTCCATATTCCATGTTCTAAGAACCATATTGCCATCTGGTCGGCATAATTTGTAAGCTCCTAGGGGGACTACTTCGTAAATGATTAAGGTTCCTTCGCAATTTGGTCCTAGAGATCCATCTATAGGATTTCTTGTGTTTTCCATTACGCTTCAGAGTACCAGATCTCCTTCTTGTAATGACCGAGTTCTTACTTTTGAGTTGTAATACTTCGAAATCCTTCTTCGATTTTTTGATGTTCTGATTATTGCTTCGTCTCTCAACTCATGTATCAAATCTAGCGATTCTCTTTTCAGTTCTTGGTTTAAATCGAATGCATATGCGATTCTTCAATGTGAGGGTATTTCAATCCCAATTGGTAACATTGCCTCACACCCATATGCCAATGAATAGGGAGTATGATCCATTGCTGTTTTGGTAGATGATCGATAAGCCCATAATAAAAGTGCTAGATCTTCCACCTAATTTCCTTTAGCTTTGTTCAAGTCTTTTTTTAAATTTTCTTTATGGTCTTATTTGCAGCCTTAACTTCCCCATTTGCCTTTGGATGCGCAATGGAGGAAATTTTTTTTATAATTCCATTCTTCTGACAAGACCGAGGGAATTCTTCACTCTCAAATCGTGTTCCTTTGTCGGAGATAATCTTATAGGGGATTTCAAATCTGGTTATAATATTTTTGATGACAAATCTAAGTACTTTTCCAAAAGTGATCTTGGGGAGCAGTTCTGCTTCAACCCATTTAGTGAAATAGCCTATGGTGACCACAAAATATTTTGCTCCTCCTTTAGAAATAGGCAACGGGCCGATTAAATTAATTCGACACGCATCAAAGGACCATGAACTTGAAATCGGGGTTAACTGACTTGGTGGCAATCATAGGATCTTCGACTACTTTTGGCATTTCTCGCATCTCTTTGCATATTCTATAACCTGACTCGCCATATAAGGCCAATAAAAACCATGTCTCATTTTTTTTTTGCTAGTTTTGTTTCATTAAAATGGTCTCCACAAAATCCTTCATGTGCTTTGACCAGCATCTCCAAACTTACACATCTTAAATAAGGTAAGGCATATCCTTTCTTGTAAAGGATTCCATCTAGCATCGTGAAAGTTGGGGATTGCCACTTGATTTTCCTCGCCTCCCCCTTGGTAGATGGTAACTTCTCCATTGAAAGATACTCGACAATAGGTGGCATCCAAGTGTTATCAGAATAGTTATCTACTGCTGGCTAGTTAACCCTTTTATTCAGGACTTCCCCATTGAGTTCCTTTTCATTTCTTTCTCGTGTCATGGTTTGGGATCTTGTTAAGACTAGTAGTTCCTTTCCTTGTATGGATGTCCCATCTTCTATACTTGGATTTTCTCGATATCCTAGTGGCACAATCTAAGTTTCTGGGGCTCCCCTCAAATTAGCTAATTTTTCCAAAGAATCAGCTTGTGAATTTTCCCCTCTCTGAACTTGATGTCTGGAAAAGTCTTCAAACAAAGCAAGCATTTTTAATATCCTCTTTACATATAAAGATAACTTGCAGTCTTTTTCCTGATATATCCGTTTCGCCTGATTTACCATTAGTTGGGTATCACTGAAGATTTGAATCCGTAGGATTTTGAGCTCTAATGCCAAAGTTAACCCTGCCACCATCGATTCATATTCAGCCATATTGTTCATTGCGGGAAACTCTAACTTCATGGCATAATGTAAGCGGTGTCCGTCTGGTGTTATTATCACCAAACCTATAGCAACTCCTTGTTCATTTTATGCACCATCGACTAATAACTGGCACATAAGTTTCTGATCCCTTTCCTTTTCTGATGCTCTTTAATGAAATTAGTGCACTCATTAATGAAATCTACTAATGCTTGCCCTTTGATTGTGGCTCATGGCTGAAACTCTATATCATATTGGCTAAGCTCAATCCTCCATTTTGCCAACCTTCTCGAAGTTTTTGGTTTACTGAAAACTTGTTTAAGCAGGAAATTGATCAATACCCTGAATGAATGTGCTTGAAAGTGTGCTCTAAGTTTTCGAGCTGTGAGGATCAAGAAATAAGCTAGCTTTTCTATTCCTGGGTTTCGAACTTCCGCATCCTTCAATTGTCTGCTTACATAATACACAGAAAGTTGAGCACCACTTCCTTTTCTAATCAATACTGAACTGACCGCATGTTCTGAAACTGCCATGACAAGTATAAGATTTATCCATTCTCGGGACTAGAAAGTATTGGTGGCTTTACCAAATGGCTTTTTAACTCTTGAAAAGCTTTCCTACAATCTTCCCCCCATTCAAAGTTTTTCTTTTTCTTGATTACGTCAAAGAAGGGGATAAATTTATCAATAGCTTTGAAAATCAATCTGCTTAGAGTAGCTACCCTCTCATTCAGACTCATTACCTCTTTATTGGTTTTGGGTTCGGCCATGTCCTTAATGGCTAGAATTTGATCGGGACTAGCTTCTATTCCTTGGGCACTCACAAGGTAGCCTAAAAACTTCCCTGAATGTACCCCGAAGGAGAATTTTATGGGTTTAATTTCATTTGATATTTCCACAGTATTTTAAGCATCTCTTCTAGATCCTCAAGATGATTCTTAGCCTCTTCAATCTTCACTCGCATGTCATCTACGTAAACTTCCATATTTCGACCAATTCGTTCTTTAGACATTCCACTGACCAGCCTTTGATAAGTAGCCCCCGCATTCTTTCTCCCGAAAGGCATTGCTTTGTAACAGAAGATTCCCCATTCAATAATGAAGCCATTGTGTTCCTCATCCGACTTGAACATGGGTATTTGATTGTATCCTGAATATGTGCCCATGGGTGATAACAACTTGTGCCTACTACTTGCATCAATTAACTGATCAAACTGCGGTAGTGGAAAATAGTCTTTCGGACAAGCCTTGTTCACATCAGTATAATCAATGCAAGTCCTCCAATTTCCATTCGATTTCTTCACCAAAACTGGGTTTGTTAGTCATTTTGGGTAGTTTATTTCCCAAATAAACCCATTTTTGAGGAGTCTTTTAACTTATTCTTTCAATGCATCAAACCGTACTCTATGTAAAGGCCCATCTCCTTGACTCTCGGAAATCGGTACTTACACATCCACGGTATTCAGGTGCCATAAATCCAAGTGCTGAGCAGGCAGATTTTCAGGGCAATGTAAAGTAAAAGATGGAAACACAATCTCTCACATTATGTTAAACAGATAAATAGTACATACAATCACCATTACAAAGGTACATCAGAGTATTTTTGTATGCACTGACCCTGCTAGGAATGGTTATAACTGCCTGCTCCCACACTTGTTGGTAGTGACTAACTTAGACACAGCGAAAACAAAGATAGATGGAGAGATATCTCCATCCGGTACTCCAGCTTCATGCTCTAAAAATCTCTTCCAGCATGCTCCTCCTAAAATACTCCAATTAGAACCTGATTACTTGGCTGCCCGAGAAAATGTGGCACCCAGAATTTAAAGGGAAAACAACATAAACTCCAGATTGGTCATAGAACTGGTGTGAGAACTCAAAATACGTGTTTTGGAAACAAAAAGTTATCTAATAAGACCATGCCGCACATAAACACAGAAGGGTTTTTAGCTATGATAGCCAAAGTTTTTACGTCCAAATACTTGATATTATTTTTAATGACATAACTTTGAATACATTTGCAAGTAAACTTATCAATCTTAGATAAAATAGTTACATTGATTAAATTCCAGTAGTACTAGTTACAAACGCGGGTTCTACAAACAGACTGGCAGGCACTTATTAGAGAAGGTATTTCCCTGGAAATGACTTGGTGAAGGGACTACCTTCCAGCAGGACATCTCTAGAGGAATGTACCGAGGTCAATAGAACATCTACACCTCCACCAATAAAAGATCGGCTGTTTGCGTAAAAAATGGTCACAAACACCCAATACCGTGAAAGCACCAGTGTATGAATATAAATCAGCGATATTCAAACACAAATCACAGATCTCAGCAAATAACCCAAATACGTTTGCACAAAAGATGGGCAAACAACTCCAAGTTGTATGATTTAGTTGATTTTATGTTGTTCGTAATGATTTAGGTGGTTTATGCAAATACGTAAAAAGCAGGGACTGAACTGTAAAAGACACACAGATTTATAGTGGTTCGGCCAAAATGTGCCTACGTCCACTTTATATGTTATTCTCCTTTTCCAATCCAATTACGAGTACAAAGCTTGTAGTACAAGTGTATGAAAGTTGTTTGAAAGTTCCTTCCAGGTTTGAGCTCTTAAACTTCTCTGCCATTGTTGTACCCCTGCCCCTCTATTTATAGAGTGAGGCAGGGGGCAGAGGTCCTGGGAGTATATAGCTGCTGGTGGGCCTGGGCTGAAGCAATCTGGCCTGGCAGCTTTCTGGTTCGGCGGTGTCTTGGTTCGGCGGTGAGTGGTAACATGGGTGATTCGGCAGGTAGTGGAGATAGGGGTTCGGTGGTAGGTTGGATCGGTGGTAGCATAGTTCGGTGGTAGCATGGTTTGGCTATGCTTGGTCTGGTAGTTGTAGGCTAGGAGTTCCATTCGGCAGTGGGTTTAGAGGTGTTGGTTCGGTAGGAACAGGGAGAAGGTTGGTTCGGCTAGGAGTTGCTTTGGGTTTGGTTCGGTAGGAAGGGGGCAGGAAATGCCGAATGAGACTTCGTGTTGGGAATGCCGAATGAGACTCCACTTATGAGAATGTCGAATGAGACTTCATTTATGAGAATGCCGAATGAACCATGTGGAGTTCGAATACCAGACGAACTCAAACACTTGAACTTCCGGACGAAACCGAGGGGTTTTAAGTACCGGATGACACTTGAACTCGGGGAGTGTAGTGTCGAACGAACTCTTGCCTTGCTTCCAATCGATTTTCAATCCGGACCTCCATCATTCCTTGCCAATTTGTCGATATTCCAGTTTTGACCAAAAAATGGGATAACACTTTGCCCCCCAAAACATGCCTTGTGATAACAAGGCGTGTTTTGAATAGTTCCGAATCCAATATCCAAAGTTCATAGCCATATTGCCAGAGTAGATCATCCTTGACTGCTCCGAGTCGATATCCAATTCCAAATCCAATGACCAAAGCTTGAGCCAATTCCATGTCCATCCGAACTCGACAACCGATCCCCAAACCATCCTTATCCAATAGCCAATATTCGAATCCAGGACCTCTCTGGGTTGATATCCAAATCCATAACTTCTCCGGGCTCTTGCCAAGCGCAATCCACACCTGACGGACGTGATCCAGTCCCCCTGGACGTTGAGCTAACCTCTCCGGGTTCTTGCCAATTGTAATTCACAGTTGACGACCTTCTTTCCGGGTTCTTGCCAAGCGTAATCCACACATGACGACCTTGGTCCAGTGTCCCTGGACGTTGGGCTAACCTCTCCGGGTTCTTGCCAATTGTAATCCACAGTTGACGACCTTGGCCCAGTGTCCCTGGGCGCTGTAAAATGCCATGGCTTAAGTCCTAAGCCGAATCTTGGTCCCTTCGGACCCTTGCCTAGCATAGTGCATACTCGACGACCTGAAAGTAACAATTGATAATATAGGGCCTAAGTCCTAGGCCGAATCCTGGTCACTCCGGACCCTTGCCGAGCATAGTCCATACTCGACGACCTGAAAGTAACAATTGATAATATAGGGCCTAAGTCCTAGGCCGAATCCTGGTCACTCCGGACCCTTGCCGAGCATAGTCCATATTCGACGACCTGAATGAGTCAATTTACCACGTTCGGGCAAAGCAACTCACCCCTTGCCAGGTATAATCCATACCCGACGACCGTTTATCAAAAATCAGATAAAAATCCAGTTAAAATCCTATCCAAAATCCAAACCCAAATCCAAAATCCAAATCCAGAATCCATATCCGAAAATCCAAATCCAGAATCCAAATTCAAAATCCAAATCCAAAACCAGAAAACTAGAAATCCAAATCAGCATCCAAAGTTGAAAATAATCGTCCAGAGGAAAATCCAAATCAAAAGGCGAGAAAAACCAGGAGCTCAATCCAAGCTCCAAAACCGAAAACCAAAAAGAAAAGCAGTGTCCAATCCAAAAGCAAAAGATAAATTTCACAAACCATAGCATCGCAGCTTATTATCATTCAGAGCATGCCTAGGGGCCATCTCCGTCCCCGTACATGTGTAAATGACTTGGTTGCTTGCCAATAGTTTGCTACTTATTTCATATTAACCTGGTCAAGGGACGATCAACCGACCATCATTCTTGGGCCTCCCACCATCGTAGCTTGAGGCAGGCGGCGGTTGCTGCTGCCTCGCTGTTGCATTCCGAGGTCCAACATATTGTGGCAGCTGTCCATTCCTCACATGCTCCTCAATTATGTCCTTTAAGTGCCTGCAGCTGTTGGTGTCGTGTCCATCCAAATCATGGAAGAGACAGTGCCTTCCCGATGTCGTTTCCCGTTCTGTTGGTTCTCTCCTAGCCGGCCTCCGGTAGTGAAGGCGATTTCGAGTATCCAGGTATATCCGCTCCAGTGTTTCGTTCAATCCTGTGTATGTGGAAAACTTTGGATCTTTCCATTGCTTCCTAGCATTTCCAGAATCACCGTCCAACTTCCTTTTTCCTTTGTCTTTATCCGAACCATTGCTGGATGGTCCTCCCACCTCAACTGCATTAACCTTTTTCAATTTTAAATCCGTACTCGCATCTTCTTGTCGAAGGAACCTTTCTGCCTCGTGAAAGAATTCGTCGAGATTCCATAGGGAATCTCGTATCAGAGATACCTTGAAATCCGAGTTCTCCCTGACTCCTGATACTGCTGCCATTAAAACCATCGATGGATCGGGCCGATCCACCGAAGCAACTGCGGCACTGAATCGAGTTAGAAAAGCTCTAAGCGATTCATCCATCCTTTGCCTTACCGATGTCAATGTCATCATGTTCTTCGGTCTCTTGACATGAACCCGAAACCGTCCCAAAAACCTTTCCACCAATTCCCTCCAAGTCCTGATAGATCCTTCTTCCAGCTGCCTGAACCACATCGCAGCTAAGTCCGTCAAGTACAAAGGGAAGCATCGGGCCATCACCTCCTCTGATGCCCCCAGCACCTCCATGTGTCTGGTGTATCTCATCAAGTGATCCGTAGGGTCTTCCTTGCCATTGTATACCTCCATGCTAGGTAGCTTGAACTTAGGTGGATTTCTGAGCCATCCTTATTTCCCGAGTGAACGGACTCCTGTTTACTCCTTCCAAGTCTCCGTTGGTCAAACCACCTCGCACAGTCTTCCTGATTATATCTACCAATCCACCGTTGTCTGTCGGAGGTTGCCCCCGAGGGAACTCCGGTACATACTCTTCGTGTAGCTCGTTAGTAGCAACGTTGGTTCTAGCCTGTTGAACTCCTTCCAAAGGTTCTCCTGTGTTGAATCCTGTGGGCCTGCCCCCAAGCCCTTGTTGATTGCCACCTGGCTCCGTATCCTGTCCTTCATTGGGTTCCGTAACCCTAGCTTCTTGTCCTGCATCCACAGCCGTTGTAGCTGTTCCTAAGTTCTGCATCCCTGCAGCTCTCATTTGCTCCAAGAAAGTTTGCATCATTTCCTGTTGACTTTTCAACAACCTCTCTTGCAGTGAATTTGTTATGGCTTCCATTTCATCCCGGGTTATGTAGATCGAAGCCGGTCCTTCCTCACCTCCGGAGGACGCTTGTTGACTTCCTCCTTGTTGGCTTCTCTCAGCCCTTAGCCTTCTACTGTTTTGCCTAGTCATTGTCTTCCAAATCCAAACTTCTATCCGATGTAGCGGGTGCTGGTTGTTCTCAGTGAAAGCACCAAAATGTTTGCGTAAAAAATGGTCACAAACACCCAATACCGTGAAAGCACCAGTGTATGAATATAAATCAGCGATATTCAAACACAAATTACAGATCTCAGCAAATAACCCAAATACGTTTGCACAAAAGATGGGCAAACAACTCCAAGTTGTATGATTTAGTTGATTTTATGTTGTTCGTAATGATTTAGGTGGTTTATGCAAATACGTAAAAAGCAGGGACTGAACTGTAAAAGACACACAGATTTATAGTGGTTCGGCCAAAATGTGCCTACGTCCACTTTATATGTTATTCTCCTTTTCCAATCCGATTACGAGTACAAAGCTTGTAGTACAAGTGTATGAAAGTTGTTTGAAAGTTCCTTCCAGGTTTGAGCTCTCAAACTTCTCTGCCATTGTTGTACCCCTGCCCCTCTATTTATAGAGTGAGGCGGGGGGCAGAGATCCTGGGAGTATATAGCTGCTGGTGGTCCTAGGCTGAAGCAATCTGGCTGGCAGCTTTCTGGTTCGGCGGCGTCTTGGTTCGGCGGTGAGTGGTAACATGGGTGATTCGGCAGGTAGTGGAGATAGGGGTTCGGTGGTAGGTTGGATCGGTGGTAGCATGGTTCGGTGGTAGCATGGTTTGGCTATGCTTGGTCCGGTAGTTGTAGGCTAGGAGTTCCATTCGGCAGTGGGTTTAGAGGTGTTGGTTCGGTAGGAACAGGGAGAAGGTTGGTTCGGCTAGGAGTTGCTTTGGGTTTGGTTCGGTAGGAAGGGGGCAGGAAATGCCGAATGAGACTTCGTGTTGGGAATGCCGAATGAGACTCCACTTATGAGAATGCCGAATGAGACTTCATTTATGAGAATGCCGAATGAACCATGTGGAGTTCGAATACCGGACGAACTCAAACACTTGAACTTCCGGACGAAACCGAGGGGTTTTAAGTACCGGATGACACTTGAACTCGGGGAGTGTAGTGTCGAACGAACTCTTGCCTTGCTTCCAATCGATTTTCAATCCGGACCTCCATCATTCCTTGCCAATTTGTCGATATTCCAGTTTTGACCAAAAAATGGGATAACATCGGCCTACCTATTTCACTAGATAGTACCGAATATGCCATCACCCCAGTCATTATTGACCTATCTAAGACATCTCTTAGCATACACCACAATAATTTAAACCTGAACGTCATAGCGGGTAGAAGTTTATCTAGAAGGGGATGATCATACCATAATGGTTGCTAACTACATAGCCTTGCTGCATTTACCCTTTTTGGGCCATTTTTGGGTGTGAGGCTCGAGGTAACGATTACCTTTCACTTGCACATTTCACTCTGAATGCCACACTACCATTCCTTTAATCTCTATTGACTTCCACAAACATACAACTCCCGAGCTCATTCATCTCAAAGAAGGGTGTTAAGCTAAGAGAAGTTGCCTTCTATGCTACCTAAAAGATGTATGTTTATAAAAGTCAACGATGAAATCTCAAGAATGCATTATCGGACATCCATCTATACAAGTTCGTTTTAGGACTGAACGAAACCGAAGGCACTCTCCTACCACATCTCGTCGGGAATTATCCCTAGGATTAGTAGCGAGAAGTCCTTGCATCGAAGATCTTAAATGAAGAACTATTGCCACATGACAAGGTATGGGAAATTTTCCCCGAGGGTCAGTGATAAGTAGCCCTACATTCGATCTTCCACAGACATCTTCATGTCTTCACTTCGAATACGTAAATTGGTTCGAAGTGGTCTGGATATGAATTATCCAAATCTGACCCATGTTTCTCTGAACCAATCCTCGATAAAAGAGGTCTAGTGAATAGAGAATCATTCTTTAATTGATTAAGTTCTTTTATCAAAATCTCTTTTGGAGATATACATTAATAAAACATTCTTTCTGGTATGTACGAAAATATTACACCTCTCTTATAAAATCCCTTGATAACTTTTAAACTTCTTTTCCTAGGAATAAATTTGAAATCTTTTCATTTTAATTCAGAAAGATATTGATATGAGTAAACCAAATTCACCATCCTCTCCTTCAGGCCAGTTCAGATAGCCAGGGAGAGCAGGCAACTAGTTTTCCAAACTCAAGCCTAGACACTATCTCTTTGGCACCCATATGGCGGTCAAGTTAGTTGATCAACTATAAATCTTTAATTACTCCATAAATTCTTCAAATCTTCTTTCAAACAAGTTATAAATCATCTAAAAACATTTATAAAACATTTCTAGAAGAATTGTTAAGTTTAAAACTATAATTCAAAAGTTATAGAAAAGTGCCGCGGAAGAGTGCTGTGGAAAGTGCCTTTTTAGCTATATTGATCAAAACGACTTTTTATTATTCGAAAATTAATTTTTATTACTCAAGTCACTTTTAAAACATTGTTCTATATTTTTAAACATCATTTTCAAAGAAATACAGTTTTGGATTTGGAACTACAAATTTTGGATTTTTATAAAACTCGTTTTACTCAAATTTCAAAATCTACTTATCAAAATCTCGATTTTCCTTCTTCGTTGAAAAACTATTAATATTAATAGTTTGGAAAATTCTTATCTCGAAGAATTCCAAGCTATATTTCAACTTTTACACTTGTTTGACTTTAAAGCACGAAATCGCAAACTACCACTATGCGAAGCGCTTATTTTTAACTAAATTTTCTATTTCATTTTGAACTTCATCAAAACACTTTTAAATGTTTATAAAACATTTCAAATACATTTAAAAAAAATTATGAGGTTTAACAATTCCATATACACCATTTCATTAGTTTAAGGAAAGTGATTTCCTATGTGTTTATCGACATGTATATTCGTGACTTGTATATATATTCAACGTTCATATGAAAACAATCAAATTGGATGATCAAAACATAATAAACATCCATTTGCAACATCATATCATCATCCAACATATAGTATAATAGTTTTAGGACTTCTCGCCTTGGATTTTAAACGATTTACTTAAAAATTCGCTATAACTCTGCTATTTGAGTTTTGAAGCTCGCTATTTTTTGGATTTTGGCTCCTAAATGCCTCGACCAAGTCTTGAGGAGGCTAGGGGGTGCATTGACTTGGGTGTAGAGATGTGTGGGCTCGGCCTAGGGTGGTGGAAAGTGTAATTTGTGAAGAATAAAGAGAAATGAGGAACTTTAAAATCGTTTTGTGGAGTTTTACTATATATAACTATATATTATAATTTTAGTTTCTTTTTGAAATAATTTTTGACATTATTTCTCTTAGGATGAAAGCCATTAAAGAGAAAGCAAAAGCTTAAGAATTTGAAGAAGAAAATGAATGAAAAATAAGAGAAGAGGGTAGTGTATTTATTAAGAAAAAAGAGTATAAAGGAAGACATATGCAGATCACCTTTGCATCGCCATTTCAAAGCTTCTCCAACACACCTTCATCCCTTTCATGCACGACTAGAAGACAACCCCCATGTGCACATCACTTTCATCTTCTCCTGCGTACATATGTTGACTTATAAAAGCTTAAGGAGTAGGTTTGCTTAAAATATCTTATATATTTTATATTATACTTTTATATCTATATATTTGTGTGTGTATGCATATGTACATGTACATGTATATGTAACATACTCCTGCAATGTTGCACAACTTCCAAATGTTGTATCGTTACAAATCCGGATTTCGATTTTCGGTCATTTTTTCTCTTTTAAATTTCTATGCATATTTTTGTAAATAAAATTTTGAAAATAAAATTTTCAATCGTTCTTAACTAATAAAAATGATCATATTTTTTTTATAAAACCACATAAATTAAGAATAATAATTTTTTACAAAAATATTATTATATCGATAAGGCTAAACGATCATTTATTTAGAGTGATATATTTAAAGGTCGTTACAAACTCCCCTCCTTAAAAGAATTTCGTCCTAAAAAATAAGATAAGAGAAAATAGCTCAAAGGAAATATGTTCGATATGATGGAACATATACAAAAGTGTGGGTAAGTGACTACACCATAGACAGTGAGTACACTATAAAGATATAGATGTAGGATCTAGATTAACCCTAGAGGGGGGGTGAATAGTGTTATAGTAAATTTTCTCGAATTAAACAAAAATAAACTGCAGAAATAAATATGCTGAAAAGTAAATCGCACACAAAATTTACCCAGCTTCGGCAACCCCTGCCTACTGCTGCATTCCCAGATTTCTATTAGAATTAAACAGTATCCCGCTTACAAACACTCTACTAGACTCGCAGACCCTTTTGCTCCTGCTCACAAACACTCTACTAGACTCGCACACCCTGCTCCTCCTATAGAGTTTCGCTTACTCGCAAACACTGCTCCCGCCTATAGAGCTTTGCAAACTCGCCCACCCTGCTCACTGAACTAATTCTAACTAGACAATCTGACACTACCTACAACCTAGGTGGTGATTTACAGATTCTTTGAAAAAGAAAAAACAGACAAAAATAAAACCAGGAGCACAAATTAAATTACAACTTTGAACCCGTAATTTTTTGCTCAAACTAAAAAACCCCTTTAAAAAATTAAACTCCCTTTTGATAATAAGGCCGGCCCCTTATTCTTGAACCCGATCTACTGTTATTCTTTGACCCATTCCTTTCTTCTCGTGTGAATAATGTCGGCCAATCTTCCTCTTTCTGAAATTAGGGCTTTGTGCTATCGATCCAAATTGAGGCTTTCGGCTCTTGCTCGTGCTCGATTTATGATGATCGATTGTTGACTTTCAGATTGCGTTGCTCGGCTTGCTCGTTCTATGATGATTGATTTGCGTTGACTGGCTCGCTCGTTCTCTGATGATCGAGTTGTTGGTATGTAATTTCTCTGTTTTTGCTATTGATTGTCGTATTAAACTCGATGCCTATGATGACGACTTGGGTGTGGTATTTATATGAATTCGAATCACTTGATTTCATTCGTATTAATTCGATACTTTCCTGATTTTCTATTGCTTGATGCGTACGATTTTCCTGATATAACTACAACCTTGATGCGCACGGCTTTGATTTTGTTGCGTTCGATTTTCTTGATTCACACGGCAACAACTTTCCCCTTTTTCATTGCTGACTTTTTCAAAGATACGAATTTGATACACTGTCATGAATTCGAATTGGACTTGGTCCACTTGTAGTCTCTGGTATTTTATTGCTGACTTTTTCATTGCTGACTTTTTCACACGGCAACAACTTGTTGATTACCTGTAGTTGCTGCTATATTACTTCGAATTGCATTTATTTGCTTGTACTTGTGTTCTTTGTTCATTGGACTGGCTGTTGCTAAGTTGATATGCTTGTGATGCTTTGTCTCTGGCATTGACATTGACATTGTATCACTGTCCCTTTACCATGTTGCATTATTCACTGAGTTGCCATTTCATATGCTTGCACTACTTCATTTTGTATTCGTTTTTATCCACTTTGTCACTGCATATCTATATATGCTTGACCTATTTCATTTAATTGTACTGCCCTATGTTGTCCCTTGATCTTGCTGTGACATTGTGACTTGTTGTTCTTCCTCCATTAAGAAGTATTGTTGCATTTTAGATGCATCTTGTGGCAGTTTTGTGCATACTGTACTACTCTGGTCTTGCATAGTTCCATGTTCACTGTATTGTATCATCCTTAGTTTTGTTTCTGCACCATGTTGCATGCAGTGTTGCATTGACATGTGTCTTGCCTTTGACATCCATGTTCTTCAGTGTTGATGTCGTATCTTTGGTCTTGCATTTGTGTACTCTATCTTTTGATTGTTCTGTACTTTGCATATGAACTTGGTCTCTGGACATTTGTTGGCACTGGCTGTTGTCTTTGTGGTCACTTGTGCAGTTTGGTCTTGCTGTTTGTCGAGTTTCATTTGTTAGTTAAGTCGTGCACTTGGTCTCTTCACTGTGTTCTCTTCATGCCTGACTTGATGCCGCATACATGTTTGTTGCAGTCCCTTTTTGCTGTTGCTATCCACGTTGAACTGGCTTTGATGCACTTTTGATTTGTCAAAGCTTTGCATTTTTCATGTTGCCTTGTGTTGAACCCAGTTTTAAAACTCGGGTTTGACCTTGTGCTCGTGTCGTGATTTTCAATATATTGCATGTGAGTTGAACCCGGCTTTTCATTTGGGTTTGACCTGTGCTCACCTGTCCCTGTAAATCAATCAAGTGTATACCAATGTGCACGGCCTTGTGGCATGTACAGTGATACACTGTGCATGTCACACTGTTCATGTATGATGAATTCAAATGTAAATTATGACGAACAACCCAAACAACTGAGGCAAATCATATTTTCAAAAAATCATATTTTATTTTATATTGCAAAAATATTTCTTTTTCAATTTTACTGCGTTAGTGAATATTTTTGCAGATTGCTCAGATGCTGAATTCAAACTGGAATGCAGTTGAAGACAAAATGCGAGTGTGAGTGATATGTAGTGAGGATATTAATGTAAATATAAAATCGTGATGTATTCAAAATTGTATATGTATAGTGAGAGCATGAATTTGTACTATTCAAGATTGTAATAAATATTTGTTTGAATAAAATTTCTGTTTGAATTCAAAATCTATGTAACTTGTTCTGTTTGAATTCAAATTCAAATTCTGTGTAATTTATTTTATTCAACAAATATTTATTTAATCTATGAAAAACAAAATAGTACATTACCAAATACATTTAAATGAATATATATGTTTATTATCATCAAACAAAAACATATAAGCGCATATTCAACAATCTCCCCCTTTTGATGATAACAAACATATATTTAAGATTTTGACCGTGTTAAATGTATTTGATCAATGATATACTCTAATTGCTCCCCCTATTTAAATGCATCCTCTCTACATGATGCTCCCCCTACATATATGCATACAAATAGAAATATTCAAATAAGCCTAGATGCAAATGGAAAATAAATTTGACCTTTGCTTGATTCTATTTGGCAAAATCTTAACTTTTCTCTCCCCATTTTGTTATCAGCAAAAGAATAATAGTGTTAGAGAAAAAAAGAGATTAAGTGATCAATATTAATCCAACATTAAACTCAAATTGAATATAAATATTAAACTCCAATAAGAATCGTTAGGCGCATATTCCATTTTTAGAAATGATGGAAATGAAATTCTCATATAAAATCATATAGTTATATCCACTTGTGGTACATTTATATCAGGAATTTGAATATCTACTAATCATGCATAACCGTTAGGACTTTTAAATGAGATTAGTAGTATTCCAATTTAATTTGAAAAATGAAATCAAGTATCTTCTAACCATGCATGACCGTGAGGACTTTTAAATGGGATTAGAATCAACTTGTCTATTTAATCAATTAATTTTGATTTGCGTTCCATACATGCATAACCGTAAGGAATTTTAAATGAGCATGGAAGCACATAATCAAAAATCCAAGTAATTCACCCATGCAGAACCGTGAGGACTTTTAAATGAGAGTGAATACTTTGGATATTTATTTATTTTTAAAAAATGTGACATGAAAACAAATGATTCCTGATTATAGTACCACATATCGACAAACTATATTGAATATTTGATAAACCATGGTCGATAGAAATAATGATAGATATAGAAATGGTCATGGAATCTTTACCCAACAAAAAGTTTTATAATTCTTGTTTGAATTCCTAAAGAAATTTTCCAAATATACTCTCTTGAGTAATGTATGTTAAATATCGACACTCATCACTTTTTCAATCACTATTAATCTTTTCAATAATCATTAGGGAGTTAGATTAGTCAAAATTTGTCATTTAAAATCAAATACAAATGACTATTCTGAAAATATGGTCAAACAATTATTTTCTCGAAGGGGTTATATGAAAAAAATTCTGCTAAATGAAAATTATTTAAAATGAAAAATATGCAGATATTTTCTATGAGAAAACGATGCAGTTTCTAAATGTCTCAAAAATCACGTTCAACTAGTAATTTTTCTATCAACTAGATTACCAGTGTAATCTGCATCTGAGTTTCTTTTTCAATCCAAAATATCACTAACTAAAATTGATAATCCAGACAATGAAGTGTGCACCAAAAATTTCAAACCCAATTTAAATGACATTCTTTGAATCTGAATTGAAGCCATGTAAACAGTCAGCAACTGAGAATATAGAGTTAGCCGAATTATGACCAAATGTATCCAACAAAACACAATGTTTAATTCAAACAAGTATGTATGAAGTAGTTCCCAGATTGAGATTGAAGTTGAAAGTATATATTTAAAAATTGAAAGTTATCAGTCAATTTCTATAATCCCCAAATCCAAACGTAATCTGGAAAATCTGTCTTCGGGGAGGGGTTTTGTGAAAATATCAGCAAGCTGAGCCTCAGTCGAAATATATTCAATGCAAATGTCTTCCTTAGCAATGTGATCTCTAAGAAAGTGGTGTCTCACATCAATGTGTTTTGTGCGTGAATGATGAACAGGATTATTTGACAAGTCTATTGCATTTTTCTATCACATTTTAATGGAACTTGTTTATAAACTAGGCCAAAATCAGAAAGAGTTTGCATCATCCATCAAATTTGAGCACAACAGCTTCCTAAAGCAATATATTCTGCTTCAGTGGTGGATAATGCAACACAATTCTGTTTTCGACTTGACCATGAAACTAGTGAATGTCCTAGCATAAAACATGTCCCACTAGTGCTTTTTCTGTCAGCCAATGAACCAGCATAATCAGCATCAGAATAACCACTAAATCAAAATTTTCACAAGAAGGGTACCATAATCCAAATTTTTGTGTGTGTGAAAGATATCTCAAAATTCGTTTAGTGGCTTTCAAATAAGATTCTTTAGGATTAGATTGAAAATGTGCACACAAACACACAGAAAACATAATATCACGTCTAGAAGCAGTAAGATAGAGAAGTGAACCAATTATCCCTCGATATTTTTTCTGATCAACAGCAATTCCTTTCTCGTCTTTGTCCAGCTTCGTTGATGGACTCATAGGAGTTCTCAATGGTTTGGAGTTTTCAACTCCAAATTTCTTCAACAATTCCATTACATACTTGGATTGTGAGATAAAAATACCATCCTTGTTTTGCTTGATTTGGAATCCAAGAAAATATTTCAGTTCTCCAACCAAGCTCATCTTGAATTTTGCCTGCATGACTTGTTCAAATTTCTCGCACAAGAGTTCATTAGTAGCACCATAAATAATATCATCCACATAAATCTGAACAATCAAAAATTCACTTCCATTATGTAATAGAAACAGTGTTGTGTCAGCACTCCCCTTTTTAAAACCATTTTCCAAAAGATATGTACAAAGGCAGTCGTACCAAGCTCTAGGAGCTTGCTTAAGACCATATAATGCTTTTTCTAGTTTATACATATGATTTGGAAAATCATGATTCTCAAAAACGGGGGATTTTTTCCACAAAAACTTCTTCTTTCAAATCACCATTTAGAAAGGCACTTTTTACATCCATTTGTTTAAGTTTGAAACCCTTATAACATGCAAAACTTAGCAAAATCCTAATGGCTTCTAATCTAGCTACTGGAGCGAATGTTTCATCAAAATCTATGCCTTCTATTTGGTTATATCCTTTAGCGACCAACCTAGCTTTGTTTCTAACTACATTTCCTGATTCATCAAGTTTGTTTTTGAACACCCATTTAGCTCCAACAATTGGATAGTCATTAGGCCTAGGAACTAATTTCCAAACTTTATTTCTTTCAAATTGATTAAGTTCATCCTGCATTGCTAAAATCCAACTTTCATCACTAAGAGCCGCTTCAACAGAATCAGGTTCAATTTCAGAAATAAAACCACTGTGACAACAAAATGCACACAAATTTTTATCAAACGAAGAGCGAGTGCGTATACCTTCCGTAGGATCACCTATAACCAATTCAGGAGGGTGATTGGATTTAAACTTCAATCTATCAGCATCAACATCCCTATTTTCAGCTTTCTTACTAGATGTCCCTTCTTCAATGACTTCATGATTTTCCCCATCATCGATCGTCTTTTCCAGGTCAAATTCATCAAATTTCACATTGATTGATTCAACGATTGTCTTTGTTCGTTTGTTGTATATTCTGTAAGCCTTGCTCCTTGTTGAATATCCCATGAGAATTCCCTCATCGGCTTTTGATTCAAATTTTCCAAGTTGATCACCTGTGTTAAGAATGAAACAAGGACATCCAAATACACGAAATAAGAAATGTTAGGTTTTCTTTCATGCCACAATTCATAAGACGTTTTGCCAAGTATTGGTCTGATCATTACTCTTTTTATTACATAGCACGAAGTATTCACTGCCTCTGCCCAAAAGGTTAGTCGCAGTTTATACTCACTCAACATGGATCTAGCCAACTCCTGAAATGTACGATTTTTCCTTTCAACCACCCCATTTTGTTGAGGTGTTCGTGGAGCAGAAAATTCATGTTTTAAGCCGTTTTCTTCACAAAAGCTTTCAAATTCCAAGTTTTCAAATTCGCCTCCATGATCACTTCTCAAGATTTTAATAGAAACTCCTTTTTCATTTTGAACGAGTTTTGCAAATTTTGAAAAATATTCAAAAGATTCAGACTTTTTGGCTAAGAAATAAACCCATGTAAATCTAGAGTAATCATCAACCAATATATAACAATAACATTTTCCATTTAAGCTTGCAATTTCATTTGGTCCAAATTAGTCCATGTGAATTAATTCAAGGACCCTTGATGTACTAACAATGTTTTTAGGGAGAAATGATGATCGACTAAGCTTGCCCAAGGAACATGCTTTACACACTTTATTATTATTATTGAATTTCTGATGTCGTAACCCTCTGGCTAATTCTTTCATTTCAAGTTTTTCTAAGAGGCTCATGCTAGCATGTCCAAGTCTTCGATGCCATAAAAATGCCTCTTCGTCAATGGCTACCAAACAACTAGAAAGATTTAGATTATCAAATGAAAGTGAGTAAACATTTCCTTTTCTTTTGCCCATGAAAACAATGTTATTGGAGATTTTATCAATGATTTTGCAAGTATCACTATCAAAAACCACATTCATACCTTTGTCACATAACTGGCTAATAGAAATGAGATTGTGTCGCAAATTATCAACGTATAAAACACTAGTCAAGGAAAAAACACCATTACATACTTCACCTTTACCAATAATCTTACACTTGCTATTGCCCCCCATGATCACATTTCTTCCTTTAAAATTCTCTAGGATAAGGAACTTCAATTTGTCACCTGTCATATGTCTAGAACAACCTGAATCTAGAAACCATTCTTGTTGTTCCTTAGCTCGCCAACAGACCTACATAGAGAGAGAGGAGAATGACCTAGAGAAACTCTTAGGTTCAATGATATTAGTGACTGAAGCATTGTGAATGAATAGTCCCTTTGGAACCCAAACTTGTTTTGTCCTTTTATTCTTGTTCCAATAGACATGAAATTTGTTTGTAGAGTTCTTAGGAACCCAAACTTGTATAAATTTTGTGTTCTTGTTCCTATGACTACAATTACAATGTCCAATTATTTCAGATCTATCAAAGACACTCTTACCTTTTGCATTATCCTCACCTTGTGTTTTCCCAAAACCTAGTCCCTTTCTGTTGTTAGCAAAAATTTGATTTGCCAATAGCATGTTGAACGATTTTTATCCTCTTGAAAAGTTATTCAAGGATTTCTCAAGATTTTGGACTTTGGTTTTTAGTGTTGTGTTTTCAGTGACAAGTGAGGTGCATCGATTTATAAAATCCTTTTTCCTAGTGTCAATGATTTCCTTAAGATTCAAGTTTTCTTTTTCAAGATTCTCAAAGCTATTCTTAAGGCTTGATAATTCTGAATCTACAATTTTATATTTTTTACATTCTAGGTTTTGAATATTTTCAAGTTCAGTTTCTAACCTAAAATTTTCACGAGCAAGTTCTCTCCTATCTGATTTCAGTTTTTCAATTTTAGATTCAAGAGTATCAACTACTTTAGTAAGATCAAGACACATAAAAACAAGATCTTTATAAGAATAGTCACCTACCTCACTAGATTCCTCTGAGCTTGCTTCTGAATCTGATTTTTCCATAAGACACAAGTTAGCCTCTTCTGAACTATTGTTTGAAACTTCCTCTCCTTCTTTATCATCCCAAGTCGCTGCAAATGCCATCTTCTTCTTTTTCTTTTCTTTGTTGTTTTTGAGAAGTGGGCATTGTTGTTTGAAGTGGCCAGGCTTGTTGCAGTTATAGCAAGTCAGTTCATTATCAGAATTGTCAGAATCTTTTGACCTATTACCCTTTGTTTTCTTCTTGCGTGGCTTGAATCTCGACCATTTTCTAAGATTATTGACAGCCATTGCAAGTTCTTCAATTGGATCTTCTCCTTCTTCATCGCTCTCTTGTTTGCTCTTTAAGGCAATCGTCTTCTTCTTTGGTTCAGAGTTGTTGCGTTCTTCCTTTGCTTTTAGCTCAAGCTCATATGTCATCAAGTTTCCAATCAACTCCTCCATGCTTAGCTTACTCAAATCTTTCGATTCTTGTATTGCCGTGACTTTTGCCTCAAAGTTCATCGGTAGGACTCGTAGTATCTTCCTCACAAGCTCTACCTCAGTGAATACCTTCCCAAGCGCTCTAGCGTTGTATACCAAGGTTGAAAAGCGTCCAAACATATCCTTTATGCTCTCGCCTTTGTCCATCACAAAGTTTTCGTATTCATTGCTGAATAGGGCTAGACGAGACTCCTTGACTTGAGAAGTTCCTTCGTTTGTCACCTCCAAAGTGTGCTAAATTTCTTGTGCTGTTGTACAATGAGAAATTCTATTAAATTCATTTTTATCAAGAGCACATATCAAAGCATTCATGGATTTAGCATTTGTCGTTTTCAATCTCTTATCGTTAGCATCCCACCTATCCTTAGGTTTAGGAATCTCAGTATCACCAACGATTATAGTGGGAGGTTTATAGCCAATTGCAATAATATCCTAAACATCATAATCAACAGAACTAAGATAGATACCCATCCTAACTTTCCAATAAGCATAATCGTTCCCGTTAAACATGGGTGGCCTAACAATAGATTTCCCCTCAGAAAAAGCATTATTTGATGAATTCATGACTCTAGAATTTAAAAAAAATACCTTGCTTTGATACCACTTGTAGGATCTAGATTAACCCTAGAGGGGGGGTGAATAGGGTTATAGAAAATTTTCTCGAATTAAACAAAAATAAACTGCAGAAATAAATATGCTGAAAAGTAAATCACACACAAAATTTACCCAGCTTCGGCAACCCTGCCTACTGCTGCATTCCCAGATTTCTATTAGAATTAAACACTATCCCGCTTATAAACACTCTACTAGACTCGCAGACCCTTTTGCTCCTACTCACAAACACTCTACTAGACTCGCACACCCTGCTCCGCCTATAGAGTTTTGCTTACTCGCAAACACTGCTCCCGCCTATAGAGCTTTGCAAACACGCCAACCCTGCTCACTGAACTAATTCTTACTAGACAATCTGATACTACCTATAACCTAGGTGGTGATTTACAGATTCTTTGAAAAAGAAAAAAGAGACAAAAATAAAACCAGGAGCAAAAATTAAGTTACAACTTTGAACCCGTAATTTTTTGCTCAAACTAAAAAACCCCTTTAAAAAATTAAACTCCCTTTTGATAATAAGGCCGGCCCCTTATTCTTGAACCCGATCTACTGTTATTCTTTGACCCGTTCCTTTCTTCTCGTGTGAATAATGTCGGCCGATCTTCCTCTTTCTGAAATTAGGGCTTTGTGCTATCGATCCAAATTGAGGCTTTCGGCGCTTGCTCGTTATCGATTTCTGATGATCGATTGTTGACTTTGAGATTGCGTTGCTCGGCTTGCTCGTTCTCTGATGATTGATTTGCGTTGACTGGCTCGCTCGTTCTCTGATGATCGAGTTGTTGGTATGTAATTTCTCTGTTTTTGCTATTGATTGTCGTATTAAACTCGATGCCTATGATGACGACTTGGGTGTGGTATTTATATGAATTTGAATCACTTGATTTCATTCGTATTAATTCGATACTTTCCTGATTTTCTATTGCTTGATGCGTACGATTTTCCTGATATAACTACAACCTTGATGCGCACGGCTTTGATTTTGTTGCGTTCGATTTTCTTGATTCACACGGCAACAACTTTCCCCTTTTTCATTGCTGACTTTTTCAAAGATACGAACTTGATACACTTCCACGAATTCGAATCGGACTTGGTCTACTTGTAGTCTCTGGTATTTTATTGCTGACTTTTTCATTGCTGACTTTTTCACACGGCAACAACTTGTTGATTACCTGTAGTTGCTGCTATATTACTTCGAATTGCATTTATTTGCTTGTACTTGTGTTCTTTGTTCATTGGACTGGCTGTTGCTAAGTTGATATGCTTGTGATGCTTTGTCTCTGGCATTGACATTGACATTGTATCACTGTCCCTTTACCATGTTGCATTATTCACTGAGTTGCCATTTCATATGCTTGCACTACTTCATTTTGTATTCATTTTGATCCACTTTGTCACTGCATATCTATATATGCTTGACCTGTTTCATTTAATTGTACTGCCCTATGTTGTCCCTTGATCTTGCTGTGACATTGTGACTTGTTGTTCTTCCTCCATTAAGAAGTATTGTTGCATTTTAGATGCATCTTGTGGCAGTTTTGTGCATACTGTACTACTCTGGTCTTGCATAGTTCCATGTTCGCTGCATTGTATCATCCTTAGTTTTGTTTCTGCACCATGTTTCATGCAGTGTTGCATTGACATGTGTCTTGCCTTTGACATCCATGTTCTTCACTGTTGATGTAATATCTTTGGTCTTGCATTTGTGTACTGTGTCTTTTGATTGTTCTGCACTTTGCATATGAACTTGGTCTCTGGACATTTGTTGGCACTGGCTGTTGTCTTTGTGGTCACTTGTGCAGTTTGGTCTTGCTGTTTGTCGAGTTGCATTTGTTAGTTAAGTCGTGCACTTGGTCTCTTCACTGTGTTCTCTTCATGCCTGACTTGATGTCACATACATGTTTGTTGCAGTCCCTTTTTGCTGTTGCTATCCACATTGGACTGGCTTTGATGCGCTTTTGATTTGTCAAAGCTTTGCATTTTTCATGTTGCCTTGTGTTGAACCCAGTTTTAAAACTCGGGTTTGACCTTGTGCTCGTGTCGTGATTTTCAATATATTGCATGTGAGTTGAACCCGGCTTTTCATTTGGGTTTGACCTGTGCTCACCTGTCCCTGTAAATAAATCAAGTGTATACCAATGTGCACGGCCTTGTGGCGTGTACAGTGATACACTGTGCATGTCACACTGTTCGTGTATGATGAATTCAAATGTAAATTATGACGAACAACCCAAATAACTGAGGCAAATCATATTTTCAAAAAATCATATTTTATTTTATATTGCAAAAATATTTCTTTTTCAATTTTACTGCGTTAGTGAATATTTTTGCAGATTGCTCAGATGCTGAATTCAAACTGGAATGCAGTTGAAGACAAAATACGAGTGTGAGTGATATGTAGTGAGGATATTAATGTAAATATAAAATCGTGATGTATTCAAAATTGTATATGTATAGTGAGAGCATGAATTTGTACTATTCAAGATTTTAATAAATATTTGTTTGAATAAAATTTCTGTTTGAATTCAAAATCTGTGTAACTTGTTCTGTTTGAATTCAAATTCAAATTCTGTGTAATTTATTTTATTCAACAAATATTTATTTAATCTATGAAAAACAAAATAGTACATTACCAAATACATTTAAATGAATATATATGTTTATTGTCATCAAACAAAAACATATAAGCGTATATTCAACAATAGTTTATTCTTCAATTCTAAACTCGGAATATGCTTTTTTCATTCTATCCTCTATTTTTCAAGTGCAATCCTCAGTATCTCCGCTACTTTGAACTTTGACTAAACTTACCACCTTCCTCCTTAATCATTTTTCATCATAATCAATGATTCGAATAGGACGTCTGATAACTGCTAAATTCGATTCCACTTCCATGTCTTCCTAAGAAAATGTTACTACGATTTGCTTTGGGACATGCACATGTTTCCTTAAGTGAGATACATGAAAAACATTGTGCACTCCTGCCAACCTTTCTGGAAATTGCACTCGATAAGCTAGTGGGCCAATTCGTTCAAGAATTTTTCCAACTCTTCCAAACCTCACCACTCCTCTTATCGAAGAGACTTTCAAAAAGACTGAATCCGTAACTGAGAATTCCAGGTTTCTTCGGCTTTGATTCATATGACTTTTCTATCTGCTCTAAGCTTCTTTCTAATTACATTGATTTTCTTTGAAGCTTCTTATATCATCTGAGGACCAAGTGCTAACCAATTTTTGGTTTTGATCGAATATGTCGGTAACTTGCACAGACGACCATATAGAGCTTTATAAGGGGCCATGCCGATACTAGCTTGATAACTGTTATTATAAAAGAACTCTACTAAATGCAAATGATTTTCCCAGGAGTTTCCAAAGTCTAAAATACATACCTTGAGAAGATCTTCCAAAACGCGGTTAACCCCCTCTGTCTGTCCATCGGTGTGGGGATGATAGGAAATGCTTATATTCAGCCTTATTCTCAAAGCTGTCTATAATCCTTCCTAGAATTGACTAGTAAAAATTGGATCCTAATCGCTTACTATACTGCTCGGAACTCCATGCAATCGTACTATCTCCTTCACTTATATATATAGGCTTACAACGGTCCTTGTTAGCTTAATTGGAATGAAATGTGCTTTTGATCTATGATAATGCAAATGTCTTCGTTCCCTTTCCTCGTTCGACGTAAACCATCAATGAAATCCATTAATATTTGATCCCACTTCCAAACTGGAATCTGCAGCGGCTTAACTGACCCTGCAACTTTCTATTGGTCACTTTTGACTTGTTGAAAATTTACGCATCGGCTAACATAAATGGATATGTCCCTTTTCATACTTCTCCACTAAAATGTGCACTTCATATCTTTATACATTTTGTTAACTCCCGCATGAATGCTGAGCTTTGATTTGTGACATTCAACTAACACCTCTGCCTAAGATTTTCCACATCTAGAACACAAATTTGCCCATTCAATCGTAATACTCCATGGTTATCTATTTTAAAGCTTGAATTCTCCCCTTTGTATTTATTTTTAAAAATATTCTTTAGGAATTAATCTTCTTTTTTGCTTGTTGGTAATTCTTTCCAAAAGAGTTGGAGTTACTTCCAAACAAGAAACAACAACATACTTCCTACTTAAAATTTTGTATTCTACTTACAAATTCGTTCCTTAAGTTGTATTTTTTTGTTCATTATTATAAATCCAATAATTATATAGGTCTTCGTGGTATAGTTTTTCTATCGTGTAGAAAGAAATTTTTCACTCTATCATTTCTGAAAAGGTTGATAAACTTGGCAGATATGTAAAAGAGATTAGATGATATATTTACCCTATTCCCCTACACTAACTGAATTCTATTTATGAGAAATAAATCCCATTTTTCTTGGGTTAACCAGAATAATTACATAAGTTTAAAATTCTAATTGTGATCAATAATTAGTTTTATCTTTTTTCCCACCTGAAGAAAAATAAAACATAGATATCCCATATATCGTTATAATTTTCTAAAAGGTAACTATCTTGGTTTCATATATGAAATTTATGTAGAATCTGTGAAAAAGACTTCCTTCCATAAGAAAAAAGAACTTATTATTTTTGGGATCTGATGCTACACTGCTGCTCAATACTTTAGTGGATCGACTCTATTACACAAGTTGAATTAATTCTAACTCCCACATGACAAAAAAATGTAAAAGATCTCTAGAAGAAAATAATCCTATTTGATCATTGTACATTGCTAACATCAAAAAATAGAACAATCTCGAATTTCGAGTAACAGGCCAAGCTGCTAAAGTAGCAAAATTGATGATATCAGCCCAAGTGTTAATAACACGACCTTGACTATCAACTATAGATTGGTTGAAATTGAAACCATTTAGGTTGAAAGCCATAGTACTAATACCTAAATCAGTGAACGAGATACCTACTACAGGCTAAGCAACCAAGAAGAAATGTAGGGAACAAGAATTGTTGAAACTAGCATATTGGAAGATCAATCGGCCAAAATAACCATGAGCGGCAACGATATTATAAGTTTCTTCCTCTTGACCGAATATGTAACCTTCATTAGCAGACTCATTTTAGTAGTTTCCCTGATTAAACTAGAGGTTACCAAGGAACCATGCATAGCACTAAATAGGGAGCCGTCGAATACACCAGCTACGCTTAACATATGAAATGGATGCATAAGGATGTTGTGCTCTGCTCGGAATACAATTATAAAATTGAAAGTACCAGAAATTCCTAAAGGCATACCATTAGAGAAACTTCCTTGACCATTGGATAGATCACGAAAGCAGTAGTAGAAGCTACAACAGGAGCTGAATATGCAACAGCAATCCAAGGACGCATACCCAGACGAAAACTAAATTCCCATTCACAACCCATGTAACAAGCTACACCAAATAAGAAGTGTAAAACAATTAGCTCATAATGACCACCATTGTATAACCACTCATCAACAGATGCTGCCTCCCATATCGGGTAAAAATCCAAACCTATAGCTGTAGAAGTAGGAATAATGGCACCAGAGATAATATTGTTTCCATAAAGTAAAGACCCAGAAATAGGTTCATGAATACCATCAATATCTACTGGAGGAGCAGCAATAAAGGCGATAATAAACACAGAAGTTGCGGTCTTTCCTTGGTGTGTATAAAATATCTAGATCATAAGAGGCGAGAAATTCCGACCAACGTTGCTGCCACATGTTTAAATCCTTTTGAGTGAAAAGATACTTTAAAGATTATGATCCGTAAAGAGATTAAACTTTTCACCTAACTAAAAGAGGAATTTTGTTACTAAAGTCAATTCAAAGTTTTAATAGAAACAAACTATGAAAACTTCGTACACAGCAGATATTGCCTCCATATATTTAATGTGAACACTATGGGTAATAATTCTAAGCCGTGTGTTGCATAATTCTTCTCATGAACCTATAGTTATTTTCCTTCATAAGCAATCACCTTCCCTTCCTACATCAGAATTGCACCACTCCTTCTCCACAAGCATCTGTATAAACGGTTAATACATTATTTCCATTTATAACTGCTAGAACTGGAACAATTGTTAATCTCCTTTTGAGTTCTTGGAATGTTGCTTTACATTTAGGAGTCTAGATAAATTTTGCATCTTTCATAGTCAACTTCATTGGGTGGTAAGCAATCTTTGAGAAGTCTTGAATGAATCTTCTGTAATACCCTACCAAACTTAAGAAGCTATAAACCTCTTTAGGAGTTTGTGGTTGCTTCCAATTTAGAACAGCCACAACATATACATGATCTACTAAAACGCCATCCTACGACACTATATGTCCAAGAAATCTTACCTCATTCTCCCAGAAATGGTATTTTGAGAATTTAGCTTTAAGTACATTATTTCTCAATATCTCTAACACAATTTCTAGATGCCTTTCATGTTCTTCTTCTGTCTTAGAATAAATAAGGATATCTCGATAAAGACTAACACGAATTTATTGAGTAATCTCTAAATACTCTATTCATAAGGTCTACGAAATAAGAGGGTGCAATGGTTAGCCTAAAAAGCATAACCAACCACTCGAAAAAATATCTAAACCTTTGAATGCGGTTAGATGGATGCATTTTTCTGCGATTCTTAGCTAATGAAATCCTTTAGCTAGATCCATTTTCGAGAATACCCAAGCACTATGTAATTGATCAAACAAGTCATCTATTCGAGGTAAAGGGTACTTGTTCTTTATTGTTTGTTTGTTTAGATCTCGGTAATCTATGCACAATCTTAGAGATCCATCCAACTTGGCAACAAAAACTACTACAGATCCCCAACTTGATCGATTCGTCCTTATCGATCCTTTCTTTAATAGCTCTCGAGTTTGGTTATCTAACTCCTCTCTCTTCTTCGAAGCCATCCTTCGATCTCATTGTTTAAGTGGCATTACACCAGAAATCAAGTCAATACGAAATTCGGTTTCCCGATGTAGGGGTAAACTCTTCACTTCTTCAAAACATCTAGGAATTCTTTAACAACAAGTATGGTTCCTAATCCTTCTTGGGATGAGTCTAATGCATATAGAAAACATCCCCTCCTTGGACTTGGTTTTTTGCATGATATTTCTATAAACTTCCCCAACTTCGTTTTCATAGAAACTATCTTTTTTAGGCAATCTAGAATAGCTTCATGTTTGGTCAACCAATCCATACTAAGTAAAATTTTGAATCCAATAAAATCTAGGACAAAAAGGTCAAAAGGAAGTTTATGTGAAGAGTGAGAAATTTGGAATTTTTCACAATTCATACAAAGGTTAGTAGTACCTTCTATAGGATTCGTCACGAAAATTGGGGTATTAAATATTTTAGGTTCAAGTTTTAATTCTTCTACGGTTTTCTTAGCAATAAAACTACGAGAAGCTCCCTTATCAAACAATACTCTAAATAAAACATTTTCGATAAAACTATTACCTTCCAAAACTCCCTTGCCCTTCACGTCCTGAGAGGTTGAAGGCTTATCCTTGATTACGTAGATCTTAGCTCACTCTCCTTTCCTTATGATCTGGCGATCCTTGATCATGTGCCCCAGTTGACAGCAATTATAGCAGAGGCTATTCTGGACCATAAGAGAGATGGAATCCTGGGCTATTGGACTTCTACAATCCTTCGCAATATGGCTCTTCTTCTTACCATTGTGACAAGTATATTCCTTAAAGCAGTTTCCTTGAGATCCTTTTCTGGGCTTTCCTGACCTGGTCTTTTTCCTAGTATTACTGAACTTCCTCTTCTTCTAGTTGTTGGCATTGTTGTTGGTCTGAATTTCTATCGGATTCTTCTTATCAAGTGTTTCGTAACGGAATCCCATATCTAGCAAATCTATAAATATACCCTTAATATGGGTAGTCATCCAACTTTGGTATTTCTCAATCAACCCAGAAATAAACTTCTAATTCTTCTTTAAAGGCTTGTCGATTAGACCTAGCCTAAAACAAGATAATTCATTAAACTTATTCGCATACTCCTCAATAGTCATTTCATCTTGCTACAAATCAATAATGCATCTATAAAGACTAGATTTTCAAATGCTGGCATGTACTGTTCCTCCAAGACCTTTTAAATATTTCCCAAGAGAAAGTGTTCTTTGATTCGTTTAGGGTAATGGACTCCCACCAAGTCAAAGTCCCTTCCTATAACTGCCACAAGCCCAAGAACCTCTTTTGCTCATTACTGATATCCAACGCTTTAAAGATCCTTTCTCATGATTTAATCCAAGCCTAAACTTCAATGATAGCTTTTGTATCCTTGAATGGTTTTCCCCCTAAGCTGGTATAATTCTTGCACAGGGTGGTAAAATTAACCAAGATTTGTATGAGAGCTATTTCTTCTACAATACTTATTTGAGCTCGACCGTTGGTTGTTGTGGTGCTGATATTTCACCTCCTTCGTCCTCTACCAGTACTCACATCGTACTACCTGGATGTAGTAAGATAACCTTAGAATACAAAGGCAATATTATCTTAGGAATGGGTATATAACACAACTTTTATTCAAATAAGGATTCTAAATGCGCACTCTCAATGATTAAACTTATTCTAGGGCATTACTAACCTTATCTTTATTGAGTTATACCCCACCAAATTCAAGGTTCTCGCTTAACCTTTAGCTATGATACCAAATGTGAAGACTCGTCCCCTTGACTCTCGGAATCAACACTTATACATCTACAGTATTCATGTGCCGTAAATTCAAGTGTCGAGGAGGCAAATTTTAAAGGGTAAAGTAATGTAAAAGATAGAAATACAAATTCTCACATCACATTAAATAGATAAATAGTACATACAATCACCATCACTATGGTACATCAGAGTTTTTTATATGCACTAACCCAACCAGGGACAATTATAACAGCCTGCTCCAACACTTTCTGGTATTGACTAACTTAGACATAGCGAAAAACAAAAATATCTCCATTGGGTTCTCTAGCTTCATGATCCAAAAATATCTTCCAGCATGCTTTTCATAAAGTACTATAAATAGAATCCTGACTACTTGGCTGCCTGGGAAAATGGGGCACCCAGAGTTTAAAGGGAAAACAAAATAAATTTTGGGTCAGTCATGGGACCGGTGTGAGAACTCAAAATACATGTTTTGAAAACAGAAATGTATCTCATAAGACCATGCCATAGATAAAAACGGAACTGGTTTTACCTTATGATAACCATAATGTGTTAGGTCAAAATACTTGGTATTATTTTTAATGACATATCTTTGAAAACATTTGCAAGTAAACTTATCAATCTTAGCCGAAATTGTTACAATGATTAAATTCCAGTAGTACTAGCCACAAACGCGGGTTCTACAAACAGACTGGCACTTATTGAAGAAGAGATTTCCATACAAATGACCAGGTGAAGGGACTACCTTCCGGTAGTACATTTATAGAGGAATGTACCAAGGTCAACAGAACATATGCACCTCTACCAACACAAGAATGGCCTACCTTTCTCACTAGATAGTACTGTATATGTCATCACCCCGGTTGTTACCAACCTATTTGAGACATCTCTTAGCATACACCATAATAATTTGAACCCGAATGTCATAGCGGGTAGAAATTTATCTAGAAGGGGATGATCATACCCTAATGGTTGCGAACCATATAGCCTTGCTGCATCTACCCTATTTTGGCCATTTTCTGGTGTGAGTCTCGAGGTAACGATTACCTTTCACTTGCATACTTCACTCTGAATGCCACAGTGCCATTCCTTTGATCCCTATTGACTTCCACAAACACACAAACCCCAAGCTTATTCATCTCAGAAAAGGGTGTTAAGCTAAGAGAAGTTGCCTTCTCCACCACCAAATATATGTATATTTATAAAATTCAATGATGAAATCAAAAGAATGCACTGTTAGACATCCATCCATACAAGTTTGCTCGGGGACTGAACGAAACCGAAGGCACTCTCCTACCACATATTGTCGGGAATTATCTCTAGGATTAGTAGCGAGAAGTCCTTGCATCGAAGATCTTAAATGAATAACTATTGCCACATAATATGATATGGGAAATTTCCCCCGAGGGTCAGTGACAAGTAGCCCTATATTCCATCTTCCACAGATATCTTCATGTTTTCACTTCGAAAACGTAAATTGGCTCGAAGTGGTCTTCGAACAAGAATTATCAAAATCTGATCTCGGTTTCTCCAAACCAATCATCAATAAAAGGGGTAAAGTGAATAGGGAATCATTATTTAATTGATTAAGTTCTTTTATCGAAATCTCTTTCGGAGATATACATTTATAAAACATTCTTTCCAGTATATACGGAAATATTAAACCTCTCTTATAAAATCTCATGATAACTTTTAGACTTCTTTTTCTAGGAATAAATTCAAAATCATTGCATTTTCATTTAGGAAGATATTGATCCAAGTAAAAAAAATCATCATCCCCTCCGTCAGGCCAGTTCGAATAGCCAGGGAGAGCAGAAAACTGGTTTTCCAAACTCAAACCTAGACACTATCTCCCTAACACCCATAAGGCAGTCAAGTTATTTGATCGAGTCTAAATCTTTAACCACTCCAAAAAAGTTCTTTAAATCTTCTTTCAAACATATTATAAATCATCTAAAAACATTTATAGAATATTTGTAAAAGAATTGTTAGGTTTAAAATTATAATTCAAAAGTGCCGCGTAAGAGTGTTGCGAAAGAGTGCCGCGGAATCTGCTTTTAGCTATATTGATAAAAAATGATTTTTATTGTTCAAAAATTCATTTTTATTACTCAAATCACTTTTAAAACATTTTAAAACATTTATAATTTTTTAATCCACATTTTTAAAAATTTTGAAACATTAGTTTCAAAGAAATCTAGTTTTGGATTCCGACCTACAAGTTCAGGTATTTCCAAAACTTGATTTACTCATATTTCAAAATCTACATGTTGAAATCATGATTTTTGCTTCTTCGTTTGAAAACTATGGATATAATAGTTTGGAAAATTCTTATCTTGAAGACCATGTTATATTCCAACTTTTACACTTGTTTGACTTTCATAGTGCGAAACCGTGAACTACCATTATGCGACGCGCTTGTTTTTAACTAAATTTTCTTTCTCCTTTTGAACTTCACCAAAACCCTTTTAAATGTTTATAAAACATTTCAAATACATTTTAAACCATTTTTAAGAGGTTTAACAATTCCATTTACACCATTCATTAATTCACGGAAAGTGATTTCCTTTGTGTTTATCGACGTGTATATTCGTGACTTATACATACATACATACATATATATATTCAATATTCATATGAAAACAATCAAAATTGATGATAAGAGCATAATAAACATCCATTTGCAACATCATATCATCATCCAACATGTAGTATATAGTTTTAGGAGTTCTCACCTTTGGTTTTAAATGATTTACTTAAAAATTCGTTATAGCTCCGCTATTCGAGTTCGAAAGCTCGCTATTATTTGGATTTTAGCTCCTAAATGCCTTGTCCAAGTCTTGAGGAGGCTGGGCGTGCACGACATAGGGTGTAGTGATGAGTGGGCTCGGCCTAGGTTGGAGCGAAGTGGAGTTTTTGAAGAACAAAGAGAAATGAGGAGTTTTGGAATCGTTTTGAGGAGTTTTACTATATACTATAATTTTAGTTTCTTTTTGAAATAACTTTTGACATTATTGCTCTTAGGATGGAAGCCATTAAAGAAGAAGCAAAAGCTTAAGAATATGAAGAGAAAAATGAATGAAAAAGAAGAGAAGAGGGAAGTGTATTTATCAAAAAAAGAAGAGTATAAAGGAAGACATGTACAGATCACTTTTGCATCACCATTTCAAAGCTTCTCCAACACACCTTCCTCCCCTTCATGCACGGTTAGAAGCCAACTCCCGTGTGCACATCACTTCCATCTTCTCATGCATACATACGTTGACTTATAAAAGCTTAAGGAGTAGGTTTCTTATAATATCTTATATATTTTATATTATACTTTTATATTTATAAATTTTGGTGTGTGTGTATATTTATATGCATGTCACATGTATGCATATGTACATGTATATGTATATGTAACATACTCCTACAATGTTGCACAACTTCCATACGTTGTATCGTTACAAATCTCGATTTCGATTTTCGGTCATATTTTCCCTTTCAAATTTCTATGCATATTTTTTAAATTAAATTTTGAAAATTAAATTTTCTATCATTCTTAACTAATAAAAATGATCATATTTTATATATAAAACCACATAAATTAATAATAGTAGTTGTTTAAAAAAAATATTGTTATAACGATAAGGGTAAAGGATCATTTATTTAGAGCAATATATATATGGGAAGTTTAAAAGAATTTCGTCCCCAAAATTAAGTTAGGAGAAATTAGCTCTGAAGGAAATATATTTGATATGATGGAACATATACAAAAGTATGAATAAGTGACTACACCACAGGCAGTGAGTACACTATATGAAACAGTTCCTTCTTTAATTCTAAACTTGGGATATGCTTTTTTTCATTCTATCATCTGTTTCCCAAGTGCAATCCTCGGTATCTCCACTCCATTGAACTTTAACTAACCTTACCACCTTCCTCCTTAATCATTTTTCACCATGATCAATGATTCGAATAGGACATCTAATACCTGCTAAATTTGGTTCCACCTCTAAGTCTTCCTAAGCAACTATTTCTATGATTTGCTCTGGGATATGGACAATATTTCCTTAAATGAGATACATGAAAAACATTGTGCACTCCTGCCAACCTTTCTAGAATTTTCACTCGATAAGCTAGTGGGCCAATTCTTTTAAGAATGGAAAATGGTCCAACATATCGAGGCACTAACTTTCCAGCTCTTCCAAACCTCACCACTCCTCTCATCGAAGAGACTTTCAAAATGACTGAATCTCCAACTAGAATTCAAGATTCCTACTGTAACTTTTTTTTCTGCTCGGGGCTTCCTTTAGATTCTTTATAATTACATCGATTTTCTCTTAAGCTTCTTCTATCATCTCTGACCAAGTACTAACCGGTCTTCGGTTTTGATCCAACATGCTTTTGACTTGCATGGACGACCATATAGAGCTTCGTATGGCGCCATGCCGATACTAGCTTAATAACTGTTGTTATAAGAGAACTGTACTAAATGAAGATGATTTTCTCAGGAGCCTCCAAAGTCTAGAATACATGTTTGGAGAAGATCTTCCAAAATGCGGTTAACCCTTTCTATCTATCATCAGTTTGAGGATGATAGGCAGTGCTTGTATTTAGCCTTGTTTCCAAAGCTATTTGTAATACTTCCCAGAACGGAATAGTAAAAATTAGATCCCAAACGCTTACTACACTACTAGAACTCCATGCAATCGTACTATCTCCTTCATTTATATATCTGCAAGGCTTACATGGTCCTTGTTAGCTTAGCTGGAATGAAGTGTGCACTTTTATTTAATCAATCTATGATAAACCAAATGCCTTCGTTCCCTTTCCTCGTTCGAGGTAAAACATCAATGAAATCCATTGATAATTGATCCTACTTCCAAACTGGAATCTCCAGCAGCTTAAGTAACCCAACAACTTTTTGTTGGTGGCTTTTGACTTGTTGACAATTTACTCATCGGCTAACATAAATGGATATGTCTTTTTTTATACTTCTCCTCCAAAATGTACACTTCATATCTCTATACATTTTGTTAACTCCTAGATGAATGATGGCTTTTGATTTGTGACATTCAGTTAACACCTCCTACCTAAGATTTTCCACATTTGGAACACAAATCAACCCATTCAATCGTAATACTCCACGGGTATCTATTTCAAAGCTTGAATTCTCCCATTTGTATTTATTTTTAAAAATCTTCTTTAGGAATTGATCTTATTTTTGCTCGTTGGTAATTCTCTCCAAAAGTGTTGGAGTTACTACCAAAAAGAAGCAACATACTTCCTACTTAATGCATCAGCTACTACATTGGCTTTCCCTGGTGTGTATAAAATATCTAGATCATAAGATGCGGGAAATTCCAACCAACGTTGCTGCCTCATATAAAATATCCAAATCGTAAAGGAAGACATGTACACATCACCTTTGCTTCACCATTTCAAAGCTTCTCCAATGCACCTTCCTTCCCTTCATGCATGGCTAGAAGCCTCCCGCCATGTGCACATCACTTCCATCTTCTCATGTGTACATATGTTTACTTATAAAAGTTTAAGGAGTAAGTTTGCTTAAAATATCTTAAATATTTTTATTATACTTTTATATTTATATATTTTGGTAGATATATTTACATGCATATTACATGTATGCATATGTATATGTGTATGTGTATGTGTATGTAACATACTCTTATAACGTTGTAGAACTTCTACACGTTGTATCATTACAAATCCCGATTATGATATCCGGTCATATTCTCTTTTAAATTTCTATGCATATTTTTGTAAACAAATTTTGAAAATAAAATTTTCTATCGTTCTTAACTAATAAAAATGATCATATTTTATTTATAAAATCGCATAAATTAATAATAATAATTGTTTACAAAATCGTTGTAATATCGATAAGGAGAAATGTTCATTTATTTAGATGATATATATGGTCGTTGCACTCTATCCAAATGCCTCCTGGAAGAATGTACCTATCATACATGCATTTGTTAGACTTATTAATTTTTTTTTCTTCGAATGTTGGATGTAAAAACCCATCATCCTAGGGCTAAAAAACAGTGGACGACTCGATGTAAGTAGAATAATCCCTTTTATATTGATCAATTGTGGCAAAATACATTTCTTGAGAATTGAACTGTTCTCCTCGGATTGTGCCCCATCCTCTCTTTTTCAAGAACTTCATCATTAGGTACTTTGGTGAGACAAATGCATTTATCTCATCAAGCGCAGGCCTACCAAAGAAAGCATTCCAATAAGATAGCTGGTTGATAACCATAAAAAGAGTCTTGAAAGTTCTACAAAACGGTGGCCCCCCATTTGCACCAGCAATTTTACTTGCCCCACCAGTGTTTATCCCTTGTTATTAAATCCGAAAATTGATTCCATGCTAGGCTCCAGCTTATATTCAGGGATGTTCATCTGATCGAAGGAATGCATAAAGATAACATTGACTGCACTGCCTGTATCTAGAGAATTCTGGATATGATGGAGAGTCCAATTTGAGCAGTGATCATCAAGGGATCGTTGTGTGGATGATGAACTCCCTTCTTCATCTCTTGAGCGGCGATGACAAGATTTGGCATTAGGATATTGATTCACAGATTCTTCAATGGGAGATCTTCCTGGACGGAGAGCACACCCTCTCTAGCCTCTTTAATATATATGTTTCTTGCCCTTTTGCTGGTTCCCGCTGAATGTGGCCCACCATGAATTACATCGATTCTGTTCAGCGGTGGGATTAAGCTCAAGGGTTCTTCTTCTAGAATATTAATAGCATTGTTTGGAAGCTTTTGTTGACCATCTCCTATTTGTCGGGCTTTTTGCTTGTCTTGAAAGAATTCTTTTAAATGACCCTCGCGAATCAGCTTCTAAATGATTCCTACAAAGACTCTGCACTCGTCGGTCTTGTGACCATTTTCTTTTTGGTACGCATAGTAATCATCTCCTTTTCTATGCTCTGGATAGTTCTTTGTCTTGAAAGAACTTTGGAAATTAAATCTTTCTTTTGCCACAGCGTAGACGTAAGACAGTCGCTTGTTCAAAGCGATTGAATTAGCAATAGGTTCTTCCCATCTAGCTTTTTTATTCCCTCGATCCAGTCCAAATCGTCGTCCTTCCTTTTTGGGCATTGCCTTTCTTTTTGCATGACATTGCTCATCCATGCGAATGAACTAATCAACTTGAAAAAGGAAATCATGTAGATCTTTGCGTCCATTAAAAAAAAGTTGCTTCCACAATGGAGTATTTTCTATCAACTAAGAGTGTACTGCTATGAGCTTGTCTCGGTCATTCATGTCCTTGTTTTTTAGCAAATCAGTGTTGAAACTTTTAAGATAGTCTCCCAAGGACTCTCCTTGCCTCTATTTTAGTTATCCAAGACTGTACAATAAGTGGTTGGATCTATGCATATGCAGAACTAAGTAGAGAATTCGTAAGAAAACTGCTTCCACGAGTAGATGGTCTTTTCTCGGTACCGTCTATACCATTTTGCTGCAGCCCCTTGGAGACTAACAGGAAATAATCTACATCAGACTGCCCCTGATGCGTTATATAGATCCATATGGCTATCAAAAGTCATTTAAGTGGTCATATGGATCTGTGATTCCATGATATGTCATAGTCAGAATCTTCATATAAGATGGAATAGTTGTGGCCATAACTTCATCCGTGAAGGGCGACACTCGCTCATTGTCATTCATGTTCTCATCCATGGTCCTCTTTCCCTTTGCATTCATCACACCTTTAATCGCTTTTTCCATTGCATCCTTTAGATAGGCTTCGATGTCATGATAGTTTTTCTAATCTGGATAGTATTCTTTTGACGTTGAGCTACCAAACTGCTCATGTGATTTATCCAGCAACCTTCCTTGATGATTAGCTTTAGTTCCAGCACATTCCTTTTTTTGAAGATGTAAGATCAATCTTGCTCTCGTTTTTATTTGTATGAGCCTTCAAGTTCCTTCTTTGTGAGACCATCTCATCCCTCTGTGCTGGCCTCGCTGTTTTTGAGGACTTTTGAGATAATGTCATTTTCAGAAGTTCCTGCATTTCCTATAGTTGCTGCTCTAAGTACTTGAGTTTGGCAGTGTTATCATCCTGCTGAGCCGATGCTAAGTTTGCCCTTGAACAACCCCATCCACGTTGAAGGTTGGAGTTATATTCTCTTTGAGGATCATAGTATGGATGGCCCCTTCATTCATTTCGTTGAGTCTTTTTGATTTCATTTTCCTATGTCAAGTCAAACGATCCATAATTAGTCTATAAGATAGTAACAAGGTCGGAGGTTCAAGCTCTCCTTCTAGCGCCAAAATTATTAATAAGAAAAATTGTTGACATCCCCAAAGCTATGTGAAAGGCAAATAAGGTTATACAAAATAAGACTGTCGGAAAAGATTGCTTCCTTCGAAACCTTCCTTTCGGCTAGGTTGACTTGGTCGAAACAGTTTTGGAAGATAGCACATAAATAAAGGCAAGGGGAGAAGCATCTTACGCGAAACCCTTCTTTCAAATTAGTCAAAAATAGCTACTCATATTGAATATCCATTCCCATCGAAAGGTCAACTCTAACACTTTCGACCATGTCAAAGGTATGTTCGGCCTTTCAAAAATAAATAACTGCTTTTGACATCTTTGGTTTCGTCTCTTCGATGAAGTAACCCCTTTGAAAGGGCTTTTGATGGAATTGGGTGCAGGTCCCCTTCGAATGAACTCCTCCATTTGTGGATGCTATCCAATTACTAACCGAATCCTTCATGACAGAAGTCGAAAGTGATTTTGTCCTTTTTAAACCGATCTAATATGCATTGCTCAAGCTTCATTTATTATACTCAATATAAGAACTTCTTAGATATCTATGAGTTCCATGAACTTAATAGTGTCAAAATGCCACCATCATCCTTATTTTTCATTATATGTTGTTTGTCCGGATAATGATGTGTTTCGCCTGAATGTTATCCAAATCGATCCTATTGATTTGCATAGGCAAAAAGAAATTAGGAGCATAAGATAGCATCATGTGCAATTGATCATTAATCTAGCTAATGATCTTCCTTATCATTGAAATCCTTAATGAATCCGCACATTTCTTCTTTATTATTGATCCAAAATGAGTTACAATTTTTTAGAGTTTTTTTCGAAATTGATTTAGGTTTACAAATATTTTATTGTTGTAAAGAAGTAGAAGTAAAAGAAATGAGCTTTGGATTCCAAAATAAGACTCCTTGGGTCTTATTTGTAGATGCAGGTCGGCCCCTTTTCGCACCAATGCTTTCAAACTAGTCGAAAGGTCCTTTTAACTTCCGCATCATTCCTTTCGACACGGTCGGAAGGCCTCGCCTACCTTTGATGCAGTCGAAAGGCTTCTCATTCGAGTCCTCTGACTCGTCCTTGTGCTTCTCTTCTTCTCATTCTAGACCTTTCAACCTCGTGAAAGGTTCCTTTGTCCACCTTTCGTTGTCGTCAAGTATTGCTTCTCCCTGCTTTTCCATCAATTGTATTCGATGTCATCGAAAGGGCCACAAATGCGTTTTTCTCTTAGTGTTTCTTTGTTGTCATCAGAAGTAAACATAGGAGCTTTTGATTTTGTCGATAGGTTACTTACTAGGGCTTTAATAGTGTTGAAGCATCAATGGTTTTGATGCGGTAGGTAAGTTCCGAATGCATGTTTGTGGGTTGATGCGAAACCTTCTCCTGATGTTATTAGCTTCGACTAGTTCGAAAGGCTCGGCTATGCTTTCGAAAGGGTTGTCTTGGGTAATTTAAATGAAGGCAAAGCCTTTGGTTTCGAACATCATTGGTGTGCATGAAAGTCTATTATTCATTGCCTTTGAAAGGGGTTTCGAGCTCGTCTTTGCTTTTTTTATATACATAAACCCATCTGTATCAAAAGGCATGAATGAGGTGGATAGGTAACCCTACTTTCTTTTTCATCTTTTTCAAAAGCTTTTGGACCGCTTATCTCTTATGTAGGCATTTGGTGCTTGCGACTCCTTCGAAAGCCTTCTCAATGCCTTTGAAACGTTATTTCATGATCCTTATCGAAACCCGTGCCTGTTATTTCAATAGATCATGGTATTTTCATTAACCTTCATTCATACCTTCGTTCTTAAATGGATTTTAGAGTTAACATTGGTTATAATATTCTAGGTGTATATATATACAATTGGAAGTACTATAAAGGTGAGAGACTAATAAAAAGGAATTATGTTTTTTCTTCATTTTCTCTTTGTTGTTCCTTTCTCCTTATCATAATATGGTATCAAAGCGGGTTTGATTGTGTCACACGTCACCCTCAATGAATGTCCATATGTTTGGCTGATAATGCGGCACATGTGCGAGGGCATATTGAGATTAGTCCTACATCAGGCAATTTATGATATAAATCCTGCATAAATACTAAAAGACCTCTTTCACAATACCAATTGGTTTTGTGATAATATATGGTCTTCTAACATTTTATTAGAGAGAATTCACCTGAATCAATACCCAATCTTCCAACTTTAAATTTTCTACATTTCCATTTTTGGGTTATTTGCAAAAGTGAATGATTCAAATCAATCTTCTTATCCAGGGCCATGTTTTTAATTCTCCTATATATCGCCCGAGATCTCCTCCGAGATCTCCTTTTTACACTTAAATGAGATGAGACATCAAATATCCTCTATATCTCCCTCGACACTCATCTCGTCCAAGATATTCAAATCTTACCCGAAATATAGATCAAAATCTCAATCCGAGATCTCACCCGAAATTATACATTTTTCTTATTTTGCATAATATTTTTTATTTTCATATAGATTCAAAAGAAACTACTCAATCCAATTATAATTTACCAACATCTTGAACATATTCTTTACTTTTTATCTTAAGGAGTCATAGCGAAAGGTTTCACTTCTTAATTATGTTCAAATAAAAGGATATATTCAATCATTATCAAATCAATTAAGCTAATTAAGCTAGTACTCTTCTAAAAATATTCCTTTTTCCTTGTAAATCAAGCATATTACCATTTTTATTTTTACTAAGAAAGCTATAGCCGTTAAATGAATTTTTGACACATCAATTTTAGACATAAAAGTATATCTGAGATATTCCTAAGATGAATTATAAGACCCGAGATGTCAATCCAAGATGTACACCCGATATGCACTCATCTCGTCCGAGATCTCACCCGATGCGAGATAACTTATGTAAAAATTTTGAAATAAAACGTGACCGAAATCTAATATTTAAAACCATGCCCTGGGCTGATTCCAACTTCATCCACTGGCACTAGATCTATTATTGATGGTTCATCTAGTCCTTTCTTTTTGCATCACATTGATAATCCTAGAATCGTTCTTGTTTCTCAACCACTCATTGGAGATAACTACGCCTCCTGAAGTCATGCAATGTTGATTGCCTCATCCATGAAGAGTAAAGTAGGGTTTGTTGATGGTTCAATTAAAAAACTAGATGGTACAAATCCCAACTTGATCAATTCTTGGATTTGTAACAACAATATGGTAATTTCTCGAATATTAAATTCTATCTCAAAGGATATATCTGCAAGTATAATTTTTGCCGAATCTGCTCATGATATGTGGGTTGATCATAAAGATAGATTTCAATAGAAAAATGGAACAAGGGTATTCCAACTAAGAAGAGAGTTAATGAAGCTAACTCAAGATCAGAGTTGTATTAGCAATTATTTAACAAGGTTAAAGACATTTTGGGAAGAATTGGGTAATTATAGACCAGTTTGTACTTGTACAAAGTGTTTTTGTAGAGGACTTAAAGAATTAAATGCCCATTATCGGATGAAGTACATAATGCCCTTTCTCATGGAACTAAATGATTCTTTTTCACAAGTCAAGGGTCAGATCTAGTTAGTGGATCCTCTTTCTCCCATAAATAAAGATTTTGCACTCTCCCATAAATAAAGATTTTGCACTAATTTCACAAGAAGAACACCAAAGAAAAGTTGGCACTATTATTAGTTCGAATTCTAATCTTGATGCTTCTAATGCCATGGCGTTTGGTGTTAGATCCAATTTTGATAAGAATAAGAAGTCGGTTGATGACATTTGTTTGCACCAAAATTGGCCGCAAACACCTAATTATCGATGAAAGCACCCATTTACAATCACAGATCACAGATAGGTTGAATGTAGCATGAAGAACATTCAAAAAATTAAAAGGAAACCAGTAAAAACACGCAATTTATAGTGGTTTGGCGTTGTATCCTACGTCCAAGAGTTGTTGTTTTATCGATTATCACTCGATGATTACAAGAGTAAGATGATAGTAATTAAGTTACAATGGATTTTTGCATAGTAACGACGTTGAAGTACCAAAAAGATCCCTTTCCTAAAGCTGTTGGACTACTATTTATAGGTGTAGGATGGAATAATCTGATTGAGATCTCGGAAGAGCCCTTCTCTTGCACGGGTGAGCCCACGTGATCGATCCTTGGTCATTTCAACTCGATCCATGATCGTATGAATAAGATTCGTACCAATCCAAATATTGCCAAATCGAGCCGAGATCGGTCTAGAACATTCCTGAGGTTGTACGTAAGATCCTATGAAAAGTTGGTAGCATTTGGACTTGTAGATTGTGAGATACGATCGATGCAAGTGTGTGTTTGTAGGTTGGCTATCATGTTCGTATCAATAGCCTTGTATCCATGGATGCCGATCTGGTTCGTATCGTTATCTTCTTCATATCGATCGAACACGTGTCGATGACATGAAGCAACATTTCGGGTAAGATCCACTTTTTGTGCCGTATGGCTTTGTCTTATGGTTTTCCTTGCCCTCTTCATATCCATTGTTTTCAAGCTTCTTCGTATCGATCCCTGTCTTATTTCGTATGGCGATGCCAAGACTTCCTATTCGTATCGATGCATCTAATTTTCTTCGTACCGATTAAGTGATCAATATGAAGTATGCCGTCGTTGCATGGATACGAACTGGAGGGTTTGGAAGGATGGATACGAGTTGATGTATATGGACTGGGATCCGGTGCGAAGTGGTAGGCTTGATGAAGCATGCGACTTCGTACCCATTGAGACCATGCCCATCATATCGATCGATGAATGCTCGATACGATACACTTTTCTTGCGGCTACTGCTTCATATCCATTAAGTTGGTTCCATTCTTCATACCGACGCTTGGTCTCTGGTTTCATATTGATTGTTTATAGTCTATACCAATTTGGCAAGCGATACGAAGGATTCTCATGCAATGGATATGAAACAAGGTTTCTCCATGGATAAGAACTGGCCGCATTTTTCTTGAGACTTGATGGTTACGAACGAGATAGATATGGTAGTGGTTGGTGTGATGGATGCGACCAAGGCTTTCTAAATGGATTCGAATGAAGTGGATACGAAGGAGGTGGGTTGTTAACTGATGGATACGAATGAGAGCATTGATTGGCCATGGACACAAATGAGTTTTACTCCTTCCATGGATGCGAATTGTAGCTATCTCCCTTTATTTGCATCGATCATATCTTCATCACATGAACTCCGATTGACTTGGAATTTGAAATGTTGACTATTATAGCTTTGCTTGTTGTACCATATCGATTGTAGCTTGATTCGGACTCGAGCAAAATTTGTTAGTATCCATAGCGAATGAGTGTATAACCGATCTTTGAGGACGATCTGTCTTTGCTTTCCAGTTAGTTTCTTAGTGTCACGGCCTTGTTTAAAGGCAGGATAACGCTTGCCCCCAAAACATGCCTTACGATAGCAAGGTGTGTTTTGTGATGCCATAGATGGATGTTCGTATCCGGTTAATGACATGTAAAATGATTGATAATCATACTTGACTATGAATAGTGATCGTACGCGATCGTGTGTCGTTCGTGGTGGTATGTGACCTTCCGAGGTCATATGCCATTCGTGGAAAATGGTGACCATTCATGGTTAGGAGCCGTTCGAGGCGAATTATGACCGTTCGTGGTCGGGTGTCGTCCGAGACGAATTGTGACCGTTCGCGCTCGGGTGCCTTTGGAGGCGAATTGTGGCCGTTCGTGGTCGAGTGCCATTTGAGGCGAATTGTGTATGCTTGGGTGGGAGGGCTTAGTACCATTAATGTCATTTTTCACATTGGAGTGAGTTTTTGAATTGTTTGTTATGGCGGTTTATCGCCATCTCAGAGCATTCCTGAGGACCGTTCACGATCCCAGACAAGTGTAAGTGACGTAGCCATTATGGAATTACAAATACTAGATTTACAGTCAAAATGAGTCTTACAACCAAAATGTTCAATGAAATCAAGTCTAGATGTAAAGAATAGAAATCAAAAGCAAAATGAGAGACGTCAAAGTGGTGACACCCACACTAATGCGGTTGATAGTCAACTCAGAGCACGCCTAAGGACCGTTCGTGATCCGATACATGTGTAAGTGACTTAACCGCAATAGTATGGAGTTTATGACTTATTCGTCATTATTTTAATCAGTTGACGACAAGCTGATGCCTCAATCCCGAGCCATCCCCAGTTGATGCAGATGGTGTTCGTTCTTGCTCCACCGTTGCTAATCGCCTCCTCACGTATTGTTATAGAATGCCGTTCCGGATATGCCCTTATATCTCATCCCTCAACTGCCTACAATCATTTGTGCTATGATCGCTTAGTTCATGGAATAAGCAATACTTTTCTAATTTCCTCTCATTATTGGTCGGATCCCTCCTTATTAGCCTCCGGTGGGGAATCTACCCCCTAGTGTCTTAGTAGATTCGTTCCAAAGTCTCAATCAGCTCTGAATAAGAGGTGAACCTTGGCTCCTTTCACGGTCGCTTTGACTCACCATAGCCATCCTCTGCCTTCTGTTTCCCTCTATCCTTGCTCGACTCCTTTACGGGCGGATATCCTCTTTTGACTGCATAAACATCAACTCCATCTCCTTCTTCTCTCTCAGCATTTGCATCCTCTTATCATAGAAACCTTTCTGCCTCATGCTAGAGTTCTCCGAGGTCTATAGGCGAGTCCCGTATCAATGAATTCTTGAAATCTATACCATCAGCTATGCCAGATATGGCTGTCATCAAATCTGGGTTATCCACCGATGCTTCTGGCACATTAAACCTTGTTAAAAAGTTCCTCAAAGACTCCCCGGTCTTCTGATTCAGTGTCGTCAGACTCATCACATTCTTGGGTCTCGAAATGTGAACCCTGAACTGCCTCATAAACTTCTCGGTCAACTCGGTCCATGTTCCAATGGAGCCGCTCTCCAATTTCCTGAACCATAGTGCTGCCATGTCTGTCAAATACAATGGGAAACACCGAGCCATGACCTCCTTCGATGCCCCCAGTACCTCCATGTGCCTTATATACCTTGTTAGATGAACAACAGGATCGGTCCTTCCATCGTATGTCTACAGCGTCGGTAGCTTGAATTTTGGTGGACTCCTGGCGTGCCAAATTGCGGGAGCGAAGGGGATCCTGTTAACATCTTCCAGATCTCTATTCACCAATCTACTCACATCGTTCGTCTGACCATCTCTGCCAATCTGTCATTATCGTCAAGCTGTAGTCGTTGTCTGTTGCCTCCGCTCCGCCCCTCAAGCTAAAGAGGGAATCTTGGAATCTACTCTCCTCGACGGGCCTCAATTCCTCTATCAAAGCCATGTCGAACAGCTCTGCCTGGTGTCCTGCCTGAGGTTGGATCAACATGCTCCTGGGTAGTGCCCCTAGCTCTGGGGCTTCTCCTGATGGTCCTGCTCTGTTCTAGGTTCTGATTGCTCCATGCTCTTGACCTCCATCTCCAGCACTTCTTGCTGTAGGGTTCCTTTAATTCTTCATTCTAGCTTGTCCAATTTGCTAGAATAGGTTCTGCATCATATCTTCTTGCCTTTTCAGCATTCCCTCCTATATGGCTTCCATTATCATCTCCATCTCGCCTCGGGTGATGATTATTGAGGCCTGATTTGCTCCTGAGGAAGCCTCATGACTTCCTTCATGCTGGCTCCTTTCTGCTCATGGTCTCCATGTTGATTGCTTCACTATTGCTTTCCAAATCAAAGTCCTTAAGCCTTTAATCCGAAATCCAAGCTGTAGAATCCTTGAGTGTGCCTTCTCAGTGAAAGCACCAAAAGGTTTGCGCCAAAATTGGTCACAAACACCCAATTGTCAATGAAAGCACCCATTTACAATCATAGATAGGTTGTATGTAGTATGAAGAACATTCAAAAAATTAAAAGGAAAGCAATAGAAACACACGATTTATAGTGGTTCGGCATTGTAGCAAACGTCAACTTTGAAGATTTGTTGTTTTATTGATTAGCACTTGCTAATTCCAAGAGTATAGATGATAATAATCAAGTTACAATGGAGTTTTGCAGAGTAGCGGCGTTGAAGAACCAAAAAGATCCCTTTTCTGAAGCTCTTGGACTGCTATTTGTAGGTGTAGGAAGGAAAAATATGACTAAGATCTCGGAAGACCCCTTCTCTCGCACGGGTGGGCCCACGTGATCGATCCGTTGTTTCGACTCGATCCATGATCGATACGAATGAGATTCGTATCAATCCAAATCATGCCCAATTCACCGAGATCGATCAAAAATATTCCAGAGGTTGTACGCAAGCTCGTATGAAAATTTAGTAACATTTGGACTTGTAGATTTTGAGATATGATCGATGCAATTTTGGGTTTGTAGGTTGGCTGCATATCCGTATCGATAGTCTCATATCCATGGATGCCAATCTGGTTCGTATCGATATCTTCTTCGTATCGATCGAACACGAGTCGATGACATGGAGCGATAGTTCGGGTAAGATCCACTTTTTGTGCCGTATGGCCCTGTCTTATGGTTGTCCTTGCCCTCTTCGTATCCATTTTTTTCAAGCTTCTTCGTATCGATCCCTTTCTTATTTTGTATCAATGCCAAGACTTCCTATTCGTATTGATGCTTCTTATTTTCTTCGTACCAATTAAGTGATCGATACGATGTATGCCGCTGTTGCATGGATACGAATTGGAGGGTCTGGAAGGATGGATACTAGTTGATGTATATGGACTGGGGATCGGTGCGAAGTGGTAGGCTTGATGAAGCATGCGACTTCGTACCCATCGAGACCATGCCCATCGTCTCGTTCGATGAATGCTCGATACGATACACTTTTCTTGTGGCTACTGCTTCGTATCCAATAAGTTCGTTACATTCTTCGTATCGACACTTGAGTTGTGGTTTCAAATTGACTGTTTATAGCCGATACGAATTGGGTAAGCGATACGAAGGATTCTCATGCAATGGATAAGAAACAAGGTTTCTCCATGGATATGAACTGGCCGCATTTTGCTTGAGACTTAAAGGTTACAAACGCGATGGATATGGTAGTGGTTGGTGTGATGGATATGATCGAGGCTTTCTAGATGGATCCGAATGAAGTGGATACGAAGGAGGTGGTTGTTGAACTAATGGATACGAATGAGAGCATTGATTGGCCATGGAAACAAATGAGTTTTACTCCTTCCATGGATGCGAATTGTAGTTGTTTCCCTTGATTTGCATCGATCATACTTTGAGCACACGAACTTCGATTGACTTGAAATTAGAAATGTTGATTATTATAGCTTTGCTTGCCGTACCATATCAATTATAGCTCTATTCGAACTTGGGAAAAATTTGTTAGTATCCATAGCGAACGAGTGTATAACCGATCTTCGGGGACGTTCTGTCTTTTCTTTCTAGTTAGTTTCTTAGTGTCACGGACTTGCTAAAAGGCGGGATAACAACATTCATACTAAGGGTTCTAAGAAAGATAGACCTTGTTGCACTCACTGCAAAATTCATGGTCATATTATCGAGATGCTTCAGAATTCATGGACATTCACCGATCTACAAAACAAAGAATAATGACAATTCCTCTTTTCTAGTCAATTCTAGTTCTGCCAATAATGTTTATAGTCAAGATTCAAAGTCTAATCAAGAAAATGCTAGCAATTTCTTCTGAAATATGAATGTGTCTCAATACCAGCAGCTTATGTCCATGTTGTCGAGTCATTTGATTTCTGCCAATCACAGCATGGATGAATCTCAAAACAATAATGCTACCTCATTCACCACGGGCACTTGTTTTTCTATTGCATTGGGTGAAAAAATTTCTTCTCCCCGGTATTGGATATTTGATTCTGGTGATGCTCGTCATATTTATTCTTTGGCTTTCACATTCATATCCTTGAGAAAAACCCTGAAATCCACTGTTACATTGCCAAATCATACTAATATACCAGTTTGTCTTTCTGGAGATATTCAGATCAATGATAATGTCATGCTTAAGGATGTGCTCTTTATACTGGATTTTCAATTTAACTTGTTGTCTGTTAGTTCTGTACTCACAGGACTAAACTTACTATAAACTTTCTAACTAACACTTTACCATTCAGGAGCTAAACAAGAAGAAGATGATAAGCAAGTTGAAAAAGTTGAAGATTTTTATATACTAGATACCAAAGTATTCAACTCTTTTTCTATAGCTTATGTAAATCACAAGTTTGCTCAAACTTAGCATAATAGATTAGGCCATATTTATTTTAAATGGTTGAATAGTTTGAAATCTCAACTGTGCTATGATCTTCAAAGCTCAATAAAGAGGATCCTTTCTACATTTGCCCACTATTTAAACAAAGAAGGTTATCCATTTAATCTAATAATTATATATCTTAGATTCCTTTTGATTTAATACATTTTAATATTTGGGTCCCTTATCATACTTCATCCTATAATGGTTACAAATATTTCCTAACAATGATAGATAATTGCTTGCGGTTTACTTTGATTTTTCCGTTAAAGCACAATTTTGATGTTGCTTCTATTATTCCAAAGTTTTTCAAGATGGTTGAAACTCAATTTGCAACCAAAATTAAAAAATTTCGTTTAGATAATACACTAGAATTGCTTTTCACTAAATTTTTTTAATTCTATTAGAGCTCTTCACCAGTTTTCATGTGTAGAAAGGCCACAACAAAACTCGATTGTGGAAAGGAAGCACCAACACTTGCTAAATATAGTAAGAGCTTTATGTTTTCCGTTTAGGCTACCTATTCAATTTTGGTCAAATTATATACTTACTGCCACATATTTGATCAATCGTACCCCTTCTCCTCTTTTGCATCACAAAACACCATATGAAGTTTCTACAAAACATGCATAGATCACTTTATGTTTAGATTGTTTGGATGCTTGCTTTTGCTTCTACCTTATCTGCACATTGAACCAAATTTGATGCTTGAGCCAGGATATGTGTGTTCATCGGTTATCCACCTGGAATTAAAGGCTACTGCCTTTATGATATTCTAACTAAACAAATTTTTATTTCCCACGATGTAATTATCCATGAGGTGATATTTCCATTTCAAACGATAGCCTCTACTTCGGATTTGATTGATCCATTCCCAGATTTAGTATTGCCTAGTTTTTCTGGACCAGCATATCCTTTAGGTAGTGCCCATTTTACTCCATACATTGGAAGTTATGAAGATCATGTTTCAGTACCTGAACCTAATGCTTCAAATAGCGTTCTTATGAATTAACAAAACAAGATAATGATTTTCTTGAGCATACGGTGGATTATTTTGGAAATGCTGTCGATTGTCCTACTCAACATAATGTTTCTAATGCTAAAAGATCTTCTCGACTTTCAAAACCACCATCTTATCTTCGTGATTTTCACTGCAGTCTAGTTTCTCAACAAAATGTTCCTCTTCCTAGTTGTTCAACTACATATCCTTTGCAAAAATTTCTTTCTTATGATACTTTACCTTCCATCGATAAGTGTATCATGCTTAATGTCTCTTTAGATTATGAACCAATATATTTTCATGAAGCTATTAAATATCCAGAATGGCATAAAGGTATGCAAGCAGAATTTGCTTCCATGGAAGAAAATAAAACTTGGATAGTCACTCTATTACCACATTGAAACATTCTATTGGATGTAAATGGATTTAAAACATCAAATATCATTCTGATGGAACTATAGGAAGATACAAAGCATGTTTAGTAGAAAAAGGTTGCACACAACAAAAGGGAATTGATTTTATGGAAACCTTTTCTCCTTTAGCAAAAATGATCTCAGTTAAAGTCTTACTTGCTCTTGCTCCTTTTAACAGATGTCAATAATGTTTGTATCAATGGTGATCTCTTCGAAGAGGTTTTATATGGATATGCCTCTTGGCTAAGAAAAAGTAAAGAAACAAGGCATTCAAGGGAAGAAATTTGTTTATAGACTACACAAGTCTATCTATGGCCTCAAGAAGGCCTCACGACAATGGTACTCAAAATTTTCACAGTCTATTTTTGAGTATGGATTTGTTCAATCTAAATATTACTAATCACTATTTACTAGAGGTACAAGTTCTACTTTCATAGCATTCCTTGTCTATGTCCATTATATCATTATTACAGGTCCAAATGATGTTGTTATCGATTCTCTTAAGAATTTTCTTCATTCTCAATTTAAACTTAAAGATCTTGGTCCTTTAAGTTATTTTTTAGGTCTTGAGATAGCTCGTTCATTCGAAGGAATTTTCATGTCTTAAAGGCATTACACTCTTCAGCTTCTTGAAGGAATGTGGTATATTAAATGAAGCCTATTACTGTCCCTATGGATCCAAAGCTAAACTTAAGTGCCCATGAAGGTTTTCTTCTTACTGATGCTTCTATTTACATAAGACTTGTTGGAAGACTTATTTGCCTTACATTATCAAGACCAGACATCACTTATGCTGTCCACAAGCATAGTCAATTTTTGTCTCAGCCTAGAAAACCTCATCTTAAAGCGACTCATCATTTTCTTCGCTACTTGAAGAACAAGCTTGATCAAGGTATTTTATTTGTTTCAAAATCTTCAAAACCGATACTGATGTTGATTTTACTTTCAAACTCAAGGCAATTTCAGATTCGGATCGGGGATCTTGTCCAGATTCTAGAAAGTCTGTAATAGGGTTTTGCATATTTCTTGGTGATTCCCTTATTTCTCGGAATGCTAAGAAATAAACGATCGTTGCCCGTTCCTCTGCTAAAGCAGAATATAGAGCTTTAGCTACTGCTGCAAGTGAGATCTGTTAGCTTCAATAACTTTTCCATGATTTTCAAATTCAAGCTTAATCTCCAAGATTGTTGCTCTATGGTAATTAAGAAGCTATTCATATAGATTCAAATCCAATTTTCTATGAGAGGACTAAACTTATTGAGATTGACTATCATTTTATTCGCGACAAAGTTCCACACGGCCTTATCAAGTTGCTGCTAATTTGTTCTCATCAACAACTTGTTGATTTGTTCACTAAGCCTTTATCATCTTTTCTTTTGTTTCCTCTTTTATCCAAGATGTCTATGAAAGATCATCACAGTCCATCTGGAGGAGGAGTATTAGGACTTGTAAAATGGAGTCTGCTGAGTGTGTGTTTGCTGACATGTAATGTTTCTATTGGTCTGTAGTTGGTTATAACATTTTAGGTATATATACAATTGGAAGTACTGTAAAAGGTGAGAGATTAATAAAAAGGAATTCTATTTATTCAATTTCTCTTCGTTGTTATTTTCTCCTTATAATAATAGATCTTTACACCAAATACCAGTACTAATAGCAAGTAAGCTTAAAAACGATACTTCGTAATATTTCTTTTGATTGATTAGAAATGTCAGCACAAGTAGGTAGCAGTAAATCTCAAGCTTAGGTACTGGATTTTTCATACGAGTTTTCACCTTAAAAATGTTCAACGTAGTCAGGTCTCATTCATCTTAATCTAATTTATGAAAATTAATATATATATATATATATAACAAAGAGAATTTGATTTGTATTAAAGTGCTTTTATATACCATATTTGTGTTACATTCATTAGCAATATATAACACTCAGTTGTGGACTAGGTCATTAGCCGTTGTATTGGGAAATTACAGAAAGACCTTAAAACCCTATTACATTGTATATAACATATTGGTCAGCTGTTGACTCATGATTATTTCTTGTTAGCGCCAAAATTGGTCACCAACGCCCAAATGTAAATGAAAGCACCAACTAACAGCCACAGATAATAGATAGAGTGTATCTAGAGAGTAATCACGTGAAGAACAGTCAAAATTAAAATGAAAGCAGTAAAGAACAACAGATTTTATAGTGGTTCGGCTAACTCCGGCCTACGTCCACTCTAGAAGTATCTTTTTTATTGCTGTAATAATTGATTACGGTTACAAAGTGGCAGACTAGCCTTAGCCTTAAAGAATAGAAAGTCGGAGAACCAAAGAGAAGAAGAAGATCCCTTTTCTTAACCCCCACACATTGTATTTATAGACAAAACCAGGTTGTTGGGCCTGCTGAGTAGTTTGGGCCCACCAAGGCCATAGCCGAACCCTACTTCATTATGCCAACCGACCCTGAGCAGTTGGTATGCCGAAAGAGCGGAGGTGCCTCGAACAAGGTAAGGTGTGCCGAACGAGAGGAGGTACGGCGACCGAGGGGAGGTACGCCGACCGAGGGGAGGTATGCCGATCGAGGGGAGGTACGCCGACCGAGGGGAGGTACGCCGAACGAGGGAAGGTGCTCCGAACAAGGGGAGGTATGCTGACCGAGGGGAGGTGTACCAACTGAGGGGAGGTGCACCGACCAAGGAGAGGTTTGCCGACCGAGGAGAGGTATGCCGACCGAGGGGAAGTATGCCGATCGAGGGAAGGTATGCTGATCGACGTCCAATGCTGAGCGACTTCCAATGCTGAGCTAGGTACGATGCCGAACGACATCCAATGCCGAGCGACTTCCAATGTGGAGCGAGGTACGATGCCGAACGACATCCAATGCCGAAAGATTTCCAATGCCGAGCGAGGTATGATGCCGAATGACATCTAATGCCGAACAACTTCCAATGCCGAGTGAGGTACGATGCCGAACGACCTACCATCTATCCAAGTGAACATCATCCATTTGAACCGAACCCATCATATTTTAACCTCAATAGTCCTGAATTTTTTTTAGTTAAATCTACATGTCCGTGGCCTTGCCAAAAGGCAGGTTAACATTTTTACCCCAAAACATGCCTTGCTATTGGAAGGTGTGTTTTTAATAGCCTCAAATCAGATATCCAAAGTCGATATCCTGTTTATATCTATATTATTAAATCCATGACCTTTCCGGGTTTAACCTTGAATCCGTAGACCTTACTGGGTCGCGTTATTCTGTTCTAGCCTCGACTTTCTCATCAAGGGCTTGTATGTTATCCGGCCTTGACTCGCTGGCCATGGGCATGCGTATTCACTGGCCACGACACTTCGGCCAAGGGATTTGATATTTTTTGGCCTCGGTACACCGGCCATAGACTTTATATTCACCAGCCACGACACTACGGCCAAGGACTTTGACATTCACCGGCTTCGGCACTCCGGCCAAGGACTTTGATATTCACCGGCCTCGGCACTCCGGCCAAGGACTTTTATATTCACCGGCCTCGGTACTCCGACCAAGGACTTTTATATTTACTGGCCTCGGCACTCAGGCCAAGGACTTTGACATTCATCGGCCTCGGCACTCCGGCCAAGGACTTTGATATTCACCAGCCTTGGCACTTCGGCCAAGGACTTTTATATTCACCGTCCTGGACACTCCGGCCAAGGACTTTTATATCAACCGGCCTCGGTACTCCGGTCAAGGACTTTATATTCACCGGCCTCGGCACTCCAATCAAGGACTTTTATATTCACCGGCTTCGGCACTCGGGCCGAGGACTTTGACATTCACCGGCCTCGGCACTTCGGTCGAGGGCTTTGATATTCACCGGCCTCGGCACTCCGGCCAAGGACTTTTATATTCACCGGTCTCGACACTCCGGCCAAGGACTTTTATATTCTCCGACCTCGGCACTCTTACCAAGGACTTTTTTTTTCCGAGTCCATTCCATCACTCTCCGATGAAGGGACACGTAACTTTCGGTCACTGCCCCGTCTCTCAGATCGGGGCAGTAATCGCAAAACCTGAACTATATGTTACATAGTTCCGAATCCAATCAGAAAACCAGAAATCCATATCAAAAATCGAACATCCAAGCCAATATGGAAAACCAAAAAACCAACCAAACCAGAAGTCCAATTCAAACTCCAAAACTGTACTAATAAAAGCAAATGTCCAAAATACCAAAGTTTGCAGAAAAACGGAAAGAAAACAGGATTTCATAGACGCAAGCAGCACGGGTTTCCATTATCTCAGAGCACGCCTAGGACCGTCCTTGATCCCGTACGTGTGTAAGTGACCTAGCCGTATTACTTTAGGTACTATTACTTATTCAGAACCATCAAACCATTCAGTTTATAACAAACCAATGCTGACCGGACCCAGTGCCACCATCGCTAGAGGTAGGTGGTGGCTGCTCCCGTTCCACTGCTACAGCTCGATTTCTTATGTATTGCTGTAGATGACCATTCCTTACATGCTCCTCGATGATATCCCTTAAATTCCTATAGTCGTTTGTGTTATGCCCATCCAGCTCATTGAATAGGCAATGCTTTCGCGATGCCTTCTCATATTCAGAAGGCTCTCTCCTTGCCGACGGTCAATACAGGAGGCGCCCTCGAGGGTCCAAGTAAATCCTTTCTAGAGTCTCGGTTAAATCCGTGTAAGAAGAAAACTTTGACTCTCTTCGAGGTTTCTTCGAAGTGCCACCGTTGCCATTTGTTTTCCTTTTTCCTTTATCATCTTTACTTGGATCCTCGAAGGGTGAACCTCCACCCCTCACTGCATAAGCTTCAGCCTCTCTCCTTACTCTCTCAGCCTGCGCATCCTCCTATCTTAGGACCCTTTCAACCTCATGGTAGAACTCCCCGGGATCCCTCAATGGGTTCCTTTCCAATGATATTTTGAAGTTCGAATTATCCACGATTCCCGAGACTGCTGCCATCAAAACCATTAACGGATCGGGTCGATCCACTACGGCTACCACTGTGTTGAATCCGGTTAAGAAGTCCCTGAGCGATTCCCCTATCCATTGTTTCATAGATGTCAGAGTCATCACATTCTTGGGTCCGACTATATGTACCCGAAATTGTCTCATAAACCTTTCAATTAGCTCTATCCATGTGCCGATAGAACCACTCTCCAGCTGTCTGAACCACATAGTTGCGATATCCAACAAGAACAATGGGAAACATCGAGCCATGACCTCGTCCGATGCCCCTAGTACCTCCATATGCCTCATGTACCTTGTTAGGTGAACGGTGGGGTCCTTTCTTCCATCATACATATCCAACTTTGGTAGCTTAAAGTTTGGTGGATTTCTAGCTTGCCTGATAGTTGGAGTAAAGGGAATCCTATTCACATCCTCCAAGTCTTTGTTTACCAACCCACCTCTCACGCCCGTCTGACCATCTCTGCTAATCTGTCATTGTCTCCGAGCTGTAATCCTTGTCTGTTGCCTCCGGTTTGCCCTCCGAGTTCACGAGTGAAATCTGGCACATACTCCTCATCTCGTACTCCTGCATTCCTGTTAATGTCGGGTTGCACAGCGTCATCTCATATCCCTCCATGGATTGGTCCAGCATTTCCTGGTGGTATGCCCTTGAGTCTAGATCCATCCAAGTTGATAGCCGTCCGCTGATTGGGGGCTGCCCCTTGTTGAGCCATTCCCTCCGCTTGCTGGTTGAGCGCTTCTGACCCAGCTCCACGGATCTGAGCTCCTGTGTTTCCTGCTTGTGCAAATTGCCTGAGAAGAGCTTGCATCATCTCCTCTTGTCTTTTCAACATTGCTTCCATCTCGTCTCCGGTGATATAGATGGATGCTTGACCTGCTCCAGCTCCAAAGGAAGCCTCTTGACTTCCCTCCTGATTGCTTCTTTCCATCACTTGCTTTCTTGTTGATGGCCTAGCCATTGCTTTCTACAATCCAAGTTCCTAGCTTTAAAATCCCCGAGTGCTTGCCCTCTCAGTGAAAGCACCAAAATGATAGCGGCAACATTGGTCACTAACACCCAAATGTAAATGAAAGCACCGACTAACAGTCATAGATAATAGATAAAGTGTATGTAGAGAGTAATCACATGAAGAACATTCAAAATTAAAATGAAAGCAGTAAAGAACAACAGATTTTATAGTAGTTCGGCAAATTCCGACCTACGTCCACTCTAGAAGTATCTTTTTTATTGCTATAATGATTGATTACAGTTACAAAGTGGTAGACTAGCCTTAGCCTTGGAGAATAGAAAGTCAGAGAACCGAAGAGAAGAAGATCTCTTTTCTGAACCCCCACACGTTGTATTTATAAACAAAACCAGGTTGTTGGGCCTCCTGAGTAGTTTGGGCCCACCAAGGCCATAGTCGAACCCTACTTCATTATGCCAACCGACCCTGAGCAGTTCGTATGCCGAACGAAGGGAGGTGCGCTGAACAAGGGAATGTATGCCGACCGAAGGGGAGATGCACCGAACGAGGGAAGGTGCGTCGAACGAGGGAAGGCATGCCGAACGAAGGGAGGCGTGCCGACCGAAGGAAAGTGTGCCGATCGAGAGGAGGTATGCTTAACGAGGGGAGGTGCATCGAACGAGGGGAGGTATGCAGACCAAGGGGAGGGGTGTCGATCGAGGAGAGGTATGCCGATCGAGGGGAGGTGTGCCGATCGAGGGGAGGTATGCCGACCGAGGGAAGGTGTGCCAACCGAGGGGAGGTATGTTGATCGACGTCCAATGCCGAGCGACTTCCAATGCTGGGCAAGGTACGATGCGGAACGACATCCAATGCCGAATGACTTCCAATGTCGAGCGAGGTACGATGTCGAACGACATCCAATGCCGAAAGACTTCCAATGGGGAGCGAGGTACGATGCCGAACGACATCTAGTGCCGAACGACATCTAATGCCGAACGACATCCAATACCGAGAGAGGTACGATGCCGAACGACCTACCATCTATCCAAGTGAACATCGTTCATTTGAACCGAACCCATCATATTTTAGCTTCGATAGTCGTGAAATAGTTTTAGTTAAATCTGCATGTCCGTGGCCTTGCCAAAAGGCGGGTTAACATTTCTTATTTCCTCCCAACAATTGTAATTAGGGTTTCTTCTTTCCCTAAAATTTCAAAAACATCTTAGATCTTTAAATCAAACATTAATCATGCAAAATTACTCTTTGAGAGTAGTTTTGTAAGGATGTCTGCTCTCTAATGACTAGGTAGAAGATGGTTTATGTCCAGATTTCCCTTGATGACTTGCTCACGAACAAAGTACAAATCGATCTCTATATGCTTGGTTTGTGAATGAAGAATGGGATTAGATAAGAGAGAAAATGTGCTTAGGTTATCATATCAAATTACTGACTTTTGGAAAGATGAACTCTGATTTCTCCAATGAGTGATTCAAGCCACATATTCAGCTGTTACGCTTGCCAAACTAAGATATTCAGCTTCAGTGCTTGAACATGAAACTGTTGGTTGCTTTTTTTAGCACCAAGATATTGGGTTGTCACCTAAATAATATAGTGACTAGTTGTGGATCTTCGGTCATCAAAATCTAATGCCTAGTCGCATCAGCGTATCCTTGAATTTTTAGTGTTTTACATGCTTTTAAGCATATTCCTTGACTTATAGTGCCTTATAGATACCTCAAAATTCATTTCCGCTTTCTAGTGATGATCTAAAGGTTTTTGCATGTATTGACAAACTTTATTTACACTGCATGATATGTTCGGTCTAGTAATTGTAACATATTGTAAAGCATAGATAGTACTTCTATACTGTTTTTCATTTTCAATGGGCTCACCTATATGCTTAGACAAGTGCAAATTACTTACCATTGGTGTTGGCATAGGTTCAGCTTCACACATTTTTTCCCTGTCAAGAAGTTTAGAGATGTACTTTCTCTGGCATAATATTAGTTCATTATCTGACTTCCTGAATGCTTCAATTCCTAGAAAGTAACTTAGGCTTTTGAGATCTTTGATTTAGAATGCCTTGTTTAAGTGACATATGACATTTCCGATTTCCTCATTACTATTCTCTGTGATTATAAATCATCCATATATACTAGTATGTAAATTGTAACAATTTTTAATTAAACATAAAGGAAATTATCAGATCTAGTTGGTTTGTTACCTAAACAGATAAAAATAGTTTTTAATTTTTCATACCAGACCCATGATGCTTGTTTGAGCTCATAGATTGCCTTGTGTCATCTGCATACCATTTCCTTATTGTCACCTTTGGCATATCATTGTGGTTGTTGCATGTATACTTCCACTTGAAGTTCACCATTTAGGAACGCATTATTGACATCTAGTTGTCTGATATTCCATTTATTATGTAATGCAACTGTGAAAATAACTATAATTGTTCTTGGTTTAACTACTGGAAAAATGTCTCGTTGAAATCGAATCGATACTATTGTAAGTATCCTTTTGCTACAAGTCTTGGTTTATACTTTTCTATTTTACCATCTAATATCCTTTTGAGCTTATATGTCCATTTACACCCAATGATATTTTTATCTTTTGGTGCCGGTACAATGCTCAAAGTTTTGTTTCTCATTAAAGCATTGTATTCTTCATCTATAGCTGATTTCCAATTATTATCTTTTGCAGCTTCATCATAGTTAACTATTTCATCATGATTCAGTATTGTAGTATAGACTTTAGGCTTAAAAATTCCATGCTTGGATCTTGTTATCATGTGATGACCTTCTCTTGTAGGTAGTTGAACTTGATTGGTACTTGATTAACTGATTTGATGTTGACTTGAAGAGTGTTTTTAATCATTATTTAACGTTTCGTTTTCTTGGTTATTAAGCCTATGATTGCATGAACTTTCAGTTGTATCCTGACTTAGTTGTTCATCAGACATGGCGTGTTGGGATTCAGAGTTCACTTGATCATTAGTATGAACTTTTTCCACATGCTTACTTAAGTAAATTGGTAATAGAGGAATAGATGCTTTACCACTGTAGACTTTTTGGTGGTTTTTATTTCAAGCTTTGCAAAGGAAAAAACAAGTTCATTGAAGGCAACATGTCTTGGATTGATTACTCTCCCATCAATGGTTAGACACTTATACCCTTTTTAATTAGATGGATAGCCAATGAATGTGCATTGTAAGTATCTAAAACATAGCTTGTGAGAGTTATATGGCCTTAAGTATGGGAAACACATGCATCCAAATGCTTTAAGTATAGTGAATCTGGTGATACATTGAATAGCTTTTCAATTGGGGCTTTGTTTTGCAGCACTTTAGTTGGCATTCTGTTGATAAAGCACACTGTTAAATTGAAGAATCTGGCTAGAATTTCAAAGGCATTGATGCATGAGCTAAGATTGTGAGAACTATATCTACTATGTTTCTATGCTTTCTCTAAAACAAACCATTTTTCTCGAAGTATATAGGCAAGTAGTTCTATGAATTGTTCCTTTTTTTCATAAAGTACTCCTTCAAAGTTTTAAATTCAGCTCCTCCATCAGTCTAAATTATCCTTAATTAGTGGTATGTTTGCTTTTATAGTTGAGTGAAAAATTGAACCACTGCCATTTTGTTTCTGCTTTTGAACTAAGAAAATATATCCAAGTATATCTAGGAAAAGAATCTACAAATGAAACAAAGTAATTAAAGCCATAATCAGAATTAACTAGGGCTGAACCCCATAAGTCAGCTGCTACCAATTCTAAAAGTTTGCTATGTTTAGTTGATGCTTTAAGGAATGGTAGCTTATGACCTTTTCTCATTTAACATGAAGTACACATATATTGTAGTGATATATTGTCAAATTCAACGTTATTACTTTTCTGTAAATACTTTGCAGTATCTACACTGGGATGACCCAGTTTACAATGCTACATATCAAATACTCTTTTATTATCAATATTAGTGTCACACTTAAAGTAACTGCACCATCTTCTTCCATGTGTTATCTTATAGTTATGCACCAGATTGGAAGTGTATAATCCATTTTGCACATTACTTTATAGTAAAATTTCTAGATTTAGCAAGTCCCTAACTAAGTAAAATTTTGGATAAAATTCAAAGTATAGTTAATTATCATTGGCTAATTGAGATACTCTCATCAAGTTTGTCTTAATTTGTGGTACTCTAAGTAAATTGTTGAGATTCAATTCTCTTTTTCTATTGATTGGAATTTCCAGTATGTGATTTTTATTAGCTTGCCATTACCCATAAAAATAGATTATGTACCTTTGTATTCCTTGTTTCCAAGATTGAGTTTGTCAAGATTGTTGGTAACGTGATTGTTGCATCTGAATTTGGTTATTAGTCTTCATATTGCATATCATCGGATTTTGTTTGCTGCTCCATTTCATTCTGGCTTGTTGAACTATTGCCATAAGTTCCTGAATCCAAATTTGTATATGCATTGTTGATATTTAGATTGAAGTTTCTTTGATTGTTACTGTTTTGCTGATTTACTGCAAAATTTTGACCAAATCTGAAATAACACTTAGCAAATTATGCCCAAAGTTTTCACATATTTGACATCTAAGCCTGTTAGAGTTGTTCCATCTTCTTCTATCTCTACCTCTATAATTTTTCCATCCCTTTGACTTATTTGTTAAAACTTTTTATTAGTTGCCTTTTATTTATTCTTGCATTTGATATTTGATGCATGATTCACCAAGATCCGAATTTAGTTGTTTCTTTTGCTATATTTTACCTTCATATGCTAGGAGTGTAGAATGTACATATTGAATGTTTGGTAGGACATGATTGCCACAACTGATTTGTATTCTTCATCTAAACCACTCAAGATTGTTAGATATGTTTATCTCTGAAACTTTATGACCAGCGGTGTCAAGCAAATCACAGTAAGCTTGACCTTGGTCAAATATTCTCTCATTGACAAGTTATCTTTTCTTAACTTTTGGAGTTGTCTTTTATAGTGCATGATTCTTACCGCTAATTGGGAGTTGAAAATTTGCTCCACTGTTTCCCATATTTCTTGAGAGTTCTCGCAGCCAACAATTTGAAATAAAGGTCTTATACTAATTGATGACATTAACCAAGAAGCTAATAAACTATCTTGCCTTTGATAGTTTATATAATCTTTTTTTTTATCAGATTACCTTTACTATCAGTTGTCATTTTTGGTGGAATTACTGGTGTACCATTAACATATTCTTCGAGGTCATAGCCTCTTATTGTTGTTTCTGTTTGGTTTTTCGCAGTAGAAAGTTATTCTCATCTAGTTGGACTGCTAACTGACGTTTTCGTTTTATGATGGACAAATTGGAGGTTTCTTTGGTTGAGGTTATGGCGTTCCTTCTAGCGGGTGATGTAGTGGCAGAATTGTTATCATCTTCTCCAGCCATGATATCAATTTTGGGTCAAGATAGTGGGTTAAGGAAGATGAACTTGGCGAGGCAAACTTAAAAATATGCAGCCAAGTAACGTTTTTCAGAACAAGAGGATTGAAACTTCCTTTTAACAATCAAGAATCTGATTCTTGATTGAAATCTGGTGCATAAGAGATGAAAAATAACTTCTCCAGTGAGGATATGATCTGAGAAGAAGATAAACTACAGCCTATATCACGTGATGAGGTTTCTCTTATAAGATATGGGCAAGGCAGTGTGATCAGAATCAGAGATAACTTGTTAACTTGTGATTCTAATGGATGAACCATGGATATTTGTAGGATCTTGATCAAGAGATAAGTTATATCTCTGATGATGAGGCTAAACTCTAAAGAGCAGTGCAACCACATCTCAGATGATGAAATTTATTTGATGAGAAGGTGGTGATAAAATTCTGATGCCGTTAGGCTAACTACTCTGATACCATAAAAGACATATAACAAAGAGAATTTTTTTGTATTGTAATGCTTTCGGATATCTTGTTTGTGTTACATTCAGTAGCAATATATAACAATTGGCTGTAGGCTAAGTCATTAGTCATTGGATTGAGAAATTACAAAAAAAGACCTTGAAGCCTTATTACATTGTATATAACACATTGTTCAACTGTTGACTCATTCTAATTTCTTACTTAACTTCATTGATAACTTACTTCCATATAAGATCCCGATAATTATAATAGACAGGAAGAGAAGTACAATAGTATTTTATAAATATAATGGAAAAGGAAATTTGAGCTTTAGGTGAAAGAATAAAGAAATCCACAGCCATGGATTCGAGCATACAAATTGATTTAAACAGGACGACTAAGAATAAGTTAAAATGATACTGTGTACCTGATGATGCCAACACATGGATAAATGTTCTTCACTCTTCACATTTTTAGCAGTATCTCAATATCAAGTTACTTGTAGAAATTCATGTCATTTACACCTTATTAGACATAAAAGTCCTAAAAAAGCATTTAAAATGAAGTAACCAAGCTGAGACCTGAGGTTGTGCATGTTAATAATATGTTCAAGGTTTTTTATGGGTTATAATTGACTCAAAGTTCCTACTTAGTAGCACAATTGTCTTCTGTTCAAGCTTGGCTTTCTTCAGTTAAATAAAAATGGACCACGTTAAAACAGAACTAAATGATTGATATTATGCAAGGTTAAGTAACATATATACCAGTTTCTTTTCCTTCTCATCTGTTTGATTTTAATGCACTTGCATATTATCATTTTCATCGAGCCCAAATAAAAATAGTTATAGAAAAGCTTTCAAATAGTAAATCAACTATAGCATTTACCTATCGCATAACAAATTAAAATCACAAAAGTTTCTGTAAATCTACATTTAAGATAAATTTCTCTACTATTTAAGACCTGGGTTCCATATTAGTTTTATCACTAAATCAGATCAGGGAATAGTAGTAAATTGCGACCGTTATATGTTAATAATAGGTAAAGGACAATTTGCATCTTGTAATCCATGTAAAAAAACACACTATTTTAAGGGAACATATGAAGGATATTACACACAAAAAATGATAGTTCCTTCTCATCTGCTCAATATTAGTTGCATCTTCGCCTTATATATTCAACTGATTTAACTAAACTCAATAATGTGACTTATCAAAGGTGGTTGAAAAGTTGTTAATTTATGTATAACTCGAAAAATATAAATAAATAAAGAGTTGACAATCTTCGTAGATTCATATGAATTTGAAACTCTAAAATAAGCCTCTAGATAACATTATATCAAACAAGACTTAGAAATATTACAGTAGAATCATCACTAATACCTTATGACATACGAGTACATATGCAAGCCCAGGTAGGCCTGCGTTTAATCACAACGTGCATTAATTTTTAGTTGTACATGTGTAAGTATATTTGATAGTACCATCCCCATGTTTGAACTCCGTCTAGGCAGATGCCGCTATTTTTTTTGTTTAGATTGCAATAACTTCTTCCTAATAGCTTGGAATCAGATGAGACTACGACCGATGAACTCTCATCTAAATTACAGACAATAAGAAACACTCGGATACTTCATCTAGTGAACGTATACCATAGTTTTCCATGGTCACTTACAGTTGTACTCAGAAAATAACAGGCTACATCCCCGTATTTGAACTCCACCTAGGCAGAAACCGCTAGTTTTTTGTTCATACGGTAATAACTTCTCCATACTAACTCGGAATCGGACAAAACTTCGACCGATGAACTTCCACCTAAATTACAGACAATATGGTATACTCAGATACTTGATCTTGTGAACGCACATTGTAGTTCTTCATGGTGACTAACGGTTGTATTTAGAAAATGATAGGCTATATCCCTACTTCAACGCTCACTGTAGTTCCCCATGGTGACTAATAGTTATACAAAGAAAATAACATGCTACATCCTTATATTTGAACTCCTCCTAGACAGAAGCCGCTATTTTTTTCTTTAGACTACAATAAATTGTTCATACTAACTCGGAATTAAGCAAAACTTTGACCGACGAACTCCCATCCAAATTACGAACAATGTGGTACACTCGGATACTTCATCTTGTGAACACACATTGTAGTTCTCCATGGGAACTGATAGTTAGAAAATAACATGAAACCACATCCCCATATTTGAATCCGCCTAGTGCAGAAGTCGCTATTTTTTGTTCAGACTTGAATAACTTTTTCACACTCGTTCGAAATCCGGCAAGACTTCGACCGATTAACTCCCATTTAAATTGCAGACGATATGTAACACTCGGATACTTCATCTTGTGAATGCACACTGTAGTTCTCCATGTGGACTGAAAGTTGTACTTAGAAAATAAGAGGCTACCACATCCCCATATTTGAACTCCACCTAGTGCAGAAGCCGCTATTTTTTTTGTCCAAACTGCAATAACTTCTTCATAATAACTCGGAATTAGGTGATACTAACCAATGAACTCCCACCTAAATTACGGACAATATGGTACACTCGGATACTTCATTTTATAAGCACACACTGAAGTTCTCCATTGTGACTAATAGTTGTACTTAGAAAATAACATGATATATCCCCACTTCAATGCTCACTGTAGTTCTCCATGGGGATTAATAGTTGTACTTCAAAAATAATATGCTACATCCTCATATCTGAAATCTTCCTAGGCAGATTCCACTATTTTTTTCTTCAGACTACAATAACTTCACAATACTAACTCGAAATCAGGCAAAACTTCGACCGATGAACTCCCATCTAAATTACGGACAATATGGTACACTCATCTACTTCATCTTGTGAACGCACACTGCAATTCTCTATGGAGACTAACAGTTTACTTAGAAAATAACATGCTACTACATCCTAATATTTGAACTCCGCCTAGTGCAAAAGAAGCTATTTTTTTCGTTCAGACTGCAATAACTTCTTCATACTAATTCAGAATCCGACGAAACTTCGACCTATTAACTACCACCGAAATTACTAACAATATGGAACCCTCGGATGCTTCATCTTGTGAACGCACACTTTAGTTTTCCATGGGGACTGATAGTTGTACTTAGAAAATAACAGGCTACTACATCTCCATATTTGAACTTTGCCTATTGCAGAAGCCGCTATTTTTTTATTCAGACTGCATTATCTTCTTCATACTGACTCGAAATTAGGCGATACTTCGACTAAAGAACTCCCACTTAAATTATGGATAATATGATACACTCGAATACTTCACCTTGTAGATGCACACTATAATTCTCCATGGTGACTAACAATTGTACTTAGAAAATAATAGGCTATATCCCCACTTCAACGCTCACTGTAGTTCTCCATTGTGACTAATAGTTGTATTAAAAAATATAAGGCAACATCATCATGTTTGAACTCCATCTAGGCAGTAGCCGTGATTTTTTTCTTCAGACTGTAATAACTTCTTCATACTAACTCGTAATCAGGAAAAACTTCGACCGGTGAACTCCCACATGAATTATGGACAATAGGTACACTCAGATACTTCGTCTTATGAACGCATACTATAGTTCTCCATAGGGACTGATAGTTAGATATTAACATGCTACAACATCCCCATATCTGAAATCTACCTAGTGCAGAAGCCGCTATTTTTTATTTAGCCTACAATAACTTCTTCATACTAATTCGAAATCCGATGGGACTTCCACCGATTAACTCTCACCTAAATTACGGACAATATGGAGCTCTCGGAAACTTCATCTTATAAACACACATTATAGTTCTCTATGGGGACTAACAGTTGTACTTAGAAAATAACAGGTTACCACATCCCCATATTTAAACTCCGCCTAGTGCAGAAGCTGCTAATTTTTTTCGTTTGTACTACAATAACTTCTTCACACTAACTCGGAATCAAGCAAACCTTCAACCGTTGAACTCCCACCTAAATTACAGACGGTACAGTGCACTCGGATACTTCATCTTGTGTACTCATACTGTAAGTCTCCATGGTGACTGATAGTTGTACTTAGAAAGTAACATGTTATATTCCCATATTTGAATATTATTTCTCTATGAGATGTAAAAGGGTATATTTAGAATTTCAAAAGGACACCGAGTAAGCCTATTCAATGAATTCTCTTTATTAGTAGTAAAGACTATCATCATCAATGATTGAATTATTATCCTTGGCTGAAAATCAAAAATACCATACAGCTAGTCCTTAAGCTGTTTTTAGCTCCCACTACACTTTCTCATCGACATTATTTATTTACATAAATATCTAACAAAACATTACAATTAAATTAAATCAATATATTTCCATGCAGAAAAATACACTATAGAAATAGAGAAATTTTATGAAAACGCCCATTAATGCCATTCACGTTCACATTAGATCGGTAAACAAACCTTCTCAATCAAGACAACATGTTTTCGTTATTAATTATCATAAATGCAATATTGTTGATATTCTGATAAGAATAGGTCACATGGAGCTATTAAAATTGTTGTCGGTTTTCTTAATTTGGCAAAGACAATGGTTGTAATCTGCAAAGTAAAAGAGATCCTCCAAGCACGTCAATGACGTTCTCCTTAAGATGTTATTTTTTCTCACTAGTCGTTTGAACAACCAAATGAGTGCTATGAGTCAAGGAAAATCCTCTCCCAAGATACAATGAAGCTAAGATGATTGATCCCTTTAATTGACTACGATATCACTATCAAAATCGAATCAATGTATTTATGAATTAATTACAGTGACAAAAGTATCGAATTTGTGATTTGCAATATATCAAATTCAAAATGATTTGAATGAAAGGAGAGAGAAGAAGAGAATGAGATTTGAAACACATTTCAAGCATTCTTGATTGCAAAGAGAAGAAAAAATTTCAAATTGAAACGCTTTTCAAGCATTGATATATATAGTTGCAAAGATGTGTCATTTCGCTTTGAAACATTGCGTCTCTACCAAATGAAGCTTCCTTTCGTTTGAATAGAAATGTTTGTCGCGTCCCCCCAATTTTGTCAATTCAATTTCGAATTTTGGTTTTGATAACGGGTCTTGTGCATAAGTATAGATGTCTTATGGACTTGAATCTATACATAGTGATAACCTATCAAAGCACGCCATGATGGAGTGGTTGACTAGCTAAGCATTGAACCAACAATCCTATACGACGTATCGAATGTGTTTCACACACTCGTTTTCTTTTCTTCAGATAGTTCATAATCTGACACATGGATTGGCTTGTGTCTATGTCTTGGTTTCAAGAAGTGCCCTAGAAGACTTAAGCCATAGTCTCATAGAAGATGGCACCACATTCGTGCATTCATATTGGTAGGTTTATTTCAAGTGCCCTATAACTATACATTTCAAGTACTTCTGTTATAAACGTATTAAGTACTAAAGTGTACAACTTCCACCATATTATTATAGGTATCAAGCACTATTCTTGGAATGAATATAATATTAGTTGTTTGGACTAATATTATAGGGCTTCAAATCACATCGTATAATGTACTTTTGCTCATTGAACTCAAGATAATGAATTTCATTATGTTGAGTCGAGTTTCCATTATAGGTGATTTTTATGTGGGCTTTAAACTCATTCCTTTTGATGTTTCCAACACAATATCTCTTGCAAGTCCTTTTGTAAATAGATCAACCAAGTTCTAACTAGATCTCATGAAATCAATGGTAAGTATCCCATCAATGGCCATTTGCCCCACTACACTCTGCCTTAGGCCAATATGCCTAGATTTTCCATTATATACCTAGCTATATGCTCTTAATAGTGTTACTTGACTATCACGATGCAGGGATATCAGAGGCAATGGTTTTTCTCATATACGAATTTCTAATAGCAAATTTCTTAAGCATTCTGCTTCTTTACTACAAGAAATCAATGCTATGAATTTAGCAGCCATGATAGAATTTGCAATACACGTTTTTTTAGGCCTAGGATATTGCTCCCCCACCAAGAGTGAATATACATCCACTAGTTGATTTATTATTATCCTCTCTTCCATTGTTCCAACTGGCATCCATATATCCTCCTATTACACTTGGATACCCACTGTACAGTATACCACAGTCCATGGTTCCTTTTAAATATTTTAAAATTCTTTGCACAGCTAGCCAGTGAATATGACTAGGATTACTAGTATACCTACCCATTTTGCCAATAGTTTAGGCCATATCAGGTCTTGTGCATGTCATGACATACACTAGGCTTCCAATAACTTTAGCTTGTTACACACATTTTGGAATCACCCTCAGAGTTAACGACGATAACCCTTGCACTCTGAATCTTCATCCTCACTTGAGATTCACGACCTATCGTTAATTTGGATCGATGTGGTTTTCGGATATCCAAATATGGAAACCCGATCCCGGTCTCACCGAATCCAAAACGTATCTTTTAAGGCCAAGTTGTTTTAAAGTTTAAAATAATTCAATTCTATTATCTATATACACACAGATAGATAATTCACAACATAATAATAGATAATAAACATTATCATCATAAACAGATAATCCATATCATCGTTATAAACAGATAATCCATATTATCATCCCAATGCAACCAAAGAATCCATATCACACAGCATTACATATCTCATAGCTGGGATTACAAACCATTCAAAGGAAACCAATATCATCCATTCATACATAAGCAATGATTTAATGATCACACCATCTATAATTAATTTAAAGTGAATTAAATTGATTACTTTATCTCTAATTAATTTAAAATAAATAAAATTAATTACTTCATCGTTTTAAATCTTGCTTACTTAACCATTAATTGAGTACAAATCAATTAATTAAACATCCTCTAATTTATCACCTTAATTGATCTCCCTTGATTAATTATCCTTTAATTACATTCAAGTAATTATTCTTTTATTAATACCATAAATTAATTATTCTCTTATTAATACCATAAATTAATTATTCTCAAACAATTGCAGTAATTAACCTTTAATTACTTCATAAATTAATTAACTATAATTAATTACATTAATCCTTAATTAATTACATTAATTAATTACTTAATCACTTATCATTGATTAATTAATCTTAATTAATCAACCTTAGTTACATCATTAATCATATTAATTAATGATTCCTAATAACATTTTAATTAATTACTTTTTGAAAATTAATTACTTTATTTAAATTAATTACTTTAAGTAATTTATCTTTAATTAAACCACAATTATTAATCACCCTTGATTAATCACATTCAGTAATTAACTACCCTTAATTACTTCATTTAAATAAATAAATTATTCCTTAATTAATTATCTCAATTAATCCCTTGGTTAATCACAAAGTAATTTTAATCCAAATTACTTCCATTATTAAATCATCTTCCACTAATTACATCCAGTAATTATCAATTTATTACTTCACTAAGTAATTATACTCCATCAATTACATAAAGTAATTATTATCAAATCATCCAGTGTTTAAATTAATTAAACTTAATTAATTAATCTAAACTTATCACATTAAACCCAATTAATTACATTAAGTAATTAATTCTTTAATTATTTATATTAAGTAATTACACTTAAACAACTTCACAATTGATTATCTTTAAATTAATTAATCTAATTAATTATTAAAATTAACCACATTAATTAATTATTAAATAATCTCAAGTTAATAACCTTCATGAACCATGAACAATTCTTTAATTACTTTTCTTAAGTAATTAAACTTACTTTTATCATTATTAATTTCAAATTAATTAATCTTTAATAATCCATTAATTAATCCAAATTATTTAATTAAGTAAGTGTTAACTGTAACTTAATTAATCCTTAATTACTAATCATTAATTAAAATCTAATCTTATTTAATTAATGATTCTTAAACTACAAGTTAATTACTCTAAGAATAATTAATCTTAAACTTTTAAGTTTAAAACCCTTAATTACTTTAAGAAATTATCCATTTCATTAATTTATTAAATAAATTAATTATCCATTTAATTACCCTAATAATTAAATGAATTACAAATCATTAAATTCTAATTTAACTTTAAGATAAAACCCTTTTTTTAGGCCTTGCCAAAAAGATAAAACCTTTTTCTTATTTATGGTTAAATTATCATTCACAAATATATTTGAAAACATTCATTTCCAAATTTAATTTCAAATTTCATTTTAAATTCAATTTTTAAAATGAAAACCAATTTATCTTCAACAAAATTTAAAATCAATTTAAAACCTTTAAATTTACATGATAAAGAATACTTTCTCTTATAAAAGGAATTTTACAAGAGTTTAAACAAAATTACTTTTTAAAATCAAAACATTTAAATTTTACTTTATCATTCAAAATTGTTAAAACATTTAAATTTATAAAACTTAAATTTATTTCAAAACAAAGATTCAAATTTAGATTTGAATCAGATTTAAACTTTGTTTAAATCATTCCTTTACATTTCAAACTCCAATTTAAATTCAAATTCCTTTAAAACACTTAACCCCTTTAAGGTTATTTAAACAAATTTGAATTTAAAAACTTTATTCATTTCCAGCTAAGATTCAAATTAAACTTGAATCCATTATTTAAAATTAGATTTAAAACTTATTTTAAACCCTTGCTTAATAATTTAAATTTCAGTTTAAATTTTGAAAACAAAACATGGTTTCTAACTTGTAACAAAACTAACCCAAGCCACGCATAAATCACTCGAGCCTAACCTAACCTAGCCCGAGCAAAACACTAAATAGTAAAACTCGAGTAACATTTTCTGCCCAACCCAAAAACAATCAAAACCTACAAATGTCCACCGTGCATTTGCGTGGAGGCTGAGGACGATTCCGATCATCAACGATGATCATCCCTCATCTACTAACATCTCCAAAATCCAACTCGATCATCAGATCGCTTCCGAATCAACTCGAACTCGAATTCGAGTCAAAACCCAAAACCTGGAACAAAGCATGAGAACAACACTCAACTTGGAAATCAATTCGCCAGCACATCCCCGACCGCCAGAGTTGCTAAAACTCCGACCAACCCATCGCCTACTTCCAAGCTTCAATCACCCAAGACCCCTTTACACTCGATCAACTGTAGAAGGTGAGATGATTGAATTTCCTAGCCTTGTTAAAACTACGGCTCCAAACCAAGAATCCACCACCACTGCCTCCTTGATGAAATGCATCACCATCAGCCATTTTTTCCATCAACTACAATCACTCCTCCATCATTACTAAGATTCCGACCTCTCCAAACATTTGGGTCACCAGAAAACCCCACAAGTTCATTTCCAGTTCATCCCATAACTGCTCCTTTATTCCCAATTTAAAAATTATGATTTTAGTGTTAAAAATCATGTTATAGTTTTTGTTTTCAATTTATAACATTGAATTCATAATTTACCAAGTTTGAGTTTTCACTTTGTTTAACATACACTATTGTTTTTTTATATTCCAGAGACACTCAGGCTTGAAATTTAGCTTAATTAAGTTTTTAAACATTAATCCTTAATAAATCAAACAACTTTTGTTTGTAAACCAACTCCTAACAACAATTGATTGAAGAGAATATGAATTTAAATCTAAAACAGGAAGCAAGAAACTAAGAACATAGAATATTCATATGGAAATAAACATGCATACAGCAGATTGCATTTACATAATACATACTACAATATTTATCACAGAATAACATGCAACCATATTCATTCTTATGTTTTAAAAATGATGTTACTCACCAGAATAAAGAAGAAGACAGAGCCTCAGATTGTTTTGGAAAAGCTTTGAAAAACTGGAATCCTTTGCTTGAGTTAAAACTTTTTACTTGAAAATGAAGTTGCATGCAGAAAAAACTCCAGATTGAAGAAAAAAATGATGCAGGCTTTAAAACAGATTTGCAAATGTTACAGGGTTTTGATTCTGGTTTGCATGTTTGAAGATGGTTATAGGATTTTTGTTTACTGACTTATTTCTTAGCTTTAGGTTTAGAAAAAGAATTAAAAGGGAAGGAAAATAGATTTATAAATAGACTGAAATGTTTTAAAATAAAATAAAAGAAAAATATAGAATCAAACATGACACTTGTAGAAAACTATACATTTGTCACTTACCTTAATTAATAAATTAACACGTGTTATTAAAGCACTAGGATGTTTACACATGTCTCTAAAGTAATTAGTATTTATAATTAAAAGTTAATTAAAGTTTTAAACTTAATTAATTTACAAATACTTAGTTATATATATAGCTAATTTTTTAAGGAAATAAAGCCATTTATATTTAAAAATAAAAACAATACATTACTTTATTATTTGAAAATAACATTTTAGATAATTTAAATAAAATTTATAAAATAGATTGTAAATTATTTATTATTTATATAAATAAATGTTTCATTTATTAGTTGTATTTTAAACTTACATATCTAATTACAAGTCATATTTATAAATCAATATTTTAAAGAGAATGTTAAACAAATCTTATCATTAATCTTATTTAAACTTTAAGCTAAAATCCTTTTTAAACAATTAAACTTCTATTTTATGTATTTTAAAACCATATAGTTCTTTATTAAATAGATTTGAAAAACTTAACATTAAATAAATCATAATTTCCCAATTACCAAAATATTAGAATTAGAAAATATGTTTTATTAATTAAATTTAAAACCAAACTCATCCATTTAAAATATATATAAATATATATATATATATATACATTATAAATAGAAAACAATTTATTAGCTTATTAAAAGATAAATTCACTAATTAATTATTTACTAAAGTAAGATTATTAAATCAATTCAAATTTTATTTACAAAAATTATCAAATCAATTTAATTTTAAATATAGATTATTAAATTTATATTGCCAAAAATTCCGGAGTATCACATTGGGTATGTCCCTTAGCAACTAATCTAGCCTTAAAATTTTCTATCGTGTCATCTACTCTTATTTCTTTTTAAAATATCCAATTAAATCCTATTAGTTTAAAACCAAGAGGTAAGTCTGCTAGTTTCCATGTTTGATTTCCCATAATAGAATCCATTTCATCATATCTGGCATCTTGCCAAAAAGCTAAATCTTGAGACTTTATAGCCTTAGTAAATGTTAAAGGATCATAATCTATGGTTTTAGAAAGCATGACTTGATGTCTAATACCATGTCTTGATCCTTCAATCAAATAAGTGATAAAATCTAGTCTGAATGACTTTTCAGTCCTTATTCTTTTACTTCTCCTAAGAGTTTCACAAGTTTTATCATTATTTTCTTTAGTGTTCTGAAACTTGCGAATATTTTCAGTGGCCTCCACTATTTCACGAATATGCGTATTAACCTCCGCCGTTTCTCTGATAGTGGATTTGATGAAATGGATGTGAATTTATTTTCATAGACACTACATCTCTAGATTCTATTATGGTGTTTATCTCAATCGAATTATTAGGTTCTGTTACTAGGAACCCATAACAATTGTTGTACTGAGTGTATTCTAAGAAAATACACTCAAAACCCTTTGGTCCTAATTTCCTGATTTTTGGTTTAGGTAATCGAACAATAGCTCCACATCCCCAAACTCGATAATAATCAATATTTGGTTTGCGTTTCATCCAAAGTTCATAAGGTGCAACTTTGGTCTTCTTATGAGGTATTCTATTTAAGATGTAACAGATGGTGAGTAAAGACTCAACCTAGAAACTAGTATTGAGACCAGAATTATATAACATGGCATTAACCATTTTAGTTAGGGTACTGTTTTTACGTTATGCTACTCCACTTTGTTATGGTTTATAAGCCACATATGTCTCATGTATAATTTCTACATATTCACAAAACACAGGGAATGATATTCACCTTCCCTATCAGATTTAAGGGTCATAATTTTAACATCGTATTAGTTTTCTACTTCAGTCTTATAGATCATAAATGAATTTAATACTTCATCCTTAGTATGCATTAAATAAACATAACAATATTTTGAATAGTCATTTATAAATGTGACAAAATATTTATTTCCTCCTCTAGTAAGATTATTATGCATATCATAAACATCACCATCATTCAATTATAATAGATTAGTGGTACTAATAGATTTCAATGAAACAGTTTTCTAGTTATTTTTAATGAGCATATCCTATACTTATCATCAAATTTATTATCATATCTAAGGATCATATTTAATGAAATCGTATTATTCATATTTCTATTTTTAACATGTCCTAATCTACAATGCCATAAAGAAAAAGAGTCAACAACATAAATAGAAGTGGCCATTTTATTAATATTCAACTAGAACATTCCAACACACATGTACCCTTCTCCAACAAACATTCCACCTTCGGTCAATACATATTATCCAACTGAAAGACTTGTTAGAAGCCAAACTTATTTAATAGACTACCAGAAACAAGGTTCTTTCTAACCTTAGATAAATAATATACATCATTTAATGTTAGAATTTTCCCGGATGTGAACTCCAAGTCCATTGTCCCCTTCCCCTTAACCACTGCTTTCGCTAAGTTTTCCATATAGAGATAATTTTCATCCTCAGATGGTTCAAATTTCTTGATTAGACTCTTATCATAACAGATATGCTTAGTAGCACCAGAGTTGATCCACAAAGAATCCTCTTTTTCCAATCATGTTGATTTCAGAGATTGCGGCTGCCAAGTTTTCTTTTGTCGATTGAGGTTTCTTTTCAAAGAAATGAAGTATCTTTTAAATTGACCATGTTTTCAACATTTGTAGCATACATTCACTTTCTTGGCCTTCTTATTATCGAAGTATTTCTTATTCTGAAATTTCCACTTTTTAAAGAGTTCTTAGAGGTTTTTTCCTTTTTTTCTCTACCGCGTGGATGTTAGATGGAAACAATGTTGGTTCAGTGATTTCTTTTTACCTAAGTTGTTCTTTTACTTGCAAATACTGTGCAAGATTATCCAAACTCATATCTTCCTTCTTGTGTTTAATATTTTGCTTTTAATCTTTCTAAGAGGAGGGAGGTTTATCTTATATGGATGAGACTTTAATCTCCTCATCCATTTTCATATCATGCTAGTTGAATAGGTTTAGGATATGCATAATATCATCGAATTGCTTTACTATTGGCTTAGCATAAGTCATTTCATATATAGAAAATTTAGTAGCAAAAAATTTCTTGCTTTTGCGTCCTCCATTAAATATTTGGCCTCTAGCGCATCCCATACTTCTTTGGTAGTTGATTTATTATAGTACATATAGAATGGAGTATCCGCCATTTCATTGCATATGTGCCCATTGCATATGTGATCATCTTATTCTCATTTCAGTATTGATCATGCTTGCGCAATAATCAAGTTTTCTATTTCCTCTGGCTCGTCGTAAGAACATAAACCACTTTTAATCCGGCTAATAGGAAATGCATCTTCTTCTGCCAACGCACAAAATTAACACCATCAAACCTTTCTAATTTGGTGAAATCAGAAGCGAACTCTCTCAAACTATGCGGTGCCATTGTCATATAGTATCTTAAGATTGTTGTCAGTTTTCTTCGATCCGCCAAAGACAATGGTTGTAATCTACAAAGTAAGAGTGATCCTCCAAGGCACGTCAATGATATTCTCCTTAAGACTTTATTTTCCCTCACCAATCGTTTGAACAAATAAATGGATATGGTGAATCAAGGAAAATAGTCTTCCAAGATCAATGGAGGCGAGATGATTAATCTCTCCAATCGATTACGATAAAACTGTCAAAATCGAATCAAACTATCTTATGAATTGACTGCAGTGATAAGAGTATCGAATTTCTGATCTGTAGTTTCACAAACCTAAAATGATTTGAAAGGAAGAAGAGAGAAGAAGAGAAGAAGATCTAAAACATTTTACAGGTGTTTCTGATTGGAACACCTTTCAGACGTTTCAAATTGCAAAGAGAAGAAAAAATTGCAAACTGAAATGCTTTTTAGGCATTTCTATTTATAGGTATAATTTTGTTCTGTAACGTTGCATCTCTGTGGGACGATGCTTCATTTCATTTGAGTAAAAACGTCCTGCCATTTCAAACGATTGTGTCTCCAGCCAATTCTATTCATGAAATTACAAATTAGATAAAAGATTTAGATTTAAGCCATTTTAGCCAAAATTATTCTATTTAAAATTATATTTTAGACCCAAATCCAAACCTGACCCTGTCAAGTCGGTCGGACGAATAGCGGCAACGGCGCACATGTGCAGTTGTTATGCATGATGTAACAATCCAGAATTTTTGGTTATTTGAAGTTGTTTATTTGACTGATTTTAATATTGGAAAGTAAAATTTTATCGATTTAATTGGTTGAATTTCAAATATAATGATTTATTGACAAATTAATTGTTGAATTAAATAATTCAATCGTGAAAATAATTCAAATCTTGAATTTTATTTGGAAAAATAGTTTAAAGGCTTATTAAATTCATATTCATAAGAATGAAGGTAATAGAGCTTTTAAATTGAATTTAAAAGTGATTTACTCGGTTTTAACAATAACTCGTTTAGGTTAACATATAAAAATAGCCTTCCGGGGCATAGTCTCGAAATTCAATGAAAGCAGTTCTATTGGATCCATCATAGTGTATTATTATTGATTTTCAAATTTTCTAGCGTTTGAAGTTATCGTTTGGTCGTACGGTATAGAAACGTGTCGAAATTAATATTGAAAATTCAATATAATAATTGGATTCAAAATGCTATCTTCTACGTAGGATCGAATTAGGACTTGAAACCTATTCCATTGCATTCGAAATAGGGGTACAGCATCACAAATGTCTGGCGGCATGCCTCAATCGGAGTTCGAAACTTATGGCTAGATATTTTTGAATTGTAAATAATTTAATTTCGACGATATGATTGGCGGCCTACATTCTTTCACCTCATCCCCTTTCTTTCACCATTAGCCACACCCTACCTATCTATTACTGTACCACCTTCATTTTTAAATACGCTTCCCTCTCTTCATCTTTTAAACACAGCCGAACATAGAAAAAAAGAAGAGAAAATGAAGACTTCAAAATTCAATTTCTTAGAATCTGCATGCCTAAAAAAATATGAAACCACTTTCTAAATTCTTGTTTAGGCTAAAGCTTCAATCTTATATGCTTCTTGAGGGGTGCGGTTCTCATGTCTAGAGTTCAACAGTTACCTAGACTAGGGTTCGAGATATTTCTCGATTTGGGAAGTATTGGTTGAAGGGAAGCTTGGTTTTGGACTTATAATGTTGTGAAGCACCCATGCTGGTCTTTTGGATAGGAGCGGAGCACCAAGAAAGATCACGACTTGATGGTGCATGAATAGAAAATCAGGTCAAAATGAAGGGGAGAGTTGCGGCCATGGAGTGGTGATGCTCGGTCGAATTCGAGGTGAGATGATCGGTGGAATCGATGGAAAACGTGCACACGTTTATGGGTTGCATTTTATTTGATTATGCACAGGGAAAGGCATAAATCTGGGAGGAGGAAGGAGTTTAGTAGGGCAGAGGTTTTGTTAGTGGGTTTACTTTTGTGAGGGTAATAATAAAAAAAATTAATTAATTTATATAAATTGTGACCAAATCTTATAGATTGTATGTCTAACTCACACGTTGTCTGAATTAGACGAAACAAGAAGCGTTGGAATCATGGCAATAAGAACTACTTCACGGAAATGATTTGGAGTCGTTTGGAGCTAGTTAAAATTTTAGGTTAAATCAGACGTCGTTCGATTTGATTTAAAATTGAAAACTCAAGTTGAGTGTTTTATAATGCTCAGAATGTACTAGAATACTAGTGGAATTTGAAATTATGAAATGATATAAATTTATTGGTCGTTGTTTAAAAGATTTAATTGTCATCTAAGTTGTCATTTGAATTAACTGTTAAATTAAAATTGACAGTTAAATTTGAAATTGGAATTTAATTGCCAATAAAATACCGATATTAATAACTATGAAATTGTTGTGAATTATATTGATTGTTTGGAGGATCGATTATGATGGATGCTATTGTTTGATACTTTGGATGATTTGAATGTCTATTTATTTGATATATCATGTATCTCCTGTATATTATTTACAGTATATAAATCTGTAAATTGAATTATTTCGAATAAATTAAGAAATAGGTTGAAATGATATATACCTATGACATTTATTTTGGATTGAAATAATATATATCCATCCCTGAAATTAAATTGAAATAACTGGTCACTAGACCATAGGATAGAAAATTATATATGGATACATGATTGGTTAAATTAAATGATTTTAAAAATTTTGATTTGAAATTTATTTAAATGATATTGATTTAAATGAAATAAAATCAAATTTATAGAAATCAAATTATTTTCAAACTTGAGCTCGAGTTGATGAATTAAATTGTGGTAATCGAAATTAATTAAATAATTAAAGTTGAGATTTTAAAGTTATAATCAAAATAAGATTTTAAATTCGAGAATTGAATTGTTTTAAAAGATTTGGACTTTATTTGGGCTTTGAAATACTGCTAAGTAAAAGTTATTTAAATTAATACTTCAAAAGTGAGCTCGAAGTTGAATAATTGCCGAAGATTTAAACCTTAATTTGAATTGGAATGAGACTAGAATTGAAGTTAAATTTGAATCGAAATCGAAATCGAATTGATGAAATTGAAATGGAAATTGAAATTGATTTATATTGAAAATTTTTGAAATTGAATCTATTTGACTTTTGAACTATTTTCAAATAAACTATTTTAATATAAACTATTTAAAATCTACCTTTTTACATATTCAATTTATTTTCATTTGACAAACTATTTTACCTTATAAAACATTTTAAATACTTAAATTATTTTATATCAAACTATTTTAATTACTTAAACCATTTTAAACAATTTAATTTAATTTTTTAAAAAATATTTTTCTAAAATTCAAACTGGTCAAAGGCTGGAAGGTTTATATTTAAATCATGGATTTAAATATGAATTGGGTCGAATGAAATTATATCCTAAATGGAAATTTGAAACAACTTTGGAACTGAAATCGAGATATTAAGGCGAAAATGATTTTAAACTAAAATTGTATATTTTGAGTAAATATGATAATTTCGAAATGGATTTGATTTTGAAGCGAATATGATATTTTGATATCAAGTGTGAACTGTTTTCAAAATGTAAGTACCAACCCGTGTGTAAAACGACATTTGGTTGTTAAAGAGACCGGACTCGAATATGGGTATTCTCTCCGTTGATATTGGAACCACTTTAACAACTGTATATGTGGATTGATGATCCAGTACGAAATGGTTGGAGTTGGCGTCATTTGCTAGATTTGAATAAAGAGAACGATGATGGATTAGCCTGGCACTTTTGCCAATTTGAAATGACTAAAATAGAAGCCTACTGGTCGAGTGGGTTAGTTAGCCCGAGAGAACGAACTTCTTCGTATTACCATCATTTATATTGTGATAGATTGGTATGCACCCTTAGATTTTATGGGAGTGTTGGACGCGGTGGGTGATCATGGCTATGATACATTTCCACCAGCCGAGAAGGGTAAACTGGTACTATCCTACCTTGGGCATTGCCTCACGTGCCTTGTCATATTTTTATCCCTATATGAAACCCATACGATTTTGGTTTAATGTTGCCGTATCATGGTGCATCCCTGACTACCGACGTGCTACTGGTGACGTCGAATGCAAACTATACGACAATGCTTAAAAACGCATTAAGGGGGATCAATGTAAGGCCTTAACGCTAAGAAAATATTTATTTTACCGATTAGACATTATATATATACCGTATTCTACTACATACAAATATTTTGACGGATCCTTAAGAGATGGAAAATTCCGTAACATCTCTTGAGTTATTGCACACACGTTATACACTGGATAGCAGATGTGAAATCTCGTAACATATCTGACGCTATTACACTCATGTTATATGCGATATTGGTTTGACTTACATAAGGATATTTTAGTCCTGACTTGAGTGTTTTGTCTTTTCTACACTCAGGTAGGCCTTGAGTTTTCAGCTTATCGAAGATTATGCTTTGGAGGACGAAGATGAAGATTTGGTTTATTATTATTGCTAATATTATTCCTAGCATCATATTGTTCGGTTGCATTCTGTTGCACATGTATAACTCAGATAAATGTTGTACAAATTATTATCAAATGTAAAGTAAACAGCTTCATGAACTGTTTATTGGTTATTTTATCTTTCCACTGTGAGATTTTGTGTTTGTTTTCTTCTTCTTTCCTTATTTTTCTTAATTAACCCCATCCATTGATTATCTATGTTCCGGATTATTTAAGTCGGACATATGTGGATTATTGCGATTTAAACCTTCCAAAATATGGATCGTCACACGTGACATTCGTCTTCACAAAATAGCAAGCATTGTGTGCCTAAAGGGCCCAACTTTCTCTTGAGAAACTAATATTTAAATTAATATAGGGTTTTTATATTCCAAGATGCGGGACTAATCTATTACCCCATCATTGCTCCTCTCTTTCTCTTCTTTTTATTTAGAAACAAATAACTTACACTAAAATTTTATAAAAAAATTGGTAATAAAAATCACATAAGGATTTCATTGACACGAGTCATATATTCATATTATCTGAATTAGTATAAATAAAAGATAAAAACAAAATATGAGTTATGCCTTTAAGCAGCGGAGTGAATTTTATACAATTTCCTGCATAACCTATTGAAAATATTATATAGCAATTGCTTGGTTGTTTCAACCTATATACATTTCCAGAAGCTGTACTTAAATATTAATCCATTCAAAAGTAGCTTAATAAATTGAGATAGGATAGCGAAAATTTTGGTAGTAAAAAACGTAACAAGAAGAAAGGGCAAAGAGGTTAGAGCATAAAAATTCAATTAATGAAAATGACACATGAAAACTAAAATTAAAGTTTTAAATTTAGGATTAATATATATAGTAATTCATATAAAATACCTGAAAGATGGACTTATTCATAAGGAATTATTGAATGATTATTTGGAAGGTTATTGATTGAAATTGGAATCATAGATGAGGAATGTGAAATTTTTTGGAGGGGATTTAGGAGGTCTTAATTAAGGAATTTAGGTTTTTTCTATTTAAAGCATTTGGAATTCTTAGTCGTGAAATGAGGCATAGGTTCTTAATTATGAAATGGGAAGAATGAAAATAAGCACAGCAATGGGAAATCGACTCGCTTTAAAAAAATCCTATTTGCTTCGGCCTTTTAGGAACCGAAGGAAATATCCTATTTTCTCCAATCCCTTCGGTCACAAAGACAATTGAAGCAAATAACCATATTTGCTTCTATGCATTTGCTTTGGTTGTTTGCAACAACCAAAGAAAATTGCATTTTTTATATTTTCTATTGTTTTACATGTAGCAACAGCTTTGGTTATTAAAGGAAGATCGAAGCAAATGATACTATTTTCTTCGGTTATTAACACAACTGAAGCAAATGAGACGAAGTAATAAGCACATTGTGTATTACTGTGGTACTCAAGTGCTTGCCCCATTAAAGGAGGAATGAATGTGAATGTCTTATTTCGGCAGTTTATAACGGAGATGATGAGGCAACAGATATTTGGAGTTGTTCAGTTGAGACATAAGGTAGTAAGAGAAGGAGATTTTTCTAAAATGAACAAAGATTTCAAGAGCTGTGGAGGAAAGGAGTTCAAACAGAAGGTGTATGCTTTGGAGGTATTGAATTGGTTGAAAGTGTGTGAGCATAGTTTCATTTTACATAGTATATAATAATGCTCATAAGAGGAGGTTGGCTTCTCGTTAGCTCTAAGAGAATGCATTAGATTGGTGGGAGGCTGTATTTGTTGAGTTCATAGAGAAGATAACCTAGGTGTAGTTTAAGAAGCGATTCGATGCTCAGTTTATCACTGAATCTCAAAACTGTGCCTTATGTAGGAAGTTCTTGGACTTCAAGTAGGGAGAGATAACTTTGGTAATGTACATCTAGTGTTTTAATGCTTTGTTGAAGCATGGAAGGGAGCATATAAATACTGCACTAAAAATGAATGAGAAGTTCATTGTTGGTCCGAGGAAAGGGCTGAATCACCAGGTGATGCTCATCTATTGGCTCCATTTGACATAGAGGTGGAAATGGCAAAGTGGTATGATTGCTTATTTCAGAAGGAGAAGAAAGCTGATGTTAGACCTGGGTGGGTAGACGAAAAGATTCAATCAGCGTCAGAGGGATGGAAAGAATTAGAAGGGAGGAAAGACTTTTGGAAGTAGGACTCAAAAGCCAAATATAGCAAATGCCATTTTTTTTACTTGTGACCTAAAGGTGCACTACTCCACCAAGTGTACCTAGCTGAAGAACAAGGATAAGGCCAAGTGCTTTATCTATAAAAGGCCAGGTCACATGAAGAGGGATTTCCTTAAAGCAAATTAGGTAAAGGTTTATGCTTTAAAAGGACCTTCATCTCGACCAACTGCTGAGGAAAAGGAAAGGATAAGCTTGGAGGTATGATTTTGATTTCCAGTATAACAGTTAGAGTTCTGTTTGATACTGGCCCTACTCGCTCTTTCATTTTGGGAGATTTGGTTGATATGTTATAATTAAATAGTAAAGTAATTAATCCAATTGGTGGGAATTCCACTCTCAGATTAAGGTGCATTGACTTATAGTTTCACCTATGTGGAAATTTGTTTGTTTACGACCCATATGTGTTCGACTTCATAGGGTACGAAGTGATTTTGGGTATGGGCTAGTTAATGCGTAATGACACCAAGATTTACTATGATAGGATTATCGTCATACGAGATCCAAGGGTAGGAAAAAGAGTTATGATAGCATTGAATGTAACGAAGGTAAAGTCAGACTTGATACTATATGCTATGGAAGATCAAGAAGATGAGATTAGCAGAGTACGTGTAGTCCGAGAACTTGTAGAAGTTTCGAACCTGTAATGGGATTACTGCCAAGAAATGCATTCAAATTCCAGATAGACTTGATGCTGGTAGCGCAGCTTGTTAGTAGACCTCCTACCAGAATGCAGCCTAAGGAGATGGAAGAATTGAAGGAGCTGCTTGTGGATAAAAGTTTCATTAGGCCGAGTAGTTTATCGAGGGAGCATTTGCAATATTCATAAAGAAGTTAGACGAATCTTAACAAATGCGCATTGATGATCGAAAGCTGAATAAGTTAATAGTGAAAATCATTATCTTTTACCTAGGATAGACGACTTATTTGACCAATTGAGTAGTGCTCGAGTGTTCTTGCAACTAGACTTGGCAAAAAGCTTCCATCAACTGAGAGTAGCAAAAGATAGTGTCCAATTGACCGTGTTTCGAGCAAGGAAAAGTGCATATTAGTGGTTTTGATGCTGTTTGGACTAACCAAAGCCCCAACATTCTTAGTTGATCTTATAAATCAAATCTTTCATGATCAGTTGGATTGATTTGTGTTGATCTTCATGGTGATACCTTGGTGTACTCTAAGGATGAAAGAGACCACGGAGATCGTTTAAGATTTGTGTTGAGGATGTTGAGATAGCACAAGAGGAAGGAGAAATTTTCAAAATGCCATTTTTAGAAACGAGAAGTGAAGTCTCTTGGGCATGTTGTCTTAGATAATGGATTGGTAGTGGATCCATCAAATATAGAAACCATGAATGGCTGTAAAAAGCCAGATATGGTTATGGAGAAGAGAAGTTTCTTAAGATTAGCCGGCTATTACTGTAGATTCATTGAGGTTTTCTCACGTATAGCAGCACCCATGAGTAAGTTGATTAAGAAGAACGAGAAGTTCTTATGGACTGATAAGTGTAAAGGGTCATTTCAGGAGTTATAGAAGTTAAATGCCCTGTGTTGATTGTGCCTGAAGGGAATCTGGAGTTGGTAGCATATACCTATGATTGTGGAATAGATTTAGGAACAATATTGATGCAAAAAGGGTAAGTAATAGGTTATGCATCAAGGCAATGGAAAATGCATGATATTAGATATCCGACTCATTACTTGAAGTTGGTAACGGTAGTGTTTTTGCTGAAGATCGGAGACATTAGTTGTTGGAAAAACGGTTCGAGTTGTATACGGACCATAAGTCCCTTAAGTACCTATTCTCTCAGAAGGAGTTGAATATGAGACAATAGAGATGGCTGAAGTTCTTAGCTGCATATGATTTTAGGATAGAATAGACACCGAGAAAAGGGAACAAGGTCAATTATGCTTTTTGTAGGCAGCACCATAATGGAGTGTTAGCCCTGATTGAAGAATGGAAGATGTTAGAGATGTTAGCCTCTTGTGGAGTGCACCATAGGGAGAATACTGGATCAAGTAGAAATCCAGGTATGCTAATAAGTTTAGAGGTACTTTATGGATAAGATTGTTGTAAGGTAGAATGAGGACCTGCTAGTTGAGCATCAAATGCCCAGCGGTTTACTTCAACCTTTGGAAGTATCGACTTAGAAGTGGAATCCACGCTTATGGATTTTATGGATGGATTACTAGGTCAAGGACAGGAAATGATAGCATTTGGGTAATAGCCAATAGATTGACCAAGGGTGCCATTTTATCCCCATAGAGTTGACAAGGATGGAAGCTAGTTTAGCAAAGATATATATGAAAATCATAGTGAGAATACATGGGATACCGAGTAGTATCATTAGTGATAGTGACCCATTGTTTAACAGTAAGTTCTACAGAAGTTAGCATAGTACATTGGGTACGAAGTTGAGCTTGAGCACGACTTACCACCCATAGAATAATGGTTAAACCGAGAGGGTAAACCATGTACTCAAAGATTTGTTGAGAACACGTGTTTTTGATTTTGGAGGATCTTGGGAAGATCATTTTCATCTGGTAGAGTTTGCTTATAATAATAGGTACCAGCCGAGTATAAGGATGACACCATTTGAGGCGATGTATGGTGGACCATGTAAGTCACATGTTTACTCGTTGGACACAAGAGATAGACTCGTGTTTGGAACCAACTTAGTAAGAGAATCCATTGAGAAGGTAGAATTAATTCACGTCATAATGAAAGAAGCGTAATCAAGGCAGAAGAGTTGCGCCACCAAGCGAAGGAGATTGTAACAACCCTAAATTTTACCACTTTAATATAGGCTATTTAAATATATTTTAAATCATGAATAAATGGATTTTTATTAACAAGTAAGCCTATTTTAATTAGTTATTGATAATGAAAAAATAGTTTCCAATTTTTTTTAACAATATAGATAGTTCATAGAAAATTAGAAAATGTGACCTAAGAACATTTTTCGAAATTTCGACATTTCGATACTGGAAAGTTGTCGGAAACATTATCCACGTTTGTGCATCATGTACACACATTCAAACGATATAATTAGTAATAATAAATCTCACTTAAAAATATATTAACTTATGCATATGTGTATACATATATATTTAATCATGAAATGACAAGTTACGGCTAAAATATATACATACATACATACATATATATATATATATACACACTTTTATACATATACATACATACCTCCTTACCTAAGGTACACACACATGGCTATAGTTGCATGATTTTGGGAGGTAGAGGAGGGGTAATGTGTTCTAGGATGTGGAGGGGCATGGTGTAGCATGCATAAATATATTTTATATTAAACACTTATATAATATTTAAATTAAATCCTAAGCTTATAAATACCCCACCATCTTTACCAAAATTCATTTACATCCATTCCACATGTTCTATATTTATTTTCTTCTTGCTACTCCCCGTTCAAATGGCTTCTTAGGAAAAATATTTCAAGAAGACACTAGTTCAAAATATACTAAAACCACTTCAAAACATCTTTAAATCACTTTTATCCACTTCTAAGCTTCATATACACCAAAACAACACCCCATCACCTCATTTTTTCACTAGACAAGCCCAGAAGACCCCTTAGGCCGAGCAATATTGATGAACTTTAGCACCCAAAGTCCAAAATTTCCAAAGGTACGAGGTTTGTTTAGGTCGTGTTTAAATTTCGGTGAAGTTCGACCTTATTTTAGCATGTTTTTGTGAGTAAAGTTAACACATTTTAAATAATTTGTTAACTTTATTAAAGTCAGCAAATTTATGATTTATATTGGTGTATGAATGTTACATATGATGTGTGCTTGATTATGTGATGATTTGGTGATAATTGTGTACACCAAAGTTTGAGTAGGCAAGAAAGTTTCTATCCTTTATTTTTGGGAAAATGTTAGTTAGCTATTGTGAAAAAATATTATTGCTCATGTTAGTACTATGATGTATTTTATGATATGGTGTTTGAAAAGAGTTATTTGTTGCATATGGGTTTGTGACATAAAGTTAGTGATTAGCTAACTAAAAGCGACGTAGAAATCCATTTTTGTCGAAGGTTTGAATTTGTTTTCAAAGCGAAGCATTTTCAAGTTTTAAACTTTAGTTTTTATTCCAAAAGTTCATTTTTATTTTTTAAAGGAAATAAGTGTTCGAATTTGAAGTTATTATAATTTGGAAATCAAATTTAAAAAAGTTAGAATTAGGGGTCCATACAGCGATAGTCGCTATACGCATAGTTCTTTAAACAAAACTAGTTTACAAAATTTAAGTGTTTACCCTTGGAAACTTTATAGAAAATGTTTTTCTAACATTAGTTAAGTTAACTGATGGTAATTAGTAATTTTTTGTTAATTATTTATTTAACGATTAATTAATTAATTAAGGTAATTAGCACTAATCACTGGTAAATAGAAGTTGTTTATACTTAACTGTTAATCAATTATGTTAATTATGATTAGTAAAGTAGTTGAAGTTAATTATTGATTAAGTATTTAATGAACGATTTTTTTTATTTTTTTATTCATTATTAATTAATTTTTATTTAAAAGGGTTTAATACTCATTAATTTCTAATTAAGGATAACTAAGTTTTGATTAAGGTTTAATTAAGTTTAGTTACTATTTAAGTAAGGTTCAAATTTGATTAATTTACTAATTAATAAAGATTGGGAGTTTTAATTATTTCAAATATCGATTTATTTACTTTTTGAAAGTGCTTTCTATTTCAAAATGTTTTAATCAAAGGATTTCTTTGTCGTTTACTCTTAAGTAACCTTGAACAAATAACAAAACCCAATAATGTGGTGACACGTGTATAGGAAGTAAGTCATCCCATAGCTAGCACTAAAAGCCGATGAGTAGGCTGACTATCCACCTGCGAGATCTAGAGTTTAACTCTAGGCTAGGGGTAGGAATGGTCAAAATGTCAAAAACGTGATAGATATGGGAGATTTAATTTCCATGAATGTTTCACATTTTATTAAGTATATGGTTATCTATATATTAACCTTGTTTGATCACCTTTAAATAGTGAATTGCCCGCTATTGATCGCTTGACCTGTTTTGACTCAAGGAGTATGGTTGTAAGTTCGAATTCCCCGGTAAGAATTCGAATACATTTTCATACTTCTAAGAGAACCAGAATTGAGTTAGTCGAAATTATCGCTTAGATTAGAGATGCCGGTTTCGGATAATTTTATTATTCCAAACCACTCCAAACCAATAATGTTTATGTTAGATCGTTATGAAGTATGCTATGGAGCTATACTAATCTTCCTGAGGGTGATTCCAATATGGAAGATAGTAATTTGTGATTGTTTGTTCGATCTCGGAACAACTCGTATAGATGAATGCTAGTATTGCATTAGTTGCGTGGAGGGCAGCATTCCAAGATGGTTTTCTAGGAGAAAATGGTAAGAGCGTGGCCTCTTCGAGCCTCACACCTAGGACATGAATAAAGCACGGACATGAGTTAGGGCTAAATGGGTCTCGCCCAAGTAGGGTATGATCATCCCAAATCTAGAGTGATATCTATATATGCTTCGGGATCCCATCGTATGGTTGTTGATCGCAACCAAGAGGTAATCATATTCAGTGCTACTCGAGAAGGGGGTAGTGCTGGTCCTGAGTAGCAAAGGTGAAACGTGTTGTAGCCTCCTGTACATTTTATCTAAAGGTGTACGAATTTGGTGGGTAGACCCTTACCCTTTCATAGTTGGAATCCATTATCCACTATGAGCCTACGGATTTTGGTTGTATAGCCTAGTATGTTGGAATTTGATTAGTGTAACAATTTCAGCTAAGATTCTATAATTTACTTTAAATCTATACATTATGAAAATATCAGATGATTTTAATATGAAATGTTTTGGTTGCCATAAGGTAAAAAAACTGTTCACGTTTATGGGTGGCATGGTCTTACGAGATACTTTTATTTGAAATTTTTATGAAGTTAAACTTTATGCCTTACTCACATCAGACCCATGTCTGGCCCAGAGTTTATTTTTCTTTTCTCTAAACACTCGGGTACTCAAATTTTTGTTAAGTGGCTGAGTAGCTAAGTTTAGAGAAGCATTTTCGAGTAGGAAGGAATAGGAGTCCTCCCAGCATCTAGTAGTAATATTTGTATGTCTGCTATGTTGTGTATATTATGTAATATTAATGGGAAGTCTGATCTGGCTGCCTTGAGACTTGGATTCAGAGTAATACCTATTGTAACTTGATGTAATATTTTGGAGTAACTTCATGTACTATTTGGTGTGCTGTGTATGACTCTCATGTTGTAATGAAATCTGTGTTTTATTTCTCTTAACTATTATTTCTTTACCTCCCGACCTCTCTTTCGGACACTTGAATGATCGACACAAGAATACCGAGGATGTATTAATTGTCGTCTTTTGGTGTAAGAAAGGCAGATCGTCACACATGGGATCAGAGCTTAGGTTAAGCGTACTCCTAGGCCTTGGTTGGGTCAACTCATTAGAGATAGGCTTAGCAGTACCCTAGAATAAGTTCAGTTTATGAGAGTGCATTTTGAGCTGTTTTGCTCAGCATTTTTATTTCTAGCTTTATAATCTTTTCCCTATGTTAACCTTGTCTAAATATTCTTAGAGTTACCTTTCTATATCCAAGTCATAAGAATGAGCACCAGAGGAAGACGAGGAAGGGGAACTGGCAGTACCATAAGCACTAATGGAAGAAACCCTATTGCTGAAAGGGGCGGAAGCACAGTTAAGGCTGTAGCTCCAGTTCAGCCCAGGGTTAACTTCGCTACATTATGCAAGGATTTTAGCAACTTAGGAGGGAAACCATTCAAGGGCATGGGGTCAATCATTGAAATTCAAGCTTGGTTGAGATCATGCAAGAAATGTTCAAAGGATTAGACATATCAGATGAAATAAAAATGTTCCTGACTTCATGGCAGTTCTAGGAAAGTGTAGCAGCTTTATGGGATTCAGTCACCGCAAGCACCGTAGAGGATGAATTCTCATAGGATCGATTCAAGGAGGTATTTAAAGAGTAGTTTATGCCAGCTGTAGGCAAGACACGGTTATATAGAAGTTTTATATATCTCAAATAAGGAGAATTATCAGTAGCTGAGGATGAGGTAAATTTCAACGAGTTATCCCATTTTGGACCAGGCCTCTAGATACTCTAATGAAGAAAAATGAAATGTTTTTGGTAGGAATAAGAGAGGTGTTCCATGAGAAGATGAACGGGCATGTGAAGGAACCATTTGAGGATTTAATTGATATGGCATATCGGTGTGAGGCACTTTTGAAAGCAAAGCTAGCAGAAGCAATCAGTAGGGGTAACTTTAAATTGAATAAGAGAAAATTTAACCCAAAACGGATAAAGAAGCAAGGGAAAGGAAAATCCGCAGGAGATGATCAGGAAAACAAGTACAAAGATGTTGTTTGTTACAATTGCAAGAAGAAGGGACATATTTCAACTTATTATCAGCAAGCGAAGGCTATCGCCCATATAGTCCAGAATACTCTTTGCTACAATTATCATCAACCTGGCCACATGTTAAGTATTGCCCTTTGATGAAGAAGGAAGAGAAGGCTAAGGTGTATATGATTAAGCCCTCCACCTCTGTGGATATGAAAGGGGAAGGAGTTCTAGAAGGCACCTTACTTATTTATGGTGTTTTGGTTCATGTTTTATTCGATACTGGAGCCTATCATAGTTTCATCTCTAAAGATTTAGTAGATAAGTTAGTGCTTAAACCGAAAATAGTTGAAACCCCTATAACTGTGTCCTATAGGAGGTATGACTAACTTATGTTTAATTTGTAAAATTATACAAATTGATTTTTTAGAACACCATTTCTTTTGTAATTTGTTTGTCTTGGATTTTCGGGGACTTGATGTAATTCTTGGTATGGATTGGTTGTTGAAAAATGGAGCAGTTGTAGATTGCGTTAAAAGAAGGATAGTATTGAAAACCAGTTCTGGGGATGTGTTGGAATGTATAAAGGGTAATAAGCCTAATGGATGTATTTATAGTTTCCTTTACTCCTTGGAATCATCTCAAGATGAGTTGGAATTGAAAGAAGTTGTTATAAATTTTACATATATCTTTGAACCAGTTAATAGTCTACCCCCACATCGGGAAATAGAATTTTGTACTAATTTAGTTCCCTATGCAACACCAGTTTTCCAACCCCTCGGTCGGATGGCACCAAGGGAGAGGCAGGAGTTGAGTGATCAAACTGATGATTTGCTGAGCAAAGGATTGATTAGACAAAGTAAATCAAACTGGGCATCCCCGGTAGTTTTTGTAGCCAAGTTTGATGGTTCGTTAAGGATGTTTATAGATTATAGAGAACTAAATAAATTAGCCATTCAAAATAAACAAACATTACCTCACACATCGATATGTTTGACCAACTACATAGGGTTTGGATATTCTCTTAGTTAGACCTTGCTACTGGTTACCATTAGTTACGGGTAGCCGAGGATAGTATACCATTAACTGCTTTTAGGAATTCAGCACTTTTTTATGAGTGTTTGATTTTGCCTTTTGGGCTGACCAATGCACCTGCAGTCTTTGTTGATCTGATGAACCAAGTATTTAGGAATGTTCCAAATAAGTTTGTACTGGTTTTTATTGATGACATACTTACCTACTCTAAAACTAAAGAAGAACATAAATACCATTTGGAAGTGGTATTGGAAATGTTAAGGAAGATCATTTTAAAGGCAAAGTTTTCCAAGTGCCACTTTTGGCAATCGGAAGTAAGATGTCTTAGTCATGTTATATCTGGAGATGATATTTCAGTGGACTTTAAGAGACCCCAAACTTGCACAGAAGTGAGAACCTTTATAGGGATGGCAGGATATTGCAGAAGATATATCGAGGATTATTCTAATATTGCCTTACATTTAACTAAGCTAACAAAGAAAGATGTAAAGTTTGAATGGACGCCAAAGTGTTAGAGAGCGTTTCTTGAGTTAAAGGAAAGGTTGACTAGTGCGCCAATTTTGGCAGTTATTGATGGAGGTGAAGGATTGGCAGTTTATATCGATGCTAGTATAGTGGGTTAGATTGCAGTGCTTTTGCAACATAGGAAGGTTATAGCCTACACAAATAGACAGTTAAAGCCTCATGAGAGGAACTATGCAACTCATGATTTGGAGTTGTTAGCATTGGTTTTTGCGTTGAAGATGTGGAGACACTGCTTGTTGGGTAAGGATCCTTTTATTCTTCTTAAGCCTATTTCTTTCTTTTAGAAATTCTTGTAGTAACTTCCTTCTTTAAATAGGTGAAAGGTTTGAACTTTGCATGGATTACAACTCCCTGAAGTACCTTTTCACACAGAAGGATCTTAACTTGAGGTTTTGGTGGCTTACGATTTGGATATCCTTTATACGTCAGGGAAAGCGAATGTTGTGGCAGACGCTTTGAACAGGAATGTAGTTTTATCACTCATGGATGTAAAACCAACTCTTTTGGAATGGATTTCTTGTAAAAAAAGGAAAGATATTTATTAGAACTCATTCATAGCGTTGAAGAGGATAAATGTTTGGATTTTGAGTTGAATAGCCAATGTACTTTAAGGATGAACGGACGTTTGTGTGTTCCAAATGTCGATGGCCTGAGGCAAGAAGTTTTGGTAGAATGTTATCGATCAAAATTGGGTATTCATCCAGGTGTTTCTAAAATGCGTCGTGATACGAAGAATATGTTTTGGTGGAAATAAATGAAGAAGGATATCTCGATTTATGTTAGCAGATGTTCGAACTATCAACTAATCAAAGGTGATCATCAAAAGACAGCTGGATTATTACAACCTTTAGAGATACCTAACTGAAAATGGAAATGATGTCAGTGGATTTCATCGATGCGTTACCCCGAACTAGGAAAGGAAATGAAGGAGTGTGGGTCATCGTAGATCAACTTACAAGGAGTGCACATTTCATACCAGTAAAACCCACAAGGACTGCAGTTTCCTTAGCCGAAATATATATGAGAGAGATAGTCCGTTTACATGGAGTCCCTATGAGTATAGTAAGCGATCGAGGCCTAATATTTACTAGTTGGTTGTAGGAGGCACTGTAGGCAACTATAGGAACTAAATTGAGCTTAAGTACTGCTTATCACCCCAAATAGATATATAGATAGATAGAGCGGGTTAATCGGATTTTAAAAGGCTTTTTGAGGGTTCGTATTCTTGATTTTGGTGGATCTTGGGAAGATCACCTCATTTGGTTGAGTTCTCCTACAACAATAGTTACCAAGCAAGCATCAACATGGCATATTATGAAGCACTCTATGGACATCCATGCAAATCAAAGGCATGTTAGGTAGAGATGGGACATAGATTAGTGCTTGTGCCAGACATGATTCGAGAGTCTACCGAAAAGTTGCACGGATTAAGAAAATAATGAAAGAGGCCTAGGATCGGTAAAAGAGTTATGCTGATAAAAGAAGAAGGAATATAATGTTTGGAGTCAGTGATTCTGTGTTTGTAAAGATAACTCCAATTAGAGGAGTCGTCCGATTCGAAAGAGCAGGAAAATCAGTACCAAGGTACATTGGACCATTTAAAGTGATAGAAAGGATTAGGCCATTTGTCTTACGGAGTTGAGTTACCATAAAAATAGTCAAGGGTCCATAATGTTTTGCATGTATCCCATTTAAGGAAAAGTGTTCATGACCCATCTTTGATTGCTGAATCATTGGTTCAAGATGATTTGGAGATAGAGGCGAATCTAACTATGATTAGGCATCCGGTTCATATTGTTGATAAAGATGAGAAAAGGTTACGGAATAAAGTGGTGAAGCTGGTTCAGTGGAGCGAGGATCCTCGAGATTGTACTTGGGACACAGTGGATTATATGCGGGAAGCCTATCCGGAGTTGATGTTAGGATAGTCTTTGGTTGTTTGTTTGTATGGTGTATGTTTGTTTGCTATGGATGCTTAGTGCATGTCTTTGTATGCATTCTATGATATGAATATATAGCCTTTTGCGTATTTTTAATTATCTCATTGTTTGCTAATTTTTGGATGAAATTTCTTTTGGGGGGGGGGGAGTGTAATGACTCAAAATTTTACCACTTTAAATATAGGTTATTTAAATATATTTTAAATAATGAATAAATGGATTTTTATTAACAAATAAAGCTATTTTAATTTGTTATTAATAATGATAAAATAGTTTCCAAATTTTTTTTTACCAATATAGATAGTTCATAGAAAATTAGAAAATGTGATCGAAGAAGGTTTTCTGAAATTTCGACATTTCGACACTGGAATGTTGTCGGAAACGTTGTCCATGTTTGTGCAACATGTACACACATTCAAACGATATATAATTAGTAATAATAAATATCACTTAAAAATATATTAACTTATATATATATATATATATATATTTAATCATGAAATAACAAGTTATGGTTTATATATATATATGTATGTATGTATATATATATATATATATTCACATATTTATACATATACAAACATACATCCTTACCTAAGGTACACACACATGGCTTTAGTTGCATGATTTAGGGAGGTAGAGGAGGGGAAATGTGTTCTAGGATGTGGAGGGGAAATGTGTTCTAGGATGTGGAAGGGCATGGTGTAGCATGCATACATAAATTTTGCAACACCCAGCATTTTATATAATTAAATAATCAAATAACATAAATAGTGAGTATAAACATTTTTTGGAATTGTCAGAATATGGCCTTGAAAATTATATCATTGTGTCCATGGTGATTTTCTAATCAATTTTCGTATATAACTTGTCAAAATCCGGGTTAATACGAAGAAATTATGAAAGAAACAAAAATCAGGAAAAGTGAAAAGGAAAAAAAATAACATGGGCCGACCTACCATAGGTCGACCCAAATGCACACAGATCGACTCTAGGGTCGACCTTCACAGTACGAAGGTCGACCTGTAAGTTGGCCCGCATAGTATCCTGGATGACAATTCGTCCAGGTACGTGTCGAACTCCTCAAAATTGATTTTTGCACAATCCAGAGCGACATTTTCTAGATCCGACGACTCGCAGCGACCCTATGACGTGGTTGCACAAGATTCAATCTAAAAATCCAACTATCTGGGATTCCCAAACTCCACTATAAATATAACCCTAGGCTTAGCTAGTTTCTCATAATCAGATTTTCTCCCAATAGGTTCATTGCCTGAGGCTGAACCCTAAATAGAAAATATTTCTTTAGGTTCATTGCTTGAGCCTGGACCATAAAAAGAAAGTATTTCTAGGGAGAAGATGTTCTCAATAAAAATATTAGACACCTGAGAAGGGGATCCATGGAGCCAAGCCAAGCACAAGCAAAGCTAAGGACGACAGGTGAGTGGAATTAAATTATATATCTTTTACATTTGTGATATATTATCGTTAGATTCCCTTTTTATATTTTAATTCAGCATTTATTTCAATAATTAGTTCTATTAAAAACTATAAATTGTATAAGAAAGCTTATATTTAATTGTTATTTATATGAAAAGGAAGATAGTAATTCAATTAAGTATGAATAATATTAGGTTTGACAGTTAGAGAAAGGCGTAACCTAAAAGTAAGAAAATTGCAGTTATTTACATCTATTTTAAAGTTGAAATTTATCCTGCAAATGTTAGCTTCTTTTTATACCTTTTTAAGCGAATAAATTAGTTAAAGAGAAGAATTTGCAAATACGGATTAAAATATAAAAACACTAGATTTACAGAAATTAGATGTAAGAAGAACTGAAATAAATGGAGAAAAATAGAAATTTACAATGAATTGTGCTAAAATGGGAGAAATAGATAAAAAGAGGAAAATCTAATAACTTGATTTGGAAGTAAGTGATAGATTATTTGGTCGGTTTAGAAAAGAGAATACATTTCTATGCTTAATATTTAAAAGACAACGATAAATGTAATTGCAACAGTAAAAGAAAGAAAGAGGGAATTAGTGTAAAATAGAGAAACTACTGTATTTTGCACTGTCCAAAAAAGTAAAGAAATTATAAAAGAAATATCTTGCAATTACGGACCATTATTTAAAGCATTATTTAATATTAAGATATGGAAATGAATTTTAGCAAAGTTTATGTAACAAACCAAATAGAATAGAACCACTTCCTAGAGTAAAAGAACTTAAAGCGAAGAGTTATAAGAATAAAGGAAGAAATCAAGTTAATTATTTGATAAGACTAGAAGCAATTAACATAAATGTATCTTGATATGCATTTACTACGCAGGCAGTAAAATAAAAGCAGAGTGGTGATTATGGTAAGTAAATTTATGATAATCGGACGTAGTCCCAAGCCAAGATTGTCATATAATATAAGAGAATTAAAGAGAATTCAATATCATAATAAAAGAAGACAGATTAGAATAGAAAAGAGACGCTTGTAATCATATTTATAATATATAGATTATAAAAGAGAACAAAAAGTGACAACTGCAAGTAAAATTTTAGCATAGGTTATAATTAAGTAGAAAGAATAGAAAAGGCTTATTTTGAGACTTAAATTAAGTTAATAAGCAAATAGAGCAGAAATAACAAAAGAGGGTTATTTTAAAACTTACACTAATTTAATAAGCAAATACAGAAACAAGGCTCATACCAACAACATTCCCTTTCAGTCACGAACTGATGGTCTCACAATAGTTAGGTGAGACTGGGACAAGATTACGCTAATTATGGTAAATAAATAGCCAATAGAATAAGAAAAGTAATCTAAACGCAAAATAAAAGGTTAGACTTAGAGTCTATAAAATAGTAAAGTGCATTTGGAGAAATCCAAAGGATAAAGAGCCTAACGAAGCAGTTCATCATAGATTCCAGCATAGAAGAAGCACGTCCAACTTAGTTATTTTGGGCTAGAAGGAAGTACGAGACTTCAACGGGATGTGAGGGTACTCTATGATGGCCCTCTGGGGTAGGCATAGAGAAGTAGTCCCCCGGAGGTAGGTCTGTTGGTGTTCCATCAAGAGAGTATGCCTTGACTACTTTTTGCTTGGAAGGACCATTGTAGGCAGTCAAAAAGAGATGTATGTTTGGAGTAGGATATTCGTATGATACCATACTTCAACTTGTGAGTAAGTTTTAGCAGGCAGGACCTAAAAGGATAGTCGCATGCGGATATCAGGCCAGCATCAGACTAAGAAGCGAGTCCGAGAAAGAATAGAGTTAAACCAAAAGGTCAATGATTCTTTCACTATCGAAACATTTGATGAGGGCACAGCCAATTGGATGTTTAGATTGTTTGCAGTAGCGCATAACCGCTTAGCTCTTTAGAAGTATTTCGATTAGATAAGGGGTGGCTAAATGGGGCCAGAGCCACGATAAAAAAAGAGACAGACCAAGTAGAATATCAGTATGGAGGTCTAACAAGGCAGTCCTTTACAGACGTAGAAAATCCCTGACTGAGTTCCGTACAAGGTAGGCCATGTTAAGCGGGATTCAAGGAGTAGATAGAACGATTACATATAGTCCTCAAGGTATGCACTGAGTGGTACACTATGGATGTCCAAGCATTAGTATAGGCTAATGCAGACACAGTTTTACATTTTCATAGCAAACGACGAAACATTTGTATTGTAGGTCTCACAAAGCTATGCTTTACAGATGTAGTTGCAGAACGCTCTAGGAGCAGGACGATGGAGTCCTTTTCAAGGAGGACATGTAAGGTACTATGGGTAATACCTAGGACTGATGCGTTCATTGGGTATATAGCTATATATGTGCGTGTGAATTATTAGGTTTTAATCTACTAGGGAGTAGATAGGTACGATTCATGCACAGAGGCGAGAGTATTGTAAACCCAATAAACCTAATATAACAATAAATGGAAATAAAACAGTGTATGTAGAATTAAGCTTAGAAGCATATAATTTCTCCATTCACTAAAACTTATTTCTAACCCCCTCTTCTTAACATCCTACAGGTCAGGTAGTTGTCAAAGACTTTCCAACTTTGAGACACTTGTTTAGAAAGTGTTATTATATTGTTGAGTATTAACTTACTATAGTATTTCAGTTCCGCTATGAGATATTTATCAAAGCTCTGATATATTTGTCTTTGCCTATTTGCAATACACCAAAATCCAAACTTGGGCTTCAGTGGGCTTGGATTTAAGCATTTTTGCGAAAAATCTGAACCCACTGGAATTCGGGTTGTAACATATTTTATATCAAACACTTATATAATTATTAAATTAAATTCCAAGCTTATAAATACCCCATCATCTTCACCAAAATTCATTTACATTCCATTCTCCATGTTTTTCTTTTCTTTTCTTCTTGCTTTACCCATTCAAATGGCTTCTTAGGAAAAATATTTCAAGAAGACCCTAGTTCAAAATATACAAAAACCACTTCAAAACATCTCTAAATCACTTCTATCCACTTCTAGGCTACATATACACCAAAACAACAACCCATCACTTCATTTCTTTGCTAGACGAGCCCACCAAACCCCCAAGGCTGAGCCATATTGACCCACTTTAGCACCCAAAGTCCAAATTTTCCAAAGTTAGGAGGTTCGTTTAGGTCGTGTTCGAATTCCGATGAAGTTCGACCTTGTTTTAGCATGTTTTGATGAGTAAGTTAACACTTTTCAAACAATTAGTTAACTTTGTTAAATTTAGCAAATTTACGATGTATATTGGTGTATGAATGTTATATATGATGCGTGCTTGATTATGTGATGATTTGGTGATAATTGTGTACGCCGAAGTTTGAGCAGGCAAGAAAGTCTCTATCTTGTATTTCGGGAAAATGTTAGTTAGCGATTGTGAAAAAATATTATTGCTTATGTTAGTGCTATGATGTATGTTATGGTATGGTGTTTGAAATAAGTTCTTTATTGCATATGGGTTTGTGACATGAAGTAAGTGATTAGCTAACCAAAAGCGACGTAGAAATCCATATTTGTCGAAGGTTTGAATTTGTTTTCAAAGTGGAACGTTTTCAATTTTTATACTTTAGTTTTGCTTCGAAAAGTTCTTTTTATGTTATAAAGGAAACAATGTTCAAATTTGAAATTTTTATAACTTGAAAATCAAATTTCAAAAAGTTAGAATTATGGATCCGTATAGCGATAGTCGCTATACGCGCAGTTTGTTATACCGAACTAATTTACAAAATTTAAGTGTTTACCCTTAGAAACTTTATAGTAAATGATTTTCTAACTTTAATTAAGTTAATTGATGGTAATTAGTAATTTTTTAATTAATTAATTATTTAATTATTATTTACTTAATTAATTAAGGTAATTAGCACTAATCACTAGTTTATACAAGTTGTTTATACTTAATTGTTAATCAATTAAGTTAATCATGATTAGTAAGGTAATTAAAGTTAATTGTTAATTAAGTATTTAATGAAGGATTAATTAATTTATTAATTTATTATTTTATTCATTATTAATTAATTTGTGTTGAAAAGGGGTTTAATACTAATTAATTTCTTATTTAGGATAACCAAGTTTTGATTAGGGTTTAATTAAGTTTAATTACTATTTAAGGAAGGTTTTAATTTGCTTACTTTACAAATCAATAAAGATTGGAAATTTTAATTATCAATTGTTTCAAATATCAATTTATTTTCATTACAAAAGTGCTTTCTGTTTCAAAATGTTTTAATCAAGGGATTTCTTTATCGTTTACCCTTATGTAACCTTGAACAAATATCAAAACCTATGTAATGTGGTGACACATGTATGGGAAGTAAGTCATCCCATAGCTAGCACTAAAAGCCGATGAGTAGGCTGACCGTCTACCTATGAAATCTAGAGTTTATCTCTAGGCGAGGGGTTGGATATGGTCGAAATGTCGGAAACGTGATTGATATGAGAGATTTAATTTCCATGAATGTTTCACATTTAATTAAGTACATGGTATTCGTATATTAACCTTGTATAATTACCTTTAAATAGAGAATTGTCCGCTATTAATCACTTGACCTATTTCGAGTTGTAAGTTTGAATTTCTCAATGAGGACTCGAATGCATTTTCATACTTCTAAGAGACCAGAATTGAGTTAGCTAGAATTATCGCTTAGATTGGAGACGCCAATTTAGGATAATATGATTTTTCCTAACCACTCCAAACTAATAATGTTCATTTTAGATTGTTATGAAGTATGCTATGGGGCTATAGTATTCTTCCAAAGGGTGATTCCAATATGGAAGATAGTAAATCATGATTATTTGTTCGATCCTGGAACAACTCGTATGGATGAATGCTAGTATTGCATTGGTACCTGGACGGCAATATGAGAATTCCAAGATGGTTTTCTAGGAGGAAATAGTAGCAGTGTGGCCTCTTCAAGCCTCATACTTGGAAAATGAATAAAGCAGGAACATGCGGCAAGGCTAAGTCGGTCACCCCTAAGTAGGGTATGATCATCCCAAACCTAGAGCGATATCCATGTATGCTTTAGGATCCTATTATATTGTTGTTGATCGCAACCAAGAGGTGATCATATTCAGTGCTACTCTAAAAGGGGGTCGTACCAGTCCTGAGTAGTAGAGGTGCAACGTGTTGTAGCCTCCCGTACATTTTATCTAGAGGTGTACGAATTCAACGGGTATACCATTACCCCTTTATAGTTGGAATCCATTATCCACAACGAGCCTTTGGTTTTTGGTTGTAGAGCCTAATATGCTGGAATTTAATTAATGTAACAATTTCGGCTAAGATTTTATATGTCACTTTAAATCTAGACATTAGATGAATATAAGATGACTTTAATATAAATGTTTTGGTTGTCATAAAGTAATAACCCGTTCTTCTTTATGTATGGTATTACAAGCTTACACCTAGTTAGACTATTGATAAAGATAGGGGAATGCCCTAAAGGCAATTATGTAATTTTTTACATATGCATGGTCTTACGAGTTGCTTTTATTTAAAGATTTTATAAAGTTAAACTTTATGCTTTACTCACACTAGACTTATGTCTGACTCAGAGTTTATTTATCTTTACTCTAAACTCCCGGGTACTCAAATTTTTGTTAAGTAGCCGAGTAGTCAGGGTTAGAGAAGCATTTTGGAGTAGGATGGAGTAGGAGTCCTCCCAGCATCTAGTAGTTATATTTGTATTTCCGCTGCGTTGTGTATATTATGCATGGGTAGTCTAATCTGGCTGTCTTGAGACTTGGATTTGGGGTAGTACCTATTGTAAGTTGATGTAATATTTTGGAGTGACTTCATGTACTATTTGTTGGTGTTGTGTATGACTCTCATGTTGTAATGAAATCTATGTTTTATTTTTCTTGACTATTATTTCTTTACCCCATGACCTCTCTTTCGTACACTTGAATGATCGGCATAATAATACCAAGGATGCATTAAGTGTTGTCTTTTAGTGTAAGAAAGGATGATCGTCACAGATATCGAGTTCATAATAGGCAAGCATGTATTCGTTAAAGTTTCTCTGATGCGAGTAGTTATGTGCTTTTCGAAGGCGGAGAAGTTGGCACCTAGATTTCTAAGACCATTCTAGTGATCAAATGGATTGGTAAGCTCGCTTATTGAGTCGAGTTACCAAGTACTTTGGTGGGTATACATAATGTTTTTCATATATCGCATTTGAGGAAGTGCACGCATGACCCCGAGTTCGATAGTGGTACCAAGGGCAACTGTACACTTGTATATAAAGCAAGATATGATGTATGTGAGATGACCGAAAAAATAATAGTAGGTCATGATACAAAGGAATTGAAAAACAAAGTTATCAAGCTTGTTCTGGTCTAATGGAGTGACTACAAGGAAGAATGTACCTAGGAGGTAGAGGATAAAATTAGGAACATCTATCCTGAGTTGTTTTAGACATTCATGTCTATAACAGAGTGCTTTGTTTATCTATTGTATGAACTAGTAGGGTACTAGTATATTCATATACAATATGATTGTGTATTAGTAGTTGCACTAATACACTTTGATTAATAATTGATGGCTTGCATTTGTACTTATGTGTACTTATATGATGATTACTTTGTACTTTCAAGGTGCTCGGGTAAATTTGGTTCTCCTTATCGAAATTTCGAGGATAAAATTTTCGCAAGGAGGGGAGACTGTAACACCTTATATTTTGAAGGGCCCATAATATGGAAAATTAAACTAATTTAATAATAAGAAGATATTATTAAAGAGCTGAGTATGAATTGCAATAATTGCCTAAGGGAGATTTGATTAATTCAATGCGGGACACTTTATAAAGTTAAATGAATAGACCAAGGGTAATTAGATCAATATGTTGGTCTTGTTAATGAAAATAAATTTAAAATTTTGAATGGGAAGTTTTTTGTTAAGGGAAATGTAATCGTGTAACTAGGCTAGAATGAGACATCAGCCTAAGCCAAAAGCGCTAGCCCACTTTCTTAAGCCTTAACCCCTCATTCATTCCACTTCATTTCCTTTTTCAAAACAAAATCCCTTGAACTCAAACCAACGTTGACCATCATTTAGCTAAGGATAAAAAGGAAAATCAAACTAGTAGATCAAGCTTTCAAATTTAAGAAAAAGGAAGATTAAAGCAAGGTTTCTTAAATCAAGGTGGGTAAAACCTTTCTTTAAAATCTATCCTAACCTTTTTGGTTCAGATTTGACCTAATATGAATGTTTTAATGATGGAAACCCATGTTTTAATGAAGTAAATTTGTTCTAATTTTAAGGTAAAACATGATTAAATCATATTTAAATGCTAGTAAAAGTAATATGATGTTTGTAATGATGAAAGAAAGACGTGTTTTATATTTTAGAATTTTTGGAATTTAATTCGAATTATTATGAATTTTCTAAGTATAGAAAATAGTTAATTTTGATGAAATTGATTATTAAAAATAATTAATCAATTATTTTGACTGAAATTTGGGAGAAAGTAAAATATGTTGGTTTTTAGTGAATTTTTGAGAGTTTTTCCATCAATTTTTGATTTTATATGAATTAATTGGCTAAGGTAAATGGTAATTAATTAATAAATCAAAGAAGTAATTTGCTCATTTATGAAAAGTGAATTGTAAAGATAAACATTAGCCAATGAGAATACGACACCAAATGAGATTTGGTGAAAATTTATTACTAAATTAAGCAATGAATCAATTTTCAATAAAATTACAAAACCGCCATTTAACTCACAAAGCCCTATATGTATGTATGCATGTTGTATACAAACACACACACACACATATATATCGTAACTCACGAAAGCTTTAGAACATATAAACAGTGATAGCTTTTTGAAATTAAGTTGTGATGGTTTATTGGAGTCATCATGTAAAGACTTAGTGTAAACATTAAATCACGAAGGTTATTAGAATTCAATATGCACTGACATAAGAGTAAGTTAACAAGCGATGACACTTAAAGAACTAATGCACGATGGCTTCGGAGTAGTTGGTGTACGATGACATCCAATGAGATTACACATGAAGTTACAAAGAAGATAGTACTCGAAGACTCTAGAAAGGTTAGGCCATGACCACTATTTGGAGATCATTAAACGATGCCTTCAGGTGAAATTACATGGGACGACATCAAAAGGGATAACATGCGATGACTATATAAAAGATAGTGCACGATGGCTATGGGAAGTTAACCCACAACGTTTGCTTAAAAAGGTAATACGTGATAGCTTGGGAATCTATTGACCCACGATCGCTATGGTATAGTTGAATAAACTATAAAATAACCTAACATTCGAAAGCTATGGGATAGTTAATTCATGATGACCAATTATAACCCACGAAAGCATGCAATGCTATATTTTCTAAATAAAATGAGAAAATGCTTAGGGCACTTTGGAAGATAGTTTCTAAGTGTTATTGAGCTATTTCCTAGGGTTGAAATAAGAGAAAGATTTTTATATGTTAATATGGTGTTAACTTATTATAAAATGGAAGAAAACTTATATAAGCTAATAAATGATAGGTTATCATTTAAATGAAAGATAATAATGTTTTATCTAAAGGAAGTGTAAGGTCCACTATAAATGAATGAACGAACGAATGAAATGGATTGACCCATGATTGTAAAGATATACCGAATCATGGTGTTATTGGATGGCAAGGTACCTCAACTATTAGTCTAAAGTCCAACGGTATATTGCGGGGTGCAATGATAGAGTCCAACCTAAAAGATTTATAAACTCTAAAGGGGAGTTAAGGCAGGGTGTCATGACAGACTGCCAAAACATCAAGGTGATGTTATAACTAAAATAAAAAATTGGCTACGTGAATGATAAAGGTTCAGGGACTAAGAGTGGCTATTGAAGCTTCGAAAGAATGCTTACTAAAATGTATTCATGATGCTTGCATTCAATCTCTTAAAAGAGTTAGGGCGACTCTGGTCATGGTGACTCCCATTGGTGGAATGAGTAGCCATTTCATCAGATGACATCGTTTGAAAAAAGATCAATTAATGACATAGGCCTAGAGAGGTTACCACTAAATAAGTTGATTATAGCTTAACGATGAAAGCCTAAAATAAGCGATTGAGTTATCTTTATTTGGATAATGAGTGATGTACGACATGGTTCATAATGGAGTGATAAGTGTAGGTTATACGTGATTAGAGTTGATACATGACATGGATCATAACAGAATGGTAAATGTAGGGTATACTTCCTGATTGTATATGCACATGGTTGCTTTTATGTGATGTTATTTATATATGTTTCATCCTGCTGATGGTGAAGTGAGGGGAAATCTTGTTTTGCGTCAGCAGTGTGGTCTCGCTATGGATGACTAAGGTAAAGGTTTTACTTATACAAGGCTTTATATCTGATCCGTGTTTTTATTACTTCAAATAAAATTATGGGTATGGTTCTCATTCGACTAGGCTAAGTTTATGGATCAGACAGGTAGCATTTGAAGGACGAATAAAAACTCCGAAGGCAAAGCATAAGGCTTACCTATAATAAAAAAGTATTTTTAAATTCCGCTGTATAAAACTAGGATTTATAACTAGTTATGTGTTGTGTTGGCATCCCTATATGTCAGGCACAACACTATCTATCTATGTTCTATTTATATTTTCCTTTGCATGAGCAGCGATTTGGGAAAAATGATGTAGTGAGTTATGTAATTCAGATTGTTGTAATGAAAAAGTTATTTAGCTGCTTCGTTTACTTATGTTATGCAAAACAATACTGAGCTCAAATTGTTGTTGGAAAATGATTCCGGCAACGACTGTAGTATGATTGGCATCTATTTTTCGAGTTTTGGAGTAGGGGATATTACAACTTGGGTGTAGATTTTTTTTGCAAATTTTTAACATTGTAAATTAGGACATTATCATAGTAGATGTTCTTAGAATATTAGTAAGGTCAAACACTAAATTTCATTTTCTAATAAGCTCCCACTAGTCTTTTATGTTTCTACAAATGCTAAGAGGAAACATAGAAGTTTTTCAACTTCATTAGTAGGTGTTATGACTCATTTGCCTTGGCATTCTGACCTTGAGGAATATCAACAAATCATACTCCCGCAAATGATAGATAACACGTTATCAGTTGTGCCATATACAGCTCCTAACCCATAGTTCTCTGTCCTAATCTTATTTCGACCTTGAGGAATATCAACAAATCGAAAGAGATTATTCACTCATACCTTCCATTTTACGACGGCCTAAGTATAGATGCACGTATCTTGAGGAATATAAACAAATGCGTACATATTCTTACATCTTCATTTTAATATATTAATAGTATTACGCATAACATCCTTAGCTTGAGGAATGATAACGACTGAGGAGTATGCCAGTAATCTATTAAAATATAAATGGTACAGGATAACTTTATACTGAAGATATAATCATTAATATATTCAATTGAATGATGTCAACTTATGGAATAATGTATTTCTTTTGAACTACCTTCGTGATTCAACTGTCAAACACATTTGAAATATGGTATATGTACTATTCTTATATATTTATTCCTCAAATCTAATTAGGGTTTCTTATTGATCCACCTATATTATATACATTCATATTATATAACTTTTATTATTATATAACTTTTATATTTTAATCTACTTATAGACATATATGGGCTAATTTTCAAAATTGTCTTGAAAATTAGAATTGAAATTTTAAATTTGAAAGTTAAATTGAAAATAAGAAATATATTATAAGTGTTTGCCCCAAAATTGGTCACAAACCCCGACTGTCGTGAAAGCACTAGTGTATAACACAGATCAATAATATATGCTCACAAATCATAGATCTAGGTAATGTAGAGAGTGATAAATGATGAATAATAAACTTGTAACGGAAAGCAATAAACAGATACGTAGAATTTTATAGTGGTTCGGCTATCTTCGACCTACGTCCACTCCAAAAGATAATCTTTTATTCACTTTCTTTGCCGATTATAGTTGATTATAGCAGATTGTAATGAAGAAATTCGAGTACAAAAGTAGCTTAATGGTGCAAAATTGTTTCCGATAGAGTTTGGACGTCATAAAGCTCCCTTTTTCGTAAGCCCTAGGGCACTATTTATAGGCGTAGGAGGCTGATATCTCACCCTGATCTCGGGAGACTTCTTTTGGCATGTGAGTGGGCCGACGCGATCGACCCATGAAGTTTCAGCTTGATCCGAGATCGATACGAACGTAATTCATATCGAACAAAATCTTATCCAATGGAGTCGAAATGTGACAATCCGAAATTTTCAGATATTTGAAAATTGGAATATTTAATTTATTTTAAATATTCGAAAAGTTGGTTTAACTTGAATTTCAAATATCACCGATTTTTGGATAATTTAAATATTGAATTTAAACATTGGAAATAGGATAAAATATGAAATCTGAGGTTTTGAACTTGTTAAAAATATTTCAAAGGCTTGGAAAATTTATATTGATTTTACCGGAGATAGTAAAAGTGTTAAATTTGAATTTGAGGGTGTTTTGTCCAATTTTGAATTAAGATCGTTTAAATCAATATTTTAAAATAGCCTTCCAAGGCACAGTCTTGGAATTCGACGAAACCTGTTCCATTGGATCCGAAATAGTGTATTATTATTGGATTTCAATTTCCGTAGTGTTTGGAGTTGTCGTATGATCGTACGGTAGATAAACGCGCTGAATTTATATAGAAATGTAATTTATTAACTGAGTCCAAAAAGCTATCTTCTCCATACGATCGAGTTAGACCACGAAACCTTTTCCATTACGTTTGAAATAGGGGTTTAACATTTTAAATGGGTAGCGGCACGCCTTGATTGGAGATCGAGTTTTTGAATTTCGTAAATTGAGACGATTTGAAATTTGATTTGAATTAAATGTATATATTTTCAAATTTGATACATTTATAACCTTAGAACACAGGGTTCCCTTGGTATAGCATGTGTCTTATCTATTTACATGCGTCTTTCATTTTTTAGAATCATAGCCGAGACTTTTAAAATTAAAAATCAAATTCGTAAAAAAAGAAAATGGGGAAGACATTTTCGTTTAAAAGAAAAATCGGTTTATCTCAAAATAAACATACGAAGGAAATTTTAATGGACGACATCGACAAAGAGTCACGTTCGAATAAGGTTGGGATTTCTTCAACATCAAGGCTCTGAAACACGGCTGGGGTTTCATGCTAGGTAGTGGAGTTCGCGAGGAGGTGGGCGGCTCCGCTAGTTCGTGGCGGCGGTCGCAATTTTGGGAGATGGATGTTAGGGTTCAGGTCAACGTCGGGAAGAAGTGAAGCGAAGATTTCTGATGGCGGTTCGTGTACGTGTCGGCGATGCTTGGCATTCGATGAGGATGGATGTCAGGTGGTGGCTAGTGCGAAGGAACGGCTTGGATTCCTGGCGTTGCAGTGAGATATTTTGTTTCTTTTTAATTTGAATGATTTAATACTTGTATAAGATAGTATAATGAAATTTAAAATTTGGTTTATATTTTTACAGATATATATATATATATATATATATATATATATATATATATATATATATATAAATATATATGTTGAATAGGAAAAGTTTATACAGAAGAGCAAACTACTGTTTTGCTATTTGCAGAAGAAATTTTACATATAAACATATCTATGTAAAAATATACATACATTTTCACAGACTAAGTTATTCTAAATTGATGAATTTTGGTGATTAACTCATTTAATAAACTTATTTGATTACTTTTGTCACTAAAAATATTTTATTGAAAGGAATTTTTTTTGAAATTAGATTATTGGTCTAAACCCAAATTTATCGTTCAAATTAAGTAATAAATTGTTTGATTTATTCAAATGTCGATAAATCGTAAATTGGTTTATAAAAGGTTAAAAATCATGAAACCAGTCAAGTTAGGATTGGATTGGATTGCAAACAAAATCAGAGGTGAGTTAATCTCACTCATCTGGGTTTTATTTAATTTAAATAGTAAATTTAAACTTTGGTTGAATGATTGAATTGATTGGATGTGCAATATTATATGTAGTAGTATATATAAATATATATTGGAGTGATTGATTTCCCACATTATATAGTGGATCAGACCCTATGTGCCGCATAATAGCAGATGAGATAATATGATCCCATATAATGCGATATTCCACCTCGAAGTGGAATTGGTATTATTATATTGTGCTAACATCTGTGGATGCAGGAAAAAAAAATAGATTGGAGGGATCCAACTAGATTCCTCAAAATATTTGAATTTATTTTATATATTCAGCTATATGATTATGTGATGATCTGTGATGAATTAGAATTTATTTAATATTTTGGCTTGGTTAAATTAATATATATATATATATATATTGGAATTTTGAGAATTGAAATATATATATATATATATGAAGTTTGGATTTTAAAGTAAATAAAAAGGTAATTTTAAATAAAATAATTATAAGGGATTTGGATAATTAAATGATTTGGAAGGATAAAAGTTGATTTTTAAATTTTAAATAAATAAAATTCCGAGTATGGGAAGTATATTTTGAATAAAGAGGAATAAATAAATTTTTAGACTTGATGATATTATTTAGAGGAATAAAGAAATTATTTTCAAATTTAAGGTTTAAATTTGGAAAAGATAAAGAAGAAATTTGGGAAAAGTATGAAATTTGTATTTTAGCTTAAATAACATTTTGAATTATAATAAAGAAGTTAAATCTAAAATTAATGAGTTTTGAAATGAAATTGGGTAAGTATTATTTTAAATAGAGTAAATTTTGAAAATCAATTTGAAAATTGATTTAAGTGTTTGAAATTGGAATTTTAAAGGAAGATGAGACCGTGAAATTTATAAACTGGGTTTATAAAGTGAAATGGATACCAAAGGATATTCGGGAGTATAAATTCAGGTAGGAATTTATAAAGGAATTGGTAATTAGTTTTAAAGATAAATAGTGGTTTATTTTTAAAGGTATGGAGATGGAAAGTGTATTTCCTTGGAAGCCAAGTGTATTTTAAACGAGACTTTTTATATGTCAAAGGCTTTAAAAATTTGTTTTAAAGAAATGTTTTAGAATATTTATTATTTTTAAATGATTTAAATTTTAAAGTAAATATTTTCAAGTTTATTTTAGTAGTAATTATTTAAAGGTTAATTGGTATTATGTTTAAAAATAAAATTATTAACATTTATATTTTTTAAAATAGTTTTATTTTAAATAGTTTGGTTAAAATTTTATAGAATTTCATAACTCTTATTTTAAAATTTATTTGGCTTAACTTTTATTTTAAAAATTAGTTTTACATTTTATAAAGTAGTTTTATTTTAAATATTTTGAAAGTATATATTTTTGAATAAAGTGTTTAAGTAGTTTTAATTTAAAGTTTTAAAGTATATTTTAGAATAAAGTGATTTAAATTATTTTAAAATCAAAAGTATTTGGACTTGGTGATTTTCAGTGGAAATTAAAAAATAGTTGGAAAATTTATTCCGTGAGAGGAAAGGTGGTTTGAAACAGTTTGCAATGGTTGAAGTTTGGAAAATAGCTTGCGAAGTTATTTTTGAAATAAATAATTTGGAAATTATTTAAATATGGTGATTGTATGAGAATGTTTTTTGATAGTTAAATAACCGACTATTAATATTGGCCAATGTGTTGATCGTTTCAAAGATTCCGGGATCGGGGTTAAATTCTCGAAAACCACTTCGATCCGATTTGAACGTTTTCGTAAGGAAGACAAGTGCTGAGAGTCGAAGATGGAGCAGTGAAGAGCTAAGGATAATCGCTACTAATCCTGAGGGTGATTCCAAAATGGATGTAGTAGGAGTAGTGCCTTCGGTTCCATTCGAACCCGGAACGGACTTGTATGGATGAATGCTTTCAGAACATCGTCAGGAGGACGATGAGCATTCTAAGAGATTGTGTGCTAAAAAGGTAACGCATAGCCTCAAGCCTCATCAACGGGAATGGCTAAAACAGGGAAGGTGCACACAAGGCTAAGTGGCTAGCAACCAATTAGGGTAAGGTCACCCCTTTCTAGATGTCCCTTTTTATATTCAGCTGTGTGGCGGTTGCTAACCCCAACCGCGGGGTGAACTTATTCGGACTATCCAGTAAGTGGTAGCTCCAGTCTTGTGTAGCAGGGGATCGGGAGCGAACCTCGATACAGTGATCTAAACCACATAGTGTGACGGGCGGTACCCTAGTAGCCCTGCCATTGATGGAAATCCATTTTCCCTACGTGTCCTTTACGATTTTTGTTTGTAGAACCCACTTTGTGGCTAGTGGTTGGAATTTAATAATGTAACATTTTCGGCTATTTGAATAAGTATTTGTATATAGACACTATTATAATATCAAAGGATTTTATAAGAAAGGTTTTGGTTATCGTAAGGTAAAAACCCGGTATGTTTATTTGTGGCGTGGTCTTACGAGATACCTCTGATTTCAAAATGATTTTGAAAATTTTAAAAATCCTATTGAGTGTGTTTTCTCATGCTAATTTTCTAGACTGATTCGGGTGTTATTTAACTATAATGATTTGGTCAGACCGAGTATTATAGAATATAGGATATGGTGCTGTGGAGCTCAGAAGATGAGCTGGATGGCGAGACGTACTTCCGTACTTGATTAGTATTCCGCTGTGTATTCAGTTTTGATGACAAGTTTATATAATAGTCCAGCCTGTGGATATTGATTCTGTTGTTGAATTGAGTTGTACTCTGGGAAATATGCATATATATATATATATATATGATGAAATAGATTTTTGTATTTAAATTCGTTGTTATATATTATATTTTATTCCACTGTGTTTGTGAGATTCTGATATTGTTTTCTGTTTCTTCTTCTACCTCCTTCTTCTTTAACCCTAACGGTTCGGTTTTCCAGCATCCGATTGTTCGACATTTGATACAGTGGACGTATTGATGTCGATTTTCGAGCGTCGAAAAATCAGGTCGCTACACTTGGTATCATAGCCGAAGGTTAAGCGAGACCATGGCTTTGGTAGGGATTACTCATTTAATAGAGTCTGAAGTACTCTAGAATGAGTTTGAGTGTATTAATAGTATGAGCGCGTATTTGTTAGTGAATATGAAAATTGTTTTTGTACTGTGTTGACTTATCGGTTAAGTGTTTATGAATTCTGGTCGATATGTGGGGTATCATGTCATCGATAGGGGTTTCTAAAATCTTCAACAAGATAAAACGACACACTATGGTTTTAAAAATAGGGTAAATGAAATAATTTTACCTAAATTACTTTTTTTATATAAAAGAAATAATTTTCCGTAAATTATTATAGTTATATATGGTTGCTTGGTTGTTAGGAAGTGATAATATTGAAATTATTATCCTTGTTGTGTAAAAATTGGATAAGAAGTTAAGATAATGATCAAAGATTAAGGAAATAAATTCATTAATAGAATGGGGTTTGAAATGTAAATTATGAACGTGATTTATAATTAAAATTAAGATAAATAAAAAATTTCCAGAGTAATGTTTGAATATGAATTGGACGGATTTGGAATTTTGGAAAAAGTTTAAATTCTTTTGGGTTTGAAGATGATTTTTCAAAAGCTTTAGAGAAATAATGATGATAATATTTGAGAAATATTTTGAATTGGATTTGAAATCTGGTGAGATTTAGAATTTAAAAATATTGGAAGGGGTTTTAAAGAGATAAAAGCGCTGAACTCCTTTCAGTCGGCGGAAAATAACTTCGATGATTGACTGCAGCATCCTTAGCTTATACATAAGCTCCTGTGAAAATTTTATAGCATTTGGACTTGTAGATCTCGAGATATAATCGATACGAATGTAGTGCTTTCACTAGTTCACATCGATTAACTCGCATCGATACGTGGTCGTATCGATGCCCTTCACGAGCGTGCTAGCGACGTGGCTTATCTTCAGGGTGTGATCCATATCCCATGCCGCATTGAACGCTCCTTCCTTCGAATCGTGCACGCTTATCGTTCGCATCCACCTGCACGCATTGGTCCCATCTACGTTCATCAATTTGAATCCATTGGTTGTTTCGTTGTTCGCATCGATCAGGTGATTACCATGGATCGATTCGAACAAGAAGATACGAGTTCTGCCTTTGTATCCACTTGAATCGATACGAATCTTCGATTCGAGGCATGCCGCCATCTCCATTCTGACCGATACGAATACTATCGACTCGAACAAATGTTGATCGATATGAACAGTATCAATTCGAAGTATACTGCTATGCTCCACCTTGATCGATACGAAACCATCAAGTCGAACAAACCATCATGCGCCTGCCCGTTCAATCCAAGTCCACAACCATCAAGTCGAAATCCATCTAACCTCTCTCCTTGATCGATACGAAAGCGCTGTTCGTCTCCATGCTGATCGATACGAACATCTCGATCGTATCTATACCGGACCGATACAAAATCATCGATTCGAATGATATCTTCTTGTGCATGCATTGGTCAATTCCTTGATCAAACGAACTCCGTTTGACTTGAAATTTGAAACATAGCCTTTCCTGCCCTTGATCATCATTCCCAGTCGATTCAGTTTTGATCGAAGCTCGACCAAATTTTAACGACATCGATCGCAGTCTTGTTTTCAATCAATCTCCAACCCTGTTATCCATTCTTTCTTGCCAATTTTTTAATATTCCAACCTTGACCAAAGGGTGGGATAACAATAAATGTTATAATGTGATTTCAAAATTGTTTTGAAATTAAAATAAGATTTGAAAATTAAAATAAGAATTAAATTATAATGTTATAGTATGATTTTCGAACTTGGCTTTGAAAGTAATGCATATTGTAAATATTATAATATAGTTTTTCAAAAGTGCTTTGAAAATTTAATAAACATATTTCAAAAATTTTAGTATTTATTTATAAGATTAATAAATCAAATAAATCAATTAAATAGTTAATTAGTTAAAGTATATACATGTACAATATATATATGTGTGTGTGTGTGTGTGTGTGTGTGTTACATTATCTTGAATTATTTAAGATGATGTAAGTATATATTTATATACATATGAAATTTTTGAAGTTAATATTTAATTAAATTGTCTAATTGAATAAGTTATTTAAAATTTAACTAATAGATAATAAAATACGTAAATACATAGATATGTGTGTGTAACAAAATTAAATTCAACTAACAAATTAATTAAATTTAATGTAATGTACATAAGTTTATTATGTAAGTTAATTAAATTATAAAAGTTATAAAAGAATTAAAATTACATAATGTGAATGTATAAAATAAAATGGATCAAGAAAACCCAAATAGATTTAAGGGACATACATACACACACACACACACACACACACACACACACACACATATATATATATATTAGTACACATACTTTGATTTCCGATGTGTCTGACATTTGAACCACAAGGGTATTTCATACGAAATACACTGTTCCATAAGTCGATATCACTTAATATAATATACTAAAGAGTATGAATCTTTTGTATAAAGTTGTCCTCCAAGATTTATATATTAATTGATTACTTGCATACTCTCTAGTTGTTGATAATCCTCAAGCTAGAGATGTTATGTGTAGCACTATTAGTATATGGAGTAGAAGAGGTAAGAACATGCACGTATTTGTTGATATTCTCAAGGTGCATGCATTATACATAGGCTATCGTGAAATGGTGGGTATGAGTGAATAATCTCTTTTGATTTGTTGATATTTCTCAAAATTGAGATGAGATTAGAACAAAGATCACGGGTTATAAGTTGTATATGATATAACCTGTAAAGTGTTATCCATCGCTTGCGGGTCTATGATTTGTTGATATTCCTCAAGGTCAGAACCCCAAGACAAGCGAGTCCTAAAACCCACTAGAGAAATCAAATGGTTTCCATGTTTTTCATAGAGTTTTGATAAACATAAAGAGCTGGCGGGAGCCTTATTGTAACATTTAACCTTTCTAATATTGTAAGAATATTTCTAAAGTTATTATAATATACATTGATAAATTTGTGAGATTAATATAATTGATAAAAAATTTATCTATTAAGATATACAAATGAACCAAATTAAAGATTAAAAAAGAAATATAAAATATACTTACTAATAAATATTTTCTACATGTTATTGTTTCAATACCCATGCAAATGCCTAATGTTATAGCTACTAAGACATCTGTAATTGGTCACTTACGTGTTTATTTGTCTGAGACCACGTGTTGTCCTTTGTGATTTCAAAAACTAAAAGCAATACTTGAATATGAATATTTCATCCATGTACGATCACTTATTGATGTTATATAGTGAATGATCATAATTTATGATGTAGGAAACCAAGATGAAATTGATTCATTTGAAATAAGTAAGTAAACCGTAGTATGAGATCGTATATTCAATATGATTGATTACAATAATGATCTTATCGTGTTAATATAACAGTAGAGTGAAAGCTATAGGACAGGTATATGATCTCGATAATTAAATGTCACTTCGATCAATTTACAATATTTGATATCCTTAAATGATAGGGATGATCAAATGCATTTTTGTAAAGGTTCGTTACGATATTGTAGTAAGGGTTTCCTTTTGAATGGTTCGACCATTTAGAGGGGAAATGAATGTACAAGGGTAGAAGTGACTTAAGGTACAATTGGGATGAGAAGAGAAAATTGTCACTATTGGTTCTTAAAGAGACTTCAGAAATGAGAATTTTGAAATAATAATTAATACTTAACATTGAAATGAGAAATATGATATCTATTCCATAATATTTTTCATATAGAAAATTATTTTCTATGAAATTTATTCCTTTGAGTTCAAGATATTTAATCTGAAACTCTCAATGGTAAAATCGTTACAGTAGATGGAATAAATATCCTACATTAAATGATTAAATGGACCTTCATATTTTGTACGCTAGTATAGTAATGGCAGAACTAGTGGGAGAATTCCATTTAGCACTTATTGGTCGCATCAAGTCATGAATTTTTTTTCATAAATCATACCAAAAATTATTCATGAAATAATAACTTTTTTGTTGACTAAAAAAGACACATAATATTATTTCAATACGAATATTCATTATAGGATAAAACTAAAACTAGTGCGAACGCTTGCTTCGCACACGGTTTTCATTTAAAATTTCAAAAATATAAGGTAATATATGTGTAACATGAACCAAAAAGCAATTAGTAGTCAAATGATAATTCACTCATTGTTACATCTTTATACTTGTCAGATTAGTTATTGACTGATATATTTTGCCGTAGTTAAAATTCATAGAGATTAGAAGGTGAGTGCTTATAAGGAAATATCAAAGGCACAATAAACTCAATAAGAATGAAAACATCAATATGATCAATAAGGCAATAAATGACACATCTATAACCATCAAAAAGCAGTAAAGAAAATCTAAGCTCCCATAATAGAGCTAATAACATAAATTTTTTACAAATAAATGCTAAAAAACGAGCTCAAAATAATGCTCTCCCGTCATTAATTAGTTCATCAGTACTCTAAATAATTGGATTAAAGATGATCGAATAAAACTGAAAAGAAAATCAACTCCTCGGTGTTATCTCACATTACCCACATTATGGAAAACAATATACATGCATACGAATACCTTGTGCTACCATGTAAACTTCATGTATGCTTAGAAAACAATGAGCATATTCCTTCTGTTGCAAAATAAATATTGATTTTGGATAGAATTCCCTTATACATGGATGTATTTGATTGAAATAGTAACAAACTCAGCGGGAAATACAAAACCATCCAGATATTTTTGAGGTCGGCCACACATTAATAATTTGAATGCTTTGTGAATATGTGTGAAAACTGTACTAAATTACAAATGATCAAAATTATTGAGAATGTGAATTCAATTAGTTCTCATTAAGTAGAGATTTGATTTTTACCTTACAATATCACCGATGAGTTGCAATTTTAAAATCTCTTCTGACATCCTTTCGATTCTTCTTCCTTTCTACAATCAACCATCTTCTAAATAAAAATACATAAGATATTCTTTTGATGGTGAAAAATATATTCCACGATCAAAAAAAAATCTACTGTTCTAGAGGGCGTCCTCAAAGTCTTCTAGCCTCTCATTCGCATCGTCTTGCTAGGTTTTCTCCAGTAGGAAAATCTGCACCATCACGATCATTTAAATTCCCTTTAATATTGAAAAAGTAATATGATCCTCTACTTTTTTGTCATAACATATTTCGGCATCAGATATGTAATTTGATATTCTAGTAAATACTAAAGGTAGATCGTATGTTATAACAACAGTGCTCCCTACTAGCCCACCAGTTTACGATGGAGTTTACGGTATCTATATACACTACGACATTATATAAAATGTGTTAAGAGGGATATGAATGATGTCTTAATGCTATTTTAATACTTTCGTTTACTGTAGACACTATTATAATAGCGTATTGTACTATGTATGTAGATAGTTTAATGGATCCTTAGGAGATGGAATCCTGAACATCTCTTAAGTTATTACACTCACGTTGACGCTGGATAGGAGATATCAAACCCTATAAACATCTCTGACGCCGTTACTCACATATTTATTTAATGTTGATCTAACTTACATAAGATCTTTTAGTTCTGACTCGAGTGTTTTGTCTTTTCAATTCTCTTGGGTCAATCTGAACATTTCTGCTATCAAAGGCTGCTTTGGAGGACGAAGACTAAGATTTATATACTATTATTATTTACTATATTTATCCCACTGCATCATGTTGTTCCACTGGATTGTTATGTATTTCTATTGTATGTAACTCTGATCTGTATTGTAAAGTGTAATCAAATTTTATTTGTAAAACAGATTCATGAACTGTTTATTTGATTATTATATTTCATTCCATTGTGAGATTCTATGTTTTGTTTTTCTTTCTTTCTCTATATTTTTCTTATTTACCCAATAACAATCCTCTCTTTTGAATACTTTGAGTTCGACATGTGTGGCTTATTTTCGATTTGAACCGTCCAAATAGGTGGGTCATTACAATACACGGACACATGTGTGTGTATGTGGGTATATATATGTATATAAAGCATGTAAAGGCGAGAAAAGTTTCAAAGAAGGAATAGATAACCATGAATTTATATTGTAAACCAAGCAAGAATAAACAATATATAGAAAAATGCAGATGGAAAAGAATACGATTGCAAACAGAAACATTCTATCTTTTTTTTCCAAAGACAAACTTTAAATCATTTCCAGCTAACATCCAGATTCAAGATTACCTTAAGCCTATAGTCTTTACTCATGCCACCCACATTGTATCCTCCATTTCGAACCATTTTACATATTTGCACAGAGGACAATAGAGAAAAATATACGTATTCAATTATATATTTCCCTTTACAAATAAACTGACATAAGTATCAAGTCATAATACAATCACTAAATTCAGCAAGTAAACTACAAATTGTTAATAAAATTTATGTTTATTTTAATACATGTTTAAAGTATTATTTTCACAGCATAGCATAAAAGTGGGAGTTATTACATTGTAAGACGCATATTATCAAAAAAAGGAAAGTGTGGAGATAAAAATAGATACGGACATGCAACAATAAAGATGATGGGCCATTCAACTTGTTGTGACCAAACATGTCGCTTTATCTCCTTCTACAATTGGAAGACATGGGCTTCATTTATATCCACAGTTGAAAGACGTGAGCTTCATCTCTGTCTACAACTGAAAGACTTGGGCTTTGATTTTGATGCATTAACAATGCTTATTCATGCACTGAATATGGCAAGAGTTCAAGATGCACTTTCTCATATAATAGGTATTCATCTGATACCATTGATACAGATAGCTTACATACCTATTAACATATGTTGAAGTCTTTTCCTCTCCACTTGTATCAACCCAAAAGATTCAATCACTGTTGTATGCGATCTACTTGTAATCAGGAAAAAAATATCTAATGGCTCCTGAAATATGAAATAAATGTAGTAGCATAAAAATCATTTGATACAATAAATAATACCTCATTCCTCAAGAGCATAATAATGGTTGGACTATTGCAAATGTTATGGCAAATGTCCTTTTGTCGCAAGAGATAACCTTCCCAAATGATCATAAAATTTATTTATTTCATGCCACTTCTTAATGACTGTAAACTATAATTATATTTAGGTTGAGTAAGGTATGAAAGCAAAGTAATAGCTAAAATATGGCTAAAGTAATTTTTTATGATTTACATTAGTTAATGCAAAACCATGAATCATTTGTTTATAATGTTGATATAGCAAACAAAAAAATGACCGGAGATTTTATGTTGTAAGGCACTCAATAATCCAACAACTGAATCAACATACATTAACCTTGTCTAATATAGCTACTTCTAATCGATTGAAAATTGATTAAGAAGAACAGAGCATCATAATGAAAATTAGAAAAGTAGATACGTTATATTGTTGCATCTATCATGTTAGTAATGAGGAATGACTCAGTTCTCATGAGAACCACTGAACTGGTAATAGCCTCATTTTTTTAAAATACAATTACCATGACAGTAATAATTAGATGCATTGATATTCAGATTACAGAAACCACATAATACATGACCAGCCTTTAAAATAAATATTGCATGAATTCACCAATATGGAGATTCCACAATCAAGTTGAAAATGGTGGAGGCAAAAAAGTTATCATTGTAGATATTACAAAATTACAAATTTATTAGCATAGTTAAGAAGAGTTGCTACCGTGAAATTTGACATTCACTGATATCATTGGCATTGGATGGTTCAAAGCTCATTCATTGAATCCATTCTTTACACTCTTATGCTCTTGGTAATGATCTGAAAAAGGAAAGCACTGCACTTATAAGAACAAATTCATTTTATATCAAAACTGGAAAATCCATTAGAATTTCAATTTGTGCTTCATTTTGTCAAGGATAAATTCCATATGTTGTTTCCCAATGATAATAATATACAACAATTTTTTTTCTTCAATTAAGAACATATAGAAATCATGGTATAAAATATGCACAGAGTATGTATAACCTCATGCACAAAACTTAGTGGGTAGGCAACAACAGTTATTAAAAAGGAGGGTAAACTCAGATTCCTTCTAAATTGAGAAGGAAATGAATAAGTTAAAAGTTTATAAGAAAAAATTACAAAGTTCAAATAAACAACCCTTTCCGCAATTTTTTATTTAAAATACCTCTGGCTATCTTTCAGTTTTAGGTTCTAACTATAAGATTTGTTTATTTACTTGCATAGTTTTCTTACTTCCAGTTTTAGAATTATTTTGTAATCTTCTATTTGAAGTCCTTCTTTTGAATTCCACTTGTAAAAGCTTAGTCAGCTATCAATGTTACTTTTATAACCATAACTTGTAAAAGTGCCCATTTTGAGATAAGTAGTCTGTCACCTCTAAAAGATTGAAAAAAATCATTTACAAACCATCATGTTGCAATCTTATATTCTATTTATTTCTAATTTGCTATGGTGTCAATCCTAAAAATCAAATTCAGCGCGATTAACTGATGGTTAAGAAAAAAACCATTGAAAAATAAAAAATAATTTGCACCAGCAGTGCAACATCGGCATTTATACATCTAGTTATGAGACAAAATCCAATTACAGTATTAGTATCTAAAGAATTATATTATTTTTCTCTGCTTTACGGATTTTAGCATTAATAATTAGTCATTGCACCTACTTCTCAATTTTGTTTGGGACGTTATGTTTAAAAAGAAAAAATAAATAGTTGTAGTAAATAAAATAAAATAAAATAAGGAGACTTCAAATGAATTTATTATCTTACTGAAGTAAGCACTATTCTACTTGGAGTGTATAGTCAATCAAATGAAAAATCATAGAAAATGTGTTTAAGTCATATATATATGTATATATATATATATATATTTGTGTGTGTGTGTATAATCATAATCGTAAAAATAAAAATTTCTAAAGATTTAGAGAACCAAGCTTTCATTATGAACAATGAGCTGGATAATAAATGAGACTCCATTTAGATTATTCCATTATTATATACATCGTGATCGCATTTAATCATTCGACGACCACCTACGAATTCGTTAAATCCAAGTATATTGTATATTTTTACTTTAAATTATTCAATAAAAGCATTTTTTATTCATATTTCCATAGTAGTAGGTCTGAATCCTCAATTTCATGTGACTATAATTTTCTGCTTACATTCATTCTCTTGTCACCAATTTAATATCTTCTACTTATTATATGTTCAAAAAAGGCACATCTTGATTTATCACCTTCAACATGTTAGATTAATTATTTATGCAATCCATACTAATCTTCTCATTGATCTTGAAAATGAATTTGATGCTTAGAAAAGTCATTCAAAATATAATTTCTATAATTCCTAGTTAAATAAATCAATAAACCTATATTATATAACACTACCCTCATGATAAAGTTATATGAAAAATATATTGTGCCTTTTATACATTTCTAGAATATCCAAAATTATTTATAAATGAATCATCATCCAGATACAAACTATGAGAGATAAAAGCTCCTCTATAGGGTTTTCCTAGAAATATTAAATATCTTGCTTGCTTAATCCATCACTGTTCAAGCTAATAATCAATATGTAGACAAAAATATCTGGCAAATTCAATTTGGAATTATTGAATATTTGTTTTTTCTTTCTATAGAATAGAATTATTGGAGATGAAAAAAGGATACTTCAGTTTTGACCAAGTGAAAAAATTAAGATCTGAACTTGGGAGATAGAAGAAACATGAGTGCTAGCACATATAAATTACTTCAGAGTGAAAAATGATAGAGAGTACCTGCACTTGACAACTTGTCGATGCCTTCAGGTCAATAAGACAAGCGATTGGAGAAAAGCGGCAAACGCCAATGAAAGGGTGAGGAAGAATGACAACTATATGGAAATTGATAAATAAGCAAACGTTACCGGCATTAGTGAAAAAAGAGCAAGAGATTTCTTGTTGGTTCAAATGAAAGAAAGGATTACTATGGTAAAGAAGAACATGAAAACCTACAATAAATTCACTATTACGGATCCGATAAAACTGGTTTCATCAAAATCCGAGACAGTGGTCAAAATGGCTATTTTTACTCGTTAAGTATGATATAATATTTCCAATTTCTAATTATTCACTTTTAAATCCAATTTTAAATGTTAAAAATCTTCATTTTTATTTAAATAAAATTTAAATCAATTTTCGATATCATTTTCAATCATATTAAATTCAAAATTCAATTATTTACAAAATTTTCAATATTAAGTTTAAACAATTTAATTATAGAATAAATTTTATTAACAACCATAAATTTCCAAATGAATTAGTTATCGATAATTATTCCCATCTAAATAATTCAACACTTATGATCCAATTTTAATTATTGGTTATAATTTTATCTCAATGTAAATAATTCCTAAATTTCCAAAATTGTTTATTTCAAGACTTTATCTAAGTTCATATTTAATAACTACATTAATAAATCACTAAACTTTATGTCTAACCATTTTTATTCAATAACCACATAAAATTTAATAATTTAAAATAGTTAAAAATCCATATCGTTATATCATTTTTATTCCACTAAGCTTCATTGCAAAAGAACCAAGTTTATACTGTTTCACTTGGAAATCACTCAAACAGTAACTGTTGTGATCTTAGGTGAACTTAGAGTATGTATTTAACTAATATGCGTTATTTATCAAATTTTTTTAGGGTATACTGTAGTTATGCTATGGTTAAGGTTTTTCCAACTAAAACTATTCATGGATGGAAAGCAATAAATAAAAGTTTAAACATTTTGAAGATGCTAAAGAGTAAGAATTATTAGCAGCACATTCAGATGACAAAGCTGGTTGACCGTTTTGCAATACTTCGAGTTACACAACTTAAAGTGATCGGTTATGTAACAAAATTCTTATAATCGAAAGTTTTGTTTATAAGAATTATAAGCTCATAATGGAAAAGGCTTAGCAACACACACACACACACACACACACACACACACACACACACACACACACACACACATATATATATATATATATATATTACATAGTGAAAATATGGGAAATGGTAAAGCCTTATTCATAAATTCCTTATTGAATTGAAATAATTTTCCATGTCTATTACTGTATTTTATGCCTATTAAAAGTTGTAAAATATCTTGTCTGCTGTAAAATATTAAAAATAAATTTGAACAACAGTTTCCAATATAGAGGTTTTCCATGCAACTTAGAATTCACCTTAGTAGAATTTTGATATACATACCAGTGATGTTTCTAAAGCAACTTATGTTTCATTGGGAAGTGCAAGAACTTCGATTTTTCTTCTCTCAACGGAATTTAGTGATAGTGGGAAGAGTATAGCTTCATTAAATGGAAACCAACATCTCAATCCTTCCGCACCTAAATCTAGTGAATTGACTGGATGAGCTTTTAAATGATTGTTTAGCTACTACAGTGCATACTAATCTTATAGCACCAACAAAACTTCTCATTTGTAAACTCTTAATTCATCTTCTATACATTGCAGTTCTATAAAAAAAAACAGTATATTTTTCAACAAACAATTAGTCTTTCATAACAATACTTTAAGTATTGCTAATTTTGACAACCATATGTATTTGAATCCAACTACAATTTCAGTTTAAAAAAATTGAACAATCAAAATATATAAGATAGGACAAACATGTACACAATTTCCCCTAATCGTTTACGTTATAGTTTGCTAATGCCTTGAATTTCTTTCTTACATTAATAAAATGCCTAAACCTTATAAACGAACTATAAAAATAACCATATCAAATATCATTCTCTTTCAGAGCATATACATACATATATACAGAATACATCTACAAAGAAATGCAAAATTTTCTCCCCACCTAGCATTTACATTTGCAAAGTCAAACAATTATGTAATTTTACCTTATTGTCACATAGATCATTGACTCATTAGTTGTTTCAACCTAAAAAATAATTAATAATATAACTATTAGTTGAAGCAAAGTAAATATAGAGTAGTAGAATTAACAATAAGAGTATGACAAACCTCACTTGAATGGCAAATGCCATTATTGTTTATATGCCAGCCAAGTTTTACAAGATTTATAGAAATAAACATCATTATTTTTTCTCATGTAAAATGATGCCAATACAAAATTTTGATTATCTTAATGATGTATTGTGGTAACTATAAAAGAAGAATACATCAATTCACATTCTCCGTCTTCAAGATTTCTCAAGATGTATAACTTTCGGTCCATACTTAATTAACTACATAAATAGTCGATATAGTTTAAGGAAATAAATCTTAATGCTTACATTTATTGCTACATAATTTTAAATGACATTTACATTCATTGATCAAAAAAATAGAATAATGGGTTACAAGCAAAGTATGGATTATTTAACTAAAATTATTATACTTAAATTTTGAAACCAATAACATGAAAATGAAATCGATAGAGGACAAATTAGAACACACCTTATCCGTAAAAGCACCGAATTAGGGTTCACACGTCGGAAACTTGAGCCAAATTGAATACCAAGAATCACGAAAAGAAAATATAGTTAATCACTTCAACTGTAATAACAATAGAAAGGTAATACAATAATGAAGAAACGCACGTTAGGTAAATTGTGGTATCGCCGTTGACAGGGCAAGGAAGAATTATAGTACAGTAGTCGTGCGAGGGTGCGTTGGGAGCAATTCAAATTGTCTTAACTTAGGGTTTGAGAGCAGAGAGGAAAGCGGGAGGAAGAACAAAAGAAAGGTGTGACGCCCCACCTCTATACCCACGCTAGACGAGAACACTACGGAGTAATGCTGTCGACTAGCACGGAGAATAAGGCTGTTGAGGAGCGACCATCTGTATAATGGCTTTGTGCGAGTACCGGTATGCCAGATAAAAATATAAATTTTCATCTCAAGAGGAAATCCGACATACAGATACAAACTCAAAGCTATCACACAGTGGCTATATAAAATCTTCGGAAACAAATATAGAAATAAACATAACTTAAATCAGTCACAGATAATTCATATCACAAAGGCGGAAGAAGATATGAATATTACACTAGAAAGTGTACATCAGAGTAGTGGTCTAAAAAGATCCACAATATCACAAAAGAATAGTTACACGAACTACACAAAAGAATAAGTATACATTAAGGAGTCTATATCTCAAATGTATACAACAAAATAACTACTAATCTAAGTAGTTAACCCAAAAGTCAAGGAGTTAATCCCGGATGAGAAGTCAAGCAGAAGCACCTGTAACATCTCGGTCTGACTCGAGTATTATTTAATAAGAAAATAATAAACGGATCAGTCTAACTATAAATATCAGATGAAACGATATAGAGTAAGAGATATGACTAAACACATAATAATCACAATGCCAAGCTGTGATATATATATATATAAATATATACTTAGTTGATAATCATCAAGAGATTAATCAATGTCACCAAATCTACACAAGAATCAAAGAAACGTCATACTCCTAATTTCGTTCACCATACCATAAATATTGACGATAATATCAACGTCAATCACAAAAGTCAATGACACACAAATTCCAGAAGACTACACAAGAAATCCAGAAACCACTAAAGTCAATGACACACAAATTCACCAATGCACAAATATTGATAAAACTTATCAATGGAAATCACGAAAATTGGTGAAACACAAATTCTAGGAATCTACACAAGAAATCCAGAAATCACAAAGGGGGGAGGCCTATCACAAACGGGAGCATAAAGCTCACCAACACGTGTATCACAAATGGAACGCTAATTCCATGGTCGCTAACCATCACAAATTGAGCCGAAGCTCCACAAACGGCACGAAGACCATGGGTTGCTACCCCATCACAAATTGAGTCGAAACTCCACAAAACGGGGTTTATTCTCCCTCGCAGACAAAGAGACATCGCACATTGCTAGTCTAAATCACAAAGATGATCGTCATGATCAACGAGAAGTGTCAATTACACTAAGCTAGTAAATATATGAGTTTAGCTTCATGTCCCATAACCACTTGCTTAACTTAAATATTTACGAACAAACTGTAAATCTCCACTAGAAAATTGTGACAAGAGGTTCAATCGAACAAGTCCAAGAATTAACCGACAAAGTAAACGCAAGCGTTTCATACCACTTGTTTTACTAAGCCGTTTAATTAGATTTCTCATACGAGTGAGGTAAAGGTTTGTATATACTAATAGATTGGAAAACGGTTTTATAAACGAATTTGGTACTAAAAGAGTATTGAAATCGTTTGAGTAAAGAGTTTTGATATTTACTACTAGTATAGGAAACCTTTATATTTTTAAAGTGACAAATCACGAAGAAGGTTGTAAGAACGATCAATCACAAAAATTCACATACGAAGACGTGAATAAAATCCAACGAAATCGATAAAGGATCCATCGAAATGGATATTCAAAAATCCCTAAAAAGAGTCATCAAAGTCATAATAGATGATAACAACAAATAGGATTATCACGAATCGATTTAAATTAGGATTTCAATCCAAAAAGGAAAATTGGACTCAAACAGCAGGTTCAGTCGACTGAACAGAGAATTTCAGTCGACTGACCCTGTACATGGAAATTTTCCAGGTTCAGAAAACTTTCTATTTCCAGTTTCAGTCGACTGTGCAGAGTTTTTCAGTCGACTGAATCATGCCTGGAAACTCTCGGGTTTCAGGTTCAGTCGACTGAACAGAGATTTCAGTCGACTGAATCATGCCTGGGCTGTTTTTCAGCCTTATACAAATGAAGAGCAAACTCTTCCAAAATGCAATCGGACGAACATTGGCTCTAAGGGTTTATGCCAAACGGCAACCCGGCCCTATATGCTCCTCGATGCATTACCAAAGGCATGAACAAACATCCATAAAAGGATTTCACACAAATTTGACTTAAAAACCCAAAAATTGGAATATTTACAAAACCAATCCAAATCAGGAGCAAATTCTCATGAAGAAGTGTTAGGAATTCATACCTAACAACCAAAGATAATTATAGTCATAGATGTGAGATAAAAATCTCACCTTTAAACTAAATTTATGAAGATGAAGCTTGAAAGCAATGGCAAGAACAAGCACTCTTCAATTCCAACTCAACAAGCTTGAATCTAAGCTTAAAAGAGAAACATTCCCTAAATTAGGTTTAGGAAATTTCTGAAATTGAATGGAGAAAGAGTTGGAGAAGGTGAAGGAGATGCTTACCAAAGGGTTCTTCTTGAGTTTGGAGCAAGGAATTTGATTTGCAAGAAAGTTAGGGCATGGAGTTTTAATTCTTTTTCCTCTTCACCATTTTCAGTTGGAGCTTGAGTTTGAGGAGTTAGAATGAAGTAATGAAGAGGAGAGGGGGATTGGGACTGAGTTAGTAAGTAGGTTCAGCCCAAACCAAAGCCCAAAGCAAAAAGTAGCAAAATTCAACTTTCTCCAAACATATCGAAGCTTATACTCAAAAAGGTCGCAAACGGCATTTTGAACTCAATGGAGGTGGTCTCGAGTCCTAATTCGACCGTATGCAAAAAGTAGCTTTTCGGACAAAAATCCGACTAACGATAAAATATTTTAATAAAATATTTAAATATAAAATCGATAAATATGCGGGTTGTTACAGACTCCCCTCCTTAAAGAAATTGCGTCCTCGCAATAAGTAAGAAGGAAATACATGAAGTAACAACCATAAAAGCATATTAACACAAAAGAAAATTTTGAAATAGGAAGTTCACCCTAAAGTGCACAAAAGAGTTAGCAGGAAATCTAGTGAAACTTCAATTTCCACAATAACACCGGGCTCAAGAATGAAAACCGGAATCCCTAAGGCATTCCCGTAGATAAAAGACGTGGGGAAACGTCAAGAATAGCAGAAAATTGAGCCGGTGCAACGGCATAGTACCAAAATGGTACGCCCGAAAAACTAGAAACTCAAACAATTTGGGACATCAGCGTAGTACAAAAACGGTACACCCAATGAACCCAAGCAAAGACATCGATGTAGTACAAATGGTACATCCGATGAATCAAATAGCAAAGACATCGATGTAGTACAACGGTACATCCGATGAATCAAATAGCAAAGACATAGATGTAGTACAAACGGTACATCCGATGAATCAAAAGCAAAGACATCGATGTAGTACAACGGTACATCCGATGAATCAAAAGAAAAGACATCGATGTAGTACCAACGGTACATCCGATGAATCAAAAGCAAAGACATCGATGTAGTACAACGGTACATCCGATGAATCAAATAGCAAAGACATCGATGTAGCACAAACGGTACATCCGATGAATCAAAAGCAAAGACATCGATGTAGTACAACGGTACATCCGATGAATCAAATAGCAAAGACATAGATGTAGTACAAACGGTACATCCGATGAATCAAAAGCAAAGACATCGATGTAGTACAACGGTACATCCGATGAATCAAAAGAAAAGACATCGATGTAGTACCAACGGTACATCCGATGAATCAAAAGCAAAGACATCGATGTAGTACAACGGTACATCCGATGAATCAAATAGCAAAGACATCGATGTAGTACAAACGGTACATCCGATGAATCAAAAGTAAAGACATCGATGTAGTACAACAGTACATCCGATGAATCAAAAGAAAAGACATCGATGTAGTACAACGGTACATCCGATGAATCAAAAGCAAAGACATCGATGTAGTACAACGGTACATCCGATGGATCAAAAGCAAAGACATCGATGTAGTACAACGGTACATCCGATGAATCAAATAGCAAAGACATCGATGTAGTACAAACGGTACATCCGATGAATCAAAAGCAAAGACATCGATGTAGTACAACGGTACATCCGATGAATCAAAAGAAAAGACATCGATGTAGTACAACGGTACATCCGATGAATCAAATAGCAAAGACATCGATGTAGTACAAACGGTACATCCGATGAATCAAAAGAAAAGACATCGATGTAGTACAACGGTACATCCGATGAATCAAAAGCAAAGACATCGATGTAGTACAACGGTACATCCGATGGATCAAAAGCAAAGACATCGATGTAGTACAACGGTACATCCGAAGAATCAAAAGCAAATACATCGACGTAGTACAACGGTACATCCGATGAATCAAATCACAAATAATTCGGAACACTGACGCGGTACAAAAACGGTACGTCCAATGAACCGAAGCCGAATGATTTTCGAAACACCGACGTAGTACAAAAACGGTACGTCCAATGAACCGAACACAATAAAAGGACATCGGACGCTAGTCCTTAAAAGGAATGAGATAAAGCTCAATAAAACGAAGTATACCAAAACGTCCGATGAACTTGATAGAAAAATAATTCCATTCAGACAACATCAAAGAGTCAACCACTTGTTGCCTACGACAAAGCGCATTGGCAACACGATTTCCCTTCTCGGGAATAAAAGAATATCAAGATCATAAGAAGCTAGGAACTCGAGTCTACAAGCAGTTCCTTAAGAGAACATAAATATTCCAAAGATTTATGATCGAGATGGAGAACAAATTTCTTCCCCAAAGATGATGATGTCAAATTCCAAAAGCAAAAACAATAGCCTCGAACACTAGATCATGAGTGGCATATCTAGTCTCGATAAGCTATAATGATTTAAATGCACAAGCGATATCACGTCCTCCTTTGTAAGAGAATGGCATTCCAAACCAATACGACTAGTATCGGTACAAATAGCAAAGTCTTGGTTCCCCTTCAGGAATCACAAGAAAGAATAAGAGTATCGAAAAGAAAGAACTTCTTTTAAATAATTCTCTTTCCCGAAAAATTAAAACTTCCAAAATTACATTTTTACAAGTCAATATATCGTGTCTGACTGTCTCATCAAAGCGTTTAGGAGATTCCTATCGATAACGTTGATCAAGCGCATCGACCAAAATTCTTAAAGCACTCAACGGGCAATACAATCACAAAATCATCTTTTATAGGATAAATAAATCTCTTAAAAAGTTTTAAGAATATTCTTTGTTCGTTTCAAGAACAAAATCAAATTGCACTTATGATTAAATCTTATGAAAAAGATTTGCAAAATCTTAAATTACTATTTTCATCCAAAATCAATAAATACAAGAATGGTCTCATCGAAATATTCATAGAATATTCGATTTATAAAATGGATGAAATAAGTTGGACAAATTGAATGACAAAATAAGTCATTCATAAGAATCATGACGAGTGCGGAATGCGGTAAATGGATTTCCGCAACTCGTAGCAAACGAAAACCGGTGGTAAAGTCAAACTGAAAAGACCTTAACACCCCACAAAAGATTTCTTAGGGGATAATCCTAAGACAAACTCAAAAATACCGGAAAATTTCTCAAACTACATGAATGAGAGAAATAACACTTTCCTTATAAGTGGGCTTAAGGAATAAAATGATGCCATCAAGTTGGAATCAAAATCATAAAGGAAAAATAGAAATCTACTTAACAGATTGAAAATGTCGAAGACGAATAGTCCACTCGAAAAATAGGATATGGGCTTCACAATGATTAAGCCGATCCTTTCAAAAAAATCAATTCCAAAGCTAAAGTAAAAATATCGGCTCGGAAAGAAAAGTCACATAAAACAATCTCGACATCGAAACAAAAGCAAATTGAGTGTTGCGGATCTACCATCCGGATTCACAATCCTCAAAGAAGTCATCAAGCCCAAAATATTCAAAGAAAAAGAATCGACAAGTTCTTTTGATATAAAAATAATGAGATGAAACCCATATCAAAAAGAACTCAAATAGAAAGTTCACGAATTAAAATAATGCCACCGAGGATTGAATGAAAATACCTTGACCAAAAGTTGCAGCTTTCCTTCTCACTTGCTTGGAAGCTTAGGACACGAAGATAAAAGATGACCCGAACCTTTGCAATAACGGCAAAAGAGGGGTTTCGGGCACTCCCTTACATGGTGGTCTGTGGAACCATAATTGTAGCATCGTCCATGACTAGAGGTAGGAACATTTGCTACCAGAGTTTGTTGCTTTCCTTTCTTATTAGAATCGGGGCCTTTGAATTTGATAGGCCTCTTCAAGTTATTGTCGAAGTTCTGTTGGGCACGCACAACTTCAACATCACCTTCATTATCGGCCTCTTCAAGACGAAGAGCGATATCAATAAGCTGATCAAATGAAACCTCAAGTTTAAGGAGTAATGGCTTCTTAAGATTCTTATTCAAGCCATAGAAAAATCTCTGATTTTTCTTCATCGGGGTATTAATATACTCGACCCCGTACTTAGAGAGAGATTCGAAAGATGCGACGTAGTCTGTTACAGAAGATTCACCTTGAACAAGGTCTATGAAACGCCGGGCTAAGGTTACTTTTTCAGCCTCCGGCACAAATTTTGATTCGAATCTTTCCCGGAATTGCTCCCAAGTGAGATCCGCCTCAACGATTTCAGAAATTAAAAGCTCATACCAATCCAATGCTCTTTCTTGGAGCATGCTAGAAGCTACTTGGACTCGATGAAGGTCAATAAGGTTCATGCGAGAAAAGATGCGATCGCATGATTTGAGCCAAGCTTGAATTTCTATAACACTCTCGGATCCCGTGAATGGCCTTCCACCCAAATCGGTATAGTCTCTGCACAAGCGTGCAAAACCGGATCTAGGATGAGTAGGCTCCGGATTGGGTCCGGCAGCTTGAGCGTTCTTCACTAGATCCAAAAGCTGCTGAGCAGACATGAATACTCCATCCTGAGGAGTAGCACTAGATTGACCGGCGCTGGAACGGCCTGGTCCAACCATTTCTCTTCTTTAAGAAAGAAAGAAAGAAGAGGAAAAAGTTATTCTCAAAATGAATATCAAGCAATCTTGATAGATAAAACAAGGAATCATAAAAGAAAATAGGATAGAACGGTACGAAGACCCGAATAAAATCCTAAAGCACAACTCCTAAGATGGACTTAGGACATGATCCTTGCTAAATTATTCTACATTGTTCGGAAGTTTGGCTCTGATACCAAGCTGTGACGCCCCACCTCTATACCCACGCTAGACGAGAACACTACGGAGTAATGCTGTCGACTAGCACGGAGAATAAGGCTGTTGAGGAGCGACCATCTGTATAATGGCTTTGTGCGAGTACCGGTATGCCAGATAAAAATATAAATTTTCATCTCAAGAGGAAATCCGACATACAGATACAAACTCAAAGCTATCACACAGTGGCTATATAAAATCTTCGGAAACAAATATAGAAATAAACATAACTTAAATCAGTCACAGATAATTCATATCACAAAGGCGGAAGAAGATATGAATATTACACTAGAAAGTGTACATCAGAGTAGTGGTCTAAAAAGATCCACAATATCACAAAAGAATAGTTACACGAACTACACAAAAGAATAAGTATACATTAAGGAGTCTATATCTCAAATGTATACAACAAAATAACTACTAATCTAAGTAGTTAACCCAAAAGTCAAGGAGTTAATCCCGGATGAGAAGTCAAGCAGAAGCACCTGTAACATCTCGGTCTGACTCGAGTATTATTTAATAAGAAAATAATAAACGGATCAGTCTAACTATAAATATCAGATGAAACGATATAGAGTAAGAGATATGACTAAACACATAATAATCACAATGCCAAGCTGTGATATATATATATATAAATATATACTTAGTTGATAATCATCAAGAGATTAATCAATGTCACCAAATCTACACAAGAATCAAAGAAACGTCATACTCCTAATTTCGTTCACCATACCATAAATATTGACGATAATATCAACGTCAATCACAAAAGTCAATGACACACAAATTCCAGAAGACTACACAAGAAATCCAGAAACCACTAAAGTCAATGACACACAAATTCACCAATGCACAAATATTGATAAAACTTATCAATGGAAATCACGAAAATTGGTGAAACACAAATTCTAGGAATCTACACAAGAAATCCAGAAATCACAAAGGGGGGAGGCCTATCACAAACGGGAGCATAAAGCTCACCAACACGTGTATCACAAACGGAACGCTAATTCCATGGTCGCTAACCATCACAAATTGAGCCGAAGCTCCACAAACGGCCCGAAGACCATGGGTTGCTACCCCATCACAAATTGAGTCGAAACTCCACAAAACGGGGTTTAGTCTCCCTCGCAGACAAAGAGACATCGCACATTGCTAGTCTAAATCACAAAGATAATCGTCATGATCAACGAGAAGTGTCAATTACACTAAGCTAGTAAATATATGAGTTTAGCTTCATGTCCCATAACCACTTGCTTAACTTAAATATTTACGAACAAACTGTAAATCTCCACTAGAAAATTGTCACAAGAGGTTCAATCGAACAAGTCCAAGAATTAACCGACAAAGTAAACGCAAGCGTTTCATACCACTTGTTTTACTAAGCCGTTTAATTAGATTTCTCATACGAGTGAGGTAAAGGTTTGTATATACTAATAGATTGGAAAACGGTTTTATAAACGAATTTGGTACTAAAAGAGTATTGAAATCGTTTGAGTAAAGAGTTTTGATATTTACTACTAGTATAGGAAACCTTTATATTTTTAAAGTGACAAATCACGAAGAAGGTTGTAAGAACGATCAATCACAAAAATTCACATACGAAGACGTGAATAAAATCCAACGAAATCGATAAAGGATCCATCGAAATGGATATTCAAAAATCCCTAAAAAGAGTCATCAAAGTCATAATAGATGATAACAACAAATAGGATTATCACGAATCGATTTAAATTAGGATTTCAATCCAAAAAGGCAAATTGGACTCAAACAGCAGGTTCAGTCGACTGAACAGAGAATTTCAGTCGACTGACCCTGTACATGGAAATTTTCCAGGTTCAGAAAACTTTCTGTTTCCAGTTTCAGTCGACTGTGCAGAGTTTTTCAGTCGACTGAATCATGCCTGGAAACTCTCGGGTTTCAGGTTCAGTCGACTGAACAGAGATTTCAGTCGACTGAATCATGCCTGGGCTGTTTTTCAGCCTTATACAAATGAAGAGCAAACTCTTCCAAAATGCAATCGGACGAACATTGGCTCTAAGGGTTTATGCCAAACGGCAACCCGGCCCTATATGCTCCTCGATGCATCACCAAAAGCATGAACAAACATCCATAAAAGGATTTCACACAAATTTGACTTAAAAACCCAAAAATTGGAATATTTACAAAACCAATCCAAATCAGGAGCAAATTCTCATGAAGAAGTGTTAGGAATTCATACCTAACAACCAAAGATAATTATAGTCATAGATGTGAGACAAAAATCTCACCTTTAAACTAAATTTATGAAGATGAAGCTTGAAAGCAATGGCAAGAACAAGCACTCTTCAATTCCAACTCAACAAGCTTGAATCTAAGCTTAAAAGAGAAACATTCCCTAAATTAGGTTTAGGAAATTTCTGAAATTGAATGGAGAAAGAGTTGGAGAAGGTGAAGGAGATGCTTACCAAAGGGTTCTTCTTGAGTTTGGAGCAAGGAATTTGATTTGCAAGAAAGTTAGGGCTTGGAGTTTTAATTCTTTTTCCTCTCCACCATTTTCAGTTGGAGCTTGAGTTTGAGGAGTTAGAATGAAGTAATGAAGAGGAGAGGGGGATTGGGACTGAGTTAGTAAGTAGGTTCAGCCCAAACCAAAGCCCAAAGCAAAAAGTAGCAAAATTCAACTTTCTCCAAACATATCGAAGCTTATACTCAAAAAGGTCGCAAACGGCATTTTGAACTCAATGGAGGTGGTCTCGAGTCCTAATTCGACCGTATGCAAAAAGTAGCTTTTCGGACAAAAATCCGACTAACGACAAAATATTTAAATAAAATATTTAAATATAAAATCGATAAATATGCGGGTTGTTACAAAAGGGATACGCGAAATAAAAGAAAAGGGTCTACGTTGGAAGAGAAGATAAGCGTAAGAGGAATCGGTCGATTTCGAGTGGTGGAAATTGGAAGGAGGAAATTACCAATTGGGGAATGGAAGGTTCAGCCGGAGAAAAGGGAAGGATAAAAATAAGATAGTGTAGAGGAAGAAAATTTTGGAGACTGTTTGATTACCAAAATTCAAGAGGGCTTGTATGCCATTGAAATTGAACTGAGTATTCATATTATAGTATAGATAATGGTATTTTCTTTCATAACAAAAGTGGTGCATTTGAAAATAAATAATTATTTGAAATTATTTGCAATTATTTTGGAATCATAGACAAAGCCGTATTTTTGAAAAATAATTCTTAAATTGTATGATTATGGATCATATGGTGCTAGTTAATTAAACTCATCTAATTAAGGGTGAAGCACCCACTTAGTGGAAGTGTCGTAAGAGTTGGTGAACTCTTTAAGTTGATACATATAGATGTATGTAATTGAAAGTATATTAGTACCAAAATGATTCCACGTACTTTGATGTATTCACAAATGATTAACCACAAACATAAACAAGTGTTATGATACGCATGTATTGTGTTATGATAAGTTCATAAAATATAAAATGGAAGTAAATGATATTACATGTTGTAGAAATGATTTGATTTGATCGAATAAGTGAATGTATTGGAAAGAGTTCCGAATGTATCGAAAAAAATTGAATAAAGATTCAATCTCAAAAGTCACCCCTCTCTTTGATACATAATGATGTTTTGATAAGGATTAATTGAAATTTGTTGGACAATATATGGTTAATGATGAGTGAAGTTGAGCTAACTTATTTCTGCAAGGTCGTGCATATGAGCAGTACCGAAGGTTAAAATTAATTTCATCTAAAGAGTTATTTATAAAATCATACAAGATAAGAATTTTTATCAAACCCTAACATATCTAAGCTAATGAGTTGGCAGGTTATGAAAGTCGAAAGAATACACGTAATAATTATATCTAAGGGTTATTGTATGAATTGCCCTCAAAGAGCTTAGGAACGATCGTTATTAGATGACATATTTATATTTTGAGATAATTATTGTAAACGAAAACCAAATTATTTTTATGTAATGCGATTCATAAAAAGTTCACGAAAACATATTTAATTTCACTATGAAGAAAATTGTTGTTTCAAGAAATACCACAATGGGATTTCTTCTAGAAATTATTGGTAGTAATATGGATTTGAATATGATACAAAGATGAAACCGATTACAATGGATAAAATGAAATTAACCAAAGCTAAACAAGCATGACACATTAGAATGTCTAATGATAAATCTTGCAAATTATAGGGAAATTATGATTATTATTAATGTTGAAAAAGAGCTTTCTCTATCTTAAGTAAGCTTTTAAAAGTATTGACTTTACTATATAGCACGATGCGCTAATCCGAAATGGAGTGGAAGTACATTATCAAATTATGATTTGATATTGATAGCTAAAAGGATATGAATGTAACGACCCAGAATTTTTGATAATTAAAATATGAATATTTAATTAATTTTAAATATTAATAAGTGAATTTATAAGTCAAATAAATTTTTATTTGAATTATTGGATTTAATTGGATAATTAAATCGATAATTTAATATGTTAAATTATGGAAATAATTGAAAATTGAGTTAAATATGATTGAAAATGATTTGTAAAATTTTATTTTATCATATTGAAGTTAGAAAGATATTTTAGAACTTTTAAAATCGATTTAAAAGTTAATTTGTGAAAATTGAATATTTTAATATTTAATCGACTAGTAAAAATGGTCAATTTTTGAACAGTCTCAGAATTGAACGAAACCAGTTCCATTGGATCCGTAATAGTTAGTTGTTACCGGAGTTCAATTTTCGTGTCAATCGGAGTTATTGTTTGATCGTGGCAGCTCGAAACACATCGATTTATTTTTAATTTAAATTTGGCGAGTGAAAATAGCCATTTTTCAAAAAGTCTCGGATTTCGACGAAACCAGTTTCATCGGATCCGTAATGTGATATTATTGTAAGGTTTCAAATTTTAAGTCAATTGGATTTACGGTTTGTCCTGTACGAATTAAAACGCCTAGAAAATCGCTTAAATCGGTTTAATTTAAATTGAGCGTTTATAGCCATAACTCGCACATACTTCCGAATTAGCTTTCGAAACCTATTCCATTGTGTCCGGAACGCGGGATAAACCCTAGGTACGTCAGTTTCGGCGTCTAAATCGGAGTTCGGAATTTCCGGATGAATAGTGTTCGAATTTTTCCTATAAATACACACCCACACCCTTCATAAATTAAAAAAAAAAACCCTAACTATAAAACCCTAGCCGCCTCTAACATAACCTATGGCCAGAAATGATCTTCCTTCCTCCCTCCAAATCTTCAAATCTATGCATCGATTCATGAAAGTTTCAACTAGAAAAGTGTAAAGCTCGTCATGCTCTTCGAAATCAACGGTTGTGATGGAAAATGGGGCTCCGGATCGATGGGAATTGGCATGAGAAGGGGGCCGGCCTGCGCACGCAAAACGAGGAGAGGGGGTGGCCGAGTGGGTGCGGTCTGAGGGTGGAGGTGGAGTCAAGAGCGAGCTTCGCGATGGAGTATCCTGATCGAAGTATTGTTGAACTATGAAGTTGCTAAATTAAACCCTAATCTTGGATTTGGGTTCGGCTAGTACGTGATTTACTGGAGCTTATGCGCGTGATGTAGGAGATGAACGTGAGGCCTTAGATGCAGATCCAACGGCCAGGGGCTTGTGTAGGGTTTTAATTATAATTTAATGTTGTAATTAGTGTATATAAATCGTGTACAAACTTGTAAAATACATAACTTTTTCATACGAGGTCGAAAACGCGCGAAACCAGTTGCGTTGGAATCGTATGGACGAGCACTACGCGATGGAGTTGGTTTGGAGTCGTTTGGCGTTAGTGAGAATTTCGGATAAAATTAAACGTGCGTTTAATTTTATTCGAAATAAATCGCTAAAACGGAAATTAAAATCAAGGTGAGAACTTCTCACTCAATCGAATCAGTTTCGATTTTTATTTTAAATAGTTAGATTTAAAATATTTGAATGCATGTTTGAATGTTGATTGATATCTATTGATTGTTAAAATAGACATTATACGCCGTTAGTAAGCGGATGTTATTTATTAAAAACATATACCGCGAATATTTCATAAACAGTGAAATTGGTATTATATATAATATCAATATATATATATATTGGCATATGTATATATTGCAGTTGATTGATTCCCCGCATTTTTTAGCGGATGAGACCCTATTGCGCCGTTATTAAGCGGATGATATTTATTAAAAACATATACCGCGATAATTTCGTACTGGAGCGAAATTGGTATTGTGCTAATGTTTGTGAATGCAGGAAAACAGGTTGGAGGGATCCAACTGGATTCCTCAACAGTTTTTATTTGATTTCAGATATTTTGATATTTGATGGATTTTCATATTGATATATGATATCGTTGTAGTCGTGATTGACTATTTGGTGTGTAGCATCATTGGACCAAATTTGGAATTTTAAAATGATTTTAAAGTGATTTTTGAAAATATACTATATGTTTGGAATTTGATCTATTTTAAATAAATAAACATTATAATTTTTAAAGTTATAAAAATTATGATTTTTGAGAAAAATAGTTAAAAAACTGATTTTTTTTTAGAATGAGATGCTAATGATTTTATAAAATAGTTTAATCGAGATATTTTAGAGTTATTGTGAAAAGTTTAAAAATAGGATTTATAAAATTTAATTATTTTATGAATCAAAATGGTGAAATAATAAAGGAGATTAAAGTCGTTTTAAAAATATTAATATGAATTGATTTATATAAGAGATTTATAAATGGATATTTATAAATTGAGATATTGAAATTATAAAACGAGTTTTTATAAGTGTTTGAGTGAAGTGAAAATGAATTTCATTAAAGAATGAAATTTATAGAACTATAAACGGTGAAGTTATAAATGAGATTTATAAATAGTAAGATTTATAAATTGTGAAGTTATTAAAAGAATAGTTTTGAATAAATCATTGAATCTTATAAGTTATAAGATTTATAATTATGAAGTTCAAAGAACGATTTTGTAAAATAATCGTTTTATAAGTATTTAACTTATAATATGAACTTTTAGTTTATAATTGAGTTATAAACTGGAATAGGTTAATAAAAGAGATTTATAAAGGAAGTTTTTATAAATAAATAGAAATGGAATTTATAAACGTTGTTTTAAAAATTCGCAAATGACTTATTTTGACAAGAAAATTTGTTGAAACCTATAAATGGAGTTATATCCACATTTTTGAATAGTGAATAATCCTTTGAATTAAAATGAATAAAAGGATGAAATTGTTAATGAAGTATATTCACGTTTTTGAATAGCGAATAACACGTTAAAGAAATTGTTTTGGATTTGGATGTTTTAAATAGAATTAAAACGATCGAACAATGTTTTAAAATGTGTTGAGATTCGAAACCATAGATTTCAACATTTATTGTTGAAATAGACGTTTTCGAGGAATGAAAAGGAAATAGTGGACTATAACACTGTTGTTATAGTAAATGATTTCCGAAAGGAAATGTTTTGTATAGTATTGGGATTTATATATCTATTTTAATTTCGAATCCCTATACTAGTGATTTTGGGTTGTCGTAACAATGTTTTACGCAACATTCGTTTTGGCCCAAATAAATATGTTTAAGAGAATGATTTCCTTAAAGAATGAAATATATACTTATTTTTGATTGAAGTATATTGAATATTTTCCAAGTGTTGAAATTAAATAAAATTTGTGAATTATTTATGAATGTATAAGTATGGAAATGTTTTCCAATATAAGGTGAATATTTTGAGAATTTATCTTTTTGAAGATAAATTGAAAAGAAATATTGAAATCGAATATTCATAGATATTTTGGATTATAAATTCACTAAGGAATTTATAAAAGAAAGTGGAATTGGTTTAAAAATAAATATTGATTTATTTTTGAAGTATGAAATAATATATCTTGTAAAGATATTTTGGAAAATAAATAATTTGGAAAATTATTTGGAATCTGGTGATGTGTGCATATCCAGTGATAGTTCAATAACCGACTATCAATATTTCCCTTTGAATGGGTAATTGATGTGATTTGGTTGAATGTGAATGCCATACTTATTTTTGAATAAGCGCTCACTATTCGGGTTAACCGGGAAAGGACCATATAAGTATGGAAATGTTTTCCAATATAAGGTGAATATTTTGAGAATTTATCTTTTTGAAGATAAATTGAAAAGAAATATTGAAATCGAATATTCATAGATATTTTGGATTATAAATTCACTAAGGAATTTATAAAAGAAAGTGGAATTGGTTTAAAAATAAATATTGATTTATTTTTGAAGTATGAAATAATATATCTTGTAAAGATATTTTGGAAAATAAATAATTTGGAAAATTATTTGGAATCTGGTGATGTGTGCATATCCAGTGATAGTTCAATAACCGACTATCAATATTTCCCTTTGAATGGGTAATTGATGTGATTTGGTTGAATGTGAATGCCACACTTATTTTTGAATAAGCGCTCACTATTCGGGTTAACCGGGAAAGGACCATGGGGTCGTATAACCCATTCCGAATATGTGATACGTCGTTATAATTGCATTGAAGATCGGTGTTGAAGACCCGGTATTTGCGAGAGCGATAGGATGACCTGTCGATTTACTCTACACCGAGTAGCTTTGGTATAGAGTTCTCCATATGTGATGGTGAATCCGATCAGGATTGTGAATATCCGGATTGCAAGGACTTCTTTGTAAGTGCCTTCGGTTTTGTTCGATCCCGGAACAGACTTGTATGGATTGTATGTCTGACATTACAAGTTGAGATATAAAGCCGATTTCTTTCAAATATATTTCTGTTGGTGGCGGAGAATTTATTCTTTTAGCTTAACACTCTTTTCTGAGATGTATGAGCTCAGAGGTTATATAGTTGAAGTTATCAGCGATATATTCCCAATTTGGTAATGTGACATGCTGAGTGATGCTGAAATGATCATTGTGTTGATTATTGTGATAGGATCGTTTATTTGATCGTCTATCCTAGTGATCATTGTGTTGATCATTTGTTGACCCAAAGCATGGCTTTTGTATAAAGTATGTTTTTGTGGACGTGACTTCGTCGAACCTCACACCCCGGAAATGGTCAAAACAGGAAAGATGCGGCAAGGTTATGAGGGGTAGCACCCTTTAGGGTATGTACATTTCCTTCTGGATAGAGGTGGTATCATGGTATGGAGCCCAGATATTTAACCTATGTGGTTACTACGAATTTATTACTTTGTGGTTGTTGGCTATCGGGATCCCGTGAGAAAGGTCGTTTACGATCGGGGAATGGCGTGCTCGTGTCAGTAGTTACCCAGTTAGGGGTAACCCGGCCTTGTGTTGGCAGAGTTCCGGTTTGGTTCTCGGGGATGTCTTTCCAGAGGCATTCTCATGTGGCAATGGGAAGTTCCTTGGCCTGACCATTTGTTGGAAATCCAAAGAAACAATACGAAACTTGTACGGTATTAGTTGTAGAACCTATCATTCACTTATGGTGTCGCAACACTGTTTGGATGGTAGCTATAGTAGGCATACGATAATGGTCGTATGTTGGCTAAGATTTATATTCTACTTTCGAAATGAATTTTTCCTACACTATGTACTAATAATAATATCAAATGTTATTTTAATGCGTATCAAGCAACTTTGACTATCATAAGGAAAAATCTCCTCCGATTCTGCATTTGCATTGTGTGTGTGTACGGAAGGCCTTATGGTAGTCTCATTTTTAAAAGCATTGCGAATTGAATTTAAAAATATCTCTCTATTTTGATTTTAAAGATAAATAAACTGTTTTGAGTTCTCACACCAGTCACATGACTGACTTGGAGTTTATTGTTTTCCTTCCTAAACTCTGGGTGCCCACCAATTTCCACACGGGCAGTCAAGAGTTAAGGTTTATCAGGATATTCTGGATATTCTGGAGTTGCTGGAGGCAAGATGGATGGCATGGCGTATTACTAGTTATATAGTATTTCTTTTCCGCTGCACTGTTGTTGTTTGTTTGATATTGTATACTCTGATGATATGATATGATGATGTAATGAAATGTATAAAATGTAATAACTGATATAGTTCTTTGTTTAAAGATTATTCATTTATTATTATATGTTGTTCCGCTGCGAATTATGAGATTCTGATGTGATTCTGTTGTTTTCTGTTCTGTTCCGTTCTATTCTCTTTTCTTTCTATTTTAAAATGTTCTATCTTCTTTTCTGTTTTCTATTCTCTCTAATTTCTATTTTCTATTTCCTTCTTTCCTATCTTCTTTCTTCTTTCTTTTCTCTTTTCTTTTTCTTAAACCCATAACATTTCGGTTTTTCGGCAACGAAAAATCGCAAACGTTACATTTGGTATCAAAGCTTATGGTTAAGCGACAACCATGGTTCTATTGGATATTACTCATTAGAGATAGAGTCAGTAGTACTCTAGAATGAGTTTGAGAGTAATAATAGCTATGAGAGCGTATTTGTTAGTGAATATAAAATTGTTTTATATTGTGATGATTGGTTTATTGAGTGGCATATGAACTTTCGTCAGCGCGGTCTGTCAAACTATGCCGAAGGGGTTTCTAAACACTTGAATAGAACAATTCGACATAATATTGTCTAAATTGGGTAAATGAAATAATTTTACCTTGAGTATATTTTGTATATAAAGGAATAATTTTTAGAATTATTAAAGTGTATATAAGTTGATTGTTTAGTTGTTTGAATAATCTAAATTAAAGAATAATTGTATAAGTAAAAGAATTATAAGAATTGAATTATAATTAAAGTGATTTACAATTGTGAAATAAACTTATATATAAGAAGTAAAATTATATGAATATGAGTTGTAAATAATCAAGTGGATTAAATGAATATAAACTTGAGTTATATAAATGAAATTCAACTTTTGTAATAGAATTGAATGAATGGATTGAATATTAATCAATTAAATGTAAATTTAAGTTGATATGAAATATGAATTTAAGTGTTAATTCATTATAATCAAATGTTACTGAAAGTTGAAAGTTTGAATGAAAATCAATTAAATTAAACCAATTGTAAGCAAAGGAATTTGGTTGTAATAAATATACATTGATTGTCATATGATTATTAGATGATTGTTGATTGATTGTATAAAATTCATTAAGTATTAATGAAAGTGAATTAGTGAAATTTAAAGCTATGTAATTGAATTCAAATTAGAAGTAAATAAATTTGAATAAAATTGAATTTAATTTGGAAGTGAACCAACTTGAATATGAATTAGTGAATTTAAACTAATTGAAAATGAATGTTAGTAAGAACATCCACTATTAATGAATCAAATGTGATTAAATTGAAAAACCTATTTCATTTAATATTAATGAGAATATAAATGAATATTTATTGGTTATGAATGTTAGTTGAATGATAGTTGGTTGATGTTTGCATTTGTTGTTTTAGTTGCATTTGCTATGTTGACATATATATTAATTATGTTGCTATATGTTGTATATCGATACTATTGTCATATATGCATGTTCTCATGTTGTTTGTTGAGTAATTAGTAGGTGCGGATCGCGTTTGCTTCGCATTTGGAGCTCGCTTTAGCGCTATTTAGCCGTATATGCTTGCTAATAAAATATAAGGTGCATATCTCGGATTAAATATCGTACTTTTACACTTTTTTCCCTACGGGATGCCTCATTACTTGATGAGATGTATATTTGTGATATATATACTATCATTTTTTTCGGATCGAGCCGCGCAAAGGAGACTATGGCGAATTTTTCCGGAAATTTAAGGCGTTAGAAAATTTTTGAGAAAAATTGGAAAATTTTGAAAACTTAAACTTTGATTTTGGAATTAAAAGTTAAACAATAGTAGTTGTTTTTGAAAAGATAACTAAGTATGATTTGGAAAACTTAGTAAGTTATTGTAAGAAGTTTAACTATGAATTTTGGGAAAATTAATAAATTCTATAACTTTTCTTACTTAATAATTTCGAGGACGAAATTCTTTTAAGTGGGGAAGATTGTAACGACCCAGAATTTTTGATAATTAAAATATGAATATTTAATTAATTTTAAATATTAATAAGTGAATTTATAAGTCAAATAAATTTTTATTTGAATTATTGGATTTAATTGGATAATTAAATCGATAATTTAATATGTTAAATTATGGAAATAATTGAAAATTGAGTTAAATATGATTGAAAATGATTTGTAAAATTTTATTTTATCATATTGAAGTTATAAAGATATTTTAGAACTTTTAAAATCGATTTAAAAGTTAATTTGTGAAAATTGAATATTTTAATATTTAATCGACTAGTAAAAATAGTCAATTTTTGAACAGTCTCAGAATTGAACGAAACCAGTTCCATTGGATCCGTAATAGTTAGTTATTACCGGATTTCAATTTTCGTGTCAATCGGAGTTATCGTTTGATCGTGGCAGCTCGAAACGCATCGATTTATTTTTAATTTAAATTTGGCGAGTGAAAATAGCCATTTTTCAAAAAGTCTCGGATTTCGACGAAACTAGTTTCATCGGATCCGTAATGTGATATTATTGTAAGGTTTCAAATTTCAAGTCAATTGGATTTACGGTTTGTCCTGTACGAATTAAAACGCCTAGAAAATCGCTTAAATCGGTTTAATTTAAATTGAGCGTTTATAGCCATAACTCGCACATACTTCCGAATTAGCTTCCGAAACCTGTTCCATTGTGTCCGGAACGCGGGATAAACCCTAGGTACGTCAGTTTCGGCGCCTAAATCGGAGTTCGGAATTTCCGGATGAATAGTGTTCGAATTTTTCCTATAAATACACACCCACACCCTTCATAAATTTAAAAAAAAAAAAAAAACCCTAATTATAAAACCCTAGCCGCCTCTAACATAACCTATGGCCAGAAATGATCTTCCTTCCTCCCTCCAAATCTTCAAATCTATGCATCGATTCATGAAAGTTTCAACTAGAAAAGTGTAAAGCTCGTCATGCTCTTCGAAATCAACGGTTGTGATGGAAAATGGGGCTCCGGATCGATGGGAATTGGCATGAGAAGGGGGCCGGCCTGCGCACGCAAAACGAGGAGAGGGGGTGGCCGAGTGGGTGCGGTCTGAGGGTGGAGGTGGAGTCAAGAGCGAGCTTCGCGATAGAGTATCCTGATCGAAGTATTGTTGAACTATGAAGTTGCTAAATTAAACCCTAATCTTGGATTTGGGTTCGGCTAGTACATGATTTACTGGAGCTTATGCGCGTGATGTAGGAGATGAACGTGAGGCCTTAGATGCAGATCCAACGGCCAGGGGCTTGTGTAGGGTTTTAATTATAATTTAATGTTGTAATTAGTGTATATAAATCGTGTACAAACTTGTAAAATACATAACTTTTTCATACGAGGTCGAAAACGCACGAAACCAGTTGCGTTGGAATCGTATGGACGAGCACTACGCGATGGAGTTGGTTTGGAGTCGTTTGGAGTTAGTGAGAATTTCGGGTAAAATTAAACGCGCGTTTAATTTTATTCGAAATAAATCGCTAAAACGGAAATTAAAATCAAGGTGAGAACTTCTCACTCAATCGAATCAGTTTCGATTTTTATTTTAAATAGTTAGATTTAAAATATTTGAATGCATGTTTGAATGTTGATTGATATCTATTGATTGTTAAAATAGACATTATACGCCGTTAGTAAGCGGATGTTATTTATTAAAAACATATACCGCGAATATTTCATAAACAGTGAAATTGGTATTATATATAATATCAATATATATATATATTGGCATATGTATATATTGCAGTTGATTGATTCCCCGCATTTTTTAGCGGATGAGACCCTATTGCGCCGTTATTAAGCGGATGATATTTATTAAAAACATATACCGCGATAATTTCGTACTGGAGCGAAATTGGTATTGTGCTAATGTTTGTGAATGCAGGAAAACAGGTTGGAGGGATCCAACTGGATTCCTCAACAGTTTTTATTTGATTTCAGATATTTTGATATTTGATGGATTTTCATATTGATATATGATATCGTTGTAGTCGTGATTGACTATTTGGTGTGTAGCATCATTGGACCAAATTTGGAATTTTAAAATGATTTTAAAGTGATTTTTGAAAATATACTATATGTTTGGAATTTGATCTATTTTAAATAAATAAACATTATAATTTTTAAAGTTATAAAAATTATGATTTTTGAGAAAAATAGTTAAAAAACTGATTTTTTTTGAGAATGAGATGCTAATGATTTTATAAAATAGTTTAATCGAGATATTTTAGAGTTATTGTGAAAAGTTTAAAAATAGGATTTATAAAATTTAATTATTTTATGAATCAAAATGGTGAAATAATAAAGGAGATTAAAGTCGTTTTAAAAATATTAATATGAATTGATTTATATAAGAGATTTATAAATGGATATTTATAAATTGAGATATTGAAATTATAAAACGAGTTTTTATAAGTGTTTGAGTGAAGTGAAAATGAATTTCATTAAAGAATGAAATTTATAGAACTATAAACGGTGAAGTTATAAATGAGATTTATAAATAGTAAGATTTATAAATTGTGAAGTTATTAAAAGAATAGTTTTGAATAAATCATTGAATCTTATAAGTTATAAGATTTATAATTATGAAGTTCAAAGAACGATTTTGTAAAATAATCGTTTTATAAGTATTTAACTTATAATATGAACTTTTAGTTTATAATTGAGTTATAAACTGGAATAGGTTAATAAAAGAGATTTATAAAGGAAGTTTTTATAAATAAATAGAAATGGAATTTATAAACGTTGTTTTAAAAATTCGCAAATGACTTATTTTGACAAGAAAATTTGTTGAAACCTATAAATGGAGTTATATCCACATTTTTGAATAGTGAATAATCCTTTGAATTAAAATGAATAAAAGGATGAAATTGTTAATGAAGTATATTCACGTTTTTGAATAGCGAATAACACGTTAAAGAAATTGTTTTGGATTTGGATGTTTTAAATAGAATTAAAACGATCGAACAATGTTTTAAAATGTGTTGAGATTCGAAACCATAGATTTCAACATTTATTGTTGAAATAGACGTTTTCGAGGAATGAAAAGGAAATAGTGGACTATAACACTGTTGTTATAGTAAATGATTTCCGAAAGGAAATGTTTTGTATAGTATTGGGATTTATATATCAATTTTAATTTCGAATCCCTATACTAGTGATTTTGGGTTGTCGTAACAATGTTTTACGCAACATTCGTTTTGGCCCAAATAAATATGTTTAAGAGAATGATTTCCTTAAAGAATGAAATATATACTTATTTTTGATTGAAGTATATTGAATATTTTCCAAGTGTTGAAAATAAATAAAATTTGTGAATTATTTATGAATGTATAAGTATGGAAATGTTTTCCAATATAAGGTGAATATTTTGAGAATTTATCTTTTTGAAGATAAATTGAAAAGAAATATTGAAATCGAATATTCATAGATATTTTGTATTATAAATTCACTAAGGAATTTATAAAAGAAAGTGGAATTGGTTTAAAAATAAATATTGATTTATTTTTGAAGTATGAAATAATATATCTTGTAAAGATATTTTGGAAAATAAATAATTTGGAAAATTATTTGGAATCTGGTGATGTGTGCATATCCAGTGATAGTTCAATAACCGACTATCAATATTCCCCTTTGAATGGGTAATTGATGTGATTTGGTTGAATGTGAATGCCACACTTATTTTTGAATAAGCGCTCACTATTCGGGTTAACCGGGAAAGGACCATATAAGTATGGAAATGTTTTCCAATATAAGGTGAATATTTTGAGAATTTATCTTTTTGAAGATAAATTGAAAAGAAATATTGAAATCGAATATTCATAGATATTTTGGATTATAAATTCACTAAGGAATTTATAAAAGAAAGTGGAATTGGTTTAAAAATAAATATTGATTTATTTTTGAAGTATGAAATAATATATCTTGTAAAGATATTTTGGAAAATAAATAATTTTGAAAATTATTTGGAATCTGGTGATGTGTGCATATCCAGTGATAGTTCAATAACCGACTATCAATATTTCCCTTTGAATGGGTAATTGATGTGATTTGGTTGAATGTGAATGCCACACTTATTTTTGAATAAGCGCTCACTATTCGGGTTAACCGGGAAAGGACCATGGGGTCGTATAACCCATTCCGAATATGTGATATGTCGTTATAATTGCATCGAAGATCGGTGTTGAAGACCCGGTATTTGCGAGAGCGATAGGATGACCTGTCGATTTACTCTACACCGAGTAGCTACGGTATAGAGTTCTCCATATGTGATGGTGAATCCGATCAGGATTGTGAATATCCGGATTGCAAGGACTTCTTTGTAAGTGCCTTCGGTTTTGTTCGATCCCGGAACAGACTTGTATGGATTGTATGTCTGACATTACAAGTTGAGATATAAAGCCGATTTCTTTCAAATATATTTCTGTTGGTGGCGGAGAATTTATTCTTTTAGCTTAACACCCTTCTCTGAGACGTACGAGCTCAGAGGTTATATAGTTGAAGTTATCAGCGATATATTCCCAATTTGGTAATGTGACATGCTGAGTGATGCTGAAATGATCATTGTGTTGATTATTGTGATAGGATCGTTTATTTGATCGTCTATCCTAGTGATCATTGTGTTGATCATTTGTTGACCCAAAGCATGGCTTTTGTATAAAGTATGTTTTTGTGGACGTGACTTCGTCGAACCTCACACCCCGGAAATGGTCAAAACAGGAAAGATGCGGCAAGGTTATGAGGGGTAGCACCCTTTAGGGTATGTACATTTCCTTCTGGATAGAGGTGGTATCATGGTATGGAGCCCAGATATTTAACCTATGTGGTTACTACGAATTTATTACTTTGTGGTTGTTGGCTATCGGGATCCCGTGAGAAAGGTCGTTTACGATCGGGGAATGGCGTGCTCGTGTCAGTAGTTACCCAGTTAGGGGTAACCCGGCCTTGTGTTGGCAGAGTTCCGGTTTGGTTCTCGGGGATGTCTTTCCAGAGGCATTCTCATGTGGCAATGGGAAGTTCCTTGGCCTGACCATTTGTTGGAAATCCAAAGAAACAATACGAAACTTGTACGGTATTAGTTGTAGAACCTATCATTCACTTATGGTGTCGCAACACTGTTTGGATGGTAGCTATAGTAGGCATACGATAATGGTCGTATGTTGGCTAAGATTTATATTCTACTTTCGAAATGAATTTTTCCTACACTATGCACTAATAATAATATCAAATGTTATTTTAATGCGTATCAAGCATCTTTGACTATCATAAGGAGAAATCTCCTCCGATTCTGCGTTTGCATTGTGTGTGTGTGCGGGAGGCCTTATGGTAGTCTCATTTTTAAAAGCATTGCGAATTGAATTTAAAAATATCTCTCTATTTTGATTTTAAAGATAAATAAACTGTTTTGAGTTCTCACACCAGTCACATGACTGACTTGGAGTTTATTGTTTTCCTTCCTAAACTCTGGGTGCCCACCAATTTCCACACGGGCAGTCAAGAGTTAAGGTTTATCAGGATATTCTGGATATTCTGGAGTTGCTGGAGGCAAGATGGATGGCATGGCGTATTACTAGTTATATAGTATTTCTTTTCCGCTGCACTGTTGTTGTTTGTTTGATATTGTATACTCTGATGATATGATATGATGATGTAATGAAATGTATAAAATGTAATAACTGATATAGTTCTTTGTTTAAAGATTATTCATTTATTATTATATGTTGTTCCGCTGCGAATTGTGAGATTCTGATGTGATTCTGTTGTTTTTTGTTCTGTTCCATTCTATTCTCCTTTCTTTCTATTTTAAAATGTTCTATCTTCTTTTCTGTTTTCTATTCTCTCTAATTTCTATTTTCTATTTCCTTCTTTCCTATCTTCTTTCTTTTCTTCTTTTCTTTTTCTTAAACCCATAACATTTCGGTTTTTCGGCAACGAAAAATCGCAAACGTTACAGATCAATTGGCTGCAAAAGTGTCTTCAGGAAGAAGGTCAATGCAGATGGAATATAATCTTTGTTGATAAGAATAACATTGTAAATTTTAATTGCTGAAACTAACATAACAGATACGTCATTCAACATGCTTTAGTTAATTCATATTTTACTCACAAAATTTATTGCTCAGTAAGACTTTGAGTTTTGGTATATATATGTTGCAACAAAAATTCTAAATAATAATTTAGAATAGACTGTTTGCACATAACAGCTAAAATGTCTCGATGTCAGTGGGTGCGATGATGGAATTTTTAAGTATTGGATACGATCCAAGAAATGATATGAAAGTGTTATTCGGTAAGTGTAACAATCTGTCTTTCTTACACCAAAAGACGACAGTTAATACATTCTCGGTATTCATGTGCTGATCATTTAAGTGTCCAAAAGACGGGTCGTTTGGGGTGAAAGAAAGTAAAAGGAAGAACATAATCTCATAAAACGTGATGAGTAATATATAATATGAACAAGTCTTTATAAAAGAAATCATCTTTATTATACATAACATCAATGTATGTTAACCTATTATCAATCTGGACAGTTATAACAGTCTTTCCTTACAATTTATAATGAGTACAACAAGCAGTCATCAAGAAAAACTACATAGCGGAAAAATATAAGATACGTGAATACGACTTGGAGAATCCAACGCTTCTCCTAAAAGCTCTAAAGAATCTAGCTAAATCTGGAAAATATGCTCGGGCTGACCCGAGCATTATAGGAAAATAATGTCTAGGTCAGTCTGGTAAAACCAGCATGAGAAAAGCTTGAAATAAATCATATGGATTACTATATTTGAAAAACCTTTCGAAATAAAAAGTATCTCGTAAGACCATGCCACTCATAAACACAGACGGATTTATACCTCATGATAACTAAAATGTTTTATTATAAAAATCCAGTGATATCATAATAATGTCTAGGTTTAAAATAAATATAGAACATAGTTGAAATGCTTGCATCTCACATTTCAACATAGTTGGGCTCATCTAAATCCTTAAAGGTTCATATTGAAGAATGGGTTCCAACGATGACTAGGTAAGGGAGTACCATTCGATGGTACATCTCTAGAAACTTTACCTAAGGGCTACAGACGCATCTGCCCCTCTGCTGCATAGACTAGCATGCCCCTTTAACATGACAAGCCGAATTACCTCACCCTTTTGACACCAAGGCTGCTTCACTTTGCCTCTTGATGCCTACGTGCAAAAAAACTCTATGAGACAATTCAGAATAGGATGACGGCGCCTAATGGTAGCTAACCATATGGCTCTGCTGCATACCCTATTTTAGCCATTCCTTCGAGTTATGAGGCTTGAGGTGCTTTTACCTCTTCTACTAACATATCATCTTGGAATGAAAACACTGCCATCCAAGTAGAGATGCAATGTTAGCATTCATCCATACAAGTTGTTCCAGGATCGAACAAGAATTCAAAATTTACTGTCTTTCATTTTGGAATCACCCTCAAGAAGAATAGCATAACTTCATATCATACTTCATCACGAATGTTATTAGTTTGGAGTGGTTCGAATAAATCCAGAAATTGGTGTTTCCAAACTAAGCAATAATTTTTGGCTAACTCAATTCCAGTTCTTTGGAAGTATGAAATAAGTATTTGTGTCCTTACCAGGGAACTCGAATATACCCAACATACTTCTTGAGTTAAAACAAGTCCAGATTTGATACTCGGTTATTTAACGATCAAATAAACAACAACAACAATTCAGATATTTAGTTACCAATAGCGATCACTAAGCCTCAAAACTGTTCTTTCATTTATTAAAACCACTTTTCAAAAATGTTTATCCAAAACATCCATATACTTATCTCACTGACAAAATTATATTCACAAAACATTTGTGAAAGGTTTCTCATTTACAAATCATATCAAAGGATCAAAACAAAATGTTATTTAAATTGGAGATAAAGATTGCCTCAAATAATATTCCTTTAGTATTAAGTGTGGAACGAATGTCCATACCACCAGAATTAAGAAGGTCGGTTAAAGGAAATCCTATCTTAAATTCTTTTACAATTTACATCTATAAACCCTTTAAATAAATTTCTTTTGTATATAATATTTCCTTTACCTAAAACTCCAAGTCATTTTGTAAAACTTCTTTTATAAATATTCAAAACCATTTTTAACACTCTTTATAAATCTCCAAAATCACTTTTAAAATCTCTTTATATAAAAAAACTCCTATAATAAAACTTAATCCATAAAGTTCCCTTGATAAAATCACTTGTTTAAAACACCCTTAAATAAACAAGTTATTATTTAAAACTTTCTTCATTTAATTATTTTTAAACTATATTAACAAAATACTGATTTTATACATTGATTTAAAAAGATTAAATTAACTTCAAACATTTAGTAAAATAATCATTTAATTATCTTTTAAATATCATATTTAAAATAATAATAGAATTTAAACTATTTCATAAAGTATAAAATGAAATATTAAAATTTGCAAAATCAGAATGAGGCTTAGTGACCACCATGGTTCAGTTAATTGGGTTTAACTTATATAAGTTATAACATGAGTATTAGCAATGAGCAGATATGTAAAGGAAATCAACTAATAGCAATCAATCAACATATGGGTAAATGTCCAACTTAATAAAACAGCAGATTAGGTTTCTTTTTGCCTAATTGATGTCATCTCTGACGACCCAGAATTTTTGTCATTTGAATTTGAAATATTTAATTGCTTTTAACTATTGAAAAGGTTAATTTTATATGTCAAACTACTTGAATTTCAAAAATAAGGGTTATTTGAATAATTGGAATTGTTTATAGAATTAAATTTTGAATTTAATATGAATGAAAAGATTTTGAAATTTGATTTAAATTCTATTTAAATAAGAATGGAGATTGTAAACTTTTAATTTAGGATTAAAAGCGTTTAGTTTGGTTTTTATAATAATTCCTTTTAATTAACATGTAAAAATAGCCTTTCATGGCATTATCTTTGTTTTGGATGAAACTAGTTCCATTTGATCTGTAATCGTGAATTATTGTACGTCGACGAATTTCGTGGCGATTACACATATCGTTTGGGAGTGCGAGATCGAAACGCGAAGAAATTAGTTTCGAAAATTTGTAATAATTTGGTTTGAAAAGCTATCTTCTATATATAATTGAATCGGGTCCCGACATCAATTCCATTGTGTTCAAAAGAATGCTAGGCGGCACGCCTGGTTTGGTGTTTGATAATTTTGGACGTTTAAAAGCTAGGCATTTTCTAATTTAAATAGTATATATGTACTTTTTATTGCCATACTTGCCCCCATACTTCCACCACATCATGTCATACCCCTTTCCCTTATAATTCGCATGCAATCAGAGAAAGTTTGCCTAAATTTTTAAATCCACCTTCTCTCATCCAACAGCCACGAAAGCTCCGGCCAACATGGCCATTATTTAGGCAAAACTTCCTGCATGAAACTCGTAGCCCTCCTTACCGCGAACAAATCCATAAAATCAGATCATCAATCAAAGCACCATGGTGGCCGAAATAGTGGTGCATTCATGGGCAAGGGGTTCGGAATTTTTGGTGATCGACGGCACGAGGCGGGGCGACGCTAGGCTCGTTAGAGGCATCGGAGGCAGGCACATTGAAGGAGGTAGGCACAACGGTGAACAGCGATGGCAGCGGTGGCAGCAATCGATGATAATAGCAGTCGAATGGGTTAAGCGTGACATGGAAACTAAAGTTGAGAGGGAGGGAGAGATGATTTAAGTTTTTAATTTAATTTAGTTAAGTTAACTTTAGTTAAATTATTTTAAATGTTCATTAGTCCATCTCAAATTCATATGAGGTCCAAATTAAGCACGACAAGTTGGGTTACGATCGTATGAGCAAGATATTCTCTATGGATTTATATTGGATAGATTTGGAGATCGTACGAATTTGAATTAAAATCGAATGCCTATTCAATTTTAACTCGAACTAGAGCGCTTTGGCAACTTCTGAAATCAAGGTGAGCTAAACTCACCTTTTTAGTTAACCTGTTATGTTATATACATGATAATAATATATTGATTGGATGTATGGATGATCTACTATATTTATTAGTAAGTTTTAGATATATTCCCACCCACGGAGCGAATGAGACTCTATTACGTTCGCATGTAAGAGCGGATGATCCTTTGTATATGATCTCGTCTTGAAGCGGTTGATTTATATTATTTGGTTTTATACTGTATGTGATGCAGAGGGACAGGTTGGAGGGATCCAACAGAATTCCTCACACTATTGATTTTATTTTACATATAATTTGATATATGATATGTTGGATGCGACCTTTGATGATATGGATATGATTTTGCTTATTTAGTGCTTTGGTAGCGTCCTGCCTTATTTTTTGCATTTTAAAATATGATAAAACTAATGATTTGATTTAAAAAGAGATTTCAAAATGATTTTGGAAATTATATATTTAATAATTATCCTTGATTATTTAAAAAAGGAATCTATTTAATGTAAATAAAAAGTATGATTTTTAGAGATTATAAATTTACAGCTTTATAAAATATTTAAAATAGAGATTTTGAGCCATGATTTAAGATTTTTAAAATCTTAAAAATAAGTTCATGTTTTATAACAAAGGGATATGGTTTTAAAAAGAAATAGGAATATTTTGGTCTAAATATTTATGAACCATTTATATAAAGTGAAGTATACACACACACACACATATTAAGATTAATTTATAAATATAGGAATTTATAAACGTGATAATATATAAATGTGGCAATATATAAATAATGTGAAGATTGGAAAAAATCATACTTTATTAATAAAATGTAGATTTATAAACAATGTTTATAAATGAAAGGAAACCACTATCATTGGATAGATTGGGAAAATAAAATAAATTGGGAATTTATGATAATATGCAGGATGTTGTTTCAGAAAAATAGTTGATTCTATTTTGGAAATTGAAAGTGAGGATAGATTTAGAGATGTTAAACGCTATGTTATAAAATAGAAAGAGATTTATAATTATAAATATGGAAATGATTATGTTGAAAGTTAAGTATGGATTTTCATCAAGAAAATATATTCATGTTTAAAATTTGTTTATTTATATTAATATTATTTTAAAGTCGTTTATCAATATTTTAATGTTTGAAAAGTTAATTATTAAATTTTTAATATGGTTTGAAATTAATTATAATTTTTTATCAATAATGTTTTGAAAAATAATAATAATTATTTATAATAATGTTTAATATAAATTAATATTATTTTATTAAGAATGTTTTGAAATTATTAATTATTATCTTCAAGATGTTTTGAGGTTAATTACTATTTTTTATCCTGTTTATCATTATATGTTTCTGAAGTTAACTACTATTCATTTATACTATTTATTATTATATAGTAGTGTTTTAAAGTAAATGATTAGAATTTATTTATGAATGTTTGAGATTTATAAATAAAGTTTTATAATGGACTTGGGTTTTGTTATCCGGGTTTTTAACCCAACAGAATCCAAGAGAAGTCGGAACCACTTGGCTGAGTCAGAATAGCCCAAAAGTCAACCAAAAGAACTAGAGTAACAAGCCAAAGCAAGCTAGTAAAAAAGAACAAGAAAATCCACTAAGGACATTGATCGCAAGCGATCCATAGCCTATGGATCGTTAGCCATCCATAAGGTTAGCTCAGGTTTCAACTGATTCTCTTGCATCATGATCCAAACTCATATTCTAGAAGTAATAAATGAGTTTGATGAAATTCCAAGTTAGTTAAATCAAGAGACAATCATTCGTCCAGTCCAGTTAGCGGCTAAAGACAACAAGCAAGAAAACCGTCATCAAAATAAGGCGACATGTAATAAGGCTACATGAACAACATCGACATAAGATGACAAAGTCATCCCATTCACCAAGGTCCAAAAACAGATTAAGTGTATGGATCGCTAGCGATATATACACTATGCATCGTTGGCGATCCATACATCATCATAGGATCACTGCGCTCCATAGGAAACAACGTAGAGGGAAAAGCTAAGTAATCAGCTTGCATTCGAGCATAAAATATGGATCGCTAGCAATCCATAGACCTTGGACCGCTAGCAATCCATGGTTTTGGCTTGGGTCACGAGGCAAGTTTCAGTAGCTCCTTCCTGTGATCATCTGCAAGTAGTTGGAAAATAGGCTTGGCCCAAGATCTCTTTAATCTTCATAAATACTCTCATATCTACAACATAAACGGGATCCTCTGGATTGATGGCAGAAACTCTACTGGAAGCTTTCTTCACTCTTTATCTCCCTCAGAACAGTCTTTAAAAGGGTTCACTGTGATTCTCCAGTGGATTCCAACATTGGAGATTAAATCTAGCTAAGGATATTCAAGAGCTTTGTAACTAAATACATCTTGTAACAGCAATTAGTCTATAATAAAAACTATAAAGTGGAGGTAGGCTTCGTTAACAGCCGAACCACTATAAAAATCTTCTTGTCTCCATTCTATTTCTGCTTTTTTATATATCTATTATCCATATTATTGCCCTATGAGAATAGGGCTGATTCTTGCGCACTCAAACCAGGGTGTTGATCCATTTTTTGGGTTAACATTTTGGTATTTTCCCTAAGAAACCAACTCGAGGTTCAGATATCGCTATCTACTTTGGATCCGATAGGTCCAGATGTTAGATCCTCAATCTTTGCTTAAAGAATCTGCCGCTTATAATCAATGGCTCCGGGAAGGAAGAGAACTGCCTCTGTAAGGTCCATAGGGTTAGTAATAGCTAAAGAATATATGAATCATCAACAAATTGAAGTAAATGGTGCTAACTTGGAAGATCAGGCGCCAGCAACCTCCAGTCAATGTGAAGTCATTACAAGAGATGAGTTGAACAAAATGGTAGATGAGATCAACCGAAAAATGAAAAACGGTCAGAAGGCTCTGATGGATAAGCTTAATGATCCCTTAACCTTATAGACAAATCCTGCTCCACGAACTACGGTTGAACCCACAGCTGCCATAGAGCAAAAAAATCTTTCATTTTTGGCTTAAATAGAAGAAATAGAAAGCAGCCGTAGAAAAGGGTGACAATAGAAACTATGGCAATCAAGGCAGAAGGAAATACAAGTACTCCGCTTTCCATAAGGCAACCAACTTTAAACTTGAACCAAGGAGTGAAAACCTCATGAGAGAATATAGCCATAGACCCACCGACGCAGAACGTGGAGAATAATTCAATGATAATAAGTTTGAAGAGAATGCCAATGCGTTTGATAATGCTGGGAATGTCAAAACCGCCCCAGTAATAACAATCCCAAGCCAATGGGATCCTAGGGTAGTGGTTCTCTAAAGACAAGAGAACCAAGGCTTCTGCCCACTTACTAAGACCGTCTGCAAAGCCAAACACTTGGTGTAGTGACTAACAGCCGTCCCTAAGACTATCAGACATCAAAGGTATTTATCGTGGATATGGTTAAGCAATTGATGGACGAGAATAAAAATAGAAGAGATGATGAATGGGGATCCATACCAAGTCGGACTCCCTTTACTGATGAGATCTTAAATGGGCGATATCCGAAAAAGTTAACAATGCCAACTATTATATCCTATGATGGGACGAAGGACCTAAAACCCTATTTGTATAAGTATAGTTAGTACATAGACGGAGAAAACGCTTTAGAATATGTTCTTTATAGATGTTATCCCATTTTCCTGGAAGGAATCGCTTCTATGTGGTTCACTAGGCTTCCGTCGAAATCCATCTCTACTTTCAATCAACTAGCCACAAGATTCCTTGATCAACTCAGACTCCATACCGTGCAACCTAAACATGTGATGTCCCTTTCCAAATTATTCCAGGGATGAAATGAATAGCTAAAGTCTTTAATGAACCGGTTCAATACCGCATTGACAGAGGTTAGAAATCCAATTGAGGACATGGTTTTCATGGCTTTGGTTCGAGCCATTCATCCCGAAACTGAGTTCGAAAAGTGGATCACGATGAGGCAACCCACTACAATGAAGGAATTTTATCACAAAGCAAGTCAGTACTTAAGATTGGAGAAGGCGCAGGAGCTAGAAAGGAAGCCTACAGGCATGCAACCATTGAATGTTGGAAAGAGTGACGTGGCAGTGAATCAGAATATAAATGCTTTCGGAAATGCTGAAAGAATCATACAGATAGATGGAAATAGAAAAAGGAAGAATCAGAATTCCAATAAGAAACATGGAAATAATAAGTGTCTTAAAGGCTTCAGGCCTAAAGATTACACCCCTCTGAACAAAATTCCAAGAAATATTTACCCCACAACACAAGGGACCGAGGAATATAGAAACCCCTCTAAGAAGGAAGTAATCGAGCAATAGAAGCACTCAGGGATATTCTGCCACTTCCATGAGATGAAGGGTCACAACACAAAAGAATGCCACCACCTAAAGAACTATATTGAAGAGCTGATTCGGGAGAACAAGCTCCCGCAATACGTGAAAAAACCAAAGAATCTTGACCTACCCCTGGCTCCTCAAGCCCCTAGGAATCAAAGAAAGAAAACCAAAACCAATAAAGAGGGATCCAAGCGAACTGACTAGAGACACATTATTAACGATATCTGGAGGCCCACATTTTGCACAGAGAAGTTGGGGAGAGATGGAGCGGTTTGCAAATTCATTAAAGCACGCTTCGAAGGAATCATGTCTCACAATAGAAGATAGGAATCCAACCAAGTAGCATAAAAATTTGAGTGATGATACTATATTCAACAACTAAGATACCAGAGGGAATGAAGCTCCAACTCTCGATTCGATGGTGGTAGCAGTATGAGTCGGACCCGATGTGGACCGACGAGTATTAGCCAAAGTGGCAGTTCTGTCAATATACTTTTCAAATGTTTCTTTGACCAAATGAAGATTGGAATGAAAATCATGTCTACATGCCATACAAAATTCCAAGGGTTTACTAGCGAACCCAAACAACCCTAAGGGATAATTGACTTGCCAGCGGAGCTCGGAGTGGGCGATCGAAGAATTACCCTTATTCAGACCTTCATAAATGTGGATGTAAATTTTGCATATGACGCCTTCTTCGGAAAACCTGCTTTAGCTAATTTCAGTGTCGCTCTGGACCAATGGTGCATTACCATAAAGTTCCCAACTGCAAATGGAATCAGGGTGGTCGAAGCATATCAATGTACCGCCAGAGAATGTTACATTCCAGAGTTACGTGAATCTAGAAGAAGGGTAAAGGGGAAGGATTTGGAAAGAACTCTCCACATTCGTGAACCTTCTGAATAGCAACTATAGAGCTGCCCTTGGCTCGGGGACTATAGCCGATTCGACAAGGCTTTGGACCATAGAAAGAATAGTTCGGTGGAGGATCGGGCAGCACCGATAGAATTGACGGCGTCTATCCCAATCGATATGGACGACCCAATATGCGTCTTGAAAATTGGATCGTACCTTGGAAATAAGATGCAGTTGGAACTTACTAAATTTCTTCGTGCCAATTTGGATGTGTTTGCATGGACGTATTCCGATATGTGTGGGGTGTCACCGAAAATCGTATGTCATGTGCTCAACATTGACCCCAAGTTCATGCCAGTAAAGCAAAAGAGGCACCGATAAGTGCATAATATTTTTTGATGTGTTAAAGAAACGAAAGAAAAAGTTCGAATCGAATGCGGCATGTCAAATTGCATTTGAAGAATTGTTGCGATACATGGAAACCCAACCAATCTTGTCAATGCCAATGGACAGAGAGGGCCTATTCATTTACCTAGCAATCTCACCTCATGCGTTGAGTGCTGCCCTTGTGCGTGAAGAAGCTAAAATCTAACGACCCGTATACTACATTAGCAAGCTGGTTACTGTAGCCCAGAAAAATTACCCAAAGTTGGAAAAGTAGCTTTGTGCCTCCTGAACGCATCTAGGAAGCTACGATCGTATTTTCAAGCACATCCAATCAAAGTGCTGACTGATCAGCCTCTAAAATAAGTACTGTACCGCCTAAAAAATTCCAGATGACTTCTCAAGTGGAACATCCAACTGAGCCAATATGACGTTACTTACCATCCGAGAAAAGCCGTCAATGGGAAACCGTTGGCAGTTTTCATCGTCGAGTTTACCATACAGGATGACGAAGAAGAAACACCATCAGAAGTAGAGACGCAACGGAAACTCTTTGTTGATGGTTCATCCAACAACCTCTATCCAGGGGCGGGGTTAGTGCTTGAAACCCCCAAAGGACAAGCCATTTACTATGCCTTATGCTTGGAATTTCTTGCAACAAATAAAGAAGCAGAGTACGAACCATTAATAGCAGGACTAAAAGTTGTGAGAGAACTCGAAATAAAGTCCGTCCACATCTACAGCGACTCCCAACTAGTCGTTTACCAAGCAAAAAGCAAGTACCAAGTTCGATGGGAGAACTTTGCACCGTATATGTTTAAAATACAAGAGTTGCTGAGTGACATCGAATATTATAGCATAACTCATATTCCACGAGAGCAAAACACCAAATCTGACCACTAAGCTAAACTGGCAAGCTCTAAGAAGCTCAATCTTTGGGAATAGTCCCGATTGAGACTCCAACTATCTTGAGCATAGACGAAATGGTGTCGAATGGATTCTCAAGATCACCACCAACCAATAACATGGATGATGCCAATCAAGAGCTACTTTTTTACAGGGACCCTTCCAACTGACCAGAATCAACGAAAAAGCTTCTCTATAAAGCGCCGCGATTCGTAATACAGGATGGGATACTTTACCGAAGAGGGTTCTCAACCCCCATCCTTAGATGTGTGACCAACAACGAAAGTCGACGGATCCTAAAGGAAGTGCGTGAAGGTGAATGAGGAGAACGTACTGGGGGCAAACCCTTGTAAAGAAAGTCCTTCGATATGGATAATTCTAGTCAATAATAAACCGCGATGCTGCAGACTACGCAAGACGATGTGATCATTGCCGAATTCAACAAAATTAAGAGAACTCCCTCAATAGAAATAAGATAGATGGTTAGCCCATGGCCATTTGCAATATGTGGAATCGACTTGATTGTCGTATTTCCAATAGCTAAAGGAGTGGCCAAATACGCTATAGTTGTTTTGACTATTTCAAGAAATGGGCCAAAGCGGAACCGCTGGCTACCATTATTACAAAGAAAGTCATAAATTTTGTAACTAAAAAAATTATTTGCATGTTTAGTGTGCCACAAAAAATCATCACTGATAAAGGGACCGAATTTGAAAACGTCGAATTCAAAGACTTCCACAAACGCTTCCGAATTGAGAAGATCTTCTCCGTAGTTGATCATCTGCAAGAAAATGGGCAAGTGGAGGCAATAAACAAGATCATCAAGTCCACTATCAAAAAGCGACTGACAAAAGCAAAAGGAAACTGCGTTGATGAACTTCCACTCGCACTATGGGCTTACAGGACAACTCACAAAGTGTAAACTGGACACCGTTCACCTTGGCATATGGCTTAGAAGCAATGATTCCCATCGAACTAGAAGCCCCCTCTCACCGAAGGCAAAATTTAACCATAAGTAAAATAAGCAGCCCCTACTCGAATCACTGGATATGATTGACGAAAGGAGGGAAGAAGCCGAGTTAAAGACTGTCACCCACCAGAAAAAGGTTTGCACGATACTTCAACTCCAAGATTCACAATCAAACCTTCGAAGTAGGAGTCCTCGTTCTCAAACGAATCTATCTCGTACTGGGAGCCTTCGAACCAAACTAGGAAGAGCCATATGCGATCAATCAAAAGCTAAAGGATGGAACTTTCAAATGGACAACCCTCGACAGAATCAAATTCATAGAGCATGGAACGGCGAATCGCCGCGCCGCTACTTCACTGAAAAAAACCTTATATACTTTTTATTTTTTTAGCAAATAAACCGTCTGAGGATGCCGGGGGCATTGTAAATAGGTAAAAACTTGCCCAACTTCTATTAATAAAAATAATTCGCTCTTTGAACTAACAAAATTGTGTTCATAATAGTAACCTGCTAAGTCGACGGGGGTCAAAACGACTCAAAACCATACAATTGCTACCTGAGAAAGTGGAATCATGCTCAAGTACACCTCACCTACCCGCCGATTCAACAGAAGAAAATCGACTCAAACCGCTGGATCGATGAAACCCGTGCTGTGAAATCATGCTCTTAAAACATAAACCCCTCACGTTGCCCGAAGATAGGCAACATTGAGAAGCATAAAAAGCCACGCACCAACTCTCACAGTCATGAAATCACTCTCTTAAAACATAAATCCCTTATGTTGCCCGAAGATAGGCAACATTGAGAAGCATAAAAGGCTGCACATACCGTAAGCAACGCAACAACTCTTCGAGCCATGAAATTATACTCTTAACTCACGTTGCCCAAACAATGGCAACACCGAGAAGTATTTTAAATACCAAAATTGCCTCGGCAGTACCGAGAAACTCATCTATCATAGGGGTTGCGAAGATCAACCCACTCTCATTATCAGGAATAATGGGCATGACACCAAAAAAATCGAAGTGCTACGAATCAGTAGAAAACTCCAATCGCTGATACCCCATGATAAACTGTAACATTTAACGTGAATAATGTTTAACAGCTTACAGATAACTCGTATGATGTGCACACACGGGGCAATGAAGTGCATATTTGAAGATCACAAAAGTCCAAAAAAATTAATTCATAAGTACCAAATCACGCTTTTGTGAAGTGATAAGTGGTTTAACTTCCAAAAATTTGCAAAGATTACTCATTAAGTTAATCTTGTAATTGTATGCTTATGAATTTTCTAATAGTTAGTCTCATAACTATACGTTCTGCACTAAATTTATGTTTTTGTGCACATCTCGAACATGAACATGTTATATGCAGTATGATTTTTAGAATCGCATAAAAACATAAGTTGCAAAACATGAAAATGGGAAATATCGAATTGTGATTTAGTTAAATTCCAAGTTCTGGTATGTAAACTGTTCGAACCATAAGTTACTTGTCATTTGTCAAGTGTTTGATGCAAACACCCCTGTGAACTCGGGGCATATGCCGACACTTAAATAAAAATTTTATGCTTAAAAACAAAAATTTCACAAGTTCTGTTACTCTAAATAAAGAATTTTGGGCAGTAATCACAGGACTAGATAAAGTAAAATGGAAGTAAACTGTAATGATCCAGAATTTCAGCCATTTGATTTTGAACATTTAATTAATTTTAAATGTTGGATTTGAATTGTTAATTGATTTTGAATATGGAAGAATTTCTGAAATGATTTAAAATTCCAAATATAACGATTTATTTGATTTGGTAAAATAGTAAAGAAATATTTGGAATTGGGGATAATATGTGAATCTAGTGTGATGTTGGATGGGAATGATTTTGAAATTATATTTAAATTCTATTTGGGTTAGAATTATAATATGGACTTTTGAATGGAAGTAAAAGTTGATAAATTTAAAGTTTGAAATTTGTATATTAATTTAATAGTGAAAATTTAATATAAGGGAATAATGTAAATAATTGAATTTTGGATTGAAATGAACCAGAATGATTTCTAATACAAATATAAATTCTATTTGAATTATAATGAATTTAGTAAGTTTAAAAATTGAAAGTTTAAACAATTTCGACGATTTTGAAAATTGCTCGGTTTAGTCGACGCGTTAAAATAGCATTCCGAGGCGCAGTTTTGAAATTCGATGAAACTAGTTCTATTAGATCTGTAATAATTTATTATCATTGGATCTCAAATTCCATAGCATTTGGATTTACCATTTGATCGTACGAAAGAGAAATGCATTAAAATAAATATCAAAAATTTAATATTTTAATTCGATTCAAAAAGCTATTTTCCACATACAATTGAATTAGGCCCCAAAACACGTTCCATTGTGTTTGGAATAGGGGTAAAATATTATAAATGCCTGGTGGCATGTCTCATTTGGAGTTCGTTTGAAAAAGCACATTAAAAGTGAAAATAGTATTAAAATAATATATATATATATATATATATATATATCAATGCGTTAGAAAATATGAAACCCTAGTTAATTTGCACAGCCGTCGTTCTTATAAAACCAACGGCCGAAACAATCTAATCTTCTTCCCTCGATTTCTCCTTATCCATCCATGATTAGTCCAAACTTCCAACTGCAAACTTGTAGAGCATGTTGAGCTCTACAAGATCAACTGCTATGATCGAGTTTAGTGGAGCATGGAGGCTGGGGCTTTGATTCATTTATCGTGCGTTCGTGCTTGAAATTGGAGGAAATGGTGAGGACGAATGTCTTAGGACTGGGCGTGAGGGTGCGTGACATGAAGGCGCATGCGGTGGCCATGGTCGATCGTCAAATCGACGAGAAGGGGTTGAGCGGCATCTCGGTTTAGTCGTGATGTCGGGTTCGTTCGATCCTAGGAAGCTCGATGAAGGTAGAAAGGGTTTTGGCGGTTGTGATTTTCTATTCGAATTTCAATGGCAGATCTGGTATTGTTGTGTAAATAAAAAAAGAAATTTATTTATAAAATTTATATTCAAAATTATAAAATTTGTATCTTCTCCATACGAGGTTGGAATAGGACGAAACAAGCGGCGCTGGAGTCGCAGCGACGAGCACTAGGTATGGTGCAGATCTAGAGTCGATTGGAGCTAGCAAAATTTTTAGGTTAAATTGAACCTGTTTTATTTAATTTAAATTGGAATGTTGGCAATGTAAAAAGCTCAAGGTGAGTTAATCTCAATCAATTTTGGACTGTTAGGTTTAATTTTAAAATAATTAAAATTTATAAATGGTTTATTAGTTAAATTGATGCATTTTTATCAGTTGGATATGATATTATATATAGCGGTGTATATATATTGGAGTGATTCATATTCCCGCATATATATGGGATGAGACCCTATGCGCCCAGCATAATAGCGAATGACCCTATATACCACGATATTCCACCTCGAAGTGGAATTGTTATTTTTATATTGTGCTAACAATTGTGGATGCAGGAAATAGGTTAGAGGAATCCAACTGGATTCCACAAAATATTCAATTAAATTGCATATATAGCGATATATGTTTTTGTTGAGTAATCCGTGACAGGTTATTATATGATTTAAATTGATTGGATATTGTGCCGGTCAACCTAGGTTTTAGTGCTTTTAGATACCAATAAAAATATGGTTGGAATTCAGAAGAATTTTAAAAAGGAATTTTGAAGTAAAATGTTTTTAAAGAGTTTTGGGCTAATAAATTGGATAAAATAAATGGTTTTGAAATTTATACTTATCTAAATCGGGTTATTGTGTAAAGAGATTTTGGAATAAAAAATTTATAAAAGAATTATTAAACAATAAATTCTTAAGTGGCACTTGTTTAAAAATAAAAAGGAGGTTTTTAGAATCAAGATTTTAAATATTTTGGAGATAGAAGTTAATTTGGGGAAATAAGAATAAAATTGGTTAAACAGAAGTTCAAGTGCGATTTCCAAATTTATGAAATGGAATCGAGGAATTTGACTTTTTTTAATAAATAAGGATTTTCAGTTATTAAATTGGTGATGTTAAAAGTGTTAGATATACTCTAGAAATTAGTTTTATTATGTATTTTAAACTGTTTAAAGGATATTTAATTATTAATAGTTACATCATAATGACTTTCAAAGATTTGTTATTATTTAGGAGATAGTCAGCATTTTGGTTTTCAAAAGATAAATTGCTAAATATTAATCTGGCTTTGTTAATAACTTTTATTTAATTATAACTGCCTAGATTTAACTTGGAAATTTATTTTGGAACTTGTAAGTATTATTTTGAGATAATTTTAGATAATATTTTTGGAAAGTAATGGTATACTCGCATGGCGTAAATCGAAGGCAGTGAGTGCCTATAGTTAAGTTTTGGATTTCTCTGGGATAGAGACGTAACCATTGAACTGTGATCCATGGTTTGATACCGCAGTGGTACTTTCCACATTATTTTACAAGGTTTTTCATATACTTTTGAAAAGGATAATTTATGAATATACTGAATTCGATAAGATAAGTACAAACTTTGGATAAAGGGATTTAATTTATTTAAAATTTAATTGTTTTTCGGCGAAAATGAAGTGCTTGATGGAATTGGTTATTAATTTTATAGTTCAATAACCGACTATCAAATCTGGACCCAAGTATAACTATGGAAATATCTTGAAGAAGTATGAGAATTACATGGTACAATTACTGTTCGAGGTGTTATACTGTACATATAAACTCGTTTCGTTCTTCTAGGACGTTTTTAAGGAAATCCGTCCGCTAATGGTTAGGAGGTGATCTTCGATCTTATTTTCATCTATTTATTTCCTAAAGAACCGGGTTGAGTTAACTGGGAAATAGAAAATGTTGTTTCGTAGAGACCGGGATCAGATTTGTTATCCGAAGACCACTTCGTTCCAACGAGTATGTTTTCGAAATGAGGACAAGAGCTTGGAGTCGAAGATGGAGCAGTGAAGTGTAAGGGCTGATCGCTTCAAATCCCTAGGGTGATTCCAAAATGGATGTAGTAGGAATAATGCCTTCGGTTCCGTTGGGACCGGGAACAAACTTGTATGGATGAATGTTATCAGTACATTGTCATTGGAGGACAATGAGGATTCTAAGTGAATATTTCTAAAAAGGTTATCTTAGCCTCCAGCCTCATCAACCGAGAATGACTGAAAAGCAAGGGAGAAGCAGTAAGGCTAAGTGGGTAGCACACAAGTAGGGTATGTCTATCACCTTTCTAGATAACCTCGAATATTATCACTACATGTGAAACGATCTCGGAAAGCGTAGGAACACCCAGGGTGATAACATATTTAGTCTATCCTGGTCAGGGATAGTCCGGTCTTGTGTTGGCAGGGATTGATAAATTCAATCTCGGTACAGTGTTTCTAAACATGTACTGTGATAGTGGTACCCCAATGCCTAGTCATTCAGATGGAATCCATTCTCCAATAAGCGTCATACGGTTTTGATTGTGCCCAACTATGCTGGAACGTGAGATGCAAGTATTCTGTGACGACGTGAATTTTTCGCGCTCGAAAATCGACATCCATACTATACATCGTACTCGAATGCCGTAGATTCGACCTTTCAAATCCGAGTCGCTGGAGCTTATAACAACATAAAGTAAACAACACAGCGGAATAAAAAGAATAATACCTTGATATACAGCTTTGATACAATATCTGATACAATAGATGATCCAACAGATATCAATATACATCAGAGATATGATACAATAAAATAGCAGCGGAAAAGAAAAAAAGATAACATCTAGCAGCGGAACAATATAACTCTAAGATAGTCTTCTAAAGAGAACTCCAGCAGCAGCAGCTCGTTCAACATCATGATACGCAAAGACAAACAAGTCTCGTCCACATCCAAAGACTGGACTAGCTATCTGAAAAATCCAACTCTGAACTGCTCGTGTAGAAAATTTTGAGCACCCAGAGTTTAGGAAAGAAACAATAAATTCCGGATCAGTCATGGGACTGGTGTGAGCAACAAAAAAAAACAGTTGTCTTTTAAAACAATCAACAAAAGATTTTAAAGTCAATTCGCAATGCTTTTAGAAATGAAACTACCATAAGACCTCCCGCCACACACACAATGCAAACGCAGAATTGGAGGAGATTTCTTCTTATGATAGTCAAACATGCTTGATACGCAATTTCCTTGATATTATTACTATAAGTGCAAAGTGCAGAAAACATTTCGAAAGTAGAATATAAATCTTAGCCAACATACGACCATTATCGTATGCCTACTATAGCTACCATCTAAACAATGGGGCGCCACCATAAGTAAATGGCAGGTTCTACAACTAAAACCGTACAGGGTTTCGTATTGGAAATTGGATTTCCAACAAATGGTCAGGCCAAGGAATTTCCCATTGCCACATGAGAACGCCTCTAGAAGGACGTCCCCGAGAACCTAACCGGATCTCTGCCAACACAAGGCCGAGTTACCCCTAACTGGGTAACTACTGACACGAGTATGTCATCCCCCGGTTGTAACCAACCTTTATCCGGGATCCCGATAACCAATAACCACAAAATATTAAATTTGCAGCAACAACATAGGTTAAGTATCTGGGCTCCATACCATGATACCACCTCTATCCAGAAGGAAATGCACATACCCTAAGGGGCGCTACCCCCAATAACCTTGCCGCATCTTTCCTGTTTCGACCATTTCGGGGTGTGAGGTCCGACGAAGTCTCGTCCACAAAGCCACGCTTTGGCACAAAGCCAAGCTTTGGGTCAACAAATGATCAAAGTAATGATCACAAAGATAAATGGTCAAACAAATGATCAAATCACAAATGATCAAACAATGATCATTTCACAGCAACACTCAGCATGTCACATTACCAAATTTGGAATATATCGCTGATAACCATCAACTACATAACCTCTGAGCTCGTACGTCTCAGAGAAGGGTGTTAAGCTAAAAGAATAAATTCTCTGCCACCAACAGAAATATATTTGAAAGAAATCATCTTTATATCTCAAAATGTAATGTCAGACACGTAACCATACAAGTCTGTTCCGGGTTCGAACAGAACCGAAGGCACTTCCAAAGAAGCCCTTGCAATCCGGATATTCACTAATCACGTTCGGACTTCCCATCACATATGGAGTCTCTATACCGGGGACCAGTCGATGCAAAGACATTCGACGAGTTGTCCTTCCGTTTTCAAAAATATCTGGTCTTCACCACCGGTCTTCAAATGCTATCCATAACAACGTATCATTATTCGGAATGGGATATATGACACAAGGTCCTCTCCCGGCTAAACCGAATAAATGAGCGTAATATTTAAAAACATATGGATATGGGATTTCAATTAAGCCACAACTTAAAACCCAAAACTTTCTTTAAATGGTTAAACAAATTACCATTTCAAATCTCTAACCAAAAAGATTTATTTCACAAAGATCAATTCATAAATTTCAAAAACAATTTCATTTCGATAGGATTAACCCATTAATATGTTTAAATCAAAGATTTAACTTATAGTTTCAAATCGTTTCCAAAACTTGGAAGTCATTTTCATTTTCAAACTTGAAATCATTTAAACACAAATTGGACGTTCATTTCCTATGTGAAAGCTTTTATTATTTGAAAACAAACAGTTTTCGTTTCAGAAAAATCCAATTATATTTACACGAGTTAAAGCCCTTGAATTTAAATTCAAATTTCCAAATCAATGCATTTAAAAGGGTTTTAAAACCCATATAACTCATTTATAAGTTGAATAAATTTTCTTTATATCCTAGTTTCCAAATCATAGAATTCAATTTCAAATATTGAATTCAAATTTAAATCAAAATATTTAAATTTCAAAACTCAATTAAGTTATTAAAAATAAATTTCATCTTTGAAATTCCATTTCAAAAAAACTTTTCACTTTAAATATAATCCATTTCCAAAACATTTGAATTTAAAAATTCAAATTCAAAGCTATTTTGAAAAATCTGTGACTTCATCGATTTCCTCGTGAAATCCATATTTGTGTGTGTATGGTGTGGTCTATGGGTTTAACACACAATAGTGCACAATCATCATCATCACAGATTAAAACATAGGAATATAGTTGATAAGCGATATAAAACTGTAACGCTCATCGTCCATTCACAGATTCACAGATAGTATACAAATGTAAATAAATATACACAGCTCAATCTACAGAACAAAATATCACAAATCAGATAGGATAATCAATTCAAGGCATTTCATACAATACAATCATTCATTAGTATTAAGGTCAAGTATTAAATAATCATTTATAAGCATGATTAGTTAATTATTTAATCCTAATTAATTCAACTTATTTTCGACTAAATTTAATTACTTATGAATTAATTATCAAATTTTGATTTATTAATTACAAATCGTTTGATATAAACTAATTTACCAATTTCCTTAATTTATTAAATGATTCTTAGTTAATCACATAAATTAAATTAACCTTAAGTTAATTACATAATCATTTAACCTTTAATAAATTAATTATCCTTAAATAAATTTCCTTGGTTAATTTATCAAGTTATCCTTACATTATTTATTGCTTAATCACTTGATAAATCAACTTTAGTCCTTTAAATTAATATTTAATTAAAAATCCTTAGTTTCCGAATTAATTATTCCTTAGTTAATAAATTAAAACCTTTATTAAGTAGTTTAAACCTTTAATTACTTATTTAATTTATCCAAATCATTAGTTAATTAAATAAATAAATTATCCATTTAATTAACTTAATAATTAATGAATTATAAATCCTCATTATATCTTCATTAACTTAAGATAAATCTCATTCATATTAGTGATTTTATTATCACTCAAAAATATGTTAAAACATTTATATTTAATCCACTTTTAAATTCACATATTAAAAATATATCTTATCTTTTAAAACTTATTTAAACATTTAATTTTATAAATCTTCATTTAAATTTCAAAATATGGAATTCAAATATAAGTTTAAATCTGGGTTTCCAAAAAAAAAATTATTTAACTTCGGTTTATAATTCAAAGCACATTTTAATTTCAAATTCTTTTAAATTCACTTAAATGCTTAAACTTTTTTTTTATTATTAATAAACAATTTAAATTTAAGAACTTTATTCATTTCCAACTAAACTTCAAACTCATATTAGATTTATAGATCAACCTTGATCTATGGCTTAGTTTAGAACCTTGCTTTATACTTTGAAATTTATATTTGAATTTAGGAACAGGTGAAGCCTGGAAAAACTCCAACCTGAACCACTGAAATCCAGCTTCGAGTTCAAAACCACAAAGACACGAGCTCCACTTCGAGTTTTCCCTCCAACTCCATCTTCCCAACCCACTGCAACCAAAACCCATATTCCAGACCCCAAACCAACGTGCTCGTGCACGTGTACCAACACTCTGGCCATCGCCGATCAACATCGACCCCTTCAGCATGTCGCCGATGTCCCACCAAAGCCCTCCGATCCACCCAGTTCGACCAAAACGATCGAAAACAAAATTGAGCCATCCATCACCATCCTGGAACCAAACCTGGAACAAAACACATCCACCCCTTCGAAGCCTGTCACCGCGATGTTCACCCAACCTCGGCCACCTGAACACGCGAAACTCCGGCCATAGCTTCATCGACGTCTGCTCCACCATTCCGCCAACCCACGGCGAACTCGGTCGCCTGAGGAAGATGCACGAATCGAAACTCCCATCACACCTAAAACTAGGTTTAAGAAAAAGAATCACTTGCCGCCGCTACCACGTGCAACTGCCGACCCTCTCACCATTTTTCTCTAACACCCCATAGCCTCCTCTATCGCCACTAGAAACCCCAACCCCCTTAGCGTCTCCGACCACCGGAAATCGCCCAGAATCCATTTTTCACTTAAGGTTGAACTGCACTTAATCCATTCATCTAAAATTTTACATTTTGCTCTAAAAATCATTACTTAGTATGAGGATTCAGTTCATAATCCTAAATTCATAAATTAAAGTGTTTAAATTTTGACAATTTGAAAGATTGTACTCAGTTCATCGATTTCCAGAGACATATACGAGTTGTTATAACTTGAGTAAATTTTTAAATCTTAACTCATAATCAAACAAACATATTTTGTTTTGACATCATTAGCTAAAAATGATCAGAGCAAGTGGAATTAAATTTTGAACTAAGTTATAACCTGTACTTTGATAACAGAGGCCATACTTCCTATTACCAGAGATATGCGTACAAATTAAATATACACACAGGCCATAACACATAACCATATTAGCATATGACTTTCAAGATGACACATGCAAACCAGATTGTTCAAGCAGATCTCATGTAGAAGAATAAGTTTACTCACCTGGTTTTCAACTGAACAGAGAATACTTCTGTACTGTTGACACTAGCTCGTGAAATTTGCAAGGTGAAGATCTTTTTCTTTAATCCTCTAGGTTGCAGTGATATGTATTGTTGTGAAGTGAATTTTGTTTTGATGTTTTAACTAGAATGTTGTTTGGGTTTTCAAGCTTTTACTTAAATTTTGATGGTCGAAACTGAGATATGAATTGATATATAGAAGAGAAGTTACAGAGCGTACATTATTTTGTACAGGTGATTGTATTGCTTTGTACAACAAAGTGATACTTTTCTTCCTTGTATAGTGGTTGATATATAGGAAAGTGTGCAGGGCATATTATTTTATACAAGTTGATATATATAAAAAGAAGTTTATTGGGTATAGAATATTGTTTGTACACTTGAGGGCAAAGACTTTGGAGGCTAATAAAATCTTTCTAGACCATATTTTGTGCTGCCAAAGGTTTAAGCATTTTTTTGCTTAGTACTTATTGTTCCTTATGAATATTTATTTCTCTTTTCTTCTTGCCTATACTTATATATATTTGTTGTCTTCCCTTCAGCATGTACATAGGTATGTATATTCTTGTTTGTATTATTTTGTATTGCATACTTGAGTATTTTTACTGTCTTTCTTTCTTGTTTTGCTTTCACACTCACATACACATTTACTTGTTTCACTTTTATTTTTGCTCTTACTTTATGTACATTTTATTGCCTACATATATTTTATTACTTTGTATATTCTAGTTAATGTGTTGTTTTAAATTTTAGCTATACGTATTTATTTTATTTACTTATGCTTAGTATTTATAAAGTATATTTTATTTTAAAGACTTCATTTTGATAATTTTCAAATCAATTTATCAATAAATTTCGCAATTTTAAATTAAAATTTAATTTAATTATCAATTTAAACTTTTATAGAAATCCGAGATCGTTACAGACTTCCCCCCTTAAAAGGAATTTCGTCCTCGAAATTCGCCAGAGAGAGATAACGAAGATAGATGAAAGATAGAGAAATATCTTTTCAGATCAAACTGGATATCAATTCTGCATTTGGCTGACCAAATCAGAATATCAACAATAGATACAGGAAATTATATAGAATTTTCAAATTTGATTTTAAACGAAATCGTTTTATCGATACAATTCAAATTTAGCTTCATATTCCATTAATCGATTTAACTCAATTTAAAATTTCCAATTTATTTAAAATTTTCAATTCTAAATTTCAAATTCATTAAAATTTCAAACGAAAAACTGATAAGAAATTGATGACGATACGGGGTAAGGATTTCCAACAACAATTCGTAGGGCCATCATCACACCAAAACTACTTCTGGAGCTGTCATGAAGCAATCAAAAGAATTTGGAAACGAATCAAAAAGAGATTGAGAAGAAAGTTGTTTCCACTGTTGTTACAGAGTATTGACCAATTATAGTCGTATTTCCCTGTCCCCTATCTCGTTCTCTTCTTGCACTCATACTTACTATTAGTAAATAGCAAGAGAATTTACTAAGGCATTCGAACAGATATCTTAGGGATATACTCATTCTAGGGTATACTTCACCCTATCTCTAATGAGCTACTTAATGTGTTATACTCCTGAGCTAAAGTTTCACCTTAGCTCTGATACCAAATGTGACGAGATGTGGTCACAACCGGTAGGCTTTTCAACCATCCCAGCCCCACCGTAGCTTACACTGATATCCCAAACTTGCTTTTACGGCCAGCCCCTCGACTATCTTAGCTTACGCCTAACCAACCTCATAAAGAGGACGTGTAGGGGCAAGAGTCTCCCGTTCGCCACCAAACCGCGAAGCGAGAACCCCCCATCACGTTTCACATAGACAAAGCAAGACTGGTGTGAGCAACAAAAAACAGTTGTCTTTTAAAACAATAAACAAAAGGTTTTAAAGTCAATTCGCAATGCTTTTAGAAATGAAACTACCATAAGACCTCCCGCCACACACACAATGAAAACGCAGAATTGGAGGAGATTTCTTCTTATGATAGTCAAACATGCTTGATACGCAATTTCCTTGATATTATTACTATAAGTGCAAAGTGCAGAAAACATTTCGAAAGTAGAATATAAATCTTAGCCAACATACGACCATTATCGTATGCCTACTATAGCTACCATCTAAACAATGGGGCGCCACCATAAGTAAATGGCAGGTTCTACAACTAAAACCGTACAGGGTTTCGTATTGGAAATTGGATTTCCAACAAATGGTCAGGCCAAGGAATTTCCCATTGCCACATTAGAACGCCTCTAGAAGGACGTCCCCGAGAACCTAACCGGATCTCTGCCAACACAAGGCCGAGTTACCCCTAACTGGGTAACTACTGACACGAGTATGTCATCCCCCGGTCGTAACCAACCTTTATCCGGGATCCCGATAACCAATAACCATAAAATAATAAATTTGCAGCAACAACATAGGTTAAGTATCTGGGCTCCATACCATGATACCACCTCTATCCAGAAGGAAATGCACATACCCTAAGGGGCGCTACCCCCAATAACCTTGCCGCATCTTTCCTGTTTCGACCATTTCGGGGTGTGAGGTCCGACGAAGTCTCGTCCACAAAGCCATGCTTTGGGTCAACAAATGATCAAAGTAATGATCACAAAGATAAAAGATCAAACAAATGATCATATCACAAATGATCAAACAATGATCATTTCACAGCAACACTCAGCATGTCATATTACCAAATTGGGAATATATCGCTGATAACCATCAACTACATAACCTCTAAGCTCGTACGTCTCAGAGAAGGGTGTTAAGCTAAAAGAATAAATTCTCTGCCACCAACAGAAATATATTTGAAAGAAATCATCTTTATATCTCAAAATGTAATGTCAGACACGTAACCATACAAGTCTGTTCCGGGTTCGAACAGAACCGAAGGCACTTCCAAAGAAGCCCTTGCAATCCGGATATTCACTAATCACGTTCGGACTTCCCATCACATATGGAGTCTCTATACCGGGGACCAGTCGATGCAAAGACATTCGACGAGTTGTCCTTCCGTTTTCAAAAATATCTGGTCTTCACCACCGGTCTTCAAATGCTATCCATAACGACGTATCATTATTCGGAATGGGATATATGACACAAGGTCCTCTCCCGGCTAAACCGAATAAATGAGCGTAATATTTAAAAACATATGGATATGGGATTTCAATTAAGCCACAACTTAAAACCCAAAACTTTCTTTAAATGGTTAAACAAATTACCATTTCAAATCTCTAACCAAAAAGATTTATTTCACAAAGATCAATTCATAAATTTCAAAAACAATTTCATTTCGATAGGATTAACCCATTAATATGTTTAAATCAAAGATTTAACTTATAGTTTCAAATCGTTTCCAAAACTTGGAAGTCATTTTCATTTTCAAACTTGAAATCATTTAAACACAAATTGGACGTTCATTTCCTATGTGAAAGCTTTTATTATTTGAAAACAAACAGTTTTCGTTTCAGAAAAATCCAATTATATTTACACGAGTTAAAGCCCTTGAATTTAAATTCAAATTTCCAAATCAATACATTTAAAAGGGTTTTAAAACCCAATAACTCATTTATAAGTTGAATAAATTTTCTTTATATCCTAGTTTCCAAATCATAGAATTCAATTTCAAATATTGAATTCAAATTTAAATCAAAATATTTAAATTTCAAAACTCAATTAAGTTATTAAAAATAAATTTCATCTTTGAAATTCCATTTCAAAAAAACTTTTCACTTTAAATATAATCCATTTCCAAAACATTTGAATTTAAAAATTCAAATTCAAAGCTATTTTGAAAAATCTGTGACTTCATCGATTTCCTCGTGAAATCCATATTTGTGTGTGTATGGTGTGGTCTATGGGTTTAACACACAATAGTGCACAATCATCATCATCACAGATTAAAACATAGAAATATAGTTGATAAGCGATATAAAACTGTAACGCTCATCGTCCATTCACAGATTCACAGATAGTATACAAATGTAAATAAATATACACAGCTCAATCTACAGAACAAAATATCACAAATCAGATAGGATAATCAATTCAAGGCATTTCATACAATACAATCATTCATGAGTATTAAGGTCAAGTATTAAATAATCATTTATAAGCAGGATTAATTAATTATTTAATCTTAATTAATTCAACTTATTTTCGACTAAATTTAATTACTTATGAATTAATTATCAAATTCTGATTTATTAATTACAAATCGTTCGATATAAACTAATTTACCAATTTCCTTAATTTATTAAATGATTCTTAGTTAATCACATAAATTAAATTAACCTTAAGTTAATTACATAATCATTTAACCTTTAATAAATTAATTATCCTTAAATAAATTTCCTTGGTTAATTTATCAAGTTATCCTTACATTATTTATTGCTTAATCACTTGATAAATCAACTTTAGTCCTTTAAATTAATATTTAATTAAAAATCCTTAGTTTCCGAATTAATTATTCCTTAGTTAATAAATTAAAACCTTTATTAAGTAGTTTAAACCTTTAATTACTTATTTAATTTATCCAAATCATTAGTTAATTAAATAAATAAATTATCCATTTAATTAACTTAATAATTAATGAATTATAAATCCTCATTATATCTTCATTAACTTAAGATAAATCTCATTCATATTAGTGATTTTATTATCACTCAAAAATATGTTAAAACATTTATATTCAATCCACTTTTAAATTCACATATTAAAAATATATCTTATCTTTTAAAACTTATTTAAACATTTAATTTTATAAATCTTCATTTAAATTTCAAAATATGGAATTCAAATATAAGTTTAAATCTGGGTTTCCAAAAAAAAAAATTATTTAACTTCGGTTTATAATTCAAAGCACATTTTAATTTCAAATTCTTTTAAATTCACTTAAATGCTTAAACTTTTTTTTTATTATTAATAAACAATTTAAATTTAAGAACTTTATTCATTTCCAACTAAACTTCAAACTCATATTAGATTCATAGATCAACCTTGATCTATGGCTTAGTTTAGAACCTTGCTTTATACTTTGAAATTTATATTTGAATTTAGGAACAGGTGAAGCCTGGAAAAACTCCAACCTGAACCACTGAAATCCAGCTTCGTGTTCAAAACCACAAAGACACGAGCTCCACTTCGAGTTTTCCCTCCAACTCCCTCTTCCCAACCCACTGCAACCAAAACCCATATTCCAGACCCCAAACCAACGTGCTCGTGCACGTGTACCAACACCCTGGCCATCGTCGATCAACATCGACCCCTTCAGCATGTCGCCGATGTCCCACCAAAGCCCTCCGATCTACCCAGTTCGACCAAAACGATCGGAAACAAAATCGAGCCATTCATCACCATCCTGGAACCAAACCTGGAACAAAACACATTCGCCTCTTCGAAACCTGTCACCACGATGTTCACCCAACCTCGGCCACCTGAACACGCGAAACTCCGTCCATAGCTTCATCGTCGTCTGCTCCACCATTCCGCCAACCCACGGCGAACTCGGTCGCCCGAGGAAGATGCACGAATCGAAACTCCCATCACACCTAAAACTAGGTTTAAGAAAAAGAATTGCTTGCCGCCGCTACCACGTGCAACTGCCGACCCTCTCATCATTTTTCTCTAACACCCCGTAGCCTCCTCTATCGCCACTAGAAACCCCAACCCCATTAGCGTCTCCGACCACCGGAAATCGCCCAAAATCCATTTTTAACTTGAGGTCGAACTGCACTTAATCCATTCATCTAAAATTTTACATTTTGCTCTAAAAATCATAACTTAGTATGAGGATTCAGTTCATAATCCTGAATTCATAAATTACAGTGTTTAAATTTTGACAATTTGAAAGATTGTACTCAGTTCATCGATTTCCAGAGACATATACGAGTTGTTATAACTTGAGTAAATTTTTAAATCTTAACTCATAGTCAAACAAACATATTTTGTTTTGACATCATTAGCTAAAAATGATCAGAGCAAGTGGAATTAAATTTTGAACTAAGTTATAACCTGTACTTTGATAACAGAGGCCATACTTCCTATTACCAGAGATATGCATACAAATTAAATATACACACAGGCCATAACACATAACCATATTAGCATATGACTTTCAAGATGACACATGCAAACCAGATTGTTCAAGCAGATCTCATGTAGAAGAATAAGTTTACTCACCTGGTTTTCAACTGAACAGAGAATACTTCTGTAGTGTTGACACTAGCTCGTGAAATTTGCAAGGTGGAGATCTTTTTCTTTAATCCTCTAGGTTGCAGTGATATGTATTGTTGTGAAGTGAATTTTGTTTTGATGTTTTAACTGGAATGTTGTTTGGGTTTTCAAGCTTTTACTTAAATTTTGATGGTCGAAACTGAGATATGAATTGATAGATAGAAGAGAAGTTACAGAGCATACATTATTTTGTACAGGTGATTGTATTGCTTTATACAACAAAGTGATACTTTTCTTCCTTGTATAGTGGCTGATATATAGGAAAGTGTACAGGGCATATTATTTTATAGAAGTTGATATATATAAAAAGAAGTTTACTGGGTATAGAATATTGTTTGTACACTTGAGGGCAAAGACTTTGGAGGCTAATAAAATCTTTCTAGACCATATTTTGTGCTGCCAAAGGTGTAAGCATTTTTTTGCTTAGTACTTATTGTTCCTTTATGAATATTTATTTCTCTTTTCTTCTTGCCTATACTTATATATATTTGTTTTCTTCCCTTCAGCTTGTACATAGGTATGTATATTCTTGTTTGTATTATTTTGTATTGCATACTTGAGTATTTTTACTGTCTTTCTTTCTTGTTTTGCTTTCACACTCACATACACATTTACTTGTTTCACTTTTATTTTTGCTCTTACTTTATGTACATTTTAATGCCTACATATATTTTATTACTTTGTATATTCTAGTTAATGTGTTGTTTTAAATTTTAGCTACACGTATTTATTTTATTACTGTGAGATTCTTTTTTTTTAGTTTCTTCTTCTACCTATCTTCTTTTTCCTCAACAATCTATCCTTCTGGTACTCGATCGTTCGACATGTTATACACTAAGCGTATTTTTGTCAATTTTCGAGGGTCGGAAGGGCGAGTCGTGACATTGTGGTATCAGAGCTTAGGTTGGCGATATACCTTGGCTTTTGGTGGAATTACTCATTAGAGATAGAGTCGGTAGTACTCTAGAATGAGTTTGAATGTATTAATAGATATGAGTGTGTAATTGTTAGTGAATATAAAATGTTTTTATACTGTGTTGACTTATCAGTTGAGTGTATATGAATTCTGGTCGGTACAGGAAGCACAACCATATCGATAAGGGTTCATAAACTCTTGAACAAGATAAATCGGCATAGTGCTATTTTAAAGTGGGTAAATGAAATAATTTTACCTAAAATTATATTTTGATATAAAAGAAATAATTTTCTGAAATTATTATACTGTATATGCTTGGAATGTTTAGTTGCTAATATTATAATCAAATAGATTATATAAGTTGAGAAGTTTTATATATAACCAAATAGAAATTATATAAGAATAAATTTATATAATAGGGTATAGCTAAAATTGATTTAAAACAAAAATATGAAATCTGAAAATTTTAGAGAAATTTTTAAATTGAATTTAAACTAAGTGTTTGGAATTTTTAAGTCTTGAGAATTTTTGAAATGTTTTCCCAAAATGTTTTGTGAGGAATAATGGAGTAGTATTTGAAAATGTCTTTGGAATACAAATTATTTTAAATTGAATTTTAGAAGTAAGGAAGCACTGAACTCACTTCAGTCGCTGGAAAATAATCCTGGTGATTATAGCCACATCATCAGTATATTGCTACCATAGTGATTGGTTGTGATTATTTGTTTTGGACTTGTTTGATAAACAAATTTTGTTTTAGGTATTCCAAAGGGGAATTGTTTTGGGTAAAATGAAGTTGTTTTGAAAATCCGAAAGTATGACATGATATACAAAAGTGATATATGTATATTATGGTTTCAAAATGATTTGAAATGAAGCTGGGTAAGTGAATTCCAGGATTCCCATTTAGATGTTTTGTAAAGTTAAATAATATCAGTTATTGAACTTATAAAATTAAAGTTGATATAGATAAGAAAGGAAAATGTTAATTTTAATCCTGGAATTAAAATTTGACTTAAGTAAATTAAGGAGAATAAGATATGTTTTTAAATTAAGATAAGTAAAATAAATTTGAAATAGGATTTGAATTAAAAAGGAATATAAGTTGAAATGTAAGATGATTGTATAACTGTAATTTATAATAAATGAATGAAAAGGATATAGTTAAGTTATCAAATGATGTCTATAACCCAAAGTATGATTATAAGATGTAAATGGACTTAAGTAAGTAAAATGGGATTTTAGTGAATAAGTCCTTGGTCTTACGAATTGGGAAAGGAAATGGTAAAAACCTATATAAAAATGGTTTGGTATTATGGTAATAGAATTGGAAATTCAAAAATTGAATTTTTAAATAGAAAGTGAATTGGAATTTGGTTGCAATGGGAAACTTAACTTAAGTGATTATTTATGGAATGATTCATAAATAAAATTAATAGGGATTGGAATGTTCTTTAATGTAAAATAAAGCAAATAAGATTTGGTGAACAACTTGAATGGGTATCAAATGGAAATTTGATAAATTGGGTTAAGGTCAATTTAAAAAGGGAATAAAGTGAAGTTTAATAAAATGGATTTGCATATCATGGAAGTGTAAATGGATGCAAATGAATTAATTGTGAATCAATTTGAAACTAAATTAAAGTGAATTTGTACAAGTAAAGCATATAGAAATCAATGTGAAGTGAATATGAGTTTGTTTGTTCTAAATATGGAATGAATGTAATGAATTTGGTTGTAAATCATTTTGAGTTGAATAAAATGACATATGGATCCACGGAAAAGAATAAAATTAGTATTGGAACCTTATAATTGCTTGTAATATATGATTGGCAAGTTTGGGGTTGTGATGTTTATGTGTTTTGCTAGTAAATAAATGAAATGATTTAAAAATTTTAATATAACGATTTATTTGATTTGAAATAGTAAAGAAATATTTGGAACTGGGGATAATATGTGAATCTGGTGTGATGGTGGATGGTAATGATTTGAAATATGTATTTAAATTCTATTTGGGTTAGAATTATAATATGGGCTTTTGAATGGAAGTAAAAGTCGATAAATTTAAAGTTTGAAATTTATATATTGATTTAATAGTGAAAATTGATTAATATAGGGGTGTAATGTAAATAATTGAATTTTGGATTAAAATGAATCAGAATGATTTCTAATACGGATATAAATTCTATTCGAATAATAATGAAGTTAGTAAGTTTTAAAAATTAAAATTTTAAACGATTTTGATGATTTTAAAATTCGCTTGATTAAAAGGACGTGTTAAAATAGCCTTTGGGGCACAGTCTCGGAATTTGACAAAACCTACTCCATTGGATCCGTAATAGTTTATTATCATTGGATCTCAAACTCCTTAGCGTTTGGAGTTACCGTTTGGTCGTATGGGAGAGAATCGCGTTAAAATAAATATCGAAATTTTAATACTTTAATTCGATTCGAAAAGCTATTTTTGGGATAAGATCGAATTAGGCCTCGAAACACATTCCACTGTGTTCGAAATAGGGGTAAAATATTATAAATGCTTGGTGGCACGTCTCGTTTGGAGTTCGTTTAAAAAAGCACGTTAAAAGTGGAAATAATAATAAAATAATATAAATGTACGTATATAAATACGTTAGCAAACAATGAAACCCTAGTTAATTTGCACAGCCATCGTTCTTACAAAACCAATGGCCGAAATGCTCTGATCTTCTTCCCTCGATTTCTCCTTATCCATCCACCATTAGGCCAAACTTCCAACTGCAAACTTGTAGAGCGTGTCGAGATCTACAAGATCAACGACTTTGATCGAGTTTAGTGAAGCATGGAGGCTGGGGTTTCGGTTCATTATCCGTGCATTCGTGCTTGAAAGTGGAGGAAATGGTAAGGCTAAGTGTCTTGGGATTATGGGCGGGGCTGCATGGCATGGAGGTGCACGCGGTGGTCATAGTCGATCGCCAAATCGACGAGCAAGGGATGAGCAACATCTAGGTTTGGTCGTGATGTCGGGTTCGTTCGATCCTGGGAAGCTCGATGAAGGGAGAAAGGGTTTTGGCGGCTAAGATTTTCTATTCGAATTTCAATGGCAGATCTAGTATTGTTATGTAAATAAAAAATAAGAAATTTATTTATAAAATTTATATTCAAAACTTATAAAACTCGTATCTTCTCCATACGAGGTCGTAATTGGACGAAACAAGCGACGCCAGAATCATAGCGACGAGCGTAACGGGGTGGTGCAGATCTGGAGTCGATCAGAGCTAGCAAATTTTTTAGATTGAATCGAACGCGTTCGATTTAATTTAAAATTGGAACGTTGGCAACCTAAGATGCTCAAGGGGTGTTAATCTCACTCAATTTTGGACTTCTTGCTTTAATTTTAAAACAATTAAAATTTGTAAATGGTTGATTGGTTAAATTGATGCATTTTTATCAATTGGATGTGATATTATATATAGTAGTATGTATGTATTGGAGTGATTGATATTCCCGCATATATATAGCGAATGTGACCATATGCGCCCTGCACAATATCGGATGACCCTATATACCGCGACATTCACCTCGAAGTAGAATTTGTATGTTTATATTGTGCTAACATCTGTGGATGCAGGAAAACGGGTTGGAGGGATCCAACTAGATTCCTCAAAATGTTGAATTTAATTGCATTATAGTGGTATATGTTTTTGTTGAATAATCGGTGATAGGCTATTGTGCGATTTAAATTGATTAGATGTTGTGGCAGTTAACTTGGGTTTTGGTGCTTTTAAATACCAATAAAAATATGGTTTGAATTTGGAAGAATTTTAAAAAGGGATTTTGAAGTAACATGTTTATAAAGAGTTTTGGGCTAATAAATTGGATAAAATAAATGGTTTTGAAATTTGTACTTAGCTAAATCGGATTATTGTGAAAAAAGATTTTGGAATAAAAAATTTATAAAAGAATTTTTAAACAATACATTCTTAAGTGGTACTTGTTTAAAAATAAAAAGGAGGTTTTAAAATCGAGATTTTAAATATTTTGGAGATAGAAGTTAATATGGAATAAAATTGGTTAAATTGGAGTTCAAGTGAGATTTCCAAATTTACGAAATGGAATCGCAATCGAGGAATCTGACTTGTTTTAAAAAAAGAGGATTTTCAATTATTGAATTGGTGATGATAAAAGTGTTAAATATACTCTAGAAATCAGATTTTCCTAAGTATTTTAAATTGTGTAAAGCATATTTAATTATTAATAGTTAATTTATATTGATTTTCGAAGATTTATTATTATTTAGGAAATAGTCAGCATTTTTGTTTTAAAAGATAAATTATTAAATATTAATATGGCTTTTTTCATAACTTTTATTTAAGTATAACTTCCTGGATTTAACTTGGAAATTTATTTTGGAACTTCTAGTCATTGTTTTTAGATAATTTTTAAATATTTTTTTTGGAGAATAATGTGTACTCGAGTGGCGTAAATTGGAGGCAGTGAGTGCCTGCATTTAATTTTTGGATTTCTCTGGGATAGAGACATAACCATTGAACTTTGATTCATGGTTTGATACCGCAATGGTACTTTCCACATTATTTTAAAAGATTTTTTCAAATATTTTTGAAAAGGATTATTTGTGAATATGCTGAATTCGATAAGATAATTTCAAACTTTGTATAAAGCAATTTAATTTATTTAAAATTTAATTTAAACAAAACTTGATGTTTTTCAGTAAAAATGAAATGTTTGGTTGAATTAGTTGTTTATTTGATAGTTAAATAACCGACTGTCAAATCTGGACCTAAATATAACTTTGGAAATATTTGGAAGAAGTATGGGAATTATATGGTACAGTTACCGTTCGAGATGCTATACTCTACGTATAAACTCGTTTCATTCTTCTAGGACATTTTAAAAGAAATCCGTCCACTAACGGTTAGGTGGTGATCTCCGATTGTATTTTCGTCTGTTTATTTCCTAAAGAATCGGGATTGAGTTTACCGACAAATAGTGAACGTTGTTTCGAAGAGACCGTGATAGGATTTGTTATCCGAAAACCACTTCGATCCAACGAGTACGTTTTCAAAATGAAGACAAATGCTTGGAGTCGAAGATGGAGCAGTGAAGTGCAAGGGCTAATAACTACTAATCCTGAGGGTGATTCCAAAATGGATGTAGTAGGAGGGTTTCGTTCGAAACAGGAATGAATTTGTATGGATGAATGCTACCAATACATTGTCATTGGAAGACAATGAGTATTCTAAGTGAATAATTCAAAAAACGTAATCGTAACCTCTAGCTTCATCAACCGAGAATGACTGAAAAGCACGGGAGATGCAGAAAGGCTAAGTGGGTAGCACCTAAGTAGGGTATGTCTATCACCTTTCTAGATAAGCTCAGATATTATCACTATGTGTGAAAGGAGATCGAAAAGGGTGGGACACCCAGGGTGATAGCATATTTGGTTTATCCAGGTAGGGAAAGTCCGGTCTTGTGTTGGCAGGGATCGATAGGTTCGATCTCGGTACAGGGTTTTTAGACATGTACTATGACAGGTGGTACCCCAGTGCCTTATCATTCAGATGGAATCCATTCTCCAATAAGTGTCGTACAGTTTTGATTGCGCCCAACTATGATAGAACGTGAGATGCAAGCATTCCATCTATTTGAATATGTACTTGTACTTAGACACTATTATAATATCAAATGAATTTGATATGAAATGTTTTGGTTATCGTAAGGTAAGAACCCGTCATGTTTATTTATGGCGTGGTCTTACGAGATACCTTTGATTTTCAAAGGATTTTCAAATTTAATAATTCAAAATCGAATGTGTTTTCTCACGTTGGTTTTCGAGACTACTTGGGTATTGTTTTAGTATAATGCTCAGGCGAGACCGAGTATTACAGATTCAGGTTAGGATGCTATGGAGCTCAGGAGATGAGCTGGATGGCGAAGATGTATTACTCGTACTTGTTATATTCCGCCGCAGTGTTTGTCTGAAATTAACAGAAATTATGAGGGCAGGTTGTTATAACTTTCCGGGCTGGTAGTTATTGATTTGTGTACTCTGATGTGGGAGATGTATACATTTTTTGATTTATGTAAAGTGCTATTGATATTATATGTTATTCGGTCCGCTGTGAGATTCTATTTTGTTTAGTTTCTTCTTCTTCTACCTATCTTTTTTTCCTCAACAATCTTTCCTTCCAGCACATGATCGTTCGGCATGTTATACACTGAGCATATTTATGTCGATTTTCGGGGGTCAAAAAGGCAGGTCGTGACATAAACAAAATTGACATAAGTGCACAAAACACATATGAGCAGATAAGTAAAGGTACAATCAAAATATCTGCATTGTGTTGCTTATAACTTTCTTCTGTACTAGCTTAAAATGTGGGGGTCGTACCTACATAATACCGGCCAACAAAAGGAAAAATAGAGACGCCATCCAAGCACAACAAAAGAGTAAGTGCAGACTCTGCACTTGAAGAAAACAATGCAAAATGAATCAAAACCAGATCAGCTACCACCTAAGCTTCTCAGCGCTTCTTCCTACCAATCCCCTTCCCACGATTTGTTTAAAGTTTCTGCTTCGCCACGGGAGTGTCACTACCAGTGATGTCGATGATCTTCTTGGTGTCGATGTCCTCTTCCTTCTCTGTATCTTTTTAGAAGACTAGACATTTGTTTTGTGCTTTTGAAATCTGTGGGAGCTATTAGAAGCCTTTATCGCTTCAACCTTCTCTTTTTTAATGGCAACCAATTGTTCTTGAGATTTGCGTGGCTGCTCAATATGAATTTCTTGCTTCCAAACTTTGATCGCCATGAAATCACCCTCCAAAGCTACAGAAGCATCACCTAAACCATGCAGTGCGGCGATCTTCTTAAATTCCGGTCCCGGTTGCGAGCCAGATATGGACACAGTGATAAGAGAAGATACAGAAACAAGTATGAAAGTCGTAAAGATAGCAACAGGCCCAGGTGCTAAGAAAACTGGTGGATCGGCAGATGAGGAAGACAGACCTGTAAGACCAAAAATGAAAGCATCAAATTCGTCCTGCCCCTGCGGCGTAAGTTGAAAGTTCTCAAAATCGGGAGAAACAAGTAGATTACCTGCACCAAAAGAGTAACAGAGGATTTCAACCTTGTATTTACCACCTTCACTCTCCTTCGATGGTTCCACAATCTGAGGGGAAGCTTCAAGCCCAAAACATTTTAACGGATCGTAGGGCTGCCCTAATGGTTCGCCTTCATCGAAAAAAAGGCTCTGCAAGCACTTCAGCTGCTGTTATCGTGGTAGCATTGACGGCTTCTTTTTCTCTCTCAATCCGTAAAATCTCACGATCCTCCAGCAATGCCTTCTTTGATTCTTCATTGAGGTAGGCGTTCCGCAACTCTCGCTCAGTATAAACATCCTTGCTATCACAAATGCGGGTCAAGATTTCCTCCCAAACCACAGGGAGAGTGTGTCGGAATTTAAGGCTTAAGTAGATGAGACTCCCTTGGTGCACCAAGGAGTTGACATAGTAGTTCAAGATGGTATCACCCATCTTCTCCATCTATCTCTCGAAATTATTCTGAAGCTCCAAATAATCCACGTAATGGCAGCCTTCTCAACTTCGACACAAGTTTTATCGGCGCTAAGTGTAAAGGCCCGAAAATCCATACTCCTTTGAGCTGGCAACATTCCACAACCATCCAGCCAAAGGGGAACAAACTTCCGAATCTTTATGGTTTAAGAAGAAGAAAGAGGTAGAAGAAGAGAGAGAAAGAAAACAGAACAGCAAAACAACAACAGAACAATATCAGAATCTCACAATTCGCAGTGGAACAACATATAATAGATAAATGAATATTTATTAAACCAAAAGAACTATACATTTTATACATTACATCACATTACATTCATTATCAGAGTGTACAACAACAAACAGCGGAAAAGAAATACTATGTACAATAGATAATATGCTACGCCATCCAGCTCGCCTCCAGATATCTGTAGCAACACCTGAATCCAGAATGACCTAATAACCTAACTCTAGACTGCCCGTGTGGAAATTGGTGGGCACCCAGAGTTTAGGAAGGGAACAATAAACTCCAGGTCAGTCATGTGACTGGTGTGAGAACTAAAAACAGTTATTTATCTTTTAAACAAAGAATAGGAGAAATTTTAAAAGAAAATTCGCAATGCTTTTTGAAAATGAAACTACCATAAGGTCTCCCGCCACACACACAATGCAAACGCAGACTTGGAGGAGGTTTCTCCTTATGATAGTCAAAGATGCTTACTACGCAAAATCAAATCATTTTTGATATTATTATTAGTGCATAGTGTAGAAAACCATTTCGAAAGTAGAATATAAATCTTAGCCAGCATAGGTACCATTATATTATGCCTACTATAGCTACCATATTAGATGGCAGGTTCTACAACTAAAACCGTACAAGGCGCGTATTGAAGAATGGATTTGCAAGAAATGGTCAGGCCAAGGAACTTCCCATTGCCACATGGAAACGCCTCTGGAATGACGTCCCGAGAACCTAACCGGATCTCTGCCAACACAAGGCCGGGTTACCCCTAACTGGGTAACAACTGACACGAATATGTCATTCCCCGATCGTAACCGATCTATATCCGAGGATCCCCGATTTCCAACAACCACAAAGTAATAAATTTGCAGTAACCACATAGGTTAAGTATCTGGGCTCCATACCATGATACCACCTCTATCCAGAAGGAATGACATACACTAAAGGGGCGCTACCCCCTAATAACCTTGCCGCGTCTTTCCTGTTTTGACCATTCCGGGGTGTGAGGCTCGATGAAGTCTCGTCCACAAAGCCACGCTTTACAAAAGCTGCTTTGGGTCAACAAATGATCAAAGAAATGATCATCAAGATAGACGATCAAACAAATGATCCTATCACAAATGATCATTCAACGATCATTTCACAGCAACACTTAGTATATCACACTACCAAATTGGGAGTATATCACTAATGACCTTCAACTATATAACCTCTAAGCTCGTACGTCTCAGAGAAGGGTGTTAAGCTAAGAGAATAAATTCTCCGCCACCAACAGAAATATATTTGAAAGAAATCAGCTTTATATCTCAACTTGTAATGTCAGACATACAATCCATACAAGTCTGTTCCGGGCTCGAACAGAACCGAAGGCACTTACAAAGAAGTCCTTGCAATCCGGATATTCATTAATCACGTCGGGACTTCCCGTCACTAAGGGTGATAAAACCTCTGTATCGGAGATCAGCCGATGCAGAGTAACTCAACGGTAATCCTTCCGTTTTCACAATTATCTGGTCTTCAACACCGGTCTTCAAATGCAATTCATAACGACGTATCACATATTCGGAGTGGGTTATACGACCTCAGGGTCCTTTCCCGGTTAACCCGAATAGTGAGCGCTTATTTTAAAAATAAGTGTGGAATTCAATTTCAAGCAATCACAACAAATACTCATTCAAGGGTAAATATTGATAGCCGGTTATTTAACTACCAATAAAGATGCGCAACATCACCTGATTCCAAATAATTTCTCAAATTATTTATTTTCCCAAAAAATATCTTTATAAGATATAAAATTTTCCACACTTCAAGAATAAACAACGTTTATTTTAAAACAAATTTTCCCTTTCCATTTATAAATTCCATAGTGAATTTATATTTCAAATTATCTACTGATCTACAGTTTTCAATAGATTTCAATTATTCAATTTCAATTTATCTTCAAGAAGATAAATTCTCAAAAACGTCTCGTTTCATATTGGAAAAGCATTTCCATACTTATTTAATAATAAGTAATTCACAAATCTTATTTATTTTCAACAATTTGAAAATATTCAATATACTTAAACTATAGTTAAGTATATATTTCATTCTTTAAGGAAAACATTCTTTTATTCACATTTATTTGGGTCAAAAACGAATGTTGCGTAAAACATCGTTACGACAACCCAAAATCACTAGTATAGGGATTCGAAATTAAATAGATGTATAAATCCCAATACTATACAAAATATTTCCTTTCGGAAATCATTTACTATAACAACAGTGTTATAGTCCATTATTTCCTTATTTCCCTCGAAAACGTCTATTTCAACAATAAATGTTGAAATCTATGTTTCCATTCCCTTTTATTTCTCGAAAACGTCTATTTCAACAATGAATGTTGAAATCTATGTTTTCGATACTTAATGCATTTTAAAGCACCTTTAAATCGTTTTAAATTCCATTTAAAACATTCCTTTCCCAAAATATATCCATTTTCTTTAATAATATATTTACTGTTCAAAATCGTGAATATATTTCCTTTAATAAATTTCAATATTTAATTTATCAAATTCAATTGATTTCGAATTTATAAACAATGTCTATAAATTCCATTCCTATTTATAAACTTCAATTTACTAATCTCTTTTATTAAATCCAATTCAATTTATATAACCCAATTATAAACCAAAATCTATATTATAAGTTGAACACTTATAATATTATTTATTTACCAAATCGTTCCTTTGAACTTCACAATTTTTTTTTTAAATCTTATTACTCATAAAATTTATATATATATTTTCTTTCAATTTCAACTTATAAAAAAAAAATCTTTTATTAACTGTTTCTATCAGTATCCCATTTAAATGCCCAAAAGCCAGTTTATAAGTTAATTTCCTATAAAACTTTTATTTTCAACATCTATTCATTTGATAACTTTCACAACTTATAAATCTATAAATTTTAATGAAATTCATTTTATACATCAACTCAACACTTTATAAACCCGTTTCAGAATTCCAATAAATTTAATTCACAAATATCCATTTATAAAATCTTTTATATAAACCGATAATAAAATTTATCCAAAATCCCAATTTAACTATTTTATAAAAATCTATGTATTTTAAAAATTACCTTTCTGTCATATTTCATAAAAATGTAAATTTTTCTATAACATAAAAATTTATAAGTTTATTTATTTTAAAATGAATCAATACAAAAATTTAATAAAACATATTCTTTGAAAAATCACTTTAAAAATCCTTTTAAATTCAAAATTGTTATTTTTAACTTTAAAAATGAATCCGATGACGCAACAGCATCGAATAGTCAATCACGGCAAAAATATCATATATCGATATGATAATCAATAATCACACAATATCTATAATCATATAAATATTTGTGAGGAATCCAGTTGGATCCCTCCAACCTGTTTCCCTGCATCCAAAGATGTTAGCACAATACCCATTCCACTTCGAGGTGGAATATCACGGTATATGGGATTTATAAAATATTATCCGCTTACTAACGGCGCAATAGGGTCTCATCCGCTATACAATGCGGGAAATCAATCAACTGCAATATATACATATGCCAATATATATATATTGCTATATATATATAGATATATCCTACTATATCTAATATCACAATCAAGCAAACAATCAATCAACAAATTTTTAATATAACTATTTAAAATTTAACAAACCCTTTTGAGTGAGAAGTTCTCACCTTAGCTTTTAATTTGCAGTCCATTTTCCCATTCCAGCTTGATTTTCTTGATTTATACCTTATATAAACATTTTTATGCAACTGATTAATATTCGAAATAAATCGAATAATAAATTTCCGTTTAATAGATTTATTTAACTTGGCTCACGATTTGGGTTTAAACTAATAATTTATTTCCAATATAATAGTTTGAACTAAAAAATTTCTTTAAAATCTTTTAACAACTAAAAATAATTAAATTGGTAAATAAACAAATTAATTGCCATTTTAAAATTTCAATCCAACCAATATTTTAATCTCAAGCTAATGATTTTCATTTTAAACTAAAAATTTAAAATTCGAAATGATTTCCTTTAATTAAATTTGTTCAATCAAAATTTTATTTTTAACAAATTCTCCTTTAAAAATTAATTTAACTAGAAATTTTAAATTGAACTAAATTCCCTTTTTAATAGATTAATTTAACAAAAGTTTAAATTCGAAACTAATTTTTCCTTACTGAATAAATTAGCTTCCCCCTTCCTGAATGTAGATATATATCTCTGTCCACAAAAAGGCTTTCCATTTTAAACTTTATATAAAACTAAATTATTTTTGTCTACACCTTACTGCATTTTGCTTGCTGTAAAAAAAAAATTCTTGCTGTTCAAAACAAAAAAAGAAATCAATATAATTAATTTCTCTAATCACCAATAAATTACCAAACTAAAATTCTTTGTAAAACTTAAATTACCTCATTCGCTGCTTCCACTGACTCGAGCACAGCGCGACGCCGTCGCCTTCAGTCGCGAAACCCTAGTCGCGATGCCGACCCACCTCCCTCAACTTGCAAGCATCAACGCGTGCTCGAAATACGACGCCGCTCCTCCAACCTGAACACGAAACTGCGGCCTCCACCAAGACCCCTCGACTTCCATGCCTACGCGTGCGCCTCCCTTTGCGTCGTGAATCGCCTCTCGAGTTCGAGCATCCAATTCACCACTGCCGCCTTGACCTCGAGCCTTGAACGCTGATTCGATTACGAATTGGAAGGGAGGGGTTCGATCTGGGTTCATTCGTAAAGAGGAGGAATCGCGTTCGAATTTTCGAACGAGGTATCGACCATTATAAATTTGAACGAAGAGATTTTTTTTTGTTTTTTTTCTGTGAAATCGCGGCCACCATTTCTTGTTTTTGAACACAGAAGGAGATCTCGGCTACTGATAATAAAGAAGAAAAGGGGGAAACAAGAGTACGCTTGTCACGATTTTCTTCCGTGATTCTCGGCATAATTTTAGGCATATTGAACGGGATGCTGTCGTTATCTAATTTAAATTTGAATTAAGTTTGTTTTCGATTAGAACTTACAACGCATTTATGTGTCGTATTCCCACACGGCAACTCAGAAAAATACGAAATTTGAAATCCAATAATAATTCAATATTACGGACCCAATGGAACTGGTTTCGTCGAAATTCCGAGACTGTATGAAAAATGACTATTTTTAAATATCGATTCGAACGATAAAATTTCAAAACTAAACAATTCACTTTCAAATTCGATTCTGAAGCTTCGATTATTTTCAATATTATCAGTATAAATTTTATAAGCCTTCGAAATATTTTTAATCAGCTTAAAATTGAAGATTCAAATTTTATTCAACTTCAATAGATTAAATCTTATAATTTAATCGCCAAATTCAAAGTTAAAATGGAAATTCAATCCAAATCATTATTCAAATAGTTAAAACTAATTAAATATTTTCAATTTAAATTATTCAAAATTCTGGGTCGTTACACTAAGTTGTGCGATCAATCCTGAGCATGGCAATCATCTCGGCCTGGTTGGAGATTGTTTTATCGCGCGACTTCAAGGCTTCTTCATATTCAGCGGTCGTCTTATTGTGATTTTCTATGATCTTGTCGTGGTTGGAAATAGTCTTCCTCTGGACATCAATGGTTGCATTATGGGATTTGAGTTTAGCTTGCAGTTTAAATTCTTCGGCATGCACTTTCTTAATTTTGTCTCTCAGGACGATCTCAATCTTTACATGCGCCTCTTTTATCTCCTTCAGCAAGCCGACATTGTTCTTCCTTTCTCGAAGTGCCGCATCCTTTTCTTCTTTCAGACATTTGATTCTAGCATCATGTTCTGCCAACACACTTTCGAAATCATCCTTCTCTGATTCAAAGGAGAGGATTTCTTGATAATTGTAGCGGTTCATGTCCACCAGCTGTTTGCAAAATTTCTCCCACCCTTCCCACCCTTTGGCTTGCTCTACATCATTCCGGATAGCTTGAAAATGAGGCATGTATGTATCTCAGCAAACCAGATGAAGATCACGATCAAATTTAACCCCCCTTAACAACCACCTGGGGAGCGCTGCCTCAAGATTGGGAGGACCAGAAGGAAGAAAATAGGCAGATCTCCAGTAGAGGCCTGACGATCCGGGGGCGAGAGCCACATAAGATGACAAAACTTGAGTTGAAGATGGAATGTGTACAGAAGAAACCGAGATTTCAGAACCAATCGAGGCGGGGGTCGGAGTGAAGGCCTGTTGTTATGAAGAATGAGATCCGCGATCAAATGTTGACTTTTTCGACGGCTCCTCTCTATCATCGAAAGCTTCCCTTTTTTCGTACCCACCTTTGTATGCTCGCTCCCTATCCCTCTCGTCTCAACATTGAGCTTTAGCCTCTAAATCTTTTCTTCCTTGATATTCCTCTGTTTCATGGGGCAGATAATGATTGCAAGACTGTTTCGACCAGCGCTGAGAGTCGGTGAATTCTTCGAGATCGTCATAAAGACCGTGTCCTCTCATGGTACCTGACATGGAAGATAGATAAAATGTCTTAGAAATGGAGAATATGCATGAAAAGTTATGTGTAAGCGAGTGTAACCCTAGTGAAACGTGTAATGTGTTTTGGGAATGGCCTAAAGCAACATCACGAACCTAAGCGTGCATCCGTCATGGAAGGAATTGGCCTGATTTCGGGCGCAATATGGCTTGGATGAGGAGATATCTCTTCGAATTGAAGTCTTCCCCTATGAGTGCGTCAAAATCGACGTAAACATTACTCAGATCTCCGAAGTCAACTCCATCGTCTTTAATCGGAGAATCCCGACGTCGTCTGACTTCTAAAGCATCATCTATATCACTTGTGTCTGAGGCAGGTGAGCTCGGAACAACGGGGCTCATCCTCGGCGTCTCGCTGCATGATTCAGAATCTCCATCGCCGAATTCTGCATAGAAATCATCAATGTCACTAAAGGAGGACTCATCGCTACTGCTCTCAATCTCACCCTCCTCCTTTTCTATTACTAGTGCAGCTTTGCCTTATTTTTATTTAAAATCCTCTTCTCCTTCTTCCGTAATTAGACGCATTCAGACCGGGCAACTGACTTGGGTCGCGACAGCATCCTTTTCCTTGCGAGTCTCATCAACAGACTCACCAAACAGGCCTACCTATTCTTGAAAAGTGCCCTCTTTGGAACTGTAAGATAAGGAGGTCGATCACATGCGTACCTTGGATCAAGAAGGGGATGGGATCTCAACTGAAATTGAAGATCTCCCCGGATGCAACAGTCCATATCGAAGCAAGTTTTCGTCAGTCAACAAGACTTTAACGGATCTTTCCCCAACGTCGATAGCCTACAGAGTTCGAAAAGTTTCACCGAGAGAGAAGTCCATGTTTGGCCTTGGAATAACTATAAGAAGTACTCGACTTGTTAGAAATTGCATAGTGACACACTAGAACTCAATGAGTATGAAAGGGAACTTACCCTCTGTTGTCCAAAGACAGCCGAACCCCTTTAGACATCTGAAAAAGTAGTATCGAGCCTTGAATTGGGAGAAGTTGCTTTGCTTAATTTTACGATTCCTATGGGCCTCGATTACAACCAAGGAAGGATGCCTATCTCTTCTTTTGAATGAAAGAAAGTATCTCAACTCGTCAAATCTTGGGTCATGGTTGAATGTTCGCATGAAAAGGACGTGTAGACAAGTTAAGATGACATATCTATTGGGGTGAATCTAAAATGGAGTGATTCTTAAGTTCGAGTGAGTTTCTCTCAAGAAATCGTTAAATGGGGGCACCGCTCCATTCGAGCACATATACTAATGACAAGTGGTATATCCGGGGGCAGCAAATTCATCCTTCTCTAGGAGGTGCACATCTTCCTTTTAGATGTTGTGCTATAGGTAGGTATTTTGCAAAACTTTAGCAGAAATCACGAAGGATGCTCTCTCCGGTAGATTGAGAAGAACTCTAAAGTTAAGAGGAGTTCGATCCATGGCCAGACCAACTGGAACTAACCAGGCATACACAGCCAGTGAAGTGGAAGGAGAAGGGGTGATTGAAGATGATTCAACCTCTGAACTGTACTTACGTTCGAAATGGTTAGGTAATTCAACTCTAAAATAAGAATTCCCCATACTACACTTGAATTCTGAAGAAATATTGGTTCACACTAATGTGTCGGACTTCAAGTATGTATCAAGGAAATTGTAGTGTGTTATCTATCAGTGGAGGGCTCGGTGTCATGAACACTACAAACAGTCTAGCCCATGTAGACTGTACGCTTGTAGTTGAGAGGTAAAAGGACTTCCCCTATCACTTTCGTTTTGAAATTTCTTCTCCTACAGTTACCCATTATCAATCAACGATCGATAACGGATCCATTGTTCGAAATGACGTGGAAAGTCCCTTACAGTACATGTACACCATGAGTGCAAAAGAAAGCAAAATCAATCCGAATCCTTTGAAAGGACGAAACCAATTCACGATATGTCGTGCGGTATCTGCTATGGGACTTGGCACAAGTCAATTCTGGCTCGATGGATGAAGATAGCAAAACATGTCAAACACTAGGGCTAGGCCCAAATGTCGTTTCGTGAAGAACTCAAGGCTTGATTTACTATATTCCTCCATTAAGCCGCAATCGACTCAAACTCTTCACAACTAACACCACGAATACAACTCCATCGCCAAAACGACAAACAACATCGTAATCAGCAAAAACACCTTGAATTAGTAATCAAAAGGCAAGAAAGGTTAAATTTCTCGATGTAGCGACCTAAACAGCAGATCGGAGGCAGCCTATGCAATTCGGTGAGCTAAAAAATGGATTGGTGGCAATTAAATGCAGCAGGCGAACAAGGGTTTCGGTTGAAGGCGACTTGGGAAAGCTGCGGCGAAGCTCGAGAGTCAGCGGTTGAGCAGGGTCAGCGACATTGAAGGAATCAAGTGATAGTTTGGACAAGGCTGGATCGCTAGAGATGGTGGATCAAACACTGAAGGAAGCTTGGATCGCAGAAAGAAGTAAAAAACTTAGGTCGCATGATAAAAGTGGAATGGATCGTCTCGAGAGTCTAAATAAGAAAAGAAAATATGCAAAATTCGCATGTTTTTTTTGAATTAGCCTTGACATCCATTTGCTACTACGAGACATGTTGGGAAGTTATAGAGTAAAGTTCAGTCTTCTATGACAAGCAATGGTAGTCCTAGACAAAACTTGGCAACTGACAGCCTAGTCTAATTCAAATTCGTGTAACTCTAACACGACTAGTTGAAATTCAACAAGTAGAGACTAAAAAGAGATTACTTCCAAAGCACACCTTGTTTTCAACGAAGCGTACTATAGGAGAAAATGTTCCCAGCAGGATCCAAGAGAAGTTGAAACAACTTGGTTGAGTCGGAATAGCCCAGAAGTTAATCAAAAGAACTATAGTAACAAGCCAAAGGAAGCCAGAAAAAGAACAAGAAAATCCACTAAGGATATGGATCGCAAGCGATCCATGGCCTATGGATCGCTAAAGATCCATGGGATTAGCTCAAGGTTTAATTAATTCTCTTGCATCATCATCTGGACACATATTCTAAAAGAAATAACCGAGTTTTACGACATTCCAAGTTAGTTAAATCAAGAGACAAGCATCCATCCAGTCCAATTAGCGTCTAAACACAACTAGCAAGAAAACTGTCATCAAAATAAGGCAATGTGTAATAAGACTACATGAACAACATCGACATAAGGCGAAGAAGGCACTCCATTCACCAAGGTCAAAAAATAGATTAAGTGTATGGGTCACTGGCGATCCATACACTATGGATCGCTGGTGATCCATACACTATGGATCGCTGGCAATCCATCCATCATCACAGGATCGTTGCGCTCCATAGGAAACAAAGCAAGGGAAAAGCTAAGTAATCGGTTTGCATTCAAGCATAAACTATGGATCACTAGTGATCTATAGACCATGGATCACGGATCACTAGCGATCCATGGTTTTGGCTTGGGTCGCGAGGCAAGTTTCAGTAGCTCCTTCCTATGATCATGTACAAGTACTTGGCGAACAAACTTGGCCCAAGAGCTCTCCAATCTTTACAAATACTCTCCTATCTACAACATAAATGGGATCCTCCGAACCGATGGCTGAAAATCTGCTGGAAGCTTTCTTCAATCTTCATCCCCCTCACAACAATCCTCAAAGTGGTTCAGTGTGATTCTCCAGTGGATTCCATCCTTGGAGATTCAATCTAGCGAAGGATATTCAAGAGCTTGTAACCAAATACATCTTGTAACATCAATCAGTCTATAATAAAAACTATAAAGTGGACGTAGGCTTCGTTAACAGCCGAATCACTATAAAAATCTTCTTATCTCCTTTCTATTTCTGCTTTCTTTTTATATCTATTATCCATATTATTAACCTGCGAGAATAGGGCTGGTGCTTTAACACTCAATCCAGGGTGTTGTTCCATTTTTTTGGGTTAACATGTTTTATAAAGGAAGTTTTATAAAATTGGTTTAAGGGCTTAAAGGAGGATTATACGAGGTAGAGGAGTTTTATAAATAGTTCCAAAGATTTATAAAATAGTTCATAAATGGTTTTATAAGTTTATAACGGAGTTTATTAATGATTTAGAATTGAATAAAAAGGAAATCTTCCTCGGTGTTAAGTGAGTATGCTTGTGCCATTGAGATAAGTATATGAATATTTTTCCAAGTATTGAAATATTGGGAATTATGGATGTGTTTGTATATATATATCTCTGTAAAAAGGATTTGATTCAAGTATTTACACGGTGGATTTAACTAATGAAAGATTAATTAAAAATAGGTTAGCTATTGCTTGTGTGATTAACCATTGCTGGTTTTCCCTATGGAATTAAATCCTTGATTTGAATGTTGTTTTATTCGATGGTTAAATAACCGACTATCGAATTTAGACCCAAAATGTATAGTGTGTGTATAATCTCTTTTCAACCTTCTAGGACAAAGATGAGGAAATTCATCCACAAACGGTTAGGAGGTGATCTCCGCTCTTATCATTGATTATCTATTTCCTAAAGAATAGGGGTTGAGTTTATCGAAAATTATTGAATGTTGTTTCGAAGAGACCGGGACCGGGTATGTTATTCGAAAAAACATTTGCTCCAACTTAAGCATTACAAAATGAAGACATCTTGAAGATGATTGAAATTGGAGCTATCAAGTGCTTTGTTTAGTCCTAGAACTAACTTGTACGGATGAATGCTGGCATTGCATTGTTGCTTGGAGGGCAATGTTAACATTCCAAGCGGGAAGTGCTATATAAAAGGTAAAATGTAGCCTTAAGCCTCATCAACCGGGAATGACTAAAACATGGAAGATGAAGCAGGGCTAAGTGGGTCGCTCCTAAGTAGGGTATGATTATCCTTATCTAGAGTCGATATTTTCTCTCATTTATATGCTTTAGGGCCTATTAGCTAAATGGTAATCATATTCGGTACTACCGAGTAAAGGGTAGGTCGGTTCTTTGTTGGCAATGGTCGATAGGTTCGACCTCGGTGTTATTTTATGTAGAGATGCACCGTGACTGACGGTACTCCAATAGACCAGTAATTGTATGGAAGCCATTCTCCAGTACATGCCCTCATGGTTTTATTTGTATAACTAATATGTTGGAATTTTATTAATCTAACAATTTCGGCTATGATAAATAAGTATTTGTATCTTAGACACTATTATAATATCGTAGAATTTCATATGAAATGTTTTGGTTATCCTAAGGTAAAAACCGTCCATGTTTGTGAAATGTGGTCTACGAGATACTTTTGATTTTCAAAGGTTTTTTTATAACTTTAAAGATCAATTTGGGTGTCTTTTCTTACATTGGCTTTCCAGACTGACTTGTTTATGATTTTATTATAATGCTCAGGTTAGACCGAGCATGTTTACGGATTGCTTTGGATGCATTGGAGCTTAGGAAATGAGTTGGAGGTCTTCAAGTCGTATTCACATATATGTTCATTTTATACTTCTTTGTTGTTGAAAGGATTAGCATTTGTGAGGTAGGTTGTTATAACTTTCCAGGTTGGCGATTGTGATTTCTTGTTGTACTCTGACTGGTATATGTATATAACAGTTTCTCTTTTGTAAAGATCATTGATATTATATTATATATTGTTCTGCTGTGATTGTGAAACTCTGTGTTGTTTTAGTCTTCTTTATCTCTTCTTCTTCCTTTTCTCTTTTCCCTTAACAATCGAGTTTTCGACATTCGATTACTCGGCATGAAATACAATGGATGCATTAGTGTCGATTATCGAGGGTCGAAAAATCCCCAACTGTTACACTTGGTTTCAGAGTGCAAGGTTAAGCGGGAACATTGGCTTTGGTGGGGTAACTCATTAAGAGATAAGGTAGTGTAATGCCTTATTATGAGTTTTGAGTGTATATACATATGAGAGTGTATATGTTAGTGATATAAAAATGCTTTAAATTATGATAAGTTATTTGTTGAGTGGCTTATGAATTCTGGTCGGTACATGGGATGCCATGATATCGATAAGGGTTTCTGAACAGTTAAACAAGGCAAACCGACAAAATATTGTTTTGAAAATGGGTAAATGAAATAATCTTACCTAAATTATATTTTGTGTATAAAGGAATAATTTTTCAAAAATTATTATAGTTATATATGGAGTGTTTGGTTGTTAGTGAATGATAATATTTGATTATTATAATTTGATGTTTGTTGTTCTAATAAAAATTGTTATTGTTATAAAATAAACAAAGATAAACATTTATAAAATAAGTTATATAAGAAAGTGAATTTATAAATATGAATTTTGAACAATTGTGAAATGAAATTGCATAAGAAGTGAGATTATATAAATATGATTTATAAATGTGATTTATAAATGAAAAGGAAAGGAAATTGTTTAAGTATATATATATAAATATGATTTATAAATAAAAATGGATTTAAAACAAGGAATTTGACAATTAAATATTCCATTGATTTGAAAATTGTTTCAAAGGTTTTGGAAGAATAATAATTGCATTGTTTTGGAAAATGTTTTAACTGGAAATATTTATAAAAGGATTTAAAAAGAAACATAGGGCATTGAACTCACTTCAATCATTGAAAAATAATTCTGGTGATGACTATAGCATCATCCGTATTATTTTCGAGTTTCTAAGTGATGGATTGCTACGAGTGGAGTTTTATTTTGGTAAAAACAAGTTTTTATTTTCAAGATAAATATACGAAAATATTTTTTGAATTTGTAATTTGGAAATGGTGTAGGTAAGAAAATAAAATTTAGAATTGAGATATGAAATTAAAATTTAACTTAAGAAAAGTTAAATAAATTGAAATAATGGAATGAATATGAATTTGATTTATAGAATGAAATTCAACTTAAGTGTAAAATTAGTTGAATATGTTTGGAATATGGCTCGATAGAATTGAATATGAACTTAAGTTTTGAAGTGATAATAAAAATTAGTGGTATTGTATAAAATGTTTAAAATAGACTTAAGTAAAATTCTATGGAATGGTTCGTAAATAATATTAGTATTGAAGAATATACTAAGTGATAATGAAATAAAATTTAACTTATGAAAGGTTAAAATGTAACGATTTTATGAAATGGTCCATAAACAAATTTAGTATGAAATGAAATATTGTTAAACATAAAACGAAAATAAAGTGAAAGTAAATTAATTGAATGTAGATAAATTGAAAACGAATCAATTAGATGTTAGCAAGAAATGAAAGTGTACAAATATAATATGGACATTTGGAAATGTGAATTGGTATGGTTATTAATTAATTAGAAGCATATTATGTATTGATTGGTCTCCCTTATTACATTTGCTACATTCGCATAGAGTTATTGTATATTCCATATTATATAGTGATGTTGCTTTGTATAAACATATTCTCATTGGTTGTTGAGTGTTTAATAAGTGCAGATGGCGTAAGCTTCGCATTTGGAGCTCGCTTTTGCATTTTTTTGGTTGTATATGCTTGCTAATACTAAAATAAGGTGCACATCTTGGATTAGATACTGTATTTTTATATTTTCCCCGCGGGATGCCTCATCGTTGAAGATGAGATGTATATTTGTAACTATATATATGTGTGTATATATATTATTTTCGATCGAATTGTGCAAAGAAGACGTTGGCGAAATTTTTCGTAAATTTAAGGCATTGGGAAAATTTTGTTAATTTTAGGAAAAATTTTGATGACTAAAATTTGTTTTTTATGTTATAACTCAGATGGTATTATTTGAAATCTGTGAATGAATTTTAAGGACTTAGAAAGTTTATAATCTATTTCAACTAATTAGGTCTGAAAGTTAACGGGATTGTGGTATTTTCTTACTTGCTAATTTCGAGGATGAATTCTTTTAAGGGGAGAGAATGTAACGACCCAGAATTTCAGTCATTTGAATTTGAAATATTTAATTGCTTTTGAATATGAAAAGGTTAGTTTATAGGTTAAATAATTTGAATTTCAAATATAAGGGTTATTTGTGTAATTGAAATCAAGATGAGCTAAACTCTCCTTTTTGGTTAACCGGTTATGTTATATAGTTGATAACAAATTGTTGATTGGATTTTGGATAATTTACGATATTTATTAGTTGGTTTGGATATATTTCCGCCCATGGAGCGGATGAGACCCTATTATGTTCCCATGTAAGAGAAGATGACCCTTTGTATACGATCCCGCCTTGAAGTGGTTAATTTATATTATTTGGTTATATACTGTATGCGACGTAGGGGGACAGGTTGGGGGGATCCAATAGCATTCCATACAGTGTTGATTTTATCTTTCATATAGTTTGATATATGATATGTTGGATGCTATATTTAATGACATGGATATGATTTTGCTTATTTAGTGCTTAGTAGAATCGGGCCTTAATTTTGATATTATGAAATACTATAAACCAATGATTGGATTTAAAAGGAAATTCATTGTGATTTTGGAAACCATATATGTTTAATAATTATCCTTGAATTATTTAAAGAAGGAATTAAATAAAAGTGTGATTCTTAGAGTTTACAAATTTATAGTTTTATAAAATATTTTAAATAGAGATATTGTACCGTGATTTAAGATTTTTAGAATCTTAAAAATAAGTTTGTGTTTTATAATAAAGGGATATGGTTTTAAAAAGAAATAGGAATATTTTAGTATAACTATTAATTAACCGTTTATATAAAGTGATGTACATACACACATATTAAGGTTAACTTATAAATATTTGAATTTATATATGTGATAGTGTATAAATGTGACAAATTATAAATAAAATGAAGATTGGAAAAATCATATTTTATTAATAAAATGATAGATTTATAAACGATGTTAATAAATGAAAGGAAACCACTATCATTAGATAGATTAAGGAAATCAATAAAATTGGGAATTTATGATAATATGTGGGATGTTGTTTTGAAAAAAATAATTGATTCTATTTTAGAAATTGAAAGCGAGGATAGATTTGGAGATGTTAAATGATATGTTATAAAATAGAAAGAGATTTACAAATATAGTTTTACAAATATGGAAATGATTATGTTGAAAGTTAAGTATGTTTTTTGTCAAGGAAATATATTTACGTTTAAAAGTTGTTTATCAATATTTTAATGTTTGAAAAGTTAATTATTAAATTATTAATATGGTTTGAAATTAATTATAATTGTTTATCAATAAAATTTTGGAAGTTAATTATTATTATTTATAATAAAGTATAAGGTAAATTATTATTGTTTTATTAAGAATGTTTTGAAATTATTAATTATTATCTTTAAGTTATTTTGAAGTTAATTACTATTTTTATTATATGTTTCTGAAGTTAACAACTATTTATTATTTTATAATAGTGTTTTAAAGTAAATAATTAGAATTTATTTAAAAATGTTTGAGATTTATAAATAGAATTTTGTAACGGAATTGGGTTTTGCAAAATGTGTTAAGGGCTTAAAGGAAGATTTTACAACATAGAGTTTTATAAATAGTTCCTAAGGTTTATAAAATAGTTTATAAATGCTTTTATAAATTTATAATAGAGTTTATAAATGATTTAGAATTGTATAAAAAGGAAATCTTCCTCGGTGTTTAGTAAATATGCTTATGCCATTGAAATAAGTATATGAATATTTTTCCATGTATCGAAATATAGGGAATTGTGGATGTGTATATATCTTCGTAAAAACGATTTTGATTCGAGTATTTACAAAATGGATTTAACTAATGAAAGATTAATAAAAGGAGGTTAGTGGTTGCTTGTGTGCTTAATCATTGTTGGTTTTCCCATGGAATTTAAATCCCTGATTTGAATGTTTGTTTGTTTAATGATTAAATAACCGACTATCGAATTTGGACCCAAAACGTAACTTTGAAAATATCTAGAAGAAACAAGTGAGTTACATGGCACAATCATCTCTGATGATGCTGTAGTGTGTGTATAAATCTTGTTTTGTCCTCTTAGGCGAAACGATAAGGTAATCCATCCACTAACGGTTAGGAGGTGATCTCCACTCTTATCTTTGATCGTTTATTTCCTAAGAACCGGGGTTGAGTTATCGAAAATTATTGAATGTTATTTCGTAGAGACCGAGATTGGGTTTGTTATTCGAAAAAACACTTCGATCCAACTTAAGCGTTTTGAAGTGAAGACATCTTGAAGATGATGGAAATTGAAGACGAAGCTCTCAAGTGTTTCGTTCAATCCAGAACGAACTTATAGAATGAATGCTGGCATTGCATTTTTGCTTGGAGAGCGGTGTTATCATTCCAAGTGGGAAGTGCTATATAAAAGGTAAAACGTAGCCTCGAGCCTCATTAATCGGAAATGGCTAAAACATGGAAGATGCAGCAGGGCTAAGTAGGTCACTCCCAAATAGGGTATGATCATCCCTATCTAAAGGTTATATTTTCTCTCATTTGTATGCTTAAGGGCCCATTAACTAAGGGGTGACGATATTCGATACTACCCAGTAAAGGGTATGTTGGTTCTGTGTTGGTAGCGGTCGATAGGTTCAACCTCAGTGTTATTTTATCTAGAGATGCACAATGACAGACTATACCCCTAACATTGTGAGTTGTTTTAGTCTTCTTTCTCACTTCTTCTTTCTTCTTCTTTTCTTCTTCCTTCTTTCTTTTCCCCTAACAATCGGGTTTTTTGGCATTCGATTGCTCGGCAGAAAATACAGTGGATGTATTAGCATTGGTTTTCAAAGTTTGAAAATCCCCAGTTGTTACATCAACATAATCTACCTAGTGAATTATGGAAAAACTGATTTATTCTGCTAATAGACATTAATAATAAATTAAATTATAGAACATTATTTTATTCTACTAAAGATATGTCATTAGGTTTCATATTCAATTAGGGTTATTTAAGGGTAAATGATAAAGAAATCCCTTGGATTTAAAACATTCCTTAAAAGAGAGCTTGCTTTAAAAATAAAATCGATCTTTAGAAATAAAGTGGTTTAAAACTTTAAAACCTTTATTTGAAAATTAAATAACATTTAAAACTCTTTGTTATAATAATAATTAAACAATAATTAATCTTCAATCAATTATTGAATAATAATTTAAACCTTTAAATAATAATTAAATATTAATTGATGTCGCTTAATTGATTAAATAATCCTTAATTAAAACTTAAATAGTAAATTCAACCACGATTAACCTTCAACTAATTATTAACTAATAATTTAAACCTTTAAATTATAATTAAATATTAATTGATCTTAATTAATTGATTAAATAATCCTTAATTAAAACTTAAATAATAAGTTACCCTTGATTAATGATTAAATAATTTTTATCCATTAAAAAATATTTAAAACAATACTTATTCCTTAAATAATAATTAAATTAATAATTAATCTTTAATTAATAATTAATTAATAGATTAAACCATCATTTAATAATAATTAAATATTAATTAAGTCTTAATTAACTTAATTAGTAACTAATTAATAACTAAAACCTTTTATAAATTAATAACTAATTAATAATTGATCCTTAATAACTAAATAATATTTAAATAAATAATTAATTAATTAAATAATAATCATTACTTATCCATACTTAAAATAAGTTTTGAAAACACTTTTCAAAGAATGCTTAAGTGAAAATGGTTTCTATTTTGCAAAAAGAGTTCGTTTTATTAACTGCATTTATAGCGACTATCGCTATATGATCCATAATTTAAAAACTCGATTCATACTCCAAATCAATTCTAAAATTCTTGCCTTATATTTTGTCTTACTTTTATAAAGTTGAATATAGCTTTTTGAAAACATAAACTAAAGTCAAAGCTTTAAAAACTTTTCTTGGAAAATCCATAAGTAAACAAGTAGGAAAGCAAGGGATTTTGATGTCGTGTTGAAGTACAAATCAAGTGTTAATTTCTCCTTAGCCTATAACATTGTATGTATGTTTGCAAACGTATATATATGAACCATAACATCATGATATAATCAAGGTCCTAACTTGCACATTACTAACTTCTAATTTTTATTTAAAAGTCTGGACAAATTTATGTCCATGCACGTACATGTATTAACCAAATCAACACCATATTCACCCAAACAAGCAATTAATTTACAATCAATTTCAGATCATAAATAAAGTTAGAAACTTTAGTAAAGGGTGAGCTTTAACTTAAAAAAGCTACCAAAATCTTACTAATTCACCCGATCTTCCTCTATAATTAACAAATATCTAGATCTTTGATTTTCCTTAACAAAAAATGGATTTTGTAGGTTTTAAAGGCCAAGATGGCTCAGCCTAGGCATATGGTAGCTTGGCCATGACAACTTCTTAGGAGGCTTGATTTGATTTTTGGAGAAGTGGAGTTGTAGAGTGAAGAAGGAGGTTTTAAAAGTGAATTAAAACCAAGATTTTGGAACTTTAGAAATCAAGGAAGCCATTTGATTTTTCATGAAGTTTAGAGAGGTTTTTGGATAATGGAAATAAAGTGATCACTGAGAAAAAAAATGAAAAATGAAAATTGATTTGTATATAACATGAAATTACTAAATTACCTAATTAGCCTTAAGTACATGTCCTCCACACATATGCTTCCACATCACTATCCTTTGTCCCCTCCTTGCTAACATGCATTTAATTAGCATTTGTACTTATGTCTTTTGTGGTTTAAACATATTTTTAGCACTAAATGTACTAACGTTTGCTATGATGTGACACCCAACTTTTTTACTTAATTAAATTCCCTTAAGTATATATATACAAACTTAACTAATGCATATACGTATATACACATATCCTAAATTTATTATAAATGTATATGAATATATTAAATCTTCGGTTTTCAATATTTTTGACAATTTTTAGCCAACGAAAATTTGAAAATTTGAAAAAACGTATTACGATCACACTTTTGATTTTCCTTTGAAATATTTATTTTTGTAAACACATTTTGAAAACTATTTCGCCATCATTAATTATTTTTTAGAATAATTTTATTTTAATTATAAAACATATTATTCGAGTATTTAAAATTAATTAAATATTCACAAATCAAAGTAGTGAAATTCTGGGTCGTTACAGTAGCATCGGAGTTAAGTATTATGACAGAGAAATCAAATAATTAAAATTTTAGTCAAAATGCAGAGGAAGTGTGTGTCTATAATAAAGAATATTAATGGTAGTAAAATATATTTCTAATATTATGAGTAAATATCAAACTCATGATTATTAATAATGTATGCTTGCTAAAATCGTTTTAGTTTTGATTTATAATTCTCGACATTGGATTTGAAATGACATCTTTTATAATCAGTATAAAAGGATGTTGGGAATGTCTCGAAACAATATACGCATGCACTATATTAAATTGTTTAATATCAAGCATGTAAGATGGATTCATTATGCATTAGGAATCGGAATTTTCATGCATGTCATATTGTGCACCATATTATACTTTGCTTATGTATTTGATACATAGTGCAAGTAAAAAAAAAATCTAAATTTAGATCACTTAATGATAGTTTAGAGAGTTCTCAAGTGTTTATAAAATACAATAGAATTGTTTTATGCAAACAACAAACTCTTTATGAAAGCAGTGTACAGACTCGAACTTCATTAGTGATATCGAATATAGTATGTCAACCTTAAATTCATGTTCAAAATTAAGAGCTTTAACATGGAATTGTTCCAAATAATAAATAGTGGCTAATTTAACAAAAGGCTACTGCAATGTAAGAAGTATAAATGTATGCATAAATTTATAACTAAGCTATATATGATTCCAAATTTTGAGAATTCCATGACATTGTGGTATAATAACAATGTCGCGACATAGTTCGTAAAAGAACCTAGAGCTTATAAGAAGTCGAAAGAAGTACACCAAATCGTTCCATATGATAAAGATAGTTTATCAACATTGAAGAGAGTTGATTGATAGAGTATATGATTAAAACAAAATAGCATGCCCCTTCACTAAGGGACTGACTCGATTAGTTCTTATGAAACCGATCGAAGAATTTAGAATTAGATTCCATAATTGACCTCACGTGCAAATGGAAGATCAGTAGACTTAGGGGAATGCCCTAAGGGAAATTATGTAATTGGTTACATATATCTAGCTCTATGCTTAATCTTGTTCAAAATAAAAAGTGTTTTCCTTTCTATTATATAAATTTTATATAGTGATATAAATAATTGAGTAATTAAGTTAAAGCATATAGATGAAAAATGTTAAATGATATGTTATGCGATTGTAATTATAAAGAGTTGCAATCATGAGAAATTTAATATATTGTTTAAATATTCCTAGTCTAGATGTTTCGAGAAAGGACATCAATTCATTCGTTAAGACTAGATACGTAATGCTCTCCAAATATTGGGTAGTGTATTTATCGTGGCTGTTGGGGACACCAAGTGGTTACGTGCTACTAGTTATTAGATAACCATGGAATGACTCATTCGAGAATTCTCTGTTTGGTAACATAACTAAGATCAAATAGACAATCTCGAAGTGAGGATGTTAAATATTTTTCTCAATTTGAGAATACTTTTTGAATTCAATATGGATACTCCAATTAATTATAGTTACATCGTAGCATGGAGCCCATCGACTGACATAGTCTTATCTGGGTTGAAGCATTAGAAGTGAAACATTATTGAATTCATCTCCTTAGCTATATGCGGTTAGCATCATGGTCAACTGTAGTCAACTCAAAATCAAAAGTCTCTGCTAGAGCAGTATAATTAATAATAATTGTTATTATTGAACCAAGGATTTTATGTTTTGAACTACAAATTTAAATGCGGATGATGTTGGAATTTTGACAGAAACCAAATGCCATAAATCCTAATGTGATATAGTTTTGAATAAGAGGATTGGTGTAAATAATCGTTGGTACTAGGTACCACTTAAAATAAGTAAAATTGGAGTATAAGCGATAAATTCAGGCAAAATATCACACCACTAGCTAAGGTGATGCATGAACATTAATATTCGAATTGTTCAGTACTAATCGGTGATTGAATTTACACCTTTGAGTTGCAAAACCATAATGGTGAATACTCCAAAAAACCATATGGTTTAATTAATTTATAATTTTTGTAAATTAATGAAATTAATAATATTTATGAAATATCGATTATTAATTTTATTTGATTTGTTCGAATGCCATTAATATTTAATTTAGTGCATTAATAAAGTTATACGCGTACATATTGATAAACAGTATCGATAATCATTTAAATTTGATTGGAACCTTACACGGCCCACTTTTCCATATAGATTTAAACTGAATTTTAACCACACTTGTCTGCCAAATTGCATGGAAAAGCGGATAATAAAAGAAAGAAAGTTGGTAGAGGATAGAAAGAAGATAGAACAACATTGAATCTCACAGCGGAACGAATAATCTATAATATGGAACAAGTCTTTACATAAAACAAAACTGTAACTTAAAACATACATAGACATTAATTAGAATATACATCTATTCAGTACGAACAGTTATAACACCATATCCTCACAATTGGTAATAAACACAACCAAATGTAATGGAATATAATCATCTACGTGGATACGTCTCTGGTCTCTAGCTCCTCTCCTAAAGCTTCCGTTATCCATCTAAACTTGAAAATATGCTCAGTCTGATCCAAGCATATAGGAAAAAACACGCCCTGGTCCGTCTGGTAAAACCAGCGTAAGAAACACACTCAATTTGAATTATTAAAGTTTCAAAATCTTTTGAAAATCAAAGGTATCTCATAAGACCACGCCACAAATAAACATGATGGGATTTTACTTACCATAACCAAAACATTTTATATCTAATTCATCTGACATTATAATAGTGTCTAAGTATAAATACTTATTCAAATAGCTGAATGCTTGCATCTCACGTTCCAACATAGTTGGGCATAATCAAAATCGTACGGCGCTTATTGGAGAATGGATTCCAACTGAATGACTAGGCACTTAGGTATCACCTGTAACAGTACATGTCTAGAAACACTGTACCAAGATCGAACCTATCGATCCATGCCAAAAGTACATGTTATAAAAATTATTTTTTGGAGAAATATAGTCAAATATGATTTTTTTTTTTTAACTATGAAGTTAAATATTTTGTAAAAAAGTTAATTGAGAATTTTAAACTTATTACAAATGGTTTATATATAAGATTTATAAAATTGATATTATATCAATAAAAGTAATGGGATTATACACGAGTTTTATAAGTGTTAAAATGAAGTTATAAATGAAACCCTATAAGTAAATGAGATTTATAAAGTAAGGAACGCTATTGTAACGACCTGGAAATTTTAACGATTTTTATAACGTAATTAACTATATTTTTCATGAAAATTAAATATTTAAGTTTTGCAACGAAAATTTGATATTTAGAATACGTCTATTTAGACGTAGCAAGTGTCAGATTTTCATTGGAAAATTTATACGTTAGTCGTTATGTAATTTTCAATTTAAAATCAGTTAAAATTAATGGAAATAAAATATTTTTGAAAATGAATATTTTTTCTATATAATAAAATTTTAAATTATTTTTTGAGGCGCTTGGACTACTATAGCCCCGTTTATCTTATTTTCGGCGTTTTAGCAGTAGTTTTGGCTGCGAACATCAACTTTGATAGGATGATCGTATCGCTAATATCTATGTACCATTCTATTCATCTCATCATGCTGATCTTCGTAGTATGTTCATCTGTGCATTTCATTGATTTCATACTTTTTGCTACTTTCATTCTTTTCATTCTATCTTATGCATGCCTCGGGAAAAATTTAAAATAATATACAAAGTCATATATTATTCCTGAAGCCTCTTTTGCTCATCTTCGTACCCATTATCAAATCTCCTTCTCTTTTGATCTATTCTCTTCTTTGAATATAAAATGAAAAATATATATTATAGTTTGTTTTAATCAAAACCTGCTCCCACCTTCTTCATTGTCAACCGCCTTCAACACTCTCTCTCCACGGCAGCAACAACCCGTGCTCTGCTAGATTATAGCCGAACTTTCCCCTACCACCTCTCTTTTCCACTGACCTAAAGTCTTCCATATAGCAGTCTCGAACCCAATAGTCGAACAACCATCATTTCTAGATCTGCCATCAACTTTCACTCACCGCCTCTTGCCCTCCGCCATGCAAATGCATCCACCACCGTACAGACCATCGCCACACCTCCATGTCAGCTCTTCACCATGAACTATCTCACCCATAGTCGTACCCTCCGAGCCAGCCACCACAACCAACCTTTCCTATCTCCTCACAGCTGCCTAGTCCCTCATCTTCGCCTCACCTGACAGCTCAAGCCTCCTCTAGCAACCATTGACCTTCCTCCAACTACATAGCATGCTTGTTCCACTCCATTCTAATCCATGTGACCATGGCATAAAACCTCATGTCAGCTGCCTTCTTCTCTTGATCCAAAGCATAGCTGCCTCTCCATCGCCGAACTCCGAACCTACATCATCCTCTACAGCTCCTCTTTGCTTCCATAGCCATTGCCGAGCACACCTAGCCTCCTCTTTGTTTAAAAAATAGAAAACAAAACGAAAATGAAAAAAAATTGGCAAAAGTATATAGGCTGCTTACATATATTTATACTTGAAGCATGCAAAACTCTGTTCTAGTAGCAAATATGGTTCCTCTTCGAGTGATTCGGATTCTAGTTGTCCTCAGAAAGTGATTTAGATGGATGTAGCACCCCTTCAATATATATTCATATATATATGTATATATATTGTTTTGATTCATCGATTTGAATTCAAGTTCACATCGCAGCCTTGTTTGTATGCTCGTCTCTATTCTTGTTTCGCTATCCCGGTTGTGGTATGGCAGTTTTGCATTGCTCTCTACTGTTCCGAAAATATCGCAACAACTCTTTGGTTTGTCATTGTTCAATGTGCGTATCCGTGTCACCTTCTTGTTTTCTCTAGCCCCAAAGGTGAGCCATCACTCACGATTAACATTCTTATGTTTCGTAAATTAATTTCACATGAAATGATGATTTAAATATGTTGTTAAATTTGAATTTGGTAGTAATTTGATCATTGAACAATATATGTTATTATCTGCAATTGTTTACCTATAGTAATTGACATATGACACCATAACCTGTCATATATATTTTATTTAAATTGTTAATTCTGATTGCAATTGATATGCCATGTCTTTTTATGCTATTATTTTATTTGTTCTCGCACTACAAGTTCCCTGTTAGTTTAGAAATCCCTATGGGTTGAAATGATACATACCCGAACGATATTATAGATTAGGAAAAATCGTTATGGGTTGAAATGATAAACTCAAGCGATTTTATTTATTTTGAATTTTAGGATTGCGGGTTGAAACGATACTTACGTGTAAATATTAAATTATTGCGGATTCAAATGATGAATATCCATATCACTGACCATAAGATAGAAAATTTTATACCAATACCATTGGTCTGTTTTGGAAAATGATCTTTCAAAAGTTTTGAAAGGAAATAGATGGGTTTTGTTAAATATTGATTTTAAAAATATAATATAAAGATTTTTATTTTAATATATGTGTGTAAAATTCTAATTTTTAAATTATATGTTTGAAAACTTTAAATTATAATTTAAATTTCAAAAAACGTAAATTTTAGGATTTTACTAATATTTTTTTATTTTTAAAATATATAAATTATAGGTTTACATAAAATAAGATTTACTAAATTCAGATTTAATTTATTTAATATAATAGTATATATATTATATGTTCAAGTATTTATTTAAAATTATATTAATATTTTAAAAGTTGATCTTTTAATAATTTTAATAAAATATAGGTTGGAAAGATAAATTAAGTTGACTTGTAATTTAATTGGTTTAAGAATTCAATTTGAATAAGTATTGATTTGAAACTTATTGATTTTCAGATTTTTAAACATATGATTTTTATAACTTAATACCTTGACTTTGATAAAGGTGATTTAATCAATATTTAAAATTTAAATAAAATTATAACTTAATATTAATTTTGATTTAAATTTGTAATTTGAGATTTTATTTAAATGTTTATAAAAAGGTGATTAAATGAATATTTCAAATTTAAATAAAATTGAAATGGAATATTTAATTTTGATTTAAATTTATAATTTGAGAATTTATTTAAATGTTATTAAAAATGATTAAGTAAATAATTCAAATTTAAATAAAATTAAAGTTGAATTTTGAAATATAAACAGAATTTGTCAAATTGAGTTATTATAAATGTTGAATATTTAAACTTTAAAACCTATTGAATCGAAAGTGGTTTAAATTTGTAGTTCAAACTTGGATTTGATATCGATATAAATTTAAATTTTTTTATGAGAATTTGAATTGAACTTTAACCTTTTAATTAAAATTGTTGAATTAAAATTGATATAAATTTAATTTTGGAACTAAGATTGATTTGAATTGATTTGTGAAATTAGAAGAAATAATTCTAATTTGAAACTATTTTCGATATAAACTGTTTAATTATATAAACTATTTTTAATATATAAATTATTCTTAATCTATAACCTATTTAACTACTTTATAATATAACTATTTCAATATATAAACTACTTTCAATATTCAAACTGTTAAGCTGCAACTGTTACGATTTAGATTTAATGAATTTAAGTGCTAATACTTTGATGTGATGGTTTAACTTATTTTATGGTTATGATTTTGGAAATGAATTATAATTTGAAGCGAATAACTATTTCGAAGGTGAATATGATTTCGAAAGTGATATGATTTTGAAATGAATATTATCTTTTGATATTGAGTACAAACTATTTGAAATGTAAAATGCACAGTGTGAAATGGGCGTTTGGTTGTTAAAGAGACCGGGATCGGATATTGTCATACTCTCCGCCAATACCGAAAATCATATTAACAACTATTCATGTAACAACCCGGTATTTAGCATCCATTAATAATCGACATTTTAACGACGAATATTGTCGCATATTTGCCAATTGAAGTTTTAAAACTTGAATTAAAATTCTTTTATAAATTGTTAAAATTGAATTGTGGGCTTTGAATTAAATAGTGAACCATGTTTTAATTTGGGCCGTGAAAAGTAACAAAAGCTAATAACCGGCCTCCCCTTTTTCACTCTCGTTCGCAACCCTAATGAATGATCGAAAGAAAATAATGGCGGCCTCGTTTATTTTCATTCGCCCCCTTTCAAAAATTAGGGCTTGCTTCTGAAGTTGCCGACCCATGATTGCTCATTCGAAAATGATTTTCAGTTTGTTGCCTTCGTCGATTGCTTGGCTCTTTGATTTGTCTTCGGCTGTTTCAATTGTGGCAAAGGTGAGTAATTCTCACATCTAATTTATCCTTAAGTCCGTGTTTAGGTCGTTCGACTTTATTTTGATGTTACTGATTTTACCTGTCTTGGTTCGATTTCGTGTTTTCGTAGTTTTGTTCTTCCTGACTAGGGTTTTGCTTGAATTCGTATATTTAAGGATACTTGCTTACTGATTTTCATGGCGTCGATTTCCTTTGACTTCGGTATCCTTTGTTGAACCACGACTTCGATTTTTGACTTAGTGAAGAGGTTTGACTAGTTCATCGTAGCTCTGACTTGATTTTTGAACGACGTATCATTTTTGGCTTTGTTGACCATCACTGGGTCGACTTTTGAATTGTTCAACTTCGATTTTCGTTTGAATATAATTGATGATTTCGTCAATACTATGCTCAGCCATTCGACCTTCGTTTGGATGTATGACATGGTTACTAACCTGCTCCATTTCGTATGTATGTTTGCTTGATGGACATGGCTTTGATATCTTTTATATATATCTGCACACTTTTCAGAGCGAAGTAAAAACATACTTTTTAGACACTTTTGCTTTGATTTTATTTCATTGCCTGTACATGCTTTGATTTTTATTTTATTGACTGTACATGCCTGTACAATGGTTTGATATCTTTTACATGAATATATTTTATCACATGTACATATTTTGATCACAAAGCATTCTTGCTTTGACATTCAATTTGTTGCTCTAATTGAGAAAGGGGCAGTAACATGAATTTTGTTGTATGCTGTGTATTGCTCACTGTCCTATGGTTCTCTTGTACATGCCTGATGCATTCATTGTTTTTGCTTGATGGACTGCCTATGTGTACCTCGTGTTTCTTGCACTAGCTTGTCTTCATTTTGCTGAACCTGGTTCTTGTTTGTTTTGTTGGTTGCTTGGCCCTGTGTTGAATCCAGTCGATGACTCGGGTTTGACCTTGTGCCGTGTCCATTGTTGGCTTTGAGATGAAAAATTGACTTGTTCATTCTCGACTTCGACTTGATTTTTGTATTACTGTAACCGGTATGTGTGCACTGGACTTGAGTACATGATCACTGCATATCATTGCATATCATTACATTGTTACTTGTAATGTTCATTTGAAACTGTAGCTTTTATACTCGAGCCATGATTCATATATTCATTGTGATGTCTAATGCTCGGCTTTATGGTCGGGTTCCTTCTTGTGGCTAGTGTTCGTGCATCATTACTGTAGCATTATACTGTAGCCTTGTATGTGCATATGCATATGCCATTTTGCACTGTTGGGTTTATATTGCCTTTGCTCGAGTCTGATACATTGCATTGATGCCTTATACTCATTTGCATTTTCTTTAGTCATCACCAATGCGTTGGCATTGAACTGCAGTTTGATCAATTGTCAATTACTGCTGATTTATTGTGTAGACTCGTTGCATTCCATGGTCCTGTGTAAATTCCCTGTTGCATTTCTATGCATCCCCCCTGTTGCACCCCTGTGCATTCATTTGCTTATGCTAGTTCATATCTTCCAGGTTGCACTCTGTTTCATTTTTCCTTGGTCATTACTGACCACCTGGAGCTTGCGGTATCCTGACTTGTAATCTTGTGATGGTTGTCGTTTAAATTGGTTCGTGCATTGCACTGACCACTGCATTCACTGGCATATATGAGTTTTGTTTTCACTTGAGTTTGTAGTGTCTCGTTGCTTTGTGTTGAGTCATGGTTGTCGTGACTTGACCTTTGCATTTTGCTTGATTTTCGAAATATACTTGAGTTGAATCCGGTAACTCGGGTTTGATCTTGTGTTTGCTTGTGAATTTTTTTTGGGTACATCATCACTGTAGTGGCAAGGCAGTGCACGCAAGCGTGAACTGCAGCCACACGGAATTGAGTGTTTGGGTACATTATCACTGTAGTGGCAAGGCAGTGCACGCAAGCGTGAACTGCAGCCACACGGTATGGCTTTTATTGATATTCTAATTGCTTTTGTTGCGAATTTCCATATGCTGTAGTGGCGAGGCAGTGCACGCGTGTGTGTACTGCAGCCCTACTCGACTTAATATTTTAATTGATATTTCAATGGTTTGAACTATTTCGTTTATTCAATTCAATATTCTGAATTTCATTCTGATTTGGTTGAATTTGTTGATTTGTTGTTTAACACTGCTACGTGTTATATTTATCGTTATCCGATTTCTTTATTTAAGGATCGGATAGACAAAATTTATTGTGACTATCGTCTATTCATTATTTAATTATTATTGCTTCTGAGCACTAATAACTGAGTTTGAATTAGACTGACCCGAGTATTATTTTCTTTTGAATTTAATACTCGGGTCAAACCGAGTATTTCAGGTTGTAGATATTCTGCTTTGGGTTGCTGCTAGAGCTATGAAGTTCTTTCATATCTTTTGGAGTTGTCGTCGTTACTTGTAGTAGTCTGTATAATTGTATAGGAAGATATGTATTCATGTATATTATATACGTTAATGTACTTGTATATGTAACTTCCTGTGTCGACTGTTGTAGTTGTATCATATGTACCGTGTCAAATGTATTGTAACTGACATCAGTTATTGTATATATGAGAATTTCTGTTTTATTTGTGTTCCGCATTATATTATCTGTGTAATATTTTATATTTACTGTTCTAAACTATTACGAACCATCGTAGTTCGTTTTATACTGGAATTGGGGTATGTCGATGGGAGAAAATAAATCAGAGATGAAAAAAATGAAAGAATATTAATATATATATATACCACTCCTATCGAGATAACCAATACTAGTGTAAGGCCTAACTATTGATGGCCGCTCCTCAATAGCCTTATTCTCCGTGCTGGTTGACAGCACTACACCGTAGTGTTTTTGGCTAGCGTGGGTATAGAGGTGGGGCGTCACAGCTTGGTATCAGAGCCTGGGGTTTAGGACAAATATAAAACATAACTTAGATAGTACATGTGTTACAACTATTTGTCGACGTTTTATTTCTCATATTTGCATATGATTATCTTTGATTGTTAGGTATGAATTCCTAACGCTTATTCATGTGCCTTTGATTTTGATTTCGTGAAAGTATTTTGGCTTCGGCCTCCGTTTGCTTTACGAACTCAAGTTGGATTTTTGATGATAAGGATTTTGTTCTTGTGTTTTCGGCTTTGAATTGAGTTAGCCGACGTTGATTTTGTTTGAATTTGGCCATTACTTGTTGACTTCGGCATTGACTTGACTTATATTTTTGTTGAAGTCACTTATGCATTTATGCTCGTTCTGCCTTGCTTTTCCAATTGTTAATCGATTCTTCTTTTCCGATTAGATTTTTATCATCTATGTCGACTTCGATAACTTCTATTTCTGGAATTTTTGAGTATTTTTACTTTGATGGATTTAGAATCGAATTCTTTTGATTTTATTCGCGTCTTCGAATGTGAATTTTTGTGAATTGATTTGGTTTCCAAATTTAACCGATTTGTGTTATTTCCCCGATTTGTTGCTATCATTTATTAGCAACTTTAGTGACATTTTCTTCGGGATTTTTGTGAACATACCTTTCGATGAATTCGGTATCGATTTCTTTGTATTCTATTCACGTCTTCGTATGAGAATTCTTGTGATTGATTGTTTCTACAATCATTTTTGTGATTTGTCACTTTAAAAATATAAAGGTTTCAATACTAGTAGTAAATATCAAAACTCTTTTATCAAAATGTTTTCAACTCTATTTTCAATATCAAACTCTTTTCCTAAACCGTTTTCCAATCTATTAGTATATACAAACCTTTACCTCACTTGTATGAGAAATCTAATTAAATGACTTAGTAAAACGAGTGGTATGAAACGCTTGCATTTACTTCGTCGGTTAATTCTTGGACTTATTCGATTGAATCTTTTGTGACAATTTTCTAGTGAAGATTTACAGTTTGTTCGTAAATATTTAAGTTAAGCAAGTGGTTATGGGACATGAAGCTAAACTTTTATATTTACTAGCTTAGTGTAATTGATGCTTCTCGTCGATCATGACGATCATTTTATAGTTTAGACTAGCAATAATGCGATGTCTCTATGTTTGCTTTCTGGTTAGGCTTGACACCACTTGTGTGATTCCATTCACACATACCTTTATGCTTTTTGGTTAGCCTAGACACCATTTGTGTGACTCCATTCACACATTTCTTTTTGCTTTCTGGATAGGCTAGTGTTCGTCGACAAAATTTCTATTGATTTAGAAATTTGCCGAAAAATTTCAAATTAAAATATAACCGCAAGCGCACGGTGTACGAATGTAGCACGTGGCGAATACGGGTCGATCCGTAGGGAATCGATGATTTTAAAAATTTCTATTCAATCAAATTATACCAAAGTCGAGTGAAATTGTTTGATAGAACTAAAATGAAGCTAAACTAGAATTGAAATGTGATTAGTAAACTATTGAACTAGAGAACAATTTAGAGGCAAATCCACTCTCATATTTTTGTAAATCAACAAACACATAATTTATGATCTCTAACTTTGATATTAAGTGAAATAATCATTGCATTTATCATAAGTATGGTTTGTTTATATTATTAGTTAACATAACTCAAACCATCAAACTATAATACAACAATTATACCACTTACAATTCTCATGAAAAAGAAGCCAAAGCAAAAACTATTTTAAGTATGATCTATTTACTATTGTAACTAGTAACATAGATCATCAAATTTCATTTTTACTTTCATTTCATAATCAAAAATTAATTAGCAAATATTGATGTAAATTGTGTTTATATTGAGTAAGAATAGCTCATTTGCATAAGCAATATAAGCTATCAAACCCACTTGCATAAACTTACATCAAAATTCACATTCATGAAGCATAACAAAGAGATCATAAATCATAAAAAAATGTTGAAATTACATAAAGTTAGAGAGCTTCATCACCCCTAAATTGAAGGGGTTTAGCTACTCATTTGTGGCATTGAAGCATCACAAGTAAGTTTCAACATTAAAGAAAAGAAAATAGAAAATAAGTAAAGAAAACAAAAGAGATTAGCTACTAACTACTTGCATAAATGTAAATCTAAGCTATGAACATAAGAAGAAAGAGAGCATATAAATAAACATTAACAATAAAACAAAGAAAAACATGTAGAAAAGAGAGAAGAAAGAGGCTTGGAAGCCATTTTTATTTCATAGAACATTGAGCTTACACTTTGATTTCTTAATTTCCTAAGTAAAATGAAAGAGTAGATGATGATCTTCATGTACATAAGAGGGCTATTTATACATGCATAAAACCCTAATTCTCTTTTTAGGGAGCTTCCCAAAATACCCTTGAGGTGGTGTAGCCTCCAAGTAATCATTAATATTCACTAATCCCCCACTTAATATGTACATGAAGCTTTAAGTCCTTTTAGCATGTGCTTAGCTTCTAATTGGAAGTTAGGTAAGTGGTGGGGTCCTCCATGATCTTGAACTTGAATTATTTCCTCTTCATTCCTTTGTATTTCCTTGTGAATGCATGTATCTTCATATTAGCCTCTTCCATATGCATTCAAATTCCTATAAAAATAATCAAAAAATGTCCAAGTAAAAATTCTTACATTGACACATGCACAAAATGACCATTTTGCCCTTGAATGATGATGAAAATATGATGGTTTGGAAATAATTGAATTTTGGTTTTAAACATGTTAAAATGCCCAAATATGATGATTATTTAAATAAAAAGAGATAAAATATGGATGTAAATATATGCACAATTACGTGCACATCAAATACCCCCACACTTATCTTTTTATTCGTCCTCGAATAAAGGAAAACTAAGATAAATCCGTTTTCGTAGGGAGCACGATTGCATTGAGCGTATGCAACAAGCCGTTAAACCTCTGGGTGTCCCCAGTAGGACGAGTGTTGTCTCGTGAGGGTTTTCAGCAGATACTACCCACAAAATCCAAATGCAGGATGAAAATATTTACAAATTGCAAGATTTATTTACAAAGAGATGAATGCGAATTTTTTGGAAATATTTACAAATGAAGGATCTATTTTTAAATTGACACGAATAAGTTAAATACAAGTTTTGGTCATTGTCTTGAAAATTTAAGTCATTTACTCGTCAAAATTTCCAATAAAAATCAAGTTGTCATGACAGATAGACCATAGTTTGGCTAGTTGTTTCGGTTGATAACACAATGTAATTACGAAATGGATCCTTAGTTGATTATCAAAGTTTATTAAAGTGGTATTTTCATTTCTTTTCAATAACAAGTAAGGTCAAACAAGTTAAAATAGTGCTAGGATTTCAATTGCTTGCTCTCTCATTATTTGCAAGAAAAATTACACACCTAGCTCAGGTAAACTGAGGCCAAATATACCACCCATGCACTGCCTTTCGGGCTTATGTGAGGGGAGTACAGAGCATGGCGAGTGTACACACTTTCGTGCATACACCTATCGACCGTAGGTGGTTTTTATTAAGTCTGTTCTTTTTTTATATGTGTTCCATACATGCATAACCGTGAGGACTTTTAAATGAGTATGAAAGCACATAATCAAAGATTTCAAGCAATTCACCCATGCATAACCGTGAGGACTTTTAAATGAGAGTGAATACTTTGGATGTTATTATTTTGTTTTTTGTTTTTTTTATATATATTTTTTTAAGAGAGAGAGTTTTGCAAAATCATCTTAGCACCATTTAACTTAGAAGACAAAAATGTTATATCCTTTATTTTAAATTTACCACTTTTTAAACAACGATTTTCAATTAGAACATACTTCATAATTAACATAAATGAACCTTCCTATATACTAGTAAAACCATTGTTATTTGTAATCAAACTTCATTTTTATTTTTGTTAAGACAAATAAATTTTCAAAAATTTCAATTTATTAATCAAAACTTATACTTATCCCATAGTGTTTCTTCAAAAATAAATAAAAATGGTAAAAAGACAATGTTTCTGAGATTTAGGAGTTTTGAGATTTTTTTTTTTTTTGAAGAAAATGAAAATTCAAAAATGCCATGAAAAACTAAAAATAAAAATAAAAATGAGACTCCCCCCACACTTAATTTTGACTGTGTCCCCACAGTAGATGCATGATATAATGAGTGTAACGGGGAAAAATATGTACATATTTACAAAAGAGGGTTAACATTCTTACTAGACGTAGCTTGGCTCATGAAGGATCATGAGCTCCTCCTCTTGGTTACCGGGAAATTCCAAGAAGGGTTTTAAACGATGACTGTTGACTTTGAAAATCGATCCATCCTTTGGGTTGTCTATTTCTATTGCACCATGTGGAAAAACAGTTCGTACCACAAATGGTCCCGTCCACCTTGATTTAAGTTTCCCAGGGAATAAATGAAGTCTCGAGTCATATAAAAGAACTTTCTGGTTAGGCGAAAACTTTTTCCTTAGGATTGACTTGTCATGAAAAACTTTGGTTCTTTCTTTGTAAATTTTCTCGCTTTCGTACGCGTCGTTCCTAAGTTCTTCTAGTTCGTTGAGTTGTAATTTTCGATTTTCGCCAGCTTCTTCATGATCAAAGTTTAAGTTTTTTATTGCCCACAACGCTTTGTGTTCAATTTCAACGGGTAAATGGCAAGCTTTACCGTAAACTAAACGAAAAGGGGACATCCCAAGGTTAGTTTTAAAAGCAGTACGGTAAGCCCAAAGCGCGTCGGTCAATTTCTGGGACCAATCTTTTCGATTTTTATTGACAGATTTCTCCAAGATTTGTTTTATTTGTCGATTTGAAACTTCAACTTGGCCACAAGTCTGAGGATGATATGGAGTGGATAACTTGTGGGTTATCGAGTATTTTTTTATTAAAGTTTCAAAAGAACGGTTGCAAAAATGGGTTCCGTTATCACTGATTATTGTGCGAGGTGTGCCGAACCTCGAAAAGATGTTTTCTTTAAGAAATTTTACAACAATTCTGTGGTCATTGGTTTTGCAAGGAACGGCTTCGACCCATTTTGAAACGTAATCGACAGCGAGAAGGATATACAAGTTTCCAAAGGAATTGGGAAAAGGTCCCATAAAGTCGATACCCCATACATCAAAGATTTCGATCGTAAGAATGGGGTTTAAAGGCATCATATCTCGTCGAGAAATTCGTCCAAGCATTTGACATCGATCACAAGTTTTACAAAATTCAAACGAGTCTTTGAAAAGAGAAGGCCAATAGAAGCCACACTGAAGCACTTTTTCCGCAGTTTTTCGAGGACCGAAATGTCCACCGCACGCTTGATCGTGGCAAAACGAAAGAACACTCCTTATTTCATTATCCGGAATGCAACGTCGGATGATTTGGTCGGGACAATATTTGAACAAGTATGGATCGTCCCGATAGAAATATTTCACTTGGGACATGAATTTGCATTTGTCCTGTTTGGACCAAGATGAGGGAGTTTCTTTAGTGACTAAGTAGTTCACTATATCAGCGTACCATGGATCGATAGAAATAGAAAGAAGTTGTTCATCGGGGAAGTTTTCATTGATCGGCAAGGAAGATGGTGCGTTCGAAAGACGAGATAAATGATCGGCTATGACATTATCGGATCCTTTTTTGTCTTTGATTGTAAGGTCGAATTCTTGAAGTAAAAGGATCCAACGAATCAAACGGGATTTAGCATCCTTTTTAGCGAAGAGATATCGAAGCGCAGAATGGTCAGTGTAGACCGTAATGTGTGAACCTATCAAGTAAGGTCGAAACTTTTCAAGCGCAAAAACGACAGCTAGAAGCTCTTTTTCAGTTGTTGTGTAGTTGAGTTGAGCGTCGTTCAAGGTCATACTCGCGTAGTAAATGACATGAAGGATCTTGTTGATGCGTTGTCCCAAGACAGCACCAACGGCAAAGTTTGAAGCGTCGCACATTATTTCGAAAGGAAGATCCCAATTGGGTGCGCAAATGACTGGGGCAGAAATGAGTTCGCTCTTAAGACGTTCAAAAGAAGAGATACAATCAGAGTTAAAATCGAAAGGAACGTCTTTTCCAAGAAGGATCGTCAAAGGACGGGCGATTTTGCTAAAGTCTTTCACAAAGCGTCGATAAAAGCCAGCGTGTCCTAAAAATGATCGAATGTCCTTAACAGATTTGGGAATGGGTAGATTTGCAATGACATCGATTTTCGCTTTGTCTACCTCAATGCCTTTGTTTGAGATGATATGTCCAAGGACAATGCCTTGTTTGACCATAAAGTGGCATTTTTCCCAGTTCAAAGTCAAGTGTTTTTCTTTACATCGATTCAAAACCAACTCGAGGTGATGTAAACATTGAGAAAAAGAATCGCCGAAGATAGAGAAATCGTCCATAAAGACTTCTAGAAAGCGCTCAATCATGTCAGAAAAGATTCCTACCATGCATCGTTGGAAAGTCGCAGGAGCGTTACAAAGTCCGAATGGCATACGTCGATAAGCGAAGGTACCGAATGGACACGTGAAAGTCGTTTTCTCCTGATCTTCGGGAGCGATTGGAATTTGGTTATAGCCGGAATAACCATCAAGAAAGCAATAGAATTCGTGACCGGCTAAACGTTCGAGCATTTGGTCGATAAATGGAAGAGGAAAATGATCCTTACGTGTTGCGGCATTTAGTTTTCGATAGTCAATGCAAACACGCCAACCCGTTTGAGTACGAGTTGGAATAAGTTCGTTAGCATCGTTTTTTATAACAGTAAGTCCGGACTTTTTAGGCACGACATGAATTGGGCTAACCCATGGGCTATCGGAGATGGGGTATATGATACCGTTATCGAGGAGCTTAAGAATTTCGTCACGAACCACATCTTTCATTTTTGGGTTAAGCCTTCGTTGTGCATCACGAGTGGGTTTGGCTTCATCAATCAAATGAATGCGATGTTGGACAATAGCAGGGCTAATTCCCTTAATCTCAGTAATGGACCACCCAATTGCTTCTCTATTGTTCAAAAGAATAGAGAGAAGAGAAGCTTCTTGGTCAAGAGAAAGATTGTTAGAAATGATGACAGGACAAGTTTCGTTTTCACCTAAGTATGCATACTTAAGGTGAGCGGGAAGTGGTTTGAGGTCCAATTTCGGGAGTTTTTCGATTGCAGAATTGGGTTGAGATTCGGACTCAACTTGAAGCGATTCAAAGGGAAAAGTGTGTTCGATCTCGTTGGGGACTTCATGAAACAATTTTTCGTACTCGGCCTCGCGTTTATCGTTAAGATCAAATGTTTCGTTTTCAAAGTTTTCATGAATGGCACTAACTTCTAATGTTTGGTCACGAAGTTCGTTCGAGTGGCTTTCAAGATTGAAAATGTTAAGGTCCAAAGTCATGTTTCCAAAAGAGATTTTCATCGAACCGTTACGACAATTGATTAAGGCGTTTGAGGTGGCTAAGAATGGTCGGCCTAAAATCAATGGAATTTGACTCGCAGGGTTTGTCACGGGTTGTGTTTCGAGAACGATAAAATCAATGGGGAATATGAATTGCCCTACTCGAATGAGCACGTCTTCGATTTCTCCCACGGGCTTCTTAATGGAACGATCGGCAAATTGAAGCGTAACTTTCGTGGGTTTGAGCTCACCTAAGCCTAATTGTTCGTACACGGAGTATGGAATCAAGTTGACACTCGCGCCTAAGTCTATTAAACATTTGTTAATCGTCTTTTCTCCAATTGTACACGAAATCGTAGGGCAGCCAGGATCTTTGTATTTAACGGGTATGGATTGGGACAAGACTTCACTCAAACTAGCGGCTAAGAAGACTTTTTTGGGCACTTGAGTGTGTCGCTTTTGGGTGCACAAGTCCTTAAGAAATTTCACGTAAGTGGGGACTTGCTGAACGATGTCAAGAAGAGGAATGTTAACTTTGACTTGTTTAAAAATTTCCAACATCTTTTCCATTTGGTCCGAGTGTTTCTTTGGTCGAAGACGATGTGGAAATGGAACATGATACTCGGTAGGCGGGTCTACTCGAGTAGAAGAAGAAGAATTTTGATTGTCGTTCGATTCGACGTTTGGCTCCACGTTCTGTTCTGAGTCGTTCGTTGTTTTAGAAGTATCGAGAAAAGTTCCCAGTGAATCATTTGGATTAACGACTTGATTATCGATTTGTTTACCAGAACGGAGAGTTGTGATAGCATTCAACTGGGTGACATTGCTATCTTGAACAACATGGGCTTGATTTGAATTTGCGTTTTGATTTCTGGGATTTGGAAGGGGCTGGCTTGGGAATGTTCCTCGTTCACGTTCACTTACAGACGTGGCTAATTGACTCATTTGCATTTCGAGTTTCGTAATCGATTGGTTTGTGTTTTGCATATATGAAGTCAATAAATTTTGCAAATTGCTGTTTGATTGAAGGCCTTGAGTAGTTGCCTTAGCCAACGTTTCAAGCGTTTTCTCAAGCGAAGTTAAACGTTTATCGTCTTGTGGAGGATGAGTAGAATTTGGTGGAAAATTTGGTTGTTGCGGTTGATTATGAGACGGGCCCGCAAAGTTTGGTTGAAAATTATTGGGCTGAAAGGGAGGATTCGAAGCATTATTCGGAAATGCTTGAAAATTGGGACGAATCGTATTCGTGTTGGGATTGCTTTGGTTCCACGCAAAATTCGGATGATTTCTCCATCCAGGGTTGTACGTTGGAGAAAACGGGTCGTTTTTGGTTTTATTGAAAGCATTGATTTGTTCGACGGAATTGGGACACTGATCGGCTATATGATTAGGATCGTTGCATTTATAACACATTGGTTGGGAAGCTTGGTTCGTTTGATTTGATGAGAAAACGTTATCGAATTTTTTAATCATTGCGTCGATCTTAGCTTCCAAAGCAAAAGAAGATCCCGTCGAGTGTGCACTCGATCGTGAGTAGATTGATTTTTCGTTCGAGCGTTCCCATTGGGACGACTTTTCAGCGAGGTTTTCAAGAAATTGCCAAGCATCGTCATGATGTTGGGCAAGAAAATTGCCTTGGCACATTGATTCGAGCATGGTTCGTGAGCTGTTTTCGAGTCCATCATATAAGATTTGGCAAATCGTCCATTTTTCAAAGTTATGTTATGGACATTTTATCAAAAGCTCTTTGAATCTTTCAAAATATTTTCCAAATGGTTCACCCTTGAATTGATGAAAATTTACAATTTCGTTTCGAATTCTACTTGTTTTTTCTAAGGGGTAGAACTTTTTTAAGAAAGCTTTTACAAATTCTTCCCACGTTTTAATTGAGTTCGAAGGTAAGCTGTACAACCATTTTTCAGCGTAATCCGTAAGAGCAAATGGGATTAATCGAAGTTTGATTCCGTCATCAGAAAGTTGTTGAAGTTTAATGGTTGCGCAAACTTGTTCGAATTTAGTCAAAAAGATGTATGGGTCATCGTGTTCGAAATTGCCAAATTTTGGAAGCGTGGCAATATGGTTCGAATGGATTTCGAAATGGTTACCCGTAGGGGCGGGCAATGTGATGCAAGATGGAATAGAAACTCTATCGGGAAAGATTCTATCCATAAGAGTTCGAGGGGCGTTTTCGTTCGCCATTTCGGGAGGATTGTCTGTTCGAGTTAAACGGTTTGTAGAAGGGTCCCAAATCCAAGTATTCGTTGTTGTGTCACGAGTCCAAGTACTCATGCACAAGTGAAAGTCGAGAGGAGAAAGAAATTAGAAACGAGTTTGGAGAATGAAAGAAGATTTGAAAATGTTTTTTTTTTTAAAGGGAAAAAAAACTATTTACCAAGTGAAGTTTATTTCAAAAGAAAAGTTTGATTTTTGTTTTGTTTTTGAATTTTCAATTTTTTTTTTTTTTTGATTTTACAAATTTTTTAGATTTTTGTTTTTGAGTTTTTTTTTAAATATGCATGAACTAATGCAACTAAATGAATGCAAAGGACTTAATTACAGTTTTCTGTCCTTAGTGGCTCCTAACCCAAAATTGTATAATCACACTTTGTCTTAAATCAACAAAAATATTTCTCAGCCAGGTAACGGACAGGGGTTATCGGTGCACCACGAATCACCGTAGCAATGCAACCGAAGGTTTAAGTACCTTCAGAGGAACAACCAGTATAATATTTACGAATCACCGTAATTTTTATAACTGGTTATTACTCTGCCGTAGCCTAGACACCAAGAAATAAAATCGTTTAAGTAAAACAATTGTGAAGATACAATTAAGCCCTAAGTGAGCTCGTGACACCCTTGGGTCCAACGTCTAACCTTTATTATTAGTCAAATTCTACGATGAAATGCGTTTGTGGGCTAAGGAAAGGGTGATGAAATCCCTCACCTTATGTGAATTGGGGTATTTCCCTTAGAAAAAAAAAACAAGATGAGATGAATGCAAAGCAGAAATTAAACGTGAAATTACAATGCAACTAAAATGAAGTTTGTTTTTGTTTTTGGATTTTTTTGAATTTTTTTTTTTTGTTATATATAAATGCAAATGCAAGCAACCAACAATGCACTAGAGATGAAAGCACAGTACCAGAGCGTGCAGATTATTAGCAAATTTTTTTTTTTTAGCGGCGATTTTAGCAAAGCAAAGCAATTATTTTTCCTTTTGGCAAGCAATTCCTTGTAATTTTCTGCTTTGACAACCTGAAAATGAAAAACAAGATATATTCAACAATTTTTATTGTTATTATTTTTTTGTATGTTTATCAAAGATGAAAAACAAAATAAGCGAAAAACAAAAGAATTGAAAATAAAATAAATGAAAAATGAAAATTAAACAAAGGAAACAAAACAAAGGATTTCCAAATAAAGCAAAACAAAACTTATTTGGTTTTTTTTTTTACCATAAAACAAAATTGATGAAACTTAAAACAATCTAAAACTCTAGAATGAATCAAAACAAAATTAACCTTCTTTTCTTTTTTTTTAATTCAGGCCCTAAGTCCAAACCGGCCCACTAAAAAAAAATCAAGAGTGCTCAAATTCTCGACCAATAATCAGAAAACTCAGCTATCATATTCGCAACTTCAAATTTGCAATTTAGTTCACGATAGAATTCACGATTTGATTTTTAATCACCAAACTCAGAGTCGATTTAAGGTGTGGCCGATTTGATGATTCGCGAGATGGTCGAAGCTTGGTGGTTGCTGTGTGGTTCAATGGAGGTCGATTGTGGAATTGAGTGTTCACGGGTGAAGGTATTCTGGTAGCGAGCTTGAGGTCGCGTGATGCTGTGGTGGTTGAGGTAGTTAGGTGGATGGTTGAGGAGTGCTAACAGTTTCGACTGGGTCTGGAGGTCAATTGGTTCTAGTGATGGAAGAAGTGGTGAATTGGGGATTGCGAGATGGAGTTCGATTGTAGGAGTTTGCAGTTGCTTATGGGTGGTGAATGCTGGGTGTTGGTTTTGAAGTAGCGATGCACAGAGGTGTAGATGCTGTTCAGGCGGTGGTCGGAGATGAACAAAGTGAGAATTTTTTTCGATTTATTGGTGAAATATGGTTATGTTGGTTTGAGGCAGCAGGGAAGAATGCTTGTGATTGGTTTTGGTGCTGTGATAGCAGTTTTGAGGTGAAGTGGTGGAGAAGAGTGGTGGTCAGGTAGTTGGCCAAAGGTAGGCGATGGGGCAAAGCAAGAAGGCAGTTTTCAACTGACGTATATGCAGTTGGGTATGAAATGAAGTTGATATGGTGTTTCTGGTGATCAAGTGGGGAGTTGATTGAGAATAGAAGGGGTGGCAGTTTTTGAAGTGGGCAGTGATGAATGATGGTGAAGTAGTGTAAATTGGCAAGGCGGAGAAGTGGTCGAAACTGGCAGTGGAGCTGTTGTTGTTTGAATGGGAGGAGTGGTATGGTTATAAGAATGTAATGTGGATGAACAGGGTGGTGAAATATGCAGGCAGATAAGTGTGGACTGCACTGATGTGTGTTAGAATTAATGATGGTGGAATTTGTCTTGGGTTCGAGAATCACAGGAAGGATTGTGATATGGAAGTATGGTCAGTGGGAAGAGGAGATGCTGTCTGGTATGAAAGTGGGAGGGGACTAACAGTGTTGAAAGTGTTGTTTTTTTTTTCTTTTAATGGTTGATGAAGGCCGGTGATATGGTGGAACAGCAGTGGAGAGTTTGTTTGAAGTTTTGGTGGATGAGTGATTTTGGAAGTGTTTTGTATATGCGGGTTGTAGGCCGTACAGTCTGTCGTGACAGTGGAGGGGTGCAGTTGAAAGAAATGGTGAAATGGTTGAGTTGTGTGTATGTTGAGAAGTTGAAGTGTGTTGTGATGTTTTGCAAGGCAGTGAGGTAGTGTACAACACAGTACACAGTTGTTGAAGATGCACAAAAATGTGAATATGCAGAGGGATTATTGGGGTTTGTCAGTTTGCTGACTGTGCACAGGAGAAGTGAAGTTGGATGGAGGATGGTTAAAAGTGAACGCAGAGATGAGGATGCAGTGCGGTGATGGAATTGAATGGCTGCAGCAGTTGTTTGGTCAGTGACTGTGAGGCAGTCAGTGAATCAATGAAGTGGTAATAGTAGATGCAGTGGGATGTTTGAAAGGCAATGGAAGTGGAGGCAGTCGTCAATGCTCGTGATATGTGGGTGTGATGGTGATGCACAGTTTGTCTGGAGTAAGAAGTGGTCGGTTTGTGAATTTGGTGGATGAATATGTCATGGTGGATGTAGCTGCTGTGGCAGCAGGCAGTTGTACAGGGGAAGTTTGGGATGATCTTGCGATTGTGAAGTTGGAGGTTTAGATGTGGGGTGATGTATGGGAAGTATGAAGAAATGGGTTAGGGGACTGTGTGCAGGAAGAGTGCACAAAACTGTGCACTGCTGTGCTACAGAGAGTAGTTTGACAGAGGACAGAGAGGAAAAACTGTGAAGCAGAGAAAGTGGTAAACAAAATGGAATTTGTAGATGCAAAGATAAAATGCCAAATTGTAGATGACAATTTATTTGAAAATAGAATGATTTTTTTTTTTTCAATTTTTTTTTAGAATATGAAATGCAAATGCAAATGGAATTAGAACAATAACAAACACACAAATGAAAATGCAAGCAAAAATAAAACAAAAACACAAATTGTTTTTCTTTTATTTTTATAAATGCAAACACACACAACAAACACACAAATAAAATCACACAAAAATAATCCGAAGAATAGAAAATCAAAATCAAAACAACTCCCCGGCAACGGCGTTTACTTCGTCGGTTAATTCTTGGACTTATTCGATTGAATCTTTTGTGACAATTTTCTAGTGAAGATTTACAGTTTGTTCGTAAATATTTAAGTTAAGCAAGTGGTTATGGGACATGAAGCTAAACTTTTATATTTATTAGCTTAGTGTAATTGATGCTTCTCGTCGATCATGACGATCATTTTATAGTTTAGACTAGCAATAATGTGATGTCTCTATGTTTGCTTTCTGGTTAGGCTTGACACCACTTGTGTGATTCCATTCACACATACCTTTATGCTTTTTGGTTAGCCTAGACACCATTTGTGTGACTCCATTCACACATATCTTTTTGCTTTCTGGATAGGCTAGTGTTCGTCGACAAAATTTCTATTGATTTAGAAATTTACCGAAAAATTTCAAATTAAAATATAATCGCAAGCGCACGGTGTACGAATGTAGCACGTGGCGAATACGGGTCGATCCATAGGGAATCGATGATTTTAAAAATTTCTATTCAATCAAATTATACCAAAGTCGAGTGAAATTGTTTGATAGAACTAAAATGAAGCTAAACTAGAATTGAAATGTGATTAGTAAACTATTGAACTAGAGAACAATTTAGAGGCAAATCCACTCTCATATTTTTGTAAATCAACAAACACATAATTTATGATCTCTAACTTTGATATTAAGTGAAATAATCATTGCATTTATCATAAGTATGGTTTGTTTATATTATTAGTTAACATAACTCAAACCATCAAACTATAATACAACAATTATACCACTTACAATTCTCATGAAAAAGAAGCCAAAGCAAAAACTATTTTAAGTATGATCTATTTACTATTGTAACTAGTAACATAGATCATCAAATTTCATTTTTACTTTCATTTCATAATCAAAAATTAATTAGCAAATATTGGTGTAAATTGTGTTTATGTTGAGTAAGAATAGCTCATTTGCATAAGCAATATAAGCTATGAAACCCACTTGTATAAACTTACATCAAAATTCACATTCATGAAGCATAACAAAGAGATCATAAATCATAAAAATGTTGAAATTACATAAAGTTAGAGAGCTTCATCACCCCTAAATTGAAGGGGTTTAGCTACTCATTTGTGGCATTGAAGCATCACAAGTAAGTTTCAACATTAAAGAAAAGAAAATAGAAAATAAGTAAAGAAAACAAAAGAGATTAGCTACTAACTACTTTCATAAATGTAAATCTAAGCTATGAGCATAAGAAGAAAGAGAGCATATAAATAAACATTAACAATAAAACAAAGAAAAACATGTAGAAAAGAGAGAAGAAAGAGTCTTGGAAGCCATTTTTATTTCATAGAACATTGAGCTTACACTTTGATTTCTTAATTTCCTAAGTAAAATGAAAGAGTAGATGATGATCTTCATGTACATAAGAGGGCTATTTATACATGCAAAAAACCCTAATTCTCTTTTTAGGGAGCTTCCCAAAATACCCTTGAGGTGGTGTAGCCTCCAAGTAATCATTAATATTCACTAATCCCCCACTTAATATGTACATGAAGCTTTAAGTCCTTTTAGCATGTGCTTAGCTTCTAATTGGAAGTTAGGTAAGTGGGTGGGGTCCTCCATGATCTTGAACTTGAATTATTTTCTCTTCATTCCTTTGTATTTCCTTGTGAATGCATGTATCTTCATATAAGCCTCTTCCATATGCATCCAAATTCCTATAAAAATAATCAAAAAATGTCCAAGTAAAAATTCTTACATTGACACATGCACAAAATGACCGTTTTGCCCTTGAATGATGATGAAAATATGATGGTTTGGAAATAATTGAATTTTGGTTTTAAACATGTTAAAATGCCCAAATATGATGATTATTTAAATAAAAAGAGATAAAATATGGATGTAAATATATTCACAATTACGTGCACATCAGCTAGACACCACTTGTGTGATTCCATTCACACATACCTTTTGCTTTTCGGTTAGCCACTAGGAGATAGCGTCTCGCTTTGCGTTACACGTGTTGATGAGTTTTCATGCTCACGTGTAGGTGAGTTTTCATGCTCCCGTTCTCACTTTGCGTTACACGTGCTGATGAGTTTTCATGCTCGCGTGTAGGTGAGTTTTCATGCTTCCGGTCTCGCTTTGCGTTACACGTGTTGATGAGTTTTCATGCTCACGTGTAGGTGTGTTTTCATGCTCCCGTTCTTGCTTTGCGTTACACGTGTTGATGAGTTTTCATGCTCGCGTGTAGGTGAGTTTTCATGCTCCCGTTCTCGCTTTGTGTTGCACGTGTTGATGAGTTTTCATGCTCGCGTGTAGGTGAGTTTTCATACTCCCATTCGAGTTTTCATACTCCCGTTCGAGTTTTCATACTGCCATTTGAGTTTCCATACTCCCATTTGAGTTTCCATACTTCCATTCGAGTTTTCGTACTCCCATTTGAGTTTTCATACACTCATTTTGTGATATCTGGATTTCATGTGTAGATTTCTAGAATTTGTGTTTTCTGGATTTCTTGTGATGATTTCTAGAATTTGTGCTTCACCAATTTTCGTGATTTCTATTGATAAGTTTTATCAATTTTTGTGCATTGGTGAATTCGTGTGTTATTGACTTGTTATGAGTACAAGTTTAGGGTATGATACCCTTTCCTATCTTTGAGAAGATTCTTGTGACATTTTTGATGAATGAAAATTCATTGGTATTATATTTTGATGCCAATTATTTCGATGAAATTTTGACGTATGTCGAAGTTTCTACGGATGTTGCTTCTTTAATCACGTGTTTTAAAAAAAAATTGTTTCAAAATATAAATCAAAATTGTTTTCAAAATTTTTACAATTTGCGCTTTCAAAAGAATGAGGAAGCGAATTAAACGTTTCAGTAAAATCGAGGACTATGACCCCTTTCTTTTGCTGATTCGCTTAATTCCAGACTTGTTCGTTTGAGAATGTAAATTATTATTATTATTTTTTATGTAAAATAAATGAAAATTGTTTTCAGAAGTTTTACAGTTTACGCTTTCAAAAGAATGAGGAAGCGATTTAAACGTTTCAGAAAAATGAGGACTATGACCCCTTTCTTTTACTGATTCGCTTAATTCCATACTTGTCCGTTTGAGAATGTGAAATGTTATTTTCTAAAATACACCATTATGCACTTTCAAGAAAACGATGAAGTGGATTAAACGATTTAGTAAAACTCGTGGTTATGGGTCATGTGCGTTTGCTATTTCGGTTAATTCCGGACTCGTTAATTGAATAATTTGTGATTTCTGATTATCGTTTTGATAATCGGATGTTGGTGATTTCTGATTTATCGTTTTTGATAATCAGATATTTATTGTTTCTAATTATCGTTTGTGATAATTAGATATTTGTGATTTGATTATCGTTTGTGATAATTAAATATTTGTGATTTAAGATTTAATTATCAATTGTGATAATTAAATATTCATTGATTTGTGATTTCTGATTATCGTTTTTTGCTAATCAGATATTTATTGTTTCTGATTATCGCTTGTGATAATTAGATATTTGAGATTTAATTATCGTTTGTGATAATTAAATATTTGTGATTTAAGATTTGATTATCGTTTTGATAATTGAATATTTGCTGATTTGAAATTTGATTTCCGTTGTGGTAATTCCTGATTATCGTTTTTGATAGTTAGATATTTGTGTTTTCTAATTATCTTTGTTGATAATTAGATTTGTTGATTTTGCTATTTTCTAATTATCGAATCAGTGATTAGATATTGCTGTTTTGTGATTTCTGTATTCTGATTGTCTATTTGATAATCAAATTTTGTGGAGAATTTGGGAATTTCTTTTATGAAATTAAAAGATTTCTTTGGTGTCTATTTAGTACTATGCCGGTGTACCGGCTCAATTTTCTGCTATTCATGACGTTTCCTACGTCTACCAATTAGGGAAATGCCTTAGGGATTTTCGATCCTTATTCTTGAGCAACCTTCTATTCACATCATTGCTTCGGAGGTTGAGCGCCTTCGAAATAAAGATGTTTTTCTCATGAAAGCTCAGTGATTCTCAAATCCTATGGATTTCACTTTGGAATCCAGAGAATTCATTGAGCAAACACGTTCAAGCTTACTCTTTTATGCTCGTATGGTTGTTACCTTTTGTCCATTTATTCCTTGTGATTGCGAGGACGCAATTTCTTTAAGGAGGGGAGTCTGTAACAACCCGGTATTTAGCATCCATTAATAATCGACATTTTAACGATGAATATTGTCGCATATTTTCCAATTGAAGTTTTAAAACTTGAATTAAAATTCTTTTATAAATTGTTAAAATTGAATTGTGGGCTTTGAATTAAATAGTGAACCATGTTTTAATTTGGGCCGTGAAAAGTAACAAAAGCTAATAACCGGCCTCCCCTTTTTCACTCTCGTTCGCAACCCTAATGAATGATCGAAAGAAAATAATGGCGGCCTCGTTTATTTTCATTCGCCCCCTTTCAAAAATTAGGGCTTGCTTCTGAAGTTGCTAACCCATGATTGCTCATTCGAAAATGATTTTCAGTTTGTTGCCTTCGTCGAATGCTTGGCTCTTTGATTTGTCTTCGGCTGTTTCAATTGTGGCAAAGGTGAGTAATTCTCACATCTAATTTATCCTTAAGTCCGTGTTTAGGTCGTTCGACTTTATTTTGATGTTACTGATTTTTCCTGTCTTGGTTCGATTTCGTGTTTTCGTGGTTTTGTTCTTCCTGACTAGGGTTTTGCTTGAATTCGTATATTTAAGGATACTTGCTTACTGATTTTCACGGCGTCGATTTCCTTTGACTTCGGTATCCTTTGTTGAACCACGACTTCGATTTTTGACTTAGTGAAGAGGTTTGACTAGTTCATCGTAGCTCTGACTTGATTTTTGAACGACATATCATTTTTGGCTTTGTTGACCATCACTGGGTCGACTTTTGATTTGTTCAACTTCGATTTTCGTTTGAATATAATTGCTGATTTCGTCAATACTATGCTCGGCCATTCGACCTTCGTTTGGATGTACGACATGGTTACTGACCTGCTCCATTTCGTATGTATGTTTGCTTGATGGACATGGCTTTGATATCTTTTATATATATCTGCACACTTTTTAGAGCGAAGTAAAAACATACTTTTTAGACACTTTTGCTTTGATTTTATTTCATTGCCTGTACATGCTTTGATTTTTATTTTATTGACTGTACATGCCTGTACAATGGTTTGATATCTTTTACATGAATATATTTTATCACATGTACATATTTTGATCACAAAGCATTCTTGCTTTGACATTCAATTTGTTGCTCTAATTGAGAAAGGGGAAGTAACGTGAATGTTGTTGTATGCTGTGTATTGCTCACTGTCCTATGGTTCTCTTGTACATGCCTGATGCATTCACTGTTTTTGCTTGATGGACTGCCTATGTGTACCCCGTGTTTCTTGCACTAGCTTGTCTTCATTTTGCTGAACCTGGTTCTTGTTTGTTTTGTTGGTTGCTTGGCCCTGTGTTGAATCCAGTCGATGACTCGGGTTTGACCTTGTGCCGTGTCCATTTTTGGCTTTGAGATGAAAAATTGACTTGTTCATTCTCGACTTCGACTTGATTTTTGTATTACTGTAACCTGTATGTGTGCACTGGACTTGAGTACATGATCACGGCATATCATTGCATATCATTACATTGTTACTTGTAATGTTCATTTGAAACTGTAGCTTTTATACTCGAGCCACGATTCATATATTCATTGTGATGTCTACTGCTCGACTTTATGGTCGGGTTCCTTCTTGTGGCTAGTGTTCGTGCATCATTACTGTAGCATTATACTGTAGCCTTGTATGTGCATATGCATATGCCATTTTGCACTGTTGGGTTTATATTGCCTTTGCTCGAGTCTGATACATTGCATTGATGCCTTGTACTCATTTGCATTTTCTTTAGTCATCACCAATGCGTTGGCATTGAACTGCAGTTTGATCAATTGTCAATTACTGCTGGTTTATTGTGTAGACTCGTTGCATTCCATGGTCCTGTGTAAATTCCCTGTTGCATTTCCGTGCATCCCCCCTGTTGCACCCCTGTGCATTCATTTGCTTATGCTGGTTCATATCTTCCAGGTTGCACTCTGTTTCATTTTTCCTTGGTCATTACTGACCACCTGGAGCTTGCGGTATCCTGACTTGTATTCTTGTGATGGTTGTCATTTAAATTGGTTCGTGCATTGCACTGACCACTGCATTCAATGGCATATATGAGTTTTGTTTTAACTTGAGTTTGTAGTGTCTCGTTGCTTTGTGTTGAGCCACGGTTGTCGTGACTTGACCTTTGCATTTTGCTTGATTTTCGAAATATACTTGAGTTGAATCCGGTAACTCGGGTTTGATCTTGTGTTTGCTTGTGAAATTTTTTTGGGTACATCATCACTGTAGTGGCAAGGCAGTGCACGCAAGCGTGAACTGCAGCCACACGGAATTGAGTGTTTGGGTACATTATCACTGTAGTGGCAAGGCAGTGCACGCAAGCGTGAACTGCAGCCACACGGTATGGCTTTTATTGATATTCTAATTGCTTTTGTTGCGAATTTCCATATGCTGTAGTGGCGAGGCAGTGCACGCGTGTGTGTACTGCAGCCCTACTCGACTTAATATTTTAATTGATATTTCAATGGTTTGAACTATTTCGTTTATTCAATTCAATATTCTGAATTTCATTCTGATTTGGTTGAATTTGTTGATTTGTTGTTTAACACTGCTACGTGTTATATTTATCGTTATCCGATTTCTTTATTTAAGGATCGGATAGACAAAATTTATTGTGACTATCGTCTATTCATTATTTAATTATTATTGCTTCTGAGCACTAATAACTGAGTTTGAATTAGACTGACCCGAGTATTATTTTCTTTTGAATTTAATACTCGGGTCAAACCGAGTATTTCAGGTTGTAGATATTCTGCTTTGGGTTGCTGCTAGAGCTATGAAGTTCTTTCATATCTTTTGGAGTTGTCGTCGTTACTTGTAGTAGTCTGTATAATTGTATAGGAAGACATGTATTCATGTATATTATATACGTTAATGTACTTGTATATGTAACTTCCTGAGTCGACTGTTGTAGTTGTATCATATGTACCGTGTCAAATGTATTGTAACTGACATCAGTTATTGTACATATGAGAATTTCGGTTTTATTTGTGTTCCGCATTATATTATCTGTGTAATATTTTATATTTACTGTTCTAAACTATTACGAACCATCGTAGTTCGTTTTATACTGGAATTGGGGTATGTCGATGGGAGAAAATAAATCAGAGATGAAAAAAATGAAAGAATATTTATATATATATACCACTCCTATCGAGATAACCAATACTAGTGTAAGGCCTAACTATTGATGGCCGCTCCTCAACAGCCTTATTCTCCGTGCTAGTTGACAGCACTACACCGTAGTGTTCTTGGCTAGCGTGGGTATAGAGGTGGGGCGTCACAATTCACATGGTTGAGATTCCAGACCGAAGTAGGATGGTTTGGCGAACGATTCTATATGAGGTATTAACGCAGCCCTGTGTAACGATCCTAAATTTTGAACAATTTAAATTGTGAATATTTAATTAATTTTAAATATTTGAATGATAATTTAAATTGAATTTCCAATATAACAATGAAATTGGTGATTAAATTTTAAAGTTTAATCTATAAAGAGTTGAATAAAAATTTAAACTTGACTTTGGAGCTGAAATTGAATATTTAATTTGTAATTGAAATTCAAACTAATGACTTAAGAAAAAAAAAACTTGGATATAAGGATTATTACTTATGTAAATTAAAAATTGAATTAAATTTGGATTTGAAACTATGAGGCTATTTGAATTTTTCAAGTTAATATGAAGAACATATTTGAATTTAAAAATTTGAGTTTGAAGTTTGTAAATTTATTTAAATTCCCTTCAAAATTTTTGTTAAGGGTTGAGTGGGCTTTGTAGTAATATCGGCCCATGTTTATTTTTGATACCGTTCCCTTGTTAATTCAATCCAAACCCGTTTCATATTTTTCACTCATTCGGAAAAAAAAAAACCTAAACGAAAATAAAAAGAAAAAGAATGGCGGCTTCAGTTCTCATTTTCGTTCCTCTCCGAAAACTAGGGCTTGCGATCCAATTTGGGGCTTCAATCTTCGTTCGAGGGTGCTAATTCCCACCTCGGCTGTTCGATTCGAGTTATGGTGAGTCTTTTGGCTCACGATTTATTTTAATGCAAGTATTTAAATTTGTTTGAATTTGAATCTTGGTTGCATGCTATGATTTGGGGGTTATTTGTTATCATTGGCTCGGTTACTTGAATCTGAACTATTTGGGGCTATTTGCGGTCTCTTGCTCGATTTGCTTGAAAGTTTTAAACTGTTAGGAGCAGATGCTATTGATTTAAGTTTAAACTGTTAAGAACAAATGCTATTTCATGTTTTATTTTATTTAAACTAGTAAGAACAGAAATGTGAACTTGGAATTTATATTTTTTTTTTTAAACTGTTAAAGAACAGATGCTGTTAAATTAATTTATAAATTAATAAGAACAGATACTATGTGTATTTTGTTTTGTTTTTTTTTTACTGATAAGAACAGATGTTATTGGGAATTTGTTTTTTTTTTAAAAACTGATAAGAACAGATGTTATTGGGAATTTGTTTTTTTTTTAAAAACTGATAAGAACAGATACTACAATTTTGTTTTAAACTTGTACTTCTAGTTTCTTTTTTTTGAAATGAATCAAAGTAAGATGATTTGGATGCTTAAGTTTAATCTAGGTGAGTAACATATGTATCTCTTGAAATCTGGATTATGTATATTGTTACATATGTATCTCTCTGTGTATACATATGGATATCTGAATGATTTTATATGCTGTTCTTCTCTACTTTAAGTTGTAAAGTCTAAATTAAATTCAACTTGCAATTTCTTCACCCCTGATCTCTAATAGGCATTAGTTTCATGCTAATTTAGTTTGTTTAAACATGAAATAGAATCCAAATTTAGTTTTAAACATGTATATATATATATAGTACCTGGAATTCCAGATTTACTGTAAACCTTCATAAACATGTTAAAAATCAATTTATACAATTCTCTGATTCAAATACATAAATTGATTTGGCCTGGAAAGTTGTGATTTTTGAAATAGTAAACTTTGTTTCAGGTCTGCATATTGGAATTAGAATTGTTCCAGTTTTGATTCTGTCCATAGTGTTTAATCTGTTCATACATGCTAGATAGAGACACATACATTTTGGGCATATTTGATTAACCGATAACTACTGCATTTGTTGTAATTACCGTTGATCTTTTGGAAGGCTATTAGTTTATTCATATGCTTTGATATATGAGTTGATGTTTGAAATAGGTGTTAGTTGAAGGCTATGTTAGTATGTTTGCATGAATTTGCTTGTGCATGTTTGTTTTTCAACTGAGATGTCTTTGTCTTAGTTTTAAGACTCAGGTTCATTTCAAAATTCATTACCTCTTGCATTGAATCACTGTCAGGATTTAGAATGCAAACAAAACTTGTTTGGTTTGCGGTTTTCAGTTTTGGATTTTCGTAACAACCGCAATGCATTCAGTTAATTATTTCTGAAAGTTTTGGAAAAAAACCGATTTAGAAAATGATTTTAACATATAAAATTTAATATCACTTATTCTTATTTTCTGCATTTTGGGAAACATAAAGATCTCTTCCCTTTACTATTTTCCCCTTTTGTTGTAATGGCTATGATTTTTCCACTTTCTGCTCCTCTTCCATGTTTTTTTAAAATACATACTGAAAATGCAAAACACAAAACTTGAAGTCCAAAACCAAAAGGTCTGTGCTAGCATGCACGAAGTAATTTTATGTTTCTACAGGCAAATCATTATTGCCTCATTTTATAGACTTAACAAATAACTGAAAGACGTAACACAATTTTAGTCAGAACCAACAGTTGCAGGAGCGCTGCTGCCTTGCCATATTAATTTTTTATATGTTCATATCCGATGATTTCATTTTGGGATTTAAGTGGCACATTCCATCTGCTAATATTTGATGCTCCATGACACTGTCTCATTTAATGTTGCTGCTGCATGTTTGTTTGCTACTGTGTCGTCTCTGATGTGTTTCATTTGTGCACTAATTCAATGCTTAGTGCATTGTGCATCTGTTTTGGACTTGTGGTACATTGCGTAGGGCATTGTCTAGTTTGTTGAAGTCGTGCTTGCACACTTGCTCTTGTTGGCCACGCACGCGTGTTGGCGAGGCAGTGCACATGTGTGCAAAGTATACGTGTGTACTGCAGCCACACGGGATTGACAGATTTAAAAAAAAAAAAATTGAAGTTGTTAATATGAAAATCCATAATAGATTTTGAATTGATTCATGTGATCCATTTTATTCAGTTCATTGCAAATTTATTTACTTGAGTTAAGATTAATCCTGACTCGAGTGTTTTTGTGTTTGCAATTAACGCTCGGGTCAGACCGAGTATTTTTACAGCTTGAAGATTCTCTCGCAGCGAAGTTAGAGAGAGGGGGATTTCGGCACTCCACTAAAGTTTTCAGCAAATTTTTTCTTGTACTTTAAAATATAAATTGTTTCCGCTGTATAATTTCAAATGTAATTTATTGTATAACTCTGATACTTGTATATAAAAGAAAAGTTTATTTATAAAATATATTATTGTTTCTGTGATTCTGTAGCTGATTCTGTTCAAATGTTATAAACTAAATAACAATTCGTCATTTTGAACGTTTCTAGTTGGTTTAATTACCGACTAGAGGCGGTCAGAGCGGCGGGTCGTTACAAAGTGGTATCAGAGCTTTGGTTTACACAAAGCTTAGTTTATGGCGTTTAATATGAATAGTTACTAGAATCACTTTAAAGAAAGTGTTTTCAAATCTAAAGAAGTTTAAAATTGTTTTCTTTAAAATAAAAAGTATTTTGAAAATTAGAATTATTTTGAAGATTCCCCTCTCTAAATTTAGGTTTGCGACCGTTTCTCTTCGGTGAGGTCTCGTTAGACTTGAGTTTCGATCATTCGGAAACTCATTATCGAATTTTTGAGAGTTATGGAAAATAAACATGAGTTAAGAGAATTAATGAATTGGTTTAAATTGGCTTAAATCAAATATTTTGAATATCTTCAAAGTAGTAATTGGAAAATAAAATGATATGTCAATTTGATTATAATCAAATGGATTATTGAACTATAACTTGGAAATTTAATTTTCAATTCTTTTGAAAATTGATTTCAAATGTTGTGAAGAACGATTTAGTAAATAAATGGATTATAAGTATTTAACTTATAATATGGATTTTGGGTATATAACTAAGTTATATGAATTGAATTGAATCAAATTAATAAAGGAGATTTATGAATCGAAGTTTATAAATAGAAATGTAATTTCTAAAGATGTTTATAAAATCCGCAAATGACTTATTTTGATAAGTAAATTATTGTAACTTATTAAAGGTGTTATATCTATGGTTTTGGACAATAAATGAGATATAAAAAGAGATATGAATCTAATGAAAATTTATAAGAGATTTAAATTGATGCAATGAAGAATTTGAATTTGAATGGGCATGGAAATAAGTTAAGTGGAAAACTTAATATTGGAAATTTGAAGTTAGTTTAAAACCAATATTTTGAAATGTATGCAGAATTCAAACTATGAATTAAGTTGAAGTTGAAAAACTTAAATGGGAATGTTTTTGGGAAGCAACACTATGAAATGAAGTAAATTCATTTTAAGTTGTTTTGAAATGTGTTTAAAAGAATGATTTCTTTTAAGAATGAAATATATACTTGATTTTAGTTTAAGTATATCAAATATTTTCAAAATGTTGAAAATAAATGGATTTGTAAATTACTTATTATTGAATAAGTATGGAAATATTTTCCAATATGAAATGAAAGGTTTGAAATTTTATCTTTTCAAGATAAAGTGAAAAGTAAATGTTTTGAGATTTTATCTTTTAAAGATAAATTGAAAAGTGAATATTTGAATTTGTTTCAAATGGTTAAGTGTGAAAAATTTTATATCTTGTAAAGATATTATTTTGAGAAATTTGAACAATTAGTTCCACTTGGAAAATTTTCAAAGTGATTGAATTTTGAGTTAAATTGAGTTTAACTTTGACACACCCAAAAACAATGTAAGTTGAACTTTGAATTTTAAATGGATGATTTGGATTGTATGTCTAACGTCGTGAATTGACGACATATCAATTGATCTCTATTAAATATATATCTGCGGTGGCGGAGAATTTATTCTCTTAGCTTAACACCCTTCTCTGAGACGTACGAGCTTAGAGGTTATATATCGATAGACATCAATTATGTGTTGAGGATTGACGATGTAACGTGAAATCCAAATCGAGTGTGAAGTCGATAATAAATTGGATTATGAATGTGAATTAGGTTTGAGATAACCTTAAATTTCCAAATCGGCTTAGAGGAAAATTTTAAATGGATAATGAAATGGAAAATTTGTGAATCCTCTATTTGTTATGGGTATGAAATATTGTGGTTTTCATAACGTATATGTGTGAATACGATTAATTCGAAAACCAATTAGTTTGGAAAAGTAATTGTTATGGAAAACTTATGTAAGTACATGAGTATGATATGTACAAAAATGTGAAATGAAATATTATATATGTATGTATGATATTATGTTTTCCAAATTGAGGATATGGAAAAGTACCTTCAATTTAAACTTTGTGAAGGTTGTTGGAACTCGAGAAGAGTGTCCATTTGAAAATCGTAGCTACGTAGTATTTCCATTAGTTGGAATGTCCTTTTGGACTGGTATAGTGTGCTAGCGTAATTCGAGGGGCGAGATGCCTACAGTTACAAGCGATTCCACTGGGATAGTGGCGTAACCGCCGTGTATACCGCGATCTAGTTACATTCGGGTGGTAGCGTAATTTGAGGGGCGTGATGCCTACAGTTACAAGCGATTCCACTGGGATAGTGGCGTAACCGCTGTGTAAACTGCAATCTACAAACCAAAGCGTAATTCGAGGGGCGAGATGCCTACGGTCACGAGCGATTCTACTGGGATAGTAGCGTAACCGCCGTGTGAACCGCGATCTTTGGCAACAACCATGGCGAAATTCAAGGGATGAGATATCCACAGTTACAAGCGACTCTACTGGGATAGTAGCGGAACCGCCGAGTAAACTGTGATCCATGGGGGAATGTGCTTTCCATATCCATTTTTAAAAGAATTTTTAAAAGTATTTTCACTGGGAATTGAAGCAAGTATATTTAGTACTTGGAGATTGTTAGACTTGCGCCTGGCCAGCGTATGCCTAATGTCTTTAAGAACGACAGTAGACTTGTTAAATTTCGAGTTAGCAAGTATTTTCAAACTTTAAATAGAAAATCAATTATCTGAAATTAAAGTGACATAAATTCTAACTTAATAAATTAAGGAAGAGGATTTTTGGAATGTTTTGAAAGTCCACAGCTTTGGAAAAGTTATACTATGTAAATTTCTTAAATGAAGAAGTTCAAATTTAAAATTTGGGTTTTGTAAGTTGAAAATTTTAGTAAAGATTTTTGTGTCTTGATTGTAGAAAGTAATAGACAAATGAGTTAATAAACAAAGCTAGTGAGATAAAACAAATGGAATGAATCCTATATTCATTTATTTCTAATAAGTTTCAAACTAGATAAAATTGTTAAAATATAAATATTAGTGAAATTTCAACAATCATTTCTCCTTACTTGTAATTTCGGGACGAAATTCTTTTAAGGAGGGGAGATTGTAACGATCCTAAATTTTGAACAATTTAAATTGTGAATATTTAATTAATTTTAAATATTTGAATGATAATTTAAATTGAATTTCCAATATAACAATGAAATTGGTGATTAAATTTTAAAGTTTAATCTATAAAGAGTTGAATAAAAATTTAAACTTGACTTTGGAGCTGAAATTGAATATTTAATTTGTAATTGAAATTCAAACTAATGACTTAAGAAAAAAAAACTTGGATATAAGGATTATTACTTATGTAAATTAAAAATTGAATTAAATTTGGATTTGAAACTATGAGGCTATTTGAATTTTTCAAGTTAATATGAAGAACATATTTGAATTTAAAAATTTGAGTTTGAAGTTTGTAAATTTATTTAAATTCCCTTCAAAATTTTTGTTAAGGGTTGAGTGGGCTTTGTAGTAATATCGGCCCATGTTTATTTTTGATACCGTTCCCTTGTTAATTCAATCCAAACCCGTTTCATATTTTTCACTCATTCGGAAAGAAAAAAAAACCTAAACGAAAATAAAAAGAAAAAGAATGGCGGCTTCAGTTCTCATTTTCGTTCCTCTCCGAAAACTAGGGCTTGCGATCCAATTTGGGGCTTCAATCTTCGTTCGAGGGTGCTAATTCCCACCTCGGCTGTTCGATTCGAGTTATGGTGAGTCTTTTGGCTCACGATTTATTTTAATGCAAGTATTTAAATTTGTTTGAATTTGAATCTTGGTTGCATGCTATGATTTGGGGGTTATTTGTTATCATTGGCTCGGTTACTTGAATCTGAACTATTTGGGGCTATTTGCGGTCTCTTGCTCGATTTGCTTGAAAGTTTTAAACTGTTAGGAGCAGATGCTATTGATTTAAGTTTAAACTGTTAAGAACAAATGCTATTTCATGTTTTATTTTATTTAAACTGGTAAGAACAGAAATGTGAACTTGGAATTTATATTTTTTTTTTTTTAAAACTGTTAAAGAACAGATGCTGTTAAATTAATTTATAAATTAATAAGAACAGATACTATGTGTATTTTGTTTTGTTTTTTTTTTTACTGATAAGAACAGATGTTATTGGGAATTTGTTTTTTTTAAAAAAACTGATAAGAACAGATGTTATTGGGAATTTGTTTTTTTTTTAAAAACTGATAAGAACAGATACTACAATTTTGTTTTAAACTTGTACTTCTAGTTTCTTTTTTTTTGAAATGAATCAAAGTAAGATGATTTGGATGCTTAAGTTTAATCTAGGTGAGTAACATATGTATCTCTTGAAATCTGGATTATGTATATTGTTACATATGTATCTCTCTGTGTATACATATGGATATCTGAATGATTTTATATGCTGTTCTTCTCTACTTTAAGTTGTAAAGTCTAAATTAAATTCAACTTGCAATTTCTTCACCCCTGATCTCTAATAGGCATTAGTTTCATGCTAATTTAGTTTGTTTAAACATGAAATAGAATCCAAATTTAGTTTTAAACATGTATATATATATATAGTACCTGGAATTCCAGATTTACTGTAAACCTTCATAAACATGTTAAAAATCAATTTATACAATTCTCTGATTCAAATACATAAATTGATTTGGCCTGGAAAGTTGTGATTTTTGAAATAGTAAACTTTGTTTCAGGTCTGCATATTGGAATTAGAATTGTTCCAGTTTTGATTCTGTCCATAGTGTTTAATCTGTTCATACATGCTAGATAGAGACACATACATTTTGGGCATATTTGATTAACCGATAACTACTGCATTTGTTGTAATTACCGTTGATCTTTTGGAAGGCTATTAGTTTATTCATATGCTTTGATATATGAGTTGATGTTTGAAATAGGTGTTAGTTGAAGGCTATGTTAGTATGTTTGCATGAATTTGCTTGTGCATGTTTGTTTTTCAACTGAGATGTCTTTGTCTTAGTTTTAAGACTCAGGTTCATTTCAAAATTCATTACCTCTTGCATTGAATCACTGTCAGGATTTAGAATGCAAACAAAACTTGTTTGGTTTGCGGTTTTCAGTTTTGGATTTTCGTAACAACCGCAATGCATTCAGTTAATTATTTCTGAAAGTTTTGGAAAAAAAACCGATTTAGAAAATGATTTTAGCATATAAAATTTAATATCACTTATTCTTATTTTCTGCATTTTGGGAAACATAAAGATCTCTTCCCTTTACTATTTTCCCCTTTTGTTGTAATGGCTATGATTTTTCCACTTTCTGCTCCTCTTCCATGTTTTTTTAAAATACATACTGAAAATGAAAAACACAAAACTTGAAGTCCAAAACCAAAAGGTCTGTGCTAGCATGCACGAAGTAATTTTATGTTTCTACAGGAAAATCATTATTGCCTCATTTTATAGACTTAACAAATAACTGAAAGACGTAACACAATTTTAGTCAGAACCAACAGTTGCAGGAGCGCTGCTGCCTTGCCATATTAATTTTTTATATGTTCATATCCGATGATTTCATTTTGGGATTTAAGTGGCACATTCCATCTGCTAATATTTGATGCTCCATGACACTGTCTCATTTAATGTTGTTGCTGCATGTTTGTTTGCTACTGTGTCGTCTCTGATGTGTTTCATTTGTGCACTAATTCAATGCTTAGTGCATTGTGCATCTGTTTTGGACTTGTGGTACATTGCGTAGTGCATTGTCTAGTTTGTTGAAGTCGTGCTTGCACACTTGCTCTTGTTGGCCATGCACGCGTGTTGGCGAGGCAGTGCACATGTGTGCAAAGTATACGTGTGTACTGCAGCCACACGGGATTGACAGATTTAAAAAAAAAAAAATTGAAGTTGTTAATATGAAAATCCATAATAGATTTTGAATTGATTCATGTGATCCATTTTATTCAGTTCATTGCAAATTTATTTACTTGAGTTAAGATTAATCCTGACTCGAGTGTTTTTGTGTTTGCAATTAACGCTCGGGTCAGACCGAGTATTTTTACAGCTTGAAGATTCTCTCGCAGCGAAGTTAGAGAGAGGGGGATTTCGGCACTCCACTAAAGTTTTCAGCAAAAATTTTCTTGTACTTTAAAATATAAATTGTTTCCGCTGTATAATTTCAAATGTAATTTATTGTATAACTCTGATACTTGTATATAAAAGAAAAGTTTATTTATAAAATATATTATTGTTTCTGTGATTCTGTAGCTGATTCTGTTTAAATGTTATAAACTAAATAACAATTCGCCATTTTGAACGTTTCTAGTTGGTTTAATTACCGACTAGAGGCGGTCAGAGCGGCGGGTCGTTACACCCTGACTCCCGTGAGTCAGCTTGATGTGTCTAAAACAGGAGCTATACCGGGCCAAGTGGGGTCGTTTCCCCTATCAGGCACTTTTCTTCCATACCATTCTATCGCGTTGTGATTTTATTGGGTGCACCTTTGATTTAGGAGTGTGTGACGAGGTGGGCGGTAGTAGTTGCTATGCGTTACCACCAGTTCGAGAGTGCAAACGGTAGAGTCCTACCCTGACATTGCCTTGCGTGCCTTGTCATATGCCTTATCGAGCCCATTACGAGTTTGATTTGTGTCGTACTTATGGAGTGCTCCTTGATAGCCCACTGGTTCGGTGGAGTTTACAGTACTGTATAGGCTACGACATTTATATAAAATGTGTTAAGGGAGATATGGCTAAAGCCTTAATGCTATTTTAATATTTTACTTTACTGTAGACATCATATATGTAGCGTATCGTACTATGTTTGTAGATAGCTTAACAGATCCTTAAGGGATGGAATCCCAAACATTCTTTAAGTTATATTGCATTTTACTTCGACATTTCACTTGAGTTGATTTACTTGCATAAGAATGTTAATCCTGACTCGAGTGTTTTGTGGTTTACTTTATGCTCGGGTCAGACCGAGTGTCACAGCGTTTGAGTCTCACCTTTGGAGCTTGGAGCGCTGCTTGAAGATCTGTCTTATATCTATTCAGCTTTCGGTTATTTCCAGTTTTATGTTCAGACTTGTCAGTTGCTTTTGTACTAGTGACTTCTATGTATTCGGGATCTCTAATGTATTTTGTTTAAAATTAGATGTTCTATAGTAGCTTTATGAACTACTATTTATCTATTCCGTTGCTTATTGTTATATTGGTCTGTGTCTGTGATTCTACGATTGGTTTATTTACTATATATGCTGAGTTTTTCCAAATATAAAATAACAATTTGTTGCTTTGACTAATTCAAGTCCGACACGTGTGGATGATTGTCGACTTGACGGGTTCGAAATAGCCAGTCGTTACATGTGAAATCAGAGCTCTGGTTTAGGCAAACTTAGCATTTAGAAAAAACTCATTAGAGATTGGGTTGTAATACCCCAGAAGGAGTAAAATTAATTACAGAATCATCTTCGTTCGAATTTGAAATTCTTTGTTAGGATCTCCATGAATTAGGATTTATTTTGAATCTTGGAACTTTCCCTTTGCTCTGAAATCCAAGCTTGTCTTTTCATGTTCGTGTTCTTTTGATACTGGAGATCCCATGGCTTCAGCCTCAATTGGAAACTTCATCCTTTTGTGTGACTGACCCCCTCGGTAGTCCTTCCAATCTTAGTTTGATTTGTAAAGAGGAAAAACTCCTTTACAACAGGCGTCGATTCACCGGAGATTTCTATGTCCTCGGTTTTGATGTCGTTATCTCTTGCAAAGCCCGAACCGTTTTCCTAGTAGACGACCCGGGTAATTCTCTTATGATCGAACATTTAATTGCCTCATGATTTTGCTATTAGTTTTATCTTTTTGCTAGATGCCCAGTCTAGTGATCTCGACTCCACCTCGATAGTCAGGGATTATAACGATGTTTTGGTGAAGTCACTTCTCTTCCTCCCAAGCGGGAAATTGAATTCTGCATCAATCTATTTCTGGAGCTCGACCTTTTGTCCTTTCTCCCTGATATATGGCACCTCGAGAGAAAAGGTTACTCAAGCCTTTTGGATTAACCAATGCTCTTACCTTCTTCGTCGATCTCATGAATCGCGTTTTCCACGATGTTCTCAACAAGTTCATCCTGGTTTTTGTTAATGATATTCTCGTTTTTCTAAGTCTCATTTGACCTGGTCAAGGTCGTCGTGATTAATATACGTCATCTTCCTTTCGAGCCTATCTTCTTAGTTAGAATTCTCTTTGATTAGGGTCCCTCTAAATTCGAATCTCCATCCTTGTTCTGAAATCCATTCTTGAATCATCCTGTAATGGAGGGTACTTGTAATTGATATAAAAATGTTTTATATTGTGTTGTTTGAGTAGTTAAGTTTGAATTTTGGGTTTTGATCAATTCGTCTGCCAACCCTATCGATAGAAATTTAAAAACACTTGAACAGAGCAAACTGATACAATTTTTTTTTTTGAAATTGGTAAATAAAATAATTTTATGTATGATTATACTTTATATATAAAAGCACAATTTTCTGAAATTAGATAGTTAAATGAATTGATTGTTAGAAATGATAGAACTAGATTATCATTTATTGTTTTGTTAACATTCCTAAACCATTAACCATTGTTGTATGTTATAAGGAGTTGAAATTTTAAAACATGGTTTATAAATCTGATTTGCAAATGAAACGAATTTAAATTGAGGATTTGAGAATTTAATTTTCGATGCTTTCCAAAATTTGGTTTTCGAAGTTTTGAAAAATATATTATTATAAAGTATTTTCGAATGAAAATTGTTTCCAAATAATTTTAAAAGAAGTAAGTCACAGGTGGTATCAAACATGTGTGGTTTATTGTCAATTATGTGCTTTTTGGGTCGTCATTCCGTCGTTATCTTTTCTTTCTCATGACTTTCCATCATTATGTGCTTTTTGGGTCGAACGTTTGATTTATTGTTGGTTCAAAGGGTACAGATTTGCAGGTTGGCACAGATGGTATCATACTTAGGTTTAGTACACTCCTAGGCTTTGATGTGTACTCAGTATAGGTAGGGTCAGTAGCACCCTATATTGAGTTCGAGTGTATTATATATATGAGCGCGTATTTGTTAGTGACTATAAAAATGTTTTATATTATTAATGTATCTGTCGAGTGGCTTATGAACTCTGGTCGGTATGTGGGATGCCACATCATCAATAAGGGTTTCTAAACACTTAAACAAGGCATATCGACATAGTATTGTTTTTAAATTGGGTAAATGAAATAATTTTACCTCGATTATATTTTATATATATAAAGGAGCAATTTTTCAGAAATTATTATTGTGTATATACATTAATTATTTGGTTATTTGGAAATGTAAATAAATATATATATATATATATGTTAATAAAAGTTGTTTGAATAATCTAATTAAAGACAACAATTGTAAAAAAATAAACTATAGAAGCAAGTGAATTATAAAGTATGAAATTATAATTAAAATGATTTACCATTGTGAAATAAATCTTATATATAAGAAATGAAGCTACATGAGTATATTTATAAATAAAAATGGATTTAAACTAAGAATTTGAATTTTGAATCCCGTTGATTTTGACAGTTGTTTTTCAAAGTTTGAAGATGTTATAGTATCATAAATCTAAACAACAAGATAAATAAATTTGAAATGAATCTTATATAAATGAAGTAAAATCGTGAAATTATATAAGTAAAATTTATAAATGTGATTTATAAATATAAAAATGATTTAAAAGAATATAAAGCATTGAATTCACTACCGTTGCTAGAAAATAATAAGGGTGATGACTGCAGCATCATCAGTATCATTTTCGAGTTTCTGGGTGATGGATTTGCTACCAATAGTAAATTGAAATTTTAGGTTTTGTTTTGATAAAACAAATTTTGAATTTAAAATCCAAAGTATGATTTGACAAATATATAGAAATAAGTTTATGCACTAACAAATTGAAAATGTTATGTAAAAGAAAATGATATTTTAGATTTAGACATGTAGTTAAAATTTTAACTTAAGTAAAGTTAAATTAATTGAGTTAGTAAAATGTACTATATGAATTGAAGTTTAACTTAAGAAAAGTTAAATAAATCTAATTGAATTTGAAATGAATTAGACAGATATTTGAAATGAATCAAATAAAAATAAATATACATTTAAGTGGTAAAATGATTAAATAACTATAAATTAAAATAGTTGCATGTGAATGAAATAAACTTAAGTAAATATTCATGGAATCTTAAATAAACAAGTTGTATAACTTATAAAATGTGAAAATATAAAGTAAAACCAAATATTAAAATAGTTAAACAATTTTGTTAAGCAAACCAAAATCTGAATTTGAATGGTGATATGAGATTGGACTCAAGTAAAAGATTAAAAAAATAACTTTAGAAATGAAATCTAAGTTAAGTTAAAAGGAAATGATTTTTGAAATGAACTTTAACTCAAGTAAAGAAAAAGAAATGAACTAATGAAATGAGTTAAATAAAATAGAATTTGAATTGAAACGGAAGTGAACTTAAGTTGTATAATGAAAGTAAATGTAAGTGGGAATGAAATGAAACATGACTTAAGTGAAGTTAAATGAAATGAATTAAATGAGCTAAGTGAAGAAATTTAAATAAATATGAACTTGAGTTAATAAATGATATTCAACTTAAGTATAGAAATGAATTGGATATAAGTTAAAATGTTGTTAAACATGAATTTGAAGTAAAGTTAACAAAAGTCAAGTGAATATAAATAAATGAATGTTAATAAATTGAAAGTAAATGTATGTTAACAAATGAATGTTAATAAATGAATTGAAATGAATGTAAATTAGTAGAATGTAAACTAATTGGATATTAGTAAACAAATTGAAGTGACTAATGTAATTGAATGCAAATCAATTAAATGTAATAAGAAGTGGAAGTGAACTAAACTAATTCGATGAGAATCAAATGAAAGAAAAATAAGAATGAATGTAATAAAATGATTGTTAGTTAAATTGAATGTGAATTAGTTAGATGAAAACTAAATAGTAAACAAATGAATTGATTTGTTGGATGTTAGTTAGATGTTAGTTGTTTGAGGGTTGCTTGTAATTGCATGTGTTTCATTTTCATATGTTGTTGTATTGTTGTATTAATATATGTTATATATTGATATTATATGCTACATACATGTTTCTCATTGTTTATTGAGTGTTTAGCATGTGCGGACAGCGTATACTTCGCATTTGGAGCTCGCTTCCACGCTATATTAGCCGTATATGCTCGATAAATATATATATAAGCTATATATCTCGGATTACATACCGTACTTTTATATTTTTTCCCTACGGGATTCCTCATCCTAGAAGATGAGATGTATATTTGTGATATATATATCATGATTTTACTACGATGGAACCGCGCAAAGGAGACTTTGGCGAAATTTTCTGAAAATTTGAGGCGTTCGAAAATTTTTGAGAAATTTTTGATAACTAAAAGTTTTGATTTATGAGCTATAAATTGAAATGGTAATAATTGATTTTTTGGAATGGCAGTAGTTAATAACTATGAATGAATTTGGAAACTTAGAAAACATTTTATAAAAAGCTGCAACAAAATGATTTCGGAAAAGTTAAACACTTAAAAGATTTGGTAATTTATTTCAACTAATTTGTTTTGAATGTTAATGCAGTTGTAGCATCTTTCTTACTTAGTAATTTTGGGGACGAAATTCTTTTAAGGAGGAAGAATGTAACGATCTAGTATTTCCATCGTTTGAATTTAGAATATTTAATTGAATCTGAATATTGAAAAATGAATATTATAAGTTAAATCATTTGATTAATTGAATATTGAATCTATATGAATAAAAATGATTTCTAACGTTGTTATAAATCCTATTTGAAATAGAGTAGAGATAGTAAACTTTTAAAGTTGAATTAAAAGTTAATTTACAGAAATTGAAAACTGTATAATTTAATTAGACGTGTAAAAATAGTCATTTTTGACACTATCTCGGATTTCGACGAAACAAGTTTCATTGGATGTGTAATGTTATATTATTATAGGTTCCAAATTTCATGTCAATCGGACTTACGGTTTGATCGTGCGAAGCTGAAACGCCTAGAAATTAATTAAAGGACTTTTAATCAAATTAATTCGATTCGAAAACCTATCTTCCAAATACGATGGAATTAGCCTCCGATATATATTCCATTGTATTAGGAATAGAAGTAAAACATTATGAACGCCAGGTGACACGCTTCGTTTGGAGTTCGGAAATTTTTTGGGTAAAGAGTGTTTTGAACTTGCCTATATAAGGACCTTTGTTTTACAAAACCCTAGCTAATTAGGTAACGGCCGCCATTAGATTTCGAACGGTCGAAATTGCTCAAATCTTTCCCATCCGATCTATCTTAATCCGTAAGCTATTATCAAAATATTCCAACCAGAAAATTTTAGAGCACGCCAAGTACATCACATCCAACTGTGGATTTTCGTTATCATCGTCGTTTGGAGGTGGATCTTGGCCGCATTCGTCGTGTGTTCGTGCATGGAATACAAGGCAATGGCAATGCTAGACGAAGCCCCACTTAGCATGGAGGTCGAGCAGGGTAGCCACGTTTGGTGGAGGTAGTTGATCAACCTTCGGCTGCTCGGAGGGTGGTGGACGTGAAGAGAAGTGGTGCGTGTATGGGGTTCGGGTAACATCTTTCGTACATGAATGATTGTAACAACCCATTAATTCTGTAAATATTTTAAATGAAATTTATTTTAAACTTTGGTTTTAAATTATTTTAAAATTGGTAAATTTGGAATTTTAAAGTATATTTTTGGGATTTGATGTGAAATGTCCTTCCAAGTTTAATAAAATAAAGATTATTCTAAAAAATTAAATTTTGGTCAACTTTGGTCAAAGTTTGACTTCCTGTGGAAAAATATAAATTTTAAATTTAAATTTTATTCTTTTTTTATGAAGTTGGATTTTATTCTAACCCTTTTTCTACTTTTCGTTTCGTAAAATTTTGATTTTTTACTTCTCCAAATTTGCAGTTTTCAGCGTATTACACGCAATTGTTTTCATGTTTCATTTTCTCTTTTTGTTATTGGGTTTAGACTAATGGGCTATGGTATTCTAAAGGTCACCTGTATTCTATTCTTCTAAAAGTCATCAGCTTAGAAATTATACGCACAAAACTTTATTCCTGACTCCTCTTTCTCATTCTCATCTCCTGCTTAGAAAAAATTACAGCAAGTCTCCTCTTCTCCTTCTCAAAATTTATATTTTTCTTTGAAATATTTTCTCCTTCCTCCTTCAAATTTTCGACCATCACCTTCATCCCTTCTCTTCTTTCAATAGCCATGACCAAATTCTTTGATTTTGCCCTAGGCCGAACTCCCCTTCTCCCCAAACCTTAGTCAATTGCATCCTTTTCCAAAACAGTAGCCGAACCACACCATCCACTTTTGCCTTCCTCTTGCCATTGCCTTGGCCATGACTACTATTCCATCTAAAACCCTAAACCTAGCCTTTCCATAGCCATGTAGGCCAAACCCTACCCAAATCCTAACCATGTTAGTCAAACCACTTCTAGCTAAAACTCCACCAAGGCCGAACCACACCATAATTATTCCCCTTCCTATTGCCTTGTTGTGACCTTAAGCCTAGCCTAGCCTTGCCTTGACCCAAACCGAACCCAAACAAGCCATATGTTGAACCTCTTCATCCCAAAAGTGGCCGAACCACTTAAGTTTGTCTAGGCCGAGCCTAACCTAGTCCAAAGTCTTATGTAGCCGAGCACAAACCCCTCTAGGCCGAGCCTATTTGCCTTTAGGCTAGCCTATCCTTTTGTGTTTAGAAAAAAAATATGCTTTTATATTTTTTATGTAAATTTATTTATTTACATATGCGTTTATTTATTTTATAAGCTTTGGATTTGAATTCTCCACCCACTAAAGCTTGTTCGTGATTGTCGTTCTTATTCGTAGTTGTTGTGTTTGTTTGGAATCATTTTCTCTAGCTAAAGAAGGTGCATAATCATATTTGACTACATACTTACATTTTGTGAATTGATGTCATTTGAATTGTGTGTGTGTGTGTATACACATGTTAGTATTTTCTTATATGATTATATTGTGTTATTCCACCTTATGTTATACCTGTTATGATCATATGTCATGATATGTTATTTTTGTTCTGTTTGTTTCATGTTCTGTTTTCGCACTGCAAGTTCCTTCACCATGGGTTGAAATAATACATACCCTAATGGCCTTTAGATTAAGAAAAATTGGTTATGGGATGAAATGATTGGCCTGAGCAATTTTTATTTGACTTAGGATTGCAGGTTTGAAATGACATAAACCCGAAAATTTAATTAATTTGGTTTGAAATGATATATATCCGTAATTACTTGACCATAGGTCAGAAAATCTTATACAGACTCCTTGGTTGGTTTTAAAAATAATTTTCTAAAAATTATTAAATATTTTGGATTTTTAATATATGAATTTCAGCTAAAATTAAATTTAAGATTTTTATGAAATTTAATATATTTATTTACATGTATTAAAATTTTATAAGAAAATAAATGGTTAAAAATGTAATTTTTGGAATTCAATCTATGACATAAAATTTAGCTGAAATTTAATAATTCAATTTGACTTAATAATGGTATTTTATTCTAACCTAGAGTGTAAGTTAATAATGTACTTTTAACATGTAAGTTTAAATTAATGTAATGGTATATTTTAAATGGTTAAAACAATAAATGTTCTTTACTGTAATAATAGAATGTAAGTTAATAATGTACTTTAAACATGTAAGTTTTAATTAATGTAAGGGTAAATTTTAAATGATTAAAATAATAAATGTTCTTTGCTATAATAATAAAATGTAAGTTAATAACGTACTTTTACTTCAATATAAGAAATTTCAACTTTAAATTGGATATTATAGTAATAATTTTGTTTAACTAAAATCATAGTTTATTTAATATCCAAATGAATAATTTAGTGTAATAAAATAGAAATTATAAAATAGCCGTGTTAAAAATTGTAAGTATATAAATATTTTGATTATATAAAATGTCAAAGTGGAAAGTATTACATTTCAGAATGCTATGATTTCTTAAGTATTACATTCCAAAAATGCTATGTATTCTTAAATATTACTTTTCCAAAATGCTATGATTCTTAAGGTTATGTTTTCGAAATGCTATTGTTTCTAAAATGTGACATTTTCGAATTGTTGTGATTATAAAAGTTACATTTTCATAGTGTTATGATTCCTAAATTATTATGATTTTAAAGTGTTATAGTTAAATGTATAAATCTTGAAAGTGTTACAACTCTGAAAACGGATGTTACTTTAAAAGAATAATGATATAGGATTTACATGGTTTTGAAATGAAAATGTTTGATATGAAATATAAACCATTTGAAAATGAAATAACCACGGGTTATGATAACGTTTAGTCGTTAAAGATACCTGGATTGGTAATTGTCATACTCTCTACCAATACCGAAAACCACTTTAACAACTTTGTACGTGGTCAAGGTTCCAAAATGAAGTAGGTGGTTGATGACGTTCTATTTGAGGTATATACATGGACCTGACTCTTATGATTTAGCTTAAGGTGGCTAAAACAGGAGCAATCGACGTGCCAAGTGAGGTATCTCGTCCGATCGGACACATTTCTTCGATTGCCATTCTATTACTTTATGATTGATTTGGTGCGCACCTTTGATTTGAGAGTGTGGACCGAGGTGGGCGGTAGTTGCGGCTATGCGTTACCACTAGCCTGGAAGTGTAATTGGTAAATCTATTCTGGCATTGCCTAGTTATGCTGTGTCACCTAGCTTATCGAGAGCGTTATGAGTTTGTTTTGTACGATACCCGTGGAGTGCCCTGTAATAAGCCCAATTTACAGGTTACGGTACTGTACAGACTATGGGAATATATAAAAATGTGTTAAGGGGGATATGGGTAACGCCTTAACGCTATTTTAATGGTTTATCTTACTGTAGACATTTTATAATAGCGTATTGTACTACATAGTAGATATTTAAACGGATCCTTAAAGAATAGGCGATCCCAAGCATCCTTTAAGTTAATAATGCATTTCTTTTACAGTTCACTTGAGTTGATTTACATTTAATAAGTATGTATGTCCTGACTTGAGTGTTTTGCGTTTTTCTTTATGCTCGGGTCAGCCTAAGCATCACAGCTTGGATTCATCTTTTGGAGCTAGAGATCTACTGGAGATCTAGCTATCTGTCTGCTATTTCTAATTCATTTATTTCCATTCAGCCTTTGCTTATGTATTAGTGAACTTATGTATTTGTATTTTCAGTTGTATTTGCTTTCAGACTCCGGTATTATGTATTTGTTGCGAGACTTTGTATCTGGTAGCTTCATGAACTACTATGTTTCTTTTATTCTGCTGCGAGTTATTCTGATGTTCTGTTCCATGATTTTGTGATTGATTTTATTTGCCCCAAAATTTATTAACAAACTGTTGTTTTGAATTATTCAAGTCCGATTAGTGTGGTTTTGATGTCGATTTGAATGGTCCAAAATAGTAGGATGTTACAATGATGAAGGAAGAAAAGGGATGCAACCCAAATCTGCTCTAATTTGAATTCAACGGCCCAGATGAAGGTTTAATAAATAAAAAAGGAATTTGTAAATTTATTATATAATAAATCGTGTAATCTTAGAATTGTGTAACTTCTTCATACGAGGTTGAAATCACACAAAACAAGAGGCATTGGATTCATATTGTCGAGCATCACATTTTGGAACTAGTTTGGATGGATTTGGAGCAAGTGAAAATTTTGGTTAAAATTAAACGCTTGTTCAATTTTAATCGAAATAAATCGCTGCAACGGCGAACGCAACCAAAGTGAATAAAACTCACTCTTTCTGACCCGCTTATATTTTTATATAAGTGGGAATAAATTTATTATAGGTTGTTTGATGATTTTTTGAATGTTATGCTATAGTAGTTAGTGGTGGGACATATTCCTGGCTATTGGAGTAGATGAGACCATATACTTTCCTGTGTATGAACGGATGAACCTTTGTACGTGCATCTGCCTTAAAGCAGACATTGTACATATTTTCTCATATGTATATTTGTTGCAGGTGAGAGGTTGGAGGGATCCAACTGGATTCCTCACCAGTGTTGATTTTTATTCACAAATATTGTTATATATGTTGTATTATGTGATGTTTGATGTGATGGATGCCATAAATGCTATTATTGATGCAAATCCCCATATTTAGCACTTTTGCAGCATTGTGCCAAATTTTTGGAAATTTAAAATTTTAAAATGATGATTTCAATCTAAAAAGGATTTCAAAGTGATTTTTAAAATACATATGTTTTAAGAATTTTTGAATGATTTAAGAAATGGATTTATTTTAAATAAATAAAGAGTTATAATTTTTATGTTATAATAATTATGTTTTGAGAGATATGCTCAAATATGATTTTTTTTTTTAAATATGAAGTTAACTATTTTGTAAAATAAGTTAATTGAAAATTTTTAACTTATTATAAACGGTTTATATATAAGATTTATAAAATTAATATTTAATAAATAAAAGTAATGGGATTATACACGAGCTTTATAAGTGTTAAAATGAAGTTATAAATGAAACCTTATAAGTAAATGATATTTATAAAGTAAGGAATGCTATTAATAAATATATTTAATGAAATAAATTTTATAAATAGTGTTTTATAAATAAATGGAATTGTAATCAAATTTGTAAATAGATTTGCAGTTGAAATTTAGTAATGAATTTATAATGGACTTTATAATTAATTAGATTACAAAAGAATGAATTTGTAAATAAAGAGATTTATAAGTAAATAAACTTAAAATGCGATTTTGTCCTATAAATGAGAAAAAAGGGAAATTGGTTAATAATGAAATTTTATAAATGGAAGTTTTTATGTAATAGAAATAGAATTATGAACCTTATTTTATAAATGTGAAGTCAATTTAATTTAGTAAGCTAAATATGGACTTCTATAAAAGGAAATATATTCAAGTTTTTAAAGAGAATAATTCTTTAAGCAAATGTTTGGAGAGTGATATTATAAAATGGAGTTTAAATGGTTTGAAAATAAAATGATTTGTAAATTTACTTAAATTAAAATATGTATATGAAAATGTTTCCAAATATCCAATAAGTGAAATGGTTTTTAATATTATATTTTTTAAATATATTTTGAAGTGAATAATTGGAAAGTGATTCACTTCTAAACGATTAATAAAATCTGGCCCAGTGACTACTTACATGCTAGATTTGATTTGTTGCTTTGATAATGAAATAACCGATTACAAATTTATTCGTTTTAGTTTCTCACTTTGATCTAGAATCTAAATAGTCGTACACTTAGTAGGTAATTGACTGTCTAGGCTTGACTATCGTTTATGTTAAGAATGTTGATTCGTGTAGTGTGGAGTGATTACTGCGATTTATCAAGTTTCCTTCTTAGCCGAAGGATAACAAGTTAAAAGATAGAATTATGATAAGTCTACAAGACTTAGTTTCTGTTTGAGGTTGAGAGACGCTTTTGCATGGTTGGTGTGAAGAGAGTGGGATCAAATTTATCTGAAAACCACTTCGGTGCAACATATATGCGACGATTGTGCAGGTTAGTCGATGATATTGATATTTAGGATTTTCATAGTGAAGGACTATTTGTTGATCATTTGGGTTTAAAATCCCAATATACATATAGTAGCAGTAGTCTTGTAACATTCCCGGTTTTTAGTCAAGTTTAATTTGATAATTAATTTAATTCTTGGAATTAAATTGTGAATTTTTGGTGAATTGATAAGAATTTCCAAAATATATGTATATGGATTGATTTTGAATTGCATTTTGAATTTGAAACTCTAAAATAAATATTTTAGAAAATAGATTGAATTTAAAAATATTATGTCCAAAATTTATTAAAAAAATTCTAATTTTAATATAATTATTTGGAAATTTTATTTTAAAACTTATATAATAATTTTCTAAAAGTTAATTTTGAATATTTTCAATACCATTATTATTTATATAAATTTAAGTATAATAACTTCAGTTTAATTTCAAATTTATACATAACTAAATGTAATTTGTATATATGTATATATATACATTTAAGAGTATAATAAATTAAGTTTAAAATAGTATTGGTTATAAAGATTAGAAAATTTTCTTTTAAAATTATAGTTTGAAAATATATAAATGTATAAATAAGAAACATAAAAAAATACATGTGTTAAGTTATAAGATATAAATACTTAAGGGTTTAAAATACAAATTACAAATTAAATGAGATAGGGGTTTAAAACAAAGTTTATAAAATTATCACTAGTGACATTTGTAAATTAAGTATGATATGCTTTAACAAATGTTAGTTTAAGATGAACAAGTGGCCAAAAAACAAATTTTTTCTCTTAAAAATTAAAATATATCCAAATGAGAAATTTGTAAACCAGGCCGTTTACAGTAAAAAAAATTCTTTCATATTCCTTCATATCCACTTTTTGAAGTAAAAACAGAAAAAAAAACAACAAAACTGCAAATCAAACCAGATATCAAATTCAATGAAACAATCTTCATTAATTAAAACCAAGATCAGATCAAAGCAAATCTTGAAAGCCTGGAACTAAATTCAACATTAGCATCAGACCTGAAAACAATTGAAACAAAGATTTTTCTAAGTTTTCAAAAGCCTAAAAGTTCATGTCCAGAACAACTTAATAACAACTACAGATCAGTGCCTATTTCCAGACTTTCAGAATCAAGTCTCTGCTCAAAATCATTAAAAACCTATTTCTCTGATTTTCCTCTGTGCATCATCCACAGGTAAGCAAACCACTTGACCTTGTTTTAATCTCTTGATGTCTGATGAGTTAAATATGCTTGCATATTGTGTTAATCTGCCTGCACGTGTTTATATATGTGTATAAAATAGTTTGCATGTCAGCATGTACTTCTGATTCCAGGTTTACAGGGTTCAAAATCCTATTCAAAAAAAATCTATATCACCCAAAAGAATTAATGATAGGCTTTGATTTCTAAACAAAAATTGATTTTAAGACTGAAATATGAATTGTAAAAATAGTTTTAAGAAATTATATAAAGAAAATTTATCAATAAAATAAGATTTCAGAGGAAATTGTTCAAACCGGAAAAGCTCGATGATCTGGATTCCAAGATTTGGTTATAGGGATGAATTCGTTTGTGAAAGCGATGATTTTTAAAGGAAAAATTGGGTTTTTTAAGGTGGTAATTAGGGAGAATATAAGGGTTGGACAGAATTTTCATTTTCGCAAAATTCTACTGGTTGACGAGGAACTGTGGGTCGTGATCAATGATGAGGGTGGTTTGGTTGATGCCGATTAATGGAAAAATAATAGGAGACTTTTTAGATGAACGTTTTGACTACCCCTTTTTGTCGATCGGTTTTGTGTAGTTACAGTTTCATCATCGTGGCGATTTAGATGATCGGACCGAGGGGATTCGGTGGGGAACGTCGTGGCATGACTTTGAGTGGAGTGGCACGATCGCTGGTGATATAGGTTATTGTCAGCGGGGGGTTATTCATTAGTAATGGGTTCCACTAATTGGTTGAAAGGCACGATCTTGATCGACGGCGAGTTTGGAAGTTTTGGGCGGTCGAATTCGTTGCCGTGGTCGTAGGTGACTAGTTGAAGGTCTCAACGACGATCAATGATGGGCAGAGTAGGTGTGCACGTTCATGCGTGCACCTATGTGTCAGGAAATTTAGAAGAAAGGAAGAAGAAGGAGGCGACTTGACGTCAAACGAGGGGAAAATGATGAGGTAGCTTGAAGTAATGTTGTAGGGGTAGGTTGCTCGTGTATTTGTGAGTTTCCTCGGGAATTTTTATGGGTTGGCTCGGGTTTTTATTTTGGCCATTAATTTTGAAAGAAAACTGTTTTCCTGGGTTTAAAAAATAATTTGTTGAAGGCTTGAATAAATTTTTCAAACAACTAAGTCAAAAGTTTTAAATGTACCAAAACGATCAAGTTTTGAATTATGTTTTTAAAGATTTAATTTTAAAAATGTTTTTAAAATTTGTCATGGGTTATATATATATATATATATATATATATATATATATATATATATATATATGATAATTAATCCATAAGTGTTTCAAATAAAATTTAAATAATGAAATAAGAAATTAATTAAGGCAAGTGTATTCTCAAATGATTTTAAGTAACATGATTTCGAACATTTAAATTTGATAAGATTTAAATGTTGTTTAAGTAATTAATTAAGATAAAAGAGTTTATCTTTGACTAATTAAATTTTAAGTAATTAAAGATAATTACTTAATAAAAATAATAAAAGGATGATTAAGTAATTAAGGGTTAATTACTTAATTAAGTAAAGAAGGATTTATTAATGTGGATAGTTAAAGAATAATTACTTAATTAATGAAATTAATTAAGATTTAATTGATTAAAGGATAATGGCTTAATAATTAAGGGTTAATTAATCTATTATTAATGGTTAATTAACAAATAATTAAAGAATAATTAATCAAAATGGTTTTTAATTAGTTAATATTAATTAACCAGGATTAGTGTTTATTCATAAGTAATTTATCTGATTTAAATTAATTATAAAATTAATTGATCTTACTTATGGATGTTTGGATTCTATTGAATGTTTGAATTGTTTGATATCCCTGATGTGTGATGCTCTGTTTTGATTTAAGCTGTGATGAATGATTTATATATCTATGATGAATGTAATTTATTTATCTGTGATAAATTTATATTATTTATGTATGACTCTGTGAATGAAGATAAGTGTTATAGCATTACACCGCTTATTTACAATTGTTGTATTTGGATTGCGATGATTGATGATGTTGCACTATTGGGTGAAACCCCTGGACTACACCATACACACACAAACATGGATTTCACGGGAATCGGTTAAGTCATGGATATTTTAAATTTAAACATTATTTGTTTTAAAGATTTGGTTTTGAATCCAAAATGATTTGTAAAATGGATTTGGGTTGAATGTGGAAAGCTTTTTAAAGGAAGTTTGAAATTGAAATTTAGCTTGAATATAATATATCTTATTTAAGATTTGGAATTACTTTAGAAATTATGTTTTGAAAGGGTTATACAAGTTATATATTTGGATTATAAACCTCTTTTAAAGTATCTTAAAAGTATTATTTTGAGAATTTGAATTTAATCCAAGTTTGTAAGGCTTTAACTTGAGCAAATGTAATCGGATTTTCCTGAAACGAAAACTTTTGTTTTCAAATGATAATAGCTTTCAAATAAAGAAAGGATTTTAATTTTTTGTGAACAGATTTCAAATTTGAAATTGAAATTGAAATTGTTTGAAAGCTATCAATGAATCTTTGTGAAATATCGGTGAATCTTGTTTTCAAAATTGAAGAAGATCTAAAAGGTGTATCTTTTGTATAAAAGATCTAGAATGGAAATAGTTTTTGAAAGTTATGAATAAATCTTTGTGAAAGATTGTTGAACCTTGTTTTGAAATTGAAGAGGATCTTAAAGGTATATCTTTTGTATAAAGATTTGAAATTGAAATAGTTTTTTAAAACTATGAATGAATCTTTGTGAAAGATTGGTGAACTTTGTGAAGTGAATCTTTTTGTTTAAAGATTTGAAAATGGTAATTTGTTTAAACCATTTGAAAGAAAGGTTTTGGGTGAAAGTTATGACTTAACTGAGATCCCAATATCCATATGTTTTTAGATATTTCGCTCATTATTCGGTTTAGCCTGGAGAGGACTTTGTGTCATATAACCATTTCGAATAATGATACGATGTAAATGGATAGCATTTGAAGACCGATGGTGAAGACCGCGTATTTTCGAGAACGAAAGGATTGCCCATCGAATGTCTCTACCCTTAGTCGCACCGGTGTAGAGATCTCCATATGTGATGGGGAGTCCGAACGGGACTGTGAATACCCGGACTGCAAGGTCTTCTTTGTGAAGTGCCTTCGATTCTGTTCGAACCCGAAACAGACTTTATGGATGTATGTCTGACATTATATTTTGAGATGTAAAGTTAGTTTCTATCGAATACATTTCTTTTTGGTGGTGGAGAATTTATTCTCTTAGCTTAACACCCTTCTCTGAGACGTACGAGCTCAAAGGTTATGTAGTTGATGGTTACTAGTGATACATTCCCAATTTGGTAGGGTGCCATGCTGAGTGCTGCTGAGTGTTGCTGATCATTTGTTGATCAAAGCATGGTTTTTGTGTAAAGCATAGCTTTGTGGACGAGACCTCGTCGGACCTCACAACCCGAAAATGGTCGAAACAGGAAAGATGCGGCAAGGTTATTAGGGGTCGCGCCCTTAGAGTATGTCCATTTCTTCTGGAAAAAGGTGGTATCATGGTATCGAGCCCATATATTTAACTTATGTGGTTGCTGCAAATTTATTACTTTATGGTTATTTCTTTGTGGTTAAGGATCCTAGGATAAAGGTCGGTAACGACCGAGGATGGCATACTTGTAGGTGTTACTGCTGTGCAGGGGTAACCCGGCCTTGTGTTGGTAGAGAGCTGATTAAGTTCTTGGGGCGTCCCTCCACCCATGTGGCAATAGGAAATTCCTTAGCTTGGCCATTTATTGGAAATCCAAAGAAACAATACACACCCTGTATGGTTTTAGTTATATAAACTGTCGTGGAATATGGCGGTAACCTGTTATTGAACATGGTAGCTAAAGTAGGCGTGCGACGAAATATGGTATGCTGGCAAAGATTAATATTATAATTTCGAAAGGTTTTCCACACTATGCGCTAATAATAATATCAAAAGGATTTTCGCGTATCAAGCATGTTTGACTATCATAAGGATAAATCTCCTCCAATTCTGCATTTGCATTGTGTGTGCGGTGGGAGGACTTACGGTAGTTTTATTTTCCAAAAAGCATCGTGGATTTCTTTTAAATTCCTTTTGTTTTTCTTTTATTAAAGATAAACTATTTTTGTTTGCTCACACAATTCCCATGATTGACCTGGAGTTTATTATTCTCTTCCTAAACTCTGGGTGCCCACAATTTCCCACATGGGCAGTCCAGAGTTGGGTTTTTCAGATAATTAAATAGTAGGTGTAGGTTCGATAGCATCCAGCCTTTGGATTCGGCGATAGCATTTGTTCACTTGGACTGACCTTGCTTAGGTCTACTTGATGGTGGTTCGAGGTTATTGGATTGGAATCTTCGAAGCTTTTGGGTTAAGCCATTTGGTTTTGGAACTTTGGCATTGGAATGCAGTTTTGTATTCTTTCTTTCTCCCTTGGAGATCAAGTTGGAGATATTTTTCCGTTGTTGATGTTATTTCTTCTGTTGTTGTATATATCTTGGCTCTGATTTTTGACATTCAATTGTATCGCTGTTGTATCAAATGTTGTATATCAACGATATTATTCATTTTCTTCCGCTGTGTTGTTGTACTTAATATGTTATGTAACGACTTGGTATTTTCAACCATTCGCATCCATTATAAGTGTATAGGTAGACACTCATACCGGAATTGGATTGCTCAAAATACCGCGTTGTAAATAAAAATTTGGCAAATCTCAGAATATATAGTAAATAAAAATCACAAATCACAGACACAGAGTATATAAAAATACAGCGGAAGAATAAGGGATAGTAGTTCATGAAGCTACTATATAAAATATAAGATACATCAGAGTTAAATAAGATACAACAGAAGAGTAACAGGATACATCAGGTACAAATCAGATACATCACTGAACCACTGGATACTGAAACAAAATAGATGGCTGGATCTTCAAGGAAAGCTCCAACGTCGAAGGTGAATCTTGAATGCTAACTCAATCAATCTGACTCGAGCGTAAAGCAAAACACAAAACACTCGAGTCAGGACATAAATACTTATAAACTGTAATCAACTCAAGTGAACGGTCACAAAATGCATCAGTAACTTAAAGGATGCTTGGGACCGCCCATCCTCTAAGGATCCGTTAAACTATTTACTATGTAGTAATATACGCTATATACGGTAGTGTCTAATCAGTAAAGTATAATCATATAGAAAATAGCGTTAAGTGGATGGTGAACCTTAACGCGGTCGGATCTTTAAAACCAAAATCGTAGTGGGCTCGATATAAGGATATGACACGGCACGCGAGGCAATGCCAGGGTGGATACACCGTTTGCACTCCCAGACCGGTGGTGACGGCAAGCCAGCAGCTTCCGCCCACCTCGAACAATACCCCCGAATCAAAGTGGCGCCACCGAATCGAATCACAACAGTAATAGAATGGTTTCCGATGGAGCATGCTCGATGAAAGGGTGCGACCCTTTGTGTAGCCCGGTATAGCTCCTGTTTTAGTCATATATGCCAACTCACGGGAGTTAGGTCCACGTAATATACCTCGGGAACGTCGCCACCATCCTACTTCATTCTGGAATCTCCACCGCGTACACAGTTGTTAAAGTGGTTTTCGGTATTGACCGGCTATAAGACAATATCCGATCCCGGTCTCTTTAACAACCAATCGTTATTATAACCCGTAGTTATAAATTTAAAACAATATTTTATACTTCAAAATAAAATATCCCTTTCAATCCAAATCTTTATCAAAATAAAGATTAAATCATTTCCAAAACCATTTCAATATATCATCGTAAAATATCTTTCAATTCAAATATTTATCAAAATAAATATCTAGTCATTTCTAACCATTTCAATATATTAAATTTTCATACCCTTTCAACACTACCTTTCAAATCATTTTAATATATCAAAATATCATAACCTTTCAAAGTTTCAGTTCCAAAATATCATATCTTTCAGAACTTCTTTTTAAATCATGTTAATATCAAAATGTCCTATCTTTCAAACTCCGTTTTTCAAATCATTTAATATCAAAAATATCATATCATTCAAAACTTCGTTTCAAATCATTTTAATATATCAAAATATCGTATCCTTTCAAAACTTCATTTCAAATCATTTTAATATATCAAAATATCGTATCTTTTCAAACTTCATTCATTTCAAATCATTATTCATTTTGTTCAATCTAAAATACCATTTCAATTCTTATTTCAAAACAGTTTATATTCCAAAAATTCTTTTTTATCATTTCAATGAAGTTATTATGTTTAATAATTAAATTATTAAATTTCCAAAAATTTCAACTTCCAAAGTTTATTTATTCACTTAAGTTTATCAAAACAGTGAAAATTCACTTTTCGCATCATTTAGAAAACTCTACGGAAAGTTCATTCAAAACGGTTCAATTTAACAAAAGACAACGTTTAAAAATGTTGTAATAGAGTTTTCTTAAATTTCAAATAAACTTAGTTAAATTCAAAAATCCTAGTACTTACAACAATTTCTATAATAGTTTTTTTTTTCAAATAGCTTTTTTTTAGTTCATTATCATCAACTACAGTATTTATAACTGCTGTAATATCATTTACATTGTAATTAATATCATTTCAAAAATGCAGTCAATTAACTTCAAATATTCAATAAAATTTCTCAACCAGTTATATTTTTATTAAAGCATTTTTAACTTATAAAATCATACATTTTCACATTTATAACATCATTTAATTTTCCTCAAGTTCATGATTTTATAAAGTTAAATTTCCATTCAAAAATCAAGATTTAATAATAATTCACTTATTAAAATGCAATGTTGAATTTTTAAAATCCATTACATTAAATTTCAACTTAACACTTAAGTTCAATTTCTCAAATATAACTTTGTTTTATTTTTATTTACTTAACTAAAAGTTCACTTTACGTCAATTTCATAAATTTCCAATTCTAGTTATATTTCAAAGTTTCAACTTAAAATATTTATTCATTTCACATTTCAACTTTATTAAAAAAAATCATAAATATGATAAAAATCATTATAAATTCATTTAAATTCAAATTATCATAAATTTATCATAATTTCATACTCGATTAAATTTCCAATTAAAATTAAATCAAAATTTCCAAAATAACTTACGTTCAAAATTTCTAACTTTTTCATTAATTCATTTCACTTACAATTATTCAAAAAATCAATAATATATTACAAAAAATTTATTTTTATTAAATTTCAAATCAAAATATTATAATAATTAAATCTCTAAAATATTTTAAAATTTTTAGAAAAGCATATTTTAACTACGGGCCTGTATAAAATTTTCTACGCTAGGTAAAGTGATACGGGTAATATATCATTTCAACCCGTAATTTACAAAGAAAATCCGGGTTTTATCATTTCAAACCCGCAATCCCAAGTTAAAATAAAAAATTTAAAACCATTCAGGCCTATCATTTCTGCCCATAACATTTTTTTCTAACAGGGAACTTGCAGTGTTATCATATGCAGAAATAATATAAACAAGGTCAATATCATAATATACAGTCATATATCATATGTCAGGTGAAAATTAACAGTTTAAACATGGTAATAACATGGCATAGCATATCATATGATCATCATCATCTTGCATAAACATTTTATATTACTAAACACTTGTCATCAATTCACTTCTCATAAGTATAAATGTCAGAGTGAGAAAGACTCACATTTTTCAAAGCTAGAGACCAAAACAACATACAAGCACGACTCCAAAGGCACGACAAGCACAATTGCACGACTTTTGATTTGAGTTGAAAGATAGCCAAGATATGATTTTGTATCAACAACCCAAAACAAAACAAACAAGACAATATATAAACATTCAACATAAAATAACATTGAAACAATTTTGAAATACAAAGCAAAATGAACAAGATAGATTGGACCTTGCTTCAACAACTTCAATGCTTGGCCTAAGGGACACTTATGCTTGGCTATGATGATGCTTTGGCTCAGGTATGACATCATATAGGTCAGGTTTAACATCATATAGGCAAGGCAACAAGTGGAGATGAAGGAGATGAGACAAAGGTGGTCAAACTAGCATTGTTCAAGGGCATTGTTGCATTTTTTTGGAGATTTTGCACCATGGTGGGGTCGGCTTGGTCAAGACCAGAGGGGTAGCTGGTGATGATGGCAGGGAAGAGGTGTAGGAGGTGGTGGCCGTGGCTATGGAGGAGAGGCCAAGCAATACGCATGAGAAAACAAGGCAAAATATAAGAAAACAATGGAAAAAGAAGAGCAAAAAGAAGAGGAAAAGAGGAGCCATTACCAAACCTTTCTAGCCGTGAAAAATGAAGTGGAGAGGAATGTTTTCACGTGAAAATGAGGTAAGAAATGCACAGCTACAATAAAGAAAGGAACGGTCAAAGGAAATTAAATCTATTAATTGGAAAAGAAACGGAAGAAGAAACGTTAAAACGGTTTTACGTTTCTTTGCTTTCAAACCTTTTAAACTTCCTATATATATTCATATACATCTTAAATAACTGAAAACACTTATAAATTTCATTTAGAATTCGAAAATAAAGAAAGGAACGGTCAAAGGAAATTAAATCTATTAATTGGAAAAGAAACGGAAGGAGAAACGTTAAAACGGTTTTACGTTTCTTTGCTTTCAAACCTTTTAAACTTCCTATATATATTCATATACATCTTATATAACTGAAAACACTTATAAATTTCAGTTAGAATTCGAAAATATAACAGATAAACAAAATATTAATAATTAATTATTAATTAGATATGATTAAAATAAGAAAAATGGCACAAAAATGAAAACTAGACTTAGGAATTAGAAATAACTTCAATACACTTTCGAAAAAATTTCTTAAATTTAAATACATGTAAAATGAATAAAATAAAGTAAAACACAGCAATAAAAGTGAATGTATAAAATAAATCAATAAATTGATGTATTAATTGCAAAAAGAAACGGATAAAACGCCTTTACGTTTCACACTTTTAAGATCTCTTAACTTTCTAAACCTTTTGCATTTCCTTTTCTTTTTACTTTTATAAAAACAAAATAAACTCAGAAATGTTATTTAAAACCGAAACTAAGTAAGAATAAAATAAAATAAATAATTTATTTTAAGTAAAATAGAAAAAGGAAATAAGAAATTGCTTAAAATAGCAACCCTGACATAAAAAATACAAGAAAATCTCCAATGACTTTGGAAAATTTATTACTTCATAAAAAAATATTAAAACACAAAATTGAATTAAAAATGGTTTTAAAACATTTTCAAGGTAAAATAATAATTTAATTTTTATTAAATAGAAAGTTAAATAAAGAAAAATGCAGTAAATACCAACTAGGCTTTATAAATTGAAATAAATTCAAATAAACTTTAGAAAAATTATATTATCATTTTAAAAATATTTAAAAGTCAAAATATACATAATATAACATATTATGACATATTAAAATAAAATATAAGAAAGAAGAAGTAATTTATACAATTTAAAATAGTCATTGTTAAATAACCCTGTATACGCACAATATTGTAAAGGGTATAACTTTCACAATTTACATCCAAATTCAACGAAACGAAAAGTGGTGTTCTTAGAATTTTATGTACTTTCATAATAAAAGAAAAAAAATTAAATTTTTAAACTTTTAAAATTTTAAGTTGAAAGTCAAAGTTTGATTATTTTGACCAAAATCAGCATTTCAGGCAAATATTCAACTTACACAAGTTTGGAATTATAACTCATATAAAGATCAAGATTATATTTAAACAATAAATTTAATCATTTCAAATAAGTAAAATAAGTTTTTTTAAATCAAAATATTACATTAAAAATAATTAAAATATACAATAAAATAAATACAAAATACAGGGTTGTTACACTCTCCCCCACTCAAAACTTTTCGTCCCCGAAAAGGAATGAGGTACGGAAGGGCACAGAAAAGATAGAGTGAAATAGGATTAAGATAAGATGACAAGAAGATTGAAGTTATACCTGATAACTGTTGTTATAGGTAAGTTTTACAAGGTGGAGGTGATCTTTCCAAGATCCTCCAGAATCAAGAACACAAGCACGAAAAAGGTGGATTCAAATAGTTACCAAAGATCTATCAAAGATTATAGAAAGATTTCTAAGCAGAAAGATTATAGAAAGATGTTTATACCGGTCTATAGCAAGATAGGGATGATAAGGACAACCAAAAGATAGTTTGAAAAACAAAATAATGAAATGAATTTGAAAGCATGGAGATTTCAACTTAAACAGAGAATAAATCTTTACACAAGTTAAATAAATCTTAACTATCTCAAATTTCATTATCTTATTATCCAATCATCATAAATTAACAAATTTCAAAACCATGGGTTTGAAAAATAATCATTTATTACACGCACAATGTATTTAATAAATTTTATTCTTCTTTATTCCTAATTAAAATTAAATTTATTCCTCTCAATATATTTATCACTTATGTTAAACATACTTACACTTATTATAACTACTTTCTTTTATTCTTAGTTCTTTTAAAATTAATTTATTATAAGTTATTCAATTACCCTTTATTATATTTACCCCTGTTAATCATTAAAATTTAAATGTATAACATTTATTATAACCACTCAGATTTTATTTATAAAATCTTTTTATATTGTATATTATCCAATTACATTGTTAACTTCTGAAATTAAGGTAAGTTATATTGGAATGCAATTGTATTATACAAATAAAACTTTCCAATTCAATTATCTCAAGTTTGAATCATTTATCCAAATTTTTGATTTTCTTTTTACAATTGAAAATATTCTTTAAGCTAAAATTCAAGAATTAAATTTCCGATTACATTCAAACCATTTAGAGATAAGTAATAATATATACATAATATGTCAAATCAAATTTCAATCATATATCTATATATATACATATATATTATAAATCAAGTCATACTTTAGAAATTCAAATCAATTTAATTTCCCAAAACAAAGCTGTAGCAAGACTACAGAACAGTCTCTTAACTTCGAAACTCGAAAATGAACGTCGATGATGTCGCGATCATCACCGAAGTTATTTTCCAGTGACAAAGAGAAGAGCACTAATTTTAAACCTTTAAAATTCTTTGAAAACAAATTTTATTCAAAATACTTTAAATAATATAACCTTTTAAAACTTTAAACCAAAGTTCGAAATAATTGGAATTTAAATCCTCAAATTCTTGTTTTAAATTCATTTCATTAAGTTCCATAAATTTACTTATATATCAAAATTTATTTCATTAACCAAATTTTAAAATAATATTGTGTCAGTTTGTTCTGTCAAAATGTTTTAGAAATCCTATCGATAGCGTTGATCAGACGTATCGATCAGAAATCCAACTCAACATCAACAACTCAAACAACACAGTATATAAAACATTTTAAATTTTAAATACTAGTTTACAAATACACTATACATGAATAGATTTTCAAAGAAGGGTAGAGATTCAATTTTTATTTTTTTTGATTAACACAAATCAAAGGAGATTATGACTTAAAAATAAGTTGGAAACAAGGATGACATGATTAAATAACATAATAGGAAGATGGATAAGCTTATACAAATCACGGGCAACCTTAACCGAGTCAACCGTGACTTAAAGAATATGATCGATGTGGATTTTCTAGGGTAAATCTACATTCGACCTCAAGAGTTAGAGTTTGGAATAACAAAAGATATTAGCATCTAAACCAAGGATAGATAAGAATCTCTGGTGAATCGATGCTAACTGCAAAAGAGTTTTCCCCTTTTTCAATTAAATTTGAAATTGGCGTGACCGCCGACTCACTAAAAAGATCATTCGAAGCGGAGTTATGGAATGCTCCAGAGTCAAAAGAAGATGAATAGTGAGGGATACGAATGGATTTTGGAACCGTAGGGAATGTTCCAAAATTCAAAGGAATCGAGTCAGAAGGAAGAGATTCAAACTCGAATGAAAGTGATTCTGTAAATACATTTACTCCATATGCTGAGTATTGCCTAGAGCTACCAAAGCTCTGATACCAACTATAACGACACGATATTTTCAACCATTCGCATCCATTATAAGTGTATAGGTAGATACTCATACCGGAATTGGATTGCTCAAAATACCGCGTTGTAAATAAAAATTTGGCAAATCTCAGAATATACAGTAAATAAAAATCACAGACACAGAGTATATAAAAATGCAGCGAAAGAAAAAGAGATAGTAGTTCATGAAGCTACTATATAAAATATAAGATACATCAGAGTTAAATAAGATACAACAGAAGAGTAACAGGATACATCAGGTACAAATCAGATACATCACTGAACCACTGGATACTGAAACAAAATAGATGGCTGGATCTTCAAGTAAAGCTCCAACGCCGAAAGTGAATCTTGAATGCTAACTCAATCAATCCGACTCGAGCGTAAAGCAAAATACAAAACACTCGAGTCAGGACATAAATACTTATAAACTGTAAATCAACTCAAGTGAACAGTCACAAAATGCATCAGTAACTTAAAGGATGCTTGGGACCGCTCATCCTCTAAGGATCCGTTAAACTATTTACTATCTAGTAAAGTATAATATATGCTATATACAGTAGTGTCTAATCAGTAAAGTATAATCATATAGAAAATAGAGTTAAGGGGACGGTGAACCTTAACGCGGTCGGGTCTTTAAAACCAAAATCATAGTGGGCTCGATATAAGGATATGACACGGCACGCGAGGCAATGCCAGGGTGGATACACCGTTTGCACTCCCGGACCGGTAGTGACGGCAAGCCAGCAGCTTCCGCCCACCTCTAACAATACCCCCGAATCAAAGTGGCGCCACCGACTCGAATCACAACAGTAATAGAATGGTTTCCGATGGAGCATGCTCGATGAAAGGGTGCGACCCTTTGTGTAGCCCGGTATAGCTCATGTTTTAGTCATATATGCCAACTCACGGGAGTTAGGTCCACGTAATATACCTCGAGAACGTCGCCATCATCCTACTTCATTCTGGAATCTCCACCGCGTACACAGTTGTTAAAGTGGTTTTCGGTATTGGCCGGCTATAAGACAATATCCGATCCCGGTCTCTTTAACAACCAATCGTTATTATAACCCGTAGTTATAACTTTAAAACAATATTTTATACTTCAAAATAAAATATCCCTTTCAATCCAAATCTTTATCAAAATAAAGATTAAATCATTTCCAAAACCATTTCAATATATCATCGTAAAATATCTTTCAATTCAAATATTTATCAAAATAAATATCAAGTCATTTCTAACCATTTCAATATATTAAATTTTCATACCCTTTCAATACTACCTTTCAAATCATTTTAATATATCAAAATATCATAACCTTTCAAAGTTTCAGTTCCAAAATATCATATCTTTCAGAACTTCTTTTTAAATCATGTTAATATCAAAATGTCCTATCTTTCAAACTCCGTTTTTCAAATCATTTAATATCAAAAATATCATATCTTTCAAAACTTCGTTTCAAATCATTTTAATATATCAAAATATCGTATCCTTTCAAAACTTCATTTCAAATCATTTTAATATATCAAAATATCGTATCTTTTCAAACTTCATTCATTTCAAATCATTATTCATTTTGTTCAATCTAAAATACCATTTCAATTCATATTTCAAAACAGTTTATATTCCAAATTTTTTTTTTTATCATTTCAATGAAGTTATTATGTTTAATAATAAAATTATTAAATTTCCAAAAATTTCAACTTCCAAAGTTTATTTATTCACTTAAGTTTATCAAAACAGTGAAAATTCACTTTTCGCATAATTTAGAAAACTCTACGGAAAGTTCATTCAAAACAGTTCAATTTAACAAAAGACAACGTTTAAAAATGTTGTAATAGAGTTTTCTTAAATTTCAAATAAACTTAGTTAAATTCAAAAATCCTAGTACTTACAACAATTTCTATAATAGTTTTTTTTTTCAAATAGCTTTTTTTTTAGTTCATTATCATCAACTACAGTATTTACAACTGCTGTAATATCATTTACATTGTAATTAATATCATTTCAAAAATGCAGTCAATTAACTTCAAATATTCAATAAAATTTCTCAACCAGTTATATTTTTATTAAAACATTTTTAACTTATAAAATCATACATTTTCACATTTATAACATCATTTAATTTTCCTCAAGTTCATGATTTTATAAAGTTAAATTTCCATTCAAAAATCAAGATTTAATAATAATTCACTTATTAAAATGCAATGTTGAATTTTTAAAATCCATTACATTAAATTTCAACTTAACACTTAAGTTCAATTTCTCAAATATAACTTTGTTTTATTTTTATTTACTTACTAAAAGTTCACTTTACGTCAATTTCATAAATTTCCAATTCTAGTTATATTTCAAAGTTTCAACTTAAAATATTTATTCATTTCACATTTCAACTTTATTAAAAAAAATCATAAATATGATAAAAAACATTATAAATTCATTTAAATTCAAATTATCATAAATTTATCATAATTTCATACTCGATTAAATTTCCAATTAAAATTAAATCAAAATTTCCAAAATAACTTACGTTCAAAATTTCTAACTTTTTCATTAATTCATTTCACTTACAATTATTCAGAAAATCAATAATATTTTACAAAAAATTTATTTTTATTAAATTTCAAATCAAAATATTATAATAATTAAATTTCTAAAATATTTTAAAATTTTTAGAAAAGCATATTTTAACTACGGGCTTGTATAAAATTTTCTACGCTAGGTAAAGTGATACGGGTAATATATCATTTCAACCCGTAATTTACAAAGAAAATCCGGGTTTCATCGTTTCCAACCCGCAATCCCAAGTTAAAATAAAAAATTCAAAACCATTCAGGCCTATCATTTCAGCCCATAACATTTTTTTTCTAACAGGGAACTTGCAGTGTTATCATATGCAGAAATAATATAAACAAGGTCAATATTGACAGTCATATATCATATGTTAGGTGAAAATTAACAGTTTAAACATGGTAATAACATGGCATAGCATATCATATGATCATCATTATCTTGCATAAACATTTTATATTACTAAACACTTGTCATCAATTCACTTCTCATAAGTATAAATGTCAGAGTGAGAAAGACTCACATTTTTCAAAGTTAGAGACCAAAACAACATACAAGCACGACTCCAAAGGCACGGCAAGCACAATTGCACGACTTTTGATTTGAGTTGAAAGATAGCCAAGATATGATTTTGTATCAACAACCCAAAACAAAACAAACAAGACAATATATAAACATTCAACATAAAATAACATTGAAACAATTTTGAAATACAAAGCAAAATGAACAAGATAGATTGGACCTTGCTTCAACCACTTCAATGCTTGGCCTAAGGGACACTTATGCTTGGCTATGATGATGCTTTGGCTCAGGTATGACATCATATAGGTCAGGTTTATTATCATATAGGCAAGGCAACAAGTGGAGATGAAGGAGATGAGACAAAGGTGGTCAAACTAGCATTGTTCAAGGGCATTGTTGCATTTTTTGGAGTTTTTGCACCATGGTGGGTTCGGCCTTGGTCAAGACCAGAGGGGTAGCTGGTGATGATGGCAGGGAAGAGGTGTAGGAGGTGGTGGCCGTGGCTACAGAGGAGAGGCCAAGCAATACGCATGAGAAAACAAGGCAAAATATAAGAAAACAATGGAAAACGAAGAGCAAAAAGAAGAGGAAAAGAGGAGCCATTACCAAACCTTTCTAGCCATGAAAAATGAAGTGGAGAGGAATGTTTTCACGTGAAAATGAGGTAAGAAATGCACAGCTACAATAAAGAAAGGAACGGTCAAAGGAAATTAAATCTATTAATTGGAAAAGAAACGGAAGAAGAAACGTTAAAACGGTTTTACGTTTCTTTGCTTTCAAACCTTTTAAACTTCCTGTATATATTCATATACATCTTAAATAACTAAAAACACTTATAAATTTCAGTTAGAATTCGAAAATAAAGAAAGGAACGGTCAAAGGAAATTAAATCTATTAATTGGAAAAGAAACGGAAGAAAAAACGTTAAAACGGTTTTACGTTTCTTTGCTTTCAAACCTTTTAAACTTCCTATATATATTCATATACGTCTTATATAACTGAAAACACTTATAAATTTCAGTTAGAATTCAAAAATATAACAGATAAACAAAATATTAATAATTAATTATTAATTAGATATGATTAAAATAAGAAAAATGGCACAAAAATGAAAACTAGACTTAGGAATTAGAAATAACTTCAATACGCTTTGGAAAAAAATTCTTAAATTTAAATATATGTAAAATGAATAAAATAAAGTAAAACACGGCAATAAAAGTGAATGTATAAAATAAATCAATAAATTGATGTATTAATTGCAAAAAGAAACGGATAAAACGCCTTTACGTTTCAGGCTTTTAAGATCTCTTAACTTTCTAAACCTTTTGCATTTCCTTTTCTTTTTACTTTTATAAAAAAAATAAACTCAAAAATGTTATTTAAAACCGAAACTAAGTAAGAATAAAATAAAATAAATAATTTATTTTAAGTAAAATAGAAAAAGAAAATAAGAAATTGCTTAAAATAGCAACCCTGACATAAAAATTACAAGAAAATCTCCAATGACTTTGGAAAATTTATTACTTCATAAAAAAATATTAAAACACAAAATTTGAATTAAAAATGGTTTTGAAACATTTTCAAGGTAAAATAATAATTTAATTTTTATTAAATAGAAAGTTAAATAAAGAAAAATGCAGTAAATACCAACTAGGCTTTATAAATTGAAATAAATTCAAATAAACTTTAGAAAAATTATATTATCATTTTAAAAATATTTAAAAGTCAAAATATACATAATATAAAATATTATGACATATTAAAATAAAATATAACAAAGAAGAAGTAATTTATACAATTTAAAATAGTCATTGTTAAATAACCCTATATACGCACAATATTGTAAAGGGTATAACTTTCACAATTTACATCCAAATTCAACGAAACGAAAAGTGGTGTTCTTAGAATTTTATGTACTTTCATAATAAAAGAAAAAAAATTAAATTTTTGAACTTTTAAAATTTTAAGTTGAAAGTCACAGTTTGACTATTTTGACCAAAATCGGCATTTCAGGCAAATATTCAACTTACACAAGTTTGGAATTATAACTCATATAAAGATCAAGATTATATTTAAACAATAAATTTAATCATTTAAAATAAGTAAAATAAGTTTTTTTAAATCAAAATCTTACATTAAAAATAATTAAAATATACAATAAAATAAATACAAAATACAAGGTTGTTACATGTTATAAGCTCCAGTGAACCAGATTCGACGTTTGAATCTGCGGTATTCGAACATGGGTGATGTATTTAGTGTCGATTTTTGAAGGTCGAGTCAGGGTCGTTACAAGTCTCTTCATTATGAAACACCCATTGTAAGGGCTGTCGCTACTAATCCTATAGGATGTGGTAGGAGAGTACCTTCGGTTTGTCCTATTCTTGGACAACTTGTATGGGCGAGTTTCTGACATTGCATTTCTATGATTACATATATTGGTTTTTACAAAAGTACATCATGTGGTGGCGGAGAAGGCAACTTTCTTAACTTAATAGCCTTCTTGAGACGTACGAGCTCAATGGTTGAATTTTTACGAAAGCCAATTAGTAGTCAACGGGAGTGGCAATGTGGCATTTAAAGATGATGATATGTGATATGTGAATTGTAATCGATAACTCTTTTGGCCTCACACCCCGAGAAGATGACTAAAATAGGGATAGAAGCAACAAGGCTACGTGAGTCTCTTCTATCAGGAGATGTGATCACTCATCTAGATATATCTTTACACGCTATGACGTCATGTATCTGATTATTATTGATGTACGCTTGTTGCCATGGATTGTAGATCGGTAATGACCTGTGTGATGGCATATTCGGTACTATCCAGAAAGGGGTTGGCCAGTCTTGTGCTGGTTTAGGCACCTAGTATCTGGACCCTAGGTACTTCCCTCTAGAGGTGTACCGAGTTTCGAAAAGGTAGTTCATTCACCTAGTCATTTGTATGGAATCCAAAATCCACTATGTGCCTGCCATTTTGTTGTAGAGCCTAGTCTTGCTGGAATTTAATAATGGTAACAATTTCGGCTATGTCGATTATTATTTATATAATAGACACTATTATAATATAACATGATTTGATATGAAAAGTAATCGTGAGGGAAAAACCCATTCATGTTTATGTGTGGGCATGTCTTACGAGATACCTTTTGTTTTGATAAAGGAAAAGTTTTGATAACTTTATAAATTCAGTCGTGGTGTGTTTTTATCACGTTGGTTTACTAGACTGATCCGGACATTCTTCCCTTTCAATGCTCGGGTCAGACCGAATATATTTATAGAATCAGTTTTGGTGCTTTTGGAGCTTTGGCAGGTGAGCTGGAGATCTTCATGTCATATACACGTATCTGTTTATTTTTCCACTACTTTGCATTGTTCTTGTTGTAAATGTTAGTCCTAGAGATGATGATTTTGATGACAACAACCTTAGAATAAGATTATAAAATATAAATACTAACATTATAGTTTAGATATATATGTATATGCATGACTTAACCATTCAGGTACCAAGAATGAAGAATGTACAGTATAGAGATTCAAGATATCAAGATTGAAGACTCATAAGTATCAAGATTATCAAGAGTTCAAGATTTCAAGATAAGTAATTTAATTAGGAATTTTGTTAAAACTCCTAGAAAAGCACTGGCATCTTAAAATCCAATTTATTCATGGAATGGAATCCACTTCAAGCCTATTAAAGGGATGGAACCCTAAGTAGGATGGAACCTAGGAAAAGTCTAGTTGACATTGTTTTTGTATCCGCTAACTTTTATTCAAAATGTTTTACAAAATTATATCTTGTTTTCAAAATGTTTTCAAAATCTTCCTTTTAAAAGAATCAAAACATCTATCCTAGTTTTAATTATTTTAGCCTCAATATAATCTTTATTTTTAAAATCAAATTATCCTTGGTTTTAAACTATCTTTTAATAATAATATGTTTAATTTTTAATATTTATACTTAGATTTAAATATAAAATTATAGTAAAATTTTATATATATCAAAATATTATTCTCTATATTTACTTTACCTATAGTTAAGTATATATATAAAGTTTAAAATAGTTTTAATATAAGATAGAAGTTATTTTCAAAGAAAAACAAATCACCAAAATTTCCTTTGGCATGTCGACATACTCAAGTACCCCAAGTCGACATGGTAGCTGTTGATTTCAAAATTTGAATTTTAAAAGAAGTGTATATTCGTCATATCCCTTCATGAAGGACATGGTTGTTGTTCTACTATATATAAGGGTGGTTTTGAACGAATTTATAATCATAATTTCTGGTTTTCACTCCTCTTCTTCTTCCACATTTCTTTATACACATTCTTACCATTACTCTGCCGAAATCAACATTGAATCTAACTAGATCATTTCTAGTTTGATTCTCTATCACTATTTCAACAAGATCGCAGTGCTATTCAAAGTTATAGACTTCTTTGTAATCAATTTAGCGAGAAAAGGTGTGATTGTAGCCTTGGCAATCAATCAAGTAAGGGTGTGATTGTAGCCTTGGAAATCAATCAAGTAAAGGTGTGATTGTAGCCTTTGAAATCAATTGGGTGAACTTGTTGCCCCTTAAATCAAGTATCTTTACCCAGAGGATTGTGAATCTGGAGTGGTGTACCTCGTGCCCTTGAAATCGAGGGTGTAATTGTACAAATTCTTTTGAAAGGAAATCCATGCTTGTGTGCGGGACTGGATGTAGGGTACTCTGAACCAGTATAAAATCCAGTGTGTTCTTTCCTTTATTGCTTTTACTTTATTTCTACATCTTTGTTTGATTCCGTGATCATATCTGTGTCTGAATATTGCATACATTTGTGTTCAAATTAACAAAAACTCAAAATGATTTAGTAATTTCTTTAAACACTATTTCACCCCCTCTAGTGTTAATCTTAGCTTTAAGATCCGTGTTTCGCATTTCTCATAGTAAATTATCGACATTTGTGAGGATAGGTTATTATAACAGTCCAAGCTGATGATTACTTATTGTGTACTCTAATATTGATTTACGTATATTATAGTTTCTCTTTGTAAAGATTATTGATCTATATTATATGTTATTCCACTGCGATGCAAGATTCTGTATTATTTTGATTCTGCTTCTTTCATCTTCTTCTCCTCTCTTCTCTTCTCTCTTTCTTCTCATCCTCTGTTTTCTTTCTCATGACTTTCCATCATTCTGTGCTTTTTGGATGACATGTGTGGTTTATTGTCGGTTCAAAGGGTATGGCTTTGCGGGTCGTCATGATGTACATGTACTATACACACACACACACATTTGTGTGTGTGTGTGTTACATTATCCGGAATTATTTAAGATGATGTAATATATATGTATATACATAAGAAATTTTCGAAATAATTAAGTTATCTAATTAAATAAGTTAATAAGAATTTTATTAAATAATAATAGTATACATATATATATGTATAAAACCATAAACATTATGGTATACATATTAGGTTAAAATGTTTAATTGAATAAAATAAAATTAATTAAAATGCTAATTAATTAACTTAGTAAAATAATATTTAATTAATGTATTATACATAACACTATTATATAAGTTAATTAAATTATAAAAAGTAATATAATAATTCATTTTACATAATATGGATCTATAAAATCAAGTGGAAAAAAAATCCAAACGGACTTTAGTGATAAATACATGCGTATAGTATGTAAACTGTGATTTCTAATATGTCCGACACTTGAATCACAAAGGTATTTCATAAGAATACATTATTCTCTAAGTTGATATCACTTGATATAATATATTAAAGGTTATGGATCCTTAATATAAAGTTGTCCTCCGCCATTTATGTACTAATAGATTGCTGGCATACACTCTAGTTAGAGATATTCCTCAAGCTAGAGATGTTATGTATAGCACTTTTAGTACATTGACTAGATAATGTAAGCATGCATGTATTTGTTGATATTCCTTAAGGTATATGCATTATAATTAGGTTATCGCGAAATGGTGGGTATGAGTGAATAATCTCTTTCGGTTTTTTATTATTCCTCAAGGTCAAGATGAAATTAGGACAAAGATCACAGATTAAGAGTTCTATTTGATACAACCAATAAACTGTTATCCATCGCTTGGGGACTATGATTAATTGTTATTCATCAATGTCAGAATCTCAAGGCAAGCGAGTCCTAACATCCATTAGTGAAATCAATTAATTCCTCTATTTTTCTTAGGTTTTTATAAACATAAAAATTTAGAGCAAGCTTTATTAGAAAAATGAAATGCTAACATTTAACCTTCTTAATATTGTAAGAACATTTGCTATATAAAGCTATAATAATCTATAATGATTAATTTGTGCAATTAATATTATTGATAAAATGTTTATCAATTAAGATATATAAATGAACTGAATTAAAGATTGATAAAAGAAATATAAAATATACTCACTAATAAACATATTTTTAATGTTATTATTTTAAGACCCATGCAAGCGCCTAATTATATAACTACTAGATGCATACATAGATCACATACATATTTATTTGCCTGAGACTGTATGGTGTCCTTTATGAGTTTCGAACTCTAAAAACAATACTTAGATATGGGTATTTGATCCATATATGATCACATATTCTTGCTATTTGGTGAGCGGTCGCAATTCCTAATGTATGAAACCCCGATGAAAATGGTTAATTCGAAATAAGCAAGAAAATCATAATGAGATCGTATATTTAAAATCAATAAAGATATTATCATGTTAAACGTAATACTAGACTGAAAGCTACAAGACAGGTATAAGAACTTAATCGCTGAAATGTTACTTTAATCAATTTACAATATTCGATATCCTTAAATGTTAGGGATGATCAAATGAGCTCTTGTAAATGGTTCTTTACGATACTGTAGTAAGGGTTTCCTTTTGATTGGTTCGAATATTTAGAAAAGAAAATGAAAGTACAAGGGTAGTTATAACTTAAGGTACAATTGGTATGAAGAGAGGGAATGGTCACTTCCGCTTCATAAAGAAACGTCGAAAATAAAAAATTTAAAATAATAATTGATACTTAACATTAGAATAAGAACTACGATTCCTATTTCAAAATGTATTTTTATATAGAAAATGGTTTTCTATGAAATTTAATCTTTTGAATTCAAGATATTTGATCTAAAAAATCTTGACAGTAAAATGGTTACAATAAATGGAATAAATAGCCTACATTAAGTGGTTGAATGGACCTCCATATTTCATACGTTATATAGTAATGGAAAAAATAGCAGGATAATGCCATATAGCACTTATTGATTGCATCAAGTTAGGAAAATCGTTTTCGTAAATGAACTAAACATCATTCATGAAATAATAATTATTTTTCATTATTGACTGATAAATAGACATATTTTTATTTCAATATGAATATTATGAATATTCGTTATAAAATAAAACTATAATAGCGGTATTTGTTTTCATGAAAAAAGTAATGCAATAGAAAATACATAAGTATCTCAAATTATTTGCAAGTATTTTGGAATCATAGAATAAGCCATAGTTTTGAGAAATAGTTCTTTAATTATATGATTATGAATCATATGGTGCTGGGTGAATTATAACTCAGGCAATTAAGAGTGAAGTACCCACTCAGTGGGAGCACCATAGGAGTTGATAAACTCTTGGGGTTGATACATACAAATATATGCAACCGAAAGTCTATTAATACCAAAACTTTTCCATGTACTTCATTGTATTCACTGATGAGTTATCACAAACATGAACAAGTGTTATGACACACATGTGGTGTGTCTATGACAAGTTCATAGAATATAAAATGGAAGTAAATGGAATTACATACGGTAGAATTAATTCGATTTGATCGAATAAGTGAGTATATCGGAAAGAGTTCCGAACATACCTAAAAAATTGAATAAAGATTCAATTTCAAAATTCACTCCTCCCTATGATTCATAATGATGTTTCGATAAGGAGTGATCGAACTTTGTTGGATATATTATGATTAACGATGAGTGTAGCTGAGCTAACTTGTTTTTTTAAGGTCACGTACTTAAGAGTGGTACACGAAGTTAAAATTAATTTCATCTAAAGAATTGTTTACAAAATCATGCAAGATAAAGATTTATGTTAAACCCCAGCATATCCTAGGCCAAGGAGTTAGTAGTTGTGTAAGTCGAAAGACAAAACTAATAATTATATGTGAGGGTTCTTGTATGAATCGCTCCAAAAGAGCTTGGGAACAATCGTCATTGAATGACCAATTTATATTTTGAACATATTTATCGTAGAATAAAACTAGGGAAAATTTATGTAATGCAACACATAAAAAAATTTGAATACCTATTCAATTACACTGAGAAGCGATTATTGTTTCAAAAAATACCAACTTCATTGTGAAGGAATTTCTTCTACAAATTATTGGTTGTAAAATGGATTGGGATACGATCCAAAGATGAAATTGATTACAAGAGATGAAATTAAATTAACCAAACCAAAATAGACATGACACGTAAGAATATCTCGCACATTAAAGAGAAAATATGAATTTTATTAATGTTGAGAAAAGATCTTTCTCAGTCTTAAGTAAGCCATTAAGAGTATTGATTTACCATGTGATATGATGCACAAATCCTAAAACGGTTCAAAGTATTTTATCAAAATATGATATTGATACCCAAAAGGATATGATCCATCGGCTGTAGAACTATCTTTAGGAAGAAGAGGAATGCATCTGTAATATATGTCACATTGATAAGAATAATATCATAAATTTCAATTGTTGAATATAACGTACCAGATTTGTCATTCAACTACTTATATCATATTTTTACTCAAAAAGTCTATCACTCATTATGAGTTTGTGTTTTGTTACATATGTGTTGAAACAAGAATTCTAAATTATGATTTAGAATAGACTATACACATAACAAGCAAAATATCTCAAAGTTAGTGGGAGCCATAACTGAGTTTGTGAATATAGGATATGGTCCAAGAAATGATATGGAAGTGTTATTCAATAAGCATCGGCGCTAAGTAAGTATTTTGACCAAGAAATCAAATAATTTGTATTTCGTTTAAAAGGCAGAGGAAGCGTGCGTCTATAAGAAAGAATAGTAATTGGTAAAAATATTCCTAAAACTATAAGTAAACAACAAACTCATAATTACTGATGATACATTTGAGTTAAAATCATGTTAGTTTGGTTGTTCAATACTTGACATTGGATTTGAAAATGATATCTCTTATAATTAGTATAAAAGGTTGTTAAGAATACCTCAAAACGTCATGTAACAACCCGCTATTTCGGACTATTCGCATCCGCACATGTCGGACTTGAATAATTCAAAATACCGAATTGTCAATTTAAATTTGGCAAAACTGAGATATACAGTAAATAAATAATCACAGTACACAGACACAGAGTAAAAAATATGCAGCGGAAGTAAAAGAAATAGTAGTTCATGAAGCTACTATATAAATATATAAGATACATCAGAGTTTACAATAGAAGAGTAATACGATACATCAAGTACAAATCAGAATACATCACTAGAATCATCGAATACTGAAAGCAAAATAGATGGCTGGATCATCAAGCAAAGCTCCAACTCCAAAGGTGAGCCTCAAATATTGGTACACTCAGTCTGACCCGAGCGTAAAGCAAAACACAAAATACTCGAGTCAGGATTAATATTCTTATATCAATAAATCCAACTCAAGTGAAATAGCAATCGAAATACAAGTAACTCAAAGGATGTTGGAATCACCATCCTCTAAGGATCCGTTAAACTATCTACTATGTAGTAGTGTACGCTAAATAGATAATGTCTATCAGTAATCTAAAATATCAAAATAGTGTTAAGGCGTTACCATTACCCCCTTAACACATTTTTATATAGATGTCATAGTCTATACAGCACTGTAAACTCCACCGTAAACTAGTAGGATGCCAGGGAGTACTCCACAGGTATAACACAAAACAAATTCGTAGTGGTCGCGCATATAGGGATACAAGTATGACAAGGCACATGAGGCAATACCCAAGGTAGTGAAACTACCATTTGCCTGATCCGGACTGGTGAGAACGCATCGCCGCAGCGATCGCAACACCGCGAAACAACACCCCTGAAATTCTGAGGGTGCACCAATCAATCACAAGTAATGAATAGTAGTTACGAAGAAGTGTGTTCGCTCGAGGTGGCTAACCCCATTTGGCCCGGCACGGCTCCTGATTTTAGTCATTTCCAATTTGACACAAGTGTCAAGGCTATCCATTATCGTTCTCTTTCTTCAGTCATCACGTACATCATTCCAACCACTTCGTTCTGGATCATCACTCCGCGTATAATTATTAAAGTGGTTTTCGGTTTAGATAGAGAGTATATCCATAACTGATTCCGGTTTCTTTAATAACTTTCGTAACTATTACACCGATTGGTCGTTTAATAAATTTCAAAACAAATCAAATTAAATTTCAATTTCAATTCGTAAACCAACATTTCTTTTGTCTTTCACTATCAAATTCTAAAGTTTACGTTTCAAAACTACCAAATAACCATTTCAAAGTCTTACAATTCAATTTCAATTTTCATTTAAACAATTCAAATAGTGGTCCAAGTTCGTATATATAAACTTCATTCCGAAGTCATTTAAAGTAATTTATTTTAACATTCAAATCAATTTAAATTCATTTATCGATTTCATTCAATATTCGTTAAATTAATTATCATTCAAACAATTCTATTCAAATTCCAATTCAATTAAATCAATTACATAAGTTCAATTTCGTTATAACAAAACTTACAAATTTACTTAAATTCGATTCGTCAAATCATGTTCTTAAAATTATAAGTCTTACATTCATTTCAATAAACGCATTTTATTTCTTGTTAAAGAAATTCAATTTCACTTATTTCTTTACTTAGTTACAAATTTCCAAAACTCAATTAATAAAGAAACTAAATTTCATATATTCGAGAAGTTTACTTTCACTTGTTAACTTACTTAAATAATTTTCAAACTTTAATAAATAAAGAAACTCAATTTCATTTGTCAACGAAGTTCAAATCCACCTATTTAAAGTTCACTTCCTCTTATTAAAGAATTCAATTTTTATTCGATTATCAAATAATTAAATCTCGTTCAATTATTAAATAATTTCAATCTTAATTATTAAAAATTTCAAAACTTAATAATTACAAGCTTGATTTTAAATTCAAACTTAATTAATAATTCATTTCCACTTAGTTACGAATTCAAACTTAATTATCGAATCATTTCAACTTAATTATAAATTCAACTTAATAATTTCAAACTTAATTATAATTCCAACTTAATTATAATTTCAAATTTAATTATTAATTGATTTCAAACTTAATAATTTCAAAACTCAATTATTACTAATTCCAATTTACTTATTAATAATTCCAAATTTAATTATTAAATAATTAAATTTCAAACAACGTTCTTTCATCAATTTCTACGTTAATATTGTTTCAGATTTCAATCTTTACATTTTCCTTTCAAAAATTCAAATTCTAACCTTATTTCAAAACTTATTCTTTATTCGAATAAAATCATTATTTTATTTTTAAATCAAATTATTGACCAATCGGATTTTATTTAATTTTCTATCCTGAGTCAAGTTTATTTGGGTATTTATCATTTCAACCCGATTCCAATTTCAATTCAAAAATATAAACATAACAAAGGGAACTTGCAGTGTGATAACTGGGATGGTTTCAAAGTAAATAAACAAGCAATAACACAATCAATAACAATCCAATAATCAATTCAAATAATCCCGAAATAATCGTATTAATTTACATTGTTATTTGTGCAAATTAATATAATTATTTCTAGAATCTACACTATCATTTCATGTAGATTAAAGATTATTACATTACGGTATTCCCACTTGTCGTTCAATTTCAATTTCAATTTTTATACTACAACAATTAATCCAATATACATTCAAAGATTCAAAGTATAATTTGTCAAATTCTACGTGTTAATTACTTAACAATAAAAAGGGTCATATTTAACTAATCAAATTCAACCCATATGTCGATTCACATTTTAAACTATCCTACGTCAAATTCAATTGCATAATATTTATCACTTAATACATTACAATTTACATCCAATATAAACAACAATCAATCAATCAATTATCAACCACACTGTATTATCATTGCATAAATAATTAACTGATAATGGTGTCAGATGTCATAGGTGAACAGATACAGGTAATAGCATATATAACAGTGTAAATAACTAACAGCGGCATATTTCAATTGTCATTTCAATTGAAATCAGATCTAATAAATAAAGAATATTAATCGTGAGTGATTGCTCACCTTTCGAGGCTAGAGAAAATAGGAGATGGCACGGATACGCACACTGATACGGACACTGAAATGGAGTTACAAATCCAAACATGATTCTCAGAGCAAAGTAAGATTGGCACGAATCGACGAGCAAAACTGTTAAATAAGAATTGCCGAAATCAAATCAAAACATTCAACATAGTAACAATTACAAAACATGTCCTACGTCAAAGTTTAACAATATAATTCTATGTGCTACCGAGATCGAAATGGTCTGAAATTTGGTATGAATAAAGATCAAAACTTGTATTTCCAAAATGCAAAGAATCACTTGATTCCGACGTAAGGCGGAGGAGATACGATGCGTCAAACATGAACTCAGGTCGTGTTTGCAGCAGTGTAAAATAATTTTAAGTACAAAAGAACATCTGTCTGGGTCAAACTTCTAGATCCGCGACCACTAATCAAACGATGTCGGATTTTGCCGAAATTTGACATGCATAAACTAGATAACTTCGACTCCTTTTTAAAAATAGAATCAATCCATTCCGATAAAACATGAGTGAGATATGATATCGTGAACATGAAGTCGAACCACTGTTCAACATAAAATATTGTATCATAGCTCAAATTAAAGTAAAGTATATATATTTCCTTTCAAACATATTTTTATATACAATGTAGAAAATATACTATTGTGAATATACTGTGACATATATACATATCTAGTAACCTTATATACACGCATATAAAATCTTATAAATTTATTTTAAATGGACAAAGCCTACAGACAATATATTTCAGTTGCATAGTCATAGGTGAATATGGACTTCCTTTTAAATTATAAATTTATTCTATTATTCTTAAACACATCAGAAAATCATAATATTCGAAACTTATTTTAACATCAATATATATACAACTTTAAACTATAAACTAACCAGAGTATTTTAACCTGTACAACTTAATAACAACAACTAGAACAGAATATAACTCAAATATATATGCAGACCGAAAGATTTATTACAAGATACATGCAATCCTATATAACCCATACAAACTTGCTATATAAACCAATACATATATTACTACCATATAAATGCTTATAAAGCTTATACATGCTGGTATAATTATATGCGAACAAATTTCCCAGGTACACTTTGTGTGTACATTTATTTCTCAAAACTCTACATATATGAAACGTACGGCTACACAACCAGGCATGCACACCTACTAGTTTGGAAATACTATATATAAACATTTATATATACCTTACATGTGACGACAGAGGAAGCTTGGAATGTGGGCCGTTCCAAAGGGCAAAGGGAATGAACGGATGGCTCACGTGCAGCAGGCGAGTGGAAAAATAGAGGAACTCGGTTGGCTTTGGGTGCTGCAAGCAAGCTGTCGGCGAGATGCAGATCCGAGTGAGGAGTCGTCGCGGGGTTGGGAAGCCGTGCTTTGATTGCGGGCTTCGTCTACATGGTTAGGAGGGAGGGGAAAGGTCGAAGAGGCGAACGTTGATGGTTATTGCGTGCATGGATGGAGTTGCGCGGGTGAGGGGAGGAAAAGTGGGGTCTGCTGTGGAGCGGAGGCGTTGCCTCGAGGCGGGTTGCGGTGGTGGGTTGCTAGCTTGGCCGGTGGTGGAGTGCCATGCAGAGAGAGGGGAGGGTTGTTTCCATTAGCAAGCAATGTGGGAATTATCTTTGTTTTTATATATTTGCACAACATGGCTTCAGGTAGGAAAAATATAAAGTGAAGAGAAGAAGCAGTTGCACGCATCAGGGAAGAGAGGCTCCAGAATGAATGGGTGCATGCTTTGTTTTATAATATTTTGTCTCAGAAGGAAATGAATGCGAGTTGTTTTTTTCTTTTTTTCCAAGAGAAGCGGAAACAAATGGTTATGAAGCAACATGCAAATGTCTTGGAACTGAACAGAAGTAAATAGAGCGGGGAGAAGAGAACGATCACATATTCAAAGTAATATATTCTTTTAATGAAACCGTTACCCAATGCAAAATACGTACCATCCTTTATTAAATGAAAATAGAAAAAAAAAAATTTAGGCTGTCTTCCTAGAAATCACAATGTTATGGCTATTGGCTTATGTACGGTGGCAATTGAATAGTCAAGCGAAGTTTAAAACAAAATTTGAAACCGATACGGTTCACCTTTCACAGTTATCGCCGGTACCGAAAATCCGAAACACAAAATTTAATATACCGCAGCGATCTGCGCGACGAGACGATCAAAACGGTATACGGATATCAGTGGTACGATTGAATTATAAAAATTCGAAATTTTATACTACAGAAAATGCATAAAAATCGCAGAAAAATAAGATCGACGGAGCCAAAGATGTCCAAATTTGAAAAAACGACAAACTGACAACTTGCTCAAAAGATGTTTTAGAATTTTTCTATGTAAAAATATTTTGGTTTTGGAAACGTTTTATTTTCATCGCTTTTTAACTGATTAAATTGAAGTAAATTTACGTGCGAAATAAACTTTTATATTTTCGGACGAAAATTTACCAGTTGCTATGTTTAATTAGACGTGTTCCAAATATAAAATTTATATTTCATAATTTTATCGTTTAAAATCCCGCAAAATTCCAATTAATAACGTTATTAAAAACGGCTAAATTTACGGGTCGTTACACGTCATATAAATGCACTATATTAAATTGTTTAATATTGAGGATGTATGTTGGATTGCTTATGCATCGCTAATGAGAATTACTGTACACGCCATATTGTATACAGTATCATACTTTGCATATGTTTTTGATACATGAGACAAACATCAAATCCAAATTAAGGTTGCTATATATTTTAAGTCTTCTCATGTATTTATGAAATACTAAAAAATTGTTTATAAAAACAATGAATCCCTTATGAGGGAGTGCATGGAACCGAATTTCATTAGTGATATCGTGTATAGTATATCCATCCTAAATTCAAGTACAAACTTAAATTGACCGCTTTAAGTTGGAAACAATAAGTGCTAGTTATTCAACCAAAAGCTACTACAATATAAGAAGTATAAATAAATGCTCAAATTTATAACTAAGCTAAGGATGATTCCAAATGTTGAGAATTATGTGCTATGTCGCAATAAATTCATAAAAGAACCTAGAGCTCACTACAAGTCAAGCGACATACTCCATATAGATTCACATGACAAAGATAGTTTATCATCATCGAAGCAAATTGATTAATAGAGTGGATAATCAAAATAACATAGCATACCCATTCATCGAGGGATTGACCCGATTATTTTTTTGAAAACAGATCAATGAAGTTGGAATAAGATTATATAATTAAAACTCAGTGCAAGTGGAAGATTGATAAAGTTAAGGGTATGCCGTAAAGGCAATTATATAATTCTTTATATATATCTAACTCGATTACTAATCTTATTCAAAATAAAAGTTGTTTCCTTTCTATTATATACTTGATATAATGTGTTATATTAATTAATTATTTAACTAAAAGTATATTTAATATACAAAATCCATAAATGGTATATTTTGTGATAATAGTGTCAATGTGTTGTAATTACGAGTGACTTATCATAATAAAACACTACAAAAAATTCATTTTTGGCGGCGCACAAAAAACGCTACCAAAACTTATGGTAGCGTTTTGACAAACGTCGTGATAACGCCTGTAACTAAAAATCCATGATTTTTTGGTGCATTTATTTCAATGCCACTAAAAACCTTTTATTGCAGCGTTTCTCAAACGCCACCATAAATCTTTTCGTAGTATTTTAAAAATTCCATCAAAAGGTTTTTTGGTGCTTCCAATAGAGTTTCCAACTTTATCCCTACTTTACGGTTGCGTTTACTCAACGCTACTATATGTATTTCTGTACCGTTTTAGAAATGCTGCTAAAATTGTTAATCATTTTGCACCATATTTTCATGCTATTATTTCATGTTGATGGTCTTTTTTGTTTCTACTATATCAATCAACAATCACTCACATTATCATTCTATTCAAACAATTAAAAAAACATATTAATCATATAATCAAATAAGATATCCATAACTATTCGAATACAACAGTTTTTTGATAAAATGACTGACAAAATAAATGGAGGAAGAGTGAAATGAAACACAATCTCATTCTTCACAGAAACAGAGTACATGGATATATATACAGTGGTGCGTTCATTGAAATGCAAAGGGAAAAAGAAGTACAAAAATACAGCACAGCAAACAGAATTGCTAACAAAAGAAAACAGATGAACAGAAAATAACAGAACTACTAACTCCTTCCCTCAATTTGAGCTTCTCCTTTCATCTGCTTTCTTTCTATCTCTACTTCTTCATCAACATTTAATTCTTTTCTCAATCTTACAAAATTAGTCTGAGACAATGCTTTGGTAAGTATATCAGCCCGTTGGTATAATGCAGGAATATGATTTATGCAAATATCTCCTTTTGCAACTTGCTCTCTTACAAAATAAAGATCTAGTTCAATATGTTTGGTTCTTGAGTGTAGGATGGGATTTGCTGCAAGCATAACAGCACTTGCATTATCGCACCATACAGTTGCAGCATCAATATTTGTATTCAGTATTTCACTCAGCAATGACTTAAGCCACATGATCTCTGCCACAACCCCCGCTACACTTCGATATTCAGCTTCGGTACTTGATCTAGAAACGGTGGATTGCTTCTTCGAACACCAAGACACTATGTTTCTTCCAAGATACACACAGTGACCACTGACTGACTTTCTATCGTCCCTGTCAGCCCCCCAATCTGCATCAGCAAATGCACTTATTTTTAGATCTTTGCTAACAAGAAGTTTTAATCCATAGTTTAAGGTTCCAGCAAGGTATCGAAGTATCCTCTTAACTGCCTTCCAATGAACAACTGATGGAGATTGCATAAACTGACAGACCTTGTTCACGCTGAAGGCTATCTCTGGCCTTGTGATTGTAATGTATTGCAAGGCTCCTACGATACTTCTGTAGAGCTGTGGTTTGTCCATTGGATCACCAGTGGTTTTAGATAGTTGAAGGCCGCTAGTCATTGGCGTAGGTGATGATTTAGCATTTTCCATGCCTGCTCTTTTAAGAACAGATCGAATATAATTGTTTTGACTGAGATGCAGGGTTCCTTTCTCTGGTCTTCTCACTTCTATTCCCAAAAAGAAATTCAATTGCCCCAGGTCCTTTAGCTTGAATTGATCATTCAAGTAAGTAATCAACTTGCTGATTTCAGCATTGCAACTTCCAGTTATGATAAAGTCATCCACATAAACTAATACATACAGTGTATACATCCTGGCCCTTTTGATAAACAAAGAGTTGTCAGATCGAAGAGGATTGAAACCTAATTTCATCAAAGTGCCTTTCAATTTCTCGAACCAAACTCTTGGCGCCTGTTTTAAGCCATATAAAGCCTTGTTAAGTTTGCACACCATTTTCTGTTTGTTATTGTCCTCAAAACCTAAAGGTTGCACCATGTACACTTCCTCTTCCAAGTCTCCATTTAGAAAAGCATTGTGCACGTCCAATTGTTTCACTGACCAGTTATTATACAATGCAATTGTGAGCATTACTCTAATGGTGGTTGGTTTTATTACAGGTGAAAAAGTTTCCTTGAAGTCAAATCCCGGTTCTTGAGTATATCCTTTAGCTACAAGTCGTGCTTTATACTTTGCTATTGTGCCATCTGCATTATACTTCAATTTGTAAGTCCACTTGCTCCCTATAGCAGTTTTATTTCTGGGTAAAACAGCTAAGCTCCAGGTGTTGTTATTCATTAAAGCTTTGTATTCCTCTTCCATCGCTTTTCTCCATTCTCTATGTTTCACAGCTTGTTCATAGCTTGTTGGTTCTTCTATGACACTTTGGATTGTGTATATTTTTGGCTTGAATATCCCTGCTTTGGCCCTTGTCACCATATGATGTCCTTGGTGCTGTTCTTGGGGGTTTACTGATGAAGTTATATGTGTAGTGCATGGAAACTGTTCTGAGGTCTGACTGATTGGATTGTTTTGTGATGGTGAATCATGTTCACTACTCAATCTTTCATTGGTGGCTTCAGTGTAGCTATGAACTGGGTTGCTGCTCTCACTGCTGCTGTTGGCTGGTGAATTTTGTTGATATTCATTTAATGTATTGTTTTCATCTTTTTCTGAGAAGAAAAATCTTCTTTCTTCATCTGTAAGTAAGGGTATAGGTGGCACTGTTCTTTGTGGGTTCAGGACCTTGACTGTGTTCTTCATCTCTTTGTTTGCAAATGGAAATACCTTCTCGTTAAATAGCACATGCCTGGACACTATAATCTTTCCTTCATTAGTTAAGCATTTGTACCCTTTCTGATTCAGTCCATATCCAATAAAAGTACACTCTGAAGATCTAAAGTCGAGTTTGTGTCGATTGTATGGCCTTAGTAGTGGAAAGCACAAACAACCAAATACTTTTAATCTAGCATAATCTGGTTTGACACCATATAGAGTTTCACATGGGCTTTTGTTTTTCAGAATCTTAGTGGGTAACATATTGATCAAATAAACTGCTGTAGAAAACGCTTCAGGCCAGAATTTCAGTGGTAACTTTCCTTGAGCAAGAAGTGTCAATCCCATCTCTACAATGTGTCTATGCTTCCTCTCAACAATTCCATTCTGTTGTGAAGTGTATGGACAGGTTAATCTATGAATTATTCCTCTGGAGTTAAGAAAATCTTTGAGAGGTTTAAACTCCATGCCACCGTCGGTTTGAAACAACTTTAGCTTCTTCTCAAATTGTCTTTCAGATTGTATGACAAATTGCTTTACTACTTCACTTGTTTCAGATTTGAGCTTCAAAAAATAAATCCATGTGTATCTCGTATGTGCATCTACAAATGTAATATAGTACTTATATCCGTAATTGGAATTTTCTGGTGCAGGGCCCCATATATCGCATTCAACTAGCTGTAGTGGCTCATTATACTCAGTTTGAGATGGTTTAAATGGTAATTTATGGCTTTTCCCTAATTGACATTGGCTGCACAACTGTGGTGTTACAGAAATTAAATGAAGTAGATTCTCTTTATTCAAAACAAGTTTCATTACACTCATATTTGGATGACCAAGTTTCCTGTGCCAAATCTCATATTCATCTTCAACTTTATTAGTTACATTATTACAACATACTACTCTACCATTAATACCTTCGTCAGTCTTAAGATTGAATCGATACAGCCCATCATGCAGCTTTCCCTGCAACAATATATCCCCACTTTGGTTATCCTTGACAAGACATATGTTGTGATGGAATTCAAAATACACTTGATTATCATATGCAAATTGTGACACGCTGATTAGGTTCTTTTTTATTTGAGGTACTCTCAAGAGATTTTTAAGTAGTAGTGTCTTGTTTCTCCTAGTTGATTCAAAGTTGGCGTGTCCTATATGTGTAATGTTGAGTGGTGTGCCGTTTCCCATATGAATTGAATTATTACCTTTATAAGCAGCTCCGCCTAGATTCAAGTTCTGAAGGTTGTTAGTAACATGGTGTGTAGCTCCTGAGTCTGGAAACCAGGCTTCATCTTGAATGTCAGCATCCTTAGCTAGTGTCTCTTGTGTTTCAGCTTTTGCAGTCTGATTCTCATATTGTCCCTGGCTAAGATTTATACTGTAAGGGTAGGTCTTTGTGATATTTTGATTAGGTGAGTTCTGCTGATTGCTTGTGTAGTTTGAATCATACCTGAAATAACATCTAAGAGCGGTATGCCCTACTTTCTCACAAATTTGACATTTAGGTCGATTATTATTGTTTCGACCTCTTCCTCTTCCTCTACCATACATTCCACTTCTTCCATACGATTGTGCTCCTCTTCCTGCTTGATTATTTCTCCCGTTGTTCACATTTTGTTCAGATCTGTAACTGCCTCTATTTCCTGATGGTGTTGCTGCATAATTGATAGAAAATTCTTGTGTAGATGCTTGTTTCTGTTCCAATCTGCCCTCATGTGCTAGTAATATAGATGTAACATACTGCACTGAAGGTGTAGTTTCTCTTGATGTTATTACTGCTACAATTGCTTCAAAATTATCATCTAGGCCATTGAGAATTGTTAATACATGTTCAGTTTCATCTACTTTATGACCCGATGATTCTAACATGTCACATATATTCTTGATCTTGTTTAGATATTCTCTAATACTTAGGTTGCCTTTTCTAATAGACTGCAATTGTCGTTTATAACTCATAACTCTAGCAGCTGTTTGTGAGTGAAAATTCTGATGAATAACATTCCAGACATCTAAAGATGTCTTGCAACCGATTGCCTGGGAGAGAAGATTGGTACTGATAGTGGACAGCAGCCATGAGCACAGTAAACTATCTTGTCTCTGATGTATCACAAATTCTGTATTTGGGCAGATCTGTCCATTTTTATCAGTAATGAGTGGTGGGGGTGCTTGCATTGTTGGATCGATGAATTTGTGTAGTCCATATCCTTTGATAGCCATTTCAACTTGAAACTTCCATAGTAAGAAATTGCTTTCATCTAGGGTTACAGTTACTAATTGAGTTTGTGGTTTGATGATTAGTTTCAAAGATTCTTCTAGGGTTTTGGAGTTTTGATCTGTGATTGTATTTTGGGAAGTTGCTGAATCTGATCCTGGTTGAGAAGAATTTCCATTCGCCATAGAAGAAGATTGATCTGATGATTGGAGTGTAGATCGATTGATGTGGGATATAGATCTGAATCAGATCTGAGAATTTGATTTGAGAAGGTGAGAGATAGTAGGTGATGTCAGGTTTTGAATGTAAATGCCGTTTGGCTTGGGAGGCTCTGATACCATGACAAAATAAATGGAGGAAGAGTGAAATGAAACACAATCTCATTCTTCACAGAAACAGAGTACATGGATATATATACAGTGGTGCGTTCATTGAAATGCAAAGGGAAAAAGAAGTACAAAAATACAGCACAGCAAACAGAATTGCTAACAAAAGAAAACAGATGAACAGAAAATAACAGAACTACTAACTATGACCAAACTCGCATACAATAACCATTCGTATACAAATTTACACACCTAGTACTTATAAAATGTTATACCAAACTGGTGCTAACAAATGTTTGATTATCCAAGATTCTTTGTTGCATGCACAAGTGAAAGCTAGCACCATAAAGGTCCAACCTTGTTCTCTTTGGAAATCCAATGCCTGCACAAGTGAAAGCACAACATATAGTCAAACAATTATGTTAGTTCGTAGGACTTCAAATCTAATATCAAACATCTACAACATTATACGAGTATACCATACAATAAATAATGTCATATAAATATTCAAAGTTATACACAATATGAAATAAATGAAGTCTAGTCTTACAATTATATATAAAATGTTGTTAAATTAGTTATATATTATTATTTATATAATTTAGTTAACTTAAACTTAGTTAATTTTATAAACTTGTTTAATTTTAACAAAGCCTAGTTAATTTTTATTAACTTGGTTAACTTAATTCATTATTATTATTATTCAAACTCAATTAACTTAATTATATTATTATTATTATTATTATTATTATTATTATTATTATTATTATTATTATTATTATAAACTTAGTTAAATTTTATAAATTAAGTTAATTTATCATCATCATCGTTATTTATAAATCTTTGTTAAATTAGTTATGTTATTATTTATAAAATTTAGTTAACTTAAACTTAGTTAATTTTAACAAAACTTAGTTCATTTTTATTAACTTGGTTAACTTAGTTAATTAATTATTACTATTACTAAAACCCGGTTAATTTAGTTATATTATTAGTATTATAAACTTAGTTAATTTTTATAAACATAGTTAATTCATCACCATCGTCATCATAATCATTGTTATTATTTATATAAAACTTTGTTAAATTAGTTATATTATTATTCATAATATTTAGTTAGCTTAAACTTAACTAATCTTATAAACCTATTTAATTTTAACAAAACTTAGTTAATTTTTATTAACTTGGTTAACTTAGTTAATTTATTATTATTATTATTAAAAAAAACAAGGTTAATTTAATTGTATTATTATTAATATAAACTTGGTTAATTTTATAAACTTAGTTAATTCATCATCATTGTCATCATTATTATTTATAAAACTTTGTTAAATTAGTTATAGTATTATTACTTATAAAATTTAGTTAACATAAACTTAGTTATATTATTATTATTATTATAAACTTAGTTAATTTTTATAAACTTAGTTAATTCTTCATCATCATTTATAAAACTATGTTAAATTAGTTATATTATTGTTATTTGTAAATTTTAGTTTGCTTAAACTTAGTTAATTTTATAGAAATTATTTAATTTTAACAAAAGATAGTTAATTTTTATTTGCTTGGTTAATTTATTATTATTATTATTAATTTTTTACTATTTCTCACTTACACACCAACATGAAAAGTAAAAAATTATTCATTAATAGTTAGGAAATTTGATTAAGCTTTATTATTAATATTTACCTTTTCATACATGCGACTAAATAATTTGAATAGCAATGTCCTTTTCTTCTTTCAGTTTTGCTATAGTTTTTTCAAACTGTAGAAAAATACGAGTTATAATAGTAACAAATCTTGTTGATTATCTCATGGTATGAGAAGGTAATCAGGTAAAAACAAAATATCATAAACAGAATCCTTAGAAACTAGTTTTTGCAGGATATGGATAATAAGCAAGAAAATGATCAACCCCTTTTAGTTTTGATTCATAATCACCCATCTTCGAATTAAAGTCTTCAACATCTTTCACCTGGACAAAGTACATAGTGAATTTCAAAGATCTTCATCTTATTAAATGTTTTTACATGTGTTCAGTGGGCATAAGCAAAATACCAGCAGTGTAAAGGCAATTTCTTTCCCTGTTCATTTATGTAACGAGTAATGTTTTCTGTAACGCGTATATTGATGATGTATTTTATACATTAAATTAATTACTTACATGTGATGGAGTGAAATTCTCAATTCCACTTACTGGTGCTTGTATTTTTAAAAGGATGCTTCTTTCACATAAGCAGATTCATTTGTTGATACTCCAGTCAGTGTTTGGTTAACTTGTTGTAATACTGGAGATTGAGGTTCGCTATTAAGAAAAACCCTTAACTTCTTTTCTTCGATATATCTTCCATTTATCTCTTAATTGCATATATGGTGGAGAAGTTTTCATTGCTTGCATAGCAACTGGCAATTTACAATTAAGCATGATAGAAAACATAGCCAGAAATCGTTATTTCAGTATATATATTACCAAAAAAGGGGAAATAATTATGCTATTGTTCCACCTCAACTACTTACTACAATGGAATTTAGACAAGAGTGGATTTGTCCCCAAAAAAAGATAAAAAAAAGTCTCATGACTTATAGTTCTCAGGTTGTATACCAATACCTACTATTCACAAAAGATTTACCAAGTATTCTGGTCAAATACAACTGTAGAAAATCAGTTCAACCGAGTAATGCACCTTTGTATTTCTCATGGAGGTGGAATCGATAATTTTATGTAATATCTAAGTCACTATAATAAACTTTAACTTCCACTATGTCATGATCCTGATACTGGTTTCTTGAAAAGTAGAAAACTAAAGTGCTTAAAATTCAATAACCTGCGCTATGCAAATCTGTTGAATATGTGATTTTCCAAACCACTAATTTATCTACGGTTATGCACTAATTTTAAAATAAAAAAGTATTCTCCATATTAAACACCTTGTACCTTAATTAAGTTTCTAGGACAGTAATTAAACATGTTTAATGTTCTGGAAAAATATATATACAAGCGTAAGAGCTAGTACAGTGACTTAGACAATTTCTTAAAGTCTATGCAATGCATATGGCATATTACCCACTCATAAATTCTATCCTAAGGAAGGCAAGAACAAGGTAGGGGATGCATGAATATGATAAATCAAGAAAACTAAATAATTATGAAACATTGTAGTAGTGCATGAGTACCAGAAAATAAACCAAAATGTTAGGACAAACAATTTTTTTTTTGAAATGGTACTTTTATATACAACAAATGGACAACATATCCCATGTCAATAAACGTTCGAAAACAAGTTTCGAACTTGTGACCTCTTGCACCAAAGCCGAATCAATTAACCACTTGAACAATGGTACTTGTCATTAGGGAAAACATTCAAGAAGTGATAAATATTTTCTATATGAATATAAGCAGTACCCAAATGGTATCTTGTAAAATCACAAGATGATCTCAGTAAAATGACACAACTATTTGGTTTAACAGGTCTTTGGAGATGTGGTTTTGATCTAAAAACCTGAATGCAGATGTTAGACAAGAGAATACAAGAAAATAGACTAGATGCGTACTGATCTAATAGTAAGTTTATTGTTATTGCAATTTTAGTCTGAATACTTTAAAGAAAAAAACTAAAAGGGTTGTTTGAAATGCTAATATACTATAGATTAAATTATTTTTCAACTTCAAAATGAGAACACGATTAATTGTGTCTTAGATAGTTCAAAATTTACAACACGATATTTGTGACAATGATAGGATAACGAGAGATATGGATGTTGTTGACCTTGAAGGCAACATATTCATTTGACTTAATGACAAAATGCACAGTACACGAGCTTTGCTTTTTCAATTCAACTGAAATCATTAAAGAACTATGGTAGATAGCACATACATCATTTATCACACAAATAATCTCACACGAAAACGAATAGCATGGCATGGAAAAACAAAAAGGAAAAACATAAACAATTCTTCCAGTTTGCAACAAATTATTTTTCAAAGAGTTCATGAACATGTTCCACTGGAAATCAACACTCGGTATAATGGATACCTCCAAAAAGAAAATGCAACCACTAGTTTGTTCATCCCAAATGTCCAAAACAGTACAAGACAAAAATAGACATAAGAAATCTTACCACCGTGATTTCTACTAAATCAAAATTGTTTTCCTTAATGTCTAGTTATATTTTGTAAAAGTGAATCATTTTCAGTTAACTAATTTATATATAATGCATATTTTGCTTTGAATGATTAAATATTGAGACTTTTAGATACGAATATGTATATTTTGTAATAGTGAATCAAAATGATTATGATTGAACTACAACTAATTGGTATCTAGTGAATAAGGTAGTTAACTAGAAAAAAATATTGTGAATTTGACGATTATTTCAATTAATGTGATGCTTTCATGTTTCTATCATACAAATATGGATGAGTCTTTAGCTTAGTAATGTTTAACTGTAATGAAGCAAGGATGAGAACAGAATATGAACAACTAATTACCTCTAATGATATTGTAAATGGCAGACAAGTTGTTTGGATATGTTCATATGAAGTAAACAGTGATAGAGTAGAAGTCATATTTGGCTACTTTAAGGTGGAGATATATAGTAGAAGCAATAATCAAAAGTAATTTGAGTCAATGTGAGGTAGGTGATAAAAAAGGCAGCCAAATTTAATGTACGCATTGTTGCAAACCGATAAGAATTATAGTCCTTTTACCTCAACCCTTGATTTGATATTTTTAAATTTTTGATTGTTTACATGCGTTAAACCAACTGCAATTTGTGTCTGTTTTCCTAACATTTGATCCGTGAAGCTCATAGATAGAGAAAACTTTCTAAAACCCTTTACTAAAGTTTTGACTTGGACATCTTTATGTACATACTAGACTTTATTTAGCACTATTAATATTAGGTTTTCGTCGGCTACGTGTTATGTATTTTGTGATACTGAAAATATACCTGACGAAACATGATAGATCCTTTCTTTTCCACGTCCAAATAATAAAAAATCTGCTAGAAGCAGTATCAAATGATGTTGTGGTAACCAGAAAAAATACAGGTATTTATAAAACTTGAAACACTTTGGCTGGAGCCATTGTATAAAAAAAACAGTATCTATTATTGGGTTTATACAAACCAACAAAGACAATACAAGATTTTATTTTTGATTTTATTTTTTCACACTATAGGTTAGATAAAACGAGAAAGCAACAGCATAGCAAGTTATAAATACTGTACCAAGTTTGCAAGCAGTACTTGTATGTATAACACACAAAAATGTTCAAATGTTAAAACACAGAGAACAAAATATTTAGGATGGTAACTGACCTTTTTAGTACGATGGAAATTCCCTATTAGACAAGAAGTCTTGGATATCAACACGTCCATTGCAACCAAAATTTAGTGATCAAACACTGCAAAGCTTAACAGATTTTGTTGCAACGCTTAATGATGCTTTAAGACCACAGGCTTAATTTTAAATATCTAAAACTTTTTCTCAAATATTTTCCATCAAAAGAAAACAACGTCATAGTCATTATCATATTCATGTCTCAAGAGCTGGAAACTTACTCGTTTTCACAAAAGTGCTTGTTAATCCTGCTGCAGCACAAAAGAGCCGAAACTTATCAAAAACTGGATTTGTTTATCTGAATTTTACACATAATTAGTTCAACAATAGAAGAGTCACGACTGATTAAAATCCAAATTCAAGATATGTTTTCTAATACACGCAATGAATTCAATAACGAATTCAGCAATGCAGATTATTCAAGTAAAGATTAGAAGTAAATAAAGAAGAAGGAAGCTTAGGTAGAGATTATTATGGTAAATACAGATCATTCAAGATTATTTCGAATGGGAATCGAAGGCAGCCTTCTTGCTTTCAGAAGTCGTGTTCTTATCATGGATTGGAATAGCTAAGTATTATAATTTATGATTAAGGAACATATTTGATTTAGGGTTGCTTATTTTAGGGGAAAGAGTTGAATTTTTCAAAGTAGCAAAGGAATAAAAGGCAGTAATCTCTTGGTTATGTTTATTTGGGCAAATGCGGAATTTTTTTATAAAGGCAGGAAGTGAAATATTTTTTGTTACATTTATATAATAAGGTGAAATATTACTAGTTGCATTTACATTCAAATGCCACCAATTTTTGCAACCAAAAGCCGATTTTCTTGTACCGTCTTAAATGTTCCAAGTTAAGATTAATCAAGAGTGGATATCGATACATCCATTGAGACTAAGAGAACGTAACGCTCTGTAAACGTTGGGTAGTGTGTTACTCATGGTTGATGGGGCACGAAGAGGTTATATAGTAATAGTTGTTGGATAACTATGAAATGACTCACTCGATGGTTTTTTGTTGGTTAATATAACTAAGATCAAACAAAGAATATCGATGTGATAATTTTACACAATCCCCACAACTTGAGAATATCATCTAGCTTTAATGTGGAAAGTCCACTTTGATTATTGTTAAATTGTGGCACAACTTCCATCTAATGACTATAGTTGGGTTAAGTGGAAGCATTGGAAGTGAAATACTATTCAAGAGAGGATTTGTCTCCTCAATTATATCGGATGAGTATCGTGGTGTCAACTCAAATCCAAAAGACTCTGGTCAAAGCAGAACAGTTAATAATAATAGTTATTATTGAACCAAGGATTTTATGTTTGCACTTAAAAATTTGAATGTTGACAAAGTTGGAATTTTGACCAAAATCAAATTCCAAAAGTCCGAATGTGATGTAGTTTTGATGAAGAGAATTGGTGTAAATAATCATCACTATTAGGCACCGCTTATAATAAGTAGAATTGGATTTTACCAAAAGATGTATAAGTGGTAAATTCTACCAAAATGTCACACCATTAGCTAAGGTGACGTGTGAACATTAATACTTGAATTGTTCGATATTTATTGTTGATTGAATTTACACCTTTTAGTCGCACAATCAAAATTATAAATACTAGGAATGAACCATATGACTTAATTAATTCATAATCATTGTAAATTAATTAAATTAACTAATACATACGAAATATTTATTAAATTTCATTTGAGCTATTTAAATATCATTAGAGCTTAATATTGTGCGTATATAAAAGTTATAAATGTATGAATCGATATATGATGCCGGTACAACATTTAAATTGGATCTAAATAAAATAAGCATTAAATGTGTTTTAATTGATTAAATTATTTAATATTTGTGAAATATTAATTATTATTAAAAAAACTGATGTTTGAATGGCATTCTTATTAAATAAAATAAGTATATAAAAGTTTTAAACGTAAGAACCGGTATACGATATCGTCAGAACATTAAATTGGATTTAAATGGAATTAACGCTATTACAATTTTGGAAAATTTGAGGAACAATCACCATCTATGGGTAGCTATAAATGTAGAGAGAGAGAGAATTTAATGAGATTTAATTAAAAATTAAATAAAGAAAGTTTTAGAGGAAGGAATTGATGTGTTTCTTCAAAACAGATTTTCCCTTATTCATTTTTTTACATTCCTTGACATTTTATTTCCTCTTTTTTTCTTGCACTCTAGTTTGGTCGAAATTTCCATGGATTCCAAGCCAGAAAATTCCCTAAAAAATTCAATCAAAAACAAATAAATTCAAGGTGCTTCTTGTCTCCAGATAATTGCGAAATCCAGAGCTGATTCAAGCGAATCATGGTTTTATTCATCATTCAAGGTGCAAATCATTGGGTTTATTTTAAGTAATTCTAATTTTAATTAATTACATACTCATCATGTTCAGATGTCCAAGATTTTATTAAAGTTATATCACTTCTATTTTGTGTGTTCATCTTGTGATATAACTCAAGTCCCCTTTTTGTCCATCTTAATTGATTATACGATCATCATGTTGATTTGATTTGGATTCCACTTGTTCTATATCTCATTTAACAATATATTTATTATAATTGACATATTTCAAATCATTTATCTCATTTTATTGTTTGTCCATTTTTTGTATATTTAGATCTGAATTCTCTTACAACAAATTTATATATGCTCAAATTATCCAACTACTTTTGTCATTGTTTAGGAATTAAAAAATGTAAAACTATCTTATTATTATGTATATAAAATTTCGTTACATTTTTATACATAAACATAAATAAACTATATGCGTTAGTCATTTAAAATTACATAGAAAGTTGGTTTTCAGTGTTACATAATTACTTTCTAGAAAATGAATTATTTTATTTATTATATTCATAAAAGTAAAAGTTTTATTTGGTTATAGAATTCATAATTGGTATTTTATATAAAGCTATAGATTTTTATTTCCTACTTAGTTTAAAAGATTGAATTAAATTTGTTAGTATTAAATTTAAATATATATGTTACTTAAATTGCAATCTTTATATATACATATGTTATTTTAAACTTAATACATAACTTGAACTTATTTATACATCTATGTATACATGTATTTGTGTTATTTAAATTAAATCAAAATGGACATTTGTGTGAAACCGTAATTTTTTTTCAAACGCCTCCTTGACTCAAATAATTATTACAATTGTTAGTTCTTAATTTGAAAAACTTATAATACATGGAAAATTATTTTAGCATATATATATGTAAACTTATCTATTATTATACATCTATATTTTATTATTCAAAAACTTGGACAACAAAGGCATGTGTAAATTCAGTTACAAATGCCATTTAATACGTTAATTAATCTAATTAAAGAAAGGGAGAGAAAAAAAAGATTTCTCTCTCTACATTTATATCCGTGTCTTCCATTAATTAATTATATATGTTAAGAGAGAGAAACAAAAGGTTTCTTTCTCTTAAAAGTTACATGTTCAATTGCACAAATTGCTTATATATTATACTCACAATTCACATATATGAATATATTTGATACATTCATTAAAATTCATATAAATTTAATTAAAATTTTAACTTTATTTTAACCAAAGTAAATAAAATATGATTATTAGAAGCTATTTCACCCTAAAGGGGTTTAAATGGGAGCTTCAATGGTATTAGAGCTAAATAGTCTATACGGTTTAAATTAGTCATGTTAGGGATAACCAATTAAGTTTACCAATTTAGTAGGGCGTCTAGAAAAGTAGTAGGCCTGGTTTTAGGTAATCAACTGCCTTACACTCCTTGGCCATAGACCAGGCCCGAAAAGCGAAGTGAGCCCAAAGATTGCTCCAAATAGAAGTGACTCAACTTGAATTTGGCCTTGAGCTAATTTTAAAAATTGTTTCAAAAATTAAAAATAAAATTTTAACTATAAAATTTAAATTTTAAAAAAATACATATAAATATTATAATTTGATTTCAAAATTTTTTTGAGATTAAAATAAGATTTTAAATTTAAAAGTTAGATTTAGATTTAAAGAAAGAATTACATTATAATGTTATAATACAATTTTCAAAATTGGCTTTGAAAACAACATACATTATAAATGTTATAATGTAGCTTTCAAAAGTGCTTTGAAAATAAAATAAACATATTTCGAAAATTTTAATATTTATTAATAAGATTAATAGATTAAATTAATTAACTAAATAGTTAATTAATTAAAGTATTTAATTGATTAAAGTATATACATGTACAATATATATAGTTATATGTCATATTATCTTAAATTGTTTAAGATGATGTAATCATATATGTTTATAAAGAAGAAATTTTAAAATTAATATTTAATTAAACTATTTAATAGAATAAGTTAATTAAAATATAATTAACAAATAATAATATAAGTGTATATATGTGTGTGTATACCATAAATGTTATGGTATACATATTCAATTAAAATATTTAGTTGAATATCATTAACATAAAATAAATTAAAATGCTAAAAAATAAGTTAGCTATTGCGTTTGATACAACTGTTAAAGTGTTATCCATCGCTTATGGATCTATGATTTCTTGATATTGCTCAAGGTCAAAATCTCAAGGCAAGCATGTCCGAACATCCACTAGAGAAATAAAAATATCTTTAAGTTTTTTATAAGGTTTTGATAAACATAAAAAATCTAGTGGGAGCCTTATTAGGAAAATGAAATGGTAATATTTAAACTTCCTAATATTGTAAGAGCATTTGCTATATAAAGTTATAATAATCTACATTGATAAATCTATGCAATTAGAACAATTGATAAAATGTTTATTAATGAAAATATACAAATGAATTTAATTAAAGATTAATAAAAAAAATATAACATATACTCACCAATAAATAATTTTTGCATATTATTGTTTCAATACCCAAGCAAGCGCTTAATTTTAAACTAAATGCATTCGTAATAGTTACTTACATGTTTATATTCCGTAGACTTGTTTGTCCTTTATGAGTTTTGAACTCTAAAAGAAATACTTGGATATGGATATTTGATCCATGTACGATCAAATATTCATGTTATAAGGTAAGCGATCAAAACTCATAATGTACGAAACCCCAATGAAAATGGTACATTCAAAATAAGCAAGAAAACCATAGTGTGAGATTACATATTCAATATAATTTATTACAATAATGATCTTGTTGTGTTAAATATAACACTAGACCAAAAATTACAAAATAGGTACAAGAACTCGACCATTGAAATGTCACAATGATCAATATATAATATTTTATTTCCTTAAATGTTTGGGATAATCAAATGTGTTGTAAAAGGTACTTTATGATACCGTAGTAAGAGTTTCCTTCTGAATGGTTTGAACATTTTGAAAAGAAAATGAATGTACGAGGTAGATGTAACTTAAGGTACAATTGGGACGAAGAGAGTGAATGGTCACTTTTGCTTCACAAAGAAACATCGAAAAAGATAATTGTAAAATAATAATTGATAGTTAACATTGGAATGTGAAATATGATTTCTATTCCAAAATGTATTTTTTATATAAAATTTTTTTTTTGCGAATGAGAACTCTCTACTATAGAATGGTTACAGTAGATGGAATAAATAGCCTACATTAAGTGGTTGAATGAACTTTCGTATTTCCTACGCTATTAGTAATGGAACAAATAGTGGAAGAATTCCATATAGCACTTATTGATCGCATCAATTTGTGAAAAAAAAATTCGTAAATGATACAAAGATTATTTATGAAGTAATAACTATCTTCATTGTTGATTGAACAGTGATAATGTTTCATTTGAACATGAATATTATGTATATTCCGTTATAAAATAAAACTAGAATGGTGGTATTTGTTTTCGTAATAAAAGTGATGCATTGGAAAATATATAATTATCTCATATTATTTGCAATTATTTTAGAATTATAGGCTAAGTCATGGTTTTGAGAAATAATTCTTGAATTGTATGATTATGAATCATATAGTGCTAGTAAATCAAATTTTAGGCATTAAGTGCGAAGCACCCACATGGTAGGAGCAATGTAAGAGATGATGAACACTTCGGGTTAATACATATATATGTATGCAATTGAAAGTCTATTAATATCGAAACAGTTCCACGTACTTCATTGCATTCACTGATGAGTTATCACAAACATGAACAAGTGTTATGATACACATGTAGTGTGTCTACGAAAAGTTTATAGAATATAAAATGGAAGTAAATGAAATTACATGCGGTAGAAATAATTTGACTTGATAGAATAAGTGAGTATATCGGAAAGAGTTCTGAACTTACCTAAAAACTATTGAATACAGATTCAATCTCAAAAGTTACTCCACCCTATGATACATAAAGATGTTTCAATAAGGAGTAATTGAACTTTGTTGGACGAAGTAGGATTAATGATGAGTGAAGTTGAGCTAACTTATTTCCATAAGGTCGTGTATTTTAGAGTAGCACACAAGGTTAAAATTAATTCCTTCTAAAGATTTTTTTTTTCAGAATCATACAAGACAAGGTTTTATGTGAAACCCCAACATGTCCTAGGCCAAGGAGTTGACATGTTGTACGAGTCAAAAGACTACACGTAATAATTGTATGTGAGGGTTCTTATATGAATTGCCCCAAATGAGATTGGGAATGATCATCATTGGATGACCAATTTATGTTTTGAACATAATTATCATAAACTATAACCAAATCAGTTTTATGTAATGGGATTCATAAAAATTTTATGAATATTTATCCGATTTCATAAAGAAGCAATTGTTGTTTCAAGAAATGCCAACTTTCGGTGAAGGAATTTCTTCTAGAAATTATTAGTAGTAAAATGAATTTGGATATGATCCAAAGACAGAACTGATTACGAGGGATGAAACAAATTAACCAAACCTAAATACACACGGCACATTAGAATGTTTAATGATAAATTCACACGTTAAAGAGGAATTATGAGTTTTATTGATGTTGAGTAAAACGCTTTTTCTGTCTTAAGTAAGCCATTAAGAGTATTGACTCTATCATGGGGCATGATGCGCAGATCTGGAATGGATTCCAATTATGTTATCAAAATATGATTTTGATATTAGTTCCCAAAAGAATATGATCCTTCAACTGCAAAGTGTCTTTAGGAAGAAGATCAAAGCAGTTTGAATATAAGCCATATTGATAAGAATAACATCATAAATTTCAATTACTGAAACTAACGTAAGAAATTCGTCCTCTAACATATAATAGTTTTCTTGGATTTTACTCACAAAATTTATCGTTTGGTAAGACTTTGCAGTTTGATACATATATGTTGAAATAATAAAAAATCCTAATTTATGATTTAGAATAGACTATTGCATATAACAACCAATATGTTTTGAAGTCAATGGAGTAAAAATGAGTTTGTATATCCAATAAATGATACGAAAGTGTTATATGGTAAGCAATAGAATTAAGTATTTTGATCGAGAAATCAAACAATTTGAATTTCAATCAAAATGCAAATGAAGCGTGTCTGTAGGAAAGAACATTAATAAGTAATAAATATTTCAAAAACACAAGTAAACAACACATTGCTAATTGTTATCGATGTACTAATGTTAAAATCAGTTCATTTGGTTTTTTTGGTACTCGATATTGGATTTGTAAATTGTATCTTTTGTAATATAAGTATAAAGGATTTTGGGAATGTCCTGCATGGACACCTTATTAAATTGTTGTCTTGTCTACATTATCCTAATTTGCTTATGTATTTGATGAACTAACCTAATATCAAATCCAAATTAGGATTACCAAATGGTAGTTTCGAGTGTTCTCGAGTATTCAGGTAATACTTGAGAATTGTTTATTGAAACAACAAACTCTTTATGAAGGAGCGTTCAGATTCGAACTTCATAAGTGCTATTTAGTATAATATGTCAATATCAAATTCATGTTCAAACCTTAGTTAAGGACCTTTAAGTTAGAAATGTTCCAAATGAAAGCTTATGGCTAATTCAACGAAAAAGCTGAGTATATATGTTGACTAACACCAAAATAAAAACAACGTATAAATATAAAGTGCACAAATTTATAACTAAGCTATGAGTGATTCCAAGTACTGAGAATACTACATCATTGTCATATGATAACAATATAAGAGCTCACCAAATGTTGAGAAACATACTCCGAATAGTTCCACATAATAATGGTAGTGTATCAGCATTAGAGAAAGTTGATTGGGAAGTAGATAATTAAATCAAAATAGCATACCCTTTCACTAAGGGCTGACTCGATTAGTTTTGAGAAAACCGATTAAAGAAGTTGGAATAAGATTCCATAATTGACCTCAAATGAAAGTGGGAGAGTGATAGAGTTAAGGGTATGCCTTAGGGACTATTATGTAATTTTTACATAAATCTAACTCTGTAAAAAATATTTATCAAAATAAAAGATATTTTCTTTCTGTTATATACTTGTTATAATGTGTTATAAATAATTGATTATTCAATTTAAGTGTAGTTAATATAAAATCCATAAATGATATGTTTTTGTTAGTAGTTACAATGTGTTGCAACCACGAGTAATTTATCATAATATAATAAAAATATCATTTTAAATATTCCTATTCAAGATGTATGGAGATTAGATATCGATACATCTATTGAGACTAGAGTACACAACGATCTCCAAATATTGCGGGGCGTATTACTTAAGACTGTTGGTGGTAGCAAGAAGTTATGTACTAATAGTTATTAGATAACTATGGAAAGTCTTACTCAATGGTTTTCTGTTGGTTAATATAACTAAGGTCAAACATAGAATATCTATATGACAATTTTACATAATTCTCTTGACTTAAGAATACTATTATTAAGTGTCAACGTAGAAACTCTGCTTTGATTGTGGTTAAATCTTGGTACTCATTGAACAGCTATAGTTGGGTCGAGTTGAAGCATTGGAAGCAAAACACTATTCAATAGAGGATTCATCTCCTTAGTTATACAGGGTTCATACCATGGCCAATTGTAGTTAACTCAAAATAAAAGTCTTTAGCAAGAGTAATATGGTTAATAATAATTGTTATCATTGAATAAAGGATTTTGAGTTTGGAATTAAAAAGTTAAATCTAGACGACGTTGGAGTTTTGACCAAAAATCAAATTAGTAAGTCCTAATGTTATATAGTTTTAAAAAAGGAATTGGTGTAAATAATCATTACTACTAGGTACCAGTTATAATAAGTAAAATTTAATTTTACTAAAAGACGTGTAAGTGACAAATTCAACAAAAATTACGTCATTTGCTAAGGTAACATATGAACGTTAATATTCAAACGGTTCGATATTAATCACTAGCTGAATTTACGCCTTTTAGTCGCATAACTATAATGATGAATTCTTCAAAAACCACATGATTTAACTAATTTATAAAATGTTGTACACTAAATTAATCAATATTTAAAAATATTAATTATTATCTAATTTTTTTGATGTTTGGAAGTCGTTTGTAATTATTTAAAGGCATTTATAAAAATTATATTTGCATGCATCAATATACGTTATCGGTGTAATTTTAAATGGGTTTAAATAAAAGATAATTGCATAAATGGATTTATAGAAGTTTTATATCATTTGAGGGCATGTAACTCTAGCCATACCATGTGAAGAGAGAGGAGAGAAGAGAGGTATATTTAAGGGAATTGATTGGGGAAGTTTTAATTAAAGAATATGAAAGGTTTCATTCTTTTAATTAAAACAAATCCAATAATTCATTTCCGACAGATATTCATTCTTTTCTTCATTCGATTTTTGTCCTCCATTCCGAGCCATGGTTGAAATTATCATCTTTCCTTCCAAACCAAGAAATTCCAAATAAACAAACAACAAATAAAATAAAACACATGTGGTCTGGCCATCTCTTGTATTGTTGATGGATCTTGAAGATTTAGGGAGGAATCATCATTCAAGGTGTTTTCCTTTGGCTACATCTTAAGATAAATTCTAGTTTTATTTGTTCTCGTATTCATCTTATTCATATGATTCTGATCTTTTCATATCACATCTGAATGTAAGTTTATCTACTTAACTTATATGCAGATGAACTTATATGCAGATATGATAAGCAAAAGATATAAATCATATGCATAAGATGAATATAAGAATAAATAAAACTAGAATTTTAGCTTAAGATGTAGCCAAAGGAACGCACCTCGAATTTTTAATTCTATTGTAAAAATCGTTCTAGGCACCCGCTTAGGCGCCAAGTTAGCCTTGCCACCTAACTATTTACCTAATTCACCTAGACGATACTCATCATATTATCTAAGCATATAAATGGGTTCATAGGCACCTGCACCAATTAGGCTTGGTTCTTCTTAGAAGCGTCATAATGTTTGATTCAAGCTGTTTTGCCCCATAGTTGCTTTCAGAACCATCCAAACCAATAAATTCTCATTTTGGATAGGTTAATACTAAATAAAATACTGAAATTTAATCCAAAATGCTCGAGTATATCAAAAATTCCTAACGCAATTAATCCTCGCCTAGACGATTAATCCGTAGTCCATGTTTTTCGCCTAGTGTCCACCTAGCGATTTTTGCAACCCTGATATGATACCTTCTCAGATTTTTAAGATTCACACTCAATCCTTAAAGGAGATGGACTTACCACTTGTGTATTTCATTTTATTTGATGTTGTTTATTTGGAGTTTTTTTGGTTTGGAAGGGAAGATGATCATTTTAGCCATGACCTGTGAACGAGGAGAAAAAATGGACGAATGAAAGAATGAACGTGCATAGAAAATGAATTAGTGGATTTGTTTTAAATCGAAAGAATGAAACTTTTCACATTCTTTAATTAAAACATCCATAATCAATTTTGTTAAATATCTCTCTTTCTAATCCTCTCTTTTCACATGGTATGGCTGAAATTACATGTCATCAAATGGCATAAAACTTCCATAAATGCCTTCATGCAATTATCTTTTAGTTAAACCTATTTAAAATTACACCGATATCATATATCGAAGCACATAAATATAACTTCTATAAATGGATTCAAATAATTACAAATAACTCTCAAATATCAACAAAATTAAAGAATAATTAATATTTTTAAATACAAATTAAGTAAATTAATTTAAAATATTTTATAAATTAACTAAATCATGTGGTTTTTCGAAGAATTCATCATTACAGTTGTGCAACTCAATTGTGTAAATTCAATTAGCTAACAATATCGAACAACTAGAATATTAATGTTAACACATCATCTTAGCTAGTGGTGTAACATTTGGCTAAATTTATCACTTACATATCTTTCTGTAAAATCCAATTTACTTATGATAAGCGGTACCTAGTAACAACAATTACTTATACCAATTCTCTTCGTCAAACTATATTACATTAGGGCTTGTAGAATCTGGTTTTCGATCAAAACTTCAACATCGTTGTAACACCCGAATTTGAGCCTCGAAAATTGACGTCCATACTTCACCCGTATTCAAATGCCGTAGATTCAAATGTTAAGATCCGATTCGCCGGAGCTTATGACAGCATTAGGCAATAACAACACAGCGGAAACAAAAAGCGAATAACTTTATTGATACACAACATTTGATCCAACAATCTGGTTCAAATGAAATGATCAACAATATCAGAGATAGATACAACAGCGGAAAATAAAGCGACAGCAGCGGAAAGACAATATCATCTCCAATGCCAAAATTCCAAACCATAAGCTCGAACCACCATCATGCTAAACTTGAAACAAAATGCGATCGCCAAAACCCAAAGATTAAAGGCTATCGAATCTACTCCTACTAACTGACAATTTGAACACCCGACTCTAGGCTGACCATGTGGAAAATTATGGGCACGCAGAGTTTAGAAAGGGAACAATAAAGTCCTAGTCAGTCATGGGACTGGTGTGAGCAAACAAAAACAGTTCATTTGGAACAAAAAAAACAAAAAGAAATAAAAAGAAATTCGCTATGCTTTTTGGAAAATGAAACTACCATAAGGCCTCCTGCCACACACACAATGCAAACGCACAATTGGAGGAGATTTCTTCTTATGATAGTCAAACATGCTTGATACGCGAAAATCCTTTTGATATTATTATTAGTGCATAGTGCAGAAAAACTTTCGAAAGTATAATATTAATCTTAGCCAGCATAGGTACCATTATATTATTCCTGCCATAGCTACCACCTGAGGTGGCAGGTTATACAACTCCAATCGTAAAGGGCTCGTATTGTTTTGTTTGGATTTCCAACAAATGGTCAGGCTAAGGAACTTCCTCACCAAATGGGTATGCCTCTGGAGGGATGTCTCGAGAACTTAACCAGCTCTCTGCCAACACAAGGCCAGGTTGCCTCTATAACTAGGTAACTACTGACACGAGTATGCCATCCCCCGGTCGTTACCGACCTTTATCCTAGGCCTCAACACCAAAAAATTTCAACAACCACATAAGTAAAATATCTAGGCTCCATACCATGATATCACTTTTTATCCAGAAGGGAATGCACATGCCCTAAAGGGCGCGACCCTCATAACCTTGCAAGCATTCTTCCTGTTTGACCATTTCCGGGTTGCGAGGTTCGACGAAGTCTCGTCCACAAAGCTACACTTTTCACAAAAGTCATGCTTCAATCAACAAATGATCAGCGGCACTTAGCATGCTACATTACCAAATTGGGAATATATCACTAGTAACCATCAATTACATAACCTCTGAGCTCGTACATCTCAGAGAAGGGTGTTAAGCTAAGAGAATAAATTCTCCGCCACCAAACAGAAATGTATTTGATAGAACATAGCTTTTCATCTCAAAGTGTAACCTTAGAAATACATCCATACATGTCTATCTTGGGTCTGAATGGAACCAAAGGCACTTCAAAAGAAGCCCTTTCAAATTCGGGTATTCACAATTCCGATCGGACTTCCCATCACATATGGAGATCTCTATACCGAAGCAACTCAGTGCAAAGACATTCGACAGGTAATCCTATCGTTCTCGAAAATACCTGGTATTCACCACCGTCTTTAAATGTTATCCATTTCGTCGTATCACTGTTCGAAATGGGTTTTATGACATAAAGTCCTCTTCTGGCTAAACCGAATATTTAGCGCTTATTTGAAAAACATATGGATATATTAGGATCCTAGTTAAGTCATAACTTTTAGCCCAAAACCTTTATTTTTGAATGGTTTAACAAATTTCCACTTTTAATCTTTTAAACAAAAGATTCAACCTTGAAGATCCTCTTCACTTGCAAAAAATGTTCACCAATCTTTAACAAAGGTAGCTTCCAAAACTATTTTCAAATTGATTCACCCATAACTTGAAAATCTTTTCAATAACAACTGGAAATCCTTTGCTTATATGAAAGCAATTATCATTTGAAAAAAAAATCTTTTCGTTATGGGAAAAACCGATTATATTTACTTAATTTATAGCCTTACAAAGTATACATTGGAAAATCAACGAGCTGTCGTATTCTCGGCAAGTTCTATTTGAATTAAATTCAAATATCCAAAACAATTAATTTAAAATAGTTTTAAATCCATATATATATATATATTGTATAACTTGTATAACCCTTTCAAACCATAATTTCCAAAATAATTTCAAAACTTAAACAAGATATATTATATTCAAACTAAATTTCAAATTCAAACTTCCTTTCCAAAAACTTTTCATACTTAACTCAATTTCACTTCCAAACCAATTGGGTTTAAAATTCAACTTTTAAACAAAATAATATTTAAATTCAAAATATCTGTGACTTAACCAATTCCTTGTTAAATCCATAATTGTGTGTGTGTAATGTAGTCCAGGGGTTTTACACATAATAATACAATATCACAATCATCATCAATTCAAGCACAACAATATCGATAAGCGGTATAATTCTCCAACGCTTATCTTTCATTCACAGATAAACAAGTAATATCATCATAGATAAATAACTCATTGTTCACAGCTCAATCTACACAATTCATATCACAGAACATCACATATTAGAGATATTAAACAATTCAAGGCATTCAATAGAATTCAATCAACTATAAGCAAGATCAGTTAATCACCTGATTATAATTAATTTAAACCAGATTAATTAATTATGAATAAATTACTAATCATGGTTAATTAACATTAATTAATTACAAACCATTAGCTATTATTTTAATTAATTAATGAAATTAATTAATCACTCCCTTAATTACTTATATTAATTAATTATCCTTAATTAGTCATAAATTAATTAATCCTTATGTTAATTACATAATTAATTAACCCCTTAAGTAAATACATAAATTAATTAATCTTTAATTATTGATTAATCATCCTTAATTAATAAATCAGTCAACCTTTAATTAATTACATAAATTAATCACATTAACAAATTAACCTCAAATTAATCACATTAATTAGTTAATCACATTAATTAATTACTCTTTCATTTGTCACTTTAATTAATTAACCTTTAATTACAAATTATCTTTTAATTAATTATCCTTTAGTCACTTGATTAATCAACCTTTAATCATTAATTAATTATTCTAAATTACTTTCGTTAAGTAATTATTTTTAAGCAATTAATTACCCTTAATTACTTACATTAATTAAACTTAATTAATTAATTATCCTTAAAATTAATTACACAAAGTAATTGGCCATTAATTACATTAAGTAATAATCTTTTATTAATTAATAGTTGTACTTAATTAATTTCATTAAGTAATCATCCTTTAACTAATTCCTAACAAATTAATTAGTCCTTAATTAATACTTAATTAACCTTTAATTAAGTACTTATTATTAAATTTCAAAATAATGATCCTTTTGTCTTAAGATAACCTATTTATCTTAATTAATTATAAAATCATCATTTAAATCTTATTTAAATAACCTTTGAAACAAATTAACATAATCATATAATTTAACTTAAACCCTTTAAGTTAATTGATAATCCAAACCATTATTTAAGATAAACTGTTTATTTTTAAAATCTTGTTTAAATAATATTTGAAAATTAACCATATGAATTTAACTCAAATACTTAAGTTAATTAAAACCATCATCTTTTAACTACTTTATTATACCATTTAAATTTATTTAAAATAACTTAAGAACAAAGAATTAAAATAAAGAATTAAAACACTTGAAATTAATTAATTTTAAAATAATCATTTTAAAACTTTGACTAGTTTCAAAACTAAATCTAAACAATTATTACTCTACAAGAATAAATCAAGAAAAGGTTTAAACTTGATTTAATTTTAAATTTTTAAAGACCTTGTTAAATTTTAAAATTTAGAATCTGATTAAACTGACCCTAGTCTAACCCGATGACAACCCAATAAAACACCCGGGTCACTCACGCTCTCCTTTTCTTCGAGACAGTCCCGCCATCAACTTCGAGAAACGACCCGAGCCAACCTTTCTTCCCAAATACCTCAATATTCACCTAATACAGGTGATAATTCATGCACATGCACAGTCGTTCTGATCATCTACGATCACTGCTCCGACCACCAGCACATCGTTGACAACTACCCTCACTCACCCGGCCACCCAGATCGCCTCAACAATGTCGAACTCGAAATCAAGCTACCCAACACATCCTGGAACAAAACTCTGATCAACACAAATGATTCGCCCCGCCACCTCAGGACACCAGAGGCCACGCAACTCCGGCCAGAGCTTCTTCAATCATCCATGCGCCATTTCCCACCGGTGCGATTAAGTCCGACCCACAGATGAAGCTACAGCAACTAAATATTAGACCTCAACTAAAACTTGGGTTTAAACCCCAAATCAACGCCGTTCAACCACTCTGATGATCGAGAAATGCTTCGAGCATTTTTCCCGAGTTTGTCACTCTCCAAACTACCTTCTACAGCAGACACGACCCACAAATCGTCCTCATTCATCGGATATTGAAGAAAATGTGTTTTCCGTTCACCTTGAAAATTCTATCTCGAATCAAAGCTAAAAATCTTTATTTCTATTTTAAAAATCATGGTTTGCCAATACAAATCAGATTATGAAGTCAAATCCTGAAGTTAAAACCATTGATTTTTCTGATTTAAATTGATTTCCCTGTAAATCCTTATTTTCAAAATATTTATTAATTATTTTAACTTGAAACTATTTTTAAAATGGATGTTACACATAAACAAACATTTTTTATTCGGAGATCAAAGTCTGCAATCGTTTGGTGGGACGATTCGAATTCTTGAACAGGTTTTAAACCTATCATGTATGAACGGAGATATATGCCTTTATGCACACAGAATATACATGTATGCAAGAATTTTCGCAACACATTTTCAAGCATCAATCATATGTAAACCAGCTATAACATATTCTAGATTTCATATAGGTAGTTTTCTCTTCTGGTTTGGTTTGAAAGTAGAAAACAAACTTTTGAACTAAAAGCTAGAACTTGGATTTATCCTGAATTAGATCTAAAATTTGCTTGAAAAAACTGAAATGATTTAATGCTAAGCTTCAGGTTTTGGAAACTGGAAATGATCTTGAATCCAGAAAATGTTTTTGAAGCTGCTTGATTGTTTGAAATGATCTTTGTTTTGATTGTTGTTAGCTTCAGATTTGAGATGATGTTGATCTTTGCTTTGCTTAATTTTAAAACTGGAAAGAGGCTAATTTTTTATGAAATCATATCTTTATTTCCCAACAGACCGTAAACAAATTAAAACTTGAACCTGAATTTGTCAATGAACCCATTTGTGTGAAGAATCCGGTTGGTGGCCTTGCGAATCTTTGTCTATGATGTACAGAGGTTCCTATCTCGTATTCTCGTCATCGATTTCCTATTAGTCTTTTTATTCTCGACTTTAATGTATTTGAAATCTTACTCGGAATAAATTGGTTAATGAAATACGAAGCTAAACTAGATTGTAACAATTGAACGATTTCGGTTAAAACAAAGCTTGGGAATTTCATTGTGATTTCTTATGAAGATCCGAGTCCGAAAAGGGATAAGCTGATGTATGCTTTAGCGTATCCCAAACCAAGTCTAGAGTCCATAACTATTATCCGAAAGTTTCCAGACGTATTCGAAGAGGTTAAATCTTTGCCTTCACATAAGGAAATTGAATTCAGAATCGACTTGGTTCCCAATGCTCGTCCTGTTGTTCATGCAAGCCGCAGGATGGCGCCAAGGGAAAGAATAGAGCTAGTCAAGCAAACCCAAGATTTGCTGGAGAAAAGATTAATATGTCCCAGTTGTTCCAGTTGGGGTTCTGCTGTGGTGTTTGTAGCCAAGTCCGACGGGTCTCTGAGATTGTGCATGGACTACCACGATCTCAATAAACTGACTCCCAAAAACAAATTTCCTTTGCCCAGGATCGACGACCTATTCGATCAGTTGCATGGCGCTTGATTCTTTTCGAAGATGGATCTAGCCCTAGGATTCCATCAACTAAGAATTGCTGAAGATTGTATTCATTTAACTGCTTTTAGGGGTCCTGACATGTTCTACGAATGATTAGTTATGCCTTTCGGACTTACCAATGCTCCCGCATATTTCATAGACTTAATGACCCGAGTATTTCGAGAAGTGTTGGATAAATTTGTTCTTGTGTTTATTGATGATATTCTGATCTATTCCAAAACTGAAGAGAAGCATGCTGAACACTTGAGAGATGTTTTGGAAATGTTGAGAAGGAACATTCTATTTTTCAAATTTTCTATGTGTCATTTTTGTGTCAAGAAAGGTAGATTTCTTGGTCATATTTTTACCGAAGATGGAATTTCTGTAGATCCTGGCAAGGTTTCCGCTATCTTAGACTAGAAGCAGCTCATTACTTCGAAGGAAGTCAGAAGTTTTCTCGGAACAGTCGGATACTACAGAAAATTTGTCAAGGATTTCTCCAAGATAGTCGGTCCATTAACTAAGCTGACAATGAAAAATGATAAGTTTGATTGGACTCCGAAGTGCGAGGAAGTATTCCAGGAGTTGAAGAGAAGATTGACCACCGCTCTCGTTCTTGCTATTATTAATGGGAATCAAGGTTTATCTGTGTACACGGATGCATGTGGTGAAGGCGTGGATGTTGTTTTAATGTAGGAAGGTAGAGTGATTTCCTACGCGAGTAGACAATTACGACCACATGAGAAAAACTACCCAACCCACAATCTTGAGCTCTTGGCAGTCATTTTTGCTTTGAAAATCTGGCGTCATTATCTTATGGGTAAAAATCTCTTTCAGCTTTCCTAAAAAATTGGAAAGTTTAACTTAACTTAATACATACACTTAATAAACCCTTTTTGTTTTAGGTGAAAATTTTGAATTGTTCACCGACCATAAATCTCTGAAGCATCTCTTTACCCAGAAGGATTTGAATCTGAGATAGCAACGTTAGTTGGAATTTCTAGCGTTATATGACCTAGATATTCTATATACGTCTGGAAAAGCCAACATGGTAGCCGATGCTTTGAGTAGAATACATGTTGTTCTCACATATCTTGTTGTCACTCCTACTCTTCTTAAAAAGATTGCTAGTAAGCAGAAAGTAGACAAGTTTCTTTAGGAAATTTGTGGAAGAATTCATCGAGATGATGATTCCAGGTTTGGAATCGATAATTGTGGAATTATAAGATTGAAAGGCAGGATGTGTGTCCCAGACGTCCCCAATCTAAAAGGTGAAGTATTGGACGAATGTCACAAGTCCAAACTTAGTATCCATCCAGGGGTTAATAAAATGTGTCATGTTATTAAAAGGACTTTCTGGTGAAAAACAATGAAGAGAGATATATCCATTTAGGTCAGTCGATGTGCAACTTGTCAACAAATCAAAAGTGATCAAAAGAAGATGGCGGGTTTACTTCAACCACTGGAGGTGCCTAAGTCGAAATGGGGTCAAGTATCTATGGATTTCATAGACGTGTTGCCACAAACTCGTAAGGGTAGTGAGGCTTTGGGTTATCGTGGATCCTTTGACCAAGACTGGCCACTTTATCCCAGTGAAATCCACCCGAACAGCAGAGAGTTTGGCAGAATTATATGTGAAAGAAATTGTTTGTCTCCATGGTATACCGAGTAGTATAGTTAGTGATCGTGGCCCGATCTTCACTAGCAGATTTTGGGAGGCATTTCAAGCCGCACTAGGAACCAAGTTGAACTTCAGTACTGCTTACCATCCTCAGTCTGATGGGCAAACCGAAAGGATAAATCGAATCTTGGAAGATCTTTTGCGTGCTTGTAATCTTGACTTTGGCGGTTCATGGGAGGACCATTTGCATCTGGTTGAATTTTCATATAATAATAGTTATCAGACTAGTATCAAAATGGCTCCTTTCGAAGCATTATACGGTTGTCCTTGCAGATCACCTGTGTGTTGGATTAAGTCGGGCGATAGGCTTGTCCTTGGTCTAGATATGATAAAGGAAGCTACTGAGAAAGTTGATTTTATTCAAAAAAATTGAAAACTGCCAAAGTCGACAGAAAGGTTATGCCGAGTGCAGGAGGAGAACTCTAGAGTTTCAAGTTGGAGATTCTGTTTTCCTAAAGTTTTCTCCAATGCGTGGAGTGTTGAGATTTGGAAAGACTAGTAAGTTTGCACAGTGATATATAGGTTCTTTTCGTATACTAGAGAGGATCAGTCCTTTGGCTTATCGAGTTCAATTACCCAATTGGCTATCTGGCTTACATAATGTGTTTCATCTTTCACATCTTCGGAAAAATATGTGCATGATCCAGACTGTATCATTGAGGAAGCCGCTCAGAGGGATTTAGAGATCACACCAAATATGGCAGTGAAAAGAGAACCATTGAAGGTAATTGACCGAGATGAAAAGCGTTTGGGAAATAAAGTGGTGAAACTGGTAAAAGTGCAATGGAGTGGTGATCCAAATGACTGTACTAGGGAAACGAGGATAGCATGCAGAAGTCCTACCCTAAGTGTAGAGTGGATATTTCGACTTAATTTGGTATGCCATTTCTCTATCTTTTTATATATTCATATATTCATTGTTTGTCTCTCTCTCTCTCTTTCAAATTTCGAGGACGAATTTTTCTTAAGGGGGAATCTGTAACGATCCCGTTTTTAAATCAAATTTAAATTAGTAATTAATATTAAAAATTGGATAAATTTGAAATTTTCAAAAATAAATAAGATAAGTATTGATATATTTAAATAGATTGTGCTTTGAAATTTGAATCTGAAATTCAAATTCAAATATTTTTAAAAATATTGGAATTCAAAAATAATATATGTGTGATTTTTGTTAGTATATAATTAATTTTAAAAATCATTTTCTTTTAAAATTACATATATATAATAATATTAAAGGAAATGTATTTATGAAACAAGAAAATGTAGTATAAAATTATTTTAAAAACATTATTAACATGAAAATACAAGTTTTAGGATTTGAGCATATAATTTAACAAGTGTAAACAATGAAACTAGAATTTAAACAAGTGCCAATTATTTATTTTATTTCTATTTTTAAAATGATAAAAGCAAGGTAATGTGTGTGTATATTTACATTTCTACTCTCATATCTACTTTTATTCTTCATTTTAAAAATCGAAAGCCTGAGCAAATCAAAACAAAACCAGAAAAACATCAAAGCAAACAACCTCTTCAACATTTAAACTGAAACAAACAAAAAAATCAAGGAAATAAAATCATCTCAAATACCAAGTAGTTCAAGATCAAGATAAGATTCAAAACCTATTTCATGTTTTTATTTAAGCTGGGGCAAAGATTTAAACATAAATCAAATCATGTAAAGAGAAATTCAACTCAACAAGCTCAAATTTTTTAAGATCAAACAATCATCAGTTTCAAGTTAATAGCAAGATCAATCACAATTTTTCAAACTCGGGAGCAAAAATATTTTCCAGGCTTTCTGTTTCAAGTTACAGGTGAGTAGACTCTCTCAAAATCTAGAATATCACTTATTGTTTGTGATCATGCTTGAAGTAAAGTTCTAAAGTGTTTGCATGCATACAAATATATGTATATGTATGCAGATATGGTGCACATGTCAGTTACAGGTATAGTTGCCTCTGTTCGGTTACAGGTTTTAAAAAACCCGTTAAAAAATTTAAATGCACTCTCTCTAATCCTTTTCAGGTTTCAAGATTCAAACAAAACATGTTTATATATTCTTGTTTTAAGTTTTAAAAATAATTTCAAACATGATCAATTAAAGTATTTTCTGGAAAATTAAGGAATACAGGCAAACTCAAAATATGTTAAAATTTCAAACATCGTAATTTCTGGTTTCAGATATATCATCTAAAACGTTTGCAAAAACAATGATTTTTAAAAGTGGAATCATATTTTTTAAGTGTGTATCCACGGAGAACTTGCGGGTTGAATGATTTTGGGTTTTATGGAAAATTCTGGTGATCGGTGGAAGTGGTGGTCTCGAGATCGTGACTGAGGGTAGCCGGGTGATGGACGAGCTCAGGAAAAGTGATCAAGAAAATTCCTGATCATCGTGGTGGCCGAACGTTGATAATCTAGGGTTTTAGCTCACACGGAGTTCGATAAACTGCAGCGTCATCAGTGGATTGAAGGTAGCCAGACATGGGGGAATCGAGGCATTGGACATCGATGAAGCTTTGGGTACGTTCGCATACGTTCGCGTGATATCTGATGGCCAGAAGTGGCCATGTAAGGCAATTGTTTGACGATCAATTTGTTCTAGGGGTAGTCTAAATGACTCGATTTCGATTTGCATGTGTGTTCGTCGATATAGGTGGTCTAAAGGCTTGAGGAGATCGTTGACATTTTGTTGATGGTCAGCATTGACCAGAGGTGGCCGAAATCTTTGTGCACGTGCACAAGTTATTGGATTGTGTCAGTAGCATGGATTTGAGGAAGAAAGGTATTAACTTGAAGTCAACCCCGGGAGTTTATGTTGCTGGTTCGAGATTTGGTTCGGGTTTTTGCACGAGTTAAAAATGTTTTAAGTTTTTAAAAATAAAAACAAAGTGTAAAAAGAAAAGGGAAGGGTTTTACTCGGGTTAGACTCGAAGGAAATTGGTCTGGTCTCGGGGGTGGACTCGGGGATGCCTCAGGTTGGTTTAAAAACAGTTTTCAAATTTAAAAAAAAAATTCAAGTTTGAACAATTTTTAACTTATTCTTTTAAAAATAATTGTTTTATTTAAAATGGGATTAGCAAAGATTTAAGTTAATTATTTTAAAATAATTAAGTTTATTTTTTTATTATATGACATTATTTATAATTAATTCTTAATTCATTTTATAAGTAAATAATGTAATTAAAGAGTTAATTAAGAGAAAATGTTTTCAATTATTAATTAACCTAAATATCTTAAGTTTGAGTTAATTGATTAATGTTAATTAATCACAAGGTTTGTTAATTAAAGATTTTAATGATAATTAAGTGATTAATTAAAATAAATGATTTATCTTTTAATTAATTAAAGTTTAAGTAATTAAAGATTCATTAACTAATTATAGTAATTAAAAGATAATTACTTAATGATAGTGATAAAAGAATAATTAATTAATTTATTAATTGATGATTAAAGGGTAATTAATAATAATTAAGGTTAATTAATAAATAATTAAGATTAATTAACAATTAAGGATTAATTAATTTATAATTAAGGATGATTAACCACTAATCAAGGATAATTAATGAAAGTAGTCATGTGATTAATTAATTATAATCACACGATTAATTCATCTTACTCATAGATGATTTATTATTATTGAATGCCTTGGATTGGTTGATATCTCTGATATGTGATTGTGATACTTTGTGATATGAATTTCTTTGTTCTGAGCTATGATATCTATGATATATTGCTGTAATAGTGAACTTCTGAATTGAAGTGAAAAAAACTGTTGGCCTTTACGTGGCATTTGAATTTCGATGCGACAGAGAGTCGGATTCCAAATGGTTATCCGAAACTCACATCGAATCTTAATGGTGAATCTTTATGACTTATTTATCCACGTGTTTTAAAATAAGCGCCTCTTATTGTTAGTTCGTGAGATGATGGTTTTGACGACAACAACTTTAGAATAGATTATAAAATATAAATACTAACATTATAAGTTTAGATATATATGTATATGCAGGTTTTAACCATGCATGTACCAAGAATGAAGACTGCACAGTATAGAGATTCAAGATATCAAGATTGAAGACTCATTAGTATCAAGAATATCAAGAGTTCGGGAATTGAAGTAATTTATTCTTTAATTAGAAATTTTGTTAAAACTCGTAGAAAAGCACCAGCATCTTAAAATCCAATTTATTCGTGGAATGGAATCCACTTCCAGCCTGTTAAAGGGATGAAACCCTAAGTAGGATAGAACCTACGAAAAACCTAGTGGAACATTGTTTTGTATCCGCTAACTTTTTATTCGAAATGATTTTTCAAAATTATATCCTGTTTTCAAATTGTTTTCAAAACCGTCCTTTTACAAGCATCAAAAACCTCTATCCTGATTTTAAATAATTTTAGCCTCAAAATTATCTTTAATTTCAAAGTCCAAATTACTCCTGATTTTAAAGTATCTTTTAAAATAATATATTTAACTTTTAAATATTTATACTTAAGATTTAAATATAAAATTATAATTAAATTTTATATGCATTATTCTCTATATTTACTTATGAATTCTAACTATAGTCAAGTATATTAGAAATTTTTTAAATAGTTTTAATATAAGATAAAGGTTATTTTCAAAGAAAATCAAATCATCAAAAATTGCTTTGGGATGTCGACATGCCTATGGTGACCATGTCGACATGGTGTCGGTTGAATTCAAAATTTAAATTTCAAAAGAAGTGTCTATTCGCCATAACTCTTCGTGAATGGACATGGCTGTTGTTCTTTTATAAATAGGGGTTAGTTTCAACGAATTATATATCAGATTTCCTAGTTTTTCACTCCTCTTCTTCTTCCACATTTCTTAATACATACTCTTACCATTACTCTGCCGAAATCAATATTGAATCATACTCGATTACTTCTAATTTGATTCTCTGTCACTATCTCAACAAGATTCTCGGTGCTATTCAGAGTTATAGACTTCTTTGTAATCTATTAAGCGAGAAAAGGTGTGATTGTGGCTTTGAAAATCAATCAAGCGAGAAAAGGTGTGATTGTAGCCTTGGTAAATCAATTGGGTAAACTTGTAGCCCGGAAATCAAGTATCTCTACCCAGAGGATTGAAATTCTGGAGGGTGCACCTCGTAGCCTTGAAATCGAGGGTGCAATTGTACAATTGCTTTTGAAAGGAAATCCGTACTTGTGTTGCAGGACTGGACGTAGGGTAACTCTGAACCAGTATAAAATCCGGTGTGTTCTTTCCATTACTGCTTTTATTTTATTTATGCATCTGTGTTTGTTTCTGTGATTATCCCTGTATCTGTAGATTGCATACATCTGTGTCTAAATTAACATAAACTCAAAAATATTTAGTAATTCTTTATAAACACTATTCACCCCCTCCCTCTAGTGTTAATCCTTGTCTTAAGATCCGTAATCCGTATTTCTTTCAATTGGTATCAGAGCAAGGTTTTCAAAATTTCATAATCTGATTTTTGGAAGTTTTCAAAATGGCTACCAACACTGGTACTGTTACTAACACTAGTATTCCTGTCATTATTTCATTTGTAGAAGGTCAGTCTACTGTCAGACCACCACTTTTTAATGGCAACAACTATGCATATTGGGCATGTAGGATGAAAATATACTTACAATCCATAGGATTAGACACTTAGAATATTACACAAACTGAACATTCTGAACCCACAACTGATTTTGCACAGTGGACTGCTGAGAAAAAGACTGTTGCACAAAATAATTCTAAGGCAATTAATATTTTGTTTTGTTCACTAGATAGAAATGAATTCAATAGAGTGTCAGTTTGTAAGTCTACATATGAAATCTGGAAAACGTTGCAAGTTACTCACGAAGGAACAAGCAAAGTGAAATGGACCAAAATTTATATGCTCACAAATCAGTCTCAATTATTTAAAATGAATCCTAATGAGTCTATTTTAGATATGTATAGTAGATTTCAGGATATTGCGCATTCTCTAATATCTTTGGGAAAGGAATTTTCTGAAGAAGATCAAGTCAGAAAGATTTTAAATTCTCTTACTCCAGAATGGGATCATAAGACACTTGCTATCGAAGAGGCAAATGACATCAGTACTTTAAAGATAGAAGAATTAATTGGAAATCTAATGTCGTATGAATTTCAAATGATCGGGAGAAGAGAAAACAAAGCACCTGGAAAGAGATCAATGGCATTCAATGCATTGACCAATGGATCAGACTCAAACAGCGATAATGATGAAGAGATAGCCTTCATGACCAGAAATTTTAGGAAATTCCTGAAATACAAAAAGATGAATAATCTCAAGAGAAACAACTATAAGAACTCTAGAAATCAGAATGTAGTGCCAAATAATGTTAAATGTTACAACTGTGATGAACCAGGCCATTTCAAAAGAGATTGTCCATATCCAGATAAGCAAAATCCTCCTATGAACAATGATCTAGCAAAGAAAAGGAAGCATGCATTTACTGCTACTCTAGATGACACAGACTCGTCCTCAAGTGATGATGATCAGAAGACAGATAATTTGAATTTGTGTTTCACAGCTGTTCGCGACTCCGACGAATTCAACGAAATGGACTCAGAAAAAGGTACACGTTTACAATACAATTGGTTGAAATTGCTTGCTTATATTTAATTGATTGATTGCTTGATTGATTGATTTTGAATTGGTATGTTGTTTGAATTTTATAATTTTTTTTATTATTATCTTATTATTTTATTATTTTTTAATAGTATAATTTTTTGAATTATACTATAAATATTTCAGATATATATATAGACATTAAAAATAATAAGTATATATATATATATATATATTTTAGAGAACTTAGGAAAAATAAATTATCAAAATTCACTGGCATATGTCGACATGGTCCCTACCATAATGTAGACATGGGTACCAGAATTTGAATTTCAAAATTTGAATTCAAATGTTTCAATTTCCCTCCACCTTTTCACTTCAATCAATTCTCTGAAAAGCTACCTTTTGACTAGAGAATATGTCCTTTGAGAATCTATTTTTCACTATCTTTTATCATATCTTTTCACTCTCATTTTCAAATTCAAACTCTCTCTTCAAAACTTCAAGCTCTCTACTCTCTACTTTAATGGTTTCTTCAAGCAACCCCTCCACCATGAGAATTTCCAGAACAATAAAAGAGCAATTATTCATTGATCCGGAGGCAATAAAATCATACATCAATTATGCTAATTATGCGAAAGTCCATCATGGAAAGTTTGCTATTTTTCAAGATTTCTCTTCTTATGAACTTGATTCTCTTTTTGCAAACAATGGAGTTCTTAGCCTTATTGATGCTTCTCAAAATGACTTTGTTTGCTACCAAATCTTGTCAAAATTTTCTATGCTAATTTAAACCAAGGATTTTATCATGGAAATGAGGATGAAATTTGGAGTAGTGTCAAAGGCACTAGAATTGTTTTGAATTGTGATCTTTTGGGTACCATTCTCAATTGCAAGTGTATGGGAATGGATCTTTCTAATTTTAAAATCGATGAAAATGATCGTGAGACTTTCATCACATTTTCGAAGGGAATGATAATTTTAAATTCAAAAATCAAAATTTTCGACCAAAGGCAAGGATTGTCAATCTTCTTTTGCAACATACTTTGACCCCAAGATTGGGGAATTTTAACAATCTACTTTAAAAGTTTGCAAAGATATTTTTGCTATTTTTGGAAATTATGACATAAATTGGGCGCAAGTTATTTTGGATGAACTTCGTCCTAAAAATCTTGAAATGGGTAAGAATACTTTATATCATGGAATTTATCTCACTCGGATTTTTAACTATTCTGGAATGGATTTCGAAGGCGAAGAATTTGTTTCTAGAAAAGTTTTCAATCACTCCAACATTTAGCTTATGAAAATTCCATTTGTTTTTCAACCTTATAAGACCCTTGCCGAAAAGGAAGAGCATTTGGCTCATGAGGAAATGGAAGAAGAGGAAGAAGAAGAAGAAGAAAAAGGGGATGAAATGGAAATTGAAGAAGAAGAAGGTGAAACCTCTTTGGAAAGCATTGACTATCCTCCTAATCGATCCACCAAAACCCTTCTCAAAAGTCAAAAGACGATTGTTGAGAATCAACTAATTCTTAAATGATCCATTATAAGAAGTTGGACAAAATTTCATTCAAGATGAACAAGTTCATTTCCAAAGTCAGCAAGAAACTTGGACTTTCTTCACATCATCCTCTAACTAGTTTTATCTTTTCGCATCTTGTTGTATGTGTTTTAGCTTGTATTAATTCGAAAGTTCATGTAGTTTCGTATGTTTAATCATTGTATCATCTTAGTATGCAATGAAATGAAATTTTCTTATCTAGCTTATCTTATCTCCAGAATAAATGTTAGTATATTATATAAATATATACACACACACACAATTATTCACAAAATCTAAATAGTCATTTTTTCACTAACCCATGTCGACATACCTCCTATGACCATGTCGACATGTACTGGTCATTTCTGACAATTGATTTTTGAATTTGAAATTTGAATAACAACCATATGTCTATTCATTTCAAACGAATTTCTACACCCATATATACCTATTTCTTCTAGAATTCTTCACTGAAAATTATTTCCTATCTTCTAATTCTTCATTTCTTTCACAAATTCAATTATGGCTAATCCAATTCACAATTTATCCGAAAGTCTTGAAGAAACTCTTAATTCGTTCAAGAGTATTCTCTCGTTCATTCTTCGTAACCAGCGACACTTAGAATTGAGTCAAATGCAGATGATCAAGGAGCAAGAAAGGCATTTCGATGCAATACGATGGATGATTTCCTCCCTACACAAGGATGATAACGAAGCACATCCTCCAGTCTCTCTCACCAACGACAATGATAACTGGGATGCTATTAAGGCAGATCCAATCTTTGGAGAAGAAGGATGGGTGGAAGTTCCACGTAACGTTTGATTTTTATTTGTTTGCTTTGTTTGAATTGTTTGTTTGAATTAATTTGATTTGGTTTGGATTGATACTCGGTGTGGATTGATTTCTTAAATTGGTTTGATGGTTGCTACATAAAACATGTATATATATACATTGAAATGTATATAATCCTTGATTAATTATCATGTTCATAAGGATAATTATTTCTTAATCTATCTATTATATATTCCATTGTATAGTTTATTAATGCAGGTACTCAAGTCCATGAATGAGGGGGAGTTAGTTTTTGTTGATGACAAAGGGGGAGAAATATAAAATAGGGCAATTAGGCATAGATTAAGGGGGAGTTATAGGTTAAAGGGGAGTTATTAGGAAAGAAGTAATATTTTATAAACAAAGGTTGTCATCATCAAAAATGGGGAGATTGTTAGTCTGTGAAATGATGGTTTTGATGACAACAACCTTAAAATAGATTATAAAATATAAATACTAACATTATATGTTTAGATATATATATATATATGTATGTATGTATGTATATGTAGGTTTTAACCATGCATGTACCAAGAATGAAGACTGTGCAATATAGAGATTCAAGATATCAAGATTGAAGACTCATGAGTGTCAAGAATATCAAGAGTTCAAGAATTGAAGTAATTTATTCTTTAATTAGAAATTTTGTTAAAACTCATAGAAAAGCACCGGCATCTTAAAATCCAATTTATTCATGGAATGGAATCCACTTCAAGCCTGTTAAAGGGATGGAACCCTAAGTAGGATAGAACCTACGAAAAATCTAGTGAAACATTGTTTTGTATCCGCTAACTTTTTATTCAAAATGATTTTTCAAAATTATATCCTATTTTCAAATTGTTTTCAAAACCTTCCTTTTAAAAGCATCAAAAACCTCTATCCTGATTTTCAAAATTATCTTTAATTTCAAAGTCAAAATTACCCCTGATTTTAAACTATCTTTTAAAATAATATATTTAACTTTTAAATATTTATACTTAAGATTTAAATATAAAATTATAATTAAATTATATATATATATATATTATTCTCTATATTTACTTATGAATTTTAACTATAGTCAAGTATATTAGAAAAGTTTAAAATAGTTTTAATATAAGATAATGGTTATTTTCAAAGAAAATCAAATCATCAAAAATTGCTTTGGGATGTCGACATGCCTATGGTGACCCCGCCGAAATGGTGTCAGTTGAGTTCAAAATTTAAATTTCAAAAGAAGTGTCTATTCGCCATAACTCTTCATGAATGGACATGGTTGTTGTTCTTCTATAAATAAGGGTTAGTTTCAACGAATTATATATCAAATTTTATGGTTTTTCACTCCTCTTCTTCTTCCACATTTCTTAATACATTACTCTGCCGAAATCAATATTGAATCATACTCGATTACTTCTAGTTTGACTCTCTATCACTATCTCAACAAGGTTCTCAGTGCTATTCAGAGTTATAGACTTCTTTGTAATCTATTAAGCGAGAAAAGGTGTGATTGTGGCCTTGAAAATCAATCAAGCGAGAAAAGGTGTGATTGTAGCCTTGGTAAATCAATTGGGTAAACTTGTGGCCTGGAAATCAAGTATCTCTACCCAGAGACTGAAATTTTGGAGGGTGTTCCTCGTAGCCTTGAAATCGAGGGTGTAATTGTATAATTGCTTTTGAAAGAAAATTCGTTCTTGTGTTGCGGGACTGGATGTAGGGTAACTTCGAACCAGTATAAAATCCGATGTGTTCTTTCCTTTACTGCTTTTATTTTATTTCTGCATCAGTGTTTGTTTCTGTGATTATCCCTGTATCCGTATATTGCATACATCTGTGTCTAAATTAACGTAAACTCAAAAAGATTTAGTAATTCTTTATAAACACCATTCACCCCTCCTCTAGTGTTAATCCTAGCCTTAAGATCCGTAATCTGCATTTCTTTCACTTATTCGGTTAAGCCGGGAGAGGACATTAAGTCATAAAACCCATTCTGAATAATGATACGACGAAATGGGAGTGCATTTGAAGACAGTGGTTGAAGACCGGGTATTTTCTAGAACGAAAGGATTACTTGTCGATTGTCTTTGCACTGAGTTGCTTTGGTATAGAGGTCTCCATATGTGATGGGTAGTCCGGTCGGGATTGTGGATACCCAGATTACAAGGGCTTCTTCCTTTATTGGACGAAGTGCCTTGGTTCCATTCAGACCCAGGATGGACTTGTATGGTTGTATGTATGACATTACACTTTGAGATATAAAGCTAATTTCTATCAAATACATTTCTGTTTGGTGGTGGAGAATTTATTATCTTAGCTTAACACCCTTTTCTAAGACGTACGAGCCCAGAGGTTATGTAGTTGATGGTTATTAGTGTATAATCCCAATTTGGTAGTGTGGCATGCTGAGTGCTGATCATTTGTTGATCGAAGCATGGCTTTTCTGAAAAGCGTAGCTTTATAGGACGGGACTTCATCGAACCTCACACCTCGAAAATGGTCGAAACAGGAAAAGATGCAGCAAGGTTATGAGGGTCACGCCCTTCAGGGTATGCACATTTCCTTCTGGATAATAAGTCTGGAATGGAGCCCAGATAATTTGCTTTGTGGTTGTTGGTGTTGAGGGCCCTCGATAAAGGACGGTTACTACCCGGGGATGGCATACTCATGACAGTTAGTTACCTAGTTATAGAGTTAACCCGACCTTGTGTTGGCAGAGAGCTGGTTAAGTTCTCGGGGCGTCCCTCCAGAGGCGCACCCATTCGGAAAAGGAAGTTCCTTAGCCTTGGCCATATGTTGGAAATCCAATCACCAAATACGAGCCCTTTACGATTTCAGTTGTATGACCTGTCATTCTTAAATGGTAGCTATGGTAGGCATAGTATAATGGTACCTATGCTGGCTTAGATTAATATTATACTTTCGAAATGTTTTCTTACTATGCACTAATAATAATATTAAAAAGAATTTTCTCGTATCAAGCATGTTTGACTATCATAAGGGGAAATCTCCCCCCAAGTGTGCGATTACATTGTGTGCACGCCAGAAGGCCTTATGGTAGTTTCATTTTCCAAAAGCATGAACGGATTTATTTTTAAATTAAGTTAAATTAATGATTTAATGATAATTTATTTCCAAAAGTCATTAACAAGGTTTAAATGTTAATTAAAGTAATTAATTAAAGGATAATAAATTAAGGTGATTAATTTATTAATATGATTGATTAATTAAGGTGATTAATTAATTAATGTAATTAATTATAGATTGATTATTAATATAAGTAATTAAAGGATAGTTAATGTCATTAATTAAGGTGAATTAATTAAAGGTTTATAATTACTTTATGTAATTAATTAAGGGTTAATTAACTAATGTAATTGATTAAGAATAATTAATTAAAGAATAATTAAATAATTAAAGGTTAATTATTTAATGATTAAAGGTTGATTAATTTATTAATTAAGATCGATTAATTAATAATTAAAGATTAATTTATTTAAAAATTGAGGGTTAATTATTAAATAATTAAAGGATGATTAATTAATTAAAGGTTAACTAATTAATGATTAAAGGTGAATTAATTAATGATTAAAGGTTAATTAACTTAAGTGATTAATTGAGGATAAATAATTAATCAAGGATAATTACTTAAGATGGATAATTAAGGTTTATTAATTAATTTCATTAATTAATATCAAATGGGTTGTAATTAATTAGTTAATGTTAATTAATCAGGTTTAGGTGATTAATTTATTTTGAGATGGTTAAATTAATTTCAGGTGATTAATTGACCTTACTTATGGATGAGTAAATTCTAATAAATGCCTTGAATTGTTTGATATCCCTGATGTGTGATGTTCTTTGATATGATTGAGCTGTGAATTGTGATTTATTTATCTGTGATAAATTTACATATTTATCTGTGAATCTATGAATGAAAGATAAGCGTTATAGGACTATACCGCTTATCGATATTGTTGTGCTTGAATTGATGATGATTGTGATATTGTATTGTTGTGTGTAAAACCCATGGACTACACCATACACACAAATATGGATTTCACGAGGAATTGGTTAAGTCACAGATATTTTGAATTTAAATATTATTTGGTTTAAAAGTTGAATTTTAAACCCAATTGTTTTGGAAAGTGAAATTGAGTTAAATATGAAAAGTTTTTGGAAAGGAAGTTTGAAATTGAAATTTAGTTTGAATATGATGTATCTTGTTTAAGTTTTGAAATTATTTTGGAAATTATGGTTTGAAAGGGTTATATAAGTTATGCAATATACATACATATATATATATATATATGGATTTAAAACCATTTTAAATAAATTGCTTTGGGAGTTTGAATTTAATTCCAAAAGAACTTGCCGAGGATTTGGCAGTTCACTGATTTTCCCGTTTATACTTTTAAAAGGCTATAACTTGAGAAAATTTAATTAGATTTTCCCAAAGTAAAATTTGCTTTCAAATGATAATGGCTTTCATAAACAAAAGAATTCCCAGTTTTTGTTGAAAGGATTTCAAGTTATGTGTAAATCAAATTTGAATTGGAAATTGTTTTGAAAGCTATGAACGAGTCTTTGTTAAAGATTGGTGAACCTTGTTTTTTTTTAATTTAAGAGGATCTTCAAGGGTGAATCTTTTGTTTAAAAGATTAAAGTAGAATTTTTTTAAACCATTCAAAAAGAAAGATTTTGGATTAAAGGTGACTTAACTAAGATCCCAATATATCCATATGCTTTTTAAATTATGCGCTCATTATTCATTTTAGCCATGAGAAGACTTTATGTCATAAAACCCATTCCGAATAGTGTACGACGAAATGAATATCATTTGAAGATGGTGGTGAAGACCGGTATTTTCGAAAACGAAACGATTACCTATCAAATGTCTCTGCGCTGAGTTGCTCTGGTATAGAGATCTGCATATGTGATGGGGAGTTCGATCGGGATTGTGAATACCCGGCTTTGCAAGGGTTCTTTTGAAGTGCCTTCGGTTCCGTTCGAACCCGGAAGAGACTTGTGTGGATGTATGTCTGACATTACACTTTGAGATGTAAAGTTAGTTTCTATCGAATACATTCCTTTTTGGTGGCGGAGAATTTATTCTCTTAGCTTCACACCCTTCTCTAAGACGTGCGAGCTCAGAGGTTATGTAGTTGATATTTACTAGTGATACATTCCCAATTTGGTAATGTGGCATGCAAAGTGTTGTTGATCATTTGTTGATTGAAGCATGGCTTTTGTGAAAAGCGTAGTTTTGTGGACGAGACTTCGTCGAACCTCACAACCCGGCCTTGTGTTGGCAGTGATCCGGTTAGATTCTCGGGGCGTCCCTTCGGAAGCATACCTATTCGGTGAAGGAAGTTCCTTAGCCTTGACCATTTTGTTGGAAATCCAATCACCCAATACGCACCCTGTACGGTTTTAGTTGTAGAACCTGCCATTTAACATGGTAGCTATACTAGGCATACTATAATGGTACGTATGCTGGCTAAGATTAATATTATACCTTCGAAATGTTTTCTGCACAACGCACTAATAATAGTATCAAAAGGATTTTCGCGTATTATGCATGTTTGACTATCATAAGGAGAAATCTCCTCCAATTGTGCACTTGCATTGTGTGTGCGGCGGAAGGCCTTATGGAAGTTTCATTTTCCAAAAAGCATAGCAAATTTCTTTTTATTTCTTTTTGTTTGTTTTGTTCCAAATGAGTTTTTGTTTGCTCACACCAGTCCCATGACTGGCCTGGAGTTTATTGTTCCCTTTCTAAACTCTAAGTGCCCACAATTTTCCACACGGGCAGCCTAGCGTTAGGTTTTCAGATAGTCAGCTAGTAGGCATAGATTCGATAGCCTTCAATACTTGGGTTTTGGCGATCGCATTTTGTTACAAGTTCAGCATGATGGTGGTTCGAGCTTGTGGTTTGGAGTTTTGGCATTGGAGATGATATTGTCTTTCCGTTGTTGTCGCGTTATTTTCCATTGTTGTATCTATCTCTAATAATGTTGATCATTTCATTTGTACCAGATTGTTGTATCAAATGTTGTGTAGCAATAAAGTTAATCATTTTGTTTCCACTATGTTGTTATTACCTAATGTTGTTATAAGCTCCGGCGAATTGGATCTCAACGTTTGAATCTGTGGCATTCGAATACGAGTGAAGAATCGATGTCGTTTTTCAAGCGCTGAAATTCGGGTCATTACAGTAATTAATCATAAATAAATTAATCCTTTAGTTAATTACATAATTAATTAACCCCTTAATTAATTAGAGGTATTTGGGAAGAAAGGTATCTCTGGGAATTGCTCGAGAAAATGAAAGCGTGGCTCGAGTGGGTTTTCGGGGTTGGCTCGCGAATGTTCTTAACTATACAACAATTTAAATTTTTTTAAGCAAATCAAAGTTTTAAAAGAAAAAAATAATAAAAGAAAGGGGACTCGGGGATTCTCGGGTGAATTAAACATTGGCTCGGGTTGTTACCCGAGGTGGCTCGGGTCTGAAATTCTAAAAAATATTTTTTTTCAAGTTTAAAAGTTTTAATAAATCTTACCCATTTCTTCAAATAATTAATGTTTTTGGATTAGTAATTAACTTAAAAATATTAAGTTAACTTATGTGTTAATAATAATTTATTTTCAAGGTTTATTAAATAAAATAATAATTAAGTAATTAATTAAGGATATTCCCAATTTGGTAACGTGGCATGCTAAGTGTTGTTGATCATTTTTTGATCGAAGCATGGCTTTTGTGAAAAGCATAACTTTGTGGATGAAACTTCATCGAACCTCACAACCCGGAAATGGTCAAAACAGGAAGAATGCGGCAAGGTTATGAGGGTCGTGCTCTTTAGGGTATGTGCATTTCCTTCTGGATAAAAAGTGATATCATGGTATAGAGCCCAGATATTTAACTTATATGGTTGTTGGAATTTGTTGGTGTTGAGGCCTCAGATAAAGGTCGGTGACGACCGGGGATGGCATACTCGTGTCAGTATTTACCTAGTTACAGAGGTAACCCGACCTTGTGTTGGCAGAGAGCTGGTTAAGTTCTCGGGGCGTCCCTCCAGAGGCGTACCCATTCGGTGAGGAAGTTCCTTAGCCTGACCTTTTGTTGGAAATCCAGACAAAACAATACGAACCCTTTTACGATTGCAGCTGTATAACCTGCCACCACTGGTGGTAGCTATATCAGTCATAATATAATGGTACCTATGCCGGCTAAGATTAATATTATACTTTCGAAATGTTTTCTGCACTATGCATTATTAATAATATCAAAAGGATTTTCACGCATCAAGCATGTTTGACTTCATAAGGAGAAATCTCCTCCAATTGTGCATTTGCATTGTATGTGTGGCGAGTGGCCTTATGGTAGTTTCATTTTCCAAAAAGCATAGCGAATTTCTTTTTATTTCTTTTTGTTTGTTTTGTTGCAAATGAACTGTTTTTGTTCGCACACACCAGTCCCATGATTGACCTAGAGTTTATTGTTCCCTTTCTAAACTCTCGATGCCCATAATTTTCCACACGGGCAGCCTAGAGTCTGGTTTTCAGATAGTCAGCTAGTAGGCGTAGATTTGATAGTCTTCAATCTTTGGGTTTTGGCGATCGCATTTTGTTTCAAGTTCAGCATGATGGTGGTACGAGCTTGTGGTTTGGAGTTTTGGCATTAGAGATGATATTGTCTTTCCGCTGCTGTCGCTTTATTTTCCGCTGTTGTATCTATCTCTGATAGTGTTGATCATTTGTGATAGTTTTGATCATTTCATTTGTATCAAATGTTGTGTATCAATAAAGTTATTCATTTTGTTTCCATTGTGTTGTTATTGCCTAATGTTGTTATAAGATCCGGCCAATCGAATCTCAACGTTTGAATCTGCGGCATTCGAATACGGGTGAAGTATGGATGTCGATTTTCGAGCGTTAAAATTTGGGTCGTTATAGTGGTATCAGAGCTAAAGGTTGAGTAAGAACTTTAGCTTAGGAGTATAACACATTAGGTGACTCATTAGAGATAGGGTAAAAATACCCTAGAATGAGTATATCCCTAAGATATCCGTCCGTATGCCTTAGTAAATTCTCTTACTATTCATTGATAGTGAGTATGAGTGCAAGAAGAGGATGAAGTAGGGGACAGGGGAGTATCACTACAAATGGTCGATACCCTACAATAACCGGAACAACTTTTCTTATCAATCTCTTTTGATCATCCAATATCAATTCTTTAATGATTTCCTGACAGCTACAAAAAAAGCTTTGGTATGGTGGTGGCCCTACGTATCTTTGTAAATAAGGTTCTTATTTCCTATTCTCTTCATCAGTTTCCTATCAACTTTTCGTTCTTAACTTTAATAAATTTGAAATTTTATTGATTAACAAAATATGAAGCTAAATTAGATTGTATTCATGTATCCGTCTGTTCTTTGGGGTCCAGATACATTCTACGAATGGTTAGTTATCCCTTCGAATAACCCATGCCCCTGCATATTTCATAGACCTAATGACCCGAATGCATTGTGAAATATTGAAAGAGTTCGTTCTCATATTTATTAATGATATTCTAATTCGGTAAGCCAAATATAAAATAAATATTTCAGCTTGATCTTTTTGTGTTCATCTATTCTTTGTTGTCTCCCTGTCTTGCAAATTTAGGGGATGAAATTTTCTTAAGGGGGGAATCTGTAACAATCTCAGTTTTAAGCTAAATTTAAATTGGTAATTAATATAAATCTTTGGATTAAATTGTGAATCAATTTAAACTTTTCTAAAATAAAATAAAATAAGTGTTTTTTTATAATAAATTGATTGTAAATTGAATTTTGAATTCGAAACTCAAAAATAAATATTTTATAAATAAATTGAATTTAAATACTCTATATTTTAAGATTAATAAATTTTGTTTTTTAATTATAATATATATATAAATGTAATATATATTCTGGAAGTTATGATTTGAATTAAATATAAATAAATTTTCAAAAGCTATTTAAGGATTAAATTCTATATATATTAATTATTATGGTATAATTAGATTTAAAAAAAATCATTTTCTTTAAAAGTTAAAATATAATAAATACATGTGTTCATTTATTAAAGTATAATTAGATTTTAAAATCAATTTCTTTAAAGTTATAAATATATATATATATATATAAAAGGAAATGGGTTTATTTAAATTGAAATTATAATATAAAATATTATAAAAACATAAATATATGAAAATTTACAAGTGTAAAATAATAACATATGCATTTAAACATTTGTAAGCCATGTAGCATGAAGATTAACAAGTGTAAACCCTTTAATATGCAATATTAACAAGTGTCATGATTTTAAATTTTATTTCCAAATAATAATAAAGAGGATTTTAAGGCTATATGTACATCTACTTCTCCTACCCTCTCATTTTCGTCATCTCTCATTTTCTAAAACTAAAACTAACTACAAACTTAGAAATCGTAAACTAGAAAATCGAAAGCAAAAGAAAATCAACCTGGAAACCAAAATTTGAATACAAAACCAGAAAAGATTCAAATGTAAACAACTTCCAGATTTCATAAAAAAGTAACCTCTTTCCAATTTCAAAATTAACCAAAGCAAAGATCAACATCATCTCAAATCTGAAGCTAACAATAACCAAAACAAAGATCATTTCAAACAATCAAGCAGCTTTAAAAACATTTTCCAGATTCAAGATCATTTCCAGTTTCCAAAACCTGAAGCTTAGCATTAAATTAATTAAGTTTTATCAAGCAAGTTTTAGATCTAAATCGGGATAAATCCAAGTTCCAGCTTTCAGTTCAAAAGTTTGTTCTCTACTTCCAAACCAAACCGGGTGAGCAAACTACCTATATAAAATCTGGAATATGTTATAGTTGGTTTACATATGACTGATGCTTGAAAATGTGCTGTGAAAATGCTTGCATGCCTGTATATTCTGTGTGCATATAGGCATATATCTCTGTTCATATATGATAGGGTTAAAACCTGTTCAAAAATTCGAATCATCCCACCAAAACGATTATAGACTTTGATCTCTGAATAGAAAATGTTTGTTTATGTGTAACATACTTTTTCAAAATAGGTTCAAGTTAAAATAATTAATAAATATTTTGAAAATAAGGATTTCAGGGAAATCAATTTAAATCAGAAAAATCAATGGTATTAACTTCATGATTTGACTTCATAATCTAATTTGTATTGGCAAACCATGATTTCTAAAATAGAAATCAAGATTTTTAGCTTTGATTCGAGATAGAACTTTCAAGATGAACAGAAAACACATTTTCGTCAATATCCGATGAACGATGGCGATTCGTGAGTCGTGTTTGATGTCGAGGGTAGTTTGGAGAGTGACGAACTCGAAAAAAATGCTCGAAGCATTTCTAGATCATCAGAGTGGTTGAACGGCGTTGATTTAGGGTTTAAACTCATGTTTTAGTCGAGGTCGAATATCTAGTTGTTGTAGCTTCGTCGGTGGGTCGGAGTTAATCCCACCGGTGGGAAATGACACGTGGATGATCGGCGTGGCTCTGGCCAGAGTTGCATGGCGTCTGGTAGTCTGAGGTGGCGGGGCGAATCGTTTGTTTTGATCGGAGTTTTGTTCCAGGATGTTTTGGATAGCTCGATTTCGAGTTCGATGTTGTTGAGGCGATCTGGGTGGTCGGGCGAGTGTGGGTGGTCGTTAAAAATGTGCTGATGGTCGGAGCTGTAACGACCCGCTATTTTTGACTATTCGCATCCACACATGTCGGACTTGGATAATTCAAAATACTGAATTGTTAATTTAAATTTGGAAAAACTGAACATATACAGTAAATAAATAATCACAGAATCATAGACCCAGAGTAATAATATGCAGCGGCAGCAAAAGATAGTAGTTCATGAAGCTACTATATATATATATATAACAGAGTTAAATAAGTTACAACAGAAGCCTCGAATACAATAGTCAAATACAAGAATTCAGAATACATCTCTGGAATCAACTGAATATCTGAAAACTGGATAGATAGCCGGATCCCCAAGCGAAGCTCCAACTCCAAAGGTGAGTCTCGAATACTGGTACACTCAGTCTGACCCGAGCGTAAAGAAAAACACAAGACGCTCGAGTCAGGATTAACATTCTTATATCAATAAATCCAACTCAAGTGAAATAACAATTGAAATACAATAACTCAAAGGACGTTGGAAGAACCATCCTTTGAGGATCTGTTAAACTATCTACTATGTAGTAATATACGCTAAATAGATAATGTCTATCAGTAATATAAAATATCAAAATAGTGTTAAGGCGTTACCATTATGCCCCTTAACACATTTTATATAAATGTCATAGTCCATACAGCACTGTAAACTCCACCGTAAACTAGTGGGATATCAGGGTGTACTCCATAGGTATAACACAAAACAAATTCGTAGTGGTCGCGTATATAGGGATACAAGTATGACAAGGCACATTAGGCAATACCCAAGGTAGTGAAACTACCATTTGCCTGATCTGGACTGGTGAGAACGCATCGCCGCAATGATCGCAACACCGCGAAACAACACTCCCAAAAGTACGAGGGTGCACCAATCAATAACAAGTAATGAGTAGTTTACGAAGAAGTGTGTTCGCTCGAGTTAGCTAACCCCATTTGGCCCAGCACGGCTCCTGTTTTAGTCATTCCCAATTTGACAGAAGTTTCAAGGCTATCCATTATCATTCTCTTTCTTCAGTCATCAAGCACATCATTCCAACCGCTTCATTCTGAATCACACTCCGCGTATAGTTATTAAAGTGGTTTTCGGTTTAGACAGAGAGTATGTCCAAAACCGATTCCGGTCTCTTTAATTACTTTCGTAATTATTACACCGATTGGTCATTTATATATTTCAAAACCAAATCAATTTCAATTAGAATTTTAAATCCACATTTCATTTGTCTTTCTAAATCAATATCCATAATTTATGTTTAAAAACATCCAAATTACCATTTCAAAATCTTATAATTCAATTTCAATTTTTATTTAAACAATTCAAATATTGATTCAACTTCGTACATAAGTTTCATTCCGAAATCATTTGAATTAATTTAATTTAACAATCAAATCAATCTAAGTTCATTAATCGTTTTCATTCAATATTCGATAAGTAAATTTATCATTCAAAACAATTTCTATTTAAATTCCAATTCGTTAAAGCAATTACTTAAGTTCAACTCCATTATATCAAGCTTACAAATTGAATTTAATTAGATTCGTCAAATCAATTCTTTAAATTACAAGTCTTACGTTAATTTCAATAAATCACACTTTATTTCTTGTTAAAGAAATTCAATTTCACTTATTTCTTTACTTAGTTACAAATTTCAAAACTCAATTAATAAAGAAACTAAATTTCACATATTCAAGAAGTTCAATTTCACTTATTAACTTACTTAAATTTTCCAAAGCTTAATTGATAAAGGAACCCAATTTCAATTATCAACGAAGATCAAATTCATTTATTCAAAAGTTCAATTTTTCTTATCAACGAATTCGAATTTTTATTTAATTATCAAATAATTCAATTTTATTTAATTGTTAAATAATTTCAAAACTCAATTATTAAATAATTTCAAAACTTAACTATTAAATAGTTTCAAAAGCTAATTCAATAATTTCTTAAATTTAACAACGATCTTTCATCAATTACTTTATTAATATTTTGTTTCAAATTATTAAATATTAACATTTTCCTTTCATAAAAATTCAAATCTCAACTTTATTTCAAACCTTATTATTTATTCAAATAAAATCTTTATTTTATTTTAAGACAAACTATTGACCAATCGGATTTTTATTTAATTCTCTACCCTAGGTCAAAGTTAAAATTGGGTATTTATCATTTCAACCCGATTTCATTTCAATTCACAAATCAAAGCATAGCAAAGGGAACTTGCAGTGTGATAACCGGGATGGTGTCAAAGTAAATAAACAAGAAAAATACAACAATCGATAACAATCCAATAATTAATTCAAATAATCCTGAAATAATCGTATTAATTCACATTGTTGTTTGTGCAAACTAATATAATTATTTTTAGAATCTACATTATCATTTCATGTAGATTAAAGATTTCTACATTATTATTTATAAGGTTCTTCACTGGACATTTATTATTCAATTTCATACAACATAAATTCAAATGGTTCAAGGGTAATTAACCATTCTACGTGTCAAATAATTAAACATTTAAGGGGTCATATTTTACGAATTTAACTAATCAAATTCAACACATATATCGATTCAATTTTTTTAATTATCCTACGTCAAATTTAATTGCATAATATTTATCACTTTATACATTATAATTTAACATCAAATATAAACAACAAACAATCAATTATCAACCAAACTGGATTATCATTACACAAATACAGGTAATGGTGTCAGATGTTACAGGTGAACTGATACAGGTACTAACATAAATAACTAACAACAACAATATTTCAATTTCGTTCCCATTGAAATCAAATTTAATAAAGAAAAGAACATTGATCGTGAGTGAGTGCTCACTTTTTGAGGCTAGAGAAGTTTGACGATGAATTGAGTTACGAATCCAAGCAGGAATTCCAAATCAAAGAAAAATCGAACGCGAATTTGACGACAAAGCTGATAAAACGAATAGACGAAATAAATTCGATGAAGAAGATTGGCGTAAGTGAATTCATATATAACTATATACAACCTTATGTACCTATAATGTACTTTGAAATAAATTCTTATATATATGCTTATATAAAAATGCGAAATACTCACATATATAGTATATCTTTAAAAATTGGCATTTTAAAATAAGATTAATATAACTTACCTGGCTACATAAAAAAATTTACTACATAAGATGTACATTACAGACATATTTTAAACTATATTTTATATTTCAAACAACATGTATAACAACGCTAATATAGCTTGCGTAACCATATGAAACAACGAATATAAGTATACTTTTTAAACAATGTACATTTGTAAAATAATCACATCAACTATATAAGCTTCTGTCAAAATTATAGATATATATATAAATAGAGCAGATCATATAAATACAACATATATATATACATGCATTGCCTATATAAACAAATCGAAATATTATAACACTATATACATACGTGTACTTCTTACTTACAACAACTGCAAATACGATATATTCAAAATATTATTACAGACAAACTTTTTACACTATACACAATACGTATATAACTAGTGGCATACTCAAACCACTACTGTTCACTGAAGCAAAGTATAAAGGGGTGCTGGAATATATATATATAGTACTATATATATAAGCTTTTATACACAAACAGATTGATCATAAGATTTTATATAAACCACACACCTATTATCGTTATACTCTTTATAAAACATAACACATAAATATATCTAATGTTTCACTACATATCTCTCTTATGTATATATATATGCATTGTAAAATATATCCATACGGTACGCACAAAAAAAAAATAAAGTAAGAAATTGGTCATGTGAAGATACGTGAATAAACAAGGAGATAGGCTTTGAGCAAATTGGAGAAAGCAACAAGCATATAAATATATATGCGCACCTTACATGTATATAAAAACAGCACAGGCGATAGTAGGCAGAGTCGGTGGAGGTAAGGCTGCACGGAGGGGCGCGAAGGAGGGAAAAGGCATCGGCCAGCGGGAAAGGGGCTGCAGACGTGGGATGAGGATGAGGTCGAGGTGGTGTGGCAGTGCTCGAGCATGACCTGGGTGAATGGACGTGGCGCGTAGATTAGATCTGGTCAGAGGTCATTGTCTTCTTGGCGAGGCTGCATGTGCGGCATTTGATGGGAAAGAGAGGCCACACGGGTCAGAGAAGAGTGGGCGACTGTAGAGGCCGGGTGGGAGGCCAAGCATGATGGGAGAGGTCAAGGAGGAGAGGTAAACGGCTGTTCGATGCTCGGGGTTGTTTTTTGGTAGCGGGTCGGAGCAGGTGGGTTCGACGTGGGATTGGCGATGAGGCGAAGATGAAGGAACGACATTGATGGGCTAAAGTTTTTTTTTTGAGTGGCAGGTTAGGTCTTATAGGCAGCGGAGAGTTTAATGGCGGAAGGCGTGGAGGGTGCTGATGGTCGTTGAGGTGGAAGACGCAGCTAACATGTAGCATTTGGGCATGTATAGTGGTGGTGAAAGTGAAGTACGTGAAGAGGCAGGCAGAGCACATTTCACTTAATCAAACTTTTTTTTCTTTGTATGGTAGGAGTTATAGGAAAAATGATATGAAGATGGGAATGTTTGTTTGGTGTACAGGGAAAAGAAGGCGCCTTCATTTAGTTTCAGACGTGCATGAGTAGGTGGAACAAAATGGAAGGGGAGGAAATGTATGCACACATTTTTCTTTTTTCTTTTTCCTTTCACAAAGAAGAGATGACAGGCAATATATTTCAGTGAGTACAGAACAAAAAAGAAAAAGAATAGGAGGAAAGAAGGTAAATGCCAGTGAAGGGTGAATCAACACCTAGGATAGTGAAATAGTTGGAATAGGAAAAGTTCAAAATAAATTTACCGGGAATAGTAATAGTTGGGAATTGAAAAAAATAAAAGCTACTGGTTTAAACGTTGAAAAAAGAAGAGTCGTGTGGGAAAAAAAATTAAAAACGTGTACCGATCAAGTTAATCATCTCGCAGTTTAGCCGCGAACCGGACATCGAAACACGGAAGTGAATATACCATGGTGACCAGCACGATGAGACAGTTAAAACGGTATACAGATATCAGTGATTCAATTGAATTATAAAAATTCGAAATTTCTACTAGCGGAAAATGCAGCAAAAACGCAGAAGATTAAGATCAACGGAGCTAAAGAAGTTCGAATTTGAAAAAAGAAAAATTGTGTCTTGTTCAGAAGACGATTTAGAATTTTTCTATGTAAAAATATTTTGGTTTCGAAAATGTTTTATTTTCATCGCTTTTTAACTAATTAGATTGAAGTAAATTTACGCACGAAATAAACTTTCATATTTTCGGACGAAAATTTACCAGTTGCTATGTTAAACTAGACGCATTCCAAATATCAAATTTATATTTCAAAATTTTATCGTTTAAAATCCTAAAAAATTTCAATTAATAACGTTATTAAAGCCAGTTAAATTTACGGGTCGTTACAGGAGCAGTGATCGTAGATGATCGAAATGATTGTACACGTGCATGAATTATCACCTGTATCAAGTGAATGTTGAGGTATTTGGGAAGAAAGGTTGGCTCGGGTCGTTGCTCGAAGTTGATGGCGGGATTGTCTCGAAGAAAAGGAGAGTGTGAGTACCCGGATGTGTTATCGGGTTGTCCTCGGGTTAGACTCGGGTCAGGTTAAAAACCAGATTTTAAATTTTAAAATTTAACAAGGTCTTTCAAAATTTAAAATTAAATCAAGTTTAAACCTTTTCTTGAGATATTCTTGTAGAGTAATAGTTGTTTAAATTTAGTTTTAAAACTAGTTAAAGCTTTAAAATAATTATTTTAAAATTAATTAATTTCAAGTGTTTTAATTCTTTATTTTAATTCTTTATTCTTAAATTATTTTAAATAAATTTAAATGGTACGATAAAGTAGTTAAAAGATGATGGTTTTAATTAACTTAAGTATTTTGAGTTAAATTCATATGGTTAATTTTCGAAGATTATTTAAACAAGATTTTAAAGATAAACGGTTTATCTTAAATAATGGTTTGGATTATCGATTAACTTAAAGGGTTTAAGTTAAATTATATGATTATGTTAATTTGTTTCAAAGGTTATTTAAATAAGACTTAAATGATGATTTTGTAATTAATTAAGATAATGGGTTATCTTAAGATGAAAGGATCATTAATTTTAAATTTAATGATAATTACTTGATTAAAGGTTAATTAAGTATTAATTAAGGATTAATTAATTTGTTAGGAGTTAATTAATTAATGATGAGTAATTAAAGGATGATTACTTAGCGAAATTAATTAAGTATAATTACTTAATTAATAAAATATAATTAGTTAATGTAATTAAGGGATAATTACTTTGTGTAATTACATTTAAGGATAATTAATTAATTAAGTTTAATTAATGTAAGTAATTAAGGGTAATTAATTACTTAAAGATAATTACTTAATGAAAGTAATTTAAAATAATTAATCAATGATTAAAGGTTGATTAATCAAGTGATTAAAGAATAATTAATTAAAAGATAATTTGTAATTGATGGTTAATTAATTAAAGTGACTAATTAAAGGGCAATTAATTAATGTGATTAAATAATTAATGTGATTAATTTGAGGTTAATTTGTTAATATGATTAATTTATGTAATTAATTAAAGGTTGATTCATTTATTAATTAAGGATGATTAATCAATAGTTAAAGGTCAATTAATTATGTAATTAACTTAATTGATTAATTTATTTACGATTAATTAAGGATAATTAATTAATATAAGTAATTAGGGGATTGATTAATTAATTTCGTTAATTAATTAAAATAATAGCCATTGGTTTTTAATTAATTAATGTTAATTAACCAGGATTAGTTATTTATTCACAAGTAATTAATCTGTTTAAATAAATTATAATCAAGTGATTAATTAATCTTGCTTATGGTTGATTGAATTCTATTGAATGCCTTGAATTGTTTAATATCTCTGATGTGTTATGTTCTGTGATATGAATTGTGCGGATTGAGCTGTGAACTATGATTTATTTATCTGTGGTGATATTACTTGTTTATCTGTGAATGAAAGATAAGCGTTACAAGATTATACCGCTTATCGATATTGTTGTGCTTGAATTGATGATGATTGTGATATTGTATTGTTGTGTGTAAAACTCCTGGACTACACCACACACACAAATATGGATTTCTCGAGGAATTGGTTAAGTCGCAGATATTTTGAATTTAAATATTTTTTTGTTAAAAATGTTGAATTTTAAACCCAATTGGTATGGAAGTGAAATTGAGTTAAATATGAAAAAAATTTGGAAAGGAAGTTTGAAATTGAAATTTAGTTTGAATATGATATATCTTGTTTAAGTTTTGAAATTATTTTGGAAATTATGGTTTGAAAGGGTTATACAAGTTATACATTATATAAATATATGGATTTAAAACTATTTTAAATAAATTATTATGGAGATTTGAATTTAATTCAAATAGAACTTGCCGAGAATACGACAGTTCGCTGATTTTCCAATGTATACGTTAAAAGGCTATAACTTGAGTAAATATAATCGGTTTTTCCCAGAACGAAAAGCATTTGTTTTAAAATGATAATTGCTTTCATATAAGGAAAGTATTTCCAGTTGTTGTTGATGGGTCAATCAAATTGAAAATAGTATTGGAAGCTACCTTTGTTAAAGATTGGTGAACACTGTTACAAATTGAAGAGGATCTTCAAGGGTGAATCTTTTGTTTAAAAGACTAGAAGTGGAAATTTGTTAAACCATTCAAAAAGAAAGGTTTTGGGATAAAATTTGTGACTTAATTAAGAAACTAATATATCCATATATTTTTAAAATAAGCGCTCATTATTCGGTTTAGCCGGAAGAGGACTTTATGTCATAAAACTCATTCCGAATAGTAATACGACGAAATGGATAGCATTTGAAGATGGTGGTGAAGACTGGCTTTTTTCGAGAACGGCAGGATTACCTATCTAACGTCTCTGTACTGAGTTGCTCTGGTATAGAGATCTCCATATGTGATGGGGAGTCCGATCAGGACTGTGAATATTCAGATTTGCAAGGGCTTCTTTTGAAGTGCCTTCGGTTCCATTCAGACCCAGGATGGACTTGTATGGATGTATGTCTGACGTTACACTTTGAGATGTAAAGCTAGTTTCTATCAAATACATTTCTGTTTGGTGGCGGAGAGTTTATTCTCTTAGCTTAACACCCTTCTCAGAGATGTACGAGCTCAGATGTTATGTAGTTGATGGTTACTTGTGATATATTCCCAATTTGGCAATGTGGCATGCTAAGTGCTGCTGATCATTTGTTGATCGAAGCATGGCTTTTGTGAAAAGCTTAGCTTTGTGGACGAGACTTCGTGGAACCTCACAACCCGAAAATGCTCGAAATAGGAAGAATGCGGCAAGGTTATGAGGGTCGCACCCTTTAGGGTATGTGCATTTCCTTCTGGATAAAAAGTGATATCATGGTATGGAGCCTAGATAGTTAACTTATGTGGTTGTTGGAATTTTTTGGTGTTGAGGCCTCGAATAAAGGTCAGTGATGACCGAGGGATGGCATACTTGTGTCAGTAGTTACCTAGTTATAGCGGTAACGTAGCCTTGTATTGGCAGAGAGCTGGTTAAGTTCTCGGGGTGTCCCTCCAGAGGCATACCCATTCGATGAGGAAGTTTCTTAGCCCGACCATTTGTTGAAAATCCAAACAAAACAATACGAGCCCTTTACAATTGCAGATGTATAACCTGCCACCTCAGGTGGTAGCTGTAGCAGGCATAATATAATGGTACCCATGCTGGATAAGATTAATATTATGCTTTCAAAAGGTTTTCTACACTATGCATTAATAATAATATCAAAAGGATTTTCGCGTATCAAGCATGTTTGACTATCATAAGGAGAAATCTCCTCCAATTGTGCGTTTGCATTGTGTGTGTGGCCGGAGGCCTTATGGTAGTTTCATCTTCCAAAAAGCATAGAGAATTTCTTTTTATTTCTTTTTGTTTGTTTTGTTCCAAATGAACTGTTTTTGTTTGCTTACACCAGTCCCATGACTGACCTGGAGTTTATTGTTCCCTTTCTAAACTTTAGGTGCCCACAATTTTCCACACGAGCAGCTTAGAGTCAGGTTTTCAGATAGTCAGCTAGTAGGCGTAGATTTGATAGCCTTTAATTTTTGGGTTTTGGCGATCGCATTTTGTTTCAAGTTCAGCATGATGGTGGTTCAAGCTTGTGGTTTGGAGTTTTGGCATTGGAGATTATATCGTCTTTCCGCTGCTGTCGCTTTATTTTCCACTGTAGTATCTGTCTCTGATAGTGTTGATCATTTCATTTGTATCAGATTGTTGTATCAAATGTTGTGTATCAATAAAGTTACTCATTTTTTTTCCGCTGTGTTGTTATTTCGTAATGTTATTATAAGCTCCGGCGAATCGGATCTCAACGTTTGAATCTGCGGCATTCGAATACAGGTGAAGTATGGATGTCGATTTTCAAGCGCTGAAATTCGGGTTGTTTCAATCGTCCACATTTAACTTTTTTATTCCAAATAAAAAAATCTTTGGTTCAATAATAATAATTATTATTAACCATACTGCTCTGGCCAGAGACTTTGATTTTGAGTTGATTACAGTTGACCATGATACTAACCTCATATAACTTAGGAGACAAATTCTTTATTTAATAGTATTCTACTTCCAGTGCTTCCACTCAACCCAACCATAGTCGTTCGATGGACCTTATGCCATGATTTAGCTATAATCAAAGCAGGGTTTTCACATTGAAGCTCAATGGTATTCTTAAATCCCAGAAGTTGTGTAAAATTGTCACATCGATATTCTCTGTTTGAAATTAGTTATATTAACCAATAGAAAACCACTGATAGAATTATTCCATAGTTATTAGATAATTATAAGTATGTAACCCCTTAGTGCCCCCAACAATCATGAGTAATATACTGCATAATATTTCAAGAGTGTCACGTATTATAGTCTCAACAGATGTATCGATATCAAGTCTCAATACATCATGACAAGGAATATTTAAAATGGTATATTTATTATATTGTGATAAATTACTCATGGTTACAACACATTGTGACTAGTATCATAAAAACATACTATTTATGGATTTTCTGTTAAATGCACTTAAATTGAATAATCAATTATTTATAACACATTATAACAAGTATATAACAGAAAGAAAGCAACTTTTGTTTTGAACAAGATTCGTTATTTAGTTGGATTTATGCAACATATTACATAATTACCCTTAGGGCATACCCCTAACTCTATCACTTTGTCTCTCTATATTTTAACATTTTCCACTTCTTCTTTTAGCTGACCCATGTAACTTGACCTATCAATACGCTAGTTTGAGCCTTCGATAATGTCTTTAACCATATTTCTCTCCCATATGGTCCTCTCTAACTTTTCTACTCCCAGTCTGTTTATTATTCTGCTACCTTGTAGCCATAGTTTGAACCATAGCGAAGTAGTTTTACCATCTATAATGCATTTACCAATGCACTTAATTACCTTCCACTCATTCTGTAGCATATATTCCCATACCCTTAATCCATTGCTTTGGGTGGACACTTCCTAGAAATAATAGTTTTAATGTATTTATCTTATATAAATCAAGCCCAACTCCCTTCCCTATTTACAACCTTCAATATTAGTTTGATGCATAAAGATTTGTAGACATTCCCATTTCTTCGCAAACCTATACCCCTTCACTTTTCTCCTTGCATATATATCCTATAGGATTTTGCTTGCCTTACCCTTCCACATAAAATTTAGCCATAGGTGCTTGATTTTGTTAATCGTTGCTATCAGGATTTTAAAGCACTCCATCCAATATTGAACGAAAGGATCTAATGTTGATTTGATTAGTTCAAGCCTTCCTTTGAGACTAAGCATTCTTGCTTCCCATCCCATTATCTTTTGCCTAGGTGAGTCGGTTTTATAGTGGACTGTACAACTTTTTATAAACATTGAAAATAGGTGTGGAGTTGAAACTGCCACAATGACTACAAAGAGAAAGTATGGGAGTGCGGTAAATCGCACCAACTGCTATAAAGTATAGCAATTAAGAAAAGACAAAAGAGTATAATCATGTCATACGATAGGCCAAGAGGCGCAACTCTCCATCTAAACTTCCAAAGGTGTTGGAGCCAGAAGAACCAAGCAAGTGAGCCACTCCAGCAGCCTCGAGTAAAGGTCGTATAATATCTCCTGAGGGGACTACAGAGCCTAAGATGCATATCCCATTACCTTGTTTTTTATTCTATCTAATAAGTTGTTGCGGTCTTTATCTTTGAGATTAACTCTCATTAAGGAGATTCCTAAAGTACTTAATTGTTAGCTCACCTTGCAAAATATCTAATTTGCAGTCATTCTCTCATTGTTGGTAACACCTCTACCAAAGAAAATTTTGGACTTTTCCTCGCTTAGTTGCAGGCCAGTTGTTGCGTACATCCTTTGGAACTCATCTTTTATTGCTTCTGCACACTTTTTGATAGCCTTGGCAAAATGATGACATTATCTGCATATATTTTATAGGATATTTCATAGCTGTTTATTCTTGCTGGGTCAGTCTCCCCTTACTTCCTTTTCTGTTCCATCGGCATTGTAAAAAAACTACATAACAACTGAGAAGAGGAAAGACGAAAGTGGGTCACTCTATCTAATGCCTGTAGTGTTTATAAAGAAGCCACAAGGACTGCCCTGATGCGCTATAGAGAAACTAGGTAATTCTAACATTTCTTGAATGGTATCCATTTGTTTGTGAATCCCATCTCTTTCCACATGTGTAGAATGAATTCCAGAATTATCGAATCATACGCTTTAGATAAATTAATTTTGATACATATGTATTTATTGGTTTCTCTACCGAATCCTCTAATAATTTAGTGTGCTATCAGCCATCTTCGATATGACATTCCGAACGAAGGAGCATTGATTCTTAGATGTCAATTCTTCCATGAATAAGTTCAGTATGCTGTATAGCATCTCGGCCAGTATCTTATAGATCATGTTACAGCACGCAATAGGCTTGAAAAGTTGTATTTCTCTTGCATTCCACTTCTTAGCAATAAAATGAAGAAATGTAAGTTGATTTATTTGATCATCTTACATTTTTAAATGTATCATTAAGTGCGTTCGAAATGAGATCCTTTATATGATTCCGGTGCACTTTGTAGAATTTTGAGTAACATCGTCAGGACCGGCGTCAATGCTTTCCTAAATGTCGAAAATTAGTTCTTTGACTTCCTCCAAATCAAAATTGGCATCGATAAAATTTTGGCTATACTCATATATTATGCTCTTACAAATTATGGGCAGCTTATATTTGATGGCGGGTCGATTGAACAAGCTTTTGAAATAACTGGCTTGTTAATAAAATCCCATTGGCTATTGGTAATGCTTCCATTAATCAAAATGTTATTGTCCTTGTTATTTAAACTTCATTGAATGACACCTCAGCGTAGAAATATATTGTAGCTTCATCACCAAGGAGCAGCCAGTTACATTTTGGCTTACATTTTGCATCCATGAATTCCTGTTGTAAAGCTTTATCCAATTTCAACTTCATCTCTTGCAGCTCTAAACATGTAACCACCCGAATTGGAGTTGGTCCGGATTTCTCGCTAAAATGCTAAAACCAAGCCCACTGAAGCCCGAGTTAGGTACTGGTATCCTGCAAATAGGCAAAGACAAATATATCAGAGCTCAATTAAATATCTCATAGTGGAATTGAGTAAAATATAATAGTAAATAAATACTCACCAATATAATAACACTTCTTAAACAAGTGCCTTAAAGCTGGAAAGTCTCTCCATCTACATAACCTATAAGATGTTATGAGGAGGGGGTCAGAACTAAAGTTCTAGTGAATGGATAAATTATGCACATCTAAGCTTAATTCTACATATACCATTTTATTTCAATTTACTGTTATATTAGGTTCATTAGGTTTATAATACTCTCGCCTCTATGTGTGAATCATACCCATCTACTCCTTAGTAGATTAAAACTAAATAATTGATATGTATGTAGCTATATGCCTATTGACCATATTGATCCTAGGTACTACCCATAGTACCTTCCGTATCCTTCTCGCAAAGGAATCCATCGTCTTGGTTTCATGGCGTACTGTGACTACATCTATACAGGACCACCCCATGAAGCCTACAATATAGATATTCTACCGTTTACTATGAAAACATAAAAATGTGTCTGCGCTAGTCTATACTAATGTTCGAACATCCACAATGTACCATCCAGTGCATATCTTGAGGACTATACATAATCGTTCAGTCTACCCCCTGAATCCTGCCAACAATGTCTACCTTGTACGAAACTCAGTCGGAGATTTTCTACATCTGTAAAGGACAACTTCGTAGGCCTACAATACAGATATTCTACTTGGTCTGTCTTTTTTCTCATCGTGGCTATCGTCCCATGCAACCACCCCTCAACTAATCGAAAGACCTCCAAAGAGCTATGTGGTCATGCCCTACTGTAAACAATCAAACATCAAATTGGCAGTGCCCCTCAACCGATGTCTCGATAGTGAAAGTGTCATTGGACTATTGGTTTAACTCTATTCTTTCCCGAACTCACTCTTGGTTTTGATGTTAGCCCATATCCGCATGCGACTATCCTTTTGGGTCATTCCCACTAAACTTACTTGCAAGTACTAGGACATAAGAATGTCCTACTCCAAACACAAACCCCTTCTGAATGCCTACAATGGTTATGTCATGTAAAAAGCAATCAAGGCACACTCTTCTGATGGAACGCCTACAGACCTGCCTTTAGAGGACCGCATCATTACGCCTACACCAGAGGGCCATCCTAGAGTACCCTCACATCCTGTTGAAGTATTATACTTCCTTCTAGCCCAAAATAACTAAGTTTGATGTGCTTCTTCTATGCTGAAATCTATAATGAACTGCTTTGTTAGGCTCTTCATCCTTTGGGCTGCTCCAAACGCATCTCACTCTTTTATTAGACCCTAAGTCTAATGTTTTATTTTACATTTAATTTACTTTTCTTATTATGTTGGCTACTTATTTACCCTAATTAGCATAACTTTGTCCCAACCTCACCTAACTGTTGTGAGAGCATCAGTTATTGACGGAAAGGGAATGCTATTGGTATGGACCAATTCTATTATCTTGCTTATTAACTCAATTTAAATCTTAATTTCATTAAATTAAGGCTCTTATATTATTTCTGCTCTATTTGCTTATTAACTTAATTTAAGTCTTAAATAAGCATTTCCGTTCTTTCTACTTAATTATAACCTATGTTATAATTTTACTTGTAACTGTCACTTTTATTTTCTTTTATAATCTATATATAATTAAAGTGTCTCTTTTCTATTCTAGTCCGTCTTTCTTTTATTATAATATTGAATTCTCTTTTATTCTCTTATATTATATAATTTATTTATCATTATAACTATCTTATTTTATTGTCTGCGCAGTAAATGCAGATATAGGTTTCCTTCAATTCTTTACTTTATTTTCTTAGGAAATAGTTCTACTCTATTTGGTTGGTTACGAAAACTGTACTAAAAATCTATTTCCATATTTTAATACTAAATTAAATAATAAGTCGTAATTGCAAGATATTTCTTTTATTATTCCTTTACTTTTTAAATGGTGTAAAATACAGTGATTTCTCTATTTTACACTTTCCATTTTCTTTCTTTTATTCTTGCAGTTACATTTATCCTTATCTTTCTAAATATTAAACTATAATAATGTATTCTTTTTTCTAAATCAACCAATTAATTTATCACTTACTCCTAAATCAATTTATTAGATTTTTCTCTAATTTATTACTCCCGTTTTAGCATAATTTATTGCAGAATTCTTATTTTCTTGCTTTATTCTAGCTTTTCTTATTTTACATCTAATTTCATAAAATCTAGTATTTTTTCATTTTCATCCATAATTGTGAATTCTCTTTTTTCCTAACTATATCATTCGCGTAAAAAAGAGAATAAAAAGAAGCTAGCATTTAGGCTAAATTTTAACTTTAAAATAGATGAAAATAACTGTAAATTTCTTATATTTTCAGCATAACTAATTGACAGAATTAATTATTGAAATATTAAATAAAATTATTTAACGGGAATCTAACGATATATATCATAAACGTAAAAGATATATAATTAAAACCACTCACATGTCATCCTTAGCTTCAATCTCTATCCCTTTTAATTTGCTACGCTTTCCTCCGCTTTTTCCCCTATCACTGTGAATTCTCTAAGTTGTTTGCGCAATTCTATGATTTGCTTGTATGTATTTTCTTGCTTAATTTTTTTTCAGTTTGGGGAAAGATTTGATTAATAGAGGAAAAAGGAAGAGGGAGAAGAAGAGTTTGCTGTGAATGATAGTAGTTGATTCAGAGAAAATTGTGTGGGCTAGGGTTAAGTTATGTTCAATTTATAGGTATAGTGAACAACTATGAACCATCCGATTAACCCGAAAAACAATCCTTACCTTCACTTATTGATTTGTTTACGTTGCTTAAAACGTACAATTCTCCAATGTAATTCATTTATTCCTTTGTTATACGACCCTATTAATTCACGTTTCCTTCCAAATAAGATTCTCGCATTAATTATCCAATTAATTAGGTCATATGTGTGTGTGTGTGTGTGTGCGCGCGCGCGCGTGTATCCTATATTAATTGATTCTTATACATTATAACTTCTTATCTATTTGAAAACATACACGTCAATTAATACCTCAATTAATTGAATGCATATAAAATAAACTTTTTAATTTATTCTTATTAACTTACCCTTATTATAAACCTAATTACTCCGTTTGATGTTTGTACACATTCTAATTTTTTTTCTTTTTAACTTGGAAACAAATAATCCTATAACTGGCATTCTCTTCTAGCTAATTAATTTCATTATTAGCTATTGTAACAATGGCATATTATTTGATTAATTGACACCCTTTTTAAAACTCTCAACTAATTGCCAATTAATTAATTGACACATTTTCCCATCTTAATTGATATCCAAGTTAATTTCTATGCGTAACTAAATCACATATTTATTAGTTATACATATTTAAACTGTCAATTCATTACCCAATTATTTGACATATAAGTTTTCCTCTTTTAATAATTGACGCATTCTTAATGTCTTTAATTAATTTCTTAATTAATTAATTGCATCAATTATAAAATAAAATATGTATGTTATTATTTAATTTATTCCCCATATACATTTTTTCTTTTACATATAATTCTCTTAATAATTTACATTCATTGCAAACATAATAAATTTGTTACTACTTTTATAAATATCCTATGAATTAATAGCAGATGTTTATAATTTATAAAATTTCCATGTGACCAATTAATGTAAATTAATTTCCTCCAATAGCTGATTTGATTACATTGCCTGCTGATGTTAATTAATTTCCTTTATGATGGCAATGTTAATTAATTAACTTTTCGGTGTATGTCTATTTAAAAATTCAAATGTGCGTTATTTCTATAATTTCATACGCATATTTATAAAAAAAATATTTACGTACATTTACTTGTATAATTATTTCTCAATACAAAACTTCGAACGCCAATAACTTTTTCATACAAGCTCTGTTCGACACATATTATATATGTAAATTGATCAAAAAAACCGCTACGAGCACAATGGTATAAGTTTCGAGGCCATATTCTGACAATTATAAAATAAATTATTTTCACTATTCATCGTTATTTTATTATTTAATGACATAAAAATGCGGAGGGTCACAAAACATGTATCTTCATCCCCCTGAGCTCCAGCTTCCACTGTAGTAGACCGCATCTATTTCTACAAAAGTATACTTCCTTATTTGTACTAATTTTATCTCTATTCCATATTATGAGGCACTCCTTTGTTGATTTTTGGCTTTGGATAATTCTACATAGTGGCCTTCCAAAATGTTGACTATTCCACCCCTTATCAAATGTTTTTCATAATCTTCGAATAGCAACCATTGGTTTATACACCGTAATGGTTTTGGCGATGTTCGATCACGCTTAAATAGAGAAATGAGAATAGGATTATTGTCACTAGAACCCACCAACAAATAGGTGGCGATCATTTGGTTGAAAATTTCCATCCATAGCCGATTAATCAAAACTTTATCTATTTTCGTTGAAATGTTTTTGTTTGTACTCGACCACTAAGTGAATCCAAACCCATTGACATCAAATTATGATAGATTAGCACTTATCAATAGGTTGTCTAGTTCTCTCATTTTATTGAAAGGGATATGGGTTCCACTTTTTTCCACCATAATCATTCTTATGCAATTAAAGTAATCCATGATCATCCATGTTTTGAAAATAGGGAAGGCATCCTCTTCCGATGCTTCCATAAAGGAAGGCATAATAGTCAAAATTATATGCATATACAAAGGTCAAGTTTTAAATCTCCCCTCCTGCATTCCTCATCTCTAGTGTGATCGGTTGGGCACTCATATTGATGATATGAAAATTCCACACTTCTCTATTAATTAGTAACTCTTCATTTGTAATAGCAAGAGATATTGCTTAACATATCCCATTCACCACTAAAGTTAATTACAAACCTACTTAGCTCTAAGCTCTTTAGCTTGTTCTCTAGAACCCCTACACAGTCCAGGCAATTTCTACATATCAACTTCTTTAGCTCTAGTATCCTACTCAGTTTATGTAACCCCTTTTATTGGCATAATTTTGTCATTTGGTACGTTTGGACCAACTTCTCAGCTCTCTACCTGAAAGTAAGGCACTTTTACTCTCCTCTTTGTTGTCTTGTTTATCTTCCTATTCTATATTCTTTTCCATAAGCAATTCCTTTTTGATAGACTCATGTTTAGGTTTCCTGGCGAGGCTCCTTGGTACTTCTATGGTATTATTGATTGTTGTCGTACGATCATCTATACTGCTATTGTCATGAGTCCCCTCTATCCCCAAATGCAGCTTCAAAATAACATAAAAAAGATTTTCCATGCTCAGCGCATTTATAATTTTAGGAAAGTGGAGAATTAGAATAAGAGTTGGGTACAGAATCGGAACTAGGTAATATGGTCTGATGATGAAGCACGTGGTTCTAGTGAATCAAAGCAACAGGTCATGTCGTGTACATATTACATTCCTTTACACGGTGATTCAGAATAGGAACTTCATTACATGGCATTTCCCTCCCCCTCAAAATACAATTGATCCGAGGAAACTTTCGCATCTCTATCTTCTAAATTCGAAGCACTGTCCTCCTACTCTGGTGACTTTCCAACCCCTTCAACACTTAACGCATTGATATATCATCACCCCCTTATATCTCCTTGTTTGCCTTTATTTCACATTCCTTGTCCTCCCTCCTATTAGCCTTTTTTTACTCTTTATCTTCTAAAAGAAGCACCTCTTTTACCGGCTTAAGTTCCAAAACAGAAACTTCTACTTCTCTAAGTGCCTTCTTCGAGCTTGATTAGTAGAATTGTTTATCCGAATTTGTTCTGCACTCCCTCCTTTTTCACATGCATCAGTCTTTCTCTTCACCTCACCAACTCCTCTGTTTTTTCCCTCACGTTTTCGTTCTCCTTCGATTCTAAGCTTGCAGCGTGTCTTATTCCATCATTTTCCTTCCTTGAGCACTCCCCTACTTCATGATTCATTCTTAACTCCTCATTTTTTCCTTAGGTTTCCACACTTTGCTCGTTGGTCATTGTTTGATTAGGTAACCAAAATGATTATAATTTGCGCGTTTGGGTGATGGATTCTCATAGATTACTTCCTGTTTTGAAGTTTCACCATTCTCACCAACTGCCTCCAAATGATTAGGAAGTCCAAATTCGGCTTTGATGTCTACCAGCACCCTTGCAAAAGAAATTCTTGATTTATTTAACATGGCTTCATTTATTTTCATTGGAACCCCAATCAAGCTGACTAGTGCACTAATTGCTTTAAGCCCTCAAATTCAAAAAATTATCCTAAGAAGACAAATCCAGATGGGTATATCAGTAGGTAATTAAGTCTTGACCTGTTCTCATGTCGATACTAAAAAAATTCATAATAATTAAGTTTCTGTCGAAGGACCATGGACCTTCGTCCATTATTTTTTTGCAATCCATCTCATTCTCAAATCTGGCCACAAAGAAACCATTCTCCCAAGTTTGGATAGTAACCTTGCCTTACGTTTTTCATATCTTTTTAGTATATACTTCCAAAGCCTTAAAATACGCTCTAAGACCAATTACGTAAAACATAATACAAAATTTCCATCTGTTCTCCACTTCATTGATTGCATCTATAGATACTACCTAATGATGCCAAAAGTGGATCAACACCCAAGAATGACTAATAGGGAACCTATATGACCTAGATCTAGCAGATAATGTTGAAAATCAAGAAAAATGACAGGGAGACACAAGATGATTATAGTGGTTCAGTAGTCTACGTCCACTTTATAGATATATTAATTATGGATTTGAGAGAGTTTGTATGAGATGACATGAAATTAGAGTCACAAGTATAAGAGGTTGACAGGTTCTAAAGAGTAGAACTACCAAGAGTAGCTTCTTTGGTGAATATTATGAGGGAGGAAGATGGTGAAGAGCTGTAGAATCCAAAATCCAAAGTGAAGAGAAAAGATGAGAGAGAAGATCCTATTTTTCTTACACCATGATTTGTATTTATAGGGAAATAGAGGTACTGGATGAGAATCTTGCTTGCACTGAGGCCCAAGAATTAGCCCAATGTCATATAAGAGATTGCGGGTCCACCGAGTCAAAATAATAACTCGGTACCGCGTCATTTGACTCGGTGCCGAGTTCTTTCCTTGAGAGGAAATTGGTCTAACTCTTTTGCTCTACTTTTCCAACTTCAAGTTGATGTGTTACATGCTCTTTTCATTGATTTTGGGCCGATTTTATTGATCTTTCCATTATTGCTTAAGTTATCACGCTTTCTTGGTTTTCTTCTCATCAACCTTGAAATTGGCCATCCAAATTCTGGGAAAACCACTTGATCACGAGTGTTTAGAGTAGCATAGGAGATGTATGGAGTTTGGGAAGTGAAATGGGGAGGAAAGATAGGTTGATGCCAACCTATATAACTTGGTGCCGAGTTGTACACTTAGTTCCAATTTCTTTAAGATATGTTGAGTTGCTTCATGCCATCATTCTTGATATTTCTAATCACGATGGAGTGAATCAAGAAGGTGAAAACCATGTTGGTGGAAATCATGAGCTTTGGGTCAAGGTTGACCTAACTTGGTGTCCGACCCGAGTGGTTTGTGTATTTGCTTCAGGCTTGCTTGGAGTCGTCCAAAGGTTGGAGTGTCTGGAGTCTAACATGGGATTTTTGTGAGTCTGACCTGAGTTTTACTCAATACCAATTGCTTGGAGTCCGACCTAAGAGTTTTGTGAGTAAGACTCGAGAAAAATCTTAACTCGTTACCAAGTTGACTCGTATTTGACCTGGGTTTGACTCGAGCTTGACTCCAAGTCATATTGTCTCGCCTTGCTAGTTCTCAACTCGGATTTTCCTTCATTTTTCCTAGTTTAGCTAAGGTATGATTTGGGCACGACCCCAAGCATCAAGTTGAAAAAATCAAGTCAACTTTTTTCGTTCATTTTTTAATATTTCCTTTTTCTTGCTTTTTTATGATGTTTTCAAAGTCCTTAAACCATTTTGCCTTTGTTTTGACATTCTAACTTTCGGTTGATATTGGCTTGGTTAAAAAATCGATTAACACTACCCCTAGAGTATGATTTTTTTTAAAACAAAGCGTGCTCTAGATCAAGACAAGTTCTTATTTACTATCCCTTGATTCTTGATAGTCATTCAAAAGCTTCTTTGAAGCATTGCTTTTGTTCGGTAGCCATTCCTTCAAAAGTTTTGAATAATTAGAATTCCATTCTTCATTCTTCGTACTAAGGACAAGACCTAGGCTCTAGAGATCGTTCCATGTGTTAGGCGAGCATGATCTCTCTTCACTGTGTGTTATTTTCATTTTTGCTTTTCTATTGCCCCCGTTAGAGCTTTGACCCTGCCATCAAGTGAAATTTATCCAAAGACGGAGTAATGGTGATTGTTGTAGCAATGGTGATGATGGTGGTGGTGCAGCCGACTGCTTCTTAGTGGAGATAATCGAAGTTTGGGTTGTGCTTGACCTATAATGGATCTCAAGCTTGTCTTAGCTTGTATTCACGTCACTTTGAAGACATGTCCGACTCTCTATCTTCGGCTAAGTCCTATCAATGCACAGCTATTCTTGTATTGCCGCTTGCATTCCCATAAAGCGGTCTTCCAGGAACTTTTGTGTTGGATGATTCCATCGTTATGTTTTCCTTTGATTCATTTCCCTGTTCCTGGAAAGAAAAGTTTCCACGACGCTCCAGACAGTGGTTCCATTATCGATTACTCATAATTAATTGGTAAGTTCCGACATCTAGTATCATTACACGACACGACTCGTTTTTCTAGCACGAGCGAGCGATCCACATAGGATATCCATTCGTCGTATTCAGAACATAGGATTTACACTTCATAGATTAACACTACTCACTTTCCCCGGTCAACGGTCAAAATCTGATTGGTCGACATATATCGACATCCTTTGGACTTCGGGCGTTTGTTACACGAGTTTTAATTTTCAAAATTAAACATACCTGATTGAGTTAAATGCTGAGTTTTCTTATTTAGAGCGACTCATCGATCACCGCGCTTCAAGCTCGGTAATAGTATGTCTACTCCTCTTGAAGCCGGATCCTTCACAGCTTAGGCTTCACCTTTTATTCTTGTTATGATGTGGTTATTGATCATGGGGGTCTTAAAAGAAGAGGGAAGAGCAGTTAGGGATCCTATAACATCCTGAAATTTTATCGATATGATTGTGAATATTTAATCAATTTTAAATATTTAAATAATTGATGTTTCAAAATTTAAGTAACCTATATTACAATAAAGGAATTATTTAGATATTTGAATTGAGAATTAAGTATTAACTAAATGAATTTAATAACTTTATTTAACTCCTTTAAATTAATAAATAATAATGGTGAACCCATTTCGTAAATTTATTTACAATAATAAATGGTTTGAGTAAATAATAAGGAAATCAATTGTTAATAAAATGACTTTATTTTTATTATAGTATTTTTGATATAATTTATTAAATTTTACCATGTTATCCCACCTTTTGGCAAAGCCGTGACACCAAGAACTTGACTAGAAACCAAGAATAGTTTGTCCTGAAAATCGTTAATATATAGGTCTACTATGGATATCGGTAAATTTTGTCTGAGTCCGGATCGAGCTACAATTAATATGACACGATAAGCAATGCTAAGAAAGCCAACATTCCAAATTTCAAGTCAATCGGAGTTCGTATGCTCAAGATATTGATCGATCACGGTTGAGAAATCTAAACTTGCATCGATCATAACTAGAGATCCACAAGTCCAAATGCTATGAAATTTTCATAGGAGGTTACGTACGACATAAAGAACGTTCCTGCCAAATTTCATCTCGATTGGAGCAAATCTTGATCAATACGAAATTCGTTTGTATCGATCACGGATCGAGCCGAAACTTCATGGGATCGATCGCGTGGGTCAACCCGCGTGCCACAAGTCTCCCGAGATTTGAGCGAAATATCAGCCTCCTACGCCTATAAATAGAGCCCCAGGGCCTACAGAAGAGGGATTTTTTGGCTCTCTTACGTCCAGACTCTGCTGAATCCATTTTTTTACTCCATAGTTGCGGCTATAATCTGTTGTAATCAGTTGTAATCGGCAAGTGAATATCAATAAAATCATCAACTTCATAGTGGACGTAGGCCATATACCGAACCACTCTAAAACTCTATGTTTCTGCGCATTTTCTTATATGTTTGTTGGTGTGTTTGTTAGGTCTGCTTCATTTTACATTTATTCTCTTCATTTTATCTCTTTAAACACATCCGAAGAGTGTTGTGCCCAATTTTGGTACAAACACTTTGGTGCTTTCACTGAGAAAAACCCGTTTTTCTCCTGCTCTATGGATCTACTTCCGTCATTGGATTGCAAAAATCTAAGGAGAAGACCCAGATCTATCATTCAGTGGTTCCTTCTATCCTATTCAGATTGCTGCAGATCTAAGAGGAACTACATTCGTCATGAATTTCGTATCCATGAAAATATGACGTTTTTCGTATCCATATTTTCGAATCCAGAAAATATGATGAATTTCGTATCCATATTTTTATATCCATGAAAATATGATAATTTTCGTATAACGTCCCGCCTTTTCGCACGCTTCAAATCGACGATAAACCACACACGTCAGACTTAAACCATACAAAATGGCAGATTGTTATGGGTTAAATAAGAAAAGCAGAGAAAGAAATAAAACAAAATAGAATCTTGTAGCGGAACGATAAAATATAATAATCAAATATATAGTTCATGAAGTTGTTTTATGAAAACATTTGATTATACTTATATAATATATCAGAGTTGCACATACCAAAGAATAATAACAATGCAGCGGAGTAAATTGGTGTAGTAGAATAATATAGTAGATAATAGTAATACAATTCTTTGTCTTCGTCCTCCAGAATAAAATCTTCAAATCCTGTAATGCTCGGACTGACCCGAGCGAATTGAAAAGACAAAACACTCGAGTCAGAACTAAAAGATCTTATATAAGTTAAATTAACGGTAAATAATATGAGTGGAACGGCGTCAGAAATGTTTACGGAATTTTGACATCTCCTATCCAGTGTCTAACGTGAGTGCAGTAACTTAAAAGATGCTCGGGATTCACATCTCCTAAGGATCCGTTAAACTATTTACTATGTAGTAATATTTCGCTATTATAATAATGTCTATTAGTAAAATAAACTTACTTTTAAATAGCGTTAAGGCTTTACATTTTCCACCTTAACACGTAATAGTGCCAATGGTCTATACAGTACCGTAATACCTCCTGATCGGGAGGCTACCAGAGGATACTCCATAGGTACGACACAAATCAAACTCGTACAAGGCGCGCTAGGGTAGGTGACACGGCACATAAGGCAATGCCAGGGTAGATATACCAATTACGCACACGGGCTGGTGGTAATGCGTAGCGCGCAGCTACCGCCCACCTCGAGCCACACCCCTAAATCAAGAACAAAAGTGGCCACCGAATAAATTCAAAAGTCAGAGTATAACATCGAAGGGATGTGTCCGATCACAGGAATGACCGCATTGGCCCGAGATCGCTCCTGTTTTAGCCACCTTATGCCAACTCACGGGAGTCGGGTCCATGTATTTACCTCAAAGGGAACGCCACCACCATCCTACTTCATTTTGGAATCTCCACTGCGTACATGGTTATTAAAGTGGTTTTCGGAATTGGCATAGAGTATGACAACTTCCAATCTCGGTCTCTTTAACAACCAAACGTTATTATAACACCGCGGTCATTTCAAAATAACTTATACTATAAAACCAGAATATAATATCCATTTCAAAACCATGTAAATACGATATCATTTCTATTTTAAAACCCAAATCAATATGATATCATTTTTATTTCAAATATATCCTTTTCCAAAATCATAGCACTTTCATATCTATATACCTTGAAACTCATAGCTTTGAAACATAACTTCTCATACTTAGTTTTAAATATTAATTTACTTTATAAAATAAAATAGCTTCTTCAATATCACAAATAAATTCCAAATACCGATTTGAACCTCCGAATAAACCATTTCAATTTATATATTTCAAAGCTTTACATATTCCACCATTTCAAAACTAGTTCTTTGATAATTCCATATATATCAAATTCAATTACTATTATTTAGATTTGAAATGTTTACTTAATAAATCCAATATAATTTAAGTAAAACTTTTAACTTCAAACAACTGGATATTCTTTCAATTTATTTAACTTGATATATTCATTTATCTCAACTTTATATTCATTTAAATCACTTTAAACCAAATCAAGTTATAACAATCATACCCTTTAAAATCTCAAATTTATTTAGATTTCAAATCAAATTTATTCGAGTAAAATTCTTAAATAATTCAATTCAAACCAATTTCATATTTATCTTCCAACTTAAATTTTTTATTTTATTTAAGCCATTAAAACTCTATATATACAATATCTTAACAGGTACTTAACCATATAATATAAACAATCAAACTCCAGTATTAACTTTTTTTATTAAACAAAGTTATACATAGCTTAACTTCAAGAATTTAACTATATATATAAAATAATATTTATATAATATCAAAACTTATATTTATTAAACCATATATTTCTTTCCAAAACCATAGAAAATCATTTAAAATGTTTTTATATATGGACCACGGTGTCTGTATAAAATTTACTATCCTATGGTCAAGTGATACAGATATTTATCATTTCAATCCGTAATTTAAACAAAAATACGGTTATATATCATTTCAAACCGCAATCCCGAATGAAATAAAAATGCATAACAACTTGCAGTTTATAATAATATAATACAACATCCATTCATCCATCACAAATCATCCATCCATTACAATCATCATTCAAACAATCAATCAATATCAATATATAACTGATAATATATAACAGGAAATTAACTGGCAGTTATATTCAATAATAAATTAAATAATGATTAAATTCTAAATAAATGCAGTTAATTGAGATGATGATTAAAATATACAAAATAGTCATAAATAAATTCAAAATCACAACCTAAATTTAATTTAATGAACATAAGAAATTTTAGAAGTTGTGAGTGGGTTAAAACACTCACCTTTTGAATTTAAATCCAAAAATTGAACAGTCTCCAAATCCATCCAAACTAGCATCAAAATGTCCGGAATTCCAATACGGACCTAGCGGAGAAAACCGTGCATGAATTGGATCATGTATGCAAAAGTTATACGCATTAGAACCTTCACCGTTAAAATCCAATTAAATTAAATAAATATAATAGGTTAATTTTGTTTACCACGTCATCATCATTTACACTCAACCGCTCCTATACCCAGCCAAACGCACTCGACCTACCTGCAAAAATCACAGCGCTGCCTCCTAGCAGTGACGCGACCAAGGCCCAAGGCGCCACCGCAACCCACGCAAAACCCCTTCCATCATCCGCGACCTCGCCACGCACGTGAATCAAGCGCCGGCCACTACCAAAAATAAGGGCTTTCGAAACCCTAATAAGCGATTTTCGGCTGCCTCAGGCCAAATTTAGGCCTCATGACCACCACTGTCGCACTCCTGAAGCCGAGCCTAACAAAACCCCTCTCCTAATTTCATCGATTGCAGCTTTGATTAAAACCCCTAAATTTAATTTTGACCGTGATTTTCCATTGAATCAAGCTTCAATTCTTAAAACGAACACTTGCCGTAGATTTGTATCGATGCAATTGTCGACATATAATTTTTTCGAATTTTTTTGAGGAGTTTGAAATTTTGGCTTTGATTGTTGAATTGCAACTGGATTCGGAATTTGTCTGCCATCGAAATGAGGAGATGAGGAGTGTAACAACCCGCATATTTGTCGAGTTTATATTTAAATATTTTATTAAATATTAAATCGTTAATCGGATTTTGGTCCGAAAAGATACTTTTTGCAAACGGTCAAATTAGGACTCGAGACCACTTCCATTGAGTTCGAAATGCCGTTTACAATTTTTTAAGTATAAACATCGATAGGTTTGGAGTTAGTGAAATTTCACTAACTTTTCCCGCTTTGGACTTTGGGTTAGTTTAGCCTATTAAGCCCAAGTTCCAACCCCCTTCTCCTCACTCTTCATAAAATTTCCTAACTAACTCAAGCTTTGGCATTAATGGTGAAGAGAATGGGAAATTAAAACTCCAAGCACAAATTCAATTGCAAATCCAACATTCAACTCCAAATTCAAGTAGAAGATATTGGATTCAAGCTTTGGATTGCTTCTCCTTGCTTTCAAGCTTCATCTTCATAAATTTTAGTGCAAAGGTGAGATTTTTATCCCGCAAATCTAGTCTATATCTATATTGGACTGTTGGGAATGATCCCCTATCACCTTAGTATGCACATTTGCATTTGGTTTGGATTGGATTGGCGAAAAACTCCAAATTTTAGTGATTTTGGTGAAAAACTGCTACTAGGTCATTCTGACCATTTTTAGCTCGTTCGGAGTTAGGTCGCTCGTCCATAGGTCGTAGGTCGCTCACGAGTTAGCCCTAGGTCGTTCTGGCCATTTTTAGCTCGTTCGGAGTTAGGTCGCTCGTACATAGGTCGTAGGTCGCTTACGAGTTAGCCCTAGGTCGTTCTGGCCATTTTTAGCTCGTTCGGAGTTAGGTCGCTCGTACATAGGTCATAGGTCTCTTACGAGTTAACATTAGGCCGTTCTGGAAGAATTGGCACTTCGGAATTAGGTCGCTCACGAGTTAACTCGTTAGGTCGCTCGCGAGTTAGTGCCATAGGTCGTATGGACCTTAGGTCGTAGGTCGTATGGACCTGAGGTCGTAGGTCGTATGGACCTTAGGTCGTAGGTCGTATGGACCTTAGGTCGTAGGTCGCATGGACCTAGGTCGTAGGTCGTTAACTCGTTAACACGTCGGCTCTTTACCATTTTAGTTCGCGTGACCTTGTACTTGACTTAGGTCGTTAGGTCGTAAGACCCCTAGGTCGCAACCATTAGGTCGCTCGACCCTATCCCCCTTAGGTCGTTAGACCTCATTTTGTCTTCACTAGGTCGTACCGTTTTGGACGGGGCGCTACCCCCTGGACCCCGGCGACCTGACCGGGCAGGTCGAACCCCGTAGCGGCGGCGTTGCCCCCGCACCCCTACCTAGGGGGGTTGCCACCACCCCCCGGACCTCCCCTCCATAGGGGATCTTATCTGAAAAACATTCAACAGAACTTGCTTGTTGTGATGCTAAGTTGACCACTCTTCGGGACAAACTATCTTTGGCTCTCGGTCGATTTTATGGATTTTTGAATACCTATTTCAATGGATTCTTTATTGGTTTCTTTGGATTTTATTCACGTCTTCGTATGTGAATTTTTATGATTTATTGTTTCTACAATCACTTCTATGATTGGTCACTTTAAAATAAAAAGGTTTTCTATACTAGTAGTAAATATCAAAATTCTTTCTTCAAATGATTTCAACACTATTTTATAACAAAGCTCGTTTTCTCAAACTGATTTCCAATCTATTAGTATATACAAACCTTTACCTCACTCGTATGAGAAATCTAATTAAACGACTTAGTAAACAAGTGGTATGAAACGTTTGCGTTTACTTCGTCGGTTAATTCTTGGACTTGTTCGATTGAATCTCTTGTGACAATTTTCTAGTGGAAATCTACAATTTTTTCGTAAATATTTAAGTTAAGCTAGTGGTTATGGGACATGAAGCTAAGCTCATATATTTACTAGCTTACTGTGGTTGACACTTCTCGTTGATCTTGACGATCATTTTATGAATTAGACTAGCAATTGTGCGATGTCTCTGTAATTGCAAGGTTAGGCTAGACACCATTTGTGTGATTCCACTCACACATACCTTTTTGCTTTTTGGTTAGCCTAGACACCATTTGTGTGATTCCACTCACACATATGGGGTAGCTCCCCATGGTCTTCGGACCGTCATGTGATAGGCCTCTTTCTCTTTTTATGATTTCTGGATTTCTCGTGTTGACTTCTGGAATTTATGTCATTGACTTGTTATGAGTACAAGTTTAGGGTATGATGCCCTCTTTGGATCTTTGAGAAGATTCTTGTGATATTGATTTACCTCTTATTGATTGATCTTCTGTTGATCATCATTTGCATACTTATAGTAGTATGTCAGTATGGATATTTTATGTTTATGCCATATCTTTTATTTTATGTCGTGTCATCTGATATTTATAGCTAGACTGATCCGTTTATTATTTTCTTAAATAATACTCGGGTCAGACCGAGATGTTACAGGTGCTTCTGCTTGACTTCTTCCCAGGATTTGCTACTCTGACTTTTGGCTAACTATTTAGATTAGCAGTTTTTGCTGTATACACATGAGATATAGACTCATAGTTGTATTCTTTTGTATAGCACGTGTTGTTATTCTTTTGTATTATTGTGGATCTTTTTACCACTACTCTGATGTACACTTTCACGTGTTAGTTATATATTCATATCTTCTTCCGCCTTTGTGATATGGATGTCTGTGACTGATTTGTGTTATGCTTATTTCTATGTTTGTTCCCGAAGATTAATTATAGCCACCGTGTGATAAGCAATTACATGGAGGGTCGCTCCTCAACAGCCTTATTCTCCATGCTAGTTGACAGCACTACACTGTAGTGTTCTTGGCTAGCGTGGGTATAGAGGTGGGGCGTTACAAGGAGGAATTGTACGTGCAGACAATGAGAATATAGGGATAGGCTAGGGTTTATAACAGGGTATTTATAGACAAAGCTAAAATATAATGAATCAGATCGATTGGATATATGCGTTGAACGATAAAATGGCCCGAAAAAGCCCGTTTTGACTCCGGAACGAAATTGGGCCAACCCATATATCAAAATGGGTGTTTTAAAATATTTTAAATGCAATGGAACAGGTTTCAGCTCCAAATTCCATAGTATGAAGAAGTTATGCAAAAATCAAGTTATTCCAAATTGATTTCAATTGATTGCAATTTAAAAAAAATTGAAGGCATTTCAAGCCCGTGCGATCAAACGACAAGTCCGATCGCTACAAAACTTGAAGTCTTACAATAATTCACCGTTACGGCTCCGATGAAACTGGTTTCGTCGAAATCCGAGTCAGTGGCCAAAATGGCCATTTTCATTAATTAAATAAATAAATTTAATTAATTAAATCAAATTTCCAATTTAAATTCTAAAATTGACAATTCTTATCATTTTTATATTTCCAAATCATTCACACTAATTTAACAAATTTAGATGTCAAATTAAAGTTAATTAATTTATCAATTTCAGTGTTTATCCTTAATTTATTGAGTTCAGAAATTATAAATAAATTCCCAAAATTCCATTTAATTAAATCAATCCATAATTGTTCCATTCATTATTGTCAAATAAAGGGGTTTAACATTGGATTCAAAGCTATTACATAAATTTTCACATATTATCTTTATTTCAAACTGCATAACCTTTAATTTCAAATAACGTAATATTTTTAATATTTAACTCCACTTATTTGCAATTAATCAAATTATCTAACTTTAAATTCCAATAAATTAATAAATCCTGCCTTCCATTCTTTTATTTCAACTAATTATCATATTATAAATAAAATTTAGGTTATTCCCAATTTTTACCTTAATTTACATTAATGTAATATTCAATTTAGATTTATTGCAATTGATTACCCGTTTTAATTTAATAGACTAAATAAATGATTACTTTTATAATAATGGTTGCCACTAACCCTTTATCATATTTATATAAGTTCTCATTCCAACCAATTACATACAGAACATTGATTTTATTCAATCACTATTTATTTATTATTAATTCATTGATTAATTAAATATTTACATTTATTTTTCTTATATTAATAAATTACCAAATATTTCCATTTACAATCAATTATAACCCAAATAGTTGATCCAATCAATTGGGATTGCATTGAATTAATTACTTACTTATTAACTTGCGTTATCATTCTTGCATTTCATTCCCGTTATTAATCCATTATTACCAAATAGATAAAATTAACATTATTACCTTTAATTGCAAATTGATTTCCAATTTTATTCAACACCCTAAATAACTAACATATATAAATTCTGTACTTACATTTGTTTACCTATGTTTCATATATAACAAATTATATTATTCCCGCTATTTCAATTAATTTGAATTCCATTCTAGTACCAATTTATTACTTTATACATACATTATGTTTCTATGAATTTTATACTTTCACACTTTCCGTTATTGTATAATTGTCATTAAAGAAATGTCCATTATTGGTCACAAATGATTATACCGACTCATATCACACTAATCCTATTTAATTCCCATTTATTACGCAGATTTATATTAATCAATTACCATTTACATTTGTTACTTACATTCAACTTATAACCAAGTTATACTATTTTACATTATTTCATTTATTGCAATTTCATTCAAATATTTAATAATTAACTTTGGTTAACCTTGTTACTTTTCATTTAAGTTATTATCTCCTTATCATTTAACAAATTCTTCATTCTTTCAATATTTAATTACCAAACTTTATGAAATTAACAAATTTAAATCATTGAAATATACGGGTCGTTACATTTCGTATCCATATTTTCAAATTCAGAAAATATGATGAATTTTGTATCCATATTTTCGTATCCACAAAAATATGATGAATTTCGTATCCATATTTTCGATTTCATGAAAATATGATGGTTTTCGTATCTATATTTTCGGACCGAGAAAGTATGATGAATTTCGTATCCACATTTTCGTATCCATGAAAATATGATGAATTTCGTATCCATATTTTCGTATCCATGAAAATATGATGAATTTCTTCGTATCCATGAAAATATGATGGTTTTCGTATCCATATTTTTGAACCCAGAAAATATGATGAATTTCGTATCCATATTTTCGTATCCATGAAAATATGATGGTTTTTGTATCCATATTTTCGAACCCAGAAAATATGATGAATTTTGTATCCATATTTTCGTATCCATGAAAATATGATGAATTTCGTATCCATTTTTTGTATCCGTGAAAATACAATGGTTTTCGTATCCATATTTTCGAACCTAGAAAATATGATGAATTTCGTATCCATACTTTCGTATCCATGAAAATATGAAGCTTTCGTATCCATATTTTCGTATCCAGAAAATATGACGTTTTCGTATCCATGTTTTCGTATCCAGAAAATATGGTGCTTTTCGTATCTATGTTTTCGAATCCAAAAAATATGACAACATTCATATCGATTGAATTTCTTACTCTCTTCGTATCGATCACCTATTGATTACTTCGTATCCATCGGGTAGCGCTACTTCGTATCCATCCAAAGGCGGCTTCCTTCGCATAGACCTTGTTCATATCCCTCAGCCAACATTCGTTCGAATCAATCAGGATGTACCACTTCGTATCCATCCTGGAAGATCTTGTTCGAATCCATCGTGGCTCGTTAGTTCGTGTCCATTAAGTAAACATTACTTCGTATCCATCACGGAACCACTTTTTGTATCCATCAAGTTGGAGCAAGTACGATCGATACGAAATTAGATCGATACGAAAGTCGATCGATACAAAAAGTGATCGATACGAAATTAGATCGGTACGAAAAGTGATCGATACGAAATCAGATCGATACGAAAGGTGATCGGTACGAAATTAGATCGATACGAAAACTGATCGATACGAAATTCGATCGATACGCAGTGATGGATACGAAGTGCATCTGATGATTGATCCAGCCAGCTGCATTTCGCATCGATCCTAAAACACCACTTCGTATCGATCTGGCCATGTGCATTTCGTATCGGCGCTCAGATAACACTTTATATCGTTTAAACATTACCGAGAATGATGATGAAATTTTAGAAGAAATCGGGTACGATCCAAATTTCCTAGCCGCAGCTTAGAGCACCCGCATAGTTAATTCAAAACTCAACTTAGTCAAGGAATATTCTGATCGTTCCATGACTGTACGGGACGTAGAGGATTACAGCAGCAATTGTTGAATTGCAATCAAGGAATGGATAAAGAAATACTACTCAACTGGTGCTCCCAGAGGCTGGAGAACCTAGCTAATATGCCAAGAACAAGAGTTGATTAATGTATCATGCTTCTAAGGTGGACTGCAACATCCTCCAGTTGACAAGCTTTTAAAACACCTGAATTGGCAACTATGGCACGATGGCTAATATGACGACTACCCTACACTGTCTACTATGCCAACTAAAAACATATCTGGTCACCACTAAACCATCTTCAAATACCTACATTTTAATCATTCCACGTCCATATGACTAAAAGCATGGCATGCACCCTCAAGAGGACTTCCTTAATACCCTATACAGGTCTCCTATCTGGATGAAAGTTTGGGACAATCACCAATCTTTTAGCCCATTTTAACCAACTTGCCGTCCAATCGGCATTACCAACCACTCGAACGTTGGGCAATCATGCATACATCATTCACTAGTATTACAAGACCATGTAGCCATAAAATGGACTTGATAATGTTGATTGGAGTATCTTTCCCAGTCGAGACCAATTCATTGAAACCATCCTACATGCAAAAATTCAGCATGCTCACTATGTCAGTGTACTATGGAAATTCAACCTTCGACACTATCTCATGATGTGAGAGTGGTGAATGGATTCCACGAAAAATGATGAATGCCATCAAATGCAAATGTTTCCCCCTATACCTCAAAGAAGGCTGTCAATCGGTTCGATAAGAGAACTGGCGATAGCCACCAACAAATACACCAACATATAGTATCTAATATTGAGTTGATGAGCTAGATGAAGGATCAATGTCGCAAGGAAACCTACCCCATACTCTAAATCGGGAAGCTCCTCTTCTTTAGATGGCTACCGTGGATGCCAACGCCATAAGGCTGCTATGAAAAGGATAGCTCTGACAAAATGTTCGAACCCCATAAAACGAAGGGCCGGGAACCCCCGACCCCTATCAATCAAGTACTTTGATCAAACTAAACCACTTGCATTTGACCTCCAACTGAGAAAAGCTGGACTGAAGTGCAATAGCAAGCATACAACGCTGCTTTACTTATCAATGAGATTTAATCCGATCTCTTTTGAATCATTTCTATTTCGTTTATGTTGCAAAATTTGACCGACTTGAATTAAACTACTTGCAAATGATGCAGGTAACCGAGTACTCAAGAAGGTGCAAAACAACCTCCGTGGACTATGATCAAATCATTGAGGTATCATCATGACGAGCATGATTCAACCACTCGTCGGCTGCTATATGCACCTGACTTGGGGAAGGGCATCAAAGCAGAAGAGACTGACAAGGTCAAGACTCCAGTAAAAAGTGGATGCAACCGACCATCGACTCATACGCCTGTGCAATTTAATTAGGATATTTGAGAAAGACATGGAGTTATATGTCCCAGCAGTGCACTCTCCATCTCGTGCTTGAAACTTACCAAAATACTAATGCTTCTTCTACTGCCCAATAAAATCGAAATCACACCAAAGGTGGACGTGACGTGACCGTCCTTGCATCCAATCATGCGTTGGATACTTGGGGTTATTTAAGAACACATGTTTAAAGTGGATATGATTTGACCATTCACTCCCCAGTTTGCATCTGTGATTCCGCAAAACAATCATGCCTTAAATCGACTTCATCAGAGGCCAACCCTCAATTTATAGTCATCAACAACCGACTGCTTACTCGCTAACCATCATGAGCCATCATTCCAACTCTCTTCCTCAACTCGACCGGAAGAGTACAAAGCATAAAGTGGACGCAACTCGACCGTCTACTCTCCAACTCTTGCCCCTGACTTAAGGGAAAATACACAACTCAAAGTGGATGTAGTTCGGCCATCCTCTCCTCTGCTCGAGCTTAAAGCTTGCCAGAACACTAATCTTACTCCTTAAGCTTGGCAGAAGTGGAATCCAAATGAACATGGATGCGATTCAACCATCCATAAACTAAATCTCATCCTTCGTTGATGGCAGATAAGTGGAAAGTAATCGAGATCCCACCAATCACTTGCTAAGTGAAATCCTGAGCATGGGGACAAGTCACCACACTGAAGCCAATAAGGGATTGATAAACGACAATCCTTTAACTAACTCCAGTCTCCCATAGTGCGAGCTGGAGTATAAACTTATAAATGCGGTTTCAAAGAGGGTGGATCCGTCCACCAAACGACTTCGCCTGTATCTTGACCAAGTTTGAGGAGGATAGACCCGTCCATCTAACGACCTCGCTTGTTAACTCAGGGTGGATGTGAATCGACCATCGACGATCCTGATAAATCAATCGGTCCCGGAGTGCGAACGAAATTCAAAAGCCTAAACAGATGTGACTGACCATCTATCGGCCAACTCCAGATTCCCAAAGTGTGAACTGGAGTATAAACATTAATTAACTCTGGTTCCGAGAGCACGGACTGGAGTACAAACACTGAAATGGGTGTGACTGACCACCCATCAAGTAACTCCAGATTCCCACAGTGTGAACTGGAGTATAAACATTAAATTACTCGATGTCCCCAAAGCGTGGACTGAAGTATAAACACTAAAATGGGTGTGACTGACCACCCATCGACTAACTCTAGATTCCCAAAGTGCAAACTGGAGTATAAACATCAACTAATTCCGGAATCCCGGAGTGCGAACTGGAGTATAAACATCAACTAACTCCAGATTCCCAGATTGCGAACTTGAGTATAAACATCAACTAACTCCAGATTTCCAGAATGCAAACTAGAGTATAAACATCAACCAACTCCAGTCCTTAAAGCATGGTTTGGAATATAAATACCAGCAGGGATGCGATTCGATTCCCTTTCTATCAACTCTGATTCCTCAACAATTTATGTAGTATAAAAAGCGGATGTGGTTCGACTATCTGCTTTCCAACTCTTCCCCTGACATGGGGGCACACTTATCATAAAAATTCGGATGTGGTTCGACCATTTTCTGCTAAAATTCTTAGTCCCTAGAGTATGAACAAGGGTATAAACATCAAGTAGGTGTGGCTAATATCCCTTCAACTGCCTCTAGTCCATAGAGTGCGACTGCGAGCATAGACAAATGAAGAACGTGATTCGACCATTATTTCACCATCTCCGACCTAAAGTCGACAGAAGGAGTATAAACTCGCTACAGATGCAATAAGACCGTCCACAAACTGACTCTGCTAACCCAAGACTAGGGGCACAAGCATAAATCATCGAAAGAAGAGGAAGGTGACTCGCTACATCGCCAGCATAGCGTCTTGACAACTTAAGGCAATGACTAGAAGGAGGCCTTAAAGCTAACCAATCAGAATGATGCCCGAAGTTATGGGAAACCAATTATATCGTACCACCAGATCGGTGGTCAATATTGATCCGCACCTTTCATATCATATCAATGGATCAATAGGCAATGAGGTCCGTGCATTCTACATTCCGTTGCTAAATCGACGACCAATATCGATTCTCTTCGATTACAAATCTATGTGACACAAGTGTCCATCAAATACCTTCGGCCACCAGAGCATGGATAAAACCACGAATGAGTGTGACTTGACCATTCGTCCTTCGTCGCCTTCCTTCGATCCATTACGAAGGGCATGTGCCCAGATGAGCATGACATGACCGCATTTGGGCTAACTTTATCCCTAGATTTAATGGGAGAACGTAATTCAAAATGGACGTGGTTGATCGCCTAACTCTAAAAGAATGCAATGCGACCATTCATTCTCTGACACTTACCCCCAATCCGGCTAAATGAACAATTCACAACAAGTGCAACCTAAACGTCCATGCACCGTTTCTTACCCTCAATTCGAGGAAGCATCAATCCTGCATTGAATCTGACTGGACGATTCACTCTTCAATTTTTTCCAAGAGTATGACGACATAAGCAGCAAAGTGATTGTCTACAAGGCAACAAGTTATTCTGCCTACATGAAAGAACTTCGACAGAATGCAGGGTAAGGCATAACTCTGCCTTCCATCGGTTAACTCGATCACATGGTTCAATGGGACAGAATGCGAAATTTAAGCGATTATTATCTACCTTGCTGCTTATTGAGATATTCCCCAGACTTGGGGGCATGCACAAGAAATAAGATGAATATAATTTGATCCATCATCAAAAAATCCTAGCTCTTACAGCTTGGACTACAGTATAAACACAGCAGAAGCTAGGCTCAATTATTCGCACAATACATCCATCAACCTAAGACTGGGGGCATGAGTGTGATCATCCAAGAGCTGGATACAACTACTCAATCCTGTGGCTCATGTCTAGTATTTATAACAACTTGACGTTACGACCGAAAGGATGCTTTGAGATAGAATAGTCAGATCGACGCCTGGACCTATGGGCAACGGATCATCATTCTGACCCTTCCGATGAGCAAAGGATCGCGAGTACATTGAATGGTAAGCGCATTGCTTGGAAACATAGGTAGATTCAAACTCATAGATGTAGCTAGCTATGCTGCAACACGTGATACAGGGCTAAACTCTAGTAAGCCTTTGTTTCAACATGCCTATAAGGCTAATCATTTACCATTGCAAATAAGCACATGAAGTGCCTACAACCCATCATAAGTATTACAAATCGGATCACAACTTAGCACAATGATGGTAAAAGATTTAACTATTTTACTTTAGGTGAATCTCGATGTGTTCGCTTGGGCTCGATCTCATTTATATATGGACACTCCCCAACCATTGAAAACCCTGCATTAAATGTCAACTCGAGGCATGTCTCAGTGAATAAAAACGAAGCGACGTGGACCTAGAAAGATCTATTACACATAAGGAGGAGGCGAATCTACTCAAAACCAATAGGTTTACCCGCGATGTCCTCTACCCAAAATGAGTATCCAATCCTTATGAGAGAAACAAATGGAGAGTGGCGAACGTACGCCGACTACTCAGATTTGCACAAGGCATGGCAAAACATAGCTTTCCGCGTCCAATGATCAACCAGCTAATAGACTTGATCATCGGACATGAATTACTCTCATCCATGGACGCAAACTCCAGATACAATCAAATACTGAAACATGTCCTAGACCAGGAATACAACTGTTTCATTACTGACTCGGGTCTATAGTGCTATGTTGCAATCCTTGGATTCAAACTTGAGAATGCTTATGCTACTTACCAAAGGACGGTTGACAGATCATTCAAAAATCAGATCGGCCGATCAATGAAAGTATATGTGGTTAATATGCTTGTGGGATCACGACCATCGAACTACCACATCAATGACTTGGCAAAGATATTCAGTGCTCTCCAACAAATATAGAATGAAACTTGATCCTTTGAAATGCTCTTTCAGCATTGTATAAGAAGAATTCTCAGGTTTCGTCATCACTTCTCGTAGGATTAAGGCTAATGTCAGAAAATGCTGAAGATTAGAGTCATCAATGTACTGAGGAACCAAGCAGCTCTGATAGATTGTGAGGACCCGCAAATCTGTACTCCTTGAATAGACACTAATCTCCATTGATTAACTCAAGATGAACGGAAATACGAATTCTCAGGGTCTTAAGAAAAAGAAAAAAGTAGAAGAAGAGAGAAAAGATAGAACAGAACAGAGAAAAAACAACAGAACAATATCAGAATCTCATAATCGCAGCGGAACAACATATAATAAATAAATGAATAATCTTTAAACAAAGAACTATATCAGTTATTACATTACATTACATTTCATTTCATTTCATTACATCATCGGAGTGTACAACTATTAATACAAGAACAAACAGCGGAAAAAGAAATACTATATACTAGTAATACGCCATGCCATCCATCTTGCCTCCAGCAACTCCTGAATTCTAGAATATCCTGATGAACCTTAACTCTTGACTGCCCGTGTGGAAATTGGTGGGCACCCAGAGTTTAGGAAGGAAAACAATAAACTCCGAGTCAATCATGTGACCGGTGTGGGAACTAAAACAGTTTATTTTATCTTTTTATCTTCAAAACAAAATAGAGGAATATTTTTAAAGTCAATTCGCAATGCTTTTAAAAATGAGACTACCATAAGACCGCCCACCACACACACAATGCAAACGCAGACTTGGAGGAGATTTCTTCTTATGTTAGTCAAAGATGCTTACTACGCAAAATCAAATCTTTTTTTTTGATATTATTATTAGTGCATAGTGTAGAAAACATTTCGAAAGTAGAATATAAATCTTAGCCAACATAGGTACCATTATATTATGCCTACTATAGCTACCTCCTGAGGAAGCAGGTTCTATAACTAAAACCGTACAAGATCGTATTGTTTCTTTGGATTTCCAACAAATGGTAAGGCCAAGGAACTTCCCATTGCCAGATGGAAACGCCTCTGGAATGACGTCCCGAGAACCATACCGGATCTCTGCCAACACAAGGCCGGGTTACCCCTAACTGGGTAACTACTGACACGAATATGCCATCCCCCGATCGTAACCGATCTACATCCGAGGATCCTTGATTTCCAACAACCACAAAGTAATAAGTTTGCAGCAACAACATAGGTTAAGTATCTGGGCTCCATACCATGATACCACCTCTATCCAGAAGGAATGACATACACTAAAGGGCGCTACCCCTAATAACCTTGCCGCATCCTTCCTGTTTTGACCATTTCCGGGGTGTGAGGTCCGACGAAGTCTCGTCCACAAAGCCAGGCTTTGGTACAAAGCCATGCTTTGGGTCAACAAATGATCAAAGTAATGATCATAAAGATAAATCATCAAACAAATGATCCTATCACAAATGATCAAACAATGATCATTTCACAGCAACACTCAGCATGTCACATTACCAAATTGGGAATATATCGCCGATAACCATTAACTACATAACCTCTGAGCTCGTACGTCTCAGAGAAGGGTGTTAAGCTAAGAGAATAAAATCTCCACCACCAACAGAAATATATTTGAAAGAAATCAGCTTTATATCTCAATTTGTAATGTCAGACATACGATCCATACAAGTCTGTTCCGGGATCGAACAGAACCGAAGGCACTTACAAAGAAGTCCTTGCAATCCGGATATTCACTAATCACGTCCGGACTTCCCATCACATATGGAGTCTCTATACCGGGGACCAGTCGATGCAAAGACATTCGACGAGTTGTCCTTTCGCTTTTGAAAATATCCGATCTTCAACACCGGTCTTCAAATGCAATTCATAACGACGTATCACATATTCGGAACGGGTTATACGACCCCAAGGTCCTTTCCCGGCTAACCCGAATAGTGAGCGCTTATTTAAAAATAAGTATGGCATTCAAATTCAAGCAAATCACAACAAATACCCATTCAAAGGTAAATATTGATAGTCGGTTATTGAACTATCAATGGATATGCACAACATCACCAGATTCCAAATAATTTTCCAAATTATTTATTTTCCAAAAATATCTTTACAAGATATATAATTTTCACACTTCAACCATTTGAAAACAATTTTCAAATCACTTTTCACATTTACCACTTTTGAAAACAATTTCAAACATTTCCTTGTGCGAAAATACTTTCATTTCAACATGGTTCATTTAAACCAATTAAATAAATTCTTAACGATTTACTATATATTTACGTCCCAAATCCGTAAATTTATTCCCACACTTCAAAAATAAATCAACGTTTAATTTTAAACAAATTCCCCTTTTCATTTATAAATTCCATAGTGAATTTACATTCCAAAATATTTATGAATACATGATTTCAATTATTCATTTTCATTTTATCTTCAAAAAGATAAATTCTCAAAACATTTCATTTCACATTGGAAAAACATTTCCATACTTATTTATTAATAAGTAATTCACAAATCTATTTATTTTCAACATTTGGAAAATATTCAATATACTTAAATCGAAATTAAGTATATATTTCATTCTTTAAGGAAATCATTCTCTTAAACATATTTATTTGGGCCAAAACGAATGTTGCGTAAAACATCGTTACGACAACCCAAAATCACTAGTATGGGGATTCGAAATTAAAATAGATATATAAATCCCAATACTATACAAAACATTTCCTTTCGGAAATCATTTACTATAACAACAGTGTTATAGTCCACCATTTCCTTCTATTTCTCGAAAACGTCTATTTCAACAATGAATGTTGAAATCTATGGTTTCGAATCTTAACACATTTTAAAAACATCGTTAGATCGTTTTAATTCTATTTAAAACATCACATCCAAAACATTTTCTTTAACATATTATTCACTATTCAAAAACGTGAATATACTTCGTTAACCAATTTCATCATTTCTATACATTTTATTTTAAAGGATTATTCACTGTCTAAAACGCGAATATAACTCCATTCATAAGCTATAACAATTTACTTATCAAAATAAGTCGTTTGCGGATTTATAAAACAATGTTTATAAATTCCATTTCTATTTGTTTTATAACAACTTCCTTTTATAAACCTCCTTTATTAAGCTATTTCAATTTATAACTCAATTATATACCAAAAGTTCATATTATAAGTTAAATACTTACAATTTATTTGTTCACCAAATCGTTCTTTTAAACTTCCCAAATTATAAATCTTATAACTTATAAGATTCATTTATTTACCCAAATCTATTTTTTTAATAACTTTACAAATTTTATAAACCTACTACTTATAAAATTCCATTTATAACTTCACCATTTATAATCCTATAAATTTCATTCATTTATGAAATTCATTCACAATTCATTCTAACACTTATAAAAACTCGTTTTATAATTCAAATATTTTAATTTATAAATATCAATTTATAAATCCTTTATATAAATCAGTTTATATTATTATTTTAAAACATCTTTAAACTTCTTTATAATTTCACCATTTTGATTTATAAAATAATCAAATTTCGTAAATCCTATATTTAACTTTTTACAATAAGTTCAAAAATCCCGATTTAAACTATTTTATAAAATCATTAACCCTATATTTTCAAAAATCAACTTTTAACTATATTTCTCAAAATCATAATTTTTATAACATTAAAATTATAACGTTTATTTATTTAAAATGAATCAATTCAAAAATATTTATAAACGTACACTTTCAAAAATCACTTTAAAAAATCCTTTTAAAATTCCAAAATTGGCCCAATGATGCTGCACACCAAATAGTCAATCACGACAACAACGACATCATATATCGATATGATAATCAACGAATATCAAAATATCCATAATCAAATAAATACTACTGAGGAATCCAGTTGGATCCCTCCAACCTGTTTCCCTGCATCCAAAGATGTTAGCACAATACCAATTCCGTTCCAGTATGGAATTATCGTGGTATATGGGATTTAAAATATTATCCGCTTAATAGACGGCACAATAGGATCTCATCCGCTATATAATGCGGAAAATCAACTCCAAGTACATAAATAATACCAATTTCACTGTACTGTGAAATATTCGCGGTATATGTTTTTAATAAATAACCTCCGCTTACTAACGGCGTATAATGTCTATTTTAACAATCAATAGATAACAATCATCATTCAAACATACATTCAAGAATTTTAAATATAACTATTTAAAATTAAAATCGAAATCGATTCGATTGAGTGAGAAGTTCTCACCTTGATTTCAATTTCGTTTCAGCTTTTATTTCGAATAAAATTAAATGGACTTTTAATTTTACCCAAAATTTTCTCTAGCTCCAAATGACTCCAATCCAATTCCATAGCGTAGTGCTCGTCGATACGATTCCAACGCAACTAGTTTCGCGCGTTTTCGACCTCGTATGAAAAAGATACGGATTTTTAAAGTTTACATGAATTTTATATATAAATTTACAACAATTTATTTTCTGAACCAAATTAATCAGGGCCGCACGTTTCGATGATATGCAAATCTGGCCGTCCCCTGTTGCATCTCCATCTTCGTTCCCAGTAAACAACTCGCGTGCTAGAACCCACCAAGCTTCAAATTAGGGTTCCAAATCGCGACCTTAACAAGCTGCTTCAACTCGATCAGAGACTTCCACCACGCGCTCGTGCTCCAACTCCACCCACGGCCAGGTTGCGGCCAAGCTCGGCCTCCATATGACATGGGAAAACGTGCACGACTGTTAGGCCTTCAAGCTCGAATTGCAGATAATCTACTTCGTTAATCTCAATCTTAACCGTTGAACATATGGATCTCGTCATGCTCTTCAATTTATTAGTTGACAACTTTTGCTACAAACGTGAGGATTCGGAAAGATTGAGGAGGAAAAGAGATTGATTTTCGGCCATAGTAAATATTGAAGGCGCCGACTGTGTATGATTAGGGTTAGGTTTTTAGAATTTTGCAAATTTATGAAGAGGGAGGGGCTTATATAGAAAATTTCACGAACACTATTCATCCCGGAATTTCCGAACTCCAAACGAAGCGTGCCGGTTGGCTTTTCTAAGGTTTACCCCACGTTTCGAACACAATGGAACGTGTTTCGGGAGCTAATTCGATCATCTGTGTGAGTTATGGCAATAAACGTTCGATTTTAAATTAAATCGGTAAATCAAATTTCTAGGTGTTTTGGCTTGCACCGAACAAACGGTAAATCCGATTGACACGAAATTTGAAACCATACAATAATATCACATTATGGATCCGATGAAACTGGTTTCGTCGAAATCCGAGATTGTTTGAAAAATGGCTAATTTCACTAGTCGATTTAAATATTAAAATATTCAATTTTCACAAATAAACTTTTAATTCGATTTTAAAAGTTCTAAAACATCATTATAACCCCAATATGATTAAATAAAATTTTATAAATCATTTTCAATCATATTTAACCCAATTTTAGTTATTTCTGTATTTTCAACTATTAAATTATCGATTTAATTATTCAATTAAATCTAATTATTCGAAATAAAATTTGTTTGACTTATAAATTTCACTTATTAATATTTAAAGTTAATTAAATATACAAATTTTAATTAACAGAAATTCTGGGTCGTTACATACTTCCCCCCTTAAAAGAATTTCGTCCTCGAAATTACCAAGTAAGAAAAGTTACAGAATCTATTAACTTTCCAAAATCCATGGTTAAACTTGTTACAATAACTTTACTAAGTTTTCAAATCATACTTAGTTATCTTTTCAAAACAACTACTATTGTTTAACTTTCAATTCCAAATCGAAGTTATAGTTTTCACAAACTTCCCAAAAATTCCTAAAAATTTTCTAACGCCTTAAATTTTCGAAAAAATTCGCCAGAGTCTCCTTTGCACGGCTCGATCCAAAAAAATGACAGTATATATATCACAAATATACTCTCATCAAGTGATGAGGCATCCCGCAGGGAAAAAAGTGTAAAAGTACGATATTTAATCCGAGATATGTACCTTATATTTTATTAGCGAGCATATACGGCTAATATAGCGCGAAAGCGAGCTCCAAATGCGAAGCAAACGCGATCCGCACCTACTAAACACTCAACAAACAACATGAGAACATGTATATAGACAATAGTATTGATATACAACATATAGCAACATAATAACTATATATGCCAACATAGCAAATGCAGTAAAAGCAATATATTCAACCATCAACCAACTATCATCCAACTAACATCCATAACCAATAAATATTCATTCATATTCTCACTAATATTCAATGAAATGGGTTTTCAATTTAATCACATTTGATTCATTAACAGTGGATGTTTTTACTGACATTCATTTTCAATTAGTTTATATTCACTAATTCATATTCAAGTTGGTTCACTTCCAAATCAAATTCAATTCTATCTAAGATTCACTTAACTTCCAATTTGATTTCAATTACTTTAGCTTTCAATTCCATTAACTCAATTGCATATGGGTTTTTATACAATCAACTAATTATCATATAACAACCAATGTATATTAATTGCAATCAAATTCCTTTGCTTATATTCATTCAATTTGGTTTAACACCTTTACTTTCAATTGGTTTAATTAAATTGAGTTTCATTCAATTATTCAACTTTTCCAATAACATTAGATTTTAATGAATTAACACTTACATTCATTATTTCTTATCAATTATTTACATTAAATTGATTAACATTCAATCCATTAATTCAATTCAATTACTAATTCATTTAACATTTCAAGTTGAATTCCATTTACATAACTTAAGTTCACATTTATCACTTATTAATTTACTTTGATACCAAAATCAACTTCATTCAACATCACTTAAGTTATATTCCATAAACATCACTTGGTTTTACTTAACTTAAATCCCAACTTATAAATCAATTCAAATTCCCAATTCTGAAGTAAATTTCCATTTAACTTTAAATTCATTAATATATTCATATAGTTTCACTTCTTATATATATAAAAGTTTATTTCACAATTGTAAATCACTTTAATTATAATTCAATTCTTATAATTCTTTTTATTATACAATTATTCTTTTATAACATGTTTTATTTAACTTATATATATATATATATATATATATATATATATATATTCTTACATTTTCAACAACCAAACAATCAACTTATATACACTTTAATAATTCTGAAAAATTATTCCTTTATATATATAAAATATAATCAAGGTAAAATTATTTCATTTACCCAACTTAAAACAATATCATGTTGGTTTATCTTGTTTAAGAGTTTAGAAACCCCTATCTACGATAGTTAGCTAGACTACATCGACCGGAATCTATAAACAATCAACCGATAAGTCAACACAATACAAAGCAATTTATATTCACTAACAAATACGCTCTCATAGCTATTATTACACTCAAACTCATTCTAGAGTACTACTGACTCTATCTCTAATGAGTAATACCCAACAGAGCCATGGTTGTCGCTTAACCATATGCTCTGATACCAGATGTGAGGACCCGCAAATCTGTACTCCTTGAATAGACACTAATCTCCATTGATTAACTCAAGATGAACGGAAATACGAATTCTCAAGGTTTTAAGAAAAAGAAAAAAAGTAGAAGAAGAGAGAAAAGATAGAACAGAACAGAGAAAAAACAACAGAACAATATCAGAATCTCACAATCGCAGCGAAACAACATATAATAAATAAATGAATAATCTTTAAACAAAAAACTATATCAGTTATTACATTACATTTCATTTCATTTCATTACATCATCGGAGTGTACAACTATCAATACAAGAACAAACAGCGGAAAAAGAAATACTATATACTAGTAATACGCCATGCCATCCATCTTGCCTCCAGCAACTCCTGAATTCTAGAATATCCTGATGAACCTTAACTCTTGACTGCCCGTGTGGAAATTGGTGGGCACCCAGAGTTTAGGAAGGAAAACAATAAACTCCGAGTCAATCATGTGACCGGTGTGAGAACTAAAACAGTTTATTTTATCTTTTCATCTTCAAAACAAAATAGAGGAATATTTTTAAAGTCAATTTGCAATGCTTTTAAAAATGAGACTACCATAAGACCTCCCACCACACACAATGCAAACGCAGACTTGGAGGAGATTTCTTCTTATGTTAGTCAAAGATGCTTACTATGCAAAATCAAATCATTTTTTTGATATTATTATTAGTGCATAGTGTAGAAAACATTTCGAAAGTAGAATATAAATCTTAGCCAGCATAGGTACCATTATATTATGCCTACTATAGCTACCTCCTGAGGAAGCAGGTTCTACAACTAAAACCATACAAGATCGTATTGTTTCTTTGGATTTCCAACAAATGGTCAGGCCAAGGAACTTCCCATTGCCAGATGGAAACGCCTCTGGAATGACGTCCCGAGAACCAAACCGGATCTCTGCCAACACAAGGCCGGGTTACCCCTAACTGGGTAATTACTGACACGAATATGCCATCCCCCGATCGTAACCGATCTACATCCGAGGATCCTTGATTTCCAACAACCACAAAGTAATAAGTTTGCACCAACAACATAGGTTAAGTATCTGGGCTCCATACCATGATACCACCTCTATCCAGAAGGAATGACATACACTAAAGGGCGCAGCCCCTAATAACCTTGCCGCATCCTTCCTGTTTTGACCATTTCCGGGGTGTGAGGTCCGACGAAGTCTCGTCCACAAAGCCACGCTTTGGTACAAAGCCATGCTTTGGGTCAACAAATGATCAAAGTAATGATCATAAAGATAAATCATCAAACAAATGATCCTATCACAAATGATCAAACAATGATCATTTCACAGCAACACTCAGCATGTCACATTACCAAATTGGAAATATATCGCCGATAACCATCAACTACATAAGCTCTGAGCTCGTACGTCTCAGAGAAGGGTGTTAAGCTAAGAGAATAAATTCTCCACCACCAACAGAAATATATTTGAAAGAAATCAGCTTTATATCTCAATTTGTAATGTCAGACATACGATCCGTACAAGTCTGTCCCGGGATCGAACAGAACCGAAGGCACTTACAAAGAAGTCCTTGCAATCCGGATATTCACTAATCACGTCCGGACTTCCCATCACATATGGAGTCTCTATACCGAGGACCAGTCGATGCAAAGACATTCGACGAGTTGTCCTTTCGCTTTTGAAAATATCCGGTCTTCAACACCGGTCTTCAAATGCAATTCATAACGACGTATCACATATTCGGAATGGGTTATACGACCCTAAGGTCCATTCCCGGCTAACCCGAATACTAACCGCTTATTTAAAAATAAGTGTGGCATTCAAATTCAATCAAATCATAACAAATACCGATTCAAAGGTAAATATTGATAGTCGGTTATTGAACTATCAATGGATATGCACAACATCACCAGATTCCAAATAATTTTCCAAATAATTTATTTTCCAAAAATATCTTTACAAGATATATAATTTTCACACTTCAACCATTTGAAAACAATTTTCAAATCACTTTTCACATTTACCACTTTTGCAAACAATTTCAAACATTTCTTTATGCGAAAATACTTTCATTTCAACATGGTTCATCTAAACCAATTAGATAAATTCTTAACGATTTACAATATATTTACGTTCCAAATCCATAAATTTATTCCCACCCTTCAAAAATAAATCAACGTTTATTTTTAAACAAATTCCCCTTTTCATTTATAAATTCCATAGTGAATTTACATTCCAAAATATTTATGAATACATGATTTCAATTATTCATTTTCATTTTATCTTCAAAAGGATAAATTCTCAAAACGTTTCATTTCACATTGGAAAAACATTTCATACTCATTTATTAATAAGTAATTCACAAATCTATTTATTTTCAACATTTGGAAAATATTCAGTATACTTAAACCGAAATTAAGTATATATTTCATTCTTTAAGGAAATCATTCTCTCAAACATATTTATTTGGGCCAAAACGAATGTTGCGTAATACATCGTTACGACAACCCAAAATCACTAATATAGGGATTCGAAATTAAAATAGATATATAAATCCCAATACTATTTAAAACATTTCCTTTGGAAATCACTTACTATAACAACAGTGTTATAGTCCACAATTTCCTTCTATTTCTCGAAAACGTCTATTTCAACAATGAATGTTGAAATCTATGGTTTCGAATCTTACACATTTTAAAAACATCGTTAGATCGTTTTAATTCTATTTAAAACATCACATCCAAAACATTTTCTTTAACATATTATTCACTATTCCAAAACGTGAATATACTTCGTTAACCAATTTCATCATTTCTATACATTTTATTTTAAAGGATTATTCACTGTCTAAAACGTGAATATAACTCTATTAATAAGCTATAACAATTTACTTATCAAAATAAGTCGTTTGCGGATTTATAAAACAATGTTTATAAATTCCATTTTTATTTGTTTTATAACAACTTCCTTTTATAAACCTCCTTTATTAAGCTATTTCAATTTATAACTCAATTATATACCAAAAGTTCATATTATAAGTTAAATACTTACAATTTATTTGTTTGCCAAATCGTTCTTTTAAACTTCCCAAATTATAAATCTTATAACTTATAAGATTCATTTATTTACCCAAATCTATTTTTTTTAATAACTTTACAAATTTTATAAATCTACTGCTTATAAAATTCCATTTATAACTTCACCGTTCATAATCCTATAAATTTCATTCATTTATGAAATTCATTCACAATTCATTCTAACACTTATAAAAACTCATTTTATAATTCAAATATTTTAATTTATACATATCAATTTATAAATCCTTTATATAAATCAATTTATATTATTATTTTAAAACGTCTTTAAACTTCTTCATAATTTCACCATTTTGATTTATAAAATAATCAAATTTCATAAAACCTATATTTAACTGTTTACAATAAGTTCAAAAATCCCGATTTAAACTATTTTATAAAATCATTAACCCCATATTTTCAAAAATCAACTTTTAACTATATTTCTCAAAATCATAATTTTTATAACATTAAAATTATAACGTTTATTTATTTAAAATGAATCAATTCAAAAATATTTATAAACGTCCACTTTCAAAAATCACTTTAAAAAATCCTTTTAAAATTCCAAAATTGGCCCAATGATGCTGCACACCAAATAGTCAATCACGACAACAACGACATCATATATCGATATGATAATCAACGAATATCAAAATATCCATAATCAAATAAATACAGTTGAGGAATCCAGTTGGATCCCTCCAACCTGTTTCCCTGCATCCAAAGATGTTAGCACAATACCAATTCTGTTCAAGTACGGAATTATCGCGGTATATGCGATTTAAAATATTATCCGCTTAATAGACGGCACAATAGGATCTCATCCGCTATATAATGCGGAAAATCAACTCCAAGTACATAAATAATACCAATTTCACTGTACTGTGAAATATTCGCGGTATATGTTTTTGATAAATAACCTCCGCTTACTAACGGCGTATAATGTCTATTTTAACAATCAATAGATAACAATCATCATTCAAACATACATTCAAGAATTTTAAATATAACTATTTAAAATTAAAATCGAAACCGATTCGATTAAGTGAGAAGTTCTCACCTTGATTTCAATTTCGTTTCAGCTTTTATTTCGAATAAAATTAAACGGACTTTTAATTTTACCCGAAATTTTTGCTAGCTCCAAATGACTCCAATCCAATTCCATAGCGTAGTGCTCATCGATACGATTCCAACGCAACTAGTTTCGTGCGTTTTCGACCTCGTATGAAAAAGATACGGATTTTTAAAGTTTACACGAATTTTATATATAAATTTACAACAATTTATTTTTTAAACCAAATTAATCAGGGCCGCACGTTTCGATGATATGCAAATCTGGCCGTCCCCTGTTGCATCTCCATCTTCGTTCCCAGTAAACAACTCGCGTGCTAGAACCCACCAAGCTTCAAATTTGGGTTCCAAATCGCGACCTTAACAAGCTGCTTCAACTCGATCAGAGACGTCCACCACGCGCTCGTGCTCCAACTCCACCCACGGCCAGGTTGCGGCCAAGCTCGGCCTCTATATGACATGGGAAAATGTGCGCGACTGTTAGGCCTTCAAGCTCGAGTTGCAGACAATCTACTTCGTTAATCTCGATCTTAACCGTTGAACATATGGATCTCGTCATGCTCTTCAATTTATTAGTTGACAACTTTTTCTAAAAACGTGTGGATTTGGAAAGATTGAGGAGGAAAAGAGATTGATTTTCGGCCATAGGAAATATTGGAGGCGGCGGCTGTGTATAATTAGGGTTAGGTTTTTAGAATTTTGCAAATTTATGAAGAGGGAGGGGCTTATATAGAAAATTTCACGAACACTATTCATCCCGGAATTTCCGAACTCCAAACGAAGCGTGCCGGTTGGCGTTTCTAAGGTTTACCCCACGTTTCGAACACAATGAAACGTGTTTCGGGAGCTAATTCGATCATCTGTGTGAGTTATGGCAATAAACGTTCGATTTTAAATTAAATCGGTAAATCAAAATATCTAGGCGTTTTGGCTTGCACCGAACAAACGGTAAATCCGATTGACACGAAATTTGAAACCATACAATAATATCACATTACGGATCCGATGAACAGGTTTCGTCGAAATCCGAGACTGTTTGAAATATGGCTAATTTCACTAGTCGATTTAAATATTAAAACATTCAATTTTCACAAATAAACTTTTAATTCAATTTTAAAAGTTCTAAAACATCATTTTAACTCCAATATGATTAAATAAAATTTTACAAATCATTTTCAATCATATTTAACCCAATTTTAATTATTTCTGTATTTTCAACTATTAAATTATCGATTTAATTATTCAATTAAATCTAATTATTCGAAATAAAATTTATTCGACTTATAAATTTCGCTTATTAATATTTAAAATTAATTAAATATACAAATTTTAATTAACAGAAATTCTGGGTCATTACATAGATCGCTCAAAGAGACCTCCCATTTTACCCAAGTCGTGGGATCGTGAAGATCTATACCTCAATTGGGTCATGTCAACACACGCCATAAGCATTGCAATGTTATGTGAAGAGAAACTAATCCAAAGACCAGTATATGATGAAAGCTAGCTATTGATAAGTTTACCCTGTTAATGTCTATATCAACCAACCGTTACGTTAGGTCCAATGGCAACCTTAGATGTTTGAAAGGTTACTCAAATGGAATATCGAGCTAATTCAAGTTGATATCACTTATCTCCCTCAGAGAGCTGTCCATGGTCAAACATTAGCATACTTTATATTTGAATTCACTAAATCAGACGATTATCCGAAGAACAGTAAAGAACCGTCCAACCGATGGAGAACATACATAGATGGAACTTCCGATAATCGGCTTTCTAGCATCGAAGTCATGTTAATGGTTCTTGAGGAATGATCGATCTGCTATACCCTAAAACCCAACTTCCCTGCAACAAATGAAACCTTGGTCACCACGCTCAAACTTAAAAGAAAGCTAGGAATGGAAACTTTACACATCTTATACGATTTTTGGTTAATAGTATGCCAAGTCAGGGAAGACTATCTGACTAAGGGGAAATGTCTTGCTCCTTATCGCGATTGGATCCTAGAGATACTAGCCGACTTCGAGTATTACACCATTACACAAATCCTCAGAGAATAAAATGAAAAGGCCAAATAATTGGCCAAGCTAGCCAGTTCTGGAGATGCACAACAAATAGACTTTGTCCTAGTTGAAATACTTATTATTCCAACATTGATAGATGATCGACTAGATCTTAGAGATGGATCCAGGGATGGGGTCACGGATGAATCCTATCAAAAACTATCTACCATGGGGAATTCTTCTTGAATAAGGGAATGAGAGATGGCATATCCTCCGCGAAGCATCACTGCATGATTATGTCTGGATCGTTCGACTCCATCGACACAAAGCATTACTCCTGTATCCATCAATCCGAGACCCAATATTACGTATCCATCGATACGAAGCATACATTCTAACATATCAAATCGATCCAGGAGAGGATCGATACAAAGTAAAGACTTAAAACAACCATCGAACGTTGTTATAAATCAAATTTCACTTTGATCCATGAGAGGATCGATATGAAACTCAATCCAAACAAAAACTAAAGAACTTGATAACAACCCGTAAATGTGCAAACATAAATAGGAGTCAGGCTAACATATGTGCATGTATGCCAAACTAACATTCAATTTTCAAAATTACCAGGAATTGAATGCTTACCTGAGGACGATCAGAACGATGAACAAAAAATCGCTAGTGCTCAACACTCAGTTACAAAAAAACACTACATGATCATTGACAATCAACAGTTTGACATCTACGTCACTAAAGATCAACCAAAGGCTACATCTTTTGATGAAAAGATAGAAACTACTCAGCGAAATGGATAGAACTTTTCAGAATTAAGATGGCAGTTTAGAAAGCACATCATGTTCACATAAGACGTACTTTGGGGGACAAATGTTATCCCGCCTTTTGGCAAGGCCGTGACACCAAGAACTTGACTAGAAATCAAGGATAGTTCATCTTGGAAATCGTTAATACATAGTTCTACTATGGGTGTCGGTAAATTTTATCCGAGTTCGGATCGAGCTACAATTAATATGACATGACAAGCAAAGCTAAGAAGCCAACGTTCCAAATTTCAAGTCAGTCGGACTTTGTATGCTCAAGATATTGATCGATCACGGTTGAGAAATCCAAACTTGCATCGATCATAACTTGAGATCCACAAGTCCAAATGCTTTGAAATTCTCATAGGAGGTTACGTCTGACATAAAAAATGTTCCTTCCAAATTTCGTCTCGATTGGAGCAAATCTTAATCGATACGAAATTCGTTCATATCGATCACGGATATAGCCGAAACTTCGTGGGATCGATCGCGTGGGCCTACACACGTGCCAGAAGAAGTCTCTCGAGATTTGAGCAAAATATCAGCCTCTTATGCCTATAAATAAGGCTCCAGGGCCTACAGAAGAGGGATCTTTTAGCTCTCCTACGTCCAGACTCCTCCGAATCCATTTTTGTACTTCATAGCTGTAGTTGTACATGAATTTCAACATTATAATCCGCTGCAATCTGCTGTAATCAGTTGTAATCGGCAAGTGAATATCAATAAAATCATTAACTTCATAGTGGACATAGGCCATACGCCGAACCACTCTAAAACTCCGTGTTTCTGTGCACTTTCATATATGTTTATTGGTATGCTTGTTAGATCTGCTTCATTTTACATTTATTCTCTTCATTTTACCTCTTCATACACATCCGAAGAGTGTTGTGCCCAATTTTGGTACAAGCATACCATAATTTTTAATTTGGTAAATATTTGAATTATCGTTTGACGTGTTTTATTGTAAACAACGGTATTTTTGTGATTTTGCGGAATAAAATAATCTACGTATTTTATCAATCATTATGGCATCGTGTCACTTTTTGGTGCACGATCGTATTTCTATTTCTATCATTTACGGTCCGAACGCGAATGAAATATTGTGATGCGAAGTACAGCAGGTACTTCCTTTCAAAACCTTTTTAAATCAAAATTCAAATTTTCAAAATAACTTTTAGTGATTTGATGGGTTGCTTGAAAACTTGGTTTAACTTGCGGTTGAAGTAAGACTTGATTTTGTTTATAAAAGAGATCAATTCACTTAGATGCTTCATTCTTTTTCCCCTCATGCTTTATCAATTTCCCTCCCCATTTTCTCACTTTTCAATTCCAGTAAAAAAAAAGGGCCTTAAACCTTCAAAAATTCAAATTAAACCAAATACTTAACAAAAATTTGTGATACGAAGATCTTTTAGTCCATAACGACAAGATCGACATTTCTATATAGCTGCAATGAAGCTCCGATGTGATTGAGGTCAACGTTGTATGAAGGTAGTAGACTAGGGTTTGATTTTCAAGGAGATTTAGGAATAATTAGGAAAAACAAAGGATTCCATCGAGTTTGTGGTGGAAAATAGCATCTTGCAGCCAAGTTTTGGTAGGCTCGATCGGGCTCGGGTTCGGCAGGTCGGGTTGAGAGCTCAATTGATAAGGTGTTCGCCAGAGTTGTCCACGCGTCAATTCATCAAGGAACGAGGGAGAATGGGTGGATGAATGCACATGTTTGTTTGAGTTTCATTGCACATGTTTGTATATGGTGGGAATGATTTTAAATTTAGGGAAGATGGGATTTTAAAATGGTAATCAGTTTGATTTTAGACCAAACTAGAACGCGAAAGCGCCAACTGGAATTTTAGTGAGATTACCCACCTTTAAATAAATTATATGATATATGTGATGTTATATATTATTGTTGAATGCTTGGATGATAGTTTATATTATTTTTTGGTTGTTTGTTTGGATTTTAAATTCCCACTTGAAAAGTGGATGGCATAAATAACCATTATGTTGCAGGGACAAAAACAAGAGAATCTTGAAGTGTACGAAGCGAATACGTTGCTGTGATTTACATGGGACTTTGTACAGAGACCCTAAGAGATTTCTCGCTAATATTAATTTACTTCTATTCGTATGTTGCTTATATTTTTGTTTGGTTGAAAATATTTATAACATACTGTTTGATTGTGTAACTATTGTTATAGCGATTGTCGACGTACCGTCACTTATGAAATATCACCCCCTTAAACCCTTGTTGTGTGTTGAACTTGAGCTTGCATTTTTTATAAAATAAATGTTTGGTAATGTTTTTGCACTTTGGAAATTGTTCTATATTTTCAAGTACTTTGAGAATTTTCAAAATAAAAGATAAGTATTGATTAAAAATTTATAAGTAGAGTTATAAATTTAATTAATTATTTCCGAAATAATTAACATTGTTCCAAATTTATAAAGATTTTGATTGGTTAATTAATGTCATTTAAAATTTATTAAAGATTATAAATTGGATTTGATTATCTTTCGGGATAATTAATGTTGTTTAAATTTATAAAGGTTATCTACCTTAAATATTTTGTAAACTCTTTTCAAATAGGTTTCTAAGGACTGTATAAGTTTTGAAAAGAATTGGAGGTTTAAATATATCTTTAATTATTATTTAACTATAATAAACTTAATTACTAAATTTATTAATGATGTCAAACGTTAATTTGTCATTTTATAATGACGTTTTAAAGTTAATTAATCATTTTTCATAATGATATTTAAGATTAGTTAATCATTTTAATAAATGGTATTTAAAGTTAATTAATTGGCTTAAATAAAGGTGTTCAAAATTAATTATTGGAATTAATTAAAGTGTTTTAAATATTAATTAACTGATTTAATAAAAGTGATTAAAGTTAATTGCCTGATTCAATAATAAAGATTAAAGTTAATTAATTGATTGAGTAAAGGAGTTATAGTTTTGATTAATAGGCTCTTGGGATAATTAATGTGGTATTAAATTTATAAAATAATTATATCAATTATCTTTCAGGATGATCAACATTGTTTTAAATTAATAAAAGCATTTCAATTAATTTATTATCTTTCGAGATAATAAATGTTGTTTGAAAATTTATAAATGATAGTTTATAAATGAGAAAACCTTTTAAAAAAGTATTGTTTTCAAAAATAAAGCTAAGTGTAAAAAATTTTGGGTTTATAGTAAACAATGTTTTAATGATATTTGTTTTCGACCTTTCTTTTTAATACGCTTAAAATATAACTTTCTCTTTAAAAAGAATATTTTAAAAAGTTTTTTTAAGTGTTTTACAAATATTTGTAATATGAAAACCAAGCACAAGTTCAAGTTTAAAAGTTTGCAGAAAGGATAAGAAATTTAATTCCATAAATGATATCACTTATGTGGAAATGATTTAGTCATACACTTAGCACTAAATATCAAGGCATGGGAAATCATTTCTATCTCGAAGGTTAAAACTGTTGCCAAGGCAATGCTTAGAGGTAACACTACCATATCTTGCCCAGCTTCATTTTTAACCGAGGGATACTATAAGTTTGAAAGTGATGAGTAGTGGTAAGGGCAAGAGATTTAATTTTCATATACGATCATTTTGATTATTCATGATAGTTCATTTATTGACTATAAATTCAGCTTTCTTATTTGTCTATCGTCAACTTAAGATGATCTATTGCTCATTTGAGCACTGATATCCTTTATCGGAAATGACTAAAACCAAAGAGCGAGTAGAAGCCAAGCTATGTTAGGTTGCTCTCATTAGGGAATCTTCACATCTACACTAGATTGAATTCGATAGTATGCGCATAAAGATGTGAAATACTCAGATGCTCGGCAAGGTTGGCGGGATTCATCTTGGATGTGACTAAGAGCCATCGTAGTTCTTAATTATATTTTGAGAGGTGTACTTTCAGTGAGGGAGTGCACCCTTTTAGTCATTATTGGAAAACTTTATTTTTCTTGTTGTTGATTCAAATCCTTGAATTGTTTTATTAATTGCATCGAGAAGTGACTGGAGCTCTTCTCGATGTTTAATTATTTGTGTCCATTATTTAAGTTTGGATTTTGATCTTGTTTATGCCAATTCTTTCAAGTTTTGGTTTGTTCTAATTTATTTCCATTCATTCACGTGTGGAAGATGTTTTCAAAAGGTAAAACCCGTTCCATGTTTAGCGGCATGGTCTCGCGGAATATTATATGTTCATCTTTTCACTTGAGTTTTCTCATGCTGGTTTTTCAGACTGATCCGGGTGTTATTTTATTATAATGCTTGGGTCAGACCGTGTATTTTTCATGTTTTCATTGGTGGACATGGAGCTCATGGAGTAAAGATGGATGTTCACCTAACATAGTACTTTATTTTCAGCTGTGTTTTTATATATACCCATCAGCAATTCTAAGGTCAGAAATTTATAACTGTCTAGTTTTTGAGATTTGTTTTATCTCTAATGTACATGTACCTTGGTGTGAATGTCTTTGTCATATTATATATGTAAAGGCCCATTTTCCCGTACCCTTTTAATCGACAATAAACCACACATGTTGTAACAACCCTAGATTTTGACTATATATTTAAATTTGACTTTATTTCATTTTGAAATTATTTTAAATTTGTTTTAATTGTGTGATATCATTTCTAAACATTTTTAAAATGATAATATAATTTTTCCAAAATTTACTGTATTTATTTCTTATTTTTAAAGGCTGTTTTCTAATTTTCTGTCATTTTCGTCATTTTAAATTTCTTTATTTTATTTTAAATTTGTTTTATTTGTGAAAATTCATCTCTAAATATTTTTAAAATAATAATAGAATTTTTCCAAAAATTACTGTGTTGATTTCCTATTTTTAAGGGCTGTTTTCCCATTTTCTGCTATTTTCTGCATTAAAATTTTATATTTAAATTAAATTTTAAATATTTATTTTGTGAATATATTTGTATTTTATGTTATTAATTATGTTTAAAAATACTTTACAAGCTTATATGAATTTTCTAAAAATTATTTCATTTAACTTCAAATTTTGCTAGTCTAGTTCACTGTTTTAACTATTTTCCTTAATTTTACTTTACATAATTGATAAATATTATAAATATTTGTATATTGGTTAAAAATTTCGAAATATTATCTGATATTATTATTATTTAAGCTACATAAATTTATATAAATAATAAAAGGTAAATTGAAAGGGTTTGTGACCTTTTGTTTCCTATGGCTTTTGATTTTCCCACCTTTTCACATTTTAACGTTTCTTTTCACTCAAAAGGCCATATCTCTTCATTCTTTCAGATGCCACCCTCATTTCTCATTCACGTACTTCATTTTTTCTCTCATTTCCTCAAATGTATTCGGCCATTTCTGATCTTAAGAGTTTGGTAAAAAAATTCTTTCTATAATTTTCTCTTGTTTCCATGTGAATTGCACTTGCTTTCATCACTTCTAGGATCGGCTCCTCTCCATTCCAGCATTGTGGCCGCCTCCACCACCACCACAACCAGTCACCACCACCTCCAGCACAACCCCAAGCCATAGCCATGCTCCCTTGATGTGTAGATCCAACAAAATTTGCAAATACTTCACCTTGTAGCCTAGCCGAGCTCACCTCTTGATCCACCTCCACAAAACCCCACCTTGGCCGCCACTTCCGTCACACCACCAGCCAAATTCCGACCTGACACCACTGCTACATCACCACATGACCTCACCTTGCCTCTGGCCGTGACCACTTGCCTTGGCCGTGGCATGTTGGTGCTTTATTTTGCCTTGAAACCTTTATGTCATATAGTTGAAATTCCAAGCACCTACCTCTTCACTATCATGTAAACCATGCTAGGCCGACCCTATGGACCCAAGACCAAATACAAACTCACCCCTTAGTCATACATTTTAGCCCTGTAGCTGAACCATAGGTGGTTGAAAGCAAGTGCAATAGCCTGGGCTTCGTTTTATGCAGTCATTTCTAACAATGTTTTATTGAAATTTTGGGTTGAAAACTTATGCTGTTTGTATTGTTTGTTTGATTTGTATTCAAGAGAATTAATCCTTAGCTCCTCCATTTCGTATATGTATAGTTCTTTTGTGCTTGTGTAGATCCCGTTGTGCAATTCGTCGTTGTGTCATCATCTCAAAACAGTGAGTAAATCTCACCAGACAAATATGGACTTATATAGTGATAAACTTACATCACCTGAATCTATAAATGCATATCATCCTGTTATAACTGCTATATTATATTCATATGAAGTTCACACCTATATTTACACTTTTTATACCATATGTTACTGTTATTTCATATTATTCTGTTATTTTCATCAGTTTATCACACTGCAAGTTCCCTGTAGACTAGAATCACTATGGGTTGAAATGATACATACCCGAACGGACTTTAGAATAGGAGAAAATCGTTATGGGCTGAAATGATAGGCCTGAATGATTTTCAATTATTTTCTTTTACTTGGGATTGCGGGTTTGAAATGATCAAGCCCGGGTTTTCTTTGTAAATTACGGGTTGAAATGATATATTACCCGTATCACTTTACCTAGGCTAGAAAATGAAAATTGTTAAAATATGTTTTTCTAAAAAAAATTTAAATTATTTTAGAAATGTAAATATTATAATATTTTGATTTAAATTTGATTAAAAATGATTTTTATATAGCATTATTGATTTTCTGAAAATTTATAAGTGAAATAAATAAATGGTAAAGTTAGAAAATCTGAAATGTAAGTTATTTTGGAAATTAGAATTTGGTGATAAATGGAATTTAAATTAAATATGAAAATATGATAAATTTATGATATTTTGAATTAAATGAATTTAAAATGATTTTATAATATATTAATGATTTTTGAATAAAGTTAAAATGTGAAATGAATGAATATTTAGGTTCAAATTTGGAAATATAACTAAAATTGGAAATTTGTGAATTTGGCTTAAAAGTGAATTTTAAGTTAAGTAAATAAAAATGAAATTAAGTTATATTTGAAAATTTTAAACTTAAATGTTAAGTTAAATTTAATTTAATGAATTTAAAATTTAATGTTGGAATTTAATAAGTGAATTATTATTAAATTTTGATTTTTGAATGGAGATTTAATTTTATAAAATCGTGAATATAAGGGTATTTGAATGACTGTTTTAAAAGTGAAATTATATGATTTTATAAGATAAAAATGATTTAAATAAAAATATAATTGTTTGTGAAATTATATTGAATACTTGAAGTTAATTAACTGCATTTCTGAAATGCTATTAATTCTAATATAAATGATAATACAGCATTTGTAAATGCTGTAGTTGATAATAATGAACCAAATGGCCAAGTTTAATTAAAGTTTATTATAGCATTTTTGTAAATGCTATAATTTTTGAATTTAACTAAGTTTTATTTGAAACTAATGTAACCCTATTACAGCATTTTTAAATGCTATCTTTTGTTAAATTGAACTGTTTTGAATGTAACTTTCCGTAGCAATTTCTAAATGCTGCGAAAGTTGAATTTTCATCTGTTTTAATAAATTAAGTTAATAAATGAATTTTGAAAGACTAAAATTTGGAAATTTAATAATTTAATTATTAAATATAATAACTTCATTCTATGATTTAAAATGAAGTAATTTGTTTCGAAATATAAACTATTTTGAAATGTGTTTTGTAATGGTATTTAAATTAAAAAAAAATGGATGTGATTTGGAAGATAAGATATTTTGAATGATATTGAATTTTGAAATTATATTTGATTTTGAAGTATAAATACCATTTTTAAATTTTTAACCACGGGATGTAATTAATTTATAGTTTAACTGATTCTTAAAGGATGGGAGATCCCAAGCATCCTTTAAGTTATTATGCATTTCTAGTACAGTTCACTTGAGTTGGTTTACATTATATAAGTATATATTGTCCTGACTCGAGTGTTTTATGTTTTACTTTATGCTCGGGTCAGCCTGAGTATTTACAGCTCAGCTTTGAATTTCTTTTCTGGAGCTAGGACTCGCTGGAGATTCTGCTTGTCTAGTTATCTATTTCCTTTCAGTTTTCGTTGTTCTGTTTCAGCTCTGTTATTTATAAACTTCTATGTATTTGAGATTTCTATTGTATATGTTTTCAGACTAATATTATGTATTATGTTTTGAGAGTTTGTTATAGTAGCTTCATGAACTACTATGTATTTTATTTCCGCTGCGAGTTATTCTGATATTTCTGTGTCTGTGATTCTGTGATTGTATTTCATTTGCTCCAAATTTATTTACAACACGGTATTTTGAGCAATTCAAGTCCGACATGTGCGGATGCGAATGGCTGAAATTATCGGGTTGTTACACATGTCCAACTTAAATTGCACGAAAAGACGGATCATTAAGGGTGATAAAGAAAAGTAGACAGAACAGAATCTCACATGAAGGGAATAACATATAATATTGTACAAATATTTTTACAGCGGAAAACTTTTAATTACATATATCAGAGTCTAACCTAAATTCAGTTTGGACAGTTATAAAACCTGCCTTCACAATTGCTGACAAACATCAAACAAAATACATTAAGCAAAGCGGATAATAGAATATCTCCATACATCGATGAATATCTCCAGCTCTCCTCTGGATACTCCAACCATCTTTGACTAAACCTAAAACTATTCGGATTTGACCCGAGTATTGAAAATACCCGGATCGGGCTTGATAAACCAGCGTGGGAAAAATTCAATAATTAATGACAGTGTCATATATCAGCCTTTGTTATAAATCCTTTGGAAATAAAGAGTATCTCATAAGACCACGCACACACATAAACACGGATGGGCTTTTACCTTATGATAACTAAGACACTTTTATATCAAAACGTTTGATATTATTTCTAATGACATTCTTTGAAAACATTTGCAAATAAACTTATTAATATTGGCCGAAATTGTTACCATTATGAAATTCCAACATACTAGACTCTACAAACAAAACCGTAGGTTCTTATTGGAGAATGGATTTCCATACAAATGACCAGACGCAGGATCTACCTTCCGAAATGGGTACCCCTCTAGATGGATGTCCCAAGGCACAGAACATTTGCCCTCTACCAACACAAGACCGGCCTACCTCTTTAACTAGATAGTATCGAATATGTCATCCCCCGGTCGTTACCGACCTTTAACCGAGCGCTCATTTTCCATACATCACATAAATTAACATCCCGAAGGTCATAGCGGGAAGAAATATATCTAGAAGGGGATGATCATACCCTACTTGGGAATGACCCACTTAGCCTTGCCGCATCTAATCCTGTTTCGATCATTTCCGGTTTGATGAGGCTTGAGGCAAACGATTACCTTTTCACAAAGCACATATCACATCTTTGAATGCCACATTGCCATTTCCATTTAACTACTAATTGCCTTCCACAAAAATACAACCCTTGAGCTCGTAAGTCTCAAAGAGGGTGTTAAGCTAAGAGAAGTTGTCTTCTCCGCCGCCACTGATGTATGTTTGTAAAAACCAATGTACGTAATCGTTAGAAATGCAATGTCGGACAAACATCCATACAAGTTGTCCAGGAACAGGACAAACCGAAGGCACTTTCCTCGGCCATTATTATAAGCCCTTGCAATCCGCAAATGTCCATCACGAGGAGACCACCGCTATATATAACTATATAATGGGTACGACCTCGAGCAAATCAACAAGTAGTCCTCACGCTATGAAGATCCACGGTTTTCAATAATCATCGTCTTCAACATGTCTTCACGTTCGAACGTATACATTAGTTCGAAGTGGTTTTCGGATAGGAATTAACCAAATCCGACTCTGGTTCCTTCGAAATCCAATCATCGATAAAAAGTGAATATGAGTATATAGGATTTATTAAATCTCTTTTCACTTTAATTCTTTTCGGATGATTTAGAAATCTCTTTCTTTTCACTTAGAGTAATTCTAAGTAATTCACTCTTTTGCTTTGGAAAATATCTCAAGTTTCCTTACTTAACTTTCAATTAAACCCTTTAACTTTTAGGCGGGTCAAAAACAATGTTATTTAACACATCGTTTATAATAAACCCTAAATAAATCTTAACAAATATTTTAAAGTAAATAGGATCATATAAATCATTCATTTAGGAGATTGCTTAACATTTGGATAATACCAATCTTCTTTTAGTTCAAAAACTTAATACAGTCTTTTTATTTAAGAGCATCTGGGCTTTCCTTTCGATCTGTTCCACCCTTCGCCTAAGAAAAGAAAACATAGGCTAGGTAAGTTCAGGACACTGGTTGCTCCATCCCTAACCTTAGTTAAACACCTTATTTTATCTTCCCAGATCTCACAGACGGGACAAATGTACTAGTCGTTTCCGCATACTCAGATTTTCAACTTTACTTTGGAATTGCTTATAAATATTCCAAATTATCTTTCAAAATACTTAATTATCCTTTTTAAAACATTCACAATTGATTCTGCGAAACGTCTTTACATTTAAACTTATATTCCAAAAGTTATATAATTCGCAGCAGTAAAGTGCTGCGGAAAGTGCTAAATAAGCTTATTTGAATTAAACAACTTTTAAACATTCGATAATTCATATTTTCCTATACAAATCTCTTTTAAATCATTTAAATAGATTTATCAATTTATTCCATATTTTTCCATAATTAAAAACATATATTTGAACAAATTTCCTGTTATGGTCATTAAACTGCACTAGCGTGATTTTTCTAGAAAATTGATTTGGACTTAATTCAAAATCTACTTATCGGAACTTTGATTTTCTTTCTTCGTATAGAAGATATGGATATAATAGTCCGAAATTTTCTTACCTCGAAGAATTCCGAGCTATATTCCACTCTATACACTCATTTGAACTTTTCGGCGTGAAATCGCGAACTACCATTGCGCGACGTGTCTAGTTTTAACTTATTTTTCAATATTTGAAATAATCAATTCAAATTGGATTTCAACACTTATAAGATCATTAGAAACCATTTTAAATCAATATTTTCACTTTTAAAAGTATTTAAAATGAATTTTCACTATTACCATATTATAATATTATTATATTCACATTATTTTAATATTAAATTTTAAATTCCAATTTCAATTCAATTTCAATTCTAATCTCAAATTAAACACATTTAAAACTTAGATTTCAAATCTAATTTCAATTTAAACTTTAATTCACCTCAAACTAAACTTCACCTTTTTCAAAATCGATTTCGATTTCTATTTCATTATTTATCTTAATTTCAATTTCTAATTAACTATCCTTTTCAAATCCGATTCACTTCAAATTTCAAATTCTATTTCATTTTAACTTTAATTTCACTTGTAAATGAAAAGAGACTTATTTTTCCGCAATATCTCATATTACTAAAATATGGTCTTTTTAGATAAAGGGGTTACTTGATCAAAATGAACATATCCAATGTTCATATTTACCACTAACATAACATCCATTCAACCAATCACATGCATATGATTTCAAATCTAACATTCACCATTAATATCATAACGGGGTATATTATCACAATTCACTTAATTTGCTAACTATCAAATCATCCATATTAACAACCAATTTGGTATAAACATTCATATGTCATAAGGGTGTAAATATGATTTATAACATAATTAAAATATAAATTCAAAAGGGATGAGAATTTCTCACCATAAACCAAAGTGATTAACTTCCTACCAACATTCTAATCAACCAACACTTTACTAATTAATTCCTACTCCATTAAACACTAGCAAACAATACCCTCTCTCATCCAATAGCTTGGCTGAAGCTTGAGATGGAGGTTGACCGAAAATATAGAGAAGAAGCGGCCGAGCTTTGAATTTGAATTTGAATTCCCAAGATTTAGATCCAAAAAATAGGTCATATTCTCTCTTGTTTTTGACTCTCTTACTAACAAAATTTGGAAAACTTATTAACCAAAAAGTTGTTGCAAATTCTTTTCTATTGAATTTTAAAAAAAGAATCATTTGAATCCAAGTTGTTTTGAGGGAGATATGTTCAAAATAAAAAAGCTATTCTCGGATTCACAAAAGTAAAGCCCGAAAATACACTTCAAATAATTGAGTTTCAGGTATAGAAAATCTCAAAACTGGCAAAAGTGATCAAAATAAAAGTTGTATACACTGAAATTTCATATGGTTTTAAAAAATGAATTTCTAAATTTGGATCTGTTATGATCAAGTTATGATCAAAACAAAAAGGCCTATTTTCTGGCTTAAAAACTGGGCCAGAAATTGCACTTGAAATAAGTGGAATTTTGATATAGTAAACTTTAGAATGAAACAAAGTGATAAACATGAAAGTTGTAGCCACTGGAAAAATAAATGATTTAAAAAAATAATTTTGCATTTTGGTTCTGTATTGAGGAACTTATGGCAGAAAGAAGAAGAGGTAAAATATAGAGAAAAAAGAAGTTTGTTTTGAAGAAAATAAACATGGATTTCTTCTCAAAATTTTGTAAATATTTTGACATTATTTCTTTATAATATTTTTCTATGGCATAAAATCCATTAGAGAGAAGAGGAAGAAGATGAAGAAGCTTGAGAAAAGAAGAAGAAAAAAATGTGAATGAGAGTGAAGAAGGAGGTGGATATTTATAGAAAAAGAAAGAAAGTGGTAATTTACCAGAAATAACCTCTTACCAAATTACCAAACTAACCTTACTTCAACCTAAAGCAATCTCCACTTTTTCAAAACTTAACATCACATTTTACATCCTTACTTTATGTCTTAATCCTTTAAGAACTAAGCTAAGTAAAATAATAATTATGTTGGTTTTTGGATGTGATATTGATTTGATGTTTACTTTTGACTTTTCTTGCTTACTTTTGTTAATTCTTACTTACTTTTCTTAATGACTTCTAGAAGTTTTCTAACCTTGTTTATTAAAAGTAAACTTGATTAGTTAATTAATTAATACTTACACTATTAGAATATATGTTCCTATATAAGAAAATAAAGGTGCGACGGCGTTGCGACAACTTTTAATCGACAAAACATAGTTTTTCGACAAAATGTTTTACGGTCACATTTTGACGTTTTAGTTAAACTATTTATTTATGTAAACCAAATTTAAAAATGAACTTTTTTACTTCTTTAAATAAATTAAAACAAGTCTCTTTATGTTTTAAAATCATATTTAATATCAAAATCTCTAATTTTATAATGTATGTAAAACTGACAAAATGCGACAAATTTTTGTTGTTATTATAAAACGATTATTAACAAACTTTTAAATCTTTTAACATACTTTTATAATATTTATTAGATGTTTTAAATAAGATTTATCTTTTTAGACAAATATTAAAATCCATTTATTTAAGCCTTTATTTATTTTTAACAAAACTTAACTTTTGTCGATTTGTTCTAAAATCCAAATTTATACTTTTTAATACATTAACTATAAGAATAGATAATTATTTATATACATAACATATTTATTTAAGATTTAAACTCCTTTTAAATTTAAATCGAACGAAATCTCTCATTTTCGAAGTAGCGAAATTACGGGTCGTTACAATATATGATCACCCCGTTGTGAGATTCTGTTTCTCCTATTCTTTTTTCTTTTTCTTTTTACCCTAAAAATCTGTCTTTCCAGCACTTGAATACTTGGCATTTGAATATCGTAGATGCATTGGGTGTCGACACAGGGTCGAAAAGGCAGGTCATTTCAGTTGATATCAGAGCTAAAGGTTATGCGAGAACCTTGGCTTTGGTAGGGTAAACTCATTAGAGATATGGTAAGTGGCACCCTAGAACGAGTTGAGAGCATTATATATATACGGAAGCGTATTTGTTATTGTTACAAAAACATACTGGATTAGTTGGTCTATTGAGTTGTTTTGAATTCTGGTCGAGACATGGGACGCCACAGTGTCGATAGATGTATCTAATCATCCGAACAAGGTAAACGGACACTATATTGATGTTTGAAAATTTTGTAAATGAAATATTTTACCTAGGATTATATATTATATATATAAAGGAACAATTTTCAAATTTATATAGTTATTTGTGATATATTTGTTTCTTTGAAAGTGATAATATTTATTTATTATTATTTTGTTAGATTAGTCATGCTCGGTTAGTTCAGGAGCATTGACTGTTGTTTTGTGGATAGCTGACTAATTGTGCTCATCTTATTCATGAGTATTTACTGCTTTAATTTAGAAATGACCCCTAGTAAATTAAGTTTCATAGTTTGTCTATAAGGTGTTTGGTAATAATGTTAAGTTAAAGGTAAACTTTTAATTATAGTTGTTTAATATAATCTAAATGGGAAGATAAGGCATTTGGAGGATAAATATTTCAGAAAAATTTATTGTTATAAAGGAGAATTATTATAAGATGAGATTATTTTATAAAAAGGGAAGTAATTTGTTTTATAAAATGTTAAAAGGGTTTTTGAGAATTTAATTCTCGGTATTGCTTGAAATGATTTCAAACAGATTTTTGAGAAAATTAATAGTGGCATTATGTGACGACCGCCCATGACTCCCGCACCAAAACAAGGAAATAATGCGCTGAAAGGCGTGCCAGGCAGCCATGGACGATAGTCAGGGTAAAACAAAACAAAAGAATCTCTATCGTACAACTCACAGCGCATGGATAAAATACAATAGAGAAATATAATATAGTGAAGCTCCATAGAACAGAACATCATCATATAAGCATCACAGTAGTTTTATACAATCATCTACTCAAATCCATACATGAAAGCCTCACTACAAATCACTCAACCAAATACAGCAGCGGATACCCAGTACATATAGTAAGAAAACTAATATGCAAAGCCTCCTGCTCGTCTTCGACATCTTCATCGTAGAACTCCTAGCACAGCACCTGTCACCTGCTACCTAGTCTGCCCATCCCAACATGGATGAACAGCCCAAGGTAATAAGAGGAGACATAAAACCTTGAGTCAGACAAAGTCTTAGTGAGCAGTAAATCAACTATCAAGCATACCAAAAGAGCATAAAGGATAAAAGGAATAGGAACCAAACCATCCCACTCCACCTCTTTCTACAGTGATAGCCCCAGACATACACTAAGGAGAAGCAAGCATAACAACATAGACAATTAAGGTAAAGCGAATACCACTCGAGTCAAGGACGATGTTTTCCAAATACAAACCCCCAAGGCCTAAACCAAGATCAGATAAGCACCCAGAAAACACCGCTCTTGAAGCCGAATGATAATACAACCAAACATCCATGACTCTGGCTATCACTGTTATCCTTGCCTCGATTTCACCGTTAGTTGAATGACCATCTGTCAAGGGCTAATGGTAACCCCGGTTCTAACCATAACTCCGCACACTGCCTTGTGCCTAGGACTTATCTACTTTGCCCAGAGTACTCAACTACCTACCTGTAGTCTTTTGGGTGTCCCGACTACCTACCTGTAGTCGTTATGGGCGCCCCATGTACTCTTGCTTTTGAGCATGCTAGAACCTTCAACAACGACGAGATCCAAGCCTCCTAGCCATCCTTCTTGACGACTATCCTCATACAAGCTCAAGCTACCTCTTGAACAATCCATTATCAACCAACTTGAACTACTCTTCAAGTTATCAACATGCTTGGAATGATCCCTGCTTGGATTAAGCCAAGGCTCACATCATACTTCGCTTCATCGCATCAAAGCAAAGTCTCAACTCAACAACATGGTTTGCCTCATCAAATCATGGCAAAGTCCCATCTCAACATCATCCAATCTATACATATGAGCTTCAACATCCGCTACATATGCCTTAAGCAGCTTTCACCATTCAAGAGCCTTCTTCCATAGCTTTTGAATCCTCTTTCATCATCTTGTTCCAAATCAACTACTAGCTAACTTGGAAACAATCAAATCAATCATACATTCAAATAATCAATCATTCAAACAAGATCTATTAAGCAATTTAAGCAATATCAACTATAATGGGAATTTCGTAAATAAACGAGCAAAAGTCCAACATATGTGAAATCATGGTTTTTAGCATAGATCTATCAATTATAAAACATGGGTTTTGTCTCTAATGCTTATTAAACAAACTTGCATAAGTAAACATCTTCAAAAACCATGAATCTAGACTTCGATCTAAGAAAAATGCATGAAATCTCTAACTTTAACACCCAAACATGCCACCAATCCAATATACTCCTTTGGATCCGCGTGAGAGATAACTACCACTCACCAAATCACCAAAACAACCTAAAATCAAACAACTTCAGATCTGGACAGCAAGGACTTGAGCTTGATCCGGAGAAATTTCACTTGAAATGGTGAAATCTAGCCTCTTCGGATGAAAATCTTCAACTTTGGCTCTTGATCTTTGATCTTGATCTTCAATCTTCAATGGATGTTAGAACTAGATTGGAATGGAGAAAAGAAGATGAAGAAATGTTGTAGTCGAGCTCTCAAAATGGCAGCACTTCGTCGCTTCAAAAACCGGTGCCAAAAAGTGAGCCAAACCCCTCTATTTATAGGCTGAATTTCCCTTAGGTCGTCCGCCCCTTAGGTCGTCACCGACCTAACCATAAGTCGTTTCACGACTTAACGACCTAAGCCTTAGGTCGTTTGCAACTTAGCGTCTCAACCAACCCGACCTACGACCTAACCAACACAACACAGCCGACCTAAAGACATGGCCAACCCAAGACTCATGCGACCTAACCACTAAGTCGCAAACTTCTTCCTGCCGACCTAACAATAACACGGGCCACACGACCTAACAACTATACACGATATAAAAGCCTCCGACCTAACTTAGGTCGCTGCCGACCTATCCCCTGCCGACCTATCGACTCAACAGTATGGCCGACCCACGACTTATACCATAACCCGTCCCAATCCTTAGACCGCTAACATCTTAACCCGGTCAATCACTTAGGTCGGTCACCTTCCTTGAGTCGTTACCTATGAGTCGCTTACTACCCTGACTCGGTTCAAACCTATAGGTCGTAACCCGACAACTTTCTTAAGTCGTTGCCTTCTAACTCGTCTACTTCTTAGGTCGTCCAAACCACTAGGTCGTAACATGCTAACACCTTAACTCGTCCAACCACCTTAAGTCGTCCACTACATAACTATAGGTCGGTCAGAAACCCATAACTTGCTCACACGACCTAAGCTAACTCGCTCACGACCTAAGCTAACTCCCTAAGGTCGTAAACCTCTTAAGTCGGTCCAAACTATCCACGAGTTAACTCCCCACACGACTTAGGTTATGAACGACATAAACAACACTAACGACCTGTAAATTCTACAATATATCAACACGTAAAATACGGGTCGTTACATTCTCTCCCCCTTAGGAATTTCGCCCCCGAAATTCCAAGCAAACAACAGCAATCAAAGATAATCCGCATGCCTACCATCCATAGCAATCAACAAACCATGCATCCAATTCTAGCCTAGCATGCAGAATTCTAAGGCTTAGAACAAGCTACAAATTCATGAGATGTCACGACACTTTAGGGCCAAACCTCGAAGAGTCCGGGATGAGCTGCCTTCATCCTCTCTTCCTCTTCCCACGTACAGTCGTTAACATCATCACTCCATTGTACCTTGAGCAACGTAATCGTCTTCCTCCTAAGCTGTTTCGTATCGGTTTCAACAATACGAAGCGGCTTACGAGGTCTCGAAACAACTGGATCAACCTCCAAGTCTTCACAGCTATCAGCAAAAACCACCGTAGTTGGGTCGTGCATATACTTCCGTAGATAAGATACATGAAAAACACTGTGCACACCCGCCATCTTTTCCGGTAACTCCAATCTATAAGCGAGCTTTCCAATACGCTCGATAATCGGGAATGGTCCAACAAATCTCGGAGTTAACTTTCCTTTCTTCCCGAATCTAATGACACTCTTCAGAGGAGAAATCTTCACAAATACCATATCACCTACGTCGAATTCCAAATTCTTACGACGGTTATCGGCATAACTTTTCTGACGATCTTGGGCTGCCTTCATTCGTTGCCGAATGATCTCTATACAATCCGAAGTCTGTCGAATCATCTCTGGCCCAAGTATCAGCTTTTCTCCAGTTTCCAACCAACATGTCGGAGAGTTACACGGTCTTCCATATAATGCCTCATATGGTGCCATACCAATACTCGACTGATAACTGTTATTATAAGCAAACTCCACCAAATGAAGGTGATCTTCCCATGATCCTCCGAAGTCCAAAACACATGCTCTAAGAAGATCTTCCAAAACTCGGTTGACTCTCTCAGTCTGACCATCTGTTTGAGGGTGATAAGCTGTACTCAAACACAACTCAGTTCCCAAAACTTCCTGGAAGCTCTTCCAAAATCTACTAGTGAACAATGGATCTCGATCGCTCACTATACTCTTCGGAACACCATGGAAACGAACTATCCACTTCACATATAATTCAGCCAACTTCGATGCAGTCCTAGTCGATCGAACAGGAATGAACCTTGCACTCTTGGTCAAACGATCTACTATGACCCAAATCCCTTCATTCCCTGCTCTTGTCCTAGGTAGACCATCGATAAAGTCCATCGACACTTGCTCCCACTTCCATGTAGGAACTTCTAATGGCTGAAGTAATCCACTGGGCTTCTTCTGCTCAGCTTTCACCAACTGGCAATTCATACACTTGGAAATAAAATTTCCAACATCCTTCTTCATACCTTTCCAGTAGTAGGTTCTCTTCATGTCCCGATACATCTTATTTCCACCTGGATGAATTGTCAACTTCGAGTGATGACTCTCCCTCAGAACTTCATCTCTCAATCCATCTACATCGGGAACAACTAGTCGCCCTTGCTTTCGAAGCCAACCCTCTCGATCGACCTCGAATCCCTTATCCTTCTCCGGGTCCAATCCAGATTCCAAATCACAGATAATCTTGACAAGCTTATCATCTCCCCTTTGCCTCTCACCAATTCTTTCCACAAGAGTAGGCCTTATCGATAAGTTTGTCAACATCTCAGGTTCCAATTCACATCTAGGCCTGAAATCAAATCCAGCCAAATACTCAAGACTCTTCCATTCCGAAAACATGGCTCCCAATCCTGCATGTCTTCGACTTAACGCATCAGCCACTGCGTTACCTTTCCCTGGAGTATAGGCTATACCAAAATCATACGATGCTAAGAACTCTAGCCACCTTTGCTGTCGAAGATTCAAATCCTTTTGGGAAAACAGATACTTCAACGACTTATGATCTGTAAGCAGCTCGAATCTAACTCCCAATAGATAGTGTCTCCACATCTTCAAAGCAAACACAATCGCCGCTAACTCCAAATCATGAGTCGGATAGTTCCTTTCATGCGGCTTCAGTTGTCGACTTGCATATGCAACAACTTTATCTTTCTGCATTAGCACTGCTCCAAGTCCAGTGCCACATGCATCGGTGTAAACCACCATCTCATCATTCCCACTTGGAATAGTCAAAACAGGAGCACTCGTCAGTCGCTCTTTTAGGATTTCAAAAGCTTGCTCACACTTAGCATCCCATCTGAACACTTGGTTCTTTTTCGTCAATCCTGTTAACGGTGCAGCTATCTTGGAAAAGTCTTTGATAAACCGACGATAATATCCTGCTAATCCAAGAAAACTCCTCACATCAGATGCATTCTTAGGTCTAACCCAATCCTGGATTGCTGCCACCTTAGCGGGATCAACCGCTATTCCATTTCTAGAGATAACATGGCCTAAGAACCTCACTTCACTCTTCCAGAAGTGACACTTCGAAAACTTAGCCTTCAGCTGATGTTTCCGCAAGATTTCCAAAACAATCCTTAAGTGCGTCTTGTGCTCTTCTTCAGTTTTGGAGTAAACCAAAATATCATCCACGAACACAAGTACAAATTTGTTCAACTGATCTCTGAACACTCTATTCATAAGATCCACAAAATATGCTGGCGCGTTAGTCAATCCAAACGGCATTACCAGCCACTCATAAAACCCGGATGGTGTCCTGAAAGCAGTCTTCGGCACACTATCCTTCGCCACTCTCAACTGGTGAAATCCCGTTGCCAAATCCATCTGAGAAAACACCTTAGCCTCGTGAAGCTGATCAAACAAGTCATCTATTCTCGGCAATGGATACTTGTTCTTCTTAGTCACCTTATTCAGCTCACGATAATCCACACACAACCTCAACGATCCATCCGCTTTGGTTGCGAACACAACTGGCGCACCCCATTCGGACACACTTCTCCGAATGAATCCTTTCTGCAAAAGGTCATCAACTTGCACCTTCAGCTCTTGCTGCTCCCTCGGTGCCATCCGCCTAAGAGGCATCACAACAGGTCTGGCTCCCTCAACTAGATCGATACGAAACTCGATCTCCCTATGCGGCGGCAACCCTTTGACTTCGTCAAAGACATCCTCAAATCCATTCACGATTGGCATCGATGACAGTCCATCCCGTGGAACAACCAGCGAATACATGAAGCTCATGAAGACGCCTTCTTCATGCTTACATCGTATCACAACCTTTCGCCCCTCCACATTCCCGACTGTCACCTCCAATCTCTCACAATCAATCCTTGCCGCATACTTCCTAAGCCAGTCCATACCCAAAATAATTCCGAACCCCGCAAAGTTCAGAACAAAGCAATCACAAACAAACGAGCAATCATGACTCGACACAACTAGACCACAGCATATCATACACAAACATGACGAACCCCCCACTGGATTAGTCACAACCAATGGCCTATCAACAATATCCGGTTTCATACCTAACCGGCTTACCAAATCATCACAAACAAAAGAATGCGACGCTCCAGTATCAAACAACACTCTAACTGGAACACCACAAATAGAAAGAGTACCTTGAACAACCACACTCTTCCCCTTCTCTTCAGCAGTAGGAGCTTTCGAAGACGATGGAACAGCCCCCAAAGCATAGGCTTGCACAACCTGCCTATCTTTCCTTGGTTCTGGACAGTCCTTCTTGATATGTCCCAGCTTATCACAGTTGTAACACTTTCCCGGCACCTTGGGATTCTTACAATCTTTGTAAAGATGGCCCTTCTGCTGGCAGTTATAGCAAGTCATTTCGCTCTTCGGCTTCTTCTGGCCATCCTTACCCTTCTGTTGCTGCTGCTTCCTCCTCTTATTGCCATTCTGGTGTGGTTTAGATCCTTCCCTGGTTACAGCAACAACAGAACTTTCCTTAGGAAACAAACTCTCATGCCTAAGGGCTTTCTCCACAAGCTTCTCAAATGGATCGTCCAAATGATCCACTAACTGCCTCCCAAGATAAGCATCCAGACCAGTCACAAACTTCTCATTCTTCTGATAGGGAGAATCAATGTACGATCTGGCATACTTGGACAAAGCTTCAAACTCAGAAATATACTCAAGAACTGGTCTCCCACCTTGCTTGAGCTCTACAAACCTCTTGAACAAAACAGACTTCCGAGCCGTAGAGATGAACTTGGCTTCAAATCTAACTTGGAATTGCTCCCAAGTAATCTCTTCTTCTGGGGTATCAATGGTGATAGAATTCCACCAATCAGCAGCTCTTCCCTGAAGCTGTCTCGATGCAAGCTTTCTCTTAGTTGCATCCTCAATCCCTAAGTCACCAAAGATCCTTCGACATGCATCAATCCATCTCTGCACCTCAATAGTCGACTCCGTCCCCAAGAAAGCTTTTCCTCCAAGAGAAGTATAATCCTTGCAAAGCTTAGCAAAATCCACCGGTCTTGGAGCTTGAACTTGAACTCCCACATCCACTGATGATCCTGAAGCTGGTATCCTTCTCATGATCGAAGTCATCATCGCTTAGAACATAGTTCCATAATCAACAGCTCCTTCATCAGCACGGCTTTCCCTTGCAGCTGGTCTCCCTCTTCGACTCATCCTTAATATCTGTAATAAGAATGATTAGAACACCTTAAGAAACAACTGCATAAGGAGTTCAAATCCTTCTAGGCTACTATATTATATATAGTAATCATCCATCAAATTACAATTACGTCTCTCTTACGTAGTTACATCAGCGAGCGTTGGCTAAAATCGATTAACCAAAGCTCTGATACCAAATGTGACGACCGCCCATGACTCCCGCACCAAAACAAGGAAATAATGCGCTGAAAGGCGTGCCAGGCAGCCATGGACGATAGTCAGGGTAAAACAAAACAAAAGAATCTCTATCGTACAACTCACAGCGCATGGATAAAATACAATAGAGAAATATAATATAGTGAAGCTCCATAGAACAGAACATCATCATATAAGCATCACAGTAGTTTTATACAATCATCTACTCAAATCCATACATGAAAGCCTCACTACAAATCACTCAACCAAATACAGCAGCGGATACCCAGTACATATAGTAAGAAAACTAATATGCAAAGCCTCCTGCTCGTCTTCGACATCTTCATCGTAGAACTCCTAGCACAGCACCTGTCACCTGCTACCTAGTCTGCCCATCCCAACATGGATGAACAGCCCAAGGTAATAAGAGGAGACATAAAACCTTGAGTCAGACAAAGTCTTAGTGAGCAGTAAATCAACTATCAAGCATACCAAAAGAGCATAAAGGATAAAAGGAATAGGAACCAAACCATCCCACTCCACCTCTTTCTACAGTGATAGCCCCAGACATACACTAAGGAGAAGCAAGCATAACAACATAGACAATTAAGGTAAAGCGAATACCACTCGAGTCAAGGACGATGTTTTCCAAATACAAACCCCCAAGGCCTAAACCAAGATCAGATAAGCACCCAGAAAACACCGCTCTTGAAGCCGAATGATAATACAACCAAACATCCATGACTCTGGCTATCACTGTTATCCTTGCCTCGATTTCACCGTTAGTTGAATGACCATCTGTCAAGGGCTAATGGTAACCCCGGTTCTAACCATAACTCCGCACACTGCCTTGTGCCTAGGACTTATCTACTTTGCCCAGAGTACTCAACTACCTACCTGTAGTCTTTTGGGTGTCCCGACTACCTACCTGTAGTCGTTATGGGCGCCCCATGTACTCTTGCTTTTGAGCATGCTAGAACCTTCAACAACGACGAGATCCAAGCCTCCTAGCCATCCTTCTTGACGACTATCCTCATACAAGCTCAAGCTACCTCTTGAACAATCCATTATCAACCAACTTGAACTACTCTTCAAGTTATCAACATGCTTGGAATGATCCCTGCTTGGATTAAGCCAAGGCTCACATCATACTTCGCTTCATCGCATCAAAGCAAAGTCTCAACTCAACAACATGGTTTGCCTCATCAAATCATGGCAAAGTCCCATCTCAACATCATCCAATCTATACATATGAGCTTCAACATCCGCTACATATGCCTTAAGCAGCTTTCACCATTCAAGAGCCTTCTTCCATAGCTTTTGAATCCTCTTTCATCATCTTGTTCCAAATCAACTACTAGCTAACTTGGAAACAATCAAATCAATCATACATTCAAATAATCAATCATTCAAACAAGATCTATTAAGCAATTTAAGCAATATCAACTATAATGGGAATTTCGTAAATAAACGAGCAAAAGTCCAACATATGTGAAATCATGGTTTTTAGCATAGATCTATCAATTATAAAACATGGGTTTTGTCTCTAATGCTTATTAAACAAACTTGCATAAGTAAACATCTTCAAAAACCATGAATCTAGACTTCGATCTAAGAAAAATGCATGAAATCTCTAACTTTAACACCCAAACATGCCACCAATCCAATATACTCCTTTGGATCCGCGTGAGAGATAACTACCACTCACCAAATCACCAAAACAACCTAAAATCAAACAACTTCAGATCTGGACAGCAAGGACTTGAGCTTGATCCGGAGAAATTTCACTTGAAATGGTGAAATCTAGCCTCTTCGGATGAAAATCTTCAACTTTGGCTCTTGATCTTTGATCTTGATCTTCAATCTTCAATGGATGTTAGAACTAGATTGGAATGGAGAAAAGAAGATGAAGAAATGTTGTAGTCGAGCTCTCAAAATGGCAGCACTTCGTCGCTTCAAAAACCGGTGCCAAAAAGTGAGCCAAACCCCTCTATTTATAGGCTGAATTTCCCTTAGGTCGTCCGCCCCTTAGGTCGTCACCGACCTAACCATAAGTCGTTTCACGACTTAACGACCTAAGCCTTAGGTCGTTTGCAACTTAGCGTCTCAACCAACCCGACCTACGACCTAACCAACACAACACAGCCGACCTAAAGACATGGCCAACCCAAGACTCATGCGACCTAACCACTAAGTCGCAAACTTCTTCCTGCCGACCTAACAATAACACGGGCCACACGACCTAACAACTATACACGATATAAAAGCCTCCGACCTAACTTAGGTCGCTGCCGACCTATCCCCTGCCGACCTATCGACTCAACAGTATGGCCGACCCACGACTTATACCATAACCCGTCCCAATCCTTAGACCGCTAACATCTTAACCCGGTCAATCACTTAGGTCGGTCACCTTCCTTGAGTCGTTACCTATGAGTCGCTTACTACCCTGACTCGGTTCAAACCTATAGGTCGTAACCCGACAACTTTCTTAAGTCGTTGCCTTCTAACTCGTCTACTTCTTAGGTCGTCCAAACCACTAGGTCGTAACATGCTAACACCTTAACTCGTCCAACCACCTTAAGTCGTCCACTACATAACTATAGGTCGGTCAGAAACCCATAACTTGCTCACACGACCTAAGCTAACTCGCTCACGACCTAAGCTAACTCCCTAAGGTCGTAAACCTCTTAAGTCGGTCCAAACTATCCACGAGTTAACTCCCCACACGACTTAGGTTATGAACGACATAAACAACACTAACGACCTGTAAATTCTACAATATATCAACACGTAAAATACGGGTCGTTACACATTACTTGGAAGTATTCTTAGCTATAAATATTTCAAGGAAATTTTTTAATAAAGGTATATTTTCTTTGGATAGTTCAGGGAAAACATCTCTATTAGTTTTGCGGTAATCTGAATAATATTTTAAGTGATGATCGAATGTTTGCTTAGGCGAACGTTGTAGTGCAATTAGTAAATTATTCTCTTTATCATTGTGTGACAATAATGAGTTTGAATTCGAGCGAACCCAAAGTGAGTCTTGGTGAATAAATTGTTAAGATTAGCATATATGGAAATGTATGCAGCATGATTTCAAAAGGGTACTGAAATAAAAACTTGGTAACTAGTTCTCAAGTTTCCTTAAAGGAAATTGATTTACAATAAAAATTATTTTGAATAATAATTTGATAAATGAAGATTTTAGAACCCTTGGACAGAAAAGAAAAATTTTAACTCATGTTTTTAAGTGGGTTAAATTGGATAGGAAGGTTTTAATGAGCATTGTTTTATTAAAACCATAGTTTTTGTTCAAACATTTAAGTCATATAAACTATTTGTTGTCACTGGGCCGACTAGTAAATATCTTTCCTTAGGACACTCCAAGGTAAAAGGTTGAAGTAGTCGACTCAGTTTTAAAACCCATATCCTATTTGGGCCTCTATTTTAATTTTGAAAAAAATAAAATAAAAACAAATGATAAATAAATAATATATAATTTTTATTTTGTATATACTCTTTAGATATAAAAGAGAATCATAAAAGTAAGTAAAAAGTGGAGTACGATTTGTTGTATAAAGATGTATCTTTATAAAATATTTATAAATTTAAGTGAAAATTTAGCAATGATTCATAAATAATTTTAGTATTGAATGAAATATTATAAACGAAAATGTAAATAAAATTGAAAGTGGTTTAGAAAGAAACTGGTATAGTTAAGAAACCAATAAGAGTAAGTATGTCAGTTATACGTAAATTATTTTATTCGCACGGTTCTTGATCTAGGGTTCGAATACGTAATTTTAAGGCGATTCACATAGTCCAAAAAAGGATTTCTCACTTGATTCTTGAGAGCGAACACTTGATTCAGATTCTTGATTTGAAATTAAAGTTTTTTTTATGTTATATGGCTATGTAAGGAGAACAGAGGTTCGAGAAACCTAATCGAAGTCCGCACTAGGGGGATCGAGTGAGCGATACTAGTTTGAAGGTAAAATTTATTTATCCAAGTAAGTGAATGGATCGGATATTGCGAAAATACGATTTATGTACATCATACGGGATTAAGTATTTTTTTATGCTTTGTTGTGTGGCTTAGGGAAGTTTAGGAGCGACTTTCAGTTTCTGTTCTTAGGTAGCTTAGATAATCTTCTAAGCAATAACCAAAGGCTGATGAGTGTAATGAAATGCTTAGAAAATTATCTATATCCATGGAAAATCGAGAAAATTGTAAACCTAAGCAAAATTCGAAATGTTGTTTGTTAGTCGTATAACATTTTAAATAAGGTTAAGTATTAGTTTATCCCTTATGGGATTTTATGTGAACTGATAGTGTAATTTTATAAATTACGGCTTATAAAGTCGTTGTTTATTGGAACTTAAATCCCGGCATTTTTATAAAATGTATTCAAAAAAATTTGTGAAAGAAATAATATTATTATTATTTTGAAAACTTCGGTGAAGTATTACAATTTTTCATATATTTGAAAGAAGTTTTAGGGAAGTGGTTTTTGAAATATTTTTGTTTTGACTAAAGATGGGCGATTTGCACTACAACAAAATTATCGTTTTACAACGTTTTTGTTAGAAACATTGTAAAAAATAGTTTTTACAAAAATTTTCAAGAAACGTTGTAAAAACATTCTTTTTTACAACGTTTTTGATAAAACGTTGTAAAATAGTGCTTTTTTACAAGCTTTTAAGGAAAACATTGTAAAACCGAAAGTTTTTACAACGTCTGTTTGTAAACATTATCATATTACACCTTTAACAACAGTTTTAAAAATATCGCAAAAACATTGATTTTTTACAACTAGATATTAATTTACTACAACTTTTTTTAAAATAATGTTACTTCACTTGTTGGTTTACGATAGCTTTTTCGAATATGTGTCATACTGCTTAAAATATTTATAATAATAAATAATTTTTAATTAATAACAAATATTGAATACTTACTTAAATAATTTATAAATGGTAATTTATAATTAATAATTTATAAATGAAAATTAAGATGAGTTAATTATTTATGATTTATAACTAATGATTATTAATAAATAATCTATAATCATTAATTTTTATTTGTAACCAATAATCAATAATTAATTTTTATGTTTAATAATTTATTATGGTTAATTAGGAATGATTAGTAAATTGCAGTTAATAATTTATAAGAAAATGTTGTTCGCTGCAATTTTTCTTAAGTAATAAAAGATGTCACGACTTGAAATCCAACGTTCAAAAATCGACATAAAATACCTCACTTGTATTCGACTGCCGGAGATTCAAACGTTGAACGCCAGTTCGGATGGAGCTTATAACAACATTAGATGAATATAAACAGTGGAAACAAAATGAATATCATTATTCATAACACAGATACAATACTGATACAGTATTCATACAACATATCACTGACATCATAGTACTACATATGATATCACAACATAATAACAACACCACAGCGAAACAAGAACATAGTTTCAAATAGATCTCCAACATACTTCAACTTCGATAAGTCTTCAAAAACTCTAAACACTTTAAAAGATTCCCAAACCCAAAGCTTTCCAAAATCCGACAGCTTCCAAAAGACTTCAAAATCCAAGCTAGCTCCAAAACACGGATAACCTGCTTCTAGGTTGTCCGTGCGCAAATTATGGGCACCCAGAGTTTAAGAAGGGAACAATAAACTCTGGTCAGTCATGGGACTGGTATGAGTAAACAAAAACAGTTGTTTTGAACAAAAAAATTTATAAAAGAAAACCGTTCATGCTTTTAGAAAATGAAACTACCATAAGACCTCCTGCCACACACACAATGCAATCGCAGAATTGGAGGAGATTTCTTCTTATGATAGTCAAACATGCTTGATACGAGAAAACTCTTTAATATTGTTATTAGTGCGTAGCGTAGAAAACATTTAAAAAGTATAATATTAATCTTAGCCAGCATACAATCATTATTGCATGCCTACCATAGCTACCATGTTTTATGGAAGGTTACCGCCATGCTGCGTGGCAGGTTACACAACTAAAACCGTACATGTAACGACCCAGAATTTTTGATAATTAAAATATGAATATTTAATTAATTTTAAATATTAATAAGTGAATTTATAAGTCAAATAAATTTTTATTTGAATTATTGGATTTAATTGGATAATTAAATCGATAATTTAATATGTTAAATTATGGAAATAATTGAAAATTGAGTTAAATATGATTGAAAATGATTTGTAAAATTTTATTTTATCATATTGAAGTTAGAAAGATATTTTAGAACTTTTAAAATCGATTTAAAAGTTAATTTGTGAAAATTGAATATTTTAATATTTAATCGACTAGTAAAAATAGTCAATTTTTGAACAGTCTCAGAATTGAACGAAACTAGTTCCATTGGATCCGTAATAGTTAGGTATTACCTGATTTCAATTTTCGTGTCAATCGGAGTTATCGTTTGATCGTGGCAGCTCGAAACGCATCGATTTATTTTTAATTTAAATTTGGCGAGTGAAAATAGCCATTTTTCAAAAAGTCTCGGATTTCGACGAAACCAGTTTCATCGGATCCGTAATGTGATATTATTGTAAGGTTTCAAATTTCAAGTCAATTGGATTTACGGTTTGTCCTGTACGAATTAAAACGCCTAGAAAATCGCTTAAATCGGTTTAATTTAAATTGAGCGTTTATAGCCATAACTCGCACATACTTCCGAATTAGCTTCCGAAACCTGTTCCATTGTGTCCGGAACGCGGGATGAACCCTAGGTACGTCAGTTTCGGCGCCTAAATCGGAGTTCGGAATTTCCGGATGAATAGTGTTCGAATTTTTCCTATAAATACACACCCACACCCTTCATAAATTAAAAAAAAAACCCTAATTATAAAACCCTAGCCGCCTCTAACATAACCTATGGCCAGAAATGATCTTCCTTCCTCCCTCCAAATCTTCAAATCTATGCATCGATTCATGAAAGTTTCAACTAGAAAAGTGTAAAGCTCGTCATGCTCTTCGAAATCAACGGTTGTGATGGAAAATGGGGCTCCGGATCGATGGGAATTGGCATGAGAAGGGGGCCGGCCTGCGCACGCAAAACGAGGAGAGGGGGTGGCCGAGTGGGTGCGGTCTGAGGGTGGAGGTGGAGTCAAGAGCGAGCTTCGCGATGGAGTATCCTGATCGAAGTATTGTTGAACTATGAAGTTGCTAAATTAAACCCTAATCTTGGATTTGGGTTCGGCTAGTACGTGATTTACTGGAGCTTATGCGCGTGATGTAGGAGATGAATGTGAGGCCTTAGATGCAGATCCAACGGCCAGGGGCTTGTGTAGGGTTTTAATTATAATTTAATGTTGTAATTAGTGTATATAAATCGTGTGAAACTTGTAAAATACATAACTTTTTCATACGAGGTCGAAAACGCGCGAAACCAGTTGCGTTGGAATCGTATGGACGAGCACTACACGATGGAGTTGGTTTGGAGTCGTTTGGAGTTAGTGAGAATTTCGGGTAAAATTAAACGCGCGTTTAATTTTATTCGAAATAAATCGCTAAAACGGAAATTAAAATCAAGGTGAGAACTTCTCACTCAATCGAATCAGTTTCGATTTTTATTTTAAATAGTTAGATTTAAAATATTTGAATGCATGTTTGAATGTTGATTGATATCTATTGATTGTTAAAATAGACATTATACGCCGTTAGTAAGCGGATGTTATTTATTAAAAACATATACCGCGAATATTTCATAAATAGTGAAATTGGTATTATATATAACATCAATATATATATATATTGGCATATGTATATATTGCAGTTGATTGATTCCCCGCATTTTTTAGCGGATGAGACCCTATTGCGTCGTTATTAAGCGGATAATATTTATTAAAAACATATACCGCGATAATTTCGTACTGGAGCGAAATTGGTATTGTGCTAATGTTTGTGAATGCAGGAAAACAGGTTAGAGGGATCCAACTGGATTCCTCAACAGTTTTTATTTGATTTCAGATATTTTGATATTTGATGGATTTTCATATTGATATATGATATCGTTGTAGTCGTGATTGACTATTTGGTGTGTAGCATCATTGGACCAAATTTGGAATTTTAAAATGATTTTAAAGTGATTTTTGAAAATATACTATATGTTTGGAATTTGATCTATTTTAAATAAATAAACATTATAATTTTTAAAGTTATAAAAATTATGATTTTTGAGAAAAATAGTTAAAAAACTGATTTTTTTTGAGAATGAGATGCTAATGATTTTATAAAATAGTTTAATCGAGATATTTTAGAGTTATTGTGAAAAGTTTAAAAATAGGATTTATAAAATTTAATTATTTTATGAATCAAAATGGTGAAATAATAAAGGAGATTAAAGTCGTTTTAAAAATATTAATATGAATTGATTTATATAAGAGATTTATAAATGGATATTTATAAATTGAGATATTGAAATTATAAAACGAGTTTTTATAAGTGTTTGAGTGAAGTGAAAATGAATTTCATTAAAGAATGAAATTTATAGAACTATAAACGGTGAAGTTATAAATGAGATTTATAAATAGTAAGATTTATAAATTGTGAAGTTATTAAAAGAATAGTTTTGAATAAATCATTGAATCTTATAAGTTATAAGATTTATAATTATGAAGTTCAAAGAACGATTTTGTAAAATAATCGTTTTATAAGTATTTAACTTATAATATGAACTTTTAGTTTATAATTGAGTTATAAACTGGAATAGGTTAATAAAAGAGATTTATAAAGGAAGTTTTTATAAATAAATAGAAATGGAATTTATAAACGTTGTTTTATAAATTCGCAAATGACTTATTTTGACAAGAAAATTTGTTGAAACCTATAAATGGAGTTATATCCACATTTTTGAATAGTGAATAATCCTTTGAATTAAAATGAATAAAAGGATGAAATTGTTAATGAAGTATATTCACGTTTTTGAATAGTGAATAACACGTTAAAGAAATTGTTTTGGATTTGGATGTTTTAAATAGAATTAAAACGATCGAACAATGTTTTAAAATGTGTTGAGATTCGAAACCATAGATTTCAACATTTATTGTTGAAATAGACGTTTTCGAGGAATGAAAAGGAAATAGTGAACTATAACACTGTTGTTATAGTAAATGATTTCCGAAAGGAAATGTTTTGTATAGTATTGGGATTTATATATCTATTTTAATTTCGAATCCCTATACTAGTGATTTTGGGTTGTCGTAACAATGTTTTACGCAACATTCGTTTTGGCCCAAATAAATATGTTTAAGAGAATGATTTCCTTAAAGAATGAAATATATACTTATTTTTGATTGAAGTATATTGAATATTTTCCAAGTGTTGAAAATAAATAAAATTTGTGAATTATTTATGAATGTATAAGTATGGAAATGTTTTCCAATATAAGGTGAATATTTTGAGAATTTATCTTTTTGAAGATAAATTGAAAAGAAATATTGAAATCGAATATTCATAGATATTTTGGATTATAAATTCACTAAGGAATTTATAAAAGAAAGTGGAATTGGTTTAAAAATAAATATTGATTTATTTTTGAAGTATGAAATAATATATCTTGTAAAGATATTTTGGAAAATAAATAATTTGGAAAATTATTTGGAATCTGGTGATGTGTGCATATCCAGTGATAGTTCAATAACCGACTATCAATATTTCCCTTTGAATGGGTAATTGATGTGATTTGGTTGAATGTGAATGTCACACTTATTTTTGAATAAGCGCTCACTATTCGGGTTAACCGGGAAAGGACCATGGGGTCGTATAACCCATTCCGAATATGTGATACGTCGTTATAATTGCATTGAAGATCGGTGTTGAAGACCCGGTATTTGCGAGAGCGATAGGATGACCTGTCGATTTACTCTCCACCGAGTAGCTACGGTATAGAGTTCTCCATATGTGATGGTGAATCCGATCAGGATTGTGAATATCCGGATTGCAAGGACTTCTTTGTAAGTGCCTTCGGTTTTGTTCGATCCCGGAACAGACTTGTATGGATTGTATGTCTGACATTACAAGTTGAGATATAAAGCCGATTTCTTTCAAATATATTTCTGTTGGTGGCGGAGAATTTATTCTTTTAGCTTAACACCCTTCTCTGAGACGTACGAGCTCAGAGGTTATATAGTTGAAGTTATCAGCGATATATTCCCAATTTGGTAATGTGACATGCTGAGTGATGCTGAAATGATCATTGTGTTGATTATTGTGATAGGATCGTTTATTTGATCGTCTATCCTAGTGATCATTGTGTTGATCATTTGTTGACCCAAAGCATGGCTTTTGTATAAAGTATGTTTTTGTGGACGTGACTTCGTCGAACCTCAAACCCCGGAAATGGTCAAAACAGGAAAGATGTGGCAAGGTTATGAGGGGTAGCACCCTTTAGGGTATGTACATTTCCTTCTGGATAGAGGTGGTATCATGGTATGGAGCCCAGATATTTAACCTATGTGGTTACTACGAATTTATTACTTTGTGGTTGTTGGCTATCGGGATCCCGTGAGAAAGGTCGTTTACGATCGGGGAATGGCGTGCTCGTGTCAGTAGTTACCCAGTTAGGGGTAACCCGGCCTTGTGTTGGCAGAGTTCCGGTTTGGTTCTCGGGGATGTCTTTCCAGAGGCATTCTCATGTGGCAATGGGAAGTTCCTTGGCCTGACCATTTGTTGGAAATCCAAAGAAACAATACGAAACTTGTACGGTATTAGTTGTAGAACCTATCATTCACTTATGGTGTCGCAACACTGTTTGGATGGTAGCTATAGTAGGCATACGATAATGGTCGTATGTTGGCTAAGATTTATATTCTACTTTCGAAATGAATTTTTCCTACACTATGCACTAATAATAATATCAAATGTTATTTTAATGCGTATCAAGCATCTTTGACTATCATAAGGAGAAATCTCCTCCGATTCTGCGTTTGCATTGTGTGTGTGTGCGGGAGGCCTTATGGTAGTCTCATTTTTAAAAGCATTGCGAATTGAATTTAAAAATATCTCTCTATTTTGATTTTAAAGATAAATAAACTGTTTTGAGTTCTCACACCAGTCACATGACTGACTTGGAGTTTATTGTTTTCCTTCCTAAACTCTGGGTGCCCACCAATTTCCACACGGGCAGTCAAGAGTTAAGGTTTATCAGGATATTCTGGATATTCTGGAGTTGCTGGAGGCAAGATGGATGGCATGGCGTATTACTAGTTATATAGTATTTCTTTTCCGCTGCACTGTTGTTGTTTGTTTGATATTGTATACTCTGATGATATGATATGATGATGTAATGAAATGTATAAAATGTAATAACTGATATAGTTCTTTGTTTAAAGATTATTCATTTATTATTATATGTTGTTCCGCTGCGAATTGTGAGATTCTGATGTGATTCTGTTGTTTTCTGTTATGTTCCGTTCTATTCTCTTTTCTTTCTATTTTAAAATATTCTATCTTCTTTTCTGTTTTCTATTCTCTCTAATTTCTATTTTCTATTTCCTTCTTTCCTATCTTCTTTCTTCTTTCTTTTCTTCTTTTCTTCTTTTCTTTTTCTTAAACCCATAACATTTCGGTTTTTCGGCAACGAAAAATCGCAAACGTTACATTTGGTATCAGAGCTTATGGTTAAGCGACAACCATGGTTCTGTTGGGTATTACTCATTAGAGATAGAGTCAGTAGTACTCTAGAATGAGTTTGAGAGTAATAATAGCTATGAGAGCGTATTTGTTAGTGAATATAAAATTGTTTTATATTGTGATGATTGGTTTATTGAGTGGCATATGAACTTTCGTCAGCGCGGTCTGTCAAACTATGCCGAAGGGGTTTCTAAACACTTGAATAGAACAATTCGACATAATATTGTCTAAATTGGGTAAATGAAATAATTTTACCTTGAGTATATTTCATATATAAAGGAATAATTTTTAGAATTATTAAAGTGTTATAAGTTGATTGTTTAGTTGTTTGAATAATCTAAATTAAAGAATAATTGTATAAGTAAAAGAATTATAAGAATTGAATTATAATTAAAGTGATTTACAATTGTGAAATAAACTTATATATATAAGAAGTAAAATTATATGAATATGAGTTGTAAATAATCAAGTGGATTAAATGAATATAAACTTGAGTTATATAAATGAAATTCAACTTTTGTAATAGAATTGAATGAATGGATTGAATATTAATCAATTAAATGTAAATTTAAGTTGATATGAAATATGAATTTAAGTGTTAATTCATTAAAATCAAATGTTACTGAAAGTTGAAAGTTTGAATGAAAATCAATTAAATTAAACCAATTGTAAGCAAAGGAATTTGGTTGTAATAAATATACATTGATTGTCATATGATTGTTAGATGATTGTTGATTGATTGTATAAAATTCATTAAGTATTAATGAAAGTGAATTAGTGAAATTTAAAGCTATGTAATTGAATTCAAATTAGAAGTAAATAAATTTGAATAAAATTGAATTTAATTTGGAAGTGAACCAACTTGAATATGAATTAGTGAATTTAAACTAATTGAAAATGAATGTTAGTAAGAACATCCACTATTAATGAATCAAATGTGATTAAATTGAAAAACCTATTTCATTTAATATTAATGAGAATATAAATGAATATTTATTGGTTATGAATGTTAGTTGAATGATAGTTGGTTGATGTTTGCATTTGTTGTTTTAGTTGCATTTGCTATGTTGACATATATAGTAATTATGTTGCTATATGTTGTATATCGATACTATTGTCACATATGCATGTTCTCATGTTGTTTGTTGAGTAATTAGTAGGTGCGGATCGCGTTTGCTTCGCATTTGGAGCTCGCTTTAGCGCTATATTAGCCGTATATGCTTGCTAATAAAATATAAGGTACATATCTCGGATTAAATATCGTACTTTTACACTTTTTTCCCTACGGGATGCCTCATTACTTGATGAGATGTATATTTGTGATATATATACTGTCATTTTTTTTTCGGATCGAGCCGCGCAAAGGAGACTATGGCGAATTTTTCCGGAAATTTAAGGCGTTAGAAAATTTTTGAGAAAAATTGGAAAATTTTGAAAACTTAAACTTTGATTTTGGAATTAAAAGTTAAACAATAGTAGTTGTTTTTGAAAAGATAACTAAGTATGATTTGGAAAACTTAGTAAGTTATTGTAAGAAGTTTAACTATGAATTTTGGGAAAATTAATAAATTCTATAACTTTTCTTACTTAATAATTTCGGGGACGAAATTCTTTTAAGTGGGGAAGATTGTAACGACCCAGAATTTTTGATAATTAAAATATGAATATTTAATTAATTTTAAATATTAATAAGTGAATTTATAAGTCAAATAAATTTTTATTTGAATTATTGGATTTAATTGGATAATTAAATCGATAATTTAATATGTTAAATTATGGAAATAATTGAAAATTGAGTTAAATATGATTGAAAATGATTTGTAAAATTTTATTTTATCATATTGAAGTTAGAAAGATATTTTAGAACTTTTAAAATCGATTTAAAAGTTAATTTGTGAAAATTGAATATTTTAATATTTAATCGACTAGTAAAAATAGTCAATTTTTGAACAGTCTCAGAATTGAACGAAACTAGTTCCATTAGATCCGTAATAGTTAGTTATTACCGGATTTCAATTTTCGTGTCAATCGGAGTTATCGTTTGATCGTGGCAGCTCGAAACGCATCGATTTATTTTTAATTTAAATTTGGCGAGTGAAAATAGCCATTTTTCAAAAAGTCTCGGATTCCGACGAAACCAGTTTCATCGGATCCGTAATGTGATATTATTGTAAGGTTTCAAATTTCAAGTCAATTGGATTTACGGTTTGTCCTGTACGAATTAAAACGCCTAGAAAATCGCTTAAATCGGTTTAATTTAAATTGAGCGTTTATAGCCATAACTCGCACATACTTCCGAATTAGCTTCCGAAACCTGTTCCATTGTGTCCGGAACGCGGGATAAACCCTAGGTACGTCAGTTTCGGCGCCTAAATCGGAGTTCGGAATTTCCGGATGAATAGTGTTCGAATTTTTCCTATAAATACACACCCACACCCTTCATAAATTAAAAAAAAACCCTAATTATAAAACCCTAGCCGCCTCTAACATAACCTATGGCCAGAAATGATCTTCCTTCCTCCCTCCAAATCTTCAAATCTATGCATCGATTCATGAAAGTTTCAACTAGAAAAGTGTAAAGCTCGTCATGCTCTTCGAAATCAACGGTTGTGATGGAAAATGGGGCTCCGGATCGATGGGAATTGGCATGAGAAGGGGGCCGGCCTGCGCACGCAAAACGAGGAGAGGGGGTGGCCGAGTGGGTGCGGTCTGAGGGTGGAGGTGGAGTCAAGAGCGAGCTTCGCGATGGAGTATCCTGATCGAAGTATTGTTGAACTATGAAGTTGCTAAATTAAACCTTAATCTTGGATTTGGGTTCGGCTAGTACGTGATTTACTGGAGCTTATGCGCGTGATGTAGGAGATGAACGTGAGGCCTTAGATGCAGATCCAACGGCCAGGGGCTTGTGTAGGGTTTTAATTATAATTTAATGTTGTAATTAGTGTATATAAATCGTGTGAAACTTGTAAAATACATAACTTTTTCATACGAGGTCGAAAACGCGCGAAACCAGTTGCGTTGGAATCGTATGGACGAGCACTACGCGATGGAGTTGGTTTGGAGTCGTTTGGAGTTAGTGAGAATTTCGGGTAAAATTAAACGCGCGTTTAATTTTATTCGAAATAAATCGCTAAAACGGAAATTAAAATCAAGGTGAGAACTTCTCACTCAATCGAATCAGTTTCGATTTTTATTTTAAATAGTTAGATTTAAAATATTTGAATGCATGTTTGAATGTTGATTGATATCTATTGATTGTTAAAATAGACATTATACGCCGTTAGTAAGCGGATGTTATTTATTAAAAACATATACCGCGAATATTTCATAAACAGTGAAATTGGTATTATATATAATATCAATATATATATTGGCATATGTATATATTGCAGTTGATTGATTCCCCGCATTTTTTAGCGGATGAGACCCTATTGCGCCGTTATTAAGCGGATAATATTTATTAAAAACATATACCGCGATAATTTCGTACTGGAGCGAAATTGGTATTGTGCTAATGTTTGTGAATGCAGGAAAACAGGTTGGAGGGATCCAACTGGATTCCTCAACAGTTTTTATTTGATTTCAGATATTTTGATATTTGATGGATTTTCATATTGATATATGATATCGTTGTAGTCGTGATTGACTATTTGGTGTGTAGCATCATTGGACCAAATTTGGAATTTTAAAATGATTTTAAAGTGATTTTTGAAAATATACTATATGTTTGGAATTTGATCTATTTTAAATAAATAAACATTATAATTTTTAAAGTTATAAAAATTATGATTTTTGAGAAAAATAGTTAAAAAACTGATTTTTTTTTTAGAATGAGATGCTAATGATTTTATAAAATAGTTTAATCGAGATATTTTAGAGTTATTGTGAAAAGTTTAAAAATAGGATTTATAAAATTTAATTATTTTATGAATCAAAATGGTGAAATAATAAAGGAGATTAAAGTCGTTTTAAAAATATTAATATGAATTGATTTATATAAGAGATTTATAAATGGATATTTATAAATTGAGATATTGAAATTATAAAACGAGTTTTTATAAATGTTTGAGTGAAGTGAAAATAAATTTCATTAAAGAATGAAATTTATAGAACTATAAACGGTGAAGTTATAAATGAGATTTATAAATAGTAAGATTTATAAATTGTGAAGTTATTAAAAGAATAGTTTTGAATAAATCATTGAATCTTATAAGTTATAAGATTTATAATTATGAAGTTCAAAGAACGATTTTGTAAAATAATCGTTTTATAAGTATTTAACTTATAATATGAACTTTTAGTTTATAATTGAGTTATAAACTGGAATAGGTTAATAAAAGAGATTTATAAAGGAAGTTTTTATAAATAAATAGAAATGGAATTTATAAACGTTGTTTTATAAATTCGCAAATGACTTATTTTGACAAGAAAATTTGTTGAAACCTATAAATGGAGTTATATCCACATTTTTGAATAGTGAATAATCCTTTGAATTAAAATGAATAAAGGATGAAATTGTTAATGAAGTATATTCACGTTTTTGAATAGTGAATAACACGTTAAAGAAATTGTTTTGGATTTGGATGTTTTAAATAGAATTAGAACGATCGAACAATGTTTTGAAATGTGTTGAGATTCGAAACCATAGATTTCAACATTTATTGTTGAAATAGACGTTTTCGAGGAATGAAAAGGAAATAGTGGACTATAACACTGTTGTTATAGTAAATGATTTCCGAAAGGAAATGTTTTGTATAGTATTGGGATTTATATATCTATTTTAATTTCGAATCCCTATACTAGTGATTTTGGGTTGTCGTAACAATGTTTTACGCAACATTCGTTTTGGCCCAAATAAATATGTTTAAGAGAATGATTTCCTTAAAGAATGAAATATATACTTATTTTTGATTGAAGTATATTGAATATTTTCCAATTGTTGAAAATAAATAAAATTTGTGAATTATTTATGAATGTATAAGTATGGAAATGTTTTCCAATATAAGGTGAATATTTTGAGAATTTATCTTTTTGAAGATAAATTGAAAAGAAATATTGAAATCGAATATTCATAGATATTTTGGATTATAAATTCACTAAGGAATTTATAAAAGAAAGTGGAATTGGTTTAAAAATAAATATTGATTTATTTTTGAAGTATGAAATAATATATCTTGTAAAGATATTTTGGAAAATAAATAATTTGGAAAATTATTTGGAATCTGGTGATGTGTGCATATCCAGTGATAGTTCAATAACCGACTATCAATATTTCCCTTTGAATGGGTAATTGATGTGATTTGGTTGAATGTGAATGCCACACTTATTTTTGAATAAGCGCTCACTATTCGGGTTAACCGGGAAAGGACCATGGGGTCGTATAACCCATTCCGAATATGTGATACGTCGTTATAATTGCATTGAAGATCGGTGTTGAAGACCCGGTATTTGCGAGAGCGATAGGATGACCTGTCGATTTACTCTGCACCGAGTAGCTACGGTATAGAGTTCTCCATATGTGATGGTGAATCCGATCAGGATTGTGAATATCCGGATTGCAAGGACTTCTTTGTAAGTGCCTTCGGTTTTGTTCGATCCCGGAACAGACTTGTATGGATTGTATGTCTGACATTACAAGTTGAGATATAAAGCCGATTTCTTTCAAATATATTTCTGTTGGTGGCGGAGAATTTATTCTTTTAGCTTAACACCCTTCTCTGAGACGTACGAGCTCAGAGGTTATATAGTTGAAGTTATCAGCGATATATTCCCAATTTGGTAATGTGACATGCTGAGTGATGCTGAAATGATCATTGTGTTGATTATTGTGATAGGATCGTTTATTTGATCGTCTATCCTAGTGATCATTGTGTTGATCTTTTTTTGACCCAAAGCATGGCTTTTGTATAAAGTATGTTTTTGTGGACGTGACTTCGTCGAACCTCAAACCCCGGAAATGGTCAAAACAGGAAAGATGCGGCAAGGTTATGAGGAGTAGCACCCTTTAGGGTATGTACATTTCCTTCTGGATAGAGGTGGTATCATGGTATGGAGCCCAGATATTTAACCTATGTGGTTACTACGAATTTATTACTTTGTGGTTGTTGGCTATCGGGATCCCGTGAGAAAGGTCGTTTACGATCGGGGAATGGCGTGCTCGTGTCAGTAGTTACCCAGTTAGGGGTAACCCGGCCTTGTGTTGGCAGAGTTCCGGTTTGGTTCTCGGGGATGTCTTTCCAGAGGCATTCTCATGTGGCAATGGAAAGTTCCTTGGCCTGACCATTTGTTGGAAATCCAAAGAAACAATACGAAACTTGTACGGTATTAGTTGTAGAACCTATCATTCACTTATGGTGTCGCAACACTGTTTGGATGGTAGCTATAGTAGGCATACGATAATGGTCGTATGTTGGCTAAGATTTATATTCTACTTTCGAAATGAATTTTTCCTACACTATGCACTAATAATAATATCAAATGTTATTTTAATGCGTATCAAGCATCTTTGACTATCATAAGGAGAAATCTCCTCCGATTCTGCGTTTGCATTGTGTGTGTGTGCGGGAGGCCTTATGGTAGTCTCATTTTTAAAAGCATTGCGAATTGAATTTAAATATATCTCTCTATTTTGATTTTAAAGATGAATAAACTGTTTTGAGTTCCCACACCAGTCACATGACTGACTTGGAGTTTATTGTTTTCCTTCCTAAACTCTGGGTGCCCACCAATTTCCACACGGGCAGTCAAGAGTTAAGGTTTATCAGGATATTCTGGATATTCTGGAGTTGCTGGAGGCAAGATGGATGGCATGGCGTATTACTAGTTATATAGTATTTCTTTTCCGCTGCACTGTTGTTGTTTGTTTGATATTGTATACTCTGATGATATGATATGATATGATGATGTAATGAAATGTATAAAATGTAATAACTGATATAGTTCTTTGTTTAAAGATTATTCATTTATTATTATATGTTGTTCCGCTGCGAATTGTGAGATTCTGATGTGATTCTGTTGTTTTCTGTTCTGTTCCGTTCTATTCTCTTTTCTTTCTATTTTAAAATGTTCTATCTTCTTTTCTGTTTTCTATTCTCTCTAATTTCTATTTTCTATTTCCTTCTTTCCTATCTTCTTTCTTCTTTCTTTTCTTCTTTTCTTTTTCTTAAACCCATAACATTTCGGTTTTTCGGCAACGAAAAATCGCAAACGTTACAGTACAAGGCTCGTATTGTTTCTTTGGATTTTCCAACAATGGTCGGGCTAAGGAACTTCCTAGGCCACATGGGTACGCCTCTGGAGGGATGCCCTGAGAACCTAACCGGATCTCTGCCAACACAAGGCCAGGTTACCTCTGTAACTAGTTAACTAACTGTCACGAGTATGCCATCCCTCGGTCGTAACCGACCTTTATCCGGGGCCCCAACAACAACAACCACAAAGCAATATAATTGCAATATCAACATAAGTTAAGTATCTAGGCTCCACACCATGATACCACTTCTATCCAGAAAGAAATGCACATACCCTAAGGGGCGCTACCTCCAATAACCTTGCTGCATTCTTCCTGTTTCGACCATTTTCAAATTGTGAGGTTCGACGAAGTCTCATCCACAAAGCTACGCTTTTCACAAAAGCCATGCTTTGATCAACAAATGATCAGCAGCACTCAGCATGCCACACTACCAAATTAGGAGTATATCACTAATAACCATCAACTACATAACCTCTGAGCTCGTACATCTCAGAGAAGGGTGTTAAGCTAAGAGAATAAATTCTACGCCACCGACAAAAATGTATCTGAAAGAAATCATCTTTACATCTCAAAGTGTAATGTCAGACATACAACCATACAAGTCTGTTTCGGGGTTCGAATAGAACCGAACGCACTTCGTCCAATAAAGGAAGAATCCCTTGTAATCCGGGCATCCACAATCCTGATCGAACTCCCCATCGCATATGGAGATCTCTATACTGGAGCAACTCAGTGCAGATCGACAAGTTATCCTATCGTTCTTGAAGACACCCGGTCTTCACCACCGTCTTCAAATGATATCCATTTCATCGTATCACTATTCAAAATGGGTTATATGGCACAAAGTCCTCTCTCGGCTAAATCGAATAGCGAGTGCTTAATTTTAAAAACATGTGGATATATCATTCATAAAGATTCACTTTCAGGGTTCGATGTGGGTTCCGGATAACCAAGTGGAATCCGACTCCCTGTCGCATCGAAATTAAAATGCCATTTTACGGGCCAATGGGTTTTCATATTCACATAGAAACAAATCACAGATATCACAGCTCAGCACAAAGCAATTCATATCACATGGTACCATAATCACATATTAGTGATATCAATCAATACAAAGCATTCAATAACAATCAATTATCTAAAATTTAAGATGGACTAATTGTGTGATTATAATTAATTAATCCCATAATTATTTTCATTAATTATCCTTAATTAATGGTTGATTATTCTTAATTTCATATCAATTCATCCTTAATTATTCGTTAATTAATCATTAATTATTAATTAATTAAATCCTTAATTATTCATTAATTAATCCTTAATTATTCATTAATTAAAAATTTAATTATTCATTAATTAAATATTTAATTATTCATTAATTAATCCTTAATTATTCATTAATTAAATATTCCTTAATTAATTACCTTAATTAATTAATCTTTAATTATAAATTAATTAACCTTTAATTAATTATTCATTAATTATTAAGTAATTATAAATCATTCATCATTAACAATATAGATTAATTTACTTTTAAGTTAAGTTAATAATGTAAAACATTTGATTATTTCCTTAGTTACTTTGTTAAGTTTTTATTTAAAATAACTCTTTTAAAAAAATATAAGTTTAAAACATCTTAAACTTAATTAATTAAAAATATTTTTTTATTTTAAAAACCTTTAATTACATATTTAATCTTAACAACAATCATCAATTTAAAAAGAATAGTTCAGAAATTAAGTTAACTTGGATTGTTAAAGTTTTTAAAAAAACTGGAAATTTTACAACCCGAGAGCTACTTCGAGTCTCACCCGAACAAACACGCCATCTGCTTCGAGTTTTTTCCAAAACAACCCAAGAGCTTTCAATTTTTAAAATTTTGTTTAAGTTTTAAAAAGAAACCCAATGTATAGATTAGAATCACTCGATCCCAGCTTCGAGCCAGCACCCTAAATCCCGAAAACAACTTCGAGTCTCCACCCTTCCTTCCTCTAACAAGCTACCTGATACAAATCAGGTTTCGCGAACATGCACAAACGGAACGACACCTCCGGTCGAAGCTTCGGTCATCGACAAGTCAGTGACAACCTTTCCAAACCACCAATCCACCCAGAAATCAGAAACTACGACGAATTCGCAAAAGAGCTATCTGACCAATCCTAGAACGAACACGATCGCCAGACAAATGCCACGTACTCCCACCTCCGACCATCAAAGGTCACGCGATGCCGGCCAGAATAGCATTGAACCCCCACGCTTCGAATCCCACCGGTGCGAACAGCTCCGGTCCGTCGATGATGACGCAGCAAACCCAATTCCGACCATGACCAAATATGAACTTTTAACCCTAAATCGATCTCGGTCATCATCCACGTTGATCATAAATTTTTCCAAGCATTTTTCTCAAGCTCCCCGATCCCTTAATGATTTTCAGCCATGATCGCGACATACCAAAATTCATCAATGACCAAATATCGTTAAAAATCCCAAAAACATTCAACCCCAAATTTCTTGATCAATACTTCACTAAAAATTGTAATTTTACTTTTAAAAATCTTCATTTTTAAAACGATTCAGATGTTATACCTGAAATCAGAAAATATGATTCTCGAGATTTTGATATGTTCTGTGCTTATCTACATTTCTGGATTTTCAGAAAGTTCTTACGTTAATTATGCTTGGACTTATTTTTAGAGCTTAAAACATGTTTAGACAAACAATATTTATTTGGATCCTACAGTTTAACAAGGATCAGAGGAGAATGATTTAAATTTTCAATCAGGTCTTTGAAAACCTGTTTCCAGACAGAGGCAATGTATTTGAAACAGACATGCACAATCATCCTTACATATATCTATATATATGCTGCATGTAAACGCTTTATAATTTTTACTCAAACATCATCACAAACAACAAATGGCATTCCATATTTTTTTAAGAAGTTACTCACCTTGATCAAGAAAGAAAACAAAGAGCTTTAAATCCTGGAAGTTGAAAACAGAAAACAGGAATTTGAATTTGCTAGTTTGAGTTGATTTGTAATGAACCCTGAATCTCTGATTTTTTTGATTACTGACTTGTTCTTTACTTGTTTGAAATCTTTCCTCTATAGGTTGAGCTTTGAATCCTGGGTTTTCAGATTTTGAAATGAATGAAGAGGTTGATTTTCTTTGATTCCCAGGTTTAAAATAATTTGTATTTGTTTACTTGATTATTTTTCTTTGTTTTTTTGGTTTTTTTGATTTGTTTTAAAGTTTGCTTTGATGATTTTTGTGGTTTGTAAAACTAGATCAGATAAAAGAAATGAGAATAAGGAAGTATTGTGTTTATATGATCTTTCTACTCATTTTAATTTTAATTTTAAAAAATAAAAACAAGAAAATGACATTTGTAAATTTTAATGATAAAAACCATTACACTTGTTGACTTCATACCTTAATTTCTTTACACTTGTACTATGCATGCATAAATATTTAAATAAATTTTTATTTTACTTTTTCTTATTTATATAATTACATTCCTTTGTTTTTTTATACAACTTTTAAAATAGAATGTTTTAATACTAATTTGTAAATAAATAAAACCACATACATATGCTAATATTTTGAATCCAAATAATTTTCTTAAGATATTTATTTAGATTCAAATACAAATTCAAATTCAAATACAAATTTAAATTACAATCCATTCTATATATTTATAAATAAATCAACACAATATTCATTTGCTTTGAAAATTTACAGTTAATTCAAATTACCTCCAAATTTTTATATTAATTATTAAATTTAAATTTGATTTAAAAATAGGATCGTTACAGATTCCTCCCTTAAGAAAATTTCATCCTCGAAATTTGAAAGGGGGAGAAAAGCAAACAAAGGATATACAAATACAGAAAAAAGATAGAGACTGGCCTAGCAGATTAAGCCGAAATATCCACTCTGCAATTGGGATTGGACTTCTGCATGTTATCCTCTGTTTCCCAAGTACAGTCATTTGGATCACCGCTCCATTGCACTTTGACCAATTTCACAACTTTATTCCTCAATTTCTTTTCATCACGATCAATTATTTTCAATGGCTCTCTTTTAACTGTCAGATTTGGTGTAATTTCCAAATCCTGCCGAGCTGCCTCTTCGATAAACTGTCTGGATCGTGCACATATTTCCGGAGGTAAGAAATATGAAATACATTGTGCATGCCAGATAACCAACCAGGTAGCTACACTCAATATGCTAAAGGACCGATCCTCTCCGGTATAGGTAACAGACCAATATAACGTGGTGCCAGCTTACCAGTCTTCCTAAATCTCAATACGCCACGCATTGGAGACACTTTTAGAAATACTGAATCCCCAACTTGAAACTCTAAAGCTTTTTTTTGCAGTCGTAATAACTTTTCTAATGACTTTGAGCTGTTTTCAATTTCTTCCGAATAAAATCAACTTTTTCAGTGGCCTCCTTTATCATGTTTGGTCCAAGGACGAGTCTATCACCTGACTTGATCCAACATGCAGGTGGTCGCCATAGGCGGCCATATAAAGCTTCGAAAGGAGCCATTTCGATACTGGCTTGATAGCTATTATTATATGAGAATTCTACCAGATGCAAATGGTCCTCCCAAGAACCGCCAAAATCAAGTATACAAGCACGCAAAAGGACTTTTAAGATTCGATTAATCCTCTCAGTCTGCCCATCAGACTACGGGTGATAAGCAGTTCTGAAGTTCAGTTTGGTTTCCAATACGGCTTGAAATGCCTCTCAAAATCTACTAGTGAAGATCGGGTCACCATCACTCTCTATACTGCTCGGTATATCATAGAGATGAACAATCTCTTTTATATATAGCTCTGCTAAGCTTGCTGCTGTCTGGGTGGATTTCACTGGGATGAAGTAGGCGGTTTTAGTCAGACGATCCACTATAATCCAAATTGCTTCATTCCCCTTGCGAGTACGTGGCAACCCATCGATGAAATCCATCGATACTTGATCCTACTTCCACTTAGGTACCTCCAGTGGTTGGAGTATACCTGCCATTTTCTTCTGGTCACTTTTAGTTCGTTGACATGTAGCACAATGACTCACATATATAGTTATGTCCCTCTTCATTTTCTTCCACCAGAAAGTTCTTTTGATATCTCTATACATCGTATTAACTCCTGGATGGATACTGAGTTTAGACTTGTGGCACTCGTCCAATACTTCACGTTTAAGATTAGGGATATCGAGAATACACATCCTGCCTTTCAGTCTTACAATTCCATTACTACCGATTCCAAAACTGGAATCCTCACCTCGACATATTCTTCTACAAATTTCTCGAAGAAACTTGTCTTATGTCTGCTTACTGTCGATCTTTTCAAGGAGGGTAGGAGTGACAACAAGATATGCAAGAAAAGCATGTCTCTTACTCAAAGAATCGGCAACCACATTGGCTTTTTTGGGTGTATATTGAATATCTAGGTCATAAGATGCTAGAAATTCTACCCAACGTTGTTGCCGTAGATTTAAATCTTTTTGGGTGAAGAGATATTTTAGAGATTTGTGATCGGTGTACAATTCGAATTTTTCACCTAAAACAAGAAGGATTTATTAAGTATATACCTTAAGTTAAATTAAAATTTTAAATTTTAGTAAAGCTTAAAAAGATTTTTACCCAGAAGATAGTGTCACCAGATTTTCAAAGAAAAAATAACAGCCAAGAGTTCCAGATCGTGGGTTGGGTAGTTTCTCTCATGCGGACATAATTATCTACTCGGTAGGCAATTACTTTACCATTTTGCATTAGTACTACACCCACACCATCACCACAAGCATCTGTATAAACAAATAAGCCTTGATTCTCGTTAATGATAGCGAGAACGGGAGCGGTAGTTAATCTCCTTTTCAACTCCTGGAAAGCTTCATCACACATTGGAGTCCAATCGAATTTACCATTCTTTATCGTTAGCTTAGTCAATCGATTAGCCAATTTGGAAAAATCTTAGACAAACTTTCTGTAATATCCCGCTAAATCCAAAAAACTTTGAACTTCTTTTGGGGTAGTGGGTCGCTTCCAGTCTAGAATAGTAGAAATCTTTCCCGGATCAACAAAAATTCCCTCTTCATTAACAATGTGCCCGAGAAATCTAACTTCCTTAACCCAAAAATGGCATTTAGAAAATTTTGCAAACAGAATGTTCTTCCTCAACATTTCCAAAACAATTCTGAGATGCTCAGCATGCTCCTCTTTAGTTTTAGAATAGATTAGAATCTCATCAATAAACACGAGAACAAATTTATTCAGTACTCCTTTAAATACACGGGTCATTAAGTCTACGAAGTATGCAGGTGCATTGGTTAGTCCGAAAGGCATGACTAACGAATGTGTCTGGACACCTGAAAGCAGTTAAATGAACACAGTCTTCAACAATTCGTAGCTGATGGAATCCCTAGGCTAGATCCACCTTTGAAAAGAATCGTGCGTCGTGAAGTTGATCGAATAGATCATCGATCCTGGATAAAGGAAATTTGTTTTTGAGAGTTAGTTTATTGAGATCGCGGTAGTCCACAAACAATCTCAAGGATCCATCAGACTTGGCTACGAACACCATAGCTGACCCTAATTAGAAACATTAGGATGAATTAACCCTTTTTCTAGCAAATCTGGTGTTTGATTGACTAGTTCTATCCTTTCCCTGGGTGCCATCCTATGGATTGCATGAACAATAGAACGAGCATTGGGTATTAAGTCAATTCTGAATTCAATTTCTCTATGTAGAGATAAAGATTTGACTTCTTCGAATATGTCGAGAAATTCTCGGACTATTGGTATGGACTCCAGACTAGGTTTAGGGTACCCCAAAGTATCATTAGTTTATCTCTCTTAGGACTCAGATCCTCACAAGAGATTTCAATAAAAAATTCCAAGTTTTGTTTTGATTGAGATCGTTCGATTGTTGCAATCTAATTTGGCTTCTTATTTCGTTAACCAGTTCACTTCGAGTAAGATTTCAAATTCATTGAAGTCGAGAATGAAAAGGCTAATAGGGGATCGATGGTAAGAATATGAGATAGGAACCTCTTGACAATGTAGACAAAGGTTCACAGGGCCACCAACTGGATTTTTCACACAAATAGGCTCGTCGACAAATTCAGGTTTAAGTTTTAATTCTTCTAAGGTTTGTGGGAGATAAAGCTATGTGCAGCACCCTGTCAAACAAAACTCTAACAACTCTATCATAATTGATAAGGTTACCTTATATAACTCTTTTTCCTTTATTCGCCCTTGAGGTTGAGGGGTTATCCTTTATCGCATAGACATTCGCCACTTGTGCCTTCTTTGTTGCCGGGTAATTTCTTACTATGTGTCCAGGCTTGTGACAATTATAGCATTCTCTAACTCCCTGACCATTCTTCATAGGTTTTTCTTTCTTTACTTGTTTCTTTGGATTCTTGCAACTGTTTGAATAATGGCCCTTCTCCTGGCAATTGTAACAAGTAACATTCCTCGCCGGGTTTCCCTGATTGCTCTTCTTCTATTTGCCTTGATATGGTTTCTTCCCTCCGAATTTTCTTTTTTTCCAATTTGGATTGCTCGTATTTCCCTTCCCCTCTGGAGCTTCATGCATATCCAGGGTAGCATATCTATACCCCACATCGATAAGATCAGAAAATATTCTCGTGGGCCGTCATTCTTTCATGAAATTTCTTATTCATCCCATGAATGAATCTTTCATTTTTCTTTAGAGGTGTGTTTACCAACTCCGGACTGAAACAAGATAATTTGTTGAATTTATTTAAGTACTCCTCAAATGATAAACTTTCCTTCTTCAAGTCCATAAATTTCTGGTACATTCGGGAGATACCAGCTGACGGCATATAGCGTTTCTCAAACACTTCTTTAAATCGTTCCACGTGAATTCATCTTCTGGCTCATCCACTGTAACTGTCTCCCACCAGGCTAGGGCTTCCTCTTGGAGTTGCCAAAAAGCTATTAGTCGCATTTGATTGTCTTCTAACTTTAGCCGTTTAAAAATTCTTTCACACGATCTGATCCAGGCTTGGGTTTCGGCAATAGATTCCTTGCCAGTGAACAGCTTACCACCAAGTCTCGAGAAGCTTTTATGTAGATCAGCCAGATTCGGCTAAGACTGAGTAGGCATGGCTGCTTCTGCTGTTGTGGGGACATGACCAGTTGTAGTGGTATTTACCCTACCCCTAGCTCTTCCTCTTCACCTGCTCATTCTTACTATCTGTAAATAGTAAGAAAACTTGATTTAGGTATACGGACGAGATATCTTAGGGAATATTAACAGTTTTAAAGAAATAGAACAAGAAATTTTAGGGTTTCGGTCTCTCGGTTTATACTCATTCTAGGGTATACTTCACCATATCTCTAATGAGCCACCTAATGTGTTATACACCATAGCTAAAGTTCTTACTCAACCTTTAGCTCCGATACTACTTGTCATATTTTAAATCCAAATTTTTTCTTAAGATATTTATTTAAATTCAAATACAAATTAAATTCAAATTCAAATTTGAATTACAATCCATTCTATATACATGTATATATAAATAAATGAACATAATATTCATTTGTTTTGAAAATTTACAATTAATTCAAATTAACTCCAAATTTTTATATTAATTATTAAATTTAATTTGATTTAAAAACAGGATCGTTACAAAAGAAATAACTAGTTCATTGAATACCGAGGACTCGGTGGAGAAAACTTCAAAATAATGGTGGACATATAACCATTTAATTGATGTAACCAACATATAAGGCATTCGCTGTTTCGACCAATCTTGTATGAACGATCAACCAATATTAATGGCTTATTGATCAATTAACTAATCAACTACGATTCGGTAATTATTTAAAAATTATGGTCAATACTTTGATTGTGAAATAGCTAATGATGTTTCCATTATTATATAATGCACATTTTTCTAATTTTATACTATAAAGCAAAGTTTGGTCAACACGATCATTATTGTACTAAACTATACCCCTGATTTGGTTTTACTAACTTGTAAAATTTTCAAATTAAATTAACTAATAGCTACATTTCTTTGGACCCTATTATCAAACCCTACTTGCTTAACCCGACCTTCCAAATTGTAGCCTAACTACTGCAAACCCTAGTTGAAAAATTCCAACAGAAAAAAAAAGCTAATAAAAAGAATCCTCTCCTAACCCCAATCGAAATACCCTAATCACTCCTCTTCTCTAGCTACTTCTCCAGCTGCTAAGTCGATCTAACAGTATTCAGGTATCATCGATCTCTTTTATCGTCAATTCCTACATGATCTATTTGGTTATGGATGAGAGTAAAATTATGTTCTGATGATTTATCAAATCTATTGTTTTAACAAAAAATGTGTTTCATTTTTCGATCAAATCTATTTGGCTGTCTGAGGCCGTAAACGCAGGTTTTTATTACATTTTTTTAATGTTAAATTTGAGTACATATAATTCTAGAGCACTTATAACTATATTTACACCAGAAACAGGAAAATTGAGAAAGAATATAGGATCATGTAGACATGACAAAATATGACCCAACCCATTTACCCTACTTTTAAACGGGTTGGGTCAACCCATTTATGAATTTTATTAAATGGGTTATGTATTAGGCTGGCCTATTTTTAAAATGGTTATAAATGGGTAACCCATTTACCTATATATTAAAATCATTAAATTATAATATAAATTTGAAAAATAAGAATTTTGAACATACAATGTATTTTTTCATGAAGACAGACAGTTGTACTTAGAAAATAACAGGCTGCTGCATACTCATATTTGAACTGCATCTAGTGTAAAAGTCACTATTTTTTTGTTCAGACCGCAATAACTTCTTCATACTAACTCGGAATCAACCGAGACATCGACTGATAAACTCCCACTCAAATTACGGATACTATGAAATACTCAAATACTTAATCTTATGAACGCATATTGTAGTTCTCCAAGGGGACTGACAGTTGTACTCAGAAAATAGCAGGCTACCGTATCTCCATATTTGAACTCCTCCTAGTGCAGAAGCCGCTATTTTTTTTGTTCAGACTGCAATAACTTCTTCATACTAACTCGGAATCAAGCGAGACTTCGACCGGTTAACTCCCACCTAAATTACAGATAGTGTGTAAAACTATATACTTCATCATGTAAACACACGCTATAATTCTCTAAAGGGACTGACAGTTGTACTTAGAAAATAACAGGCTACTACATCCCCATATATGAACTTCGCCTAGTATAGAAGCTGCTATTTTTTTCAGACTGTAATAAATTCTTCATACTAACTTGGAATCAAGGGAGACTTCGATCGATTGCTCCTACCTAAATTACAGACAGTATGTAACACTCGGATACTTTATCTTGTGAACGCACGCTGTAGTTCTCCAAGGTGACGAATAGTTGTATTTGGAAAATAACAATCTACCGCATCCTCATATTCGAACTATGCTTAGTGTAGAAGTCACTATTTTTTTGTTCAAACTGCAATAACTTCTTTATACTAACTCGAAATCACGCGAAACTTCGACCGATGAACTCCCACTTAAATTACGGACAGTATGTAACACTCGGATACTTCATCTTATGAACGCACAGTATAGTTCTCCAAGCGGACTAGCGGTTGTACTTAGAAAATAACAGGCTACCGCATCCCCATATTTGAACTCCGCCTAGTGTAGAAGCCACTATTTTCTTGTTCAGACTGCAATAACTTTTTCATACTGACTCAAAATTATGCGAGACTTCGACCGATTAACTCCTACCTAAATTATGGACAGTATGAAACACTCGGATACATCATCGTGTAAATGCACACTGTAGTTCTCCAAGGGGACTGATAATTATAAAATAACATGCTAGCGCATCCTCATATATGAACTGCGCTTAGTGCAGAAGCCGCTATTTTTTTGTTTAGATTGCAATAACTTCTTCATACTGACTCGGATACTTCATCTTGTGAACGCACCTGTAGTTCTCCAAAGGGACTGACAGTTATACTTAGAGAATAACATGCTACCACATCTCCATATTTGAATTTTGATAAAATTAGAATTAAAATTTTAATTTTTTATCGAAATTCTAAACATAATTAGAATAATTTTGTATTTAATTGTTTTTCATTAGTCAAATCAAACTTAAATTTTTAAATAGGTTAAATGTGTAACCCGCTTATTAAATGAGTTGGGTCATAAACGGATTGGGTTGTAAGTGGGAAAAAAAGAATGGGCCATAAATGGGTTGGGTCTAACTCGACCCAATCCATTTTGACCCAACCCAACCCATTTGACAGGCCTTGGATCATGTATAGTAGATCGGTGACCACATTTAAATATCTTGGAGCTAAACTCGTTATAAGGAAGGAGAACATATAAAATATGTACTTTACAATTTAAATCATATTCCCAAGTTTGCAACATTGACATATTATATGTAACCTAAAGTATAGAGGTGATTCCAAATACTTCCTTAATGAGGCTCTTCCTATCAGTAGATAATATGCGATTTTTGTAAATTTCATCAATGTGTTTTGACAAGTCAAGGAGGAATTCATGGGAATCTTCATGGTATCCTAATTTTAGACTTGGAGATATCAAATAAAAAAATATAACCAACAGATCATGAAACTAATAGAGCATGGTCCTAATTGGGTTTGGAACTTAATAGGAATAGTCCTAATTCAACTGCCAGTATGTGATCTCTGGGGACATAACTAGGAACCATAAAGGTGTTAGTTTATGTATCAAAGAATAAAAATCATACCTCAAAGGCGTTCGTTTACTTATCAACACAGGTACTAATCAATGATATGATATGGGAGGTGTAAAATTTCAGTCTAATATAATTTACTGTAACTGCAAAACAAAACAATGTTTGCAAATGAAGAAACTGCTTTTATTTTCTTTGTTTACAAACATAGATGACTATATCAATATAATATGCTAGCTTTTCTATCATTGATTTCAAGTCCCATTGCAAGTATACTTATTTAATTATGTCCATATCCAAAGTAATATAAATAATATTCATAAAATTATGCGAAGGTCAAACAAACGAATAACCCTGCAACAAGTGTCATTATCCCAGTGGTTAAGTGATTCGACTTTGGTGCGAGAGGTTACAAGTTCAAAACTTGCGTAGCATGATTCGAACATATATTGACATTTGATGTTTGTTATTTTGTCCTAGTGACATGGTGTACCTACCATTTCAAAAAAAGAAAAAGAAATAAGCCCTGCTTTTATAAATAATGTCAAATGTGTACCTTGGTAAAATACTTCTTTCGTAATTTGATGGCTATGTGTATGCACTGTTTCACACTAATCTTCAGCTTATTGTCATTGAACATTTCTAAAAAAAATGGAAGAAAAAAAATTAAATAGAAGTACAGCATACCCAAATGATAGTGTAGAAAAAGGATGAATGGAAAAAACGATTCACCAATTACACGTTGAAGATAACATCAAGGTAGCATGAGAAACTTGTTGCTTGTGTTGTTAACAGTGCTCTAGAATATGATTAGAGAGAGGTCGTGTAATTATTACTTATTACTTTTTGACTTCCTCTTTTTCATTGAAAATGTTATCAGGTGCTTCTTAATTTTGATAACCTTCAAATATCTTCATTTGGTCTTGTTTACTGTATTATATAGAAATTAAACTTTTGGCTGATTCCAGCCATTATATGTTACTACACGTTAACTATGTTTCGGTTTGAATTCCTTTAAAAATCAATGCTTGAAACCATGGAACACAATAACGTTTGCTTGTTGCATCAATATTTTAAGCTGTTTGTAGGGACGTAACCAGGAATTTATTTTGTGGCCGGCGAATAATGGAAGAAAATTAAATAATAAAAAAACTGAACTGTTTTGATATAATTAATTCCATCGCATTCATAATAATCAAAATAATTAAGTTCGATTGATTCCATTAACATAGAGAATTTTCACAAATATCCTTAAACAAAAAAACATAAATTACTAAATATCCTACTTAAGTCGTGCTCTACGAACTTCACGAAAATCAAATTCATCCATAATCGTCTCAACATCAATGTTTTTAGCAATTTCACTTTCAATGTATATTATCATTTGATTTCCAAGCAGACTGTCGCCCATCTTATTGCGCAATGGTGTTTTGATTAACTTCATAGCTGAAAATGCTCGTTCGGTAGTTGCAGTCGATACTAGAAGAGTTAAAACAAGGCAATCAATCTATGAACTAAGGGATATCTTTTAGCCTTTTTTGTATTAACTAACTCCACATTTAACTCCAACAATGGGACAATATTACAAAAGTGAGGATCATGGCATACATCTTGCTCATAATGTTGCAACTGGTGTCTCAATTGAAAATCAATATCCAACTCGCTAAAATCTCCAGAGTAGTAGTTTTTTGCTATTAAACATACATCTTCAACTATTAATGCTTCAAAGTTATTTTTTGGCTCTAAAACTAAACTCAGACTTAAAAGTCCAATTGTTGTGTCCGAGAATCTTGTGTTTAACTCCATTATTTGTGTGTCAATAGTTTCGTTCAATATATCATAACGGTAGTGATGTTCTACAGTTATTTCATCGCGTTGCTGACAAGATCGTCTAGTACCTTCCAAATAACGAGAATTTATATCAAGTACTACAACTAAATTGCTAACACAAAAGGATGTCACACTATTCAAAAGTGTTTGCCATTTATCATCATTTTTCAAATTAGAAAGAAGAGTCTTTGTGATCGAGAGTGAATGAATCCCGTTCAAGATATCTTGAGATTTTTTTTGAAATGCTTGACAAAGGATTTCAGTAATTCCCATTACTTCAACCATCAGGTGCAATATGAAGACAAACTGAAAAGTATTCATTGCATGTAAAGCACCACTCGCTTCAGCACGCATTTTCCTATTCAAACCTTCTTTTTTTATGATTTCGAGGACCTCATGAACAGGTTTATACAAGCTAAGCAAGCTGCATGCTGAAGAATAGTGCGAGCTCCAACGAGTAGAACCTGGACGTTGTAAAGTGTTTTTTGATTTGCCCCCGTACCTGTTTGTAACGTTCCACTCAACATCATGTCTTCAACTTCTTTTCTTATAGCAGCCTTTAGTTGTTGATTTCTTTTGGCAGATGAACTTACTAAATTCACAATACAATTAAGCATTTGAAAGAATAGTTCTATGTCAGATAATTCACCAGAAGCACCAACTAGTGCAAGTTGTAATCGGTGAGCAAAGCAATGCACATAATATGCATGTGGACATTTTTCTAAAAATAGTGCTTGTAATCCACCCCAAGCACCTCTCATGTTACTTGCACCATCATAACCTTGACCTCGCATGTTTTGAACAAGCAAACCATTTCGATCGAGCACATTCGAGCAAGCATTTTTTAGAGTTTGTGCGGTGGTGTCTTCAACCCCAACAACATCAAATAACCGTTCACGTATGCAACCTTCATCATCAACAAATCTAATAACTATTGCCATTTGCTCAGTATTTGACTCGTCTCGTGATTCATCTACAAGAATGCAAAATTTGGATTCACTAATTTCTTCGCAAATTTTTTTTCTCACTAAATCACCAATAATTTCCATAATATCTTTCTGAATTTTTGGTGAAACATAAGAAGCATTTCCAGGAGCATTTTCTAATACCACTTCTGCAACTTCAGATGAAAGTGAAGCGGAATACTTAATTAGTTCAAGAAAATTTCCACGGTTAAATGAATGAACCGATTCATCATTCCCTCTAAGAGCACAATGTTGACATGCTAACCATAATATAGCTTTCAATGAAGTGATGATTCGCAATCGATTCTTTTTTATTTCAATTTCAGATTGTAAAATCAATTGCTTTTCAATACGTTGTGAAGGATTGCTAAAGCAATCTAATAACGTGACATTGTTTGAATGTAGTGAATTTGGACATCCTTCATGTTTTTTGAGACAACAAGCTTTTCCACCAATTAAATCCACTAGAAATCCATGTATCTTGCTTATGCTGCTGAGAGATATTTTTGTCAAAAAGAAAACAAGGAAAGCAATAAGCTTTTTGAGTTGCTTCGGAATATTCAAGCCATTTATGATCTTTAAACCATTCAAATCGCATACGTCGTCCGTCTTCATTTCGTTTGAATTTTTCTTTCAAATCAAGTTGACACGGACCCATTTCGATATAGCGACGACGAATTGCATCTTGATCTTTGTGATGGTACGTCCATATAGCTTGACGTAATTCTGGATCATGTTTCACAGTATCCTCGGTCGTTTGAATTTTAGTGGGATGATGCACTTCATTTGTTGGATCTTGGTTATTTTAATCCAAATTCAAAGAAGGATTCAGAGATGATGTTCCACCAACATCAGATTTTTTTTGTGTAGAAAGAAAACAAAGTTTTTGTTGGCGTTTTGGACATTTTCAAAATCTTGATGCGACAGAGCCTAGGTATATCAAAAGAGGATGTGGATAAATAAATTCATTCACTAAAATTTATTCATTAAAAATAAATTCAATCATTAAAAAAAAGCAGTATTTCATCAACTAAATAAACCCAGTATCTGTTTAAAAATAATAATCTGAAATAAAACAATTAATTCAATTTCAATTAACTAAAAATTCAACGTTTTTACGAAAATATAAAGCGCATTTTACAAGGTAGGAGATCTATGGTTTTACACAACATACATTCTGTTAGCAAAAAAGAACCCAATTGAAAGAAGCTTGTGCTAAAATCATAACTTTATGAGCTTCGAAGAGCAAATATCATGACTAAGATGAAATGAAATAAGTAAATCAGATCCAGTAAAATTATTATACTTGTAGATCTATGAAATATTTAATGCAGCACAATTTCCTAGATTTGAAGTTGAAACTAAGCAAACATTCCTATAAAAAAAGCATTGTTTTATACCAAATAGTTAAATTCAAACATTTATGAAATCAATTGACATAGTAATAAATATTGTTGTTCAGCACTACCGATTATCCAATAACTTAGGGCTAACACAATTAGTGAATTAGTGATTACCCAAGAGTTGCGAACACTGGAAAATGTAATAAATATATGGAAAATGTAACCAATAATTGATACCTGGGCTGGATTAGCTCGATTACCCAAGAGTTGTTGCGACTGCGAGCGATGGGAGCGGCTGCGACTGCGACTGCGACTGGAGATGAGACTGCGACTGTGAGCGATGGAAGCGGCTGCGACTGGAGATGAGACTGCGACTGCGACTGGAGAAGGGTAGAAGGGGGAGGCGGGGAGCGGCTGCGACTGCGAGCGATGGGATGGCCCTGGGGATGAGAGAAGAACCGAAGCGCGCCCTCTCTTTCTCTCTTTTTTTTTCATTGTTTTTTTTTTTTGGGTGGGCAGCCGCCCACCCCAAACGCTAAATAGGTCCGTCCCTGGCTGTTTGGCAACTTGGCATAAACATTGGTGCCAGAAAATTGAATGACTTGGATTGAAAATCAGTAGGTATTAAGGCAACTAATAGTTTAATTCACAAAAGTATATATCGAAATCTGCTTCTAGTTTCATGTAGCTTGCAACTTGCGATTAATCGATTTACATGTGTATAAAATTTTCTTGGTAAATATATATATTTTATTAGTCTTCCGCCCATTTATTATTTAGATCAGACTTACAAAAGTGACATTTTTGTTTGCTCGTTCAGGAATACAAACTGCCTGGATCAGAAAGTAACCATCCCGACAGCTCTAGGTTTATCTCTAGCATGTTTGCATATTTTTAAATTTTATAGACTGGTAAAAATTTTCCATTTGTACAAATTAGCATTTGCATCTTTAGTAATAAATCCATGACTATGCATATTTGTTAAACTAGATGCAACCTTTTGATATTGATATTGTAAAATAACATACTATTAAATTCTACAAACAACAGTGTGTGATTAGGTTTTATTATTTTTGTATGTAAAAGTTATAATTATTATTTTATGCGATTTGTTATTTTGAAATGCTAAGGAGTAAGAGAATTTATTATATTAACTAGTTTGATGTTGTACATTATCAGGATGTTGTCATTCCTAGTTTACTAAGACTGATTTTGGCGAGTTTTTTGATCTGATATCTAATACTAGGATGTGATACTAAAAATATTACCAGATTTATGGGTCAACAAGTATGTATATTTTTGTTTTTTCTTTGTGATTTCTGAAATATAGTTAGTATATGGCAATAAAAAATGTGTTCATAAAACTAGGATTTGAATTTTACTATTACATCAATAAATTATAATCACTGATGTGATCGGATATTGTGAACCAAATGAATTAGATATTGCGAATATAATGAGTTGGGATTGAAATACCGAACTCATTAATGATAAAAATAAAAGAATACGACCGCAAGACATGGAAAGAGGAACTAAAAATAAACGCAATACAGTAGATTCTTTTTGCACATGGTTGTTGTTTCTTCAGTCTTCATTATTAGGGCAGTTACCAGCCATTTTTCTTCTATAGAAGGGGTGAACAAAAGAAAAGAAGAAGAGTCTTCTGCACCCATTATTCATGCAAATTATAAACTTTCCTAAGAATTTGAGGTATCTTTCAATCCACTTTGTATAAGTTTCTTATAACAACACATATTGTATATTATTAATTTTTGAATTTGTCTCATGTAGTTGGAAAGCAAGAAATACAAACAGATTAAAGCAAAGAATACAATTCCATATACCATGAGTAGAAAGGGCTATGCAAGGTTGACTGAGGAATTGGTAAGAAATTTCTAATCTGCTATAATAAATTTCTAATCCGCTATAATAATGTTCAATAATTTTCAAGTGCGTATTTGTATTAGGAATTAGGTTGCCACATAACCGATAGTAGAATAGGAATTTTTATCATTGTAATTGTTAGAGATGTTATTAAGGATTTCATCTAATTATTAAGCCTCTAATAATTACTTAAAAGTAATGCATCAACTTAAATATTGCACCGAAAACTTAATTTTCAGTCATTATTAATATAATATATATATATATATATATATATATATATATATATATCATTGTTTACATTGATTATAGAGCCAAAAACTTTACATAAGTATATAACTATGTAGAAGCATTACCTCTAGTAGTATCTTACTATATTTTCATTCAACAAAAATATTGTGATAAATTAATTCATAGAATTAGGTTTCGTTCATCATATGATTATCGACCTTATCGTGGATGAGGATAAAAGTTTATATGAAAAGGGGTTGATTGTGTCTAATGTGATTTGTATTAGTGAGAAAGAAGAGAAAACGTGTGTTATCATGCATCGTGTGCAGCAGTGTTGGTGAAAAGTTTGATTGCTTTAATGTTATCGATTATTTTATTAGAAATGTAATGCTCACTCGTGCAAAAACGAGTATTCAATGTCGTACTCACCTGCAAATAAAAAAGAAAAAAACAGTTGGATTCATAATGTTCCAACAATGAGTTGGCAAGTATAATATAAACTTACCTATCTTGTTTTATTTCGTTTAGATGGATGGTTGAATTGTATGTAAATTTGAAAAAGGGGTCATCTGAACTAGGGATGTTATGGTAGTGGTTACCATGACCATTTGAAAATACCATTACCGTACCATTTTTAATGACAATTGATTATCATTACCGTTAACGATCAGTTGGTATGCCGAAGACAGGTATACCGATAATCTAATAACCGTTACACTGGTAATGGTAAATTACAACTTGCTCAAAAAAATCCATAATTTGACATGTTTCTACGCTATAGCGAATCTTTGGTATACTATTTATAGTGCTACTTAATAAAAAGCATAAACGAGAAGGCAAAGAAGTGTATTTTGCATTATTTGACCTATTTACTAAACTAAATTTAGTCATTTGTTTGGTGCTAAATGTCTATATTAAAGCATATCACAAGAATATACATGTGTTTTAAATCGATTGGTAATTTACCATTACCACTAGTTTTGAAAAAATGTTACCGATAATTTACCATTACCATATCGATTAAACTGGTATACCGATATCAATCAATAATGGTAACTGATTGACTTGTAATGGTATGGTAATGGTAAATTTACCGTTACTGTAACAGCCCTAGTCTGAATCATACTCGTTAAGAATTGCTCTTCGTCACAATTTTGATCGTAGTCTTTTTCAATTGATATAACTGCATCTATATGGCTATCATCACATATATGTTTATTGTTATACCCCATCAAAATGTATTTGACTAAACAGTAAAAAACTAACAGCTAAAGTGCGTCATATATTTACATCAAATCAGTAATATTTCAATACAGAAGTTTTCTTTATTACAATATAACTTGATAGAGGTATCATTCATTTTATATTTAGTGGTACAACAATCATATAACTACCATTAATCAGTTCGCTTGCTGGTCTATTTGTTATAAGTCTGAAGATTGTAAGCTTTCGAAACTAACGTTGTTTAGTGAGAATTCTTCGTAATTTCTTCAAAACAGTGATCAGGATCTTCTTTGATATCTACATCTTCAGGTAATTCATCTTCAATCCATGAATATTGGCTTAGTCTATCATCATCCGTATCAGACTCATACTGTAATTGCACCTTTCCTACATTATTATAAGAAGACACATAATTATCATACCATCATCTCATATCTTGCAAGTTTCATACACACGCAGATGCAAATATTTAAACAAATGCACGCACTTGTGTTTTTCTCCAGAGTGCAAACTTTTTCCATCATTGTTTGCAGCAATTGATTTTCATATTTTTCAATATCTCTGCATTTAAGAGGGGATGAGTGAATAAGAAAATAATAGAAGAATTTTAAACTAGAATCCATTTGAATGATGTTAAATTATTGCCTGTAGGTAAAAATAGCATAAAGAATTTGAATAAAAGCACCAGCTAAAAAAGTATATCTTCCAACCCATATTTTATTGATGATATCATCCTTTTTCCTCAGTCCAATAATTGCCAATTCAATCAACAAAAATATTATAAGACCTGTCAAATACAGAAACATTATTAATAAACAAAATTAATCTCTATTTACAGCATACAAGATAGATAATCTGTACGTACACTTACCTAAATAGACACGAACTCTGATTCGAAAAGTTTGGTTCGTACTTGTAAGCATATATAGATGAAACTCACACATGCAAAAAATAAGAATGCTTTGATGAATCGAGATTCATCTAAAATTTCTTTATACAACGTATAAGCTTTTCGATCATGCTAAATATCTCTTATTGTTTTAGCGCAAACTCTCTCTGCAATTTGGTTGAACAAACTAATCAGTATTTAGGTTCGATGTATTGGAATAAAAAAGCAGGTAAAATGATTTATTAGTATGCCATACAAACCTGAGCATTCAATATTGCTTGGGAAGATTAATGAAGGTGATTACGCGTGTTTTGGAATTGTGCTTGTCTTTGTAGAAGTTCCTCATGTTGTCTATGACCATACTCCGAAAATATCTCTAATGCGTCCCTTCAAATTTTGAAAAAGAAACATTATTAGATAGATTGCCTTTTTAACGGCATACTAATAAACACACCCAGAAAAATAATCATCTAATCAAAACACCAAGAAATCACTAGATATGCAAATGACTAAAGAACTAGAGGATCAAGAAATTAAATGTCATTTATGTTGTTTGTTGTTGGCTATTTTAACCACAAAGCGATGAAATGATTTTAAATGCATTGAACAATTTCTCCAATGCACTTGTAGAAACCACCTAATTTATTGCCCGTCCCCATTTGAAATAAATTAAAATAGTGCTAAATTAGTTCATTAAGATGGGACTTGTACATTTACATATATAAATGGTAGCATATAATAACTTGAAGCGTGGTGGTAAGAGATATACTTAGCATTTATATATAGAAATTACAAGAAACGAGTTACAGGTCTCTATTTTTTGATGTTGTTATGAGAAAAGTCCATGTATATATAAGTATGTAAATTTAGTTCCTATTTTTTGAAAAATAGAAAACGCAAGGTGATTTACACTTTTCTGACAGAAATTGCAAGCTAACTTGCAACTTTTATCAGAAAAGCGCAAGCTAGTTTGCGCTTTTTTATTTTGAAATTTTCAAAAAAAAAATAAATTTTTGAAAAGCGCAAGTTAACTTGCACTTTTATAAGAAAAGCGTAAGATAGTTTGCGTTTTTTGATTTATAAAAAATAGGGACTTAATTTACATACTTATTATTATAGGGACTTTTCTTACAACAACATCGAAAGTAGGGACCTTCGGTGCAAAGCCCCTAGAAATTATTCCAGTCTTTACCCAGTCTTTCACATGTATGAATTTCTTTGGTACTGCATTCTTCAATCAAGAAAAGAGTCACAAGTCCTTATTTTTGATGTTGTTATAAGAAAAGTCCCTATAGATATGAATATGTAAATTTAGTCCCTATTTTTTGAAAAATAGAAAACGCAAGGTGTTTTGCATTTTTCTGACAGAAAATGCAAGTTAACTTGCAACTTTTTGACTATGAATTTTTTTTTTAATTTCAAAAATTTTGAAACTTTTGAAATTTTTTAAAAATGTAAGTTAACTTGCGTTTTCTATCAGAAAAGCGCAAGCTAATTTGCGCTTTTATTTTGAATTTTTATTGAAAATTTTGAAACATGTAAGTTAACTTGCGCTTTCTGATTTTGAAATTTTTTTGAAATTTTCGAAAATTTCGAAAATTTTGAAAAGCGACTTTCTATGAGGAAAGCGCAAGCTAGTTTGCGCTTTTTGATTTTGAAATTCTTTTTGAAAATTTTGAAATTTTCAAAAAAATGGAATTTTTGAAAAGCGCAAGTTAACTTGCACTTTCTATGAGGAAAGCGCAAGACAGTTTGCGCTTTCTGATTTAGAAAAAATAGGGGCTTAATCTACGCAATCATTATCATAGGGACTTTTCTTATAGCATGCTATAAAAACGTGCTCTTGATTAGTATCAGAGCTGAGTTTAGAATAAAATATGATAAACACGGTGTGACAACCCGGAATTTTTGGCAATATTAATTTGATAATTTTCTAATATAATTATTTAAAATTGCGAATTTATCTTTAATGTATATCTTAAAAATAAATTAGATTCAAACTTTACTTTTTTAAACACTAATTATATATATATAATTATTAATTGTAGTATGAATAGCTTAAGCTTAAAATAAGAATAAATAAATAGGTTTTATATTATTTCTTTTGAAATTACGTAAATATAAATAAAAAGAAAATGTATAAATGAAAATATAAACATAATATAAAAACATAAGTAAATATAAATATTTGCATCAGACATGTGTAAGCTAGGAAGTGTCATGCAAATACAAGTGTCAAAAATTCCTGTTTAAATGAATTTCCTCATTTTCAAAATATAAAAAATAATAAGAGCTTGGTGATGTATAATTCACACACTTATATATATATATATATATGTATGTATGTATGTATGTATATGTATATGTATATATAAATCTCTTTTCTTTTCTTTCATCTTTCAAATCTAAAAACTAAAACTAGAAAAAAAATTAAGGAAAAAAAATAAGTCAAATACTTTCAAGTTTCAATCTGAATCAAGCATAGATTCAAATTCAAGTTCAAGTTCAACTAAGAAGATCAGATCAAAATCAAGTTTATAGATTTCAAATTTCAAACACTGGTTTTCCGTCTGCTCAAAAATATTACAGTGAGTAAACTAAACTTTTAAAAGCTAAATCCTCTTTATTTACTTATGCATGTGATGATTGATGATAGTAATGACCTGCCTATAGTTTGCATGGATGTAGAAATTTATTTTTCCTGGAATATAGGTTGAATTACTGTGTGGTGCCTAAGTTTAAATATGCATGTCTCTGTTTTGATTCCAATAAACTTAAATAAGTTCAAAAATTCAATTCTCTTCCCTCAAGCTCTTTCAGGTTATGATCTTCAAAGGAAAAAGGTTTGTAATAACTAAATTTTATTTTTAAAAATATTTTTAAGTGTAGTTAGAAGGTAGAGATACTGGAAAGAAGAAAGATCAGTGAAAATCCAAACATATCAAAAATTCAACCTCCATAATTTCAAGATTTTCATATATAATCTGATTCGTTTTTTAAAAACCATGACTTTTTATATTAATTTCATGATTTTTAAGTTTGAATTTCGGTAGTAGTTGCGAGTTGAAGGGAAATGGGATTTTTATCGATTTCAGGCGATCGGTGGAGGATCGTGGGTCGGGATCATTTCTTGAGGTAGCTCGTTGGTCGTAGAGCATGGGAAAAATGGTCGCTGATTTTTTAGTTCGTCGTGGAGGATGAACGGCGATGTTGTAGGGTTTAAGACCCTATTTGGGTCGACGATGTTCTTGAGGTAAGTACGGTGTTGTGGCTGCGTCGGGGTTGATCGGAGGTGGGGGAAAAGAAGCATAGGTCTTTGGCGAAGGTCTGAGCACAATGGCGAGGCTTCAGATGATTGGAGGAGGCGATGCACGGTGGATTTTGCGATCAAGTTTAGGTTCCTGTGGTGGTTCGACTAGCTCGATCTCGATTTGCTTTCTTGTTTGTAGTTTTGGGTAGTGGAGACGATCGAGCATGTCATCCGCGACTTGCTGGCGATGGTGATGATGGTCGAAGCGGTGTTGTTCATTTGTGTACGTGCACGTGCATTTGGGTTGTGGTTTTGTAGTTGAGGTAGGATCAGGTTTTCGAGAGGGAGTACGGGGAAGTATCGGGTTTGTACGCAAGTTTTAAAGAAGGAAGAAGGAGATAAGAAGAAGGGAATTTGATCGGGTTTGGGCTCAAATTAGCATAGGGTTTGGCTCGGGTCTGTTTCACAAGTATGTTAACAAAATTTTAAAGTAAAGAAAAAGTGTATTAACAAAGTTTTAAAAAGAAGTGAAAATAAAAATAAGGGAAGCAAACAAAGTTTTCATTAGAAGGATTTTTAAACAAGATATTCAAGTATTTCAAGCCAAAGACTTTTGAAGTTAATTGTTTTTAAACTTAAATTTTTCTAAATTTAAACAAGGTAATTATAGACTTTAATTAATCAAAAACCTTAGGATAGTAAGAGGCCAGGTAAATAAAATGTTTTGTACTTAAATTAATTTGGTTTTGGATAATTACATATTAGGTTAATTATTTAATTTAATTCCTAAGTGTTTTTCAAATAAAATTTAAATAATGTAATTAAGTAAATGATTAAAATAAATTTTTTAAACTTTAATTAATTAAAGTCCTAAGTATTTGTAAAGGATAATTAATTAATTCCAATAATTAATTAAAATAAAATGGCATGCAATTAAATAATGACAATTAAGAAGGGTTATAAGTAATTAATTATTTTTTGTTTAAGCTGTGACCAGTTAATTTTGCCTATGAATGGTTAAATTGTATTGAATACTTTGGATTGTTTAATATCTCTAGTCTGATAATTTATGATGTTCTATGATATGAAATGCCTAAATTTAACTATTGATTAATGTGAGATGTTTTAGTTATCTGTGATGAATTATTGTGTGAATATGACATTCTGAAATTTAAATTGAATTGTTTTTAACTTAAACAACTTGCCTTAAAAGACGGCGTTTGGATTTCGGTGAGACCAGGATCGGATATCAAATTGTTATCTGAAAACCACATCAATTCAAAATAAGTGATAGGTCGTGAAATCTCAAGTGAAGATCAGGAATGAAGATTCAAAATGCAAGGGCTATTTGTCATTAACTCTGAGGGTGATTCCAAAACGAGTGTAACGGAGATAAAGCCTTTGTTCCATTCAGTCCCGAAATAGACTTGTATGGATGAATGCTATCAAGCCATCGTCAATGGAGGGCGATGAGCATTCCAAGATATGTGTGCTATAAAGGTAATCGTAGCTTCAAGTCTCATCAACCGAGAATGGCTGAAACAGGGGAGATGCAGCAAGGCTAAGTGGGTAGCACCAAGTAGGATAGGATTTTCCTCTGTCTAGATGTCCATTTTATTCGGCTGTGTGACCGGTTTTGGGCACAACTGTGGGTTTGTCTAATTCAGACTATCTAATAAGGGGTAGCTTCGGTCTTGTGTTGCAGAGGATCAGGTTGGATCCTCGGTACTCTGATCTAGACCAGATACTGTGACGGACGGTACCCCAGTAGCCCTGCCATTGTATGGAATCCAATCTCCAATAAGCGCCTCTACGGTTTTGATTGTGCCCAACTATGTTGGAACGTGACATGTAAGCATTCCAGTTATTTCCTATTTTATATTGAAAACCCTAGACACTATTATAATATAACTGGATTTCCTATCAAATATTTTGGTTATCGTAAGGGAAAAACTTATCCGTGTTTATTTGCGGAAATTCTTACGAGATACCTTTTATTTCGAATGATTTTCAAGTCAAACAACTTAAACCGTTTACTCGCACCAGATTCATGTCTGACCTGGAGTTTATTTTCCGTTTCCTTAAACCCTTGGGTACTCAAATTTTTATGAGTAGTCAAGTGATTCAGGTTGGCTTGACGTATTTTGAAGAAGACTGGGAGCAGGAGGTGTGTGTGTATATATATATATATATATATATATATATATTCCACTGTATTAGTATCTTTGTTTGCATTTTAGGTTGTAATGGATAGGCGGGCCATTACAACTGTCTAATATGATGTTGTAAAACTGAATGACTCTGATATATAATATTAGTGACTACTATGTAATATCTATGTGATGTAATGTATTTTTCCGTTCTGCTGTGAGATTCTAATGATTGTTTAGTTCTTTCTATCTATTTCTTTTCTACCTATTTCTTTCTCTTTTACGATACGTCTTTCTATGGAATGAAAGGCGGGTCGTCACAGTTGGTATCAGAGCGCTATGTTGAGATAATACCTAGGCTTTTTGGGTTAATACCCATCATGAGAGAGCGTACTTGTAATTTATATATATATTTATATATACCTACCTAATTGTTAGGTTACCTGTCCAGGTTGCCAACATGAGTTCCAGGGGTAGAAGAGGCAGAGGAGTGAGTAGCACAACGACCACAAATGGAAGAGGTCTGAATGCTGAAGGTGGAAGGGTAACTGGCGAGGCTGTAACCCCAATACCATCTAGAGTGAACTTTGCGGCATTATGCGAAGACTTTACCGATCTCAGAGGAAAGCCTTTTAAGGTTACGGAGTCTATCATTGAAGTTCAAGCCTAGTTGCGCTCGTGTGAGTGAATTTTCAAGAGTTTGGATCTATCAGATGAGCAGAAGTGAGTTATGGCGTCATGGCAACTTCAGACGGAGCAGCTTGTTAGTCCATGAGAAGATGGTTTTGATGACAACAACCTTAGAATAAGATTATAAAATACAAATACTAACATTATAGTTTAGATATATATGTATACGCAGGATGTAACCATGCAGGTACCAAGAATAAAGACTGTACAGTATAGAGGTTCAAGACTGAAGATATCAAGATTGAAGACTCATGAGTATCAAGATTATCAAGAGTTCAAGATTTCAATAATAAGTAATTTAATTAGGTATTTTGTTAAAACTCCTAGAAAAGCACTGGCATCTTAAAATCCATTTTATTTGGGGAATGGAATCCACTTCGAGCCTGTTAAAGGGATGGAACCCTAAGTAGGATGGAACCTACGAAAAATGTAGTGGAACATTGTTTTGTATCCACTAAATTTTATTCAAATGTTTTACAAAATTATATCTTGTTTTCAAAATGATTTCAAAACCTTCCTTTTAAAAGAATCAAAAACATCTATCTTGATTTTAAAATACTTTTAGCCTCAAAATAATATTTATCTTCAAAATCATGGTATCCTTGGTTTTAAACTATCTTTTAATTATAATATATTTAACTTTTAATATTTACACTTAGATTTAAATATATAGTAAAATTTTATATATACCAAAATATTATTCACTATAATTACTTATGTATTTTAACTATAGTTAAGTATATTTATAAAGTTTAAAATAGTTTTAATACAAGATAGAAGTTATTTTCAAAGAAAAAAATTACCAAAAATTGCTTAGGTCTGTTGACAACCCCAATATACCCTTGTCGACAAGGTAGCAGTTTATTTCAAAATTTTGAATTTCAAAGGAAGTGTCTATTAGTCGTATTCTTTCACGAATGGACATGGCTGTTGTTCTACTGTAAATAGGGGTCGTTTAAACGAATTTACATACATATTTTTTCTGATTTCGCTCTTCTTCTTCTTCCATATTTCTGTATATATATTTTTACCGTTACTCTGCCGAAATCACCATTGAATCTAACAGATCATTTCTGGTTTGATTCTCTATCACTATCTTAACAAGATCCCCGTGCTATTCAGAGTTATAGGCTTCTTTGTAATAAATTGAGTGAGAAAAGGTGTGATTGTAGCTTGTGAAATCAATCAAGCGAGAAAAGGTGTGATTGCAGCCTGTGAAATCAATCAAGCGAGAAAAGGTGTGATTGTAGCCTGTGAAATCAGTTGGGTGAACTTATTACCCGTAAAATCAAGTATCTCTACCCAAAGGATTGTGAATATGGAGTGGTGTACCTTGTGGCCTTGAAATCGAAAGTGTAATTTTAAAATTTGATTTTGAAAGGAAATCCGTACTTTGTTGCGGGATTGGATGTAGGGTAACTCCGAACCAGTATAAAATCTGGTGTGTTCTTTCATTTATTGCTTTTACTTTATTTCTGCATCTGTGTTTAATTTTGTGATCATATCTGTGTCTAAATATTGCATACATTTGTGTTCAGATTAATATAAACCCAAAAAGAATTAGTAATTTATTAAACACTATTCAAACCCCCCCCCCTCTAGTGTTAATTCTAGCCTTAAGATCCGTAATCCGCATTTCTAACATTTGGTATCAGAGCAAGTTTTTCAAAGTTTTCATAATCTGAGTTCTGAAAAAGTTTTTAAAATGGCTATTTTTGAGGATTTTATTAACACTATTTTCATATGAATTTGTCACAGAATCATCATGATATTGTTGTTCGAAATTATATTTAGTTATTTTGACAAGTCGCTTGATTCTTTAAAAAGTTATGTTGTTTTGCAGGAGAAGAGTTATATCTAATGTCTGTTGGTTAAAAGATACCAGATAATCATTTAACGATCAAGAAGAACTAATGGATATATAATGAAAATCGATAATGAAATGGGTACCATATTAATACAAAGCTTTTGGTTCTCATCTACAACTTGATATGTTACTGTAACTCTCCATCTACTTCGCAGTGTCACTGGTTTCGTGCGAATCCGTCAAGAAATGACCAAGTTATGGTCAAATAAAGTTTTGGTGAACAAAGAGAAAAAGAAAAAAAACCTATCAATGGTATTCTTCACTTTTCATCCATATGTTTGAGTATTTTGTCGCAACTCCTTTTCCAGATTTAAATTCGTGTTCTCACGGTCGTTTTGAAGGGTGGATCATCAAATTTCAATCAAAATTGAGTGTGATATGACAGTTTGAAGTTGGCTATCCAAAACTGAAAATTGTGTAAGGGATTTTCTGCATTTCTCCTACTGTTCAGCCTGTTGCACCGAAATACCATCGAAATTCATCGTTAAACAATTACTAGATCGTAGCTCTTGCCTTCCTCTTCGATTTTCCGGTGGTTTTATTCAATTCCGTTAAGAAACGAAAGAGATATGCCTACTAGAAGTTTGATAGTAAATAGAAAAATGGACAGAAGAAGAAGAAGAAGAACTTTTATGAAAAGTGGTGACTGTTGAGCCTATTTATAGTGGTTGAAGTGTCCATTCATTCAAAATTCAAATTCAAAGTTTTGGCGCCAAGTTAGTCAATCTACTAATTCATCTGCATCTTTCTCATACGGTCTTCAAATTTAGCAAATGAACATACTACGCTGATCTGAAAAACGAGCCCGTCATAATAGAACAGATCGTGTCGTCAAATTTTGAAAGATATAAATGTATGGTTCATGGAAATGGAAGAACAAAAAAGTTAGAAAGATGGAGGAGTGCAAAAAGTGGTACGCTTTACTATTATTTCATCTTTATTGTTGCATTTAGGAATATATACTTATGCATTTAGTTAGGTATAGAAATTTATCTCTTTTACAAGTTTTGATACTTTGGTCCATATATCGACACACCATAATTAAGTCTTTTAAAATGTGTTCCTTTTAGATAAAATCTTACAACTAATTTATTACAACTATACTAAGTAGAAAAACATACCTTCATTCATGATTTCAGGTTTTCTAATGTTATTTTTACTTCTCATACTCTGCTTCTTTTAAGATACTAATTTTATGTCTTTAAGAAATTAATAGAATGAATTTAGAATGTTAGAATAAGGCTCTATTTATATATTTCTTCAATTAATAAGATTGCACCACATCATATACACTTATCATATAAGTAGATAGTGACATACATGCAAAATGTCACGTGTCATTACACTTGTTCTATAATAAAAGCATTTTTACATGCATAATGCCAAGTGTCTTTACACATGTCAATTAGATATTACTTATCACTCATGTTTATCTTATATTCTGAATATCTCTTACTGTAGTATATATATAGCATCATATCATTCTGCATATTATAATTTTTTTACTTCGTTATCATTTTATTTCATATTACACATCATTATGCATTCTATTTCATATCAAATTTCATTGCATATTACATCATAAATTACAATGCATGAAATATCATAATCATTTGCATCACAAGTTGCACTTCATTCTGCATATCATCTCATGCTATATTGCATATGTCATACATTTCATAATGCATTACAAACTACATATTGCATATATGTATACATAACAGTGTATTTTATTTAGGGGGAGTTTGTATTATTGTCTTATAGTTTAGGATTATTAGTTTTTGATTTATTTGGTATGTTTCGATTGACTTGTTTGACTTGATTGACTTGTTTGACTTGATTGATTTGTTTGACCTTATTGTTTTGTTTGACTTGTTTGACATGATTAGATTTGATGTGTGTGTTGATTGGATGGTCTGAGATATACTTATACATATTTATGTATTGAATAATTATAATATAACTATGTTAATGTCTTTCACATTCCATTTACTATACTTTGTTCTAGTATTAGTTTAAGGGGAGGTTTTATATTTTTATGGTTTTAGGATTGTTTTTATTGATGACAAAGGGGGAGAAGTATCAAATAGGATAGTTAAGCAAAGATTAAAGGGAAGTTATTAGTTTTAGGGGGAGTTATTAGGATAGAAGTAATATTTTATAAACAAAGGTTGTCATCGTCAAAAAAGGGGAGATTGTTAGTCCCTGAGAAGATGGTTTTGATGACAACAACCTTAGAATAAGATTATAAAATATAAATACTAGTATTATAGTTTATATATATATGTATATGCAGTATTTAACCATGCAGGTACCAATAATGAAGACTGTACAGTATAGAGATTCAAGACTAAAGATATCAAAATTGAAGACTCGTGAGTATCAAGATTATCAAGAGTTCAAGATTTCAATAATAAGTAATTTAATTAGGAATTTTGTTAAAACTCTTAGAAAAGCACTAGCATCTCAAAATCCATTTTATTCGCGGAATGGAATCCACTTCGAGCCCGTTAAAGGGATGGAACCCTAGTAGGATGGAACCTACGAAAAATCTAGTGGAACATTGTTTTGTATCCATTAATTTTTGTTCAAATGTTTTACAAAATTATATCTTGTTTTAAAAATGATTTCAAAACCTTCCTTTGAAAAGAATCAAAAACCTCTATCCCGATTTTAAAATACTTTTAGCCTCAAAATAATCTTTATCTTCAAAATCAAAGTATCCTTGGTTTTAAACTATCTTTTAATTATAATATATTTAACTTTTAATATTTATACTTAGATTTAAATATATAGTAAAATTTTATATATACCAAAATATTAATCGCTATAATTACTTATGTATTTTAACTGTAGTTAAGTATATTTATAAAGTTTAAAATAGTTTTAATATAAGATAGAAGTTATTTTCAAAGGAAAACAAATCACCAAAAATTGCTTAGGCCTGTCGACAACCCCAATACACCCTTGTCGACAAGGTGGCAGTTTATTTCAAAATTTTGAATTTCAAAGGAAGTGTCTATTCATCATACCTTTTCACGAATGGACGTGGCCGTTGTTCTACTATAAATAGGGGATGTTTTAAATGAATTTATATACATATTTTTTCTGATTTCACTCCTCTTCTTCTTCCACATTTCTTTATATATATTTTTACCATTACTCTGCCGAAATCACCATTGAATCTAATTAGATCATTTCTGGTTTGATTCTCTATCACTATCTCAACAAGATCCCAGTGTTATTCAGAGTATAGGCTTCTTTGTAATAAATTGAGTGAGAAAAGGTGTGATTGTAGCTTATGAAATCAATCAAGCGAGAAAAGGTGTGATTGTAGCCTGTGAAATCAATCAAGCGAGAAAAGGTGTGATTGTGGCCTGTGAAATCAATTGGGTGAACTTGTTGCCCGTAAAATCATGTATCTCTACCCAGAGGATTGTGAATCTGGAGTGGTGCACCTCGTGGCATTGAAATCGAAGGTGTAATTGTAAAAATTGATTTTGAAAGGAAATCCTACTTTTGTTGCGGGATTGGATGTAGGGTAACTCCTAAACCAGTATAAAATCTGGTGTGTTCTTTCCTTTATTGCTTTTACTTTATTTCTGCATCTGTGTTTGATTCTGTGATCATATCTGTGTCTGAATATTTCATACATTTGTGTTCAAATTAATATAAACCCAAAAAGAATTAGTAATTTCTTAAAACACTATTCACCCTCCTCCCCCCCCCTCTCGTGTTAATTCTAGCCTTAAGATCCGTAATCCGCATTTCTAACACAGTTGCATGGTGGAATGCAGTCACCATGAATGTTCCTGAGGACTATTTCTCTTGGAGCAAGTTCAAGGAAGTGTATGGAGAACAGTTTATGCCTACCGCAGGGAAGACTCGACTATATAGGAATTTTCTGGACCTTAAGCAAGGAAGTTTGTCAGTATCGGAGTATGAAACCAAGTTTAATGAGTTGTGCCGCTACGGACCTGGTCTTATATACACACCGCTTAAGAAGAACGAGATTTCTGTGCTTGGAATGAGGCCCGAGTTTCATGAGAAGATGACTGCACATCTCAAAGGATCATTTGTGGAACTGGTAGATATGGCTTTGAGATACAAAGAGCTTATGGAACATAAACCCTTGACAATAGTGACGGCACCTACTGGAAATGCTACCAATCCGAATAAAAGGAAATTCAACCCTAACTGGAAGAAGCAGGGTAAAGGAAAACCTGGAAGCAACAATGCAGCTTGGAAATGTTTTGTGTGCCAGCAGGAAGGTCATCTGGCTAAACAGTGTCCTAGAGGTGGAGCTCCGAAGCAGCAGTAGAGTGGACTCATTTCCGTGATTGTTCAGAAGTCCTTATGTTTCAATTGTCAGCAAGCCGAGCATATGGTGAAAGCTTGCCCACTTCTTCAGAAAGCTCAACTGATCAAAGTGTTTGCTACTCAGGGTTGACCGTCAGCTTCTACTGATGGGAAAGGCAAAGGCGTTCTTGAAGGTAGTTTGTTTTTAGATGGCATTTATGTTAGAGTTTTGTTTGATTCTGGTGCTTCCCTTAGTTTTATTTCTTTGGAAACGATAGAGAAATTTCATCTTACCCCTAGTATCATGGACTGCCCTATTTTTGTATCTAATCCCATAGGGAGAGTGGCCAAGTTAGATATGATCCGTAAAAGGTCTAAGAATTTCTTATCTATCCCATGGTTTCTCGTGCAACCCTTTTGTATTGGATTTTAAAGGATTTGACCTTATTTTGGGAATGGTTGATTAGATAAGCATAAAGTTGTTCTGGTTTGTGAAAAGAGAACCATGTCATTAGAAACCAAACTAGGAAGGATTGCAAAAGTGACTTGCGATAGTTCAGGAATCCACTTGGATAGTCTTTTGCACGGACTCGTGGCATCTCAAGAAGAAGTGGGAACCATCGAAGTTGTCGGAGACTTTCCAAACATCTTTGAAGAAGTCAAAGGTTTGCCCCCACATCGAAAGATTGATTTTTGTATCGAACTGGTTCCAGGAGCGATACCGGTGGTTCAACCAAATAGAAGGATGACTCCTAGAGTGAGAGAGGAATTGGTGAAGAAAACTCAGGATTTCTTGGAGAGAGGATTGACCAGATCTAGTCGTTCTAGCTGAGGTTCTTCCATAGTATCTGTAACCAAATCAAACGGGTCTTTAAGATTTTGTGTAGACTATCGGGAATTGAATAAGGTAACTATTAGGAACAAGTACCCATTGTCTCATATTGAAAATCTTTTCGATCAACTTCATGGGGCGACTGTGTTTTCACAATTGGATCTTGCTTCGGGTTTTCATCAGTTAAGTAAAGCTGAAGATAGTATACCCTTGATTGCATTCAGAGGACCCAACTGTTTTTATGAGTGGCTGGTTATGCCTTTTGGGCTAACCAACACTCCGGCTTATTTTGTGGATCTGATGAACTATGTCTTATAAGATGTGCTAAACAAGTTTGCGCTTGTGTCCATCGACAACATTCTCATCTACTCGAAATCAGAGGAAGAGCACAAGCGTCATTTGAAAATAGTAGTGGAAACATTGAGGAGACAGGTCCTGAAAGCTAAGTTTTCGAAGTGCCATCTCTGGAAGTCAGAAGTAAGATTTTTGGGACACATCGTATCTGGAGAAGGTATCTCTGTGGATACGGTCAAGGTGGCAGTTGTTCAAGAGTGGAAGCAACCGCAGACACCTATGGAAGTTCGCAATTTTCTTGGCTTGGCAGGTTACTACAGGAAATTCATCCAGGATTACTCTAAGATTTCCTCTCACTTGACCAAACTGACTAGGAAGGGAGCGAAATTTAAATGGACTCCTAAGTGTGAAGAAGTGTTTCTGGATCTGAAGGCAAGATTGACGAGTGCACTTATTTTGTTCCAGATGGAAGGAGTAAGTTCGAGGTTTAAACTGATGCTTGTGGAGTAGGCCTTGTGCTGTGTTGATATAGAATGGAAGGGTGATTGCGCACACGAGTATGCAGTTGAAGCCACATGAGAAGAACTACGCTACGCATGATTTGGAATTGCTGGCTATCGTTTTTGCGCTGAAGATATAGAGGCATTATTTGTTGGGTGATAAGTTCAAGCTTTTCACTGATCATAAGCCCTTAAAGTGTCTTTTCTCCCAGAAAGACCTGAACCTGAGGTAGCAGAGATGAGTGGAATTTTTGGCATCATATGATCTGGACATTCTCTATACTCCCAGGAAAGCAAATGTAGTGGCAGATGCTTTGAGTGGAAATGAAATTTTGGCTGTTCTAGAAGTTATCTCGTCTCTATAGGAAAGGATCTTAAGCAATCAGATAAAGGATAGAACTTTGGAGGAACTAATTTTTGGAGCTAAGGAAGGTCGGTATTCAGATTTCAAGATAGACGGTCAAGGAGCTTTAAGAATCAATGGATGATTATATGTGCCAGATGTGGATGGATTAAGGCAGGGTGTTTTGCTGGAAGGCCACAATTCAAGGTTAAGTATTCATCCAGGGACCTCGAAGATGTATAAGGATTTGAAAAGAGTTTTCTACTAGCCAGACATGAAGAAGGATATTGCTACCTGCGTAAATGGATGTGCGATCTGTCAACAAGTGAAGGGTGATTAGCAGAAGTCTGCAGGATTATTGCAACCTTTAGAAGTTCCAAAGTGGAAATGGGAAATGATATCGATGGAATTCATCGAGGGGTTGCCAAGAACCAGATGTAACGACCCGCCTTTCAAACCACAGAAAGACGTATCATCAATAGAATAAGAAAGAGATAGAAAGGGAAAAGAAAGAAAGAAAGAATAACAACATCAGAATCTCATAGCGGAAACGGAACAAAATATAATACATCACATAATTATTATATAGTTATCCATACATCAGAGTTACATAACATCATTCAATAAGACAGTCATATATATATCTGTCAATACATACATCCCAAAATACAACATACATCAACTAACGCAGCGGAACTAGATAAATAAATACATATGGACTCCTGCTCCAAGCTCCTCCAGACTTCAACAATCCAAGACCTATCACTTGGCTACTCATAAAATTTGAGTACCCAAGAGTTTAAGAAAAACAGAATAAACTCCGGGTCAGACATAGGTCTGGTGTGAGTAAATGGGTTAAAGTTGCTTAACTTTGAAAACCATTTGAAAACAAAGGTATCACGTAAGACTTCCCACACATAAACACGAGTAAGTTTTTACCTTACGCTAACCAAAACATTTTATAGGAAATCCGATGATACTATAATAGTGTCTAGGGTTTTCAAGTAAATAAGAAATAGCTGAAATTGTTACATGATTAAATTCCAACATACTAGCCACAAAGTGGGTAATACAATCAAAACCGTAGGCACTCGCAGGAAGAATGGGTTTTCATCAATAGCAGGGCTACTGGGGTACCGCCCGTCACAGTACGGGGCCTAGATCACCGTACCGAGGATCACTCCCAATCCTCTGCAATACAAGGCCGGAACCATCCCCTACTGGACAGTCCCAAACAAGACAACCCCGCAGTTGTGGCCAATAACTGCCCACACAGCCGAAATAAAAGGGACATCTAGACATGGGTATATCTTGTCCTACTTAGGTGCTACCCACTTAACCTTGCTGCACCTCCCCTGTTTTAGCCATTCCCGGTTGATGAGGCTTGAGGCTACGATTACCTTTATAGAACACATCTCTTAGAATTCTCATCGTCCTCCTGACGATGTTCTGAAAGCATTCAATCCATACAAGTTCATTCCGGGTTCGAACGAAACCGAAGGCATTATCTCGTTACACTCGTTTTAGAATCACCCTCAGAGTTAGCGACGATAACCCTTGCACTCTAAACACCATCTCGATCTTCACTTGAGATTCCACGACCTATCGTTTAACTTGGATCGATGTGGTTTACGGATAATCATAACTGATACCCGATCCCGGTCTCATCGAAATCCAAACGTGTTTTAATGGCCAAGTTGTTTAATAGTTTAATCAATTCAATTCAACACTTTAAATTCACATAACATATATCACCAATAAGTTATACTCAATCCTCATAGATATCAAGGCATATCATAGAGTATCACAGAATATCACTCAATAGATATCACAAATCCAGTACAACATCCCTAAACAGGAATTATTAATCCATGGTATAATCAATTTAATTATCTTAAATTAAATTAATTACTTAAGAATTAATCACTTAATTCTGCTTAATTAATTAACTACAAACCATTTAATTAATTAATCACTTCTTAATTACCCTTTTTAAATTAATTAAATCTTAATTACTTAATTCATTACTCCTTAATTACCCATTACTTAATTAATTATTCATTAATTACTAATTAAGTAATCATTAACCTTTAATTAATTAATTAATTAACAACTAACTATTTATTAATTAACTTTAATTAGCTAATTTAAAATTCTTAATTACAAATTAATTAAACACTTAATTATTAATTAACTAATCTTTAATTACAAATTGATTAATCTCTATTCACTTAGTTAATTACAATTATAAATTAATTAATTATTCTTAATTACCTCCCAAAACAAATAATTAAATAATAATCATTCATCTTAATCAACATTTTAAAATCATCCGTAAAAATCTTGAAATCAAATTATTACTGACTTAAAAAGCTGTAATGTTAATTAAATTAAACACTTATGTTAAATTAACTACTTAATTAAAATATTAGTTAAAATTTAAAAACATTCTTAATTAATTAAAACTTAAAATAAACTCTTACCTTAAAATTATCAAACATTAATTACTTCATCAATACTTAAAATTGTTTAAGATGGTTAACTTCAAATTTTATTAGGCTTAGCCTTTGAAAACCAAACCCGAGAAAATTTCATGTTTACTCGAGTTAAAAATCGAGTTTCTTCTCCATTTCCCCCGAGTCCCCTCTTCTTCTTCACATACATTTCTCTCTTCTCTTTTTTTATTTAGTTTAAGTTTAAACTTATATAAACTGGGAAGCAGCCTCACGAACTCGCGTTCCAACCCGAGGCAACCCTTCACTTTCTCGAGCATCCACTCGAGCCGTTCACCAGCCAACTCCTGACACCATATCGAGATCGTGCACGTGCATGGCGCCTCGTCGATGCTTCGACGAACCATGCTACCTCCGGCGAGTCATAAATCACCCTTACACTCGATTACAAAGATCCACTCAATGCCAAGAATTCCAGATCGAGGTTTAGCCCTTCGTTCGAAATCCTGAAACTTGACTCCACCCAGCAAATCGCTTCGCCCCATTCGCTCCGACCATCGGAGATACTACAACTCCGGCCTCACCTCGTCGATTCCCCATGCTACCCTTCCCTTGAATGCCAGACAACTCGATCAACCATAGGTGATGAAATCTCCTTGTTTTCGACCACCTCCAAACATGAGTGTCAAACCTAACTTTGCCTCGTCCCATCACCCCTTGCAATGGAAAAATTATTTAACAATTTTCCCGACTCCATCTTCGGCCACACTAGCTTCAAGCAAAATCTCAACACCCAGTATAACTCCGATCGCCAGAAATCGATCAAAACTCCTTCTTTGATCAACTTCAAACTTCTCTTAGTACCCTCAACTAAAAATCACCATTTTCGTTTTAAAAAGCCTATTTCCTGATGATGATTCAAGTTATGTAATTGAATCGATATTTTATAATATTCGAATTTATCATATGTTCATCTTTTCACTGTAAAACTAAATTTACAGAGACAATACCTCAATACCAAGCTTAAACAAATTTTAGACCGTAATCTATGTTTAACCACACCTGTTTGGTTGAAGACTATGGCCTATCTGAGATCAGCGAAGTAGAGTTTAAAATTTTAACTTGGTTTGAACTCTGTACTTGAAAAAAACAGAGATGACAAAACATTCAAGCATGCATAGAACATATATAAATAAACATACATAGAGATTTACATATATATACACACACACACACACACACACACATGCGAGTACCATAAATTAAAGCAAGTTCATTCACAGATTAGATTTTACTTATGCTTCTTTTTAAAGTTTACTCACCTGTAAAAATGATTTGAACAGAGAACAATGTGTGGGAATGTCTCCTTTCCTGTTTACATATTTATCCCATTGATTCGGTATGTACATAGATATTTTTTTCTTGCCTTGCATATGCATATGTATTTCCATAGTATATGTATATATTACTAGAATTACATTATGTGTTTACTTTATGTTTTCATAGAATCATAGAAGTTATCTTATATATTTATTTCTGTTTTTAACATAAATCCTTATTTTTATTTCTATTTTAAGCTTAAACTATCAAACACTTAATTTATAATCATATATTTTATTTTATACTTATATTTAGTATTGATAAGATTGATTTTATCTCAAGCATTATTATCTAGATTACATCCATATATATATAGATCAAATGTTAATAAGGTAGAGCTTTTTAATTTAATTCAATGTGAATAAGATAGATTTTATTTTAAACATTTTTGAAAGATTTTATTTTGAATTTTCAAATCATAGTTTCCTTCCAAAATACGCATATATATATATATATAAATAAGTAAATGGTAAATGTCCAAAGTCTTTTTTTTTTAAATGATAAGTTTGTATTTTATTTTATTTTATTAGATTAAATGCTTATAAAATAATATTGCCAAAATCCCGGATCGTCACATTCCTCCCCCTTAAAAGAATTTCATCCTCGAAATTTAAAGCAAAAGATAATCCCAAAGCTTTTATATCAACAACCCAAGCATACATATTATCCATACATTAACAATCAACCAAACAATTTATGCTAACAAACATTACTAGCTATCCGGACACAAATCTGGATAGGCTTTCCTAAAACTATCCAGAGTTTTCCAGGTACAATCTCTGTGATCCTCGTTCCACTGCATTTTGACAAGCTTCACTACTTTGCTCCTGAGTTGCCTCTCGTCTTGATCAACAATCTGAACAGGGTTCCTGACCATAGTCAATTTTGGCTCGACCTCCAAATCTTCTTGGACTACTGGTTCTACAACCAGTGATGGATCATGGACAAACTTCCTTAGATGGGATACATGAAATACATTATGAATTCCAGACATCCGTTCTAGCAATTCAATTCTGTAAGCCATAGCACCAATCCTTTCCAGCACCCGGAATGGACCAATATATCTCGGGGCAAGTTTTCCCCTCTTTCCAAATCTAATAGCTCCTTTGAACGGGGAAACTTTGATAAAGAATAAATCTTCGATCTCAAATTCCAATTGTCTTCACCTTTTATCTGCATATTTCTTATGACGGTCCTGAGTAGCTTTCATTCTCTTCTTGATAAGCTCAACTTTCGCAGATGCTTCAGGAATCAAATCTGGTCCAAGCACAAGACGATCTCTCGACTCTATCCAACATGCTGGGGATCTACGCGGTCTTCCATATAAAGCTTCATAAGAAGCCATCTTAATACTCGTCTGGTAACTGTTATTATAGGAGAATTCCACTAGATGTAGATGGTCTTCCCAAGATCCACCAAAAACCAAAACACAAGCTCGCAGCATCTCCCCTAGAATTCGGTTCAACCTCTCTGTCTGTCCTTCTGTCTGAGGATGATAGGTTGTACTTAATCTCAAACTTGTTCCCATAGATGATTGCAAAGCCTTCCAGAACTTGCTGGTGAAGATAAGATCTCGATCACTTACTATACTAACTAGAACACCATGCAATCTGACTATCTCTCTCAAGAAAATTTCTGCTAGAGAAGCTGCAGTACGAGTTGCCTTAACCGGTATAAAATGGGCGCTTTTAGTTAGAGGATCCACAACCACCCATATTCCTTCATTTCCTTTCTTGGTTCTAGGCAAATCGTCGATGAAATCAATCGAAATCATCTCCCATTTCCACATCGGAACTTCCAAAGTTTGCAACAATCCGGCAGACTTCTGCTGGCCTCCTTTAACTTGTTGGCAGATAGCACAACTATTAACGAATCTAGCAATATCTTTCTTCATGCCAGGCCACCAGAAGATCATCTTCATATCTTTATACATCTTAGAGATTCCCGGGTGGATATTTAATCTGGAGCAATGACTCTCGTATAAGACCTCCTGCTTCAATTCCTTGAAATTTGGAACACAAATCCTTCCGTTGATCCTCAATGTCCCTTGATCATCAATCTTAAAACTGGAACACTGACCCTTCTTAACTCTCCTGATGATTCCCTTCAATCTACTATCTGATTCTTGCTTGTTCGAAATCCTTTCCAGAAGAGATGGAACCACTTCTAAAAGAGACAGAACTGCATTCCTGCTAAGAGCATCTGCCACAACATTCGCCTTTCCCGCGATATACAGGATACCCAATTCATATGATGCCAGAAACTCGACCCATCGCTGCTGCCTCAGATTAAGATACTTTTGAGGAAAAAGATATTTCAACGGTTTGTGATCCGTGAATAACTCGAACTTTTCTCCCAAAAGATAGGCGGCCTACTCGCATACGCAATTACTTTCCCATTTTACATCAACACTACACCCAATCCTACTATACGAGCATATGTATAAACCTCAAACTTGCTCTTTCCATCCTGAATAGCTAGCACAGGTGCACTGGTTAGCCTCGTCTTCAACTCCTGGAAAGCTTTCTCACATTCAGGTGTCCATTTGAATTTAGCTCCCTTCCTTGTCAACTTAGTTAGGTGCGAACAGATCTTGGAATAATCCTTGATAAACTTTCTGTAGTAGCCAGCCAATCCCAGAAAACTACGCACTTCAGTCGGTGTCTGCGGCTACTTCCACTCCAGAATAGTCTCAATCTTTGCTGGATCTACAGAGATGCCTTCACCAGAAACAATGTGCCCTAAAAATTTGACTTTCGATTTCCAAAAATGGCACTTAGAGAATTTCGCCTTCAAAATATGCCTTCTCAGTGTCTCCAACACTATTCCCAAATGTTTCTTGTGCTCCTCTTCAGACTTAGAGTAGACCAGGATATCATCGGTGAACACTAGAACGAACTTATTCAATACATCTCGAAAGACTCGGTTCATTAGATCGACAAAGTGGGCAGGATCATTGGTTAACCCGAAAGGCATAACCAACCACTCATAGAAACAATTTGGTCCCCTAAATGCAGTTAAGGGGATACTATCCTCAGCTACCCTTAACTGATGGAAACCCGATGATAAATCCAGTTGAGAAAAGACAGAAGCTCCATGCAGCTGGTCAAATAGGTCATCAATACGAGGAAGAGGATATTTATTTCGGATGGTCACTTTATTCAGCTCTCGATAGTCAACACAGAACTTTAGTGACGCATCCGACTTGGTGACAAACACTGCAGCAGAACCCCAACAAGAAAAAGTTGGCCTAATCAATCCCTTCTCCAAAAGATCCTGAGTTTACTTCACTAGCTCCTCCCTCTCCCTAGGAGCCATCCTCCTGCTAGGCTGAATCACTGGTACTGCTCCTGGAACTAAATCAATGCGAAACTCTATCTCTCGGTGCGGAGGTAAACACTTGACTTCCTCGAATACATCAGGGAAATCTTGGACCATTCGATATCTTTAACCTTCTCTTGAGAAGTCTCAACTCCATGTAAAAGACTACTCAAGTGAATTCCAGAATTATCACACATCACTTTAGCAATCCTACCCAGATCGGTTTCCAACGAAACTGTTCTCTCATCACAATTCAATACAGCCTTATACTTATCAAGTCAATCCATCCCTAATATAAGGTCAAACCCCTTAAAATCCAACACATAAGGGTCACAAGAAAAACAATGGGACAGATAGAAAATCCTCAAATCCTTACAGATCATATCTAATTTGGTTACCCCTCCTATAGGATTAGATACAAGAATGGGACGGTCAATGGTACTAGGGTAAGAAAGAACTTCTCTACAGATTCCAAAGAAATAAACTCAAAGAAGCACCTGAATCAAATAAAACTTTAATATACTTGCCATTTAAAAGTAATGTACCTTCCAATGCTCCCTTGCCTTTAGACGAAGCTGATGGTGCGCCCTTCAAAACAAATACCTTATTCTGCTGAGTTTTATGAAGTAGCAGGTAATCCTTGATCATATGACCAGGTTGGTGGCAATTGAGGCATAGAGATTTATGAACCAAAGCTGAACCCATCCACTTTGATGCGACTGCTGTTGCTGTTGTTGAGATCCTTTCCTGGGACACTTATTCTCCAAGTGACCTTCTTGTTGACATATATAGCACTTGCGAGGTCTGTTATTATTTCCAGGCATCTTCTTGTTCTGCTTCTTCCAATTGGGATTGAACTTCCTCTTATTTGGATTAGCAAAATTCCCTCCCGATGCTGCTACTGGTGCCACTGATTTCTTGTTCATCAAATCCTCATATCTTAGAGCCATATCAATTAACTCGACAAAAGATCCTTTCAAATGCGCTGTCATCTTCTCGTGAAATTCTGGTCTTAATCCTTACACAAACATTTCGTTCTTTTTGAGGGAAGTGTCTATGAGCCCTGGTCCATAGTAAGAAAGTTCACTGAATTTAGTCTCACACTCAGATATAGTCATGCTACCCTGCTTCAAATTCAAAAAATCTCGGTACAGACGAGTTTTCCCTGCTGTTGGCATGAATTTCTCCTCAAACAACTCTATAAATCTTTCCCAAGAAATATCGTTCTCAAAGATATTTTCTATTGCTGCATCCCACCAAGATGCAGCACCTTCTTGTAATTGCCATGAAGCCATTTCCCTTTTCTTCTCATCAGACAACTTCATACACTTAAAGATCCGCTTACATGAGCGTAGCCAAGCTTGAACCTCAATTATAGTCTCTGACCCTTTAAATGGCCTCCCTCCAAGATTGGTGAAGTCCTTACATAAAGCGGAAAAACTAACCTGAGGCGGTATTGGATCCACAGCCTCACTAGCAGTCTGACTTCATCCATTATCGGTCGAGGTACTGCCTCTACCTCTGCCTCTCCTTCTAAAACTCATGTTGGCAACCTGGACAGGTAACTCAACAAATTTAGGTAGGTATATAACTATATAAAAATACAAATACGCACTCTCAAGATGGATACCACTCCAGAGCCTAGATATTATCTCAACCTCGCTCTGATACCAACTGTAACGACCGTCTTTCAAACCATGGAAAGACGTATCATCAATAAGAAAAGAAAGAGATAGAAAGAGAAAAGATAGAAAGAGAAAAGATAGAAAGAAAGAATAACAACATCAGAATCTCACAGCAGAAACGGAACAAAATATAATACATCACATAAGTATTACATAGTTATCCATACATCAGAGTTACATAACATCATTCAACAAGACAGTCATATATATCTGTCATTACATACATCCCATAATGCAACATACATCAACTAACACCGCGGAACTAGATAGATAGATACGTCTAGACTCCTGCTCCAAGCTCCTCCAGACTTCAACAATCCAAGACCTATCACTTGGCTACTCATAAAAATTTGAGTACCCAAGAGTTTAAGAAAAACAGAATAAACTCTGGGTCAGACATGGGTCTAGTGTAAGTAAACGGATTAAAGTTGCTTAACTTTGAAAACCATTTGAAAACAAAGGTATCACGTAAGACTTCTCACACATAAACACGGATAAGTTTTTACCTTACGCTAACCAAAACATTTTATAGGAAATCTGGTGATATTATAACAGTGTCTAGGGTTTTCAAGTAAATAAGAAATAGCTGAAATTGTTACATGATTAAATTCTAGCATACTAGCCACAAAGTGGTTAATACAATCAAAACTGTAAGGTCTCGTAGGAAGAATGGGTTTCCATCAATAGCAGGGCTACTGGGGTACCGCCCGTCATAGTACGGGGCCTAGATCACCGTACCGAGGATCACTCTCGATCCCCTGCAACACAAGACCGGAACCATCCCTTACTGGACAGTCCCAAACAAGACAACCCCGTAGTTGTGGCCAATAACTTCCCACACAGCCGAAATAAAAGGAATATCTAGACAAAGGTATATCTCGTCCTACTTGGATGCTACCCACTTAACCTTGCTGCACCTCCCCTGTTTTAGCCATTCCTGGTTGATGAGGCTTGAGGCTATGATTACCTTTATAGAACACATCTCTTATAATGCTCATCGTCCTCCTGACGATGTTATGAAAGCATTCAATCCATACAAGTTCGTTCCGGGTTCGAACGAAACCGAAGGCATTATCTCGTTACACTCGTTTTGGAATCACCCTCAGAGTTAACGACGATAACCCTTGCACTCTAAACACCATCTCGATCTTCACTTGAGATGCCACGACCTATCGTTTAACTTGGATCGATGTGGTTTTCGGATAATTATAACTGATACCCGATCTCGGTCTCATCGAAATCTAAACATGTTTTAAAGGCCAAGTTGTGTAATAGTTTAATCAATTCAATTCAACACTTTGAATTCACATAGCATATATCACCAATAAACTATACTCAATCATCATAGATATCAAGGCATATCACAGAATACCACTCAATAGATATCACAAATCCAGTACAACATCCCTAAACAGGAATTATTAATCCATGGTATAATCAATTTAATTATCTTAAATTAAATTAATTACTTAAGAATTAATCACTTAATTCTGCTTAATTAACTAATTACAAACCATTTAATTAATTAATCACTTCTTAATAACCCTTTTTAAATTAATTAAATCTCAATTACTTAATTCATTACTCCTTAATTACCCATTACTTAATTAATTATTCATTAATTACTAATTGATTAATCATTTACCCTTAATTAATTACTTAATTAACTAACTACTAATTATTTATTAATTAACTTTAATTAGCTAATTTAAAATTCTTAATTACAAATTAATTAAACACTTAATTATTAATTAACCAATCTTTAATTACAAATTGATTAATCTGTAATCACTTATTTAGTTACAATTACAAATTAATTAATTATTCTTAATTACCTCCCAAAACAATTAATTAAATAATAATCATTCATCTTAATTAAAATTTTAAAATCTTCCCTAAAAATCTTGAAATCAAATTATTATTAACTTAAAAAGCTTTAATGTTAATTAAATTAAACACTTATCTTAAATTAACTGCTTAATTAAAATATTAATTAAGATTTAAAAACATTCTTAATTAATTAAAACTTAAAATAAACTCCTAACTTGAAATTGTCAAACATTAATTACTTCATCAATACTTAAAATTGTTTAAGATGGTTAACTTCAAATTTTATTAGGCTTAGCCTTTGAAAACCAAACCCGAGAAAATCTCAGGTTTACTCGAGTTAAAACTCGAGTTTCTTCTCCATTTCCCCCGAGTCCCCTCTTCTTCTTCACATACATTTCTCTCTTCTCTTTTTTTTATTTAGTTTAAGTTTAAACTTATATAAACTGGGAAGTAGCCTCACGAACTCGTGTTCCAACCCGAGCCAACCCTTCACTTTCTCGGGCATCCACTCGAGACGTTCACCACCCAACTCCTGACACCATATCGAGGTCGTGCACGGCGCCTCGTCGACGCTCCAGCGAACCACGCTACCTCCGACGAGTCACAAATCACCCCTACACTCGATTACAAAGATCCACTCAATGCCAAGAATTCCAGATCGAGGTTTAGCCATTCGTTCGAAATCCTGAAACTTGACTCCACCCAGCAAATCGCTTCGCCCCATTCGCTCCGACCATCGGAGAAACTACAACTCCAGCCTCACCTCACTGATTCCCCGTACTACCCTTCCCTTGAATGCCAGACAACTCGATCTACCAGAGGTGACGAAATCTCCTTGTTTCCGACCACCTCCAAACATGAGTGTCAAACCTAACTTTGCCTCGTCCCATCACCCCTTGCAATGGAAAAATTATTTAACAATTTTCCCGACTCCATCTTCGGCCACACTAGCTTCAAGCAAAATCTCAATACCCAGTATAACTTCGATCGCCAGAAATCGATCGAAACTCCTTCTTTGATCAACTTCAAACTGCTCTTAGTACCCTCAACTAAAAATCACCATTTTCGTTTTAAAAATCCTATTTCCTGATGATGATTCAAATTATGTAATTGAATCGATATTTTATAATATTCGAATTTATCGTATGTTCATCTTTTCACTGTAAAACTAAATTTATAGAGACAATCCTCAATACCAAGCTTAAACAAATTTTAGACCATAATCTATGTTTAACCACACTTGTTTAGTTGAAGACTATGGCCTATCAGAGATCAGGGAAGTAGAGTTTAAAATTTTAACTTGGTTTGAACTTTGTACTTGAAAAAAACAGAGATGGCAAAACATTCAAGCATGCACAGAACAAATATAGATAAACATACACAGAGATTTACATATATATACACACATGCGAGTACCATAAAATCAAGCAAGTTCATTCACAAATTAGATTTTACTTATGCTTCTTTTTAAAGTTTACTCACCTGTAAAAATGATTTGAATAGAGAACAATTCTGTTTTGAAAAGCTGCTAGCCTGATCTTCTTTTAAATCTTCCTGCTTATTTAGCTGAGTTATGTTTGAACTTGTAAAATGGTGATGCTTACCCTTTTTTTTCTGGTTTGCTGTGTTTTGAACGAACTGGAACAAGGGAAGATGTATATGTATAGAGAAAGGTTTTACAGGGGTAGATATTTGCTGTACAAATTTTTTCTTCTTTGGTTAGAGATTTTTTTCCTCTTTGACCAGGCAAGATTTTTTTTCTTCTGAAAATGAAATGATTTATAAAGGTTGTGAAATGACCTTTTTTGTGCTTGAGATGATAATATTTAATGCAAATGTCTCCTTTCCTGTTTACATATTTATCCCATTGATTTTGTATGTACATAGATTTTTTTTTCTTGCCTTGCATATGCATATGTATTTCCATAGTACATATATATATTACTAGAATTACCTTATGTGTTTATTTTATGTTTTCATAGAACCATAGAAGTTATCTTATATATTTATTTCTATTTTTAACATAAATCCTTATTTTTATTTATATTTTAATCTTAAACTATCAAACACTTAATTTATAATCATATATTTTATTTTATACTTATATTTTTGAAAGATTTTATTTTGAATTTTCAAATCATAGTTTCCTTCCAAAATACACACACATATATATAAATAAATAAATGGTAAATGTCCAAAAGTCTTACATTTTTTTAAAATGATAAGTTTGTATTTTATTTAATTAGATTAAATGATTATTGAAATAATATTGCCAAAATCCCGGATCATCACACCAGACTTAACTGTAGTCAGGCATCCAGTTCAGATTGTAGATCGAGATGAGAAGGAGCTCGAGAACAAAGTGGTGAAGCTGGTTAAGTTTCAGTGGAGCAAGGATCCCAGGGATTGTGCCTAGGAAACTCTAGATAGTATTAGGAAGGCCAATCCGGAATTGTGTCAGGATAGTTAGGATTGTTGTTTGAATGAATTGTTTGCTTTGGTTTTAGTATATGGCTGATTTGTAAACTTGATTGTTTGAATATAAAAACTTTTGATTATCTTTTTCTTTAAAATTTCGGGGATGAAATTCTTTTAAGAGGGGAGGAACGTGACAAGCCGGGATTTTTGGCAATATTAGTTTGATAATTTTCTAATATAATTATTTAAAATTGCATACTTATCTTTCAAATATATACCTTAAAAAATAAACTAGATTCAAACTCTACATTTTTTAAACACTAAGTATATATATAATTATTAATTATAGTATGAATAGTTTAAGCTTAAAATAAGAATAAATAAATAGGTTTTATATTATTTCTTTTGAAATTACATAAATATAAATAAAAGGAAAATGTATAAATAAAAATATAAACATAATATAAAAACATAAGTAAATATAAATATTTGCATTAGACATGTGTAAGCTAGGAAGTGTCATGCAAATACAAGTGTCAAAAATTCTTGTTTAAATGAATTTCCTCATTTTCAAAATATAGAAAATAATAAGACCTGGTGCTGCACAATTCACACACTGATATATATATATATATATATATATATATATATTCTTTTCTTTCATCTTTCAGATCTAAAAACTAAAACCATAAAAGAAAAAAAATAAAGGAAAAAACTAAATCAAACTCTTTCAAGTTTCAATCCGAAGCAAGCATAGATTCAAATTCAAGTTCAAGTTCAACTAAGAAGATCGGATCAACATCAAGTTTCCAGATTTCAAATTTCAAACTCTGGTTTTCTCTCTACTCAAAAATATTACAGTGAGTAAACTAAAATTTTAAAAGCTAAATCCTCTTTATTTACTTGTGCATGTGATGATTGATGATAGTAATGACTTGTCTATTGTTTGCATGGATGTAGAAATGTATTTTTCATGAAATATAGGTTGAATTACTGTGTGCATGCCTGAGTTTAAATACGCATGTCTCTGTTTTGATTCCAACAGACCTAAATAAGTTCAAAAATTCAATTCTCTTCCCTCAAGCTCTTTTAGGTTATGATCTTTAAAGGAAAAATGTTTGTAATAACTAAATTTTATTTTTAAAAATATTTTTAAGTGTAGTTAGAAGGTAGAGATGCTGGGAAGAAGAAAGATCAGTGAAAATCCAAACATGTCAAAAATTCGACCTCCATAATTTCAAGATTTTCATATATAATCTGATTCGTTTATAAAAACCATGATTTTTAATAATAATTTCATGATTTTTAAGTTTGAATTTGGGTAATAGTTACGAGTTGAACGGAAATGGGATTTTCGTCGGTTTCAGGTGATCGGTGGAAGATCGTGGATCGGGATCATTTCTGGAGGTAGCTCGTTGGTCGTAAAGCATGGGAAAAATGGTCGCTGATTTTATAGTTCGTCGGGGAGGATGAACGGCGACGTTGTAGGGTTTAAGAACCTGTTTGGGTCGACGATGTTCTCGAGGTAAGTACGGCTTCGTGGCGGCGTCGAGCTTGATCGGAGGTAGGGAAAAAGAAGCATGGGTCTCTGGTGAAGGTCTGAGCTCAACGGCGAGGCTTCAGATGATCGGAGGAGGCGGTGCGTGGTGGATTTTGCGATCAGGTTTGGGTTCCTATGGTGGTTCGACTAGCTTGATCTCGATTTGCTTTCTCATTTGTAGCTCTGGGTAGTGGAGACGATCGAGCATGTCATCGGCGACTTTTCATCAAATAGGCTATGCTTAAACAATCACTAACACAAATGCCTCTTCATCAAAATATAATTATGGCATAAGAATGTGATTTGAAATTCAAATTTGATGGTCTATATTTCTAATTAATAGTTAATAGGTCATACTTAAAATAGATTTCATTTTCAACTTTGTTATCATTTTCATTAGAGTTAGTAAGTGGTTTAAGTGGTGTGTTATAGTTTGATGGCTTATGTTGACCTAATTAATAGCACAAATAAGCCATACTTATGATAAACACATCATTTAACTCCACTAGTTACTAGAAAGGAGTGATCATAATTTCTTTTTTGTTGAACTATGTGATATAGAGAGTGGATTTATCTCTAAATTGTTTTTCTACTCTCATATTTTTATCAATTGTCTTTTGCTCATTTTTCTACATTTTTAGTTAATTACACTTTCAACTTTGGTTTAATTTTGATTGAATAGAAATTTAAAATCATCAATTCCCTACGGATCGACTCGTATTCTCCACGTACTGCGGTAGTACGCCGTGCGTTTACGATGAATTTTAATTTAGAAATTTTTCGACTATTCTCTAACTCGATAGAAAAATAGTCGATTAACAAGTTTTTCACGTCATTGCGGGGGGGTTGCTTTGATTTTAATTTTCTATTTTTCGGATTATTTTTGTGTGATTTTATTGTGTATTTGTATTTGTTTTGTGTGCTAACTTGCATTTAGAAAAAAAGTTTGTGTGCTGTGTCTGTTGTGTGAATTTTATTTTCATTTTTGCTTGTAGCATTTCTAGTTGCTTTTGCATTTTTACGAAGAAAAAAAAAATTCGTTTTCATTTTAATTTACAAATTCTGTTTTGAACGTACAATTACTTTTATTTTCATTTACAATCATTGTACATATATATTACACACTGCTCACTGTGTTACATTGCGCATTGACATTTTGCCTTTGCTGTTTACAAATCAATCCACTCTCTGTCACTCTGCTTCTTATCTCCATATCACGAAACAACTGCCCAGAGCAACACCACCACCTTCATTCAATTCAACATCTTCACTTCCGATACCAAACTCAACCGCCAAGCAAATCCCCCACCATCACCACTACAAGTTTACATATACACCCCTGTCCAACACTACTCCTCCGTGCCACCAAGCAGTTCACTCCCAAGCATTACACCACCTACCAACATTACATCATCATACAACTCACCAACCATTTCTTCACGTTGCTGCTTCACTATCCACATTCATCTCCCTTCTGCCTCATACAGCTTACTTGCCATACCATAATACAATTAAACTGCAACATCTACCGACCGCGACTTCCTCGTCCCCTTCTTTCACTACACTACATACTCCATATATCATCCACCAGAAACACTGCCATCACAAGCCCTGCAAAACTGCTACCTTACCACATACCATTCACCTTGCATCACCTCACTAGCTGTTATACTCAACTGTGATCATTACTTTCATCCATCTAACTGCATCCCAATACAACTCAAATTTGCAATATACTAGACGCACTAGTTCTACAGACTAACCATCATCTAACTGAAATCGATACACTTACCATACCATCCCTAGCACCATCAACTGCCGTGCCTGCCCTTACCACCAGAGATACTTCATAATTACCACCATTCACACAATCCCCCTCTGCCAGAACCATAAAACTGCTGGGCAACTTCATCACACCCATCCATCCACCACCTAATATCCTGCTACTCTACAGCGATTACACCACTCAAACCATCTCCGGTTTCACTGCACATAACAACTCTTCTTCATCGTCCTTTCACCGTGAACATTGAACAATTGCTCACCAAACTTCACTTCGTCAACAACCAAAAAACCGACCACCACATCAGTACATCAACCAACGAACAGCCACTGCCATCAACACTTCAACTGCAACCTCAAATTGGAAACAACCCCAAGCCGAACAATCTCCAACCCATATTGACAGTCGAGCTCCCCCTCTTCCTTCACAACTTCGACCACGATACCCCGCCTCTGCATTCCTACCATAAAACAGTGCAAATTCATCTCCTTTAACAACCACCGAACCTCCAATTTCACAACAGCAACTCGAAACCCACATCGACAATCATCATCGCGAGCTGTCCACACTTCAAAATCACCGACTACATCCCCTCGATCAGTCCCCAAACCACGAAACGAATCCACTTCGAACCTCAATATCATCTTCGCCTCAACCCGCACCAAAATCAAACAGTCAATTGATAATTCGCAACCACCCGAACAACCCCTCTTCCTTCACAACATTGCAAACTTCGCAACGCAAATTCCACACGAACCGACTCCATATACAAAAAGGAAGGCCTTTTGGTTGCGAAATCAAATTCGATTTGAAAATTTTGAGATTTGAGAATTTCGGGAAAAAGCTTTTGATTTGCTCTGTGCGTTATTTCGTGGTGTTTCGTTTGATTAAGTGGTAAGTCACGGGGTTTAACTCATTTTAAATTGGGCCGGGTTGTGGTGGTTTCCTTTTTTTTCATTTTGTTTTTTTAGCTTTAAGTTTTCAATTTTTTTGTTTTCTTTTGTTTTGCGGTATTTTCATTTTTTTTCTTTGTTTTCTTTTTTCGTCTAAAAAAGAAGACGAACAAAAACTGTATATGTATCTTTGTTTTACTTTTAGATTGCCAGAGCAGAAATTCGCAAAAGGAAGAAGTGCTTGCCAAACCAAAAAAAGAAATTGTTTTGCTTAGTTTGTCAAAAATAAATTGCTTGCTTATAAAATAATTTTGGACCCTTATCTATTGTTTTAATTGCTTTGCATTGTTGATTGCTTCCATTTGCATTTATATAAAAAAATTCAAAAATTCAAAAAAAAATACATTCGTAGTTGCATTGTTAATACACGTTTATTTCTGCTTTGCATTTTATCTTAGAATTTGGTTAATAATAACGGTTAGACATCGATAACACTTAATTGTATATTGACAAGCTGTCTTCTTTGAACAATTTAAATTCTTGGTGTCTAGACTACGACAGAGTAATAACCATTTATAAATATTACGGTGATTCGTAAATATTATAGTGGCTGTTTTCTGAAGGTACTTAAACCTTCGGCTGCATTGCTATGGCGATTCGCGGTGCACCGATAAATCATGTCTGTTACCTGGCTGAGAACTATCTTATTAATTTAAGACAAAGTATAATTATACAATTTTGGGTTAACTTAGGATAAATCATTTGTAATTATAATCTTGCATTCATTTAGTTGCACTAGTTCATGCATATTTAACAAAAAATCAAAATCCAAAACTAAAAAAAAATTGTAAATATTCTTTTCCTTTGAAATTTAAAAAATCCAAAAAAAATTATGAAACCTTTTCAAAAACGAAAAAAACCAAAAAACAAAAAAAAATACAAAAATCAATTTCCCTTTTGAAAATAAATTTTATTTGTACATATTTTTTCTTTTATAAAAAAAAATCCAAAAACATTATTGAAAATGTCTGAATTTCCATATTCACTTGAATTTTACAATAGTTGTGAAAATCAATATAATCCATATAATTTCAATCCAAATTCATATGGATATTTTAATTCCAACTATTGTTTAAACGATCCAAATTTCGAACTACAAAATTTTCAAAATAACGAGCAACCCTCAAATTTTGAAAATAGCATTTCGTCTTTGCTTGAAATGTCTACACAACAAAATCAAGAGATAAATGATTTGTGTAATTCATATTTGTGTAATAACTCGAGTCAACAATTTCAAATTTTGAATTCAATTCAAAATTCAAACGATTTCGATTATAACCCATGCCAATTCAATTTCGAACTCCAAAATGAATTTCAAACTCAAAATGAAAATGGAAACAACTTTTCAAATGAATTTGGCAATGGGAATAATCTTAACCATGTTACGATTGAAAATTTTTGTTCTCAACAAATCCAAATCGAAAATTCTCCAACCAATAATTATAAGTTGGATTTTGTGGAACAAATTGTTAGTCCGTGAGATGATGGTTTTGATGACAACAACCTTAGAATAGATTATAAAATATAAATACTAACAGTATAAGTTTAGATATATATGTATATGCAGGAATTAACCATGCAAGTAACAAGAACGCAGACTGTACAGTATAGAGATTCAAGATATCAAGATTGAAGACTCATGAGTATCAAGATTATAAAGAGTTCAAGAATTCAAGTAATTTATTATTTTTTAATTAGAAATTTTGTTAAAACTTATAAAAAAGCACTGGCGTCTTAAAATCCAATTTATTCATGGAATGGAGTCCACTTCAAGCATGTTAAAGGGATGGAACCCTAAGTAGGATGGAAACGAAAAATCTAGTGGAACATTGTTTTGTATCCGCTAACTTTTTATTCAAAATGATTTTTCAAAATTATATCTTGTTTTCAAAATGATTTCAAAACCTTCCTTTTTAAAGCATCAAAAAACATCTATCCTGATTTCAAGTACTTTTAGCCTCAAAATAATCTTTAATTTCAAAATCAAATTATTCTTGTTTTTAAACTATCTTTTAAATATACTATATTTAACTTTTAAATATTTATACTTAGATTTTAAATATAAAACTATAGTAAAATTTTGTATATATTATTCTTTATTATTACTTATGTATTTTAATTATAGTCAAGTATATTTATAAAGTTTAAAATAGTTTTAATATAAAATAAAGGTTATTTTCAAAGAAAATCTAAACACCAAAAATCCCTTTGGGATGTTGACATACTCAAGTACCCCATGTCGACATGGTGCCAGTTGAGTTCAAAACTTAAATTTCAAAAGAAGTATCTATTCGTCATAACTCTTCACGAATGAACATAGCTGTTGTTCTTCTATAAATAGGGGTTAGTTTCAACGAATTTTAGTTCAGTTTTTCTGGTTTTTCACCCCTTTTCTTCTTCCACGTTTCTATATACAAATTTTTATCATTATTCTGCCGAAATCAACATTGAATCTAACTAGATTATCTCTGGTTTGATTCTCTATCACTATCTCAACAAGATCCTCGGTGCTATTCAGAGTTATATGCTTTTTGTAATCAACATAGCGAGAAAGGTGTGATTGTAGCCTTGAAAATCAATCAAGCGAGATAAGGTGTGATTGTAGCCCTGGGAAATCAATTGGGTGAACTTGTTGCCCGGGAAATCAAGTATCTCTACCCAGAGGATTGTGATTCTGGAGGGTGTACCTCGTAGCCTTGAAATCGAGGTTGTAATTGTAAAGATTGTTTTTGAAAGGAAATCCGTAATTCTGTGCGGGACTAGATGTAGGGTAATTTCGAACCAGTATAAAATCCGGTATGTTCTTTCTTTTACTGCTTTTACTTTATATTTGCATTTGCGTTTGATTCTGTGATCATATCTGTGTATGAATATTGCACACATTTGTGTTTAAATTAACAAAAACTCAAAAAGATTTAACAGTTCTCTAAAACACTATACACCCCCCTCTAGTGTTTATCCTTAGCCTTAAGATCCTTAATCCGCATTTCTTACATTTGTATCAGAGCAAGGTTTTCAAAGTTTCGTAATTTGATTTTTGAAAAAGTTTTCAAAATGGCTACCAACACTGGTATTGTTACTAACACTAGTATCCCTGTCACTAGTTCATTTGTAGAAGGTCAGTCTACTGTCAGACCGCCACTTTTTAATGGCAGTAACTATGCATATTGGGAATGTAGGATGAAAATATATTTACAATCTATAGGATTAGACACTTGGAATATCACACAAACTGAATATTCTGAACCCACAACTGATTTTGCACAGTGGACCGCTGAGCAAAAGACTGTTGCACAAAACAATTCTAAAGCAATGAATATTCCGTTTTGTTCACTTGATAGAAATGAATTTAATAGAGTGTTAGTTTGTAAGTCTGCATATGAAATCTGGAAAACTTTGCAAGTAACTCACGAAGGAACAAGCAAAGTTAAACAGACCAAAATCTCCATGCTCACAAACCAGGTTCAATTATTTAAAATGAACCCTAATGAGTCTATTTCAGATATGTATAGCAGATTTCAGGATATTGTGCATTCTTTAATATCCTTGGAAAGGAATTTTCTGAAGAAGATCAAGTCAGAAATTTTTTAAATTCTCTTACACTAGAATGGGATCAAAAGACACTTGCGGTCGAAGAGGCAAATGACATCTATACCTTAAAGATAGAAGAATTAATTGGAAATCTAATGTCATTTGAAGTCCAAATGATCGGAAGAAAAGAAAGTAAAGCATCTGAAAAGAAATCAATGGCATTCAATGCATTGACCGATGGATCAGACTCAAACAGTGTTAATGATGAAGAGATAGCCTTTATGACCAGAAATTTTAGGAAATTCCTGAAATACAGAAAGATGAATAATATCAAGAGAAACAACTATAAGAACTCTGAAAATCAGAATGTAGTGCCAAATAATGTCAAATGCTTCAACAGTGATGAACCAGGCCGCATCAAAAAAGACTGTCCGCATCCAGAAAGGCAGAATCCTCGTATGAACAATGATCCAGCAAAGAAACGAAAGCGTGCATTTACTGCTACTCTAGATGATTTAGACTCTTCCTCAAGTGATGATGATCCAAAAACAGATAATTCAAATTTGTGTTTCACAGCAGTTCACGACTCCGACGAATTCAGAGAAACGGACTAGAAAAAGGTACACATTTACAATATAATTGGTTGAAATTGCTTGCTTAGAATTAGATGCTTAATTGCTTGATTGATTGATTTTGAATTGGTGTGTTGTTTGAATTTTAAATTTTATTTTCTATTTTATTATTATAATTTTATTATTTTTAATAGTATAATAATATTTTTTGAAATATACTATAAGTCCAATAATATTTCAGAAATATATAGACATTAAAATTAATAAAGAGTATATATATATTTATTAGAGAACTTAGGAAAATTAAATCACAAAAATTCACTGGCACATATCGACATGGTCCCTACCATGATGTCGACATGGGTACCAGAATTTGAATTTCAAAATTTAAATTCAAATGTTTGAATTTCACTCCACCTTTTCACTTCATTCAATTCTCTGAAAAGCTACTTTTTGACCAAAGAGCATGTCCTTGGAGAATCTATTTATTCACTATCTTTTATCATATCTTTTCACTCTTATTTTCAAGTTCAATCTCTCTCTTCAAAACTTCAAGCTTTCTACTCTCTGCTTTAATGGCTTCTTCAAGCAACCCCTCCACCGTGAGAATTTTCAAAAAGATAAAAGAGCAACTCTTCAATGATCCGGAGGCAATAAAAGCATACATCAATTATGCTAATTATGCCAAAGTCCATCCCGGAAAGTTTGCTATCTTTCAAGATTTTTCTTCTTATGAAATTAATTCTCTTTTTGCAAACAATCAAATTCTTAGTCTTGTTGATGCTTCTCAAGATGATTTTGTTTGCTATCAAAATCTTGTCAAAATTTTCTATGCATTTTTAAACCATGGATTCTATAATGGAAATGAGGATGAAATTTGGAGTAGTGTCAAAGGCACTAGAATTGTTTTGAATTGTGATCTTTTGGGTACCATTCTTAATTGCAAGAGTACGGGAATGGATCTCTCTAATTTTAAAATCGATGAAAATGATCGTGAGACATTTCATCACATTTTCGAAGGGAATGATAATTTTGAATTCAAAAATCGAAATTTTCGACCAAAAGCAAGAATTGTCAATCTTCTTTTGCAACACACTTTGACCCCAAGATCGGGAATTTTAACAATCCTACTTCAAAAGTTTGCAAAGCACTTTTTGCTATTTTTGGAAATTATGACATAAATTGGACGCAAGTTATTTTGGATGAACTTCGTCCCAAAAATCTTGAAATGGGTGTGAATAATTTGTATTATGGAATTTATCTCACTCGGATTTTTAACTATTTTGGTGAATTTCAATGTCGAAGATTTTGTTTCTAGAAAAGTTTTCAATCATTTCAACATTTCGCTTATAAAAATTCCATTTGTTTTTCAACCTTATGAGACTCTTGCCAAAAAGGAAGAGCGTGTGGCTCATGAGGAAATGGAAGAAGAGGAAGAGGAAGAAGAAGGGTATGAAATGGAAATTGAAGAAGAAGAAGAAGGTGAAACCTCTTTGGAAAGCATCGACTATCCTCTTAATCCATCCAACAAAACCCTTCTCAAAAACCAAAAGACGATTGTTGAGAATCAACGGATTCTTAAACGATCTGTTAGTAAGAAGTTGGACAAAATTTCATCCAAGATGAACAAGTTCATTTCCAAAGTCAGCAAGAAACTTGGACTTTCTTCATCATCATCATCATCATCCTCTAACTAGTCCTACCTTTTCATATGTCGTTGTATTTGTTTCAGTTTATTTTGATTTGAATGTTCACGTAGTTCTTTATGATTAATCGTTGTATCGTCTTAGTATGAAATGAAATGAAATTTATTTTTGTTATATAGCTTATCTTATCTCCAGAATAAATGTTATTATATTATAAAAATATACATATATACACAATTATTCACAAAATCAAAATATATCATCAAATTTCACTACACCATGTCGACATACCCCCTATGACCATGTCGACATGTACTGGTCAGAAATGACAACTCATTTTGAATTTGAAATTTGAATTTTACCATATGTCTATTCATTTCAAACGAATTTCTACACCTATAAATACTTATTTCTTCCAGAATTCATCACTGAAAACTATTTCTTATCTACTCTATCTCTTATTCTTCTCACAAATCCAAATATGGCTAATCCAATTCATAACTTATCCGAAAATCTTGAAGAAACTCTTAATTCGTTCAATAATATTCTCCTGTTCATTCTTCGTAACCAGCGACACTTAGAATTGAGTCAAATGCAGATGATCAAGGAGCAAGAAAGGAATTTCGATGCAATGCGATGGATGATTTCCTCCCTACACAAGGATGATAACGAAGCACATCCTCCAGTCTCTCTTACCAACGACAATGAAAATTGGGATGCTATTAAGGCAGACCCTATCTTTGGAGAAGAAGGATGGGTGGAAGTTTCACGTAACGTTTAATTTTGTTTGGTTTCTTTGTTTGAATTGTTTGCCTTGATTGATTTGATTTCATTTGCTTTGGCTTGGTTTGAATTTGATTAATATTTAGTGTGGATTGATGTTTGTTGTACAAAACATGTATAATTATACATTGACATGTATATAATCTTTGATTCACTATTGTGATTATCAATTCTATATTCCATTGTATAAGTTTATTAATGCAGCTATTTTAGTCCAAGAATGAAGGGGAGTTATATAGTTTGGTGTTATATAGTTTAGAGTTAGTTTTTTCGTTGATGACAAAGGGGAGAAGTATAAAATAGGGTAGTTAAGCATAGATTAAGGGGAGTTATTCGGATAGAAGTAATATTTTATAAACAAAGGTTGTCATCATCAAAAAGGGAGAGATTGTTAGTCCGTGAGATGTTGGTTTTGATGACAACAACCTTAGAATAGATTATAAAATATAAAACTAATAGTATAAGTTTAGAAATATATGTATATGCAGGATTTAACCATGGAGGTAACAAGAATGAAGACTTTACAGTATATAGATTCAAGATATCAATATTTAAGACTCATGAGTATCAAGACTATCAAGAGTTCAAGAATTCAAGTAATTTATTATTTTTAATTAGAAATTTTGTTAAAACTCATAGAAAAGCACTGGCATCTTAAAATCTAATTTATTCGTGGAATGGAATCCACTTCGAGCCTTTAAAGGGATGGAACCCTAAGTAGGATGGAACCTACGAAAAATCTAGTGGCACATTGTTTTGTATCCGATAACTTTTTATTCAAAACGAATTTTCAAAATTATATCTTGTTTTCAAAATGATTTCAAAACCTTCCTTTTAAAAGCATCAAAAAACATATATCCTGATTTCAAATACTTTTAGCCTCAAAATAATCTTTAATTTCAAAATCAAATTATTCTTGTTTTTAAACTATCTTTTAAATATAATATATTTAACTTTTAAATATTTGTACTTAGATTTATTTAGTAAAATTTTGTATATATTATTCTTTATATTTTTGCTTATGTATTTTAATTATAGTCAAATATATTTATAAAGTTTAAAATAGTTTTAATATAAAATAAAGTTTATTTTCAAAGAAAATCAAAAAACCAAAAATCCCTTTGGGATGTCGACATACTCAAGTTCTCCATGTCGACATGGTGTCAGTTGAGTTTAAAATTTAAATTTCAAAAGAAGTGTCTATTGTCATAACTCTTCATGAATGGACATGGCTGTTGTTCTTCTATAAATAGGGGTTAGTTTCAACGAATTTTAGTTCAGTTTTTCTGGTTTTTCACTCCTCTTCTTCTTCCACATTTCTATATACAAATTCTTATCATTACTCTGCCGAAATCAACATTGAATCTAGCTAGATTATCTCTGGTTTGATTCTCTATCACTATCTCAACAAGATCCTCCATGCTATTCAGAGTTATAGGCTTTTTGTAATCAACATAGCGAGAAAAGGTGTGATTATAGCCTTGAAAATCAATCAAGCGAGATAAGGTTTGATTGTAGCCTTGGGAAATCAATTGGGTGACTTGTTGCCCGGGAATTCAAGTTTCTCTACCCAGAGGATTGTGATTCTGGAGGGTGTACCTCGTAGCCTTGAAATCGAGGGTGTAATTGTAAAGATTATTTTTGAAAGGAAATCCATACTTGTGTGTAGGACAGGATATAGGAAAACGTCGAACAAAGTATAAAATCCGGTATGTTCTTTCATTTACTTCTTCTACTTTATATTTGCATTTGTGTTTGATTCTGTGATCATATTTGTGTATGAATATTGCATACATTGTGTTTAAATTAACAAAAACTCAAAAAGATTTAACAGTTCTCTAAAACACTATTCACCCCCCTCTAGTGTTTATCCTTAGCCTTAAGATCCTTAATTCTCATTTCCCACACAAATGAACGAAATTTACAATGATCACACGGATTCATTGTTTGAAACATATATGAAACAAGGTGAATAACAAAACTAAATCCCAACATGTGATGAGTCGAGTGATAATCCATCTTTTACCCAAACCGACGATTTTCAAATAACAACTTTTGAAATTGAAAATGATAATCTTAATGAAGTTGTTGAAAACACGGTAATTGAATTGGATTTCAATTATTTTGAGGGTGTGGAACCCAATTTAAAATTCAATCTTGCTTTTCTTGATTTTGAAAATCTGAATACAACAACTTTGGATTTTGAACTTGACATGTGTAATGAAGTTGTTGATAAACAAACAAAGGAAGACGAATTTAATGAACACAATTTCTTTGGACTTTTCAAAAATGAGTTTTTAAATTCTTAAGGGGAAGATTTAAATCACCATTTTAATTTTGAAATTAATAATTTTGAAGTAGTTTTCAATGATAAATTTGAATTTCAATTTGGTAAAAATAAACTTGAACTTCAATCAATCGATTTATCAAGCCCGAAAATCATTGAAAATAAAACAAATTGTACGATTTTTAATAAAACGACATTTTTTTCCAAATCTAACTTCAAAAATCTTTTATGTTTTGGTTTTTCAAGCTTAAGTTGTGTCTCGTGTACTTGACGAGACAAATGAATCAGTTTTTGGAAGACCGTTTCATTTACTTTTTGACGATATACTTTTTGATCTTGTGTAAATACCATTAATTTCCATTTAAATAAAGGTCATGTTTTTATTTTTATTTTTCTCCTTCCACTTGGGTTGACTGTGGGGACACAGTCAAAATCAAGTGTGGGGGAAGACTCATCATCTGGTTTATTTTTAATTTTCCTTTCCAAAAATTTAAAAAAATCTCAAAAGCAAAAAAATATTTTTTTTGATTTATTTAAGCATTTTTGATTTATTTTTAAAGAACACTATAGGATAAATATGTGGTTTTGGCTTATTAAATTGAAATTTTGAAAGTTTATTTATCTTAACAAAAATAAAAATTGAAGTTTGATTACAAATAACAATGGTTTAACTAGTATAAAGGAAGATTCATACGTGTTAATTATGAAATACATCCTAATTAAAAATCTTTGTTTTAAAAGTGGTGAATTTAAAGTAAAAGATATAACTTTTTTTGTCTTCTAAGTTAAATGGTGCTAATATGATTTTGCAAAACTCTCTCTCTCTTAAAAAAATTAAAAACAATAAAAAATAATAACATCCAAAGTATTCACTCTCATTTAAAAGTCCTCACGGTTCTGCATGGGTGAATTACTTGGAATCTTTGATTGTGTGCTTTCATACTCATTTAAAAGTCCTCACGGTTATGCATGTATGGAACACATGTAAAAAAACAGACTTAATAAAAACCACCTACGGTCGATAGGTGTATACACGAAAGTGTGTGCACTCGCCATGCACTGTACTCCCATCACATAAGCCCGAAAGGCAGTGCATGGGAGGTATATCTGGACTCGATTTACCTGTGCCAAGTGTGTAATTTTTCTTGCAAATAATGAGAGAGCAAGCAATTGAAATCCTAGCACTATTTTTACTTATTTGATTTGATTTGTTATTGAAAAGAAATAAAAATACCACTTTGATAATCAACTAAGGATCCATTTTATAATTACACTTTGTTATCAACCGAAACAACAAGTTAAACTATAGTCTATTTGTTACGATAACTTATTTTTATTGAAAATTTTGACGAATAAATGACTAAAAAATTTCAAGATAATAACCAAAACCTATACTTAACTAATTCGTGTCAATTTAAAAGTAAATCTTTCATTTGTAAATATTTTCAAAAACTCGGATTCATCTTTTTGTAAATAAATCTTGCATTTTGTAAATATTTTCATCATGCATTTGGATTTTGTGGTAGTATCCGCTGAAAACCCTTATGAGACAAACTCGTCCTACCGGGGACACCCAGAGGTTTAACGGCTTGTTATATGCACTTAATGCAATCGTGCTTCCTATGAAAACGGATTTATATTAGTTTTTCTTTATTTGAGAACGAATAAAAAGATAAGTGTTGGAATATTTGATGTGCACGTTGATGTGCGCGTAAATGTGCTATTTTTACCACCGTATTTATTCTATTTAAATAAAATAAATGATCGTATTGGGTATTTTAACTTGTTTTTAACCAAAATCCATATTAATTTCAAATTGTCACATATCCATCTTCATATAGGAGCAAAACGGTCATTTGCATGCATATATTTCTTTGAGAAAAAATAATTAAAAATTTCCATACTATTTTGTAGGGATTTGATTTCAATTAAAAGTTTTTTAATGAAGAAGATATGCATGCACAAAAAGAACACAAAGGAATGAAGATGGAAATAATTCTAAAGATCATGGAGGACCCCACCTACCCACCACCTTAATGTACAAATTAGAGGCTAATGCACATGCTTACGGAATTAATGACTTCATATACACTTAAATGGGGATTATGACATGCTAATGATTACTTGATGGCCACACTACCTCAAGGGAATTTTGGGGATTCTCCAAAATTATGAATTAGGGTTTCATACATGTATAAATACCCATATGTTTCATGTAATCTCTTCCTCTTAGTTAGTTCCTCTTAGTTTTAGTTTAAGTTCAAAATAAAAAGCTCTTCTCTCTTCATTTTCCATGGCTACTTAGCCATTTTATTTAATGTATTTTTTCTTTCTTTTATGCAATATTAACTCTTTTAATTCACATGCTTCTTATTTTCTTATGTTTGTAGTGTAGATTTACTTTAATGCAAGTAGAATAGTTCTCTTTTCCATTAGCTTTCATTTTCCTCTTGTTGTTTTTTTCTATTTCATGTTGCTTTCTACTTGTTTTGGTATGATAACACAAATGAAAGTCCCTTCAATTTAAGGGTAATGAAGGTCTCTAGTATGTAGATTCAACATTTTGATATTATTTCTCTCTTTTGTAATTAATGACAATGTTTGAAGTGGTTTAACTTGTTGTTTTTGTTTTGAATTTGATAGCCTATATTATTGACACCAAATAGGCTATGCTTAAACAATCATTAACACAAATGCATCTTCATCAACATATGATTATGGCATAAGAATGTGATTTGAAATTCAAATTTGATGGTCTATATTTCTAATTAATAGTTAATAAGCCATACGTAAAATAGATTTCATTTTCAACTTTGTTTTCATTTTCATTAGAGTTAGTAAGTGGATTAAGTGGTGTGTTATAGTTTGATGGTTTAAGTTGAGCAAATTAATAGCTCATATAAGCCATACTTATGATAAACACATCATTTAACTTCACTAGTGACAAAAAGGAGAGATCATAATTTCATTTTTGTTGAACTATGTGATCTAGGGAGTGGATTTATCTCCAAATTGTTTTTCTACTCTTATATTTTTATCAATTTTCTTTTGCTCATTTTTCTACATTTTTAGTTAATCACACTTTCAACTTTGGTTTAATTTGATTGAATAGAAATTTAAAATCATCAATTCCCTACGGATCGACTCGTATTTGCCACGTACTACAATAGTATGCCGTGCGCTTGCGTTTAGTTTTAATTTGAAATTTTTTGACTATTTTTTAACTCGATAGAAAAGTAGTCGATTAACAACTTGTTGGCAATGGTGACGATGGTCGGAGCGACGTTGTTCGTTTATGCATGTGCACGCGTGTACGTGCATTTGGGTTGTGGTTTTGTAGTTCAGGTAGGATCGGGTTTTCAAGAGAGAGTACGGGGAAGTATCATGTTTGTACACAAGTTTTAAAGAAGGAAGAAGAAGATAAGAAGAAGGGAATTTGATCGGGTTTGGGCTTGGGTTAGCATAGGGTTTGGCTTGGGTATGTTTCACAAGTAAGTTAACAAAGTCTTAAAGTAAAGAAAAAATATATTAACAAAGTTTAAAAAGAAGGGAAAATAAAAATGAGGGAAGCAAACAAGGTTTTCATAAGAAAGATTTTAAAATAGGATATTCAAGTATTTCAAGCCAAAGAATTTTGTTGTTAATTGTTTTTAAACTTAAATTTTTCTAAATTTAAACAAGGTGATTTATAAACTTTAATTAATCAAAAACCTTAGGATAGTAAGAGGCCATGTGAATAAAATGTTTTGTACTTAAATTAATTTGGTTTAGGATAATTACATATTAGGTTAATTATTTAATTTAATTCCTGAGTGTTTTTCAAATAAAAGTTAAATAATGTAATTAAGTAAATGGTTAAAATAAATGTTTTAAACTTTAATTAATTAAGGTCTTAAATATTTGTAAAGGATGATTAATTAATTCCAATAATTAATTAAAACAAAATAAAATGGCATGCAATTAATTAATGACAATTAAGAAGGGTTATAGGTAATTAATTATTTTGTGTTTAAATTAATTTAATTAAATTAAAATGTTGTGACCAGTTGATTTTTCCTATGAATGGTTAAATTGTATTGAATGCTTTGGATTGTTTAATATTTCTAGTTTGATAATTTGTGATGTTCTGTGATATGAAATGCCTGAATTGAACTGTTGATTAATGTGAGATGTTTTAGTTATCTACGATGAATTGCTGTGTGAATATGACATTTTGAAATTTAAATTGAATTGTTTTTAACTTAAACAACTTGGCCTTAAAAGACGGCGTTTGGATTTCGATGAGACTGGGATCGGATATCAAATTGTTATCCGAAAACCACATCGATCCAAAATAAGCGATAGGTCGTGAAATCTCAAGTGAAGATCGGGAATGAAGATTCAGAATGCCAGGGCTATTTGTCGTTAACTCTGAGGGTGACTCCAAAACGATTGTAATGGATAGTGCCTTCGGTTCCGTTCAGACCCGGAACAGACCATCGTCAATGGAGGACGATGAGCATTCCAAGATATGTGTGTTATAATGGTATAGTAGCCTCAAGCCTCATCAACGGGGAATGGATAAAACAGGGGAGATGCAGCAAGACTAAGTGGGTAGCATCAAAGTAGGATAAGATTTCTCCCTGTCTAGATGTCCATTTTATTCGGCTGTGTGGGCGGTTGTTGGTCACAACCGCCAGGTTGTCTTACTCGGACTATCTAGTAAGGGTTAGCTCCGGTCTTGTATTGCAGGACATCAGGGTGGATCCTCCGTACTCTGATCTAGACCAGGTACTTTGACGGGTAGTACCATAGTAGCCCTGCTATTGTATGGAACCCAATCTCTAATAAGCGCTTGTACAGTTTTGATTGTGTCCAACTAGCTGGATTTTCTATCAAATGTTTTGGTTATCGTAAGGGAAAAACTTATCCGTGTTTATTTGCGGAGAGTCTTACTGGATATCTTTTATTTCAAATGATTTTCAAGTTAGACAACTTAAACCTTTTACTCACACCAGACCCATGTCTTACCCGGAGTTTATTTTCTATTTACTTAAACTCTTGGGTACTAAAATTTTTATGAGTAGTCAAGTGATTCAGGTTGGCTTGACGTATTTTGGAGAAGACTGGGAGCAGGAGACTTGGCGTATCCATATATATCTATTTCGCTGTATTTGTATCTCTGTTTGCATTTTGGATTGTAATGGATAGGCAGGTCATTACGACTATCTAATATGATGTTGTAAAACTGAATGACTCTGGTGTATGATATTAGTGGCTATTGTGTAATATCTATGTGATGTAATATATTTTTCCGTTCCGCTGTGAGATTCTGATGATTGTTTAGTTCTTTCTATCTATTTATTATCTACCTATTTCTTTCTCTTTTACCATACGTCTTTTTACAGAATGAAAGGCGGGTCATCACACACAGAACAGAAACACATATTACGACACATCAAAGGGTAATACAAATAATACGAATCCCTTATCTCATCGTGTCTTTGACTTTGTTCTTGACCTTGTCCTTGTCCTTTTTAGGGTAGATAGAAGTTTGGTAATGCATCTAGGAATGCAATTTTAATTCCATAGTATTCCATATTTGAATTAATTATATCTACCATGTGAATAATCTTTATCTTATCATAACTTTCAGCTAATGGCTGGAAGAGGCAGAGGCCGACGCTCGATGCTTGGCAATCCAGCGGCTTGCATCCGAACGGCGTTTATATGTCTGCCAATCAGTTTATGGAGTTATTCAGGAGCACCCAGCCTCCAGCTCCTACTCCAGCTTATCCTTCATGCAAGTCTCCTTTCGCATGCATGTGTAGTGACTTTTCACATCTCAAAGGAAAGCAGTTCAAAGGCTTCGAGTCCGTTCTAGAGGTCCAAGCTTGGATTCGTACTTGTGAGCGGATATTTTCTCGCATGGATCTTTCAGATTATCATAGGGTGTAAGCAGTATCAAAAATAGGGACCTTCAGTTCAAAGCCCCTTCTTCAATAATGTAAAAGCTTTTAGGACCACATTTGGTAATCGGTTTGACTTAAAAAACAGACTATTAAAATAACTTAATTATTAAGCCTCCAATAATTAAACTTTGTATTGCTAGACATCTCTAAACTATTTTGTGAGCGAGATCAATGCTATGGCATCTCCATTTTATAGCCCTACGATATATATTTTTATACTTTGTTTGTCAATTAATTGCAGAATGTTCTGCTTTCATTTTTGAGTTAGTTTTGTCTTATTACAGTAGCATTTTTATGCCTTTCTATTTATATTTTCGCTGGGGATTCAAAAGCCAGTGAAATTAGGAGCAAAAAATTAAAGGTTTAATGTGAAAAAGGAAACTGTTATTTTCTTAATGCAATTGAACCTTAGGCTTAAGCTAGCTCTGAAATTCTACTAGGCCATATATTATAGCCATCCAATTCTTGATATGTAGTTAATCAATTCATCTATATGGTCCATCCGGTTATTTTGTTTTAAGGTCTATTAAAACCTACTAGCAGAGAAGAAAAAAATAAAATACATTCACAATATATTCTTCACAGAAAAATATTTTTGTAGAAACCAAGGCATTTAATAAGGTTTTAAGTCTACACACATCACACATATACCAGGTTTTTCATCCAATAAATATCAATTAATGAGTAATATGCTACTCCTGAAAATTGTGTGAACAAACCATTATTTCCTTCAATGCTCTTAATAACCTGTGAACGTATTCTTAAAAATTCTTTACATTTCTAAAATCAAAATGACATTTCCTGCACTGAGAACCGTTTATTCTATATCACTTTACTATAGTTAATAAAACTGTGCAGTCATAGTATTCTTTGGTTCCATTAATTTGCTTAATATTTCATGCTTTGGCATATGTATAATAACAGAAGCTATACCTAATTTTAGAAACAGAACCCAAGTGAGCCAATTAATCGCCACTTAGAATATAAACTATTTTCGAATTGGACTATTGCTAATGTCACTTGTAGTTTCACACTATTTTGTGTTGATTACACTTATGTAGATTATTGCTAAATGTACTTTTTATGAGCTCTTAATTCATACAATGACACTTGATGAATTTATTTTTAAATGTCATTGGGTACTTATTTTCCCTTGTTCTGCAACAAGACCACTAGTAGTATGAATTAATGCAAGAACCATGAAACATAAACCAAGCATCTTGGTAAACTAGTCGTCATTACCATAGTAGTAAGTTCTGTAGCAAGAACCATGAAGTGTAAACCAAACATCTTGGTACGAGCACTTGATAAAACACTTTTCATTTTTCCTCTTTTGAATCTAAACATTGCAAAGAGCGATGTTTGCATAAATTGAGGTACTGCACATATTGTACCATATTATGTATTAATGTATACATAATTAATAAATGTCCTAAGAGCCTGCATGATTTTGTCATACTTGGGGTATTTTGAGATTTCAAACACTTAAAATATGCTTGGTTGGTTTTTCATCCACTTTCCAAATTGTTTTAAATCAATGCGTAGTAATATATAGCTTTTTTTGGTAGAAGAAGGAACTTGCATCGGATATTGATAGAGATGATTTATGGTGTAGAGCACACATCAGAAAAAATGGGGAACCACCAAACTTGTTGGTTGCCGAATGCATAGTAAGAATATAATTAGTGCCTAATACATAGTGAGAATGCAATATTTAATTCTTATTAGATATTTTTAAAATTCGTGGACTAAAATAAAAGAGCACAACAATCAAAAGTTTGAAGGGATTGCTTCATTAAGTGAAGATGGTGTGGCAAAGAGGTTTGGCAAAAAACGTTTTGGAAGAATAAGAGAACTTGGTTTTAGAGTTACACCAACTCAATTGGGTGTTCATATGGCCCACTCAAAGAAAGTTTCTGCATTGGAAAATGAAGTCTATGGATTCCGAAATAGACTTCAAGAGATGACAGATTTCATCATGATAGTAAGTTATAACTTAATTAGCTATTTAATTAATGACTAATACATGCATTTTTGACATTTATGCTTCTTATAGTCTGTCGTAGGAAGTGGAAATCTCATAAATGAACTAGTACCTCCTTGTGGTAATATGCATTAGGTAATCCACTTGTCTTTACGTTGCATTCCATGACTACACTGCTTTTATGCTATATGACTGTAATATGATGACAATAAAATTCATTTTGAAACAGAATCAAAAGCTAGCATTTAACTGCGCATACACCACTAACAAATCATGTTGAAATGGAAATGTACAAAATGCAAAGTTGAGTTTGTATATTATTATTCGCGTATAAAAGTTATAGGAATTAAATGAATGAGTACAAATGAAGTGATAAACATACAGACATCGCCTAGATAAATAGTGAGACTAACAAATATATGTGCTAACATTAGCTTATTAAATTATGATAAATTTTAACTCATGAAAATTATTAGAAACCCATAAAGATTAAGCATCTAAAGCCCGAAAAAAAATAAAACATGTAATTTTTTTTACAAAAAGACAAGGGTATACAATTTCAAAAGGCACACTATACTAATTTTATAAAAGTTTGAGAAGGGTTGTGTCACAACCTATTTTTCCGTACCGATTTAAACTAACTTTAAACCGCACTTGTCATCCAAATTACACGGGAAGACAGATAGTGAAAGAAACAAAGAAGGTAGAAATAGAAAGAAGATAGAAGAAAAGAGAACAATTAGAATCTCACGGCAGATCGAATAAACTATAATATAAATAAATCTTTTCATGAAACCAAAACTGTTACTTTAATAACATATATAGAGTTTACATCAGAGCTACAACCATTCAACTCGGATAGTTTATAACAATCTTGCCCTTACAACTAGTTGACCACATAACCAAATACAACTGAATATAAGCATCTACGTGAATGCGTCTACTAATTCCAGCTCCTCTCCTGAAGCTTCCACTCTTCCAGCTAAACCTGGAAATATGCTCGGTCTGACCCGAGCATCTAGGAAAAATACCAAGCCCGGGTTAGTCTGATAAACCAGCATGAGAAAAACGCATAATTTGATTAATTAAAGTTTAAAAATCCTTTGAAACCAAAGGTATCTCGTAAGACCACGCCAAAAATAAACATGCAGGTTTTTACCTTACGATAACCAAAACATTTCTTATAAAATCCTCTGATATTATAATAGTGTCTATATACAAATACTTTTTCAAATAGCTGAAATTGTTACATTATTAAATTCCAGCATACTGGCCACAAAGTGGGTTCTATAATCAAAACCGTAAAGGGCACGTAGGAAGAATGGATTTCCAACGAATGACTAGCCACTGGGGTACCACCTATCACAGTACCTAGTCTAAATCAGTATACCGAGGACCCTTCCACTCCTTTGCAAAAAAGACCGGACTACCCCTTACTGGATAGCCCGAGTAAGATCACCCCGCGGTTGGGATCAGCACGTCCATACAGCCGAAATAAAAAGGGACTTCTAGACAGAGATGACCTTACCCTACTTAGGTGCTACTCACTTAGCCTTGGTGCATATCCCCTGATTTTCAGTCATTCCTGTGTGATGAGGCTCGAGGCTCAGCATTACCTATTTATAACATAACACATAGAATGCTCACCGCCCTCCTAACGATGTACTGAAAGCATTCATCCATACAAGTCCGTTCCGGGTTCGAACAGAACCGAAGGCACTATTCCTACTACATCCATTTCGGAATCACTCTCAGGATTAGTAGCGACTAGCCCTTGCACTTCACTGCTCCATCTTCGACTCCGAGCTCCTGTCTTCAACATGGAAACGTACTTGTTGGATCGAAGTGGTTTTCAGATTTCAAATCTGATCCCGGTCTCTTCGAAACAATGTTCGCTATTTCCCGGTAAACTCAACCCCGGTTCTTGGGAAATACACCGACAAAATACAAGATCGGAGTTCACCTCCTACCCGTTTGTGGACGGGTCTCCTTATAATTCGTCCTAGAGAACAAACGAGTTTATACATACGGTATAGCACCTCGAACGGTAACCGTGCCATATAATTCCCGAGTTTCCTCTAGTTATTTCCAAAGTTAAGTATTTATCCAAATTTGATAGTAGGTTATTTAACTATCAAAATAATTAATTAATTCAACCAAGTTATTTCCCATTGCAACTATTAAGCCTTGTTCTCATTTAAAATCTAAACAGATTAAAATAAATAAGAAAGCTTATTTAATTTGGTAAATACATATACTTTTAAAATAACTTCTTTCAAATCATGCTTATAAAATTTCCAAATACATTTCTCAAGTCTATTAAATAAAAATACTCTTTTTATAAAAGTTTTCTAAAATATATTATTTTAAAACAACACATATATTTAACAGACTATATTGCAGAAAATATACTTAAATACTAAAAAATTTACCTTTCTAAATAATTATTACAAAAAAGTTTTTATACTTGAAATAGTTTAAATAATACATTCTTATAAAAATTATACCTTTATAAAGATTTCCAAAAATAATAAATAAACCACTTTTGATATTTCCAAAATATTTATCAATTCATATAAAAATATTTCTAAAAATAATATTAATTTTTAAAACCAAAACTAGGTTCAAAATCAATCCAAACATAATAAGGCTTATTAGTCTCAACAGTACTTATCAAGCTACAATTCACAGTCAATACAGATATTCAAAAATCAATCGGTTTTTCATAGATCGATTCACATTATATTCTCAAATATAATTAACAGACAAATAAACAGATATACGTATGAATAACAGATCAGAGATTATCATTGCTGGTAAAAAATTACACAGATAATATCAGATCAATAGCTTAAACTACCCACAGAAGTTATATTCAGCGAAATGGTGTCTATTTCCGCTGTCCAGATGTCAATAGTTTGAAAAATCTACAATAAACACATCTATTCAGTTTGGAAACATCTTAATAGTTTGGCCGAATAAAATTATATAACGGCATTTATTTCCAACTGGTATACCTAATCCTGTCTGTAAAATCTGTTAAATTTCACTTATTTAATTTCATAATGGATCGCCAACGGCGTAACTTCCATTGATACGAACCATCCACTTAATAACACTTTATTATATGTGAAATTAAATAATTATTATAAATATAGTATTACTTAAGAACTCGGATCAATTCAAAAATATGATATGATTCTTCCTTAATTATCTTAATTATACTTTACTTATTTCAATAAACACAAGGGTTAATAAATAAATTATTAATTTAAAAAGCTTGGCAAGTTTAAAATAAAATAACTTATTTAAATGACCAAAATTGATATAAAATTCTCAAAGCAAATCATGTTTATTTTTCAAATTTCCTTTGTGTATATAAAACTTTAAATAAGCATTTACATTAAAGAAAATTGGTTTTTAAAATATTTATTTTAAAACAACATGTTTGTTATAAACTTTTGGAAAGTGAATTGATTATGGATTTTATTTTTACTTTATAATAAAATCCTTTCATTGACAAAATTTTGCTTAAATTAAAAAAAACACATCGGCCCGAAGCCCACACCCAAAAAAAAAATTCAACCCGCACCTAAATTCGTACAAGCCAAACGAGTTGAAGCCCAGATCCACAAAAAAACTACTCTTCCCTAATCTCTTCCCCTCTTCACATCTACTAAAAGTACAACCTAAAATCCGTTCGAAAATGTCGCCATGAAACCGGAGTGGATACTGCTTCGATCAACCCAATTAACTACCACTCGAACATCAATGCATGCGAACAAACCCAACCTGGAACGAAGCCTACCCATTCCTCTCTCGATTCAGCCAGCACCGGAATCCTTTCGTGCACACGGTGCACGTGCACACCCACGCCAGGGACTAACCCACCGCTGTGGCACCGCGATCAAGTCCTAGTCTACCCCTTGATCAACTTCGTCACATCGATGGTGACTCGAATCCACCCCAGACGAAAAGCAATCCTCGCTCGAACCATCGAAAAAACCCTGACCCAAAACTCGACGAACTGCTCTCTCCAAATTCCATTGATCAAATCAACTCCACCACCGATTGAAAGGCCTACCCTGACACTACCTCTCTGCAAAAAAAAATCGTTCGTCCCGGTTGCTTTCCTTCGCCCAATTCTATCACGTTCACCCGCCTACCAAAACCTTTCCAAAACCCTATGTTCCACTCGCACAACCAATCCAAACCCAAATTCAAGATTTGGCCACAGTCGACGCCTCCCTTACGACCACCTACCCCTTCCAGACCTGGCCGCAACACCTTTCGTCGACGAAGTCGACGGAAATATATTGATGAACGAAAAAAATTCATCTAACAATATCTTGTGATATATAACACTAAAAATTATAATTCTACCATTAAAATTCATGTTTTCACACAAGAATCAAGGCTGCATGTATGAATCCTAGAATTAAAAACATTTATTTTTCACTAAAATTGGATTGTTCGCTGTAAAATGGAACCCTATCGAACTACACAACATAATTTGCTCACAAACTATTTTTAACATAAACTATACACAAAATTTAACACCTTTCTAGTTTATAGCATCCACAAACATAAACTAGATAAAAAGATAAAGAATTTTGAAGTGGGGATGAACATATTTTTACTGTCAACAGAGCATACTTTTTCACTTTCAAAATTTTGAAAATAAATGTTTCTCACCTTAAAAATTTTGGTTCCACAACTTTGAAATCTTTGATTTGAAACTTGAAATCTTTAAAACTTAAACTTGAATCTTGCTTTTTAAAAAAACTCCTGATAATTTGAATGTTAAGAACAGAGATGATCCAGACAAGTACAGAGTGCTTACTTTTTTTTAAATTTTGTTTTCTGATGCTAACAATTTGAATAGAGGCAAATTTTCTTCAAGTTATAGGTTTTTAATCTTTAAAAGAACCACACTGATCTCAAATGCTCACGTATATATGTACAACTTTGCAACACAGCTGAGGGACAGAGATTACTACTTAGGTGGCTAAGACAGATATTGTCTCCACTGAGTAGAATTTTGAAAAGAAAAGGAAATTATTATGTTAATTTTGATCAGATAACTTATGCCATATATTTAACATGTTCACTGATTCAAAATTTTATTACAACTTACCCATAGTTTACATAATTTGTTAAAAACTGTTTTGCCACTTGTTTTCGTTAACTTGTTTTTCTTAACAACAAATGATTTTGAGGTCTCTTCCTATTATTATATAGTTTATATAAACCATAGGATACTTGAAAGTACATATAAGCATGTTCAAGAAATTAAACAGCCCAAATTATATTGACAAAGTAGAAATGCATTTGTCACTAATACACTTTCAACAAAAATAAGAAACTTGATTAAAATAATACTTCTTGGTGTATATCCTATACAAATATATATTACATAAATAGAGACTACAAATTATCTTTGCTTTCGACTAAGTTGTATTTGCATTTGTCACTATACATTTTAAAATAAAGGTGAGAGACTAATACATTAAAATAACACTTTTTAGTTAATAAACCTTTTTTATACATATGTTACTTAAATAAAATAAATAATGTTCAATATTACACCTTATATTCATGTGTATTATAAGGACTATAAGATGTAGAAAAAATTATTTTCAAGCATTCACGTATATCCATATATACATCTTTTAATTTAAAATATAGAAATACATATTATTTTCCAAATACACTAAATTCATCAGTTATCTATGTATATATATAGTTTTCTCTTATTTATACCTAAGTAATTCTTATACTCATCAAATTTTATTTATAACATTTTATCAGTTTAAATATTATAAATTTTCCCTTTTAACTTATCATTATATATATAAAATTTTCTTATTCAACATATACATATTATTTAAGAAACTTAAAACTCCTTTATTTAATATAAACAATATTGTTCATATATACCAAAATCAAAAATATCATTTTTACTTCACTATGAATTTCTATCCAATTTTTATATACATGTAAATTTATTATCCCTATATGTAAAAATGTATGCATTTGATTTTTTCCAATTTTCCTTAATTCTCTATTATATTTTGCCTTTAGAATAAAATATGCACATTTATCTTTAAAACAATATATATATATATATATTTAATCTGTACATATTTTACTTTTAAAACAAAATATACATATAAGAAATTCCATTCAAATCAAATCTGTAATTTAATATAGATTTGAAAATTCAAGTTACAGTGGTTTTGAAAAATTGTTTACAATTATTAATTATTAATTAATGGGAATATTGTATATTAAAATACAATATTGTTGAATATTATAAATTAATATTCACAACTTGGGATGTCAAAAATCCCGAGTCATTACATTACTCCCCCCTTAAAAGAATTTCGTCTCCTAAATTCCATAGCTAATTAGAATTATTCACACACATTAGAACAAATCAATAACAATCCAAACTACACCAACAAACAAATAGATTATTACTGTATATCAAAATATACATTATATCCAGCCAAAATACTTTTACAAGTGCTATCGTCATCCGTACAAACATACATATATATACAGATATATATATATATATATATATATATATATATATATATATCACTCTACCAAACATTTAACACCTAACATCCATGACGTCCAAGGGTCAAAAACACATACAAAAAAGGCACACACTACCAACAGAAAACAACCCAACACTAACTATGGACTCTTGCTACCAGAGTCTCCTTCAGGTCTTGACAATTCCCTGGACTCTACATCACTGTCCGAAACCCAAACAACTCTGGAGTAGGTCTCTAGGAAGGAAATCTACACCAGCAACTGGCTCCTCAACAACCTCCCCAATGTTAAAAACGTAGTTTTAGTGCTTTTGATGATAACAACTATATGAAAATGGTACTAAAATGTTTATTAAGTGATTTCAGGTTATTCATTGTCCGGAGAAAAATAAGCAAAATGAAATCTCTCAAAAATTGAACAAACTGGGATTTGAACCTACATGCTTGCATAAGAACATGCATGCCAACCACTGTAGTACAAGCACATTTGTTAATAGTTGTCGTGTTTTGTTATTTGAGATAAACAAAACTAATGGAAAAATAAAAAGGAATAAGCAGGACTTGAACCCAGCACAATCAAGATGGAATGCACATTCATTACCACTAGACCACTACAACTTATATTGAAATCTGCTACCAGCTTCTAGTTCACAAAGGAACAGAAACGAAAATTTAAAATAGGCTACAACAAGGATCGAACCCTAGATGCGTGGGAACCAGGCGCACGCCTTACCAAATGAGCTGCACATCATTTTGAGAATAATGCTAACGGCTACTTTACATTAGCATACCAAAGCGAATAGTCAAGTGGCGATTCAAGTGCCTTTTCAACCAATTGCCAACTTCCAACGGATGCATCTCTTCCAAACTGAAATGCTGAAGGATTGCTGTTGTTCAAAGACATCTTATCACTCATATATAAGTCTTCTATCATCCCCAAATCAAAGACAACAATTATATTCTCTTAAATCATTCTCATATTTATTTCAAACGCTCCAACTTCCATATTCATTCTAAAAGCAAATTTAGACCAGTGCTATTTCACTCCACAACATACAAATCTGGTTCTAATCCACTTCCTAACCTCTGCACGCTCATTCTACATCATTTTTACAGGTTATAGAAGTTGTACTCAAGTTCGACTACTCATTGTATTGAAGACACAATATATAGTCAAGTTATTTCTTTGTAAAAGAAAATATTGAAGTCCCGTTCGGCTGCTCGGGCAAGTGTACTGAAATCCTGTTCTGCTGCTCAGGTTCTTATTCCTCCGGGCGAAGTGAGGGTGATAGTTAGTTGAAATTCCAAAAGGAGTCTGGGACTGGAAGTAGGACTGGAGGTCCGAACCAGTATAAATTTTTTGATGTGATTGCTTCTTGCTTTACTTTTTATTCGCGCTGCTATTATATTTATATTGCTGCTACTGTGATTACTGCGCGTCAACTCTGTAACTATATATTTGGCCATCATCGATCCATTGCATAACGACTAACACCCAATCTCCCAAATGACTGCATCGTCATTCTCTGATTCAAGATCCTCCTCTACCTCTAACTCTTCCTCGTCGTCAAACTCCTCATCTTCGCCTTCGACTTCAAACTCCTCTTCGCTGTTGAATTCCTCCACGGGGTCCTCTTTTGGAGGCAGAGGCTGAGGTTGCTCAACAGCTTCTATTAGTTCCTCTGGCTCTTCTTCATATAAGGATGGCTCGTTAAGATCCGCTCGAATTCTTCTAACCCGATTAAAATCACCATCTCTCCTGGCCCTAGCCAGTGCTCCACCACGACTGATGCCACGGGTTCTCTACAATCAATACCAAAACCCAAAGGTGAGATCCTAAGGTTTAGACTTCTATAGGCTAAAGGGTACATCAAAATTTACATTTCAAAATTAATTCCTCCTTAAAATTTCTATTACCCAAGATTTTATATAATCATCTTTCCCAAAAATATTTTAAGTACATATTTGAAAAGTGATATCAGGTAGAGGAAAATATACATATATATACAGTAAGTTTATAAACAATTTATTTCTTCAATTTATAGATCTATATATATAGCAAAAAAAGTGTTACAAAGCTTCAAATTTCCTTTTCTAGAAATTCATAATTATGAAAATTATCTTTAAAGGGTGGAAAAATTTTCCCAAAATTATTAATTTAAAAGTTTTCCAAATTCTTTATGTAAAAGAATTTAGTAAAATTCCTTTTTACAAATAAAACTTAATAAAATCCATTTTCCAAAGATTCAAATTCTAAAGGGTTCAAATTCCTAAGGTATACTCAAATCAAAAAGAGCAACCAATGAAAATACTCATGGTTGATGGCTAAGACCACCCAATCCTAGATGATAAATTATTATCATCATAACCAATCATTTTAAATACCATATATATTTAAAAATCATACTTTTTATATAGAAAATATATTTGGGTAAAATTATTTCATCTACCCCTTAAAACAATATTGTGTCCGTTGGCCTGGTTCAAGTGTTTAGAGATCACTATCAATAACGTTAGCTACTCGTATTGACCAGAATCCATATGCCACTTAACGGATCAATTAACACAGTATAAAATCATTTTTATATAACTAACAAATACGCGCTCTCGTGTATACACACACACACACACACACTCAGACTCAAGAAGGTTGCTACAGACTCTATTCCTAATGAGCAATCCACCCGAACCTAGGTATTCACTCAACCTAGGCTCTGATACCACAATGTCATAACCCATTTTTTTGTACCGATTTAAACTGACTTTAAACCGCACTTGTCAGCCAAATTGCATGGGAAGACGGATAGTGAAAGTAAGGAAGGAGATAGAAATAGAAAGAAGATAGAAGAAAAGAGAATAATCAGAATCTCACAGCGGATCGAATAAACTATAATATAAATAAATCTTTTCATGAAACCAAACTATTACTTTAATAACATATACAGACTTTAAAAGAGTTACAACCATTCAACTAGGACAGTTTATAACAATCCTGCCCTTGCAACTAGTTGACCACACAACCAAATACAACTGAATACATGCATCTACGTGAATACGTCTCCTGATTCCAGCTCCTCTCTTGAAGCTTCCACTCTTCCAGCTAAACCTGGAAATATGATCAGTCTGACCCGAGCATATAGGAAAAACTCCATGCCTGGGTCAGTCTGGTAAATTAACATAAGAAACACACACAACTTGATTAATTAAAGTTTAAAAATCCTTTGAAATCAATGGTATCTCGTAAGACCACGCCACAAATAAACATGTCGGGTTTTTACCTTACGATAACCAAAAAAATTTCTTATAAAATCCTCTGATATTATAATAGTGTCTATATACAAATACTTATTCGAATAGCTGAAAGTGTTATGTTATTAAATTCCAGCATACTAGCCACTGTTAGCACCAAAATTGGTCACTAACACCCTTAGAAAGATTGTGTAGAGAGAATAATGAAGAAACTAAATTAAAACAGAGAATAGAGTGTAAATTTAAATGCAGAGAACAAGAACACCAAATTTATAGTGGTTCGGCGTAACTTCCTACATCCACTTTGAAGTTGATTTCCATTGATTTCCTTGATGGGTGATTACAAATACAATCCGTTTTTAGCTACTAGAATACAATTGCAAAGTAAAAGAAATAAGTCTGGAATGAGTCTTGAAAATGGCATAGTCTCCCCAGTGTTCTCTAAAATCTCCTCCCCTTTTTCTGTGCCCATGCCCCTCTATTTACAGATGAAGGTGGGTTGGACTTTCCTGGCAGGCCTGACAGCTGAATAACTCGCCCAAAACAGAGTGGTCTCAGTGCGCCGAACCAAAGAGGCCGAACGATCTCCTTTAGCCGAACGATCTCCTTTAGCCGAACGTTCTCCTTTAGCCGAACAAGATGAGGCCGAACATACTGACTACCGTAGGGAGCACTTGTGCCGAACGAAACTAGAAGCCGGACCAATGTCTTGGCCGAGCGATGGCTAGGCCGAACTATGGCTAGGCCGAACGATGGCTAGGCCTAACAATTCTTTGGTCGTAGAATGATCTTGTGCCGAGCGTCCTTCTCTAGCCGAACGGTATTCAATACCGAGCGTTTCTCGATGCCGAACGCTCCTAGATGTTGGACGCTATCCCATGCCGAACGCCCATTGATGCCGAACGATGCGTTCGTATCAAACGGTCCTAACATGCCGAGCGCTCATTGATGCCGAACGATGGAGAGCCTGAGTACTAAGTTACCCGGTCAATTCCCTGGGATACACTTGCCCCCCAAAGCGTATTACATGACCGAACGTGATACGATTCGAAGTATGTATCTTCCATGCTTTTCTTCGAGCCTTGGTTAAATCTCCTTGGAGGTGCCTTCTTGAGAATATCAGCTATAGGGGTGTGTGTGTGTCGAACAGTGTAGCCGAGGCCGAACGATCCATGTTACGCCGAGCGACTTCGTATGTGGTACAACCCATCTGAAGGCGAGTACCCGGGATGCCGAATGATCCATGCTAGCCCAGGCCGAACAATTCGAGATAGTCGAACGTTGTGGCCTTGACAGGTTCTACCAGTCATAGTCCCTTCAACTTCTCCTTCTCCCTTATAAAACCCGGTATCCTCTTCTTCCCCCTTTCTTTTTTCACTTTCACTTCTGCAATCTCGAACTTGCAAACCACTCCTGTTATCAGACTCTAAAGACTTCTCAATCCATTCCAAGGCTCGATCTACGAACTAGGTATCAATTCCTTTACCCAACTGCTTTCCCTGATTAAAAAGGTTTCGACGAGAGGTCTAGGTCCATAGATTAGAACTGTAGCCGAAAGGGTTTAGGATATTTCTAAGGCCAAATGACGTGAGGCAAGGAGGAGTGATCAGGGATGATCAAACGTAGGGGTTGTTTGGGAGAGATACTGTGGTTCGGCATGATTCCTTTGTGCCGAACGAGATTTGGGGAAAAAAGAATGGTGGAAAAGTAGGAGATGGTTAGAATGCTGAACGGTATCATCCTCATCGTTCGGTGTAGCTGGTGGAAGAAGGGAAAAAATTGAAGGTAGTGCCGAGCATCGAAGCTCGGCCTAATCCAGGTTCGGCATGGCACACCATATGTTGGTCGATGGGATGGAAGGTTAGTGAGGAAGCAGGAGTTAGTGGGGATGCCGTGTGTTGTTTCGACCGAACAGAACCTCGGCCAAACGATGCCTTGCCGAACAACTCATAAATGCTGAACAAAACATGCCGAATGATACTTAGGCCGACCAAACATAGATGCAGAACCAATCATGTCGAACAATACTTAGCCGAACAACACGTAAATGCCGAACAAAACATGGCGAACGGTACTTAGTTGAACAACACATTAATGTCGAACCAATCATGCCAAACAATGACAAGGACTCTAACATGCTAGCATATCGAACTGATCCGGACTATTAACTCCCTAGCTTCAATAGACATAAACCAAACCTAGATTGACCTTCTTCTAACATTTTCTGAATCTGAAACTGTAATCGCCATAAAGAAGGCTTTTGGAGACGGTCAGCGATGACTTACTTCGAAGGCGATGATTTTTAAGCTTAGTTTTATATCAGTAACCTTGTGACTCTCGAATTTCCAATGCTTATACACGATTTATTGCACTAGCTCACACACCACACGGGGGGAAATTTGCGTTGTTAAGTCTAGCGCTGATCATTTTTTGAGTATAGTTCATACAAGTGCTCTGTAGGATTCGATTCCCGTCAAAAAATGTCTAAAAAATCCAGTTCCTCCACAATCTTGGACAGACCCGGGCCGTCTTCCAAACAAGGGGACGTAGACACTTCTAACCCGTTGACCTCCCCTGCTCATAACTTAGCTCCTGATGCCCTGGAGTCATCTATTCTCTTAGATAATCCGATCGATTCACAGGCTTCGAAGATTAACGAAGTCACCCTTCGGCGAATATGCTCTATCCACGGCATTCCTTTTGCCGATGTGTTAGTTCCGTCGAGGCATGATCGTCCACACCAGCCCCCAGTCGGATACACCGTCTGCAATAATTTTATGTGCTGGGTGGGCAGCATGCCTCCATTCAATTTATTTCTTCGGGACGTGTTGCAATACATAGACGTCGCCCCGTCGCAGCTGCACCCAAACGGTCATGCGTTCATTTATGGGACCTACTTCCTTTTCATGGCTGTCTTCTCCAGGCCTCCAACTTTTGGCAACATCAGATATATTTATATGATCAAGAAGCGGAGAGAAAGCCCCTCCTTCGTGTTCCTCGAGCCGCACCACAAGTGCCAAATTCTAACCGGAGCGTGGAGCAAGTTTTCCCTGTACAAATAGGAATGGTTCTACGTGCACTGCCCTCCTGGTTCGCGAGGAGATGGGTTGAAGGAAGTAAGTCTTCTTCTTGGAGCGATGCTCATATTTCGGTCGAGGCGATGATTTTTCTAACTCTTGTTTCATTTTTTCAGATATCAATCCACGTCCTGAGGGCCGCGGCTATTCTGAGGCTGTTGAGACTATTAGAGCTCTTCCCGTCGAGGAACGAGACATCCAAACCCTCATTTCAAATGAGTCACTGTCAAGGTTCGGGCTGTTAGCAGAAGGTCGTCGGGCGAGCCTTCCTTAGGGCGTCTCCATCCCCAAGCCCGCATCCGGTAAAGGGAAGAAGTTGGCTGAATCATCGTCACGCCACACCCTCGGTGCACAGGAGGAGGGGGAAATCAAAGAGAGTGAAGCACCCGAAACACAAGGTGATAATGCGGGTCCTACTCAGGAACCGCAGGTCGAAGTGCACGATATTGAAACGTCATCTTCCCCTTCGAAGTAGAAAAAGAAAGTGACATGTAAGATTAGGAAGGAGAAGGTTGGTGGAACTTCCAAAGTTACGCTCATCCTGGCAGAGAAGGAGGCTTCTTCACAACACGTTGAAAGTTCGCTAAAGGGCCTCTCGAACCTCTCCATTCTGGAAGATCTGCTCAACTATGACTTCAATGATCCGGAGGCATTCAAGCTTCACTCGCCCGTTAGAGGCAATGCAGGCATCTTATCCCATAGCCAAGGAGAGAAAACTACTGTTAGCAAAGCGACCGGTCTGTCGGTGGAAACACACTAGGACACACACAAAACACTCACACTTCCATTTGCACTTAGTTTTCGTTGTCACACTATCTCTTTGCTAATTCGCTGTTATTTGAATTCTGTGCAGGTCATTCTGATCTTGAATCCACTCCGAGGAGCGATGTTGCCAAGGAGATGGAGAAGGAAACAAGTGAGGCCCCTCACATAATTGAGGCTCCCGGTCCTGATGCTCAGGTGATCGAGGCGCTTGACGAAGGTAAGTCTGATTCCTCCTCTGGGAGTTATGAAGTAGAAGTCACAGGCGCCTCTGAGCATACATCTAAATTGAGCATGAAGGAGCAGCTCGAGAAAGAGAAAAGAGATACAGTCAAGGTCAAGGTTGAGCCGCGTGAAGTGGACCTAGACGATCCCTTGAACAAGCCATTGAAGGTCATCCTTCCTGGCAGGTCCAAGCCCTTGGATGTTCCCCCTACTTCTTCAGTTGTTACTCCTCCTTCAAGGAAAGGTTCCAAGGGCAAACGCTATGGGGAAGAGCCGTCCGGGAAGAAGTTCAAGAAGCACAAGAAGTGACTACTGTCCTCGTTCAATGAGAGTCAATCTAAGTCGTGTAATAATTTTTTGTAATTTTTGTGGATAGACTGTTGACTCCGAATTTTGGAGTGCTTGTAGCAGAAAACTTTTCCTGAATAAAGTTTAGTTTCCTTTTCTGTCTTTTCAAAAGATTCTTATTATTCAGTTTTCTTTGTGATTGTGATTTGAATCCATGCTGTTGTGCGTAACATAGACTTCTTGGCTTGTCTTCACATAGCCCGTTGATTCTCTGAGAGTTATTCGTTTTCCTCCCATGCTTCAAGCACTTAGAACATTTTTTAATCTGTACAACGGGAACTTAGAATATTCCAGTCCGCATTCTGGGGACTTGGAGAATTTTTACCGTTTATACTCGAGTTCACGCTCCGGGGACTTCGAGTACTCCAGTCCGCACTCCGGGAACTTGGAGATTTTGAGTCGTTTGCACTCGAGTCCGCACTCCGGGGACTTAGAGCACTCCAGTCCGCATTCCGGGGACTTGGATATTTTGAGTCATTTATACTCGAGTCTGCACTCCGGGGACTTAGAGCACTCCAGTCCGCACTTTGGGGACTTGGAGATTTTGAGTCTTTTATACTCGAGTCTGCACTCCGGGGACATAGAGTACTCCAGTCCGCACTCCGGGGACTTGGAGGTTTTTATTCGTTTATACTCGAGTTCGCACTCCAGGGACTGAGAGTACTTCAGTCCGCACTCTGGGGACTTGGAGGTTTTGAATCGTTTATACGCGAGTCCGCACTCTGGGGACTTAGAGCACTCCAGTCCGCACTCCGGGGACTTGGAGATTTTGAGTCTTTTATACTCGAGTCCGCATTCCGGGGACTTGGAGGTTTTTATTCGTTTATACTCGAGTCCACACTCCGGGGACTGAGAGCACTCCAGTCCGCACTCCGAGGACTTGGAGATTTTGAATTGTTTATACTCGATTTCGCACTCCGGGGCCTTAGAGCACTCTAGTCCGCACTCCGGAGACTTGGAGATTTTGAATTGTTTATACTCGAGTCCACACTCCGGAACTTAGAGCATTCCAGTCCGCACTCCGGGGACTTGGAGATTTTTATTCGTTTATACTCGAGTCCGCACTCCGGGGACTGAGAGTACTCCAGTCCGCACTCCGGGGACTTGGAGATTTTGAATTGTTTATGGCGTTCGTATGCCAGCCAGAATAATATAATTTTAATAGCTTGCCATAGGACTATCTTACGTGGAAATATTAATCATTCATGAAAAAGATGTCTTAAGCCTTTATTAATGAAAGAAAGCTAAATTGTCTTATTACATGCCAAGAACTAGAAATGAAAACGTACTGGAAATAAATGCAACTACTACATGAAGGAAATAGACTAAGTGTAATAACATCGCAAGTGCTCTGTTCCATGCTCGGGGGAGTGTCGCACCATCGACGGTCGCTAGCTTGAAAGTTCCTTCTCCAAGCCTTCGTTCGATGACGTACGGACCTTCCCATGCGGGGTTCATATGAGATGGGGCTGGAAAAACTCGTTCCAAAACGAGATCTCCCACGTCAAAGATTCTCGGTTGGACTTTTTCGTTATAATATATGGCGACCCGGTGTCTGTATGAGGCCGCTCTCAAATCGGCTTCTTCGGTTTTTCATCAATAAAGTCTAGTGATTCCAATAAGGGATCCCGGTTCGACGCAGGGTCGTAGTGAGTTACCTGATGATGGAACTTCAAGTTCCACGTGTATGACAGCTTCCGTGCCATATGCCAATGCGAATGGAGTGTGGCCAGTCGCGATCTTGTGGGTGGTTCTATAGGCCCAAAGCGCCGCCGGGAGTTCATCCACCCACTTGCCTCTAACCTTTTCCAAACGCTTTTTCAATATGGACTTGATTATTTTGTTTACAGCTTCTATCTGTCCATTCGCCTTTGGGTGAGCAACTGCTGCAAACCTTTTCTCAGTGCCATATTTCTGACAAAATTCTTTGAACTCCTTGCTTTCGAATTGAGTTCCATTGTCTGTTATGATGGTCCGGGGAAGGCCAAAACGGTATATGATATTTCGTACAACGAAGTTAATGACTTTCTTGGTGGTGATCATGGCCATAGACTCTGCCTCTGTCCATTTGGTAAAGTAATTGACCGCAACTATTGCATATTTCGCGCCTCCTTTGGCTATGGGCAAAGAGCCGATCAGGTCAATCCCCCACATCACAAATGGCCAGGGACTAACCATTTGTGTGAGTTCCAATCGGCGGTGCTCTCGGAATTTTTGCGTATATCTGGCATTTGTCACATTTTCTCACATAGACTGCAGCGTCCCGATTCACGGTTGGCCAATAGTATCCATAGCGGAGGATTTTCTTTGCCAATGTTTGCCCCCCGGTATAATCACTGCACTCTCCCTCATGGACTTCCTTTAATACCTGTTTTATCTCATCATGGGCCACACACTGGAGTAAGGAGGTCGAGAATCCCCTCCGATACATTACCCCGCCATGTATTACATAATGTGAAGCCTTACGAAGGGCTTGGCGTCTTTCGCTCCACTTCTCAGGCGAATCCCCTTGTAGCAGGTACTGCTTGATTGGGGTCAACCACGATCCCTTCTCAAGTTTGATCTCTAACACGAAATCTGTCTCCATTACGTCTATACTTGGAGCATAGAGGGTCTCAGTAGGGAACAATCCCATTTGATGTGCATCACCAGTGCTTGCAAATTTTGCCAACGAATCGGCTTCTCTGTTTTGTTCGTGTGGGACATGCGAGATGTTGTAGTATTCCAGATTCGCCGGCAGCTCTTGAACCCTAGCAAGGTAAGGAGCAAGTCTCTGTCCCTTCGGTTGATAGTCTCCCCACACCTGATATACTACCAGTTGTGAGTCACAGAAGATTTCGATTGACTTCACTCCCAGTTCGATAACAAGTCTCAAGCCAACAATTAGTGCTTCATATTCGGCTTCGTTATTTTTTGCTGCAAACTCGAGCTTCAAAGCGTAGCAGATTGATCGATCTTCAGGAGTTACGAGGATTATACCTACCCCCGAGCAACGGTCGTTAGATGCCCCATCGGTGTACATCTTCCATCGAACGGGGGGTATGATTCTGTGACTACTCGGTTCATCTAGCATAGTGAATTCAGCAATGAAGTCGGCTAGTGCTTGTCCGTGTGTGGCCCTTCGCGATAGATAGGCGACATCGATCTCACTCAACTCAATATTCCATTTTAACGTCCTTCCGGAAGTTTCTGGTCGTTGGAGTACCTTCTATAGGGGTTGGTCAGTGTAGACACTGATTGAGTGTGCCTGAAAGTAGGGGCGAAGCTTGCGTGATGCGATCACCAAGTAATAAGCTAGTTTTTCAATCTTTGGATAATTTCTTTCCACCCCTGTCAAGCGTTTACTGACATAGTAAACCGGCTTTTGAATTCGGTCTTCCTCGCGGACCAAGGCTGTACTGATAGCGTGCTGGGATACCGCCAAGTAAACATACAACATTTCGTGGTCTATCGGCTTGGACAGTACAGGGGGACTTTCCAAGTGCCTTACCAAAGCCCGGAACGCTTCCTCATAGTCGGATGTCCATTCGTAGTTTCTCTTTCCTTTCTTTATAATGTCGAAGAAGGGAATACACTTGTCTGTAGCTCTGGATATGAATCGACTTAGCACAGCCACTTTTCCATTTAGGATTTGCACCTACTTTATGGTTCTGGGTACTTGTATATCTCGAATAGCCTGGATCTTCTCTGGGTTAGCCTCGTTTCCCCGGGCATTCACAATGAGTCCCAGAAACTTTTCTGATGCTACGTCGAATGAACACTTCAACGGATTGATCTTCATTCCATAATTCCTGAGTATGTCAAACATCTCCGCTAGGTCTCGGATGTGGTCGTTTGACTGCCGTGACTTCACTAGCATGTCATCCACATAGACTTCCATTGTTTTACCAATCTGATCTTTGAACATTCGATTCACCAGGCGTTGATAAGTCGCTCCTGCGTTCTTCAATCCAAATGGCAATACTACATAGCAATACAATCCCATGTTCGTGACAAAACTGGTGCGTTCTTGGTCTGCGAGGTGTATTGGGATTTGATTATATCCTGAATACGCATCCATAAATGATAATAACTCATGTCCGGCAGTTGAGTCGACCAGCTGGTCAATCCTAGGTAACGGGAAACTATCCTTAGGGCACGCTTTGTTTAAATCAGAATAATCAACACAGGTCCTCCATTTTCCATTTGCTTTCTTCACTAGCACCGAGTTAGATACCCATTCAGGGAAGAGGGCGTCGCGGACGAACCCATTGGCTTTGAGCTTGTCCACCTCCTCTTTGAGAGCCGCAGACCTCTCCGGGTCCATGCCTCTCCTTTTTTGTTTCACAGGTACATGTTTCGGCTCTATGTTCAACATATGACTTGCGGTCGCAGGAGAAATCCTGCACATATCAGAATGTGTCCAGGCAAAAACATCAAGATTCGCTCGGAGGAAATCAGTAAGGTTCTCAGCGGCCAAAGGGTCGAGTTGCGACCCAATTTTAAGGACTCGTGATGGGTCGCTCCGGCTAACTGGGATGTCAATTGTGAGTTCAGTCGGTGCTTCATTGGTTTCCCTGGGTTCCCCATCATTGCCTCTTGGATCTATATCCCTATAGATCCGAGAATGTTGCCCGAGCCAGGGCTCGGGCGCTACTTGTCAATCATCAGCATTTCGGCTACGGACGGAGTGGTCCGCAACCTTTTCTTTCTCTCTACGCCGTGCCTCCCTGAGTTCAGCTACATAGCATGCACGGGCGGTTGCCTGGTCTCCATGTACCACTCCAACCCCTTTGTCTGTTGGAAATTTTAACGTCAAACACCAAAGGGCCAAATCTGCCCTAAATTCCGCCAGGGCTGGACGACCCAGAAATACGTTGTATGGGGAATCAACGTCCAGTACTATGAATGGTAAGATTCGCACCCTTCTGCGTTCACCTTATCCCAGTTCAACTGGTAGTTCCACATATCCCACTGCATCAGTCGCTGCGCCATTAAGGCCATGGATTCTGGCTTTGGATGGCTTCAAATCCTTGGTCTCCGGCTTCATTTGTTTGTATGCCTTCCGGAAGATGATGTTAACGGAACTTCCGCAATCAATTAGAATTCTTTTTACGAATGCCAGCCCGTTGGTCGCAGATACGACCATTGGGTCAATGGTAGGAGCCTCTACCTTATCCGCATCTCTGTTCCTGAATACGATATCATCATTCATCGTGCGCTGCTGCTTTGCAGGAGTCCCATCTCCACGTTCTAATAACACTCGTACTCTGCATGTCTTAAGGAGTTAGCATATCGCTCCATCTCCTACCAATTCTTATCTGCAGGATGAGGTCCACCAACCATCGTGTTAATAACCAATCTACCCACAATCCGAGTAGGTTGTTCCGATTGGTGTGGGGCTGGCCTGCGTCCAGGATCCGATGTTTCTTGCCTCCCATCCTGTGGGTCTTTGAAAAATTCCTGCTGCTTTTTCTGTCTTACCAGCTTTCCTATAGCATCATGGAGGTGTCTGCACTCCTTCGTGTTGTGCCCATAAGACTCGTGGAAATGGCAATACTTCCCGGTCCGCCTATGTTCTTCCGTCGATTCCTTTGGACGTGGCTTTCTATATTGAAAAGTGTTGCAAGTTGATAGATAGATGTTTTCAAGAGATGCGTTCAACGGGGTGTATTCATTGTATGTTGGCATCCTTGATTTCCATTTCCCTATTTCTTTTTTCTTTCCGGGATTTCCACCTCCGGATCCTTTAGACTGCCCGGGATTGTTCTGGATGTTAACTTTAGTTTTTCCAGGATTATCTCCAGTTTGTTTCACGATGATGTTACCTTTCACAGACTCTTGAATGGGCCCTGATGCCTTGTCTCGCCCTGTCCACCGAGCTTCCTCCCTTCTTATGAACTGATGAGCTTTCGAATAAAAACGTTCCAGCATAGCTGTGGGCACCCCCGCCAACCAATCTCCAAATTCAGAATCCGGATCCACTCCACACATTACTGCCATCAAAATCGCGTGGTCGTTAGGATTGCTCACCTGGTAGCAGCAACATGAAATCTTTGCAAGTACGCTTTCAATGACTCTCCTGGAGTTTGAGTTACACTTGATAAGGACATCACATCCTTTGGACGAGTGGTGTGTATCCTGAATTGTTCTACGAATTTCATTGCTAATTCGTCGAAGCTGGATATAGATCGTGGTGGGAGTCGAGTGAACCACATGGTGGCAATCCCGGACAAGGTGATTGGGAAACACCTACACTTGGTTGCGTCATTAGCTCTTGCAGAATCCATCATCCATCCGTACCTCATCGCATGCTGCCTGGGGTCAGTCTTCCCTTCGTAGGCTGGAATGGTGGGCATGTTGAACTTTCTTGGGTATTCGGCCTGTAGAATGGTATCCGTGAAGGGAGTATGACTCTTAGACAGTCCCCAGTCTTCATTAGTTAGACCTTGGTTTTCTTTCATTAACTGCCTGACCATAGCCGTCAAATCTGGGGTTTGTATGGAAGATGGGAGGTTGGTTTCCATTCCACGGGACCGTGCAGGTTGATGTCCCGTCCGATTTGGGTCTTGGTTTCTAGTAGATCGATCAGTAGCACCTGCATGTGCATCTTCATCCTTACGGCGTCTACGCCTAGGAGGTTCATCAGCAGAGGTCGAACTATCATCTTCAGAGTAAAGGACAGGGCTTCCTCCAGCATTCTGATGCTGCTGTTGAGTAAGCTGAGTCATGAGGTCAGCGTTGGCTTACATTTGCTCAGCAAGTGGCCTTCTACTTTCCTTAAGTTCTCTTATCAAGTCATTGAATTCTGCTCGGGAAACAACTTTTGCTTGGTTTTGGTTGGAGGGCCCAGCACCTCGAATCGCTTGTTGATTGCTAGTTCCCAGTTGTTGCACACTAGCGGTTTCATGGGCATCTGCATTTTGAGAGGCTGATCTAGTTCGTGGTCTTCCCATGGTTGATTTGTTGATTGTAACTCTGAGTAGAATCAACAGATGCCTTATAAATGATTATGGATCTCCTTCGGGGGATTTATGCAATCTAGTAGCTGCAAAGTAGATCCTAGTAGCCAGAGAATTCAAATTCTCAGTGAAAGCACCAATATTGGTCACTAACACCCTTAGAAAGATTGTGTAGAGAGATTAATGAAGAAAGTAAATTAAAACATAGAATAGAGTGTAAATTTAAATGCAGAGAACAAGAATACCAAATTTATAGTTGTTCGGCGTAACTGCCTGCATCCACTTTGAAGTTGATTTCCATTGATTTCCTTGATGAGTGATCACAGATACAATTCGTTTTTAGTTACTAGAATACAATTGCAAAGTAAAAGAAATAAGTCTGGAATGAGTCCTGAAAATGACAGAGTCTCCCCAGTGTTCTCTAAAATCTCCTCCCCTTTTCTGTGCCCCTGCCCCTCTATTTATAGACGAAGGTGGGTTAGACTTCCCTGGCGGGCCTGGCAGCTGAATAACTCGGCCCAAACGGAGTGGTCTCTGTGCGCCGAACCAGAGAGGTCGAACGATCTCCTTTAGCCGAACGATCTCCTTTAGCCGAATGTTCTCCTTTAGCCGAACGATCTCCTTTAGCCGAACGTTCTCCTTTAGCCGAACGATCTCCTTTAGCCAAACGTTCTCCTTTAGCCAAACAAGATGAGGCCGAACATACTGACTACCGTAGGGAGCACTTGTGCCGAACGAAACTAGAAGTCGGACCAATGTCTTGGCCGAACGATGGCTAGGCCGAACTATGGCTAGGCCGAACGATGGCTAGGCCGAACAATTCTTTGGTCGTAGAACGATCTTATGCCGAGCGTCCTTCTCTGGCCGAACGGTATTCAATACCGAGCGTTTCTCGATACCGAACGCTCCTAGATACCGGACGCTATCCCATGTCGAATGCCCATTGATGCCGAATGATGCGTTCGTACCGAACAGTCCTAACATGCCGAGCGCTCATTGATGCCGAACGATGGAGAGCCTGAGTACTAAATTGCCCGGTCAATTCCCTGGGAAACATCCACAAAGTGGGTTCTACAATCAAAACCATAAAGGGCACGTATGGATAATGGATTTCCAACGAATGACTAGGCATCGGGGTACCACGTATCACAGTACCTAGTCTAGATCAGCGTACCGAGGACCCCTCTATTCCACTGCAACACAAGACCGGACTACCCTTTACTGGATAGCCCAAGTAAGATCGCCCTACGGTTGGGATCAGCAACCGCCCACATACCCGAAATAAAAAGAGACTTCTAGACAGGGATGACCTTACCCTAATTAGGTGCTACCCACTTAGCCTTGCTGCATATCCCCTAATTTTCAGTCATTTCCGGTTGATGAGGCTCGAGGATCAGGGCTCAGCGTTACCATTTCAGAACATAAAACTTAGAATGCTCACCATCCTCCTGACGATGTTCTGAAAGCATTCATTCATACAAGTCCGTTCCGGGTTCGAACGGAACCGAAGGCACTATTCCTACTACATCCATTTTAGAATCACCCTCAGGAATAGTAGCGAGCGACCCTTGCACTTCACTTCTCCATCTTTGACTCCAAGCTCTTGTCTTCAACACGAAAACATACTTGTTGGATCTAAGTGGTTTTCGAATTTCAAATTCGATCCCGGTCTCTTCGAAACCACGTTCGTCATTTCCCTGTAAACTCAACCCCGGTTCTTTAGGAAATACACCGACGAAACACAAGATCAGAGTTCACCTCCTAACCGTTTGTGGACGGGTCTCCTTATAATTTAAGCTAGAGAATAAACGAGTTTATATGTATGGTATAGCACCTAGAATGGTAACCGTACCATATAATTCCCGAGTTTCGTCTAGTTATTTCCAAAGTTAAGTTTTTGTCCAAATTTGATAGTCGATTATTTAACTATCAAAATAATCAATTAATTCAACCAAGTTATTTCCTATTGCAACTATTAAGCCTTATTCTGATATAAAATCTAAACAGATTAAATAAATAAGAAAGCTTATTTAATTAGGTAAACACATATATTTTTATAATGACTTCTTTCAAATCATACTTATAAAATTTCCAAATACATTTCTCAAGTCTATTAAATAAAAATACTCTTTTTATAAAAAAATTCTAAAATATATGATTTTAAAACAACACTTATATTAATAGATTATACTGAAGAAAATATACTTTAATACTAAAAAATTTACCTTTTTAAATAATTATTACAAAAATAGTTTTTATACTTTAAATAGTTTAAACAATACATACTTATAAAAATTATACCTTTATGAAGATTTCCAAAAATAATAAATAAACTACTTTTGATATTTCTAAAATATTTTTCAATTCTTTTTAAAACATTTTTAAAAATAATATTTATTTTTAAAACCAAAACTAGATTCAAAATCAATCCAAACAGAATAATGCTTATCAGTCTCAACCGTACTTATCAAGCTACAATTCATAATCAACACAGATATTCAAAAATCAATCAGTTTTTGATAGATCGATTCACATTTTATTCTCAAATATAATTAACAGATAAATAAATAGATATATGCATGAATAATAGATTAGAGATTATCATTGCTGGTAAACAATTGCACATATAATATCAGATCAATAGCTTAAACTACCCACAGAAGTTAAATTAGCTATTCGGCGGAATGTTGTTTGTTTCCGCTGTCCAGATGTCAACAGTTTGAAAAATCTACAATAAACACATCTATTCGGTTTAGGAACATCTTAACAGTTTGGCTGAATAAAATTATACAATGGCATTTATTTCCAACTGGTATATTTAATCCTGTTTGTAAAGTATGTTAAATTTCACTTATTTAATTTCACAATGGATCGCATAACGGTGTAACTTCCGTTGATACGAACAATCCACTTAATAACACTTTATCATATGTGAAATTAAATATTTATTATAAATATAGTATTACTTAAGAACCCAGATCAATTCAAAAGTATAACATTATTCTTCCTTAATTATCTTAATTATACTTCACTTATTTCAATAAACTTAAGGGTTAATAAATAAATTATAAATTAAAAAGCTTGACTAGTTTAAAATAAAATAACTTATTTAAACGACCTAAATTGAAATAAAATTCTCAAAGCAAATCAAGTTATTCTTCAAATTTCCTTTGTATATATAAAACTTTAAATAAACATTTACATTATAGAAAATTGGTTTTTAAAATATTTATTTAAAAACAACACGTTTGTTATAAAATTTTGGAAAGTAAATTGATTATGGATTTTTTTTCTTTACAATCAAATCCTTTCATTAACAAAATCTTTCTTAAATTAAAACAAAACCCATCGGCTCGAAGCCCACAACCCAAAAACAAAATCAACTCACACCTAAATTCGTACAAGCCAAACGGGCCAAAGCAAAACCTACTCTTCTGAAATCTCTTCCCCTCTTCACATTTACCAAAAGTACAACCCAAAATCCATTCGAAAATGTCGCCACCAAACCGGAGTGGATACTGCTCCGATCAACCCAATCATCTACCACTCGAACATCGATGCATGCAAACAAACCCAACCTGGAACAAAGCCTACCTATTCCCCTCTCGATTCACCCAGCACAGGAATCCTTTCGTGCACACGGTGCATGTGCACACCTTCACCAGTGACTAACTCACCATTGTGGCACCACGACCAAGTCCTATTCTACCCCCTGATCAACATCGCCACCTCGACGATGACTCGAATCCACCCTAAACGAAAAGCAATCCTCACTCAAACCATCGAAAAAACCCCGACCCAAAACTCAACGAAATTCTCTCTCCAAATTCCACCGATCAAATCAACTCCACCACCGATCGAAAGGCCTACCCAGACACTACCCCTCTACAAAAAATCGTTCGTCCCAGATGCGTTTCCTTCGCCCAATCCAATCACGTTCACCCACCTCCCAAAACCTTTCCAAAACCCTACATTCCACTCGCACAACCAATCCAAACCCAAATTCAAGATTTGGCCACGGTCGACGCCTCCCTTGCGACCACCTGCCCCTTCCAGACCTGGCCGCAACATCTCTCGTCGACGAAGTCGACGGAAATATATTTTTGAACGAAAAACATTCATCTAACAATGTCTCGTGATATACAACACTAAAAATTATAATTCTACCACTAAAATTCATATTTTCACACAACAATCAAGACTGCATGTATGAATCCTAGAATTAAAAACATTTGTTTTTCACTAAAATTGGATTATTCACCGTAAAATGAAACACTATCGAACTACACAACATAATTTTCTCACAAACTATTTTTAACATAAACTATGCACAAAATTGAACACCTTCCTAGTTTATAGCATCCACAAACATAAATTAGATAAAAAGATAAAGAATTTAGAAGTGGGGATGAACATATGTTTTACTGTCAACGGAGCATACCTTTTCACTTTCAAAATTTTGAAAATAAATGTTTCTCACCTTAAACATTTTGATTCCAGAACTTCAAAATCTTTGATTTGAAACTTGAAATCTTTAAAACTGAAACTTGAATCTTGCTTTTTAAAAAAAAATCCTTATTGTTTGAATGTTAAGAACAGAATGATCAAGACAAGTACAGAGTGCTTACTTTTCTTTTTTTTAAATTTTGTTTTCTGATGCTAACAATTTAAACAGAGGCAAATTTTCTTCAAATTACAGGTTTTTAATCTTTAAAACAACCACACTGATCTCAAATGCTCACATATATATATACACAACTTTGCAACACAGCCGATGGACAGAGATGACTACTTAGGTGGCTGAGATAGATATTGTCTCTACTGAGTAGAATTTTGAAAATGAAAGGAAATTATTATGTTAATTTTGATCATATAACTTATGCTAGATGTTTAACATGTTTATTGATTCAAAATTTTATTACAACTTACCCATAGTTTACATAATTTGTTAAAAACTGTTTTGCTACTTGTTTTTGTTTACATGTTTTCTTAATAGCAAATGATTTTGAGGTCTCTTCCTATTATTATATAGTTTATATAAACCATACGACACTTGAAAGCACATATAAGCATGTTTAAGAAATTAGACAGCCCAAATTATATTGACAAAGTAAAAATGCATTTGTCACTAATACACTTTAAACAAAAATACGAAACTTGATTAAAATAATACTTCTTGGTATATATCCTACACAAATATATGTTACTTGAACAAAGACTACACATTATCTTTGCTTTTGACTAAGTTGTATTTGCATTTGTCACCATACATTTTAAAATAAAGGTGAGAGACTAATACATTAAAATAGCACTTTTACTTAATACACCTTTTTATACATATGTTACTAAAAAATATATATTCAATATTACACCTTATATTCATGTATATTATAAGGACTATAAGATGTAAAAAAAAACTATTTTTAAGCATTCATGTATATATGCATCCATATATACATCTTTTAATTTAAAATATAGAAATATATATTATTTTCCAAATATATTAAATTCATTAGTTATCTATGTATATATATAGTTTTCTCTTATTTATACCTAAGTAATTCTTATACTCATCAAATTTTATTTATAACATTTTATCAATTTAAATATTATAAATTTATCCTTTTAACTTATCATTATATATATATATATGTATAATTTTTTTATTCAATGTGTAGATATTATTTAAGAGACTTAAAACTTCTTTATCTAATATAAAAAATATTGTTCATATATACCAAAATCAAAAATATCACTTTTACTTCACTATGAATTTCTATCCAAATTTTATATACATATAAATTTATTATCCCTATATGTAAAAATTTATGCATTTGATTTTTTTTCCAATTTTCCTTAATTCTCTATTATATTTTACCTTTAGAATAAAATATACATATTTATCTTTAAAAAAATACATATATTTAATCTAAAACAATATATACAATTCTACTTTTAAAACAAAATATACATATAAGAAATTCCATTTAAATCAAATCTATAATTTAATATAGATTTGAAAATTCAAGTTACACTGGTTTTGAAAATTTGTATACAATTATTAATTATTGTTTAATGGGAATATTGTACTTTAAAATACCTGATTGATGGACCTACCCGATTAAAGTCTAAGAGTGTTCAATTTAATCTTTAAAACAAATAGATGTATAAATCATCAAAAGGAATCCATATACACCTTATCTGTTTTAAGGTACCCTTAGGTGTGTTAAAGTAAAAAAATTTACAATTTCTCCCCATCAGTCCCCTCTAAATGTAAGAAAGACCGCTCTAAAAGAAATGGCAGTGCACAGAGAGTAGTTGTCTATGTACATAGTACACCAGACTCCTTTGCTTCATTAAATCATCAATTTCATGCATAAAATTCAAAAGATGGGCCCATTAAATTAGTCTTGTTTCCAAGGAGAGTATTGAATGAAAAGTTAGTTGTAAATACCAGCTTTGTTCATTTTACTCATTGTTCTTTTCATTTATCTGGAGGTAATTAATAAACTCTTTATTCCTGACTGATTGAAAATGCTGCAACCAAATCTATTTGTTGCAAATTCTACAACCAGATCTATAGTTGTAAAATTATGAGTTGTCTTTCTTTAGTGGATAAAGCAAAGAAGCACCTAAACAGAGTTTGTGAATGATTGAACAAGCAAATCAACATACTAATCCGAGTTGTAAACTATATTGAGCAGGGGATTAATGTAGTAATTTTGCACATAATCACTGCCTCCGGAACTAAAGATATAAATTAAACCCATGATAATGTCAGTCTCATTTTTGTGTTTTTTTTACCTACAGTCAGAGACGCAGCCACATCGTCAACCACGTGGTAGCACTAGTTTTCCGGATAGTGGTATGATTGGAAAGAAATGCAAGTTACTCAACTAGCAGAAAAAAGTTGTTGTCGAAGGGACAATTTCATCTGCTGATCCCACTGCTTTGGTGCACCATGTTCTACTTGGGGTGGATATATGGAAAGTTTGGATGGATGTGACAGTGGAACCTCAAGCTCCTGTGTGGAGAGAGACTTCAGAAGTGTGCAATATTCAGCAAGTTATAGGAACAACCGTTGCTTGACATAAGGATTTCATTGCTCTTGATTGGAACATTGTGTAGGTGGTATGTTTTATCTTTCTATTTGTATGTATAAATGTCTTAACTTTTGTGAATTATGCGTTAGGGTTGGCGGACTTGAAACATGTATATTGTTTGGATTGGAGTGTTGTACTTATTTTGAATGACAAGCAATTTATACTTATTTTGAATGACAAACGATTTGGAAAAGTGTTATATGTTTGAATCAAAAAATTATATCTATTTGAATTTTTGAAATTGTAATCATATAATAAAATTGAGGGAAAGAGCCGAAGCAAGCATGAAACGTTTAAAAAAGGTGCATGATATATATTACAACATTTTAAAAAGTTGCAGTACATTTTTTACAACTTTTTATGATTGTTGTAAAAAGAATATTTCACAATGTTTTTAAGAAATTGTAAAAGGATTATTGACAACAATGTAAAAGAGTTGTAAAAAATGGTAATCCTATGTTTACTAGAAAATTACAACTTTGTATAAATGTTGTAAAAACTTATGAAAACATCTACAAGACGTTGTAGTAAACTCTTTTGCAAAAACTGACGTAACAACGCAGTAGAAATGTTTTACAACATTACAAAAAGGTTATAAAATGAAGTTTTATAACAGCTGATAAATGTTGTAAAAAAAATTACAACTTTTGTCCGCAACATCTAAAACAAGTCATGGTAGACACCGACCCTATTACAACTTGGCTTGTAACGATGTTTGGAAAAACATTGTAAAACAACTATTACAACGTTTTTTTTATGTTATTAAATGGTATTTTTGTTGTAGTGCTAGGGGTTTTCTGATTTGGAAAACTCACCAGGTATATTTGTATATTGTAGTTGTTGTTTTTGAAGGAACCGAAATAGCACTGGATGCTCCATGTTGTTTGGATTCTAGAGTTATACCATGCTTTGGTAGGAGGAGCCCCCTCCTAGTCATGATTGATTTTGGTTTTAATTTATTTCTCTTTGGAGAAATTTGAAAATCTATCTTGGATGTAATATCCTAGGCATTTAGTTCTAAATTGTCTTCTGAAAGATTGCATGCGTAGTATTTTATTATAGAGTATTCTCTATACTTTTGTTGCAAATGGTTGTTATATTATTTATGTTGATATTGCTTATAGTAGAAATAGCTTATGTATTATTTTTATCATCATAGTTCTTTTTTGGATTATGAGTACAAGATAAGTATAGGGAAGCAAGAGATTACTATTTGATTTCTTGCACACATGCGTTCACATTGAGATAGTAAGTTGCTTGAAAAATAAAAATCAAACGCAAAAGAGGTATGTAGTAGATTTAAAAATTGAAAATTGATTGACGATTATATGCCCTAGATATGGGAGACCGTCAGGCTTTTGTTTTCTTTTTTTGATTTGGGACAATAGTGGTGAGTTGTAGTTTTTCGGATCTTACCCCGTAAAGGAGGTGTTGCTGAAATTTTTCATGATATAAGGAACTTTAAGAGTTTAAGAACTCATTTTAATTAATAGTTATTTTAACTCAAGGATTTGGAGAAATTTTCTTCCTTTGAGGATTTTGCGAGCGAAATTCTTTTAAGTAGGGAGAATATAATATCCTGAAATTTTATTGATTTGATTATGAATATTTAATTAGTTTTAAATATTTAAATAATTGGTATTTAAAAATCTAAGTAACTTATATTCAAATATAGGGATTATTTAGATATTTGATTTGAGAATTGAATATTAATTAAATGGATTTAATAACTTTATTTAACTCCTTTTAATTAATAAATAATACCAGTGAACCCATTTTTTAAATTTATTTACAATAATAAATGGTCCGAGTAAATAACAAGGAAATCAACTGTTAATAAAAATGACTTGATTTTATTGTAGTATTTTTAATTCAATTTATAGAATTTTTCCATAATTTTTAATTCGAAAATATTTGAATCTTCATTGACTTATTTTACAATAAACGATGGAAAATTTATGATTTTACAAAATAAAATAATCCATGTATTGTTATTTTGAGATCGTGTCATTTTTCGGTGCACGATCATATTTCTATTTCGGTCATTCACGGTCTCTCCGCGAACGAAATATTATGTAGCGGAGTACCGAAATATTTCTTTTCGGGACCTTTTAAAATCAAAATTCAATTTTTCAAAATAACTTTTTGTTGATTTGATGGTTTTCTTGAAAACTTGATTTAACTTATGGCTGCAGTAAGATTTGATTTTGTTTATAAATGAGATAAATTCATTTAGATGCTTCCTTCGTATTCCCCTTGTGCCTTTTCAATTTCCTTCCTCACTCTCTCACTTTTTAATTCCAGTAAACAAAAAATAGCTGTAAGCCTTCAAAAGTTCAAATCAAACCAAATACTTAACAAAAATTTGTAAAACAATGATCTTTGAGTCCGTGGTGACAAGATCTACATTTCTATACAGGTGTGGTGAAGCTCGGCTGTGATTGGGGTCGGCGTCATACAAAGGCAATAGACTAGGGTTTGATTTTCAAGGAGATGTAGACGGAACTAGGCGAAACAGAGGATGCCTTCGGGTTTGTGATGGAAAATTGCATCTTACAGTTAAGTTCGAGGAGGCACCGTGGCAAGTGGCGATTCGCGACCTGGTGTTTGTCGCGTCCAGGTGCCTCGATCGTATTTTGGTAGGCTCGATCGAGCTAGGGTTCGAAGAGTCGAGGGGAGAGCTCGAGTGATAAGGGGTTTACCAGAGTTGTCCGTGCGTCAATTCGTTGAGGAACGAGGGTAAATGGGTGGATGAATGCACAGTTTAGTTTGGGTTTCATTTCACACGTTTATACAGGGAAGGAATCATTTTAAATTTGGGGAAAATGGGTTTTTAAAATGATAATTAGTGTACTGGTTAATTAATTAATTTAATTAATCTCAATCCTGTAAACTAAATAACTTTTTCTTACGAGGTCGGATTCGGATTTGGACAGGTCAGTTGCATTGGACTCGTAGGAACGTTAGCTATGCACTGGAAATGATTTTATTGAATTTTGGGCTAAAATCGAACCCAACTGAAATGCGAAAGCGCCAACTGGAGTTTTAGAGAGTTTACCCACCTTTGAATAAATTATATGATATCTGTGTTGCTATATATTATTTTTGCTAATTGGATGATAGTTTATATTATTGTTTGGTTGTTTCGTTGGATTATAATTCAAGCTTAAAAAGCGAATGACATAAATAGCCATTGTGTTGTAGAAGACAAAAACAAAAGGAAGTCGAAGTATACATAGCGAATACGTCGCTACGGAACACTTTGAAATACACATTCATATGTGCGATTTACATGACACTTTTGTGAAGAGACCCTAAAGGGTTTCTCACTGATGTTAGCTTAGAGAGAATTAGGAAAAATGACAAACTTTGATTAAAAAAAAAATTGTCTCAAGGACACCAAGATGCATTTTTTGTCTGAAGGACAAACTGTGGAAAAAATTAGGCTGAAGTACAATGTTAGTTCATTATATTCAGTTTTTACACTATACAAAATGCTAGTTCTAACTAACATTTAATTTAGTTTTTACACTATACAAAATGCTAGTTTTAACTAGCACTGTCCTTCAGGCTAATTATTTTCAAAGTTTGTCCTTCAGCGTAAAAATGAAACTTCTTGTTCTTCATTCTAGATTTTTTCAAAGTTGGTCCTTTTGTCTATTTTCCACATTAATATACTTAATTCTATGTCACTTATATTGTTGTTTGGTTGAAAATCTTTATGATATACTATTTAATCGTGCAAGTGTCGTTATGGTGATTATCGCTATAACGTCACTTATGAAATATCGCTCCTTTAAACCCTTGTTGTGTGTCGAATTTGAGCTTGTATCTTTACAAAATAAATGTTTGGTCATGTTTTTCCACTTTGATAATTATTTAAACTATATTTTCAAGTATTTTATAATTTTGAAAACAAAGGACAAGTGTTGATCAAAAATTTATAAAAGAAGTTATAAATTTAATTAATTATCTTCGAAATAATTAACACTGTATTAAACACTACATCAGAAAAGGACTTCCGTTACGCTGTAAAAAAGCTACCAAAACTTTTAGCAGGGTTTCTATAAATGCTGTGATACAACATGCAATTAAAAGTCTGAAATTTTTTGTAGTGTATAGAAAATGCTACTAAAACTTGACCTACTGTAGGGTTCTAGAAACGCTACAAAAAGTTTCAGACTTTTAGTAGCATTCGTATCGTAGTTTTACCGAAATGCTACTAAAATTTTTGGTATCATTTTTTCGATGCTCGAAAGATGTATCGCGGTTGTTTACGTTTATTTCCATAGCGTTTTTAAAACGCTACTAAAAGTTTTCTGTTTTGTAGCATATTGTACGTGCTGCCGTTTCCTATTAATGGCTTGTACTCTTTCATCGCTCACATAACGGTCTTATTAAAACCAGCAATCAATCACTCATATAATCATTACAATCAAACAATTGGCAAGACACGTTAATCACATAATTAAATATAATATTCATAACCATTTCGATAATAGTTTTTCGACAAAATGAGCGAATTCACATAAAATCCATAACCATACATAAACAAGTTTACACAACAAGCACCAACAAATTGTTATTCTAACGACCCAGGATTTTTATTAATTAAAATTTGAATATTTAATTAATTTTGAATATTAATAAGTGAAATTTATAAGTCGAATAAATTTTATTTCGAATAATTGGATTTAATCGAATAATTAAATCAATAATTTAATATGTGAAAATACAGAAATAATTGAAAATTGGGTAAAATATGATTGAAAATGATTTGTAAAATTTTATTTTATCATATTGAAGTTAGAATGATGTTTTAGAACTTTTAAAATCAAATTAAGAGTTAATTTGTGAAAAATTGAATATTTTAATATTTAATCGACTAGTGAAAATAGCCAATTTTTGAACAGTCTCAGAATTGGACGAAACTAGTTCCATTGGATCCGTAATAGTTAGTTATTACCGGATTTCAATTTTCGTAGCAATCAGAGTTATCGTTTGATCGTGACAGCTCGAAACGCATCGAAATTGTTTTTAATATTAATTTGGCGAGTTAAAATAGCCATTTTTCAAAAAGTCTCGGATTTCGACGAAACTAGTTTCATCGGATCCGTAATGTGATATTATTATATGGTTTCAAATTTCGTGTCAATCGGATTTACCGTTTGTTCGGTGCAAGCTAAAACGCCTAGAAAATCGTTTAAATCGGTTTAATTTAAATTGAACGTTTATTACCATAACTCGCACAGATGACCGAATTAGCTCTCGAAACACGTTCCATTGTGTTCGAAACGCGGGGTAAAACTTAGAAACGCCAACCGGCACGCTTCGTTTGTAGTTCGGAAATTCCGGGTGAATAGTAAATTGGAAAATTTTCTATAAACCCCCCCCCCTCTTCATTTTTGCAAACTATCAAACCCTTAGGGTTAAAATCTGCAGCCGCCACCTCCATTAAATTCAATGGCCAGAATTTTGTTTTCTTTTCTACTCAATTACTCTCAATCCATCAACAATTAGAGAAAGTGCTCAACATGAAACTCGTAGAGCATGAAGAGAGCTTTCAATCATACGGATATGATCACGAATGGAGCTGTATGTTGTGAGTTACATGGCCGCGTTCGGCTGCAGTTGGGCACGCAAATCGAGACTCCAGGGGTGGCCGAGTTGCATAGGGTTTGGGCCGAAGGTGGTGTTCGTGGAGGCGCACGACGTGAGGGTGGTTGATCAACTTATCGGTGTTCGTGGAGGTCGCGATCTCTAACCCTAATTTATGTTATGGGTTTCAACGTGGTCGGCTTGTAGGATATTTCGTGAGTTTGGAAAGAAAAGGGGAACGATCATGATGGCAGGAAGTGAGGTCTACGGCTTAGATTAGAAGCAAGGTTAAAGTATAAAAAGAAATTGTTGTAAATTATTATATAAAATTCGTGTAACTTCATAAATTCATAACTTTTTCATACAAGGTCGAAAACGCACGAAACCAGTTGCGTTGGAATCGTATGGACGAGCACTACGCTATGGAATTGGATTGGAGTCGTTTGGAGTTAGTGAGAATTTTGGGTAAAATTAAACGTCCGTTTAATATTATTCGAAATAAATCGCTAAAACGAAATTGAAATCAAGGTGAGAACTTCTCACTCAATCGAGTCGGTTTCAATTTTTATTTTAAATAATTAGATTTAAAATATTTGAATGCATGTTTGAATGATGATTGTTATCTATTGATTGTTAAAATAGACATTATGCGCTGTTAGTAAGCGGATGTTATTTATTAAAAACATATACCGCGAATATTTCATAAACAGTGAAATTGGTATTATATATAATAGCAATATATATATTGGCATATGTATATATTGCAGTTGATTGATTTCCCGCATTGTATAGCGGATGAGACCCTATTGCGCCGTCTATTAAGCGGATAATATTTTAAATCCCATATACCGCGATAATTTCGTACTGGAACAGAATTGGTATTGTGCTAACATCTTTGGATGCAGGAAAACAGGTTGGAGGGATCCAACTGGATTCCTTAACAGTTTTTATTTGATTTCAGATATTTTGATATTTGATGGATTATCATATCGATATATGATGTCGTTGTTGTCGTGATTGACTATTTGGTATGTAGCATCATTGGACCAAGTTTTGGAATTTTAAAATGACTTTTAAAGTGATTTTTGAAAATATACTATATGTTTGGAATTGATTCATTTTAAATAAATAAACGTATAAATTTTAATGTTATAAAAATTATGGTTTTTGAGAAATATAGTTAAAGGTTGATTTTTTTGAAAATATGAGGCTAGTGATTTTATAAAATAGTTTAATCGGGATTTTTGAATTTATTATAAAAAGTTGAAAATATAGGATTTATAAAATTTGATTCTTTTATAAATCAAAATGATGAAATTATAAAGGAGTTTAAAGACGTTTTAAAGAATAATATAAATTGATCTATATAAAAGAATTATAAGATGGGTATTTGTAAATTAAAACGTTGGGATTATAAAACAAGCTTTTATAAGTGTTAGAATGAATTGTGAATGAATTTCATAAATGAATGAAATTTATAGAATTATAAACTGTGAAGTTATAAATGGAATTTTATAAGCAGTAGGTTTATAAAATTTGTAAAAGTTATTTGAAGAATAAGTTTTGGGTAAATAAATTGGGTAAATGAAATAATTTTACCTTGAGTATATTTTTATATATAAAGTAATAATTTTCAGAATTATTAAAGTGTATACAAGTTGATTGTTTGGTTGTTTGAATAATCTAAATAAAAGATTAATTGTATAAGTAAAAATAATTATAAGAGTTGAATTATAATTAAAGTGATTTACAATTGTGAAATAAACTTATATATATGAGTAGTGAAACTATATGAATATATTTATGAATATGAGTTGTAAATAAAAATGAATTTAAAGTTAAATGGAAATTTACTTAGAATTGGAATCTGAATTGATTTATAAGTGGGAATTTAAGTTAAGAAAAAACAAGTGATGTTTGTAAAATGGAATATAACTTAAGAGATGTTGAATGAAGTTGATATTGATATCAAAGTAAATTAATAAAGACAAGTGATAGATATGAACTTGAGTTATATAAATGAAATTCAACTTTTGTAATTGAATTGAATTAATGGATTAAATATTAATCAATTGAATGTAAATTAAGTTGATATGAAATAATGAATGTAAGTGTTAATTCATTAAAAATCTAATGTTATTGAAAGTTGAATAGTTGAATGAAAATCAATTTAATTAAACCAATTGAAAGCAAAGTAATTTGGTTGTAATTAATATATATTGGTTGTTATATGATTATTAGTTGATTATGTATATAATTCATTAAGTATTAATGAAATTGGAAGCTAAAGTAATTGGAATTCAATTGGAAGTTAAGTGAATCTTAAATGAAATTGAATTTGATTTGGAAGTGAACCAACTTAAATATGAATTAGTAAATATAAACTAATCGAATATGAATGTTAGTAAAAACATCCACTGTTAATAAATCAAATGTGACTAAATTGAAAACCATTTCATTGAATATTAATGAGAATATGAATGAATATTTATTGGTTATGAATGTTAGTTGGATGATAGTTGGTTGATGTTTGCATTTGTTATTTTGTTGCATTTGCTATGTTGGCATATATAGTTGTTATGTTGCTATATGTTGTATATCGATACTATTGTCTATATACATGTTCTCATGTTGTTTGTTGAGTGTTTAGTAGGCGCGGATAGCGTTCGCTTCGCATTTGGAGCTCGCTTTCGCGCTATATTAGCCGTATATGCTCGCTAATAAAATATAAGGTACATATCTCGGATTACATATCGTACTTTTACAATTTTTTCCCTACGGTATGCCTCATTACTTGATGAGATGTATATTTGCGATGTATATACTGTCATTTTTTTCGGATCGAGCCGCGCAAAGGAGATTATGGCGAATTTTTCCGAAAATCTAAGGCGTTAGAAAAAATTTGAGAAAATTGAAAATTTTTGAAAACTTTAACTTTGATTTGGAATTGAAAGTTAAACAATAGTAGTTGCTTTTGAAAAGATAACTAAGTATGATTTGGAAAACTTAGTAAAGTATTGTAAGAGGTTTAACTATGGATTTTGGGAAAGTTAATAAATTCTGTAACTTTTCTTACTTGGAAATTTCGAGGACGAAATTCTTTTAAGGGGGAAAATATGTAACGACCCAGGATTTTTATTAATTAAAATTTGAATATTTAATTAATTTTGAATATTAATAAGTAAAATTTATAAGTCGAATAAATTTTATTTCGAATAATTGAATTTAATTGAATAATTAAATCAATAATTTAGTATGTGAGAATACAGAAATAATTGAAAATTGGGTAAAATATGATTGAAAATGATTTGTAAAATTTTATTTTATCATATTGAAGTTAGAATGATGTTTTAGAACTTTTAAAATCGAATTAAGAGTTAATTTGTGAAAAATTGAATATTTTAATATTTAATCGACTAGTGAAAATAGCCAATTTTGGATCCATTGGATCCGTAATAGTTAGTTATTGTCGGATTTCAATTTTCGTAGCAATCGGAGTTATCGTTTGATCGTGGCAACTCGAAACGCATCGAAATTGTTTTGAATATTAATTTGGCGAGTTAAAATAGCCATTTTTCAAAAAGTCTCGGATTTCGACGAAACCAGTTTCATCGGATCTGTAATATGATATTATTATATGGTTTCAAATTTCGTGTCAATCGGATTTACTGTTTGTCCGGTGCAAGCTAAAACGCATAGAAAATCGTTTAAATCGGTTTAATTTAAATTGAACGTTTATTGCCATAACTCGCATAGATGACCGAATTAGCTCTCGAAACACGTTCCATTGTGTTCGGAATGCGGGGTAAACCTTAGAAACGCCAACCGGCACGCTTCGTTTGGAGTTCGGAAATTCCGGGTGAATAGTAAATTGAAATTTTTTCTATAAACCCCCTCCCCCTCTCTTCATTTTTGCAAATTATCAAACCCTTAGGGTTAAAATCTGCAGCCGCCACCTCCATTAAATTCAATGGCCAGAATTTTGTTTTCTTTTCTCCTCAATTACTCTCAATCCATCAACAATTAGAGAAAGTGTTCAACATGAAACTTGTAGAGCATGAAGAGAGCTTTCAATCCATACGGATATGATCACGAATGGAGTTGTATGTTGTGAGTTACATGGCCGTGTTCGGCTGCAGTTGGGCACGCAAATCGAGACTCCAGGGGTGGCCGAGTTGCATTGGGTTTGGGCCGAAGGTGGTGTTCGTGGAGGAGCACGACGTGAGGGTGGTTGATCAACTTATCGGTGTTCGTGGAGGTCGCGATCTCTAACCCTAATTTATGTTATGGGTTTCAACGTGGTCGGCCTGTAGGATATTTGCGTGAGTTTGGGAAGAAAAGGGGAATGGTCATGATGGCAGGAAGTGAGATCTACGGCTTAGATTAGAAGCAAGGTTAAAGTATAAAAAAAATTGTTGTAAATTATTATATAAAATTCGTGTAACTTCATAAATTCATAACTTTTTCATACGAGGTCGAAAACGCGCGAAACCAGTTGCGTTGGAATCGTATGGACGAGCACTACGCTATGGAATTTGATTGGAGTCGTTTGGAGTTAGTGAGAATTTTGGGTAAAATTAAACGTCCGTTTAATTTTATTCGAAATAAATCGCTAAAACGAAATTGAAATCAAGGTGAGAACTTCTCACTCAATCAAATCGGTTTCGATTTTTATTTTAAATAGTTAGATTTAAAATATTTGAATGCATGTTTGAATGATGATTGTTATCTATTGATTGTTAAAATAGACATTATGCGCCGTTAGTAAGCGGACGTTATTTATTAAAAACATATACCACGAATATTTCATAAACAGTGAAATTGGTATTATATATAACAGCAATATATATATTGGCATATGTATATATTGCAGTTGATTGATTTCCCGCATTGTATAGCGGATGAGACCCTATTGCGCCGTCTATTAAGCGGATAATATTTTAAATCCCATATACCGTGATAATTTCGTATTGGAACGGAATTGGTATTGTGCTAACATCTTTGGATGCAGAAAAACAGGTTGGAGGGATCCAACTGGATTCCTCAACATTTTTTATTTGATTTCAGATATTTTGATATTTTATGGATTATCATATCGATATATGATGTCGTTGTTGTCGTGATTGACTATTTGGTATGTAGTATCATTGGACCAAGTTTTGGAATTTTAAAATGACTTTTAAAGTGATTTTTGAAAATATGCTATATGTTTGGAATTGATTCATTTTAAATAAATAAACGTATAAATTTTAAATGTTATAAAAATTATGGTTTTTGAGAAATATAGTTAAAGGTTGATTTTTTTGAAAATATGAGGCTAGTGATTTTATAAAATAGTTTAATCGGGATTTTTGAATTTATTATAGAAAGTTGAAAATATAGGATTTATAAAATTTGATTCTTTTATAAATCAAAATGATGAAATTATAAAGGAGTTTAAAGATGTTTTAAAGAATAATATAAATTGATCTATATAAAAGAATTATAAGATGGGTATTTGTAAATTAAAACGTTGGGATTATAAAACAAGCTTTTATAAGTGTTAGAATGAATTGTGAATGAATTTCATAAATGAATGAAATTTATAGAATTATAAACTGTGAAGTTATAAATGGAATTTTATAAGCAGTAGGTTTATAAAATTTGAAAAGTTATTTGAAGAATAGATTTAGTTAAATAAATGAATCTTATAAGTTGTAAGATTTATAATTTGAAAAGTCTTAAAAAGAATGATTTTGTAAAATAATCGTTTTATAAGCATTTAAGTTATAATATGAACTTTTGTTATATAATTGAGTTATAAATTGAATAGGTTAATAAAGGAGATTTATAAAAGGAAGTAGTTATAAAATAAATAGAAATGGAATTTATAAACGTTGTTCTATAAATCCGCAAATGACTTATTTTGATAAGTAAATTGTTGTAACTTATTAAAGGAATTATATTCATGTTTTAGACTGTGAATAATCCTTTGAAATAAAATGTATAAAAGTGATGAAATTGGTTAATAAGTATATTCACGTTTTTGGATAGTGAATATTATGTTAAAGAAAATGTTTTGGATTTGATGTTTTTAAACAGAATTAAAACGATCTAACGATGTTTTAAATGTATTGAGATTCGAAACCATAGATTTCAACATTTATTGTTGAAATAGACGTTTTCGAGAAATAAAAGGAAATGGTGGACTATAACACTGTTGTTATAGTAAATGATTTCCGAAAGGAAATGTTTTGTATAGTATTGGGATTTATATATCTATTTAAATTTCGAATCCCTATACTAGTGATTTTGGGTTGTCGTAACGATGTTTTACGCAACATTCGTTTTGGCCCAAATAAATATGTTTAAGAGAATGATTTCCTTAAAGAATGAAATATATACTTAATTTCGATTTAAGTATATTGAATATTTTCCAAGTGTTGAAAATAAATGGATTTGAGAATTACTTAATAAATAAGTATGGAAATGTTTTTCCAATGTGAAATGAAACGTTTAGAGGATTTATCTTTTTGAAGATAAATTGAAATGAATAATTGAAATCGTATATGCATGGATATTTTGGAATATAAATTCACTATGGAATTTATGAAAGAAAGGGAAATTGTTTAAAAATAAATATTGATTTATTTTTGAAGTATTGAAAACATATATCTTGTAAAGATATTTTTGGGAAATAAATTATTTGGAAAATTATTTGGAACCTGGTGATGTTGTGCATATCCATTGATAGTTCAATAACCGACTATCAATATTTACCTTTGAAAGGTATTTGTTGGGATTTGTTGAATTTGAATGCTACACTTATTTTTAAATTATTGCGCTCGTTATTCGGATTACCCGTTTCGAATAGTGATACGACGTAATGGATAGCATTGAAGATCGGTGTTGAAGACCGGATATTTGCGAGAGCGATAGGATGACCTGTCGATTGACTCTGCACCGAATTGCTCCGGTATAGAGTTCTCCATATGTGATGGGGAATCCGATCAGGATTGTGGATATCCGGATTGCAAGGACTTCTTTGTAAGTGTCTTCGGTTCTGTTCGAGCCCGGAACAGACTTGTATGGATAGTATGTCTGACATTACAAATTGAGATATAAAGCCGATTTCTTTCAAATATATTTATGTTGGTGGCGGAGAATTTATTCTCTTAGCTTAACACCCTTCTCTGAGACGTACGAGCTCAGAGGTTATGTAGTTGAAGGTTATCAGCAATATATTCCCAATTTGGTAATGTGACATGCTGAGTGTTGCTGTGAAATGATCATTGTGTTGATCATTTGTGATAAGATCATTTGTTTGATCGTTTATCTTGATGATCATTTCTATGATCATTTGTTGACCCAAAGCATGGCTTTTGTATAAAGTATGTTTTTGTGGACGTGACTTCGTCGAGCCTCACACCTTGGAATGGTCAAAACATGAAAGATGCGGCAAGGTTATGAGGGGTAGCTCCCTTTAGGGTATGTGCATTTCCTTCTGGAAAAGGGTGGTATCATGGAATGGAGCCCAGATACTTACTCATGTTGAAACACTTTATTTATGATTGTGTGATGTTGATGACGAGAGCTCGGTTAAAGGTCCCAAAGGACCGGGGGATGGCATACTCGTGTCAGTAGTTACCCAGTTGGGGTAACCCGGCCTTGTGTTGGCAGAGATCCGGTTTGGTTCTCGGGGGCGTCCTTCCAGAGGCGTTCTCATGTGGAAATGGGAAGTTCCTTGGCCTGACCATTTGTTGGAAATCCAAAGAAACAATACGAGACTTGTACGGTTTTAGTTGTAGAACCTGCCATCTAATATGGTAGCTATAGTAGGCATAATATAATGGTACCTATGCTGGCTAAGATTTATATTCTACTTTCGAAATGATTTTCCCTACACTATGCACTAATAATAATATCAAATGTTTCTTTTTAATGCGTATCAAGCATCTTTGACTATCATAAGGAGAAATCTCCTCCAAGTCTGCGTTTGCATTGTGTGTGTGGTGGGAGGTCTTATGGTAGTCTCATTTTAAAAAAGCATTGCGATTGACTTTAAAAATATTCCTCTATTTTGATTTTAAAGATAAATAAACTGTTTTGAGTTCTCGCACCAGTCACATGACTGACTCGGAGTTTATTGTTTTCCTTCCTAAACTCTGGGTGCCCACCAATTTCCACACGGGCAGTCAAGAGTTAAGGTTTATCAGGATATTCTGGAATTCAGGAGTTGCTGGAGGCAAGCTGGATGGCATGGCGTATTATTAGTATATAGTATTTCTTTTCCGCTGTTTGTTGTTGTTTGTTGTACACTCTGATGTAATGTAATGTAATGTATAAAATGTAATAACTGATATAGTTCTTTGTTTAAAGATTATTCATTTATTTATTATATGTTGTTCCTCTGCGATTGTGAGATTCTGAAATTGTTCTGTTGTTTTCTATTCTGTTCCGTTCTATTTCTATTCTTTTCTCTCTGTTTCCTATCTTCTTCTCTCTCCTTCTATCCTTTTTCTCTTTTCTTTCTTTTTCTAAAACATTGAGAATTCGTATTTCTGTTCATCTTGAGTTAATCTATGGAGATTAGTGTATATTCAAGGAGTACGGATTTGCGGGTCATCACAGTTATAGTATATATAACAATTAAAGCCATGTTCATTACTTGATTACCTACAATTCTTTGTTGCAATTGGTCTTTACTCCTAAAAAGCCAATTACCTGTAAGTTTAACAATCAACAGAAAATTATGAAACTATTTTACATATTTAAAGTACATCAAACATCCTTAGTTAAACTTTCATTAAATTTAAATAATTTTATAAAACTTAGTTAACTTAGTTAAATTTTTATAAAACTTGATTAATTTTTATAATAAACTTATTTAATTTTTAAAAACTTATTAACTTAGTTAAATCATAAATTTATTTAATTGTAATAAAACATGGTTAAATTATATAAAACTTGGTTAATTTTTAAAATTTTCGTTAATTTTTATAAAAATTAGTTAAATTTTTATAAATCTCGGTTAACTTATTTGAAACTTTATTTATATTAATTCAAAATTATTAATTATCTCAATTGCTAAACATAAAATTGTCATAACTTATAACTTATATTTTAATTAACTTAAACTTATAAATTATCTCAAACTTGAACTTTATTAACTTAGGTAAATTTTATAAATTATCTCAAACTTATAGTTTTTTCATAAACTTAGTTAATTTATTATTATTGTTGTAATCTTAGTTAATTCATCATGATTATTATTACTATTATAAACTTAATAATTTTTTTATAAAACTTAGTTAACTTAGTTAATTTTTACAAAATTAGTTTAGTTATTGTTGTTGTTGTTGTTGTTAGCTATAAAACTTAGATAACTTAGTTAATTTATTATTATTATAAACTTAGTTATTTTTTATTAAACTATGGTTTATTATTATTGTAAACTTAGTTAATTTTTTTATTAAACTTAGTTTATTATCATTATATTTATAAACTTGTTAATTTTTATAATACTTAGTTAATTTTATGAACGTATTTAATTTTTATAAAACTTAGTTAATTTATCCAAACTATTGTTTGTTGTTATTATTATTAAAATTATAAATTATCTCAATTGCTAAAACTTAAAATGTCATAACTTATATTTTAATTAACTTAAACTTATAATTATCTCAAACTTAAACTCTATTATTTTAGTTCATTTTTATAAATTATCTCAAACTTATAAATTTTTCATAAACTTGGTAATTTATTATTATTACTGTAAACTTAGTTATTTTATTATTACAAGGCTCCACCATCAAGCACAAGAACAAAGAAGAACAAAGAGAGCTATTATAGAATCAATAGGAGACCATGTAAAATCAACTACATTATCAATTTTCATTGTTTTCTTGTCAATCAATGCGAAAGTTCTGTTTCGTAAGCTAATATGTCATTCTTCTCAATCCTTGCAAATATTTGTCTTCTTTGCCACCGCCCCACGTACACATGGATTACAGTTTAATTTAAGACTCTAAAGATGGGGCAAATAATAATAATACTATAGGCTTGAAATTTACTTATACACAGGCCATGAAATTCCTGCAACACGAACACCACAACCAGTAGTGAAATCATCTGCATTTCCTTTGAAATCCTGCATCAATTTTATAGTTCGAACATCAAGAATATTCAACACGACCCTCTGCAATAAACGCCCATTAATTTTGCGTATTTGGAAAATTGAATGACATACTGCATATTCATTAAAATGACTTACATGGGTGTCTCGAGGATTACTAGGTGCATGGTTGCTGCAAGTAACAAGGTATTTTTTTCCTGGAGAGAAGTTTATCGGTCTCATCTGTTTCAAAGAAAAATTATGTTCATGTTAAATGCGAATCAGACATGCGAAAAAAAAAAATCCATGAGAAAATTCAACCTGTGGATGTGCATTTATAATCAAACGATTGAAAGTTGAAGCACCACCCCATATTGCAACACCATGCATGTAAACTATAGCCAAATATGTTCCCAGTGGTGACCAATGGACAAAACTCTCGGTGCAATACTGCAAAATAGTAGCGCATGATTATCAAGTAAACTAATATGAGCATTCTTTCTTCCAATAATAATTAAGTAAAAGTAGTACCAATTTGACACCTGCATTAATTGGTTCAATAAATAGGTTTACCTAGATAACATAAAATTAAAAGGTGTTAAACTCTGATGGGACCCATTTAATCTTCGTTTTATGTATGTGAGAACAGTCTTTGATACCAAACGTCGATATACTAGCTCACGCACCATCTCCCTAGGGTTATTTCAAAGAACCTCAGTCCACGTACTAACACGAATAACCAATTGATCTCTAGCTTTTTCATCAGCCAACCATTGTTGCGGGTTTTCCAATAATAATATAAAATCATGATATAATGACCCAGTTTCATGACCAAAACTTAATTGTAGTAGTAGAGTGTGTGCATGTGTGAGAGAGAGAGAGAGAGACTAACCCCAGGAGTGTAAGGCTTAATTTCAGCTGGCACCCACTCATTCTGGACGCTCATGTACATATCGAAGTCATCAAACAGGTTTGCAGAAAATATATGTGACTTGTCCAGTTTATGACCTTGTGTTTTCTCTTTTGTTAGCTCTGCTTCCTGTAATTGAGTAAGAACATTTACATCTAGGGAGATGACAATGCATGGTACTCCCATCATTTTGATAATATCAGATACTATGTAAATACTTAAATCTAAATAAAATGCAAGTGGCTGCAAAGTCTGTTATATATAGTAAAAATAGCTCAATCATTCCCTTAATGATTTGGCATTTATTATTCTTCTATTCAATAAAAATTTTCATTTTTCTATACATAGTTAGAGGTCTGAGTATCATTTTCACCAAAAAAATTATTTAACTACATTTTTATCTATCACAATTTATTTTTTGAGAAAAGGTGATTGATCTTCATTTATCATAATAAAGTGAGTTCGTTAGACTTTAGGAGCCTAGAACAAGAAAAAATGCTATAAAAACAACCAAGTCCAACTTGGAATAACTAAAATGCAGCCCACCTCAAAACCAGGTTACACATGTCAAAAAAAGTAACATCTCTCAATATTTCAGATACTCTACTCTTCTTAATCCTCTGTCGTCATCTAATATCTAAGACTCTCCTAATTTGGAATCCTCATCCAAATTGCTCTGTTAACGTTAATATTCAAGTCGTATGAATTTTTTAAAATCTCACAAATCTATCATCACCTTCCAAATTTCTAAGTCTTTTACTTATCATCAATATTTTTATTATGCTCTACACATTACTAAAATTACCATCTACTTATATATAATCATAGTTCTAATGGTTGTATTGTTTTTTATAGTTAACTTAGTTGACTTTTATAAACTTAGGTTTTTATCATTGTTATTAATTATAAAACTTAGTTGACTTACTTAATTTTTTTTTATTATTATAAATTTAGCTAATTTTTATCAAAATATAGTTTATTGTTGTTGTTGTTATAAACTCGATTATTTTTTTATCAAACTTGGTTTATTACTACTACTACTACTACTATTATGAATAAGAAGCATCTCAACTTTATGAACAACTTGTCAAAGATGAAGGAAGCATTGAAGGTTTAGTGGTTCTAGTAACTACTGCAGCATAGACTGATCTCGAGAAGGCTGAAATGTACGAAAAGAAGCTAAAGGCATTGCCTAATCTGAAAGGGATCAATGTGGAGAATTTAGATAAAACTCGTAGAGTAAACCAAGGCGAAAATGTACGTGCAGAGAGGATGGAAGCTTTGGATGAAGTTAAGAAAGCTAAAATAAAGAACAGGAAGAGAAAGCCAAGATACCCGAAGGGTTCGACCCAGCAAATCCAAGACTATAGCCTAACCTAAAAAGGTGGTTACCGAGAAGAGAAAGATCGATTTAGAGGCCAAAAATGAAAGATAAGAGAGCAATTAGGGGGTCTCAAGGAGCTGTTGCTAAAGATAAGCATGAAACCACTAATGCTACAAATGTAGCTGTTGCTTCGAGTCAAAAAGGATAGGCTAATGCCAATGGCAGTAAAGGAGGACCTAAGGTTGCTGCTACTTCTAAGCAGCAATCTAAGGGCTTTAACAAATCAGGAAAAAAGAAGTCTAGAAATTAAGGCCTATTACGGTTGAGACCTTCCTAGAGAGAGAGCAAGAAATAAATTTTGTAAAACTAAATTAAATAAAACATATATTTTTATACATTTCTCAATAAAATCAGACATGGTATTCACCAAGTATTCAATCCCAAGTACTCACCTTTACATGCTTAAAGAATAAGGGTGCACCATATTACATGAAGTGCATGTTAATGACATGCATGAACATCGTGTTTTAAAGGACATGAAATTTGATTGTGTTGTCTCCAACTTTCCTTATGCTGGCCATGTTTGGTTCCTGTGTGAAACAGATTCAAGAATGATTAGGTTTGTGCCTACACAAAATTGATCCAGCTTTATTGTAGTTGCATAATCTTTACACTACCTCGCATTATTTAATTTCGTTATCATAGGCTTTTTACATCATGCGTTTGAATTTATTTATCTAATTTTTTTGCATCTTTTGATGATGTAATTCATGTGATATACTAAATTTGATCAAGCTAGCATTTACAGAAGTTGATTCACAATATTCATTTTCTTGACAACTTTTACCACATAATTTAGTAAACCACTACAATTATTGATTTCGTAAGACATAAATGAAAGAATCATTATGAAGTAGTTCCAAGAAAAAATACCAAGGTTCAAGTAATCTTGAGCGGAGTTGACATATATACTATCCCAGTGTGGAGGGTACAACCCCAACAATCAATAATAATATAGAGAACCTTTATATAAGATTGAACCTATATATATTATATCCGATAACCATTGATTATGGATCACCAACTTTATATGTGATATAATGGATCCCACTTATTGATTAAATCATTTTAGTCAAGGGATGAATAGGAACACAGAAGGATGGGTATAGGAGATCTGATCTACCTTTAAATATCTTTTTGAAATCATGGACATAAAATCTTAAGAAATGGTCGGTTTCTGTCAGCCGACTAAGCCGATAATTTTCTCTAGAGCGGAACAAAGGCAGTAAGCTATGTCTTGATTACCTTATTCATTATATGATAGAAATATAGATTCAAATGCTATATATTGGTGTGGTACTCATTGAACAAGCATCTGACTTTGGACACTGAATCTATCTAGTAATTTACATGTTTATAATTGAATTTAACCTTTATTACTGAAGATCTTTATTTACAAATCGCTTTGTCGAACACTAAATATACCAGCTCTACTGTATGTAAATACAACTCAATTAATATGCACCAGCGGGAGGTAAATGCTCAAATGTTTGTCTAATAGATGAGATATCACGTCCGACTAACAGGGTCGATTATCCTACTATGCTAATCCTACTCCTATAAATAATCACAATTACAGTGTGCAACTTACATGTAAAGCGGTATGTGTATCATTGCTCTGTAAAGCATGTATCTAATGAGTCCTAAATCAAGAAATATACTTAACAAAATCTTGAATCTGAGATATCTACAGTCTGATCATCACATACACACACAACTGCATGCACACAGTATCTAGTGCTCTACTAGAAAGTAAAAGGAGCTAATGAGGAAAAATCAGATTTAGAACATCATCAATGTGAAATAGACTTGTTACAGTTATTTTATTTATTAATTTTATAAGTACTTATAAAATTAGGTGGAATGAGTGAATAATGATAGGTATAGAATAGATGTTATCAACTCATTAGTCATAAGTAATTTCTCTGCAAATCACAATCACTACATCAGAAAATGCCTTTTGTAGAGTTGAAAAAACGCTATTAAAACTTTTGGTAGTGTTTCAATAAACACTGCGATACGACATGCAACTAAAAGTTTAAATATTTTTGTAGTGTTGTAGAAAACGCTACCAAAACTTAACTTATTGTAGGGTTTTAGAAAAGCTACAAAAAATCTCAGACTTTTAGTTGCATGTCGTATCGCAGCTTTTATCGAAAGACTACTAATTTTTTTTGTAGCATTGAAAAAAGGCTTCAAAAGCCATATGGCATCTATTTACATTTATTTTAGTAGCATTTTTTAAATGCTGCTAAAAGTTATTAACTGTTTGTAGCATACCTACACGCCATTATTTCATGTAAATGGCTTGTACCATTTTCAGCCATCACTTACATGATAGTTTTATTACAACCAGCAATCAGTCACATAATTGTCGTATTCAAACAACCAAATAACCAATCACATAATCATCGTATTTAAACAATTAAAAAACATGTTAATCACTTAATCAAATATAATATTCATAACCATTTCGATAATAGTTCGACAAAGCGAGCAAATTCACATAAAATATATAACCATACTTTTCGAGAAAATTTTGAGATTGTGAAGAATATTTTGAATTAGCTCGCCGAGGATTATACGAAATTGCCTGTGGAATGCTTGCCTGGTTGCTTGATGCATCAATATATCCTTGAGGAAACATAAATGCATTTACATTTGCAAGAGGCAGCGAAACACCAGAGCCATGTCGAGACCCACTTTGATACAATTGAGAATGCTGACCTAAACATAGACCTTGACTTGGAAATCGCTGGCATGAACTTGAATATTGATGGCCTGGACCTCCTGGAAATTGCTGGCTTGGACCTGAATATTGCTGGCTTGGACCAGAAAAATGCGGCCTAGATTTGTATGGCTCCAACTAAAGTAGCAGGGGTGGCGGTAGTAAGAGCATGAGCATATTGCGACTGTAAGGACAATTTGGTTAAATCAAACTGCATACACAGAAGGATCTTGACAACTAACATTTAGAAGTTAATGTACATACCTGAATGATCGCTGGGTCATGAGATATGTGCTGCTTCGAAGGAGCAGAAGGTGCCAACTTTACTTGCAGATTCTGAAATTAACTAGATAAAGTAAGTAAATGCACTCCAGACAGAGAAACTTGAAGGAAAGAAAAAACACATGCACACAAAGTTACCAAAAATAAAAATATGTATATGGATGATGGATGCTCTTGAAACATGCAAAGATTAGTATTTTTCCAAACTTGGTTAATTGTTATGAAACTCAGTTGATTTTTATAAACTTAGTTCATTTATTGTTATTATGGTTATTGTTATTGTTTTCATTATTAATAGTAGTATTATTATTAATTATTATAAACTTGGTTAATTTTCATAAACGTTGGTTAAACTATTATTATTACTATCAACTTAGTTAATTTTTATAAAACTTAATTAACGAAGTTATTTTTTATAATCTTAGTTAATTTATTTTGATTATTATATTATTAATATATAAATTTATGTAATTTTTACAAAATTTAGTTAACTTGAATAATATCGTACAAATTATCATTATTATTAGTATTAACTTTATTATAACTTAGTTAACTTGCTTAATATTTTATAATTTATAAGTATTATGAGTATTGGTATTAGTAGTATTCCAAACTTAGTTAATTGTTATCAAACTTAGTTGATTTTTATAAACTTATTTTACTTATTGCTATTATGATTATTGTTGTCGTTATTATTATTATTATTATTATTATTATAAGCTTGGTTAATTTTCCTAAACATTGGTTAAATTATTATTATTACTATCGACTTAGTTAATTTTTATACACTTCTAATTTTTATGAAACTTGGTTAACGAAGTTATTTTTTATGATCTTAGTTAATTTGTTTTGATTATTAATATTATTATTATATAAAATTATTTAATTTTTATACGATTAAGTTAACTTGATTAATACTGTATAAGCAGGTAAACTGTTAGCTAATTGAGAAAGAAAAAAAGATGATACAACCTCTAAAATAATTATCATACTCTAAACTCATATGAGACTTATGGACTTTTTAAGGGTGAAATTTTTTTAAAGCTTTATCCAATTTGTCTTAACCACACATAGTACAACTTCCAAAAAACAAATAATTATGTTGAGATGTACATATGATCCACCACCTAACAATAATAGCCTCATATTCATCTTATATCAAATTAACAAGTGACTGCATAAAATTGTTAAGTTTGTATACATATCCCTCTAAAGCCCTAACCTGACATATGAGTCCAAGCAAGCAACTAAGTTAAAACAAAAACAAGAAATAAAGGAAGAGAACATAGTCCTTTGCTGCTCAGATGTAACATTGGCAAGAACAAAAGTCAAAGCACTAACGAGAATGGGTGAGGAATGGAAGCAGCATCTTTATTAGGTACATCACCAACTTGACAAGGAATATAAACCATTCCCCATGTTTCTTCCGGGAAGAAAGCAGTAGTCACAAAAACGCCTACATATCCGTACAAGTTACAAATATGCTATACTACTGTTTCTGAAGCAAATATTTCAATAGGAAAGGGCAAATGAGGTGACTAACTTCTTGATTCGTAGATACAGGATGTTGGTGCTATTGAATTTAGCCATTTCAAGCACATCTTCATGCTGGGTACTGGGGCTGCTGACCTTGTTGGTCCATTGGGACATAATAATTTTGCATTGGAGCACCACTAGATTTTGCGTTGGAGCATCACCACATCCTACTCCTGAAACTAGCTACTGTCGATAAACAAATCCAGGCTACATTGCAGTATACCATTCTGATCAGAAGTGTCCCTGATTTCAATGAACTAGAAACTTCCATGCCAAGTCAATGATTAGACGTTAAAATGTTATTTTGATGTTTCAATGAACTTCAAAATGTTACTTCAAGTTCTCGTCTTCAAAATATTATTTTGATGTTTCTCTTCTTTAAGATGCACAGCTTGTTGTAATTTCATTCATTGCCATGACAGTCTTCATATGTACGAAGATGCGTCATGATAATATGAATGATGGATTAATATATATGACTATTTATCGGTCTTGTTACTCATCGTTTCAATGGTCTAACTGAAATGGCTATGAGCATTGTGAAACTTCCTGTGTTTTACTAACAAAGAGATCTCCTATTCTTTCCATCACGAGCATATGCACTACCAACAAGGATAATAAAGATACTGATATCCTTCATTGAGTGTGCTATATATGTTTATTTAACATACTTTGTGATTAGATATGACCCAAGTGCGGAAAGATCTGATTTGGCACTTCTTCATTCTCTTGGAAACTGTAAAAAAAGAAGCATCGTTAAAAATTTCTTATGTTTTGAATCATTTTCAAACATTTCCACCAAATTCTACTCTTTACATTGGTCAGCCAAATGGCTTCGGGACTTTTCCGAATTGTTGCTGCAATTGGTAGGTCAATAATTATTGCAAATACATTTAGTTCCTTTTCGCAACTAGTACTCATAGTACTTGGTGGTTTTGTTATATCGAGAGGTACATATTTGAACAGCTTTAATCCATAATACACTTACACAAACTGTTAGCCGGAATCTTAATCCAAGAAACTAATGTTGTAACGACCCAATTTTTTGACTTATCCAGAAGAAAATGAACATACCCTGAGCGCTACCCCAAATAACCTTACTGCATCCTTCTTGCTTCGACCATTTCCGGGTTGTGAGGTCTAACGAGGTCTCGTCCACAAAGCTACGATTTTCACAAATGTCATGTTTCGACCAACAAATGATCAGCAACACTTAGCATGCCACATTACCAAATTGAGAATATATCACTAGTAACCATCAACTACATAATCTCTGAGCTCGTACATCTCAGAGAAGGGTGTTAAGCTAAGAGAATAAATTCTCCGTCTCCAACAGAAATATATCTGATAGAAACCAGCTTTACAGCTCAAAGTGTAACATCAGACACACGTCCATACAAATCCGTTCCGAGTTCAAACGGAACCGAGGGAACTTCCAAAAAAGCCCTTGCAGTTCGAATATTCACTAAGCACGTCCAGACTCCCCATCATAAAGGGTGATAAATCTCTATACCAGAGCAACTCGGTGTAGAGACATTCGACGGATATTTCTTTCGTTTTCGAAAATACCTAGTCTTCAACACCATCTTCAAATGCAATCCCATTTTGTTGTATCATTATTCGGAATGGATTTTATGACACAAAATATTGTCATGACTTAACCGAATAATGAGTGCTTATTTTTAAAAATAAGTATTACATTCAGACTTCAAATAAATCCCAACAAATTTCCACTTTGATCCTTTTAACAAAAGATCCATCACAAAGATTCGATGTGGTTTTCGGATAACCGTTTGGAATCCGACCTTGGTCGCATCGAAATTCAAATGTCATTTAAAGGCCAATATTGATAGTCGGTTATTTAACTATCAATCAACAATCGCAACAATCACCAGGTTTAATAATTTTCTCAAATTATTTATTTTTCAAAATATCTTCACAAGATATGTTTTAACACTTCGACACTTTGAAAACAAATTTCGAATCACTTTCCTTACGCAGAATAAATTTCCAAATATTTATTACCATTGAAAATTCCGAGTCCGAATACTTTAAAATAATTTAAATCACTTATCAAAAAAATACTTGAAAACATTTAAAATAAAAACTATTTTCACAACACTTTATTTAAAAAATTAGTTATGAAATTTTATATCAATATCTCACATAAAACTCAAATTCAAATAATTTTAAAAATAAAATTATTAAATAAAGTGTAATTATTAAAATAATCATTTTCTAAATCAAATACCAATTCAATCTTTAAAATAACCACTTCTATAATCAATTTAATAACATTAACTTTAAAAATTTTAAAACAATTTTCGAAAATAATTCCTCCAACAATATTCCTTTTTAAAACCAATTCTAGAATTTTTAATTTATATTTTAAAAGCCACTTTTAAAGACATACTCGGTTTTCCAAGGAAAATATACTTTCCATTTCAAAATGGTCAATTTGAATCAATAAATAAATTTTTCTTGATTTATCTCAATTTATATTCCAAATCCGCAAATTTCTTTTCACACTTTTAAAATAAACCAATATTTATTTTAAAAAAAAATTCTCTTTCCCCCACAAATTCCCATTGTGAATTTAAATTTTCAAATCCACTGATATACGATTTTTAAATCGATTTCCAATTATTCACTTTCAAACACCAAATCATATTTCTAATTGATTTCCAAAATTAATTTCAATCCCTAAATCAAATTCCAAATTGATTTTCAAATTTGATTTTCAAACACCAAATTAATTTCCAAATTGATTTCCAAATTTAATTTTCAAATACCAAATCAATTTCCAAATTGATTTTCATTTTAAAATAAATTTCTTTGTTTCTTCCAGACTATTTAAAATCCGAATTTTAAATAAATTCTTCAACTGTTAACCAATATTACTCAAAATCCATTTTATTAAAATCTTTTTCCCATATTTTTGAAATTAATTCGATAGGATTACCATAATCAACTCTTGTACTTTTTAAATTCCTTCTTTTAAATTTATCCAGTTCTCTAAAATAAATTTACTATAAATTTCTACTTTAATTTCAAAAAATCCAGTTATATATTTCTGGTATCCTACGATACCAAAAATAAATTCGGCTAACTATAGCCTTCAATAAATTTCAACTACCAATATAATCATTCACACCAATATAATCATTCACAGATTATCACATCACAACATATACAAATAAATTCAACAAAGTGAGGAATCCAGTTGGATCCCTCCATATTTCCCTGCATCCACAGATGTTAGCACAACAATTTAAATACCAATTTCACTTCGAGATGGAATATCGCAGTATGTGGGATTATATAATATCATCCGCTATTATGCGGCACATAGGGTCTCATCCGCTATATAATATGAAAAATCAATCACTACAATATATATATACTACTATATATATTATCACAACCAGACAATCAATCAATAACTGAAATTCTAATTTTTCAATTGAGTGAGAAGATTTCATCTTTGCTTTTATTTTGCAATCCATTTCCATTCCAGCTTGTTTTCTTTCAGATATTGACCTTATATAAATAATTATATCATTTCTTAACATTCGACTAGATCGAACAGTTAAATTCCTATTGGATAAATTTAATTAACCAATGATTTTAATTTCAAAACTAAAATTTGATTTTAAACTAATTTCTTCTTAACAAAATATTTTCTTTTCTTTGTCTTTTAAACCCTCACTTATAAAAAAATTATATAGATTCAAAAATTAAATTTTTACATAACTCTTCAACCTTTAAAATTCACATATATTTTCAAAACCATATCTATAAATATATTATTATTATTTTCTTAACCTATATATAGATATATATTAACTTAAGTTAAGTTAAGAGCAGACTGTTCATACATTACTGCAAATGTTTTCTCACTTATGCATATACAGAATTTAAAACTAAAATAGGTATACACTTTACTGCCCAATTATTTCTTTCCGCTTTATGTATATGTGTACATATTTTTTATATAGATAATTTACATTCATATATATAATCTCTTCCTCTCTCTGTGTGTGTGTATTAACCTCAAACAGTAAATTATCATATACTTTATAAGAAAGATGCAAATTCAGGCTTCGACCAACCCTGAGTAGCCACTGCAAATCAGCAAACCCAGACTCAACCATCAATTCGCCAACAACTACCATCATTGACACCCTAGCTCGAGCACCGCATGACCTTTCGCGAGCCTCCACACGCGGCTGCCTCCTTGGTGACACATCACAGCCTTTCCCAATTGTAGATCACAAATTCGCCCCTTTCCAAATCCTCGGCATCACTCAATCCTCCTCGCGCCTTCGCCGAACTGAACACTAGCCTAGAAGGCGGCGCGGCTCGCTCCTCGAGCTGCTCGCATCAATCCTTTGAACCGCACGTACCACGACACTCGATTTCGACCCATCTTCGAACTGCCCTTTCAATTCGAATGAAAGAGAAATGGAAAGGGTGAACGAGATTGTTTAATTTGTTTGTTAATTCCAGTTTGATTTTTGAGGACATGATTTCGTTCTTTTGAAAGAGAACCGACTGTTTGATTTTGGAACAAAATATGGTTTTCGTTTTCTTTCTCTTTTTTTGAACGAGATAAAAAAAGTTCAAAGCATGTTAATTTGAACAGAGAAAATGGACCACGTGGTTGAAAATCCTTTCAACGTGTCTTTAAAAGTCTGATATAATATTAATTGCAAAAATATTACACTTTAAATTTAAATTCAAATTCAAACCATATCAATTTGGCAACTCTCAATCTCAATCTCCAACCGAGGCGTGCCGCCGGATGTTTATAATGTTAAACCCCTATTTCGAACGCAATGGAAAAGGTTCCGAGTCCAAATTCGATCATATGGAGAAGATAGCTTTTGACCAATTATCAAATTAAACTTCAGTATAATTTTCAGCGCATTTTCTATCCGTAAAACCACACGATCATTCCAAACACTACGAAAATTGAAATCCGATAATAATACAATATTAGAGATGCAATGAAATTAGTTTCGTCGAATTTCAAGACTGTGCCTCGGAAGGCTATTTTTAAATTTCGATTTAAATGATATAAATTGAAAACTGAACAAAACATTTCCAATTCAATTCTGAAGCTTCCATTATTTTCAGTATTGTCAATATAAATTTTCTAAGCCGTCAAATTATTTTTAACAAGCTTAAAATTGAAGATTCAAAATTTTACCCAATTTCTATAATTAAATTCAATAATTAAATTGCCAAATTCTTCGTTATATTTGAAATTCAAGTTAAATCAACTTCCAACTATTTAAAATCAATTAAATATTTCAGTTTTAAATGTTCAAAATTCTGAATCGTCACAAATGTTCTACTTGAACTTGATATTCATTTTATTTACCTCATCCCACATTTTGAAGATGATATCAAAAGTTGGTGGATATGGGGTTATTGGTCATCACCTCTGATGTATGCACAAAATGCAGTAGCAGTAAATGAGTTTTTTGGAAACAAATGGCAGCAAGTAAACTTGAAAGCAGTATTAGTTGTTTGTTACCCAAAATGAGAGATGAGGATTAATATCTGCTGTTCTCCGCTGCAGGTGGTTAATATAACTGTAAGTTCGAAAACATAAGGAGTCCAGGTCTTAGAATCACGGAGTTTATTTCTAGAAGCAAAATGGTTTTGGATTGGCTCAAGAGCTTTGCTTGGATATATTCTTGCCTTTAATTTCCTATTCACTACTGCACTTGATTATCTTGACCGTGAGTATCGAGTTTTTTGTCACCCACAACAAATAAATATCTTGTTAAACTACAGCATTCAGTTTCATGGTTAAACATGTCTATTATTGAAGTTAAGGAATCCAAAATGAAAATACCATACTAGGTCAACACAAATGCAATTCTTCATCGAAAGACGCATAATATAGCATTCAAATACCATGATTATATTATCATAATAGAATAAGATCTTGTGGTGGTAAGTTGGTGTGCATTCTATTTCTTAGCTAACCATAAGCTAGCACGTTTGAATTGTATTAATATTTTTAAATTGTTGTGATTGTCACCAAAAGAACTCTTACCAAAGAGCAGCCCATGGATTTAATTTCAACATACATCAAATATTTGAAGAGTAGAAAACGCAATAAACATACATGGATTGAAATGCTGAATATAGTAAAAAAAAATTAACTGATAAAGATAAGCATAAATGAAGAAATAAGTGCATCACACAAGTATAATCAGAACATTCTAAAACGTTGAAACAACAAGCAATAAACAACTTATATGGGTTTTAGCGTATAACAAGTATAAACAAATCATATATGTTCCTTGGTCCAAAACATCAGAAACGTAAAACAACTAATAAATTTGAAACAGTTCTATTTATAATGGAGTGAAAGAAATAACCGACTGTGTAATCTTTAGACGAATCATATATAATAGTCCTTTTCGGCTTGCTGAACTGTAACGGATAAGTACAGCCTGTTTCAAACCTGTTCCATTAATCTAAATGTACACGCACTTGCAAAAAGAATGCAATTTCATTAAATATTTGTTAACTTTTTTTCTTTTTGGCTCACACCACAACAGGGCTATTTCTCAAATCTAGCAGTTACAGGTGACATATTTTCATCAAATAACATTTGACTTTATGTTTAGCATGATAATTGAAATAATTGTTATAGAATGAAGTCGAGGACAATAGAGTTTGAGCTGTATTTAGCACATAATACAAAACTAATATCGATTAAGTTCATAACGGATAGGTATTATTGCTAAGATATGATTAGCCTTTGAGATGTCCTTGCATCTTAAAGCTTATTTTCTTACGAAGGATTTGAAAACCATTGCTCTCTTCCAAAAATGAAACTATTGCGAAATTTGTTACTAAATTTGTTACATGCCTTCTATAAGGAATCAGATCTACACTAAAAAACATGAGGAACTAAGATGGATTGGTTGTTTATTGTAAAAACAAGAAAAATATACAAACCAATTTTATTTATATCAGTGAATGGGATTATTATAGTTGTCAAAGTTAAGAATATCATATATAAATAAATATACATTGGTTATTTATTATGAAAATCTGAGAACTAGTATGTACTGCACTCAAATGCAATGACTTTGGTTTCTAAAATTCAGTAAAAAATGAAAATAGAACATCTGAGTCAATTTTTTTACCCAAAAATTCATTATTCAACCAAATTTAAGGGAATATACAAATCCGCCACCTTGTTGCTTTTTTCAATGTTATTTCACAATTATTGTCATTTTCACCTTATCTCCACCTCAATCCGGCAGTCGATGGCATGGATAACATATAACATTTACAACATAAGTGAAAAGAAAGTCCTATAACTAAATACAAAAGTATAAACTAATAAAAGAATATCAACTAAAATTTCGTTTTCAGTAGTCAATATAACCAACCCCATTAATCGGTAATATCTAAAGATTATTGTGTTCCAATCCTGTAACGACTACGAATTTTTCCCGCTCGAAAATCGACATCCATACTTCATATCATATTCGAATGCCATAGATTCGACCGTTCAAATCCGATTCGCCGGAGCTTATAACAATATTAAGTCAACAACACAGTGGAATAAAAAGAATAATACATTGATATACAACACAGATACAATATCTGATACAACAGAGTGATACAATGAATATCAATATACATCAGAGATATGATACAATAAAATAGCAGCGGAAAAGAAAACGATAACACCAGCCGCGGAACAATATAACTCTAAGATAGTCTTCAAGAAAGAACTCCAAAAACTACAACTCCATTTCCAAAAACCAATCCAGCAATAGCTCGAACTCCCAATAACGATGCACCAAGATAAGCAAGACTGGTGTGATCCAAAGACTGAACTAACCCCAGATAATCTACTAAACCTGACTATCTGAAAAACCCAACTCTAGACTGCTCGTGTAGAAAATAATGAGCACGCAGAGTTTAGCAAAGAAACAATAAACTCCGGATCAGTTGTGGGACTGGTATGAGCAACAAAAACAGTTTATCTTTAAAAACAAACAGCAAGAGAATTTTAAAGTCAATTCGAAATGCTTTTAGAAAATGAGACTACCATAAGGCCTCCCGCACACACACACAATGCAAACGCAGAATCGGAGGAGATTTCTCCATATGATAGTCAAAGATGCTTGATACGCATTAAAAAGAACATTTGATATTATTACTAGTGCATACTGTAGGAAAAATTCGTTTCGAAAATAAAGATATAAATCTTAGACAGCATACGACCATTATCGTATGCCTATTATAGCTACCATCCAAACAGTGGGGCACCACCATAAGTGAATGATAGGTTCTACAACTAAAACCGTACAAGATCGTATTGTTTCATTGGATTTCCAACAAATGGTCAGGCCAAGGAACTTCCCATTGCCACATGAGAACGCCTTTGGAAGAACGTCCCCGAGAACCTAACCGGATCTCTGCCAACACAAGGCCGGGTTACCCTAACTGGGTAACTACTGACACGAGTACGCCATCCCCGATCGTAAACGACCTTTTCTCGGGGTCCCGATAACCAACAACCACAAAGTAATAAATTCGCAGTAACGACTTAGGTTAAATATCTGGGCTTCATACCATGATACTACCTCTATCCAGAAGGAAATGCACATATCCTAAAGGGCGCTACCCCCAATAACCTTGCTGCATCTTTCTTGATTCGACCATTTCGGGGTGTGAGGTTCGACGAAATCTGGTCCACAAAGCTACGCTTTGGTACAAAGCCATGCTTTGGGTAAACAAATGATCAAAGTAATGATCACCAAGATAAATGATCAAACAAATGATCGTATCACAAATGATCAAACAATGATCATTTCACAGCAACACTCAGCATGTCACATTACCAAATTGGGAATATATCGCTGATAACCATCAACTACATAACCTCTAAGCTCGTACGTCTCAGAGAAGGGTGTTAAGCTAAGAGAATAAATTCTCCGCCACCAACATAAATGTATTTGAAAGAAATCTGCTTTATATCTCAAAATGTAATGTCGGACACACAATCCATTCAAGTCTGTTCTGGGTTCGAACAGAACCGAAGACACTTTCAAAGAAGTCCTTGCAATCCGGATAATCCCTAATCACGTCCGAATTTCCCATCACATATGGAGATCTCTATACCGGAGATCAGCCAGTGCAGAGACAATCGACAAGAAACCCTTCATTTTCAAAAATACCCGGTCTTCACCACCGGTCTTCAAATGCAATCCATACGTCGTATCACTATTCGGAGTGGGTTATACGACACAAAGGTCCTTTCCCAGCGAACCCAAATAGTGAGAGCAAATATTTAAAATATATGGATATGGGATTTCAATTAAGTCACAACTTAATAATTCAAACTTTCTTTCAAATGGTTTAAACCAATTACCATTTCAAATCTTTTAAACAAAAGATTTATTTCATAAAGATCGCCTATTTTCACAAATATTCATTCCCGGATTTCAAAACAATTCCAATTCAATTGGATTTTAATTCATTAAATCTTTAAATTAAGATTTAACTTATATCTTTCAAAGTTCGTTCCCAAATATTCTCTTTCAAAATTCGTTTCCAGATATTCATCTATAACTTGGAAAATTATTTTAGTTTAAACTTGAAATCCTTTAAATACAATTTGAAATTCATTTCTCCTATGAAAGCTTTTTATCATTTAGAAACACAGTGTTATTTCGGAAAAACCTTATTTCATTTATACAAGTTATAATCTTTGGGTTAATTCAAATTCCCAAAAGAACAATACTTTAAAAATGGTTTGACTCATATATAACTAGTATAATATCGTTAATCCCTAGTTTCAAATCATAGAATTAAATTTCAAGTATTGAATTCAAATTTAAATCAAAATATTTAAATTCCAAATCTTAATCAAGTTATTCAAAAAAAAAATCATCTTTGAAATTCCATTTCAATTGCTTTTCACTTTAAACCCAATCCATTTCCAAAACATTTGAATTAAAATATTCAACTTTAAAAATCATTTCAAAAATCTGCGACTTAATCGATTTCCTCGTGAAATCCATATTTTGTGTGTGTATGGTGTTGTCCAGGGGTTCAACACAATAGTGCAACATTATTCAATCATCACAGATTAAAACACAGAAATATAGTTGATAAGCGATATAAACATAACGCTTATCGCTCATTCACAGATTCACAGATAACATAAAAATGTAAATAAATGAATAATCATACATGGCTCAATCCACAGTACAAAATATCACAATCAGTTAGGACAATCAATTCAAGGTATTTTATACAATACAATCATTCATAAGTAAGGTCAACCATTCAATAATCATTTGAAAGTAGGATTAATTAATGGTTTAATCCTAATTAATTCAATTTATTTCCAATTTAATTAATAACTTATGAATTGGTTATCCAATCCCGATGAATTAATTTCAAATTCATTTAATATAAATTAATTGATCAATTACCTTAATTAATTAAATTATAATTAATTAATCATATTTATTAATTAATCTTTAATTTATCTCCTTTTGACTAATTAATCTATCTTTAATCACTTTCATTAGTTAACAAACCTTTAACTATATAAATAAATCTCAAATTTGTTACCTTAATTGATTTATCACATTATTCTTGAATTAATTATTGCTCAACAACTTAATTAATCAACTGTTAAACTTAATTTATATTTAATTAAAAATCCTTAGTTGCCTCTCGATTAATTTCAAGTAATTATACTCCAATTACTTTTATTAACAAACATCATCCAATTAATTACCTCCAATAATTATCCATCAATTACTTCTCCAAGCAATTATACTTCCAAATATCAAATGATTAAATCTAAATTAATTAAACTAAATTGATTCAAATTAATCAAATTACTCAATTAATTACAATAAGTAATTAATTCCTTAATTACTTCTCATTAAGTAATTTCATTTAAACTATTACAAAGATTATTATTAAATTAATTAATTATAAGATAATCTAGTTGATGACATTTATTAACATTTATCTGATTACATTTCTAAATAATTAACCTACGTTAATCATTTTTAATTATAAGTTTGATTAACCATTAAAATTCATTAGTTTAAATAAAAATCTAATTGTACAAATCTAACTTGAATTATACTTAAAGTTTTATTTAGACTCAGTTTGACTTTGATTTTTAAATTTGAAAACTAAAATTTAAATCTGTTAAAAACTGTTACAGGTTTAAAACCTGAACAACTTCAACCCGAGCCTCCCCCTTTATCTACTTCGAGCAACACGTGAAGCTTCCCCGAGAAAACAACAGCCTGCTTCGAGTTCCCCCTTCATAAATTCGAACCCAGGTTGCTTCGAGTCACTCACGCTAAAACTCGAGCAACGTCCCGAGCTTCCTTCTTCTTCCCCAAAGACGCAACCCACAGCCCAAACCCAACAACCCAAACGTGCACGCGGTGCACTTGCACCAACGGCTCCGGCCTCTGGCGACGATCGCGACCATCCCCAACAACCACATGAACTTACGCAAACATGAAGGCGAACCCAGATCAAACGAAAACCCAACGAGTCAAAATTGAAGCATTCTCGACCAATCAGGAAACCACCATGGTCAGAAAACTCCACCTTCCCGATCGCCTACGACCTCGAGACCACCCGCCATCATCACCGAGGCTTCTCCATACAATCCCGCGACCATTCCCACAATCACGATCAACTCCGATGCCATATAGTTGACGCCACGACCTCGACATTTCAATGTTTCAAAATCCAGTATTAAACCCTAAATCACTTATCCCCGATCACCACGGTGCTTCTGAATTTTTACGAGCATTTTTCCTGAAATCATCGATCAACAAACTATCTCCAAACAAAAATTCAACATCTAAGATTTGCTAAATTTCCAGAAATTGATTAAAAAGCACATTTGGTTCAATTTGGAACTACACGCTGCACACGCAACTAAAAATCCTCATATTTGTTTTAAAAATCTTATTTTTGAGTGTAGATTCCAATTATATACTTGAATCAATATTTTATGACATTCGAATTTTCCAGAAAATGAAGTTACCACTGTAAAATTTTGATTTTTCCATCTATATACATTTTTATGTCATGAAACAATTTTTTAAGTTATCATTCGTACTTAAACACAACAAATTTATTTTAAAATCAAAGCCTAATATTGATTAGGGAAGAAGAAATTGAATTTTGATGTCGTCTAATACTCTGTAATGTAACAGAGAAGAGATATTACTGATATATGCATATACACAGAGCAATGGCAACATAAATTCAAATTTAAATAGTTGTTGTTACTCACCTTCCAAATCATTGTTTGAATCCACCTGAGCTTCCAAATTAAAGTTGAAACCCCTTTTCTTTTTCTTTTTTTTCTTTTTTTTTGAAAGTTGAAAATCTGGGCTGAGTTGCTACTGGTACTTCCTCTTCTTATAATCCCAGATTTTAATTCAATTGCTTGATGGTTTAAGTAGAAGTTTTAAGTTGATATTTGTTTGAATTCCAAATGATATTGATTTGGTTCTACTTAGTTTTGAATGAACGAAATGAAGATGTTTGATATATATATAAAAAAATGTACAGGGTAACATATTGTACAGGGTGATAATATGGTTTGTATAATACAGGGCATGGCTGAAGTGATATATTGATATGGTGGCTGATGGTACTTTGGTGTGCTAGCATAAAATATTTTGTACACTTATATTTTTCTCAAGTATAGTTTAGTTCAAGAGGAAGAAGTATATGAGGTATGTATAGAGTTAAGTCTGGACAGTGAGCTGCTGTTTCCTTTTTACTTTGTTTACTGTTTATTTTATTTATAACTTTTCTAAATTCCTTTGACAGCTAATAGATCTGATATGATTTTGAAGTAGGGTGAAGTGATTTAATAATGGTGGAGGTATGGCTTACATACTTGACTAGATTTGCATTAGTGCCTTGTTCCTTTATTGTCTACAAGCATATTAGTTTGATGTATAAATACATATATCTTTAGTTTGTATTCCATGTTGTATATATATCACTTTGTTTTGATTCACATTTTTTGATATATTTATTATCTTCTTTTTGTTTTGTTGACACATATTTTACTTGCTTTGCATATACTTAAATGTATATTTATTTCTTCTTTGTTTCATCTACTTTGTGATTGACTTGTTATTTTGTAATTTATCTTATAATTATATTTGCTAACTTAAGTATTAAATTTGTATATTTTATTTTTATATTTTACAATTATATTCAATATTGAATATATTTTAACTTTCCAAATCAAAATTTTATTTAGAATCCAATTCAATTGAATACATTATTCAAAATTTTCATTCAAATAAGAATTAAATATTCAAATTCAATTTTAATACCAAAGTTTATTCCAAAACTTTCATTGACTATTAATTTAAATTAAATTAAAAATTGGGGTCGTTACAGACTTCCCCCCTTAAAAGAATTTCGTCCTCGAAATTGTACAGCTCGTTTCACGAATTATATACACACAGAATAGACTAATGCCAATTCAAACTATACTAGTAAACATATGGATATTTTCGGGTAATTCATAATATATCTTAGGTTAAATACTACTCATAATATTCGTACATAAGTTATAGCCGTACATAACCCTACTAACATCCAACCTTCACTACAATTCTAATTCCAAAACACGTACATAAACATATCTTAACCAAAAGAAGTCAATCCAACCAATTACAGATCCTCACTATCAGAACTTCCTCTCTCAGGCCCTGACAGTTCTATAACTTCAGCCTCATCATCTATCACATAAACATCCTCTGGGTCAGACTCTACCGGAATAAAACCTCCACCATCTAGCTCCTCGTCCTCTATGGCATCATCATCCTCTACGGCATTATCTAAATCCCAATGAATTTTTTCATCACCTTCGGACTCTATCTCCATTTCAGGTTCTTCTTCCACCTCAAATTCTTCCTCAAATTCCTCTTCGAACTCTTCTTCAAATTCTTCCTCTAATTCTTCTTCAAATTCCTCTTCATTTCCGGACTTCTCCTTGGGTTCTTCAACTTGAGGTTGTGGCTGCACCATAGGTTCTTCTGGCACCTCCTCACGTCCTGATGGTTCACCCAAATCATCCCGAATCCTACTAGATGAACCAAAATCACCAACCCTTCTGGCCTTTCCACCTCGGCTGATGCTATTTGTTCTCTACAATTAAAATCAAAATCCAAAAATTAAGATCCTAAGTCTTAGAATTTTATAGATTGAGAGATACAACAAAGTTTATATTTCAAACAAAATCGTTTTATCAATATAATTCAAATCTATCTTATATTTCATTAACCAATTTAACTCAATTTAAATTTAAAATTTATTCATAATTTCCAATTTAATTCAAATTTCGAATTCATTAAAGTTTACATCTAAATCTGAAAAGAAATCGATGAAGATACGAAGTAAGATCTTCTACAACGATTCATAGGGCCATCACCGTATCGAAACTTCTTCTTGCAGCTGTCACGAAGCGATCAAAAGAATTTGGAGACGAATCAAAGGAAATTGATAAGAAAGTTATTTCCACTGTTGCAAGGTATTGACCATATGAAGTGGTACTTCCATCTCCCCTATCTCGTTCTCTTCTTGCACTCATACTCGCTATCAGTGAACAGTAAGAGAATTTACTGAGGCATTCAAACAAATATCTTAGGGATATACTCATTCTAGGGATACTTCACCCTATCTCTAATGAGCTACTTAATGCGTTATAGTCCTGAGCTAAAGTTTTACCGTAGCTCTGATACCAAATGTAACGACTACGAATTTTTCCCGCTCGAAAATCGACATCCATACTTCATATCATATTCGAATGCCATAGATTCGACCGTTCAAATCCGATACGCCGGAGCTTATAACAACATTAAGTCAACAACACAGTGGAATAAAAAGAATAATACATTGATATACAACACAGATACAATATCTGATACAATAGAGTGATACAATGAATATCAATATACATCAGAGATATGATACAATAAAATAGCAGCGGAAAAGAAAACGATAACACAACCCGCGGAACAATATAACTCTAAGATAGTCTTCAAGGAAGAACTCCAAAAACTGCAACTCCATTTCTAAGAACCAATCCAGCAATAGCTCGAACTCCCAATAACGATGCACCAAGATAAGCAAGACTCGTGTGATCCAAAGACTGAACTAACCCCAGATAATCTACTAAACCTGACTATCTGAAAAACCCAACTCTAGACTGCTCGTGTAGAAAATAATGAGCACCCAGAGTTTAGGAAAGAAATAATAAACTCCGGATCAGTCGTGGGACTGGTGTGAGCAACAAAAATAGTTTATCTTTAAAAACAAACAGCAAGAGAATTTTAAAGTCAATTCGAAATGCTTTTATAAAATGAGACTACCATAAGGCCTCCCGCACACACACACAATGCAAACGCAGAATCGGAGGAGATTTCTCCTTATGATAGTCAAAGATGCTTGATACGCATTAAAAAGAACATTTGATATTATTACTAGTGCATAGTGTAGGAAAAATTCATTTCGAAAATAAAGATATAAATCTTAGCTAGCATACGACCATTATCGTATGCCTACTATAGCTACCATCCAAACAATGGGGCACCACCATAAGTGAATGATAGGTTCTACAACTAAAACTGTACAAGATCGTATTGTTTCTTTGGATTTCTAACAAATGGTCAGGCCAAGGAACTTCTCATTGCCACATGAGAACGCCTTTGGAAGGACGTCCCCGAGAACCTAACCGGATCTCTGCCAACACAAGGCCGGGTTACCCCTAACTGGGTAACTACTGACACGAGTATGCCATCCCCCCTCGTAAACAGCCTTTTCTCGGGATCCCGATAACCAACAACCACAAAGTAATAAATTCGCAGTAATGACATATGTTAAATATCTGGGCTCCATACCATGATACCACCTCTATCCATAAGGAAATGCACATACCCTAAAGGGCGCTACCCCCAATAACCTTGCTGCATCTTTCCTGTTTCGACCATTTCGGGGTGTGAGGTTCGACGAAATCTCGTCCACAAAGCTACGCTTTGGTACAAAGCCATGCTTTGGGTCAACAAATGATCAAAGTAATGATCACCAAGATAAATGATCAAACAAATTATCATATCACAAATGATCAAACAATGATCATTTCACAGCAACACTCAGCATGTCACATTACCAAATTGGGAATATATCGCTGATAACCATCAACTACATAACCTCTAAGCTCGTACGTCTCAGAGAAGGGTGTTAAGCTAAGAGAATAAATTCTTCGCCACCAACAGAAATGTATTTGAAAGAAATCTGCTTTATATCTCAAAATGTAATGTTAGACACACAATCCATTCAAGTCTGTTCTGGGTTCGAACAGAACCGAAGGCACTTCCAAAGAAGTCCTTGCAATCCGGATAATCCCTAATCACGTCCGAATTTCCCATCACATATGGAGATCTCTATACCGGGGATCAGCCAGTGCAGAGACAATTGACAAGAAACCCTTCATTTTCGAAAATACCCGGTCTTCACCACCGGTCTTCAAATGCAATCCATACGTCGTATCACTATTCGGAGTGGGTTATACGACACAAAGGTCCTTTCCCGGCTAACCCGAATAGTGAGCGCAAGTATTTAAAATATATGGATATGGGATTTCAATTAAGTCACAACTTAATAATTCAAACTTTCTTTCAAATGGTTTAAACCAATTACCATTTCAAATCTTTTAAACAAAAGATTTATTTCATAAAGATCGCCTATTTTCACAAATATTCATTCCCGGATTTCAAAACAATTCCAATTCAATTGGATTTTAATTCATTAAATCTTTAAATTAAGATTTAACTTATATCTTTCAAAGTTCGTTCCCAAATATTCTCTTTCAAAATTCGTTTCCAGATATTCATCTATAACTTGGAAGATTATTTTAGTTTAAACTTGAAATCCTTTTAATACAATTTGGAATTCATTTCTCCTATGAAAGCTTTTTATCATTTAGAAACAACAGTGTTATTTCGGAAAAACCTTATTTCATTTATACAAGTTATAATCTTTGGGTTAATTCAAATTTCCAAAAGAACAATACTTTAAAAATGGTTTGACTCATATATAACTAGTATAATATCGTTAAATCCCTAGTTTCAAATCATAGAATTAAATTTCAAGTATTGAATTCAAATTTAAATCAAAATATTTAAATTCCAAATCTTAATCAAGTTATTCAAAAAAAAATTCATCATTGAAATTCCATTTCAATTGCTTTTCACTTTAAACCCAATCCATTTCCAAAACATTTGAATTAAAATATTCAACTTTAAAAATCATTTCAAAAATCTGTGACTTAATCAATTTCCTCATGAAATCCATATTTTGTGTGTGTATGGTGTGGTCCAGGGGTTCAACACAATAGTGCAACATTATTCAATCATCAAAGATTAAAACACAGAAATATAGTTGATAAGCGATATAAACATAACGCTTATCGCTCATTCACAGATTCACAAATAGTATACAAATGTAAATAAATGAATAATCATACACGACTCAATCCACAGTACAAAATATGACAATCAGTTAGGACAATCAATTCAAGGTATTTTATACAATACAATCATTCATAAGTAAGGTCAACCATTCAATAATCATTTGAAAGTAGGATTAATTAATGGTTTAATCCTAATTAATTCAATTTATTTCCAATTTAATTAATAACTTATGAATTGGTTATCCAATCCCGATGAATTAATTTCAAATTCATTTAATATAAATTAATTGATCAATTACCTTAATTAGTTAAATTATACTTAATTAATCATATTTATTAATTAATCTTTAATTTATCTCCTTTTGACTAATTAATCTATCTTTAATCACTTTCATTAGTTAACGAACCTTTAACTATATAAATAAATCTCAAATTTGTTACCTAAATTGATTTATCACACTATTCTTGAATTAATTATTGCTCAACCACTTGATTAATCAACTGTTAAACATTAATTTATATTTAATTAAAAATCCTTAGTTGCCTCTCGATTAATTTCAAGTAATTATACTCCAATTACTTTTATTAACAAACATCATCCAATTAATTACCTCCAATAATTATCCATCAATTACTTCTCCAAGCAATTATACTTCCAAATATCAAATGATTAAATCCAAATTAATTAAACTAAATTAATCAAATTACTCAATTAATTACAATAAGTAATTAATTCCTTAATTACTTCCCATTAAGTAATTTCATTTAAACTATTACAAAGATTATTATTAAATTAATTAATTATAAGATAATCTAGTTCATGACATTTATTAACATTTATCTGATTACATTTCTAAATAAATAACCTACGCTAATCATTTTTAATTATAAGTTTGATTAACCATTAAAATTCATTAGTTTAAATAAAAATCTAATTGTACAAATCTAACTTGAATTATACTTGAAGTTTTATTTAGACTCAGTTTGACTTTGATTTTTAAATCTCAAAACTAAAATTTAAATCTGTTAAAAACTGTTAAAGGTTTAAAACCTGAACAACTTCAACCCGAGCCTTCCCCTTTATCTACTTCAAGCAACACGTGAAGCTTCCCCGAGAAAACAACAGCCTGCTTCGAGTTCCCCCTTCATAAATTCGAACCTAGGTTGCTTCGAGTCACTCACGCTAAAACTCGAGCAACGTCCCGAGCTTCCTTCTTCTTCCCCAAAGATGCAACCCACAGCCAAAACCCAACAACCCAAACGTGCACGCGGTGCACTTGCACCAATGGCTCCGGCCTCTGGCGACGGTCGCGACCATCCCCAACAACCACACGAACTTACGCAAACATGAAGGTGAACCCAGATCGCACGAAAACCCAACGAGTCAAAATTGAAGCATTCTCGACCAATCAGGAAACCACCATGGTCAGAAAACTCCACCTTCCCGATCGCCTACGACCTCGAGACCACCCGCCATCATCACCGAGGCTTCTCCATACAATCCCGCGACCATTCCCACAATCGCGATCAACTCCGATGCCATATAGTTGACGCCACGACCTCGACATTTCAATGTTTCAAAATCCAGTATTAAACCCTAAATCGCTTATCCCCGATCACCACGGTGCTCCTGAATTTTTACGAGCATTTTTCCTGAAATCATCGATCAACAAACTATCTCCAAACAAAAATTCAACATCTAAGATTTGCTAAATTTCCAGAAATTGATTAAAAAGCACATTTGGTTCAATTTGGAACTACACGCTGCACACTCAACTAAAAATCCTCATATTTGTTTTAAAAATCTTATTTTTGAGTGTAGATTCCAATTATATACTTGAATCAATATTTTATGACATTCGAATTTTCCAGAAAATGAAGTTACCATTGTAAAATTTTGATTTTTCCATCTATATACATTTTTATGTCATGAAACAATTTTTAAGTTATCATTCGTACTTAAACACAACAAATTTATTTTACAATAAGCCTAATATTGATTAGGGAAGAAGAAATTGAATTTTGATGCCATCTAATACTCTGTAATGTAACAGAGAAGAGATATTACTGATATATGCATATACACAGAGCAATGGCAACATAAATTCAAATTTAAATAGCTGTTGTTACTCACCTTCCAAATCATTGTTTGAATCCACCTGAGCTTCCAAATTAAAGTTGAAACCCCTTTTCTTTTTCTTTTTTTTCTTTTTTTTTGAAAGTTGAAAATCTGGGTTGAGTTGCTACTGGTACTTCCTCTTCTTATAATCCTAGATTTTAATTCAATTGCTTGATGGTTTAAGTAGAAGTTTTAAGTTGATATTTGTTTGAATTCCAGATGATATTGTTTTGGTTATACTTAGTTTTGAATGAACGAAATGAAGATGTTTGATGTATATAAAAAAATTGTACAGGGTAACATATTGTACAGGGTGATAATATGGTTTGTATAATACAGGGCATGGCTGAAGTGATATATTGATATGGTGGCTGATGGTACTTTGGTGTGCTAGCATAAAATATTTTGTACACTTATATTTTTCTCAAGTATAGTTTAGTTCGAGAGGAAGAAGTATATGAGGTATGTATAGAGTTAAGTCTAGACAGTGAGCTGCTGTTTCCTTTTTACTTTGTTTACTGTTTATTTTATTTATAACTTTTCTAAATTCCTTTGACAGCTAATAGATCTGATATGATTTTAAAGTAGGGTGAAGTGATTTAATAATGGTGGAGGTATGGCTTACATACTTGACTAGATTTGCGTTAGTGCCTTGTTCCCTTTATTGTCTACAAGCATATTAGTTTGATGTATAAATACATATATCTTTAGTTTGTATTCAATGTTGTATATATATCACTTTGTTTTGATTCACACTTTGATATATTTATTATCTTCTTTTTGTTTTGTTGACACATATTTTACTTGCTTTGCATATACTTAAATATATATTTATTTCTTCTTTGTTTCATCTACTTTGTGATTGACTTGTTATTTTGTAATTTATCTTATAATTATATTTGCTAACTTTAGTATTAAATTTGTATATTTTGTTTTTATATTTTACACTTATATTCAATATTGAATATATTTTAACTTTCCAAATCAAAAATTTATTTAGAATCCAATTCAATTGAAAACATTATTCAAAATTTTCATTCAAATAAGAATTAAATATTCAAATTCAATTTTAATACCAAAGTTTATTCCAAAACTTTCATTAACTACTAATTTAAATTAAACTAAAAATTGGGGTCGTTACAAATCCAGTTTTGTTAGATGCACTAGGTGTTTACGGTGCTATCATGTAATATCTAATGTTTTCATCAGTCAATATAACCAACCTCATTAGAGTTTTATTCAAGAGAAAAATGTTGAATAATAGTGAATTTAAGGAATGTGCATTAGTAGGAAAATACCTCAAGAAACTCAGTGTCTGGAGGTCTTTCTTGAAATTGGACACTAGGTACATGTTGAAGCTTAGAAAGATTTTCTAAGAGCGTTGTGCTTATATCATCTAACATTTCATGAGTATTCTTGTTTTCCACGTTATTAGGTACAACATGAAGTGTATAATCTGGGCCAAAATACTCATAATACTCATTTGGTGGAATCTTGTCATCAACATCAACACCAAGTGCAACACTTGTCAACTCAAATGAAAAGAATTAAAGTCAAATTATGTCTTAATTACTTACAAGGAACCTGAAATATTCTATTTGTATGAACAATAAGTCGCTGACTAACCATGCTAAGCATATAAATGTTAGACTGGGTAAAAGTAATGCATACAGATATTTGATCCATACTAAAAAAAGATGATTCAGTTCATTGTATTAATAAGATATGTAAGGTAGAAGTGAGTGCAAATTTGTACACAATAATCCAAACAAGTCACTAGATTTTATTGGTTATATAAATGGGGACAACATGGAAAACACAATGTTATTTAATAAGAATTAGTGTTCTGATCAAATAGTGTCAACAAAATTGTAGTCCTTAAAGTTATCATTATCATGCTATCCTTTAATGAAAACATAGAAGTTGTCAGTGCTAATGACTCAAAAAGGCAAAAGTTTTGTGGTAATTTATCATTTCATTCAAAATATAAAAGACTTTGAGAACCTTTTTTCAGGAAAATATGCCTGTAAGGTAACATAAAATATTAGAAATAAAATAAATACCTCATAGCACCAACAACGAGCAACGTTGCGAATTGCCTAAGTACCTCCACCTAATAGCAGAATTGGTACATTAAACGATCGCATGTACCTCACGCATTCTCCATGTCCTTTGATCGAAAAATTAAAACAACCCAACTGATCTCCAACCAATGAGTCGGCGCTACATTGGAGAACAACAACTCTAGAATTAAAAGCTTCCATCACTTTATCCATTATTGGTTTAAAGAAGGAACGATAACTCTCATCGTCAATACCATCGTCTAATGGCGTATTCAAAGAATAGTATTTTCCTTTTCCATATCCATGTTTCTTGTATCTTTTGTGCCTGGAAAATAATCTTCAAATTTAGGGAACGAAACAGTCATTACTCGGTCATTCGTATAGAAAGCTTCTTCAACACCATCCCCATGGCGTATATCGATGTCAAGAAATAGAACATGATGCAATATAAAAAGTGCAATGTTGTTAATCTAGAAGCTTAAAAAAGAGACTCAAGCATAACTACTTTGCATAAAGTATCAGTCATCCTAAAAATGCGGAAGGAATTTTGTTTTGTTTCTTTTGAGGATCATTTCTAACAAATACATATTTCTTCAAATTTAGGTTGGGAAATAGGCACACTTGGCCTATTTCAAGTTCACCAAATCTCCAGATTAACAATTTTCATGTGACCTCCTATACATCGAATTGGAAGAGCACTAGGTACTAAAGTTCCTAAAAATTTGAAGCATCAAAAAGTGACTGTAAAAATGAGGTTGAATTATACAAAACCATTAAGCAATTGGGCACCAAGCTCAAAAGGTAGAAGCCACACTTTCACATTATACAATGTGGGCTTTTTCTACGATAACCAAAACATTGAACTTTGGTCAGAAGTATAAATCTCTAAGCAATGTACTAGTACCATTTATTTTTGAGAGATATAACCAACCCCATTAATCAGTAATATCTAAAAATAAAACTCTAATGAGTTGGTTATATGCTAATCATGTAATATCTAATCCAGTTTTGCCAATCGGTGATATCTAATGTTTACTTTGCTAATCATGTAAACAAAGAATTCATACAGAACAAATTGTATACACTTTAAGAAATAAACTTGGTACAAAAATTAAAATCCCTTAGCAAAATTAGGGTTCTGTGTTACCTCAATTCGTAAATCCAAGCTCAAGGAAGCAAAGGACAACAAACTGAAGGAATATTTGATCGACGAAGTGGAGGGGAGCATATCGATGAAGTGGCGTGATGGGCGCAGAAGTGAGAGGATGGTAGAAAAGTAACAGCGAAGGAAATTTTGCTGAAATGGAGAGAACGTAATAATGGACGGAAAGAGATGGGAAAAACGTGACGACCTTTTGGCAATTGGCAAGGAAGGCGGCAAAATTTGGCAGCCTTATCCTTAAACAAAAATAAGTAAAAATAAAGCTAAAAATAACGTTGGTTGCATTTACACTATAAACGCTATCAATAAGTGCAAGTAAAGTGGGTTTAATTTTATTGAACCTATTTCTAACTATAAATATACAAATTTTAAACAAATCTATGGTCTCCTAAAAAATAAAAAATAAAAAAATAAACTAAAAAACAACCACCTTTGCAACCAAGTCTAACTATTTATCCTGTCTTTTTTGAAAATGTAGGATCTTTTTGAATCGACTAACATAAAAACAAACGTAAGATATAAAGACCATAAAAACTAGGGACTAAGCACTACAATATTGTAAGAGGTCAAAACACAACCATATCTATTTTTTCTAGGATGCAATAGCTTAATCAATAGTTTGCAATCTGAAATTGTGAAGACAAGTTTTGGCTCTCCAATAATACGCAAGTATGAATCAACCCCGAAGGAGAATAATTAAATATAGTTATATCCATGAATTATGCCTGAATAATCATTCTTGGTAAAAATCATACATTATTTCTAAAATAAACTAGTATTATATTTTCTTACGTAAACCAAAAGTATGTAAAATTGAAATGCACTAAACAAACATATCCTTGAATTAGTGAGTGGTACAGCGAAACTGGAAGCACATACACTGGAAGATCTTAGTTGATTATATGCACTATCATCATCCCCCCTAAAAACTTCTATGACCAGTCACATCAAATTGTATAACACTCTTAGCTGATTATCTGCACTATTACCTACATGCTCAATGAACTTATTCATGGTCAAACAAAAATCACTTAAAGTTAACAATTCAAGAGATTTCAGCTTCTACGGTTGAAGGAAAGGCAGCATTAGATGATCACCTGAATACACAACTGATTAGTTGGTGCAAACTATTCAGAAAGCTCAATGCAATGCAACGCTATTTCAGTTTTATAGTGGCTGTCGCTAATGCTTACAATGTAATCAATCATTCGATCAATAATAACTTCAATAGTAGTTGACTTAGTCATCTTACATAGAAGCTCAAACGTCTTCGGCGTCAAAGTGACATCTGGATCCTATTCAAAGAGTGAAATAAAGTCAATAACATGTTTTTCTACTGTCGATGCATTCTAAATGAACGAGGAAATGCAACTAAAATGCTCCAATTTTCCCTTTATGACCATATCATTTTTTTATGAAAACTAATATATGACATATTTTGCATGCCACTTGCTTATTGATGTTGGTTTTACACATCCATGAGTAATTATCTGTTATGGTTTGTAGAATTATTGTTAGACAATATTATATATATTTTCACGGTAAATATGACTGCCTTTCTTTATGATATTGCATTCCACTCTCAATGACTTAGTGCATGTCCTTTTTGCCTTGTAGTTACGAAGATATATTTGCAACATTTAAAGTTACAGTCATGAATACATAATAGTCAAGCTATATCTCCAAGAAGTGTTTTGATTAATTGTGCTATGTATTATCAAACCAAAAATTATAAAAGACTTCGTCAACATTATCAGCAGTCTACTTCGCGCATTGTCAGTTCTTTGTTGCCAACAGATGACCATAGACATGCTAGTTGGCCCAATACTTATACTAAGCTCAAGAACATAAACTTTTGCCCCACTAAGCATAATATATTTGTCAATAAGGTATAACATAACATCCACATAAGAGGTGTGTTACATAATAATTCAACATCTTTAGTTATAGCTAAGTATTTATCATCGATCTAATGACATAAGGCTATAGCATATCTATTCATAGTTTATTAGCACTGCTAATCTCCAAAAGTATTTTAAATATAGTAACATGAAATATATACATAAATTTACCTAAAGCAGCAATCTCCACTTCAGTATTAACCGCACCATCCATTGAATCCACTACTGTGCAAAAAAATGGAAAAGAAACAATTAATGTACAAAACAACACAAGGACTAAAAATAGAAAAACATGTAATATTATTGCTAAGCCATGGAGAATAAAGAAAGTAGAAATTATTTTAATTGAGATAAACAAAGAATAAACACCAAAATCAGAATCAAGTAATATAACAAATAGTAAAACAACAAAATTATTTAATAAATTACAAAATATTTACCTTTTCAAAATTCAAAGATCTGGTAATTTAGTGTTATGGTTTCAAATGAAACGTAGTTAAAAATCAATATAACAACAATTTCAATTGAGATGAACAATGAATCATGGAAGTAAGAATTAGGTTACTAGAACCGTAAAATAATTAAACAGATAAATAAACTACAAATTCATTTACCTTTTTAGGATACAATGCATCTGTAGTTAAGGTTTATATTCTAATTCAACAAATTGATTCAGAACCATTGTAAAAAATAAAGGATATGAAGATTGAGATAGAGATAGATACAAAGAGGTAGATGAGGGCTAGATGTGGAGGTTGATGTAGAGACGTGCACAAATTTGCAGATGAGGACGAAGGTGGTGGTGGAGGAAGCTAAGACAAGGAGAAAACCAAGGTGAGCAAAATTAGAGATAGGGTGTGGTGGAGACTAGGTTGACAAGGGAGGCGGAGAAGGAGGAAAAGGTGGATGTGGCTGCATATGAAAACCAAGGTTATGGAAGAAGAAGTGAGGAGGGAAATGAAAAATAGATGGTGCGCAAATGAAAATAAGCATGAGAAACTAAAAAATGAAGGGTTAGATCTTGCTATAAACTTAAGTTTGATTTTTGTTGCGTTTCTTTTGGAAAAAGAAAGGAGGAGAACTGTCAGTGGTCGTATTTCGACGACAAACGCTGCCATAAAGTGCAACGAGTAACTACTTTTCTTGTAGTGAAATTTATAGAGAGATTATAAAATTTGATTAATTATCTATCGAGATAATTTTAAATTTATAAAAGATTATAAATTGGATTTAATTATCTTTCGGGACAATTAATATTGTTTAAATTTATAAAGGTTATTTACTAAAATATTTTGTAAATTCTTTTTAAATGGTTCTGTAAGGGCTGTATAAGTATTTGATAAGAATTGCAGGTCTATATATATATTCTTAATTATTATTTAACTATCATAAAGTTAATTAATAAAAAAATTAATGATGTTTAAGGTTAATTAATCATTTAAATAATAATATTTTAAAGTTAATCAATCATTTTTGACAATGATGTTTAAGATTAGTTAATCATTTTAATAAATGATATTTAAAGTTAATTAATTGGTTTAAATAAAGGTGTTTAAAATTAATTATCAGATTTAATTAAAGTGTTTTAAAGATTAATTAACTGATTTAATAAAAGTAATTAAAGTTAATTAACCGATTTAATAAAGGTGTTTAAAGTTAATTAATTGATTTATTAAAGGAGTTATAAATTTGATTAATTGGCTCTTTGGATAATTAATGTGGTTTTAAGTTTATAAAAGGATTAGATCAATTATCTTTTAGGAAGATTAACATTATTCTAAATTTATAAAGGCATTTCAATTGATTTATTATCTTCTGAGACAATAAATATTGTTCGAAAATTTATAAATTATAGTTTATAATTGAGAAAATCTTTTAAAAAAGAATTGTTTTTAAAAATAAAGCCAAGTGTAAATTGTTTGGGTTTATAGTAAATAACGTTTTAATGACATTTTTTTATGCTTCTTTTTAATATGCTTAAAAACATAATTTTCTCTTTAAAAAGAATATTCTAAAAAGTCTTTTTAAAGTGTTTTATAAGTATTTGTGATGTGAAAACCAAGCACAAGTTCGGGTTTATAGTTTAAATGCTTGGTTCGGTTATGGAAAGGATAAGAAATTTAATTTCTGTAAACGATATCGCTTATATAGAAAGGTTTTAGTCATACTCTTAGCACTAAATATTGAGATATGTAAACTCGTTTCTCTCTCGAATGTTAAAATTATTGTCAAGGCTATGCCTAGAGGTAACACTACCTTAACTTGCCCGGCTTCATTTCCAACCGGAGGATAGTGAAAGTTTGAAATCGAGGAATAGTGGTAAGGGAAAGAGATTTAATTTCCATATATGATCATTTTGATTATTCTCGTTAGTTGATTTATTGACTATCGATTCAGCTTTCTTCTTTGTGTACCGTCAATTTAAGACGATTTGTTGCTTATTTGAGCATTGATATCCTTTGTCGGAAATGACTAAAACCAAAGAGGGAGTGGAAGCCAAGCTATGTGGGGTTGCTCCCATTAGGGTATCTTTACATCTACTCTAGATCGAATTCTGTGGTATGCATGCAAAGATGTGAAATGCTGGGATACTGGGTAAGGTTGGCGGGATCCAGGTTGGACGTGTTCGAGAGCCATCGTAGTTCTCAAGTATATTTCTAGAGGTATACTTTCGGTGAGGGGGATGCACCCTCCTAGTCCTTGTTGGAAAACTTCATTTTCCTTGTTGTTGATTCAAATATTTGAATTATGTTCTCAATTACATCGAGAAGTGATTGGAGCTCTTCTCGATGTTTAATCATTTATGTCCATTCTTTAAGTTTATCTTGTTTATGCCTATCCTTTCAAGTTTGGGTTTTGTTTTAATTTGTTTCCATTCGTTCATGTGTGGATGTTGTTCTCATGTGGCGTAGTCTCACAGAATTATTATGTGTTCATCTTATCACCTAAGTTTTCTCATATTGATTTTCCAGACTGATCCGGGTGTTCTTTTATTATAATTCTTGGGTCAGGCCGAGTATTTTTCTCAGGTTGTCGTTGGTGGGACATAGAGCCCATAGACTAGAGCTTGATGTTCACTTGCTACAGTATTTTATTTTCCAATGTATTATTACATATACCCATCAGTAATTGTAAGGTTGAAAATTTATAACTGTCCAGTTGACGATTATTGTTTCTAACTTTAGTACCTTGTATCTTGAAGTGACAGTTTATACTGTCATTGTTATATAATATGTGATCATTCCACTATGAGATTATGTTTCTCCTTTTCTTTTTTTCCTTTTCTTTTTACCTCAACAATATGTCATTTCAGCACTTTAATGCTCGGCGTTTGAATATCGTGGATGTATTAAGTGCCAAATTTTGAGGATCGAAAAGGCGGGTCATTACAGATCCCTTGAAGATTGTTGGCCTGTCGATCTTCTTTTTAATCGTGTTTACATAGGAGCAGCCTCCGCTATCTCACAACTTCGTGCATATAAACAAAACCCCAAAAATTTCTTTAGTTATGTTCATTTATTCGACTGTGTATACAATTACCAAAGTGCTCTACTTGGCGGAACATGACCGTTGTTTAACCAACTCCATAGCCTTTCTTGGTTGTGTTTGGTCATGTGCCTTTCGACGAATTGTTAGTCGTGGATCACTCCATTTTCGCGCTACTCCTAACTGTCTCAAAAAGCAGTTGGGATGTTCATTCCCTCTTTGTATGATCATTATCATGAACTAAATCCTATTCGTAGAACTTATTTTTGAAAATGTTTGACTCTGGGAACTAGTAGTAGTTGTTTGTTATTAGGAAAAATATCCATTTGCCCTCAGTCTAAGAGTGTGTTCTCCTCCTCATCCTGGATCGGGAAAGCCCAACGAAACCAGCTTTAGATTTCTTTATGGTTATCCTTGCTTATACTTTACCAAGTGTGTCCTAATAAGCTGCTAGTATTGTCGTGGGATTTTAATCATGCACTTGTTTCGACCTTGAAAAACTAGTGCGTGAATTGTTCTATTCTGAGCATCATTCTTGACGTTACCTACATTCGAGCAACGGTCGATTCCTACAAGCTGGGGCCAATAATCCTATTGATCTCTAAGTGGTTATTCCTTCTTGACGTCACTTATCTCTAGGCGACGGCAAGTCCTCGATGATTTAGGGTTGTGTTTTCCTTGCCAGACTTTCATTGCAGCTAGTCCAAGTTTTGCATTACTCCTCATCACCGGGGAACATTATTTGCAATATTTACCCTTATTCGTATGTTTCCATTATGAAATAAGTCCATTTTATGTAGTTTTCTACCACAAATCCAAGCACTAGTGTTAGTTAAACATGCGGGAAAATTGTCTGATTGCCCCCATTCTGATTGTGCTTCCCAAGTCATGGTCTTATATCGAGAAAGCTCGATAATACTTTTCTTCAACTTTCCATGACTATCCTTGCTTACCCTCAACCGAGCATGTCCTGTAGTCGCTAGCGCAGTCGTTGAAGTCCGGTCAGGCACTAGCTTCAATCTCTGAAAACTGGCATAAGAATTATTCGATTCCAATTATCCTTCCTTGAAGTTGCCTATTTCTGGGAAACAATAGAATTCCTAGAGGTTGGTGATTATCCCTTCTTGTTATTGCCAATCTCCGGCCAGCGGCAGATTTCTAAAGGTTGCGGCTAAAAGCCCAATCGTGCGTCGGTTTGCATGTAACGAGCCAAAAAAATTCAATGATTTTATTTATTAAATTAATTGAAATTTTGTGAAATTTTAAAATAATAAAATTTTAAAATAAAAAATTATTATTTGAAATACGTCTACTTGAACATAGCAACTGATAAATTTTCATCTGATAATATTAAAGTTTATTTTATTGTGAAGTTTTATTTAAATTAAATCAGTTAGAATTGATGATAATAAATTTATTTCCAAATCTGAATATTTTTTTATAGAAAATTTCTAAATCATCCTCTGAGTGAGACGTCATCTTTCGTTTTTCAAAATTTGGACTTCTATTGCTCCGTTTATCTTATTTCTGGCAAAATGGCAGCCGATTATCGACTTTTGATCGGATGATCATACCACAGATGTCTGTATGCTGTTTTGATCATCTCGTCGTGCTAATCTCAGTGGTATATTCCTTTCTATATTTTGAGGCCCGGTACGTGACAGAAACGGAAAGACTGTGCGTCGTACCGTACCGAAATTTGGGACCTTTTGTTTCGTTTGTCTCTTCAAACTTGAAACGTGCAGCCCACGCAGGCAATTAATTGTCATGATTTTTCAACTGAATCTAGGGAAGACATTGTCATTCTTTACTTTATATTTATTCACTTTTGGCCTTGATATTCTCAACATTAAATTTATACGTTTTCTTTTCATCTGTTTTATAACTTTCCTTTCTCTCTTTCAATTCATTTCGCTTTATATCAAAGCCTGCTGCCCCACTAATTTTCTCGCTCCTCTCTATTGCCACCCATATTCGCTAATGATGAAAAAAAATGAAAAAGACCTCCGCCTCCTTCTCATCGCCCCGCTCTCCTTCTTTGCCTTGGCCACATGCCGCAGCGTCCTTGTCTACTCTTTTCCGATCACCCAACTTCCAACCATTCAAACCCCCTCCTGACAACACGTTAGCTGCCTCCTAACACCCTTCACAGCCTGCTTCCTCCGCCTTGAGCCTGCTCTTCCTTGAGCCTTACCCCTCCTATGACTTCACCTAACTTGCAAACTCGAGCCTCGTGGGCTCATCACTACTCCTAATCCACCTTCACATTCTTCCTCCTTTCTCGGCCTCCTCCCAATGCCGAGTGCGCATCTCCAGCCACCTTCGCCTATCACCCATCAAGATCGCAGCCAACCGAGCTCGCTCGAGATCCGGCCAAACCCACTTGTCTTCTCCCCTCCCCTATTTCGCTCTCTCTCTTCTTTAGTGCGTGCCTATGAAGGTTAAGGTAAACACATATGTTTTATTCGTTGTATATGGTATAAGTGTATATATATATAGATTTATAAATATAAAACGTTTCAAGCTGGTAAAAGTTAGATTTATAGGTATAAAATCTCAATATATGTTTTCGCATAACTTGGTTTCCGAATATATTATATAAAGTTATGTAAGTGGATGTATTATATTACATATCTACCTATATATAAAGTTGCAGCTCAAAACATAAGGTGGTGCATATTTCAATATTTATAAATATACATAATTTACTTTGTGTCGAATATATATATATATATATATATATATATATATGATTGTTATATAGGCTGCGTATGTTGAAAACTACGTTGTATAATTGTCTGTTCATTGGGCTCGGTTATGAATATATCACATGTATATGTATATTTACATTAAATCTGATTTCAGTATGTATATACTGTTTGTTCTACGACTAATATATATATATATATATATATATATATATATATATATATGAATGTAGGACTATTTACACCGTGGATTATATATAAATATAACATACAGTATGTTATAGGTTGAAATAGTTGGATAATAATAAAATAATTTACAATCTGTTTCTTTATATAAGTATATCAGTTTTATTAGTATTATTCTATTTCTAAAAAAATTGTAGATATTACAACAACATAAATTAGTATTATATTCAGATAAGTTATATATAGAATGTGCAAGATGTTGTTTAGATTTAAGTCTTTGTTTCATAGGTTGTGGTTGGCAATTTTATATCATCTTTAATGGTAAGTTATATATTAGTTATATCTATAAGGAGCATCCCAAATTATATGATGTATATATGTTGAATTTAATATATATGTGTTTAATTTGAAACAAAATATTTTGAAAATATATATATTTAATCTAATATATACTTTAGGACTTTATAGATATGTAACTATATATGTATGTGTATATATATATATATATATATATGTTCGCTGATACCATATATCTTCATCGATACAATAATGAGTTGATTTCGTCTATTCCTATTTATCAGCTTGTCCATCGAATTAGTGCCAATCTAACTTTACTTTGGAAGTTGTGCTTGCAATTCGTAACTCATTTCTTTGTCAAAATCTATTTAGCCTCGAAAGGTGAGCAATCACTCACGATTAACGTCTTGTATTTATTAGATTTGATTTCAATTGAAACAACATTTGAAATATATTGTTGTAGTTATTAAAAGTGTTTTTTATGCTATTATCTGTAATTGTTCACCTGCGGGATATGACGCAATATCCTGTTGATTATATTATATTGTTATTAATGATATATGCATGTATATTATTATATTATCTGTTATCACTCTATAAGTTCTCTGTAGTTTAGAATTCACTATGGGTTGAAATGATACATACCCGAACGGACTTTAGAATAGGAGAATTTCTTTATGGGTTGAAATGATAAACCCAAGCGACTTTCATTTGAATTGAATTTGGGATTGCAGGTCAAAATGATATCTACCCGTATGTATTTAAATTACGGATTGAAATGATAAATATCCGTATCACTTGACCATAGGATAGAAAATTATATGCACACATCATTGGTCCATATACAAATATTTTGAAAATAAATTATATGGTTTTGGAAGGAAATATATGGTTTTAATAATGTTTATTCTTAAATTATTATATATAAATGGTAATGGTACATATAGATTTAATAATAATATTTAATTTAATTAAGATCGACTTATTTAATACATACAATATGTTTAATTATTTAAATCTATATTTCAAAGTAGATTTTGATAATAATTTGAATAAGTTAAGGTTAGGAAGATAATTCGAATTTAGTTGAAATTGTATTAAATAAAGAATTTTATTTAATTAAACTGATTTGAAACATATTGAAATTAAGATTTAAGATATGATTTATAACTTGGTCTTGATTTATGTAATTTAATGAATATTTCCCGTTTAAATAAATTTACGGAAATATTTAGTAAAAATGTAATTTAAGGCTAGTTAAATGATATTGAATTTATTAAGTGAATATTCCCTGACTAAATAGTAATGAAGTCAACTCGAGATCTATATGAACTGTTAAAATTTAGCTTTGGAAATGGAAATATTAATGCTTTGAAATATATTGAAATTTAAATGGTTTATTTATCTGTATTTGAAATTGATATAATTTGAAATTGTTTATCTAAAAACTGAGCTGAATTGAAATTTGTTGAATTGGGATTGAATTTAAATTGGAATTGGGAATTCGAGTTGATTTGAATTGATTTGTGAAATGTGAGGAAATTATAAATACTTTACTTTATAAATTATTATAATATATATACTATTTTGGAAATAGATATATTTGAAATGGAAATAATATTTTGGTTTTGAAGTATAAATTAATTTGAAATGGCTACGGTGTTATAATGACGTTTAATTGTTAGTAGTATATATTTCTACATTGTAGATAGTTCCATGGATCCTTAGAGGATGGTTATCCCAAACATCCTCTGAGTTACTTGTATTTCAGTTGATATTTCACTTGAGTTGAATTTATTGATATAAGAATGTTAATCCTGACTCGAGTGATTTGTGTTTTGCCTTACTATCGGGTCAGACTGAGTGATATAGCATTTGAGACTGACCTTTAGAGTTTGGAGCTTCGTTTGAGGATCCAACTATCGATTCAGCTTTCAGCTCTTCCAGTTGATTTGTTCAGAGAGGTCATCTGTTTGTACTGGAGACTTCATTGTATTTGAGATATTCTATTGTATTTTATTCCTAACTCTGATGTTTATATAGTAGCTTCATGAACTACTATTTATCTATTCCGCTGCATTCTGTTATAATACTCTGCATCTGTGATTTTGTGATTTATTTATTTACTGTATATGCTAAGCTTTTCCAAATTTAAATTAACAATTTGATATTTTGAGCAATTCATGTCCGATATATATGGATGCGAATGGTTGAAAATACAGGGTCATTACAGTTGGTATCAAAGCTTTGGCTCTAGGCAAACTTAGCATGTATGGTAAATTTAATTACGGGATAACTTTCGTTCGAGCTTGAACTCTTTCCTCTTTGATTTGAATTTCCTTTGAATTTTGGAACATTCCCTTGGTTTCGAGATCCATTATTGTCCCTCACTATTCGTTTTCTTCTGAATTCTGGAGCATCCCATAGCTCTACGATATGATTTGTAAAGGGGTGAAACTCCTTTGCGATTGTTATTGATTCACCGAAGATTTGTATATCCCCGGTTTAGATGCTTCTATCTCTTGTTATGTCAAATCCTATCTCTGGCGATCGAATGTCGATTTTCCTTAGAGTTCCGCATCGATCTTGTTATTGAAGTCATGGTTGACCCGGTTAAGGTCGCCCGCGATTTATGTAAGTATATCCACCTCCTATTCTGAAATTTAATTATCTCATCTTCGATCGGGACTATCTTCGAGTCAGAATTCTATTTGAACAGAGTCCCTCTAATTTGAATCTCTATCCTTGTTTTGAAATCCATTCTTGAATCATCCTTTGAAAAATCTGGTTGTTTGTATATTAGAAATTGTTTTATATATCAAAATTATTATTTGATAAGTATGATTATATGCTATATATAAAAGTGAAAATAAGGATTATATACCTTTTAGAAATGAGAATTTGAAGTTTCGAAAGGATTTGGAGTTTTGAAAATTATATAATAATTGATTTAAATAAAAATGATTTATAACTGATTCGAATTTGAAATTCGAGAGATTGGACTCTAGTGTTTCGAAATTGGTTTTAAGATTTTGGAAAATATAAAATAATACGATTTAAAAGTATTTTTCGAATAAGAAATGTTTCGAATGAGTTCAAATGAATTCCAATAATTTCGAAGAAATTTCAAAGAAGTTTTCAAGAAAATAGAAGTCTACAACTCACTTGTGTCGTTGGAAAATAATTTTGTGATGAGTGCACGCATCATTGACATTAATTTTCGAGTTGCATGGTGGGGGAGAGGCCACTTTAGTAGCTTTGCTATGCAAGTGATTTTATGAAACCAATTTTGATTCCAAATTCCAAAGTATGATTTGAAATTTCGAAAGATATATGTATATATATTTGAAACGATTTGAAGTGTACCCGAAGTTCGGTCCTTGAGTTTTGAATTTGATTTGGTATAACCCTATCTATTGAAATTAATTTACAGATTGGTTACCGATTTTCAATTCTTGGACTGAAAATTTGATTTCTCCAACTATTTTGAATTATATTAATTTGAAATTTTATTTTGAAATGTTTCGAATAAATTTAGTTCTAAAGGTTTAGAATAATGATTTTCAAAAGGAAAATTGGATCTTTCGAATAGAAATAAATAGTTTAAAAGTTTTAAAAGGGATGGCTTTAAACTTGGTAATCATTTTGGATATAATTGATTTGAGAAAATTATTTGGTTCTGAAAATAGATTCGAATTTAAAAACCGAGTATTTATATGATGATTTTGGAAATGAATTTGTTTGACCTAAATTATGTTGATTTGGAAACTAGGATTATTTTCTAAACCTATTACTTTGGCAAATTTGAAACTGAAGATATTTTAGTTTGGAGGAAATAAATGGTGAAATCGTATATGATTTTGAAAATGAACTGATATTGAAACGAATTGGAATTGAGAACCTTATTTTACTAAATATTTGATTTGGGAGTATCGAACTTATATAAAATTGATTTCTATAAGTATGAAGTTGATTCGAAAACTATTGATTGGAAAGGTACTCTATTTGAAAAGCGAAATCTTATATAATCGAAGTCTATATAAGTGTGATGTGATAGACTATTGTTTTGGAAGTATTCGATTTGAAAACGAAATCTTATATAATGGACTTTATATAAGTATGATATTTGAAATTGATTTGAAAAGGTACTATATATTTTCAAAGTAAAGATATGGAAAGTGCCTTCTGCTTGATATCCACTTTGTGGCCACATTGTGGATTCATTCTATCGATATTATTATCCCTGATTTTGGTTTTCCGGATGTGATACTCGAGTGTCCGACCATGGCGTAACCAATGGTCGTTTTTTTGGGTAGCGTAATCCGCAAGGTAGAGTTTGCTTGAAGGGTATGGATGTTTTCTAGGAGATCCAGGCGTAACCATTATTATGTATCCTGCGGTCTACCAGTTTTGTTGTCGTGGAATAATCCGCAAGGCAATGATTGCTTAAAGGGTACAGATGTTTCCTGGGGGATCCAGGCGTAACCATTGTTATGTATCCTGCAGTCCACGGGTTTTGGTTATCATGCGTAATTCGCACAGTGGTGATTGCTTAAAGGTACGGATGTTTTCTGGGGGATCCAGGCGTAACCATTGAGTATCTACGATCCAGGTGATTTGTTTGGATTGTACTTTCCATATCAGTTTTGAAGGTTTTTCAAGTATTTTCACTGGGCGTCGAAACAGGTCTATTAAGTACTTGAAGAATTCTAGCTTTGTGCTTGATCAACGCATGTCCAGAGTCTGCAAGAACAAGGACAAACTTGTTGAAACATCGAGTTATAAAAGTATTTTCGAAAGGAAAATTTGTTTCAATATAAAAGTATTTTATTATAAAAGTATTTTATTATAAAGGTATTTGTTATAAAAATATTTCCAACAAAGAAATTCTGCATTAATATTCGAAATTGAAATTCTTATGGTTCTAAATTAATTATTCATGCCCGATATTATGCTTTTGAATCAACCTTATCTGCTCAGCTCTATTTATTCACCCATATTCCGTTTTTTCGAATCTACCTTCTTTTCCTTTTTGGAACATATCCTTTTTGAAATATTGTTTATTTATATACTACATGGTTTAATAGTAAATAATTAGTGTTATAAATATTTTAGAAGTATTAATTTAATAAAAACGTATTTAAAGTAAATAATTATTGATTTATTAATAATATCTGAAGAGTACTTCTAGATAAAATTAATAAATTTGTGAATTATGGATTTAATGTTTCAATAGTTTCTTTGTAAAAATAAGCAATGATGTAAATAACTGTTTTCAAAGAGTTTTCATATATTTATAAAGGTATTATTTAAACATATAAATGGAAATATTTTGATTTGCAAAGTTTATAAATGACTATTTATGGATACAATAAATGGGTTTAAAAAATTATTGAATATTAATTAACTTAAGTTGAAGTTTATATAGTTTTAAAATTAACTGTCTATCCTTGTCTTTCAATCTATATTTTTCCTGGTTGTTCTACTCTCCTACCTCCTTCATTTTCGGGGATGATCCTTTTCGGGGACGAAAAGTTTTGAGCAGGGGAGAGTGTAATAACCCAAAAAAATTCTGTGATTTTATTTATTAAATTAATTGAAATTTTATGAAATTTTTAAATAATAAATTTTGAAAATAAAAATTTATTATTCGAAATTCGTCTATTTAAACATAGCAACTGGTAAATTTTCATCTGATAATATTGAAGTTTATTTTATTGTGAAGTTTTTAAATTTAAATCGGTTAGAATTGATGATAATAAATTTATTTCCAAATCAGAATATTTTTTCTATAGAAAATTTCTAAATCATCCTCTGAGTGAGACGCATCTTTCGTTTTTCAAAATTTGGACTTCTATTGCTCTGTTTATCTTATTTCTGGCAAAATAGCAGCATATTCGGTACCGATTATCGACTTTTGGTCGGATGATCGTACCACAGATGTCTGTATACTGTTTTGATCGTCTCGTCATGCTGATCTCAGCGGTATATTCCTTTCTGTATTTTGAGGCCCGTATGCGACAGAAACGGAAAGACTGTGCGTCATACCGTACCGAAATTTGGGACCTTTTGTTCCTTTTGTCTCTTCAAACTTGAAACGTGCAGCCCACACAGACAATTAATTGTCGTGATTTTTCAACTGAATCTAGGAAAGACGTTGCCACTCTTTTACTTTATATTTATTCACTTTTGGCCTTGGTATTCTCAACATTATATTTATACGTTTTCCTTTCATCTGTTTTATGACTTCTCTCTTTCAATTCATTTCGCTTTATATTGAAGCCTGCTGCCCCCTTAATTTTTTCGCTCCTCTATGTTGCCATCCAGATTCGCTAATGATGAAAAAAAAGAAAAAAAACCTCAGCCTCCTTCTCTTTGCCCCGCTCTCCTTCCCCGCCATGGGCACATGCCGCAGCGTCCTTGTCCACTCTTTTCCGATCATCCGCCTTCCAACCATTCAAACCCCCTCCTGATAGCACATAAGCCACCTCCTAACACCCTTCACAGCCTGCTTCCTCCGCCTTGAGCCTGCTCCACCTTTCACCTTACCCCTCCTCTAACTTCACCCAGCTTGCAAACCCAAGCCTCGTGAGCTCATCACTACTCCTAATCCACCTTAGCATTCCTCGGCCTCCTCCCCACGCCGAGCGTGCATTTCCAGCCACCTTCGCCTATCACCCATCAAGATCGCAGCTAGCCGAGCTCGCTCCAGATACGGACGAACCCACTTGTCTTCTCCCCTCTCCTGTTTCACTCTCTCTCTTCTTCCAGTGCGTGCCTGTGAAGGTTAAGGTACGCATATATGTTTTATTCGTTATATGTGGTATAAGTTGTGTATATATATATTTATAAATATAAAACGTTTCAAGATGGTAAAGGTTGGATTTATAAGTATAAAATGTCAGTATATATTTTTGCATAACTTGGTTTCCAAATATATTATATAAAGTTATGTAAGTGGATGTATTATATTACATATCTACCTATATATAAAGTTGCAGCTACAAAAGATAAGGTGGTTCATATTTCAATATTTATAAATATAAATAGTTTACTTTGTATCGAATATATATATATATATATATATATATGATTGTTATATAGGTTGCGTGTGTTGAAAACTAGGTTGTATAATTGTCTATTCTTTGGGCTCAGTTATGAATATATCTCATTTATATGTATATTTACATTAAATCTGATTTGAGTATGTAAATACTGTTTGTGCTGCAACTAATATATATATATATATATATATATATATATATATATATATATATATATGAATGCAGGACTATTTACACTGTGGCTTATATATAAATATAACATAGAGTATGTTATAGGTTGAAACAATGGATAATAATAAAAATTTTACAAACTGTTTGTTTATATAAGCATATCATTTTTATTAGTATTATTCTATTTATAAAAAAATTGTAGATATTACAGCAATATAAATTAGTATTATATTCAGATAAGTTATATATAGAATGTGCAAGATGCTATTTAGATTTAAGTCTTTGTTTCATAGGTTGCAGTTGACAATTTTATATCATCTTTAATGGTAAGTTATATATTAGCTATATCTATAAGGAGTATCCCAAATTATATGATGTATATATGTTGAATTTAATATATATGTGTTTAATTTGAAACAATAGATTTTGAAAACTTATATATTTAATCTAATATGTACTTAAATTTAGAATACGACTTTATAGATATGTAATTATATAGAGTGTGTGTCTATATATATATATATATATATATATATATATATATATATATCTGTGTGTGTGTGTGTATGTGTGTGTGTGTGTTCACTGATACCATATATCTTCATCGATACAATATTGAGTTGATATCGTTCATTCCTATTTATCAGCTTGTCCATCGAATTCATGCCAATCTAGCTTTACTTTGGAAGTCGTGCTTGCAATTCGTAGCTTATTTCTTTGTCAAAATCTATCTAGCCTCGAAAGGTGAGCAATCACTCATGATTAACGTTCTTGTATTTATTAGATTTGATTTCAGTTGAAACGACATTTGAAATATACTGCTGTAGTTATTAAAAGTGTTATTTATGCTATTATCTGTAATTGTTCACCTGTGGGATATGACACCATATCATGTTGATTATATTATATTGTTATTGATGATATATGTCTGTATATTATTATATTATCCGTTATCACTCTGCAAATTCCCTGTAATTTAGAATTCACTGTGGATTGAAATGATACATACCCGAACAGACTTTAGAATATGAGAATTTCGTTATGGGTTGAAATGATAAACCCAAGCGATTTTCATTTGAATTGAATTTGAGATTGCGGATCGAAATGATATCTACCCATATGTATTTAAATTACGGATTGAAATGATAAATATCCATATCGCTTGCCATGGGATAGGAAATTATATACAGACACCGTTGGTCCATATACAAATATTTTGAAAATAAATTCTATTTTTTTGGAATGAAATATATGGTTTTAATAATGTTGATTCTTAAATTATTATGTATAAATGGCAACGATATGTATAGATTTAATAATAATATTTATTTTAATTAAGATTGATTTATTTGATGCATACAATATGTTTAATTATTTAAATCTATATTTCAAAATAAATTTTGATAATAATTTTAATAAGTTAAGGTTAGGAAGGTAATTCGAATTTAGTTCAAATTGTATTAAATAAAGAATTTTATTTAATCAAACGAATTTGAAACATATTGAAATTAAGATTTAAGATATGATTTATAACTTGGTCTTGATTTAAGTAATTTAATGAATATTTCTCGTTTAAATAATTTAAGGAAATATTTATTAAAAATGTAATTTAAGGCTAGTTAAATGATATTGAATTTATTAAGTGAATATTCTCTGACTAAATAGTAATGAAGTTAAATCGAGATCTATATGAACTGTTAAAATTTAGCATTGGAAATGGAAATATTAAATCTTTGAAATATATTGAAATTTAAATGGTTTATTTATCTGTATTCGAAATCGATATAATTTGAAATTGTTTATCTAGAAACTGAATTGAATTGAAATTTGTTGAATTGGGATTGAATTTAAATTGGAATTGGGAATTTCAGTTGATTTGAATCGATTTGTGAAATGTGAGGAAATTATAAATATTTTACTTTATAAATTATTACAATATATATATATACACACACTATTTTGGAAATAGATATATTTGAAATGGAAATAATATTTTTGTTTTGAAGTATAAATTAATTTCAAATGGCCACGATGTTATAATGACGTTTAGCTATTAATAGCATATATTTCTACATTGTAGATAGTTTCATGGATCCTTAGAGGATGGTTATCCCAAACATCCTCTGAGTTACTTGTATTTCAGTTGATATTTCACTTGAATTGGATTTATTGATATAAGAATGTTAATCCTGACTAGAGTGTTTTGTGTTTTGCCATACGCTCGGGTCAGATTGAGTGATACAACATTTGAGACTTGCCTTTGGAGTTTGGAGTTTTGTTTGAGGATCCAACTATCGATTCAACTTTCGGCTCTTCCAATTGATTTGTTCAGAGATGTCATCTGTTTATACTGGAGACTTCACTTTATTTGAGATATTCTATTGTATTTTATTCCTAACTCTGATGTTTATATAGTAGCTCCATGAACTACTATTTATCTACTCCTCTGCATTCTGTTATAATACTCGGTATCTGTGATTTTTTGATTGATTTATTTACTGTATATGCTGAGCTTTGCCAAATTTAAATTAACAATTTGATATTCTTAGCAATTCCAGTTCGACACGTACGGATGCGAATGGTTGAAAATACCGGGTCGATACATTCCATCTTCAAAAAATAGCACATCAATGACTCAATTCCAAGCCTTTATATACCGAGAGGTTCCTCTCGGTATCTAAACCTTTGCTCGCTTCTTCTATATATCTGTCTACCTTCTTCTCATGATCATAGAAACAACGGGTTCTTGGAATTTGGGGTTGGAAATTAGATCATGCACCAGTTTATGTTTCCCAAAAATTACACACTGATGATTCTATTTTGAAGATTTGTCCTTCACGTTGCCTATCACCGGGCAATAGATAATATTTGCAAGTTAGATTTGAATTATTTGATTGGCTAAAAAGTGAATACATCTTCCTTACGTTGCCAGTCTTCGGGCAACATCAGATTTCTGAAGATTTTATGATTACACTGTCCCAACGTTGCCTAAACTCAGTTGATGCTAGACTTATGAATGTTATAAGAAGGTACCTACCTGATGTTGCCAATCTTTGGGCAGCATTAGATTCCAGAAGAATGGGCTAAAGATTCGATTGAGCTCTAGCGCTTCTGCCTTTGAAAGCTAGTGTATCGATAGTTCCATTCTAGGGTTTCCCTTTAGCATCGCCAATCTTCGGGCGATGGCACATTCCTGGAGGTTGGGACCGAATGATCGGGTCAGTCCTTAAGTAGTTATCAATCCTTCAAGCCATCACCAGACTTCGGGTGGTGGAACATTCCTGAAGGTCAAAGCCGAATTATCCGATCAGTTCCTAGTTTGGTTCTGAGAACATTCTTAATGTCTCCAATCTTTGATTAGCAATGAATTCTAGAAGGTAGATTTTGTAATTAAGTCTCCTCATCACCATATATCTCTAGGCAGTGACGTATTCTTATGGGCTAGCAAATTCTTCCTCTATTATCGTCTATCTTTAAGCAATAGTTTGCTCCCACCGGTCTCCAGGCAACAACGGCTTTCTAGAAGTCGGCTTCTCTTTCTGATATTCCCTAGGCAAAGCCGGTTTTTAGAAAGCAAGGGTTGATTTAACCGTTGATCCAGCGGTTTTGATCTTCCCAACTTCACTAATTTTGGGCCCATACCGGTTTTCGATTTTCCCCATCGATTCGGCGGTTTGAGTCGACTTTCCCTATCGACTTGGCAGTTAAGACCTTCCCCACATTACTGGGCAACATCGGCTCTTAGAAGGTTGAGGATGGATATGACATGTTGATTCAGTGGTTTAGACCTTCCCAACATTGCCAGTCTTGGGACAACGCCGGTTCTCAGAAGGTAGATGATCGATACGACCCATCGATCTGGCGGTTTAGACCTTCCCGACGTTGCAAGTCTTGGGACAACGTTGGTTTTTATAAGGTTGGGATCTTTTTTCCCATCGATCCAACAGTTTGAGTCTATTTTCCCCATCGACTTGGTGGTTGAACCTTCTCAACGTTGCCAGACTTTGGACAACACTGGTTCTTAGAAGGTTGAGGATCGATTCGACCCGTTGATCCGGCAATATAGACCTTCCCGACGTTGTTAATCTTGGGGCAATGTTGGTTCTCAAAAGGTTGAGGATTGATACAGCCCCCTAATTCGGCGATTTAGACCTTCTCGACATTCCAGTCTTTGGACAACGTCGGTTCTCAGAAGGTTAGGGATCGATACGACCCGTCGATCCGACGATTTAGACCTTCTCGACATTGCCAGCCTTAGGACAACGCCGGTTCTTATAGGGATCGATACGACCTGTTGATTCGATGGTTTAAACCTTCCCAACATTGCCTGCCTTAGGACAACCCCAGTTCTTAGAAGGTTGGGGATTGATACAACCCATCGATCCAATGGTTTAGACCTTCTCGATGTTGCCAGTCTTATGACAACACTGGTTCTTAAAAGGTTGAGGATCGATACGACCCATCGATCAAGCGGTTTAGACCCTCTCGACGTTGCCAGTCTTGGGACAATGCTGATTTTCAAAAGGTTGGGGTCGATTTTCCCCGTCGATCCAGTGGTTTGAGTCGATTTTCCTCAATGACTTGGCAGTTAAGACCTTTTAAACATTGTCAGTCTTTGAGCAACACCTGTTCTTAGAAGGTTGAGGATCAAAATGACTCATCGATTCGACGATTTAGGCCTTTCCGACGTTGCCGGTCTTAGGACAATGTCGGTTCTTAAAAGTTTGAGGATCAATTCGACCATCGATCCAGCGGTTTAGGCCGTTCCAAAGTTGCCAGCCTTGGGACAATGCTAGTCTCAGATGGTTAGGGGTCTACATGACCCGTCGATCCGACGGTTTAAACCTTTTCGACATTACCAGTCTTGGGACAACACCAGTTCTTAGAAGGTTGGGGATAGATACGACCCTTCGATTTAATGGTTTAGACCTTCTCGACGTTGCCAGTCTTGGGATAACGTCAGTTCTTAGAAGGTTGGGAATCGATACAACCCATCGGTCCAGCGATTTAGAGCTCCCGACATTGTCAGTCATGGGACAACGCCGGCTCTTACGACCCGTTGATCCTGCGGTTAGTGAGTTTACACTCCTCATCCGTTATTCGAGGGAAGAGGAGCATTTTCTCGGTTGTATGGCATAGGAGTTTTGCTTGCAAGAACATGGTTCGCTTAGTTCAAGAAGCATATTTTATTAATGAGTAGAAGAAATGTCAGGTCATGCTTACGTACAATGCCTCCGCCTCCCTGGAAGGCTTATTTTCAAAAGGAAATTAGATACGGATGAATGAAACAATATTGTTTTAGGTTGCTGCTTCATTTCTAGGTGACCAGCTTGCTTGAAGGTTATTTGATGACCAGTCATTCATCAGCTCGCCTGGGCGCCACCCCATTGGGTCCAAGCAGCCTTAAGTAGGTAGACCCTGGGGTCTTGAAGTTTCTCCACCATTTCGCCTTTCCCTAACATACTGCTGGAGCTTGTTTTTACTTATCAGCTCCTCGATCAAATTCCTCAAATGTCGGCATTCGTTGGTGTTACGCCCATGAGTTTCATCAAAGTGACAGTACTTCTCGAAACATTTCTCCTGCTCTATCGCTTCCCTTTTTGGTAGCGTCTTATATTTCTCAATTCCTTGAATAGCAAGATATACGTTCTCAGTGTGTTATTTAAGGACATGTAATCTTCTAATTCGAAGTTCTTTGGACATTTCGCATTCACGTAATGCTTGTTACCATAGTTTTGACTTCTTTTCTTCTTATTACCGGAGTTTCCAGCATTTACTACGATGTTGCTCTAGATTACTTCCTTCGATTGTTCATCACCAACCTTTCTTTTGGCCAGTCCTGCTTCTTCCAACCGTGTGAACCGATTCGCCTTTCGGTGAAATTCTTCCATGCTAGTGGGTTGCTTAATCTTTAACCATCTTTCGAAATCTGTATCTAGGTGAATGCCCTGGACCAAGGCCATAAATACATGATCCTCTTTCGAATTACTAACTTCCATAACAATGATGTTGAATCCGATCAAGAAAGCTTTCAGAGACTTCGTGGGTCCTTGAGACAAGTTAGATAGGGACATCATGTACTTTGGACGTGTAGTGTGGAGCCTAAACTGCTCTAGAAACTTCTTAGCCAATTCGTCAAAAGCCGACATGGATTTAGGCATGAGCCTAATGAACCACATGGAAGTAACTCCATCCAAGAAGATAGAGAAACACCCATAACTAACAGCTTCCGTAGCTCTAGCCCCATCCATATACCATTCTGTTTGAGTAAGTGTTGCCTGGGGTCAGTAGTTCCGTTGTAGGATAGCATTGTCGGCACTGTGAATTTGCAAGGACACTCTTCTCTCAGAATATTCTCAGTAAATGGAGTTTAGTATGGCGTGGAACCCCATTTTTCATCCTTCCTACCCCTTCTTTCCTCCACCAATTATTTGATCATGTCAGTGATGTACTCCTCATTGGCGTGGAAATCTGTAGGTCAACTATCAAGGGCTGCACCGAGTGTTTGACTCTACAAACGATCTCGGCTTGTCGATTGATGTGTAGGTTTTCCATTCTCTGAGAGAACCACTCATGTAGAGTTACGTTGACACCCGGTTGGCTTTGTCGTGGCAGTTTGGGCTCTAGATCTAGTGTTTTGTCCGTTGACACCAATGTCCAACTCCAAATCATCACCATCAAGCTGCAAGTTCACTTACCCATCAGATACATCCATCGCATCATCTTCATGAACATCCTCCACGCGGGAATTCCTATTGGTGCCAGTTGGTCTTCTTGTGGGGGTAGCACTCCTAATTCCTCCTACAACGACTCTTGTGGTTACTTCCTTCTGCTTTTGCTTCCCATATCTCATGTTTAGGGCAAAAACTGAAGAATTCCTTGTTCTAACACAGGAGAAGTTTCGCTTTTAACACTTCTTGTCGTCAGAGACTGCAAGGTTAACAACACGTCCATCTTATCCATTAGTACTTTTTGGCTATTCGCCATTTTCTGGTTAAGTTCATGAATCATTTTATTGAGCTCTTCTCTAGTAACAACTTTCTATTATGCAAAGGATTCTAGTGTTGCATTTCGATCATTGACTTTCATTTGGTGAGCGTTTCCTTCATCACCATTAGCCACCGCTCTTGCGGGTCTTTTGAAAGCATATTTTACTTTTTTGGGCACCATTAATCTCCAATATCAAGTCCTTAAATCCTTCATGTAAAATTTCTAGATCTAACTTCTATATCTATCCAATCTAAAGTGGAGAGATAGATCTAAGCATGGATTTAGTTTCTTAGTGAAAGACCAAAATGTTGACGCTAAAAATGGATCAACATTCAAAAATAGTTGTAAGCAATCTGTAGGATCCAGATATAGCAGGTAGTATTGGAAAAAAGAAAGAAAAATGACAGGGAGACATAAGATTTTTATAGTGGTTCGGCAATCTCTGGTCGGCGTCCACTTTATAGGTTTATTGATTATGGATCTGAGAGAGTTTGTATGAGATTACAGAGAATTAGAGTCACAAGTACAAGAATTGAAAAGTTCTAATCCTAAAACTGCCAATAGTACATGCCTTGGTGACTATTGTGAGGGAGGAAGACGGTAAAGAGTAGTGGAATCCCAGATCTAGAGTGAAGAGAAAAGATCAAGGAGAAGATCATGTTTTGGTTGCATCATGGTTTGTATTTATATGGAAACAGAGGTACTAGGTCAGAAGTCTGCTTGCATCGAGGTCCAGGAGTTAGCCCAATGTCACACAAGAGATCGCGCGGTCCATCGAGTCAAAATAATAACTCAATATTGAGTCATTTGACTTGGTGCCGAGTTATTTTCTTAAGTTGAAATCAGTCCAATTTTTTTGCTTTGCTTTTCTAACTTCAAGTTGATGTGTTCCATGCACTTTACATCAGTTTTGTGATGATTCTAGTGATCTTTCCATTATTCCTTAAGTTATCATGCTTTCTTGATTTTCTTTCTCTCAACCATAGAATTGGTCATCCAAACTCTGGGAATACCACTTGATCATGAGTACATGGAGTAGTATAGGAGATGTATGGAGTTTGGGAAGTGAAATGGAGAGGAAAGAAAGGTCAGTGCCGACTTATATAACTCGATGTCGAGTTATACCCTTAGTTCCAATTTCTTTGAGATTTTTTGAGTTGCTTCATACCATAATTCTAGATAGTTCCAATCACGTTGGAGTGAATCATGAAGCTGAAAACCATGTCAGTTAAAACTATAAGCTTTGGGTTAGGGTTGACCTGAGTCCGACCTTAGTGGTTTGTGCATTTGCTTCAGGCCTTGCTTGGAATCGTCCAAAGGTTGGAGTGCTTGGAGACTGACCTGTGAGTTTTGTGAGTCCAACCTAAGTTTTACTCGGTCGCGATTATTTGGAGTCCGCGAGAGCTTTGTGAATCCGACTCAAGTTCTACTTAGTAATGATTACTTGGAGTTCGACCTGAGAGTTTTGTGAGTCGACTAAGAAAAATTATAACTCGGTACTGAGTTGTGACATACAACTCGGTACCGAGTTGGCTTGGGTTTGAATCGGGTTTGACTCGAGTTTGACTTGGGTTTGATTTGGAGTCAAAGACTTGGGTCTGACTCCAAGTCATATTGTCTCACCTTGTTATTTCTCAGCTCAGGTTTTTCTTCATTTTTCCTAGGTTCCGCTCAGGTATAACTCGAGCCCGACCGCAAGCGCCAAGTTGAAAAACTCAAGACAACTTTTTCTGCTTATTTTTTGATATTTTCATTTTCTTGCCTTTTTATTATGTTTCCAAAGTTCTTGAACTATTTTGTCTTCGTTTTGACATTCTAACTTCCGGTTGAAATTGGCTTGGTAGAAAACCCGATTAACACTACCCCTCTACGTTTACCTTCCACAATGATGGGATAATAGGATACTTTTTTGCATCAGAAGTGATCGCAAATTTGTTACCTGAAGCCTTAGGTCTACCTTTGACTGCATCAGATTTGATAAAATTACCTCCTCCATGCCTATTATTCCCAGTAGTTGCTTTAGCCCCTACTCCGGCACTTGTTTCCCCACCTCCTTATGTTTCTGTTTCCTTACAATCATCCATTCGACCATATCCCCTTCTTGATTCGCCTTCAAACCACGTATTACCGTCGAAATAGATAAGAATTGTTGCTTAAGAATAGGATGATTGTTGAAGAGAAAGATGAGAATTAGAGAGGAGAGAGAAATCGAAGGAGATAGGATAGAAGAAATAACATGAAAAAATTAAGAAAAGTTGGGGTTTGGAGATTTTACGATTTGAAACCCTAAAAACCTAGCAGCCGCCATTGGGATATTTTCGCCATTTTTTCGATGTTTTGGGAAAGAAACGTCCCCGTGTTGCTATTATCCAGGAGGAAACTTTTTACGTTTGAAGCATATAGTGAGCCATAAATAAATACGAAGATAATTTATTTTTTATTCTCATATATATATATATTTCATTAAATATCTTTGCACGCTTCTTCTTAAATTATTCACTAGATTTTTCTAGCCAAAATTTTCATTTTTAAATAAAATAAATTAATTTTGAGCAAAAAGAAACTCAAACAGTCGAATTTATCTAAAACACGCAAAATATTTCAAATTTTATTTTTCTCTAAATGATGGGAATAATTTTCTTATTCATGTCCTTTCTATATAATGTAAAATATGCATGTTCACGGGAATGACAATCTCTTGGCTACACATGGAAAATAGTTGAACATAAATACGAACCTATGGATCTCAATTGTTTGAATACAATAACCGGATCCCTTTACCCACCTTTTCTGAACTTGCATCTATAAAGGAAGTCCTTGCAAACAATTGAAAATATAAGGCTAGTTTTTATTTTGAGCTTTTCGTTTTCAACGTGCATTCCATTCCATTTTCCAATATAAGGATAAAATTTAAAAATCTAACTCATTACAAAAATGGAAGGACAAATGGAGTGTATCATTTTTCGTGTTTTTATTATATTCCGAAACACAGAAAATAGAATAAATTTGTTTTCTATTTGGTATGTTAACTTCAGTTATCAAATTACTTGTCTTTCAAAAAAAAATGTCGTGCGTATTTTTGTTTGGACAGAAATCCAAACTAAAAAGGACAAACCAAACAAACTAATCGAAATTCTAAATTTTGTAGAAAAATTATTCCCTCGTAATTCAATGCACTTTGTAAATCGGCCATAAATCGAAGTTAAAAAAACTTCACTATAAAGTTTGAAAGAGATTTTTGATTTGATTCGCTGTGATTAAGATTGACATATAGCGAATAAGAGCGGTTGGAATCCTCTAAACCCACTTTATCTATTCTATGTACCACCGGATCTACAACATTCTTTTTACTTCTATTTTATTTTAATTATTCAAAATAATATTAATAAATAGTTGAAATTAAGCTGGCATACGATTACAACAAAAGTTTGGATAATGGTGGTAATAATTCGTTAAAGCATATATTTCTCCCAACAAAATAACATTTAAAGATTGATAACTTTTTGGAAAATATAAAAGAAAGGAAAAAAAGTCAAAATATATCAATAAAAAAATGAGAAATGCAAAAATAATAATAAAGTAAATAAAATAATAAATCAGCTAATGTTGTATAGGAAAAAATGTATACTATAAGGTTTTAGAATATTTTGTAAAAAAACATATTTTCTGAAAGAATAAGAGTCCCTTTTTTAAAGAGAAAATGACATTTCGAAAGGTGAAAGCTCGGTGATAGAGGAATGCATTTTTGTACAACGAAAGAGAAATTGTAGTTTGTATTTGTATTGTGATAATTGTTGCTTAGTATTACATGATTTAACAATATGGTAATAAAAGCAAAAGGGTTTACAACGAAACCAATTTTTAGCAAATACAATAATTTAAAAGTGGAAATTATGCATAAGGACAAACATTGAAAAAAAATTAGGCCGAAGGACAAAAAGTTTCATTTTTAGGCTGAAGGACAAACTTTGAAAATAATTAGGCTGAAGGATAATGCTAGTTAGGACTCGCATTTTGTATAGTGTAAAAACTAAATAAAATGCTAGTTAGAACTAGCATTTTGTATAGTATAAAAACTGAATATAATGGTAGTTAGAACTAACATTGTCCTTCAGACTAATTTTTTTCAAAGTTTGTCCTTCGGCAAAAAAATGAATCTTGGTGTTCTTGAGACAAATTTTTTATCAAAGTTTGTCCTTTTTCCTAATTCTCTCAATTTAAAATATAAAATATACGTACAGAGATATGGATACGATAGTACAAATTAGAAGATACATTTAACAAAGTTCTATAATAATTTTTCATTTCCTATGTTATCCAAATCAATGTCATATTATTTACGATGTTTCTTTCAATCGTTCATTTAGTTTTCTTCGATCACTTGAATACTGTAGTGTTCTTCTAGGTATTCCTCTAGAATAAAATCGTGATTATCGTCGGTATAAAGTCTGGATCACTGCTGTTATATTTTCGTATAAAATTATGAATAGTCATTGTTGCAATGTTAACCGGATTGGAAATTAGCAAGTCGGCATATTAGTTAACAACGACAACAGAGCCATTATTCATAAACAAGTTAGGATCGGCCAGAGATGGAACTTGAAACTAAATGATAAAAGTAATTTAAAGGTTATAGCAATAACAATAACAATAGCAATAATAAAATTAATCAATAGGTAAAGTAATAATAATAGTAACTAAGTAAAATATAGATAGAAATACATATGTATGTAAAAAAAATACAATAAAATAAAAAATGATGATATAGTAGAAATAGTAATAACGGTGCTGATAGTAACATTGATCAAAGACCAAACGCTACGTCTTAGGCTCTTTTTTCCTAATCATATAATCTAAAACTAATAAGACTCATAGCTCATGGTTCTGGCACGTGAATCACTAACTTCTACGCGCTACTATCCGTTACCAACTTTTCGGCTATATTCCAACCCTTCAAGTCCCTTTTAACAACTTCCTCCCATATCAACTTTGGTCGACCTCTACCTCTCTTTGAACAAACGACACGGCCTTTAGTTCCAACGCATACAGATGCCTCGGGCGGCCTTTGTTGGAGATGTCCAAACCATCTTAAGCGATGTTGAATTAGTTTCTCCTCAATTGGTGCTATTTCAAGTTTTTCACGTATATCATCATTTCTAATTCAGTCTATTCTTGTATGACGCAACTCCATCGCAGCATATGCATCTCTGTTACACTTATCTTTTGAATGTGTTGGTTTTTAGTAGGCCAACATTCTACACCGTACAACATCGTAGGCTTAATTGTCATTCTATAGAACTTTCCTTCAAGCTTCTGTTGGACTTTCTTGTCACAGAGAATGCCAGATGTTTGTCGCCACTTCAACCATCCCGCTCGAATTCGAAAAATAACATATTCCTCAATCTCACCATTACACTGCAACGTTGATCCTAGATATCGATAGGATTCCATTTTAGGAACTATTTATTCGGCCAGAATAACATCTCCATCCTCTGACCTGACACCGTTGGACTCGCACTTCATATGCTTTTTTAGTTCTACTAAGCCAAATCCCTTAAATTCTAAAGTCTGTCCCCACAGCTCGAGTTGTCTATCAACCTCAATCCTACTATCATCAATTAGCACAACTTCATCAACAAATAGCATACACCAAGGAATCTCCCCTTGTATACTCTTCGTAACCTTATCCATCACTAGGGCAAAAATGTAGGGCTCAAAGCTGACCCTTAATGTAATTTTATGTTAATGGGAAAGTCATTGGTTACATCATCGCATGCTCTGACACTAGTCACAACATCATCGTACATATCCTTGATAAGGGTAATGTACTTTGTTGGGACTCACTTCTTTTCTAGAGCCCACCACATCACCTTTCGTGGTACTTTGTCATAAGCTTTCTCCAAATCGATAAAAACCATGTGTAAATCCTTCGTTTGCTCTTTAAACCTCTCCATAAGTTGTCTTATCAAGAAAATAGCCTCCGTGGTTGACCTCCCAGGCATGAAACCAAATTGGTTTTTTGAAATGTTTGTCATTCTTCTTAATCGATGTTCGATGACTCTCTCCCATCGCTTCATAGTATGAATCATAAGCTTAATTCCTCTATACTTTATGCAACTTTGTATATCTCCTTTATTCTTAAAAATTGGAATTAATATGTTTCTTCTCCACTCATCTGACATCTTCTTTGATTTGAAAATATTATTGAACAATTTAGTTAACCAGGCCATCCCTACATCTCCAAGGCATCTTCACACCTCAATGGGGATGCCATCAGGCCCCATTGTCTTGCCTACATTCATCTGTTTTAGCGCTTCATTTACCACGGATTCTTAAATTCTTCGAACAAAATGCCTACTGTTGTCATCAAAAGAGTCTTCTATCTTGATCAAAGTGCTATCACCTTCTTCATTAAATAGCTTGTCAAAGTAATCTCTCCATCTATTTTTTATTTCATCGCCATCCACCAAAAAGTCTATTATTATCATCTTTGATGCATTTAACTTGATTGAAGTCTCTTGTCTTCCTCTCACGGAGCTTAGCTCTCTTATAGACGTCTTTTTCACCCTACTTCGTACTTAGCTTATGATACAGGTCTTCATACGTCCGACCTCTTGCTTCATTCACCGGCTCTGTTTGCGTTCTTCTTTACAATTTTGTACTTTTACATGTTGTCCTTGCTCATGTGATGATGCAAACACTTATAGCACTCATTCTTCTCTTTGACAGCCTTTTGCACATCACTGTTTCACCACCACGAATCTTTAGGTTCACGTTTATTTCCTTTCGTTACCCCTAACACCTCAGTAGCCACTTTCCGAATGCGCGTTGCCATCTCATCCCACATGTGATTTGCTTCTCCTTTCAAATTCCATGCCCCTTCTCCCATCACCCTATCCGTAAACACTCGTCAAGCATCTCCTTTGAGCTTCCACCATTTCGTCCGACTAATCTTGGCTCATTTATCCCATCGAACCCGTATCCGAAGATGAAACTCGGATATCAAAAGCTGATATTGTGAGACAACACATTCTATAGGTAAGACTTTGCAATCTACACAAGCTCGATTGTCATCTCTTATAGTAAGGACAAAATCAATCTGGCTACAATATTGACCACTACTAAAAGTAACTAAGTGTGTCTGTCTCTTTCTAAAGAAGGTATTAGCTATCATGAGGTCATAAGCAATAGCGAAACTCAGTATTTCTTCCCCTTCTTGGTTCCTATCGCCATATCCAAAACCACCATGCACTCTCTCAAACCCACCACTAGCCGTACCAACATGCCCGTCGAAATCTCCTCCTATGAAATTTTTTCGCTACTATGAACATCTCTAACCATAACATCTAACTCTTCCTAGAAATTCCTCTTGATAGCTTCACTTAGACCTACTTGTGGTGCATTGGCACTAATGACGTTCAGAATCATATCACGCACTACCAGCTTTACTAGGATGATCATGTCCCCTTGTCTCTTAACGTCGACAACCCCATTTCTAAGGTTCTTGTCTATTAAGATGCCTACCCCATTCTTGTTACGCTCTTTTCCCGTATACTATAACTTGAAGCCTATATTCTTCACCTCCTTCGCCTTCTGGCCCATCCATTTGGTCTCCTGAACGCATAGGATATCTACACATCTTCTAGTCATGGTATCAACTATCTCTCTTAGCTTTCCTGTTAATGATCATACATTCCAACTACCTAACCGAATCCTACTATTATCGACTAGCTTCCTTGCCCCTCGCACCCGCCGAGTAAAGTGCGAAGACCCTTGCTCATTTATCACTACACCGGGGCGTCGATGCAGCGCACTACTAAGGAAGTGACGACCCAGCCCTTGCATATCTATCACCATATCCGAGTCTCGATGTGGCGCGCCACTAAGAGAGTGACGACCCAACCCTTGCTCACTTTTCACCATACTCAAGCCTCGATTTGACGCATCGCTAAGAGGGGTTACGCCCCAACAAAATATGATTAGGTTTCATTTTCATAAGAGAGGCTATGGTTTTTATGTTGGCTCGTCAAGCCTATCACAACCCTCCTCCTTTATCCTAGCTTGAGACAGGCTGCATAGAAAACTACATAGGCGGAGTTCGGCATATTACTTAAGATTGCAAAAAAAAATTCCATGTTGCAAATGTCCTTTTAATTACCATATTGTAAACATGAATGATAGAAACTGAAATTTTCTTATTTCGATTTTGGTTCATCTTGAGTTTCACGAAAATCGAAGATATGATACCTCAAGTTTCCATATAAAGGACTATAACCATCTATTATGGGATATCCTAAGTCAACTAATTAATAGTGGTTTGGAGGAGGATGTGGAAAGTCTGAGACCCCATCATTTGTTATTCAACTGTCGTGTGTATAGTTCATTTCCAACTACCCATGACATATCTAAAAGTCATATCAAACGAATACTCGGACATAACATTTTTGTGATACATCATTTTCGTTTAATAAATAGTTGTGCTACTACCGGTCAAGTTTGCAATTAAGTATGTACGATATATAACTTTGATACAATTTTTGAAAAAGGGTAATATCAGTCAAAACTTCTAATTTGTTTCGGTACACTGTTAAACAATAGATCATCCAGTTTAATTATATCATTGAACACTATCACAACAACATTTAAAATATCATGACAATAAACACAAATAGCAATACATGATATTGTCTTCCACAACCTAACGTGCAAGATAGAGTGATGATGTATAAAAACCTTGCAACAATGTCTTTAATGCATATTTCCTCCGTGGATTGCAAACCGTAAGCTTGCAAACGATTACATAACGTAATGATGTAACACCTTTTCAAACTAAAGTTTCGTTAGCAACGCTCTTGATGTCCAACCAAATATCGTTAACTCGATGCATGCATGTGTAAATTGAAGTATAAATAGACGACTTTTCGTATTTTACTTCATCCAAAAATTTGTTTATAACGATCCAAGTCTTTTAGATCTTTATAGTTGGAATCGCTTGATGTATGAAAAGGATAGGAGAGGGTGCTTTAAGAGAGAGAAGCAAACTGTAACCAAGTATGACCACCTTAGTATGAACACCTTTTAAGAATTATAAATGTTTACGGTAAACAATAATGTAATAAAAACTTTTAGTTGGTCTCATATGTCATGATGGTGCAACCAGTAATGGTTTACACATCTTATTCTAAGTAGAATATCTAACCAGTACAAGAAGATAAATACTAGCCAAAATTCACACAAGAAAAATCCAATTAATTTATTCCGCTAGCGAAATTTAAGTCAGCCCAGCGGACTGAAAAAAAGAGGGGGGGAAAACTTGATAAAAATAGATAATCTAGCTGAAAGTACGCATGTACAAAAACAAATTTTGTTGACAAAACAAACTAAGTAATCAATCTGTCTGGATATGTGCAGCACTTTCAATTCCAGATCTTTCAACAATGATATGAAATAACTTGTTGCATCAGAAATGCAAAGTACATATTTGTACAATTTAGCACATGTTATCGTTCAACTTCCTTATCACAATTAGGAAGGGGAAAAAATAACAAACGTCTATTAAGAAACCCTTTTGCTTCTATACCTAAGAGCACAAACCAAATAAACGACCAAATTCAGAGAGCTCAACCCAGCCAGCAACCAAAAGAAGTTATCCAACCTGCCCTCGTTCAAATTATCCGGAATCCACCCAGCCTTCCCACCTTTCGTAGTCACCACAGTCACCACCGTCAAAATGAACGCGCTCAAATAGTTCCCAAGCGCATTGGTAAGCAGCGAAAGTGCGCTGCAGAGACTCCTCATGGCATCCGGGCTCTGATCATAGAAAAACTCGAGCTGCCCGACGAAGGTGAAGACCTCGCCTGCCCCAACCAAAAGGTACTGTGGTATCTGCCAGAGGATGGTCATCGGAACAGGCACTTTGTCGTGCTCGATCCCTTCCGATTTGGCGATGGCGAGGCGTCTGATTTCGACGAGGGCGGCGGCAGCCATGGCAAGGATGGAGACGAAGAGGCCGATACCCATGCGCTGGAGCTCGGAGAATCCCCGCTCCTTGCCGGTGAAGCGGCGTGCGATGGGTACGAGGAAGCGGTCGTAGAGGGGAACCCATAGGATGACGGATACAACGTCGAAGGTTGAGAGGGAAGCCGGCGGAATGGAGACAGACCCGACCTTGGTATCAAGGACCATGCCCTGTTCGACGAACATGGTCGAGATTTGACTGTAGACGGCTGAGAAGACGATGCCGGAGGCCCAGATAGGGAACATGCGGAGCAGGATCTTGAGCTCCTCTACTTGGGTTATGGTGCAGAGTTGCCACGTGGTGGTGGTGGATGATGGCTCGTGGGGGTGTTTTGTTGCTGCTTTGTCGAGGAACCTGTGCGAGAGAAATTTAATACCTGGACAATAATATATATGGAAAATTCTACTGGAATACAAATTGGTACCAAACATGATAGCACAATGAATCTCATCGTCTTCTGATTTCAACCTCAAATGTGAGCACTGATTTCAACCTCAAATGTGAGCACAGTGAGATCACAATGAGATGTATTGCGTTTCATTTTGTATCAAAACTGTCGCCATTATATCAAAATTGGCACTTTGTTTGTAGATTTGTCTTGAATAAGAATGTTATTTTAGTCGTTTACTTGGTTAATATTAGTTATGAAATATCAAAATAAGTCATTAAGTGAAAAATAGTTGCTTCTCCAGTTTAAAATTTTAAGCTACTTATAACAGCTCTTATATGAGCTTCCAAACATCCAAACTCAACGAATAAGCCAAAGTAATTTAGACTATTATAAAGGGTTGCCATAGACCACAAACGTGTATGACAAATCCTTGTAATGATCAAGTGGGACCCTAGTCCTAAAACGCCAACCTTTTTGACAGACAAAGGGATCAAAAATGCCTGCCCTTGGATCTTCTGAGCCACTTCAGCAATATTGAACACAACATATACTGTAAAAGAAACGATACCGCAGTGTCCTTGATGTCTCAAATAAGGAAACCTGAAATTTTGTAGACACGGTTATGTGTACTTGAAGCTTATACTATTAGGGATATCTTTCCCTAAAGGTTATTCTATTGCTAACAATACTGGCATTTTAACTGGCTCAAATTACTTGTGCATCAATATAACAAAATCCAAGGGATAGATGTACTTTCCTACCCAGTGGCAATGGAAGACTTTTCGGAAAATATATTGGGTACATTTTGGTAGTAAACAACTGGAAGAGCGTCAGAGACTTGATATCTGTAAATATATAGTACTTTTCTCCAAGTCTATTACGAAATGATTTGAATCGCCATCTAACTTAAAGACCAAAGAGGCGTTCGCCCAGACATTTGATTCAATAAATCAAAAATCAAACAATCCAAATCAGTCCATATACATTAGCAATATCGAATGTGCTAAAATTCATCCAGACCAATGGACCAAAGATACAACAATTAAATCTTAGAGGGAAGTCCTATTCATTCAACCAAATCACATGGTACAATTCAACAACACTCGCACTTGATGTTGCTTCACAATGAAAAGGTCTCCATCTTAACATGATTTATTCACTCGATTATACATAATTGACATAATTGTCTTTAAATGACGACGTCGAAAAAAAACTATACTGAAGAAATAGACATGTACCTGAAACCTTTGATTTTTTTTTTGTTTAAAAAATTAATTTTAGAAACTGAAAATTCCAAGGTAGGTAGCAAGAGAAAGAAAAAACTTACTTGAGTTCATCACTATGTTCAATCTTCCGACTCCCTTTAATAGCCGATTCTTCAGCAAATTCATGTAAAAGTGAGCTATCACTAGGAACATCCAAATTCCACTTTCGAACTGAAGCAACCACCACTTGGCAAATCCTAGTAAGAGGACTACCACCAGGTCTTTGAAATCTATAAAGCGGGGTTCCTAAGAAGAAACTTCCTATAGCTAAACCCATAAACAAAGTAGGAATTCCGAATCCCAGCCCCCAACCCCAGTTATCTTGAACCCACACTAGAAAGCTACTTGAAATTAGAGCACCTATGTTTATTGAGAAATAAAACCAATTAAAGAATGATCCTTTCTTTACTCTTTCTGCTGAGTCGGTGTCGTCAAACTGATCTGCACCAAATGATGAGACACATGGTTTGATGCCACCGGTTCCTAAAGCAATTAAGTAGAGTCCGAGAAAGAATATTGCGTACTGGGATAAACTTGCATCGGGGCATATGGATTCGAGGCATGGAGGAGGTTTTAATGCTGGAACTGATGCAGAGAGAGTTAAAGTTGCCATCCCCTACAATTGAAAAAATTGTTTATGGACGAGTAAATTTATTTTCTAGACAAATAAATGATAATAGTCTCTTAGGTGTGGGTTTAGGATATAAGCGGTAATGGCATACATGGTTAAGTTTTGAAAATATCAAACCTCAGGGGAGTGTCAATGCATTTTGAGGCTTCATACCACAAATATTTAATGGACATTTAGTAAAAGCGGATTGTGTCCTTACAGTATCAAATGGTTGAAACACAAATTAGTGAAATTCACAAATATGAACCGAAGGGAGGTTTGCCTTTGAGGTTCAAAACTATAGCTTCATAGGAGAATAAATAAGCCAAATAACTACGCCAACAAATAGTTATTTGAAAGAAACGGCGGATGTTTACATTGTAACATATCCAATTTATCATATACTACCAGTTTATTTGAGGCCCCCATTAAATCAAAGGTCCTAAACGCTTGCCTTAATTGTCTAACATGTGGGTCGGCACAGAGGAAACTGTCAAATGAATTCTATAATACGAGTTGGCTTTTCATGAGTTCTAGCTATGTGTGTTGCATATTGTAGATAGGACTATATACCTCAACTGAGAAAAAAGAACTTGTACAATATTTATTGGAAAAAACAGCTGACATCTAACATTATAACATATACAATTCACTATATGATACCAGTTTATTCAAGGCCCCATTAAATAGGTAGTCCTAAACGCTTGCCTTTATTGGCTAACATGTGGGTGGCCATGAGGGAATTCTATAATAAGAGTAGGCTTTTTTATATGTTCAAACTTTGTGTGTTGCATATTGTAGGACTATATACTTCAATTGAGAAAAAAGAACTGATACAAAAGTTTAGTGATATTGAACAGAAAACATAAGAGTAAAACTTACAATAGAGTATATTATAGAGAACACTGCAATTGTCCAGTATCTTCCCCAATATGCATCAGCCAACACAGCTCCAATCAATGGAGTGATATAACATGTACCTTGCCAAGTCGTGACATTTCTAGCAGCAGAAACATTTCCTTGATGTAACTTTTTAGTAAGATAGGAGACAAGATTTGTAGCAATTCCATAATAGGCTAAACGCTCACAACACTCGTTCCCTGTATCACAATTTATTAAAGGTTTATATGAAAAAATTATAAAGGAAACAACTGTAGTGTCCTGCAATTTCTTATGTATAACCTAGAATGAAAGGGCAGGCTTTCCAGTTTCCAGTAGTTTCTTTCAAAACAGGATTTCCATGTATGTCAACTGACCCATCTCCAGTGTAGAGACCTTTATGGTCGTTCTGCAGTACAATTGCATAAGCTTTTGTTAGTAGTTCATTCAGAAAAATATTGTAAAAAAACACGTTATTATAGCTTTAGTCAATGAATCATCGAGTATTTATGAGCATATACCATTACACATGTACATTATTCATATATCTGTATAGACTAGAATGGAGGTGCAGGTGGATTTATTTACAGACAACAAGATTCATCTTACACCACAAGTCAGATTGCAGAGTAATGAACAGGCAACAACAAATTAATACAGCTCTCAATTGAATGAATTTTCTTGTAGTACATGTATTTCGTAAAATGAAACTTATAACATCCAAGAACACACAAAAAGTTCACATGGAATCATGCTTAGTTACGTTGAACATGCAACCGGCTAGCATATAATAAATATATAGAAGCCCTTCATTTATGATTATAGACACCATACGTATTACGAGGAAATGGACAATGGTGCATCACCCTACAAACCTTCTACCTATTAGTGGATCATCTGAGTTCTAGAATTCTAAAACTGGATCATATATTATCTTTTTTGAATTAAGTGCCACCATTATAGTAGATCACAGGTTCACTTTTTTTTATTCCATACCTCGTTCTTATATAACCATTGCAAGCTATATGGTTTCTAAACGATGCGGCATTTTGCATTCACAATTTGAAATAAATCATACAAATTTGATGCACTCGGTTCAATACATACAGATCAATTTTTTGTTAACCTGCTTTCTCTTTAAGTGAATCTCCAGCCTCAAACTGACCTACATCTCGAATCGGTATATGAAAAGCTAAACTAAGTTAGAACTGGTCTTTAATGAAAACATACTGATCTAAAATTTGACATGCAATCGGTGATCTCAATTTGTAATAGTTAAGTCGCATCTGATATAACTAGCACACGAAATTCACAAAGAGTCATTCTAGAAAACAGAAAATTAAGCACAAATCAATCGTATTGCCCCCAAATAGAACCAAATCCAGTGACCTACTGATTCAATTTAACAGTCCAAGCTTCTCAACAAATCATGAAATTAACTTTTTACCATTGAAGAATATACCAAAATAACAATACGAACAAGTAGTTTGGAATCAAAAAAATGCATATGAAATCACCTCCAGTTGCCCATCCTCTAGCAACCTCTCTTCCTCTTGGGAACCCATTACAAGAATCAAAAGCCAGATGAATTAAGGAATCTGAAAGCTGGAACCTTTCTTATAACATCACGGCTCCTTCAAGTCGTGATTGAAGTCTAACAAGCAACAACACTATATAGGGCAGTTCTGTAAATTGGCACGGAGGAAAAAAATAATATTATCAACTGGGTCCGATTTCGGATAAAATAGGTTACAAATCGGTGGATAATGGAGCGGTTCATTGGGAATATGAGAGTTTGTCAATAAATACAACTTGAAGCCCCATATATATATATATATATATATATATATATATATATATATATATATATATATATATATAAAATTAAAATATCATGCTTGGAATAGAAATGTAACTGAATTTTTGATAATATATAAGTAAAAAAATATTTTACCGTAGGTAGTCGAATTATGTGCAGGTTAGTTTCCATACCAAACAAACAAAAAGAAGCATTTGAAGTAATATCTAAAACTGTGAAAAAGATAATACCTAAATGGAACGATAGGAACCATTTCTTTAATACAAATTCTTAAATTGAGGTTTGCTACGCACGCTGTATTTGAAACTAATGCAATTTATACTTGCACTTTGATTGAATGAAACTCCGTCGATTTAATTATCTTACGATTTTTAAAGTTGCACGTGCAACTCAACATCATTGTCGCTGTCAATAATAGAGCAATTACCATACACAATTGCTTTTAGACAAGTGTGCTTAGCATTTCTCTTCTTAAATATGCAAACCATAACTATTATTCAAACATATAAATTATACTCTACAATTTTCAATAGTGGTGATCAAAATTTATATAGATATGGTAGAATAAAAAAAAAATGTTTTGACTATAACAACCATATAAAGTATAACTGTAATGTTTATCAAGCAAGCACATAAGCAAAAAATGATAAATATGTGTATATACAGCCAAAAAAAGCTCCATCTTGTGAGCTGTTTGGAACAAGTATCAATCTATGAGTTTCATGCCTGCCATGACTGATGAAATACAGTGGAAAGGAAAACCACACTCTATTGCTTCTGTTTACAGATTGCTTGTTAATTCTCCTGCTACTAGTAATATAAAATGGCACAGAGTGCTATGGACCAGATATTCATCTCACAGAGATAACCTAATGTTATGGAAAGTAATTAATAGTGCTCTACTTACCAAAGACAGATTAATGAGTTTTGGGATGCTTGTTGATCCCCTTTGCTTCTTCTGCAAGTTGCTTCCTGAAACGGTTAGTCACCTATTTTTTGAATGTAGCTCTCTTTTGGGAATGTGGAAGTACCTCATGTCTGTTTTGAGTATAAATCATATCCATGGTATTGCCAGTGAAGAGTGGGATCTCATTGGAAAGGCAACGAGGTGGAAGAAAAAAGAAAGATTTGTGTATTTTTTTGTGATCAAGAGATATCTTAACTTCGTATGGGATGAAAGAAATTTGAGGTGCTTTGAGAACAAGATGAGGAACAGTGATCAGCTGATGCATGCCTTTCATGCAAGCATAAAAATGGGAATAAAGGACAGTAAATTTGATTTTACATCCTTTGTCTTGAATGATTGGATATAGTGCTCCTTCTTATCTGTGTTTTTTCCTTTTTTTGTATGTTCTTGTGAGTGTTGTAATTTCTTGTTTTTTTGTTAGTTTTTCGCGATTGTGAGCATGTTCATAGTCGCTTTCTTTTCTTTATTTTAATAACATCCTGGTAGGGGACCAGTCAACCCCGCTTGCCTTTAAAAAAAAAAAAAAAAAAAAAAAAAAAGCTCCATCTTTAAAAATGTTTAAATTACTTTCTTTGATTTTAGAAGTACTTTCATAAAAAATTTAAAGCGAAAATACACTTTAGTCGTCTACCACAAAAGTCAATCAACATGCTTTTTATTTTTATCAATAGAAATTCTAGATCAAATGTTCATTAAAAATAATATTTTACATTAATATAGATCATAAAGAAGTCATAAAAAATTTCGAACCAAAATACTAATTTTGATATTTTCTATATTTTTATCCAAAACTAACTGTACATTGAAAAAGTCAAAGCATGCTAAATAATGTGGTTTTGAAGAAAAAAACCATATAAAATGTATATTCTCACAAATTATCATTTTATTCATGTAAATGTAAAGTTCATATTTTTTCTATAAGAAACTTATATTAAAATTTGAAATTTGACTATTTCAATATTTTCAAACAAGCGGACACTTGATGGTCAGAAATGGTAGTTTTGAAATTTATGGTATTTTGCTCAAACCTTTTCAAACACATAAATTTATTTTCTTACGCAAAACTAATATATCCACTCTCTTGAATATACACTTTAATTATCAAGTACGTCGGCAAACTAAACTGGCATGTCAATAACATATTCTTAGCCGTGTCACTTGAATTCATACTTGAATTTTGGTTGTTGTATTATATCGTAGTTGTGTATAACCCTTCATGCTTATTTAAAGATAAAAAAGCTCTCATTTTCAAATGGAAATTATTCGTTCTCGTCTATTCTAATTTTATGAAAAGATTATTATATTCAAATTCTCATGAAAACATATTCCATTCCGCAAGTCCTTTATTTTCAATTGTTATTCTTGTACATTTACAATTCAATTCAAAAACCTTATGCTTCCCACATGTATTTTTCTCTTATCTTTCGTTACTACTCCATTTAAACTTAGATTTCGAATCATTTTTAGGGTTTGGAGGAATTTTTGAACCATTAAACTCGTAAATTATGCTACTGCTTCTCACTGGGAGAAGTTTTGTTGGTGTTATGTTTGGAACTCTTGGGAAGAGTTAACCATGGCTTTGAGTCTCGTGGAGCAACTATTGTGATGTAAACCCTCCAGTGTGCGTATAGTAAGACGGTTGATAGTGAAAATACAGGATAGTGTTGTTATGGAGTGGAAATAGGACCACGGATGTAAACCATTATATATCGATGTGTCTCACTTTACTCACTGCTTTCCGATGTTGTTTTACTTGGATTTCATTATTACTGATTACATGCGTTGATATATACATATATGTAACTTAGTATGAAATAAAAGATATTGGAAATCGTTTTTTGTTCAGTTGCATTGACATTGAAATACATATCACTATCAATAACTTGGTTTGAAAGTAATTAGCAAAAATACATAAGATCTCAAGATCCTAAATATATACATATCATAGATGCACTCATTCTTACATTTAGTATCAAAGTGTCGTCTTTCAAAATATCGTGATATGTTTGGATTTCTTTTTTGTAATAGAATATTTCTTTAAATAAATTTACAAGAGCATCTAATGATTTACATAAACATTAAAAAAAATTATGAAGGATTTATAAAGAAATTCTAACACTATATATAAATTGACATTAAAATAAAAGGCTTGGTGAAGGTAAAGAGGTAATCTTGAAAGATAAAGAACATTTGCATGATGTCGTTAATGCACTTAATGGTAAAGCATCTACATTTGAAGATGAAATGGTATCTTCTTTTTCTTGTTTATCTAAGTAAAGCATCTACATTAGAAACTAAAATGAAATCTAAGCTTTCTAGTTTACATAAAGTAGTAGATGCTTTAATTTATAAAGTTATACCGATGAATGCATATTAAATTGTTATGGCATCGAATACCACCAATATTTATTAACCATGCTCAAAAAAATTGACATCTTAGTAAACATGTAATTAGGTTCACCAAGGGTAAAGAAGGCCAAAGTATTCTTATATATTGTTCTAAATCAAGTAAAAATAAATTGAACTTAGGTTTCAAACTCTTCACAAAGAAGAAAGATATAAAGTTAAATAATTCTAATCATGCTTTTCTTTGTTGCAAGTTTGGCTTAAAATCAGTTTGTGTGTGAGCAAGTGTTCAATCATAATAGTTTGCATCATGCTTCTTGTAATGACATTATAGTTTAATAGTACATATTCTTATACTATTAGCTGACCCTTAAATATTTCGGTTATTGTTAGTTACAATAATATGAAAAGAAATATGTACAAAGAGAATTTATTTAAATGTTCATAGAAATAAAAGTTATAGATCTAACGGATGCTCAAACCTTGCTTGGGTTTACTTCTCCAAGATCAAACTTTTAGGATCCAATATTGTGCACATTCTTTTATGAATCTATAGATGTTTAACAAATACATATTAGTAGAAATGGTTAAAAGAACACATATATGAACATCACATGAGTTGTTTAAAATCTCTGTGAAAGAGATCCTTGTTTGAGTCAAATATCACTATTAATTTTAGGAATCATATGCAATTGAAAGAGAAAATTATAGTGGTAAACGATGCTATAAACACATGATCAATCATATAACAATGACCTTTAGGTTGTAAAAAAAGTTATTTATGAGTTTATATTATATATTGAGTGTTTCGGCGATACATATCTTTTACTCAACTTTGTATATTTTTTTGATATATTGCAAACTAAACTAAAATGTATGTTCATACGTGTTTCTTTTTCCAATAATTAAAAGGGGAGAATAGTATAGGGTAATAAATGTATAGTGTGAGGAGGAGTGCATAGTGTTATGATGAGTTCTTACATTTTACTATCTTTAAACTTGCATAATTATCATCATTAAAAAAGGAAGGTTGATAGAACATTATGTTGAAATTTTCGACACCCTCTCGCATCGTCTGCTATGCGAGCACTTCATTTAGTGTATAAGAGGCAAGACCACTGAGCAAAACCCTTTTGGTGCCAATGTCATGATTGGGTATCTCTACATTCCTCTTAGAGTACATATATTTTCATGACAACATTTATCGTAGCAAAAGGAATCACTTATTGTTACATGCTACCAATGTAACGATCCAGAATTTTTATTAATTAAAATTTGAATATTTAGTTAATTTTAAATATTAATGAGTGAATTTATAAGTCGAATAAATTTTATTTCGAATAATTGGATTTAATTGAATAATTAAATCAATAATTTAATATGTTAAATTATAGAAATAATTGAAAATTGGGTTAAATATGATTGAAAATGATTTGTAAAATTTTATTTTATCATATTGGAGTTAGAACGATATTTTAGAACTTTTAAAATCGAATTAGAAGTTAATTTGTGAAAATTGAATATTTTAATATTAAAATCGACTAGTGAAAATAGTCAATTTTTGAACAGTCTCAGAATTGAACGAAACTAGTTCCATTGGATTCGTAATAGTTAGTTACTACCGGATTTCAATTTTCGTAGCAATCGGAGTTATCGTTTGATCGTGGCAGCTCGAAACGCATCGAATTGTTTTTAATATTAATTTGGCGAGTTAAAATAGCCATTTTTCAAAAAGTCTCGGATTTCGACGAAACCATTTTCATCGGATCCGTAATGTGATATTATTGTATGGTTTCAAATTTCGTGTCAATTGGATTTACCGTTTGTCCGGTACAAATTAAAACGCCTAGAAAATCGCTTAAATCGGTTTAATTTAAATTGAACGTTTATAGCCATAACTCGCACAAATGTTCGAATTAGCTTCCGAAAACTGTTCCATTGTGTCCGGAACGCAGGATAAACCCTAAGAACGCTGGTTACGGCGCGTGAATCGGAGTTCGGAATTTCCGGATTGAATAGTGTTTGAGAATTCCTTATAAATAGCCCCCTACCCTTCATAAATTAAAAAATAAAATAAAACTAAAACCCTAATTTAGTTGTAGCCGCCAGTTTCAAATGGAAGGCTAGAATTCAATCTCATTTCTTCCTCAATCTCTCCCAATCTACAAACAATTAGGAGAAGTGATCAACTACAAACTTGTAGAGCATGAAGAGAGCTAGAAATCTATACAGTGATGATGGGTTTTGGTGCAACGTAGATGGAGCAAAGTGGGGCCGTTTGTGGCAAGTTGCGCATGCAACTCGAGGAGGTAGGGGGGCCGAACTTCAAGTGGTACATGGTGAAGGTAGCTCTTGCGAAGGGCGTTCGAATGGAGGTGATTTGATGAAGTTTAGTCGAGTATTGGAGGAGCAAGATGGAACCCTAGTTGGCCATGGGATGGGTTGCGTGCGTATTCTATTCCTGTAGGTGAACGAAGAGAGAAAGATGAAGGGGATGGCTGTGATGTGGAGTGGCAACAGTGGACGGCTATGATTTAGCATAGGTTAAAAAATTTAGATTTTTTGTTGTAAATTATAATTATAAAAGCGTGTATCTTTAAAAATGCATAACTTTTTCATACGAGGTCGAAAACGCGCGAAACCAGTTGCGTTGGAATCGTATGGACGAGCACTACGCGATGAAATTGGATTGGAGTCGTTTGGAGTTAGTGAAAATTTCGTGTAAAATTAAACGTCCGTTTAATTTTATTCGAAATAAATCGCTAAAGCGAAATTGAAATCAAGGTGAGAATTTCTCACTCAATCGAATCAGTTTCGATTTTATTTTAAATAGTTAGATTTAAAATATTTGAATGCATGTTTGAATGATGATTGTTATCTATTTATTGTTAAAATAGACATTATGCGCCGTTAGTAAGCGGATGTTATTTAATAAAAACATATACCGCGAATATTTCATAAACAGTGAAATTGGTATTATATATAATAGCAATATATATATATTGACATATGTATATATTGGAGTTATTGATTTCCCGCATTTACATAGCGGATGAGACCCTATTGCGCCGTCTATTAAGCGGATAATATTTTAAATCCCATATACCGCGATAATTTCGTACTGGAGCGTAATTGGTATTGTGCTAATGTTTGTGGATGCAGGAAAACAGGTTGGAGGGATCCAACTGGATTCCTCAACAGTTTTTATTTGATTTCAGATATTTTGATATTTGATGGATTATCATATCGATATATGATATCGTTGTAGTCGTGGTTGACTATTTGGTGTGTAGCATCATTGGACCAAATTTGGAATTTTAAAAGGATTTAAAAGTGATTTTTTTGAAAATATACCTTATTTTTGGAATTGATCCATTATAAATAAATAACGTTATAATTTTAATGTTATAAAATTATGATTTTTGAGAAATATAGTTAAAAGTTGATTTTTGATAAATATGGATTAATGTCTTTATAAAATAGTTTAAATTGGATTTTTGAATTATTATAAAAAGTTTAAAAATAGGATTTATAAAATTTGATTATTTTATAAATCAAGAGAATGATGAAGTTTTTAAAGGAGTTTAAAGACGTTTTAAAATAGTAATATAAATTGATTTATATTAAAGGATTTATAAATGGATATTTATAAATTGAAATATTGACATTATAAAACGAGTTTTTATAAGTGTTTGAATGAAGTGAGAATGGATTGCATAAGTGAATGGAATTTATAAAATTATAAATGGTGAAGTTATAAGTGAAATTTATAAATAATAAGATTTATAAATTTCGTGAAGTTATTAAAGAATGGTTTTGGATAAATAATTGAATCTTATAAGTTATAAGATTTATAATTATGAAGTTCAAAGAAACGATTTTGTAAAATAATCGTTTTATAAGCATTAACTTATAATGTGAACTTTTGGTTTATAATTGAGTTATAAATCAAATAGGTTAATTAAGGAGATGTATAAAAAGGAAGTTGTTATAAATAAATAGAAATGGAATTTATAAACGTTGTTTTATAAATTCACAAACAACTTATGTTGATAAGTAAATTGTTATAATTTATTTATGGAGTTATATTCACGTTGTAGACAGTGAATAATCCTTTAAAATAAAATGAATAAAAGGATGAAATTGTTAACGAAGTTTATTCACGTTTTTGAATAGTGAATAATATGTTAAGGAAAATGTTTAGATGTGATGTTTTAAATAGAATTAAAAATAAGTTAACGATGTTTCAATTGGATTGAGATTCGAAACCATAGATTTCAACCTTTATTGTTGAAATAGATGTTTTCGAGAAATAAAAGGAAATAGTGGATTATAACACTGTTGTTATAGTAAATGGTTTCCGAAAGGAAATGTTTTGTATAGTATTGGGATTTATATATCTATTTTAATTTCGAATCCCTATACTAGTGATTTTGGGTTGTCGTAACGAGGTTTTACGCAACATTCGTTTTGACCCAAATAAATATGTTTAAGAGAATGATTTCCTTAAAGAATGAAATATATACTTAATCTCGATTTAAGTATATTGAATATTTTCCAAGTGTTGAAAATAAATAGATTTGTGAATTACTTATTTAATAAGTATGGAATTGTTTTCCGATATAAAGGGAATATTTTGAGAATTTATCTTTTTGAAGATAAATTGAAAATGAATAATTGAAATCGTATATTCATAGATATTTTGAAATATAAATTCACTATGAAATTTATAAAAGAAAGTGGAATTTGTATGAAAATAAATATTGATTTATTTTTGAAGTATTGGAATTATATATCTTGTAAAGATATTTTGGAAAATTATTTGGAATCTGGTGATGTTGTGCATATCCATTGATAGTTCAATAACCGACTATCAATATTTCCCTTTGAATGGGTAATTGATGTGATTTGTTTGAATCTGAATGCCACACTTATTTTGAATAAACGCTCACTATTCGGGTTAACCGGGAAAGGACCATGGGGTCGTATAACCCATTCCGAATATGTGATACGTCGTTGTGGATAGCATTGAAGATCGGTGTTGAAGACCCGGTATTTGCGAGAGCGATAGGATGACCTGTCGATTGACTCTGCACCGAGTTGCTCCGGTATAGAGTTCTCCCTAAGTGATGGGAAATTCGATCAGGATTGTGAATATCCGAATTGCAAGGACTTCTTTGTAAGTGCCTTCGGTTTTGTTCGAGCCCGGAACAGACTTGTATGGATTGTATGTCTGACGTTACAAATTGAGATTTAAAGCAGATTTCTTTCAAATATATTTCTGTTGGTGGCGGAGAATTTATTCTTTTAGCTTAACACCCTTCTCTAAGACGTACGAGCTCAGAGGTTATGTAGTTGAAGGTTATCAGCGATATATTCCCAATTTGGTAATGTGACATGCTGAGTGTTGCTGTAAATGATCATTGTGTTGATTATTTGTGATAGGATCGTTTATTTGATCGTCTATCTTGGTGATCATTTCTATGATCATTTGTTGACCCAAAGCATGGCTTTTGTATAAAGTATGTTTTTGTGGACGTGACTTCGTCGAGCCTCACACCCCGTGAATGGTCAAAACAGAAAAGATGCAGCAAGGTTATGAGGGGTAGCGCCCTTTAGGGTATGTGCATTTCCTTTTGGAAAAGGGTGGTATCATGGTATGGAGCCAAGATACTTACTCATGTTGAAAACACTTTGTTATGATTGTGTGAATTAATTACGAGCGCTCGGTGAAAGGTCCCAAAGGACGGGGGGATGGCATATTCGGTCAGTTGTTACTCAGTTAGGGGTAACCCGGCCTTGTGTTGGTAGAGATCCGGTTTGGTTCTCGGGGATGTCCATCCAGAGGCATTCTCATGTGGCAATGGGAAGTTCCTTGGCCTGATCATTCGTTGGAAATCCAAAGAAACAATACGAGACTTGTACGGTTTTAGTTGTATAACCTGCTATGGAATGTGGCGGTAACCTGCTATTGAACATAGTTAGCTATAGTAGGCATACGATCATGGTCGTATGTTGGCTAAGATTTATATTCTACTTTCGAAATAAATTTTTCTTTACACTATGCACTAGTAATAATATCAAATGTTCTTTTAAATGCGTATCAAGCATCTTTGACTATCATAAGGAGAAATCTCCTCCGATTCTGCGTTTGCGTTGTGTGTGTGTGCGGGAGGCCTTATGATAGTCTCATTTTTAAAAGCATTGCGAATTGACTTTAAAAATATTCCTATATTTTTGATTTTAAAGTTAAATAAACTGTTTTGAGTTCTCACACCAGTCACATGACTGACTCGGAGTTTATTGTTTTCCTTCCTAAACTCTGGGTGCCCACCAATTTCCACACGAGCAGTCAAGAGTTAAGGTTTATCAGGATATTCTGGAATTCAGGAGTTGCTGGAAGCAAGCTGGATCGCATGGCGTATTACTAATTTATATATAGTATTTCTTTTTCCGCTGCATTGTTTGTTGTTATTGTTGTACACTCTGATGCTATGATGTAATGAAATGTGATGTAATATAATAACTGATATAGTTCTTTGTTTAAAGATTATTCATTTATTATTATATGTTGTTCCGCTGCGAATTGTGAGATTCTGATATTGTTCTGTTGTTCTTTCCGTTCTAAGTTCTATTCTCTTTTCTCTCTATTTTCTATCTTTTCTCTCCTCTTCTCTCTTTTTCTTGTTCTTAAACCATAACATTTCGGGTTTCCGGCCTTCGATTTCTCGACAGTCGATAAAGTGAGTATCGATGTTGAATTTTCGAAAGTCGAAAATTTTTGGGACGTTACAATTTGGTATCGGAGCATATGGTTAAGCGACAACCATGGTTCTGTTGGGTATTACTCATTAGAGATAGAGTCAGTAGTACTCTAGAATGAGTTTGAGTGTAATAATAGATATGAGAGCGTATTTGTTAGTGAATATAAAATTGTTTTATATTGTGATGATTGGTTTATTGAGTGGCATATGAACCTTCGTCAGCGTGGTCTCGACAACTATGCCGAAGGGGTTTCTAAACACTTGAATAGAACAATTCGACATAATATTGTTTTAAATTGGGTAAATGAAATAATTTTGCCTTGATTATATTTTTATATATAAAGAAATAATTTTTCAGAATTATTAAAGTGTATATAAGTTGATTGTTAAGATGATTGAATAATCTAAATAAAAGAATAATTGTATAAGCAAAAGAATAGTAAGAATTGAATTATAATTAAAGTAATTTACAATTGTGAAATAAACTTATATATATAAGAAGTGAAACTATATGAATATGAGTTGTAAATAAAAATGAATTTAAAGTTAAATGGAATATAACTTAATAGATGTTGAATTAAGTTGATATTAGTATCAAAGTAAAATAATAAAGTTGAGTGAATGGAATGTTAATCAATTAAATTAAATTGATATGAAATAATGAATGTAAGTGTTAATTCATTAAAGACTAATGTTATTGAAAGTTGAATAATTGAATGAAAATCAATTTAATTGAACCAATTGAAAGAAAAGGTGTTAAACCAAATTGAATGAATATATAGCAAAGGGATTTGGTTGTAATTTAATATACATTGGTTGATATATGATTGTTAGTTGATTGTATATAATTCATTAAGTGTTAATGAAATTGAAAGCTAAAGTAATTGAAACTCAATTGGAAGTTAAGTGAATCTTAAATAAAATTGAATTTGATTTGGAAATGAACCAACTTGAATATGAATTAGTGAATATAAACTAATTGAAAAATGAATGTTAGTAAGAACATCCACTGTTAAAGAATCATATGTGATTAAATTGAAAACCATTTCATTGAATATTAATAAGAATATGAATATTTATTGATTATGGATGTTAGTTGAATGATAGTTGGTTGATGTTTGCATTTGTTGCTTTTGTTTCATTTTCTATGTGACATATATAGTTGTTATGGAGATATATGTTGTATATTGAAATTATTTTCATATATGCATGTTCTCATGTTGTTTGTTGAGTGATTAGTAGGTGCGGATCGCGTTTGCTTCGCATTTGGAGCTCGCTTTCGCGCTATATTAGCCGTATATGCTCGCTAATAAAATATAAGGTACATATCTCGGATTACATACCGTACTTTTACATTTTTTCCCTTCGGGATGCCTCATTACTTGATGAGATGTATATTTGTGATATATATACTGTCATTTTTTTTCGGATCGAGCCGCGCAAAGGAGACTATGGCGAATTTTTTCGAAAATTTAAAGCGTTAGAAAATTTTTGAGAAAATTAGAAAATTTTGAAAACTTTAACTTTGATTTGAAGTTGAAAGTTAAACAATAGTAGTTGTTTTGAAAAGATAACTAAGTATGATTTCAAAACTTAGTAAAGTTATTGTAAGAAGTTTAAACTATGGATTTTGGAAAGTTGATAGATTCTGTAACTTTTCTTATTTGTTAATTTCGAGGACGAAATTCTTTTAAGGGGGGAAGATTGTAACGATCCAGAATTTTTATTAATTAAAATTTGAATATTTAGTTAATTTTAAATATTAATGAGTGAATTTATAAGTCGAATAAATTTTATTTCGAATAATTGGATTTAATTGAATAATTAAATCAATAATTTAATATGTTAAATTATAGAAATAATTGAAAATTGGGTTAAATATGATTGAAAATGATTTGTAAAATTTTATTTTATCATATTGGAGTTAGAACGATATTTTGGAACTTTTAAAATCGAATTAGAAGTTAATTTGTGAAAATTGAATATTTTAATATTAAAATCGACTAGTGAAAATAGTCAATTTTTGAACAGTCTCAGAATTGAACGAAACCAGTTCCATTGGATCCGTAATAGTTAGTTATTACTGTATTTCAATTTTCGTAGCAATCGGAGTTATCGTTTGATCGTGGCAGCTCGAAACGCATCGAATTGTTTTTAATATTAATTTGGCGAGTTAAAATAGCCATTTTTCAAAAAGTCTCGGATTTCGACGAAACCAGTTTCATCGGATCCGTAATGTGATATTATTGTATGGTTTCAAATTTCGTGTCAATTGGATTTACAGTTTGTCCGGTACAAATTAAAACGCCTAGAAAATCGCTTAAATCGGTTTAATTTAAATTGAACGTTTATAGCCATAACTAGTACAGATGTTCGAATTAGCTTCCGAAACCTATTCCATTGTGTCCGGAACGCGGGATAAACCCTAAGAACGCTGGTTACGGCGCGTGAATCGGAGTTCGAAATTTCCGGATTGAATAGTGTTTGAGAATTCCTTATAAATAGCCCCCTACCCTTCATAAATTAAAAATAAAAATAAAACTAAAACCCTAATTTAGTTGTAGCCGCCAGTTTCAAATGGAAGGCCAGAATTCAATCTCATTTCTTCCTCAATCTCTTCCAATCTACAAACAATTAGGAGAGGTGATCAACTACAAACTTGTAGAGCATGAAGAGAGCTAGAAATCTATACGATGATGATGGGTTTTGGTGCAACGTAGAGGGAGCAAAGTGGGGCCGTTTGTGGCAAGTTGCGCTAGCAACTCGAGGAGGTAGGGGGGGCCGAACTTCAAGTGGTACATGGTGAAGGTAGCTCTTGCGAAGGGCGTTCGAATGGAGGTGATTTGATGAAGTTTAGTCGAGTATTGGAGGAGCAAGATGGGACCCTAGTTGGCCATGGGATGGGTTGCGTGCGTATTCTATTCCTGTAGGTGAACGAAGAGAGAAAGATGAAGGGGGTGGCTGTGATGTGGAGTGGCAACAGTGGACGGCTATGATTTAGCATAGGTTAAAAAATTTAGATTTTTTGTTGTAAATTATAATTATAAAAGCGTGTATCTTTAAAAATGCATAACTTTTTCATACGAGGTCGAAAACGCGCGAAACCAGTTGCGTTGGAATCGTATGGAAGAGCACTACGCGATGAAATTGGATTGGAGTCGTTTGGAGTTAGTGAAAATTTTGTGTAAAATTAAACGTCCGTTTAATTTTATTCGAAATAAATCGCTAAAGCGAAATTGAAATCAAGGTGAGAATTTCTCACTCAATCGAATCAGTTTCGATTTTATTTTAAATAGTTAGATTTAAAATATTTGAATGCATGTTTGAATGATGATTGTTATCTATTTATTGTTAAAATAGACATTATGCGCCGTTAGTAAGCGGATGTTATTTAATAAAAACATATACCGCGAATATTTCATAAACAGTGAAATTGGTATTATATATAATAGCAATATATATATATATTGGCATATGTATATATTGGAGTTATTGATTTCCCGCATTTGCATAGCGGATGAGACCCTATTGCGCCGTCTATTAAGCGGATAATATTTTAAATCGCATATACCGCGATAATTTCGTACTGGAGCGGAATTGGTATTGTGCTAATGTTTGTGGATGCAGGAAAACAGGTTGGAGGGATCCAACTGGATTCCTCAACAGTTTTTATTTGATTTCAGATATTTTGATATTTGATGGATTATCATATCGATATATGATATCGTTGTAGTCGTGATTGACTATTTGGTGTGTAGCATCATTGGACCAAATTTAGAATTTTAAAAGGATTTAAAAGTGATTTTTTTGAAAATATACCTTATTTTTGGAATTGATCCATTATAAATAAATAACGTTATAATTTTAATGTTATAAAATTATGATTTTTGAGAAATATAGTTAAAAGTTGATTTTTGAGAAATATGGATTAATGTCTTTATAAAATAGTTTAAATTGGATTTTTGAATTATTATAAAAAGTTTAAAAATAGGATTTATAAAATTTGATTATTTTATAAATCAAGAGAATGATGAAGTTTTTAAAGGAGTTTAAAGACGTTTTAAAATAGTAATATAAATTGATTTATATTAAAGGATTTATAAATGGATATTTATAAATTGAAATATTGACATTATAAAACGAGTTTTTATAAGTGTTTGAATGAAGTGAGAATGGATTGCATAAGTGAATGGAATTTATAAAATTATAAATGGTGAAGTTATAAGTGAAATTTATAAATAATAAGATTTATAAATTTCGTGAAGTTATTAAAGAATGGTTTTGGATAAATAATTGAATCTTATAAGTTATAAGATTTATAATTATGAAGTTCAAAGAAACGATTTTGTAAAATAATCGTTTTATAAGCATTAACTTATAATGTGAACTTTTGGTTTATAATTGAGTTATAAATCAAATAGGTTAATTAAGGAGATGTATAAAAAGGAAGTTGTTATAAATAAATAGAAATGGAATTTATAAACGTTGTTTTATAAATTCACAAACAACTTATGTTGATAAGTAAATTGTTATAATTTATTTATGGAGTTATATTCACGTTGTAGACAGTGAATAATCCTTTAAAATAAAATGAATAAAAGGATGAAATTGTTAACGAAGTTTATTCACGTTTTTGAATAGTGAATAATATGTTAAGGAAAATGTTTAGATGTGATGTTTTAAATAGAATTAAAAACAAGTTAACGATGTTTCAATTGGATTGAGATTCGAAACCATAGATTTCAACCTTTATTGTTGAAATAGATGTTTTCGAGAAATAAAAGGAAATAGTGGATTATAACACTGTTGTTATAGTAAATGGTTTCCGAAAGGAAATGTTTTGTATAGTATTGGGATTTATATATCTATTTTAATTTCGAATCCCTATATTAGTGATTTTGGGTTGTCGTAACGAGGTTTTACGCAACATTCGTTTTGACCCAAATAAATATGTTTAAGAGAATGATTTCCTTAAAGAATGAAATATATACTTAATCTCGATTTAAGTATATTGAATATTTTCCAAGTGTTGAAAATAAATAGATTTGTGAATTACTTATTTAATAAGTATGGAATTGTTTTCCGATATAAAGGGAATATTTTGAGAATTTATCTTTTTGAAGATAAATTGAAAATGAATAATTGAAATCGTATATTCATAGATATTTTGAAATATAAATTCACTATGAAATTTATAAAAGAAAGTGGAATTTGTATGAAAATAAATATTGATTTATTTTTGAAGTATTGGAATTATATATCTTGTAAAGATATTTTGGAAAATTATTTGGAATCTGGTGATGTTGTGCATATCCATTGATAGTTCAATAACCGACTATCAATATTTCCCTTTGAATGGGTAATTGATGTGATTTGTTTGAATCTGAATGCCACACTTATTTTTGAATAAACGCTCACTATTCGGGTTAACCGGGAAAGGACCATGGGGTCGTATAACCCATTCCGAATATGTGATACGTCGTTGTGGATAGCATTGAAGATCGGTGTTGAAGACCCGGTATTTGCGAGAGCGATAGGATGACCTGTCGATTGACTCTGCACCGAGTTGCTCCGGTATAGAGTTCTCCCTAAGTGATGGGAAATCCGATCAGGATTGTGAATATCCGAATTGCAAGGACTTCTTTGTAAGTGCCTTCGGTTTTGTTCGAGCCCGGAACAGACTTGTATGGATTGTATGTCTGACGTTACAAATTGAGATTTAAAGCAGATTTCTTTCAAATATATTTCTGTTGGTGGCGGAGAATTTATTCTTTTAGCTTAACACCCTTCTCTGAGACGTACGAGCTCAGAGGTTATGTAGTTGAAGGTTATCAGCGATATATTCCCAATTTGGTAATGTGACATGCTGAGTGTTGCTGTAAATGATCATTGTGTTGATTATTTGTGATAGGATCGTTTATTTGATCGTCTATCTTGGTGATCATTTCTATGATCATTTTTTGACCCAAAGCATGGCTTTTGTATAAAGTATGTTTTTGTGGACGTGACTTCGTCGAGCCTCACACCCCGTGAATGGTCAAAACAGGAAAGATGCAGCAAGGTTATGAGGGGTAGCGCCCTTTAGGGTATGTGCATTTCCTTCTGGAAAAGGGTGGTATCATGGTATGGAGCCCAGATACTTACTCATGTTGAAAACACTTTGTTATGATTGTGTGAATTGATTACGAGCGCTCGGTGAAAGGTCCCAAAGGACCGGGGGATGGCATATTCGGTCAGTTGTTACTCAGTTAGGGGTAACCCGGCCTTGTGTTGGTAGAGATCCGGTTTGGTTCTCGGGGATGCCCATCCAGAGGCATTCTCATGTGGCAATGGGAAGTTCCTTGGCCTGATCATTCGTTGGAAATCCAAAGAAACAATACGAGACTTGTACGGTTTTAGTTGTATAACCTGCTATGGAATGTGGCGGTAACCTGCTATTGAACATAGTTAGCTATAGTAGGCATACGATAATGGTCGTATGTTGGCTAAGATTTATATTCTACTTTCGAAATAAATTTTTCTCTACACTATGCACTAGTAATAATATCAAATGTTCTTTTAAATGCGTATCAAACGTCTTTGACTATCATAAGGAGAAATCTCCTCCGATTCTGCGTTTGCATTGTGTGTGTGTGCGGGAGGCCTTATGGTAGTCTCATTTTTAAAAGCATTGCGAATTGACTTTAAAAATATTCCTCTATTTTTGATTTTAAAGTTAAATAAACTGTTTTGAGTTCTCACACCAGTCACATGACTGACTCGGAGTTTATTGTTTTCCTTCCTAAACTCTGGGTGCCCACCAATTTCCACACGGGCAGTCAAGAGTTAAGGTTTATCAGGATATTCTGGAATTCAGGAGTTGCTGGAAGCAAGCTGGATCGCATGGCGTATTACTAATTTATATATAGTATTTCTTTTTCCGCTGCATTGTTTGTTGTTATTGTTGTACACTCTGATGATACGATGTAATGAAATGTGATGTAATATAATAACTGATATAGTTCTTTGTTTAAAGATTATTCATTTATTATTATATGTTGTTCCGCTGCGAATTGTGAGATTCTGATATTGTTCTGTTGTTCTTTCCGTTCTACGTTCTATTCTCTTTTCTCTCTATTTTCTATCTTTTCTCTCCTCTTCTCTCTTTTTCTTGTTCTTAAACCATAACATTTCGGGTTTCCGGCCTTCGATTTCTCGACAGTCGATAAAGTGAGTATCGATGTTGAATTTTCGAAAGTCGAAAATTTTCGGGACGTTACAACCAATCTCATATATATGCTCATCTCTTTTAGACTATCATACGATGTAGGACTAATCACAAATCCAATCTATGCATCCACTCTAACACACTGCGAGCCACACCTAATAAATCTCCACGTCGATGAGTATTTCTCAATTCAATTTGAAGTTAGACGGAGTCCTCAAACATTTGGATAAGGTGGTTAACACCTCTCAGCGATTCAGATTAGGTCGCTACCACCACTCCACAGTTTGGCTAAGTTGTTTACAAAGAGTCTTCTTTTCACAGTTGGAGTAGGGCGCGTTCTAACATTTAACTCGACCTTAATGATAACCTCAAGCTCAAGCCACATAATAAAGCACATTTAGGTCAATGTTGTATCATATTGGTCTTCTTGAACCATCAGCTCTGATACCATGTTGAAATTTTCGACACCCCCTTGCATCTTCCGCTATGGGCGCACTTTATTTTAGTGTAGAAGCAACAAGACCATTAAGCGAAGCTCTTTGGTGCCAACGTCATGATTGGATGTCCCTACATCCCTTGGAGCATATGTATTTTCATGGAAATATTTACTGCAACAAAATAAATCTCTTATTGTTACATGCTACCAATCTCATATATATGTTCATCTCTTTTAGAATATCTAGCGATGTGAGACTAATTGCAAATCCAATATGTGCACCCACTCTAATATATTGCTATCCACAGCTAACACATTGAATGGTATATTTTGATGAGAACAAGTATACAAGTTACAACACTAACTACTTGTCAAGTATAGGAACAAAAGTGGCAAATACATGTGTTGTAGTGTAGAAAACATTCCAAAACTTAAGAACACAATTAAGCATCAATGTAAACATATTTATCAAGTGTTTATGCGAGTGATATTTCTTTAAATTTGTGTGAAAACTCCATAATGTCACATTGTTAAAATTCTTTCTAAAATTTGAAAATACTTTTTAACATCATTTAAATACAAACAATTTTTAGAGTGGAACAATCTTCCAGTTTTCTAACACAAAAAATTTATTAGCAAATCTTATGATATTATCAACAGAAAATTTTAAATTAACTATTCATCAAAAAAAATCTTTAGTATTATATATCGTTACTGAAAAATCACAAAAAGTTTGAAAGTAAAATATTAATTTTACATTTTTTGGAATTTCGTAAGGGCAATAATATTGACACATCAATTTTAGATATGAAGGGACCATTTCCTTTCAAAAAGTTTACTTTTTATTATTAGAGGTGCTAATCGAACTATCCATCTCATAAAATTACAATCAAATTGACCTAATTGTCCTTTATTTTATTTATTTTAATGTTCTCTTAATCACCATTACCGTTTAATCCAAAATCATTAATCAAAGAATAGAGAATTCAAACTTACCTCCCGAGAGTAATTGCAAATGGACAAGTGACAAGGTTATTTCTTACTCAAGGAAGCGTCTAATACAGTAATTTTAAACCCTAGTTTTTCCACTGTTAAAAACAACACAGAAAATTGGGTTAAGAAATTATCTTTCCATCACGTTCTCATCAAAGTTTGGATCCAATTATGAAGATCGAGATGAATTTCTTTTTCTCAGCATTATTTTCATTTTTAACAATAAAGAAGAAGGAGAGAGTAAATGGAAGTGTTTAAGGTTTTAATATTTTAACTAAGGGCAAAAGAGGTAAAAAGAAAATAGTTTTTATTAATAGAACGTGTATCCATTATAGAAATTTAATTTTGTATGGCATGCTCATAAAATTTGGCCCTCTCATATCCAAAAGTGGAGTATAAATAACAATACCCTTCCATAAATCCTTACAAAAAATACATATGTATTTACGCATATTATTATTTTATTCATGTAACATATACTTCATAATTTTTTTTCTTGCAACGGTTTACCCTAAAAGTCAAAATGATTTCTCAAATGAGCGGACACTTAGATGTTACAACGGCCAGAGCGGGTCGTTGTACTTAAAAAAATTTATGGCCATTCACTCAAAACTTTTCCAATGAATTAATTTCCCTGATCATAGTTTATATATCAGCTCCCTTAGAAATAATTGAAAACGTTTAATATTTAACATTTTCATTTTTTTGTGAAATTTTGTTGGAATGAATAGATACTCCAATGCCACATATATAATCATACTCAGACGGACATGTCAAAGGATTTTGAATGGTCGCATCTCTTGAATTAAAATTCAACTTTTTCCAATGGAGTTTCTTCATGGTTGGACACAATTTCTTATTTTTATTTACATATCATAGTACTTCCATTTCCCTAATAAAAGTACTGATTCCTATATTTTCTAATTTTACAAAAAAGTTCTTAATATTTAAACTCTCTTGAAAGCGTCTTCCACTTAGCAAATCCCTTAATTCTAATTCTTAATCTTTTGGATTTGCAATTTGATTCAAAGATCATATGCTTCACTCATATAATTTTATTTGATCTCTCAATATCCTACTCCTTTCGACCTTGAATTCAAATTATTATGGAGGATATAATATTATTAGAAAGTTATGCTCAAAAGTAAAATTATTATAGGTATCTGTATTCAGACTCTTAGGAAGAGCCATTGTCAAACAAAGAGTTGAATCTTAGAAAGACTATTATAGTGCTCTTTTGTGCAACCGACTGTAAAGAAGTTGACAGTGAAGATATATAGATGTGTTACTATGAGAATGAATATAGATTGGATATTTGTATCAATATAAACCATTGTGCCCCACTTTACTTACTGCATTTCAATGCTACTTTGCTTTGATTTCATTACTATTGATACCCCATGTTGATATGTGTGTGTGTGTGTGTGTGATATTACAACTTAGACTAAAGTCACAAATATTAAAAAAAAATTTGTTTGCTTCGCTATTTGACATTGAAGTATGTATCATACCATTAGTCTAATTTGAAAGTAACCGGGAAAATGTATATAAATCATTAACATCCTAGGTATACACATATCATAGAAGTATCCATTCAAATATATATGTATGTATGTATTAAATCTTATCTCTTTATTTGGTTGCCTGAAAATTACTAATCAGCCACTTCTTTATATTATATGTTATATCTCTATTATGTTACAATATTATTGAAAATTTGTTGAGTTAGAAAGCTAATAGGATGAAGAAGAAATTTTTTAAAAAGTGAGTTTTATTCCAGAAAACCAAATTTAAATATATTTCTTATATCTGGTGTTAATTGTGGCAATCCTCCATTTTGATGTCCAAAATTAACACCAAAAGACATAATCTGGCATTGGCATTATCGATTTCAAACGGAGGACCGTTTAGGGTATGACAAAAACAAATTTCTAACATATCAACTAAGCTTACACTACATGATGAAATGTAACAAAAATAATCAAATGTGGAAAGAATATATGACCACTACAAAATAAAACAATCTCAAAGTTGCAGCATATTCTGTTTATGTCGTAAGTACTACCTCAGCTTTAAACATAACTAATACCAATGCAGCGAAATAAATATAGTAAATGATAGCAAAAACTTCTTGGTTGTCATTAGCTACAAACATCTTCACCATCTTGGCCTATTAGCCTAATCATAAGAGTACCTCAAAGTTCAAGGGAAAGAATAAACAAATGGGTCAGACATAAGCTTAGTGTGAGAAACTCAAACATATGTAGTATATGCATATGCATCATGCTACATTTTTAGATCACGCCATAAGACATGGAATGAGGTTTGTCCCTCACAAGTGCAACCACTTTCACATGAAGACAAGTCATACCTGACATGTTATTCCACTGAGTAAGCAGGATAAAGGCCTACTGTGATATGCTCTCTCCACTTTCCTTCACATGTAGTTATTAGCACTACAAGTTAAAAAAAGATCGTACATCAGTTATAACACACACTATAATGTAAAGTTAAGTTCTCCCTATTCTTGTTTGGGCCACCTTTACTCATATTTCGTCCATCGGACAGCTCTTGATTAATCTAAACTAGCTTCCTGTCTTATAGGCGATCTTAAATGTTTTGATACAAGTACTGAGGCCTGTAAGAGTTTGTTGTATGCTAGTGCTTTAATTGAAATCTTCCATACTAAACCATTACCGACGAAGCTGAAAGTTAGATTAGCTGATGAACATGATGTGGAAGTTGACATGTGGTATAAATGGAAGGTAGATATTTGCACTTCTTATCAATCGTTTGGTTATACAATGGACTCATGTATGGATAGGCCCATCCCTGCCTCCCAGTCTCTTCTTGACAAGATTCCACTTCCTTGGCCAATTTTGAAGTGGGTTCCTAAGATTAGGAATCCTTCTCCTACTACCTCTATCCCTATTATCTCTACTCCTATTGCAAGAGCTTCCTCTGTATGATGCTTTGGTTATTGATGATACGATTGTCTCTCCTCTATCGGAGGAGACTATTTACTGGGACTTTATTGAGCGTACCTGGATTCATAGTGACTTAGAAATGAGCCGTCAACGAATGGTTATCATATATATGTCGGTGAAGATGTGGAATCTAGGCATCTTATTTATCATGTGGAGAGGGAAGGTTTGACTCTTTCAACTATAAGAAGTGATGGAATTCACAATTGGCACTTGTTTCTAGACACATCTTGGGATAGGAAATATCTTTGCACTAAGCTCTCGTGTATGTTTGTTCCTAACCTTGCATCTCTCTTCTTTAATTTTTTGCATGTTATTGGACCTTGTTCTAACGCTGATGTCGGTTTTGATATGGGGACTAGCGGTCCTTCCTTTGGATAGCAGTTTAGGCATGTTTATCTATCTTCTATATTTTGTTGTTGTTGTTGTTGTAGTAGTATTAGCTGAACCAGAACCTATTCCTATCACCTATTCTTAAATTGATTGAGTAATTAGCTAGCTTTGCTAAAAATATGTAAGGTTATGTGTAATTGACAGAATTAAGGGTATTACCTAGTGGAAATTATGTAATTATGGCTATATAATTGTGCATTTAACTCTTATATACAAATTTTATTTGAAATCAAAGTATGTTTTTTCAGTTTCTGTTTCTACCATATGTGGATACACACACACACACACGCATGGGTGTGTGTATATGTATATACATATATATGTATATAAATCGAATATTGATAATTACATTCATACATACAGTACGAAATCCCTAGGCTTAAGTATTGAATTAGAGTTACTAATGTGTTCATGTATAATATATTCATTCATACTTGTAATTGGAGTTACGAATGTGTCTGTAATCATGAGTGTCGAATCGTGTGTTTATAAATAAACGCTTATCCTTAAATAATCTTAGTCGATTCGAGAAGGGTTATCGGTTCACCTACGAGACTAGTGTACGTAATGTTAATATGAAGGATGGTGATTTACTCATAACCATTGGGGACATCAATAGGTTACGTATTTGTAGTTGTCATGGATCAACTACAAAATGATTGATCGAGGGTCTTTTATAGGTTAGTTATATTTGAGTCAAAATAAAAGATCTGACATGACAATATGTGGTGGTCTTTTGACTTAAGAGTACCATAGATCTTGTTTATCAAGGCCCTACTTCGATGATGGTTAAATCATGACATGAGTTCATGTTAGGATCATAGTTAGGTAGGGGATTAAATACTTAAAGTTAAATACTGCTCAAAAGATTTGTCACATCCAATATGGAATGTTTGTGCCTTTGTAATTTGTTATTGTCTTAAAATTAGAAATCTTTGACTAGAGTAAATTCCGTTGATCAAATTTTTTTATCAAATGAGTTAAGTAACTTCAAAGCTTAACTTCAGAATTAAATAAGGATAATATTGAGGTTTTTACTAATGACCTAACCCTAGATGTCTAAGTGACATAGTTTAGAGGAAGAGACAAAAAATGCAAATATCATTGCATAGAAGTGCAGCTTCAAAAAAATTATGAAGTAGGACTTTACCTAGATGTTGATAAGCATATGACTTCATGACCATTATCACTCCACAACAAAGACTGCACATGCATTAATATTTAAATCGTTTAAATATTAACCGAGAATCAAAGTCACCTCTATGAGTCACACAACAGAGAATTGTACTGTTAGACCTAATGTTATAATTAACAACTTATAATTATTATAAATTATTACCAAGATGATTATATATATAAAATTGTTATATGTATATGTATGTGTGTGTATGTGAATAATTTTAAATTTTAAATTACCACAATTTGTTAAATATGTATAATTGTTGCATATGTATTTAATTTAACTTAAATGAGTAATTGATTAATTAAAAGGGCTAAATAAAATACATAATGAATAAATTTTTAAACCATAAATTAGCTAATTAATAAAGATTGATTACATATTTTTGGCTAGTCCTAGGTAGGGAAATGGAGAGGTAAAATTTTTTTGGTCCAAGTAGGAAATAAATGGAGATCTAACATATATGATGTGTATATATTAATAATTGAATTAAATATAAATAAAATTTGAATTTATTTGCATAATTTTGGCCTGGCCATACATGGTTAGAGTAAGGTAAAATAAAGAGAAGTAAACGGGGATTTATGACATATATTCCCACCTAAAAGGACCCAGTAGATCTCATTTTGATTTTGTAGAAATTATGATCAAAACTGAAATAGCGAGGAGTTTTCTTCCTCATATCCTCCATTAAAGAAAAGTTCTCTTCCTCGTCTCCACTTTATCTCCTCCACTAGACCACTTCAAATTTAGCCTAGCAAACCATGTCTTGAAGTTTTTGAAAGCTGGTCTATAATTTCGATGTGTACAATACTAGGCTCTTTCTTAAGGGTATATTATATTCCATTTTAAACATGTTACCATAATTCACATGGTTATATTCAGCCATTATTCATAAAAAAGTAACTTTATTATATATATGTAAATGAATTTATAGTCTTATTTCTACACACACACATACATACATGATAACCAATTTTGAATTATATCTTATGGTGTAATCATAATATATATAAACATGTATTTATTTGTACATACATGGGTGCATGCATTGTTTTCCATTTTCTCGTTACAAAAAATGAAAATTTATAGTAGAACATTATACATAAACAATGATTTATAAACATACATACAACATATGTAACGACCCGCCGTTCTGACCGCCCCCAGTCGGTAATTAAACCAACTTGAGACGTTCAAAATGACGGATTGTTATTCAGTTTATAGAGTTTAAATAGAATCAGCCACAGAATCACAGAATAATCATAATATTTCACATAAATGAATTTTCTTACATATATCAGAGTTTGTACAATGCATTAAATTTTATACAGCGGAATATTTCTTTTACAAGTACAAATTTTTTTTGAAAAGCTAAAGTGAAGCAATTTCCCCAACTCTCTCTAACTTCGCGGCTTGAAAATCTTCAAGCTGTAAAAATACTCGGTCCGACCCGAGTAAAATAATACACAGGTCAGTCTAATTCAAACTCAGTTATTAGTGCATAGAGGCAATAATAATCAAACAACAATTAGACGACAGTCAAATATAAATTCACCTATCCGATACTTCAACAAGAAATCAGATAACGGTAAATATAACACTTAACAGTGTTAAACAACAAATCTGTAGATTCAGATTATTAATGAAGATAGATGAAAGGATTCTAAATGAAGGAAATTTAGGAAAAACATCGGAATTGCCTAAACGGCAATTTACAACAAAATCATCAAATGCGATTTAAAATATATTGAATTGGCAACATAAAACAATTTTCCATCAATAGAAAAAAAACAATTAAAACCTCAGATTTGGTAGGGCTGCAGTACACACACGCATATACGGCCTCGCCACATTTTAAAATGTTAACTTCGTGTGGCTGCAGTTCACGCTTGCGTGCACTGCCTCGCCACTACCGTAATGAAATATGCAAAAAATCATAAATCAAAACAAAATAGGATATCAATAAAAATCATGCCGTGTGGCTGCAGTTCACGCTTGCGTGCACTGCCTTGCCACTATCGTGATGATATACTCAAGTAAGTCAAGAAAACAAGTTCCAAACAACTTATTACTGTACATTTCAACAAGTGCAAAATTTTCATAAAAAATGAAACTGCAGCCCCACTTCGAACTCAAGGGCAAACTGCAACAATAAACTGCAGCCACCACAAGTACACAAAGCACGAAGGCTCGAATAAAGCATGAAAACAGTTCAAAGCTTCAACAAATCAAAACAGCATCAAAGCACATGAGAATTGACTTGGTGCAATACAAATAAAACTACAAGAAAGCAAGGGCAACTGTAAAGCAAAAATGCTATCAAGACTTCAAGTCCAGACCAATGCAAATATCCAAGGGCAGAACTGCAACAAAAATGCAGCCACCACATGAATAAAACAGTTCATGTTCCAAAAATGTCCAGTGAAGGTGACATCAGTGGTGCAGAGGACCACCCTGAAACCAAACCAAAATATATATATACAACTGCAGCTAGGCAGTACACATAGGAATGCAAAAGCAAATAGATCAACTGACAATGCAAGCCGGCATCATAGACACAGCCGAAATCAAGTGCTACAGGTTACTGCATATCAAGTATGCAAACCCAAAGTTGCAGTAAAGCAACAAAATACTCAAGTGTAACTACAAAACTGGTTTTAAGTAAGTGCAACATCAAGGGAAGCACAAATGAAACAGTAAGAAAATCGAGCCAGGTCGATAGTCAAACAAATTTAACATCGCAAAATCAAGTGCGCAACACTTATCAAATGAAGACTCAATTTTCAATGTCACTGTCTCAACATCAGTGTATCATCGACAAAGTGAAACAACAAATATACAGCAATCTCAATCCAAGGCCGAAGCCATTAGAATTCATCGACTACCAAAATCATACAATGGTATGGTACAGTTCCAGAATCAAATGAAAATACTACTGCAATGAACTCGATCAGTTCAAAATGAAACAGTAAGAATAATTTCCAGAAAAGAAACAAAGCACATAGAGGCACCAGACCACCATAAAATGCAACTGAGATGAACAGAAGTGCCACAGTGGTTAGAGAATATGAGATGCAGACAACACCAAGTTCGAGCCAGCAAGGACTCAGCAATGTCAAAGAAAACAAGAACTACAAATTAAGTTCAAGTGATCAAAGACATGAAATCACAATGCAACTTTCAACTTCAGTTTGAAAATGAAACAGGTTAAGGAATGAAGTATACCAAGTGCAACAAGTATTGCAGTAATAAACAATATCAGAAAATCAAGTTTAAGACTCAACAGGTGAAGAACCTGCATGTCAAAGGAAATACACAAGTGACTCATGCAACATGACAAGTGATCGAGACCAAATGCAAACTCAAATAATATACAACAACAAGTGCATGTAACAAAATTTACTTAAGTTTTTAAAAGTTACTCACAGTTATAAAACAGAGAAGTTTTTTTTTCTTTTTTTTTCATAATTTAACGAGTTAAACTGATCAGAGCCGAAACCGTGATTCGAACAAGTCAAACCATAATCAAAAATCAAACCCGTATATTCAAGCAACAAAAAAATATAGGAACTGAACAAGGTCGAACAGTGGGCAGTAAGGCCAAATCCACAGAGTACAACTCGATCAAAGCAATGGTAATGGCCAAAGTCATGAAACCCAAACTCAAAAACAAGACCGAAGTTAATCACAAAATCAATTGCCAGAAATTCGAACTAGTAAACCAGGGAATCATCATCACAGCAAAGCAAATTGAACAAATCAAAGTGAGCCAAGGAAAACACGAAATCGCAAGTTCAAAAGCGATAAAGTTTGAATTAAATGTGAGTGACAAATAATCACTCACCTTTTTCAACACGAGGCAGCCGCGTTCGAATAGAAGAAGAATTGATTTGCTGAAGCGAGCCACCAGAAGATCCTCGATCGAGCTACTGAAGTTGCCGCCTTCGATTTACACGAGCCCTAGTTTGAAAGAGGGACGAACGAAAAATCACGAGGCCGCCATTTTTTTTTCTTTCGTTTGATTTGTTTAGGGTTTTTAAAATGAGAAAGGTAAAAGGGGTCGGGTATAAAAGAATAGGGAAGACGTGAATTTTGCATGGGTTACGGCATAGATTAAGACACAAATTTGGCTGATAAGAGTAAGGCAGTATACTCTTTTTATTTTATGTTTATTTTTATATTATATTTTTTTATTTTAAATTTCAATTGGTTTTGTTATTTCTTTGCTTTGTTTTGTTTTGTTAAAATTATGTTGTTAAAATTTTTCCAATGTAGTTACATTATATTTTACAAAATTTATTAAATATGTTGTTTGAATTTTAACTATGTGTATTTATTTATTTATTTTGTATTGATTAAAATTTTATTCTATTTTATTTAAGTTAAAGAAAAATGTTATTAAAACTAACCATCCTTTATTAATTTAAATAAATAATAATTCTTGTATCCAAATTATTTTTCTAAGTCATCAGTTTGAATTTAAAATACAAATTCAATATTCGATTTCAACACCAAAGTCAAATTTAAATTTTTATTCAACTTTTTCATTAGATTAAATTCTAAAATTTAATCGCCAATTTATCCTGAAAATTTGAAATTCAAGTCAATCATCTTTCGAATATTTAAAATTAATTAAATATTTTTAATTTTTAAATTGTTCAAAATTCTGGGTTGTTACAATCTTCCCTCCTTAAAAGAATTTCGTCCCGAAATTATAAGTTAGGAAAACGATTGCTAAAATCTCACCGATATTTATACCCTACTCAATTTTACTAAGTTCCAAACTCACAAATAAATATAGGATTCATTCCATTTATTTTATTTCACTAGCTTTGTTCATTGATTTCTATAATTAAGACACAAAAGTCTTTTACCAAAATTTTCGACTTATAAAACTCAGATTTTTAAACTTGAAATTCTCCATGCTAGAGATTTGCATATCATATTTTTTTTCAAAACTGTGGACTTTCAAGATATTTTAAAGATCTTCTTCCTTAGTTCATTAGGTTGGAATTATGTAATTCTAAATTTCAGACTATTGATTTGCTATTCAAAGTTTTGAAAATACTTGCTAACTCGAAGTTTAAGAAGTCCATCGTCGTTCTCACAGACTTTAGGCATACGCTGGCCAGGCGCAATTCTAAAAATCTCCAAGTACTAAATATACTTGTTTCAACTCCCAGTGAAAATACTTTTTAAAAATTCTTTTAAAAATGGATATGGAAAGCACGTTCCCCCATGGATCACAGTTTACCCGGCGGTTACGCTACTATCCCAGTAGAATCGCTTGTAACTGTAGATTTCACATCTCTCTTGAATTTCGCCATGGTTGTTGCCATAGATCGCGGTTCACACGGCGGTTGCGCTACTATCCCAGTAGAATCGCTCGTGACCGTAGGCATCTCGCCCCTCAAATTACACTTCGGCCTCTAGATCGCAGTTTACACGGCGGTTGCGCCACTATCCCAGTGGAATCGCTTGTAACTGTAGGCATCACGCCCCACGAATTACGCCAGCATCAATTCACATAATCCCAACACGATGATCCATCGTGGGGGATTTCAGTCCCAATGGACATTCCACTAATGGAAATTCTACGTAGCTACGATTTCCAATGGACACTCACACCGAGTTCCAATCACCTTCACAAATAATAAATGGAAGGTACATTTCCATATCCTCAGTTTTAGAAAACATATGTCATATACATATAGTACTTCATTTCACATTTCGTACATATCATACCTATGTAAACTTGCATAGGATTTTCATAATAATGACTTTCCAAACTGATAGTTTTCGATTTATTACATTCACATATATAAGTTACGAAAACTCAATTCACATTCATAACAAATAGAGGATTCCAAAATTTTCCATCTCGTTTAAAATTTTCCTCTAAATCGATTTGAAAATTTAAGGTTATCTCAAACCTAATTCACATTCATAATCCAATTCATTATCGACTTCACATTCGATTTGGATTTCATGTTACATCGTCAATTCTCAACACATAATTGATGTCTATCGATATATAACCTCTAAGCTCGTACGTCCTAGAGAATGGTGTTAAGCTAAAAGAATAAATTCTCCGCTACCAACAGATATATATTTAATAGAGATCAATTGCTATGTCATCAATTCACAATGTTAGACATACAATCCCAATCGACTATCCAAAATTCAAAGCTCAACTTATATTGTTTTTGATGTCAAAGTTAAACTCAATTTAACTCAAGATTCAATCTTTTTGGAAAATATTCAAGTTGAACCGATCGTTCAAATTTCCCAAAAATATCTTTACAAGATATATAATTTTCCAACTTAACCATTTGAAACAAATTTCAAATATTCATTTTTTTCAATTTATCTTTAAAAGATAAAATTTCAAACTTTCCATTTCATATTGGAAAACATTTCCATACTTATTTAATAAGTAATTCACAAGTTCATTTATTTTCAACACGGAAAATATTCAATATACTTGAATCAAAATTAAGTATATATTCCATTCTTTAAGGAAGGCGTTCTTTTAAACACATTTATTTGAGTGAAAACGAATGTTGCGTAAAACATTGTTACGACAACTCAAAAATCACTAGCATAGGGATTCGAATTTAAGATAGATATATAAATCCCAATACTATAAACAACATTTCCTTTCGAAAACCATTTACTATACCAACAGTGTTATAGTCTACCATTTCCTTTTATTCCTCTCGAAAACGTCTATTTCAACAATGAATGTTGGAATCTATGTATTCGATACTTAATGCATTTTAAAACATCTTTAAAACCATTAACTTCATTCCATAATATCACTTCCCTAAAACATATCTGTTTTAGTTAATAATATATTCACTGTCCAAAATCGTGAATATACTTATTTAAATCAATTCAGTGTTTCTACACATTTTTTTAAAGGATTATCCACTGTCCAAAATCGTGGATAAAATTCCCAACCAACATTTACTATCACAATATTTAACTTAAAGGATAATTCGCTGTCCAAAATCACGAATATATCTCCTTTAGTAACTTCTATTTTTCATTTATCAGATTCAATTGATTTCGAATATCTTTACAAATTCCATTTCTATTTATAAACTTCGATTTATAAATCTTCTTTAATAATTCAATTCAATTATATAACTCAGTTATATACCCAAAGGTCCATTTATAAGTTAAGTAAATCGTTCTTCAAAACATTTGAAATAAATTTTCAAAAGAATTCAGAATCAAATTCCCAAGTTATAGTTCAATGATCCGCTTGGTTATAACCAAATTAACATGTCATTTTATTTCCCAATTATTACTTTGGAGATATTCAAAATATTGGATTTAAACCAATTCATTAATTCACTTCACTTATATTTTATTTTTCATAAATCTCAACAATTCGATAATGGATTTTCGAATGAGAAACTATCGCAAACCTAAAATTAGAGAGGGGAATTTTTGAAAAAATTTGAATTTTCAAAATACCTTTTGTTTTTCAAAGAAAACAATTTCATACTTCTTTTAAATTTGAAAAAAACACTTTTCTTTAAAGTGATCCTAGTAACTATTCATATTAAACATCATAAACTGAGCTATGTGTAAACCAAAGCTCCGATACCACTTTTGTAACGACCCGCCGTTCTGACCGCCCCCAGTCGGTAATTAAACCAACTTGAGACGTTCAAAATGACGGATTGTTATTCAGTTTATAGAGTTTAAACAGAATCGGCCACAGAATCACAGAATAATCATAATATTTCACAAAAATGAATTTTCTTACATATATCAGAGTTTGTACAATGCATTAAATTTTATACAGCGGAATATTTCTTTTAAAAGTACAAATTTTTTTCGAAAAGCTAAAGTGAAGCAATTTCCCCAACTCTCTCTAACTTCGCGGCTTGAAAATCTTCAAGCTGTAAAAATACTCGGTCTGACCCGAGTAAAATAATACACGGGTCAGTCTAATTCAAACTCAGTTATTAGTGCATAGAGGCAATAATAATCAAACAACAATTAGACGACAGTCGAATATAAATTCACCTATCCGATCCTTCAACAAGAAATCGGATAACGGTAAATATAACACTTAACAGTGTTAAACAACAAATCTGTAGATTCAGATTATTAATGAAGATAGATGAAAGGATTCTAAATGAAGGAAATTTAGGAAAAGCATCAGAATTGCCTAAACGGCAATTTACAACAAAATCATCAAATGCGATTTAAAATATATTGAATTGGCAACATAAAACAATTTTCCATCAATAGAAAAAAAACAATTAAAACCTCAGATTTGGTAGGGCTGCAGTACACACACGCGTATACGGCCTCGCCACATTTTAAAATGTTAACTTCGTGTGGCTGCAGTTCACGCTTGCGTGCACTGCCTCGCTACTACCGTAATGAAATATGCAAAAAATCATAAATCAAAACAAAATAGGATATCAATAAAAATCATGCCGTGTGGCTGCAGTTCACGCTTGCGTGCACTGTCTTGCCACTATCGTGATGATATACTCAAGTAACTCAAGAAAACAAGTTCCAAACAACTTATTACTGCACATTTCAACAAGTGCAAAATTTTCATAAAAAATGAAACTGCAGCCCCACTTCGAACTCAAGGGCAAACTGCAACAATAAACTGCAGCCACCACAAGTACACAAAGCACGAAGGCTCGAATAAAGCATAAAAACAGTTCAAAGCTTCAACAAATCAAAAAAGCATCAAAGCACATGAGAATTGACTTGGTGCAATACAAATAAAACTACAAGTATGCAAGGGCAACTGTAAAGCAAAAATGCTATCAAGACTTCAAGTCCAGACCAACGCAAATATCCAAGGGCAGAACTGCAACAAAAATGCAGCCACCACATGAATAAAACAGTTCATGTTCCAAAAATGTCCAGTGAAGGTGACATCAGTGGTGCAGAGGACCACCCTGAAACCAAACCAAAATATATATATATATACACAACTGCAGCTAGGCAGTACACATAGGAATGCAAAAGCAAATAGATCAACTGACAATGCAAGCCGGCATCAAAGACACAGCCGAAATCAAGTGCTACAGGTTACTGCATATCAAGTATGCAAACCCAAAGTTGCAGTAAAGCAAAAAAATACTCAAGTGTAACTACAAAACTGGTTTTAAGCAAGTGCAACATCAAGGGAAGCACAAATGAAACAGTAAGAAAATCGAGCCAGGTCGATAGTCAAACAAATTTAACATCGCAAAATCAAGTGCGCAACACTTATCAAGTGAAGACTCAATTTTCAATGTCACTGTCTCAACATCACTGTATCATCGACAAAGTGAAACAACAAATATACAACAATCTCAATCCAAGGCCGAAGCCATTAGAATTCATCGACTACCAAAATCATAAAATGGTATGGTACAGTACCATAATCAAATGAAAATACTACTGCAATGAACTCGATCAGTTCAAAATGAAACAGTAAGAATAATTTCCAGAAAAGAAACAAAGCACATAGATGCACCAGACCACCATAAAATGCAACTGAGATGAACAGAAGTGCCACAGTGGTTAGAGAATATGAGATGCAGACAACACCAAGTTCGAGCCGGCAAGGACTCAGCAATGTCAAAGAAAACAAGAACTACAAATTAAGTTCAAGTGATCAAAGACATGAAATCACAATGCAACTGTCAACTTCAGTTTGAAAATGAAACAGGTTAAGGAATGAAGTATACCAAGTGCAACAAGTATTGCAGTAATAAACAATATCAGAAAATCAAGTTCAAGACTCAACAGGTGAAGAACCTGCATGTCAAAGGAAATACACAAGTGACTCATGCAACATGACAAGTGATCGAGACCAAATGCAAACTCAAATAATATACAACAACAAGTGCATGTAACAAAATTTACTTAAGTTTTTAAAAGTTACTCACAGTTATAAAACAGAGAAGTTTTTTTTCTTTTTTTTTTCATAATTTAACGAGTTAAACTGATCAGAGCCGAAACCGTGATTCGAACAAGTCAAACCATAATCAAAAATCAACCTCGTATATTCAAGCAACAAAAAAATATAGGAACTGAACAAGGTCGAACAGTGGGCAGTAAGGCCAAATCCACAGAGTACAACTCGATCAAAGCAATGGTAATGGCCAAAGTCATGAAACCCCATACTCAAAAACAAGACCGAAGTTAATCACAAAATCAATTGCCAGAAATTCGAACTAGTAAACCAGGGAATCATCATCACAGCAAAGCAAATTGAACAAATCAAAGTGAGCCAAGGAAAACACGAAATCGCAAGTTCAAAAGCGATAAAGTTTGAATTAAATGTGAGTGACAAATAACCACTCACCTTTTTCAACACGAGGCAGCCGCGTTCGAATAGAAGAAGAATTGATTTGCTGAAGCGAGCCACCAGAAGATCCTCGATCGAGCTACTGAAGTTGCCGCCTTCGATTTACACGAGCCCTAGTTTGAAAGAGGGACGAACGAAAAATCACGAGGTCACCATTTTTTTTCTTTCGTTTGATTTGTTTAGGGGTTTTAAAATGAGAAAGGTAAAAGGGGTCGGGTATAAAAAAATAGGGAAGACGTGAATTTTGCGTGGGTTGCGGCATAGATTAAGGCACGAATTTGGCTGATAAGAGTAAGGCAGTATACTCTTTTTATTTTATGTTTATTTTTATATTATATTTTTTTATTTTAAATTTCAATTGGTTTTGTTATTTCTTTGCTTTGTTTTGTTTTGTTAAAATTATGTTGTTAAAATTTTTCCAATGTAGTTACATTATATTACAAAATTTATTAAATATGTTGTTTGAATTTTAACTATGTGTATTTATTTATTTATTTTGTATTGATTAAAATTTTATTCTATTTTATTTAAGTTAAAGAAAAATGTTATTAAAACTAACCATCCTTTATTAATTTAAATAAATAATAATTCTTGTATCCAAATTATTTTTCTAAGTCATCAGTTTGAATTTAAAATACAAATTCAATATTCGATTTCAACACCAAAGTCAAATTTAAATTTTTATTCAACTTTTTCACTAGATTAAATTCTAAAATTTAATCGCCAATTTATCCTGAAAATTTGAAATTCAAGTCAATCATCTTTCGAATATTTAAAATTAATTAAATATTTTTAATTTTTAAATTGTTCAAAATTCTGGGTTGTTACAACATACATACATACATACACACACACATATATATACATATATATACATATATGCACGCACACATATTATGTTTGATATCTTTAGTATTGGTTTTACTTTAAATTTAAATCAAAGTGCAAATCCTAAATATTAGGAATTAGATCTTATTAAAAGGAGTAATTTTTTATCTTATCAAATTTAACATGTATAAAGGTTATATTAATAAGAAAGATATCTTAACAAACATTACCCAAAATATACCTTATAAAATGTAAATAAAAATACGTATTTTTGACAACAATTAACTAAATTTACTTACATAGATACACGTATGCGTATATTTTCTAATTCGTTAAATACATATTTCAAATAACCTAAAATAAATGAGTTAATAAATACACACATTGTAGTGAATTTTTTTTTTGAGTGGAAGCGGTTTATTTGTTCAGAATCTAGTATTGCCTATTTAGATACCAATGATACTTAAAAAAGAATTATGCAGTCTCACAGAAAAATAACAGAAATAAGAGACACGGAAGATTTAACATGGTTCGGATATGAATATCCTACATCCACGGAGACCGAACAACTTTTTATTTCACTAAAGAAAAGAGTACAAAGAGAGAGGAAAGAATAATGGTGGATACTACACTTGCTTATTCATATGAAGGTGGAATTCCTTCATTTAAATAGACTTGATAATGAAGGGTCGCTTGGAGATTAAGCAAATCAATTTTCCTATTACCCAGATATCTTTCCAATTTGCATGATTTGACTTTAGTATAAATAGATGGCGTAATCTTCATTTCCATATATTTCCTTTATTCTCCATGCCTAATCATTTATTTCTTCATATAACAAATATACATTGACTAATTAATTGATTGACTAACTAATTAGTTTCCTTCAAAATATCCTTCCATATATCAGCCAAATTAATTGATTTGATTGAATCAATTTCTTTCCTCTTTAACAAATATTTGAATCATCCAATTTTAACACTCCACCTTGATTCAAATATAACAATCTCTCTTCATCACCTTATCATCAAGTAATCAACATAGAAGTTGTTGGGTCTAGCACCCCATGGCGCTCAAGTAACAGGTATCAAACTGATCAAGTTTGAGCAATGCTCAAACTTGTCCTTTGGAAGTGACTTAGCCATCATATCAGAAGGATTATCCAAAGTACTCACCTTCAACGATTTGATCTTGCTTCGTTCTTCCTCAAGCATAAGAAAGAAACCTCTAACATCAATGCGCTTCGTCCGTGAACTATAAGCTTGATTTTCTACTAGATGAATCGCACTTTGACTGTCTGAAAATAGCTCTATTGTATGCTGCACCATTGAAAGATCATCCAACAACTAAAGTAAGTATAATCCTTCCTTTATTGCTTCCACAATCGATATCAACTCTACTTCGGTAGTCGATAAAGCTATGATAGATTGCAGCTTTGATCTCCATGAAATTGAGCCTATGCCAAGTGTAAAAACATAGCCCGACACTGACTTCCTAGCATCTCTATTCCCAGTGTAATCAGAATCACAGTATCCTCTAAGAAAGATGTCACTCCACCATACAACAAGCCCACCGAAGAAGTGCCTCGAAGATATCTAAGAATCCACTTCACAGCTTGCCAATGCTCTTTGCCTGGGTTAGACATATATTGACTCACAACAGTCACTGCATGCGCCAAATCTAGTCTTGTGCACACCATCGCATACATAAGACTACCAGTAGCACTAGAATAAGGTATATCAGCCATATACCTCTTGTCTTCTTCCAATGAGGGAGATAAGTCTTTTGACAACTTAAAATGAGAGCCTAATGGAGTGCCAATCGGTTTAGCTTTCTCCATTCCAAATCGAGCAAGGACCTTCTCGATGTACTGCGCTTGAGTGAGCCTTAACTCTCTCTGCTTCCTATCCCTGCTTATCTCCATACCCAATATTCTTCGTGCCTTTCCCAAATCCTTCATGTCAAACTCTCTACCGAGCTCCGCTTTCAACTCCTTAATTCTGACCATACTCCGATATGCAATCAGCTTATCATCAACATATAACAACAAATAAATCATATCACCATCACATCTCCTGAAATAAACACACTGGTCTTTGAAACTTCTGGAGTATCCCTGTGAAAGCATAAACTTATCAAACCTCTTATACCAAAGTCTAGGAGATTGCTTCAGTCCATATAGAGATTTGTTGAGTTTGCTAACATAGTCTGGCCTGCTACATCAATGAACCCTTCCAGATGCTTTAAATAAATCTCCTCATCTAGATCACCATGCAAGAATGCAGTTTTTACATCTAGTTGCTCTAATTCCATATCATAATGAGCAACTAATGCCAAAAGAATATGAATAGAAGTATGCCTAACCACTGGAGAAAAGATATCATGATACTCTACCCACTTCTTTTGAACATACCCCTTTGCGACTAACCTTACCTTGTATATGAGATTACTGTTTCGCCTTCTTTCACTCTATAGATCCACTTGCATCCAATAGCTCTCTTGTCGGTGGGAAGAGGCACCAAATCCCAAGTATGATTTCTCTGCAATGATTCAATCTCCTCCTCCATAGAAACTAACCAACTGGAACTGTTAACTGATGCGATAGCTTCTCTATAATCATAGGGCTCATCATGGACAACATTCAAAGCATATGTTGTCATATCATCGAAGTTAATATCTTCGATGCTCAATCCAACAAACTCATCAAGCCACTTACGCTTTCTTCTTTGTCTGACAGACCTAGGTTCCGAATGAGCTCCACCTTGAGTTTGATCCTCTGTACCAACATCGATATTATCCTCATCAACCACGGTGTTATCGGAAACACCATTTGAACGTCTATGGAAAGAATCAACAGATGACTTGCTTTGTGTCTGGTATTCTTCACATGTCCTCTCATTGTTATCCAATGAGGAAGGCTCCACCTTCAACATAGCTTTCTCATCAAAGCCTACTGATAACGATCTTCTTGCTAATAGGACACCACAACCTATATCCATTCACTCCTCTCCTATAACCTAGAAAAATACACTTGCGAGCTCTAGGTTCCAACTTCCCTTTGCTCACATGCACATAAGCCGGGCAACCAAACACTTTGAGAAATGAATAGCTAAAGGCTCTCCTTTCCATAATTCTTCAGGGATCTTCATATCTATGGCAGTAGAAGGTGTGCGGTTGATGAGGAAAGCCGCCATAGATAAAGCTTCAGCTCAAAATCCTTCTTCAATTTAGCAGTCAGTCTAAGGCATCATGTTCTCTCCAATAATATCCGATTCATCCTTTCTACAACTCCATAAGACTGGGGTTCGCCTGGTGTGGTGTAATGCCTCTTAATGCCTTCCCTCATAATAATCGATGAATTCCTATGATACAAATGCACCGCCATTATCTGAACGGAGAACTTTCAATTTCTTCCCTGACTGCTTCTCAACTATAGATTTCCACTTTCGAAACTTGGCAAAGGTTTCACTCTTTAACTGAAGAAAGTATACCCATACTTTACGAGAGAAATCATCTATAAATGGAACGAAATATCTGGCTCCACCTAAAGACTGACAAGGGGAGGGACCCTAGACATCTATATGAACATACTCCAAGACAGCTTTTGCTTTATGCTCTCTCGTACCAAAAGAAATCTTCGTCTGCTTTCCAAGAACACACTCTTCACAAAAACCAAGTTTTGAATGATGAAATCCATCAATAAATCCTCGTTTTCTCAACTCATCCATGCTCCGCTCACCGATGTGACCCATCCGTAAGTGCCATAATCTGAAAGAATCTGAATCAACAGATGTAACAGAAGCTGATTCACCAATCACAATAGTGCCCTTTAATAGATAAAGATTTCATGCCCTCACACCTCTCATAACAATCATGGAACCCTTCGATATCTTCATTTTCTCTCCTTCCACTACAATCTTCAAACCAAGTCTACTCAATGCCCCAACAAAAATCAAGCTGCTCGTCAAATCAGGTACATGTCTAACATCGGTGATCGTACAAATAACACCATCAAACATCCTAATCATCACGCTACCAACACCCACCATATGACAAGAAGCATCATCAACCATCAGAACTTCTCCTCCATCAATTTCACGGTAAGTGGAAAAGTAGTTCCTATCAGGTGTCATATGATGGGATGCGCCAGAATCAATCAGCCATAAGTTGCTCTTTCTAGAAGAGCCAGAAGCTGTAAATACATCGGTGTCACTTTCTGTATCTGATTTCTCTGCTGTAGAATCCAAGGCTTGCTTTGGATCTTTTCTTCTACCTTCAAGCTTGGGACATTGTGCTATGAAGTGCCCTGGTTTCTTACAATAATGACAAGTCAAATTCTTAGGCCCCCTAGACTGAGACCGTGAAGAATTTCATCCTCCACCTTTCTTCGACCTGTTTTGGCCTCAACCTCTCTGAACAGATAAGCCTTCAGTATCACTATCCAAGCTAGTGCTTGCCAATCTACCTCTTAATACTTCATTATGAAGACCGGCCTTTACATCAGACAGGCTAATTTTACTGCGGCCATAAATCATGGAATTAACAAAAGCAGTATACTCCTTAGGCAAGGAACGTAAGAGGATCACAGCTTGAGCCTCATCTGTAATATCAACTTCCGCTTCCTTCAGGTTCATAATCAAAGTCGTCAAAACACCTACATGCTCCATGAGATCATCTCCAGGCTTCATCTTGAACGAATAGAGTTGTTGCTGAAGAATAATCCGATTAGTGAGAGACTTGTCTTGATATGCATCCGATAATGCATCCCATAGTTCCTTCGCCATCTTCTTCTGAGAGAATTCTCTAAGAACTTCATCTGAAAAGCTCAACTGAATTGTTGTGAGAGCTTCATCTTCCATCTCTTCCAAATCAGCTGCATCAATACCTTTTAATTTCTCAGGCACAGAAACAACCTTGTAAGTCTTCTCCTTCTTCAATACAGCCTCCATCTTCATCTTCTAAGTACCAAAATCTTCTTTTTCGTCAAAACGTGTTACTCCATAATTGACACCAGATCTACCAACAAACTTACTAGAAGTAGTCATTAATATCCAAACAGGAACAATAACACTAGCTCCGATACCAAACTGTAGTGAATTTTTTTTAAGCGGAAGCGGTTTATTTGTTCAGAATCTAGTATTTCCCATTTAGATACCAATGACACTTAAAAAAGAATTCTGCAGTCTCACAGAAAAATAATAGAAATAAGAGACACAGAAGATTTAACATGGTTTGGATATGAATATCCTTAGTCCACGGAGACCCAACAACTTTTTATTTCACTAAAGAAAAGAGTACAAAAGAGAGAGGAAAGAATAATGGTGGATACTACACTTGCTTGTTCATATAAAGATGGAATTCCTTCATTTAAATAGACTTGATAATGAAGGGTTGCTTGGAGATTAAGCAAATCAATTTTTCGATTACCCAGATATCTTTTCAATTTGCATGATTTGATTTTAGTACAAATAGATGGCGTAATCTTCATTTCCATATCTTTCCTTTATTCTCCATGCCCAATCATTTATTTCTTCATATAGCAAATATACATTGACTAATTAATTGATTGACTAATTGATTAGTTTCCTTCAAAATATCCTTCCATATATCAGCCAAATTAATTGATTTGATTGAATCGATTAATCAATTTCTTTCCTCTTTGAGGAATATTTGAATCATCCAAATTGAACACACATATATTTTAATTATGGCCAAATATAATTAGTATATGTAAATGAGTATATATATGTGCATATAATCGCCTTTGTAACATGCATTTATATTAAATATCAATTATATATGCATATAGTACTCCCTATTACTATATATATAGTTATAAATTTCTTTAACTATACATTTATCTATGTTATCATGTTCTTATGATCTTATAAAATTAAACTAATACATATATTGAGTATATTAATACTCACATAATAAAATAAAATTTATTTAACAACATTATTATTCGGCATTTGAACCAAGCCACATTCTGATGAATATGGACTACTAAGTTGAAGGAACTAGGTCTGGTCTCAATGGGTTAAATGGGTGAATTTTAAAAAATAAGTTCCATTCAAGATCTTTGTTGGTCCGATGAAGTCTAATTGATTTTAGATCTAATCTAAAATTTGTTTTAAATAACATACTAGTTTATTTATTTAAAAAGTTGTAATTTAATTTAAATTAAATATATTACAACGTGTGTATCAAATACACTCATATGTGTGAGTGTAAGTGCAACATATAAGTAGTATACATGGTTAATGTGTACATTTATAGGTACTAGGATTTACACCCTAACAAACACATCCACCCTTTATCTATGCTTTTGTTGTCTATAGTTTAATTTTGAAATATATAAAATAATAGTTATATATATATTAAAAATTAATTTTTATGTTTCGAAATGTAAAATTGAAAATTTGAAATCAAGTTTTGACCTGAGAAGGATTTGTCATTGGGTTGATGATTTTAGAAAAACTTTCTTTTTTTGAATTTTTAATTGAAATAATACGCATATGCACACACACACACACACATATATATATATATATGTGTGTGTGTGTGTGTGTGTATGTGTATATATATGAATATTATAAAATTGTGTTTTAAATTCAAAAAAAGCATATACACACACGTAAAACTTATAATCAATATGTTTGGAAATTTAAAATCAACAATTTGAAATCTTGTTTTGAATTAGGAAGAATTCAAAAAAAATAGATTTATGATTTACACAAAAGTCCTCTTATAAATTTTGAATTGAGATAATATCTAAACATAAGTAAATAATAATAAGATGTATTTTATATTCAAGAATAACATACAAAAATAAAATTATGTTCAATTTCATAAAATAATTTCAAGTAATCAACATATGTAGTTCATTTATATTTTTGTATATGATAAATTACAAATTATATCAATTAATTAAAATTAGTTTTAAATCCGAATCTTTTTATTATTAAACATTAATTTCTAAAACAAAGAAAAACAAACTATTAGACAACATAGTCATATATAAATTCGTTGTATAAGATATGTGATCTAAACTACATAAACCTGATGTTGTATATAATTAAATTTGACGTACAAGATACTGGATCTAAGTTACACTAACATGAATTAACATATAATCAAAAGGAGATTGCATAATTACCTTATGATGTATCCTAAAATTTACACTTTGAATGAAGAATAATTCCTAAATTAATTGAATTAGACTCTAGATTTTGTAATGATCTACAGACAAACACCTTGCCTTAATTTGATTTTGGTTTGTATTTGATTTTAGGGATTTCATAACTTTGGAGCCATTGAATTTTGCAAGCCAAATGAGCAAGAGAGTGAGAAAGAAAAAAATTACGCAAACGTGTTTTAAGTAGGTAATTAAGAAGAGTAAAGGATGGACAACTTTTCTTCTTCCTTTAACTACTTCTTTTCATTTTCTAATCATGTTTGAATAATCAAATCATTTCTTCTCCTTTCCCCTTTGGTTGGCTATGATAAGGACTATATGGGCCCTCAAAAATTCTCAAACTCATTCGGTAATAAGTCGATTTAATTAAACTTAAATATTATGTTGATATCGTATATCAATATGCATATACATAACTTTTATACATATGTATTTCATTAAATAATAATGGAATTTAAATATTGAATAAAAATTAATATTTTATGAATGTTAATAAATTGATTAATTTCACATAATTGTAAATTAATTACATCATGTTTTTTGGAGTATTCATCATTACGGTTGTGCGGCTCAAATGTGTTACTTAGTCAACGGTTGATATCGAACAATTCAAATATTAATGTTCATATGTCACCTAAGTTGGTGGTGTGATAGTTTTGCCTAGTTTATCGCTTACACATCTTTTTGGTAAAATTCAATTATACTATTTTAAGCGGTACCGGGTAGCGACAATTATTTACACTAGTTCTCTTCATCAAAACTATATCACTTTAGGATTTGCCGAATTTGGTTTTAGTCCAAATTCAAGTATAGTCCACATTCAACTTGATAAGTCCAAATAAAAATCCTTAGTAGAGTAATAATAATTATTGTTAACCATACTACTGTAGCCAAAGACTTTCACTTTTAGTTGACTATAGTTAACCGTGATCCTAGCCCTTTATTATTGAGGAGATAAGTTCTCTATTGAATAGTTTTTTTTTTCCGATGCTTCAACTTAGACCTAGTCATAATCGATCGTGAAGGAACTGGACTAGGTCATAGGGCAATGAATAATCAAATTTAAAAAAAAAAATCCATTTTTAGATCTTTTGGGCCTATGAAATCTAAAATATTTTAGATATGTAATCCAAATAATTTTAGATAAGATCTTTAATTAGTTCATACAAAAGATTTGATTGTGTTTTTTTTTTTTGACAAAGCCAGTGGGGTTAAATGTACCTATACCATTTATTAAAAGAATAATAAAAGTACAAGGAAAAAAGAAGATTTAAAATTACAAAGCAAAAACATTGCGAAACCAAAAGGACAAAAAGAGAAAGCCTAACTAAAAAAGGGAATGTATTAGCCAGGCTTTCAAATTTGTCTCGCAATACTTCTACTGATAAATAAAAATAGCTCCTCTTTAGGTCTCTGTTCTCCCTTATACAACCTGGCATTCCTTTCCTCCTATGAAATATAAATACACTTCTTCAAAGTTTTGAGCAAAATTCTCCCCTTTACCGTTCTCTATCTTGTTGCCTTGAAGATAGTGTACCATTCAGTTTTAGATGTAACCAAAAGAGAGTGCAGTCTAAAATATCTCATCAAGCTACTCCATATAAAATAAGAGTAATTGCAAGAAAAGTAAAGGTGGCTGGTATTCCAAGGGCTGAATAACAAAATGCGCAAGAGGAAGATTGAAGCATACCCTTAAACACCAAATTGTCTTGGTTATGAACTCCATTACAAATAATCTTATAAAGTGTGAAGTTTTTTTTTGGAATTCCACCAATATTCCATATCCTCAAGTGCCATGGAAATGGAGTAATAATATAAGGTGCATCCATAATCTTATAAACAGAGTTGATAGAATGAGGCTTATTGGCCCAAAAGTAGGAAACAATAGAGTTATCTAAGGAGGTATTACGAAGGCCAGCCTAAATAGCTCTTATAATGGAAGAGCTAGAGTATGGAAGAGAAATCTTACCTTTATGGGGAAAGCTTGTGATTTTCAAAGAGTCGGGAATGCCAGTCGGCTGTAACGACCCGCCTTTCCAAACCCCAAAAGTCCATACTAATACATCCATGGCGTTCACGTGCTGAACAACTAAGTGCCAGAAGACAGATCGTTATAGGAAAGAAAGGAGGTAAAAGAAAATAAGAAACTAAATAATCGCAGAATCTCACAACGCAACGGAATAACATATATTAACCAATATCATTCTTTACGAAGTCATTTTCAAAATGATACACCATAGTCATGCTAATACAATCCTACCCTTGGACAGTTATGACACCCTGTTCATGCCTAACTGATACAAGAAACATATAATAAAGTGGAAACAAGATAATAACTAGCTATCGATGACGCTCCTGCTCCAAGCTCCTCCAAAATGCATCAGTGGGAAAACCTAAACCACTTGGCTGCCTATAAAAATTTGAGCACCCAAGAGTTTTAGGAAAATGAAATAAAGCTCCGGGTCAGACATGGGTATGGTATGAGTAAACTCAAATAATTGAATAATTATGTTTAAATGAAGTCCTTTAAAATCAAAGGTATCTCATAAGATCACATCGCACATAAACAAGGACAGGTTTTCACCTTATAATAACCAAAACACTTTTTATAGAAAATCCAATGGAATTATAATAATGTCCAGAATACAAATACTTATTAATCATAGTCTAAATTGGTACATTAATTAAATTCCAACATACTAGGTTCTACAACCAAAACCGTAAAAGCACGTATTGAAGATTGGATTCCATGCTATGAAAGGGTAAGGAAATACCTTTCGATGGTACATATCGATATAAAATGCATCCGAGTTTGAGAAGAACATCTTGGACCCCTACCACACCGGACTGACCTACCACTTAGCTAGTAGTGCCAAGTACGATCATACCACTTTGGGCCTTGGAGAATACATGAGTAGATAGTAACTGATCTAGATTTTGGAATGACTGTACCTACATGGTAGTGACCCATATGGCCCTGCTACTTGTCCAATTTTTATCATTTCTTGATTATTGAGGTTGAGACTACGTTCTACCTTTTATATGGCACTTCCCACTTGGAACGCTACAGTGCCTTCTAATCGACGACACAATTTCAACAATCATCCATATAAGTCGTTTAGGAGATGGACAAACCAAAGGCACTACTTCTACTACATCCATTTTGGAATCACCCTCAGGATTAGTAGCAAGTAGCCCTTGCACTTCAAAGAGCTCCATCTTCCATCATCTTTAAGATGCTTTCACTTCATAACGCTTGTGTTGGATCGAAGTGGTTTTTGGATAACATATCCGTTCCCGGTCTCTTTAAAACAACATTCGATAGTTTCCAGTAAACTCAACCCTAGTTCTTTAGGAAATAGCCAAAGATAAGAGATGAGATCACATCCTAACCATTAGTAGACGAATTTCCTTATCATTTATCCTAGAAGAACGAAATGAATTTATATGTACAGTATAGCACCACCTACGGTAACTATACCATACAGTTTTCGTGTTTCTCTTAGATATTTTCAAAGTTACATTTTGATCTAGATTTTTGATAGTTGGTTATTTAACTATCAAATAAACAATCATTCAAACAATGGTTTAATTCCATATGGGATCTATTAAGCCTTATTTGATTAATCTTTAATTAACTAAAATCACTTTATAAACATTCGATCAAAAGATCTTCACAAAACACTATTCCCAAACCCCTTACATCCCTTTTATACTTGGAAAAAAGTATTTATATACTCATCTCAACGGTATAAGTATATTTACGAAACTTTACAAAGTTTCATTCCTTTCAAATTCCATATTAAATAGCTGAACAAATTCCGTTTAGAATATTACTTCGTATAAAATCAATCCACTTATCCCTTATAAAAAGTTTCCTTCTTAAAAGCCTACTTCTTGTTTCAATAACTTATAAATTTTCCAAATAAATTTATAACTCACTTTTAAAATTCTCCAAATTAAATTATAAAACCTCTTTACAAATCATTAAAATCATTTATAAATCATTTCCATATTTCAAAAAACTTTTTATAAATCTTCTTAAAGAAAATCATTTACAAAATATCAATTACAAAACATTCCTTGAAAATCACTTTAAATAAACACTTTTATTTAATAATACCCTTTCTTTTTTATAAACAAATTATTATTTATAAATACCTTTATAAAATAGTTATATAACTTGAAAATCAATTATAAGCTTTAAACCCTAAAAATTATTAAAGAATTGAAGCTAATTCACTTTATAAATTCAAAAGGAGGTTTAGTAAACCCAGTGGTACTAATTTAAGTTACCATTTAATTTCAATTTCACTTTCAAGTCATTCAACAATATATTTACAAAAGTCAACATATATGTAAATGCAATTCATATCCAAATCAGAGAATAACATGTCAATACAAACTAACTGACATATACATGTCCAAATAACATAATGGCAAGATGGTGATTTGTCCTGCTAAATAGATGTCCAAACAATCAACAATTAACTTATAGCGGAATGGGGATTTATTGTGCTAATATATGTCCAAAATAATCAAATCAATTACATTATAGCAGAATAGGGATTTATTTTTCTTCACACATGTCCAAACAATCTAACAATCAATTTATAGTAGAATAGAGATGCTATCAAATGTCCACATAATCAAACAATAAATTTATGGCAGAAGCGGAATTTATCCTGCTATTGGATGTCCAAACAAACAAACAATTTACATTTAGCAAAACAAGGTTTTATTCTTTAAATAGTAGTCCACACAAACACAAACAATCACACCATAACTCATTCAGAGTCATTTGTCTACTTAATAGTATCAACATTTGAATTCCTTGAGTTCAGAACCATCTTTGAAAAAGGATTACCTTTACTATAATTTGATTCTTGAAAAACAAAGAATTTAAAAACTTAAACTCCTTTTTAAATAATTTATTTACAAGTTAAACCCTTATTTAAATCATAATTAATCTTAATTAAATCTGAACTTAATTAATTATAAATTAAGAAATAGTTAAACCTTTAATAACTAATTAAACAATGATTAATCATTACATGAATTATTTAAAACCTAATTAATCCTTTATTAATTATTAAATAATAATTTAAACCTTCATTAATAATTAATATTAATTAATCCCATTTAATTAATTAAATAAACTTTAATCAAAGCTTAAATAATAAATTAAACGTTAATTAATTTTAGTTAAGTCTTAATTAATATTAGTAGCTGTCCTTAATTAATTTAAAATTAAATAAATAATTAAAATCTAATTAAATTAAAATTAAAATAATTAAACTCGCTGAAATAGAAATAATTATCTTTAATTAAAGTTTCTTAATTGATTAATAACTAACTTAATTAATACTAATTAGTTAATAATTACTTAACTTAATTACTTAATTAAATAATAAATAATTATTTTTAATTAGTTAGTTAATTAATTATCCAATACATGATCAGTTAAGTAATAATTAACTTTAATGTTTACCGATTAAGTTTGAAAATTATTTTGTCGAAATATTTAAAAGAAACACCTTAAAACTTGAAAATCGTTAAATTTTCTGAACTACATCCATAGCGACTATCGCTATGGATGTAGTAACTTAGAAGTTGTTTTTTTTTATAAATTTATTCAAAAAATTTAACTTTTCACTTATATTTACGTTTAAACATGATCAAGAAAGCTTTTAAAAAACTTTACTGAAGTTAAAAACTAAAATAAATAACAAAATGTTTACTAATCAAACAAGTAAACGATTTGTTTTTCAAAGTGGATCTCGAGTCCTTTCCAACATTTCAAGCTCTAACTTCCAAACCATTTAACCACAATCCAAGCATATACATACATATCAAATCACACTATCCCAATAACACAATAAAGATCATAATTTAATATCCAGACACATAACTTTAACCCCAAATCCAAGTCTTATGCTAAACCACAAGTTAGCACACACATAAGCACACAAACCATGCCATAGTCCAACCAACAAACACATCATATAACCAAATAGCCAACATATATTTAAAGATAAAATCTTGCCAATAAGTTATAAGTTTACTCACCAAAAATCTTTAAAAATTGAAATGCTTAAGAATTTGGAAAGCTTGAAAAACCAAAAAAATCACTCGAAAATAGATCGTCTTCTCCTCGATTTTTGAACATGTTACTCTCAGATTTTGAAAAAGAGGTCGGAAGATAAGTCTAAGGAAATTATTTTCTTTACAATTTAAAAAAAAGAATCACCCAATTTCGATTGGTTTTAATGGAGATATGGTCAAAAGAATGAGGGTATTTTCGGCCTTGATAATATAGGTCCAAAAATGAGTCGGAAAGAAATGCAATTTTATCCCAAAAATAATAGAAATTTGAAAAAGTGGTTCAAAAGAAAGTTGTATCCATTGAATCTCTATATGGTTTTAATAATAGAAAATCTTAATTTGGATAGTATATAGGAAGTTACAGCTGAATGAAGTGGGAGGAAAATGGAGAAGAAAAAGTTTATAACATGGTTTGAAAACATTTAAAACAAAATAAATTTAGAATTTTAAATTTTAGAATTTTAAATAAGAAGCCATTAACAAGGTTTCATGAAGCTTAGAAGAAGATGGCGATACTTTGAAAGAACAATTAAAAGAAGTGAAAATGAAAGGAAAAGAAAATGGAAGAAATATGTTTTATATGACATGAATATGCAAAATTACCTATTTAACCTATCAACACAACCCATCACTCACCTCACACCACCTCGCTATGCTCCTCTACCTCCTTGTACATCTTTTCCCCTAGCCTCCATTCCTTTAAGCCAAATAAAACATGCCATAAATGTTTAGTCATTTATGTCCCTTAAGTATAATGATGTGATATATTTTCTTATTTTAGTTACCAAAGTGTCGCATCGATGTTTATCTTAACTTGATTAAGTTTGTTAACCATAATAGAATCTCTTAAACCATATTAAATACTTTAGTATATGTGTGTTTATATACAAAAGTATACACAATATTTCAAACAACGTTTATATGATGAAACATCGTAAATTGGAAAAACAGTTTTCGGTCATATTTTGTGTTTTTCACTCGACGACATGGCAAAGGGAGCATGCCATAACGATCGTGCATTCCAAAGTGGTAGGGGAAAGAAGGCCATCGATGTTCATCGATCGTTATTGGAGGATTCAACATAACGATCGACGAATTTCATTGTATATTCTAGCTTTGACCAGGATCGATGCATATTTTACAGTCTATAATTCAGAATGATCCATTTTAGGAAGAACATCAAGAAGAATGCAGGACCCTCCAACATTGATCACACAGTAATTGGAGCTAGGGAAAAGGATCGGCTATATGTATACTGATCATTATTGATCATTGAACTAACATGGCCGATCGATATGGTGGGCCTTTTTGGACCAGAGAGCTTTCTTGCAAAGTTTCTACCTGATCCATGCACATCTTCAACTATAAATAGAGCGAGCATAGATTTAGAAGGGGGACTTCATCTTTTCCTTCTCCGAAGGCTCTACCATTTTTATTCTTAAACCTTGTAATAATGGATCCTAGCTGATCCAAACATTCTTGTAATTGTAATCTAGTGAAAGATTAATAAAAGTGTGAAGTGGATGTGGCCAAGGTTGCCGAACCACTATAAAATTCTATGTGTTCATTTACTTTTTCTGCTTTGTTTTCAATTTTATTCATTATTTAATCTCCATGAGATTCTATGGGTGTTGATGCCCATTTTTGGCGTCAACAGTGCACACAACTAACGATAGCCTCAAAGTGAAGGCAGCCTTTTATCACGTAACTCTATTGATCTCGCATCCTCATGACTTAGCCTTAAATTAAATACACTCCATATATATAATACATCTCACCATTTCATAAATAAGGCCTTAAAAGGAATCTTTCTTATTATGCCTTAGAATAATAATTAGGCCATATAAGAGTTTCTTCTTATTTTCACCTAATAATCAATTACATTTCTAATGAGGGAAATAAATGAAAATAAATACCTAATTAACTACGCCATGTATGAAACAATTATAGGTTAATTACGCCAATAGAGAAAATAAATATTCACGCCTAAAAATTCTAAATGCATAGATTTTACACCCTAAACCAGTGGTAAACGTCAATTCCCTAGTACTATTACAAGTCCTTTTTATTCAAAATTTCAAGATTTTAACATACCAAAATAAGGGATTCTAATGTCCAAAATAGGGAATAAATATTAATAACCAAAACTGCAATAACAGACTTGTAAATAAAATAGAAACTCAATTTATTACACCAATTCAATGGAATATCCTAAATAATAGGAATTGCAATCTAAACTCCATATTCCATTCAACTCCTCTTTTATAAAGAAATAGATCAGAAGGAAATTTGTGTGGAATAAGTGGTACAAACTACGAATAAAATCCACAATCTAAACCCCATATTTCATTAAAGAATCACAAATTGAAGCAAAGAAGAAGGAAAAGGGGAATAGACTATGAAATTATCAAAAATTGCATAAAAAATCCCATCAAATTAATGTAAATAATTAAGAATCTCAACATAGAATTAACATTTTGATATGAAAAGGAATTTGGGGGATTTTATCTAACATATTATTGTAATTCGAAAGTCCCTAAGGGATATTCAAATTCACAGAGATACACCAAACAATTACTAAAAAAGAAATGTTACGGTTTCCACTCACAGAACAACCTTAAGTTCGTTTTTCTTGGATTTGCATACCTTTTAGTCTCCTCCAATATCTCTTTTTTTGATATATACATGATATGAAAGATGTATATATTTTTATAAGATTTAGAACAGTTGGAGAAAGAACCAAAGAAGAATAGTTTGGAGGAAGAAGAAGAAATAATTAGAAAAGGGATTGAATTCTTACCTTAATTCTCTATGGAGTTTATAATTTAGAGGAATAACAATGGAAGAGTTTTGTTGTATTCCCCAAAATGATATAAATAAAAGTGGAAAGGGTAGAGTTCTATTTATAGGGTTTGAAATGCAGTTGAACCGTAGGATCAAATTGGAAGAGAAACGGACAAATCTGGAATGTTATATAATGCAAAACCCAAGCCGCCAAAATCAGGAGATGGTCAACTTCCTAAGCTAGACTGGTCGACCGTTTTGACTGGTTGGCCCATGTTGGTCAACCGCTTAGCCTTATTTTGGGTAATAATGATTCATTTCGGTTGCATTTTGGTTTTAATTATTTTCTTACCCTATTTATTCTTAACGTTAAATGTTAATTAAAACGATTACCTAGCCTACAAGCTAATTTTGAAATTTAAACCCTAAATTTAAATTCTCATTTGAATTTAAATTCAAACTAGATTAATTTAAATCTTAAAACTTTAAACACTCGTATATTCTTCGTTTGAGCTCCATTTTCAGCATATTATATATGGAAACAGATCAAAATTTTGCCATGAATGCAATGGAATAACTTCGGTGGTCAAATTTCAACTTTTATAAAATTTCATATTCTACATTATTATACTTAATTAAATTTTATTTCCTTTATTCATGGTTCATTTTGTGGGATGTTATAGGAAATAGTAGGAGCATGTCGTATAGCATTTATCGATTGCATTAAATTACAAAAACTATTTTCATAAAACGTATTGCATGTCATTTATGAAATAATAACTATTTTTCGAAACCGATTAAAAATTAGACATAGTTGTATTTTAATGTGAATATTATGAATATTCGTTATGAAATAATACTATAATATGGTATTTGTATTCATAAAAAAGCAATGCATTGGAAATAACAAAAGTATCTAAATTTATTTATAATTATTTTAGAGTTATAGACTAAACCATAATTTTAAGAAATAATTTTTATTATATGGTTACGAATCATATGATACTGGTAATTATATCTCAAAAAATTAAAGGCATAGCACCCATTTAGTGGAAGCGTCATAAGGGTTAATGAACTCTTCGGATTGATACATATGATGTATGTAATTATGAGTCTATTAGTACCAAAATAGTTCCATGTACTTCGTTATATTCACCAACGAGTTATCACAAACATGAACATATATATTTGATACACACGTATAAGTCTATGATAAGCTCATAGAATATAAAACGAAAGGAAATAATATAACATTCAACATAAATGATTCGATTTGGTCAAACAGGTGAGTATATTGGAAAGAGTTTCATATGTACCAATATGAAAAAAAATTCAGTCTCAAAGGTCACTCCTTCCTATAATACATAATGATGTGTTGATAAGGAGTAATCGAACTTTGTTGGGTAAAGCACGATTAATGATGAGTGAAGTTGAGTTAAACTCTTTTTATAAGGTGTGTAACTAAGAGAAATATACAAAGTTAAAATTAATATCATCTAAATAATGGTTTGCAAAACCATACAAGATAAGGGTTTATAAGAAACTCTTACATATCCTAGGTTAAAGAGTTGGCATGTTTTGCAAGTCGAACGACCGCATATAATAATTATATGTAAAGGATCTTGTATGAATCGTCCTAAGATAATTTTGGGAACAATAGTCATTTGATGACTAATTTATGTTGTGAACATAAATATATTGTGAACTAATGCAAAATTAGTTTTATATATGGTAATTCATAAAACATTTATTAATGCCCATTTAGTTGCATTGAGAAGCAAATTTTGATTCATAAAATACTAACTTTGTAGCAAAAAAAATTTCTTTAAGAAATTATTGGTACAAAATTATTTTCGGCATGATCCAAGGTTAAAACCGATTACAAAGGATGAAATGAAATTGACCGAATCTAAATAAACACAAATACGTTTGAATGTCTGATGAGTATTCATGTACGTTAATGAGAAATTGTGAATTTCTTGCCAATGTCAAGAATAAATAATCTTTGGTTGTTTAATTAAACCATTTAGAGTATTGACTTTATGATATGATATGATGCACAGATTCGAAATAGATTTCAAGTACATTATCAAAATATGATTTTGATAGTGGTACCCAAAGGGATATGACCCATTAGCCGCTATTATATCTTTAAGAGAAAGACAAATGTAGTTGGAATATAATAAGACATATTGATAAGAATAATATCATGAATTTTAGTTGTTGAAATTAATTCAACAGATTCACTATTTGATGTGCTGAAGTTGGTTTGGGTTTTAGTCACAAAATTATCGCATGGTATGACTTTATGTTTTGGTATATATGTGCTGAAATAGAGAATTCTAACTAATGATTTAAAGCAAGCTGTTTACACATAATACCAAAGTATCTCGAAGCCAGAGGAAGCAATATTGAGTTTGTGAGTTTTCGGATAAGATCCAAGAATGAATACGAAAGTATTATTCAGAAATGCATCAAAATTTAACAAGTGTTTTGATAGAAATACCAGATATTTTAATTATCAATCAAAATGTAGAGGAAGTGTGTGTTCATAACAAAGAATGTTAAATGGCACAAAGATATTTCTAAACCATAAGTAAATAACACATTGCTGGTTGTTAATGATGTACTTATGTTAAAATCAACTTTAGTTATTTTAATACTTGACATTAGATATATAAATGATGTCTTTTATAGCGAGTATAAAAGATATTGGGAATATTCCAAATGATAGGCAACGACACCTTATTAAACGATTTAGTACGTAACACGTAAGATGGATTCCTTATGCATTAGCAAATGGAATTATCATACATGTTATGTTGTCTATAATATTGTGATTTATTTATGTATTTGGTACATGAAACAAATAAAAAATCCAAATTGATATTACTAAATGGTTGTTAGAGGTGTTATTGTGTATTTATGAAAGACTAGAGATTTGTTTATAAAAAATGAACTTTTTATGATGGAGTGTCCAGACTCAAACTTCATAAGTGATATTGAGTATAACATGTCAATAATAAATTCAAGTTAAGAATCTTTTAGTTGAAAATGTTCCAAATGAAAGACTGTGGCTAATTCAATGACAAGGGATAAGTACATCGCCTTTAACAGTGCCGCAATAAAAGCAATGGATATAAATAAAAATGCACAAATTTATAATCGAGCCAAGGGTGATTCTGTAAAGAATTCCATGACATTATTATATGATAAAAATGACATGATATAGTTCATAGCAAAACTTAGAGCTCACTGAAAGTTGAGAGATATACTTTGAATTGTTCCACCCGATAAAGGTTGTTTATTAGTGTCGAAGAGAGCTGATTGATGGAGTAGATAATTGAAACATAATAGCATTCATGTTCATTGAGGGACTGACTTAATTAGTTTTGAGGAAACTGATTAGAGAAGGTATAATAAGATTCTATAATTGATCCCAAGTGCAAGTGGGAGATTGATAGAGTTAGGGGTATGTTCTAGGCGCAATTATGTAATCTGTTATATATATCTAACCCGATAATCGATCTTGTTCAAAATACAAGGTTTTTTCGTTCTACTATATACTTGATATAATATGTTATATTAATTAATTAATTTAATAAAAGTATATTTAATAGAAAATTCATAAATGATACGTTTTGTGACAGTAATTACAAAGTGTTGAAACATCGAGTACTTCATCACAATGAAAATAAGTGTACCATTTTAAATATTCCTAGTCAAGATGTATCGAGACCGAATATCGATACATCCATTGAGACTAGAATATGCAACTTCCTCCAAATGTTGGGTAGTGTAGTAATCATGGCTATTGGAGGCACCAAGAAATAACATAGCGATAATTATTAAATTATTATGGAATGACTCACTTGATAGTTTTCTGCTGGTTAATATAACTAACGTCAAACAGAAAATATAGATGAGGCTGATTTTCATTGCCTGAACAACAGCTTTCAGAAGTGCCGGCCTATCCATAGTAGATCTCCTATGCTAACATAACATAAGGTATTTCTTTGGGGCAGGAGTTCGGGGAATCATAGTATATATATCTAGCATGAAGTGGCAGGTAATTCTAGAAGGCCCCAGTGAAGGAATTAATATACTGGTCGCAATACTATAATGAAAGCTCCATTTTGACTATAGTTAAATCATGGCACGACATCCATCAAGTGACTATCGTTGGGTCAAGTAGAAGTATTGGAAGTGAAACACTATTCGAAGTGGATTTGTCTCCTCAGTTATATAAGGTTTGTGTCACGGTTAGCTGAAGTCAACTCAAAGTTAAAGCCTCAGGCCAGAGTATTTAGGTTAATAATAATTATTATTTAACCAAGGAATCTATGTTTGGATTTTAGAGTTGAATCTAAATGATTTCGAAATTTTGATCATTACCAAATTCCGTAAGTCCAAAGTGACATAGTTTTGAAAAAGAGAAAAGTTACAACTGGACAATGCCTAATAAAGTAAAATTGGATTTTATCAAAACCAAGTAAGCAATAAATTTAGCCAAAATACTACATCACCTACTAAATGACGTGTGAACATTGATATTTGAATAGTTCGATATTGATCGCTAACCAAATTTACACCTGACGAGTCACACAACTAAAAAAGATGAATTCTCCTTTGACCAAATGATTTAATTAATTTATAATTGCTATAAATTAAATAATATTTATGAAATAATATTCCTAAATTTGGATTTGATTTGATAAATGAATGTTAAATTTACTTATAAAAATTATAAATACATTAAATGGTATAGGATATCGATAAGAATTTTGAGTTAGATTTTCAGTAAAAATATCTATTTGGGCATTAAATGGGTTTATGGCTCATGATGGGGGATAATCATTTCAGTTGGAATATGGGCTTAGATTAAGCTACTAGATAGGTTAGAGAGGAGTGAAATGGATGGCTGAGATGGAAATAGATTGAGCAAAAGATGTTATCTTAAAGTCTCTCCTTTTCTTCCTCTATTTAAACATATTTTCCTCCATATGCCATGGATCATTTTGGAGCCTCCATCTCCATTCCTTTGTTATCCAATCTTCCCTTTCTCATCTATCAAGTCTCTTAAGCTCAAATCTAATCAATTTAGCTGCTATTCGATAGCTGGTGGTTAATGGTAAAGATTAGCATTCTATTGGATCGAAAATCGTTTCTATGAGCTTACATCATCGTTTCAAGGTGTGTTTAAGAGATTTGGCTGCAAGGTATATTTCTAATTAAATATAAACATTTATTTATATTTATAAATCTCATTGCATATATATAATATTATTAGTTAGGCAATGATTTGTAACACCCTACTCCGGCACCCTTGTCCGGAGTTGAGGATGCTATATACAAATCATAGTGCTATCACAACAGTGTTGTTACTATAACAATTCACATGAAAAAGTTCAGCATTTTGTGACTTTGCATCAGTGACCTCATCGAAATCATTCAATCATCAATGGATAATATCAAAGAGGTAGGAAGCAGCACCTCTTCAATTAAGAATGTAAAGGGATTTTGAGGATATATGAAGAGAGATATGAGATGACATAATCATACAAAGTAGGGTTTCCCTCTTCGATCACATAGACTACAATGAATAGCTTTGAAGACATATAACTAGCGAAGCACCTATAAATCAATATTGGAGCAGCCAAATACAATCTACTTATCTAGTTGTTAGAAAATGTCAAAGTGATCATAGTGAGCTTCTTCGATACAAAATCCTATCCACACCATAACACTCATGCTCTTCAGAGGCTTTGTTACACATTATAATGCCTCACTTCACTGATAGCCACTTTTCCCTTCACCCATACACAAGCAGCACCGCACTTTGCAAGCTCTCCAACGATGTTGTGCTAATGATGTTGATAGGGAACACTATCAACATCCACAAAGTCCCTCAAATTACAGCAAGGTGAAATCACATAATGAAACACTTCAAAGGTATCCTTCTATACCTACACAAATTGATACTAGTATCGAAGATGTCAGGAAGAGACAATGCTGCCTCTTACCTGTGGAATTCAGATGTGATGACCAAGGCCAACTTAGCACCACCGAAGACATACTAGCAAAGAGGATAATGATAAAGGATATTCAAGACACTCCAACATGTCATAGATGCTTCCACATAACAAAGTAAACACTATATACCATTGCTTGATAATGACTATGCTCTAGACCCATTTTAGTGTCGACCAAGTCAACCCGCTCGAAGATATGTGAAGCGGAGTGGTGGCTGCGCACCCTTATAAGTATGACCCTAGGGGCTCTATTCTGGGGTCCAAATTATCTCCCCTCCCATTTCTTACATTGTAAACCCTAAATTGATTTAGGTATTTTAGAGCGTATTGTAATTCAAGAACATTGTACACATATGATCTTGAATATTGAACAAGGACATAACATAACATGTGAATAACCTATTTGAACTTGTGACTTGAACATACTTGTTTATATACATGAACTGTTGTGTCTTTGAAGCTATCATTGCTTAATTGAACTTGACTTAGAGACTTTGAACTTGAAATTGTCCTGCATATACGATTATGAATTTGAATTTTCTTTAAATATACATCCTCGAACTTGTACTTGTCTTGCATATATGACTTCGAGCATGACAACATCATCAACCATGGATAAAAAACTCTTATTGCATTACTAACTTCAATGGGCCTCTTCAGGGCCTTTTCTTAAATAACCAAGTTTTCCAAACACTTTTAGGGCTATCAAATTTATTTGCTGACATTTTGGCGCTAGAAGGAGGGCTTGAACCTACGACTTTGTTGAAACCATAAGTAGAACCAATTCAACCTGTATTGAGCTTTCCTAGCATGCATATTAGGGCATAAAGAACATTCATATTCAAATATATACAAATTCGAAGATAACCAACATTAATCCTTAATACCATGCTACATAACCATGTTAAGAAGTCTAAGTAGGGATTTTCTAAGCCTCAAATGGTTAGGCCCATTTACCAACTCACTAATGATCCACGATTTCAGGAAGAACAATTATTGAAACTGAAGGCCTTGCAAATCATAAATGAAAAGAATCAGGCGGCCCTTTATGATCCAGATAAATGGAGCATAAATACCTTTCATATGGGCCCTACTCTAATTTTTGTCTTGTGAAGAGATACCCCAAGGAAGGATAATTTGTTCCTAATGATAAGGAGAGCTATCCAATCTCAAGCCAAGGGGATTATATTCGAGAAAGAGATAATAAATGATTTCGATATTTCCGCTCAGCAATGGCATAAAATTGTGAATCGTCCATTGGCATTTAAAGTTCAAAGGACACTGAAAAGAAAGTTAGCTATGGAGAATGAGATATCAAGCAGCAAAAGAACCAAACAATATTCAAGAAGGCTAACATTCAAATCTCGACTTCCAAAGAATAACACTTTCTCCACTTCTCTTGAAAATACTTCTTGACTAAAAATAAGCTTGATTATTTACCTTCGCAAAACAGAAGGCCCAAGTTCAAAAGAAACCTTGGAAGCTCGTATTATCATTATCACCTTACAAATGGACATTAAACAATCAGTGTAGAAGCTTAGAAGGAATGATCATCAATTTTCTAAGGCAAGGCAAGCTCAACGACTTAGTAAAAAATGCGACTTTGTAAAAAGATATTAGACAAGTTCGATAATAAAGGAAGTTATTCAAATAAGTAATTTTACGTGGTTGAAGCGTAAAATTATTCTAGTATAAGGGAAAGCCTAAATTACTGCCTAAGATGGTGATAAGGAGCTAAAGCCTTTGTCTCCAACTTACGCCTGCCTAGAAAAAGCACCTCCTAGAGGAGGGTCGGGTAATCTTTGGTCCTGCTTAAGATAACTAGCCAAACGCACCAGAAAACAAACCTAAATCATCACCTAAGATGGTGATAAGGATTCCAAGCCAAAATAGTGCTCCAAAATCAATCAAAACCAAAGCCAAGCATGCTCTCGAACCTATCAAAATTTGAGCTAAGGAAGCACTTTCGAATCAGTAAAATCATAGCCAAATAGTGCTTTCAAGTCCAACAAAGTTTGAGCCAAGTAGTACTCTCGACCGATCAGTCTCTCAAAGGAAGATCTAACGAAATCCAAGCGAAGTAGTGCTTCAAATCTATCTAACCCCAGGAAGAAAGATCTTCAAGTATTCCATTGCTAGATATAAGTTTACGATTTTCTAGTATTACCGGATATAGATCTATCTTCTATGGTCCTATATACAGGTTTTTGTACTTCTAGTATTACCAGATATAGATTTCCGATCTTCTATTGTCCTATATACATGTTTCTGTACTTCTATTGTTCCAGATGGGAGTTTCTGATCTTTCAGATGGGATTTCTAATATTTTGTATTATTTAAACGTGAAGCTCACTTATTAAACATCTGCATTGAGTTATAAAAGGCTCAATCATCAGTAATCTCAATTTTACAAATAAGCGGAAAGTGAGCTCAAAAACTCAATGTACGGAAAAGTGAAATACTAAGCATCACATGGTTTCAATTCAAAATCAAAATTCAATTCTTAGTTACATAACCAAGGTAATATTTATACAATTACAAATTGTTTACAATTTGCTACACTATTTACATAGATGCAGGCACAAAATATAGATAAAAGAAAGAAAATCTAATCACGATTGACTCCTGTTACAACCCTAGACTCTATGCCGGTTTATCCAAGCCTATGGAAATTAAGGGGTCGATAATGTGACGAATGGACATGTCCATGAGTTCCTTAAATTTATTTTCCATTTTACAAATGGTGTCTGCATCATCAATTGAGTTGATTTTTTCTTTCAGGATGTGACGAGGAGTCTTATTAGCTCCTCGCAAAGTCCGAATCATACTCATCCACCTTCTGATTTCTTAACTGTGATCGTACTACTCACGTTAGAATTCGAACTCTAATTTTTTGTTCATTGATACATTGGGATATCTTTTCCTCTCACTTCTTATTGAAATACTGCATCATTTCGAATTTGACTCGATTACCCTACTTAGAGATCATTACGTTAGTCAAACTGTAGTAGGGTTTAGTAATGTATAAAAATCATGATTAGTCGAGGATGTGGATCTTTTTCTTCATCTCGGGGTAGGAGAGGGAATGCTAGAATCAACCCTATTTATAGTAAGCTCCAAAGATTGGCATGATACTTGACTTTTTGTTAGCTCTAATTTGAGATCACTTATTGTTTTGATGAAGTTAGCTATCCCAATATCACCTCGGAGAAGTTAGATTCACGGGTTTTGTCATTTCTCCTTTTTAGCAATTGAAGCTCGTTCTTCGTTTCTTTAACTTCTGCCTCCATAAGGGCGGTAATTTCTTTGTAAGCACTAAAAGTTGATTTTAATAGGAAATAATTCCTATGCTACTCATGTGCCTTGGGGTTATTTGGGAATCGTAAAATGGAATCATCTTGAGTAGATCATTTCTCTTCAGTATATACAAAAAACCAATTTTTAACTTCTATAATTCATAAGGTGTCTAAGGAATCAGATTTATGCCTAACTGTGCATCCTAGTAAAATTAAAGAAAACAAAAATAATACATGAATGACAAACTCTTCCAGTAATAATAAAAAAAATTTCAAATAATAACAGGAGTTAAGATCACATTACAATTTCATTTCAATAATGTTTAATTAATATTTAAAGTTTTGAAGCTACGGACCTTGCCTTTTTGAACGACCTAGCAGACAAGGTAAGTGTAGAATCAAAAGAAGTCTTGATCCATCTGGAGTATAAATTGGAGGAAAATGATGATAATCCTATTCCTCGGCTGGAAGACTATCATGACCACATATTTATTTTTTGTGGAAGGACAAAATTTCGTATGTAATTTCTCCTTCTCATCGCCTAGAAAGTCAAAATAGAAATGAGGGTACGTACGTAAATTTCTTGCAAATCTCTAAGGAAATTATATCTCGCCAATTGTGATGTTTTAAGAATCAAGGATTTCTTTGAAAAATCTTTCTTTAATTTGACGAATTTTCTTAAGAGATCCTTTGGAACCGTCCTATTTGAAAACCTTTATTCTATGAAATATATCAGAATCAAGCTAAGAACAGGGAAAGTGAAACGATAAATCTTACAAGAAAACTCAGTAGCATATAAAAATTATACAAGTCCAAGTTCATACAAAATATATTTCTTTTACATTTCAAAAATGAATCTCCTTCTATTATAGTTGAGTTTTTCAAAGGAAAGAGAGTGTAAGGAAAGAGGAATGGGAGTGACACGGGAAAGGTTCCAGCATTCCCCCGGATAAGGATCAGTCTTATATTTATATAAACATCTATGGTGAAGGCATATGAGAAAACACCACTGTGATCTCCTAAATCTGAGAAATCGACGACCAGTCCCCTGCAATAAACCTTGTACAAGAACTTTACCAGGGCATCTTTGTCATCAATTAGCATCCAAAAGAGGGTCATCGATTCGTGTTTCTCTTTTATAAGTCTGGCTCAATGATGATGGGCTTTCTTCACTTAAGGAGTGATCACTTTTCTTCAAATGCCTAAGTATTTTTTTGAAGGGAAACGGGTGTGTAGCGTGAGACTACATAGCCAATTAGATATTAATATAAATTAGTAGTAGTCGACCAACAAGCTTGATCAATAGCCAAAAATAAGTATCACGGACCAGACAGGTCCCAAGTTCATCTTATGTAAAATGAAATATATACAAAACAGTTGCATTGTGTAATAGTACCAAGCCAAAATAAGAGCAATACTACTACCGACTATGGAGGTAATGAACATACATACGAGCTAGAAAGGGTCCAGCAAGAAGAGTGGAATGCCTCATCTGCTTGCTCTTTAGTCCATAGGAGCATCGTCACTAGGAGGGAGACGTAGAGTGGAAGGCCTTCTTCGCGTTGATCATGTCCAGGGAGAAAACAGGTAGGATATTCAGTTACAGATTCCATCAATACTGCATTTGGGCTTGTTGAAAACATTTGCATTTCGTTCTTTCCAATGCACCAACTGTAAATGGCAATGAAGGAGTCGAGTTTTCTATCTGGAGGGTTATACTGCCAGTAGTCAAAGAACAAGTTGAGGACGGGGATGTAGCCGATGAGATTAGTACTAGTCGTAGCCCAAATGAAGTAGGAGAAATCACAGCCAAAAAAGAGATGAGAAATGGATTCATCTTGCAAAGAGCACAAGGAACAAAGAGGGTCTAGAGGGATATTCATACGTCTAAGTCTATCTTTGGTGTTAATCCGAGCATGGATGAGGCACCATTGGAAAAAAGAATGCGGGGAGGGAGTCCGCATTTCCATAGTCTTGTGAAAGAGAATGATCTGCCTGGTGGTTAAGGAATGAGTAGCATGAGGCGACTGAAAACCCTTTCTCAAGAGGTAAGTCCCAGGTATATCAGTCTGTTGTGTTATAGAGTTGGAGAGAAAGGAGCAGATTAGAGACTGAAGTGAGATCATTCAAGGTGTTAAGGTCGAAAAGAGCTGGGGGACACAGGCAGTCTGGACCAAGGGTTGAAATCTCATCGACTGTTGAGTTATGGTGGGAGGTATGGGAAAATAGGTTAGAGAACAATCAGGTGAGGGGAGATTGATCATGGCAAATATCTAGCTAGAAAAGACAACTACTATCATTGCCCATGGAGACATGGAATAGGGATTTAACATGGGGTATGGATTGTAAAACTCCAGCCCAGAAGGGAGAAGGTTTAAGACGAGGGGTGGAGTGAAGGAGAAGGTGAGGGTTGGAGTGATAATGAAGCTGAAGAATCCACTCTTTCCAGTTGAAATTGCCCGGTGTGATGATACGCCAAAGCCATTTGGATAGGAGAGCTATGTTGAAAGAGCCGAGGTTAACTAATCCTAGGCCACCATGATCTTTGTGTAAACAGACATGCTTCCAATTGATCAAATTTTTTCTTTATTTCCGTTCCAAAGAAAAGATCGTCTACTAGCGTCAATTTTGTTTGTACCCAATTTGGAAGTTTAAGAAACGACATCCAGTACGAAAGAATGGCTGATAGGACTTATTTGACAATCACAAGACGACCAGAAGATAAAAGATATTTGGCCTTCCATGATGAAAGCCGAGATTCAATCTTGGAGATGAGCGGGATCCAGTCTTGTCGGGCGAGTTTAGTGGGGTGCAGAGGGACGCCAAGGTAGGTGATGGGGAAGTGGTCTAATTATAATTGAGAAGAGAAGCGGAAGAGGGGTCGAGGCTGTGGGAGTATCCAAGCATGATGATGGATCTCTTGTAAAAGTTGATGGATAAGCCAGAGATGAGTTCAAAGACATATATAAAAACTTTAAGACAATGAATATGTTCAGGTTCTGGGGAAACCAATAGGATGGTGTCATCGGCAAATTGGAGGTTTGAGACAGATAGGTCCGAGTTGGGGAGTTTAATGCCAGCCAGGAGGTTGTTGGATATTACAAGCTTGACCATGCGGTTAAACACATCAGAAATGAGGACAAAAAGGATTGCGATAGAGGGTCACCTTGTCTAAGACCTCGAACTGATTTTATATGCCCACCTAGAGGGTCATTGATGGAAATTGATGAAAAACTTGTACTGAGAATGCACTTGATCCAATTACACTATGTATTAGAAAAACCTCTGAACTTCATAAGATCGAGCAAAAAGTTCCAGTTAACCGAATCAAAGGCTTTGGAGAAGTCAAGTTTAAGAAGGGCTCCTGGAATGGTAGAGTGGTGACAAAAGGAGATGACTTTCTATGTGGCCGCCACACAGTCAAGGATGTTACGGCCCAGGATAAAGGCCGATTGTTCCACCCGTACCAGAGATCCAATAACCTTTTGGAGACGATTGGCAAGGATTTTGGTGATGATTTTGAAGGTGGTGCTGAGGAGGCTAATGAGTCGAAAGGAAGGCAGGATTTTGGGATAAGGATGATGTTGGCGTAGTTTAAACATGCAACAGAAGAGGGGTTAGATTGAAATTCAGAGCACATCTCTATGATATCAGATTTAACAGTGTCCCATAGGTGTTTGAAAAAAAGAGGACCAAAGCCGTCTGGGCCTGGGGATTTGTCGTCAGCCATATCTTTTAGGTCCGACCAAATTTCATCTTCAGAGAAGGGATGGTCAATGGAAATCGGAGAAGGGGTTGGGGTAAAGTAGATTCCAGTCAATGGGCGGGAGCGAAGGAGAGGGTTTACCTAGAAGATTGCGGTAGAACTCAGTAATAGGCGAAGGATATTTGATTGGTCAGAGAAGGTGGAATCGTTATGAGAGATTTCAGAGATGAAGGTGGATCTATGACAACCATTGGCGAGGCGATGGAAGTAAGCAGTGTTTTTGTCTCCCTCGTCATTCCATTTAGCTTTGGAGCGTTGTTTCCATCCAATCTCTTCCTGCTTGATAAATCTGTCCAGTTCTAGCTCCAACTCACGTGGGCGATTAGATTCAGAGACAGGTAAGGGGCGAGATTCTTCTAGTATGTTGAGATGCAGAATGTCATCTTGGGTAGCCACAATACGGGAATGGATCAAACCCCAAATGGATTTGGCCTAGGCTCTAATGAGTTTTCTAAGTGATTGGAGTTTGAAGATAACTCGAGCAGTGGCCGATTGAATCAGAGAGGGTTGGCTCCATGCTAGTTTAACAAAGTCGTCGAATGATGGTTCTAGGAGACAAAGGCGCTCAAATCTGAATGGACTCTTAGGGTTTGGTATGGTGCCAGAATCAAGTAGTAGAAGGTGGTGGTAAGGCCATTAACTAGAGTGAGGGGGTGAAGGTCGTCCTTGGTAGAGCTGAAAAGGAAACGGTCCAACTTTGCTAGGGCTGGTTCAGATCTACGGTTTGACCAGGTAAAGAGTCGGTTACTGATAGGCGGGTCGATGAGGGCACAAGAATTAATAAGGTCATTAAAAGCATCAGATTCTTGTGAGCTGCTTCCGGAGTTCCTTTCAGAAGGAGATCTGGTCGTACCGAAATCCCGTCCAAGGACCATTGATATGCGAGGCAAACTCCAAGCAGTTCGACTAAAGAACAGATCTCTCGTGGATATTTTGAGGACCATAAACATTGGAAAAGAGGTAGAGTATACCCGAGTGAAGATGGAGAAGGATAACATGTAGTGCAGCAGAATGAGAAATGGTTTGACAAAGGAACCATGTCGATTCATTCCAAGCGGTAATTATACCACCCCTTGTACCAATAGCATCTATGTGGGCCCAACCAGACAGGTGGGGGAACCTAATAGTCTAAGATGAGATGGGGATGGGTTTGAAAATTTAGATTCTTGGATTGAAAGGATGTCTATTTTTTGTGGGGCTAGAATAAGGTTGATGGCATAACATTTAGAGGGGTCCTCTAAACCCCGAACATTCCAAGAGACTATTTTCATTGGGAAAGGGACAAACACACAGTTTCTAATGTTTGCATGGCCGTATAGTGTTCATCAAATAAACTTATTCCCGTGCAACGTCCCGTTTTCTTATTAATTTTAGAATTAGCAGAGGACAAAAAACAGGTTTGAAAAAACTACCCGAGCTTCCTGGAAGAGTGTCAGCATAGTTCAATATGTTGCTACGACGAACAAGGGCTGGGGAAAGGGTTGTTAATTGTCGAGAAGATGGAGTAAGATCCTGGGTTGATGATTGAGCTTTAGGCTGGGAAGCTGGCAAATCTTACAGGCGAGAGGTTTGAAGATGAAGCGGAACATAGAGGTCAAGATCTGCAAGCGGGTCCCATTGGGGCTCGGTAGAAGGACAATCGTCCCATCTGAGTGGGCCCACTACTTCCATTGAGTCATCTTGTATGATGTGCTGGGGGCGCTAGGAAGGTTGGGCGGGGACATAGAGGCTTCAAAGTTCATTACGTCAAAGCGTGCATTTGAGTCTGACTGGTCCAAGGGAATGTTGAGGGGTTCATTGAGACATCTCTAATTTCGCTCGAAATCTATGCCCAGAATGAGTGTCTGTGGCCTTCTTATAGGATGTTCATGATCCCAACGCTCAATAGTGAGCATGTGTTCCGCAGTGTTAATTCGAGATACGACAGTGCATGGAGAGACTATTCCGGTAAAGAACTGTATTCGCAGGTAAAGATGACGATGATCGAAATGGGCCCAATCGCATTCATCTAGGCTCACCGGCCGATCAATGGGGCTTAAGGCTACACGCACCGCCTCCAGATTATTCAGCTAAATTTCGGGAAAACCCTGCACCTTAGCCCATGTTGGTGGTTCAAGGTTTGGTGTGGTCGGAGGTACGAAATCCGTCCAGGGCTGGATGAGGACTGTGCCGGAGTTGCTTGCTTTGGAAATCGTTTTGAGTTGCGGCGCCTTTTCATGAACATCATGAAGGAGCAGTAAACAAGGAAGCATTTGTCAGAGAGGATCCACATAGGCCACTCGTGGAGTTGGAGGTGCGATATCAGAGTGATGGAAAGGGTCTCAATGGTCCAGAAGCCATCAATAATGGTGGTAGGGAAGTATTTTGAGGGATCTTCCATGGGGAACTGTTGAGAAAAGAAGGGTTTTGGGAGAGAGGTTTGAGAAGATGGTTGAGTATGGAGATGGGTTTGCATTATGTTGTTTTTTTCTCCAGTAGGATTAGATTTTGTGGCCCGCTTAAACTGAATGAAATGATTTTTTTTGGGGAGCTGGCACTGTGCGCACAGGGAACAAAGCATTTCTATGACTATTTTTATCGGGAAAATTCGATTGTGAATGACCACAGAATCTGCAAAAAAACAGATCTTTGCATCCCTATAGTTTTTTGCCATATGGTCACTGCCCGCACACCAAAGACAACGACGTTTGGCCTTCAAAAAATCTAGAGTTGCATGGGTTGATTTGAAAATGGGAAGGTAACGATGGCGCTTAATCACAAGGGGATTTCAGAGTAGGGGAGGATGGGGAGTGGAGGTCGCCGCCTGAGCGTATGTTTTAGTCATAGTTGGTCTATTCATGGGGACAGACTGAGGACGAACATGCTGGATGTGGGAAAGACTTACTGGCTTGTGAGGGGTTTGAATATTGTCACTAGGCCCAGCTCCATAGGGTGTCGCTGATTGTGGTGGGGTGGGGTGGATGAGGATAGGGACGAAATTGGGGTTGAAAGTGGTGGGGGAATGGCGCGGGAGGCCGAGAAAGCCATTTATTCTTACTTTTACTTGATATATCAAAATTCCTAAGTATTGATTCACTTTTAGCAAGCTTCTTGTATTTCTTAGATAGCTTGTTATAATCTTTCGTTTGCTTGTCGAGCTCTCTATTTAGCCAGTCGATTTTCACATATTCCTTGTCAAGTATAGTGTCATAATAATATTTTGATTTTCTTCTTAACTAAAACAATTAATGTACTAACTAAGAAATCACTTGATAAGCCTAAGACATTTATATAAATATATCCATACCTAAGAAAGTAGGACAGAAGGCGATTCCTTTATCAGGGGGTTTCGGACTCCGAGTAGTGTTGTCTTGGAAGGGCCATTTTTTTTGAGGAGTCGGTAGCATCAGCAGCTGCTACATCTTGAGTAGACATATCTAGGTTAGCGCTACCAGATTCGTCTTAATTATCTAGTTGATCGTGTGGTCCCATATCATCACCTTCACCTTAAGCACCATTGTCATCATTATGACCATCATTATCATCATCTTCAGCATTATCATCATCGTCATCCTCTTCATCATCATCATGATCATCGTCGTCGTCATCTGCTTTTCCATCAAGCCTTGGCACTTCGTCAATGAGAACATCATCAAATGATAGCAATTCCGCAGCATCAATTTCTTCCTCGAGGGGGAATTCTTCCTTTAAAGCCATTTTATCCTTTTTCATTAGACTAAACTCCCTTTTGAAGGAAAGCAATGTTAATTATCCCCTTTTGAAGGAAAGAAACCTTTTCCTCCTTTAGAGAAGAAGTCAGTGTATATCCTTTTCAGCAATCGCTTCGTCTCTTTTTATAGCAGTATTAATCATCCCCTTTTGAAGGAAAGCAACCTTTTCCTTAAGCTCAAATGCTTCGGTACAAGGCCGTTGAGAAGCGTTCCTAAGAAGGAACATATGTTTTCTAACTTGAAAATTTATAACTTAGTTGAGTTAAAGATGAAATTTAAGAAGTTGAAATTGGGTGAGTAAATTAAGAAAACACACTGATATGAGCTACTTAAGAATAAGGAAAAGGTGATCATCGGAGTAGGCCAGAGGTTGTGGTGATCCAAGGGAAGAAATACAAGGAGACAGAATAGCCATCCGAGCCAGTTGCTCAAAATTCGTCGTTAAAGACTGAGGTTAAGCCCTTGAGGGAAGAAGATCAGCTGTAGACCGAATTAAACCAAGTTCAGCGCATATGTGGTCAATAGATTCTAGAGAGAGGAAAAGAAACATTAAGAAGCGAATCAAAATCTGAACTTCTTAGGATGTGTCAACTCGAGTTTCTTTAAGCATTTCTAGAGCCTTATCTGAAGCAACAGCTCCAGGACTTGAGTGAATATTTACTTGCTCTATCTCATCCACGACGGTGGGGTAAATTCATCAGTAAGCTTAGGTCTTTTGTCCTAAGGAGTAGGAGAAGCATATTAAGAACATCAGCGTCTGTCCCTTCTTTTTCAAATGCTTCGATAGCCTTGGCGATAAAATTCCCAAGGGAAACAAGTTTGGTTGGCTGAGGCATAGTTGGAGATGCATCTTTTCCTTTTCTCTTTTTAGACATAGTAGTTTTGACTCTTGATTCTTTGGTAATAGTAATAAAAGCAGTTGAGCCTAAAATAAAGAATGGAATTTAGTAAACTGATAACATCGATAATTTCCTTATAACTATATTAAAAATTAACATCAATATCAGACTGCACCGGGGAGTTAACCATGAAAATTTTGGAATCGCCCAACACTAAGGAGCCAAGTTCCCAAGAATTACATTTAACTATGGGTAGTTCTCCTAAGATCTTGTGGTGGTTCAAGATAATACAATGTTGAAGGAGCTTTGACGGGGTTAGGAGTGTAAATATATTTCTCTTACTCTTACCTAAAAGAATTAGAGAGTTTATGTTCGTTTTATTTTCAGAGCTTAGATTTTTTGGAGTAGGATCTTGTAAAGGGAAACTATCAGTAAATAGTGGAAAACACATAATGATAGTCAAGGATAATAAGCTTACTAGAAACAATAAATTTTCCTCAAATATTAGAGAAGCATTTGATGATGAAAAATTGAGTTTCTCATACTCTTGCTTTATTAATGGATTTAGAGAATAAGCTTTTTAGGTGAGGATGAACTCGATACAGTTGGTGGCCAGGCTGATCACCCACTTTAATAGGGCTGGCAGGTAGTAAAGAATATTAGGACTGAGAGATGGTAGCCTAGATTCTTGAGCAAAGACCTCCCGGCATGTTAAATATGTGTAAGCATTAGGCAGAAGTTGGATTAGCGCAATGTCAAGGTTCTCTAGATATCTTGTAAGGAAGTTGAGGAACATGAGGTAACCTGTGTGCTAAATATGAATAGGAGTGAAAGCGAAAATATTCTTTTGGAGGATTATAAATATTGTACGAAGAACTTACTGGGATGGCCTCAATCCTAGTAATCCTGAACCGATCAAGAGTGGAGTCAACTTTGGCTTGAGAAGTAATGTATGATGGATTAGTAATATAACGTTCTTTTTTAACAATTGAAGGTGAAGGCTTAGGATTTGCACCAGATTCTTGGCAGACTTCTTAGTAAGTTGCTTGCTCTCCATTGTCCTACCAGGTGATATTATTTTAAACTTGAAAGTACCATAATTTATTAAGTTTTTGCTTAAATGTTCTATAATTTCCAAAGTAACAAAGTAATTACTAATCATGAAGAAGTAACATTTCGATAACATATGTTAAGCATGTTAGAGACAAAAACTACGATATCATTAAGGGACTTTATGAAATGAGCAATAGGACATGAGTTAGTATGTGACATTTTTAGATGTGTAAGTTAAAAGTTTACAATCTATCGGGATGGTAACACCATGTGTAGTGATGTAAAATAGAACACCATTGATATTGTAACTTATAATAAATGATCCATAAAACCATGTTTAATTCGGAATGATTAGGACGTCAACACTAACAAGTAGCGGCAATGTGGATCAATAATAATAATATAATAATTGGTTAAACGATTCATAATACTCAAAAAGTAATGTTGATAATAGTGTTGAAGCCATATAAAATCCTAATTACAACTTTTAGCATAATTGTGAAAAAGCGATGGAAAATATGGTCATTTGTTATCAGGTTATGTTTGTAACCAAATGTTGAAGACATATGGCTTCGCACTTGATTGACATCGAACTCACCTACATCATGCCTAATTGAAACCCCGTTGACAACCCTAAGTTCTTAATTAATAGGTATTGCTCTTTGACTTAGTCGATAAGGTGTGAGAGGGTGTTGGCTCTGTTAACCTCGATCGACAAGTATAAAAAGCTACCAAAAACTAATGTTGTGCATGACTTTGAATGAGTCACTTCACCGACTAAAATCATTACTGAATGAACCAAATAAAGTAATAAGGAATATTGACTTTGATTGCCATGATAAAACTATCAATGTCCTCGAGGTTATTCGATAATGGTTTTTGGGTCAAATGCATTGTCTTTCTCGCTGCCTAGCCTAGAACATGTTTGTGAAATGTCAACTACAATTAATGGTGAAAGAGCTGCAAATAATCCAGCTTAGGTTCACCTTCATTAAAACTGATGAACACTAAAACTTTAAAGAATAAATCCAAACCTTAATATGGAATTGATACAAATCAAACCAATACAAATAGCGAAATCCCCAAAGTTCTGAAATCAATTCATGTGTCGTCAAAACGCAATTTTAATTTCAAATGCGAAAGCCAAACGAGCCAAAATGCGATTCAAAGAAATCGTACCTTGATTATGAGTTGTGGTTGGAAAATTCGAATTTGATGATAATTTTTGAAAGTTTGATTCCTACTTAAGAATTTGAATTATAGGTAAAAAGGTAAGGAAGAGGAAGCTCAGGTATTTATAGAGGGGGATGAGCTTATTAGACTTGTTGGTTCGATTTTAAATTAACGGTTAAGATTGACGCTAGAAGACCAAAAGGCAGGAAAGGGTATCGTCAACTTTATTGGCTTGAAAAGCTAAGGACACCTCTACATTAGGAGAGGGTTAATGTTACTACAATAATCCACCTTGAAGAAGTTCAGCGTTTTGTAACTTCGCATCAGTAACTTCATTGAAATCATTCAATTGAAGTGGTATTACAGGACAATATCGTAGAGGTAGGAAGCAGCACCTTGTCAATTAAGAATGTAAGGGGGACTTCGAGGATATATGAAGAGAGATATGAGATGATATAATCATTCATAGTAGGGCTTCACTCTTCGATCACATAAACTATAATGAATAGCTTCGAAGACATACAACTGGTGAAGCACCTATAATCAATATCAAAGAGGCCAAATATAATCTACTTATCTAGTTGTTAGAAAATGTCAGAGTGATTGTGATAAGCTTCCTCGATGAAAAATACGCACCACACCACTCACACTCTTCGAAGGCGTTGTTACACATTACAATGTTTCACTTCACTGATAGCCACTTTGCCCTTTACAATACACAAGCAGCATGACACTTTGCAAGCTCATCGAAGATGTTGTGCCAATGGTGTTGATTGGGAACACATCAACATCCATGAAGTCCCTCATATTACAGCAAAGTGACACCACATATTACCTCACTTCAGATGCATTCTTATATATCTACACAAATTGATGCTAGCATCGAAGATGTCAGAAAGAGACAATGTCGCCTCTTACATGTGGAATTCAGATGCGAGGACCAAGGCCAACTTAGCATCGTAGAAGACATACTAGCGAAGAGGTTAATGCTAAAGGATATCGAAGACACTCCAACATCTTGAAGATTCTCCCACATGATGAAGACATCACTACATACCACCACCTGATAATGACTTCGCACCTGACCTATTTTAGTGCGGCCGAAGTCGACACACTTGAAGACATGTAAAGCAAAGTGGTGGCTATGCATCCCTATAAATACGACCCTAGGGGAGCCATTCCGAAGGTCGAATTTTCTCTCCTCCCATTTCTTACATTGTAAACTGTAAATCGATTTGGAGAATTTAGAGAATATTGTAATTCAAGAACATTATACACATAGGACCTTGAATATTGAACAAGGACATAACATAGCATGTGAATAACCGATTCGAACTTGGGACTTGAACATACCTATGACTTCGTATATATGAACTGTTGTGACTTTGAAGCTATCACATAATTGACTTCGACTCAGGGACTTCAAACTTGAACTTATCCTGCACATATGACTTCGAACTCGAATATACCTTGAATATACTACTTCGAACTTGTACTCATCTTGCATATATGACTTCAACTATGACGATAACATCAAGAATGGATACAAAAACTCTTATTGCATTGCTAACTTCAATGGGCCTCTTCTTGAATAACTAAGCTTTCCAAACACTGCTGGGTTTAGCAAATTTATTTACTGACAAGTGTGTTAACTTAACAAGAGTATATCAGAATATAAAATCATTCAGAATACATGATTTTAAGTGAAAGTGGTATTATACATTCATATCTTCATTCATCATGATTACATAAGATCTAAAAGTTTAACTATCTAATAGTTGTACATATAATTACCTAAAACAAATAATGTACATAGTATAAGTCCTCACTTCAATGCATCCATCTAACTTCTAAGGACAAACAACTAACCATCTAATCCTGAAATGTTTAAGTGTAGTATCATGAGCAATGCAGATCCAATGAGATAGCTATCTAATCTATAGTTTCATATCATGTCATAATGGATCATATTATAAGGATTTTTAGGTTTTTATCATAGAATTATTTCTTCGAGATAATACTTTATCTAAGGTTATGATGATGTTTAAGATAAGTTTTCCAACATTGTCTATGAATAGACCAAAAAAACTTTAAATAATAATTTTGATATGAAGTTTCTTTTAATCAAAACCAAGATCATATTTATTAAAAACCACGTCAACACTCAGTCTACTTCACATAGATCTAAACTAAACACTTAGTATACTTCACACGGATCTAAACCACACACTCAGTTTGGATTAGATTCTAGGATATTTTATCCTATTGCAGCCAACATTCGAACACCATGTAAGGACATACTCTATTTGTTGTAGCAACAAAATGTACCATAGAGTAATAGTGCACTACCTAAGATATATTATCTTACACCATACACCCGAAGGTCACCATCATTAATGATCCATTCAAAAACTCTTTCATTAGTACAAGCAGTATTCTCTCAAAATACTTTATATTTTGTAATCATCTTCTAATATAGGTAACACTTTTCTTTTGAAAAGCCCAAACAGTCAATTTAGTAAACTATTTAGGAGGTATTAACTATGAAAGTATTAGCTAACAAAATTATCTTTTGATTCATTGTACGATTCTCAAAAATAATTACTTGAGTCAAAAGTTATACTGCTTGTACCCAAAGATGTCTAATTTGAATTGTAAATTATATCCAATATTTATAAGTCACTTTGCAATAGGTTTTTGAGGTAGTAACTACTCGAAATTTACAAAAGTGTATAAAATAAAAGTTGTTAATATTTAAATTATATTTTCGACAAGACAAATTTCAATAAAATCATTTCATGGATTCAAAATTTATGATCAATTTACAGTAAGGTGGTTTTGGACGGTTATCCTATTTATTTTGGCTAGAGAACATGCCCGATATTGCAACTTGGTTTAAATTATGAAACCATTTGAATTCGAAAAAGGGGCATAATTCAAAGTTGTAGATCTTTGATTAGCTTTTAGGAACATAAAAAAAATAAATCCTCTAGATTAGCAAAAATTATGGCCAAATTACTAAGGGTGTTCCATCAATTCTGAGCTATAACGAACTATGCTAAATATTTTTATTATCTCATCATGAAATAACATGAAAATATAATTTCAAATAGTTTTTCTCACAATAATGTTGTGTGAATTTAGTTTTTGATTCAATCGTCTTGGTTCTACTTATTTTCCTTAGCTTTGCATGCGTTAACTAAATTTGTTTTTGTGACGGAAAACTTTTAAAAATAAGAGAAGAGAATAGATATAAAGTGTAGGAAATAAGTGATTTTCTACCTTTTTTCAAATGGAGAGAATACTCTCATATTTATAAGTGTAACATTTTTCATTTAGAACCCTTAGTAATTTTATTTGCAACAAAGCTACTCCTTTCATCTTAAGTCATTTAATTCCTTCCATCATAAGCTACTTAACTCCTTCCATCTGAAGCCACTTAACTCTGTCCATCTGAAGCCACTTAACTCCTTCCATCTCAAGCCACTTAACTCGAGCCACTTAACTCCTTCCATCTCATGCCACTTAACTCCTTCCATCTCAAACCACTTAACTCCTTCCATCTCAAGCTTCTTCTTAAGATGACAAATATATGCCTTGGATAAATTTAGGTAATACATAAACTAATTTACACTTGTTATTTTGTACTTTTGAACATTTTTTCTTTATTATTTTCTACACCTAAACTACATATGTATAAATATAAATATATATGCCATTGGTTCTATATATAAAAGTATATTTGTAAATGTATGAATATATATATATATATATATATATTATATATATATATATATATATATATATATAGAGGCATTTCACTAGAAGGACAAACTTTGCAGTTCAATTAGTTTCCAGGACACACATCCATAGAAATTAATTTCAAGGCTAAGTCAGCATAATAATTACTTCCAAGGACAAATTAGCAGTCCAAGTTGTTTCTTCACACACCCAATATTTTTATATAAATTTTACATACGATCGTTGTAAAAATTTATACAAACTTTTCATACCCGGTATTCAAGTCAGGTCATTACATCCCATCACTCTTAGAGAAAGATTTCGTCCTCGAAGTCTAAGTTTCAAAATATCCAGATAATCTCTATGAATTTCTGACTCAACCTCCTAAGATGTTTCGTCTTTATTATGATAGTTTCACTGTACCTTTACTAAGGGAGTTTCCATCATCCGTAACTTCTTAACTTTCCTATCAAGAATTCGAACTGGTCTTTCATCATACTTGGTACCCTTTTTAACTTTAATGCCAATTAAATCAATCGCATGAGATGGATCGAAAATATACTTCTGCAACATTGAAGTATTAAAAACACCATGAATATCTAATGATTTCTTTGGTAAATCGGGTCGATATGCGACCTTACCAACTCTCTTGGTAATATGTAATGGTTTAGTAAATCAAGGTGACAACTTTGCCTTTTTCTTTCCAAATCGCATCACCCCATACTCAAGAAACCTTTAGAAGAACTTGATCTCCTCGAATTCCAAATTCTTTCCTCTACGATCCGTATAACTCTATTGTCTACATTCTACAGTTTGTAATCGTTCATTTATGATCGAAATTTTCTTCATTGTTTCTTTTACTAAATCTAGGTTAAGAAGTTCACTGTCTCCAAATTCTGACCAACACAGTGGTGAATGGAAAGTTTTCCATATTGAGCTTCATATGGGCTATACTAATACCACCATGACAACCATTATTATATACAAATTCAGTTAATGGTATGTGAATTTCCCATGTGTTTTCAAATTTTATTATATAAGATCTTAACATATCTTCTATGACTTGGCTTACCCTTTCAGTCTGTCCATTCGTTCGAGAATGAATGGATATGCTCAAGTTTAGTGATGTACCCAATGCTTTTTGAAGATTTTTCAAAATATTAAGGTAAATCGTCGGTCTCTATCTAAAATAATAGTTACTGGAGTACTATGTAGCCGAACAATTTCTTTCAGGTAGATTCTACTCAGTTTCTCCATCAAGTAGGTCATGTTGTAAGGTATGAAATGTGCTGACTTTATTGGACAACCGACCACTATCCATATCATATCATGACCTTTTTTTTATCATTGGCAATCCAGTGATAAATTCTATTGTTAGATGTTGCCATTTCCATTCAGCTATAGGAAGTGGTTGTAGAAGTCCTACCAATCGTTGGTACTCAGCTTTTATTTGTTGACATGTAAAACATCTTGGCACAAATTCAGCAACATCCCTTTTCATTCCATTCCACCAAATTTGACACTTAAGATCCTATGCTTTCGAGGTGCACTGTGAGCCTTGATTGATGCACTTCACTTAGAATTTTATTTTTCAATTTAGCTTGATTTGGAACACATAGTCAATTTCTGAATCTAAAACCTCCATCTTTGCCAATATTCTAATCTGTTGGTTCTTTGTTCATTATCTTCATATATAATTCTTTCAACTACTTGACTTGCTCTTGGGCTTGTATGATTCTACTTACTAGATTTTGCTGAATAATAGAAGTGCTACCTTGTTAACCATTGCTACATTAGCCATCCTTGTGTAAGCATTTATTTTAGCTAAGGTCTCTAAAACTTTTCATTCTCTTATCATTAAATGGGCTACTAGGCCATATGATTTTGGACTTAATGCATCCACGACCATGTTCACTTTTCTTAGATGATAATGCAATGCAAAGTCATGGTCCTTTAGAAATTCCAACCATCTCCTTTGTCTTATATTTAATTCCTTTTGATAGGACAAATATTTTAAGCTCTTATGGTCTAAGTAAACATGGAATTGTTCCCCATATAGAAAATGCCACCAAAATTTTAAAGAAGATACAATGCAACCGATTCCAAGTCATGAATTAGATAATTGACTTCATGTGATTTTAGTTGGTGAAAGCCATAAGTGATAACTTTGTCCTCCTACATCATTACACATCCTAATTCTTGACTACGTGCATCATGGTATATTTTATATAAGACTCCACTCCTTGGCAAGGCCAAGACTAGAGCTTCAGTCAACCTTTTCTTTAGTGTTTCAAATATCATCTCATATTTTCCATTCCATATAAACTTGGTTTCCTTATGAGTTAACTTGGCTAGTGGTGACGCTATCTTTGTAAAATCTTGAATGAATCTTCGGTAATAAGAAACTAGTCCTAGAAAACTTCAAACCTCTGATGAGGTTGTTGGAACATTCCGTTTCAATATAGCCTCAACTTTTGATGGGTCCACTCCTACCCCATCTTTTGAGACAACATGTTCTATAAATTTCACTTCCTCCAACCAAAATTTACATTTACTTGGTTTTGCATATCGTTGATGCTCATTTAATGTTTGGAGAATAGAATGCAAATGGTGTTCATGTTCCTCCTTCGTCAGAGTAGATTAGAATATCATCAATAAATACAAGGAAAAATTAGTCAAGAAATGGGTGAACACATGAATCATTAGGTCCATAAATACCAAGGGCGAATTGATAAGGCCAAAAGACATCACCAAGAATTCATAGTGTCCATATTGTGTTTGGAAAGCTATCTTTGGAATGTCTTCCTCTTTTATTTCTAATTGTTGATATCCAACCATTAAATCAATTTTCAAAAATACTATAGCTCCTTGAAGTTTATTAAACAAGTCATCAATCCGAGGTAATGGGTATTTGTTCTTAATTGATACCTTATTAAGCTCTCGGTTATCAATACGCAGGTCTAATGTTCCTCAATGTTTCTTTACAAATTACACTGGTGCTCCCAAGAAGATTTACTAGGTCTTATAAATCATTGATCCTCCATATCCTTAATTTGTTTATTCAATTGCTAATTTTCTATAGGATCCATATGATACGATGCTTTAAAAATATGGGTGGCACTGGTGACTAAGTCGATGCAAAAATTGATTTCTCTTTTTGGTGGTAATCCTAGTACATCCTTAAAGAAATCTTTGAATTTCTTTACCATAGGAATTCAGTCTACTAATTGACCTTTATCCTTAATAATGATATGAGCTATATATCCAGTTATAAAAGCATCTTTAAATTTATCACATGAGCAATAAATGTTTAATATTTGTGAATAGAAAAGCTTGTGGTTTTGTCATGGCGATTTAGGATGGCCTGATATTTGGAAAGCCAATCAATCCCAAAGATGATATCAAAATGTACCATTGGGAAGATAATTAAATTAGCCATCATATCCTTATCCATAATGTTAAAAACATAATTCTTACATATACTTTAAAGTTTAGTATTTACTAAATTGTCTATTAGTAAAAGGCTAAGTAGTTGCTCATTGGGTAGTCCTAACTTTGTAGCAAAAAATATGGATATAAGAGAGTGTGTAGCACTAGTGTCAAATAAAACTTTAGCTTGAAAGTCAAAAAGAAGTATGGTACCTTCCATACGATCTTGTTCAAAAACTACCGCGTACGCTCTTCCTTGATTTCCCTGTCGCGTCGTATTATCCTTCTTTGGCTAATTACAGTTTCTACTAATATTTCCAGGTTTATTGCAATGGTAATATATTATTGCCTTTCTTAGACAATTGGAAGCAATATGTCCCTTTTCATTGCACTGGTAACATTCGTTGAGATTGTGAGGTTCCTTTTCCTGTCCTATTGATCCTTTACATCCTCCATTTTTTCTGCTTCTTCCAATTTTGGTTTTTTTATTGCTAAACCACCTTTGATTATTTGGTTTCCTCTTATTTGAAATGTTTCTTGCTTGCTGAAACTCAACATAATCCTCTTCTAGATTCGAACCTTCAATGACTATCATCTCATATGTCTTGTGTCGATCACCAATAATATGACTTCTTATAAGAGGGTCAATCCCTTAGCACACCTTCTTACTCGCTTTTTAGGTGTATTAATCAAATTGTTTCCAAATTAGGATAACACTTCAAATTTAGTATTCAGCCACCAACATACTTTCTTGAATAAGATTTTGGAATTTTTTTCCATTTCTCTCTTTCATTTTCTGTAAAAAAAATCATCCAAGAATTTTTCCTTGGAACTTCTCCATGTCATCCTTTCCACGCCCCTGAATTCGTGATGATTCGAACTAGTTCACAATAACTTCGGGCTTCATCTGACAATTGGAAAACAACTAGCTTTCTTTTTTTGGCATAGACACTAGACAACTAAATCCTTTTGTAAAACTTGCTCATTATCATTTTCCTTATTAAATACCTCATTTATCTCATCAAGGATAATCCTCAATGCCCTCCTCTTGAGTACATATGTTTCCATCATTAGAAAAGTAGCGGTTAATCATTCGTTTAGTGGTGCACTTAACACTACCTGATGAATCTCCTATACCCTACATTTTTTGGCTCGGCGTAATTTATAACCGCGAACAATTATAAACATGTCAACAAAATGTATAAGCTTCCTATTCTAATAAAGTCAAATGTGACACTATAAAGTTTTCTATAAAGCACTGCATAAACCTAAGCTTTGATACCACAATCTGTAACATCCCGCTCTGGCACCCTTGTTCGGAGTCGAGGATGCTACATTTAAATCATGGTGCTATCACAATAGTGTCACAAACTAACAAGAGTATATCAGAATATAAAATCATTCAGAATACATGATTTTAAGCAGAAATGGTATTATACATTTGTATCTTCATACAACATTATTACATAAGATCCAAAAGTTTAACCATCGCATAATTATACATTTAAGAACATAAAAGAAATAATGTACATAATATAAGTCTTCACTTCAAAGTGTCCATCTAACCTCTAAAGTCGAACTACTAATCATCTAAAGTTGAATTATTCAAGTGTGGCATCATGAGTCAACATAGACCAAGTGAGATATCTATCTAATCTATTTTCATGTCATGACATATGGGTCGTATTATAAGAATTTTAAAGTTTTATCATAGAATTATTTCTTCAAACATAATACTTTATCTAAGTTTATGATTGCGTTTAAGGCAAAATTTCCAACACTATCTATGAATAAACCAAACAAACTTTAAATAACAATTTTGGTATGAAGTTTCTTTTTATCAAAACCAAGATCATATTCATTAAAAACCACGTCGATACTCATTCTACTTCACATGGATCTAAACCACACATTAAGTTTGGATTAGATACACTCAATCTACTTCACATGGATCTAAGCCAAGCACTCAATTTGGATTAGATCCTAGGATATTTTATATATTGTGGCCAACATCCAAACACCAAGTGTAGACACAATTTACTTGTCACAGTATGGAAATGTACCATAAAGTAATAGTGCACTACCCAATATCTACTGTTTTACACCGCACACTTGAAGGTAACAGTCACTAATGACCCATTCAAAAACTCTTTCATCAGTATAAGCAAAGTATTCTCTCAAAATACTTTATATTTTGTAATCCTCTTCCAATATAGGTAACTCCTTTTTTTTTTGAAAAACCCAAACTATCAACTTAGGAAACCATTTAGAAGGTATTAAGTATGAAGGTTTTAGCTAATAAAATTATCTTTCTGATTCATTTGATGGATCTTAAAAACTATTTCATGAATCAAAAGTTATGTTGCCTTTACTGAAAGATATCTAATTTGAATTATATATTCTATCCAAAATAAAAGTCACTTTGCAATAGGTTTTTGAGGTAGTAACTATTCTAAATTTAGAAATTGTATAAGACAAAAGTTTTAGATATTTAAATTATCTTCTGAATAAGAAAATTTTAATAAAATCCTTTCATGGAGTCAAAAGTTATGGTCAATTTACAACATGGTGTTTTTCGATGGTTATCCTATTTATTTCAAGTAGAGAATATGCCCGACTTTTCAACTTGGTTTCAATTATGAAAAGATTCGAGTTTGGAGTATGAATGCCATTGAAAGTTGTAAATCTTTGAATTAGATCTTTGGAATATTAAAGAAAACTAAAATCCATCTTGATGAGCGGACGTTATGGCCAAAATCACCGAGGGGTGTTCAATCAATTCCGAGCTGCTATAATCTATACTAAACCCTTTTTTATCACATCATGAAATAACATGAAATATATTTTTAAATAGTTTTTTTTCACCCCAATGTTGTGTGAATGTAGTCTTTGATTCAATCTTCTTAATTCTCATTAGTTTTTATTAGCTTTGCATGCCTTAACTAAATTTATTTTTTTCATGGAAATTTTTTAAAACTAAGATAAGACAAGAGATGTAAAGTAATTTAGGAAAAGAAGTGCTTTTCTGCTTTTCTCAAATAGAGAGAATGCTCCCTTTTTTATAAGTATAATAGTTTTCATTAGACCCTTAATAATCTTATTTGCAATAAAGCCACTCCTTTCACCTTAGGTCATTTAATTCCTTCCATCATAAGCCACTTAACTCCTTCCATCTCAAGCCACTTAACTACTTCCGTCTCAAACCACTTATCTCATTCCATCTCAAGCTTCTTTTTAAGACGACAAATGTATGCATGTGATAAATTTAGGTAGTACAGAAGCTTATTTACACTTGTTATTTGTATATATGAACATTTTCTTCTTTATTATGTATACACCTAACCTACATACGCAAAATTATATATATATATATATATGCCATTAATTTTTTATTTAAAAGTTTATATATATAGATGTATGAATATATATATATATATATATATATATATATATATATATATTCATATGTGTATACTTAAGATTTTGGTATTTTCTATGTGATGCTCAATGGATCAACACATTATACTTGTTAGTATAAACACTAAAAAAAGTTGTTTCTTCGCATATATATATATTTTGATATAACTTTTACATATGATCATTATTAAAATTTCTACAAACTTTTCGTACTTGATATTGAAGTCAGGTTATTACACGATTCCAATATGTAGATATATTGTCACAATTTAGATTGGTTATAGTGTATGTATATATGTTTATAAAAAATTTATGTGATAATTAATCTATATATAATACGGCTTAGAATAAAAAATATCTTTTTATTATTTAAATAATTTAATACATGATATACATATATTTAGTTTATAATTTAAATACTATATTATAATCATATAAAATTTAAAAATAAAATTTTATATATGATTTCTAATAAGTATATTATTTTAGGTAAAAAGAATAAAATTATATTTATATATTATTTTTAAATAATATTTAAATCAATTTATGATATAATTAGTTTTTTATTTATGTATTATAAAATATATTTTATCTTTTATAAAATCATATTAATATATAATAAACTCATGGTAGAAGTAAAAACGTTTTTTATTTTTAAATATTTAAATTAAAATAAAATTCTAAAATTGGATTTTAATTGTTATAAATTATATATATTATATAATAAATTTTCAAATTGTAAAGCTTTCATCTAAAATTTAATTAAAGTTCAAATTTTAAATTTAGATTTGAATAAAATAGTCTTCTAATTTTTAAATAATTATTTTTTGGTTTCATTAATATATATATAATATATATTTAAAATAAAATAAAAATCCCGGTCTGTACGGAAGACCAGATTATTATAAATATCAAAAATAAAAAAAAATTTATAATTTTTTCTTAGCAAAGCTAGCCAGCATTTAGTAAGGGTCGTTCACGTGCATAAATAAGTGAGAAAACAGGTGTTTGGTACATGCACCAAAACTGCTTTAAGCGAATGAAACCAGAGTTTGGAAAAAGTACCAAACTACTAAACAAAACAGTTCCCCTCCGAAAAGGAAAAAACACTCCCCTCAATCGAAGATACAAGCCTAATAACAAGCTAGAACCTTGAAACAAGCTAAGGTGGAAATATAGTCGACTGAATCAAGGCTGTAATGTTATTTCCTATCTCAAGAGACCTCCGTCAGAAGAGAGCGATTAAAATTGCCAAAATAACTAAGCACCATAAGGAAAATGCCATCCTTGTCAACATGATAAAATAGCCTCCTATCTTCTTCATCTCCACTAACAAACATAGAAAAACTACCACCTTTCGAGTCAATGTGCATCTCAGAAGGCTTATAAAACCAAACCAGGTCAAAAGAATCCCAAGAGATATCAGTAGAAGGAAGATCTACAATAAGAGAGACCAAGGCAATATCAATATAGTAATAGAAGAATCAGTAGTGTGCGTAGGTACAATCTCAGAAGATGAGACAATAGTAACTAGGTATATTTTTGAAACCCACTTTATGGAAGAAAGATGAGGTATAGGGATCCTATCAGAGAGCGAAATAAGAGTAATCACAGACTGCAAAGTACAAGCTTCCTTAAGGTGGCTGAAAGAGTGACAAGACGAACAAATATCAAGCTTCCAACAGTAACGGACATCAACAACAAGAACCATTCCCCTCAACAATACAAACAGGTATCTTGGATGGCAATGGCATGTCATGTGTTATTTCAATACGAGCCTTAACATACATCGGCCTATTACGAGAACTATATTAGCATTAAAACATTTGAGATTGCCAACAACATTCGCTAACAAATTCAGCCCAATCGCTATGTGGGTGAAATGAACCTAAACAGGAATAAATAGAATCAGTTCTTTAGCCCAGTCCACCGTCAAACTACATAAGGTAATTATGAAAGGCGGACTAGCTATAATGAAGGTGTCCGCCTTAAGTACATGCAGACTTTCTTCTTTTTTAGAGAATTTGAAATCAAACATGAAGTTATCAAAGTGAACTTGGAGTCCATCTTTTAGTTCCAACATTGTTAGCATTGGTCTCGAACTTCTTGATAAGAAGGGTTAGAATCTAGAAAGATCTAATTAATTACCTAGACCAAAAATTAGCCTTTTCTTACAAAACCATAGTCGGAGGGACCATAGCATAATTCTCCTCGATAATTTCAAAAGAGCGAGGCACATAATCATCTGCGTTTCTCGGTAGAGCTTTAAATAGTGAAGACCACTTGCTAGAGGGCATTGGAGAACTTGAGACAATTGCCACATGAGACATATGCAAAGCAACAGGTGGTGATACAAGCAACTTGTGCAACACATTTGCACTGGCACTACGCATGCACCCACCATCCTCATAGGGAACTACAACAATTGCATTATCAATCTTACAAACAATAACAACATAATCAGATCCACCCTTAGAGCTGCCACCCTAATCACAAACTAGACCCAACACATCACCATCAGCCTTATTCGCATGCTCCACACTGTCACAATCAAATGGCGAGCTACTGCTAATTTTAGCAACGGACCCATAAACAGGTTTTACCACTGACCACCAACAGAAGTAACGACCAATATAGAGGAAAGAGGCTAGATAATTACAGTTAAAGCATATAAACTAGGCAAGCCTGAAACTGGAGAGAATGATGGGTCAATGGCAAGCAATGATGATTCATGGATAACAAACTGATTGTCAGCTGGCAGAGGAAATTTAGAAGCTTTTGAACTATCTAAAGGGTAGCAACGAGCTTTAGAAAGAGGAGAAAGGGCTGGAAAATTACCATCGAAGATAAATGAAAATAATGGAGGCAAGATGGGATGGCCATCAAATGGCGATGTTGAAAGTACGACCCATCTGGTGACGGAAGGAGAATTGATAGGGGAACCCTGTAGAGAATACATAGAGGGCATTGAAGACATGAAAGGAAAGGAAGCGAGGAATGAATCGAAGGAACTAGGTTAAGAGGGAAACATATTGATATCTTGCACATGCACACACGTATATATGTGCATGTGAAACACATAAGGAGAATAAAAGGAACTGTATATGACCAGATTTTATAATTTTATTTATATTAATATGTATATTTATAATAAACATATATATCTATAAGTATTTACCATATTCAATTATACTTATGTACATATATTAAAAAATGCATTTATATAAGTGCTATTTTGGGCATTAAAAAAGTTTTTTAATTTTTAAACGATATAAATATATTTATATATTTTTTAATACATACATTTGTTAATATTATATATTTATGTTTATATATAAATATTTATACGTTTATACAAAATTATGTATATAAATAAAATTTTAATATATATATATATATAAGCAAAAGTGATATATACACATACATTCAGACAATATATTTGCATATTAGATGAGCTGACGTATCTGTTGCAATGTAAATTCCAGCATCTATATATGGGCATGTTATACCTGGTATGGGTCAATATCTTACACATGCACAGACACACGTGTGTGTATGTGATACACACAAATATTTAATATAACATAAAATTAAATAATACAATATCATTTTATAAATTTAAATAAAATAAATGATTTTATTTAAATAAAATCTTAGAGTGTTTTAAATAAATAAGACTTTGTGAGCCCAATAAAGATCCAGTAGGGTAAAAAAATTAAAATTCACCCATAACTTCTGCTACAAGCTGGTTTAGTTCCAATATTTGCAACCACTTTGTTTTCTCTTCTAATACAGTGAATCCTATTGGAATCGGCGTATACACCATCCTTTATAAGGGCCATATCCACTAAATAACGGCAATTGGTGGTAACACCAGGAACTTGGCGATGACTTTAATAGATGAAAACCTTAATCGGGTTGGACTCTTCGGCTCGACATAGATTATAGAATGCAGTGGAGCTATATTTAAGGCCCTAATCATGCGCCCAGCAAGGCCCACAAGGGTCGTGATTAGAGAGTCGTCTATGATAGTGCCATTAGTTGATATAGAGGATGATGAGATGATCACTATGTCTATAACAGCCCATAAAATAAATAGTAAATAGGATTAAAAGGAATTAATAAATAATTAAATAAGGCTAAAAAATTAAAGTTGAGAAAAAGTTGGAATTCAGCTATAAAACTTGCACAATTGTGTTCGAGGTAATTTTCTAACTAGCTTTCATAAATTGTAATTCAAATAAAGAGGTTACTAGCATCTGATGTTTTTAGATAAAAAATAATTAAAAAGAAAATAAGAAATAAATAATAATAAACGCGGGACCACTACCGGTTGACAACCTCGTTGGACCACTCGATCATTAGGGTCAACTACCTATAGGGAGCGTTTGATTGATTTAAGTTGTAGCAGCTAGGATAGAATCTTGGCCTAACAGCCTAGGTTTAATAAATATCAATCTAATGGATAGACTTAATTCGAGCATCTATAAATACAGGCCTAACCCCTCAATTTTCTTCTTATATTTTCAAAACAAAGCAGCGGAGCTCTGCCATTTTCCCTTTTTCGCTATTTTTGGATATCATAAACTACTATATTATATTTCACATACACATGGGAGAAAGGGAGAAAATAAAAAAAGGAGTGAAGGAGTGAAGCAATTCTACTAAATATGTAAAATTTATAATTATAAATCTAAAATTTTACTTAACTCAATTCTCCTCTCAGATTTGTAATTTTAACTGGTATGTATATATCTTTTTATATATATTTTTGGGTTGGAAACGAAAATGGAGTCAAGAAAAGGAATGGATTTGGATTTGCAGATTTGTAATGCTAGAAAGGTGAATGGAAAATTATACAATTTATATAAGACACTAAAATTTATATCATTGAATTTTATTTGATTATTTGTCTGTGCAAGATCTATTGAATTATAGTTCAAAATAAATATATTTAATTGAAATCTCACCTACATATTCACTAAGTTATATGATTATGATGAAATGACATGGACACCCTAATCTAGAAAGTTTAGGAAATTAGTCCTTAAGAATTGTAAAGTATGATGTTGGTAAGATTATGAAATTTATTCCGAATTTTTATTAATTGGGTTGTAAATTGTCTATCATTCATTAGGAATTCCCTAGTTTGACTTACAATGAAAATTTCTATATTTTAATTTATTGGAAGCATTGGATGTATAATTTAGTTGTATTTATTTCTGTGTAAATTTCTATAGACTGTCTAACTGTCCAACAATATATAAAAAACTACGTCAATTGTAATAACAAGGAATATACCTAAATGAACGAGATGCATAAAGTACGAATGTCCTTCTCCATAGTTTGCACTGTCTATTTATAGATAGGAATAGAGATAATTCTTTGTAATTTCAAATGGAGCAAAAGTCCCACTTTTAGGTAGTTTATGAAAAGTTCTATCGATAATAATTTTCTTTTAAGGAAGGATAACTTTAATTTATTAAAATATGGAAATGAATATTCTTTGTAGAATTTACACTTAAGTATATATTATGAGATTCCTAAAAGTAGAAATTAAATAGTTAAAAATAGAAATATATATAAGTATAACTATGTCTATTAATTATACATGTGTATGTATGCATGTGTGGGCATATATATGTAAGTATGTATGTATATGCATAAAGCATAATTAATAAATATACGTCCGTATCCATATTAATAACAATTTGAACGTTTAAATATTAATAACATATAAATCAAAGGGTTAGGTGGTTGCAATGAGAAAGGGGTGATATCTCCAATGTTAATGAATAATGATTGCAATATTAATGTGTAATAAATGCGTAGTTAGTAGGATGCTCTAGAAATCAAATGTGGTCATAAATGTGTTTAATGGGATTAATTATAGAATTAAACATGGCATTTATGGAGAAAACAGAATTGGCATAAAAAGTTAGATTTAAAATGAATAGATAAATGTAATTAGTGATTTTCCAATTTGAATTACGATGAGCATTTATAAAGGATAATTAATTGGACGTAAAGATTTAGGAAATAAAGAATGAAGGAAATATTCGTATAGAATAAGACTAAGTCCATAACAAGTAAATAAATGAATACTAAAAAATGAACTTAAGAGGCGTAATAACAATTTCGATAGTGGAAAACATATGGTCTCAATAATACATTATGACAGGCATGAATTAGTGGGCCTTGCCCAATATTTAAGTTAATTATAAATAGCCTGGTCTAGTATGGGTTAGGATGCATGGTCAATAGAGTTACACAACGGAAGTCTGCCCTTTACCTAAAGGCTACCAGCAGTTTTATATACGTAATACTAATGTGGGACATCTCTAACTATAGGACCCGATGGAGGAAAATATATATGCATGTATTTGTTTGGAGAAAATATACAAGGCCTTCGCCTCAGATTTGAAGTATTAAATAACTCGGTACTTTTAGGGATGCCAAGGTGTTTTCTTTGGGAATTGATGTACTAAATGGCCATTGGGTATGCCTCCTCCTTATTTACGAAGTCTCGGATAACCAACGACATTGCCTAATTAGGAAATCAAGTCTTTTCTTCTCTAAACAAGAGGTATTATATAACTGGTGTGGGCATTTTCTTTGACTTTTATTTGGTAAGTCTAAACAAGATTTTGGTTGTGGGGTCGGTGGGCTATATCAATGTTGTTGATAAACTAGTATTTAGAAGTAGGGCTGACATATATGCTTTGACTATCAACGATCCCAAGCAGCATTAGCAAAGTCCTGGGTTACACCCTAATGGATGTCATTTTCTATTAGTATAGAATTCGTATGGAATACACAAGAACTTCAAAGTTTAGTTAATTGTTGTTTGTCAAAGGTGGGATAGTTTAGCCTTTAGATAAGTCTTTGAGATGTGTTAGTAAATGGCTAATTAATTAATAAAGTCATATCTATGGGTCATCGACCTTCGTAGATAGGACCGATCGACTATCGATTACGTTATAGAGGCTCTGCCTTCTCCTTGTTTAAGAAGTATTAAGTGGTCAGAGTTTCCTTTTTAGGTAATATAGTGCTCATATATACATGCACATATATTGTTATACCTTAGGGAAGGCTAGATATACCATACATGCATAAGGAATTGAACGAATAATCCCATGGATAGTAGACATAATATCAAAATAGAAATCAATCAGCATAAACCAGTGTTATGCATAAAATATGTAATTTACCAATCACCAGAATGTTGTTCCGACCCCTCCTTATTACAACCGATGTGATAGATTTAGAAGGATATACTGCTGGTGCAAGGTGGGAACTGTAGATGGAGAGGTCTTTTCATGCTCGACACTGATAAGGCAATTAGATATCCAAGGAATGATTTTGATTCCAAGGTAGTAGCCTTAGTCGATATATATGTTTTATTATATTTTACCATTTCTCTGTGAGTTCGCTCTCTTGTATACTTATGCTTATTATAGGTTACCAACACCAACGATCTGTACCCTAATGGACTTAGGTTTCGATTTAGTCGAAATTCGAGCCTATTAAGGTGCGAGTTGTCACATTTGGTATCAGAGCTTAGGTTAGTCGATCATATGAACTAGGATATGCTAAGTGGATGTACTTTTATTTTTACTTATAATTATAATTAAATATATCGTATACGACAAACTCTGTAAATTCTGATTATAGAATAGTTGAACTGTATCCTGAAATGATGGACAAGACAACTATGAGTTGGAACAATAAATAAAGTTAAATTTATGCGCCTACCTCGATTACCCCAATTAGTGTGGGTCGTACTATAAGGCAATGACCAAGAAGTGCATGAGCATAACATATGGAAGAGCCCTTAAAGCTGGTGGGTACTTGACTCCTTTGTTGGGCCTAGACTGCCCTATGATTATGGATTTTGTTGGATTGCCTATTGATGATGTACATTTCAACCAAACAAAAGAGGGAGTAAGAATCTATATATTGCGTATATTCAGAATTAAGACTTGATCTAGTTCCCGTAAGAAGATGTGCATTGACTATCCTAAGGTGATAGTTGGATTTTGATACATTCTTAATGAAGATAAGTTAAGAATAAAGGGAAAGGAAGAAAATTTTAAAATAGGGGACCATTAAAATCTATTTTTGAGTCTGACCCCATATGAAATAATTTAGTAAAAGATTTAAATTTTTCTGGGAATATTTGAAGTAGTTTTAAAAGAATCTATTTAAAAGTAGAAGAAATCTATCAATGAAAAGTTGTTACATTTGAAAGGCAAGCAAATACTAAACTTTCTCCATGTAAAATATTCTTTGGATATAGATTTTTAAGAAATATATATATGAGGAAATTTAGAAATTTTAATTAAAAGAGCTATTTAGTGACTCCAAGTTAAAATTTAAACTAGTTGGATAAAAAAATTATAGTTAAAGGAATTTTAATATGGAGATTTTTCCATTTTGAAATAAATGGAACATAGAGCATATGTTTAGCTCGATGATTTTTTTAAAAATTTTTAAATTATTTTTCTAAGGGGTGGATAAATGAAAATGGTATTTGATTTAAATGGGGTAAAAAGAACGAAAGAGTAAGAATTTTCGATAATGACGATAAGAAAAAAATTCTCATATAAGGAGAATACGGAAAAATTACTGAAATAGATTTATATATACATCTCTTTTCATGTTAATGAAGAAAAGCCCAATGGCTAAAAAGTGGGCAAACTCACTGCAATGAGTCAATGGGAAAAATAATAAAATAGAAAAAGTGTAATATAAGCAGAGGCCATTTTGATAGAATAAAAATAAATTAGGAAATTTAAAAAGAAAAAATGTTAGGAATTTATAATAAAATTAGGTTAATACTTTAATTAAAAACAATATAGGAGAAAACAAAAGGAAAATGAATAATTTTCATAAATATATGTAGTAATTGCGCATATCGTTTAAAAGTCCCCCTTATAGGCTATTACAATCTCTGCTATACTTGAAAGTGGAAGTAACATGAATAATAAGATGAAAGTTATCCTCGTCTGTTGATATGCTTGAACTCAATACAATATAATGCCGATGATGATTAGGATTTATAGGGTTGAAAACTCTAAATTAATGTTCGTATGAATTCGTTTGATGATTTTTTCTACCGTTCGATTTTGCTTGAGTGCATACGATTTGATTAGACTAGTTCAAATTCCGAAAAATAACTACTTTTGGGCTTTTAATTATAAATTAGGGTTTCTAGTTTTGTTAAGTTGCTTTTTTTGTAATTTACTTTCAAACCTTTGTAAAATTCTAGTCGTGTGACCAGGGGACGAATTACGATGGTGTAGTTCGAGAATTCACAACTCAGTGGCTGAGTTATGGAAGGGTTTTGATCTTAGAGTTAGGTTAGTCGATAGCGGTTGTCGCGAGTTTACGTGTGTAAGCATCTGAATACTTAATTTCTAGTAGAAACCTTAGGGGCAGCACGAAGGCAGGGTTTTGCCGAAGATGGGTAAATCCGTGTTGTTCTATTTCTGCTTTTAATATTCTGTTATTATCTATGCTGCTATTATTCTACTATTATCAGTGTTGCAATTATTTTATATATTTCCACATTAAATTTTAATAATTATTAGTTTCACCTTCCCTAGGGTGAAATTGATCCTACAAGTGGTATCAGAGCTAGGAACAAAATTCAATTTTTGTTTCTAAAAATTTGATTTTTCAAAAACATTTTTATTTTTATTTTTAAATGACTTCTTTTAAAAATGCTTTTGCTGAGGGTCAGCCTATAGTTAGACCTCTAATGTTCAATGGTGAATATGCTTACTGGAAAATTAGAATGAAAATTTTTCTGAAAACCATTGATGCTTGAAATATTGTTGAGACAGGTTATAGAGCACCAACTATAGTTGTAGATAATCAAGAAATTGAAAAACCGATGGATCAATGGATAAATCTAGAAAATAAACTACATTGCTAATGCTAAAGCTATGAATTCTATTATTTGTTCATTGGATCAAATTGAATTTAATCGTGTCTCACATTGTCTAACCGCGCAGGAAATATGGCACACACTTGAAGTGACTCATGAAGGAACATCTCAAGTCAAGGAGTCTCGCCTTACCATGCTTAGTAGCGACTACGAGAACTTCACAATGGCCAAGGATGAAAATGTCAAAGAGACGTGTGGATGACTTTCCAATATTGTATACAAATCAAAATCTCTTGGAAAATCATACGCAGAGATGGAAATAGTTCAAAAAATCCTCAGAGTCCTTCCACGAAATTTTGAAGCCAAAGTCACTGCAACTCAAGAATCAAAGGATTTGAAACAGATTAAAGTCGAATAACTTATTGGCAATCTCACCACTTATGAGCTAGAAATGAAATTCAAGGAAGAGCGTGAAGGAGGTGATACTCGAAAGAAATCAATAACTCTTAAAGTAAAATGGAAAGTGATGATGATGATGGAGTAGCTGAACTGGTGCAACTAATAAAGAGATTCAAAAAGTGGAATCACAAATATGGAAATCCAGCTCTAAATCAACAACTGAAAAGCATAATAGTCAAAGCAGTAGACAACTCAGGCGAGCAATAGATCATTTGCCACAATTGCAACAAACCTGGTCGTATCAAACCCAATTTTTCTCAGAATCGACTCAACCATGGAAAGAAATTGAAAAGGAGAAGTTTTGCAGCTACTTGGGATGAAACTGATGAAGGTGATAAAAGCACTGGCAGTGACAGTGAAAAAGAAAATTTGTGTCTTCAAGGAGAAACAACTGATAGTGATGATGAGGAGCAAAGCAAAGTATCAAAACTTACTCATTTGGAATTACTTATATATTTTCACAAAGTAAATGGCTGTTTTGATCGACTTAGGGAAAAATACGCTAAAATTGAATCACAAAGAGATGCTTTGATAGAATTAAATAAATAACTTGACCAATTAGTTAAAAACTATCAGTCCAAGAGCCCTAAGTGTGATAAGTGTCCATCACTTGGAGAAGAAATTAAAAAATCCAAAATTAAAATAAAATCACTTGAAAATGAAATTCTAATTTTGAAAGAAAATGAAAACACGGGGAGAGAAAATTCTATTAAAAAGTGCACTCAATTATTGAATGAAAATGAATTGCTCAAAACATAAGTTCAACAATTGCCTATAACTTTAGGAAAAAATTTCAAAGGAGAAAGATCGTTATATATGCTGTTAGGGAAACAAACTGTTAATATATATAGACAAGGACTTGGATATAATCAATCTGAACTTATTAGAAGAAAAATTAATCAAGTCAAATATGTATGCATAATTATAGCAAAATTGGACACAATCAAAAGAATTGCCGATATAGACCCAAACACATGAAAACCATTCAAATTTGGGTTCCAAAAGGCACGAATATAAATTCCCTTATAGTCAAACGAATTTGGGTGCTGAAAGGAACAAATATAAATAGTCTTGGGTCTACACAAACATATTTTTCAAAATCTTTTGCCACTAACAACCATGGACCTATAAAAACAAATAGGTGACAAAAATCTTTTCGCGTGTAGGTGTGGTGGCAGGCTAAGGAACAACAACAGTGTTACCTGGATACTGGTTGTTCCAGGCACAAGGGGGACGTCTAATCAATGTTCCTTAGCCTAGTATAAAGGTGGCAGAATCGTAATGGTAACAACTAAAAATTATCGTAAAAGTAAAATAAGTAACGGTATATTATTTTTAACGATTTATTAAATGTAAAGTCTGCACCATAATCTGAGTTAAATCTGCCAGCTATGTGATAAAGAAATGAATGTTGATTTTGATTCTAACTTATTCAAAATTGTTGGCCAATTGTATTTTTATGCCAAGATCTCTAGAGTCTCTGAACTATTTCATATAGATTTGTTTTGGATTAATGATATTAAAAGTTTACTCATGATACACGTGGATATATTTGTTTATCTTATTGTTCTAGATCTGACACTATGTTCACTATTTGTCTATTTACACGGTTTCAATTCAAATTCAAAAGAATTGCATTTAAAAGCTGTAAAAAGGATTTTAAGGAATTTGTTGCAACTTCATAATCTAGTCTATAACATCCAACTAATGATAACCTTGATCAAAGGAAAATTCCAACGCAGATTACACTGGTACTCTAGTTGATAGAAAAATTACTAGTGGAACGTGATTTACGTTAAGATATTCATTAGTTGCATCACATTTTTCAAAGAAAATATCTGCATATTTTTCATTTCAACTGATTTTCAATTAGCAGACATTTTTCTTATAAAATTCCTTCCAGAAACTAGTTTTTTGTTGACCTTGTTTCAGATTAGTCATCTTAGAAAACTTGATTTTGTAATTATTTTTCGACTTGACCTTAAATGACTACATTAACTAATTTGACTCCCTGCTGATTATCAAAAATATAAATAGTGATTGAAAAAGTTATGACTGCTGATATTGATTATATATTATAACTTGAGATAGTATATTTAGTAAATTTCTTTAAAAATTTAAACAAGATTTATGATAACTTTTGATTGGTAAAAATTCCATGACCATCTCTATTTCTATCATGTTTCTAATGACCATCACTCATCAAAATCCAATATAGTATGTCAATATGTGGTATTTTAAACAAGAAATTATTAGTTTTTCATTTTATTTTAATTTTAGAAATAAAAACATCCAAAATATTCGCTCTCATATAAAAGTCCTCACGGTTATGCATGAGTGAATTACTTGGAATATTTGCATATGTGCTCTCATGCTAATTTAAAAGTCCTCATGGTTATGCACGTATGGAACACATATCAAAATTAATTATCAAATAGATAAGTTGATTCTAATCCCATTTAAAAGTCCTCACGGTTATGCATGGTTAGAAGATGCTTGAAATTCTTTTTTTTTTAATTTGGAATACTACTAATCTTATTTAAAAGTCCTAAAGGTTATGCATGGTTAGTAGATATTCAAATTCCTGATATAAATATACCATAAATAGACACAACTATATTGTTTTATATCATCCCTATCATTCTAAAGTGGAATATGCGCTTAATAGAGTATTTATGATTTATGTTTGGTTTTTTATTGAAATTTAATATTTATACTCGATTACATATTAATATTGTATTAAAATCTATTACTTTATCTCTATTTTTCTAACACTATTACTCTTTTGTTGATAACAAAAGGAGGAGAGAAAAGTTAAGATTTTGGCAAATAAAGGTCAAATATTTTATGCTGTATTTTCTATTTGCATTCACGATCATTTGCTTATTTTTATTTTCATGCATACATAAAGGGGGAGTTTTGTTGTAGAGAGAGGGATTTCAAATAGGGGGAGCAAATTGAATGATCAAATACATTTAATAAATTCAAAATCTTAAATATATGTTTGTTAGCATTCAAATTGAATGATCAAATATATCCGCAACTCGGTGGCTGAGTTGTGGCAGGGTTTTGAGCGTAGAGCTAGGTTAGTCGATAGCGGGTGTCGTGGGTTGACGTGTGTAAACGTCTGACTACTTAACTTCTAGTGGAACGCGTAGGCAGGGTTTTGCCGAAGCTGGGTAAATCTGTTTTGTTATATTTCTGCTTTTAATATTCTACTATTATCTGTACTGCTATTATTTTTCTATTATCAGTGCTGCAATTATTTTATATATTTCCACATTAAATTTTATAATTATTAGTTTCACCCTATTCAACCCCCCTCCCCCCTCCGTCAAGGGTGAAATCAATCCTACATTGTCTACTCTTGTTTTCATTATTTATAGTTATAGAAGATGTCTTTGAAAAATGGTTTTATATGACAATCGAGTTTTTTTAATGCAAAACATAATAAATGGTTTGGGTAAACCTTTGTTGTAAAAAGGGAAAATTGATTTAATGACTATTCATGTAATAAAAGCCCAACGCTTGCTATTTTAAAAGAATGAACTAATGTGTTGTTCTAAGGAAAGGATCTTTTTAAATTACTAATAATGGCTTTTGAACTTAATAAATGAACTTACTTCTTATGTCCTAAATTATAGTATTAAAAGCTATGACACCTGTAGTAAAAATGAGAATTTTTTTATGAATTTTTTTGGAAACCAAGTAATTTTTGAATTTAATAAAAAGGTTTCTAAGTCTATATTTTTGAAGATAAAATTTTTGAGTGAAGTACATCATGACTATGAAGTTTTAATTTTATAGAGAGTAGTGAAAACTAAATCAATTTTGACATGGAGTAGATAGAGGTGACTGCCTACGTAAGACAGGGTAAAAGTTAAGGCTATGATAAAACAGTTATGAATGCTCATGAATAGAAACAAGGAATCCCCATTGAATATAAGAAATATTAGTATCGACCTAGGAATGTTTTATTAAACATGTGTGAAAGGCATTAGAAGAACCCATAACTGAATGGGAATGACATCAAAGTACAATTTTATGAGTCTTCGAGTATACTCGCATGAAAGATCAAAGATAAAAAAATACCAAAATTTTATGACTATCAAGCGTATACTTGGTTAAGAGGGTAATGAGATGGCAAACACACATAGAGGACATTGGTTGACTCCAAGCTAAAGAAGGCAAGATAGATGCTAGGAAAGTTATCCTGCTAGGACAATGTCCAATAAGTTATTCTAATGTCCATTGTTTTTATTTCTTACCCACTATAGTATGAGAATGCATAGTTTATTCCATAATCGGTTGTGATAATTAAAGTACTAGATGGACCTTGTTATTGAGAGCCAAAAAGGTGAGTTAAGACATATCATTTATAGTAGAACGACATACTAGAAATGTCCATTTTAATTGGTTAAGGAGTGATAGGGCCACAACATCAATAACATCAGTTGATACAGGAGGGTAGCTTCCAGCAATTGCTTGTTTTAGGTTGTTTGAGTTGTACTTGCTAGTTGTCTCTTTTCGTGTATTGAAAAAGCGTATGATATGACATGAGATATGTTCCTATTTTATTATTGTGTTGATTTTCTAGATGAGCATTGACTGCTATACACACACACACACACACATATATCTCTGTGTGTGTAGGCAAGGATCAGCTATAACTTATTTTGCTACACCTCATTTTGCTACACCTCAAATCTCTCTTAATTTCAACCACAAGTTCAGAATTAAGTGATATATTTTCTCTCTCTTTCCATCCACCTCTACTATTTAATTTGGAACTTATGGCTGATATCAAGAAGGATTTGAGGTGTAGAAAAAATGTGGTGTAGTCGATCCTTGCCCTATATATATATATATATATACATATATGGGAAAATAGTCTAAATAAGGAAATCTCATAAGGACACTTAACTAGCAATGAAATGTAAGGTAAGGCTATAAGTTTATAAAATTAATTAGGAAATTAATTAAATTAACAACCAAAAATAAAGAATTCTTAAATCAAAAAACTTTAGAATTTTGGAAAAAATAAATTTTAGTAAGTGAAGGATTAGGAATAGTTATTGCAAAACCACGAATCACTATCTACATGCCTTAAAAGATAAAATTTATAAACATGTTTGTGCCTTATTTGTTGTTTTGAAATAAAAGAAATGTTTTCAAAATATAAGATTAACTGTGTAATGTTAGAGTCAATCATGTGCATTAACTAATTGACTAAATCTCGATTACATTAAGATGTTGCTTAAATTGTTTTAAAGATGTAAAAGTAAATGCTTTTGAAAAAAAAGTTAATTTTAAAACTATTTTGCAAGTTTGATTAAAAAGGGAAAAGGATTTCTAATGTAAAATGAGAAAAATTTCCAATTTTCAAGTGCCACATGCTTAGCGTAGGGAGGGTCAACGTGTTAATGAATTTTACTGTTCTATAATGGTGATGGTTGTTAGCGCCAAAATTTGCCACTAACACCCAAATGTAAATGAAAGCACCAACTTACAGTCACAGATAACAGATAGAGTGTATGTAGGGAGTATAAATACAAAGAACGGTGAAAATAAGAAAGAAAGCAGTAAAAAACAACATATTTTATAGTGGTTTGGCTAACTCCGGCCTACGTCCACTACATAAGTTTCCTTTTTATTCTTGTAATGACCTATTATAGTTACAAAATGGTAGAGTAGACTTGGCCTTAGAAAAGAGAAAGTGAGAGAGTCGAAGAGCCGATCCCTTTTCTGAAGCCCTACATGCTGTATCTATAGGAAAATCCCGAGTTACTGGGCTTCCTGAGTAGTCCGGGCCCATCAGGACCATAGCCAAGCCAATATCCTTCATCATGGTATGAGCGGCTTCATGTAGCGACTTCCTGTAGCGAGCAACTTCCTGTGACAAGCGACTTCCTATGCCAAGCGACTTCCTGTGTTGAGCGACTTCCAATGCCAAGCCATATATGATCGATCGTCTATCCATCCAACTAGCTCAAGCCCATCGTATTCCAATCTTGACAAACGAGTAGTCAGTTTAGTTAAATCCGCCCGTTTATGGCCTTACCAAAAGGCGAGATAAAATTTTGCCCCCTAAAACATGCCTTTTGGTAAAAGGCATGTTTTGAATGGCTTCTAATCCAATATCGTGAGTCCCTATTTTATTAATAGCTATAGTATACTTGATCAAGTTTGTGGCTGTTCGAAGCAGAATCGGTATTCATTTCCACTTGTGGAAGTCACCTACTAAATTCTACAGCCTCTCCGGACTATTCACGGTCACTTCAGACCCTTGCCAAGTCCATTCCAAACTCGACGGTCGAACAAAAAAATCCTGTTGCACTTCGGCGTTGCTTTCTATCCCTTGCACTCTGACCGTAGCGAGGGAATATAGCGATGTCTTGGTCTTTCTAGACCAATCATAGCCTCTTCGGGCTCTTACCGGATCCCATCCTATCACTCTCCGGTGAAGTGAAAACGGCGTCGAGTGAGCCGATCCTGTCGCTCTCTGGCGAAGCAGCAACACCCCCTGCACTCTGGTTCAGTGTCCTTGAACATTAAGCGATGTCATGGCCTAAATCCTAAGCCGATCATAGCCACTCCGGGATCTTATCGAACCTCGATCCAATAACTCTTCGATGAATGGGGAACAACGTTAAGTGAGTTGATCATGTCGCTCTCCGACGAAGCAACTCACTTCTTGCACTCCGGACCCCATCTCTCCGGGTAGGGTCATAAAGCGATCAATTTCAAATCAATTTTCAATATTCATTGTTTAACCCTCTGGTTAAGGTTTTATTTAATGAAATTCAAGTTCATTTATTAAATTCAAGTTCTAGTGTTCAATCGCAAACAAAGGAAAAATATAAATATTGCCTCTCCGGGCATAGCGGTCTATTGCCATCTCAGAGCATGCCTGGGGATCTCTCGGTTCCCAGACATGTGTAAGTGGAATAGCCGTTTTATTTTGAAATCAAATCTAAGAAATTTAAATGATCGACCTATGTTCAAGTCCTGAACTTGGCCCTTGCCATCGTGATCAATTGATGATGAGCCGTAATCCCGATCTAGGGTTAATTCTGTTGGGTGGAGGTGGTAGTTGCTCAGGTCCTACTGTCGTCGTCCGATCTTTGGTGTATTGTGGAAATATACCACTTATGACATGTTCTTCCACCTCATCCTTCAGATGGCGACATTCATCGGTAGTATGCCTTTCTAGCTCATGGAATAGGTAGTACTTTCCACTTCTACATTCTCGTTCTGTGGCATCTCTCCTGGATGGTTTTCGATAGGGGAGCTGCCCCCAAGTCTCCATGTAAATCCGTTCCAGGTTTTCCATCAAGTCCGTATACTCTGAATCTGGGTTCTCGGAATTTCTTCCGTTTGTCAGGACCATCGTATCTGCCGTCTTGCTTTCGCTTCCCTTTGTTGTTTCGGATTGTTCTTTGGAGGTTCCTTCACCTTGCACAGCGTTTGTTTCTTGACTCTCGGTGCGTGAATCTTCTAGCTGAATGAATCTTTCAGCTTCATGATAAAATTCTCCAAGGTCTTGCGGGGGATCTCTTACTAAAGAATCCTTGAACTCTGTGCCTTCCGCAACTCCTGCTACATCTGCCATCAAAATCATAGATGGATCTGGGCGATCTACTAAAGCCAGAGTTGCATTGAATCATAATAAAAAAGATCTTTTATGTACTCTCCGATCCTCTGCTTCATCGATGCTAAGGTCATCACACTCTTGGGTCACGTCATATGGAACCTAAACTGCCTCATGAAGAATTCCACTAGTTTGCCCCATGTTCTGATTGATCCATTCTCTAGCCGTCTGAACCAAAGCGTAGCCAAATCTGATAAATATAGAGGGAAACATCGTGTCATCACTTCCTCGGATGCCCCCAGCACTTCCATATGCCTGATATATCTAGTAATATGCATGGTTGGGTCTGATTTCCCATCATAAGGGTCCTGCATGGGTAACTTGAATTTTGGAGGATTCCTTGCATTTCTGATATTCGGAGTGAACGGACTCCGACTGACTTCCTCTAAGCCTCTGCTCGACAATCCTCCCCTCATTATCCGTCGCACTAATTCAGCCATTCTTTCATGTCCATCCAGGGGTTGTCTCCTTAGCATATTTCCATCCTGCCCCCAGGTCTCAAAGGGTATTCTGGGTAATATTCTTTATGTGACCCGTTCGTGTTGATGTTGGTTCTAGCCTACTGAGCTCCATCAATGGGTCTTCATTCCGACCTTCGATCTGACCTCCGTCAGTCTCTGTGACTCTAGCTCCATGTCCTGTGTTTGCAGCCACTGTAGTCGGTCCAAGGTTCTATGCTCCGATTGCTCTCATCTGGTCAAAGAAGTTTTGCATCGTTTCTTGTTGGCTCTTCAACAATCTTTTATGTATTTGAATCCACCATAGCCTCCATCTCGGTCCTGGTGATGTAGATGGATGCATGATCTGCTTTAGTTCCAGAAGTGGCTGCTTGACTTCCCTCCAAGTTTTTCCTTTTAGTTGCTTGCTTCCTTGTTGGTGGTCAAGCCATTGCTTTCTAGAATCCAAGTTTCAATATCCCAGAGTGCTAGCTTTCTCAGTGAAAGCACCAAAATGTTAGCGCCAAAATTTGTCGCTAACACCCAAATGTAAATGAAAGCACTAACTTACAGTCACAGATAACAAATATAGCGTTTGTAGGGAGTATAAATATGAAGATCAGTGAAAATTAAAAAGAAAGCAGCAAAGAGCAATAGATTTTACAGTGGTTCGACGAACTCCGGCCTACGTCCACTCCAGAAGTTTCCTTTTTATTCCTGTAATAACCGACTACAGTCACAAAATGGTAGAGTAGCCTTGGACTTAGAAAAGAGAAAGTGAGAGAGCCGAAGAGAAGATCCTTTTGTGAAGCCCTACATGTTGTATTTATAGGCAAATCTGGAGTTATTGGGCTTCCTGAGTTGTCCGGGCCCATCAGGACCATAGCCGATCTAACATCCTTCATCATGGTACGAGCGACTTCCTGTAGCGACTTCCGGTAGCGACTTCGTGTAGCGACTTCCTGTAGTGAATTCCTGTAGCGACTTCCTGTAGCGACTTCCTATAGCGAGCGACATCCTGTGCCAAGCGACTTCCTGTGCCGAGCGACTTCCTGTGCCGAGCGACTTCCTGTGCCGAGCGACTTTGTAACAACCCGTAAATTTCGACCATTTAATTTGTTAATTTAATTTGATTTTGTGATTTAATTTAGAAAGAAAAATTTTCTAATTCGTGTTGAAGTAAATGTAGAAAGAAAATGCAACATTTGAAATTTAAGCTGTATAAAAAAAATAAAAAGAAGGAAATTACGATGCATTAAAGTAATGAGAATTGTTATTCTAGGCTAAGAAATTTATTATAAGAAAACGAATGCGAATATTGTATAAACTAATGCAATAAAGTAATTTGTGATAATTTAATGAATTCAATGTATAGTAACCGATGAAGTAATACGCAATTAATGGAAAACGTATACAATCTTAATGAAACTCCAATTCATTGTATTTAAACATGCTATGCTTGGTTTTAAAACTAAATATAAGTAACAAATGTAAACATTTAGTTATTGTACAAAATAGATAGTTAATGGTAATTAAATAAGATAGTATGGTGTAAGGAATTGTAATATGTGTGGTATTAATGGTTACACTGATTTATAGTGGGATGTAAAGGTAATAAATTAATGTTGTTTTGATAATAAACATTACTTAATGATTTTTAATTTCGTAACGGAAGAGTGAATGAGAATTTATGGAAAACATAAATTTATTTTTAAGTAAACAAGAGTATATATTGAACAAATTTATGATAATTGGATAATGCAGTGTCAATGGAAATTAATTAGTGTTATATATGGAATTTATACCTGGGTGGATGGGTAGTAAACTTATAAATGAAAGAAGTAAGTAGGTGACCATGTATTTAGGTTATTTATTCATTTAGTATGTTACATAAAAAATTTGGGAAACAGATCTCAATTAAGGGAAATTAAGTTGTACGTTAGTTTGAAATAAAATCTAATAAATATTACATTAATATGGGATGTAGTACGAATGGTTAGGGATTGTCAAATTTGGTAAAAAGGGACTGACTTAGGAAATTTTGTTAAATGTGTTTAAAACCTTAATTAATACGCGTAATTGACAAGATTCACATTTTTAAGTATAACCGTTGATACAAATCTAAGATGTGTATAGAAATATTAATGTAATGAAATATAAAACAATGTTAACTAGGTTAGTTGAGTAATAATTGATTGAATATTAAGTTGTAATTGAATAAAATCAAATTTATTGGAATTAATTTGCAATTAATTGATTAATTGCAGCTGACATTTGAACACTGTATTTACTGGAATAATTGACACTAAATTGATATGTGAATTTGCTTTTAGTTATTATAAATATCTAAGGGATTAAAAATGACAAAAATCTACTAGTTTATAAATTTGTGTAGTTATGGTAGACGTGATTGGTCATTTGAAATGATTAATTCTATAAGATGTAATAAATGTTAATTTTAGTTATAAAATGAAAATTGGTTGATTTAAGGAGTGAAAACCAAGCTTTGTTAATTTATTTGAAATATTAAATTTAATAAGACTTAAATAACAAGGGTAAGAATTTAAATAGTGGGTTTTGGAGTTTTATTTTTATAATTTCTAAATTTAATGAAATTGAAATTTAATATTGAAATGTAGATTTACATTGGAAATGATAAATAAACCAACTATTATTGACATTTAAATTTTGTTCGAAGCCTTGTAAATGGTTAAGAAATTTTGAAATGTTGAAATAGGAAATTTTAAGATTGAAATTTAAATTTGGATTTAATTAATCTAATTTTTAATTAATTTAATTTTTAATTTATTTAATTAATATAAAAACAGTCATTTTGGCCATTGACTTGGATTTCGACGAACCTAGTTTCATCGGATCCATAACGGTGAATTATAATAGTGTTTCAAGTTTCCTAGCGATCGGACTTATCGTTTGATCGTACGGGCTCGAAATGCCTTGAAATTTATGCAATTGAAATCAATTGAAATCAATTTGGAAAATATTGTTTTTAGCATAACTTCTTTTTACGATGCAATTTGAACCTGAAATCTTTTCCATCGCGTTTAAAATATTTTAAAACACCTATTTTGATATGTGGGTTTACCCAATTTCGTTCCGGGGTCAGAACGGGCTTTTAGGGCCACGTTTGCGTTAGTACGTATATCTATCAACCCGATCCATATATTTTATTTTAATTTGCCTATAAATACCATGCCAAAACCCCAGCCTCTGCCTATTCTCATTTATCTGCGCATAAAATTTCATCAAATCTTTCTCTTCCTCAATGGATGCAAACCCTGTATCCAATTACAATTCAAAATCAATGTCAAAAATTCAAATTCCTCATAAAAATTTGAAAAAAATATATGTTGAAGCTCTCGACTAGAGTAATTCACTAGTGGTGTTCATTTTCTGATTCAGTTTGTCGTTTGACCGGTAAAAATCAGAGAAGTTTCGACTGTTCATCATCGTCGAAATCAAAGTCTTCGGATCGGCGAACCCTTTCTGGGTTTTGCGAGGGTTCTGAGGGGTGTCAATCTGAGTGATTTGTTTGGTGAATCATTGGTCGGAATTTCATTAAAAATTCGATTAGGTCAAAATATAAATGGCGGCCGTTGTTCATTTCTGTGCGAGTTCATCACGCGCGCGAACATGAGGGACGTGTCGCGGTGAAGTAGCCTCGGCCAGGGTGGTGCGGCGCTTTCCAAGGTTAGGCGTGGTGGTTGCGTTAGGGGCGCGTGCGACTGGAAGCTTGGATCTGGCAGAGATGATTCGCGTGCAAATTCACGTACAGTGCGTTCAATTCTCTGGAAGAAGATTGTAAGTTGCTGACGTGACAAGAATGGAAATGTAAATTGTGTTCTTTTTTGTTTATTTTAAAATTAAAATTCAATCACAATTTTCGCAATATCTTGTGCATACTATATCCGATTGACGCGCGGTTTCTTTTGTTAGGATCATATTGGAATTCCGGATTTGATGGCGCTGGTTTGGACGAATTCTGAAACGGCTAAATTTTTGGGTTTAAATTGGATTTAAATTCAATTTAAATTCAAAAGGTGAGTGTTTTAACCCATTCACAATTTCTAAGATTTCTTATGTTGGTTAAATTGATTTATGACGTGTTTAAATTTTTATTTATAGCTGTTTGGCATATATTTCATCATTTTCTCAGTTAAATTGCTTCATTTAATTTACGCGTTATTTAATTCATTATTGCATTTAAAACTGCCTGTTAATTGTTAATTAATTTATTCATTGCATTTAAAACTGCCAGTTATAAATTTTAGTTAAATTTATTATTTCATATAAACTGCTAGTTAAATTTATTATTTATTGCATGTAAACTATAGTTAAACAGTTATTTAATTCATTATTGAAAAATTAACTGTTAGTAATTAATTATTATTTATTGATGTGATTGTTTGAATTGGATGATAAATTGATGAATGTTTGATGATTGATATGATGGATGAATGGATATTGTATTTATATTGTATAAACTGCAAGTTATTATGCATTTTCATTCCATTCGGGATTGCGGTTTGAAATGATATACAACCGCATTTTTATTTTTAAATTGCGGATTGAAATGAAAAATATTTGTATCACTTGACCATAGGATATAAAATTATATACAAGCATCGCGGTTTATATATAAAATTATTTTTGAAATGATTTTTCTATGGTTTTGGAAAGAATACGGTTTAATAAATATTTAATTTTGATATATATATATATATATATATATATATATATATATATATATACAGTAAAAATTCCTGAATTTAGCTATGCATAAATTTGTTTCGAATTTTAAAATAAACTAAATAATGAAGTTGATTTCGTTTATATAATATGGTTAAGAATATATTTGAAATTCTATTGTATATAGAGTTTATAATAACTCAAATAAAAGTAAGATTGAAGATAAATGGGAATATGATTTGAATTAAAGTATCTAAGAATTTTCCTCGCAAAAATTTATTTGAAATGTAAATAAATTAAGATTTAAAGGGTATGATCTTATAACTTGATTTTTGATTAGAGAATTTAAATGAATATCAAATTGATTTAAAGAATATTACCAAGTTAATTTAATTAAAAGAATATCCTGTTATTGAAGTTTAAGGGTATTACTTAAATAATATTTGTTTGTTAAGTAAACATTTCAAATTTAAATAATAAGAATTGGATATTGATATATATTACATTTTCAAAGAATTCGTTTTGAAATATGGAATATTTAAGCTTTGAAATATATGAGAATTAAAATGGTTTATTTGGAGGTTCAAATTGGTATTGGGAATTTATTGGGAAATTTAAAGAAGCTATTTTATTATATAAAGCAATATAGTATTTAAACCATTAAGTATTAAAGTTATGTTTCAAAGCTATGATTTCAAGGTATATATATTTGAAAATATTATGATTTTGGGAAAAGGGATAGTTATAAAATAGAAATGATATCATATTGATTTGGGTTTTAAAAAATATATAAATGATATCGTATTTATATGGTTTGAAAGAGATGTTATATTCTGGTTTTAAAATATAAATTATTTTGAAAGACCGTGGTGTTATAACGTTTGGTTGTTGAAGAGACCGAGATCGAAAATTGTCATACGCTTTGCCAACTCCAAAAACCACTTTAACAACCGTGTACGCAGTGGAGATTGCAGAATGAAGTAGGTTGGTGGTGGCGTTTCTTGTAAGGTAAATATGTGGACCCAACTCTCGTGAGTTGGCATAAGGTATTCAGTAGCGATCGACGGGTTAATGGGGTAGCACCTCTGATCGGACACTTCCCTTTGATACTATACTCTGACTTTGGATTGATTCAGTGGCCACCTTCACTTTTGATTTCTTTGATTTGGGGGAGTTTGTCCGAGGTGGGCGGTAGCTGCGCGCTACGCGTTACCACCGACCCGGAAGCGTAATTGGTATATCTACCCTGGCATTGCCTAGTTGTGTCGTGTCACCTATCCTATCGTGCTTTGTACGAGCTTGGATTTCTCCCGTAGCCTGTGTGGTATCCTCTGGTGGCTTCCCGAGCAGGAGGGACTATGATATTGGATGGACTACTGGGACTATTACGTGTTAAGGTGGAAAATGTAAAGCCTTAATGCTATTTAAAAGTAAGTTTATTTTACTATAGACACTATTATAATAGCGAAATATACTACATAGTAAATAGTTTAACGGATCCTTAAGAGATGTAAATCTCGAGCATCTTTTAAGTTACTGCATTCATATTTATTCCTGTTGATTTAACTTACATAAGATTTTTTAGTTCTGACTCGAGTATTTTGTCTTTTCAATTCGCTCGGTTCAGTCCGAGCGGTTCAGGATCTGAAGATTAGCTATGGAGGACGAAGACGAAGACGAAGATTTGTATAATTATTATTTATATTATTACACTACACTCATACTGTTCCGCTGCATTATTATTGGTATGTGTAACTCTGATATGTATTATATAAATATAATTGAATGTTTTATAAACAGCTTTATAAACTGTATATTTGATTATTATATTTTATCCTTCCACTGTGAGATTCTGTTTTTTTTATTTCTTTCTTGTTTTCTGATTTACCCCATAACAATCCGCCCTTCCGTATGGTTTGAATTGGCACGCGTGTCGATTTAAAGCGTGCGAAAGGGCGGGACGTTACATTTGGTATCAGAGCTTTGGTTTAGCGATAAACCTTAGCTTTGTGGGTTATGACTCTTTATTAATAGGGTAGTAATACCCTATGGGAGTCACTGAATGTATATATATAAGAGAGCGTATTTGTTAGTGTTATAAAAAGGTTTTAATATTGTGTTAATCTGTTCCTTTTTGTATCTATAAATTCTGGTTGATGCGTGGGACGCTGTGACATCAATAGGGATTTCTAAACACTTAATAGGACAGACCGACATAATATTTGTTTTAATATAGGTGAATGAAATAATTTTACCTATTATATTTTCTATATATATAAAGGAATTTTTTTTAATAAAGATATATATTTGGTTGCTAGATATTGGTTGTTAGGTAATGGAATTTATAAATAATAGTTGAATATAAAAATTGTGAAAATAAAAAAATAAAATTGGAAACTTAAAGCTTTAGTTCTGGGATTTTTGGAAACTCTTTTGAATGATTTTGAAATATAATAATAATATTATTAAAAGAAGTGTTCTCTGATATAAGTATTTCAATACAATTTGAAAGAAATGTTTTAAAAGAAATTTTGGAAAAATAAAGTTGTACTCCCCTCTCTATCGCTGGAAAATAATTTCGGTGATGAGTGCACGCATCATTGATGTTCATTTTCGAGTTTCGAAGTGGGAAGGCCACTGTAGTAGTCTTACTACGGATTTATTTGATAACCAAATATAAATTTTTAATTTTTTTAGTATAAATCATTGTCTATTATCTTTAAAATGATTTGAAAGTAAACCCGGTATTTAATTCTTAAGTTTTCGCTAATTAATAGTTTTAATTTGGGTAGTGAAATTGAAGTTAACTAATAATTGGAACCTTTAAATAAATTTAGAGATTAAATGCCTGGTTATAAATAAAATTAAAGGAAGTTTGAAATTTGTAATATATGAAACTAAAGATTAAATTATTGAACATTTAATTAATTAAAAGAAATAGAGTAAATTTGTATAACTTTCAAATTACATCCTTTAAAACATATATATAACTTACCATATATTAAAAGTTGAGATGTTTAATAAGAAAATGTAATTGAAATTGTACAAATAAGAGTATGTAATGAAGTGTTCAATAAATTGTTGTTATTAATAAGAATCTAGTGTTATAATTGTTATAAATCTAAGTTATGACTGAAAGGCCACTAATTTAATATAATAGAACAGTTATGAAGAAATGAAAATAAAGTTTAAGAAAGATTGAATAAATGGAAAGATGAATACGATAAATAAATAATATTAAGAGTGGGGGAAAAAATGAATCACCTTAGTAAATAAGAAATTGATGTTATAGAGTTATATACTTAAGTTGAAATGGAAGTATTTCTAAAATTTAATATAATAGAAATGTAAGCGCTAAATAAGTAAATGAAATTTGAGAAATGAATGGAATGCAAATAAATAAATGAATGAAATGAAATTTTGCAAGAAATAAATGTGAATTATAAGAAATCATTATATGAAAAAAATCAAACAACAAATGTATGAAATGAAATAAATAATAAATAAATTTGATTTGTTGTTTGAAATTGTTGTGTTTGGTTTATGGTTGTTTGGTTGAGGATACTTTAAGATTGTTGGATGAATAAATAATCTATTTAGTTTCATCTAAGACAGTTGAGTAATTGATGCGCTTAGTAGTTTATTTTTCATTCTATACAATTTAAAGTTTTAAACCCGAATAACTTCTTGCTTCGTTTGATATGAATGAATGTTTGTTTTGTGTAAAAATTTATGTGATGGTTGTATGCCTTGTCGATAGTAGTTTTTGGATTGTATTGATTTGTTTGTTTATGGTTGAAACAACTTTAATATTTCATTTATATAATTGTTAACCCTTTTAGATTATATAAGTGAAATGCAGGTTATGGAAGCAATTGCTACTGCTTTGGTTCCATAATAACAAGCGTAAAACTGCCCGACAAATAGGTACGTTCTCGGATTACGGATTTATAGCGCTATTATATTGTTCTCCCGTATGGGATATATATTATTTTGGAAAATATATGATATATATTGTTATTTTTGATATTATATTTTCTCTCGAGCCTCTCCGTACAAAGGAGACTCTGCCAATTTTTTTTCGAAAATTTTGGACCTAGAAAATATTTTTGAAAATGTTTTCCAAGCTTCAATAATTTTAGTATAAAAAGATATAATGATTGTAAATTTGAATATTTTATTTTGTAAATCTAATTGTTTATAAATATAATGTTTTGAATAATAGATATTAATTTATAAGTTTTTCTTTTCCCTTCTTTTTCCTTTTCGGGGATGAAAAGTTTTGAGTGGGGGAGAGTTTAACGACCCGTAAATTTTGACCATTTAGTTTGTTAATTTAATTTGATTTTGTGATTTAATTTAGAAAGAAAGAAAATTTTTCTAATTCATGTTGAAGTAAATGTAGAACGAAAATGCAACATTTGAAATTTAAGCTAAGTATAAAAAAATAAAAAAAGGAAATTACGATGCATTGAAGTAATGGGAATTGTTATTCTAGGCTAAGAAATTTATTATGGGAAAACGAATGGGAATATTGTATAAACTAATGCAATAAAGTAAGTTGTGATTATTTAATGAATTCAATGTATAGTAACCGATGAAGTAATACGCAATTAAAGGAAAACGTATACAATCTAAATGAAACTCCAATTCATTGTATTTAAACATGCTATGCTTGGTTGTAAAACTAAATATAAGTAACAAATGTAAACATTTAGTTATTGTACAAAATAGATAGTTAATGGTAATTAAATAAGATAGTATGGTGTAAGGAATTGTAATACGTGTGGTATTAATGGTTACACTGATTTATAGTGGGATGTAAAAGGTAATAAATTAATGTTGTTTTGATAATAAACATTACTTAATGATTTTTACTTTTGTAACGGAAGAGTGAATGAGAATTTATGGAAAACATAAATTTATTTTTAGGTAAACAAGAGTATATATTGAACAAATTTATGATAATTGGATAATGCAGTGTTGATGGAAATTAATTAGTGTTATATATGGAATTTATACCTGGGTGGGTGGGTAGTAAACTTATAAATGAAAGAAGTAAGTAGGTGACCATTTATTTAGGTTATTTATTAATTTAGTATGTTAAATAAAAAAAACTTGGGAACCGGATCTCAATTAAGGGAAATTAAGTTGTACGTTAATTTGAAATAAAATCTAATAAATATTACATTAATATGGGATGTAGTACAAATGGTTAGGGATTGTCAAATTTGGTAAAAATGGACTGACTTAGGAAATTTTGTTAATTGAGTTTAAAACCTTAATTAATACGCGTAATTGACAAGATTCACATTTTTAAGTAAAACCGTTGATACAAATCTAAGATGTGTATAGAAATATTAATGTAATGAAATATAAAACAATGTTAACTAGGTTAGTTGAGTAATAATTGATTGAATATTAAGTTGTAATTGAATAAAATCAAATTTATTGGAATTAATTTGCAATTAATTGGATTAATTGCATCTGACATTTGAACACTGTATTTGCTGGAATAATTGACACTACATTGATATGTGAATTTGCTTTTAGTTATTATAAATATCTAAGGGATTAAAAATGACGAAAATCTACTAGTTTATAAATTTGTGTAGTTACGGTAGACGTGATTGGTCATTTGAAATGATTGATTCTATAAGATGTAATAAATGTTAATTTTAATTATAAAATGAAAATTGGTTGATTTAAGGAGTGAAAACCAAGCTTCGTTAATTTATTTGAAATATTAAATTTAATAAGACTTGAATAACAAGGGTAAGAATTTAAATAGTGGGTTTTGGAGTTTTATTTTTATAATTTCTAAATTTAATGAAATTGAAATTTAATATTGAAATGTAGATTTACATTGGAAATGATAAATAAACCCACTATTATTGACATTTAAATTTTGTTCGAAGCCTTGTAAATGGTTAAGAAATTTTGAAATGTTGAAATTGAAATTTTAAGATTGAAATTTAAATTTGGATTTAATTAATTTAACTTTTAATTTATTTAATTAATATAAAACAACCATTTTGGCCACTGAATCGTATTTCGACGAAACCAGTTTCATCGGATCCGTAACGGTGAATTATAATAGTGTTTCAAGTTTCGTAGCGATCGGACTTGTCGTTTGATCGTACGGGCTCGAAATGCCTTGAAATTTATGCAATTGAAATCAATTGAAATCAATTTGTAAAATATTGTTTTTAGCATAACTTCTTTTTACGATGCAATTTGAACCTGAAACCTTTTCCATCACGTTTAAAATATTTTAAAACACCTATTTTGATATATGGGTTTACCCAATTTCGTTCCGGAGTCAGAACGGGCTTTTTGGGCCACGTTAGCGTTAGTACGTATATCTATCAACCCGATCCATATATTTTATTTCAATTTTCCTATAAATACCATGCTTAACCCTAGCCTCTGCCTATTCTCATTTATCCGCGCATAAAATTTCATCAACTCTTCCTTTTCCTCAATGGATGCAAACTCTGGATCCAATTACAATTCAAAATCAAAGTCAAAAATTCAAAGTCCTCATAAAAATTTGAAAAAAATATATGTTGAAGCCCTCGACTAGAGTAATTCACTGGTGATGTTCGTTTTTCAATTCAGTTTGTCGTTTGATCGGTAAGAATCAGAGAAGTTTCGACCGTTCATCATCGTCGAAGTCAAAGTCGTCGGATCGGCGAACCCTTTCTGGGTTTTGTAGAGGGGTCTGAGGGGAGTCAATCTGAGTGATTTGTTTGGTGAATCGATGTTCGGATTTTCGTCAAAAATTCGATTAGGTCAAAATATAAATGGCGGCGGCTGTTCATTTCTGTGCAAGTTCATCACGCGCGCGAACATGAGGGACGTGTCGCGGTGGAGTAGCCTCAGCCAGGGTGGTGCGGCGCTTTCCAAGGTGAGGCGTGGTGGTTGGTTAGGGGCGCGTGCGACTGGAAGCTTGGATCTGGCCGAGATGAGTCGCGTGAAAATTCACGTACAGTGCGTTCAATTTTTGGAAGAAGAGTGTAATTTGCTGACGTGGCAAGAATGGAAATGTAAATTGTGTTCTTTTTTTGTTTATTTTAAAATTAAAATTCAATCACAATTTTCGCAATATCTTGTGCATACGATATCCAATTGACGCGCGGTTTCTTTTGTTAGGATCGTATTGAAATTCCGGACTTGATGACGCTGGTTTGGATGAATTATGAAACAGCCAAATTTTTGGGTTTAAATTGGATTTAAATTCAAAGGTGAGTGTTTTAACCCACTCACAACTTCTAAGATTTCTTATGTTGGTTAAATTGATTTATGATGTGTTTAAAATTTTATTTATAGTTGTTTGGCATATATTTTATCATTTTCTCAATTAAATTGCATTCATTTAATTTACGCGTTATTTAATTCATTATTGCGTTTAAAACTGCCAGTTAATTGTTAATTAGTTTATTCATTGCATTTAAAACTGCCAGTTATAAATTTTAGTTAAATTTATTATTGCATATAAACTGCTAGTTAAATTTATATTATTGCATATAAACTATAGTTAAACAGTTATTTAATTCATTATTGAAAAATTAACTGTTAGTAATTAATTATTATTTATTGATGTAATTGTTTGAATTGGATGATAATTGATGAATGTTTGATGATTGATACAATGGATGAATGGATACCGTATTTATTTTTTATAAACTGCAAGTTATTACGCATTTTCATTCCATTCGGGATTGCGGTTTGAAATGATATACAACCGCATTTTTATTTTTAAATTGCGGATTGAAATGATAAATATCCGTATCACTTGACCATAGGATAGAAAATTATATACAGGCACCGCGGTATATATATAAAATTATTTTTGAAATGATTTTTCTATGGTTTTGGAAAGAATACGGATTAATAAATTTTTAGTTTGATATATATATATATAGTAAAAATTCCTGAATTTAGCTATGCATAAATTTGTTTCTAATTTTAAAATAAACTAAATAATGAAGTTGATTCCGTTTATATTATATGGTTAAGAATATATTTGAAATTCTATTGTATATAGAGTTTATAATAACTCAAATAAAAGTAAGGTTGAAGACAAATGGGAATATGATTTGAATTAAAGTATCTAAGAATTTTCCTCACAAAAATTTATTTGAAATGTAAATAAATTAAGATTTAAAGGGTATGATCTTATAACTTGATTTTTGATTAGAGAATTTAAATGAATATCAAATTGATTTAAAGAATATTATCAAGTTAATTTAATTAAAAGAATATCCTGTTATTGAAGTTTAAGGGTTTTACTTAAATAATATTTGTTTGTTATGTATACATTTCAAATTTAAATAATAAGAATTGGATATTGATATATATTAAATTTTCAAAGAATCCGTTTTGAAATATGGAATATTTAAGCATTGAAATATATGAGAATTAAAATGGTTTATTTGGAGGTTCAAATTGGTATTGGGAATTTATTGGGAAATTTAAAGAAGCTATTTTATTATATAAAGCAATATAGTATTTAAACCATTAAGTATTAAAGTTATGTTTCAAAGCTATGGTTTCAAGGTTTATATATTTGAAAATATTATGATTTTCGGAAAAGGGATAGTTATAAAATAGAAATGATATCATATTGATTTGGGTTTTTAAAAAAAAGATATAAATGATACCGTATTTATATTGTTTGAAAGAGATATTATATTCTGGTTTTAAAATATAAATTATTTTGAAAGACCGCAGTGTTGTAATAACGTTTGGTTGTTGAAGAGACCGGGATCAGAAATTGTCATACTCTCTGCCAACTCCGCAAACCACTTTAAGAACCGTGTATGCGGTGGAGATTCCAGAATGAAGTAGGTTGGTGGTGGCGTTTCCTGTAAGGTAAATATGTGGACCCAACTCCGGTGAGTTGGCATAAGGTGGTTAAAACAGGAGCGATCAATGGGTTAATGAGGTAGCACCTCTGATCGGACACTTCCCTTCGATACTATACTCTGACTTTGGATTGATTCGGTGGCCACCTTCACTTTTGATTTCTTTGATTTGGGGGAGTTGTCCGAGGTGGGCGGTAGCTGCGCGCTACGCGTTACCACTGACCCGGAAGCGTAATTGGTATATCTACCCTATCATTGCCTAGTTGTGTCGTGTCACCTAACCTATCACGCCTTGTACGAGTTTGGATTTCTCCCGTAGCTCGTGTAGTATCCTCTGGTGGCTTCCCGATCAGGAGGGACTATGATATTGGATGGACTACTGGGACTATTACGTGTTAAGGTGTAAAATGTAAAGCCTTAATGCTATTTAAAAGTAAGTTTATTTTACTATAGAAACTATTATAATAGCGAAATATACTACATAGTAAATAGTTTAACGGATCCTTAAGAGATGTAAATCCCGAGCATCTTTTAAGTTACTGCACTTATATTTATTCCTGTTGATTTAACTTACATAAGATCTTTTAATTCTGACTCGAGTGTTTTGTCTTTTCAATTCGCTCGGGTCAGTCCGAGCATTTCAGGATCTGAAGATTAGCTCTGGAGGACGAAGACGAAGATTTGTATTGTTATTATTTATATTATTACACTACGCTCGTACTGTTCCGCTGCATTATTATTGGTATGTGTAACTCTGATATGTATTATATAAATATAATCAAATGTTTTATAAACAGCTTTATAAACTGTATATTTCATTATTATATTTTATCCTTCCGCTGTGAGATTTTGTTTTGTTTTTATTTCTTTCTTGTTTTCTGATTTACCTTATAACAATCCGCCCTTCCATATGGTTTGAATTGGCACGTGTATCGATTTAAAGTGTGTGAAAGGGCGAGACGTTACAGACTTCCTATGCCGAGCGACTTCCTGTGCCGAGCAACTTCTTATGCCGAGCAACTTCCTGTGTCGAGCGACTTCCTATGCCGAGCGAATTCCAATGCCGAGCCATATATGATCGATCGTCTATCCATCCAACTAGCTCAAGCCCATCGTATTCCAATCTTGACAAACGAGTAGTCAATTTAGTTAAATCCACTTATTTATGGCCTTGCCAAAAGGCGGGATAACAATGGTATGCTAAACATAGATAATAATAAGGAAAAGCCGTTTTAACTTTTGAATTTCTATTTCCTTTGCTAATAGTAAACAAAATTTTCTTTTAGAAATAACTCTACTATAAAATTTAAGAATAAACCTCCTTATGCGAATTGTACTTGGAAAAATTGAAAAAGATCTGGGGAAAAAGAGAAAGTTTTAAGGTATGACGTAATTGGTATCCAAAAGAAGGGTGGAATTATAAAATTCTCCATCTAAATTCCTTTTGTGGCATAAGGGTACAGACTTAGGAAAACTGGATCCCAAAATTTTAGATGTTAGAAATGATGTATTAGGTATTGGATGGTAGGGATTGGATGCAAAAATTGGTTGAACCATAATTCTATTTGTAGGAGTGCGGAATTTGTTGCGTCATATTATTAAAATTATTTTAAAAGAATGCATTCAATAGGAGGCGCTGATTTAGTACTATTCAATATACATATCATATGTGTTGAGGTACGTTATGCATTTTACACAATTGGCTACAAAATTAGTTGTACACTAATTGATTGGATAGTTTAAAATGGATGTGCATTATGTTACTTGTTTCAATCCTTAAGGAATTTCAAGGAAGAATTTCTTTTAGAGGGGAGAATGTAACCCTCCATAAAATAAACAGTATAATTAAAATATACAAAGTGTTGCGAACAAAGTTCGAATGAAGAAGTTATCCATATTTGAAGTTTTCGGATCAAAATTAATTAAAACGGAAATAAAGAAATCAACAATAACAAAGCGGGACCATTACTGCTCGACAATTGGGCAAATCGACCACTAGCAGTTGACCACCTATGGGGAGCGGTCGACCGGTTTAGCTTGTGGTGGCTAGGGTTAAACCTTGGCCTAATGACCGGGTTTAATAAATATTAATCTAACAGATAGAGTTAATTTGATCAACTATAAATACAGACATATCCTCTCACATTCCTTTTCATATTTTTTGAACAGAGCATGGGAGCTCTACCATTTTCCCTTCTCCACTCTTTCTAGAAATTATAAAACTACTATATATATATATATCGACGAACGGTGGAAAATAAAAGAGAATAAGAGAAGGAGAGAATCAATTCTACGACAAAGGTAAAATCTATAATATTAAATCTAAATTTCCACTTAACTCTAATCTTCTTTTAGTTATGTAATTTTAATGGGTATATATGTATACGTATACGTATACGTACATGTACACGTATACGTACACGTACACGTATACGTACACGTACACGTACACGTACACGTATACGTATATGTATATGTATATGTATATGTATATGTATATGTATATGTTTATACATATTTTTAGGTTGGAAAGGAAAAAGGAGTCAACTAAAGGAATAAATTCAGATTTAGAGATTCAAAAAGTTAGAAAAGCGAGTGAAAAATTATATGATTTATATATAGCATTGAAATTTATATCGTTGAATTTTATTTGATTATTATGCTAATGCAAGATCCATTGAATTTTATGTTTAAAATAGTTATATCTATATTTGATTCACCTATATATATTCTATAAGTTATGTAATTTAGATGGAATGACACATACATCCTAATCCGAATTTTTTTTGGGAAGTTAGTCCCTAAAAATTGTAATATATGTTGTTAAGAAGATTGTGAAGTTTATTATAGATTTATGTTAGTTTGGTTGTAAATTTTTTAGCATTCATTAGGAATGCCCTAGCTCGACTTGGAATGTAAATTTCTATGTTTAATTTATTAGGAGCGTTGAATGTATAATTTAGTTATATTAATTTATGTTTAAATTTCCATAGACTGTTTAACTTCGCAACTATGTATAAAAAATGCATCATTTGGATAATAAGGAATATACCTAAATAAAAGAGACGTGTAAAGTATGTATGTCATTCTCTGTAGTTTGCACTGTCTATTCCAATAGAGAGGAAAATATATAATTCTTGTAATTTCGAACGGAGCAAAAGTCTCACTTCAAGGTAGTTTATGGAAGGTTATATCTATAATAATTTCCTTTTTGGGATGGATGGCTCCAATATATTTAAATATGGAAATGAATATTCCTTTAGAATTTACATTTAAGTGTATATTCTGTAACAGCCTGATATTTCAACCATTTGCATCCACACATGCCGGATTTGAATTGCTCGAAATACCAGATTGTTAATTTATATTTGGAAAAACTCAACATATACAGTAAAAAAATACATCATAGAATCACAGACACAGAGTAATACACAATATGCAGCGGAAACAAAAGAATAGTAGTTCATGAAGCTACTATATATATATATATATATAAAGCTAAATAAGATACAATAGAAGTCTCAAATAAAATAGTCAAATACAAGATCATAATACATCACTGGAATCAACTGAATAACTACAAGCTGAAAAGATGTAGATGGATCTCCAAACGAAGCTCCAACTCCAAAGGTGGGTCTCAAAAGCTATATCACTTAGTCTGATCCGAGCGTAAAGAAAAACATAAAACACTCGAGTCGGGATTAACATTCTTATGTCAATAAATCCAACTCAAGTGAAATATCAATTGAAATACAAGTAACTCAAAGGATGTTTGGGATAACCCATTCTTTAAGGGTTCATCGAACTATTTACTATGTAGTAATATACGCTATTATAATAATGTCTAAAGTAAAGTATAATATATTTAAAAAGAGCGTTAAGGCATTACCCATATCCCTCTTAAGACATTTTGTAGTGCCAATAGTCTATACAATTATCATACCTCCAGATGGGGAGGCTGCCATAAATACTCCATAGGTACGACACAAATCAAACTCGTAGTAAAGCACGCTAGGGTAGGTGACACTGTATAACTAGGCAATGCCAGGCTAGATATACCAATTACGCATCCGGGCTGGTGGTAATGCACAGCGGCCACTACCATCTACCTCAAGCCACACTCCCAAAAATCAAAAATCAAAAGTGGCCACTAAATCAATCATAAAGTCAGAATATAATATCGAAGGTGTATGTTCGATCAGAGGAGCTACCTCATTGGCTCGAGAATTGCTCCTATTTTAGCCACCTTATGCCAACTCACGGGAGTCATGTCCGTGCATATACCTCATATAGGATCGTCGCCACCACCATGCTTCATTCTAGAATCTCCACCGCGTACACAGTTGTTAAAGTGGTTTTCAGAGTTGGCAGGGAGTACGATAACTTCCGATCCCGGTCTCTTTAACAACCCAACGTTATTATAACACCGCGGTCATTTCAACATAGTTTATATTTCAAAACCAAATATCATTGCCATTTCAAAACCATATCAATACGATATCATTTCCATTTCAAAACCAATTACGATATCATAGCACTTTCAAAGTTATAACACTTTCAACATTTGAAATTATAACACTTTCGAAACATAATACTTTGAAATTCATAACTTTGAAAACATAACTTCCACCACATAAACAGTTTAGATATTAAAATAATATATAAAATAAAATATTTTATAAAGTAAAATAGTTTATATAAGAGAGTTATAAGTTAAAATAGTTTATATTAAAATAGTTTATATTAAAATAATTTATACAGTAAAATACAAAATAGTTTTAAATATAATTTAAAATTACTTTATATAATAAAATAATTTCCTCAAACTTCACAATTTGATTCAAATCAACTTGAATCCCGAAACTCAATTTAAAACAAATTTTAAATCATCAATTTCAATTCAATTCAGTTTCTCAATAAACCATTCCAAATTATATCGATTTCAAAACAGATTTGAACCACCGAAATAAACTATTTTCAACTTTAATATTTTCAAAGCTTTAAATATTCAAACATTTCAAAACTAGATTTGATATTTCCATATATATATATATATACACACACACACCAAATTCACTTTACTATTATTTAGTTTTGAAATATTTAATTAATAAATCCAATATCCATTAAATAAAACTTCAAATTTCAAATAACTTTCCTATAATTTATTTAAACTTCATATATTCATTTACTCACCTTAAACCAAAATCAAGTTATAAAATCATATCTTTTCAAAAATCTCAAATTCCATAAACTCCAAATTGATTTTAATTAAATATAATTTCAAATCAATCCAAATTTATCTTCCCAACCTTAACTTATTAAATCATTATAAAATTTTATATAAATACTTAGACATCCTATTAAATTTATATATTCTAAAATAGTAAAATTTTAAATAAATTCTTAAAATCTATAATTTCAAAATCAATTTATAACTAAGAGATTTTCAAAACATATAAATTTAAAATCAAGACGTTAAACTTTTTTGAAATACATATATATAATATCTTAAAAGTCAATATTTATTAAAATAAAAATTTTCTTTCCAAAATCATAGAAATCATTTTCAAAATAACTATATATAGAACAACAGTGTCTGTATATAATTTTCTATCGTATGGTCAAGTGATACGGATATTTATCATTTCAGTCCGTAATTTAAATATATACGGGTATATATCATTTCAACCCGTAATCCCAAATTCAATTCAAATGAAAAACGCTTGGGTTTGTCATTTCAACCCATAACGATTTTCTCATATTCTACAAATCGTTTAGGTATGTATCATTCCAACCCATAGTGAATTCTATAGTAACAGGAAACTTGTAGAGTGATTACAGATATGATAATAATATAACAGGTATATATCATCAATATAAATAACAGATAATGGTGTCAGATATCACAGGTGAACAGATACAGATAATAGTATATATATAGCAATGTAAATAACTAATAGCAGCATATTTCAATTGTCGTTTCAATTGAAATCAAATTTAATAATTATAAGAACATTAATCCTGAGTGATTGCTCACCTTCCAAGGTTAGAGAGGATAGACAATGAAATTGAGTTACGAATTACAAGTACGATTTCCAAAGCAAAGCCAAATTGACACGAATTTTAACGGACAAGCTGATAGATAGGAATCAATGAGAACAATAAATCAGAACTAGATCGATAAAGATAATTGAAACAAAAGTATATTATATTATTATCTTTCTTAAAACCAATACTAAATTTGGAATTCATATTTAAAATAATAATACATATTTTTAAATAAATATTAAATCTAAACACTTATAACCCAAACTCTAATATACCATATATGTAATAAATAAATAAATAAATAAATAAATACATACATACATATATATATGTATATAAGCTTACATACCTTAAAATCAAACATATATATAACTACTATTTTATATATAAATAAACAGAAGTTGCAACATTATATATATATATGTATATATATTATATGTGTCATTTCTAACTTTATGAAAATAATATATGCAGACGAATACATGAAAAATATAACTAAACATATGTATCTCTACATATCCAGGCAAATATGTAGACTATATTTTTTTAAAAATAATTTATTATAATATATATTCATTATCTTTTGACCCAATTTTGCTCAATTCATATGACAAAAAATATAAACTTATGAAATAAAACCCAACAGACTTTATATAAGCTAATTTATTTTTTATATATTATACCACTTCAAATATATCCAAAATATGTCTGATAACATTTAAACACGCACTGGTTAGAATATTTATATGACAGATTTATAAAATATAACATAAGACAAATATAAATAGATTTATATATACGCTACAGGTGTAAAGAAAAATAATGCTGAGACCTATTTGCAAAATAAATTTATATGCATGAAATGTTTACAAGTAATATCTCTGTTAATATAAAAGAAATCAAACAAACTTCGTACTACATATACAATTTACTTTATAATAACTTATATTCGAAACTATATATATGTATATACTAACTACAACAAAGAGAACTATAAATAGCTTATATAGACTTATGCAATGTATAACTGCAGACATTCATAAAATCCTCACTGACCAAACTATATATATAACCTTAATATATTTTATATTAAAATGTAAACAGTTGCAAAATATATTTATATATAGCTAACGTATTCTATATATACAAACAACTAGTATATACATAATTTTATACTATAATATACCTTAACAAAGGGTTCGGCTGGAAGATGGGGAGAAGCTGATGGGATAGGCTCGGAGGCGAAGGCGGAGAAGTAGCCTGCATGCTCGGCAAATGGTAGCTGACATTGAAGAAACTTCGGTTGCTGCCGATATGGAACACGTGGAAGTAGGGAGACCGATTGAAAAAGGAAGCTTGGTGGTTTGCATGTGCATGCGATGAGGTGTTGAGGTGAGGAGGGAGAAGCATGAATGAAACATAATTCTATGCTGCCACTATTTTCGTATAACAAATCAGAAAGAGGAAACGAAACAAAACAAAGAGAAAGGAAAATTGAGCCAACCAAACAAAATATTCGGCAGATGAAAAATGAAAAGGCACTAAAATATGAAAAGCCAAACACTGGCTTTGGAATTTTATTAAAGCAACTGATGGTTTATACCTGCTGAGAAATGAATGGTCACCAGAATTCAGACGCCACACTGTGGAACCGATACAGAAACCGTTCCGTAGATTTCGTTGTCTCTCGGACTTCGAAATTGACAATTGAATATATGATGGAGATCAGCACGACGAGACGATCAGAATGGTACACAGATATCAGTGATACGATCATCCTATCAAAAGTCGATAATCGGTACCGAAAATGCCGCTGATTTTCCTGAAATAAGATAAACGGAGCAATAACAGTCAAAATTTGAAGAAACGAAATATGACGTATCACTCAGAAGACGATTTACAAATTTATTGTATAAAAATATTCAGGTTTGGAAAATATTTAATTATCATCAAATTTAACTGATCTAAATTGAAATAGAATTACACAAGAAAATAAACTTTCATGTTATCAAATGAAAATTTTCCGTTTGCTGTGTTTAATTAGACATATTTCAAATATCAAATTTTTATCTCAAAATTTTATTATTTAAAATTTCAAAAAATTTCAGTCAATTACGAAATTAAAACCATTAAAATTTACGGGTCGTTACATATTCTGAGATTCCTGAACGTAGAAATTAAAAAGTTAAAAATAGAAATATATACATATATACATGTATAACCACATCTACTAATTACACACACATATATAGACACATACATGGAGCATAATAAATAAATATATGTTGATACTCATATTAATTACAATTAGAACGTTTAAATATTGATATCATAATAAATCAAAGGGTTAGGAGGTTGCAATGAAAAGGGGTAATAACTCTAGTATTAATGAATAATGATTGCAACTTTAATGGGAAATAAATGCATGGTTGATAGGAAGTTGCAGAAATCAAATGGGTCATATATGCATTTAATGGGATTAATTATAGAATTAAACATGACACTTATGGAGAAAATGGAATAGCCATAAAAGTTTAGATTTAAAATGAATAAATAAATGTTATTTGTGATTATCCGAGTTGAATTATGATGACCATTTATAAAGAACAATTAATTGAAAGTAAAGAAATAAATGACATTTAGGAAACAAAGAATAAAGAAAATAAATATATAGGATAAGAATAAGTTCATAGCTAGTAAATAAATGAATACTAATAAATGAACTTAAAGAGGCATAATAATGATTTTCATTGTGGAAATTATATAGCCTCAGTAATACATTATGATGAGTGTGAGTAAGTGGGCCTAGCCCAATATTTAGGTTAATTATAAACAGTTTGGTTTAGTAAAGATTGGGACGTGAGGTTAATAGTTACACAATGGATGTCTGCCCTTCACTTAGAGGCTACTAGCACTTGTTGTGTATACGAGCTACTGATGTGGGACATCTCTAACTATAAGACCCATAGGGGGAAAATATACCGGGGGTTCGCCCTAGATTTGAAGTATTAAATGGCTTGGTATCTTTAGGAATGTCAAGGGGTTTACTTTGGGGATTGAGGTATTAAATGTCCATTGGCTCTACCTCCTCCTTATTTAAGAATTCTTAAATAACCTATGACAATGCCTAATTGGAAAATGGAGTCTGTTTCATTTCTAAACAAGAGGTATTAAGTGACTAGAGTAGGCATTTTTATTTACTTATATCAGGTAAGCTTAAACGGGATTTTGGTGGTGGGCGTCGATGGGCTATGTTGGTTTTGTTGATTAACCGGTATTTAGAAGTAGGGCTAGCATATAGGCTTTGACTGCAGTGGTCCAGAGCAGTCGTTAGCAAAGATTGAGGTTACGCCCTATTGGATTTTGCTTCCTACTAGTGTAGAATCCATATGGGATATGCAAGGATCTCAAAATTTAATTAATTGTTTTTTCATAGGTGGGCTAGTTAATCCTTAGACAAGTCTTTGAGTTTGAGATGCATTAGTAATACAGCTAATTAGATTATAAAGTTGTATCTAGAGGTCATCAGCCTTCCTAGCTAGGCTCGGTTGACTATCAACTACGTTACGAAGGAACCACTTCGGGGTTGAGGTATTAAATAGCCGACGGGTCTGCATTCTCCCTATTTAAGAAGTATTAAGTAGTCGATGTTCCTATTGTAGGTAATACAACGCTTATATATATACACATATATATGGTTATACCTCGAAGAAGATTGGATATAAGGTAAGGATGTAAGTCTATAAATTGAAGTAGGAAATTAATTAAATTAGCAACCAAAAACAAAGATTGCTTAGGTACCAAAAAAATTAGGGGTCATCGGCTTTTGTTGCTAATATGGCTAATTAACTTATAAAGTCATATATAGAGGTCATCGACCTTCATAGCTAGGGCCGATTGACTGTCGATTACCTTATGGAGGGTCCATTATAGGGTTGAGTTATTAAATGGTCAATGGGTCTGCCTCCTTCCTACTTAAGAAGTATTAAGTTGCCAGGATTTTCTTTTTAGGTAGTATCGTACTTATATATACACATGCATATATATAGTTATATCTCAGAGAAGGTTGGATATATCGTACGCACATAGGGAATTAAATGATTAATCTGATGGATAATGGACATAACACTTAAATGGAAATCAATTGGCATAAACTAGTTTTATGGATGAAGTGTGTAATTTACCAGTCACTAAAACATTGTTCTGACCCACTTCTCATTACAACTTATAAGATAGATTAAGAGGAACGGAATATTGGTGCAAGAATGGGAATAATGGATGAGGAGGTCTTTTCATATTTGGCATCGACAAGACAACTAGATTTTTAAGGAATAATATTGATTCCAAGGTAGTAGCCTTAGGTAGTACATATGTTTTATTATGTTTTACTATTTCGTTGTGAGTCGCTCTTTGATGCGCTTGTGTTTATTGCATGTTACCAACACCAACGGTCCATACCCTAATGGACTTAGGTTTTGATTTAGTTGAAATTCGGGCCTGTTAATGTGTGGGCTGTTATAGTGTTGGAATCAGGTTGGAATGAGGCAGGTGACAATGGTAAGCGGGAAACATATGACCCACCCATTTTGGAGGATGTTGTGGTTTTATACCTTGTCTTGTTATTGACTGGTCTTATAGTTCTTTCAACACACTTGAGGCGCCCGAGGTAGAGAGGATGAAAATCTAGGTATAGAAGTTGGGTATGCCAACAAGCAAGGGCTCCTCCTTAGAGACCCCTTTTACCCATACGTCTCTGACCTTTGTAACTCACACTATGCCCCTGGCATGTAAAATTCCCAATAGGCACAATCAAATAGCAACAATATAGAGTCTTCCTATCTACTTTTGGTTAGAAAGGGGTAAGAAGAACAATCCAATGAGGGTAGCTTAGCTTTGTAGTGCTTTTCTTTTATTTTCCTTTAAACTTCTTCTAACGTAATTCCTTGTTTGTGTTTTACAACGGTATGCTTGAACTTGGTAGTAACCCTTAACTCAGCCGCAATGAGGGGTACCCCATCATAGAGCCCTAATTTGTAACCTCACACGGGAAGTAGCTCTTAACAATAGCTACTGGAAACCAGTGCCCAGCAGCATACATCAATTGGTTCCCAACCATCTCAAGGAGGAGTGCATGTATCTTCTTTCAAGCTTTGGCACTACCCAAGAAAATGCCAGTAAAGTTTAGCCGACATGAGGCCGAGGTAGAGGAGGAAGGAGGCACTCAAAGTTGGTCTATTTTATTGATCTGAAGCTGGGAGTGGGTCAACCTATAAATTTTTAGGATAAATGGAGGTTGTTAGGCCCCTATAGGGGGACTCACAATATAAGGTTATGGGTTTAACCATTTTAAGGGTGGTCGATGACGATGATAGGACCGACTTATAGATGATGGTGCACTTGATGACCGGGGTGGCCTTGGAGGCCTTGGCTAATAGACATTGACCAAGGTCAGGCAAGGAGACCAGCTCTTTGGAGGTTATGGTGGACGCTCAACTGAAGGACGCCTAGTTGTTAAGGATCCTTACACTTAATAATTTTCCTTTTCCCTGCCCTTTTTATTATTTTTTTGTATTCATTGTGCAGGTCACATTACAAGCACTCGGCATTCATAAAAGCCTATAGGCTTGAAGTAGGTGGAGGGTGAAAGGCCGCTACCAATGAGCAGAGGAGGTGACGGGAGAGCTCGAGAGGTAGGCTATGGAAGTTTAGAAGGACGTCGGGTAGTGTGAGTGGTGAGCTTGGAGGCATAAGGTTCTTGATATATAGCTAAGAAGGCTGGGGACACCTCAGTTAGGGAGCGAGTGGAGGAGATGAAGAAACCAAGGGATAAGCTTGGGCAAGTATGAGCAGAATAGGGGTCAAGCTGGAAGTAGATAAGATGAGGGGAAGGTTGCAATAACACTTGTTGTGTGTGTGACTTGGGACAATCTTGCAAAGGAGACGTAAGCCCTAGATGGGTTATGGGAGGACAGGCTGACTAAGATGCCGAAGTTGGTTTTTGCTGTTGACTATCATCTCCGGTTGGCAGTTAGCTTCCTCACCTTGGTGCATTACAATGAGATATGTAGCAAGGTGGCAACGGAAATGGTGACAATTGGGAAGACTCCACAATGATTTTGACCGATGAGCAGATCGCCCCTTGACAGGTGGGTCGGGCGACCTAGCTGTTGATGATCCTTGACAACGGGAAAGCAATTGGTTTTCATTGATGACTGCCTTATGTTTTTATTGAAATGTTGATTGGTGTGGCCTGTTTTTTGGATGAAACTTCTTTTTTAAATATAATGAATTATTTTCTTTATAATGAAATCAATCGTTGTATGCATTTTTTTGTCTCAACATTCTATGTTGCCTCTTACTTTGTGCTTATATTGTACATGTTTATATATATATATATATATATATATATATATATATATATATATCATCTATGTTACTTTTTATTTATTCCTATGCTGGTGGCTCAAGTGGCATCAATAGTGTTAAGTAAACATGTAGACTTAGCTTTTCATGCATAATATATAATAGACAAGTAGACATAAGGAAAACAAGGACAAGAAAAAACCAAACTTATCATTCATCGAGGTTTATCCATAGCTTCTTATAGAAGAAGTGATATGCTAATGAGGCATCCTTAGGCTGTCGGACAGTGCTCAAGTTGAGTTTCCTTTGATACATTTACAGGCGGTTAAGAGGCTTGGCTTTGCTTGGTAGGGCCGCTTTAGGTTTTCAGCCGATTAACCCTGTAGATGGTAGGTTTAGAGTTACGACAAGGGTAACCGCACTGCCATAGCACCAGTTCCCCGCCTCACTAGAGAAACGAGAAGCATTAAATTTGGACCACGACATGGGTGTTCGTAGAACCGATTCATTGATGCCTTTGGCATGGAAGGGAGCATTGGGAGACTCACATATCCTCTTATAGTAGCACTACAGATTCTAGGTTCAGGGTTACTACGTGGGAAACCATGCCACCTTAGCATTAGTTCCCTACCCCGTTAGAGGGATAGGAAGCATTATGGGTGAAAAAACAGGGACACAACATTGGTGCTTGCGCCATTGGTTCATCGATGCCACCATCATACATGAGAGTTTGATTGGCTCATGCATCACAATAATTCAGTTTTGGCATTCTTTGGCTGTAGAGGTGGGCCATTTTGAGTTGTCCTCTTAGGATAGCCTTGGTTGTGGCATTCCATGGTATAAAAGAGAGCAATGGCTGGCGCGTCCCAACTGGATAGCCCTGGTTATGGAGTTCCCTCCCAAGGAAGAGAGCGTTGACCGACTCGTCCTAACCGATAGCCTATTCGATGCTTAGATGAAGAATGTCTAGGAACGTTTAGTTTACATTGCATACTTACAAATGTTATACAAAAAATTTTGCATTATAATTTTGGTAAGATCTTATAGCCTTATAACTATGGCTTACACGATTCCAAATGTTGGACACATGAGCGCCATTGAGGTGTGAAAGACAGTAAGTGCCAATAATGAATGTAGCATTGACCACACACTGGCCTTCCTAATTCAACCCCAACACTCCTTCGGTCAATTTTGGTAAGATCTTATAGCCTTATAACTATGGCTTACACGATTCCAAATGTTGGACACATGAGCGCCATTGAGGTGTGAAAGACAGTAAGTGCCAATAATGAATGTAGCATTGACCACACACTGGCCTTCCTAATTCAACCCCAACACTCCTTCGGTCAAGTTTTTGGCATGACTCGATGCAATATTAAATCTCCATCCTCGAACTAATGGATCTTCACCTTTGCATTATAGTTTTTGGTTAGCTTTCTTTTGTACTTCTATGTAACACCCTTAATTTTTTTGATAACATCATTTAGGAGATTTAATTAGATAAATTAAAGAGAATAATGTAAATGTTAAGTTATAAGGGAGTTGAGATTTGAATAAATAATAAATAGGTCGTGCTTAACAAATTAAATGGGCTTAAGAATGGCTTATGGGCTAGATAACTTACATAAGGGTATATTAGGAATTAGCCGCACTTATTACCATAACCCTTATATATATATTCGTTCCTTATAGTTTCATTTTCTAATCATGTCATTTTGAAAAAAAATACAAACGTAAGACTAGAGGAGTTGGCCATTTACAAGGAAAGAAAGAAGAGAAATTCAAATCAAACTAAGGAAATAAAGCAAGGGGAATAAATCCCAATCTCAATCCAATCTCCTTATCTTAATCAAGGTGAATAATAATTTATTCCATCTCTATTTTGTTTTATGAACATATGTTTTTGGATTTAAGACAAAATTCATTCCTATAATGTTCTGGATGATGATATGCTTGAATTATAATTTGTTAGATTTAACCAAGATTGTTTAAATGGGAATTTACGTGGTTTTAGGGCAAAACCGATTGAAATTGATTCTTGAAAGCCATGGAAAAATTTCATGTTGTGTAAAACATGATTTTGGAGTTAGGTCATAATTTTGATAATTTTCCAAGCCACGGAAAGATTATTATGAATTTTCAAAGGAAAATATGGTTAATTGGGTATAGAAATTTATTTTAGAAATTATATTGAGGATTTGGGTCTGAATTTAGATATGTTAGATAACATGATGAAAGTGAATTTTTGTAATTTTTAGGGATTTTTCCTACGTGATTTACTATTAAAATTAAATTATTTTAGAAGAAGGACTTATTTACAATATTGGTTTTGCTTAATGGAAGGACTTATTTCTTAAAATTAACCTTGGTTTAGATTTGGAATTAAGCAGTAGTTATTTGGTAAAGAATTTGAAAAGTTGAGGCAACCAATTACATGTTTGCACGTGGGCAGGTTTGTTAGATAGAATTTTCTTTAATTGGCATTAACCATCTTTTACTCAAAAAGCAGGTTCCGCCTCTATTAGAAGTGCCTTTTGACTCCAATTCTTCCGCTCCATATCAGTTGAAACCAACCTAGGCCGAAACCAATACACAAGGAACCAATGAAATTGGGGCATAGTGGATTGGAAGAAGGCGGAAGGCATGGTGTCGAAAGCATTGCTTCTGATGTAGTCAACACCTTTGTTTATTTTAAAAAGTTAAGCACCTGCCTTTGTTTTACTAAAGCTTTCGACATAGTCAAAACTTATGTTTTTCGAAATGATTTTCTAAATATCTTTCGAAAGAGGTTGGCAACCTATGTGACACCCGGCCTCTATACCCATGCCAACCAAGAGCAATACTAAGTATTACTGTCGGAAAGCACGGAGAATGAGACTCGATAGGGCTAAATGTTGTACTCATTCCCTTGAACTAACACTGGCACGAGAAATTTTTCGATTTTTTTTTTCCTTCTACTTACCCTTTGTGCGCAGTGTTGGTTCAAAGCAATGGTACAAGATAAAAATTTTCCAGGTTACATAGTATAGAATATAATAGAATGTACAATTCAGCACCAAAAACAGCATAATGCATAATACATATCATAATGTCCATGATACATAGTCCATAGTACATATCACTTCCAAAATACATAATAACATACATACCATAATACATATTAACTACCCCTAAGTCCAAGCTGAAAAGTCCAAAACCCCAAAACGTGGAAAGTGATAAGAATTTTGCTACAGTCCACGCAACCTAACCTGCAACCACAATCCTCAGACTGACCCGAGGATTATAAAACAAATCACACGGGTCAGACTATTTCTAGTGTGAGTGAAGTAAGATCTATGAACAATAATTGTCTCAATCAACAAAAGGGAAAGAAAACGCCGCATGTATAAACCAACATGAGGCATATATGTGTGTGAGAACTAACATGCAAATTTGGTTTCATAAACAATTCTTTTAATCAAACAATGATTTTAGGCCAAACCTATCGTATATAATCCAATACGATACCTTCCCAATTATTATTTGTAACACAAGGATAAGTTCATACACACATTCTCTAAAGATACTGGGTTTCCAAAATCAACTTTAATACTTCCAAAAATCATAAAGTAACGAAAATTGCACTATGGGAATTATGGGATAAATATAACATGACTCATAAAATATACCAAATAAACAGACGCTAGTATTGTAAAATCACAGTGGTAGAGCTCGAGCGCGCGCGGAGACATCAACCCCGTAACCTACTCATAACGCCATAATACACCTGGCGATCAACTCAGGATAACCAAGACGGTCTAAGGCAAAGGCCGTATGCTACCCGTTCACGGATCTACACGTGGGACTCCCACGCCTCCATCCTTCATAGTCCGTGACCCGCCGATCGGAGATCCCGATCAAAATAAGAATAGCCCTATGTAGCAGACCGTTGACCTTTGGTGGTAAAAGGGCATGTGATATACCACCGATTCAGATAGCGATCCTGAATCAGGTCGGCCAAGGTGGAGTTTTGGCCCATTGGTACAACAGAGTCCAATCTATCCCGACCCAAAAATCAAAGTGTTTATAATTTTAAAACACTTCTTAAAAATAAAAGTCAACGATGACCATCGCCTTTCAAAAATTCCATTAATAAACCCAGTATAATATTCAAAAGCGAATAAAATTTAGCAGATTATTGTGTGTATAAAAGAAAATAATTACATCTTCATTTCGCATTAACACATAAGTACCCCATAATACTTATGTATTAAGACGAAACGCAAAAAACTCATTCATTGAAAAAAATTCGTTAAGTTAAAAAAATTTGATAACAATAAATTTAATTAAAAAGGCAAGCTTAGTACTCAAGAACGTAATCAAAATCCTAAAATGTTTTATTTACATATGGTCGTTATTATTATTATTTTCAAACACATATTTATCGATAGTACAATAGTTTTCTTTTTTTTAACCAAAATAAATCTAATTCACTAATTTAGATTAATTAATTATTTTTTTCCAAATTTTTTTGTTTTTTGTTTTTTTTGTTTTCAACTTAGGTGCAGCTCCGACTTGGGCTGTAACTATGCAGCCTGCCTGTGCTGTACAGCCTGCCTGGGCTGCACCAGTGCAGTCCTGGGCTGTACAGCCCCAGGCTGCACAGTGCAGCCCGCCCAGGCTGCACCAGGCAGCCCGCCCGGGCTGCCCCTGTGCAGCCCTGGGCTGCACAGGTGCAGCCCGCCCGGGCTGCACAGGGCAGCCACTGTGCAGCCCGCATGGGCTGCACAGGGCAGCCCGCCCGGGCTGCCCCTGTGCAGCCCTGGGCTGCACGGGTGCAGCCCACCGGTGCAGCCTGGGCTGCACTGCCCCGGGCGGACCCGGCCAGCCCGGGGGCTACCCCCGGGCAGGGCCCGGGCAGCCCGCCCGGGCAGCCCGTCAGGGCTGCACACCAGTGCAGCCCCTGGCTGCACATTTGCAGCCCGTCTGGGCTGCACCTCTGTGCAGCCCCAGGCTGCACCTGTGCAGCCCCAGGCTGCACCTTTGCAGCCAGTCTGGGCTACATATCTGTGCAGCCCCAGGCTGCACCTGTGCAGCCCCAGGCTGAACTGCTGGCGGGGCTGCACTTGCAGCCTCGTCTAGGTTGCACAGTGCAGTTCTGAAATCAATTTTTTTTTCTTCTTCTCCAAAGGCTGCTGTAATTCATTGTGGCAATTAATCGAACACAAGGCTTGCATTCAAATTATATGCATTGTTTCTCATTTCTTCTTCAACATAATATTTCAATCAAGTAACATGGTTTATGAAATGAGCAAACAACCATCATATTCAAAAATCTCACACCATATTTGCATGCATACATGAAAATAAAATAAGACTATAATTTCACTCACCTAAACCTTCAAATTGCAATCTTCAAGCTCTTATACAGCTAGCCCTTGATTGCTTGACCTTCCCCTTTCAATTGCTAACAAAATGAAAGAAAACCCTAAATACCTATTTGTGAAAATAAGAAGAAAGAGATGGAATTGAGCTGATTTAGGAATACTTACTATTAGAATTGGGAATCTTTTCTTTTATCTTTCAATTGCAAAGTTCGATTTGGATGAAAAGATTGGAAATTAGGTTTTAGGGTTTTTTTCCTTCTCTCTGTTTTTTTTTCTTTCTTTCTGATATCTGTACGTACAGTGAAAGATTTGAGGAGAGGGAATGGTATTTTTATTACAAAGCCCCTCCTCTAGAATCTTCTTCCAATTAAACCTTAATTTATTATTTCTCCCCCCTTTCTTTCTTTTTAAAATTATTTATTCATTATCTTTTGTCCTTATTCTAGATTTTTCTTTTACTTAACAATATTTTATTCACTTTCTAGATCTTTCCTACATTACATTATAAAAATATATTATTTATTATTATTTATTATTTATTACTATTATTATTTTACCCTTTTCTCTTTTTTTTTTCCTTTTATATCTAATTGTAAATCAACATAAAAAAATTCTTATGTAAACTTTTCATACATAAAACGCGTTTTATCTTATGTAATTAGTTACCATTCTTTCATAAAAAAACTTATCATTTTCAATGTTTAATTTAATTTAATTTTTTTTTTGAATAGTTCAGGTTAATAAAATGGTTCATTTATTAAAATAAATTACACTACCTCAAGAAGGAACAATTTATAACTCCAAATAAAAGCGTACGAATTTGTTACCATTTATTTTCCTCTCAACGCTATCAATATTAAATTCTCATTTTTTCCCATTTATCTATTATTTTATTTTCTTAATAAATATTTAATTGTATATTATTATTAACAAATTAATTATCAATTTATTAAGTTGATTCCCAATTTAGTATCCCTAAAAGTCGGGTTGTTACAGACTTCCCCCCTTACAAAAATTGCGTCCTCGCAATTTCTACGTAAGGGCGATATCTGTAACTTTATTAGTTGATTTAAATTTCAAAAAGAATAAGACATACCTTACTCGAGCGCCAAACAATTCAGGATAATGCCTCTGCATCGACTCTTGTGTTTCCCAGGTGCAGTCCTTCGGATTGCTCGACCATTGCACCTTGACTAGTGGAACCACCTTACTACGCAACTTCTTCGTCTCAGAGGCAATGATACGGATAAGCTCTCGAGTATATGTCATATTAGGAGCGATCCCAAGCTGCTGCAACTGCTTTGGCTCTATCACCTCCTCAGAATCTCTCAGACACTTTCTCAAGTGTTACACATGAAACACATCGTGCACACTTGATAAGTGTTCCGGTAAAGCAACTCTATAGGCAAGCTTCCCAATCCGCTCCATAATAGGATAAGGCCCAATAAATCTAGGAGCAAGCTTACCAGTCTTGCTGAACCTCATTACCCCTTTTAAAGGAGTAACCTTCACGAACACATGATCGCCGACGCTAAACTCCAAGTCCTTTCTTCTTTTATCTGCATAGGACTTTTGTCTATCTTGTGCTTCTTTCATCCTCCTTCTAATTATCTCTACCTTTTCTGAAGCTTCACGTACAGTGTCGGGACCAAGAACTAACTTATCTCCAGTCTCAACCCAGCATGCAGGAGATCTACATGGTCTTCCGTACAGTGCTTCGAAAGGAGCCATACCTATACTAGACTGAAAGCTGTTATTATATGAAAACTCTATCAAGTACAGGTGGTCCTCCCAAGAGCCTCCAAAGTCCAGAATACAGGATCGCAACAAATCCTCCAATATCTTGTTGACTCGCTCAGTTTGCCCATCGGACTGAGGATGATAGGCTGAGCTAATATTCAACTTCGTCCCCAAAGCTGCTTGTAAGCTCCTCCAAAATCCACTAGTAAATAATGGATCTCTGTCACAAACTATAGCACTAGGTACACCATGGAGACGAATAACTTCCTTCACATACAGCTTCGCCAAATAAGATGCAGTCCGCTTTACCTTGACAGGAATAAAATGGGCAGATTTCGTCAAACGATCCACTATTACCCATATGCTATCATGCCCTTGCTTCGATTGAGGCAAGCCATCAATGAAATCCATTGATACCTAAATAAAGTATTAATGGAACACTAATTGGATCACAAATAAGGGTTTATATAAGTGAACTGTTATAAAATCAAAATTCACTTATACCTGATCCCATTTCCATAATGGAATCTCCAAGGGCTGAAGAAGACCGCTAGGCTTTTGATGCTCGCATTTCACCAGTTGGCAAGTAATGCAATTCTTAACATATTCACCTATATCACGCTTCATTCCTTCCCAGTAATATAGGCGCTTCATGTCCATGTACATCTTGCTGCCACCTGGGTGAATAGTGTATCGTGAATGGCAGTCCTTCATCACCTCTTGTCTAAGCCCTGCAACATTTGGTACAAAGATTCTACCCTTCTTCCTCAAACAACCATGAGCATCCATCTCAAAACCTTTCAGGTCATCCGCTTCCTCTCCATTCTTCAACCGATGAACACGATCTAAAGCAACTGAATCCTCCTTCTGAGCAAGAGAAATCCTGTCCATAAGACTTGGTCTCACAACCAAGCTAGCTAACATCCTCCCTGAGCTATGAGTAGGCATACTGTAACAGATCCCACTAGAAGATAACACCTCCAAGTCACGCCATTCAGCCACCATCATCGATACAACTGCCTGGTGTTTACGGCTGAGGGCATCCGCAACACGGTTTCCTTTCCCAGGAGTATACTGAATATCAAAATCATAGGCTGCCAAAAACTCCAACCACCTTTGTTGGCGCATATTCAGTTCCTTCTGGGAAAATAGGTATTTCAAGGACTTATGGTCTGTATAGAGAACAAACCGCTCCCCCATAAGATAGTGTCGCCACAACTTCAAAGCAAAAACCACGGCTGCTAGCTCCAAATCATGAATAGCATACCGAATCTCATTGGGCCTCAATTGCCTAGATGCATAAGCTACAACTCGCCCTTTCTGCATAAGTACCGCTCCCAGGCCAGAGCCACAAGAATCCGTATAGACCACAAGATCCTGATTACCCTCTGGAATCACCAAAACTGGGGCGTTAGTGAGCATCTCCTTCAACTTTGTGAAAGCTTCTTCACACTTATCCGTCCATTCATACTTAACTCCTTTCCTCGTCAGCCTCGTCAAAGGAGTCACAATCTTGGAGAAATCTTTAATGAAACGCCGGTAGTAACCAGCTAGTCCCAAGAAGCTCCGTATCTCGGTAACAGATTCTGGTCTCTTCCAATTCTGTATGGCCTCAATCTTAGAAGGATCCACTGCCAGACCGGCTTCAGAGACTATATGGCCCAAAAACTTTACCTCTTTCTGCCAAAAGTGGCACTTGGAGAACTTAGCTTTTAGCTTATGTTCCCTTAAGGTCTCCAAAACCATCCTCAAATGCCCTTCATGCTCTTGCTCAGACTTGGAATACACTAGGATGTCATCAATAAAGACCAGGACAAATTGGTCAAGATAGCTTCTGAATATTCTATTCATCAGGTCAACAAAATATGCAGGAGAATTCGTAAGCCCAAACGGCATCACCAGCCACTCATATGAACCATAACGAGTGCGGAAAGCAGTAAGGGGAATGCTATCTTCCGCTACTCTCAACTGATGGAATCCAGCGGCTAATTCCAGCTGGGAAAAGACTTTTGCTCCACTCAACTGATCAAAAAGATCGTCAATACGAGGTAATGGATACTTATTCTTTATAGTCAGCTCATTAAGCTTCCTGTAGTCAATGCATAAACGAAGAGAGCCATCAGCCTTCTTTACAAACACAGCAGCAGCTCCCCAAGGAGAGCTATTAGATCGGATAAACTGCTTCCCTTCCAATTCAGTCAACTGCTTACGAAGTTCCTCCATCTCGACTCGCGGCATACGAGTAGGTGGTCGACTGACTGGTTGGGCTCCAGGAATTAGATCTATGCGGAACTCCACGGCCCTCTTTGGTGGTAAGCCTGTAACAGGCTCAAATATATCACCAAAATCTCTGACAATTGGTACCCTGGCTATCTCATCTTCCTCTCGTGACTCCATGGAAAACAAAGAAACATAAGCACTAGAGCTCGGTACATCCAGAGTCATATTAACAAGCCCTTTATAGGATGGATGCTTCAAAGTAACAACTCTGTCTGAGCAGGAAAGCTGTGCATCATAACGATCCAACCAGTCCATCCCCAAGATAATATCAAAGCCAAGACACTCAAATACATGCAAATCACAGAGAAAAGAGAGCCCGCATAAGGAAAGCTCATAGCCTTTACACAACATTCCAAGTGTTGCGGACCCACCAATGGGATTCGCAACCCTTAGAGATGTCACGAGGTAAACAACTTCCAAATCATATCTATCAACTAATTCCTTAGATATGAAAGAATGGGAGGCACCAGTGTCAAAGAGTATACAAATAAAAGTATCTCTAAAAGGAATCGTACCTTCCATGACCGCCACTTGCTTTCCCTTCCTCTGACTCGGGCCTGGATCTCCTTCCATCACATTCATCTTAGCTGCTTGCTTCTTCTTCATAAGCTGTGGGCAGTTGTTCTTCAAATGACCAGTCTGATGACACTCATAACACTGCCTCTGGGGACAATTATTAGCAAAATGCCCCATTACTCCACACTTATAGCACTTCACTCCACTTTTTATCTTGCTTCTGGGAGCCTGAAGCTTGACCTTTCTTTTGTTTCTTCTGAGGATTTTGCTTCTTCTTAGGGAAGAATGGAGCTTTCCCCTTAGGCGCAAAGCTCTGTCGATTCGATGGTGCATCATCATCTCTTTCCCGATACAAGTCTTCATACCTCATGGCCAAATCAACAATCTCATCAAAAGTGGAGCGAAGCTGAGTCAAAAGCTGTTCCTTCAACTTCCTACGTAGACCATCTACAAATTTCTGGTTCTTTTTGAAGGGAGTGTTGACCAAATCGGGGCCATACTTAGAGAGGGAGTTGAAGGTATTGACATACTCCTGAACTGTCATATCTCTCTGCTTCAGCTCAATAAATCTACGAGCGAGGATGACCTTCTCCGCCTCAGGAATGAACCTTAACTCGAATCGTTCCCTAAATCTCTCCCATGTAAGCTCCTCCTCGCCTATCTCAGCACTAACCACATCGAACCAGTCAGATGCATCGTCTTGGAGGAAGCTGGAAGCAATCTGGACCTTCTGACGGTCCGTCACACCCATGTGTCCAAAGACTCGTTCACAAGTCTTCAACCAAGCCTGAACTCCAACCACACCTTCATTACCATGAAAAGGCTTCCCTCCAAGGCTCACAAAATCCTTACACATACGAGCGAAATCAACTCTAGGAGCAGCATTAGGAGCAGGTGCGGCCTGTGGCATGTTCCGCATTAACTCTAACCACTGCTCCATGGTCAAACGGGGAGTTCTTCCAGCCATCTTTCTCACTACTCTGCATAGTGAGAAGTGTTATTATGCTGGAATCAAAATAGCTCTCATACTAAAAAGATCAAAGATTTGGGGTTTTGGTTTAGGTATGTATGACTATTATTATATTATGGAAGTGATACTTATGGTATATAGACATGTACAATGCTTCTACTGCTTTGTGCTAACTTATATTCTAAATATATTCTATGCTATTGTTAACCTGGGCTCTGATACCAAAAATGTGACACCCGGCCTCTATACCCATGCCAACCAAGAGCAATACTAAGTATTACTATCGGAAAGCACGGAGAATGAGACTCGATAGGGCTAAATGTTGTACTCATTCCCTTGAACTAACACTGGCACGAGAAATTTTTCGATTTTTTTTCCTTCTACTTACCCTTTGTGCGCAGTGTTGGTTCAAAGCAATGGTACAAGATAAAAATTTTCCAGGTTACATAGTATAGAATATAATAGAATGTACAATTCAGCACCAAAAACAGCATAATGCATAATACATATCATAATGTCCACGATACATAGTCCATAGTACATATCACTTCCAAAATACATAATAACATACATACCATAATACATATTAACTACCCCTAAGTCCAAGCTGAAAAGTCCAAAACCCCAAAACGTGGAAAGTGATAAGAATTTTGCTACAGTCCACGCAACCTAACCTGCAACCACAATCCTCAGACTGACCCGAGGATTATAAAACAAATCACACGGGTCAGACTATTTCTAGTGTGAGTGAAGTAAGATCTATGAACAATAATTGTCTCAATCAACAAAAGGGAAAGAAAACGCCGCATGTATAAACCAACATGAGGCATATATGTGTGTGAGAACTAACATGCAAATTTGGTTTCATAAACAATTCTTTTAATCAAACAATGATTTTAGGCCAAACCTATCGTATATAATCCAATACGATACCTTCCCAATTATTATTTGTAACACAAGGATAAGTTCATACACACATTCTCTAAAGATACTGGGTTTCCAAAATCAACTTTAATACTTCCAAAAATCATAAAGTAACGAAAATTGCACTATGGGAATTATGGGATAAATATAACATGACTCATAAAATATACCAAATAAACAGACGCTAGTATTGTAAAATCACAGTGGTAGAGCTCGAGCGCGCGCGGAGACATCAACCCCGTAACCTACTCATAACGCCATAATACACCTGGCGATCAACTCAGGATAACCAAGACGGTCTAAGGCAAAGGTCGTATGCTACCCGTTCACGGATCTACACGTGGGACTCCCACGCCTCCATCCTTCATAGTCCGTGACCCGCCGATCGGAGATCCCGATCAAAATAAGAATAGCCCTATGTAGCAGACCGTTGACCTTTGGTGGTAAAAGGGCATGTGATATACCACCGATTCAGATAGCGATCCTGAATCAGGTCGGCCAAGGTGGAGTTTTGGCCCATTGGTACAACAGAGTCCAATCTATCCCGACCCAAAAATCAAAGTGTTTATAATTTTAAAACACTTCTTAAAAATAAAAGTCAACGATGACCATCGCCTTTCAAAAATTCCATTAATAAACCCAGTATAATATTCAAAAGCGAATAAAATTTAGCAGATAATTGTGTGTATAAAAGAAAATAATTACATCTTCATTTCGCATTAACACATAAGTACCCCATAATACTTATGTATTAAGACGAAACGCAAAAAACTCATTCATTGAAAAAAAATTCGTTAAGTTAAAAAAATTTGATAACAATAAATTTAATTAAAAAGGCAAGCTTAGTACTCAAGAACGTAATCAAAATCCTAAAATGTTTTATTTACATATGGTCGTTATTATTATTATTTTCAAACACATATTTATCGATAGTACAATAGTTTTCTTTTTTTTAACCAAAATAAATCTAATTCACTAATTTAGATTAATTAATTATTATTTTCCAAATTTTTTTTTTTTTTGTTTTTTTTGTTTTCAACTTAGGTGCAGCTCCGACTTGGGCTGTAACTATGCAGCCTGCCTGTGCTGTACAGCCTGCCTGGGCTGCACCAGTGCAGTCCTGGGCTGTACAGCCCCAGGCTGCACAGTGCAGCCCGCCCAGGCTGCACCAGGCAGCCCGCCCGGGCTGCCCCTGTGCAGCCCTGGGCTGCACAGGTGCAGCCCTGGGCTGCACAGGTGCAGCCCGCCCGGGCTGCACAGGGCAGCCACTGTGCAGCCCGCATGGGCTGCACAGGGCAGCCCGCCCGGGCTGCCCCTGTGCAGCCCTGGGCTGCACGGGTGCAGCCCACCGGTGCAGCCTGGGCTGCACTGCCCCGGGCGGACCCGGCCAGCCCGGGGGCTACCCCCGGGCAGGGCCCGGGCAGCCCGCCCGGGCAGCCCGTCAGGGCTGCACACCAGTGCAGCCCCTGGCTGCACATTTGCAGCCCGTCTGGGCTGCACCTCTGTGCAGCCCCAGGCTGCACCTGTGCAGCCCCAGGCTGCACCTTTGCAGCCAGTCTGGGCTACATATCTGTGCAGCCCCAGGCTGCACCTGTGCAGCCCCAGGCTGAACTGCTGGCGGGGCTGCACTTGCAGCCTCGTCTAGGTTGCACAGTGCAGTTCTGAAATCAATTTTTTTTTCTTCTTCTCCAAAGGCTGCTGTAATTCATTGTGGCAATTAATCGAACAAAAGGCATGCATTCAAATTATATGCACTGTTTCTCATTTCTTCTTCAACATAATATTTCAATCAAGTAACATGGTTTATGAAATGAGCAAACAACCATCATATTCAAAAATCTCACACCATATTTGCATGCATACATGAAAATAAAATAAGACTATAATTTCACTCACCTAAACCTTCAAATTGCAATCTTCAAGCTCTTATACAGCTAGCCCTTGATTGCTTGACCTTCCCCTTTCAATTGCTAACAAAATGAAAGAAAACCCTAAATACCTATTTGTGAAAATAAGAAGAAAGAGATGGAATTGAGCTGATTTAGGAATACTTACTATTAGAATTGGGAATCTTTTCTTTTATCTTTCAATTGCAAAGTTGGATTTGGATGAAAAGTTTGGAAATTAGGTTTTAGGTTTTTTTTCCTTCTCTCTGTTTTTTTTCTTTCTTTCTGATATCTGTACGTACAGTGAAAGATTTGAGGAGAGGGAATGGTATTTTTATTACAAAGCCCCTCCTCTAGAATCTTCTTCCAATTAAACCTTAATTTATTATTTCTCCCCCTTTTCTTTCTTTTTAAAATTATTTATTCATTATCTTTTGTCCTTATTCTAGATTTTTCTTTTACTTAACAATATTTTATTCACTTTCTAGATCTTTCCTACATTACATTATAAAAAGATATTATTTATTATTATTTATTATTTATTACTATTATTATTTTACCCTTTTCTCTTTTTTTTCCTTTTATATCTAATTGTAAATCAACATAAAAAAATTCTTATGTAAACTTTTCATACATAAAACGCGTTTTATCTTATGTAATTAGTTACCATTCTTTCATAAAAAAACTTATCATTTTCAATGTTTAATTTAATTTAATTTTTTTTTTTTGAATAGTTCAGGTTAATAAAATGGTTCATTTATTAAAATAAATTACACTACCTCAAGAAGGAACAATTTATAACTCCAAATAAAAGCGTACGAATTTATTACCATTTATTTTCCTCTCAACGCTATTAATATTAAATTCTCATTTTTTCCCATTTATCTATTATTTTATTTTCTTAATAAATATTTAATGTTTATTATTATTAGCAAATTAATTATCAATTTATTAAGTTGATTCCCAATTTAGTATCCCTAAAAGTCGGGTTGTTACAACCTATGTTTTCAAGTATGAGCTTTTGAATGTGTTCTGTTGTTTTAAAATAAGGCCTTTGAAAATGATGGTTTCGACCTGGTCAAAACCATGCTACCATTTGTGTATCTTTTAAAGGTAATGAAGTGCCTATGTTTTAAACTTATGCTAAGCCACTACCTAAATGCTTTTGAAAGGGTTTAAGGGTTTCGAAAGCAATGGCTTCGAAAGAGAGTTTCGAAGCTAATCTTCAATGTTTTACTTAAATGTTTTGAAGCCTTCAAAAGGGATGGTGCCCACGCCATCAAGTTTTCCCCAATGCTTTTATTAAAGAATAGTTTCGAAAGAGATACTTTTATTTATATTCACTTTCAACCAAATGATATTTTTAAGTATAAACTCAATGGTTTTAAAAGAGGGACTTTCAATGGTTTCAAAAGAGATACTTCCCAAGCTTTCGAAAGGGGTACTTTCAATGGTTTCGAAGTTATGCTTCTAAGTGATAATAAGTAATACTTTATTACATTCAAAAGGTTTCGAAAGAGAGGTTTTAAAGTGTTTCAAAAAGCAATGGCCTGATGTTTGAAAAGAGATTTATATGCTTTCGAAGAAGGTTATCTAATGAGGTCGAAAGCAAAATTTTGAAGGTTTCGAAAGCCTTAGTTTTTTAAAACAAATAACCTAATCTCATTTTAAAGGAAAAACCCATGGCTAAGTAAAGGAGTTTTAAAATGGTTTTAAAAAGAAGCTTTCCTTGATAAAGTATTAGGTTAAAGGGATTAACCATGTTTCATATGAAAATAATTTCAAGGATATTAAACCCGTAGGAGTGGTTTTGTTATGTTACAATGTTTGCTTCTTTAAACATATGTATATATTCACATTGTAATTGATCCATAACTGTACTTTGGAAAGGGCAGAATAACCAGCTAGGTTGACCTAATAGTGAATATAGATTAACTTAATTAAAAATATTGGGTTAGGCCAATAGGTTCACAGTAAGCCCATGAAAACTGTATATAAGAAAAGATATTGGCAAAGGCCAATAGGTTCATAGTAAGCCCATGAAAACTATGTATAAATGAAGATGTCAAGAAGTCAGGTTCATAGTTAGCCCATGAAAACTATGATTTGATACAGGGGCCAGTAGGTTTATAGTTAGCCCATGAAAAATATATCTGGATTAAGATATTGACAGTTTTCAATAAGATCCTAGTTAACCCATGAAAACTAGGATAAGAGAAGGATACTGGAGTTATTAATAGGTTCAGGGAGAACCTACGAAACAATAAAGATATTGACAGGGTCTAATAGGTTCTTAGTGATCTATGAAATCTATGAAATATGATTGGGAGTCCATAAATATTTAACTGGTTTTTACTCAGTCCATGAAGACTAATAAGTTAATATTGACCCTAAAAAACTATAACTGAGACAGACAGTCAAAATGAATGGGGATGAATAATCCAGAATTGATTTAATTGTTTTGCATATCATCATATTATTTTGAATTGTTTCAACCATTTTGGATGTGGGAGCACAGTATATGGTTTTATAAAGGTTTTAGGACACTAGTGAGAAGAAAACCCGTTCTGCTAAGCGGCATGGTCTCACTAGATATCTAAATGGTTTGAGATGGTTGACTATTATTCATATCAAGCTTTATCTCTGACTCGAAGTTTATATTTTCCCCTTAAACTCTCGGGTGCTCAATTGATTTTTAATAGTTTGAGTGTTGAGGTTTTTAGGTACCTCATTAGAAGTATAAGCTTCTAGTGACATGCAGGAGGCATGATAGCTATATAGAGTTCTCTTATATATTGATTCCGTTGTGTTGTTGTTATAAAGGAAAATTGTTAAAATTTCCAATATACTCTGGCCATCCAAGGGGCATCTTCATTGTCACTCTTGGCGTATGTTGTAATAAATATATTTTCTCTGAGCGTGGTTAATGATTGTCGGATTATGTAATGAGTTTGAAATGTTTTGAAATGGAATGTGGATCTTATTTGATGTTTTAAAATTTTTCTATATTCATGTGTTTCTGTGTATCAATGCATCTAACATTGCAGTATTTGATCGCCGAGGATTAATAACTATGGATGACTGCAACATCCGTAGCCGTTAGTTTTGGGCTTCCAAGAAGGGGATGTTACAAGTTGGCATCAGAGCATAGGTTTATAAAACTTCAAAGAAAACTTAAACCTAAAATATTTTCCAAACATAATCCAATGAATTCAAAAATAAGATCGGGGTTTGGGTTAATGCTATAGTAACTTACATGTATTTAATATATATATATATATGTATGTATGTATATATATGTATAAGTACGTATTCACCTCTTAAACTGTTCTTCTATATCTTACAAAGGCTCGTATGTAGATTTACGAGAAAGAAGATATGGAAGCAGGAAACGGAATAGGAAATCTCGATGAAGGAAGCATCATAACCAATAGAAATGCTCGACCTAATACCAGGAGGAACCAAGGGCGACAAGCTAATGCTAACCAAAACACTGATGCCAATATAGGTGCTGGAAATCCACTAGCAGATATGGGGCGATTTATTAGTTCTTTGTCAATATGATGCAAGCAGGAGCTGCTGCTGAAGTTGCTGGAAATGTTGGAGGAGCTAATCATGTGGCTTCAGTTGGGAATAATTATGCTAAGCTGAGCAAAGATTACACTAGTCTAGGTGGAAAGCCATTTATGGGAACTGAGGATGTCATAGAAGTAGAGAATTTGATGTTGCATTGTGAATGTATCTTTGCTGATTTGGGTTTGGATGATGAGCAGAAGAGGAGGCCGGCCTCTGGGCAGTTGTAAGGTCGGCACTTCATTGGTGGAATAGTGCTACTGTAGGTATTCTGGAGGAAGAGTTGACATGGGCTAAATTCAGAAGGAGATTTGAACAGAGGTTTCTTTCGAGTTTCTAAATCTATGATGAGAAAGTTTATGGATCTAGTTCAGGGAGAGATGTCGGTTGTCGAATATGCCACTAAGTTTGATGAGCTGTCTCGATACTGTTATGCTACTATAGGCACTGACATCAGAAGGAATGAGAGGTTTATTTGGGGAATGAGGCCGAGCTTTCTAGGACAACCCTGACGCATATCCGTGATCCTTAGAATGTGATTGTGGAGATGTAATTCTCCATGAAGCGATGCTTGTTTTTTTGTGCTAGAGTGAAGCTAGTTGAATCCTAGCGTTCTCAAAGAAAGAAGAGAAAGTTCTTTAAGAAGAAGGGAGCCTAAAATGGAGATGCTGCCAAGAAGGAAAAGCTGATTTTGTTGCTACAAGTGTGACAAGAAGGGTCATTATGCAAATGAGTGTCGATCAGGCAAGGGGAAGAAGGCTGTTGATAAGAAGAATGTGAAGTGCTTCAATCATGACCAAGTTGGGCATTATAAGAACCAATGTTCAAAACCACTTAGGGCAGACGAGGGAAAGGTTTTTGCTGTTGGACCATCATCTGCTAAGCCAAATACAGTTGAAAAGGACAGACTATGATGGAAGGTACTTTTTTAATTCAGAGTATACCAGTTAGGATACTATTTGATACTGGTGCATCACATTCATTTATATCCCAGTGTTTGGTTGATAGATTATACTTAAAACCCACATACCTTGTTACTAAGGGTGGCTAATCCAATTGGAGGGTATGCAACTCTGGGATGAGATGTGACCGGTTAGAACTTGATTTGTTAGTTTATCAGTTTTCCTGCAGTCTATATGTTTTCAATTTTGTTGATTTTGGAATCATTTTAGGTATGGATTAGTTCAGGAGGTATGAGGCTAGTATATTTTGTGAGGATAGGGAGATATCATCAGACATCCTGATAGTCATAACCGAATTATATTCTCAGTGGAGAATTCATACCAGAGTAGTTGTGCTTTTTTAAGTGCAATGGAAGTGGGAAAAGAGTGAAGTCAGGTTGAAATAGCAAGAGAGTTTGTAGATGTCTTTAAGCCAGTCACAAGACTACCGTCGAAATGAGCTGTTGAGTTTTAGATAGATCTTGTGCCAAGAGCTAAACCTATAAGTAGAACACCTAGCAGGATGACACCGATCGAGATGAAGGAACTGAAGTGTAGCTATTGGATCTAGAAGGAAGGAATTTTATTAGGCCAAGCAATTTGCCTTGGAGCGGCCATGGTGTTTGTGAAGAAACCAGATGGGTCGTTGAGGATGTGTATCGACTATCGTAAGTTGAACGAGAGGATGATCAACAATAAGTATCCTTTGTTACGAATAGATGATCTATTTGATCAGTTGAGTGGAACCAGAGTGTTTTCCTAGTTGGATTTGGCAATAGGTTTCCATCAGTTAAGAGTGTGGAGAACAGTATTCCTTTGATAGCACTTCAGACTAGATATGGTTTGTACGAGTGGTTAGTAATGTCATTCGGGTTAACGAATGCATTGCTTTCTTTGTGGATTTGATGAACTGAGTCTTCAATAGTATTTGGATAGTTTTGTGTTGGTGTTTATATATGACATTTTGATATACTCTAAGGATGAAAAGGAGAATGAAGATTACCTTAGAGTTGTGCTTGGGATGCTGAGGCAGCATCAGCTAAAGGTAAAATTTTCCAAGTGTCATTTCTGGAAGAAAGAGGTCAAGTTTCTTGGTCACGTGGTTTCAAACAAAGAATTGTCAGTCGATACAGATAAGATCAAGGCGGTGAATATTTGGAAGAGACCAAAGACGGTGATTGAGATTAGAAGTTTTGTTGGACTTGCTAGCTATTATTGGAGATTCATTAAGGATTTCTTATGGATAACAGCACCTTTAACTAAGTTAACCAGGAAAGAGGCGAAGTTTGTCCGGTTTGATAAATGTGAGGAAGAATTCCTTAAGTTAAAGCATTTGTTGATCAATGCACCTGTGTTAGTAGGCCCAGACGAAAATAAGGTTTGGTGGTGTATAACGATGCATGTAGAACTGGATTGGAAGCTATGTTGATGTAAAAGGGTAAAGTGATTACCTACGCTTCACGACAACTTAGACCGCATGAAGTGAGATATCCTACACATGATTTGGAATTGGCTGCGATGATCTTTGCATTGAATATTTAGAGGCATTATCTCTTAGGGGAGAGATTTGATCTATACATAGATCGTAAGTCTTTAAGGTACTTATTCTCTCAAAAAGAGCTGAATATAAGACAACAGCGGTGGCTAGAGTTCTTAGCTGCTTATGATTTTGGTATAGAGTATACACCTAGGAAAGTTAATAAAGTAGTGGATACTCTTATCGGAAGACATTAGAATGTGATGCTAGCTATGTTGGCAGAATGGTAGGATTTAGAATCTTTGACTACTTGTAGTGTGTAGTTAAGATGGACTGCTAGTCCTACTCAGAGTACTGCCATGTTGTCCTGTTTAGAAGTTCAACCGATATCGATCGAGAGAATTTCTTCTAAGCAGAAAGAGGATCCAGTTTTAGCAGAGAGGATCAAAAGGCTTGAGTATGGAACTGAGATTGATGATCCAAAGGATTTTAATCCTTACCAGAGGGGATGGTTAAGAAAGAAGGGACGATTATGTGTTCTGAATGTTGAGGACTTGACGAAAGAAGTTCTTGGAGAATGTCATCGATCCAAGTTTGCGATTCATCCTGGAGGGACCACGATGTATCAATACATGAAGAGGAGCTTCTATTAGCAAGGCATGAAGGGAGATGTTGGCATGTGGGTTAGGCAGTGTGCAAACTGTCAACAAGTGAAAGCCGAACATCATAAGCTGAGTGGGTTGCTTTAGCCTTTAGAGATTCCAGTCTGGAAATGGGATTCAATATCCATGGATTTTATTGACGTTGCCAATGTCAAATAGGGAAAATGAAAGTATATGGGTTATAGTGGATAAATTAATCAAGAATGCCCATTTCATTCCAATTAAGTCAAGCAGGACGACACTTGTTTTAGCTAAGTTGTTCATGAAGAACATAATTAGACTACATGGAGTTCCTATTAGCATAGTAATGCTATGTTCATTAGTGAATTCTGGAATAGTCTATAGGATGTGTTAGGCACTAAGCTCAAGATGAGTACTACATATGACCCTCAAACGGATGGGTAGACAGAGAGAGTCAATAAGATGCACGATGATTTATTAAGAGCTTGTGTATAAGACTTTGGTGGATCTTAGGAAGATCACCTACATTTGGTTGAATTTTCCTACAATAATAGTTATCACACTAGTATAGGAATGACTCCTTTTGAAGCTTTGTATGGAAGGCCATGCAAATCAATAGCATGTTTATTGGAGACTGAAGACAGATTGGTCTTAGGTCTAGATTTGGTTAGAGAGGCATGAGAGAAGATTGAGTTAATCTGAGAGAGGATGAAGGAAGCTCAGTCCAGATAGAAAAGTTATGTAGATAAAAGGTGTAAAGACCTAGAGTTCTCAATCAGAGATAAAGTTTTCACTAAGGTATCACCGATGAAGGGCATGGTACGGTTAGAAAATCAAGGAAACTGGCGCCAAGATATGTTGGACCGTTCTAGATTATAGAGAGGATTGGAAAGCTTGCATATAGAGTAGAGTTGTCGAGCAATATGGCCTGTGTCCATAATGTATTTCATGTGTCTTATCTTCGCAAGTATGTGCGTGATCCAACGACTACTATTCCTCCGACAAGATTGGAAGATTTGGTAGTAGAGCCTAATTTGACTTTTGTTAGATAACCAGTTCGGGTTATAGCGAGATATGAGAAAAGATTGAGGAACAAGACTGTCAAGTTGGTGAAAGTTCAGTGAAGTGATAATGAGAAGGATTGTACTTAAGAGATGGAAGAAAGGAATTAAGATACTTATCCTAATCTTCTTTGAAGGTATGTCTATATTTGATTTATATAAATAGTTGCTAGTCAGATAGGCTAGTATGGTTGTTAGGAGTGGTTACAAATGATTGCTATGTTTAGTATTTGGTCCTTAATGAATTTCAAGGATGAAATTCTTTAAGGAGGGGAGCCTGTAACACCCCTAATTTTTTGATAACATTATTCAGGTGATTTAGTTAGATATATTAAATTAAATAGAATAATGTAAATGTTAAGTGGTAAGGGGATTAAGATTTGTATAAATAATTAGGAGGCCGTGCTTAACAAATTAAATGGGCTTAAGAATGGCTTATAGGCTAGATAACTTACATAAGGGTATATTGGGAATTAGCAGCACTTGTTACCATAACCCTTAGATATATATTTTTTCCATATAGTTTCATTTCCCATTCACGTCATTTTGAAAAAAATACAAACGTAAGAGTAGAGGAGCCGGCCATTTACATGGAAAGAAAAGAAGAAAAATTCAAATCAAACTAAGGAATTAAAGCAAGAGGAATAAATCTCAATCTCAATCCAATCTCCTTATCTTAATCAAGGTGAATAATAATTTATACCATCTCTATTTTGTTTTATGAACATATGTTCTCGGATTTAAGATTAAATTCATTTCTATGATGTTTTGTATGATGATATGTTTGAATTACTATTTGTTAAATTGAACAAGATTGTTTAAATGGGAACTTATGTGTTTTTATAGCAAAACCGATTGAAATTGATTCTTTAAAGCCATGGAAAAAAATTATGTTTTATAAGACATGAGTTTGGAGTTAGGTTATAATTTTGATAATTTTCCAAGCTATGGAAAGATTATTATGAATTTTCTAAGAAAAATATGGTTAATTGGGTTTACAAAATTTATTTCAAAAATTATATTAAGGATTTAGGTCTGAAATTTTGATATGTTATATGATGAAAGTGAATTTCTCTAATTTTTGGGGATTTTTCCAAAGTGATTTCCTATGGAAATTAAATTATTTTATAAGGAATTATTTGTATATTGGTTTTGCTTAATGGAAGGGCCTATTTGTTAAAATTAACCTTCGTTTAGATCTGGAATTAAGCGGTAGTTATTTGGTAAAGAATTTGAAAAATTAAGGCAATTAATCACATGTTTACACAAGGGCAGGTTTATTTGATAGAATTTGCTTTAATTGGAATTAACCAGCTTTTACTCAAAAAAGTAGGTTCCACCTCTATTAGAAGTGCCTTTCGACTCTAATTCTACTCCATCTCAATCGAAACCAACCTAGGCCAAAACCAATACACAAGGCACCGATGAAATTGGTGCGTAGTGGATTGGAAGAAGGCAGAGGGCATGGTGTCGAAAGCATTGCTTCCAATAGGGTCAATACCTTTGTTTTAAAAAGTTAAGCGCCCACCTTTGTATTACTAAAGATTTTGACATAGTCAAAACATATATTTTCAAAAGGAGTTTTCTAAATAGCTTTCGAAAGGGGTTGCCGATCTATGTTTTAAAATTTGAGCTTTTGAATGTGTTCCGTTTAAAAATAAGGCTTTCGAAAATGATGGTTTCGACCTAGTCAAAACCATACTGTCGTTTGTGTGTCCTTTTAAGATATTGAAGTCATCAATGCTATCAAAGGGTGCCTTTGTTTTAAACTTATGCTAAGCCAGTTCCTAAATGCTTTCGAAAGGGTTCAAAGGTTTCGAAGGCAATGGTTCGATAGGGGGTTTCGATGCCAACCTTAACCTTTAATGTTTTACTTAAATGTTTTGAAGCCTTGGAAAGGGATGGTGCCGACGCCATCAAGTTTTCCCTAATGCTTTTATATAATGAAGAATGATTTAGAAAGAGATACTTTCATTTATATTCACTTTGACCCATATGATATTTTTAAATATAAACCCAATGGTTTCGTAAGAGGGACTTTCAATGGTTTCGGAAGGGATACTTCCAAAGGTTTCGAAAAGGGTACTTTCAATTGTTTCAAAGCTATGCTTCTAAGAGATAATAAGTAATACTTTATTACATTTGAAAGGTTTCGAAAGAGAGGGTTTAAAGTGTTTCAAAAGGCAGGGGCCTGATATTTTGAAAAGAGATTTATATTCTTTCGAAGGAGGTTATCCGGTAAGGTCGAAAACAAAGTTTTGAAGGTTTCGAAAGCCTTTGTTTTTCAAAACAAATAACCCAATCTCATTTTTAAGGGAAAAAACCCATGGCTAAGTAAAGGAGTTTTGAAATGGTTTTAAGAAGAAGCTTTCCTCGATACAATATTAGGTTAAAGGGATTAACCATGTTTCATATGAAAATAATTTCAAAGTTATTAACCCCACGGGAGTGGTATTGTTATGTTATATTGTTTGCTTCTTCAAATATATGTATATATTCACATTGTAACTGACCCATAATTGTACTTTGGGAAGGCAAAATAACCAGTTAGGTTGACCCAGTAGTGAAAATAGATTAAGTTAATTATAGATTTTGGCAAGGGCCAACAGGTTCACAGTAAGCCTATGAAAACTGTGTATAAGAAAAGATATTAGTAGGTGCCAATAGGTTCATAGTAAGCCCATGAAAATTATGCATAAATGAACATGTTAGGAAGATAGGTTCATAGTTATCCCATGAAAACTATGATTTGATACTGGCAAGGGCCACTAGGTTTGTAGTTAGCCCATGAAAACTATATCCGGATTAAGATATTGACAGATGTCAATAGGTTCCTAGTCAACCCATGAAAACTTGGATAAGAGAAGGATGTTGGTGTTACCAATAGGTTCAAGGAGAACCCATGAAAAAATAAAGATATTGCCAGGGGACAATAGGTTCTTAGTGATCCAATGAAAACTATGAAATAGGACATGGAGTCCATAGACATTTAACTGGTTATTAGTCAGCATGGAAACTTATAGGTTAATAGTGACCCTAAAAAACTATAACTGAGATAGATAGTCAAAATGAATGGAGATGGGTAATCCAGATTTAATTTACTTGTTTTATATATTACAATATTGTTTGAATTTTTTTAACCATTGTGGATGTAGAAGCATGATATATAGTTTTATAAAGGCTTTAGGATACTAGTAAGGGGAAAACCCGTTTCGCTAAGTGGCGTGGTTTCACTAGATATCTAAATGGTTTGAGATGGCTGACTATTATTCATATCAGGCTTTATGTCTGACTCGAAGTTTATGTTTTCCCCTTAAACTCTCGGGTGCTCAATTGATTTTGAGTTGTTTGAGAATTGAGGTTTTCGGGTACTTCATTGCACGAATAAGCTTCCGGTGATGTGCGGAAGGCAAGATAGCTATATAGAGTTATCTTTTATTTTGATTCTGCTATGTTGTTGTTGTAAAGGAAAAGTAGTTAAAAATTGCCTATATATGCTCTGATCATCCATGTGGGCATCTTCATATGTTGCTCTTAGCGTATGTTGTAATAAATATATTTTCTCCAAATGTGGTTAACGATTGTGGGATTATGTAATGAATTTGAAATGTTTTGCAATAGAATGTGGATCTTGTTGATGTTTTAATTTTTCTTTCATATTCATGTGTTTCTATGTATCAATGTATCAAATATTATCGTATTTGGTCGCCGAAGATTAATAACTATGGATGACTGCAGCATCCGTAGCCGTTATTTTTGCACCTTCAAGTAGGGGAATGTTACATTTTCAATGCAAAGCTCTGCCTCTACTCTTCTTTCTTCTAAACCGTCGATCCCGAGCTTGAGCATTTCTTTATTTTTCTTGGGGTCATAAGTGAGGCGCCTTAGAGATAGTATATTGGCTTCGATGGGAAACATAGCTCCATACTCATAAGCTAAAGAGAGTAGGGAGTGCCCGATTGGTGTGCGATCGAGGTGTGGTATGACCAAAGCACAAACAATAGATTTTCAATTCAGTTTCCTTTGGCTTTTGTGAGGTGCTTCTTCAGTGTTGTCTTGATGGTTTAGTTTATGGCTAGCCTCTTTGTTTGCTTGTGGGTTGGTGATCGAGGAGAAGCATTTTTTTCTATTGCATTCTACTTACAAAACACTTAGAATAACCCGCTATCAGACTGTGTGCCATTGTTTGTTATGATTTTCTTTGGGAGTTCGAATTGGCAAACAATGTTCTTAATCTCGAAGTTTAGGATCTTGGGCATTGTGAACCTAATAAGGGTCTTTGCCTTAACCCATTTTGTAAAGTAATCGATGGCGACTATGGAATAGTTTATGCACCTTTGGCATTTGGTAGCTTACTGATCCAATCAATCGCCAAAGTGTCAAATGGCTAGGGGGCATCATTGGAGTAAGAAGACTTTGGGAAGCTCTCGAAATTTTGGCAAACCGCCGACATTGATTATACTTCTTAACATAGTTCATTGTGTCTATGATCATAGTAGGCTGACAATTCCTTGACAGGCGGCCTTCTTTGCTAGGATTTACCCCCAAGCATGATCTTAGTAGAAGCCTTTTTATAGTTCCTCCAATGTGTGGTTAGCTTCCTCATTTATCACATACTGCTGAAGGGGAGTTAATACCCTCTCTGGTAGAGAGTTTCTTCAATGATAGTATAATGAGGTGCCCAGTATAGGACTTTCCAAACCTCTTTTCTCACAATGGATAGTTTGCCACTTATGATGTATTTTAACAATGAGGTCATCCAGGAATTAGTTTGGGCTTCATCAATTTCTATGGTGGTTGCCCCCAATTCAAAGCAAAAGGTAGCCCAGACTTCCAGTATAACCCAAGCGATGCTTTTTTCCAGGTTGATTGCAGCACTGACCAACTGGTCGGCTTTGACATTTTTCTCGTGGGGTATTTGTTCAAACTTGAAACATATGAAGGTGCTTATGAGTTTCTTTGAATTTTATGACATAGAGGGCCAATGTTTTGCCCTTCACCGAAAACATTCTTCAAATAACCAATGAAGAGTCCTTAAATACGTGAAACACTCTATCCACACCTCTCTAGCCATCTTGAGACCAGCTATTATGGTTTCATATTCGGCTTCATTATTTGTGGCCTTGAAACTTAAGTGGATAATGAAGCATAGGTCCTTTCCATCTAGCATGATTAGGACCATTCCAGCCCCCACACCTTTCTCATTAGATGCACAGTCAATATAATGTTGCCATGTCGGCAGGTTGGTTGTTGCTTCTTCATCACTACTGTTCAGGCTTGAAAATTATGCTATGAAACATGCTATGGTGTAAACCTTGATTAAAGTGCGAGGTGGAATGTGATATGACATTGTCCAAACTCTACGAACATTTACAGGATTCGACACGCTGTATCGACCTGACTTAATACTTGCTTCAATGATTGATTTTCGAGAACTTTGATGGGTTGAGCCTAAAATTACGATCATAAATGTCAAGCCTCCATTAGCAGGAAGTAAGGTATCTTTTACAACTTGGAATATTTAGGTTTTAGATCCGCTGACCTTTTTTGACATATAAAATGTGCTATTGGACTTATTCTTCGTCGGCACTGATCGTAAGTCTACCTCGTCGATGGGCTTAGAAAGAATAGGGTGTGGCCAGATGCATTTTTAAGTCTTCGAAGGCTTTGGTGCACTCTTCATTCCATAAACACAACTTACCCTTCTTAATGAGGTCGAAGCAGGGTATGCAATAGTGTAAAAACTCGACTTTTTGGCCTTTGGATTCAACGCCTAAACTGACGTTAACACTCGAGAACCCAAAAGACAAGTCACTGGGGTTGAAATAAGGTATAGGTAAAGTCATAATCATAGGTAGATATTAGATACAAATTCTAACTAGTACTAATCATTTTAAAGTCTCATAGCGGGGTGAATCAAATATAATACATAATCAATAACATAATCACATCACCGTAATATAACTAAAGTATCATATACATATGATTGAACAAGTACAGATACAATCTAAACGCACATATATAAGGTTAAATCCAAGTACAACACTTACATACACTATGAACACCATATACAGAAAATCTCCATCCCTGATACCGTACCATCATTCAACTCCATTAACCTAGATGTATAAAAACATGACAGTAACAGTGGGCAGACATAAGTTTGGTGAGTGAGCCATACTCTAGTCTACATATAGTACAAAACTAACATTATAACATGATATGAGGCTATTGTTTGGTCATCTTGCGTTTGGTCATCCACTATACCTAACAGTCACAAATATCTAATCATATCGCACCATGTTTGTGTAGACTCACGCCCTGGTCCATCCCTAATTATACATTCTTAAGTCCATATATGTCCATCATTTAGATGATTAAAGGTTTATTTTTTAATTTACAGAATTTTTCTTAAAACTTGATTTCTAATCCATTATTTACCAAAATCCCTCCCAAACTGCATTTAAGTCGAAATTAAGTTAGTATATATGAATTATTACACTAAATACGATCAAAAGTTCGTCATCAAATTCCATTGTTTGTAAAATTATCATTTTTCCCCTCTTTTTAATTAGTTTATTTAACTAATCCAATAAATCCAATATTTTTCATGATCTCATAGTTTAAATATTTTATTAAGATTATACACGATTTTCGGGGTTATTACAAACACTCTATGCCTTTGACACAAAGCAGCTGAGAGTTGTGATCGTCCCATTTAGGCTCTACACTTGCTTGCCCTTATCGGTATATCTGCATATCTTTAGTTATCTAAATCTTATAGGGATTAGCCTAAAATGGCCTTGGAGCTTACTATAAAGCCAAGGAACTTCCTAGATCAAATAGCGAAGGAAATTTTCCTGGCATTGAGCTTCATATTGTATCTATGGAAGATGCTGAAAGTTTTGGCTAGGTTCTCTACATGCCCCCCTCCAAGCATTTTCAAACTTTACCGTCATGTCATCCACGCAAATCACCATCGACCAACTGATTTGTTGAGCGAACATTCATTTTCGGTAGCAATAGAGCCTGGTGTTGGTGATGAAGGAGATATGTTCTTGATCTGGGTCGTGTTTGATAATTTGATTATATTTGGAGTAGGCATCCATGAATGTGAGAAGCTCGTGCTCACTGGTTGTGTCTATAAGATGGTTGATGTAGATAGTAGGAAACCATCTTTAGGGCAACCCTTGTTAAGATATAAGAAATCAGTACGAGTTCTACAGGCCCCATTGGGGTTCCAGACTAGCATCAGGTTGCTACCTAGACAGGGTATGTAGCTATGAGAATAAATCCATTTAATAGTAGCCTCTCAACTTTTTCTTTGAGTCGTGCATCACTCAAGTTTAAGGGGTGATCTCTTTTGCTGGACAGGATGAGCCGCTGGGTCGATGTCCAGGACATGGCAAATGTTTGATGGATTATGTTGGCAAACCATAGGCAAACACATCTTTACTTCTTCTTAGCATATAAATTAACTCATCCCTTACCTCATGAGTTAACTTTGTGCTTATTTGGACGATCTTGTTAGGATCTCCGTTATTGATTGATATTATCCCAAGCAAGGTTACTAACCCACTACTAAGGTTAAAGTCTCACATACGGGGGCCGAGCATATCATCATCATTATCATCTGCGCTCTCTTCTACGTCACACTGATCGAATGCATATATCATGCTCTCTATAAAATCCTCGGCCGAGACATATGTCTATGCATGAACCGAAGATCATGGCTACCCTCGACCCTAATAAATGAGTCCGTCGATGTTGAAAGGGGGGAGTGATAGCATTTGCTACTCCTGCATACCAATGAGGGTGAACTTGCTCATTACATGCTGCTGTAAGTTCTCATATCTTGCTTGGGCTAGCCAGGAAGAGATTATCCCCATCAACCTTAATGGCTTAGTCCTTGGCACAAATGATAGCACTAAGAGGCTCATACGTTCTCCCAAGGGTGGTGGTTATCACAGATTCTTTGCTTTCAAGATTTTGGGTGACCCTGGCATGAACGGGTGAGTAGAGGGGCACGTACGTTCTGAGATGCGTCACTATTGAGCATTGCCATTTCTTATTATAGCATGGTACTCCCTTTTTGGTTTTTGTAGTGAGATGTTGTAGCAATCTATTGCAGCTAGTTAATTGTTATGGAAGCACCTTGTTCATCTCTTAATTGGGAATATCATCGTTAGCTGCTAGTAGGACATGATTGAATCAAGTCCGCCAATGTCATTCTACCTATTAAGAAGTTATATGTGGACGGACGGCCCACCACAACAAACTATACCTAGATTTTGGCCACCAGAGTTTCTTAGTCGAAAAATACTTTATGGGAGGTAGTCCCTATGGTACTATGTCAATACACTAAAACATGTAGATAGGCGGTGCACAAGGAGTGAGTTTGGAAGTGGGAAGCTTCATCTTGTTGAAAATTTCTTTGACCATCACATTAACAAAGGTGCGCCTATCGATAAAGACCCCATGAACCTTAGTGTTGGCCGTACTAATTAAGATGACTATGGTATCGTAATAGGGAAAACCAATTCCTCTTTGTCTTCTACAGTAAAAGCAATGTTGGTTACACCTTCTTCAACTCAGGGAGCATTTGGGCCCTGAGATACTGAGTATACTTGATCGCCATAGGCAATCTCTCTACAATACCAGTTATGAGCCCCTCGGCTGGTATTGGCCATGTGTAAGAAACCACAAATTGAAAGAATCTTCACGTCGATTGTGACCATATTGCTGTCATATGCCCACTGGGGTAGGACATATGGATTTTGATGGGCGTTGTGTTATTCTACTTTTTGTCTTACATATGGACCCAGGGCGCCCTTATCGATCAGCCACTCTTTTTCATCCTTGAGATTTCGACACTCATTAGTATAGTTGTCAATCAATTGGTGGAATTCACAATAATAACCATTGCCCTAGGGCTCTTCCATTGGGCCAGGCCGGGAGGTGTGAACCATTAAAATGACATGTGGTTACGTATTGTAAGATAGATAGTTCCCATGTCATGATTCATATTGCATAATTAGTGTACCTAGGCTTGATGCACACATAATCCTTGGCTTACTTTTTTTGCCGACCACTTTTTCAGCGGTTGTGCTCTCTTAGGACAACTTTGTTTCTCTGGCCGCTCTCTGTATCATTGTCAAAGATGTTAGCTTCTTCTACCCTTATTTTGTTGTTTGGCCTTTGAAAAAAGTCAGTCAATAATAAAGCAAGTTATTTCTGCAGTACTTTCCATATCCAGGATTGGTACCTCACTCCTGAGAAAAGGCCAACTACTATGCTATTCTTGTCTACTCCCCTTGCACGGGTTGATTCCTTGCTAAAGTAGTTGATGCATGAACGAAGGGACTCGATTGGGCCATATCTCATGTTGCCTAGCCCGTTTGCCATCATGACCCTTCTTTTTAATGCGAAGAAACAGTCTTTGAAGTAAGCACATAATTAGGCCTAAGAGTGGACACTATGGGATTGCAAATGAAGGAACCAGTAGGATAACATCTCGATTAAGGTGGAAGGAAAAGGGGGACATTCCCATGATTGGAAGCTGGCTGAAACGAATGATTAACTTAAAGGTAGTGATATGGTCAGAGGATCAGTACTCTTGTCATATTTATCCATATAAGGCAAGGCACACCTCCAATGGATGTAAATGTTTAGGCTTTCCTTGACGAAAAGTTCTATACTCTCATCATCTGATAAACCCTCATTGCTTACGCTTTTAGTCTGGATTATGTGCATTTGCTGGTGCAAGGTGGCCATCTCTTCTCATAGGCTGGCTTTTACATGTCATGGATGATGCTAGCCCCTTGTTGAGGATGGCTCCTCTATCATCTATTTGGTTTGGGGGACCCTTGACGACGGTATGGCGAAGGGAAGCGCTGATGCTTGACTAGAGTAGGAGATTTGCATCTGGCAACTCAAGGTAATTTGGGTGGATATGGTTGCCTTTCATATGACATAGGTCGAGGGCCCTCCCGCAAAATCCATGAGTGGAATGATGGTTCATTGGGTTCTGAATTTCCACCTTGCCCACTGCCAGTGAAGCATTCAAAGGTCAGGTCACAGGCCCTATCCACTGCCTAAGGCGATAACAGGCGGCCAATCTTTCAACTGAAGTGGAACGATGCTAAGCTGTTGGTTTAGGTTTTAGGACCAGTGGATGTCTTCCTGCTTGTAGGTAGTATGCATGTTCCTATGGAAAAAGGGAGCAACCCCTACTGGAGTTTCCAACACAACTCCCTCACGAGCGTCATGCACTATGCTGTAGGTACTAGGTATAACAGGCTTTACAAGGGTCGAGTCAACCACTGTAGGGATGGTCGGGCCAAATTTTACAGCTGCTTGAGTGCCTTCTAGCCCGAAGGTTACTAACATCATGAGAAAGATGTCATATGCTAGTCAAGCCATTTATCATGCTGAGCCATATGTCGTTGCTTAATTTAGGGATGAGACACATGGCGCTTGCTCTAGTAGCTCCATTAGTATTGCAATCATTGGAGTTATCGGCTTCGTTTTCACTGGGGTTAGGCATGGTGCAAATACGAGAAGAATTTATAGAGAAGTAAAGTGAAAGAAAATGAAAGCTTTTAGAGGAGGCCCTCCTTTTAGTGCCAAAATGTTGACTAAAAATTTAGCCAACCTTAGAATTATGATTAAGAGGTAGTATTAGTAAGGTTACTTACTAATAGCTTGATTTAAGATGTAAAATAAGGATGTAAAATGCGTAAGAATAAAAAGACACTATATTTAGAGTGGCTATGTCTAAGTTGATATACTTCCACAATGAGTAATTTTTTATTATTTTATTTCTCTTACAGTAGCTTAGATTACAAGGGAAAATAACAAGAAAGTAAATGCAAGTGAGCTTCATTATTCAACGCTTGTAAGAGTGTATGCCTTGGCCTATCTTTAACTACTGGAATCGGTGATTGGATGTCTGAGATTATGCTGATAAAGCCCAAAAATTGCTCTAAACTATTGATATGCATATAAGGTTGATACATGTGCTAGCTGTGACGTCAGATTGCTTTTGTGGTGTAGATGATGATAGTTGGCGGGCCTTACTATAAGCATGCTTGAAATAAGGGAAAGCAGCATTGGATCAAGGTGGGTGTAACACCTAGATTTTTGGTAACATTATTTAGGACATTTAATTAGCTAAATTAAATAAAATAATGTGTTTATAAGGGGATTGAGATTTGATATTATTAAAGGGTAGACGTGCCATTTAAATAATAAATTAAGAAAGAGATAAAATGAATTAGAGGATGGGTCAAATAGGAAAGAAGCTATTCATATATCTCTTAAACTTAGTCGTTTATTCTCCAATACACATTCATTTCATTTTCAAAATTTTCAAGTTGAGGCCAACAACCATTAACAAGAGCAAGATAGAGAAAGCTAAAGGAAAAGCTAATTAGAATCAAATACATTCACATCTCAATCTCTATAATCTTTAAAGCTAAGGTGAATAATGTTTATATCTCATTTTTCTTTTTGGTTTTAAGATGAATTCCAAATATTTTGCATTGACTTGCCATGTTTTTGAATGACTATATATACTTGTTGATGAATTATGGTTGTTCATATTGAATTTACGACATGTTTTAAGGTGAAAACCCTATTAAATGACCTCCAAATACCTTGCAAATTATTATGAAGATCATAGATATTATTTTAGAGATGAGTTTCAATTTTCAGAATTTCATGAGTTTTTGTGGAATTTATATGAATTTTCTAGTAAAGAAAATTTTATTTTGGGTTATATATTATTTACAATTAAATGATAAAAGGTTTGGGTCTGAAATCTTTATATGTTAGAAAATATAATAAAAGAGATTTTCTGGAATTTTTGTAGATTTTTCGAAATTGTCTTAATGGATATATAAAATTATTTAAGGCGTTGGGCTCAAATGTTTTATATATTTTTAAATGGAGAAGGGGCTTTTTGCAAATAATTTGAATTTGTTATTTCTGTAAATTGGTAGCACTTTTGAAAAAGTATAATGGCAACCAATCAGATTTAGACAAATAAGGCAGGTTAGGTACAATCACATGGTATCAATATATTGGTACGTAGCAAATTGAATGGAAGGCGAATAGCATGAGGTCGTAACCAGGGGTTCCCGAAGGGGTCGAAGCAACACTTTGCTTTTAAAAGAAAATGTGCCTGCTTGTTTTCAACTAAGTAGCTTTCGACTTAGTTGGCCTTCGACAAAGTCAAATGAATTTAAAGAAATGGTTTCGTTTGGGTTGCGCATTTTTTTAAATGACTGCTTTCGACTAATTTGAAGCCTTTGGCTGCCGCTTTCTACCTTTCGGTCCAGATGGTTTCGAAGATATTGTTTTGTTTTATAAAGTATGGTTACTTCTCCAATTCTTTCGAAGGGATGGTTTTGACAACATCACTTCATTACTTATGAAATGGTTTTGAAACAGATGCTTTCGACTTAAATGATTTAAAGACCCTTTTTCTCAAATTGAAGTATAACTCAAATGGTTTCGAAAGAGATAATTTTTTATGGTTTCATAAGGTGTTTACACATGTTTTAAATTGAACTCAAGTGCTTTCGAAAGAGTTGAGTTTTGATGTTTTCGTAATGTTTTTAATGAATGGTTTCAAAAAGGTGGTTCCTCGAGGGTTTTGATCGAGTCAAAAGGTATGGTTTTTATGATCATTTCAAAAGGGTTAATGCAAAAGATTTTTCCAAGGGTTTCGAAAGGCAATGTTTAAAGGTTATAAAAAAAGAATATCTAAGGTTTTTGAAGTTTTTGAAAGGAAGGATTTCCAAAGGTTTCGAAAGGGATTTAAGAATGGTTTCAAAAGGAAGGTTTTGGCTATTCGGCCTAGATAAGTAAAGGGTTTTGCTTGGTTTTGAAAGATTACTTTCAAGGGTTTCGAAGAGGTTGTATAAAGGTTTTAAACAAAGGTTTCAAATGTATTAATGGAAAAATAGCCTAAGTGTTTTTAAGTTAAAAAGTACTTTAACTTATTTGAGAGGGTAGTTAATCCTCATTAAATATCATCAACATTATTTCGAGTAAAGTATATATAACATGGCAAAATAGCTTAGAGTAAAGATAAATGTGTATTTTCCTTGTATATGTATGATTAATAGGATTAAATCATTCTGAAAAGGTTTTTCAAGGAAAAATTAAAGGGTAGTTAACCCTAAGAGAATAACTCGGATTCAAAGACCAGATACGACTTTTGTAGGGTCCTGCCTACGCTCATTAGCTATTAGCCCTAGCTAATTTAGTGAAGAATTCTAGTGTGTAGGGTTTAGTCATAGGTAAGATTAAAATGTTGGTTACACACAGAAAATAATATTTATGTATAGAGGTAGGTTATTTGTAAGCCACAAAACCATCAGGACCAGTTGACCCATGGAGATGTAAGTTAAGGACAGACCGTCCAAAAGTTTTGTCTAACAGTTGTTTAGACCATTTGATATTGTAATTGGTAGGCCCGAGTCAGCCAAAAATGACAGTTAGTCCAGATTGCGGACAGTTGGTCCAGTTTGCAGGCAGTCAGCCCAGCTTATGGATTGATAGTCCATTTATTACCTGTTTTAGCATAATGGATATTGTTATTATTATTATAATAATAAGTTTGATTAACCAGTTTGGTTGCAGTAAAGGATTTGCAAAATATAAGCTTTAAAGAGGATATTAGTGAGGGGAAATCTGTTCCACTAAGCTACATGGTCTCACTAAATTTCAGCAAACCGTGATGTGATAGAATTATTCACACTAGGCTTTATGTCTGACTCGAAGTTTTTGTTTCCCCTTAAACTCTCGGGTGCTAAAAATTGATTTGAGTAGGTTGTGGGTTAAGGTTTTTAGGTTTTGTTGTTTTGGCAAATAAAGCTTCCGAAGACGAGCAGGTGGCCGACGGATAGCAAATAGGATTTGCAGATTATTCTATTTATTTTCCGCTATGTATATTAAGTAAGTATGACTATATTGTTTTGATCAACCAAGGGAAATCGTCATATGTCGCTCTTAGCGTATTATTGTAAATTATAATTGATCATTACCCTAGAAACGGTTAAGGGATTATGTAACATGGATATGAATTGTTGTTTTGTATATAATCAACAAAATGCTTTTTTGAAATCTGTGATTTGTTCATATTCACGTGCTTCTAATATTATGGATATCATTAGCATTACCATATTTTGTTGCCAGAAGTTAATACTTTGGATGACTGTAGCATTTGTAGCGCTTATCTTTTGGCCCCTAGATGTGGATGTTACAACTTTGTATCAGAGCATAGGTTTGTGAAAAACTTTAACTAAAAGTGGTTTTTAAAACATAATCCTAAGGAATCAGAGTGGATTCAGGGTATGAGATAATGATATAGTAACGTACTTGTATTTGCTATATATAAGTATACGCTTTATCTCTAGTCTCTTGTCTTTTATTAGGTCATTTTTCTGTATCTCATGAGGTTTGAATACAGATATGGATGGTAGAAAAGGAAGAGTTAACCTAGGAGGGGAAGGCATCGATGGGAATGCTAGGCCTAATGAGAGAAGAGGTCAAGGTCGGGCACAAGCAGAGAATGTGGGTGCTAAAGTCTCGCAAGTTTGAATGGAAGCTATATATCGGTTTTTCGTGAACATGGTGCAAGTGGGAGTTACAGCCAGAATGTTAGGAGGAAATGCTGCAGAAGCAGGGGTACCGGGAGTTCCGGTAGTTAACCATTATGCTAAGCTGAGTGGAGTTTACACTAAGCTTGGAGGAAAGTTTTTTATTGGAACGGAGGATGCCATTGAGGTGCAGAATGTGTTTTTGCATTATGAAAGGATCTTTGTAGACTTGGGGCTCAATGATGAGCAAAAGAGAAGGTTGTCATCTAAACAGCTTTAAGGAGCTGCTATGTTTTAGTGGAATAGTGTGACTATGGCGGTGGATGAAGAGACTATGGCCTAGGAAGATTTCAAGAGGAGGTTCTAGGAGAGGTTCATGTCTATAATGTCACAGCAAGCTCTAATCAGGAAGTTTGCTGAGTTAGAGCAGGGAGAGATGTCTGTTTTGGAGTATGCCAGAAGGTTCGAGGAGTTGGCCAGATATGTGTATGCTTTTGTTGATACAGTGTTGAAGAGGAACGAGAAGTTCATCAGGGGGTTGAAGCCTGAGTTAGCTAGGACTAAATTATGTCATATTAGAGATCCTTTTGAAGTTGCTATGGAGGTGGCCTTGCGACATGAGGAAATTCTTGATTCTCTAGAGAAGAGTAAGGCTAAGGAGGTCCACGTTGGGCAAGGCCAGAAGAGGAAGTTCTTTCCTAAAAAAGGTGCCCAGAAGGGTGGAGCAGCTAAGAAAGGGAAGTCTAAGACTGCTTTAAGTGCGGCAAGAAAGGGCACTTTGCGAATGAGTGACGTGCTAGGAAGGCAAAGGAAGTGCTGTGAGGAAGAATGTCAGGTGCTCCAACTATGACTAGATAGGCCACTATAAGAACCAGTGCAAAGAGCCCACTAAGGATGGAAAGGGCAAGGTGTTTGCATTGGAGCCTGCTACTTTGAAGCCGACAGCTTAGGAGATAGTGAAGGCGGTTTTGGGAGGTACGCTTCAGATTCATAGTATATATGTTAGCATTCTATTTGATACCGGTGCATCGCATTCTTTTATATCTAGATGTTTGATAGATAAGCTTAACCTAAAACCCTCATATTTAGTTACTTCATTATGGGTTGCAAATCCAATAGGAGGGTATGCAACTCTAGGGTTGAGGTGTGACCAGTTAGAGTTTGACCTATTAGACCATCCTTTTGTTTGCAGTTTGTATGTGTTTAATTTTATGGCATTCGGAATTATTCTTGGGATGGATTGGTTAATTGAGTACGATGCTACGATATTTTGCCATGATAGGAAAATATCTCTTAGAAATCCTGATTGTTGTTACCGGATTGCTTATACTATAGAAGGTTCTAGCGGTGAGATGTATGCTTTGTTGGGTATTATGGAATCTGATGATGAGTTGAGTCGAGTTTTTGTGGTTAGAGAATTCGTAGATGTTTTTGAGCCTGTAGTTGGATAGTTGTCGAAATGAGCCATTGAGTTTCAGATAGATTTGGTTGTGAGAGCAGAACCAGTGAGTAGGCCACCAAGCAGGATAACCCTTACAGAGGTGAGGGAGATGAAGGTGCGGTTGGTGTATTTGTAAGGCAAGAGTTTTATCAGGCCAAGTAATTAATCTTAGGATGCAGCAGTTGTGTTTGTGAAGAAGTCGAATGGATTATTGAAGCAATTTATCGATTATCGTAAGTTGAATGAGAGAACGATAAAGAATCGATATACGTAGCCCAAGATTGGCGATTTTTTCGACCAGTTTAGTGGAGACAAGGTATTTTGCCAGTTGGATTTGGCAAAGGTTTCCATCGGCTCAGATTAGCAGAGGATAGCATACCTTTGATGGTGTTTAGGACCAGGTATATTTCGTACGAATGGTTGGTTATGCCGTTTGGACTGACTAATGCGTCAGCTTTCTTTGTGGATTTGATGAACCGGGTTTTCCAAGAGCACTTGGATAGGTTCGTCTTGGTTTTTATAGATGATATCTTCATATACTCTAAGGATGAAAGAGAGCATGAAATTCATCTTAGAGTGGTACTTGAGATGTTGAGGCAGCATCAGCTGAAGGCGAAGTTTTCGAAGTGTCACTTTTGGAAGAAGAAAGTGAAGTTTCTTGGTCATATAGTCTCAGAGGAAGGGTTGTCAGTAGATCCAACTAAGATTGAAGCAGTGAATAGTTGGAAGAGACCTGAGACAGTAACTGAGATAAAGAGTTTCCTTGGGTTGGATGGTTACTATCGGAGATTCATTAAGGATTTTTTGCGGATGGCAGCACCAATGACCAAGCTAACGAGGAAGGATGTGAAGTTTGTGTGAACCTATAAGTGTGAGAAAGCATTCCAGAGTTTTAAACGCTTATTGGACCATGCATCTATGTTAGTTATTCCGGAGGGAAATCGAGATTTGGTGGTTTATACCGATGCGTGTAGAACATGATTAGGGGTTGTGTTGATGTGGAGAGGCAAAGTGATTGCCTACACCTCTAGACAGCTTAGACAGCATGAGGTCAGATATCCGATGCATGATTTGGAATTAGATGTAGTGATTTTTGCTTTGAAGGTGTGGAGAAATTACCTTTTGGGAGAAAGGCTTGAGTTATACTTAGATCATAAGTCACTGAAGTATTGTTCTCTCAAAAGGAGCTGGACATGAGACAATAGAGATGGTTACAGTTCATAGCTACTTATGGTTTTGGGATTGAGTACACACCGGGGAAAAGTAACAAGGTTGCAGATGCACTTAGCAGGAAATATCAGAATGCAATGTTAGCGATGGTTGCTGAGTGGAAAGATTTGGAAGCTTTGGCATAGTGCAGAGTGCAATGGAGATCTAAGGCTGGGTCTAGTGGAGATATAGTTATATTGTCTTGTTTGGAATTTTGATTAACGATCGAAAGAATTGATTATAAACAGTGGGAGGATCCAGTGTGCTGATTGGATTAGGAAGCTAAGAGAAGGAATCAAGAGTGATGACTTAAAGGACTTCAGTCTTGACTAGAATGAGTGGTTGAGAAAGAAAGATAAATTATGTGTTCCAGATGTAGGAAACAGAAGGAAAGATGTCTTGGAGGATTTCCATCGTTTGAAGTTCTCTATTCATCCAGGAGCGACTAAAACGTATCAGGATATGAAGAGGAGTTTCTTTTGGGAAGGTATAAAGCAGGATATTGGCTTGTGGGTAAAGCAGTGCTTGGATTGCCAACATGCAAAGGCTGTACACCAGTAGCTAAATGGGTTGTTTCAGCCATTAGAGATTCTAGTATGGAAGTGGGATTCTATTTCTATGGACTTCATTGATGGGTTGCCAAGGTCAAACAGAGGAAATGATAGTATATGGATCATAGTGGACAGATTGACCAAGAGTGCCCATTTCATTACAGTTAAGTCAACCAGGATGGCACCTAATTTAGCAAAGTTTTCTACGAGAAATGTGGTTAGACTACATGGAATTCCTAGTAGTACAGTTAGTGATCAAGATTCTTTTTCACTAGCGAGCTCTAGAAGATCCTACAGGAAGTTTTAGGAACCATGCTTAAGAAGAGTATTGCTTACCATCGTGGACAAATGGGCAAACAGAAAGAGTTAACAAGATCTTAGAGGATTTGTTAAGAGCTTTTGTTCTAGATTTCGGAGGATCATGGGAAGACTATTTGCATCTAGTCGGGTTTTCGTATAACAACAGTTATCAGACTAGTATTGGGATGGCACCGCTCGAACCTTTATATGGAAGGCCATACAAATCTCTCATTTGTTGGTTGGGGACCGGGGATATGTTACTTCTTGATCCAGATTTGGTTAGAGAGGCCATGGAAAAGATTGAGGCCATTTGGGCTAGAATGTAGGAGACTTAGTCTAGGGAGAAAAGTTATGCAGATAGTAGAAGAAAAGACTTAGAGTTCTCAGTTGGAGATTAGGTATTTATAAAGGTGCCACCAATGAAGGGTGTGATCAGATTCGGAAGATCAAGAAAGTTGGCACCGAGATTTGTTGGACCTTTTCCTATTATTGAGAGGATCGAAAAACTCGCATATAGAGTTGAGTTCCTGAGCATCGTGGCGGGTGTCCATGATGTTTTTTATGTTTCTCATCTCAGAAAGTGTGTTAGAGACTTGGAGTCTGCTATTGCACCAATTGTGTCAGATTACTTAGTGGTAGAACCAAACTTGACTATACTGAGGAAGTCAGTTCATATTGTTGCGAGAGATGAGAAGAGGCTTAGAACCAAGATGGTCATATTAGTCAAAGTCCAGTGCAGTGACGATGACAGAGACTGTACTTTGGAGGTTGAGGGTGGGATTAGAGAACTTATCCTAACTTGTTTGATGGTATGTTTTACCTTCTTGTTTGATTTGCTGTGTACCTTATCATAATTTCGAGGATGAAATTCTTTAAGAAGAAGTCTGTAACACCTCAAATTTTTGGTAACATTATATAGGATATTTAATTAGCTAAATAAAATAAAATAATGTGTTGATTAGGGGATTGAGATTTGATTTTATTAAGAGGTAGCCATGCCATTTAAACAATAAACTAAGAAAGAGTTAAAATGAATTAGAGGAAGGATAACATAGGGAAAAGGCCATTCCTATATCCTTTAAACTTAGCCGTGTATTCTCCTATACATGTTCATTTCATTTCAAAATTTTCATCTTGAGGCCGGCCACCATTAACAAGAGAAAGAAAAAAAAAGCTAAAGGAAAAGCTAATTCAAATCAAATCCATTCACATCTCAATCTTTAAAGCTAAGGTGAATAATGTTTGCATCTCATTTTTGTTTTATTTTTTGTTTTAAGATGAATTCCGAATATTTTGCACTGATTTGCCATGTTTTTGAAAGATGAAATGATTATATGTACTTGTTGATGAATTATGGTTGTTTATATTGAATTTATGATATGTTGAAGGAGAAAACCCTATTAAATGACATCCAAATGCCTTGCAAATTATTATGAAGATCAGAAATAATATTTTAGAGTTGGGTTTCAATTTTCAAAATTTTCTGAGTTTTTGTGGAATTTATATAAATTTTCTAGTAAAGAAAATGTTATTTTGGGTTATATATTATTTACGGCTAAATCATAAAAGGTTTTGATATGAAATTTTTGTATTTTAGAAAATTTATTAAAAGAGATTTTCTGGAATTTTCGTAGATTTTTCCTTATTGTTTTAATGGATATATAAAATTATTTAAGGTATTGGGCTTAAATGTTTTATATATTTTTAAATGGGGAAGGGGCCTTTTGCAAATAATTTGAATTAGTTATTTCCTGGTAACACTTTTGAAGAAGTACAATGGCAACCAATCAGATTTAGACAAATAAGGCATGTTAGGTTAAAAAGAAGTATTTTAAAACAGGTTTTTCACTATTTGATTGCTTTCGGCACCTGCTTCCTCCTTGGTTAGCTTTCAACCATGTCTCTCCGCCTTCATCACCATGGAAATCGATGCACATGGTATCAATATATTAGTACGTCGCGAATTGGATGGAAGACGAAGTGCATGAGGTCATAACTAGGGGTTCTCGAAGGGGTCGGCGCATCACTTTGCTTTTAAAAGAAAATGCGCCTGCTTCCTTTCGACTAGGTAGCTTTCGACTAATTTGGCCTTGGACTAAGTCAAATGGATTTAAATAAATGGTTTTGACTGGGTTGCGCTTTTGTTTTAAATGACTGCTTTCGACTAAGTCGAAGCCTTTAGCTGCCGCTTTCTACCTTTCGATCCAGATTGTTTCAAAGGGATTGTTTTTTTTTTCAAAATATGGTCACTTCTCCAATGCTTTCAAAGGGATGGTTACGACACCATCACTTTATTACTTATGAAATGGTTTCGAAACAGATGCTTTCGACTTAAATAATTTAAAGGCCTTTTTTCTTAGATTGAAGTATAACAAGAATGGTTTCGAAAGAGATAAGTTTTTTATGGTTTTGAAAGGTGTTTCCACATGTTCTAAATTGAACCCAAGTGCTTTCAAAAGAGTTGAGTTTTGATGATTTCGAAAGGTTTTTAATGAATGGTTTCAAACGGATGGCTCCCTGCAGATTTTGACGGAGTCGAAAGGTATGGTTTTTCTGATCATTTGGAAAGGATTAAAGGAAAAGGTTTTTCTAAGGGTTTCGAAAGGCAATGTTTAAAGGTTTTAAAAGAAGGGCGCATAAGGTTTTTAAAGATTTCGAAACGAAGGATTTTCAAAGGTTTCGAAAGGGATTTGAGAATGGTTTCGAAAGGAATTTTTTGGCCTTTCGGCCTAGATAGGTAAAGGGTTTTACTTGGTTTCGAAAGGGTTACTTTAAAGCGTTTTGAAGGGGTTGTTTAAAGGTTTTAAATAAAGGTTTCGAATGTATTAATGGGCAGAATAGTCTAAGTGTTTTTAAGTTAAAAAAAACTTTAACTTATTTGAGAGGGTAGTTAATCTTCATTAAATATCATCAACATTATTTTGAGTAAAATATGCATAACATGGCAAAGTAGCTTAGAGTAAAGCTAAATGTGTCTTTTCCTTATATATGTATGATTTAAAGGGTTAAATCATTTTGAAAAGGTTTTTCAGGGAAAATTTATAAGGTAGTTAACCCTAAGAGAATGACTCATATTAGAAGACCAGATAGGACTTGTGTATGGTCGTGCCCTATGCTCATTAACTATTAGCCCCTATCTAATTTAGCCCAGAATTCTAGTGTGTAGGGATTAGTCTTAGGTAAGACTAAAATGTTGGTTACACAGAACGAAACATTTATGTACAGAGGTTGGTTATTGGTAAGCCACAAAACCATCAGGATCTGTTGATCCATGGGGATGTAAGTTAAGGACAGACCGTCCAGAATTTTTATCTAACAGTTGTTTAGACAAATTGATATTGTATCTGGTAGGCCCAAGTCAACCTAAAAGGATAGTTAGTCCAGATTGTGGACAGTTAGTCTAGTCGGCGGGCAGTCAGCCAAGATTTCAGACAAATAGTCCATTTATTACCTATTTTAGCATAATGGATATTGCTATTATTATTATTATTATCAGTTTGATTAACCAATTTGGTTGTCCGAAAGGATTTGCAAAATATATGTTTTAAAGAGGATATTAGTGAGGGAAAACTCATTCTGTTAAGTGGCGTGGTCTCACTAAATATCAGTAAACCAAGATGTAACAGAATTATTCACACTAGGCTTTATGTCCGACTCAAAGTTTCTGTTTCCCCTTAACTCTCAGGTGCTCAAAATTGATTTGAGTAGGCTGAGGGTTGAGGTTTTTGGGTTTTGTTGTTTTAGCGAATAAAGCTTCCTGAGACAAGCAGGTGGCTGAAAGATAGTTAAATAGGCTTTGTAGATTATTCTGTTTATTTTCCGTTGTTTATATTAATTCGGTATGACTATTTTTCTTTGATCAATCAAGGGTCATCGCCATATGTCTCTCTTGGTATATTATTGTAAATTAGAATAGATCGTTACCTGGTAAACGGTTAAGGGATTATGTATCATGGATATGAATTATCGTTTTGAAATATAATCAGCAAAATGTTGTTTTGAAAACTATGATTTGTTCATATTCACGTGCTTCTGATATTATGGATACCATTAGCATTACCATATTTTGTCACCAGAAGTTAATACTATGGATGACTGCAGCATCTGTAGTGCTTAGCTTTTGGCCTCTAGATGCAGGATGTTACGGTGTGGTTGTTGCAGAGGTGCTTTCATGGAAAAAAAGGATATGGGGTGGTTGCTACATAGTGGCACTTTTGTTGGTTGCACCATGTCATTTATTCCATTCTTTTTAGAGGAACGATGCACCAAAGTTTCTCTTAGCAATGGCAATCCGATGCTTTGTGTCCATGGTTGAATATTGCCAAAAGAGTTGTTGTATGTTAGCCGATGGTGTTGGAGGCGGACGAGGAACCTATTTAATAGTTGATTGATTGGACGGGAAGGTCAATTGTTGAGGTGCTCTTCATAGGCTAGGCCGTTGGTATATCATCGTCGCCTACTGGTGTCCAAGGGGGCAATGTTCGTCTGATTCCTGCGATGGTGTTGGGTGAGAGGTCCTTCGAGAGAGCCCTATTTTCTTAAACTGGTCAAGAGGCAATGTTATGTCAACAAGCCAGTTTTTGAGCACTAGCAGTGCACATAATTGTCTAAGCTAGGGCTATACAATGTGTTGGATCAGGGGAATACATGAGCCAAATAGCAAGCCACAATATGCGCCGTTGTAGTCACATGGCAGTCAAACACGCAGGCCTACCCACCCTATACTTAAAAATTAAGCAACTCATTGATTTTTTGAAAGATTTAAGCAGGCATCTTAATACAACTTGGAGATAAATGATTGGTTGCTAAGGCATGCTAACAAATGGGACGTTTCCATTCAATGATCAAATTCAATATTTCACCAATTCTTTAGTTAAACTATGCAAAGATTGCTGGTGGATTTGAGAGGAAAATTCAATGTTTGAGAGTTTGAAGAAATCATGGCACTACTTGATCAAGCACATGACAAGTGTTGTTGAATTCTCCCACTTCGTCTTCACTCCGAACGATTGAAAGCCTAATCCGCAATGAAATTGCTCTCTCTTACACCATTGCCCTAATCAAAATCAAAGGGTTATTTTATTGCTAGTCCACTTTAATTCATACTCCATCTTCTACTACTCGGTATAAACTTTAATCGGTATATGGTAGCTATGGGATATTTATGCTATATGGACCCACCTCCTTAAGACCTGACTATTGTCACTCGCTTTTAAGGGAGCACGATCATTAGGAATTAGCACATGGCATGATGACTCTTGTTGATGATGTTATACTTTAAGAATGTTTGATAGTCTTATTAGCGGATGCCATAAAAGGCAAGGGGTTGATTTTTTTTGTAAGCGCTTTGTGTGTTATTTTTTTCATTTTAGTAGTAAAAAATGGTCGTCGCAATAAAATTGTTCTTCTACTGCACAAATTTTTCATCGTTATTAAATATTAAAATATTAATTAAGTACTAAACATCAAATGTTAAATATTAATGACCACATATTAATCACTAAATAATAAATAAAAACTTCATCAAAATCAAATATGAATTACAAATAATAAATATTAAAAAAATCAAATATTACGTATTATTATATATTAATATTAGATAATTATTGAGTGTTAAATAATAAATATTAATTAAACATAGAATGTTAAATATTTAAAAATTATTGAACATCCAATCTTTATTAAAAATTAGTTAATTATTTTTTATATTAATTATTTATTAATAAAATATATTACACTCTAATCATATTTTAACTTTAATCAATACTCCGACTCATATGCTATTTTCTATGAAATGCACCCTTAGGAAACCAATAGTTACTCAGCAAGACTTATTTCTACGGGGTGAATAAATCATATACCAATGCGTAAACGAACTGTTTGGTTGAATACTTCGAAAAAAGAACATATTTTTGATTCTACATTATTGCAAATAAACACTAACGAAAATATGTTCAATAAAAAGTTATTTTCATTTTTACAAAAAATATTAATGAAATGTATAGTAAATAACAGTTAACAATACAATGTTGAAAATGATACATACACACTCACAGAGACACATACATACATGTATAGATGTGCATATTGAATGGTAGAGTAATACTATATTAATAGTGCATGGTTTATCCTTGTTGAAATAATTATAATATCGCTAAACACGCCAAACATAATCAAATCTATAATTAAACCTAATACGTGTGGCAACCCAAGTGGTCTGCATAAGTTGTATTCAAATTTCCAAACTTTTCTGAAAAAGAAAAATTAAATTTCCATCTCAAATGTTAAATATTTTGAATCTTAAATTTTTAGTAGTAGTTGTAGTAAGCAAGTTGAGTGAAGTAGCATAATAGGAATTAATATATTTTGGTAGAATGAATTATATAGTAACTCTACCTCCTTGTGTCATGAAAATTGTTAGATATGAGCAAATTCTCGTGGTAAAATCAATACGCATAATTAATTTAATTATTTAAAATCAATAGAGGATGAATTAAGTATATTATGCTAAGTAAAACTCCAAACATAGTTTATAACATTCATTCCAATTTATCTTGCACAAAATCAATATTCAAACCTCTATTTATCACATTCTACGATATTTTTTATTTTCGTATTCATTGTTAATGAAATAATCATATTCCATCAAAAAGCCACTAAAAACTTAGGTTATTGTCTTTTAGTGATGTCTCTCATTATTTTGACGCCATTACTATTCGAGAGAGATCTAATGTTATCTCTCTCATATCTGGATGAACCATTGGTTCTCCATCCAAACAGTAGATAGATGTCTCAGCCATTAGTATTCATCGGTAAGAAATGTTTTACTGGATATAGCAACTTTGGTGGAGATGGCAAGGAGTTCAAACCAACCCATTATTATGCAATTACCTTTATTATTGCATTCGAGAAGCTTCACCAAACCAAAATCTACCGCTTCACTTATGCTTGTTAAGTTGCATTTTGATATATTATATATAGACAACCGTAGCAGTTAGCCACTTATCTTGTAAAATATTGTTGGCTTATTACTCACGTTGTATATAATATGCTATCTAATGATCGTGAATTTATGTACATCTCCCTTTCTACACCTAGTGCAATATATGCCTTTACATTCCGAGAAAGGGGTTATTTTAGAACCCGGTTAAATCGATTTAAACACCCTAAGAAATTAAGAACCGATCTCTTAACATATGCTCCAAATTTTCTTTAAGAGATTATGCTGCTATTAAGAATCTAGTGTTGCACTCGTAATTTGACATCTAAATGTTTTTACTATATGAGGTATTATTTGGATTCTTAAGGGAATTTTAGTGCCACACCAAATAGCTATATTATCATTTCTATGGCTTTCACTTATACTATACCTTTAAATATGGACTATGAAGATGACTATTAAATGAATCATATTAAGCATATTCCTCAACGTGGAAAAAATAGGGTGATCTTTTATCTTTGTTCATCTGAGTAATAAGTTTGGCTTTATCTTGGATTTTAGCACAAACTAAGGGTTTAATTTTTTTCACAATTAAATTTCTACCACATTTTCATTAAAACCCTAGTGAAATGTACTTATTATACCCAATTTTCTTCTATAAGCATGTGCAGTGCAGGTAAACAAACTGAGCACGCTAAAACTGCAACAAAAAATAAGAAGCAATTCAGATACAATTTCACCAAAAGAAGGGAACTGAACAAAGCTGAGCATCTTTGAACCTAAGTAACATCATTCATAGACAATTGGGCAAACATACGACCCATATATAATCAACAGAGCAACAAAGAAATCAAAGATGTAAGACACTATTACAATTAAGCCAGAGCAAAGATAGGTCACATGAACTCAACGGACGAATTATAATGACATTTCAACAACATGCGCTGACAAGTAAGTATGGAGGTCGCTCTTACAAAAATGGCTAGATAAGCTTTGCCTACAAGCAAAAAAGAAAACCAACAGAACCTATCTACCCATAGAAAAAAAAGACTGCATAGATCTCTTCTAAAAGACCGCACTATCATCCCCTTGATGATTACAACAATTTTTTCTATAGAGGCTGCATCAACATCCCCTCGAAGACAGGGTTGCCGCCACTTTAACATCTAACCGGCCATCTGTAACGACCCGGAGTTTCACTACTTTGATTTGCGAATATTAAATTAATTTTAAATATTAAAATAAAAGGTTTAGAATGAAAATAAAACTCTTTTAAATAATAATTAATGATGGTGAAATCATTTTCAAATTTTGTTTACAAAATATTTAGTTTGATAAAAATAGAAAATGTGACTAGAAACCTTTTTGCGAATTCGATGTTTCATCGTATAAAAGTTGTTTGAAATGTTATAAGCCTTATTTATATTTGAAACAATATTTAAATGGTGAAGAATGTAAATTATTTAGTATATATTGGTATATACATAGGTGTATATACTTAATTATGTACATGTATATACTAAAAGATGCCCTAAGAGACGATTTGACACATTGACGACTCGAGTACAAACATGATTAAACATGTTTTCTTTGACATGATAAGGGGGGACAAGATGGAGGATGAAATGACATATGCAATGGAGGGTGTTGAGTTGGCAAAACAATGTGGAAGGTAGAAGTACAATGGTAGTTTAGTAATTTACCTTTTCTATTGCTTATAAATAGTCTTCCACTTCTTCAAATTTTCCTCTTATTCCTCCTATCATATTTTCCTCGTCTTCGAACTAAATAGAGATTTTTTTTAACTTTGTAAAATTTCAGTGGCTACAAGTTTAATATATAGGACTTCTTCAGATTTTGAGCTTAGCTATGTCCAAATCTCATTTTTTCAGACCCATTTTCGGACCCATATTTCCAAAACCAAAAATACCTCTTCTTCTTTTGACCATATCTCCCTGAAATCCAAACTGAATTGAGTGATTCTTTTTTTGAAATGATAGAGAAAAGAATTTTCAATAACTTTTCTTTTGATGGCCTTTCTAATTTCCAAGAGTAATACGGCATAAAATCAAAGAAAAATGACCATTTTCGAGTTGATTTTGTGGTTTTCCAACCTTTGCAAGTTCTAAAGTATATTAAGTTTTCAAAAGAGTTTTTCAAAATTTTCGTGAGTAAACTTCTAGTTTTTGTGAAAAGGTTCAACCTTTATTATGTTTTCTATTTGGTTGTAGAATATATTGTTTGGATGGTTGAATCACCATATGGTTTGGATGTACATATATTGCTAGTTTATGATTTGGTGTAGCTTTATGAATCGAATGTTGATGTTTTTAATTATAAAATTATGATCTTTGTCTTATGATTGGAAGTGATATGGAAAGTTAGTAAGTAAAACTTAGTTAATGGAAAATTTAGTGAGCATGTTAGCATTTGAAAGGTGTTTGTGTTCGACATAGCGATCCTTTATGTTTTTTAAATTTGATTACTTACTTTGTTTTAAATAAAAAGTTTTCTAAAGTTTCTAACCTTTATTTTTCCTTACAAATATTCATATTAAGTTCATGAAGTAAGTTAAAGTTAAAAAAGTAATGTTTTAAAAGACTATATAAGATGTTAATGAAGTTTGAAAGCTATGGTATCCATAGCGTTGGTCGCTATGAATATTATTTCGATAAAAGTTTGTTTTTTTGAAAATTCAATTTCATACTTCAAAAGTTATTTTGGAAAGGTTTTATAAACTTAATAAAAATGTTTTATAAAGTTGATTAAGTTTTAATAATTAATTTTTAATTAAGCTTGGTAATCACTAATTAATTAAGTATTAAACAAGGTTCGTTAATCTCAATTAAATAAAGATTAGTACTAGTTAATTATCCTTTAAAAGTAAGATTAATTTTTAATTAATTATGAGTTAATTATTTGATTTATTTTTAATTAATTATTGATCAAATATAAGGTCAATTATTTATTTAATTAATCAAGTGTTTAATTATTTTTAATTGTAAATTAATTAAGGTTTTAATTTAATGATTATTTATCAAGGGTTTAATTTATTATTAAGTTTTAATTAAAAGATTAATTAATTAATTATAATATTAATTAATTAGTTAATTAAGGTTAATTAATAATTAATTATTAATAAACATTTTAAATTACTATTCAATAATTAATAAAGGATTAATTAAGGGTTTAATTTATAAATAAATTATATATTAAAGGTTTAATTGTAATTAAATTAAGTTCAATTTAATAAAGATTACTTATGATTTAATAATAGTTTAACTTGTAACTAATCATTTTATGGAGTTTTAAGTTTTTACCTTGTTTTCTAAGAACCAAATTGTTTTATAGGTACTTCTTTTTCAAATATGGTTTTGAATACAAGGTGTCGATATCATTAAGTAGACAAAAATTGTGAAAGAGTTATGCAAATGGTTTGATTGTATGGACATGTGTTATAGAATAAATTCCCATTCTAGTATAATGTAATTGTTTATTGTGGGAACATGTGTTAGCTAAATAATTCCTCGTTCTGCTATAATGTAATTGTTTATTGTGTGGACATGTGCTAGCAGAATAAATCCCTATTCTATTATAAGTTGATTGTTTTATTTTTTGGACATCCAATAGCAGAATAAACTCTTGTTCTGCTATAATGTAATTGTTGTTTGTATGGACATGTGTTTTATCAGAATAAATTCTCATTCTGCTATAAACAGATTGAACTGTTTGGACATTTATTTAGTAGGACAAATCACCATCTTGCTATTGTGTTATTTGGATATGTATGTGCTACTAATTATATTGACATGTTATTCCCTGTTTTGGATATGAATTGATTTTACATACCTGTTAATCTATGTAAATAATTAGTAAGTGAATTGAAATTCAAATTCAAATTGAATGGCAACTTAAGTTAGTACCATTGGATTGCTAAGCCTCTTTTGAATTTATGAAGTGGGTTTTTGAGTTAACTAAGTTCTTTAACTAAATTAGGTTTTAAACTTTATAAATGTTTTCCATGTTATACTATTGTTTAATGAAGGTATTTATAAGTAATAACTTGTTTATAAAAGGAGTTTTTACTAATAAAAGGGTCTTCCTAAAGTGTTTCACAAATGATATTTTATAGAAGGATTTGTTAAAGGAGTTATATTTCTGGAAGAGGTTTGAACTTGGAAAATAAGTTGGGGTTTGAATGATTTTAGAAAAGAGGTTTATAAACGGTTTAGTGATTTGAAAAGGAAAAATTTATAAATGGTTTGAGATTTATATTAAAGTATTTTTCTAAATTAAAACTAGGAATTTATAAAGAAGCTTTATAAATAGATTTGGATATATTTGTGAAATAAAGAGATTTTGAAAAGAAACATTTGATTTTCATTGCGTAATTCGGCAGAGATTGCCTATAGTTTACTATGTTTTCTCTGGGATAGAGACGTAACCATGGCGTAAACTACGATCCATAATTGATATTGAATGGTACTTTCCGTATCTATTTTAAAAAAAATTCAAGTATTTTTGAAAGGAATCATTTGTGAATATATTTAAACCAGTGAGATCATCTTACGAATATTTGAATAAATAATTGAAAGATGATTTTAAGTTAATGGAAGATTAATTTAAGAGGCTTAGTGATTTCCATCGGAAATGTAACCTTTGTTTTGAATGTTTGTTTATTTGATAGTTAAATAACCGACTATCAAATCATGGCCTAAATATGCATTTCTTCTTAATTTTGGTGGTAGGGAAGCAATTCCATACTTAACACCAAAGGAATTTAACTTTGAACATATCTAGGAGAAACACAGGAATTATATGTTTCAGCTACCATTGGTGGTGCTATACTATACGTATAAACTCTTTTGTTCTTCTAGGACAATTGATAAGGAGATCCGTCCACTTAAACGGTTGGAGGTGATCCCTGATCTTATGTATTATTTGATTATTTCATAAAGGACTGGTATTGAGCATTCCGAAAATCGACGTTTAGTTTTTTAGGGCGTCCGGTAAGAGGGGGAGTGTACTCGTGAGAGATTACACCCGTAACCACTCCAACAACCATATATGGTTCTATAAAAGAGTTTGTGATGTATCCATATGTTGGAATCCATGTGTGGCTCCAAACCTGTTGGGGTATGGAAATCCATGTGTGATTTCAAGATCTATTTGAGATATAGGAATCCACATGTGATTCCAAGACCCATTGGGGTATAGGAATCCATTGGGATTCCATGATCTCTTTTGATGGCGGTGCGTGAGCTGGAATGTCGGAAGTAGCCTCACCAGTAGCAATGAATATAATTAGACATAGGAGGCATGGCCAATAGGGTTGGCAAATCCATAGGGTGCAGTCGGCTCCACCTTTACGTTATCTACAGTTGTTATGCATGCATGAGGCGATGCACTCGGTCTTAACGAGACCAGCTATGTTTTTCGTATGGTATGTCACTGGGGATGTATGCTAATTCGGAAGGATATCTCTAATCCTTTTGCAGGAGGATCGTTTCTCAAAGTACCGAGAGCACCTCCATAGAATCCTACACAATTAGCAAACATATTTTATCAGTTTTTTGGTTATATACCTATTATTTGTTGTGATGTGCACTCATGAGCATCACAGCTACTTCATTATTATTATTTTCACCCTTGGACATTATTGTAATATCAATGGATTTTCTAATATAAATGTTTTGGTTATTGTAAGGTTAAAACTCGTTTGTATGTATGTGCGCGTGGTCTTACGAGATACCTTCGATTTTAAAAGGATTTTGTTTGAGTTTACTCACACTAGACCCATGTCTGAACTGGAGTTTTATTTTCTTTTCCTAAAACTCTTGGGTGCTTAAATTTTTTTAGGTAGCCAAGTGGTTTAGGTTTTCACCGGATGCTTCTTGGAGGAGCTTGGAGCAGGAGGCTTCATCGATGGTTATTTATTATCCTGTTCCCACTGTATTATATGTATCTTATATTTGTTAGGTAGGGATGGGTTATTATAGCCGTCCAAGGGTAGAATTGTATTAGTATGACTTTGATGTATAATTTTTGAAATGACTTTGTAAAGTATTATGTTGATTAATAGATGTTATTTCGTTGCATTGTGAGACTCTGTTATTGTTTTTGTTTCTTCTATCTTCTGTCTTCTTCTTTCACCACTAACGATCAATTTTTTGAGCACTTGAATTCTTAGTACATAATACAATGGACGTATTAGTGTTGATTCTTGAGGGTCAAAAACCTCAGACACTACATTTGGTAACAAAGCACAAGGTTAAGTGAGAACCATGGCCTTGGTGGGGTAGACTCATTTAAGATCAAGTAAGTAAGACCCTAGAATAATCTTGAGTGTATTACATATAAGAGTGCGTATTTGTTAATGAATACAAAATGTTTTATATTGTGTTGATTAATCTGGTGAGTGGTTTACGAATTCTGGTCGAGATAAGGGATGCCACGTTGTCGATAAGGGTTCCTAAACACTTGAACAAAGCGAACTAACACAGTATAGTTTTGAAATTGGATAAATGAAATATTTTTACCTAGAAATATATTTTTTATACATAGAATGGTTTCAAAAATAGTATAGAATTTTGAGGTATTATTGTTAGGAGTTAATATTATTCTATTACTATCAGTTAGGATTTTCTTAGTCATGCTTGTCTAGTTGAGCATTGACTATTGTTTGTGTGTGTAGGTAGCTTCCCTTTTTAGGATTTGGGTTGGGTAAGTAGAAATAGGATTAAATTTCACAAGTCGACTATAAGGCGTTCGATTGATAATGTGAGGTTAAATTTGATTTAATAAAAGGTGTTATTAAAAGCTAAAATATTTGAAATAAATATTTTGAAAATGTTTCATAAAAGTTGATTTATAAAAATGGATTTACAGGAACGTTTCTTGGATTAAAAATAATTTAAGTTGAAAACTTAGGAACTTAAATTCTGGGGCTTTTGGAAAATGTTTCAAGGTTTTGATAGATAATAATAGTGTTATTTGAAAGCAATTTTGGTTCAAGAATAAAATTTTGGAAGTGAAAATGTTAAGTAAGAAATGTTTTCTTTGGATTGGTTAGGAGGAATGAGTCTTCATTGTTTTGTGATGATCTGAAAAATCTTCTAAGTGACGATCGGATGTTTTCCTAGGCGAATGTTGTGGTGCACTTAGTAAATTATTCTCTTTATCATTATAAAATTGAAACAAGTTCAAACCTCGAACCAACCCAAAGCGAGTTGGTGATAAATGTTATGTTGGAAATATGATAAGTATTATTTCAAAAACGGGATTTTAGAATAAAAGTAATATTCTTAAGTTAACTAGTTCGAGTGGCTCGAAAATAACTTAAAATTGGAGAAGGGATATGTTAAGATGGTACACACTTCTCTTAAGTATTACCCTTCCTAGTAAGAAAGTGTATGATACAGTTTAGTAGTACCCAATTCCTTAACATCATTTTGGAGTTACTCGGGATATATATATATATATATATGATGATTAAAGTATATTATTTCAATTCAAAAAAGTTTTTGAAATAGACAGGATATTTGGATCTTTAGTTTTCTTAGGGAAATAAATGTGAAATGGAATAGTTAAGTCAAATAGGGGTATATGCTCTGAGGATGTAGTGGAGTAATATCCAAGTGGACGTACGTTTAGTTTTATGAAATATTTCATAAATAATTTAGTGGAAATAGAATTGGTATTAGGAGGAACTGATTAAAGAAGTGCGTAGGTTAGACGTAAATTATCTCTCATTTCCATGTAGTTTGATCTAAGATTTGAGTACACGGCTTTGAGTTGTTTCACGCCATTCCGAATAAGGATCCATTACTTGGTTTTTGACGGTGAGCACTTGATGAGGATTTTCGGTATGGCACCAGTATTTTCTATCATATTTACAACTATGTAAGGAGAACAGAGGTTTTAAATCAAGGAGCCCGATCGGAGTCCGCATTAGAAAATTAGGTGAGCGATACTAGTTCGGAGAAAAAATTATGTATTCAAATAGAGAATGAATTAGACTTTTTATATAAATAGTATATGTACATCATACAAACTGATTAAAAGTGCTAAGTGTTTTTTTGGGTTAGGTTGAGGTGTAATTTCGAGGACGAAATTCTTTTAATGGGAAAGAATGTAACGACCCGAAATTTCACTAATTTGATTTGCAAATATTTAATTAACTTTAAATATTCAATAATAGGTTTTGTAATGAAAATAAAACTCTTTTAAATAATAATAAATGGTGGTGAATGTTAGCACCAGAATTGGTCACTGACACCCTTGAGAAAGATTTTGTAGAGATATAAATGAAGAAAGTAAATTAAAACAGATAATTGTATGCTAAATTAAATGCAAAAACAAGAACAACAGATTTATAGTGGTTCAGCATAACTGCCTACGTCCACTTTGAGTTTTGATCTTTATTGCTTTCACAAATGATTGAATGCAGATACAATCTATACTAAATGACTTGAATACAAGTGCTAAGTAAAATAGAATAAGTTTTGAATGCAGCAGAGTCTCCCCGGTGTTCTTGAAAAAAGTCCCTTTCATTGTGCCCCTGCCCTTCTATTTATAGACGAAGATGGGTTGGACTTTCCTCATGGGCCTTGGAACAAGGTACCTTGGCCCGTGGTAAGTAAATTCTGTGCACCGAGCTATAGATGTCGAACAGCAATTGCCGAACCACATTTCTAGGCCGAATGTAACGACCCAGAATTTAGAACAATTTAATCTGAAAATATTTAATTTATTTTAAATATTTGAATGATGGTTTGAATTGAATTTCGAATTATCAAAATGAATTGGCGATTAAATTATAGAATTTAATCTATTGAGGTTGAATAAAAATTTGAATCTTCAATTTTAAGTTGAATAAAAATATTTCAAAGGCTTGTAAAATTCATATTGATAATATTGAAGATTATAGAAGCTTCAGAATTGAAGTTGAAAGTGAATTGTTCAGTTTTGAAATTAAATCGTTTGAATCGATATTTAAAATAGCCGTCCGAGGCACAGTCTCGGAATTTGACGAAACCAGTTCCATTGGGTCCGTAATATTGAATTATTACCGGATTTCAAATTTCGTATTTTTCGGAGTTGATATGTGATCACACGACGCGTAAACGCATTGGAATTTAATCGAATTCAATTTGAAATTTAAATTTAAATATTAGTCAAATGCACCACGTTATCTTCCCTAACTCCACGCCTAAAACCATGCCTTAAGTCACGCAGAAATCACGAACGAGATCGTGCAGAGCATGCCGAGACCCATTTTCAAATACTCCTCTCCCCCTTCACTCTCGTTCAAAATCAATCGAACGAAGAAAACAATTAATGGCCGAAGCCCCTTAATCTCGTTCAAAAATTAATCAGGGCCGATCCTTTCTGTTCAAAATCCACAAACTCACGAAAATTAAAAAAAAATGGCCGTAGCCTAAATCAAAATCGCGAGCACACGCACGCGATGGGTCCGGTGCCACGTAGGGGGAGGCAGTCGTCGTCAAGCTCGGCGACGCGCTAAAAAGGAGGAGCGCTTGCGCGATTCAGTGGTGGCGCGCGCGATGGGGTTCGCGAGGCGCAGAGGTGATGGCGCGTGATTAGAGGCGGCGGCGTCACGATTTTGGGTCGCGATGATTTGTGGCGATGGGGGCACGCGCAGGAGAGGGTGCGATGGAGCTGGGCTCGTGGGGAGGTGCGATTCAGAGCGGCGGCGAGTGGAGGCGATGATCTGCAGGGGAGGCGTGATTTGGGGCCGGCGTCGGTGGAGGCTCGAGCTGATGATTTTCACAGTGAGGTAGTTTTAATTATTATTTTTTGTTTTTCAAAATTTTTATTAAAGAAAGTAAAGAAAAAAAATATATATAAATTGTTATTGAATAAAAAATAAAATAAAATGAAACGGTTTGTTAATTTATTTAAAATTAGGAATAAATTTAATAAATATATAAGATTTTAAAAACTATAAGGATTTATAATATATATGTATATATATAAGTATAGAAAAATACAGACAGTAAGTTTAAACAATTTAAACTCTTTAATTATTTAGAAATCAGTATTTAAATTTATACGGTAAAAATATTGAAGTTTTGAAAGTTAATTTTTAGTTAATATTTTATTTTAAGGAATTAGAAAATTAGGTTAAATATACAGTTTTAAGTTAAATTTGATTTAAATAGAAAAAAAAATTGCAGTAAAGAAATAATATATCATATTATAAGTAAATACGAGTAAGTTATATTAAAAGAAAATTTTAATTTTTAAACAAAAAAAAAACAAAATTTTAGTTAAACGAATTTATTAATGGATTGTTTGATAAGTTTATTTGATTCGTTTAGTTACTAAAAATAAATTATTAATGGAAATTTAGTTTAAAATATAATTTTTAGTTAATCACATTTGATTAAAATAAAAGGAAGAATTTAATCATTAGTTAAAATAATTTTATTTAAGAAAAATTAGTTGATTTAAAATTTATAAAAAGGAAATTTAGTTCAATTAGAAATTTCTAGTTAGAATTATTTTAAAAAGGAAAATTAGTTTAAATAAATTTATTAAAGAAGAAATTAGTTTAAATAAAACCATCAGTTAATTTAACTATTAAAATGAAATCACCGATTAATCGAAATTATTAAACGAAAATTTATTATTCGATTATTTCAAATATTAATAAATTGTGTAAATATTTATACAAGGTATAAATCAAGAAAATCGAGTCAAGAAGGAAATGGATTGCTAATAAAAGCAAAGGTGAGAACTTCTCACTCTAAAGGATTTATTTAAAAAAAAAAATATAGTTAGATTTAAAATTGTTAGTTGTGTTGATTGAATGCTTGAATGACGATTGTTATATATATATATATATATATATATATATATTGGATGTGAATAGACCCTATACGCCGTTAGTAAGCGGAGGTTATTTATTACACACATATACCGCGATATTCCACCTTGAAGTGGAATTGGTATTATATTATATATATAGCAATATATATATATTGGCATATGTATATATTGCAGTCGATTGATTTCCCGCCTTGTATAGCGGATGAGACCCTATTGCGCCGTTAGTAAGCGGATAATATTTTATAAAATCCCATATACCGCGATATTCCACCTCGAAGTGGAATGGGTATTGTGCTAATGTCTGTGGATGCAGGGAAACAGGTTGGAGGGATCCAACTGGATTCCTCACAAATATTTATTTGATTTTAGATATTGTGATGTTTGATTGTTTATCATATCGATATATGATGTTTGAAAGTCGTGATTGACTATTTGATGTGTTGCATCATCGGATCCAATTTTGAAGTTTAAAAATAACGATTTTGATTTTTATGGGATTTCTAAAGTGATTTTTGAAAGTATACGTTTATAAAATATTTTTGGAATTGATCCATCTTAAAATAAATAAACGTTATAATTTTAATATTATAAAAATTATGATTTTTGAGAAATTCAGTTAAAAGTTGATTTTTGAAAATATGGAATTAATGATTTTATAAAATAGTTTAAACTGGGATTTCTGAATTTATTATAAAAGGTTTAAATATAAGATTTATGAAATTTGATTATTTTGTATATCTAAGAGAATGATGAAATTATAAAGGAGTTTAAAGACGTTTTAAAATAGTAATATAAATTGTTTTATATTAAAAGATTTATAAATTGATATTTATAAATTAAAAATATTAGAAGTGTAAAACGAGCTTTTCTAAGTGTTAGAATGAATTGTGAATGAATTTCACAAATGAATGAAATTTATAGGATTATAACGATGAAGTTATAAATAGAATTTTATAAGCAGTAGGTTTATAAAATTTGTAAAGGAAAATAAGATAAATTTTGTAAGGTTATTAAAGGAATCGATTTTGGATAAATAAATGAATCTTATAAGTTATAAGATTTATAAATTTGGGAAGTTTAAAAGAATGTTTTTTGCAAACAAATAAATTATAAGTATTTAACTTATAATATGAACTTTTAATATATCATTGAGATATGAAATTGAATAGATTAATAAAGGAAATTTATAAAAGGAAGTATTATAAAATAAATAGAAATGGAATTTATAAACATTGTTTTATAAATTCGCAAACTACTTATTTTGATAAGTAAATTGTTGTAATTTATTAATGGAGTTATATTCACGTTTTAGACAGTGAATAATCCTTTAGAACAAATTGAATAGACGGGATGAAATTGGTTAACAAGTATATTCACGTTTTTGAATAGTGAATAATATGTTAAGGAAATGTTTTGAATGTGATGTTTTAAATAGAATTAAAACGATCTAAAGATGTTTTAAAAAGTATTAACTATCGAAACCATAGATTTCAACATTCATTGTTGAAATAGACGTTTTCGAGAAATAGAAGGAAATGGTAGATTATAACACTGTTGTTATAATAGATGATTTCCGAAAGGAAATGTTTTGTATAGTATCGGGATTTATATATCTATTTTAATTTTGAATCCCTATACTAGTGATTTTGGGTTGTCGTAACGATGTTTTACGCAACATTCGTTTTGGCCCAAATAAATATGGTTAAGTGAATGATTTCCTTAAAGAATGAAATATATACTTAATTTCGATTAGAGTATATTAAATATTTTCTAAGTGTAGAAAATAAAAAGACTTGTGAATTACTTATAAATAAATAAGTATGGAAATGTTTTTCCAATATTAAGTGAATATTTTGAATTTATCTTTTTAAAGATAAATTGAAAATGAATATTTGAAAACGAATGGAAATCGTATATTCATAAATATTTTGGAATGTAAATTCAATATGGAATTTATAAATGGAATTTGGAAAATGAGTTTAAAAATAAATATTGATTTATTTTTGAAGTATGGAAAGTTTATATCTTCTAAAGATATTTTTGGAAAATAAATAATTTGGAAAATTATTTGAAATCTGGTGATGTTGGCATATCTATTGATAGTTCAATAACCGACTATCAATATTTACCTTTAAATAGGTATTTGTTGTGATTTGCTTTAATTTGAATGCCACACTTATTTTTTTAAAATAAGCGCTCACTGTTCGGGTTAACCGGGAAAGGACCTTGGGGTCGTATAACCCATTCCGAATATGTGATACGTCGTTATGAATTGCATTTGAAGATCGGTGTTGAAGACCGGATATCTTCGAAAACGAAAGGGTTTCTTGTTGATTGTCTCTGCACTGGCTGATCCCCGGTATAGAGATCTCCATATGTGATGGGAAATTCGGACGTGATTAGAGATTATCCGGATTGCAAGGACTTCGTTGTAAGTGCCTTCGGTTCTGTTCGATCCCGGAACAGACTTGTATGGATAGTATGCCTGACATTACAAATTGAGATATAAAGCCGATTTCTTTCAAATATATTTCTGTTGGTGGCGGAGAATTTATTCTCTTAGCTTAACACCCTTCTCTGAGACGTACGAGCTCAGAGGTTATATAGTTGAAGTTATCAGCGATATATTCCCAATTTGGTAATGTGACGTGCTGAGTGTTGCTGTGAAATGATCATTGTGTTGATTATTTGTGATAGGATCATTTATTTGATCGTCTATCTTGGTGATCATTTCTATAATCATTTGTTGACCCAAAGCACGGCTTTTGTATAAAGTGTGTTTTTGTGGACGAGACTTCGTCGAGCCTCACAAACCGGTAATGGTCGAAACAGGAATTGTGCGGCAAGGTTTTCAGGGATCGCTTCCCTAGGGTATGGCCATTCCTTCTGGAAAAGGGTGGTATCATGGTATGGAGCCCAGATACTTACTCATGTTGAAAACACTTTGTTATGATTGTGTGATGATGGTGACGAGCGCTCGTTTAAAGGTTCCAAAGGACCGGGGGTGGCATATCTGAGGGTTTGTAATATCCCTTGGGAAAAGGGGTTCCCGGCCTTGTTTAGCAGAGAACGGTTTGGTTCTCGGGGCGTCCTTCCAGAGGCGTTTCCATGTGGCAATGGGAAGTTCCTTGGCCTGACCATTTGTTGGAAAATCCATTCTTCAAATACGAGCCTTGTACGGTATTAGTTGTATTACCTGCCATCTACTTATGGTGGCGCCCCACTGTTTGGATGGTAGCTATAGTAGGCATAGTTCGAAATGTCTATGCTGGCTAAGATTTATATCTTTACTTTCGAAATGATTTCTCATACACTATGCACTAGTAATAATATCAAATGTTCTTTTAAATACGTATCAAGCATCTTTGACTAACATAAGAAGAAATCTCCTCCAAGTCTGCGTTTGCATTGTGTGTGTGGCGGGAGGTCTTATGGTAGTCTCATTTTTAAAAGCATTGCGAATTGAATTTAAAAATATTCCTCTACTTTATTTTAAAGAAAAATAAACTGTTTTAGTTCTCACACCAGTCACATGACTGACTCGGAGTTTATTGTTTTCCTTCCTATACTCTGGGTGCCCACCAATTTCCACACGGGCAGTCAAGAGTTAGGTTTATCAGGATATTCTGAAATTCAGGAATTGTTAGAGGCAAGCTGGATGGCATGGCGTATTACTAGTATATAGTATTTCTTTTTCCGCTGCATTGTTTGATGTTGTACACTCTGATGATATGATGTAATGAAATGTAATGTAATAACTGATATAGTTCTTTGTTTAAAGATTATTCATTTTTTATTATATGTTGTTCCGCTGCGAATTGTGAGATTCTGATGTTGTTCTGTTGTTTTCAGTTCCGTTCTATATTCTGTCTTCTCTTCTCTCTATCTTCTATCTTTTTCCTCTTCTTCTACCTCTTTTCTTTTTCTTAAAACCCTCAGTGTTCGGTTTTCCGGCATCCGACTGATCGACATTCGATACAGTGGACGTATTAATGTCGAATTTCGGGAGTTGAAGAATCGGGTTCTGACAATGTGGTATCGGAGCTTATGGTTAAGCGACAACCATGGTTCTGTTGGGTGTTACTCATTAGAGATAGAGTCAGCAGTACTCTAGAATGAGTTTGAGTGTAATAATAGATATGAGCGCGTATTTGTTAGTGAATATAAAATTGTTTTGAATCGGCTGAATAAGGTAATTTTGCCCAAAACTATTTTTGTATAGAAAGGAAATAATTTCCTATGAATTATTATAGAATATGGTTGCATGATTGTTAGGAAGTAATAATATTAAATTATCATCATTATTAAATGGAATTTTATAAATAAATTTTATAAAGTTATTTAAGAAATAAAATGGATTGAATCAAGTAAACTAACTTGATAAATTATTAATTCTTGGACTAATAAATTGGAATTTGAATTGGTTAGAATAAAGTTTAGTCGTGAGCTAAATTTGAAGATAAATTTGAACTTGTATATAAACTCAAGTAAGTAAAAGACATAAATTGAAATTCCTTTTGTTAGTAATTCAGTAAATTCGAGATGAATTGAATATGGAAAAATGAAATGAATTAGTGAATGAAACTAATTTAAAGTAGAAATATGAATTAGTAAATGAAAGTTAATCGTTAGAATTCAATATTTAGAAATTGTGAATTGAATTCAAATAGAATTGAAATTGTGAATTGAATTCAAATGAATTGAAATGGTAAATTGAATGAAAATGAATATGTAACTTCAATAGTGAAGTAAAAACGTATAAGAAACATATGTTGAAAATTTTGTAATAGAATTGGCAAAATGGTTTGTATGTTGGAATTGGATATTATGAATAGCAGGATATACGGGTATTATAAAAGAATTGGGATTTTGATTTCGAAGATAAAATTGAATTGCTCGACAAAAAGGTACGTATTTCAATTTCAGTATGAAATTTGATGATTTTCTTCTCCAGCCACTTGGCTTTCTCTTTTCTTTTTGATTCTGAGGGGCCGTGGTGCCATTTTGTAGTCGTACTGAGCTAGCCCCGCAAAGGAGACGCTGGCGAAATTTTTCAGAAATTTAGGGTGTTAGAAAAATTTTGAGAAATTTTGAAAGTTTGAAATTTAAATTTAAATTTGAATTGTTAGGTAAACAATATTGTTTGAAACCTATAATTAAAGTTGGAAAGCTAGTTGAAATAATAGTGAATCTCTAGTAAAAAGATTTAGGTTAGTAAGTTGATAAAACTATTTGGATTGTGAAAAATGATAGACGGGATAGGGGCATTCTTCTTAACTTGTAATTTCGGGACGAAATTCTTTTAGGGGGGAAGATTGTAACGACCTAGAATTTAGAACAATTTAATCTGAAAATATTTAATTTATTTTAAATATTTGAATGATGGTTTGAATTGAATTTCGAATTATCAAAATGAATTGGCGATTAAATTATAGAATTTAATCTATTGAGGTTGAATAAAAATTTGAATCTTCAATTTTAAGTTGAATAAAAATATTTCAAAGGCTTGTAAAATTCATATTGATAATATTGAAGATTATAGAAGCTTCAGAATTGAATTTGAAAGTGAATTGTTCAGTTTTGAAATTAAATCGTTTGAATCGATATTTAAAATAGCCGTCCGAGGCACAGTCTCGGAATTCGACGAAACCAGTTCCATTGGGTCCGTAATATTGAATTATTACCGGATTTCAAATTTCGTATTTTTCGGAGTTGATATGTGATCACACGACGCGTAAACGCATTGGAATTTAATCGAATTCAATTTGAAATTTAAATTTAAATATTAGTCAAATGCACCACGTTATCTTCCCTAACTCCACGCCTAAAACCATGCCTTAAGTCACGCAGAAATCACGAACGAGATCGTGCAGAGCATGCCGAGACCCATTTTCAAATACTCCTCTCCCCCTTCACTCTCGTTCAAAATCAATCGAACGAAGAAAACAATTAATGGCCGAAGCCCCTTAATCTCGTTCAAAAATTAATCAGGGCCGATCCTTTCTGTTCAAAATCCACAAACTCACGAAAATTAAAAAAAAATGGCCGTAGCCTAAATCAAAATCGCGAGCACACGCACGCGATGGGTCCGGTGCCACGTAGGGGGAGGCAGTCGTCGTCAAGCTCGGCGACGCGCTAAAAAGGAGGAGCGCTTGCGCGATTCAGTGGTGGCGCGCGCGATGGGGTTCGCGAGGCGCAGAGGTGATGGCGCGTGATTAGAGGCGGCGGCGTCACGATTTTGGGTCGCGATGATTTGTGGCGATGGGGGCACGCGCAGGAGAGGGTGCGATGGAGCTGGGCTCGTGGGGAGGTGCGATTCAGAGCGGCGGCGAGTGGCGGCGATGATCTGCAGGGGAGGCGTGATTTGGGGCCGGCGTCGGTGGAGGCTCGAGCTGATGATTTTCACAGTGAGGTAGTTTTAATATATTTTTTTTTTTCAAAATTTTTATTAAAGACAGTAAAGAAAAAAATATATATATAAATTGTTATTGAATAAAAAATAAAATAAAATGAAACAGTTTGTTAATTTATTTAAAATTAGGAATAAATTTAATAAATATATAAGATTTTAAAAACTATAAGGATTTATAAATATATATGTATATATATATAAGTATAGAAAAATACAGACAGTAAGTTTAAACAATTTAAACTCTTTAATTATTTAGAAATCAGTATTTAAATTTATACAGTAAAAATATTGAAGTTTTGAAAGTTAATTTTTAGTTAATATTTTATTTTAAGGAATTAGAAAATTAGGTTATATATACAGTTTTAAGTTAAATTTGATTTAAATAGAAAAAAAAATATTTGCAGTAAAGAAATAATATATCATATTATAAGTAAATACGAGTAAGTTATACTAAAAGAAAATTTTAATTAAAAAAAAAACCAAAATTTTAGTTAAACGAATTTATTAATGGATTGTTTGATAAGTTTATTTGATTCGTTTAGTTACTAAAAATAAATTATTAATGGAAATTTAGTTTAAAATATAATTTTTAGTTAATCACATTTGATTAAAATAAAAGGAAGAATTTAATCATTAGTTAAAATAATTTTATTTAAGCAAAATTAGTTGATTTAAAATTTATAAAAAGGAAATTTAGTTCAATTAGAAATTTCTAGTTCGAATTATTTTAAAAAGGAAAATTAGTTTAAATAAATTTATTAAAGAAGAAATTAGTTTAAATAAAACCATCAGTTAATTTAACTATTAAAATGAAATCACCAATGAATCGAAATTATTAAACGAAAATTTATTATTCGATTATTTCGAATATTAATAAATTGTGTAAATATTTATACAAGGTATAAATCAAGAAAATCGAGTCAAGAAGGAAATGGATTGCTAATAAAAGCAAAGGTGAGAACTTCTCACTCTAAAGGATTTATTTTAAAAAAAATTTATAGTTAGATTTAAAATTGTTAGTTGTGTTGATTGAATGCTTGAATGATGATTGTTATATATATATATATATATATATATTGGATGTGAATAGACCCTATACGCCGTTAGTAAGCGGAGGTTATTTATTACACACATATACCGCGATATTCCACCTTGAAGTGGAATTGGTATTATATTATATATATAGCAATATATATATTGGCATATGTATATATTGCAGTTGATTGATTTCCCGCCTTGTATAGCGGATGAGACCCTATTGCGCCGTTAGTAAGCAGATAATATTTTATAAAATCCCATATACCGCGATATTCCACCTCGAAGTGGAATGGGTATTGTGCTAATGTCTGTGGATGCAGGGAAACAAGTTGGAGGGATCCAACTGGATTCCTCACAAATATTTATTTGATTTTAGATATTGTGATGTTTGATTGTTTATCATATCGATATATGATGTTTGAAAGTCGTGATTGACTATTTGATGTGTTGCATCATCGGATCCAATTTTGAAGTTTAAAAATAACGATTTTGATTTTTATGGGATTTCTAAAGTGATTTTTGAAAGTATACGTTTATAAAATATTTTTGGAATTGATCCATCTTAAAATAAATAAACGTTATAATTTTAATATTATAAAAATTATGATTTTTGAGAAATTCAGTTAAAAGTTGATTTTTGAAAATATGGAATTAATGATTTTATAAAATAGTTTAAACTGGGATTTCTGAATTTATTATAAAAAGTTTAAATATAGGATTTATGAAATTTGATTATTTTGTATATCTAAGAGAATGATGAAATTATAAAGGAGTTTAAAGACGTTTTAAAATAGTAATATAAATTGTTTTATATTAAAAGATTTATAAATTGATATTTATAAATTAAAAATATTAGAAGTGTAAAACGAGCTTTTCTAAGTGTTAGAATGAATTGTGAATGAATTTCACAAATGAATGAAATTTATAGGATTATAACGATGAAGTTATAAATAGAATTTTATAAGCAGTAGGTTTATAAAATTTGTAAAGGAAAATAAGATAAATTTTGTAAGGTTATTAAAGGAATCGATTTTGGATAAATAAATGAATCTTATAAGTTATAAGCTTTATAAATTTGGGAAGTTTAAAAGAATGTTTTTTGCAAACAAATAAATTATAAGTATTTAACTTATAATATGAACTTTTAATATATCATTGAGATATGAAATTGAATAGATTAATAAAGGAAATTTATAAAAGGAAGTATTATAAAATAAATAGAAATGGAATTTATAAACATTGTTTTATAAATTCGCAAACTACTTATTTTGATAAGTAAATTGTTGTAATTTATTAATGGAGTTATATTCACGTTTTAGACAGTGAATAATCCTTTAAAACAAATTGAATAGACGGGATGAAATTGGTTAACAATTATATTCACGTTTTTGAATAGTGAATAATATGTTAAGGAAATGTTTTGAATGTGATGTTTTAAATAGAATTAAAACGATCTAAAGATGTTTTAAAAAGTATTAACTATTGAAACCATAGATTTCAACATTCAATGTTGAAATAGACGTTTTCGAGAAATAGAAGGAAATGATAGATTATAACACTGTTGTTATAATAGATGATTTCCGAAAGGAAATGTTTTGTATAGTATCGGGATTTATATATCTATTTTAATTTCGAATCCCTATACTAGTGATTTTGGGTTGTCGTAACGATGTTTTACGCAACATTCGTTTTGGCCCAAATAAATATGGTTAAGTGAATGATTTCCTTAAAGAATGAAATATATACTTAATTTCGATTAGAGTATATTAAATATTTTCTAAGTGCAGAAAATAAAAAGACTTGTGAATTACTTATAAATAAATAAGTATGGAAATGTTTTTCCAATATTAAGTGAATATTTTGAATTTATCTTTTTGAAGATAAATTGAAAATGAATCTTTGAGAACGAATGGAAATCGTATATTCATAAATATTTTGGAATGTAAATTCAATATGGAATTTATAAATGGAATTTGAAAATTGAGTTTAAAAATAAATATTGATTTATTTTTGAAGTATGGAAAGTTTATATCTTCTAAAGATATTTTTGGAAAATAAATAATTTGGAAAAATTATTTGAAATCTGGTAATGTTGGCATATCTATTGATGGTTCAATAACCGACTATCAATATTTACCTTTAAATAGGTATTTGTTGTGATTTGCTTTAATTTGAATGCCACGCTTATTTTTTTAAAATAAGCGCTCACTATTCGGGTTAACCGGGAAAGGACCTTGGGGTCGTATAACCCATTCTGAATATGTGATACGTCGTTATGAATTGCATTTGAAGATCGGTGTTGAAGACCGGATATCTTCGAAAACGAAAGGGTTTCTTGTTGATTGTCTCTGCACTGGCTGATCCCCGGTATAGAGATCTCCATATGTGATGGGAAATTCGGACGTGATTAGAGATTATCCGGATTGCAAGGACTTCGTTGTAAGTGCCTTCGGTTCTGTTCGATCCCGGAACAGACTTGTATGGATAGTATGCCTCACATTACAAATTGAGATATAAAGCCGATTTCTTTCAAATATATTTCTGTTGGTGGCGGAGAATTTATTCTCTTAGCTTAACACCCTTCTCTGAGACGTACGAGCTCAGAGGTTATATAGTTGAAGTTATCAGCGATATATTCCTAATTTGGTAATGTGACGTGCTGAGTGTTGCTGTGAAATGATCATTGTGTTGATTATTTGTGATAGGATCATTTATTTGATCGTCTATCTTGGTGATCATTTCTATGATCATTTGTTGACCCAAAGCACGGCTTTTGTATAAAGTGTGTTTTTGTGGACGAGACTTCGTCGAGCCTCACAAACCGGTAATGGTCGAAACAGGAATTGTGCGGCAAGGTTTTCAGGGATCGCTTCCCTAGGGTATGGCAATTCCTTCTGGAAAAGGGTGGTATCATGGTATGGAGCCCAGATACTTACTCATGCTGAAAACACTTTGTTATGATTGTGTGATGATGGTGACGAGCGCTCGTTTAAAGGTTCCAAAGGACCGGGGGTGGCATATCTGAGGGTTTGTAATATCCCTTGGGAAAAGGGGTTCCCGGCCTTGTTTAGCAGAGAACGGTTTGGTTCTCTGGGCGTCCTTCCAGAGGCGTTTCCATGTGGCAATGGGAAGTTCCTTGGCCTGACCATTTGTTGGAAAATCCATTCTTCAAATACGAGCCTTGTACGGTATTAGTTGTATTACCTGCCATCTACTTATGGTGGCGCCCCACTGTTTGGATGGTAGCTATAGTAGGCATAGTTCGAAATGTCTATGCTGGCTAAGATTTATATCTTTACTTTCGAAATGATTTCTCATACACTATGCACTAGTAATAATATCAAATGTTCTTTTAAATACGTATCAAGCATCTTTGACTAACATAAGAAGAAATCTCCTCCAAGTCTGCGTTTGCATTGTGTGTGTGGCGGGAGGTCTTATGGTAGTCTCATTCTTAAAAGCATTGCGAATTGAATTTAAAAATATTCCTCTACTTTATTTTAAAGAAAAATAAACTGTTTTAGTTCTCACACCAGTCACATGACTGATCGGAGTTTATTGTTTTCCTTCCTAAACTCTGGGTGCCCACCAATTTCCACACGGGCAGTCAAGAGTTAGGTTTATCAGGATATTCTGGAATTCAAGAATTGTTGGAGGCAAGCTGGATGGCATGGCGTATTACTTGTATATAGTATTTCTTTTTCCGCTGCATTGTTTGATGTTGTACACTCTGATGATATGATGTAATGAAATGTAATGTAATAACTGATATAGTTCTTTGTTTAAAGATTATTCATTTATTATTATATGTTGTTCCGCTGCGAATTGTGAGATTCTGATGTTGTTCTGTTGTTTTCAGTTCCGTTCTATTTTCTGTCTTCTCTTCTCTCTATCTTTTATCTTTTTCCTCTTCTTCTACCTCTTTTCTTTTTCTTAAAACCCTCAGTGTTCGGTTTTCCGGCATCCGACTGATCGACATTCGATACAGTGGACGTATTAATGTCGAATTTCGAGAGTTGAAGAATCGGGTTCTGACACCGAACGACATTCCTATGCCGAGCGAGGAAGGCGTGCCGAATGGTACCTGTATGCCGAACAAGGCATTGCGCTGAGTGAAGAGTGTAGGCCGAATGAGACCTGTGCCGACCAAGACTTTATGCTGGTCGAGGGGAGGTGCCGAACGACTTACTTATGCCGAGCGAGGCCTCCTACCGAGTAAGGCTTCATGCCGAACGAGGCTCTATGCCGAACGAGGCTCCATGCCGGGCGAGGCCTCATGCTGAACGAGGCTCCATACCAAACGAGGCCTATGCCAAGCGAAGCCTTGTGCCAAGAGAGGCCTTGTGCCGAATGGGGCTCCATGCAGAGCGAGGCCTTATGCCGAACGGGTCTCCATGCCGAGCAAGGCCTTGTGCCGAGCGAGGCCTCATGTCGAGCGAGGCTCCATGCCGAACGAGGCTCCATGCCGAACGAGGCTCCATGCCGGGCGAGGCCTCATACCGAGCAAGGCTCCATGCCGAACGAGGCTCCATGCCGAGCAAAGCCTTGTGCCGAGCGAGGCCTTGTGCCGAATGAGACTCCACACTGAGCGAGGCCTTGTGTCGAGCGAGGCCTTGTGCCGAACGGGGCTCCATGCCGAGCGAGGCCTTGTGCCGAGCGAGGCTTCATGCCGAACGAGGCTTCATGCCTAGCGAGGCTTCATGCCGAATGAGGCTCCAAGCCGAACGAGACTCCATGCCGAGTGAGGCCTCATGCCGAGCGAGTCTCCATGCCGAACTAGGCTTCATGCTGTGCCGAGCGAGGCCTTGTGCCGAACGAGGCTCCATGCCGAGCGAGGCCTTGTGCCAAGCGAGGCTTCATGCCGAACGAGGCTCCATGCCGAGCGAGGCCTTTTGCCGAACAACCCTTCTAGGCCGAACAAAGCCTGTACCAAACGAGGTATCTATGCCGAGCCTCTAGTTACATGGTTAAACAATTGGGTAACACTTGCCCTCCAAAGTGTATCATGTAGAAAAACATGACGCGCTTTGATCCATACGCACTCCACGTTGATCTTTAAGCCCTTGTTTTGTCTTCTCGAAAGTGATGTCGAACGGCATTCATATGCCAAGTGACCATTTTATTGAATGTCAAACGACATATTGAGGCCAAATAAGACATTGATGCCGAACGACATGAGGCTGAACGAGATTGATGCCGAACGACCGAGATGCCTTGGCCGGTTCTTTCGGTCACTGTCTATTTGCCTTCCCTCTTTCCTACTATAAAAGTCAATACTTGTCCTCTTCCCCACTTTACCTTTTACCTCCGCTCTAACACCCTTACGAACTCACCTTCCCCCTAATTGCTAAAATGTCAACCTTTCTTTAAATCCTCGAGTCCCATACATTACCTCTTGACCGCCCTCAACAGCAAGCCTAAGTGGATTCCACTTTTAAATCGAGTACTTTATTAGACTTCGGCCCTTTCTCCTAGGTATGAACCCCTTACTTGACCTTCTTCAATTAGGGGCTTCGAACAAGATTCGAATTCGCAACTTTCGTATAACTCAAAAATGGTGGATGTCATATAGATTAGGGAGATGGGCCTGGGGTTTAAACGAGCCTTAGGAGTAGATGGAGAGGAGGAAGGAAGAGGGCGTCGGCCAAGTAGGAATCGGCGAGAGTAGGGACTGTTGGTCGAGGTTGGCATGTGAGTTGAAGTGGTGGTCGATTGGCCATTTGGGAACGTACTTAGTTTGCTTGAAGAAGTGATTTGGGGGAAGATGTATGGTTGTGGCTCGGCATGACTTTCGAATGACGAGCGATGAAGAGGGAGTGTAGGAGTGAGGTTGGGGATAGCGTGCCGAGAGATGTGGCTCGTTATGTCCAGGCTCGGCATGACTCCTTTATGCCGAGCGAGGTAATAGGGAGTGTAGGAGAGTTATAGGAGTTGAGGGAAAAGTGCCGAGGGATGCGGCTCGGCATGACTTGTCGAATGACTCATCTATGCCGAGCGGTAGAGAGGGAATGTTGGAATGAAGTTGGAGTTGTTTTATCATGCCAAGCGATGCGGCTCAGCTTGGCCGCGGCTCGGCATGACTTGCCGAATGCCGAACGAGGGAGAGGGAGTGTAGGAGAGTGGAGTACAACGATAATAGTCGAGTCTCTACAGCGCCGTTCGATCTTAAGTTTGATAGTAGGCTTGAACAGTTAGAACCATCCCGACTCGAACATAATGCATGTTGACTTAACTTACTTCCTACGCCTAAACACATGACGGTAAACAAGGACAAGAACTTAAATAATCAAGCATATCGAACAATCCAGACTGATAACTCTCCTGTTTTAACAACTATAAACCTGAATTTAACTTGATTAAAATGGATAATAACCTTCAACATACAGTGTCGATGCCAAGTTCAAAATAGAAACCATCATACGACAAGCTCTCATAGACGGTCAGCGATGACGGTCTTCGAAGATGATAGTTCAAAGCCTAACTTTATTTCACCAACTATGTGACTTTTAATTCCTTGGCACTTATACTTGTACAATTGCACTAGTTCACACACCACACGGGGGGAGTATCTTTGTTGTTAAGTCTAATGTCGATTGTTTTTCAAGTATAGTTTAAATAGGTGTTTCATCAGATCCAACACTCATTAGGGATGTCTAGGAAATCTAGTTCCGCCACAATCTCGGGCAGACCCGGGCCATCTTCTCGATGGGAAATGGTTGGAACCTCAAATCCTTCGATAGTTCCTGTTCAAGATATTCCGAGTCCCTTGATCGTATCCGTCAACTTAGCTCCCAATGCCTTGGATGCAGCGATCTTTTTAGACGATCCGATTGATTCTCAAGCTTCGAGAATTAACGAAAGCACTCTTCATCGTATATGCTCAGTACACGGGATTCCTTTTGACGATGTGTTAGTTCCATCGAGACAAGATCGTCCTCACTTGCCCCCAGTCGGATACACGGCGTGCAACAAATTTATGTGCTGGGTTGGTAGCATGCCACCATTCAACTCCTTCCTCCGCGACCTGTTACATTACATCGAGATCGCTCCATCACAGTTGCATGCTAACAGTCACGCGTTTGTATACGGCACATGCATCCTCTTCATGAGTGTCCTTTTTCAGGCTCCCAACTCTTGGCGATATCCGCTATATTTATCGCTTCGAGAGACGATCGGACAGCCCTTATTTTGTCTTTCTTGAGCCACACAACAAGTGTCAAATTCTGACTGGGATGTAGAGCAAATTTACCTGGTATAAGTAGGAAAAGTTCTACGTGCGCTGTCCCCCTGGCTTCGCAAGGAGATTGGCGGAAGGGAGTAAGTTTCTTTTCTGTATTAATACTTGCATTTGGCAAAAATTGCTCCTTTTCTAACTCTTTATCTACTTTTACAGGTATCAGCCCACGTCCTGAAGGCTCCGGGTATTTTGAAGCTGTTGAGGCTATTCGAGCTATCCCTACAGGAGACCGGGACATTAGATCTCTTATTTCGAACGAGTCGCTCTCGAAGTTTGGGCTGCTGGCGGCAGGCCGCCGAATAAGCCTTCCTCAAGGCATCACTATAACCGGGTCTGCCTTGGGCAAAGGAAAAAAGTAAGCTGGGCCTTCAGCACATGATGCCCTTGACACATCTAAGGAGAGGGAGATTAAAGAAGCTAAAATTCCCAAGGTACATGGCGAGAATGTTAGCCGCGCTCAGGAGTTGGTAGTCAGGTGCACGATATCGAAGTAACGCCTCCTCCCGCGAAGGAAAAGAAAAAATTGACTTACAAACTGAGGAAGAAGACAACGGGCGGAACCTTTAAAGTCACAATCACCCAGGTGGAGAGAGAGAGCCTTCTCCTCAACGCTTAGAGAGTTCATTGAAAGACATGTCGGACCTTACTATTCCCGACGATTTGCTAAACTATGGCTTCAATGATCCGGAAGCCCTTAAACTTCATTCTTCCGCAAGAGGCGATGCAGGCGCTCAAGTCCATGTTTAGAGAGAAAAAACTCCTATAAGTAGAGATAAAGAAACTGGTCTGTTGGGGGGAAACACACGGACACACACGGACACACGCACTTCACTATGCACTTCAATTTTAGCCATCTCTCTACTCTTTTACCAACGTTTCGTTATCCAACTTTTGCGTAGGTGACATGGGAGGTACTCACGGACTCGATCGTCTTCGCAGGTCATCTATTTTTCATCATTCTGGACGGGATTCGGGTTCCAACAAACACCGAGACAGAGATGACACCGGCGCTCGAGACTACCGCCACCGAGAATGATCCTATCGAAGAAAAACCTATAGCCAGTCCTCCTACTCCCGCGATCCTCCTTATCAATCAGAGAAAAGCAAGGAGAAGTCCGTGCATATGGGGTCCCAGCCTGAGGCCCATCGAGATCAACACTTTGGTTCATCCAGTACCAGGCAATCCCGAGATCCCCACAAAACACCTGTAGTCTCCAGGCAGACACCTCCCGCTCCTGTATCTAATCCATTGGTAGCAAAACAACTTGCTGAGATTAAAGCCATGTTCCCAAAAATATGCTTTGATGGCTTGAAATTTCTCCCGGCGATTCATCACATTCCGGGACATGTCAAACAAAGCGCTATTGCTTGTACTAACGACGTCTACGTTCAGCATGACGCGTTTGTCCACTTAGCTGAAAAAGTCTCGGAAGTCTCTATTGAGCGTCAACACGAAATTGATCGCCTGAAGCTCAAGGCTATTCATGATAAAGACATTTTTAAAGCTCAAGAAAAAGAGCTCTCTTCATACAAGTCTCATCTCGTAGCTACCCAAAAAAGTGCCGAAGACACAGCGGAGGCCGTTAATCGTCTGGACTCGTCACATAAGAAAGGAATTGACGAAGCGGTCCAACGCTGCGTGCCTTAGCTTTAGAGAAAGATTCCATCCATAAGGAGAGGGATGCATTCGCCCTGCGAGTCAAAAAGTTATAAGATCTACTCCACAAAGAGAGAGAGAGAGAGGATAAAACTGCTGCTTAGGAAGAGTCGCAACGATATTGCGATGAGATTTTTGCTACGCGACTCCAGAAGGCAAAACTTGACGGCGAGATCTCTAAGGTTGGGATGTTAAAGGATGAAGCCCGTGAAGAGGGCAAAAGAATAGCATCCATAGAGACTGACTCTCGCCTTGAGGCGGCTACAAAGGCTAGCAGGGAGGAGATCAAGGGCTTGTTCGACCCGCTTATAGTAGAATACAATGCTCATGTCCTCATGTATCCGGACCTAACTTTTCTTGGTGTGGGCTACCTCGAATCTCTAACTGATGCATGGGTAACTTTGATAAAGATCAGAAAGGTTGAGATGGGCACCGAGGAGGTTGACGAGGAGGTTTTGGTAAAAGAATTTCTCAGGGGGAACGAGCCTTCAGACTTGTCTACAGCGAAGGCCCTCTACAACAAAGGTTATTCCTCATCAAAAGGAAAAGATGAGATTGTTGTTCCGTCTGGAACCGGGTCTCCAGCTCATCCCCTTACTCAATCGACCGGTTGGCTGGTACTTGATCCGTTTGAACAGCATGTCGGTTATGACCCGAAAGCCCTTGGCCTTGACATTCGTGTTCTATCTCCCATTCCAGAGGGTGAGACTCCACGGATGGTTGAGAGCCAGTAAGAAACTGGTAAATAACTCTTCTTCTTAAAGTTCAAAGAGCTACTGTTTTCGACGTGGGTTCATTATATTCTAATGTTTGTCTCTTGTGGTTTTTCGTAGGCCGCTCTTACCTCGAGCCCACTCCGAGGAGCGATGACGCCAAGGAGAAGAAGGAGAAGGCGAGTGAGGCAATTCAAGCGGGAGAGACTCCCGGCCCTGATGCTTAAGTGATTGAGGCGCTTGACGAGGACAAGTCTGAGACTTCATATTCCGTCGAAGAAAGTTATGAAATTGAGATTACAGGCGCCTCTGAAGACATTTCAAAAATGAGCATGAAGGAGCAACTTGTGGAGGAGAAGAAAAGGAAAGCTGAAATCAAAGTCGAGCCCCGTGTTGTGGATCTAGATGATCCTTTGAACAGACCTTTGAAGGTCATCCTTCCTGGTGGGTCCAGTCCACTAGAAGTCCCTCGTTCCTCCTCGAATGTTACTTCCCCGTCAAGCAAAGCGTCCAAGCGAAAACACGTGGGGGAGGAGTAATTTGAGAAAACAAAGGAGGAAAAGAAGCCAAAGAAATCAAAGAAGTAACTGTTACAATCGTTCAACGAGAGTTTGCTTAGATTATGTAATTATTTTTATTTATTTTCATAGTTATTGTAGACAAACCTTTGACTCCAAGTTTTGGAGGAGTTGTAGTAGAACCCTATTTTACACTAATAAATAAATTTTAGTTTCTTTGTCTTTCAAATGACTTTTGTTGTTCATCTTTCTGTATAACTGTAGTCGAAACCCGAGCTATTGTGAGTTACATAAACCCCCAGTTCATCTTCATATAACTCGAAAATTCTTTGGAATTGACATCCTTTATTCCACGCTTCGGGTACTTTGAATATTTTTTAGTCTGTATGCTGGGGACTTAATGACTTCAAGTCATTTGTATTCTTGTCCGCACTCCGGGAACTTAGAGATTTTTAAGCCGTTTATACTCTAATCCACACTCTGGGGACTCAGAGTTCTCCAGTCTGCACTCTGGGGACTTGGATATTTCATGTCGTGTATACTCTAGTCCACACTCTGGGGACTCAGAGTACTCCAATCCACACTCTGGGGACTTGGATATTTCAAGTCGTTTATCGTTTATACTCTAGTCTGAACTCAGGGGACTTAGAGTACTCCATTTCGCACTCGGAGGACTTAGAGATTTTAAGTCGTTTATACTCTAGTCCGCACTCAGGGGACTCAGAGTACTCCAGTCCGCACTCTGGGGACTTGGAGATTTTAGGTCATTTATACTCTAGTCCGCACTCTGGGGACTTGGTGATTTCAAATCGTTTATACTCTAGTCCGCACTCAGGGGACTCAGAGTACTCTAGTCCGCACTTAGGGACTTGGAGATTTTAAGTCGTTTATGATCTTGTCCGCACTCAGGGGACTCAGAGTACTCCAGTCTGTACTCAGGGGACTTGGAGATTTTAGGTCGTTTATACTCTAGTCCGCACTCAAAGGACTCAAAGTACTCCAGTCCGCACTCAAGGGACTTGGAAATTTTTAAGTCGTTTATACTCTAGTCCGCACTCAGGGGACTCAGAGTACTCCAGTCCGCACTTAGAAGACTTGGAGATTTTAAGTCATTTATACTCTAGTCCGCGCTTAGGGGACTCAGAGTACTCCAGTCCGCACTCTGGGGACTTAGAGATTTTTAGTCGTTTATACTCTAGTCCACACTCAGGGGACTTAGAGTACTCCAGTCCGCACTCAAGGGACTTGGAGATTTAAGTCATTTATACCCTAGTCCGCACTCAGGGGAGTCAGAGTACTCCGGTTCGCACTTTGGAGACATAGAGATTTTTAGTCGTTTATACTCTAGCCGCACTCAGGGGACTTAGAGTACTCCAGTCCGCACTTAGGGGACTTGGAGATTTTAAGTCATTTATACTCTAGTCCGCACACAGGGGACTCAAAGTACTTCAGTCCGCACTCAGGGGACTTGGAGATTTTTAGTCGTTTATGTGCGTTCGTACGTCAGATAGAATAATGTAACTCTAATTTTTCCATAGAATTATCATACACAAAAACATCAATAATTCATGGAAAAGATGGCCTCGAGCCTTTATTAATGAAAACAAGCTAAATTGTCTTATTACATGCCGAAAACTAAGAATCAATGAAATGAAAACATACTGAAAATAATCGCAATAAAGACAGAAAAAGAATAGACTAAGTATAATAATATCGCAGGTGCTCGCTATTCCATGCTCGGAAGAGTGTCGCGCCATCAACGGTCGCTAGCTTGAAAGTTCCCTCTCCAAGCCTTCATTCAATGACTTATGGACCCTCCCATGCGGGATTCAGATGCAACAGAATCGGGAAAACTCGTTTCAAAATGAGGTCGCCCACATCAAAGACACTCGGCCGGACTTTTTCATTATAATATCGAGCGACTCGGTGTCTATATGCGGCCGCTCTTAAATCAGCTTCATCGCGTTTTTCATCAATGAAGTCCAGTGATTCCAGCAAAAGTTCCCGATTCATCTCGGGGTTGTAACAAGTTACTCGATATGACTGAACTTCAAGTTCTATGGGTATAACAACTTCCATGCCATATGCCAATGCGAATGGAGTGTCGCCGGTCGCGGACTTGTGGTTGATTCTATAATCGAAGTTCATCCACCCACTTGCCTCTAGCCTTTTCCAAATGCTTTTTCAATATGACTTGATTATTTGTTCACGGCTTCCACTTGTCCATTGGTTTTTAGGTGAGCAACTACTGCAAACCTTTTTTTAGTGCTATACTTTTGAAAGAATTCTTTGAACTCTTTTCTTTCGAATTGAGTTTCGTTGTCCGTAATGATAGTCCGTGGAAGGCCAAAACGGCATATAATGTTTCGTACAACGAAATTAATGACCTTCTTGGTAGTGATCGTGGCTAAGGCTCTGCTTCTGCCCACTTGGTAAAGTAATCGACCGTGACTATCGCGTATTTTGCACCACCTTTGGACATGGGTAGAGAACCGATTATATCGATCCCCGACATTACAAACGGCCAAGGATTAACCATTTGTGTGAGTTCCATCGACGGAGGTCTTAGGATTTTTGCATACTTCTAGCATTTATCACATCTCCTTACGTAGTCTGCAGCATCCCGATTTATAGTTGGCCAATAATATCCATAGCGGAGGATCTTCTTTGCTAATGTTTGCCCCCAGTATGGTCACCACATTCTCCTTCATGGACTTCCTTCAGGACTCTTTTTATCTCATTTTGGGCAATGCATCGGAGTAAGGGGCCGAGAATCCCCTTTGATACATTATTCCGTCCTGCATTATATACCGTGAAACCTTACGAATGAATTGTCGTCTTCTACTCTTTCTTTCGGGCAAGATCTGGTGTAGCAAGTATTGCTTGAATGGGGTCATCCATGATTCCTTCTCGATTTTCGTTTTTAACACGAAATCTATCTCCATCATATTTATACTCGGTGCATGTAAGGTTTCGATGGGAACCAATCCCATTTGCTATGCATCGCAAGTACTTGCAAATTTTTCCAATGAATCGGCTTCTCTATTTTTTTCACGCGGGACATGCAAAATATCATAATATTCTAGATTTGCTAACAACTCGTGAACCCATGCAAGGTACGGAGCGAGTCTTTGTCCCTTCGCTTGATAGTTCCCCCACACCTGGTATACCACCAATTGTGAGTCATAAAAGATTTCAATCGATTTTACCCCCAGCTCTCTGATGAGTTTCAAGCCAGCAATAAATGCTTCATACTCAGCCTCGTTATTTGTTGCTAGGAATTCGAGCTTCAAAGTGTAACAGATTGATCGGTTTTCGAAAGTCACAAGAACTATGCCAGATCCCGAGCGATGGTCATTAGATGCCCTGTTGGTGTACATCTTCCATCGAACGGGAGGTATGACATTGTGACCGTTTGATTCGTCTGACATGGTGAATTCAGCAATGAAGTCTGCTAGCGCTTTCCCTTGTATGGCCCTTCGTGGCAGGTAGGTAATATCGAACTAACTCAACTCGATATTCCATTTTAACATCCTTCCAGAGGTTTTTGGTCATTGGAGTACCTGTAGCAAGGGTTTGCCGGTATAAACACTGACTGAGTGTACCTGAACGTATGGCCGGAGCTTGTGTGATGCAATCACCAAGCAATAGGCTAGTTTCTCAATCTTAGGATAATTTCTTTCTGCCCTCATTAAACGTTTACTGACATAATACACCGGCTTTTGAACTCGGTCCTCCTCATGAACCAAAGCCATACTGTTAGCATGCTGGGATACAGCCAAGTACACGTACAACATCTAGTGGTCTATCGGTTTTGATAGCACCGGGGGACTTTCTAAATGCCTTACCAGAGCTCGGAATGCTTCCTCATAGTCAGATGTCCACTCGAAATTTCTCTTTCCTTTCTTTATTACATCGAATAAAGGAATACACTTATCTGTGGCTCTGGATATGAATCGACTAAGTGCGGCCACCTTTCATTCAAGCTTTGTACCTGCTTTATTGTTCTGGGCACCTGTATGTCTCGAATAGCTTGAATCTTCTCAGAGTTAGCTTCGATTCCCCGTGCATTTACAATGAAACCTAAAAACTTCCCTGATGCAATGCCAAAGGAACACTTCAAAGGATTGATTTTCATTCCATAATGTCTAAGTATATCAAACATCTCTGCCAAGTCTCGTATGTGGTCGTTTGACTGCCGTGATTTTACGAGCATGTCATCTACATAGACTTCCATTGTTCTACCACTCTGGTCTTTAAGCATTCGATTCACCATACGTTGATAAGTCGCTCCCGCATTTTTTAATCCGAAAGGCATCACTACATAACAATATAGCCCAACGTCTGTGACAAAACTGGTGTGTTTTAGGTCTGAAATGTGCATCGGGATCTGATTATATCCCTAGTACGCATCCATAAATGACAGCAACTCATGTCCGCCCGTTGAGTCGACCAGCTGGTCGATTCTGGGTAAAGGGAAACAATCATTCAGGCATGCTTTGTTTAAATCAGAGTAATCTAAGAAAGTTCTTCGCTTCCTGTTTGCCTTCCTTACTAGTATAGGGTTAGACACCCATTCAGGGTAGAGGGTGTCGTGGACGAACCCATTGGCTTTGAGTTTGTCCACCTCCTCTCTAAGAGCAGCGGACCTCTCCTGGTCCATGCCTCTCCTTTTCTATTTTACAGGAACGTACTTCGGGTCTATGTTCAACATATGACTTGAAATAGCGGGAGAAATCCCGCATATATCAGAATGTGTCCAAGCGAAAACATCCAGATTCGCTCGGAGAAAATCAGTGAGATCCTCATCCACTGAGGGGTCGAGTTCTGATCCAATCTTGAGTACTCATGATGGGCATCTCGGCTGACTGGAATGTTAATCGTCAGTTCAGCCGGTGCTGCTTTTGCTTCCCAGGGTTCCCTATCATCATCCCTCGGATCTATCTCTCTGTAGATCCAAGAATGTTTCCCAAGCCAGGGCTCGGGCACTACTTGTCAATCGTCGGTTTTTCGGATGCGAATGGAGCTGTCCACAACCTTTCCTTTCTCTTTCCACTGGGCCTCTCTCATCTTAGCCACATAACATATGCAACTGGTCGCATGATCGTCATGCACCACACCAACTCCTTTGTCTATCGGGAATTTCAAAGTCAAACACCACAGGGCCAAAACTGCCCTGAACTCATCCAGGACCGGCCGATCAAGAAACACATTATATGAAGAATCAATATCCAACACTATAAAAGGTAGGATTCGCACCCTCCTACATTCACCTTGTCCCAGTTCAACTAGCAATTTAGCATATCGTACCGCATCAGTCGTTGCACCATTAAAGCCATGGATTCGGGCTTTAGATGGTTTCAAATCCTTTGTCTCTATCTTCATTTGGTCGTATGCCTTTTGAAGACGATGTTAACGGAACTTCCACCATCAATTAAAATTCTCTTTACATATGCTGGCCCGATCGTCGCAGATATGACCATCGGGTCAAAGGTAGGAGCCTCCACCTTGTCAGCATCTCGGCTCCTAAACACTATATCGTCTATCATGTGTTGCTACTTAGCGGGGGTACCATCCTCTACATTCGAACAACACTCATAATCTGCATGCCTTAAGGAGTTAGCATACCGCTCCATTTCCTGCTAGTTCTTGTATGCAGGATGAGGTCCATTGACTATAGTGTTTATGACCAGTCTCCCTACAGTTCGGGCAAGTTCCTCTGGATGGCATGGGGCCGGCCCGCGTCCAGGGTCCGATGTTCCTTGCCTACATTCCTGCGGGTTCTTGACAAACTCCTGCAATTTTTTCTGTCTAATCAACTTTTCTATGGCATTTTGGAGGTGTCACACTCCTCTGTATTGTGCCCATAAGTCTCATGGAAGTGGCATTACTTCCCAGTCCGTTTTTGCTCCCCTGTTGACTCCTTTGGGCGCGGCTTTATGTATTGGAAAGTATTACAAGTTGATAGTAAATATTCTCCAGAGATGCATTCAAAGGAGTGTATTCATTATAATTGGGAATTCTTGACTTCCATTTCCATGTTTCCCTTTTCTTTCCGGAATTCCTCCTCTGGACCCTTTAGATTGCCCGGGCTTATTCTGGACATTGACTTGAACCTTCCCTGAACTGTCACCGGACTGTTGTACAGCGATGTTGCTTTTCACAATCTCCTGAATAGGCCATGGTGCCTTAGAACACCTCGTCCATTTGGCTTCCTCTCTTCTTATGAATTGATGAGCCTTTGAATAGAAGCGCTTTAGCATAGTTGGAGGCTTTCCTGCCAACCAATCTCCAAACTCTGAATGCGGATCCACTCGTCGCATTACTGCCATCAGAGTTGCATGGTCATTTGGATTGCTCACTTCGGTAGACCCAACATGAAATCTCTATAAGTACTCTTTCAATGACTCCCCTGGAGCCTGGATTACACTAGATAGGGACATCACATCCTTCAGACGAGTGGCATGTATCCTGAACTGTTCTACAAATTTCGTCGTCAATTAGTCAAAGCTAGATATAGACCGTGGGGAAAGTCGAGTGAACCATATGGTGGCGATTCTGGATAAAGTAATTGGGAAGCATCTACACTTGTTCGCATTATTTGCTCTAGCCGAATCCATCATCCATTCATACCTTATTACATGCTGCCTGGGATCAGTCTTTCCTTCATAGGCTAGGATAGTTGGCATGCTAAACTTCCTGGGGTACTCGGCTTGTAGAATAGTATCTATGAATGGAGTATGACTTCTGGATATCCCCCAATCTTCATTGGTCATGCCTTGATTTTCTCTCATCAATTGTCTGACCATAGCCGATAAGTCCTGGGTTTGTATGGAGGATGGAAGGTTGGACTTTGTTCTTCGGGACCGCTTGGGTTGGTGTCTCCTCTGTTGACGATCTGCCAAACGTGTATCTTAGGGACCAGCTTCATTAGGGTCTTGGTGAGCCGGGCATACAGTTTCCACATGTGTTCCTGCTCCTAAGTTTACTGTTCCAGCTTGGGTGTGGTCTCCAAGATGCAAGTGATCCCTATTTGATCAATTAGCAGCACATGCTTGTGTAGTTTCTGTTTTGCGGCATCTACGCTTGGGAGGTTCGACGGATAAGGTCGAACTATCAGATGAAGAATAAGCAACGGGGTTACCTCCAGCATTCTGATGCTGTTGCAGAGTAAGCTGAGTCATGAGGTTAGCATTAGCTTGAATCTGCTCAGTAAGTTGTCTCCTGCTTTCCATGATTTCTCTCATCAGGTCGTTGAATCCGTCCTAGTAACAACTTCCATTTCGCTATAGGCTCTGGCAGTCCCTACGCCAGGAATAACTTGCTTATCGCTAGGTCCTATTTGTTGTATGCTAGCAGTCTCGTTAACGTCCGCGTTATGAGAGGCTGATATGGTATAGGAGAGTTGTTGATGGAATCTCTGAGTAGATTCAACGGACGTCTTGTGAATAACTTGGATCTTATTCGGGGGATTTATTCAATCCAGTCGCTACAAAGAAGATCCTAATGGCCTGGGAATCCGGTTTTCAGTGAAAGCACCAAAAAGTTAACACTAGAATTGGTCACTAACACCCTTGAGAAAGATTTTTTAGAGAGATAAATGAAGAAAGTAAATTAAAACAGAGATTATATGCTAAATTAAATGCAAAAACAAGAACACCGGATTTATAGTGGTTCAGCGTAACTACCTATGTCCACTTTGAGTTTTGATCTTTATTGCTTTCATAAATGATTGAATATAGATACAATCCATACTATATTGACTTAAATGCAAGTGCTAAGTAAAATAGAATAAGTCTTGAATGCAGCAGAGTCTACCCAGTGTTCTCGAAAAGAAGTCCCTTTCACTATGCCTCTTCCCTTCTATTTATAGACGAAGATGGGTTGGACTTCCCTCATGGGCCTAGGAGCAAGGCGCCTCGGCCCGTGGTAAATAATGTCTGCATGTCGAGCCATAGAAGTCGAACGGCAAATTGTCGAACAACATATCCAGGCCGAATGGCATTCGTTTGCCGAGCGAGGAAGGCGTGCTGAACGATACCTGTATGCCGAACGAGGCATTGCGCTGAGTGAATAGTGTAGGCCGAACGAGACCTATGTCGATCGAGACTTTATGCCGGTCGAGGGGAGATTTCGAACGACTCACTTATGCGGAGCGAGGCCTCCTGCCGAGCGAGGCCTTCTGCCGAGCGAGGCCTCGTGCCAAGTGAGGCTTCATACCGAATGAGGCCTACTGAGCGAGGCCTCATGTTGAACGAGGCTCCATGCCGAACGAGGCTCCATGTGGAGCGAAGCCATATGCCAAGCGAGCCTTGTGTCGAATGAGGCTCCATGCCGAGCGAGGGTGCATGCCGAGCGAGGCCTCATGCCGAACGAGGCTCCATGCCGAACGAGGCTCCATGCCGAGCAAAGCCTTGTGTCGAGCGAGGCCTTGTGCCAAACGAGGCTCCATGCCGAGCGAGGCCTTGCGCAGAACTAGGCTCCATGCCGAGCGAGGCTTTATGCCGAACGAGACTTCATGCGAACGAGGCTCTATGCCAAGTGAGGCCTTGTGCTGAGCGAGGCCTTGTGCCGAACAACCCTTCTAGGCCGAACGAAGCTTGTACCGAACGAGGTATCTTTGCCGAGCCACTTGTTACATGGTCAAACAACCGGGTAACGATGAAATTATTTTCGAATGTTTTTTACAAAAATATATAGTTCGATGAAAAATAAAAAATGTGATCGAAAATCGATTTTCGAACTTTCAACGTTTCAACTTATAAAAGTTGTTTAAAATGCAGTGAACCTTGTTTATATTTGAAAAAACATTCAAATAGTTAAGAATTTAAATTAGTTAGTATACATTGGTATATAGATGGGTATGTGTACTTAAGTATATATATGTATGTACTAAAAGATGCCTTAAGAGACATGATTTGACACTTTGGCGACTCGAGTACAAACATGTTTAAACATGTTTTCTTTGACATGATGAGGAGGGGACGCGGTGGAGACTGAAATGGCATGTGTAGTGCAGGGTGTTGAGGTGGAAAAACAATGTGGAGGGTAGAAGTACATGGGTAGTTTAGTAATTTACCTTTTATATTGCTTATAAATATCCTTCCACTTCTTTGAACTTTCCTCCTCTTCCTCCAATCATATTTTTTTCATCTCCAAACTAAATGGAGATTTTAATTTTTTAAATCATGTAAAATTTCAATGGCTATAACTTTTATATGTATTACTTCTTTAGATTTTGAGCTAGCTATGTCCAAATCTCATTTCTTTCAGACCCATTTTTGGACCCATATTTTCAAGTCCAAAAATACCACTTCTTCTTTTGACCATATCTCCCTCAAATCTAATCTAAATTGACGATTCTTTCTCTAAAATGACAGAATAAATAATTTCCAAGAACTTCTCTTTTGACCAAATTCCATGAGTAACATGGCTAAAAATCAAAGGAAAATTGAACCATTATCAAGCGGATTTTGTGCTTTTCCAAGCTTTGGAAGTTCTAAAGTATTTCAAGTTTTCAAAAGAGTTTCGCAAAATTTTGATGAGTAAACTTCTAACTTTTTGTGGAAATATTCAACCTTTATTATTTTTCCTATTTGGTTATAGAATATATTGTTTGGATGGTTGAATTATCATATGGTTTGGATGTACATATATTGCTAGTTTATGGTTTGATGTAGATTTGTGAATCGAATGTTAAAGTGATGTTTTTAATTATGAAGTTATGATGTTTGTCTCATGATTGGAAATGATGTCGAAAGTTAGTAAATGGAAAAGTTAGTGAGCAAGGTTAGCCCTTTGTGTTCGACATAATGATCCTTTGAGTTTTATAAATTTGATTGCTTATTTTGTTTTAAACAAAAAGGTTTTTAAAGTTTCTAATTTCTGTTTCGCTAAAAAAACTTTATATTATGTTCATAAAGTAAGTTAAAGTTAAAAAATTATGTTTTAAAAGACTATTTGAGATATTAATCAAGTTTGGAAGTTACGGTATCCATAGCGATAGTCGCGATGAATGCGGTTTTGATAAAAGTTCGTTCTTTTTGAAAATTCAGTTTCATACTTTAAAAGTTATTTTGGAAAGCTATAAAACTTAATAAAAAAAAATTTATAAAGTTAGTTAAGTATTAATAATTAATCATTAATTAATTAAGCTTCGTAATTAATAATTAAATAAGTATTAAACAAGGTTCATTAATCTTAATCAAATTAATATTAGTACTAGTTAATTATCCTTTAAAAGTAAGATTAATTTTTAATTAGTTATGATTTAAGTATATGATTTATTTTTAAATAATTATTAATCAAATATAAGATCAATTATTTATTTAATTGATTAATCAAGTGTTCAATTATTTTTAATTACAAATTAATTAAGGTTTTAATTTAAATAATTATTTATTAAAGGTTTTATTTATTATTCAAGTTGTAATTAAAAGATTATTTGATCAATTAATTAATTAAGATTAACTAATAGTTAATTATTAATAAATGTTTTAAATTATTATTTAATAATTAACAAAGGATTAGCTAAGGGTTTAATTTATAAATAAATTATTTATTAATTTATAAATAAATTAAGTTCAGTTTAATAAAGACTAATTATGATTTAATAAGAGTTTTTAACCTGTAATTGATCATTTTATGGAGTTTTAAGTTTTTAATCCTTGTTTTCCAAGAATCAAATTGTTTTAAAGTCACTTCTCTTTTAAGACATGGTTTTGAACACAATGGATTCAAATATCGATATCATTAAGTAGACAAACAAATGCAAAAGAGTTATGTAAATGGTTTGATTGTTTGGACATATGTTAGCAGAATAAATCCCCTTTTGTTATAATGTAATTGTTTATTGTGTGGACATGTGTTTGTTTATTATGTGGACATGTGTTAGCAGACTAAATCTCTGTTCTACTATAAGTTGATTATTCTACTATTTAGACACCCGATAGCCGAAAAAATCCTTATTCTGCTATAATGTAATTATTGTTTATGTAGACATTTGTTTTAGCAGAATAAATTCTAATTTTGGTATAAAATGATTGAATTGTTTGGACATTTATTTAGTAGGACAAATCACAATCCTGCTATTATGTTATTTGGACATGTATATGTCGGTGTTTTTATTAACACGTTATTCTCTATTTTGGATATAAATTGATTTTACATACCTATTGACCTATGTAAATAACTATTAAGTGAATTGGAACCCAAATTTAAATTGATTGGTAACTTAAGTTAGTACCATTAGGATAGTTATGCCTCTTTTGAATTTATAAAGCGGGTTTTTGTTTCAACTTAAGTTCTTTAACGAAATTGGGTTTAAAAGTTTATAGATTATTTTCAAGTTATACTATTGTTTAATGAAGGTATCAATAAGTAATAACTTGTTTATAAAAGAAGTTTTTACTAAATAAAAGGGTTTCCTAAAGTGTATCACAAATGATATTTTATAAATGATATTTTATAAAAGGATTTGTCAATGGAGTTATACTTCTGGAATAGTTTGAACTTGGAAAAATATGTTGGTTTTAAATGATTTTAGAAAAGAGGTTCATAAATGGTTTAGTATTTTAAAAGGGAAGTTTTATAAATAGTTTAAGATTTATAAAAGAGTGTTTTTCTAAATTAAAATTGGGAATGTATAAATATGCTTTAAAGATAGATTTAGAGATTTTGGAAAGAAATGGTTGATTTTCATGGTGTAATTCGAGGGGCAAAGATTGCCTACATTTTACTATGTTTTCTCTAGGATAGAGACGTAACCATGGCATAAACTGCGATCCATGATTGATATTGAATGGTACTTTCCATATCTATTTTTTAAAGTTTTCAAGTATTTTTAAAAGGAATTGGTTATGAATATACTTATACCGGTGAGACAAGCATATGAATATTTTAATAAATAATTGAAAGATTATTTTAAGTTAATGGAAGATTAATTTAGGAGGCTTGGTGATTTCCATAGGAAATGTAATCTTTGTTTTGAATGTTTGTTTATTTGATAGTTAAATAACTGACTATCAAATTTTGGCCTAAATATGTAATCCTTCTTAATTTTGGTGGTAGGGAAGCAATTCCCTACTTTAACCGAAGGAATTTAACTTAGGAAATATCTAGGGGAAATAAGGGAATTATATGGTACAGTTACCATCGGTGGTGCTTTATTGTACGTATAAACTCGTTTGTTCTTCTAGGACAAATGATAAGGAGACCCGTCCACTTAAACGGTAAGGGGGTGATCCTACTCTTATGTATATTCTGATTGTTTCCTAATAACCGATATTGAGCATTGCAAAAATCGACGATTGGTTTTTGGGGCATCCGTTAAGCGGGTGGGTGTACTCATAAGAGATGACTCCCGTAACCACTCCAACAACCATATACGGTTCTACAAAGGAGTTTTGTGATAAATTGAGATGTTGGAATCTATGTGTGGTTCCAAAACCCGTTGGGGTGTGAGAATCCATGTGTGACTCCAAGATCTATCTGAGATATGGGAATCCATGCGTGATTCCAAGACCCGTTGGGGTATTGGAATCCATATGGGATTCCATGATCTGTTTTGATGGAGGTGCATGAACTGGAATGTCAGGCATAGCCTCATCGACGGTAATAGCTAAAATTAGAGATAGAAGGCATGGCCAGTAGGGTTGGCCAACCCATAGGGTGCAGCCGGCTTCACTTAGACGTTATCTATAGTTGTTATGCATGCATGGAGCGATGCATTCGATCATAGAGAGACCAGCTATGTTTTTCCTATGGTACATCACTAGGGATGTATGCTGCTTTGGAAGGATATCTTTAATCCTTGTCTATGAGGATTGTTTCTCAAAGTACCAAGACTACCTCTTTGGAATCCTACACGATTAGCAAACGCACTTTATCGGTTTTTGATTATATACCTATTATTGTTGTGATGTACACTCATGAGCCTCACAACTACTTTTTTTATTATTATTTTCACCCTTAGACATTATTATAATATCATTGGATTTTCTAATATAAATGTTTTGGTTATCGTAAGGTAAAGCCCATTCGTATTTATGTTCGACGTGATCTTACGAGATACCTTTGTTTTTAAAAGGGTTTAAACGTAATAATTCAATTGTTTGAGTTTACTTACACCATACCCATGTCAGACTCAAAGTTTTATTTTCTTTCCTTAAAACTCTGGGGGCTCAAGTTTTTATGGGCAGCCAAGTAGTTCGGGTTTTCCTCGGATGCATCTTGGAGGAGCTTGGAGCATAAGGCTTCATCGTAGCTAGTTATTAACTTGTTCCCACTGTATTATATGTATCTTGTATCGGTTAGGTAGGAAAAGGCTGTTATAATTTTCCAAGGATAGAATTGTATTAGGATAACTTGGATGTATCATTTTTGAAATGAATTTATAAAGTATTATGTTGAATAATATATGTTATTCCATCGCGTTGTGAGATTCTGGGATTGCTTTTTCATCTACATTTTATATTTTTATTTCATCCCTAACGGTTAGTTTTTCTGGCACTTGAATTCTAGGCACATAGTATAATGGATGTATTAGTGTCGATTTTCGAGGGTCGAAAACCCCGACCGTTACACCATCCCTTTGGAGACTACGCCACCTTCTTTCTTTAAAAGGACAACTTCACCACCTCCTTGAGGTCCACACACCACCTCATAAATATCTAAATCAACACCATCTTGAAACTAGCGCTAACATCGCTCATAAAACTACGTCGGCATCTCCCTGAGTTTCGAGCACCATCAATGAGAAAATACATTAACACTAAGAGAAGATTTCATCGCTACGATTTGAAGAGAAATTGCACCACCAGAAACATATCCAAATGCTATGACAGCATAAGCTAGTGAAGCATAGTCCTCATAATGAATCCAATAGTTCACCCCTAAGTCTTCAAAGCTCAAATCTCTTGTCTAACTTCAAATTCAGAATTCTTGCCTTCAACCACTACATTCCGTACCCTCCTAAAAAACCAATCCTTATTTACGAACCATACATTGTCTAACAAATCCAATTATCTCCCGATACATTCCGTTAAAAATCCGATTTGTGCTGATTTTTCCCTCAATTAACAAACAGATCTTGGCGGAATTGCCACATATGAAACTGAGCACAATTTTGCAAAGAATTACACACAAAAATTATTCTTAAAAAGAAACAGTTTGAAAAGGTTCAATTATATGAAATGAACTTCTAGATCCAAAAATTCCTAACCGTCAAGTTGATAAAAAGGGCAGAATTCTTGTTGATCAACAAATGAAATAATCTCGCTAAAAGATTCTACCCGTGTCTTTTTCCATTGAAGGAACTGGGCCAACCCGCAGCGGAAGAAATAGGTGAATTACAAAAAAAATTACCATATTGGATCTTAGTTGAGCATATGAAGCCTAATTTAATTAGAACATTTCTAAATTTGTTTTAAATAAAATCATTAGTTTTAATTGAATTAGCTAAAGGGAAGTTTAAATAAATTTAATTTTAAATGCATAGTGTATCAAATACGTCTAACATTTATTAATAGGAATTAATATATATAGGGAAGGAAACCATTCATTTCTTCCCTTAAAACAAGTAATTAATTGAGAGCATTAATAAGATTTAGTGTTTATATAGGGAAGGAAACTTCTCATTTCTTTCCCTAAAACGAGTAATTAATTGAGAGCATTGATTGCATTAAATGGAGAAATGAACCATTCATTTCTCTCTTTAATTTGAACTGATTGATTTGGTTTAATTTATGCACATGCATATATATCAAATACATACATATATATATATCTATGTGTGCATTTGTAACAAAATAATCCGTGAAGGGTATAATGTGCCCATATATAGATGCTGGGATTTACAATGGAATGGACACATTAGCTCACTTTGCATGTACTATAATTTGTCCAAATGTGTACTTATACAATATGGCAAAACAAGATATTATATATTTCTAAATGATATACACACACAGAGACATATATATATATATATATATATATATATATTAGAATAGAATAGTTTTTACCATAATAAATTAATGAAAATAATTATATGGAAAATTACAGGTTTTATAATTTTAGAAAATTTGGAAACGCATATTGGCTTAAAAATACTTTGGAATTTTCTAAATTAATATAATATTTATGTTAAATAATTGATAACAGCTCAGAATCAAATAAATTTCTAAAAATTTAAAATCAAGCTGAAACATTCTAAAACTTTTTCTAAAGATATCCGAGATAAATTTTTGGCTTAGGAAAAAATTCTTGAATTTCTCTATTGAAATTATATTTTTAATTAAATAAGTGATTGCAGATCGAAAAAAAACTAATTATAAAATTATTAAAATAACTTATATAACATTTCAATAAAAGTACCTAAGACACATTTAAGGCTTAAGAAATTTTTTAAGAATTTGCTCGATTGAAATTATATTTTTAATTTAATAATTGATTGCAGACCGAAATTAAATTAATTTTTTGAAATTTGAAAGTTTTATAGTAAGCTTCTTATACGGTGAAGAAAATTTAGAAATATAAAAATTAAATTCTAAACCATTAATTATTGTATACATAATAAACAATACACAAAATTATTAAATAATAATAAAATAGGTATATACATATTGAATAAAATATTTTTATATTTTATGATTCATAATAAGTATAAACCATCATAAGAAAATTTTAAGATCAAATATATATGACATATAATCATATATACAATTATACATATTGACAATTTGCAAATCTCTATACCATTTAGTGTGTGTGTGTGTGTGTGTGTGTATCTCTGTGTGTATGTGTGTGTAAATCAAAATTAATTTTTTTTACAAAGTTAGTTCAACAATAAATCAATAAAAATAATAATACAACAAACACATAACCAATCCAATTATAACAAATACATGTACCAACAAAAATCTCACCTAATCTAGAAAATAAATGGATCTGAATACAGATAGATGATTTGGATGTAAATCAACTTTTATATGATAAACTTGATATCAAAACAATAATAATAAATGAAAGTTAACCTCTTAATGAAGCCTTTGAGTCCATTTTGAAATATGATTTTTCTTTTTAGAACAATTCCCAATCCGTCAGGTTGCTAATCCAGGATTGGAGACCTTTTGCTACAAATTAGTATTTTTTAATCTGAATTGAATTTGAGAATTTTTGGGGATTGTTTTAGATGATAATTACTACCATTAAAATGAGGAGGAGGAAGAAATAAGTGTTGGCTCAAAAATGAAACTAGCCTTAGATTTGGTTTTTAGATTAGTATTTATATGCGTAGGATAAGAGAGCAAACCATGTAAGTTTCCCACCAGATTTTAGCCACACATCTCCAAAATCATATGTTGTAACTGCCTCCAAACCTCTCTTAAACTAGTGCCTATCCTCTCCAAATCTCATTGTTTGTGAGCCTATTTAACCCAAATTAAATATGTACAATCATATTTAGCCTATTTTGTTATTGATATCTCATATCAATCAATATATTCATAATTTTAATAAATATATGCAATATTTTATTTCTCATATCACATTCAAATTTCACAATTGATATTTCATAAATATTAATTTATTTAATTAATTTATAAAAATTATAAATTGATTAAATCGATTGGTCTAAAGTGAATTCATCGTTCGGTTGTGTGACTCTTAGGTGTAAATTCGAGCAGCGATTAACGTCGAACTATTCGAACGTGAACGTCCACACTTCATGTGACACCCCACCCTGAGACCCACATTAGCAAAGTGAATTACTGAGCAATTCAGTTTGCTAATGCGGAGAATAGGGTTGGTTACGGGTGACCATCATTGTCTTGCATTAGAAAAGAGCTAAATATGTCGATTTGGTACTCAATTTTTTTTTTTTTTTTGTTTCAAGTGTTCGACATACTTAATTCCTTTCTAATACACTACTATGGTGGCTACATGATTAATTCAGAGACAAAACATAACAACATCAACAATCTCAAGTCATGGAACCACAAACACAAACAAATATACATATACACATACATCAAATGTAATACGACATGTCGCAAGTGGTATTCAACCACAATGTATATACATACATGCCCACAAAAGAATATATATAACTAAGTTCCCAACAAGATAACCACTATAAAAACTACACAAGAATAATGCTTCCTATCCAAAAGGGTTGATAGAGAAGTCCAATAGAGACTACTAAGCCAAAATTCCGAAAGATCTTAACCTGCGACTCGGTCTGACCCAAGTAATAAATACACGGATCAGGCTAACTAGAACATGATGATTAGCAAGAGATAAATGGATATACATGCATAAGGGAAACATTCCTTTAAATATAAAGAAATGACAAAAATGAAGTTCTATTCACAATTCCAAGGGTGGCAATGGTATAATGGCTCAACAATAACTCATGAATAGGTTTAACATACCATAAGTGATTCCTACTCAAATTTATTCAACATAAATGTAAATAAGCAAAATGATAGCCATAGAGGAAACATCAAAATCTTCAACTCAATTATGACTCATTTCATCGGCACATAAATATATAACTCAGAATCAACGGATCATGCACACTCTTAACTCAAGGAACTCAATAATAGTTCAAAACCTCATAAAAATGAAATCACCATATATGTATAACCTTTTGATTTGTTTAATTCATACTCTTTGTGTTGTGTATATATTTATATATGTTGTATTTTTTTGTGCACAAGACCTGAATCTTGGCTCTCCATCTACTCAAATCTAGTTCGTGCTTTGTCGTGGTTTTCGGAGTTTGGTTGTGTGCCTTGAATTGTTCTCTCCAGTTTTAGAAGGTGAATTATCACTCTCGACATTCATACTTATATAATTGTAAAACAATGACATGTGAATTATGGTAGATGATATGCTATGTAGAGAGTAATTCATACATGCACATGATATGACATTCTATGATGTTATAACCTGATTATATGCCTATTACATCACCTGATATGATATGTCATGTCATACTGTTATTTCATTTTTCTGCTTCTCACACTGCAAGTTCCTTGTTAGTATAGAATCACTATGGGTTGAAATGATACATACCCGAACAGACATTAGAATAGGGAAAAATCATTATGAGCTGAAATGATAGGCTCAAGCGATTTTTGTTTTATTTGACTTGGGATTGCGGTTTTGAAATGATAGAACCTGGATTTTTTTGTAAATTACGGACTGAAATGATATATATCTGTATCACTTGACCTTGGTTAGAAAATATTATACAGACCCATGGTTAAGTTTTAAAAAAAGTTTTCTAAAAATTATTAAGTATTTTGAATCTTTAAAAATATAAAATTTTAATTTAAAATTTGATTTATTGATTTTTAAATATAATGGTATATTGGAATTTTATAAGTAAATAATTGGTTTAAAACTAAATTAAAGATTTTATCTATGATAAATAACTTAATAATTTATATTTGATTTAATAAGGAATTTTGATTCTAACCTAATAATAATAGATTTTAATTATGAAATAGATATGTTTTGTATAAATAAAACAATGATAAAAATTGAAATATTATGTTTAAACATGTTATAGTAGTATTCGTAGCATTTTTAAAGTGCTATGGCATTTTAGTTATGTTTTGAAATGCTATAGTTATAAAAAGGTAACATTTTTAAAATGATATGTTACTTTAGTTTATGTTTTAAAGGTGCTAATATTTCCAAATTGTAACATTTTCTAAAGTGCTATTATATAAGGGTAACATTTTAAAAGTGTTATGGTTTCTAATTATTACATTTTTTAAATGCTATAATAAGTGTAGGGTTTTGGAAGTGTTATGATTTTTAAATTATTTCATTTTAAAAGTTCTATGACTAATATATATGGATTTGGAAATATTACCAATTTTGAAATGGATATTATTTTGGAAGAGGAATAGCGTATGGCTTAAATGGTTTTGGAATATATATGTTTTGACTTGAAATGTAAACCATTTTAATAAATTCCATGGGTTATAATAATGTTTGGTTCTTAAAGAGACGGAGATCGGAAGTTGTCATGCTCTCTACCAACTCCGAAAACCACTTTAACAACCGTATATGCGGTGGAGATCCCAGAATGAAGTAGGATGGTGGCGACGTTCTATTAAGGTATATACGTGGATCTGACTTTCGTGAGTTGACATAAGGTGGCTAAAACAGGAGCAATTGACGGGCTAATGAGGTTGCTCCTCTTATTGGACACACTTCTTCGTATTCCATTCTATTACTTTGTGATTGATTGGTGCGCACCTTTGATTTTGGGAGGGTGGCTCGAGGTGGGCGGTAGCTGCGGCTATGCGTTACCACCGTTTCAGAAGTGTAATTAGTATATCTACCCTGGCATTGCCTAGTTGTGCCATGTCACCTACCCTAGCATGCCTTATACGATTTTGTTTTCTACCATACCTATGGAGTGCCCTCTGACGACACCCAGTACGGGGGAGATTACGGTACTGTATAGACTATGGGAACATATAAAATGTGTTAAGGTGGAAAATGCAAAGCCTTAACGCTATTTTTAAATATATTATACTTTACTTTAGATATTATTATAATAGCGTATATTACTACATAGTAGATAGTTTAACTGATCCTTAAAGGATCGGCGGTCCCAAGCATCCTTTAAGTTACTTGTGCATTTTATTACAATTCACTTGAGTTAGTTTACTTTGTATAAGTATATATGTCCTGACTATTTTGTGTTTTTGCTTTACGCTCGGGTCAGCTTGAGTATTTTAGCTTTGGATTCACCTCCGAGAGCTAGGATTTGCTGGAGACTATCTAACTATCTAGTTGTTAACTATTTTATTTAGTATTTCTATTCAGCTTATGTATTAGTGGACATTATGTATTGAGATTCCTGTTGTATTTACTTTTCAGACTCTGGTATTTTTTCCTTGTTTTGTGAATCTGTTTGTAGTAGCTTCATAAGCTACTATGGTTATATTTTATTTCCGATGCGAGTTATTCTGATATTTCCGTGTCTGTGATTCTATAACTGGTTTATTTGCTCCAAATTATATTACAATCTACTGTTTTGAATTATTCAAGTCCGACATATGTGGTTTTATTGTCGATTTGAATGGTCCAAAATAGTGGGTCGTTACATTTGGTATCGGAGCTTTGGTTTTAGACAAACCTTAGCCTGCGGAGAAAAAACTCATTAGAGATAGGATAGAAATACCCTAAAATGAGTGAAATCAATCTTAGAATCATTTCTTTGTGAGAGAATGTATTTTAAAGTATGAAATGATTTTCAAATGATTTTTAAAAGGATTTTTAAAGATTATTTTGAGATAAAACTTTCCTTGTTTTGAAATTAAATTTTCTGAACTTCTTTCCTTTCCTTATCTACCTTGTTAATTAAATTCCTTGATTAGGATTTCTATTCTAGTTTAATCTTTTCTTTTGTTTCTTAATTACCATTGTCCTACTCAGCAGAAGGACAAGCCAATTGGTATTTTGTTGTTGCCTCTGCTCCTACTCCTAGGGTTACCCAAGGTACTCTTCAGGGCGCTTTTCTCTGTTTTATTTTCCGGTTCGTGTTCTATTTGATATTGGAGCTTCCCATAGCTTTATATCTGTGGTCTTTGTAATAGGTTTGAGCATCTTCTTTCTTCCGAGTTTGCTTCTGAATCTTTGTATGTTAAAAATCATTTTGGTGGTCCTGCGAACCTTAGTAGGATTTGAAGAAGGGTGAAACTCTTCTATTTTGGTTATCTGTTTTCTGGTGATTTCTATATTCTGGGTTTTGATGCTTTTGATCTATTGCTTGGAGATGATTTGCTGAAGAGGCATGAAGCCGTTATCTCTTGTAAAACCTGGATGTTTCTCTTATTGATGATTTTGGGAATTCTTTGGTGATTCGGTGCCGTTTGCCTTAGGATTTTGCTGGAAGCTTTATTTATTCTCTTGATTCTTCTCCTGGGGATCTTGATTCTACTCCTGTGGTTAAACTATATCCCAATGTATTTGGTGAAGTCTCTTCTTTACCTCCTAAGCAGGAATTTGATTTCCGTATTGATCTTATGCCTGGGGCTCGACCTGTGGTTCTTCCTCCTAGAAGAATGGCACCCCGTGAGAAGGTTGAGTTGAGGAAGCAAATTGAGGACTTGTTCTCTAAAGTCTGATCAAACCTAGCCATTCAGAATGGGGAGCAGCGGTGGTTTTCGTCACTAAGTCTAATAGTTCTTTAAGGATGTGTGTTGATTATCGGGAGTTGAACAAGCTCACTATGAGAAATAGATATTCTATGCCTCGCATCAATGATATGTTTGATCAGCTCCATGGAGCAACTGTTTTCTCTCAGCTTGATCTTGCCACAGGTTTTCACTAGCTCAGAGTTGCTGATGAAAGTATTCCCAAGACTGCTTTTCGTACTGAGAATGGTTTCTGTGTGTGGTTAGTTATGCCTTTTGGTTTGACTAATGCTCCAGTTTTCCCTTGTTGATCTTATGAATCGGGTTTGGTGATGTTCTTAACAAATTTGTTCTGGTCTTTGTCGATGGTATTCCTGTTTTCTCTAAGGCTGAGGAGGAGCATAAATCCCATTTGAGCTTTGTTCTGGGAACTCTTAGGAGTCATCAGTGGAAAGATAAATTCTCTAAATGCCGTTTCTGGAAGGATGAAGTCCGATTTCTCGAGCATATTGTTTCTGGTAATGGAGTTTCTGTTGATCCAGTTGAAATCGCTGCGATCGATGTAAGTCTTTCTTCCTCTTCTCTTTGTGGATTGATTGACCAAGTCAGCTCATTTCATTTCGGTCAAGTCTACCCATCTACTTCTTATTTGGTAGAGATCTATATGAGGATGATTGTTCATCTTCGTAGAGATCCTATCTTTACCAGTCAGTTTTGGAAAGCTTTTCAGGAATCTTTGGGTACTCATCTGAATCTGAGCACTGCTTACCATCCGCAGATCGACGGTCAAACGGAAAGAGTGAATTAGATTCTTAAGGATCTTCTTCGTGCTTGTGTTCTTGATTATGGAGGATCTTGGCAAGATCATCTCCATCTTGTTGAATTCACCAGTAACAACGGTTATTAGCTGTAATTTCAATCTTCTATTTTAATCCTGTCTTAATCCATTATCTACCTCATTTTATCTTTGAATCTCCCAAATTTGAAATTCGATCCTTATTTTGAAATCCATTCTGGAATCATCGAGTGGGGGAGTGTATTTGTATTAATATTGAATGTTTTATGTGTTGTTTGAGTTGTTGATATTGATTTGGATTTCCGATCGATTCATCTGATCGACGCTATCGATAGGATTTCCAAAACACTTGAACAGGGAAAACTTACAAAATATCGTTTTCAAATTTGGTAAATAAATTTGTATGATTATTATATATTACAAGTAAATTTTCTACAAGATAATTGTTAAATGAATAGGTTAACAAAATGATAATAGTTGATTTTCATTTATCGTTTTGTAAACCGATGACTATTGCCTCATAAAATAAATAAATGGAATTATAAATGGTTTATAAATTTATTTGAAATAAGCATAGCTTATAAACTGATTTGGAAATTAAATGAATTTAAAGTATGGATTTTGAGAATTAAATTCTAGTGATTTCAAACTTTGGTTTTAATGTTTTAAAATGTATATCATGTAAAGGTAAGTTTGAATATACATTTTAAAAATGATGCTCTTCTCTTATGTCGCTAGAAAATAATTTCGATGACGACGGCCGCATCATTGACATTCATTTTTGAGTTTTGAAGACGAGAGACCAATTCGTAGATTTGCTACCTTTTTGTTTTGAAAGAAAAGAAAGAAAAATATAATAAAACTAAATTGATTTAAATTTCTTAAGTATGGCTTGATTTAATATATATAAGTATATGCTTTTAGATTTGATTTGATCTGATATATATATAGTGTGTGTGTGTGTATTTACCTCTTGATAGTTTGAGGTAAATCGGAGATTTAATTTCTTAAATTTATGATTGAAGGATGATTTCAATTATAAACTAAAAGGAATTTTGGATAAATAGTTGAACTTGAAATAAATGAATTGGAAAATTTTGGATAAATGATTTGAATTTTGGATAAATAATTGAATTGGAAAATTTTCATTTTACTAAATTGCATTCCAATATAACTTATCTAATTATTCAAAGGTTAGATATGAAATTGGATAATGTACAATATAAAATGGAGTTAAAGGAATTTATAAATAAACATGAGAAGTTATGATAGGAGTAAATATACTTAATATATGCGATAGGATATATTAAGTGGAATAAATTTAATAATAATTTGGGATAAAGAGGAAAATGAGGGAAGCTTGCTCCTAGGTTTGTTGGTCCTTTCAGTATCTCTAAGAGGATTGGTCCTTTAGCTTATTGTCTGGATTTGCTTGAGAAGTTTTCTAGAGTGCATAATGTATTCCATGTTTCGCATGTTCGTCGATATCTGCATGATCCATCTTTGATTGTCCAGCCTTCTGCTCTCGAGAGTTTGGATATTGAGCCAAATCTTACTATCAAGAGGAAGCCACTTCGTATGATCGATAGAGGTACGAAGCAGCTGAGAAGGAAATCTGTCAACCTGGTCAAAGTGCAGTAGAGTGCAGATGATCGAGATTGTACCTGGAAGACGGAGGAAAGCATGCGTGCTTCGAATCCAGAATTGTTTGTCTCAGGTACTATTCGCTATTCTATCTTATCTCTCCTTGTTTCCGTGTTTCGTTCCTTTTTAGGAAGAAAAATTTTGAGTGGGGGAGAGTTTAACAACCCATGTTTTTTGTAAATATTTTAATTCAATTTATTTGAAAACTTTGATTTTAAATCATTTAAAAGTTTGAATTATGGAATTTTTCAATGAATTTCTGGATTTTGGTTATAATCATTTTCCCAAATAAAATAAATTAAAGATCTTCTGAAAATTTTATATTTTGGTCAACTTTGGTCAAACTTTGACTTTCAATTGAATTTTAAATTTCCAATCTTTTTCTTTGAAGCTGAATTTGATTCTAATATTCGTTCTGCTTTTTGTTTCGTCAAATTCTGTTTTATACTTTTTACATATGATAAATTTCAGCATTTTACACGTGATTATTTTCAGTATTTTTATTGTTCATTTTTCTATTCTATATCTTCTATTTCTTTTCTACTTCTATTTTGTTTGGGCTTTGATCTTTTTATTTGATCTTTTATTTGATTTTTGAGTTTGTTTTGCAAATGATCTTGGCTAATGGGCTTAGGAAATTCCAAGAGGCATAGGTTTCTTTTATTTATTATGAAGAGATGTCTTTCCATCTCCTTTTCAATTCATGTTAAAAACAATTCTCATTCTCACTCTCTTTCTCATTTCACTTCTTGAACAAAATATTTACAGTAAACATTTTTCTCCTTCTCCTTCTTTTTTTCTTTTTCCTTTCTCTTTTGTTCCAAGCATAGTTTGGCCTCCACCATCACCATGCTCCTTGCCGATCCCATCTCTCCACTTCTACGCCACCTATGGCCGGCCATCTCCATCACTTCATCTCCACCATAACCAGGCCGTGAACCCTAGATCCAAACTCCATCACCAAACTATGTTGCAAATCCTAGCCGAGCCCTTACATCATCACATTCCTATTTGCTTGCCTCGGCCACCACTTGTTCCACCACTTCTAATGCCTTGTCATGACCAAAAGCACTCCATAGCCGTGCCATTTCTAATGTGACCTGACCTGACCAAGCAAGCAAACCCAATGGCTGAGCTTTGTTTGATGATGGTCAAGCATAAAGTGGTGTGACCGAGCCTATCATGCCTCAAAGCATCATGGCCGAGCCATGTTCCAAGGTCATCAAGCCTATAGCCAAAGTGGCCGAGCCTACTAGGTCTTGTTTAACCTTTGCTTTGTTTAATTCATATTCTATGTGTTGTGTATATATTTGTATATTTTGTATTTTATTGTGCACAAGATCTGAATCTTGGCTCTCCATCTGCTCAAATCTAGTTCGTGCTTTGTCGTGCTTTTCGAATTTTTCTTGTTTGTCTTGAATTGTTGTCTCTGGCTTTAGAAGGTGAGTTATCACTCTCGACATTCGTACTTATATATAATTGTGAAACGATGACATGTGAATTGTGGTAGATGATATGCTATGTTGAGAGTAATTCATACATGCCTATGATATGATATTCTATGATGTTATAACCTGATTACATGCCTGTTACATCACCTGATATGATATGCCATATTATACTATTATTTCATTTTTCTGCTTCTCACACTGCAAGTTCCCTATTAGTATAGAATCACTATGGGTTGAAATGATACATACTTGATGAACATTAGAATAGGGAAAAATCGTTATGAGATGTTAGGCTCAAGTGATTTTTATTTTATTTGACTTGGGATTGCGGGTTTGAAATGATAGAACTCAGATATTTTTGTAAATTACAGATTGAAATGATATACATCCTTATCACTTGACCCAGGTTAGAAAATATTATACAGACCAATGGTTTAATTTTAAATAATAGTTTTCTAAAAATTATTAAGTATTTTGAATCTTTAAAAATATAAAATTTTAATTTAAAATTTGATTTAATGATTTTTAAATATAATGATATATTGGAATTTTATATGTAAATAATTGGTTTAAAGCTAAATTAAAGATTTTATCTATGATAAATAACTTAATAATTTAAATTTGATTTAATATGGAATTTTGATTCTAACCTAATAATAAAATAGATTTTAATTATAAAACAGATATGTTTTCTATAAATAAAACAATGATAAAAATTGAAATAGTTTGTTTAAACATGTTATAGTAGTATCAGAAGCATTTTTAAAGTGCTATGGTATTTTAGTTATGTTTTGAAATGTTGTAGTTATAAAAAAGATATCATTTTTAAAATGCTATGTTACATTAGGTTAGGTTTTAAAGGTGCTACTATTTCCAAATTGTAACATTTTCTAAAGTGCTATTATATAAGGGTAACATTCTAAAAGTGTTATGGTTTCTAACTTATTACATTTTTTTAAATGCTATAATAAGTGTAGGGTTTTGAAAGTGTTATGATTTTTAAATTATTACATTTTAAAAGTGCTATAACTAATATATATGGATTTGGAAATATTACCAATTTTGAAATGGATATTATTTTGGAAGAGGAATAGCATATGGTTTATATGGTTTTGGAATATATATGTTTTAACTTGAAATGTAAACCATTTTAATAAATACCATGGGTAATAATAATGTTTGGCTGTCAAAAAGACCGGGATCGAAAGTTTGTCATACTCTCTGCCAACTCCGAGAACCACTTTAACAACCGTGTACGCGTTGGAGATCCCAGAATGAAGTAGGATGGTGGCAACGTTCTATTAAGGTCAACGTGGACCCGACTCCCCTGAATTGGCATAAGGTGGCTAAAACAGGAGCAATTAACGGGATAATGAGGTAGCTCCTCCTATCGGAAACACTTCTTCGTATGCCATTCTATTATTTTGTGATTGACTGGTGCACACCTTTGATTTTGGGAGGGTGGCTCGAGGTAGGAGGTAGCTGCGGCTATGCGTTACCACCGGTCCGGAAGTGTAATTAGTATATCTACCCTGGTATAGCCTAGTTGTGTCGTGTCACCTACCCTAGCGTGTCTTATACGATTTTGTTTTGTACCATACCTATGGAGTGCCATGTGACGACGCCCAGTACGGGGGAGAATACGGTACTGTACAGACTATGGGAATGTATAAAATGTGTTAAGGAGGAAATGTAAAGCCTTAATGCTATTTTTAAATATATTATACTTTACTTTAGACATTATTATAATAGCGTATATTACTACATAGTAGATAGTTTAACGAATCCTTAAAGGATGGGCGGTCCCAAGCATCCTTTAAGTTACTTGTGCATTTTATTACAGTTCACTTGAGTTGGTTTACATTGTAAAAGTATGTATGTCCTGACGTGAGTGTTTTGTGTTTTTGCATTACGCTCGGGTCAGCCTAAGTATTTCAGCTTTAGATTCACCTTCTGGAGCTAGGATTTGCTAGAGACTCTCTATCTATCTAGTTGTTATCTTTTTTATTTAGTATTTCTATTCAGCTTATGTATTAGTGGACATTATGTATTGGGATTTCTGTTGTATTTACTTTTCAGACTCTGGTATTTTGTACTTGTTTTGTGACTCTGTTTGTAGAACTACTATGGTTATATTTTATTTCCGCTGCGAGTTATTCTGATATTTCTGTGTCTGTGATTCTGTGACTGGTTTATTTACTCCAAATTATATTACAATCTACTGTTTTGAATTATTCAAGTCCGACATGTGTGGTTTTATTGTCGATTTGAATGGTCCAAAATAGTGGGTCGTTACAAGCTCCAAACAAATAAATACCCAATATTTCAATTTATTTAAACCAAATATTTATGCAATCAATATATAATCCCATATTTATACCCAAATAAACAAAATAAATTTTCAAACTTTATTTTTTATCATTTTATTTACAAAGTTCATTGTTTATTCCAAATAAAAGATTTCAAATTTTATTTTAATTTACAATATTAAATTATAACTTCCGTTATAATTTAATATATACAGGCAATCTCCGAACCAGGGTTGTAATACTTCACTTAGCAGGTGGTGTAATAATATGGCCAAATTTATTGCTTACTCATTTTTGAAAAATTCTCACTTTAATTTAATAAGCATTACCCAGTTGTGATAATTATTTATACCAATTCTCTTTGTCAAAACCATATCACTTTGGACTTACAGAATTTGGTAATGGTGAAAAATCCAACATCGTCCACATTCATACCTAAAGTCTAAACACAAGTTCAATAATAACAATTATTATTAACAAAACTACTCTAGCTAGATATTTTTACTTTGGATTGACTTGAGTTGACCATGATACTAACCCCATATACCTGAGGAGATGAATCCTCTCTTAAATAGTGATTCACTTCCAATACTTCACTCAACCCAACTATAGTCACTCGATGGATGCTTTGCCATGATTTGATGATAATCAAAGTGGAGCTTTTATATTGAAGATCCACGGTATTCTCAAGTTAAAAAAATTATGTAAATTGTCCACAACGATATTTTCTATTTGACCTTAGTTATGTTAACCAACAGAAAATTATCGAACGATTTGTTCCATTAACTGTTAGCACGTAACCCCTAAGTGCCCATAACAATCATGAGTAATACACTGCCCGATATTTGGAGAGTGTTACATAGTTTAGTCTCAATGGATACATCGATATCCAGTCTCGATGCCTCTTGACTAGGAATATTTAAAATGGTATATTTGTTTTCATTGTGATAAATTACTCACGGTTACCACAATTTGTGACTACTATCACAAAATGTACCATTTATAGATTTTCTATTAAATATAATTTTAATTGAAGTAATTAATTAATATAACACAATATATCAAATATATAATAGAAAGAAAACATCTTTTATTTCAAACAAGATTAGTCAAAGAGTTGGATATATTTAACAAATTACATAATTTCCTCTAGGGCATACCCCTAATTCTATCGGTCAGTTAGGGTCAATTACGGAATCTTATTCCAACTTCTCCAATCGGTATTCTTAAATTAAATTGGGTCAGTCCTTTAGTGAACAGGTATACTATTATGTTTTAATCATCTAATATGTCGATCAACTCTCTCTGACGCTAATAAACTTCCTTTGTCATGTAGAATGATTCGAAGTATGTCTCTTGACTTCTAGTGGGTACTTAGTTTTGATGTGAACTATATAGTGACATTGTCATCATATAATAATATTGTGGAATTCTCAACATTTGGATCACCCTCGGCTCAATTGAAAATTTGTGTATTTATTATATGCATACATTGTTTTTATTGTGGCGCTATTTAAGTCAATGAATCAGCTACCATCTCTTCTATTTGGAATATTTACAACTTAATGATTCTTAACTTGAATTTATTATTGTCATATTATATAACATCCTGGTATTTTCAACCATTTGCATCCGCGCATGTCAGAATTGAATTGTTCAAAATACCAGATTGTTGATTTAAAATTTGGCAAAACTTAGCGAATACAGTAAATAAATAATCACAGCATCACAAACACAGAGTAATATAACATTAAGCAGTGAAAAACAAATGAATAGTAGTTCATGAAGCTACTATATATAACATAGTTAAAACAAGATACAACAGAATTCTCAAATACATAGAGGTCTCAATACAATAGTCAAATACAAGATCAAAATATATCACTGGAATCAATTGAATAGTTGAATGATGAAATGATATAGATGGGTCTCCAAGCGAAGTTCCAACGCCAAAGTGGGTCTCAAGTGCTGTGACACTCAGTCTGACCCAAGCGTGAAGCAAAACACAAAACACTCGAGTCAGGATTGACATTCTTATATCAGTAAATCCAACTCAAGTGAAATATCAGCTGAAATACAAGTAACTTAAAGATGTTTGGGATACCCATTCTCTAAGGATCCGTTAAAATATCTACTATGTAGTATTACGTTATTATAATAATGTCTATAGTAAAGTAAACTATAAAAATAGCGTTAAGGCTTTACCCATATACCCTTAACACATTTTATAATGCCAAGTCTATACATCACCGTAATACCTCCTGATCGGGAGGCTACTGGAGGGCACTCCATAGGTACGACATAAAATAAACTCGTAGTGGTCTCGCTAGGGTATGTGACAAGGCACAATTAGGTAATGCCAGGGTAGATATACCAATTGCACTTCCAGGCTGGTGGTAACGCAAAGCAGCTACTATCGCCCACCTCGGAACACACTCCCAAATCAAAATCAAGGGTGGCTACCAAATCAATCACAAAGTCAGAATATAGTATCGAAGGAATGTGCCCGATCGGAGGAATAACCTCACTTGGCCCGTCGATTGCTCCGGTTTTAGCCACCTTATGCCAACTCACGGGAGTCGGGTCCATGTATATACCTCATATAGGATCATCGCCACCATCCTACTTCATTCTGGAATCTCCACCGCGTACACGGTTGTCAAAGTGGTTTTTGGTATTTGCAGAGAATATGACAATATCCGATCACAGTCTCTTTAACAACCAATCGTTATTATAAACCGCGGCAAAATAGTTTGTACTTCAAAACCAAAATATCATATCCATTTCAAAACCATATCAATACGATATCATTTTCACTTAAAATATATCCATTTCCAAAACCATAGCACTTTCAAAGTTATAACACTTCCGAAATTATAAAGCTTAGCAATTATACACTTTGAAAATCATAATACCTTGGAAAAATAATACTTTGAAATTATTAACTTTGGAATCATAACTTCCCACTTGAACAGTTCAGATATTAATAATAGTACGTATAATAAAATAGTTTATAAAATAAAATCGTTATATAAATATAGTTATAAGTTAAATAGTTTATGTTAAAAAAATTAGTATATTAAAATAGTTTATATTAAAATAACTTATAAAATAAAATATATAAATATTTTTAAATATAATTTAAAAATACTTTATACAATAAAATAGCTTCCTCGAATTTCACAAATCGATTCAAATCAACTCGAATCCAAAAATTCAAATTTAATTCAATCTCAATTCATAAATTTCAACTCAATTCAGTTTCTCAATAAACCAATTCATATTATATCAATTTCAAATACAGATTTGAACCAAAAAAATAGACCATTTCAATTTCAATATATTTCAAAGCTTTAAGTATTCAACATTTTCAAAACTAAATTTGATAATTTTATTTATCTCAAATACGATTTATTATTATTTAGTTTTGAAATATTTACATAATCATTCCAATAACATTTGAATAAACTTCAAATTTCAAATTTAAATAAAACTAAATATACCATTCCAATTGATGTAAATTTGAAATATTCATTTAAATCACTTTTAATCAAATCACGTTATAAAAATCATATCTTTAAAATCCCAAATTTAATAAAATTCAGATCATACTTATTTGAGTATAATTCTTAAATAAATTCAATTTCAAACCAATTACTATTTTTCTTTCAAACCTTAATTTATTAAAAATTATCATAAACTCTGTATTTGAAAATATAAATTTTTAATAAACGCTTTAAACGTATTATATATTAGTTAAATCATCATAGTTAAATAAAATTTTATTATTAAACTTGTTTTATATTAAAACTTAATTTATATATAAATATATATTAAAATAGAAATTTTAAGTAAATTCTTAAAATTTATAAATTCAAAACTAACTTACAATGTTAAAATTTTCAAAATATATAATTTTAAAAACCAAGAATTTCAACTATACATATAAAATAACATTTATTTATAGTATTTAAAATCAACATTTGTATAAACCATATATATATATCCTTTTAAACCTTGGAAATCATTTCAAATATATATATATATATATATATAGACCAACGATGTCTGTATATAATTTTCTATCCTATGGTCAAGTGATTTAGATATTTATCATTTCAATCCGTAATTTAAATATATATGGGTATATATCATTTCAACCTGCAATCCCAAATTCAATTCAAATGAAAATCGCTTGGGTTTATCATTTCAACCCATAACGATTTTCTCCTATTCTACAAGATCGTTCGAGTATGTATCATTTCAACCCATAGGGAATTGTATACTAACTGGAAACTCGCAGAGCGATAACAGATATGGTAATTATATAACAGGCATGTATCATCAATATAAATAATAGAAAATGGTGTCAGATGTCATAGGTGAACAGATACAAATATTAGCATATAAATAGCTATGTAAATAACTAACAGCAGCATATTTCAATTGTCGTTTTAATTGAAATCAAATTTAATGAATATAAGAATGTTATTTGTGAGTGATTGCTCACCTTTTGAGGATAGAGATGAACGAGAGTGAGACGAGTTACGAATCCAAAGCAATGTGAGATAGGCACGAATTTGACGATCAAGGCTGATGACAAGGAATCGATGAAATCAAATCAGAACTAGATTGATGAATATAATTGGTATAAGTGAAATTATATATAACTATATATATAACTATATATATATATATATATATCATAATTTAAATTCAAACACATTTATATTGAATGTATATGTATTTCAAATTATATTATTCAAATTAAAACACATATATTAATATCAACATATATACACTATTATTATATTTAAAAATCAAAAATTATAAACCCAAATTACAACAAATATAACCATTCATTGTGCACACTTATATTATATAAGGCAAATTTAAAATCAATATTTTATAAAACAAAAATATCACCCTTATATTAAGCTAACAGACTATACATATGGCTGCCATATTAAATATATATATGTAAACCATTAAAACTTACATCCAAGTTATATTTTAAAACAACATATATATAAATAAAATATAAACTGAAATATAACATTGACATCCTATAACTAAATATGCAAATATATATATATATATATATATATATATATATGTATGTATATGTATGTATGTATATGTATACATACATATATATAGAAACTGTTATATAAGTATATACTTGAACTATAACAACTGTTATATAATATGCTTATATATATATACAATATAAAACATATATTTCTTTGTACAGAACCATCAAAACAAAACTTCACCTATTACATTGTATACATATATTTTATTAACGCAAACATATATATATTTTTCATAAACAATACGGTATCATATGTATATTAAAACCTATAAACTGACATACATGGAGTATATAACTTATATAAAAAATGTATAGACTACAAATTATATGACTTAAATATAAACAAACTGTTTTATACATACTCATAAAAATAAACAGACTATATATATAACTTACTAGACTTATACATAATAACTTGCTCTAACAGCGTACGAATATAAATGTATCAAAAATATATTACCTGCAAACTTAAGTTCCTACATACAATTTTATACTTAATACATATGTACAACTAACAACATGTATTCATATATTCGAAACAATATAAACAATTCGTACATACATATATTTATATATATAATTTATATAAACTAACTATAACTTAAATATATATATATATATATACACTTAACAGTATACTATATAACATATATAGACATAGTAACCAAAACAACTACAAATGTATATACAGCAGCCTATATACATTACACATATAATACAAACATATATATATATATATATACCTTATACAAAAATGAGAAGAGAAGAGCAACCATGGTTGCCGCTAATGACCAAGGGATGGGCGAATTGGTGAAGGCGGGGAGGAGGTTGGCTTCGGCCTAGAGGAATGGTTCGGTTGCTTTGAGTGGGGAGAAAAAAGGAGGTGCGGCATGAGGGAGGAGAGAGGAGGTTGGGTCGCGTTCACATGGACGTGGGCTGCATGTGTCATGTCGGATATGATTGTGGAGGGGAGGCATGCTGCGCATGAGGTAGAAGCACGGCATGCCTATTCTCACGCATATGGATATTTCATAAAAAAAATTAGTTAAGAGGAGAAGGTAGCCATGAATGCTCTGAAAAATAAAAAAAAGGAGAAAAAGTGATAAGATGAAGAAGAGTGGACAGAGATGCAGAGCAAAATTATTATATACACGAATAAAAGAATGGCAAGGGAATGAACAGGTGAAAGTGAGGTGGCAGAGAAAGTGAACAGGCTTTGATGGAATATAAACTTGAATTACTTATTTCCAATTGAAACCAAAGAATGTTGAAAGGCCTTACGTTTTGGAATTTATTAAAAGAAAATGGTTGTTGGGTTTATACACGATGGAATGTAAATAAGTAAGGAAAACCAAAAGGTTTAAAAACCGGTACCGATACGAAATCGTTTTTCGTAGATTCCGCTGCATGCCGTACTTCAAAACAAAGAATTGAATATACCGTAGAGATCAGCATGACGAGACGATCAAAAAGGTATACAAATATTAGTGGTACGATCATCCTATTGAAAGTCGATAATCGGTACCAAAAATGCTGCAAATTTTCTAGAAATAAAATAAACGGAGCAATAGCAGTCAAAATTTGGAGAAACGAAAAATAACGTCTCACTCAAAAGATGATTTACAAATTTATTGCATAAAAATATTCAGATTTGGAAAACATTCTATCATCATCAATTTTTAACTTGTTTAAATTTAAATGAAATTACATAAGAAAATAAACTTCCATATTATGAGATGAATTTTACAATTTGTTATGTTTAAATAAACGTATTGCAAATATAAATTTTTTTATTCAAAATTTAATTATTTAAATTTCACAAAAATTTAATTAATTAAATTAATAAAACCACTAAAAGTTATGGGTCGTTACATATTATACTCAATATTATTTATGAAGTTTGAATCCGAACACTTTTTCATTAAATGAACTTTAAATTATTTTATAGTATTTCATAAATACATGAGAAAACTTCAAACAACCACTTAGTGATATCAATTTGGATTTGATATCTGCTTTATATCAAATATATAAACAAATCACAATATTGTAAACAATATAACATATATGATAATTTCTATTGCCAATGCATAAGAAACTATTCCATATTAAACAATTTAATAAGGTGTCTTTGCATGTCGATTTGGGACGTTCCCAATATCTTTTTACTTACTATAAAAGAATGACATCATTTACAATCCAAAGTTGAGTATTAAAACAACTAAGGTTGATTTTAATACAAGTACATCGTTAAAATCAACAATGTATTGTTTACTTATAGTTTAGAAATACCAGTGTACCTTATGACTGTCCTACTTATAAGCATACGCTTCCTCTACATTTTAATTGATAATCAAACTATTTGATATTTTCATCAAAATGTTTGTTCAATTTTAAAGCTTATAAAATGATACTTTCTATCATTCCTTGAATCATATCCAAAATCCTACAAATTCAATATTGTTTCAACACATATATACCAAAACCTAAATTCATACTTGGCGATAATTTTGTGAGTAAATCTGAATTATCTTGAGTACATTAAATAAATGAATCTATTACATTAATTTCCGTAATTGAAATTTACAAGGTTATTTTTATCAACATTGCTAATTAAATTCCAACTGCATTAGTCACTTAAAGACACAATCATGGTTGAGGATCACATCCCTTCGGATATGACTACCAAAATCATATTTTGGTAATTTATTTGGAATCCCTTCGGATTTGCGCATCATACCATATCATGGAGTCAATACTCTTAATGGTTTAGATTAATTTTATTTCATCCCGCATAATCAGTTTTATTTTTTGATCGTATCCAATTCCATTTTACTCCCAATAATTCCTTAAAGAAATTCATTCATAATAAAGTTGGTATTTCTTGAAACCACAATACTTTCTCAGTGCAATGGAATAGGTATTCATAAACACTTTATGAATTGCCTTTTATATAAACTGATTTAATTTTTATTTTACAGAACTTATGTTCAAAACATAAATATGTCACCTAATGATAGACTTTACCAAACTCCTTTTTGGGAGATTCATACAAGATCTCTCACAAACAATTATTATGTGCGGACTTTCAACTCGTACATCCTGCCAACTCCTTGACCTAGGATATGTTGGGTTTTCTTATAGACCCTTATCTTGTATGTTTTGTACACAATTATTTAGATGATATAATATTAACCTTGTGTACTACTCCTAAGTACATAACCTTACACAAAGAAATTAACTCAACTTCACTCATAATTAGTCCTACTTTGTCAACCAAAGTTCGATTGCTCCTTATCGATGCATCATTATGTATCACATAGAGGAGTGACTTTTGATATTGAATCTTTATTCATTTTTGGGTACGTTTGGAACCTTTTCTAATATATTCACTCACTCGATCAAATTTTGCATGTTATTTTATTTACTTCTATTTTATACTGAATGAATTTACCACAGGCATACTACATGTGTATCAAATACACACGTCCATGTCACCGATAACTCATCGGTGAATATGTTGAAGTATGTGGAACTATTTTCTATTTGGGCTTCCTTATTGCTTATGCTGTCAAATCACCGATTATACCCTTACATACATTGTAATAATAGACTTGTGATTGCATACATCAATATGTGTCAATTCAAAGAGTTCATTAACTCTAACGATTTTCTCACTAAACGGATGCATAGCCCTTAATTGTCTGAGATAATATAAACTAGTATCATAATCATATAACAATACTACCTCTCAAAACTACAGCTTAGTGTAGAATTCCAAAATAATTGTAAACAATATTAGCTACTTCTGTATTTACTAATGAATCACTTTTATTATGATAACAAATAACAAATTACAATTTTATTCAATAATAAATATTCATAATATTCATATTGAAATATAACTATGTATATTTTATAGTCGATACTGAAAAATAGTCATTATTTCGAAAATAATGTATGGTATGTTTTACGAAAATAATTTTCATACTTTAATGCAATTATTAAGTGCTACATGGTATGCTCCTACTATTTCCACCATTATTATTATAGCGTACTTAATTTTGAAGGTCCATCATTTACTTAATATATAGTATTTATTTTAGATATTGTAACTAGTTTACAGTAGAGAGTTCTTTGATCAACTTTCTTGAACCCATAGAAAAAAAATTCTATACAAAAATACATTTCGGAATAGAAATCATATTTCTTACTCTAATATTAAATATCTTTTATTATTACTACAATTCTCATCTCTGATGTTTCTTTATGAAGCAAAAGTGACCGTTCACTTTCTTCATCCAAACTATACCTTAAATCACATCTACTCTTGTACATTCGTTAGTCTATCCAATGGTCAAACCATTCAAATGAAAAACCCTTACTAAAATATCATAATGAACTCTTTGCAAAAACACATTTGATTATCCTTAACTTTTAAAGACATCATATATGTTGCGCTTTGCGTAAACTTATCAAGTTGACATTTCAATGATCGAGTTATTAGATTTATATTATAGTCTTGATCTTATATTACATTTAACACGATATGATCCTTTTGTAATCAATCAAACTGAATACCTGATCTTGCACTAATGTTTATTTGATTTTTCAGATGAACTAATTTCATCGATGTATTGTACATTACAAAATTTAACCGTTCACCATATACCATTTATATGCGATTGTATATGGGTCAAATATGCATAGTCTTGTATTGCTTTTAGAGTTCGAAATTCATAGAATGCAACACATGGTCTCAACCAAATAAACATGTAGGTAACCAAAATACGAATGTATTAAGTAGTTTTAATATCGGGCACTTGCATGGGTGTTGAAACCTTAACATGCAATAATCTTTTATTACTAGGTATATGTTATATTTCTATTTGTCAATCTTCAATTCATTTTGATATCTTAATTGATAACTATTTTATCAATCTTATTAAATGCATAAATTTATCAATGTAGATTATAATAAAATTATATAGCACATGTTCTTAAGATATTAGAAAGGTTAAATGTTATCATTTCATTTTTCTAATAAGGCTCCCACTAGTCTTTTATGTTTCACCAAACCCTAAGTGAAACATAGAAGTTTTTTGACTTCACCAGTGGATGTTAGGACTCGTCCATCTTGGAATTCTGACCTTGAGTTTGCTCAACATATCATAGATCCATGGACGATGGATAACTCCTTATCGGTTGTACCATATACAACTCCTAACCCATGATTTCTTGTCATAATCTCATTTCGACCTTGAGTATGCTCAACAAACCAAAGGAGGTTATTCACTCGTACCTACCATATTGTGACGGCCTAAGTATAGTACATGTACCTTGAGTTTTCTCAACAATAAGTATAGTACATGTACCTTGAGTTTTCTCAACAAATACATATGGTTATGTTATCTCGTTTATTCAACATATCAATAATACTACACATAACATCCCTAGTTTGAGTTTGCTCAACAACTTAGGAGTATGAAAGTAATTTATTAATTTATATATGTGTGTGTGTGTGTGTGTGTGTGTATAAATATGTAGAGGAGAACATAATATTAAAGATTCATAATCTTTAATATATTATACTGAGTGATATCAACTTATAGAACAATGTATTACTTATGAACCATTGTGACTCAAGTGTCAAGCACATCCGAAATCATGTATATGTACAATATGTATGTATTTATTCCTTAAGTCTATTTAGGGTTTCTTTAATGGTCCACATTTAGTTTATACACCCATATAATATAAGTTTTATTATTATATAAATTTTATATTTTATATTACGTATATAATAGTCTTATGTATAACATTATATTAATTAAACCTTATTTAACTAATATTTGTTAATTAACATTTTAATTAAATTTATATCAATATAACATTTTTATTTAACATTTATTATATACTATAACCTTTATAATGTAACACATATATCAAATACGTGTGTATATTATTTATTTAATTTATTTAATTAAATAATTTTAATTAAATTATATCAATTTCAAAATTTATCTTACATACATACATGTATAATTACGTTATTTTAATCACTTTTAAAATAGCATCATTATTCAATAATTATTAGCACGTAACTACTAGGTGTCCCCAACAATCATGAGTAATACATTGCCTAACATTTGAGAGTGTTATGCATTCTAGTTTTAATGCATACATCAATATCCGGTCTCGATGATTGTTGACTAGGAACATTAAAAATGGTATATTTGTTTTCATTGTGTTAAATTACTCACAGTTACAAAACTTTGTAAGTACTATCATGAAATATACCATTTATGGATTTTCTATTAAGTATACTTTTAGTCGAATTGATTAACCAAAATAACACATTATATCAAGTATATAATAGAAAGAAAATGCCTTTTATTTCGAACAAGATTGGTCAGCGAGTTAGATATATGTAAAAAATTACATAATTGCCCATAGGGAATACCCCAACTTTATCATCCATATTAGCAATCCATGCACAAATTAACAAGCAATATGATTAATGACATATGGAAGGAACGAATGGCAAGGAAGCAATGTTGAATTAGGGGAATAGCGATCCATGTGATATAATGGTACTATAAATAGAAGGTTATTGTAGAAAATAAAGGAACTTTTGGTCATTCTTTGAATTCTATACTAATGATACAGGTACCTCTATCATTGGAAAAAGTTAGGCCAGAAAGAAATATATAAGCAAAGATTTAGCTTGGGGATGTAATATTCTTCAAAATCCAAACCATGTAAATTTCAGTGTCCTTTACCTTTTATGCACTTTATTTTTTATGCACTTTACTTACTTTTTTTACTATTAGATCCTTTTTTCTTCTATTTTTGCCTTAGTTGGACATTAATTATACTCGACTTAATGAATAGTTAAAGTACAACCTTATAATCGTGCAAAAATGCATCGACATAATACTACACTGAGGCAAATTTAACATCACTTAAATTTGTTGATTCTTGATTATAGATAGCATTCAATACCATAATTTGCTTCATAACTTTGTGTTTTGAGAAAAAAATATCATTAACATCTTGGTGCTAGAAGAAGGGCAACCCCTAGTAAACTATAGTCAAACTACCACCCACTCACTTCTCGCAAATTCCTTGAAAATTCAAACCATGCAGCTGGAGAAATCCTTAACCCACCTTAATAAGAAACTAAACACTTAGTTTCAAAGTTTGGAAATAAACCCTTCACCTCCTCATCTAAACCCTTCTGTCCACCACAAAAAATAGCTATTGATCTGTGATATCGCGGAAATTTCAAGCAATTTAAATATGATAATCTCCTTTATTAATTATTTAAAATTTGGCAAAAGTGTTATTTTCAAACAACAATAATAATAAATGTGTTGTTTGAAATATAAATAAAAATTACCGGTCTTTAAATGCTATCCATAACGTCGAAACACATATTCGAAATGGGTTATACGACACAAAGGTCCTTTCCCGGCTAAATCGAATAGTGAGCGTCAATTTTTAAAAACATGCGGATATGTCGTTCACAAAAATCCACAGGTTCGACGTGGGTTTCGGATAACAAACTGAAATCCGATTCCCTGTCGCATCGAAGTTTAAATGCAGTTTTACGGGCAAATAGGGTTTTCACATCAATACAGAACAAATCATAATCACAGTGCAATACATGGCAATCTACATCATACAGCATCCCCAACAGAATAGAAATACCAACATTCGTGTACTGTCATAGTTAATTTATCTTCAAATGTGGTTTAAATAAATTTACCACAAGATTATTTTAAATCAACGTTGAGAATTTGGATAAATAAATTAAATCTTGATTGACTCATTTTATTGATTCAAAATTAGTTATTTTAATTTACCGCTAAATTTGATTTGTCGATTTTAATTTATTTGAATAACAAATTCTTAATTTGCAAATTAAATTGAACACTTAATTTTTTTTTTATCAATTTTAATTTCAATTTGTATATCATTCTTAATTTCTCTAAATCATTTATTAATACAAATTATTTTCTTTACTTATCATTTGAAAATCTATTTTATACTTTAAAGATTAATTTATTGTTACATTAAAAGTTTTAATGTAAATTTACTTTAATTCTTATTTTAAATTAAATTACTTAATTTAAATATTAATCAAGATTTTATAAGCATTGATATATATTTGCTTACTTTGTTGATAACTTAAAAAAATCAACTTAAAGTTATTCAACAACTTTAAAGATTTGGCTTAACTCATTTTAAACATACCCGAGTAAAACCCAGGTCTCACTCGCGTGTACCTCGGGTCCTTCACGTTACATTCCCGAGACCTTCCCTTTCTCTCCTCATCCCAGTTTCTCCTTCTCGCTGTTCTTTTTTTTCTAAGTTAAAACTTTAGCTAAATAAAATAGCATCAGAGAATACGCTCGAACCCGTGTACCCCCCTCGAAGCAACCATCAAAAAACTCGAGCACGATCACACGAACCCACCTGATACCCAAAAAGGCGACGTGCACGTGTACACGACAGCGACGCCTCTCTAGCGATCACCAATGACTCCGGCAAGTCACTAACACCCCATATACTCGAAATCAACCATCAAATTGAAGGCATCGGCTCAAAAGCAAAATGTGGCCATTCGATCGAAAAATTGCAGCCGACCCATCCAACTAAAACGCCTCATCCTTGTTGCACAGTTCACCAGAAAATTCGTGCCTCCGGTCCTACCACGTCAACCCGATGTTCTTCCATTCCTCCCAATATCACAAAGCTCGATCAACTCGTGGTGACCAAATCATCACGTTACAGAGCACTGCAAAAACTCAGGGTTAAACCCTAAGTTAAACTCGTCTCCAAAATTTACGCAATGAAAAAAAATTTCGTCAATTTTCCTATTGCTAGTAACTGTGAATCTTGCTTTATACCAAATCTCAGCATTTAAGGTTGATTCGATCATCGGAAAACGATCGAAATACATATTTTTTTCAAAACTGAATTGCACTTGAATTACTTAACTAAAAATTATCATATTAATTTTAAAAATCATATCTTTGTATGTTAATTCAAGTTATATAATCGAATCACTAATTTGAAACACTTGATTTCTTCATAAAAATTTGTTTGTACTGTAAAGTTTTGATTTTCTAGGCAATATTCAAAATTATTTTAGCTTAAATAAGTTTTTAAACTCTAAACTAAGATGTAACAAACAACTTTTTTTTAATGCCAATTCTAAACATCAAGTAGTTTAGGTGAAAATGATTCTTGAATCTGACTCCTATGTTTAAACTTTAGACAGAGCACCTGTATGCCAAAGCCTGTAATAGTACTTCTATTTTTTATTTTTTAAACATACATATAGATGTCAAACAAATATATATACATGATTATTCACAAATAAGTATTCAACAGATTCATTCATTTACTTTTAAAAGTTACTCACCTGTAAATATTCCTGTTTTGAAAAACTGTTTTGATCTTCTTCTCCTCTTCTTTCTTCAGTAATTTGTTTCCAAATTTGAAGATAAAGTGAGGTTCTGCCTTTTCTTTTATTTTCTGTTCTTTGCTTATCTTTTTCTATCTTTCTTCAGTAAAAGTTTTTGAACAAATTTGGAGGCTACGCACTTATATAAGGAGATGTGCTGGCTCCTTGTGTTGTGCTGAAGCAATATTTTTTTCTTTTCAGTTGTACTTGTGTATGGGTGTATTTGAGAGCATTAAATGAAGCATGTGATGTAGTGTTTCCTTTGTTTTCTTGTTTATTTGTTTATTTTCCAAATGTTAGATTATAATTATGTGACTTAAATTTTATAATTTTATCATAACTTACTTTAACAATTTTATTTCTATTAAAAGCTCAACTATCAATATTTAAATTTATAACCCATATTTCATTTAATGGTTTTAAAACAATTTCTTATTTTACTTTGTTAAAAAGAAAAGTTGTTTTTTAGTTATTAACATTTAATAACTATGTGATTTTATTACAATATTTTATTTATTTCTCAAATTAAAATTTAAAAGTTCTAACAATTCAACGAATTTAATTTAACAAAATTCCAGGATGTTACAATATCCCCTCCTTAAGAAAATTTCGTCCTCAAAATTGAAAGAGAGAAAAACTCAAACTAGGAATATAAGAATTCAGAAAAATAAGGAAATGACTTACAGTTTAAGTCGAAACGTCTATTCTGCAATTGGGATATGATTTCTTCATACTATCTTCAGTCTCCCAAGTACAGTCCTTTGGATCGCCACTCCATTGAACTTTGACCAATCTCACAACTTTGTTTCTTAATCGCTTCTCATCACGATCTACAATTTTTATCGGCTCTCTTTTAACTGCCAAGTTAGGAGTGATCTCTAGATCCTGCTGAGCAGCTTCTTCAATAATATCATCTGGATCGTGCACATATTTTCGAAGATTAGAAATGTGGAACACATCATGCACGCCAGACAACCAGCTGGGTAGCTGTACTCGATATGCTAGAGGACCAATCCTTTCCAGAATAGGAAACGGACCAATATAACGCGGTGCTAACTTTCCAGTTTTCCCGAATCTTAATACACCCCGTATCGGAGATACTTTCAGAAATACAGAATCTCCAACTTGAAATTCCAAATTTCTTCTTCGGCGGTCATAATAGCTCTTCTGACGGCTTTGGGCAGTTAATAACTTCTTTCGAATAAAGTCTACCTTCTCAGTGGCTTCTTTTATCATATCCGGTCCAAGAACAAGTCTATCACCTGATTCAATCCAGCATGTAGGTGATCGACACGGACGACCATATAAAGCTTCGAAAGGAGCCATTTCTATACTGGCCAAATAACTGTTATTATATGAGAATTCAACCAGATGCAAATGGTCCTCCCAAGAACCACCAAAATCATGAACGCAAACACGCAATAGGTCTTCTAGAATTCGGTTGACCCTCTCAGTATGCCCATCAGATTGTGGGTGATAAGCAGTACTGAAATTTAATTTCGTTCCCAAAGCGTCTTGGAATGCCTCCCAAAATCTACTAGTGAAAATCGGATCACGATCACTCACTATACTGCTAGGAATACCATGGAGGCGAACAATTTCCTTTATATACATACCTGCCAAGCTTGCTGCAGTCCGAGTGGATTTCACTAGAATAAAATGAGCAGTTTTAGTTAGACGGTCCACTATAACCCAAATCGCTTCATTACCTTTCTTGGTTCGTGGAAATCCGTCGATGAAATCCATCGATACCTGATCCCATTTCCGTTTCGGTACTTCCAAAGGTTGAAGTAAACTGGCCACTTTCTTTTGGTCGCTTTTGATTTGCTGACAAGTAGCACAGCGACTCACATAAATCGATATGTCTCTTTTCATCGTTTTCCACCAGAATGTTCTTTTAATATCTCTATACATTTTGTTGACTCCTAGATGGATACTGAGTTTGGACTTGTGGAATTCGTCCAATACTTCACGTTTCAGTTCTGGAATGTCAGGGACGCAAATTCTTCCATTCATCCTAATAATTTCATTATCATCAATTTCAAAACCAGAAGCTTCACCTCGACATATTCTCCTACGAATTTCTCGAAGAAACTTGTCTTCAGTTTGCTTGGTAGCAATCTTCTTAAGGAGAGTAGGAGTGATAACAAGATATGCGAGAACATGTCTCCTACTTAAAGCATCGGCAACTACATTGGCTTTTCCGGGGGTATATTGAATATCTAGGTCATAAGATGCCAGAAACTCCAACCAACGTTGTTGTCGCAAATTCAAATCTTTCTGGGTAAAGAGATACTTCAAGGATTTATGGTCGGTGAATAATTCGAATTTTTCACCTAAAACAAAGAGAGTTTATTAAGTATATTGTTCAAGTTAAGTTAATTTCGTAAATTGTTAAGGAAGCTGAAAAGATTCTTACCCAGAAGATAATGTCGCCATATTTTTAAAGCGAAAACAACAGCCAAAAGTTCCAAATCGTGTGTTGGGTAATTTTTCTCATGCGGACGTAATTGTCTACTCGCGTAGGCAACCACCTTTCCATTTTGCATTAATACTGCACCTACCCCATCACCACATGCATCAGTATAGACAGATAAGCCTTGGTTCCCATTAACAATAGTGAGAACAGGAGCAGTGGTCAATCTCTTTTTCAACTCCTGAAAAACTTCTTCACATTTTGGAGTCCAAATGAACTTTGCATTTTTCATTGTTAGCTTAGTCAATGGCTAGCCAACTTAGAAAAATCTTGAACGAATTTCCGGTAATAGCCTGCTAAACCCAAAAAGCTTCGAACTTCTTTTGGAGTAGTGGGTCGTTTCCAATCAAGAATAGCGGAAATTTTGCTAGGATCTACCGAAATTCCTTCTTTATTAACAATATGGCCAAGGAATTTGACTTCATTGACCCATAAGTGGCATTTGGAAAATTTTGCATATAGAACATTTCTCCTCAATATTTCCAATACGATTTTAAGATGTTCGGCATGCTCTTCTTTAGTCTTAGAATAGATCAAAATATCATCAATGAATACAAGTACAAATTTATTCAAAACTTCCTGAAACACATGAGTCATAAGATCTACGAAGTATGCTGGAGAATTGGGTAGCCCGAAAGGCATAACTAACCATTCGTAGAACATATCAGGACCCCTAAAGGCAGTTAAATGGACACAATCTTCGGCGATTCGTAGTTGATGGAATCCTTGGGCTAGATCCATTTTTGAAAAGAAACGAGCGCCATAAAGTTGGTCGAATAGATCATCAATTCTTGGTAGAGGGAATTTGTTCTTGAGAGTTTGTTTATTTAGATCGCGGTAATCTACACACAATCTCAAAGATCCGTCTGATTTGGCAACAAAAACGACGGCTGAGCCCCATTCAGAAACACTGGGTCGAATTAATCCTTTTGCTCGTAGCTCATCAGTTTGATGAACCAATTCAATCTTTTCCCTGGGTGCCATCCTGCGGCTTGCGTGAACAACTGGACGAGCATTGGGTACTAAGTCGATTCGGAATTCTATTTCTCGGTGAGGAGGTAAAGATTTCACTTCTTCAAATACGTCGGAAAATTCCCGAACAACGGGTATAGACTGCAAACTGGGTTCAGGATATCCCAAAGTATACATCAATCTATCTCTCCTTGGACTTGGATCCTCACAAGAGATTTCAATAAAATTTCCAAAACTTGTTTTAACTAAAACTGTCCGATTATTACAATCCAATATAGCTTCGTATCTCGATAACCAGTTCATACCGAGTAAGATTTCAAATTCATTAAATTCGAGGACAAAAAGGTTGATAGGAAATCGATAGCTAGCATATGAAATAGGAACTCTCTTACAATATGAACAAAGATTTGCGGGACCTCCAACCAGATTTTTCACGCAAATAGGATCGTTAACAAATTTAGTTTTAAGTCCTAATTCATTTACGGTTTGTTGAGAGATAAAGCTATGTGAAGCTCCTGTGTCAAATAAAACTCTAACAGTTCTATTATAAATAGTAAGGTTACCTTCCAAAACACCTTTTCCTTTATCAGCTTTCGAAGTTGAAGGGTCTTTCTTTATCGCATAAACATTTGCCACCCGTGCTGGCTTCATCACTGGGCAATCTTTAACAACATGTCCAGGCTTGTGACAATTATAGCATTCTTTAACTTGCTTCTTCGGTTTTGGGCAGCTGTTTGAATAATGGCCTTTCTCTTTGCAGTTGTAACAAGTGACATTTTCTGCCGCGCTTCCCTGAATGCTCCTCTTTTTCTCGTTGCCCTGGCATGGTTTCTTGCCTCCAAATTTCCGTTTCTTCCAATTTTGATTTCCCGAATTTCCTTTCTCCACCGGGGCTTCTTGTATGTCAAGGGTAGCGTATCTGTATCCCATATCAACTAAATCTGAAAAAGATTCCTTAACGTGGCCCGTCATTCTTTCGTGGAATTTCTTATTCATCCCGCGAATGAATCTCTCGTTCATCTTTAAAGGCGTATTCACCAATTCGGGACCAAAACGAGACAATTCATTAAATCTGTTCAGATACTCTTCGAACGATAAACTTCCCTGCTTCAGGTCCATAAATTCCTGATACATTCGAGAAATTCCAACTGATGGCAGATATCGCTTCTCAAACACTTCTTTGAAATTTTCCCAAGAAAACTCGTCTTCTGGCTTATCTACCGTGATTGTCTCCCACCAGGCTGAAGCTTCATCTTGAAGTTGCCAAAAAGCTATGAGTCGCTTCTGATCGTCTTCCAATTTTAGTCCTCTAAAGATTTTCTCACACGATCTCATCCAGGCTTGAGCCTCAACAATCGACTCCTTGCCGTTGAACGGCTTACCACCAAGTATCGAGAAATTCTTATATAAGTCAGCCAGATTCGGCTGTTGCTGAGCTGCCGCTATTGCCGTTGAGGGATCTTGATCAGGTGCTGTGGCACCTCCTTGACCCCTAAATCTTCCCCTTCGTCCGCTCATTTCTTACTATCTGTAATTAGTAAGAAAATTGATTTAAATATACGAACGACATATCTTAAGAAATATCAGCAGTAAAAGAAATAGACTAATAAAATTTAGAGTTTCAGTCTTGGTTATACTCATTCTAGGGTATACTTCACCCTATCTCTAATGAGCCATCTAATGTTTTATACTCCGTAGCTAAAGTTCTTACTCAACCAACAGCTTTGATACCACTTGTGACGACCCAAACTCGATGTCCGACAAACGACATCAAATTCGCATCGCCGGAGCTTATAACAACAATTAGATGCATATAAAACAGCGGAACAGAATGAATATCATAAATATCATCATAGTTACAACATCAACATAATATACATACTACATCAGAGTATATAATACATACACCACAACTCCAAATACAACATCATGATAATACAACAGTGATCATATATCCAAAAGTCCTCAAATGAGAGAGGTGATAACGAACTCCCAAAAGCTAAACACATGAAATCTCCAAAAGCTCTTAAGATATCTCCAAGATAAAGGCTCCAAAATACAGCTACTCCAAAATACAGAAACCTGCTACTAGGCTGCCCGTGTGGAATTAATGGGCACCTAGAGTTTAGGAAAGAAAACAATAAACTCCGGATCAGTCATGGGACTGGTATGAGTAAACAAAAACAACAGTTACTTTCAAAGAACTATATTTATAAAAGAATTTTCGGTATGCTTTTAAAAATGGAACTACCATAAGACCTTCCGCCACACACACAATGCAAACGCAGAATTGGAGGAGATTTCTTCTTATGATAGTCAAATATGCTTGATACGAGAAAAGAATTCTTTGATATTATCACTAGTGCATAGTGAAGAAAACATTTTTCGAAAGTAGAATATTAATCTTAGCCAACATACGACCATTATCGTATGCCTACTATAGCTATCATGTTTTGTGGCAGGTTACCACCACGCTGCATAGCAGGTTATACAACTAAAACCGTACAGGGCACGTATTGTTTCTTTGGATTTCCAACAAATGGTCAGGCTAAGGAACTTCCTGGGCCACATGGGTACGCCTCTGGAGGGACAACCCGAGAACCTAACCGGATCTCTACCAACACAAGGCTGGGTTACCCCTAACTGGGTAACTACTGACACGAGTATGCCATTTCTCGATTGTAACCAACCTTTAACCGGGGTCCCCAGCAACAAATCACAAAGTAATACATATATATCTGCAATATCAACATAAGTTAAGTATCTGGGCTCCATACCATGATGCCACTTCTATCCAGAAGGAAATGCACATACCCTAAGGGGTGCTACCCCCAATAACCTTGCCGCATCTTTCCTGTTTCGACCATTCCGGGGTGTGAGGCTCGACGAAGTCTCGTCCACAAAGCTACGCTTTTCACAAAGCCATGCTTCGATCAACAAATGATCAGCAACACTCAGCATGCCACATTACTAAATTGGGAATATATCGCTGATAACCTTCAACTACATAACCTCCAAGGGTGTTAAGGTAAGAGAATAAATTCTCCCCCACCAACAGAAATGTATTTGAAAGAAATCCGCTTTATATCTCAACTTGTAATGTCGGACATACAATCCATACAAGTCTGTTCTGGGTTCGAACAGAACCAAAGGCACTTCCAAAGAAGTCCTTGCAATCCGGATACCCACAATCCCGATCGGATTCCCCATCACATATGGAGAACTCTATACCGGAGCAACTCGATGCAGAGTCAATCGTCAGGTCATCCTATCACTCTCGCAAATACCCGGTCTTCAACACAGGTCTTTAAATGCTATCCATAACGTCGAAACACATATTCGAAATGGGTTATACGACACAAAGGTCCTTTCCCGGCTAAACCGAATAGTGAGCGTCAATTTTAAAAACATGCGGATATGTCGTTCACAAAAATTCACAGGTTCGATGTGGGTTTCGGATAACAAACTGAAATCCGATTCCCTGTCGCATCGAAGTTTAAATGCCGTTTTACGGGCAAACAGGGTTTTCACATCAATACAGAACAAATCATAATCACAGTGCAATACATGGCAATCTACATCATACAGCATCCCCAACAGAATAGAAATATCAACATTCGTGTACTGTCATAGTTAATTTATCTTCAAATGTGGTTTAAATAAATTTACCACAAGATTATTTTAAATCAACGTTGAGAATTTGGAAAAATAGATTAAATCTTGATTGACTCGTTTTATTGATTCAAAATTAGTTATTTTAATTTACCGCTAAATTTGATTTGTCGATTTTAATTTATCTAAATAACAAATTCTTAATTTGCAAATTAAATTGAACACTTAATTGTTTTTTTATCAATTTTAATTTCAATTTGTATATCATTCTTAATTTCTTTAAATCATTTATTAATACAAATTATTTTCTTTACTTATCATTTGAAAATCTATTTTATACTTTAAAGATTAATTTATTGTTACATTAAAAGTTTTTATGTAAATTTATTTCAATTCTTATTTTAAATTAAATTACTTAATTTAAATATTAATCAAGATTTTATAAGCGTTGATATATATTTGCTTACTTTGTTGATAACTTAAAAAAATTCAACTTAAAGTTATTCAACAACTTTAAAGATTTGGCTTAACTCATTTTAAACATACCCGAGTAAAACCCAGGTCTCACTCGTTTTTACCTCGGGTCCTTCACGTTACATCCCGAGACCTTCCCTTTCTCTCCTCATCCCAGTTTCTCCTTCTCGCTGTTCTTTTTTTTCTACGTTAGAACTTTAGCTAAATAAAATAGCATCAGAGAATACGCTCGAACCCGTGTACCCCCCTCGAAGCAACCATCAAAAAACTCGAGCTTGATCACGCGAACCCACCTGATACCCAAAAAGGTGACGTGCACGTGTACACGACAGCGACACCTCTCTGGAGATCACCAATGACTCCGGCAAGTCACTAACACCCCATATACTCGAAATCAACCATCAAATTGAAGGCATCGGCTCGAAACCAAAATGTAGCCATTCGCTCGAAAAATTGCAGCCGACCCATCCAACTAAAACGCCTCGTCCTCCTTGCACAGTTCACCAGAAAATTCGTGCCTCCGGTCCTACCACGTCAACCCGATGTTCTTCCATTCCTCCCAATATCATAAAGCTCGATCGACTCGTGGTGACCAAATCATCACGTTACAGAGCGCTGCAAAAACTCAGGGTTAAACCCTAAGTTAAACTCGTCTCCAAAATTTACGCAATGAAAAAAAAATTCGACAATTTTCCCATTGCTAGTAACTGTGAATCTTGCTTTATACCAAATCTCAGCATTTAAGGTTGATTCGATCATCAGAAAACGATCGAAATACATATTTTGTTCAAAACTGAATTGCACTTGAATTACTTAACTAAAAATTATCATATTAATTTTAAAAATCATATCTTTGTATGTTAATTCAAGTTATATAATCAAATCACTAATTTAAAACACTTGATTTCTTTATAAAAATTTGTTTGTACTGTAAAGTTTTGATTTTCCAGGCAATATTCAAAATTATTTTAGCTTAAATAAGTTTTTAAACCCTAAACTAAGATGTAACAAACAACTTTTGTTTTAATGCCAATTCTAAACATCAAGTAGTTTAGGTGAAATTGATTCTTGAATCTGACTTTTATGTTTAAACTTTAGATAGAGCACCTATATGCCAAAGCCTGTAACAATGCTTCTATTTTTTTTTAAACATACATATAGATGTCAAACAAATATATATACATGATTATTCACAAATAAGTATTCAATAGATTCATTCATTAACTTTTAAAAGTTACTCACCTGTAAATATTCCTGTTTTGAAAAACTGTTTTGATCTTCTTCTCCTCTTCTTTCTTCAGTAATTTGTTTCCAAATTTGAAGATAAAGTGAGGTTCTGCGTTTTCTTTTATTTTATGTTCTTTTCTTATCTTTGTCTTTCTTTCTTCAGTAAAAAATTTTGAACAAATTTGGAGGCTACACACTTATATAAGGAGATGTGCAGGCTCCTTGTGTTGTGCTGAAGCAATATATTTTTCTTTTCAGTCGTACTTGTGTATGGGTGTATTTGAGAGCATTAAATGAAGCATGTGATGTAGTGTTTCCTTTTTTTCTTATTTATTTGTTTATTTGCCAAATGTTAAATTATAATTATGTGACTTAAATTTTACAATTTTATCATAACTTACTTTAACAATTTTATTTCTATTAAAAGCTCAACTATCAATATTTAAATTTATAACCCATATTTCATTTAATGGTTTTAAAACTATTTCTTGTTTTACTTTGTTAAAAAGAAAAGTTGTTTTTTAGTTATTAACATTTAATAACTATGTTATTTTATTACAATATTTTATTTCTTTTGAAATTCTCAAATTAAAATTTAAAAGTTCTAACAATTCAACGAATTTAATTTAACAAAATTCCACGATGTTACAAATTACAAATTGAATTTGGGTTTGTTTAATATATATATATGTATTTTAATTGATTTTAATTTGGATTTTTTTAAATTGAATTTGAATTTAAATTTAAATTTAAGATTTGAAAGATTTTATAAAAGATATATTAAACTAGTATAATTATTTCTAAATGTATAATTGAAATTTTTATTAACAAAGAGATAGTTTAAATATTTATTCACTTAAGGTATTTATATATATAAAACAAAATTTAAATTATAATATTAATTTACATTAAAAACTATTTATACAACATTAATACACATATTAACTAATGACATTATCAAATTACAAGTGTTAACAAATTATCTTAAGATAACGACAAGTGTTAACAAAATTGTACATGTGTCTTTTATTTCTTTTTATTTTTAAAAATGATTAAATAAAGATAAAATTAAGATTTATAAAGCCCTCCCACTCTCCTCTCTTATTTTCTTTACCTGTTTCTTTTTAAAACTTAGAAAAAGGAAATCTTGTAACAAACCAGTAAATAAAAGAATCAAAGAAATTCAAAGAACTCTTTTCACCAATTCAAAACCAGTAAATAATTTTAAGTTTCTCGGTTTCAAGCAACTCCTGATTCAAATAAGAAAATAATTTCAACAACTAAATCAAAGCCTGAGATCAACTCCAGTTTCAGTTTTCAAAGCAAGCTTTCCTATTTCAAAATCAAAGCTACTCCAACTTTCTCTGTACATCATTCTGGTGAGTTAACAAATTTGTTTTAAAAAGCTTTAAAATATGTTTTAAAACCTTGATGTTTGTAGAAAACTTGAGTTTGATTAAGTAATAATGGTTTGCATGTTGTATTTAATGATATATGTATATATATGTATGTGGATATCTCTGTATGCATGTATGTATTCAAGGTTGTGCTCTGTTCTTAAGTTACTGGATGCAAATAACATTTAAAATGATCAATTGTTTAATCTCTGATCAGTTTTATGTTATAATGTTTGAACAAAATTTGTTCAAAAAAACAAGATTTACATTTTAAAAATATTTAAAACAAGAACTTAAGACAATATCAATCAGGATTTATTTATTACAGCGAAAATTTGATTTTACCAATATTTCAAATTGAATAGATTGAAGATTCATGTGTATAATCTGAATCCCCTAACAAATTAGGATTTTTAAAACCAAAATCTCGATTTTTAGATTAGTATTGTAGGAGGAGTTCGAAGATGAACAGGAAATGGATTTCGACCATTTTCTGGAGATTATCGAACATTTGATTGATCGGGTTTTTGTCAGAGCTTGCTTGGTGATTGGGGATGTCAGGAAAAATGGTGGAAGTGGCGATCATGGATCGTGGCGTCGGCGGTAGTTGGAACTAGTGTTTTAGAACCCAAATGAGATGAGGTCAAGTTTTTGGGTTGTTCGTCATCATCAGAGCATCGAGCCAGGCCAGACGTGAAAGAAACGTGCTTGAGACATGGACGAAGATCTAGGTGAAGCGATGGAGGTTCCGTTGGTCGGAATGACCTTGTCGAGGCAGGTTTCAGATGAGGTTGGCTTTCCAGTTCAACTAGAAAGCTCGAAAATGATTTGGGCTTCGTGGTGCTGAATCGACGGTCGGAACCGATTCTAGGGTTCTTCGTCGACGTATGGAGGGTAGCGGCGAGAGTCCCAGCGGTGTGGATCGTCGATGCATGCGCACGATGATGTGTGCATGTCAGTGTTTGTGTGCGAGGTTGTTGCCTCGGGTTGAAGCACAGGAGAGATGCAGTTAGGCTTGGGGTGGAACTCGTGTACGTGAGTGTTATCTTACCAGTTTTAAAACATGAACTAAAATTTTAAAAGAAATGGAAGAAAATGTGAAACTCGAGTTAGGACTCGAGTCAAGGTCGGGTCGAACCTGAAGCAGAGTTTGAGCATGTTTTAAATAAGTTTTAGATTTAAATTAGAACCTAGTTTAAACTATTTTATGATAAATGTTTTTAAACTATTTTGATTAAGGAAGTTTTATAATTTGTTAACTTAAATTTGAGAAATGATTAAGTATTTTAAAACTTAATTTTTAAAAGTAATTAAGTATAAATTAAAAGGTTGAAATGTTTTTAAAACATGTATTAACTAAAGTTAGGTAATTAAAGTAAATGATTTATCTTGTAAGTTAATTAAGGTTTTATGATTAATGATTAATATAATTTAAGTATAATTAACTAATTTGATAAACAAATATAAGGTTTATTAATTTATAAGGGTTTAGTTAATTAGTAAGGATTAATTAATTGTTAATTAAGAATTAATTTAATTAAGAAAATAAGATTTATTAATTGATAATTAGAGGTTAATTAATTAGATAATTAAAGATTAATTAATAAATGATTAGAGATTAATTAACTAATTAATTAGAAATTAATTAATTGATAATTAAAGGATAATTAATTAAGTAATTATGATTAGTTAAATTATAATTTAAAATTAATTAATTAAGTAATTATGGATTAATTAATTGATAATTAAAGGATAATTAATTAAGTAATTAAGATTAATTAATTTATAATTAGAGGTTAATTAATTAAGTAATTAAGGAGTAATAAAATTAATGATTAATTAAATTGTAATTAGGGATTAATTAATTAAATTGTAACTAGAGATTAATTAATTAAATAGTTAGGGATTAATTAACTAGTAATAAAGGATTAATTAATTTATAATTAAGTTTTATTAATTAATAATTAAGTTTAGTAATTAATAGTTAAAGGATAATTAATCTCTGATTAAGGTTAATTAATTGAATATTGAGGTAATTAAGGAGTGATTAAATAATTAAATGATCTGTAATTAATTAATTAATGATTGATTAAGCAGGGTTAAGTGGTTAATTCTTAAGTTATTAATTTAATTTAAGTTAATTAAATTAATTAAAATAAGGATTAATAATTTCTGTTTTGGATGATTGGTTGAGTAGAATATCTGGATTTATTGATATCTATTGGATGATATTCTGTGATGTGATATTGGATATATCTGTCATAAATATGTGTTATTTATCTGTGACTTAATTGATATGTGAATGCAAATGTTCTAAGTTAAATTGTTAACTTTAAAACAACTTGACCTTTAAGATACGTATGGATTTCGATGAGACCGGGATCGGATATCAAGTTTGACTATCCGAAAACCACATCGATCTAAGTTAAACGTTAGGTCGTGAATCTCAAGTGAAGATCGAGATGGAGAATGCAAGGGTTATTGTCATTAACTCTGAGGGTGATTCCAACGTGAGGGTAATGAGATAATGCCTTCGGTTTCGTTCAAACCCGGAACGAACTTGTATGGATGAATGCTATCAGACCATCATCAATGGAGGACGATGAGCATTCCAAGATGTGTTCTTTAAAGGTAATCGTAGCCTCAAGCCTCATCAACCGAGAATGGCTAAAATGGGGGAGGTGTAGCAAGGTTAAGTGGGTAGCACCCAAGTAGGACGAGATTTACCCCTGTTTAGAGGTCTCTTTTTATTTCAGCTGTGTGGGCAGTTGTTAGCCACAACTACGGGGTTGTCTTGTTCGGGACTGTCCTGTAAGGGATGGTTCTATCCTATGTTGCAGAGGATTTAGGATGGATCCTCGATACAGTGATCTAGACCACGTCCTGTGACGGACGGTACCCCAGTAGCCCTGCCATTGATCGAAACTCATTATTCCTACGTGCCCTTATGGTTTTGATTGTATAACCCACTTTGTAGCAAGTATGCTGGAATTTAATCATGGAACAATTTCATCTATGTGAATATTTATTTGAAAACCCTAGACCCTATTATAATATCATTGGATTTCCTATCAAATGATTTGGTTAGCGTAAGGTAAAAATTTACCCATGTTTATGTGTGGCAAGTCTTACGTGATACCTTTGTTTCAAATGATTTTAAAAATTAAACAACTTTAACCGTTTACTCACACCAGACCCATGTCTGACCCAGGGTTTTTTCTGTTTTCTTAAACTCTTGGGTACTCAAATTTTTATGAGTAGCCAAGTGATCAGGTCTTGCTAGACGAATTTTGGATAGCTTGGAGCAGGAGCCTAGCGTAGCTATATATCTATCTATATCTGTTGTGTTTAAATCCCTTTTGACTGTTGTATTTTGTAATGTAATGAACAGATAGGTCTTTAGAACTGACAAATGTGATGATGTTATGTAATCTGTGTACTCTGATTTATAAGACTATGTAATGGATATGTGAAATATTATATATTGTTCCATTTCTGCTGTGAGATTCTGATGCTGTTCTTTCTAATTTCTATCTTTTCAATTTCTACCTATTTCTTTTCTTAATTGATGATGCATTTTTCTATGGAATGAAAGACGGGTCATCACAGTTGGTATCAGAGAATAGGTTGAGAAATACCTAGGCTCTAGAGTAGTATCTATCTTGAGAGTGCGTATTTGTAATTTTTATATAACCATATACCTATCTAAATTTATTGGGTTACCTGTCCAGGTTGCCAACATGAGTTCAAGAGGCAGGAGAGGCAGAGTTGTAGGGAGCACATCGACCAATAATGAAAGAGGTCAGACTGCTATCGAGGTTGTGAATCCAGCACCGCCTCGAGTTAGTTTTGCTGCTTTATGCAAGGACTTCACCAATCTTGGAGGAAGACCATTTAAAGGGTCAGAGACTATAATTGAGGTTCAGGCTTGGTTATGCTCATGCAAGCGCATCTTTAAGAGTTTGGATTTGTCTGACGAACAGAAAAGAGTAATGGCATCATGGCAACTGCAAGAAGGTGTTGCGGCATGGTGGGATGTGGTCACAGCAAATATCTCAGACGATGACATTTCTTGGAGTAGATTTAAAGAATTGTTTGAGGGACAGTTCATGCCAACAGCTGGAAAGACCCGTTTATATAGAGATTTTTTGGATTTGAAGTAGGGAAGCATGACTAGAACTGAGTATGAGACCAATTTCAATGAACTATCTCACTATGGTCCAGGACTCATAGACACTCCCCTCAAAAAGAATGGAACGTTTGTGCAAGGAATGAGGCCAGAGTTTCATGAAAAGATGACAGTGCCTTTGAAGGGATCTTTTGTAGTGTTGATTGATATGGCACTTAGATATGAGGAATTGATGAATAAGAAACCAGTGGCACCTATAGCAGCATCAGGAGGGAATTCTTCCAATCCAAATAAGCAAAAGGTCAATCCGAATTGGAAGAAGCAAAATAAGAAGAAACCAGGTGGCAACAACGGACCTCGGAAATATTATAACTGTTAGCAAGTTGGGCATTTGGCTAATCAATGTCCTCAAGGCAGAACTCAATAGCAGCGTCAGAATGGACTAGGATCAGCAATGCTTTAGAAATCGTTATGCTTCAACTGTCAGCAGCCGTGACATATGGTGAGAGCTTGCCCGCTACTTCAAAAAGCTTCGCATAACAAGGTGTTTGCTTTGGAGGGTGCACCAACAACTTCTTCTAAAGGCAAAGGAGTATTAGAAGGTACATTACTTTTAGATGGAAAGTACATTAAAGTATTGTTTAATTTGGGTGCCTCTCTTAGTTTTATCTCTTTGGAATCAGTAGAGAAGTTTCATCTCACCCCTAGTACTATAGATCGTCCTATTCTTGTATCTAATCCTATAGGAGGAGTAACCAAGTTAGATATGATCAGTAAGGATTTGAGAATTTCCTATTTGTTCCATAGTTTTTCATGTGACCCTTATGTTTGGACTTAAGGGGTTTGACCTTATATTGGGAATGGATTGGCTTGATAGGCATAAAGTTGTCTTGATGTGTGAAGAAAGAACAGTTTCGTTGGAAACTGATCTGGGTAGGATTGCGAAAGTAATGTGTGATAATTCTGTAGTTCACTTGAGTAGTCTTTTACATGGAGTTGAGACTTCTTAAGAAGAGGTTGAAGATATCGAAGTGGTCCAAGATTTTCCAGATGTATTCGAGGAAGTCAAGTGTTTACCTCCACACCGGGAGATAGAGTTTCGCATTAATTTGGTTCCAGGAGAAGTACCAGTAATTCAACCAAGCAGGAGGATGGCTCCTAGAGAGTGGGAGGAGCTAGTGAAGCAGACTCAGGATCTGTTGGAGAAGGGATTGATTAGGCCCAGTTTTTCTTGTTAGGGTTCTGCTGCAGTGTTCGTCACCAAGTCAGATGGGTCTCTAAGGTTCTGTGTTGATTATCGAGAGTTGAACAAAGTGGCAATCCAAAATAGATATCCTTTTCCTCGTATAGATGATCTCTTTGATCAGCTGCATGGAGCTTCTATTTTCTTCCAACTGGATTTAGCTTCTGGTTTCCACCAGTTAAGCGTAGCTAAGGACAGTGTACCCTTAACTGCATTTAGGGGGCCCAATTGTCTATGAATGGTTGGTTATGCCTTTTGGGTTAACCAATGGGCATAACCAATGCTCCAGCCTACTTTGTTGACCTGATGAACCGAGTTTTTCGAGATGTGTTGAATAAGTTTTTTCTCATGTTCATTGATGATATTCTTGTCTACTCTAAGTCTGAAGAGGAGCATAAGCAGCATTTGGGAATTGTATTGCAGACTCTGAGAAGGCATGTTCTAAAGGCTAAGTTTTCGAAGTGCCATTTTTGGAAATCGAAAGTCAAATTTTTGAGGCACGTTGCTTTTGGATAGGGTATTTCAGTGGATCCAGCTAAGGTAGCGACTATTCTAGAGTGGAAGCAACCACAGACACCGACCGAAGTCCGCAGTTTTTTGGGATTGGCAAGGTACTACAAGAATTTTATTAAGGATTGTTTTAAGATTTCTTCACACTTAACCAAGTTGACTCGGAAAGGAGAAAATTTTAAGTGGACCCCCAAGTGTGAAGAGGCTTTCTTGGATTTGAAAGCAAATTTGACAAGTGCTCCTATGTTGGCTATTCCGAATGGGAAGATTAAGTTTGAGGTTTATACGGATGCCTGTATAGTTGGGCTGGATGCAGTTCTGATGCAAAATGGAAGAGTAATTGCGTATGCGAGTCGGCAATTGAAGCCACATGAAAGGAACTACGCTACGCATGATCCAGAGTTGTGGGCCATTGTTTTTTCTTTGAAGATCTGAAGGCACTATCTTCAGGGAGAGAAGTTCGAGCTATTCACGGATCATAAACCGTTGAAGTACCTTTTCTCTCAAAAGGATCTTAATTTGAGGCAGCAGCGATGGGTTGAGTTTTTGGCATCATATGATTTTGATATCCTGTATACTCCGGGGAAGGCGAATGTTGTGGCAGATGCTCTTAGTAGGAATGTTGTTCTATCTCTTTTGGAAGTTATTCCGTCTCTTCTGAAAAGGATTTCGAGTAAGCAAGGATCAGATAGTAGATTGAGAAGAATCATCAGGAGAGTTAAGAATGGTAAGTGTGCCAGTTTTGAGATTGATGACAAAGGAACATTAAAGATCAACGGAAGGATTTGCGTCCCTAATTTTAAGGATTTGAAACAAGAATTCTTATCAGAGATTCATCGCTCCAGATTGAGTATTCACCCGAGAATCTCTAAAATTTATAGGGATATGAGAAGAGTCTTCTGGTGGCCGGGCACGAAGAAGGATATTGTTAGATTCGTCGATAAGTGTGCGATCTGCTAGCAGGTGAAGGGAGATCAATGGAAGATAGCCGCATTGTTGCAGCCTTTGGAAGTCCCAAAGTGGAAATGGGAAATAATTTCTATGGATTTCATCGACGGTTTGCCAAGGACCAAGAAGAGAAACAAAGGAATATGGGTAATTGTGGACCGTCTAACCAAGAGCGCTCATTTTATTCCAGTTAAGGCAACCCGTACTGTAGCTTTTTGGCAGAGATTTTCTTGAGAGAGATTGTCAGATTGCATGATGTTCCAGTCAGCACTGTTAGCAATCGTGATCCTATCTACACCACCAAGTTCTAGAAGGCTTTGCAATCAGCTATGGGTACAAGTTCGAGTTTGAGTATAGCATATCATCCCTAGACCAACGGGCAGACGGAAAGGTTGAACCGAATTCTAAAGGATATGCTGAGGGCTTGTGTTTTGGATTTTGGTGGATCTTGGGAAGACCATCTACATTTATGGAATTCTCGTACAATAAAAGTTACCAAGCGAGTATCAAGATGGCACCCTATGAAGCTTTATATGGAAGACCGTGTAGATCCCCATCCTGTTAGGTAGAGTCAGGAGATCATCTCATTCTTGGTCCCGATTTGATCCGTGAGGCATCTGCGAAGGTAGAGCTTATCAAGAAGAGAATGAAAACAGTGAAGGATCGCCAGAAGAAATATGCGGACAAGAGATGAAGACAATTGGAATTTGAGATTGGAGATTTAGTCTTTGTCAAAGTTTCCCCGATTAAAGGAGCGATAACATTTGGGAAGACGGGAAACTTGCCCCAAGATATATTGGTCTGTTTCGAGTGCTCGAGAGGATTGGTGCGGTAGCCTACAGGATTGATTTGCCAGTCCATATGGTTGGAATTCACAATGTTTTTCATGTATCTCATCTAAGAAAATACGTGCACGATCCATCTCTTGTTGTGGAGCTAGCTGTGCAAGAAGACTTAGAGAGAGTCGGACTTTTCTGTTGTCAGGAATCCTGTCCAGATCATTGATCAAGATGAGAGGCAACTCAGAAGCTAGGTGGTGAAGCTGGTTAAGGTACAGTAGAGCGAGGATCCCATAGACTGTACCTGGGAGAATCTGGATAGTTTTAGGAAGGTTTATCCGGATTTATATCCGGATAGCTAGTGATGTTTGTTAAACGGATTGTTGTTTGGATGAATTGTTTGTTTGATTGCTAATGTATGACTAATATGTATGCATGAATTATTTGAAATAAAATAAAATTTTGGATCATCTTTTGTTTAAATTTTAGGTATGAAATTCTTTTAAGGGGGAGGAATGTGATATCTTGGAAATTTCAAGCAATTTAAATATGATAATCCCCTTTATTAATTATTTAAAATTTGGTAAAAGTGTTATTTTCAAATAATAATAATAAATGTGTTGTTCAAAATATAAATAAATAATTTTTTTAAATAGAATTATTAATTACAAATTGAATTTGGGTTTGTTTAATATATATATATATATATATATATATTTGAATTGATTTTAAATTGGACTTTTTTAAATTGAATTTGAATTTAAATTCAAGATTTAAAAGAATTTATAAAATATGTATTAAACTAGTATAATTATTTCTAAATGTATAATTGGAATTTTTATTAACAAAGAGATGGTTTAAATATTTATTCACTTAAGGTATAAATTGTAATATAAATATACATTAAAAACTATTTATACAACACGGATACACATGTTAACTAATGACATTATCAAATTACAAGTGTTAGCAAATTATCTTAGGATAATGACAAGTGTTAACAAAATTGTACAAGTGTCTTTTATTTCTTTTTATTTTTAAAAATAAATAAACAAAGATAAAATTAAGATTTATAATACCTCCTACTCTCCTCTCTCATTTTCTTTACCTGTTTCTTTTCAAAACTAAGAAAAAGGAAATCTTGTAACAAACCAGTAAATAAAAGAATCAAAGAAATTCAAAGAACTCTCTTTACCAATTCAAAACCAGTAAACAATTTTAAGTTTCTCAGTTTCAAGCAACTCCTGATTCAAATAAGCAAATCATTTCAGCAACTAAATCAAAGCCTTAGATCAACTCCAGTTTCAGTTTTCAAAGCAAGCTTTCATGTTTCAAAATCAAAGCTACTTCAACTTTCTCTGTATATCATTCTGGTGAGTAAACAAATTTGTTTTAAAAAGCTTTAAAATATGTTTTAAAACTCTGATGTCTGCAGAAAACTTGAGTTTGAATCGGTAATAATGGTTTGCATGTCGGATTTAATGATATATGTATATATGTATGTGGATGTCTCTGAGTGCATGTTTGTATTCAAGGTTGTGCTCCGTTCTTAATTTACTGGATGCAAATAACATTCAAAATGATCAATTGTTTAATCTCTGATCAGCTTTATGTTATAATGTTTGAACAAAATTTGTTCAGAACAACAAGATTTAAATTTTAAAAATATTTAAAACAAGAACTTAAGACAATATCAATCAGGGTTTATCTACTACAGTCAAAATTTGATTTTATCAAAATTTCAAATTGAATAGATTGAAGATTCATGTGTATAATCTGAATCCCCTATACAAATTAGGATTTTTAAAACTAAAATCTCAATTTTTAGATTAGTATTGTATGAGCAGTTCGAAGATGAACAAGAAATGGATTTCGACAATTTTCTGGCGATCATCGAACATTTGATTGATCGGGTTTTTGTCAGAGCTTGCTTGGTGATTGGGGATGTCAGGAAAAATGGTGGAAGTGGCGATCATGGGTCGTGGCGTCGACGGTGGTTGGAACTAGGGTTTTAGAACTCAAATGAGACGAGGTAAGGTTTTGGGTTGTTCGCCGTCATCAGGGCATCGAGCCAGGCCAGACGTGAAGGAAATGTGCTTGAGACATGGGCGAAGATGTAGGCGAAGCTACAGAGGTTTCGGTGGTTGGAATGACCTTGTCGAGGCGGGTTTCAGATGAGGTTAGGCTTCCAAGTTCAACTAGAAAGCTCGGAATCGATTTGGGCTTCGTTGTGCTGAATCGATGGTCGAAATCGATTCTAGGGTTCATTGTCGACGTGTGGAGGGTAGCGGCGAGGGTCATGGTAGTGTGGATCGTCGATGCATGTGCACAGCGACGTGTGCATGTCAATGTTTGTGTGCAACGTTTTGCCTCGGGTTGAAGCACAGGAGAGATGTAGTTAGGCTCGGGGTGGAACTCTTGTACGTGAGTGTTATCTTACCAGTTTTAAAACTAAAACTAAAATTTTAAAAGAAATGGAAGAAGATGAGAAACTCGAGTCAGGACTCGAGTCAAGGTCGGGTCGAACCCGAAGCAGAGTTTGAGCATGTTTTAAACAAGTTTTAGATTTAAATTTGAACCAAGTTTAAACTATTTTATGATAAATGTTTTTAAGCTATTTTGATTAAAGAAGTTTTATGATTTGTTAACTTAAATTTGAGAAATGCTTAAGTATTTTAAAACTTAATTTTCAAAAGTAATTAAGTACAAATTAAAAGGATGAAATGTTTTTAAACATGTATTGATTAAAGTTAGGTAATTAAAGTAAATGATTTATCTTGAAAGTTAATTAAGATTTTAATGATTAATGATTAATTTAATTTATGTATAATTAACTAATTTAATAAACAAATATAAGGTTTATTAATTTATAAGGTTTTAATTAATTAAATAAGAATTAATTAAGTGTTAATTAAGAATTAATGTAATTAAGAAAATAAGATTTATTAATTGATAATTAGAGGTTAATTAATTAGTTAATTAAAGATTAATTAATAAATGATTAGAGATTAATTAATTAATTAGAAATTAATTGATTGATAATTAAAGGATAATTAATTAAGTAATTAAAGTTAGTTAAATTATAATTTGAAATTAATTAATTAAGTAATTAAAGATTAATTAATTGATAATTAAAGGATAATTAATTAAGTAATTAAGATTAATTAATTTATAACTAGAGGTTAATTAATTACGTAATTAAGGAGTAATTAAATTAATGATTAATTAAATTATAATTATGGATTCATTAATTAAATTGTAATTAGAGATTAATTAATTAAATAATTAGGGATTAATTAACTAGTAATTAAGGATTAATTAATTTATAATTAAGTTTTATTAATTAGTTTAAGTTTATTAATTAATAGTTAAAGGATAATTAATCTCTGATTAAGATTAATTGATTGATTATTGAGGTAATTAAGGAGTGATTAATTAATTAAATGATCTGTAATTAATTAATTAATGATTGATTAAGCAAGGTTAAGTGATTAATTCTTAAGTAATTAATTTAATTTAAGTTAATTAAATTAATTATAATAAGGATTGATAATTTCTGTTTTAGATGATTGGTTGAGTAGAATATCTGGATTTATTGATATTTATTGGATGATATTCTGTGAAGTGATATTGGATATATCTGTGATAAATATATGTTATTTATCTGTGAATTAATTTCTATGTGAATGCAAATGTTCTAAGTTAAATTATTAACTTTAAAACAACTTGGCTTTTAAGATACATTTGGATTTCGATGAGACCGGGATCGGATATCAAGTTTGACTATCCGAAAACCTCAACGGTCCAAGTTAAACGTTAGGTCATGAATCACAAGAGAAGATCGAGATGGAGAATGCAAGGGTTATTGTCGTTAACTCTGAGGGTGATTCCAAAATAAGTATAACGAGATAATGCCTTGGCTTCGTTCGAACCTGGAACGAACTTGTATGGATGAATGCTATCAGACCATCGTCAATGGAGGATGATGAGCGTTCCAAGATGTGTTCTTTAAAGGTAATCATAGCCTCATCAACCGGGAATGGCTAAAACATGGGAAGTGCAGCAAGGTTAAGTGGGTAGCACCCAAGTAGGACGAGATTTACCCCTGTCTAGAGGTCCTTTTTTATTTCATCTGTGTGGGCAGTTGTTGGCCACAACTGCGGGGTTGTCTTGTTCGGGATTGTCCAGTAAAGGATGGTTCCGACCTTGTGTTGCAGGGGATTTAGTGTGGATCCTCGGTACAGTGATCTAGACCACGTACTGTGACGGGCGGTACCCTAATAGCCCTGCCATTGATGGAAACTCATTATTCCTACGTGCCCTTACGGTTTTGATCGTATAACCCACTTTGTGGCTAGTATGCTGGAATTTATTCTTGTAACAATTTCAACTATGTGAATATTTATTTGAAAACCCTAGACCCTATTATAATATCGCTGGATTTCCTATCAAATGATTTGGTTAGCGTAAGGTAACAACTTACCCATGTTTATGTGTGGAAAGTCTTACGTGATCCCTTTGTTTTAAATGATTTTAAAAGTTAAACAACTTTAACTGTTTACTCACACCGGTCCCATGTCTGACCCGGGGTTTATTATGTTTTCTTAAACTCTTGGGTACTCAAATTTTTGTGAGTAGCCAAGTGATCAGGTCTTGCTAGACGAATTTTGGATAGCTTGGAGCAGGAGCTTGGCGTAGCTATATATCTATCTATATCCACTGTGTTTGAATCCCTTTTGACTGTTGTATTTTGTAATGTAATGAACAGACAGGTCTTTAGAACTGTCTAATGTGATGATGTTATGTAATCTGTGTATTCTGATGTATAAGACTATGTAATGGATATGTGAAATATTATATTTTGTTTCGTTTCCCGCTATGAGATTATGATGTTGTTCTTTCTTTTTATCTTTTCTATTTCTACCTATTTCTTTTCTTAATTTATGATGAGTCTTTTTGTGGAATGAAAGACGGGTCGTCACATGATCCACTCCTCAACACCCTTGATGCCTTTGTTTGCCCAGATCAACGAAAGAATGGCCGTCATTGAAAAGCTAGTTGCTCAAAATCTTAACAAATCATCAAATTCTCATAGCTTTATAGGTCACTACCAATGCCTACCTACTACACAATAAGTGCTAGTAGGAGATTAAAACAGTAATACCTTTAATGAGGATAGCGATGCTGGACTACTTACCTTAGGACCAAGAGCAAAGAATTGGGTCCTGATAAATTCAAACATCAAAGGCAATTCAATAAATATAAATTCATTGCTGTTGGAAAAGAATAAAAACCAAATTGCACAAGACAATAATGAGGCCAGCTCAGCTTACGAAGGCGGCTTATCCCATGCAAACGAGAAAGGAGAAGAAATACGGGAGATTATAGCCTATATAGAGCAGTTGGCCAAAATATGTCAGTAGAGCAATAAGAAGATAAGGAAAGAAGCATGTTCATCCTATTAGTGAAGCATCATTGTGATGGATTTCCCTGATAGCTTTAAGGCACCAACCATCAAAAAATACAATGGATTGTCAAACTCGGACTATGTATAATTGAGTATGATACGGATATTTTAAAAGAGGGAGGTTGTATTGTTGTAATATGCTACCGATATATCTTGTAGGAGAGATCTCTATATAGTTTCGAAGATATTCAATAGGAGAAATCCACTCCTAGGTGCAGTTGCATGTAGACTTCCATAGATAATTCCATGAAGGAGGAGAAATCTTCGCAAATCTATATACCTTATCCTCAGTTAAGAAAAGGGACGCTGAAAGCTTATGGAGCTTCATCAAATGCTTTAAAGAAGAAGAAAGGAGGATTGGGGTCACTAGTGAGGAGGCATTATTGATGGCAGCCAATTCTGGAATAAGAAGAAACATGGATATGTGGAATAAAAATAGTAGAAAACCATGTAGAAGCATGAAAGATTTCTATGAAAGAGCTAGTGGGTATATACGCATTGAAGAAGAAAAAGCATCTGAAGGAACATTTGTTGAAAGAACTACTCCATCAAACAATGATAGAAAGCGGGAGGTAGAAATGTACAACAGCGTGCCTGCAAAAAGACCGAGAGAATTTAACTTTACAATGAAAACCCCACTCATGCACACTCTAGGCCAGATCTACGAATTAACCAGGACATAATTAGCATACAATGTCCCAAATAAAGGAAAGAAATTTCAGCAAAATAAAAGCGAGCATATTGCATATTCCATAGAGTGAACAAACACTACACAAATAACTGCTGCCATTTGAAGAATGAAGTTGAAAGGCTCATTCAGAAAGATTATCTAAAAACTTACCAAAAAGATATTCCAATCACTTCAACATAGAACCAGCCTCTTGACCCTCATGAAGATCTGGTGGGAAACCCTAATATTCTTATTGCTTCTAATCATGGGGAACCCCACCTTGTAGGTTGAAGTAGAAAGGCATAGAAAAAACATGTGCAAGAAACTCAAGCTAAACAACAAACTTTGTCCCCATCTAGCAAAAGTCTATGTTAGACATTACAGTTACTTTTACTTTTGTAGACGACTCGATTGGTGTAACATCACCTACTTTGAGACCCAAAAATGTATGTTAATAATGTTGCAATGATTATTCGAATCATTTTTAGGCGACCAGGTGAGTTCAGTGTTATTTTTGCACAACACAAGAAAATAGAGCAGCTAAATAAATTTCCATTACATGATTGAATTTACAAATTTCATTACATCATCAAAATTGTAATACCCTTAATTTTTATATAGCACATAATTTAAATATTTAATTATGGAATAATTAAATGAGAAGGTGAAATTATGGGATTTGCTAAAAACAATTAACTAATTAACATGAGTTGGCCTTACTAAATATAACATAGAGAATAGTGTAAAGAGATAGGAATTAATAAACATGAAACATAGAAGGGTAGAAAAAGCAGATATAATAGTATACCATGCTCTCCCTTTTTCCTTATTCATTTCTAATTCTTCTTAAAACAAAAACTGATAGGGATCATCCATGATTAGGAAGAAAGAGAATCCATGACTTTTTATGTATTTCAAATTGGGTTTGATGTAAATTCGAATTTTTAGGTGTATATATCTTGCATTTGGATTGAATAATCATGAATATGGATTTATAGGTGTGCGGGTATTAATTATATAATTTTTAGGAATTTTTTCTAAAGAGTTTTAATCTATTTTTTTATCTTTAAATGGTCTAAAAAATTTACTTGATGTTCGAATAATTAATTTGAAGATGGGTTTATAATTTCATAATTTTTCAAATTTATATGGATTATTATGAATTTTCTAGGTGAGAAAATGGTTAAAATTTAGAAATTAATTATTAAAAATACGAAAAATAACTATTTTGGTCTGGAATTTTTAAAGGAGGTAGAAAAATGATAAAAGTGAATTTTTATGTATTTTTAGGATTATTCCCATGAATTTCTATTTTATACTAATTATTTAATTAAGGAAAGCATCAATTAATTAAGAAGAAATTAATTAATTAATTTAGTTAATTAATTATATAGTTTACCAAATTTTGAAAAGTGGCTAAAATGTTAAGTGATGAGCCAATAAAAGTTGATATTATATGAGGTTTGGTAAAAATAGATTGCTAAAGAAAGAAGTAAATCGGTTTAATCATAAAATTGGCATTGAACCATTATTGATCAAGTAAAATATAACACACAAGGCTAAAATTCACACTGGGTCAAGAAAAACTGCGCACGAAAGCTAGGAAAGAAAAACGAACAACACACGGGGACCTAGCATTTTAACTCATGAAGGCAATATATATCTTCACGAAGGCGAAATATAATACATGAAAGGCTCTTAGTAAGCGAAGGCCCTTAAAACCAATATTCACGATAGTACGTGCACACGAAGACTTCAACTATAAACAGTGTAAATTGAAACAGTGCGACTGCTGGCTTGGGATACTTCACGAAGGCACATGCATGTTTAAAGGAAATAATTCACAAAGGCTTTAAGAAAAAAAGAAAGAAAAACATATATATTACTGTTACACGCGAAAGCTTCAGGTATACAAATGCATGCAAATGACACGAGGGGTACAAAAAAATTATACACGATGGCTTATACAATTAAATAGGACATGAAACAAAATGGAAATCGGATAACCTTTCACGAAAGCATGTTTAAAAGACGTATATATAAATATAAACGAAAATTTGCATACCAAAATTTATAAGTACAGGAAAGTTTGCATGCAAAAATTTACAAGGCTTCAGGAAAAATAAAAATTGCATGCGAAGGTTAAATAAAACATGCACGTAAAGGCCTAAGGTAATGCATATATGCGCAGGCTCGGGTAAAATGCACACGAATGCATCAAACAACTCGCAAAGGCTAATAATACAATGGATTCAAAATTAGACATGACGACTTTGTTTTCTTCAATAAAAGTTGTGACTATGTTTTATTAACCACAATGGCACTAGAAATACAAGCACATGAAACTCAAACATGTAGTGGCCTCTATTTTTATAACATGCATTGACTATGAAATTTTAAGGCTTGATGGCCTATATAATGTGGAAGCATTTGAATTTTCGAGGCGTGATAACATATTGTTTTTGAAAAGCAGGAGATAGCTGTTTTATAATACTTGGAACATTTTTACTCTATTTTGAGGTTAAATTTTACTTAAACAAAATGGTGTGTATAAATTGACCATCATATGAACATAGATTTATATGGATTGAAGATGTGTTATATGTTCATTTATATATCTTGATCAATTGTTACTGCAAACATTGAACCATTGACATTCTCACTTATATATTGTATATTATCACCCAACATTTTAACCTTGGGGATTTGGGAATCGATGACCAGTTAGGGTTGTTCCAATAGTGGGTATGGTCAAACTTAAACTCCTGAGTAAGTAGAATTACATCCAGGAGATCGTGAAGGTCAAATTGCGTTAAGATTCCCGAACTGATCAAATGACACGACTCATTAACATTTAAAATCAGATTTAAGATTTAAGGGTGCAGACAAGGGTAGGGTCATGCCCTACCCTTCAACTGCTTAGCCCATGGTTGGTCAGGTCTGTGATTCCATTGCGTAGGGCTTAGCCAAAGGTTAGGTGAAATTTGGATTAGCCAAGCAAGGAACTCATAGCATTTGTGCTCACCATTATATTTTTTATTGGACAGAAGCCAGTGTTATTTACTCTTATTGGACAACAAATTTTGGACTATTTGGTTATATTTTTAGACTGAGTCGCCCAACATATTTCTAGTTAGGCTGTGAAAACTAATATAGGTTCATAGTGATGCAGGGAAAACTATGTCATGGACTATTTTGGGATTGGTTAAAATGATATTGCGTAACCCTTTGACCCTAATGAATGTTGAGCTATTCATTTTACCCATTATTGCATGATTATATGATGATTATGTTCAAATCATTTTGGTTGTAGATATGATATTATTTCAATGATACTAGTGAAGGAAAACCTGTTTCTTTCAAAAGCGTGGTCTCATTATGTATCTATTTTGGTTCGAGATGGTATATATTATTGACACCAGATTTTTTATCTTACTCGAAGTTTTTTATTTCTTCCTAAACTCTCGGGTGCTCAATTTGGAATTGAGTAGGCTAAGAGTAGGGTAATTTAGGTTTAGATGAATAAGTTTCCAAAGATGTGCATAGGGCAAGCTACCATATAGAAGATTATATTTTTATTGTGCAGTAGTTTAACTGCTTTTGATTTTGTTGAATGTATGTAATGATGATCATTGTAGCCATCTTAGTGATTAAGACTCTAATTGTCTAAGGGGACATCATTATATGTTGCTCTTGTAACTATAGTAATTGTTATATTTTATCTGAATGATGCATCCATGGGTTATGGGAATGAAATATAATGACACTGCAAATAAATGAATAAAAATGTTTTATTAAAAATTTGTAAATTCTAGTGCTCTAATAATAATGATTCAATAATGGTTATCGAGAAATAATGCTAATGATGACTGCAACATCAATAGTATATTTGAGCCTTAGAATATTGGATGTTACAACTTGGTATCATATTATAGGATTACATAAACTTTAATAAGAAAGAATGGATGACGAAAGTGAAAGACTTAACTTGGAAGGTGGAAGCAACCTAACTAACGGAAATATTTAGCCTAATGCTAGTAATGCTGACCGAACTACTAGTCTAGATTTTAATATGGACGCTGGAACCGCACCAGTTGATATGGCAATGATGCATCAGTTCTATGTAAATCTGATGCAAGATGGAGCAGTGGTAGGGTTGGTTGGAGGAAGATCATTTATAGGTATGGACAATACCATAGAAGTGGAGGATAAGACCATGAGTTCCCAAGTACTGGAGTGGTTTGTTGCAGGTGTAATAAAAAACGGCATTATGCTACTGGACGTCAATTTGACGATGATAAGAAGAGAAATTTATTTTGCAAGAAGGGAGCTCCGAAGAAAGGGGTTCTAAAAAAGGGAAAAGCTGAAGTGACTTGATGTAAGTGTGACAAGAAAGGGAACTATACCAGTGATTGTCATTCTAGAGATAACAAGAAGGTGTTGTTGATATGAAAGGAGTGTGATGCTTTAATGGCAATAAAATTGGCCTTATGAGTGTCCTGAACCGATCAAGGCTACCAGTAGAAAAGTTGACACTTTGGAGTCTACAGCTCCTGTGTCGACTGTGGATGAAAATGGGAAGTCTGTGTTGGAAGGTACACTTCTCAAACATAATATACCCATATTTAAACTATTATTTGACATTGGCACATCATTCTTTTATCTTTAGATGTGTAGTAGATAATTTTAACCTAGACCTGACATACCTTACTACTGCTCTGAGGGTTGCGAATCTGATAGGCATCTATGCAACTCTTAGAATGAGATGCGACCATGAAGAGATTGAGTTGTTAAGTTATATGTTTTCCTACAATTTGTACATGCTTGATTTTTTGGGTTTTGAGATAATCTAAGGAATGGATTGGTTAAGCCAATATGATGCTAGGATATTATGTTATGATAAAGTAATATCCTTGAAATACCTTGATTTTTATGACTGAATTGTGTACTCATTTGAAGAGCCAAATTTTGACTTTTGTGCGAAGTTGGGTGCTCTGGAAGGCATGGAGAATGAAGTTAGTCGATTTCTTGTAGTAAGAGAGTATATTGATATTTTTGAGTTTGCTATAGGATTATGCCGAAATGTGCCATAGAGTTTCAAATAAATATCGTACCTGGAGCTGAACCGTAAGTAGACTACATATGACACCTACCAAGATGAAGGAGTCAAAGGTGTAGCTAGTGGACTTAGAAGGGAATTTTTTTCATAAGACCAAGAAGTTTGACTTAGGGAGCGGGGCGGTACTTGTAAAGAAGCTGGATGGATCATTAAGGTTGTGTATCGACTATAGAAAGTCGAATGAGAAGACGATAAAGAATCAGTATCCTTTGCTTAGAATAGATGATTTGTTTGATCAATTGATCGAAGCTAAGGTATTCTCATAGTTTGACTTAGCTATGGATTTCCATCAATTGAGAGTGGCGAGGGGAAGTATACCATTAACGGCGTTTCTAAAAAGATGTGGTTCGTATGAGCGGTTAGTCACGCCCTTTGGATTAACCAACGTGCTTGCTTTCTTTTTAGATTTGATGAACAAGATCTTTTGAGGGCATTTGGATAGATTCATGTTGATGTTTATAGACAAAGAGTGAATAAGACCATGAAGTTTATCTCAGAATAGTTCCAGATATGTTGAGGCAACATCGGTTGAAAGCGAAGTTTTCAAAATTTCATTTCTGAAAAATAGAAGTGAAGTTTCTTAGGCATGTAGTTTCGGATAATGGATTGTTTGTGGATCCGTCTAAGATCGAATGTTATTAATAGTTGGAAAAGACCCAAGACCGTTACCGAGATTAGAAGTTTCCTAGGGTTATCTGGCTATTACCATAGATTTATTAAAAATCTCTCTCATATAGCAGTACCAATGACTAAGCTATTGAGGAGGATGTAAAGTATGCCGGGACCGATAAATGTGAAGAAGCATTTTAGAAGCTAAAACATTTATTAAACAATGTGCCAGTATTAGTTGTTCCAGATAGGAATTAATATTTAGTGGTGTATAAGATGCATATGGATCTGGGTTGGGAGCTATATTAATGCAGAGTAGTAAAGTTATTGCCTTTGCTTCTCGACGGCTTTGACTGCATGAAGTTAGATAACCTATACATGATTTGGAGTTGGCAGCGGTGATCTTTGCACTGAAGGTGTGGAGACATTACCTAATAAGAGAAAGATTTGAACTGTTCACAAATCATAAGTCCTTGAACTATTTATTCTAGTAAAAGGATTTGCATATGAGACAACAAAGATAGCTGAAGTTTTAGCAGCCTATGACTTTAGGATTAAGTATATGCTAGGAAAAGGAAATCAAATGGTTGATGCGCTTAGTATAAAACATTAGAATGTGGTTTTAGCGATGTTATCTAAATGGAGAAATTTACAGGCGTTGACTTCGTATGGAGTAAGAATGAGGTCGGCGGCCAGTTCTAATCAGAGTACTATAAAGATTTCTTATCTAGATGTTCAATTGGTATTGATCGAAATAATTACGACGAAGCAAAAGGATGGTTCAATATTAGCCAATTGAATTAAGAGACTAAAAGTGGGAGGTGGGATGATGATTTAAAAGATTTTTTACTTGGCCAAAAAAGATAGTTGAGAAAGAAGGGATGTTTGTGTGTTCTAGATGGGATAATCTAAAGAAGAAAGTTCTTAGAGAATGTCATCAATTGAAGTTTACTATTCATCCTAGAGGTACGAAGACGTGTCAAGATATGAAGAGGGGTTTCCTTTGTGACGGTGTGAAGAGAGATGCTTATGGGTGAAGCAATGTATGAATTGCCAACAAGTAAAAGCTGAGCATCAAAAGCCAAGTGGACTGCTTCAGCCCTTGGAAGTACCACTATGAAATGTGATTCTTTATCTATGGATTTTCTAGATGAGTTGCCAAGATCGAATAGGGAAAATAAAAGCATTTGGGTTGTAGTGGATAGACTGACCAAGAGCGAATATTTTATTCTTGTTAAATCGAAAAGAATGACACCTAGTTTAGTGAAGTTATTCATGAAGAATGTCGTGAGGCTTCATGGAGTACTGACTTCATTGTAAGTGACAAAGATCCTTTGTTTACTAGTGAGTTTGGAAGAGCTTACAAAATGGATTGGATACCAAGCCGAAGGAGAGTACCACTTACCATCCGCAAACTGATAGGTAAAAAAATGGGTTAATAAGATACTTGAAGATTTATTGAGAGCATGTATATTTGACTTTGGAGGGTCATGGGAAGACCATTTACGCTTAGTCGAGTTTTTCTATAATAATAGTTATCTAACTAGTATAGAAATGACACATTTCAAAGCACTTTATGGAAGGTTATGCAAATCACTTGCATGTTGGATGGAGGCGGGTGATAGACTGATGCTTGGATGGACTTGCTGAAAGAAGCGACTAAAAGATTGAGTTAATCCGAGAAAGGATGAAGAAAGCTCAATCAAGGCAGAAAATTTACACAGATAGAAGTAGTAAGGACTTGGAATTCTCAGCTGGAGATTCTGTTTTTGTGAAAGTATCACCGATGAAGGGTGTTATATGATTCGAGAAGACGAAAAATTTCCACCTAGATATTATGGTCCATTTCATATCATTAAGAGAATTAGGAAACTTTCTTATCGTATTGAGTTACCAAGCGTTTGGTAGAAGTCCATAATGTTTTTACCATATCTCATCTGAGGAAGTATATGTGTGGTCTAGAAACTGCTGCAGAGCCAAAGGTTTTGGAAGATTTAGCAATAGAGAATAATAAGACTATAATTAGGGGACAAATTCATATAGCTGGTAGAGATGAGGAGTTAAGGAATAAGACGGTCAATTTAGTAAAGGCCTAATGGAGTGACATTGAACGTGACTGTACTTAAAAGAGATAAGATAGGATTAGGGAGGCATATTCCGATCTATTTTGATTGTATGTTCTATTGTTGTATAGATTATCAACTAGTAGTTACGCTAGTATTGTTGATTTATGTGCATGTAACACATGTTTATATAATGCATATGCTTGTACTGTTGATTTATGTGCCATATTTATATGATTTATATGCTAGTACTGTTTATTTATCAAACATGCACATAAAAGCAGGAAATGATATCTACGCCAACCCTAGCATGCAGGATACTAAACTACCCTATATGATCTCGAAAGTAAATACGATAAATAGAAAGTCGCACCAAGTAAAGAGCTAAGGATAAACAGCCCACACGCTCTCCTCCATCTTCCAAGTATAATTGTCTTCGCTCTCACTCCACTGTACCTTCACCAGCTCTACCATCTTTCTCCTAAGTAGCTTCATATCACGTCCGATAATATGGATAAGCCCATGAGGTGTCAAAGCTTCCTGTTCCATCTCAATATCATCAAGCTGATTTGGTTATTATGCCTGAGCCATGAACAAACATCCACAAATGAGAGCTATGGAACACGTTGTGCATGCCTGCCATCTTTTGAGATAAGTAAACCTAATATGCGAGGTTCTCGATCCTCTCAAGTATAGAAAATGGACCAACGAATCTCGGCACCAACTTCCCTTTAGTACCGAATCGAAGAACATTTTTCAACGGAGAGATCTTAACAAACATCATATCACCAACGGAGAACACTAAGTCATGTCTTCTCCTATTAGCGTAGCTCTTTTGTCTATCATAAGCAGCTTTCATTCGTTGCTTAATGATCTCGATCTTCTTCGAAGTCTCTCTAACCATATATGGCCCGAGTATTAGTTTCTTGCTTAGTACCCACCAACATGAAGGAGCATTTCATGGTCGACCATATAATGCCTCAAATGATGCCATATCGATGTTGGACTGATAACTATTATTGTATGCAACTATACTAAGTGCAATGATCATCCCACGAGCCATCAAAATTGAGAATGCAATCACATAAGAGATCCTCTGTGATATAATTCACCGTCTCGGTCTGGCCATAAGTTTATGGGTTATACGATGTACTGAGATGCGAATCCATCCCTAATGCCTCTTGTAAGATCTTTCAAAATCCTCAAGTGAACAATGGGTCTCCGTTGCTCATAATGCGCTTCGGCATACCATATGATCGCATAACACATTTCACATACAACTCGACTAATTTAGATGTCGTTCTACTAGAATTTATGGGTATAAATCTAGCACTCTTTGTCGGTCTATCGACTATGACCCAGATGCTATCGTAACCCCTCTAGTCCATGGTAATCTACCAAATAAATCCATTGTAACTTATTCCTATTTCTACTCGAAAATCTTGAGCGATTGCCGCAAACCACTTGACTTCTTCTACTCAGCCTTTACCAACTGACAGTTCATGCACTTCAAGATGAATGCCCTAATGTCTTGCATCATCCTTTCCCAATAAAATGTCTGCCACATACCACAACACGTTTCATTATTGTCAGAATGTATAGTAAATCTCGAATGATGGCGCTCTTGTAGCACCTCATCCCTCATTCCATTGACATTAGAAACAAACAATCCCCATCCTTACGGAGCCAACCATCATGGTCAAGCCTGTAATGCTTCATATCCTCATACTTTACCCCATCCTCTATCTTCGTCATGATCTAGTCTAGCTTATCTCCTCTAACTAGTACCGATCTGCTTAATCAAGGTAGGTCTGATTATCAGGCTAGCTAACACTTACGGCTCTATCTCACATCAAGGTCTAAAATCACAGCCAACGATAAACTCCAACCGCTTCCACTCAAGGAACATCGTTCCTTAGCTAACATGTCTCCTACTCAAAGCATCAACGATTGCATTTTGCTTACTAGGCATATAGGAAATGCCAAAGTCATAGGAGGCCAGGAACTCTAACTATCGCTATTAAGAACCTTTTGGGAGAATATTTATCTAAATGATTTATGGTCCGTATATAACTCAAATATTTCCTCAACCTTAATACCTTCATATCTTTAAAGAAAATACTATCGCCGCCAACTCCAAATCATGAACTAGATATCGTGCGGTTTTAGTTGTCTTCTAGCGTAGGTGACAACCTTTCCCTTCTGCATCGACGTTGCACCTAGTCCGGTACCACAAGCATATGTTTATACTATCCGAACACTGGTTTGCTTGTCAACCTTTCCTTCGGATTCATGAATATGTACTCGCACCTGCATCCTAAATAAAAGTCTGATTCTTCTTCATCAAGTTGGTTAACGTGTTGTCGCTTTAGAGAAGTCCTTGATAATACATCTACCAAATCCCGCCAATGCAAGGAAACATCTCCCATCTATAGCGATCTTGGGTCGATCCCAATCCTATACTACTTCCACCTTCTTAGGATCTATAACAATACTCTATCTAGAAACAATGTGACCTAAAAATTAACTTCAATCCTCCAGAAGTAACATTTTGTAAACTTTGCCTTCAATCGGTGCTTCCTCAACACCTCAAGCACAATCCTTAAATGCACCTTGTATTATTCCTCCATCCTTGAACAAACAAGGATATCGTCCACAGACACAAGCTTATTTAGTTGATCCTCGAAAACACGATTCATAAGATCAACAAAGTATGTCGGCGCGTTGATTAGCCTAAAAAGCATAACCAGCTACTCATAAAATCTAAATGGCATACGAAACGCAGCGATCGGCACACTCTCCTTCACTACTCTTAATTGATGAAACCCCATCGCAAGGTCCAATTGAGAGAGCACCCCAGCAATATGGAGTTGATCGAACGATTCATCAATACGTGGGAGTATATACTTATTCTTCATCATCACCTTATTCTACTCACGGTAATCTACACACAATCTCAAAGAGCCATCCACCTTAGTGGAAAATATCACAGGTGCTTCCTACTTAGATATGCTCCATCGAATAAACCCTCATCACAATAGGTCGTTCACTTGCACATCCAGTTCTTTTGATGCCATATGTCTCAATAGCATAACAGTTGGTCTGTATCTTTCACTATATCTATTCAGAACTCTATCTTCCTATGTGGTGGTAATCCGGTCACCTCCTTGAATATGCCCAGATACTCCCTCGCTATAGGAACATATGACAACTCATCATATGGGATCCTAAGTGAGTATAGAAAGCTAACCATTGCCTCGTCATTACGTAGGCAGCCTATCTCAAACCTATGCCCATACTCTATCGCCACCAACGGACTCCCATGATCCACCACTACTTCGTACTTCTGCAGCCAATCCCTCCCCAAAATAATACCGAACCCCACGAAATTAAAAAAAAGTAATCATAAGTAAAAAAACATCCATGACTCAATAAATCTAAGTCTCGATAAATCATGCAAAGGCTAGTCAATCCTCCAATACGGTTCGTAACAACCGACGTTCAATCAACTGTCTCAGATTTCAATCCCGATCTATCTACCAACTCACTAGATATGAAGTAATGTGAAGCCCTGGTATCGAATAAAACGCATATAGGTGTATCAGAAATAGAAAGCATAGCATGTACAACAATGCTTTCCCCTTCTCCTTCGCCGATGGAGTACTGGACAAAGCTGGAATAGTGTTCAAGCGTAAGCAGTCACAACATGCTTATTTCTTGACGGTTCGGGAAAATCCTTCTTATGTGCCCCCATCTAGTTGCAATTGTAGCACTTCTTGCCTTCCATCTTACAGTCTCTGACAAGATGGCCCCTCTCTCCATAATTATAGCAAGTAGGCTCACACTTACTCTTTTTCTGACCACTCTTCTGAAACTGCTTCTTCTTGTTGTCATTGTCCCACTTCTTCTTGCCTCCCTTGCCTGCTTGCGGCTTTAGCCCTTCCTTCGAAGCTGCAACTGGCTTAGACTTAGGATATAGACTCTCATGTCGAAGAGCCTTCTCCATCAGCCTCTCAAAGGTCTCATCGATATTCCTTACTAGCTTCTCTCCATAAAAATCATCCAAGCCCATGATAAACTTTTTATTCTTCTTGAGCGTAGTATCGATGAAAGATAGATCATACTTCGAAAGCATGTCGAACTCAGCCATGCAATCCGATACTGACATATCCTCCTGCTTCAAATCAGCAAATTTCCTTAAAGAACTGACTTTTGAGCATCTAGTATATACTTATCTTCAAAGCTTGCCTTAAACTGCTCCTAGGTAGCCTGATCCTCAGGAGTAGTAATCTTGATGGCATTCCACCACCATATAGATCTTCCCTGAAGCTATCTAGAGACTAGATTTTTCTTCATCGCATCCTCCAACTCCATACCTTTAAAGATGCATTCACAAGTATCTAACCAATCCTACACTTCAACAGGTAATTCTGTTTTGAGGAACGGTTTGCTACCCATAGTGGAGTAATTCTTGCTTGGTTTGGCAAAGTCAGGCCTCGGTGCTTGCACTGGAGCACCACCACCAACCATAAAGGGCAATTTGGACCATGTTTTGCAACATCTCAGTGAATACGTTCTACAAATTGGGGTACTTATCCCCTGATCCCACATCCTCCTCAATTCCAAAAAAGGAGTTCCTGTAACATTCCTCATTAGTCGGCTCATTCTTACAAGCTGTAGTAAGAATGATCGGTCTCTCTAAAAGGAATAAGTGGTGTCCTTGAATGCAATGCGACGTACGTACTATATATACGCACTATTATACAATCTTGAAAACAAATATATAACAAGTATTCTTTCTTATATCGCTCGATCCATTTTAAGGCGATAGCTCCTTCACTATTAATAATGGATCCAAGTATCAACTTTGGTCGTCTATACAACCTAAGCTCCAATACCAAATGCGGTGACCGCCCTACATCTCCAGTACCTAATAAATCTGTATAGTGGGAGGGTACCCGACCAATATAGAATGGTAGCTAAGGGTGTAAGGTAACAAAAATCAAAGCATAAAGCCTGTAGAACATCTCACAATGCACAAACGAAATATACTATAGTAACATAGCTGTAAAACAGACGAGATACTAATATAATTAAATGAACCATAAATAAGAATATCACAATACAATAAGTTCATAGATTATACAAAACTAAAATAGTAGAGTTTATACATACCAAATCTCGAAAATAAATTCTATAACTGTCTCTAAGGTAATACAAGTACTACAGTATTGCACAAAAATCTCTAAGTATAGAAAGCATAGTCACATGCTCATACTACATATAGCTCCGTGCGCTATCCAGACCTACTATCCCTAATCTACTCATTTAAGAGTACTCAAGATAATAAGAAGTAAAACATAAAACAAAAGGTCAGACAACAGTCTAATGTGAGCGATACATCATATCAAAAAAATCATAATTAGTGAGTACATGCATCTGGTATGAAGAACCATGCTTCACATATCCTTGCATTGAAAAGATTAGCAGATAATTGTCGATGTATGTTAATCTACTATCATAGCCACATAAGTGTACTGCAGTCGAAGTACAATGTCCATTGTCTAGGTATACGATCAAAATACCTACATCGTGTAACACCCTAGAATGGTAAACAACAATGGCAAACATAGGATCCATCAAACAATCGTTACCATTGCTCTTGTGCATTGGATATATGATAATTCATATAGAAAAATCGAAAACCAGGGACCCAATAGAAATCCTGGCTTAATTGGAGCTTGAATCCATGCCACTTTGTAAGGCTAGGAACCAGGCTCACAATCGCAATAGCCCAGGGTAATCTACCATCGCAAGATCTGGATATGATCGTAAATCCAGGTAGGAGCTACCTACATACCCCTTATTTACGAGCATACTAGAAACCTCAGAGTTATCAATGATCCCTTTTAACGTGTATCCATATTGGAACTCAATCATTATTTCATTCTAGCTATCTCCATAGTAGAACACAGTCATAAATTCTACTGCAAGCCATCATCATTGAACTTGCCCTTGTAGATCACACACATGACTCCCATCATTAAGCCATAACTTCACAAGTCATTGTATGAAATCCATGGTGATATCGAGTCATTTTGGAGTCATCTACTTCACTTCATATCAGCCGCTAGACCCCTCGAACAAGTCCCGAAAAAATCCCAAAGTTTCACAATGCCATGATAAAAGTTCCCAAATTTCATGTTTCTATCCAAGTATGCCTTGGGTCAGACTTGAAGCATCCACTGAAAACTCGAAGCAGCCCTACCCTGTCTCTAAGAAACACCCAAACGTTGAATATCATAACTTTCCTAGGTACTAAAATAAGTAGCCCCATAAAAACACCGGGCTCAAGCACAAAATAGAAAATCTTGTTTGAGCCCGATGAGCACAACCTAAGCAGACCTTACATACTCCCCAAGAGCGACTCCAAGCACCCACCATCGAATAAATGCTACCAAACATAAATGTTGTTTTTTCTCTAAATTTCTTTCCGTTCCAATCTCATTGCTATGATGTGTTCTTTGACCCATGCATCTTCTATAAGCATCGATACAACTCCTAACTTCCTCAAGCTTATCCGTCGAAGTTCGGTTTTACGTTTCATATCTCTAGTTCATTCCGATAAGCGTTTTCAACCATACAAGCATACAAATAAACACAATGCATGCACCAAACAACATTTAATCATGCAAATCACACAACTAATTATAGGAATCATTATACAAGTTGTCTACAACATAGCCTTACATATACTAAGGCAATCACCCATCTAAATAACATGTCTAGAATCCAAAAATCCATTTATTCATGTTTTTACTATAGATAGGGTTTTAAATAGTAATAAAACATAATTTTGACTTCAAAAATGGACCCAAAACATGTTAAAACCTATAGATACACATATAATAAGCTGAGAGATGACAAATCACCCACAAAACCTCAAAATACAAGTTTTGCATGCAAATCGATGCAAATCCAAAAATCAATAGCTAAGCCCATAGTTTTCTTTCCTAAAAATATAGATTTGAAGATCTCTAGCAAAACCCCTTGCTTATTTGTCATTAATCTATGATTTACACTTGAGTTGATGGAGAATAAAAGGTTTTGAATGAAGAACTAGTTAATGGAGGCTTAGTTATATTTAGGAGATGGTAAAAATGATTTGGAGATGATGGTTCAACCTATTATAGCCTAAAAACCCAAAATGAGTGGGTGGGCTTGCCCCTCAAAACCTCATAAATTAGCCATTAATTTGCACCAATAATTATCAAACTTCAAATTGTGATATCTCATAGCCAAAAAGTCCAAAAAGCTATTATAAGCACTCTAGGTAAAGAGAAATTGTCGTATCTTCTCAATGGAAGTGGTCTCGAGCGCCAATTCGGCTTATATCAAAATTTATAGCTATAACAACTTTTCAGGGATAAAATCATCCAATAAAATTATAAAGATAGAAAATATCACTAATAGGCATTCCCAAAGTTATAGAGTCATACAATATCATATGAATATAAAAATTAATATTTTATGATCCCCTGATAAGTAAAATATAGACTGTAACACACTCCAAATGCTAAGACATCTCCGTTAGGGTCATTTGGTGTTCCTAAGCTGATCACTAAATTCAGCATCGATTGTCAACTTTTCACCCTCCACTTATTATATCACGCACCAATTATATAGATACAACTAAACTAGAAATCTTGGTTACTTTTATTAGGAATTTTGTGCCACACAAAATACCTAATCTACATAGAGAAAGACACATACGATTTAAAACCACCTATTAGGAGAAAAAAGGATCTAGAATAATGGGCGGTTGAAATAGAATCGAATAAATGAGAAAAACACAGTTTTTTCAACCTAACTTTTATTTATTAATTTTTTGAGATATAAGAGAGAATACAATTAGATGGTGACTTTTTAGAGAAGAAATAAATATCTAATTACTAATAATAGAGTAATGAATTGATTTGACATACACAAAATATTTTTTGTGCGTGCTTTTTAACAACCTTCGGCTACAATTTATAAAATAGATTCATTTAATGATGAAGAATTACTAAAACATCCAAATATATTTTAGCTTTGACCATTGTTAAAGAATAAACTCATATAAGGAATGCCTAAATCCGAAACTCTTCCAAAGTGCTCCAATCTATTCCACATCCATTCCACACGCACTCTTCATCTTCAAACTATAATATCTTTCACATACTAACTTTGAATCATAAATTTGTTTGAAAAATTAAAAGCACCTCTGTTCTCTTAGATTTAACATATAAATTGTTGTATAATTTAACAACTTTGGTGGGGATAGCTAGGAGTTCTAACCAAGCCCGTTGTTATGCAGTCGTCTTCACTATTGCGTTCAACAAGCTTCACCAAACCAAAATCTACCGCCTAGACATTATTAACCAAACTTTTCATGTTTGAAACATATGCATGTTGAGTTGCATTCTTATTATATATATATATATAACCATAGCATTTAGCTACTTATCCTGTAAAATATTGTTGGCTTATGTCTTGCAGTGCACATGTTATGCTTTCTAATGATCACGAATTTACGTAGATCCTCATTTCTACGTCTAGTGCAATTTATGCCCTTAAGTTTCGAGAAAGAGGTTATTTTAGAACCCGGTTAAATCGATCTAAACACCCTAAGCAAATAAGAACTGACCTCTTAACATAAGCTCCAAATTTTCTTTAAGAGATTTATACTATTATTAAGAATCTAATATTTTATTTTTCATTTGACATATAAATACTTTAACTATATGAGATATTAATTGGATTCTTAGGGAAATTTCAGGGCCACATGAAATAACTATATTATCATTTCTATGGCTTTCACTTATACTATATTTAAAATATGGATCATAAAGATGATCAAGAAGTAAATCCCATTGAACATGTTCCTTAACCTGGAGAACAATAGGGTGACTACTTTTATCTTTATTCAACTGAATAATAAGTTTGGTTTTCCTTGAATTTTAGCATAAGCTAAGGGTTTAATCTTTTCACTATTAAATTTCTCCTATTTTTTCATTAAACCCAAGTGAAATATAACTAAAACATCCAATTTTCTCCCATAAGCATGTGTAATGTAGGTCAACAAAATGAGTACATCAAAACTACGCAACTAAAAGGAAAAAGCAATTCAGCTATAGTTTCACCAAAAAAGGAAACTAAACAAAGCTGGGCATCATTAAACCTAAAAAACTTCATTCACAAACAACTGGACAAACATATGGCCTGTATATAATCAACAAAGCAACAAAGAAATCAAAGACATAAGACACTATGACAATTGAGCCGGATCAAAGATAGGTTACATGATCTCAATGGATGAATTAAACCGAAATTGCAACAACATACTTTGACAACCAAGTAGGGAGGTTGCTCTTACAAAAACGAACAAATAATTATTGCCTGCAAACAAAAATGTAAACCAAAAGAACCTGTCTACCCATAGAAAGAAAAGACCCCGTAGATCTCTTCTTAAGTACCGCACTGTTGTCTCCTTGAAGACTGCATCGATCTTTTTAACAGAGGCTACATCATCACCTCCCGAAGACTAGGCCGCCACCATTTTTCTTCCAACCGACCATCCCTTTAGAGACGGTGCCATCTTTTGTCTCTAAAAAGACAACTTCACCACCTTTTTAAGGTCCACACGCCATCTCATAAATTTTTACATTAACACCCTCTTGAAACAGCAATAACAACGCCCATAGAACTACGTTGACATCTCCTTGAATTCCGGGCATCGTCAATTCAGAAATGATGCTAAACTAAGAGAAGATTTCTTTATTATGACTGAAGAGGAACTGCACCAACCAAAAAAAAATTCAAAAGCTATGACACCAGAAGCTAGTGAAGTGTGGTCCTTATGAATCTAAGAGTTCAACCCTAAGGCTTCAAGCTCAAATCTCCCGCCTAACTTCAAATTCAAAATTTCTGCCTTCAACCAAATTCCTGCTAAAAGATTTTGTCCACGCCTTCAGACATGTCGGCAATACATGCCCGAATAAATAAGCAATGTGATTAATGACACGTGGACGGAACGAGTAGTGTGGAAGCAAAGCTGAATTAGGGGATTAGCGATCCATGTTATATTATGGTACTATAAATAAAATGTTGCTGTAGCAAAGAAAGTGACTTTCGAACATTTTGAATTCTATATTAATTATATTTACACCCACTTCCACTAAAAAATCTTGCACCAGAAAGATATATATAAGCAAAGATTTGGCATGGGGACGTAGGATTCTTCAAAATCCAAACCATGTAAATTTATTTGTCTTTTACTATTTCTTCACTTTACTTACTCTTTTAGTATTAGATCCTTTTTTCTTTCTATTTTTACCTTAATTGGACACAAATTGACCTTAACATTTTAACGAAGAGTTAGAGTGCAACCTCATAATTATGTAAGCATACAGAGACATAATACTACATTGAGGCAAATTTAACATCACTTTAAATTGTAAATTACTAATTATAGAAAGATTTCAATGTCATAATTGCTTCACGGTTAACTTGATGTCGTGAGGAAAAAAAATCTCATTAACATTTTAAAGCTAGAAAGAAGGCAACCCCTAGCAAACCTTAGTTAAACTACCACCTACTCACTTCCCACAACTTCCCTGAAAACTAAACCATGCAGCCTGAGAAATTCTCAACCCCTCCTCAATAAGAACCTAAACACTTAGCTGCGTAGCTAGAAATTAAACCCTTCATCTCTTCATCCAAACCCTTTTGTGCACCACAAAAAATAGCCACTGATCCTATCCTCGACAACCTTGATGCCTTCATTGCCTAGATCAACAAAATAAAGATCGACATTGAAAAGCTGGTGGCCCAAAGTCTTACTAGTCATTAATTCTCATAGCTCTACAGCTAACCGCCAGCATCTAGCTAATGCAAAATAAGTGCTAGGAGGAGCAAACATGACAATCTCTTTAACAAGAATAACGATGCTAGACTACTCAGCTTAGGACCAAAAGAAAAGAATAAGGCTCCGATACATCCAAACATCAAAGGAAAATCGAAAAATATTAAGCCATTGTTGCTGGAAAGGAATAAAAACCAAACCGCGTAAGACATGAATGCGGCCAGCTCGGCTTACAAAGGTGGCTTGTTACACGTAAATGAGAAAGACGAAGAGATACGGGAGCATAAAGCCCATATAGAGCGGTTGGCTAGAATATGTTAGTAGAGCAACAGAAGGAAAGGAAAGAAGAGTGTTTATCCCTGTTTAGGGAAACAATCATTAAGGAAGATTTCCCTTATAGTTTTAGGACACCAAACATCAAAAAATACAATAGAGCATACCTTATCCTCGGTTAAGCAGAAGGATGATGAAAGCTTGCAAAGCTTCGTCAAATGCTTCGAAAAAGAAGCAAAGACAATTGAGATCACTAGTGCGGAGGCATTATTGATGGTAGCCCATTGTGGAATTAGAAAAAACATGAACATGTGGAATAAAAACAGTAGAAAACCATATAGAAGCACGAAAGCTTTCTACGAAAGAGCTAGTGGGTATATACGCATCGAAGAAGCAAAAGCGGCCATAGGAATGTCTATTGAAAGAACTGCTCCAACAAACAATGATAAAAAGCAGGGAGCAGAAACATACAACAACCCACCTATAAAAAGACTGAGAGAATTTAAATTTACAATGAAAACACAACCCACTCACACTCCAGGCCAGATCTACGCGTTGACCAAGACATAATTAGTGTACAATATCCCAAATAAAGGAAAGAAAGTTGTGCCGAATAAAGGCGGGGAATATTGCATGTTGCATAGAGTGAACATACACCATGCAGACAACTATTGCCATTTGAAGAATGAAATTGAAAGGCTCATTCAGAAAGAGTATCTAGAAATCTACCAAAAAGATGCTCCAATAACTCCTAAGCAGAACTAGTCTCCTGACCCTCATGAAGATCTGGCGGGAAAAAACAATACTATCATTGCTTCCATTCACGGGGGATCCTACCTTGCAGGCCAAGGTAAAAGGGCGTACAAGAAATATGTGCATGAAACTCTTACTAAATAATGAACTTTGTTTAACATCAAGCAAAATCCTATGTCAGACATCTCTTTTACTTTTACGGACTCGGCTGGTGTTATATCTCCAACTTCGAGACCTAAAAATAAATGTTGATAATGTTGCGGTCATCACTTGAATCATTTTCAAGCGATCAAATGAGTACAGTATATTTTTTCACAATACAAATAAACGGTGCAACAAATAAATTTCTATTGCACAAATTGGTTTTACAAGATTCATTACATCATCATTAACTGTGTCATCCCTAATTTTTATATAGCACATAATTTAAATATCTAACTATGGCATAATTAAATGAGAAGCTAAAATTATGGGATTTGCTAAAAATGGTTAACTAATTCATATGAATTGAGCTTATTAATATAACATAGAGAATGGTTTAAAGGAATAGGAATTAATAAACATGAACATAGAAGGGTAGAAAAGAAAGAGAAAATATCATACAATGCTTTCCCCTTTTCGTCATTCATTTCTAATTCATTCTCAAAACAAAAACTAAGAGATAGGAGATGGCCACCATTAGGAAGAAAGAGAATTTAAAAAGAAAAGAAGAAGAAAATAAAGCTAAGGCGAATTCCATCATTTCAACAATTATTAAGATGAATAATATGAATCCATCTCATGATTTTTTTAAAAAATTGGGTTTACTGTAAATCCAAATTTGTGGGTGCATGTATCTTGCATTTGGACTGAATAATCATGGATATGGATTTATGAGTGTTTGGTTATAAATTATATAATTTTTAAGAATTTTTCCTAAAGGATTTTAATGTGAAAACTAAGTAATTTATTTACAAATGATTTAAAATTTTGACACAATGTTCTACTTATTATTTTGGACATGGATTTTAAATATCATAATTTTTTATATTTATATGAAATTTTTATGAATTTTCCAAGTGAAAAAATGGTTGAATTTTGAAAATTAATTATTAAAAATATGGAAAACAATTATTTTGGTCTGAAATTTTTAAAGAGGTAGAAAATGATAAAAGTGAGTCTTGTTGAATTTTTGGGATTTTTTCTTTCAATTTTCTATTTTATATGAATTATTTAGCGAAAGAAACACTAATCAATTAAGAGAAAATTGATTAATTTAATTAATTAATTAATTAAATGGGTTAACAAATTCTGAAAAGTGGCTAAAACGTTAAGTGATGAGCCAAGAAGTTGATATTATATGGAAGTTGTTAAAAAGAAATTGCTAAAGAAAGAAGTAAATATATTTTCAGTTTAATTACAAAACTGTCATTGAGCCATTTTTGACCAAGTAAAATATAACACATAAGGCTAAACTTCACACCGGCTGCGAAATGAAATCTAAGAAAGAAAAGTGGACACCACACTAAGACTCGGCATTTCAACTCACGAAGGCAATATATATCTTCGAAGGCTAAATATAGTACACAGATGGCTCTTGGTATGCGAAGGCTCTTAGTCCACGAAAGCATTAAAACCAATATTCATGATAGTATATGCACAAGAAATTTACATATGAAAGCACGTTCAAAAGAATGTACATATAAATATAAACAAAAATTTGTATACAAAAATTTAAAAGCACATGAAGGTTTGCATACGAAAATTTGCAAGGCTTCAGGCAAAAGAAAAATTACATGCGAAGGTTAAATAAAACATGCAGGTGAAGGCCTAAGGTAACGCATGCATGCGCAGGCTCAGGTAAAATGAACACGAAGGCATCAAGCAACTCGCGAAGACTAATAATGCAGTGGCTTCAAAATTAGAGACAATGACTTTGTTTTCTTCAATAAAAGCTATTACTATGTTTTATCAATCGCGATGGCTCTAGAAATGCAAGCACAGGAAACCAAAACACGCATTAGCCTCTATTTTTATAACATTCGATGACTATGAAATTTTAAGGTGTGATGGTATATATTTTAAAATGTGAAAGCATGTAAATTTTCGAGGCATGATAACATACGGTTGTTGAAAAGTAGGGGATAACTATTTTATAACACTAGGAAGAATTTTTCACTCTATTTTGAGATTAAATTTTACTTAAACAAAAAGGTGTGTATAAATTGGCTATCATATGTACATACATTTATATGGACTGATGATGTGTTATATGTCCATCTATATATCTTGATCAATTGTTACTGCAAATATTGAACCATAGACATGCTCACTTATACGTTGTATATTATCACCTAACATTTTGATTTTAGGGATTTGAAAACCAATGACAAGTTAGGGCTGTTTCAATAGTGGGTATGGTTAGACTTAAACTTCTGAATGAGTAGGATTGCAACCATAAGATCATAAAGATCAAATTGTTTTAGGATGGCCGAACTGATCAAAATACATGGCTCGTTGACATTTAAAAGCAGATTTAAGGGGAGACTCGGGTAGGGTTGCGCCCTATCCTCCAACTGCTTAGCTCATGGTTGGTTAGGTCCGCAATTCCATAGCATATGCACTAACTGAAGGACAATTGAAATTTGGATTACACAAAGCAAGGAACTTGTAACGGCTTCACTTGCCATTGTATTTTTCCATTGGACAGAAGCCGAGCATACTTACTCTTACAAGAAAATTTAGATTATCTAGCTATATTTTTTGCCCGAGCCAATCTGATAGGTTTCTAGTCATCTTGAGAAAACTAAAATAGGTTTTTAATCAACTTGAGAAAACTAATATAGGTTTGTAGTAACCCTAAAATATATGTCATGGACTGTTTTGGGGGATTGCGTAACCCTTTGACCTTAATGAATGTCGGACTATTCATTTTACCCATTATTGCATGATTATTTATATATATTATAATTGTATTCTAATCAATTTGGCTGCAGATGTGATATGATTTTAATAGTAGTGGTGAGGGGAAAACTCATTCCGCTCAACGGCGTGGTCTTACAATGTATCTATTTTGGTTCGAGATGATATAATATTATTCACACCAGATATTGTCTAACCTAAAGTTTTCTTTCCCCCTAAACTCTTGGGTGCTCAATTTGGAATTGAGTGCGCAGAGGGTATGGTATTTCATGTTTAGATGCTTTTGAAGACGTGCGGATGGCAAACTATTATACAGAAGATTATATTTTAATTATACAATAGTTTAAGTGCTTTTGATTTTATTGAATGTATGTAATGACGGAAACAGTAACCATCTAAGTAATTCAGATCATCCAAAGGGCATCATCATATATCACTCTTGAAACTATATGTAATTATTACATTTTATTTGAACGGTGTATTTGTATGGTTATGGAAATGAAATGAATTTGCAAATTAATGAATGAAAATGTTTATTTAAAATTTATAAATACTAGTACTCTCAGTCTTAATGATTTAATAATGGATCTCATTCTATCACTGAAAAATAATACTAAGGATGACTACAGTATCAATAGTATCTATTTCCGAGCCTCAGAATATGGGATGTTATAACTTGGTATCAGAGCACATGATTGCATAAAATTTAATAAGAAAGAATAAATTGGGATATGAGACGGCGTAAGAATAACATGCTTATTATTTTCTACATATAAATACATATATTTATCTATACCCCCCCCCCCCCCTCTGTCTTAAACCATTCTTATGTACCTTATGTAGACTCGTATGCAGATTATGGGAAATGGACACCGAAAGTGGAAGACTTAACTCGAAAGGCAGAAGCACTTTAACTAATGGAAATGTTTAACCTAATGTCAGTAATGCTGATCGAACTATTATCAATGTAGATGTTAATGTGAATGATGAAACCACATTAGTTGATGTGGCAAATATGTATCAATTCTTTGTAAATCTGATGCAAGTCGGAGCAGTGGTAGGGTTGGTTGGAGGAAGACCATTTATAGGTACGAGAAATACCATCGAAGTGGTGGATATGACCATGAGTTTCCAAGGTAAGAAAAGAAAGACTCGAGTGGTTTGCTACGTGCGTAATAAGAAAAGGCATTATGCTAGTGAATGTCAATCTGGCGATAACAAGAAGAGAAAGTTCTTTGGAAAAAAGGAGCTCAAAAGAAAGGGGTTCCGAAAAGGAAAAGGCTGAAATCACTTGTTGTAAATGTGATAAGAAATGGCATTATACCAATGAGTATCGTTCTAGAGATAGCAAGAAAGCTGTCGATAAGAAAGGAGTGTGTTGCTTTAATTGCAATAAGATAGGCTATTTCAAGAGACACTTTGGAATCTATAATTCCTGAGTTGACTGTGGAGAAAAATGGAAAGGTTGTGTTGGAAGGTAAGCTTTTGAAACTTAATATACCCCTATTTAAACATTGTTGGATACCGGAGCATCGTTCTTTTATCTCTAGATTCGTAGTAAATAAGTTAAACGTAAAACCGACATACTTATTACTTCCCTGAAGATTGCGAATCCGATGGATGGCTTTGCAACTCTTGGAATGAGATGTGACCATGTAGAGATTTGACCTATAATTTGTATGTATTTGATTTAGTGGGTTTCGAGATAATCTTGAGTATGGATTGTTTAAGCCGATATGATGTTATGATATTTTATTGGGATAAAGTAAAATCCTTGGGGAAAAAATTTCGAGTTTTCTTAGTGAAAACGCTAAAATGTTTGCATCAAAAGTGAAACAAACACCCAATTAAAATAAGCAGTAGTTATATAATAACGAAATCGAAATATGAACAGTGGTTATATAATAAAAAAATCGAAAATGAAGAAACAACATGGGAGATTTATAGTTGTTCGACCAAGAACAACAGCATGCGTCCACTCTCAACGTTGTTAATGATTCTAACTTTCTTCTAAAGCAAAACTCGGATGGAAATCCAACAAAACATCACGGTGAAATCTTATAATTCAGAAAACAAGAAAAGAATCTTGTTTTATGCACATCTTTTACTATTTATAAACGTATATCAACAAAAGAAGCGTCGAAACATTCTTCATATGTTCTCGAAGTTTGGCAGGAGGCTAATTCATCAGAAATCATGGGTCAACTCAATACCGAGTTGAGTATCACAAGTCAGTCCCAACTTGTGGTTTACTTTCAGTTTGTACTTGGCTTCACTTGTACCTTGATTTTGTTGAAAGGCGCCTCCCAATAAAGGCACTTGCCCATGAGGAAAAAGTCATGAACCAAGACTCGGTACCGAGTCTAGGAGCACAACTCGGTACCAAGTTATGAATTCAACTTGAAATTCTTCGACTTTGCTTTTTCCATTTAACTTGTCTAAAAAATGACTAAATATGGCTAAATTCCCTCTAGTTGTGAGCAAGGCTGAACACCGATTGTTTGGACTTTATTTGAATTTTGATTTCCAAACTTGCATTCAGACTTCTGGTTTATTTTATGACATTCAATAGTTTCGACTCGTCCAGATATAACCTAGTTCAAAAACGGAATTGCATACTTTTTACCATACTCTGGATAGATGCAAAAATTGATGCAAAATTAAGCCATACCATAACATACCATTATTATATAACGAAGTTTTACATCGAAAGCCTGTAAAGGAAAGTCACTTGTCTTTACCGGTAATACTCCTGAATAAATTAAAATACAACATGCGCAGCAAGGAAGATATCAGAACTGACAAGATAAGTTTACCAATGGAAATTTCAGTACACAAAAAAAAAAGTCAAATCTTTTTAAATCAAAGTTTCACCCATTGATTTGCATGTTCAAAGCGGGAATCCAACAAGGCACGAAGCAACACATTGAATCAACTGCACTAATCAGGCAGCGGCCTTAATACAATCTCCAATGTACACACAGAACACACATTTAAATAAATTTCAAGCTTGTGCAGGGCGAATATCAAATCGATCCACATCACAACCAGACTCACGCAATGATTAAGTACACTAACAGAAGAAAAATGCAGGAAATAGTGAAATATCCCAGCGATAACTTAAATGGAACTTGGAACCCTACTACCCATCTTCCAGTAAAAACTACAGAAAAGCCTTCGGTAAATTTGCATAAATATAAACTAGTTTACCAAAACCAACTTATCGAACATAAAGGACAGAGTTGATATACCACAGTGCACAGAAAATAAAAAGTACAGAACAAAACAATGAGACTAATTTGGACACAATAAAAGGTAATTAATCAGACAAACAGAGGAGATGAAATAGATAGCATAAATTTATGCAACAGGAAGATCAATATCTGTAGCAGCAATGACAGCTGCAGGCCGTTGATACTCCTCTTCATCCTTTGGAGGATGAATGATGACCACATCAGGCAGAGGTGTTGTTGGGCCTTGCTTCCCTTTCGGGTCCCAGTCCAACATTATCTTCACCTTTATTCCCAGAACACCCTAAACAGAGCCAATTAATTTTATCATCTTTCAAATGACCTAAAAACACTGCATTTGATTAAAGTTCCAGTAAAACATTATTTAGCATTAGAGCGCTTCTACATAAAACACCTGGTCATTAAGAAAATAACCCGTCGAAGCCCCATTAATTTTTTTTTATATACTCCTTGTGTCTCCATTGAATTACCATATTTTTTCAAATTTTCATGTTGCTCAATCTTATAAAGGTGGAACTTTGCATAAATATTATATAACATCTAGGTGGAAAGGACTATTTTACAAATATATTTATTGATCTCAGTTCTCAAAATAAACTGAGATTCAAATTCTAATAAAATTGGACGCAAGATAATATGTTCAGGTATAGGTCATAGAGTACAAAAATGCTACCAAACTGAGATAGGAAGAAGTTTGTCAGAAGTTTTTAAAAGCTATTGATAACATATTTGAAGAATATCTAGTCATTACGATATAATAACAAGGGTTAAAGAGTAATGAGGAGCCACTATAGAATTTGGATTTAAGCTTCTTGTTACTTGATTGATTCTTGTTTCTGCAAGTGAGAACATAAATGAATGCACAATTTACATAGCATTTTCTTGCAACGGTCTTCTTTCTAATAACAATCATTTCCTATGAATCTAATTTTACAACATCAATGGAAATTATATCCTGTTCTTATAGGTCAAATTTTGATTTCTCTTTTAATCTTGCAGAAGTACAAAAAAGATGAAAGTTAATTGTCCTTCAAACATAATGATAATCGGGCCATAGCTAAAATATGAAAATTAAAAATAAGTTGGCCTGAAAATTCTATACACAAAGGTACAGCGACACATTAACTCTTATGTGGCTCAGGATCTATAAACCAAATAAGAATATATATTTTTACTCAGTGGAATATACTTGACATAATCAAACCAATCTACTATTTCGCTAAGTTGTATAAAACCACGAAATTTCGAGGTTAAGGGAGCACGTCTAAATTATATTTCATTTTTTTTTTTCAAATGCCTTTATATAGGGGTTTGGAGATGCATATAACTGTACTCTTTTAAAGAAAGAACGGAGTATGATAAGAATCAAACCTGTCTCATGAGAATGTGCCTAACTGCAGAATCGATGTATTCCTTCACGGGCTGTCCAGAAGAGATCATGTACCCATCCTTGAATTTCATGGATTTAGCACGTTGTGCCCTGAGTTTTCCGCTCACAATCACCTGCACATGTTGATACATTTTATTTAAGAGTTTGATATGTGGAGTAGATACAAAGAAAATAAAGGTTTAACTTACTTCACAACCCTTAGCACCACTCTCCATAACGAACCTCAAAACACCATAGCAGGCTCTGCAAAGAAAGCATGTTTATGAAGTTATATGACTTATAGCAAGCAGAAAAAAATTAGATAACATATTCTTCAATCCAGGTTAATCCAGAAAGAATACAAGAATGTTGGGGCGTATTCCAAACTCCAGTCATATAGATAGATGATGAAGCCTGACAGACCACAATACCTTATTATAGAGCATCGATATTGATCCCAGTACATTCTTTGCATAGTGGTAGAGTAAAATATCAATGCTTCTATTCAAAAATATCAAAGAACAATGGAAGATAGAAAAATTCAAACAATGAAACTAAAACGGTATTTGTATAGTTCTTTATATGGAAAGAGTTAACAGTGGAATGGTAGACATTAAGATTTTGCTTCAATGGGAAGGTCTGGTAGGATACAACTTGAAATGTGACAACAAAAACGTAGAAGGTGGTAACCCAGTAGTTGGGTGGCATCATAAGCTTCAAAGATTTAGAAATCTAATAGCGAATACTTCCAACAACTATAAATGATTATACCAAACATAAGGAAGTTTAAAATAAAAGAAGTTCAAATTTTTAATTATCGAAAAGAAAACGAGAAGGGGAAAAAAACAGCAGAGATTTTGTCAGCTGCATGCTTATGAGTTATGACATTAGAGGTTCTTCTCTCATGACAAAATAAACACCCAAGCAACAATCTAGTGGAGTTCAGTTCTAGTCATCTTCCAACACATAATCGGTACCAGAACACCTTTTCTCTTTATGTTTGACAACTAAGTTATAGTAAAATAAGCTTAAAGATATATGGATAGGATAGATACATAGCTAAAATCTTCTGACCAAATAGCCAGTATTACCTTATCAATATTATACATGACTGAAATGTTTTAATCAAGCAATCAACCAAAGACATATACAACCCACAATACCACTAACATATCAATGTTTTTTTTTATGGATTTCACATATAAATCATATGGCAATACAACCAGCAACATAGTTTGACTATGATCAAGAGCAGAAGGAAAACATTGTAGTCACCATCAGACACACTAACATTACAAGGAGGAAGACTGCTGAAAAGATGACAACACTATCTATCAACTCATCAGTCAATATCTCAATGAATGCTAATTCATATATTAACTCATCAATGTTACTATTGATTAGATTTCACATACAAATCATATGGCAATAAAACAAGTGACATAGGCTAACAACATTCAATAAGATTCTAAGGAAAACATCAATGTGGCCACCAGTAGACACACTACAGTACTGATTGATACGTGGAGCCAGGACTACTACTCAAGATTGTAACAAAAACATATAGATACCAAAACCCCAAATATAATTTTCAAGAGTATATGCTTCATGTATCAACTAATCGATGTTATTTTCATGGAATTTTCCTTAAAAATCGCATGGTAATAAAACAAGAAACATAGGCTTAACTATCCAAAAGAAGATGTGAAGGCAAACATTGATGCAGTCACCATCAGACACAATACTCAAACAAGGAACTGAGATTGCTGTAAAAATGACAACATATACTTGCAACACTTATTGCAATACCTTGATGTATATCAGCTTTTACATTAATGTATCGATGTTATTGTTATGGAATTTTCCAACAATAAAATCAGCATAATAGGTTTAGCTATCCACAAGAACAATTGAATGGTAGCATTGATGTGGTCACCATCAGACAAGGTACTGGTATACAGAATTGAGACTGCTGTAAAGATGACAACACATGCTAACAATATCAGTTCTTACACTAAGTCATCAGTGTTATTTTTACAGGATTTTCCATGCGAATGACATAACAATAAAACCAGTAATATAGGTTTAGCCAAGTTAGTTGAAGTGCTAAGGCGCAAAAAGCGCCAAGCTTGTGCCTCGAGCTTTTTTGCGTCTTGAGCCTTTGGTGCGCCTTTTATACAACTTTACAATTTTTCTACACTAAAAGCTGCATTATAAATTAACATCAAAAATGATATTTTTTTAGTGTTAAATCATGTTTTTAAACAGCCTTTTTGCAAATAAGAAAGCTCTAACTACTAGATACGAAGTCATAAATGATAACCATGAGCAGAACAATGTCAAATTCAAGTCTACAACACCAAAATCATAGAAATTACAACAAAAGGCTAGAAAGCATAAAGTTGTTCAATTTCTAAGTGTTCAACAAAACACTTGAAATTTAATTCAACTTTTAAATTTAATCACTAGTAGCTAATTTTGAGTATACTCAACTTTAAATTCAAACTAAAACTAACTAAAATATAAATCAAATTAACATTGCCTAAACTTTAAATTAATGTCAAACTAAAAATTTTAAATTACTATCGAATTAAAACTAGCAAAATTTTAAATAAAAATAAAAATTAACTAACGTTTAAATTCAAAATCAAATTGACTAAAATTAAAATTGAAATTTAAAATTAAATTAATTAAACTTTAAACTTAAATTAAATTCAAAAATAAATAAACTTTAAATTCAAATTAAAAATAATTAATACTAAAATTAAACTAACATTAACTAAATTTTAAATTAAAATTAAAATCAAAAATATATTTTACTCTCTGACCTAAATTTAAGTTGATTAAAAAGGTTCAAATCTAACACAACATTTATTTATTTAAATTAAATTCAACTTTTAAACACTAATTATTTTTAAAATACTAATTTAAAATTCGGGAAAATTTATTGGGACACAAAATGTTGACACAATTGGTAACATAATGAATCTCAACCACTAGATTGTCCCTTGATTTCAAACTCATGTATGAATACAATGAGATCCAACGGTCCAAATCTATTGTGTCACCAATTTTGTTTAATTTTGTGTCCAAAATAGCCAGCCCCTTAAAATTTACTTAACTTAGTTAAATACGTAAGGAAAAACAATGTTTGAGTTGAGACGACAAAGGGAGCTACAATCACAATGGCGACACTGGGTGAAGTTTGCAGCGGTGGCAGCTTGGAGCAAAGAAGGAGGATGCGACAACGGTGGCTTGAAGCTTGATTTGTAGTTTCAATCGAAGTTGAAGTCGCTTAAGTTTTGATTTAATTTAGAGTTCTTATTCCCAGATTGAGGGCGCTTTTTAGGTGCCTTAGGGCTTCGCTGCCTTAGCAAAAGACGCGTTTTTTGGACGTCTTGAATGGCTCGAGCGTCTGAGCCTTTCTGCACCTTAGGCTCGCACCTTAAAACACTGGGTTTAACTACAAAAAGGAAGAACTGAAGGAAAGTTGATGTAGTCAATGACACAGCATCGGTGTAGGGAAACGAAGACGGCTGCCAAAATTACAGCACATACTTGCAACTCATGTGGAAATATCTATATGTATGCTAGTTCTTATGTACTTTTTAAGGTTTTTTTTTTTTGGAGATTTTCCATACAAATCACATGGCAACAAAACCATTATATAGGCTTAATCGCCGACGAGAAGATTTGCAGGAAACCATCAATGTAGTCACCATCAGACACATTACTGATATAAACGAACCAGAACTGCTGTAAAGATGACAACATGTACTAGCCATTCATACGACGTTATATCAAATGCATATTAGTTTGTCATATATTAACTCATAATTGTTATTTTCATGGGAATTTCAATTGAAATCATATGTTGATAAACAAGCAACAGTGGTTAGCTATACTCAAGAAGATCGGAAGCAAAACATTGGTGCAGTGACCATCAGCACCAATACAGGGAACCAAGACTGTCAAAGACGAGATCATAAACTACTATGTTAGTTATCAAAATGATATCATATATAGTACCTAGGCTTGCAAACGGATGTATTATCATATCGTGATTAAAATAAAACCTGCGGACAGCAAGTCCTCCAAGAAGCTTGTAACGAAGTGATTCAGCCTGTGCAGTTGCACAGAGACCCCGGTTATTGATCTTCTCAGCATAAAGTTCAACGCTGTTTTCGGGGAAGTTGAATCTTTTTTGAACAACGGAAGTAAGTTCCCGTATTCTCCTTCCTTTCTCACCTACATCAAAGTAAAAAAAAAAAAAATCATTAAAACTTTGCTTTATACAATGCGGTAATGGTCTTACAAGCTCCTTCTGCTAGTGCAAGTAAAATATGATGTTTCTGCTGACTCAAGAAATATTTATGCAACAATCACCTAGCTTTTAGCTAAATGTATTTACATAGTTTCTTTCTTATCAAAAGCAACATCAAATGAGAAAAAGGTCCTGAAAGTCTTTTTCTGTTTTAAATGTGATATACCTAAAATTGGACAGAACCAGCCTGCTGAATTCAAATTTGACAAGATTAAATTCATACGAAGCTATGTAAAGTATAGGTAATTAGCTGCTCTACAAGTGCAGTTTCACATTGCTCTGTTAAATTACATAACAGATCTTACAAGCTCAAGTAACTAATCAAAGACAGATTAAACATAAAACTATATGGGAATGATTGGTTTTGATTATACAACGTAAAATAATTTGCCACAAGAAAAATACTTAAACAGATACTGCTAACCTACTGACGCTTGAATCAGCAGAAAGAATTTCATTGCACAATACAAACACATGCTTTCAGAAAGGTTACATGATGCGTTATTCCAATTGAGTACTTATGCATTAAATTACATCAAAACATCAACAGCAAAGTTCTTGGGTCGTATTGAGCAAGTAAGCATCAGGCTATCAGCAAGAGTAAGCCAATTGCTTAAGGAATCATTAAACCAAACAAGTTCAGTAATTAATTGCATTAAAAGCAATCATCAACACAGTTGGCAACAGAAATGACAATAAAAATAAAAGATGCACCTAGGACATTTTGAGTGCGAGTAGCACGAATTATGATCTCAGTACGGACAGGAGTAACACGAACTTCAACGCCGGAGTATCCATCTTCGGCCAACTCTCTAGTCAGCACCTCATTCAGTTCAGCGAAAAATACGCCGTCGGCGACGAACTTCCGCTTTTTGCTCATCTGAGTCGGCATCTTTTCTTTTTTTTAATTTTTAGGGTTCTAAGGCACGGCGGCGGCGGCTCTTCTATTGAGAATTGTTCTGTTTGTGAGGAAACCCTAGTGGAGACAGTGCAGCTTAGACCTTGGGATTTTTAGCAGAGAAATTGTACTGTTGGGCTTGCTTTTTTGTTTAATAAGCCCGTTTTAATACGACCCCTTAACAAGTATTCACGTATGAAAATAATCGGTTACATTCCAAGGGCGTACTAAGCCTCCTAAATTTTAAATTCAAATGTCGCGACTCCTTCGTTTTCCATTCTTTCTTTTATCTTTCTACCGTTCTTACAAGACATCTTCTAATCTTTCTTTCATTCCTCTTGTCTCATCCTAATCCTAAATCTTCATTTCCTAAGATATACTCGCTGAATCATATCGCCTCATATTTACATTTTATGTTCCCTTCATCATAGATCGTCGAACCATAACTCTAACCCTAAAAGCACAACTGCTTCCGCTAAGTTTTTGTAATATTGAACAAAGAATCACAATATTACGAGGTATAATAATATTAGCGAAGTTTTTTCAATTTCATTGCAATTAAATGATCTGTTTAATTAATTTCACTAATTTCATGTTATTTGTTTGAAAATTGTCGACGTTTACCACCGTCGTTTTGTCGTCTCATGTTTCTGATCATTCTTCCACTAGCATCCCTGGTGATTGCACTTTTTTCCTGAACGTCCAGATATGCATGTTTGGCTGATTGAACTAAAAATAAACCATTGTTTGCTAATTGATCTTCTTCTATATTTGGTATTCCTACAACATGCAAATACAAGTCCTGCTTTCATTGTTCGCTATTTACTCACGTCACTCTTCAACATGTTTAAGGTATTTTCAGATTATGTTCTTCTAGCTGTTTTTTGTTTGCAATATATTTGACATTTAATATAAACCATGTTCCTAATTTCAATTCTTATTTGACAGTCTTCGGCTAAATTCAAAGTTCCATTTGGTTCATAACCTTATTAAATATGTTGTTGATTTTAAAATATATATGTTCAAAAATGTCTATAAATGAAGTATACTTATATTTATGCATAATAATACTTGGCCATAATTCTCAATATGTTATTAGCAGCTTTTTAACTGTTTAGTTGATCTGGATTTTGTTTTATTGCTATTTTTCTTAATTCCAAATGGACTTTGCTGACTACAGATATGGATTTATTTTGGTGGCTTTCTCCTGTTGCTTTTTTGTACTCTAACTCGATGAGTTTGTTTAATCCTAAGTCAATCTGCTATAATAATTCATGTCATCGTGTATTTTAAACTTCTTGACAACCTTCTCAATCTTTTATTTGCAAACTGTAACAGATCGACATTCATGCCCCCATATGCAAGTTCTAATTCATGTTGTTTCTAGCTTCTACTTTTTTTCCCTTTTTCTTCGTTTGTCGTTTCATTTTAGTCTAAACTTGAAATTGAATTATTTGTTTCCTTGATTATACTACTTTTATGTTGTTTTTTGGGAAATCTATATAGTTGGTTTGGTTTTACTTTTTCTTTATGATATTTGTACGAGTATTAATATGAATGCTCAAATTCATAATACAACAGTTCCTTCAATTCAACCCTGATCAAAAAATCTCAGTTGTGCTATGTTTTATACTTATCCTATTATGTTGAAATACTGCAATTGTTTGAGGTTCTTTTGAGACTTTAAGGCATACTAAGTTCAGTGTCAAACATTAATGACTCTATGTGTATGTGTGTATCTTTAAATAAATGTTGCTAATTGATATGTGAATATCTTATGATATATATAATTTCCAATGGGCATGCTTATTCAAAAATTCTTGAGCTTTACATACAATTGTCTGTTACAAAACATTAACTTGTGTATTTTGTTCTCAGGTTTGCGTAATTTCTGTATATAATAACGAAGTTGATTTCAGTAGAAGTCTGAGGATTTTATATTCACTGTCATGTGGCTTTATGGTTAATTTTAAATGTACGTTTAATGATTTAATTCACTTTCTTTAAATTGCTTAATGACTTAAAAATTTATGTATGATGATTTGCTCCTTTTCTTTAAATCTTTTACTTATCTTTGTTTCAGTGGGTTAATAAGCCATGACGATGAAACTATGGGTGTTTCTGCACTTTTATTGGCTATTATATTGCAAAGAATATTTGTAATTACATCAATTTAGTAATATACTATTATGCTTAGGGCTGTCAATTTCCTACACGACCCGAAACCCGCACGGAAATTAGCAGGTTAACCCGACCCATTTAATTGGCGGGTCATTTTCGGGTCAACCCGAATTTGACCCGTTTATAAACGGGTGGGTTTCGGGTTGACCCGCTAACCCGAAACTGACCGTTAACAACCCGTTTATACAGTATATAGGTTGAGCTGACCCGTTTACGACCCGCTCCGACCCGTTTATGACCCGTTTGTACCTTTAACGGGTTGACCCGACCCGTTTACGACCCGTTCCGATCCATTTACGACTCAATTATACCTTATACGGGTTGACCCGACCCGTTTACACCTTATATGGGTTGACCTGACCCATTTACGACCCGACCCGACCCGACCCGTTTATAATCGGGTTACACGGGTTGGGTCAGGTCAACCCGTTTATAAACGGGTCGGGTTCGGGTTGAGCTTTTTCGACCCGTTTAATAAACGGGTTGACCCGACCCATTTAAAATCAACCCGAACCCGACTTGACCCGACCCAAACCCGACCCGACCCATTGACAGCCCTAATTATGCTACATTCCATATTTATTTTAAAATTGTTTCGTGTACTTTTATTCTAATACCGTTATAGATAAAATCATACAACATCTTATATATACAGCTTTGCCTTTACACCGTGCAATTTAATTGAATTTTTTTGTGTGATTAAGTTAATGCGCTAGCATGATTTATAATGCAAATTTAGGCATAAATAATAACATTTTTCATGGTTTATTACATTTTAGATAATAGGAAAAAAAATCCAATTAGTGTTATGCAAATTTGAGAATTTAATATAGTCTTTAAATCACGCATGAACATTATATTTAAAGCATCATATAAAATATACATTCTTTTTTATGGCATGTTAATTACTGTTAGTTTTCTAGGACAACCATGATTAATGTGTTAATTTTCTTTAAAATATTTGGAGCCTTCGGTAACCAATGGATGACCTCGATACATTTACAACCGATGGTTTGCGGGTCATAATCATCTTACTATTTAATTTGCAGCATGGTAGACCCATACAAAAAAATTCACTATGAAATGTTGGGCTTTCAAATTCTTTCCGACACAAAGCTTTATGATGGAGTTTAGTTAAATCTAATTTAACTTATGTTCATGCAATATAAGTTTTGACCATATTTAGTGCTTATTCATGGCTATGCAAATCATGTTAGGTTCTACTTTTAAAGTTATATGCAATCATCTCAATTGCATATTCAATGATCAAGTCTGTGCTTAGGAGAAAAGGTGGTCATGCTCTCTGCTAAATTTTATTTGCATTAGGTAAGCATTTAACCTTACCAAATAAAATATTTGGTTGTGTTTGATAGTTGCAGGTTTTTGACCTATTAAGGGTTATTTTGATTAGATCCTATTTGATTTGATAGGAATTTAGACAAATTTGTTATAATTTTTAAGATATATACAAAATGACATTTATTTGATTCAGTTTGGTAGCTCCTACCTTTTCTGTCCCTTAAACTGTAATTTAGTGTTTACTTAATTGAATTCAAATTTACCTACCTGAAACGTTTACACACCCCTTACTGTTCATGCGATTTAGATTTGACTACATAGAAAATGGGTATAAAATTTGACTAATAACACTAACTCAAGTGAAATGATTTGAAATTGAAAGTCTATAGGATGGATCGTGTAGTGTATATGCAAGTACATGTGACTAACAATATGACGTAACTAATATACAATTAAACTAGTAAAATGTATACTGAGCATATTAGGATTTTATACTGATTCGGACCTCCCGTCCTACGTCAAGTCCCGAAGCTCCTCTTCGGAATTTGACTATCAAACACCCTCACTTCGTCCGAAGGAACAGGCTTGGTTACAATAGTTTATTCTTGTTAAATATGTGTTCTATAACACGAATGTTGACTATTAAGTACAAATGCTTCCGATATATATATGTGTGTATGTATATATGTATTGTTTATATATGTATACATATATATATATATATGTATCTAGAGAATATTAATTGAAGAATTCTGTATATATGGAAGAGTGGAATACAAATATATGATTGCTAGAGATCTGGATATATTAGAGTATAAGAGTAAAGAGCACAAGTAACGTGAGATCTTCTCTTTGATTCTTGATGTTATTTACAGGGGTAGAGAGATTCCTTGAGTAGTTGCATCCATTAACAAGTGTTCTATAGTCGCTTCTGATGGTGATGAAGAGTTGCAACAAAGAGGAGCGAAGATGTCAGCTAATGTACAAGATCTTAGCTAATGTACAAGATTTGAAATACCAAAATCCTAAAATCTATGATTCCTTTGAAGAATCTTTTTCTTAGTCATCCCTTGTTTCTTCTTTTTGAAAAGTGCTAGGCTTTGTAGGAGATGTCAAAGCTTATTTGAGAGGTTCGTCCTCAGAAAGTTTGGAATGTTTTGCGGGAGAAGAAGGTACTGGGATCGGCCAATCTTCAGAAGGCGGTGTTGGACCGCGAACCCGTTGGAGTACTTCTTTGAGAACCGATAGGACAGTTGAAAGTGGTTCTTTAACTGTTGCTAGGCGTGTAGCATACGATGTTTTGAAGTTGTCAATGCGCTTAGCAAATAGTTTTTGATTATGAGATAATATATGTTGATTTCGAAGGGTGAGGTCTCGAACGCTTTCATTTGGATTTGTATTTGTTCTAGTCTCCATAATCTCATCCTGGCCTGGATAATCAAATGGTGCAGGAGGAAGTGGAGTTTCTTCTCGATGTTGTTCCTCCTCTTGAGATGGTTCATTGTGGTTGAGGTGGAGGCTCAACTTGTCTAGTTTGACGATTGTGCGTCCAATCTTAGAAGGATATAAATTCTAGGGGAATCTCGGGTAAGTGCATAAGGGAGAAAAACTTGGTGGAAGTATATTTTGGTGAGATTTCTTCAAAAGCCGATAGGTAGGAAGGGATATTGTGTGCACGAAGAAGTCTCGTAATATACGTAGGGTAGATAATTGATGGTCGTGATCGAGTTCAAAAATGTTTGAGCTCGTCAAAGATGAATTTGGCCAAATTTACCCTTGTTCCACTAAATAAAGCATATAAGGCTTTGTGCTCTAACTCGGTTATTTGCTCATGGCTTTCCATACGTGGAACAATGGTATTTATTATCATTCGAGTAAGGAGTCGTGCTTTTGGACGTAGATATTTGGAGGCAAATTTTGGCATTTCATCCTCCCAAATTTGATGAGTTATACTATTCTTTGGCTTGAAGCGCATATCGGGAATGTTGTATAAATCTTCACCCGTGTCAGAACATCCTAGGGTTCTACCTATTATGCCAGAAGTGAGTCTAATCGTGTAGCCATCCACGCGCATAGCCAATTATCTCTATCTTCGGTATTCCAAACTGAAGTGCTACCAAATTTGCATAGAAAAGAAATATTGCCAATTGATCCATTTGGATGTCATTAGGAGAGAACGAAAGCAATGTTTCTAGTCCGGCATTCTCACACATTTCATCCAAATCATACATTGGAAATTTAAGTAAATTATAGAATGGACCTGTGTGAAGTTTTTTCTTTTGTATATCCTCATATCTCTTGATTGAGTGTGGTGCTCTATTCATCCATCTTTCGATTTGATCATCCGAGCAAACTTGATGATTTGAGGATGATGTTGGTTGGTATTGTTTTCGTTTGGATATCTTGGGATTTTTGGTTCTAGGAGGCATCGTGAATTGAGCTATCGTAAAAATATGATTTAGAGAGGAAAATCGTCACTAGAGAAATTGCAGATGGAAAAAAAATTTGAGATGAAAGAAAAAAATGACGTTATCTGGGTGATTATAAAGTGTCGATTGAATTTCAGACGTCTGGAAGCTAAATCAAATGTCTGGTTTGCCTAAATCGAATCCAGTAGATAAGTTCAGATGTTTGGTTTATGTGTTGGACGTCTGATTTGATCGAATTTGTAAAATTTGATAGTCGGAGGGTTTTTCCAGACGTCTGGGTTAAATATTAAATGTCTGAAATAGGTCAATTTTTGAAAACTTTGTAGCAAAGACATAATTCAGACGTATGGATTGAATTTCAAACGTCTAAAATAGCCTGATTTTAATTTCGATGAGACAGAGCAGATTTTTAGACATCTGGGAGGTATAACAGATGTCTGACATATGCACGGTGCTAAAAAATAAAGGCATATCATAGTGTCAAACGTCTGAGGTCTATATCCAGACGTCTGAAATAGGCAATTTTTCTAAAAATAGCCTAAAAATTAATGGTTTTGCTTATTTCTCGATTCTCTATTATTTTAAAACAAAATATAGTATTATTTATGTGAAACAGAATAATAAATAAACATAGATACACATATAATAAGAAAATATAATTTATTTAGATGGCGACGGAGTTTTATTATCTTCTGACTTGTTATCCCTCCATACTTTAAATGGAGACCATATATTTCCACGTTCGTGGGTTCTCGGGGAGCCAGAAAATTATCTTGGTGAAGGATCCAAAGGGGTACGATAGGAAGAAGAGGGATCCAAGGAACTGCAAGGTTTTGGAAGTGGTTCATGGACATGTTCCGTGACGTGCAAAACTTCATCGCTACTTGCTCCAAAAAGCTTAGTTGTTTCTTGAAAAAAATATGAATTTGTGTATATATTTTTTGTTGTATAACTGTTTATATAGAAGTTTTAAAGATTGTTTATAGAAAATTTGTAAAAACTGACTTGTTAGTCCGTGAGATGATGGTTTTGATGACAACAACCTTAGAATAGATTATAAAATATAAATACTGACATTATAAGTTTAGATATATATTTATATGCAGGATTTAACCATGCAGGTACCAAGAATGAAGACTGTACAGTATAGAGATTCAAGATATCAAGATGGAAGATTCATGGGTATCAAGATTACCAAGAGTTCAAGATTTCAAGCATAAGTATTTTTATTATGAATTTTTGTTAAAACTCGTAGAAAAGCACTGGCATCTTAAAATCCAATTTATTCGTGGAATGGAATCCACTTCGAGCATGTTAAAGGGATGGAACACTAAGTAGGATGGAACCTACGAAAATCTAGTGGAACATTGTTTTGTATCCACTAATTTTGATTCAAATGATTATACAAAATTATCTTGTTTTCAAAATGATTTCAAAACTTTCCTTTTAAAAACATCAAAACCCTCTATCCTGATTTTAAATAATTTTAGCCTCAAAATTATCTTTAATTTCAAAGTCAAATTACTCCTGATTTTAAACTATCCTTTTGAATTATATATTTAACTTTTATACTTGGATTTAAATATAAAATTATAGTTAATATATATATATATATATATATATTATTCTCTATATTTACTTATGAATTTTAACTATAGTCGAGAATATTTGTAAAGTTTAAAATAGTTTTAATATAAGATAAAGGTTATTTTCAAAGAAAATCAAATCACCAAAAATCACTTTGGGATGTCGACATGCCTAGGGTAACCACGTCGACATGGTGTCAGTTGAATTCAAAATTTAAATTTCAAAAGAAGTGTCTATTCGCCATAACTCTTCATGAATGGACATGGCTGTTGTTCTTCTATAAATAGGGGTTAGTTTCAACGAATTTGAGATCAGATTTTCTTGTTTTTCACTCCTCTTCTTCTTCCACATTTCTTAATACATATTCTACCATTACTCTGCCGAAATCAACATTGAATCAAACTCGATTACTTCTAGTTTGATTCTCTATCACTATCTCTACAAGGTTCTTAATGCTATTCAGAGTTATAGACTTCTTTGTAATCTATTAAGAGAGAAAAGGTGTAATTGTAGCCTTGAAAATCAATCAAGAGAGAAAAGGTGTGATTGTAGCCTTGGTAAATCAATTGGGTAAACTTGTGGTCCGGAAATCAAGTATCTCTACCCAGAGGATAGAAATTCTAGAGGGTGTACCTCGTAGCCTTGAAACCGAGGGTGTAATTATACAATTGCTTTTAAAAGGAAATCCGTACTTATGTTGCGGGACTGGATGTAGGGTAACTCTAAACCAGTATAAAATCCGGTGTGTTCTTTCCTTTACTGCTTTTATTTTATTTTTGCATCTGTGTTTGTTTCTGTGATCATATATGTGTCTGTATATTGCATACATCGGTGTCTAAATTAACATAAACTGAAAAAGATTTAGTATTTCTTTATTAACTCTATTCACCCCCCTCTAGTGTTAATCCTAGCCTTAAGATCCGTAATCCGCATTTCTCACAATTGGTATCAGGGCAAGGTTTTCAAAGTTTCATAATCTGATTTTTGAAAAGTTTTCTAAATAGCTACCAACACCGGTATTATTACTAACACTAGTATCACTGTCACTAGTTCATTTGTAGAGGGTCGGTCTACTGTCAGACCACCACTTTTTAATGGCAGTAACTATGCATATTAGGCATGTAGGATGAAAATATATTTACAACCTATAGGATTAGACACTTGGAATATCACACAAACTAAATATTCTGAACCCGCAACTAATTTTGCACAGTGGACTGTTGAGCAAAAGACTGTTGCACAAAATAATTCTATGGCTATGAATATTCTGTTTTGTTCACTAGATAGAAATGAATTCAATAGAGTGTCAGTTTGTAAGTCTGCATATGAAATTTGGAAAACTTTGCAAGTTACTCACGAAGGAACAAGCAAAGTTAAACAGACTAAAATTTCCATGCTCACAAATCAGTTTCAATTATTTAAAATGAATCCTAATAAGCTTATTTCAGATATGTATAGTAGATTTCAGGATATTGTGCATTCTCTAATATCTTTGGGAAAGGAATTTTCTGAAGAAGATCAAGTCAGAAAGATTTTAAATTCTCTAACTCCAGAATGGGATCAAAAGACACTTGTGATCGAAGAGGCAAATGACATCAGTACTTTAAAGATAGAAGAATTAATTGAAAACCTAATGTCGTATGAAGTTCAAATGATCGGGAGAAGAGAAAGTAAAGCATATGAAAAGAAATCAATGGCATTCAGTGCATTGACCGATGGATCAGACTCAAACATCGATAATGATGAAGAGATAGCCTTTATGACCAGAAATTTTAGGAAATTCCTGAAATACAGAAAGATGAATAATCTCAAGAGAAACAACTATAAGAATTCTAGAAATCAGAATGTAGTGCCAAATAATGACAAATGTTACAACTGTGATAAACCAGGCCATTTCAAAAGAGACTGTCTGTATCTAGATAGGCAAAAATCTCCTATGAACAATGATCCAGCAAAGAAATGAAAGCGTGCATTTACTGCTACTCTAGATGACCCAGACTCGTCCTCAAGTGACGATGATCAGAAGATAGATAATTCGAATTTGTGTTTCACAGCTGTTCATGACTCCGACGAATTCAAAGAAACGGACTCGGAAAAAGGTACACGTTTACAATACAATTGGTTGAAATTGCTTGCTTAGAATTAGTTGCTTGATTGTTTGATTGATTGATTTTGAATTGGTGTGTTGTTTGAATTTTAAATTTTGTTTTCTATTTTTTATTATTATTTCATTATTTTATTATTATTTTTATTATTTTTTAATAGTATAATAATATTTTCTGAAATATACTTGAAGTTTAATAATATTTCAGATATATATATATAGGCATTAAAAATAATATATATATATATATATATATATTAGAGAACTTATGAAAAATCAATTCATGAAAATTCAAAGGCACATGTCGACATGGTCCCTACCATGATGTCGACATGAGTACCTGAATTTGAATTTCAAAATTTGAATTCAAATGTTTGAATTTCCCTCCACCTTTTCACTTCATTCAATTCTTTGAAAAGCTACCTTTTGACCAGAGAATATGTCCTTTGATAATCTATTTGTTCACTATCTTTTATCATATCTTTTCACTCTCATTTTCAAATTCAAACTCTCTCTTCATAACTTCAAGCTCTCTACTCTCTACTTTAATGGCTTCTTCAAGCAACCCATCCACCATGAGAATTTGCAGAAAAATCAAAGAGCAATTATTCAATGATCCGGAGGCAATAAAAGCATACATCAATTATGCTAACTATGCCAAAGTCCATCCCGAAAAATTTGCTATTTTTTAAGATTTTTCTTCTTATGAAATTGATTCTCTTTTTGCAAACAATGGAGTTCTTAGTCATATTGATGCTTCTCAAAATGATTTTGTTTGCTATCCTAATCTTGTCAAAATTTTCTATGCGAATTTAAATCGCGGATTTTATGATGGTAATGAGAATGAAATTTGGAGTAGTGTCAAAGGCACTAGAATTGTTTTGAATTGTGATCTTTTGGGTATTATTCTCAATTGTAAGAATTCAGGAATGGATCTTTCTAACTTTAAAATCGATGAACATGATCGTGGGACATTTCATCACATTTTCGAAAGAGATGATGATTTTGAATTTAAAAATAGAAATTTTCGACCAAATGCAAGAATTGTCAATCTTCTTTTGCAGCATACGTTGACCCCAAGATCGGGGAATTTTAACAATCCTACTTCAAAAGTATGCAAAGCACTGTTTGCTATTTTTGTAAATTATGACATATATTGGACGCAAGTTATTTTGGATGAACTTCGTCCCAAAAATCTTGAAATGGGTGAGAATACTTTATATCATGGAATTTATCTCACTCGGATTTTTAACTATTTTGAAGTGGATTTCAAAAGCGAAGAATTTGTTTCTAAAAAGGTTTTCAATCATTCCAATGATTCGCTTATGAAAATTCCATTTGTTTTTCAATTTTATGAGACCCTTACCGAAAAGGAAGAGCGTTTGGCTCATGAGGAAATGGAAGAAGAGGAAGAAGAAGAAGAAGGGGATGAAATGGAAATTGAAGAAGAATAAGAAGAAGGTGAAACCTCTTTGGAAAGTATTGACTATCCTCCAAATCCGTCCACCTAAACCCTTCTAAAAACCAAAAGACTATTGTTGAGAATCAACGGATTCGTAAACGATCCGTTAGTAAAAAGTTGGATAATATTTCTTTGAAGATGAACAAGTTCATTTCAAAAGTCGGCAAGAAACTTAGACTATCTTGATCATCTTCATCCTCTAACTAGTTGTATCTTCTCGTATCGTGTTGTATTTGTTTTAGTTTGCTTTATTTCGAATATTCATGTAGTTTGTTGTGTTCTTAATCGTTGTATTATCGTAGTATGCAATGAAATGAAATTTCCTTTCTGTTATCTACCTTATCTTATCTCCAGAATAAATGTTAGTATATTATATAAATAAATACACACACACACAATTATTCACAAAATCAAATTAGTCATAAGTTTTCACTAACCCATGTCGACATCCCCTATATGACCATGTCGACATGTACTGGTTAGAAATGACAATTGATTTTGAATTTGAAATTTGAATAACTATCAAATGTCTATTCATTTCAAACGAATTTCTACACCTATAAATACATATTTCTTCCAGAATTCTTCACTGAAATTTATTTCTTATCATCTATATCCTTTATTTCTTTCACAAATTCAACTATGGCTAATCCTATTCACAATCTATTCAAAAATCTTAAAGAAACCCTTAATTCGTTCAAGAATATTCTCTCGTTTATTCTACGTAACCAGCATCACTTAGAATTGAGTCAAATGCAGATGACCAAGGAACAAGAAAGGCACTTCGATGCGATACGATGGATGATCTCCTCTCCGCACAAGGATGATAACGAAGCACATCCTCCGGTCTCTCTCACCAACGACAATGAAAATTGGGATGCAATTAAAGCAGACCCTATATTTGGAGAAGAAGGATGGGTGGAAGTTCCTCGTAACGTTTGATTTCATTACTTTGTTTGATTTGTTTGAATTGATTTGGTTTGAATTGATACTCTGTGTGAATTGATTTCTTGATATTGGTTTGAAGTTTGTTGTATAAAACATATATATACACATTGAAATGTATATAGTCTTTAATTAGTTATCATGATCATAAGTACAAGTATTTCTTAATCTATATATTATATATTCCGTTGTATAGTTTATCAATGCAGGTACTGAAGTCCAAGAATGAGAGGGAGTGAGTTTTTGTTGATGACAAAGGGGGAGAAATATAAAATAGGGTGGTTAGGCATAAATTAAGGTGGAGTTATTAGTTTTAGGGGGAGTTATTAGGATAGAAGTAATATTTTATAAACAAAGGTTGTCATCATCAAAAAGGGGAGATTGTTAGTCTGTGAGATGATGGTTTTGATGACAACCACCTTAGAATAGATTATAAAACATAAATACTGACATTATAAGTTTAGATATATATATGTATTGCAGGATTTACCATGTAGGTACCAAGAATGAAGACTGTACAGTATAGAGATTCAAGGTATCGAGATAGAAGACTCATGAGTATCAAGATTATCAAGAGTTCAAGATTTCAAGCATAAGTATTTTTATTAGGAATTTTTGTTAAAACTCGTAGAAAAGCAGTGGCATCTTAAAATCCAATTTATTCGTGGAATGGAATCCACTTCGAGTTTGTTAAAGGGATGGAACCCTAAGTAGGATGGAACCTACGAAAATCTAGTGGAACATTGTTTTGTATCCACTAATTTTAATTCAAATGATTTTACAAAATTATCTTGTTTTCAAAATAATTTCAAAACTTTCCTTTTAAAAATATCAAAACCCTCTATCCTGATTTTAAATAATTTTAGCCTCAAAATTATCTTTAATTTCAAAATCAAATTACTCCTGATTTTAAACTATGTTTTTGAATTATATATTTTACTTTTATACTTAGATTTAAATATAAAATTATAGATAAAATATATATATATAATTCTCTATATTTACTTATGAATTTTAACTATAGTCAAGTATATTTGTAAAGTTTAAAATAGTTTTAATATAAGATAAAGGTTATTTTCAAAGAAAATCAAATCATCAAAAATTGCTTTGGGATGTCGACATGCCTAGGGTAACCATGTCGACATGGTGTCAGTTGAATTCAAAATTTAAATTTCAAAAGAAGTGTATATTCGTCAAACTCTTCATGAATGGACATGGCTATTGCTCTTCTATAAATAGGGGTTAGTTTCAACGAATTTGAGATCAAATTTTCTTGTTTTTCACTCCTCTTTTTCTTCCACATTTCTTAATACATATTCTTACCATTACTCTACCGAAATCAACATTGAATCAAACTCGATTACTTCTAGTTTGATTCTCTATCACTATCTCTACAAGGTTCTCAGTGCTATTCGGAGTTATAGACTTCTTTGTAATCTATTAAGAGAGAAAAGGTGTGATTGTAGCCTTGGAAATCAATCAAGAGAGAAAAGGTGTGATTGTAGCCTTGGTAAATCAATTGGGTAAACTTGTGGCCCGGAAATCAAGTATCTCTACCTAGAGTATAGAAATTCTGGAGGGTGTACCCCATAGCCAAGAAGCCGAGGGTGTAATTGTACAATTGCTTTTGAAAGGAAATCTGTACCTGTGTTGCGGGACTAGATGTAGGGTAACTCCGAACCAGTATAAAATCCGGTGTGTTCTTTCCTTTACTGCTTTTATTTTATTTCTGCATCTGTGTTTGTTTCTGTGATCATATCTTTGTCTGTATATTGCATACATCGGTGTCTAAATTAACATAAACTGAAAAAGATTTAGTAATTTTTTATTAACACTATTCACCCTCCCACTCTAGTGTTAATCCTAGCCTTAAGATCCGTAATCCGCATTTCTCACATAACTAACTAAAAAAAAGGGTGCAGAATTTAATTATAATTTGTGGATGAAAAAAAATGGCTAATCATGGCCTAAAAGAAGGAGTGAGTATAATAAGTGAGCAGATCATGAAGAGAGCAAATCTCCAAATCATGTCGAAGTTTAATAAAAGTTTGTTCATTTAGTGGTTTTGTAAAGATGTCTGCTATTTGATTTTCGGTGTTTACGTATTCTAATGAAATAATTCCTTTTTCAACATTGTCTCGTAAAAAATGATGTCATATATCTATATGTTTAGTTCGAGAGTGATTGACAGGGTTTTTTGATAAATTTATTGCACTTGTGTTATCACAATATATTGGAGATTTATTATTAATTTTGCCGAAATCCGTAAGTGTTTGTTGCATGTATATCACTTGTGCACATGCTAGAGCTGTTGAGATATATTCGGCTTCGCAAGTAGATAAAGAAACACAATTTTGCTTTTTGCTAAACCATGAAACTAATGATTGTCCAATAAAGTGACATATTCCACTAGTACTCCTACGATCTGTTCTACATCCACCAAAATCCGCATCGCATATGAAACTAGTTCAAACAATGATCCTTTGGGGTAAAATAAACCATAATCTTTAGTACTAGATGGATATCGTAAAATACGTTTAACAGCCCTTATATGAGATTCTTTTGGTTTTGCTTGGAATCTTGCACAAAGACATACGCTCATCATAATATTGGGTCGATTAGCCGTCAAATAGAGTAAAGAACCAATCATGCTACGATATAATTTTTCATCAAAATCTTTTCCGTTATCATCCTTTTCTAAGTGAACAGTAGTATTCATTGGTGTTGGTTTGCTCGAAGTTTTATCCATTTCAAAATGACGTAATAAGTCGTTACAATATTTTTCTTGATGAATAAAAATTCCATTTTCAAGTTGTTTTATTTGTAAACCTAAGAAGAAATTTAATTCTCCCATATGTGACATTTCAAATTCATTTTTCATAATATTTGAAAATTGATTACATAGATTTTTATTGGTTGGACCAAAAATAATATCGTCAACATAGATTTGCATAACTAAAATATCATTATTTTCTCTTTTAATAAATAAAGTTGTATCTATTTTGCCTATTTGAAAACCAGACATAATTAAGCGATTTTTAAGACGTTCGTACCACGCTCGAGGAGCTTGTTTTAATTCATATAATGCTTTGTGTAATTTAAAAACATGATCGGGATATTTTTCGTGAACAAATAATGGGGGTTGTTCTACATATACATTTTCTTTGATAAAACCATTTAAAAAAGCACTTTTGACATCCATTTAAAATAGTTTAAAACTGTGATGATTTGCAAAAGCGAGTAATGTACGAATGACTTCTAATCTAGCCACTGGAGCAAAGGTTTCATTATAATCGATACCTTCTTCTTAATTATAGCCTTGAGCAACTAAACGTGCTCTATTTCTAACAATATCTCCATTCTCATCTGCTTTGTTTTTAAATACCCATTTTGTTCCTATAACCGATTGATCTTCTGGTCTTGGTACTATTTCCCAAAATTTATTACATTCAAATTGATTTGATTCTTCTTGCATAGTTTTTATCCAAAAATTATCATTTGAAACTTCTTTATAATTTTTTGGTTCAAAATTTGACACAAATGCTATATGACTTATTTGATTAAGTTGATTTCTATTTACTCTAGATTGAGATCTCCAATGATATTATCTATTGGATGATCCTTAAGAATTCTAGGAGATGATATCAAAGTATTATTTTGCATGTTTGTCTCATATTAATAGAATTTGTTATATTTGTTATTGGAATAATTTCTTCTTCATCATTAGTATGATGGTTAAAAAGATTTTCTTCCAACGAAACGTGTAAACTTTCTTCAATAATATTGTTTCGTTTATCAAAAATTCTATATGCTTTGCTACGATCCAAATATCCAACAAAGATACCTTCATCGGCCTTCGGGTCAAATTTTCCTAAGTTATCTTTTGTTTTAATATAAAACATTTTGATCCGAAAGTTTTAAAATAAGATACTTTAGGTTTTCTTCCAAAAAATAATTCAAAACAAGTTTATTTAGTCATAGGACGTATGGTTACTCGATTTGACACATAACAAGCTGTGGCAATAGCTTCAGCCCAAAAGTGTTTTGATAGACCACTACTATTTAGTAGTGCTCTAGCAAATTCTTGTAACGTACGGTTTTTTCTTCTACTACACCATTTTGTTGAGGTGTGCGAGGAAACGAAAAATTATGACTTATTCCTTTCTTATTGCAAAAATTTGTAAAAAGACCATTTTCGAATTCTCCTCCGTGATCACTTCAAATATTTTTAATTTTCAAGTCCATTTATGTTTTAATTCTTTTAGCAAATATTTTAAACATACCAGAAGTATTGCTTTTATGTTTTAATAACAAAGTCCATGTATATCTCGAGAAATCGTCAACTATTACGAAAACATATTTGTTGTAATTTATAGATCGTATTTGTGTTGGACCAAATAAATATAATTGTAATAATTCTAATGGTTGTGTTGTAGAAATATTATTTTTAGATTTAAAAGAGCATTTTCTTAGTTTTCCAATTTGACAATCATCACATAAATTTTATATTTTATAATTTATTTTAGGTAAGCCTCTAACTAGCTCATATTTTGCCAATTTATTAATATATTTAAAACTGATATGACAAAATCGTTTATGGATGGCCATGGATCATCATGTTTGGCGGTTAAACATAAATTTGGATTTTTATTTATATTCATGTTTAATGCATAAATATTTTTTTTTCTAAAACCTTCAAATACAATTTGTTTATTATTATGGACAATATTACATTTATCTTTTTCGAAATTTATTTGAAAACCTTTATCGCATAATTGACTAATACTTAGTAGGTTGTGTTTTAGATTTTCTACTAATAAAACATTTGTAATAATAAGAGAGTTAGAAATACCAGAGTTGATGACTTCTCCAATGCCCATGACATATCCTTTTGAATTATCTCCAAAGGTTATCGTTCCACCATCGATGTATGTTATATTTGATAACATTTTTGAATTTCTAGTCATGTGCTTGGAGCATCCGCTATCTAGTATCCATTTATCCTTACTTTTTACTTTGGGTACCTGCAAAATAAAAGATGTTTTAATTGGTACCCATATACTTTGTTAGGGTCCTAGAAGTTAGAAGAAGGTAGCCATACCCAAGATGGTTTGGTACCTTTATAAATATAATTTTTATTATAGACTACATTCTCTAAGAAGTTATTAATATGTTTTCGTCTAATCAAATTGTTATTTGACTTAGGACTCCAAATTTTCATATTTTTGGTATTAATATTACGTAGGTAAACTTTTAGTCTTTTAATAACTATAATTCTTAGCATCATTTCCTTTTTGTTTAGGAGTATTTTTAAATCCTGTTCCATTTCTATTACCTGATGGTTTTGAAGTCTTGATAAGATTTTCCAAATCTTGTTTTCCTTTATTAAATTTTGACACATTATTTGTAATTTTATCTAATTTTTCTTTTAATTCTACATTTCAATTTTCAATATTTCAATATTGCTTTTCAAGTTGACATTTTCTTTTAACAAATTATCCTTTACTATTTTAGTGTTTTCAAAATCAATAATAATAGCCTCACTTTCTATCAAATTATTTTTATTTTTTTGTGAGATAATTCTAGTTCTTCTTCTAAGATAATTTTTTTCATCTTTTAACATTCCTACTTCAAGTTCTAATCTATTTATTTTGAATATATATTCTTTGTTCAATTTTTTAATTTGTCTAAATTTATCATCTAATTCCATGCTAAGTTCTAATAATTCATTATAGCTAAGTTTGGGACATTCCTCATCAGTTTGTGCCATAAAACACACATTAGCTTGTTCTCCGTCACTATCGCTATCACTTTCAGATGATGAAGAATCCGAGTCATCCCATGTTACTTTGAAAGCCTTCTTCTTTTTGAGCTTTTCAAATTTGTTTTTATTTTTATCATTATTGAGCTTGGGGCAGTCTTTCTTTATATGTCCAAATTGATCACATTCATAGCATTTGATTGATATTTGTTTCGTTGAGCTTGATTTTTCTCCATTCTGAAATTTAGTCATTTTCTAAACTTCTTGAATTTGTTGTAATTTTTGGCAATAAATACAATTTCTTCTTCATCTAAATCGAAGTCTTCATTTGTTGCTGGGAATGCTATGTTCTTTTTCTCTGAATTTAGTTCTTTTCGTGCAAAATTGGCTTCATAAGACATTAAATTTCCTATCGATTCTTCAACTAATAGTGCTGAAAGATCATTAGCTTCTTCGATGGCTAATACTTTTCTTTCTCACTCTGGAGTTAAAGAATTGAGTATTCTAGAAACTAAATCAAAATTTGTAAATTTGACTCCAAGTGCCATTAAATCATGTTAGATGGTTGGAAATCTAGAGTACATATCCACTATAGATTCATTTTGTTTCATTTTAAATGATGAGAATTGATTTTGTAAAATTGAAATCTTGGTTTGTTTAACTTGGTCTATGCCTTTGTGTGTGACTTGTAGAGTGCGCCAAAATATCAAATGCAGTGTTACATAACATGACACGTGACAAATCATTTTTGTCTAGTGAGCAAAATAAAACATTCATATCTTTGGCACTATTAGAAGCTGTTGTTTTTTGTGCATCGGTACATGTGTTCATAGCAGTAGTAGGTGCTTCATATTTATCTTGAGTGGCTGACCAAATTTCTATACCATTAGCTTCCATAAAAAAATTCATACGTGTTGACCAATATGCACAGTTAGAGCCATTAAAAAGTGGGGGTCGTGCTGTGGATTGTCCTTCTTGAAAAATACTTGCCATATTAAAATGATTCAAGAACGTGTTACTGTGCTTTGATCAAACCTTGCTCTGATACCAATTGAAAGTCTATAGGATGGATTATGTAGTGTATATGCAAGTATATGTGACTAATTATATGATGTAACTAATATACAATTAAACTAGTAAAATATATATTGAGTACACCAGGATTTTATACTGGTTCGGACCTCCCGTCCTACGTCCAGTCCCAAAGCTCCTTTTCGGAATTTGACTATCAAACACCCTCACTTTTCCTGGAGGAATATGTTTGGTTACAATAGCTTGTTCTTGTCAAATATGTGTTCTATAACATGAATGTTGACTATTAAGTACAAATGCTTCCGATATATATATCTAGAGAATATTAATTGAAGAGTTCCGTATATATGAAAGAGTGGAATACAAATATATGATTGCTAGAGATCTGGATATATTAGAGTACAAGAGTAAAGAGCATAAGTAAGTAAGGTGAGATCTTCTCTTTGATTTTTGATGTTATTTATAGGGGTAGAGAGATTCCTTGAGTAGTTGCATCCATTAACAAGTGTCCTATGGTTGCTTCTGATGGTGATGAAGAGTTGCAGCAAAGAGGATCGAAGATGTCTTTTCAAATGTGGCAGTTGTTATTTAATTTTAAAACCAGAATTCAGTATCAGACGTCTGGAATATGTCTCAGACGTCTGGCTCTATAATTTGTTTTGTATATATAGCCTTTCAGACGTATGAGTACATTAACCGGACGTCTGATTCTGTCTGGTTTGTAATCCAGAGAATTTATTCAAAAATCAAGCTAGTGAATCCAGACGTCTGATCTTGTGCATGTTGCTTTTTGTGCATCTGTGTTATTTCTCTATTGATCCTATCGACTTGTCGTCTCTTGTAATGTTCTTTGAGCTTCGTTCTTGTCTCTCTAGTGATGTTACTCTAGCAATTACCTATAAATAGAAATATATATATATATATATATATATATATATATATATATATAGATATATATATGCATATTCGATTTCCATTGTATAGTTGTTGTCATCGAAACTGTAGATTTGATTTCCTAACAGAAATGTCCGAGAAATATATGAAAGTAGCAAACATCTATCATAACATTTAAAAAACACATGTTACTATACATTTGTTTTTCCTTTTGTACTACAGAACATATGATTTTAGCAAACGTAATTTTTTTTGCTGATTATGGTTTTAATCGTTCTATTTCATGTATAACACTAACTACTTTTTACATTACAAGAAATCCAAAAAAAAATCCTGCCGCAACCTTTTCCTCTTCACTTTATCAACATGGCAAGGTACTTTTTAGTTATATTGTTCATGAGCCATACTGTCCATTTTTATTACAAAAACTAAAGTATAATTATATCTAGCATGCTGGATAGGATTTATAACATAACCTATTATGATCATCATTTGCTTCATTTACTTAAAGAAGTAAATAATATTCTTAGGTGGGTATTAGTACACTAAATTGGCATTTCTTATTTCTAATGCTTAAAATTATAGTTCAAAGAATTCGATCTACATCTGCATATGGTTCTAACGAGATGTGTTTTTCTGCATCTTTACCGCTACACTATTTTTCCCTTGTTGTTCATGAATATTATTTTTCTATAGCAAATGTCAAATTTCTAGGCAATTAAAAAACAAGTATTTATTACATACTTTATCTAACCATGCTCATTATATATGGAATATAATTTTAGTGCTTTATTAAAGCATCAATACTTATGCTTTTCTTGATCCAAGGTAAAAAAAATTGTTCCTAAGACATGTGGACGTCCTTATGACATGATGATTTCAAACTAGGATAAAATACGCTCTCATACTTATCTTGATTTCCAAGTTCAGTATACTTATATTTTAGCTTTTGGTTGCCTTGGTCATTCTTGTGTTCTTGGAAATCAATGTTCATTGTAAACATTATACGAAGGCTCACACTACAACAGATATGGTGGCATTTTATAGAACTTATTATGCAGGATTAGATTGAATTTATGTCTATCATCTATTTGGAATTTGATTACTGTCTATTGACTTAGCATGTTCTAATCATATAAACAATAATCTGAGAATTACGAATATTCTTTTACAATGCTCTTACGATCTACATAAGAAGTGCATGTGAAAAATATGTGTTTTTTTCTATATAATTTTAACTTCATTCCATGAAATTTACCAATACAATACTCAAGTTCCATTTCGTAAAGCAAACCGTTTAGCAAGTGATTTATCTCAACAAGAGTTTACCTTCTTCCCTTCTTCAACTACAAGTTGCTTAGTATGTTTTAATACTATTAGTCATTATGTAGGTATTTCTTTATTCATGGAAAGCAAGGTATCACATGTGCATAGAGAAAAGCAAAGAAACCAAATGTTATCAACGTCCATACGTGCCAAAATGTTTACAAGGACAATTTATTTTCAAACTCCTTGCACATTTTAAAATCAGCACCTTCACGCATGAAATAGCCGCTATGTGAGAAGGTTATTTCATTTTGTTGTTTTTTATATAATTTTGACATGATGTTCTGATTGTTTGGCTCCCACTAGATATGAAGTTCAACAGATTCATAAAAAAAGTGGATGGGATCTTGTTATTTTGCGAAAAAGCTTCTACTGTTGAGGTACCCTTATTCGTACGTAAATATATAAATCGTTTATCCTTTCAAGAAAAGTTTCAACATTTAATTTTTTATTTTGATTGCTAATTTTATTAAGCTATAAATTAGGAGTAGGATTTTACTTTTAGGCATTAACTTACAAGAAATTTCAAAGAAAGAACAAAGTCAAAATAAAAAATCACATGTTTGGCTCTTAACACATTTCAAATAAATTTTTATGAGTTTGAATTTCCTTTTGAATATATGCTAATTTTTCCTTAAGTACAATATGGAGAAACGAGGAGAAAGACGGATGTAGAGAATAATTCAACGATACAATCGAAATAAGGTGGAAACATACTTTGAAATTGATAGAATTTTGAAGAAAGTGCAAAAAAATAATTGATTTACATTCAGTTTTTTATTTCACTGTCTGTTTACAAATACATAATAACCAATGAATATTCGTTCTTTTGATGTATTGTTTTAGTATTTTATTATACTAGCATTGATTATTACATATAAGTGAAATGGTCACAAGACTTTTAATGAAGTATTCTTTGATTATTACTTTAAGGATGCATGCTATGCAATTAATACTAAAACCAACTAAATGTGGACCGTGGTTTATAAATGTTCCATGCGCAACTGCCTAACTACACATAAGCTCACCTAAGGCCACAAATATTCGTCTTCCAACTTCCAAGTCATCTTAAATACCTCTGCAATATGTTTCTACAGACTATGTATATATTACTTTACACTTAAAATATATCTGTTTTATTGAAATTATAATTTCCATTTCCAATCATGTATTTTGGAAAATATTAGGTTTCCTGTTTTACCTTCATGTTTGTAAGTATATTCAGTTTTGTAAAAAAAATCATTCGCTCGCCTCAGTGGAGAAATAACGAATACATGTTTATAATGATAATTTTGGTATAGTAGTATAGATTTACTGATGATAAGTGCACTTATTTTGTTAAATTATTTCTCACTTTGTAACGCATTGGTCAATTATTATTTTTATATGTTCAGATATTTTTTTTCTTTTGCATGAATTTGTATGGCGGATGATCATATGGACAAAAAATTTGAATGTTTCTCTAATAAAATAAAATAAAAACATTCCATTATGTTATTACATATGGATAGAAATTTTTTATTATGAACTCAAGGAATCCAAATCATCTGAAGGAAAATAGTATTTTTAATGCATATGTTCTTAAACTTATAAGTTTCCACATTGGAGTAATTTATTTCTGTTATGCCTTTTATTGCCATTATGTTATAATTTTCAGTTTATTTGAAAAAACCCAATAACGTTGCTTCCCACATTCATATTCATATGTTGGATGTCAAACAAATCGTGATGTTTATTTTAGCTATGACTTAGAGTTTAGGTGTTGGACCAAACTATTGGTTTGCTGTTGGATGTACAATAATAAACTAATACTAAATCAAATAGATTTATTTTCTCTATTATTATTGGATGCATTCGTTTGTAAAACCAAGCTCTGACCTAGAGTTTTGGGTGTTGGACCAAAATATTAGTTTACTATTGGTTTATTTTAAGATGTGAATTAAACAGATATACATATTGGTTAGGATGTTGGACCAAACTATTTATTTTCTTTATTATCATTAGATGCTTATGTTCGTAAAACCAATATTTTTAGTATGTTGTAGATTTTATTTTTGGCGATGTGGTTAGATCTAATTTGCTTTACATGAACTACCTTACATGATTTTGATATAAACAATATGAAATTCAAGATCCACTCAATGAATTCAATTTAGATGGCCACTTTCAAGTCAAATTTGATGAATATTGCAAAAGGATATTGTACCTACTACTAAACTGACTTTAATAACCATCTAATCTATGAATAACAATTATGAGTGATCACTATAATGAGTGATGTGATCACTCATATTGTTATCTATAGATTTGTTCCTCCTTCTTCATTGACAATAATCTAGGTTGCATGGTTATATATCAATTGTGGTTAATTATATTTATTTATTTTAATTAGTTATTATGATATGAAGATGTAGGTTATAAAACTGAAGGTGGTACGACATGATACGGTAGTTGGAGATGATTAGCAATACAAGATATACAATTGAACATTGGGGACATTAGCATCCTTTGTACTATATTTGATGTTTAGATTATACAAATTGAAATAGATGAATGCCAAATGTATACAAAGTGAGGTAATAATGATAATGGTGAGATAACAATGATGATAGCGAGTTAATAATGATATGGATGCATGCGTTAGATATCAGAAAGGTTTACATTGATATTTTCAGTTTCTACTTTTATCCTGTAAAAGATTTTTTATATGAATTTATGCAATGATCAAGAAAATGACGTGCATATGAAAATATTTGAAATTTGACTTTGAATTTGGAATTATGTGATGGTCACATTGTATAATTCAATTTGTTATTTTATCATTCTTTCAGCTTTATGTTTTGTAAGGTGTAAGCAATTATTGATATTCATAGTTCTAAATAGTATATTCCTAACTCTTATAATGAAAGAGCTGAGACCTGAGAGATAAGAATGGACATTTTGTAAACTAGCAAAATTTGTCTAAACGCATGTCACGTACAACACTAAAGTATATTTATTTTCCATAATTTTCTTCATGTTAGTTCAGATATCTAAATGCATTTCTTATCTGCATATAAGACAAAGGAATGGGTGAGTCAGAGTGTTTAGATGTACAGGAAGGCATTGTATTCAAATTTAGAACATTTCAATCTTGTGATCTCACTTTGCGCTTAGGAGTTTGTTCTTTCTTCAGCAACATTGTGTATTTTCATTTTTTTAAAACATTGATAATCTAAATTTAAATGCTTCGAAACAACTTCATTTGAATATTTTTTCAAAAAATGAACTAAATGAAATGTCCAATTTAATTATAGATCCATAGTGATAATTCTATAAGCAAACATACAAAGATACATTGATAATCTAAAACTCAAATTTTGCTACAATATGTGTGTGAAGCATGGGTTCGCACTAGTTTGTTAATACAATGGAAATTAAAAATTCATGTAGAATAGTAGTGGTCAGAGAATGGAACATGGAAGAACGTCTAAGAATTTTTCTTACCGCATAATTACCGTGTTGTACCGGGAGTTTATGACAATAAATCAATATGGAAAAACAGGAAGAAGGAAGAACTTCAAACATATTTTTGAGCAAATGAAGTAAGCTTTAAATTTTAGTCCGAAAGACAATGAGTGGTATACTAATATAGCATTTAGTTAAAAAAAATGTTATATGAGCTATGAAAACGAATGATGTATGGACTTGGCATTATAAATGTGGTGAGAGAGAGTGTGTGTGCTAGGATTTACAGCCCTTTTATTTAGCACCATTATCATCCCCTTGATATCAGCCACATATTTAAATTTAAATAATCATCTTTTCTCTCTTTTGTCACATGGGTTCATTATTAATATAAATATGTGATTGATGTACAATATGCTAGGATATGATTTTTGTTTGATGATAATAAACATATATATTCGTTTAAATGTATTTGCTGTTGTACTATTTTATTTTTCACATAATTAAATAAATATTTGTTGGATAAAATAAATAACATAGAATTTAAATGCAAACAAATATTTTATACAAATAAATATTTTATACAAATAAATATTTTATTACAAATTCAAATAGTACAAATTTGAGCTCTCACTACATTTACACATTGTTAATTACAATAAAATTTTGATTACATCACATTTTTTCAATTTACATATTACTCCTCACTACATATTCACTCAACACTCGGGTTTTTATCTTCAACTCTGTTCTAGCTTAAATCCAGCATCTGAGCTATCTGCAAAATAAACAATGACGCAGTAAAATTGAAAATGAAAATATTTTGCAGTGCAAATTAAAGAGTGTGTTTTGAAAATAGTATTTTCCTTTGTTATTTGGGTTGTTCATCATCATTTTTATTTTGAATTCATCTTACACGAACAACTTGTGACATGCATATTGTATCACTGTACATGCCACAAGGCCGTGCATGCCGATATACACTTGCGTGTTAATACTAGGTGAGCACAAGGTCAAACCCAACCAAATGGTGGATTCAACTTTAGTACAATCAAACTCAAATAAACATATGCAACAAAGTGGACAGAACAACACCGCAACAACACACACACATATACATGAATATGCGCATGTCAAAATCAACAAACCTCAAGTGCAAGGCCAACACAGAACAAATTCAGAACTCAAGGCTAACAAGGATTGGAACCAACCAGACTAGTGACATGAAGACTCATAATCAAAAGTTCAAAGGCAAGTGTAGACTGCTTGAACACAATGTAATGCAACTACTCGAAGCACACAACAACACACTTGAGGAATCAAATGCAATAGTGTAGAGCTATTAAGACAGCAACCCAAAGAGGCATGTTCAAAGTTTCAAATTGATCCAGACATGTCAAATGCATTCAAGGCTAATAAGTCTAGAGCATCATCAACACAACAAAGTACAAAGAAGTAATAACTAATTGATACAAACTCACAAGAACAAGAAAGCACCAAGTTTACTCAACTAGACAAAGACAACAAAACTGCACAGATAAGACTCGAGTGAACCACACCAAATAGGAGTATATACAGATGTATCAAGGCAGTTTTCAAATCAATGTACACATGAAATGACTCAACCAAATCAGGCCTTCTAGTAATAGTGACAAGTGCAGACACACAAGTGAGCATGTAATTATCTCAAGTATGACTCAAAGCAATGAGCCAGTACAACATGATGCCAGAGAATACAAGAGAACCATATATATGCAACATGAGGACATTCGAAATATGCAGCGGTTTTCAAGAAGAAACTACAAATGTAACACCAAGCAATACAACAACAATGATCACAGTAAAGACATCAAGACCATGTAAGTGCACAAATGTATACATGAAGCTTTAAACAAAACCAGACATATACAAGTTTAAGGAATTGGTCAGAGCACACACACATATATCTAGTTATGAAGACCAACAAAACTCAAACGCATATGACTAGTCTACATGAAAACACTAGAAAAAAATGCACAAGTGACTCGAAGTAGATGAAGCAAATACACAAAACAGAACCATAGTCAGAAAAAGGTGCACCAGGCTCATAAGGAACAAGAATAGGATGCAGTGGTATGAGTAATGCCAGACTCACATAGACCAAGCATAATAATTATACACATACATACATATGTATGTATATACATGTTTGTATGTGCACAGTTACTAACAGTAGAAACAAGTTCTCATGCAAGCATTGAGGGATGAAAACATACTTAATGAAACCACCAAACAACTCAAAGCAACAGGAAGACAAACTTAACTCTAAATAGAGCAATAAGTTGCAGTTTAAAACAAAGTCAAATACTTTCAATAAAAGGTCATATGGAAAAGCACACCGTGGGTCAAGAACAAGGTCAACAGGTTACTGTAATGTTGTAAGTAAAGTTTTGATAAGGAATAGATGAACAAGTCAAAACAATATTCGAATTCACCGATTGAATAAATAAGTTAAAGTCAAAAATCATGTCAACGTAATACATTATCTCAAATATTCAAATACCAAAATCAAAGGAGAAAAGGCCGGAGCAAATACAGTAACACCTATAAGATGAAAAAGTTAGAAATATCAACACCATTCAGGCAAAAATCCATGGCCAAGCACAGCGACGTGACATGTTCAAACAGATTTATACGAATGAAAATTAAGAAGTTCGAACCCTATATATTTCCCACATCATAATCGAAAAATAGTTGCATTTGAGTTCAATACAAAATCAGAGAGCATACTTAGAACGATTCAGAACTTAAATCGAAGTCGAGTATAATCAAAATCGAAAAGGGGAAATATGGCGTATCATTTTTTTATCATTCAGTCGAACTTGACAATTGGGGGCAGCCGAAGGCGAATGAAGTAGTAATTGATTGACAAAGCAATCCAAAGCAAACACATACTTCAATCGAAGCAAAAGATTAAGCGACAGCTTCAACACAGCAAAACCCTAGCTTTTGAAAGAGGAACGAAGAAGGAATCAGCCATAGGATTACACGAGAAATAGAAAGAAGTCTTCTTTTAATAAGAATTGGGTCGGTTTTAATTTATGTTTGGGCTTGAGTATTAAAATAGGGTTTTGTTTAGTATTTTTATTTATTTTGTAATTTTCTTTTAAATTGTGTAACTTTCTAGTCATGTGACTAGGGACGAACTACGGTGGTGTAGTTCGAGAATTCACAACTCAATAGTTGAGTTAGGTAGGGTTTTGAGCGTAGAGTTAGGTCAGTCATTAGCGGGTGTCGCAAGTTTACGTATGTAAGCATCTGACTACTTAATTTCTAGTAGAAACCTTGGGGGCAACACGTATGTAGGGTTTTTGCTGAAGTTGGGTAAATTTGTGTGTGATCTCTTCTGCATTATTTGCTGTTATTATTTTTCATTTTCGAATTAATTTTTATTATTATTAGTATCACCCTATTCACCCCCACTCTAGAGTGAAAAGATCCTACAGTTGATATCAGAGGGCCGAGTAATGGTGCTAAATAAGGGAGGGTGCGGGTCCTATATATATATATAAACGAAGAGTGCTTAATGGCACCCCTATCGCTCCATGTTTTCTACCATACAATGAATTAAGTAATATAGCTAGTGGGAAGAGAGAGAAAGTCATATTATTTAATTCGAATTTTATGGTGGAAATCAAAAGGCTATAGTGGTGTAAATTGGCATTTCTTTATTTGCGAAAATAAATGTTATTTTAGTTTATCTAGTGTAGTTCATCCGATGTTAGTTCAATTTAGCATTTTTTATCTAATCATAGTTTTATATAGCATTTTGTTTTATCATACTCTATATTAATATAGCATTCAGTGTTCTTTGGACTACAACTTTTGCGATTCAAACTAAAATTAGTCTTAGGTTTTTCCATTAAACTAATTCCCTCAAATCAATCATTCTAAGTACTTTACTTCTAAAGTGATATGAAGTTTAACAGAGAAAACAATAAAAATATGATGCATGTAGGAGCATCTCCATGGTTTTAGCCCTTAATATTCAAAATGTTAAATATTAAAGACTAGGGGAGATTGGGTATTCTAGTTGACAAGTGCTTATTTATTGGGGATGATTTTTTAAACTGGTAGAGTTAAGGTTATGCTTTAAGGGTAAATTTGTAATTTATTGTACATTAATTAACTTTATAATCAATTATTGTTCATAATAAAGGTGTTTTTCTCTTTGTTATATATTTGTTATAATATGTTAGAAATAATTAAATGTTTAATATTTAATAGAAAATACCTAAACGATGTGTTTGTAATAGTAATTAAAAATAATTGTAATCATAAGTATTGTATCAAAATATTATATAACAAATCATTTTTAATGTTCTTAGTCAAGGTGCATCGAGATTGGATATTGATGTATCCACTGAGATTAGAGTATGTAAGCACTTCAAATGCTGGACAGTGTATTACTCAAGAATGTTGGGGGCATCTATAGGTTATGTACTAATAGTTATTGGATAACCATGAAACAACTCACTCGATAGTTTTCTGTTGGTTAATACAACTAAGATCAAACGGAAAATATCGATGTCACTGATTTACACAGTTCTCTCAACTTAAGAATACTATCACTCTTCAATATGAAAGCTCTCTTTGATTATACTCAAATCATGGCTCGGCGTTCATCAAGTGACTATAGTTGGGTCGAATGGAAGTATTGAAAATGAAGCACTATGCGAGGGAGGATTTGTCTCCTCGGTTATACAGGGTTAGTATCATGGTCAAATCAAGTCAAATCAAAGTCAAAATCTGTGGGCAAAGTAGTATGGTTAATAATAATTGTTATTATTAAACCAAGGACTTTTTGTTTGGACTCTAAAGTTGAATGTAGATGATATTGAAATTTTTATTATTACCGAATTCCAAATGTCCAAAATGATATAGTTTTGACGAAGAGAATTAGTGTAAATAAATGTCACAATCGAGTAACGCTTAGAAAGGAAAATAGGATTTTACTAAAATCAAGTAAGCTATAGATTTGGCCAAAATGATACACCAACTGCTAAGGATGTGTGAGCGCTGATATTCGAATAGTTCAATACTAATCATTGAACAAATTTATACCTCACGAGTCACACAACCGAAATGATGAATTCTCTTTTAACCAAATGATTTAATTAGTTTATAATTATTACAAATTAATGAAATTAACTAATATTTATGAAATATTAATTACAAAATTTTGAATATGATTTGAGGAAAAAATATTATCGAATATATTTATAATAGTTATAAATACATCGATCGAGATACGATAGCGATAAGCGATTAAATTTGATTTACTTAAATGATATTTCTTCAGGATGAAATGGGATATTGGCCTATGATTATGGGTTGGTATTTTAGCTATAATAAGGGCTATAGGGTGTGGCTCAAATAGGTTAGAGATGTTAGAATTGGATGACTTAAATTTAGTGAGAATTGGTATGAGATATGATTCATTATTTTCTTTCTTCCATTCACTAATTAAACACCTCAAACCCTAATTGAAACTCTTTTAGATACCATTATTCCCATCCATTGCTGGACAACTTCATCCACTGGGAGCTCAGCAAATCAAACTCAGATCAATTCAAAAGACGGGTGTTATTTGGTAGTTAAAGGTCCATGGTTCAAGGATTAGCGTCTGCCAAATCGAAAAGTTTTCAAATGAGAGAGAGTTCATCATTACAAGATGTGCTTCAAGGCATTGGTTTTAGGTATGTTTTACTGTATTATATAGTTTAAAATTTCTGGATAATATTTTATCACTCTCATGTATTATTATTATATTGTTAGTTAGGTGACGATTATTGTATGCATTAATGTTGTAACATGCTAGATTGGTTATATATATGTAATCGTATAAAAATAGTTTTTTCACGTGTAGATCATATATGCATAGCCAAATACTTTAGTTATAATAACGAGCATTATGGTATGCATGAAATGTGTTTCTAAAAATTATATATGTTTAACACATTCAAGAGAAATAATTTGCTCAAACACTTATATATATTTTTACGTTAAAATCATGTGTAATTAGATTGAATTTTTATTTCGAAGTTATGAAATCTAATTTTTTGTTCGTTTATTTTTAGATCTTATTTTTGAGTAATATTAAGGTTTAGCCATGTTTGTAGAGGGTGTTTTGACTTTTGAATTTGTAAATGAAGTTTTTTTAGTTATATCCTATTTTTAAGTGATGTTAAGATTAGGTAAATTTGTAGATGAACATTTGAATTTATTAAGCGTTTATTTTTTAGATCCTATTTTAAGTAATATTAAAAGTTGGTAATATTTATAGATGAGAATTTTTGGCAGTTCATGTTTACACCAAAAAAGTCTGGTACCAAAGATATTACAACTATTATTAAAGATTATTATTTTATTAATTAATATGAGCAATACAGCACGTGCGACACGTGAATTGTTTTGCTTCAAATTGTATATGTTTAACACATTAAAGAGAAAATAATTTGCATAAATATTTAGTTATGTTTTTGCATTGAAACTAAGTCTAGTCAGTTTGAATTTTTATTTTTAAGTTGCATTTTGTTTTTTGCAGTTTGAATTTTTATTTCTGTTGTTACTCAATAAAAAACAAATTTATAAAGAAAGTTTATTTGTTAGATCTTGTTTTTAGTTGATATTAAAATTTGTACCATTTTGAATTTATAAAATAAATTTATTTATTAGATCCCATTTTTAAGTGATATTAATATTTGATAATATTTGTAGAGGGGCATTTTGAATTGGTAAGTTAGATTATATTTTCAAGTGATATGAAGATTTGATAATATTTGTTGAGGGGCATTTTGAATTGATAAGCTAGATCCTATTTTTAAGTGATATGAAGATTTGTTAATATTTGTAGAGGGACATTTTTGATAGTTCACGCTGATACCAAAAAAATATGACATCGAAGGTATTACTACTATTATTGAAGAAAGATATACATATAAATATGTCATTAAAGTATACTTATATGGTTTGTATTTAATTATAATGTCATTTCATGGTAATAATTAAACATATATCTTTATACATGTATATTTACAATAACTATAATTTTTGACAACTGTAAAATATTTTTAATAATTATTTAAATTTTATAAATCAATATACTATCTAAATAATTCAAATAAAATAAAATATATTTCAAAAATTAACTTCTTAATTTTATAAAATTATTTATCATGAAATAATCTTTCAACTAGATGATGAGAATTAAAAAATCACTTCTTCTATGTTTAAAAGTTATTACAATAGGTAGTGAGTTCGATCCCCGTCTACGCAGTGGGAAGATACTTGCCTCCTGTTAAAGAGGTCGCGAGTTCGATCCCCGTCTGCCCTACTCCCACTCAAGGCGCGGAGATGGGTCCCCGTTAAACCCACAATTAATGGTGGGGGACATAAGTCTCTGTGCTGGGCTGGTCTAAATCCCAAGTGTCTATGGTCGGACCAGGCACGAGGGAACTCCTCCTATCCCTTCGATTTCATCAGGGCTCTGGGTTGAGTTTTAAAGAAAAAAAGTTATTACAATATATGATAGAAAAATAATCAACGAATAAAAAATAAATTTTGACTAAGAAAAATGAGGAAATTTTTTCTAGAAATTTGAATAAAATGCTTTGAAAATATTTTTATTAATATTTTATTAATTTTCGACTAATAAATCAATTTGTATATATTTTAATATAATAAAATTTTAATGTGCCGTGTATACAATCTGGAATCGTAAAAAAAAATTAATTAATATATATACATACGCATTTTGATATTATAATTTTTTTTGAAAACATATTATAAATGTGATTATGAATATACATACATACATACATGCATATATATATATATATATATATTACTTTAAAAATATATTATGTATGTTTGACGATAATTAAACTTTAATTAGCAGGAATGGCGTCCTCGTCTTCGTCTTGTACGACTTGTTCTTGTTCGTCCTTTTCCTCCTCCAGATAATCGGGTTCCGCCTCCTCCTGCCCCCATGCCTCCTACATTCCGTCCCCATCATGTCGTTTTCCCTTTCCTTCCTCCAATGCTCCTACCCATCGCCTTCATCCACCAAATCTGGGAGGGTCTTTAAGGACCAGCCTTCGGCGCAGTTTCGTTCATTGCCTCCCTTACTTTCTGACTAAGATTTCCCTTCCCTCCCAGCTATGCTTTCTTCCCAAGCTGTTTGCGAAAGCTCTTGCCCCTTGGTTGTGAATCCATTGGCTGGTGATGTCTGTTTACCTGAGTTTGATGGTATGCCGTCGATTGTCTCTGAGTTTGGTGTCTCTACTGTTGTTGGAGAGGCGATCGGTCGTTTGAGCCTTGATATTAATGTTGCTGCTGCTGTTAGTTCGAACTTTGTTCAATGCTCCTCAGCTGTTCGAACTAATGCCAGTGAGGAATGTGTTCCCAGTCTCAATGATTTGAGTACTGTTATTTCCGTTCAAGCTGCCTCTGTTGGTAATCCCGTTGTTGTGGAGCCTCCAGGTCCTTCTCCTTATATCCATTGTCATGCCGCTCCTTCCCCGGTCTGTTCGAAATCATGGTCATCACTATTTACATCGCTGCCCCGTAATGCGGGAGATTACAAACCGATTGAATTTGAAATTGTTGAGGAAAATGGAGTGATGATTCCTCCTCCTATTTTAATGCAAGCCGGTGTGGACTATTGGTCAGAATACTTGGTTGGTTTCTTTTTAGACCTTAATCACCGCCTGCCTGATGCGACTGCGGTGTGTCATGGGGTTTGGAAGCTTCATGGTGAACTTCGTGTTAAGCTGGTTGACTCCATGTATTTCCTTTTGTTCTCCTTAGCCGAGGATCGTTGTCGTGTTATTGAAGCCGAGCCTTCTTTTTTTGGTGGGAAACCTTTTATTATTACTTCTTGGTCTCCAACAGTTGCCAGTGCTCGTGAGCAAGTTCTTTCTATCCCCGTTTAGGTTTTCTTTTCGCAAATACCATCTGCTCTTTAGCCTTTACTTGGTTTGAATTGGCTAGCATGTAACGTTGGTAAATTGAAATGTTTTGACTCTAATACAGTTGCGTATGAAAAATTGATGCACGCTAAGGCTCTGATTGAGATTTCCCCTTTTAAGCCTCTCCCTTCCACTATTCCTGTTCAGCTAGCTGTTGAGCATGTAGTGGAAGTCTGTGTTCGATACAGTTGGGTTCCAGATATTTGTTCCTCCTATCACTCCTTTGGCCACCTGGCTATCACTGCTCGCACTCTGCCGTTTCCACGACTGCTCCTAAGATCCCTCTTCCTCGGCCTCCCCTCCGGAAATGGGTTCCAAAGGGTTCTTCCTCTCACTCTTTGTTTGCTCCTCCTCTTGAGGTTCCTTTATCTGTCCCGGATCCGCCTCCATGTTCTGTTGCTTGGATTGCTTCCTCTACTGCTCCTATGGTCCCTTGTGTTGTTTCGGTTGTTCCTAGTGTTGTTCAGGATCCTGCTCCGCCTCTTTTGCCTGTTGTTTGGGATGAGTCTGAGAGATGTTGGGTTGATCATATTTCTGACATGCGATTTAATCCCTTGAATGACTCCTATTTTAGGTTTGTTTCCGATGATCATTTGGACCTTAGATGCCTTTATTATAGGCCTTCTGGTGATTCCTTAGTTCTCGATTTGGTCGGTCCGTATGCGGGATCGAATTCTGACATGCTTGCTGTACTACCTGGGATCATTCTTTTATTTACTCATCTGATGATGTGGTTTATGATCCTTGTCTTGCTATCCTTTTCCGCCCCTTTGCTGGTCTTTTTGGGAATGTCCCGTTGGATTCTTTCCAGATGAACGAGGATATTGGTAATTCTACCTCTCCGACCGAGTCTTAGTCTTGGCGTATTTTATAGTAGCTATAGCAAGTTGTCACACTCCTGTGCTCTATTTTCCCTTTCATAGTAGTTAAGGTGTTTTTACCTTACTCCTATATTTCAAGTTTTTATTACGTTTGTAATAAAAAGTGGACGGTCCACTATAAAACCGGTTGGCCTTGCCAAAAAAAATTATTATGTATGTTTGTATACCATTTTAATATTTACTACAATGGAATACACACACATATATAACTTATAATTAATATTTTACATATATATATATATATATTACATATACATATACATATATGTTTGAATATTTTCATTCTCGTAAAATTAACACATATATTTTTATAAATTTATGATATTTATATAAATAATAAATTTAAACACATACATATATATGGGTAAGATACAATACATATCAGATGAGCTAACATGTCCACTGTAAAGTGAATCCCAATATCTATACATGAGTATATTATATCTTGCGTGGATTAGCATGTTGCACATGCACATACTGCATATATGTATATGATACATTTGAGTACATTTAACGTAGAAAAATATAAATCAAACAAAATTTTATATATTTATAGATTTACATAAAATAAGAGATTTTATTTAAATAACATTTAGAAATATTGTTCTAGATAAATTAGACTTCATAGGTCCAATATTGATCTGATAAGGGAAATTTTTTCGAAACGCATTCATAACTTCCGTTGTGTGCTGGGTTAGTTCCAACAATGATTTCGGAGTCCAATAGTGTATATGGTCTAAATTAGTCATATTAAGGTTAACTAATTAAATTTACAGCCCAAAAGTTGGCCCTAATAAAAGATATCCAATTTGAATTGGGCCTTGGACAAATTTTCAAAGTCGTTTGAAAATTAAAATAACCAATTTTAAATTTAAAGGTTAAATTTAAAATAAGATATAAATATATTATAAAAGCTATAATATAATATAGTTTCCAAAATATATTATAAAAGTTATAACATAATAAAATTTTCCAAATATTTGAAAATAATTCAAAATAAATAAATAAATAAACTAACGGGTGCATGTATTATATGTAGAGATATATGTTATGTTATTTTAAATTGTTTTAAACAACATAAGTATACATGTATATTTATGAATTGAAGTTTGAAATTAATATTTAAATTAAATTAAACTATTAAAAGGTTAATTAATTAATATACATATGTATATGATATATGTGTTACACTATAATGGTTATACTATACTATTATTAATGAATATAAAAGTTATATTAATATGTAATTAATTAAAATTTTAATTATTTAAAGTTAATTAAATAAGATTTAATTAATATAATGATATATATAAGACTATTATATAAGAAATATAAAATATTAAAGTTATATAGTAATAAATCTTATATAATATGAACGTACGGACTAAAGGTGGAATATTAAAAAAACTAATTAGACTTAAGGATTAAATACATATGTAAATATACGTATAACATGATTTCAGATGTGTCCGACACTTGAATGACAATGGTAAATTCATAAAAATCATATTATTCCATAAGTTGATATCACTTAATTTAAATATTAAAGATTATGATTTTCAATATAATGTTGTCCTCCACCGTATATATATTAATAAATTACTTGCATACTCTTTACTTGTTGAGCAAATTCAAGTTGGGGATGTTATATGTAGTATTATTAATGTATTGAATAAACAAGGTAAGGTAACTATATGTATTTATTGAGCAGACTCAAGGTACATATACTATATTTAGGTCGTTATGACATGGTAGGTATGAATGAATAATTTTGTTTTGATCTGTTGAGCAGAGCCAAGGTCGAAGCGGAATTAGGACAAAGTACCAAAGGGTTAGGAGTTGTATATGATATAATCGATAAGAAGTTATCCATCGTCCATGGAGCTATGACTTGCTGAGGAGACTCAAGGTAAGAATTCCAAGATGGATTATTCCTAACACCTACTAGTGAAGTCAGAAGACTTTGATGTTCGACATAGGGTTTGGTGAAACAAAAAAGACTAGTGGGAGCTTATTAGTAAAATGAAATATAAAGTTTAATCTTATTGAAAGTATAAGAATATCTACTATGATTTGTCATAATAAGCTACTACTTAAACTTGTAGAAAATGACAACTCTAAAACCGTTTTCTGAATACGACAAGATTACCGGACCTAACTATACCGACCGGCTAAGAGCAATCAAAATAGCATTGGTTTATGAGCGCCTTTAGACTGCTATTACATCCGAACCTAATAAACAACCTACCAATGATGCGAACTACAACTTGCTTAAGAAAAATGGATATCAGACCTAAAGATTCCCCAACTTTTCGTGTTGTCTACGTCAGACAAGCCAATGTAGATGCAACACACAAATATGTCTATCCATAAGATATTTGATAGGCTTATGGCATTGTTTAGTGAATAGCCACGTTCCACAAAGTACGAGCTTACGAAGAAGATATTCAATACCAAAATGATCAAAGGGCAGAAAGAGGACAGTTACGTGCTAATGATGAAGTGCTATATTGATAGGCTTTCACAGTTGGACGTACAAATAAGCAACGAACTATAAGTAGACTTGATCCTTGGTTCCTTTCTCCTCGGTATGAACCGTTTATACTAAAACATAACATGAACCAATTAAATGTGAATCTTATGGAGCTCCTCAATATGTTGAGGTCGGTCGAGTTTGCAGCTAAGGATCAAGGTTCTGTAGTTACTGTGAAAGGTAATGCATCATCTTCGAATATTTCAAAAAAGCGAGGAACGGATGGTAAGAAAAAGAAAAATAGGAAGATCGATGACAAGGGTGAATGTCACCACTGCCAAAAGAAAGGTCACTTGGAAATGAAATATCCTAACTATTTGAAGATTTTTAGAGAAAGGAAATAGAATGATTCTACAGCTCCATCGGGTACATTTTTGATTCAAAATTATAATCAATAAAATGTATTAGGTGTTAGATACTAGATTTGATACTTATATATAATTCATTATAGAGGCATAGGAACTAACATCACATGGTAAAAGAAGAGATGAGGCTTCGAGTTGCTGATGGATCCATGATGGATGCAACGGTAGTAGGAGAATATCATTTAGTTTTGCCTAGTGGATTAGAATTAGTATTAAATAACTGCTATTTTGGAAAAGAATATATTTGTGGGGTTATTTCTATTTTTAGATTATCTAAGACTAGATATATATAATGTTATGAATATTAGTTTGAATGGAAATAAAGCCAGCAATGGTATTCTTGAAAATGGCGTTTATGTTATCAAGACTAATCAAGTGTGTTATGTGAATAATTCGTTTAAATTACAAATAATAGTTATCTTTGGTGTTATAGGCTAAGTCATATAATGAGAAATGACTACACGAATTGAAAACCAAAAGTTTTTTTTATGATCAAGTGATTTTGAATCATTTGACATGCATGAGTCATGTCTCATAGATACAATGATCAAGCACCCCTTTAGTGGGAGCAATAAGAGAGTTGATGAACTCTTAGGTTAGCACATAGTGATGTGTGGATCGATGCTGTAGTTATCAAAGATAATAGCTCTTACTTTGTTACTTTCACTGATGACTTCTCGAAACTAGGATATATGTATCTTATGAAGAACAAATCTGACTTCTATGAGAGATTTGTTGGATATAAAAACGTAGTCGAAAATCAAATGGGTCATAAGATTAAAATACTTTAATTGGATCGAGGAGGCAAGCATGTTGGATAGGATTTCCAATAATACGTGAAAGATAATGGAATTATCTATCAGGTTACTCCATGCTATACTTTGTAACAAAAAATGTGTCGGAGTGAATGAACCGAACCCTATTAGATACAATTTGTTTCATGATGAGTAAGGCTGAGTTGCCTTTGTCCTATTAGGGATATGAGCTAGAAACCATAGTGCATATATTGGACTTGTTACCCACTAAATCTGTTCCTTAAACACCATATGGGATGTGGTATAGTAAGAAACTCCAACTCAAGTATTTGAAAGTGTGGGGTTGTCCAGCATACGTTAAGAACGTTGGTTCGAATAAATGAGAGGCGAGATCGGTACTATGTAAATTTATAGGATATCCCAAAACTCAATTTGATATATATTCTACAATACCAAGGAACAAAAGGTCATTGTTTCTCGATACGCTATCTTTTTAGAAAATAAATTTCTATCATAAGAAATTAACAATGAGGTTATACACTTGGATGAATTGAGATCCAAGAAATTGACTCTGAAACCAAACCAGTGGGAGAACCAAGTTCACCCTTAGACAAAGACAGGTAACCTATTTTAAGGTCTAGTAGGGAATCTCGTGCACTAAAGAGATACTTTGATTTTCTCATGGATGATGAGAAGAAGGACTATGTTTTAGATGACAACACTCCTATCTTTCCAACAAGCACTGCAGGGTAAAAAATCCGCACCGCGGCTTGAAGTAATGAAATCCAAGATGGATTCCATGTATGAAAAAGTTTAGACTTTGTCGGACGTACCCAAAAGATAATATACATCGGTTGCAAATGGATTTTTTATGAAAAAACTAAATGCAGATGGGGAAGTGGAGACTTTTAACGCAAAGCTAGTTGTGAAAGGATTTCATCAAATTCAAGGCATTAATTATGATGAGACTTTTTCACCTTAGCTATGCTTAAGTCCATTCATATTATGCTAGCCATCTTTGCATTCTATGACTATGAAATATGGCAAAGGAATGTAAAGATGGCTTTTCTAAATGGTGATTTAGAAGAAATCGTTTATATGTTGTACCCCAAGTGTTTTATAGTCAGTGGGAGTGAGAGAAAGACTTGCAAGTTGTTAACCTCCATTTATGGACTTAAACAAGCATAAATGAGTTGGAATAAGTGCTTTGATAAAGTAATCAAACAATTTAGTTTTATCCGAACATAGAGGAAGCATGCGTATACAGAAAGGAACATGCAATGCTATCATTTTCTTAGTGCGTTATATCGACAATCAATTATTGATTCGCAATGACAATTCGTTGTTGCAATCAGTGAAAGCATGACTTTTCAAGAACTTCTTCATGAAGGATTTGAGAGAATCGTCCCATATACTTGGTATAAAGATCTATAGAGATAGATCTAAGAGGCCGTTGGGATTGTCTCAATCCCCTTACATAGACACCATACTGAAAAGGTTCAGCATGAAGAATTCCAAGTGTGGAAACATTCCAATGCAATCTGGAATCGTCCTTTCTAATAAGGACACTCCTCGTATTAATGAGGAAAAAGAGTGTATGAAGAGGATTCCTTATGCTTCACCCATAGGAACCATAATTTAAAGTTATGATATATATATTAGACCAGATGTGGCATAAGCATTAGGATGCATATGCCAATACTAGTCTCATCCCAAAGAAAAACATTGGACGATTGTGAAATGCATACTTAAGTATTTAAGAAATATTAAAGACTTATTCCTTATTTATGGGAATGAAAACCTCCTTATGATGGTGTATACAGATTCAAGCTTTCAAAATGACACCGATGATAGTAAATTGGCGTGTGGTTATGTCTTTATGCTTCATTGTAGGGTCATTAGTTGGAAAATTTCCAAAGAAGAAATGGTTGTTGATTCCATGATGGAGGCCGAGTATATCGCTCTCGATGAAGTAGCAAAAGAGGCAATCTGGATGCACAAGTTTTTGAGTGAGCTCGGAATGATTCTCGATACTGAGAATCATATAGCATTGTTCTGTGATAATAATGCGGTGACATAAATCGCAAAGGGGCCAAGAGCACATAAGATGTTGCAACATATTCTTTAGAAGTTCCACTTAATTAGGGAGTTCGTTGAGAAGAAAGAAGTCATGATATAAAGGGTAGATACTAAGGACAACATAGCAGATCAATTCACTAAAGGTCTGGCTCGGTCGGCTCTCAAGAAGCTGATTGAAGGAATGGTACTAAGATTCCATAATTGTCCCCAAGTGCAAGTGGGAGATTGATAGAGTTAGGAGTATGCCCTAGGGGTGATTATGTAATTATTGTAAATTAATTAACTCTACAACCAATTCTCGTTCATAATAAATGTGTTTTTCTTCCTATTATATATTTGTTATAATGTGTTATGACTAAGTAAATGTTTAGCTAAATATATTTAATAGAAAATTCCTAAATGATGTGTTTGTGATAGTAATTACAAATAGTTGTAATCATGAGTATTGCATCACAATAGTATAAAACACGTCATTTTAATGTTCTTAATCAAGATGCATCGAGACTGGATATCGACGTATCTGTTGGGGCTAAAGAATGTAATTCTCTTCAAATGTTGGATAATGTATTACCCATGACTACTGGAGGCACCTATAGGTTATGTACGAATAGTTATTGGATAACAATGGAATGACTCAATCGATAGTTTTCAGTTGGTTAATGTAGTCAAAAAAATATATCAACAAGACCAATATATACAGTTCTCCCAACTTGAGAATACTATCAATTTTCAATATGAAAGCTCCGCTTTAATTATAGTCAAATCATGACATGATGTCAATCGAGCGACTATAGTTGGGTCTAATGAAAGTATTGGAAGTGAAGCACTATTCAAGAGAGGATTCATCTCCTCAGCTATACAAAGTTAGTATCATGGTCAACTCAAGTCAACTCATAGTCAAAATCTCTTGGTAGAGTATTACGGTTAATAATAATTGTAACTATTGCACCAAATACTTCATGTTTAGACTTAAAGTTGAAAATGGAAGATGTTGGAATTTTAATGATTACCAAATTCCAAAAATCCAAAGTGATATTGTTTTGATGAAGAGAATTGGTGTAAATAAATGTTCACGATTGGGTAATGTTTAGCAAAGTAAAATTGGATTTTACTGAAACCAAGTAAGCGATAAATTTGGCTACATTGACACACCATCTGCTAAGCGATGTGTGAACATTAATATTCGAATAGTTCGATACTAATCGCTTACCAAATTTAAACCTGGCAAGTCACACAACCGAAATGATGAATTCTCTTTTAACCAAACTATTTAATAGTTTATAATTATTATAAATTAATTAAATTAATTAATATTTATGAAAATTAATTATAAAATTTTGAATATGCTTTGAGGAATAAATATTATTGAATATATTTATAATGGTTATAAATATATCGATCGATATGCGATATTGATAAACAATTAAATTAGATTCAAAGATATTTCTTTGGGCTTAACCGTGATATCGGCCCATGATGGTGGGCTGGTGTTTTCGACTATAACGAGGGCTATAGGGGGCGGCTCAAATAGGTTAGAGATGTTAGGACTGGATGGTTTAGATTTAGTGAGAACTGGTATGAGATATGATCCATTATTTTCTCTCTTCCATCCACTATTTAAACACCTCTAACCATAATTGAAAACGATCTTCTTTGGCTACCATTATTCCCATGCATTGCTGGCCGACTTTATCCTTTAGGAACTCAAGAAAATCAATCTCAAATCAATACAAAAGAAGAGTGTTGTTTGATAGTCAAATATTTATAGTTCAAGGATTAGCAATTTGCCAAATCGAAAAGCTTTCAAAGGAGAGCGAGTTCATCATTATAAAGTGTGCTTTAGGGCATTGGTTTTAGGTATGTTTTACTATATTATATTGTTTAAACTTTTTGGATAATACTTTATTATTCATATATATTATTATTACATTGTTAGTTAGGTGGCGATTCTTATATGTATTGATGTTATCACATACTAGATTGGTTATATGTATGTAACCATATAAAAAAACAAGTTTTCTTGACGTATAGATCAGATATGCATGGACAAGCATTTTAGTTATAATAATTAATTATTATCTTCTTATTAGTATATACAAACAAATATATCATATAGTTATACTTATATGGTTTGTATTTAACTATAACATCATTTCATGGTAATAATTAGACATATATTTTTATAATTTATGTTTACAGTATATACAATTTTTGGCAGCTGTAAAATATTTTTGATAATTATTTATTGCTCTTTAATATTATTTAGATCAATATACTATCTAAATAATTCATATAAAATAAAATATGTTTGAAAATTAACTTTAAAATTTTTATAAAGTTATTTTATCATGAAATAAGCTTTCAGCCAGAAGATGAGAATTAAAAAATGAATTTCTTTATTTTTAAAAACTATCACAATATAAGGTTGAAAAATAATTAATTAATAAAAAATAATTTTTCTTTTATAAAAATTATAATTTTTTTCATACCTTAAATTATCATATTAGATTTTATGGAAAATTAAAATTTGAATAAAATTCTTTGAAAATAGTTTTATTGTTATTGTATTGATTTTCGACTAATAAATTAATTTATATATGTTCTAATATAATAAAACTTGAAACAAAATTTTATTTTTCCATGCATAGATCTGGAACCGTTTGAAATAAGAAAATTATTTTTTTTAATTAATGCACACACTAAAATATCATAAATATGCTTATGGATAATTATATATATATATATATATATATATATATATATGTATATTAGTTCAAATTTACATATATATTATGCGTGTGCGTATTATTTTAATATTTACTACAATAACACACACATATATAAATTATTAATATTTTACATATATACATATACACACACACACCCATATGCATATACATACACACATGCATACATACATAAATGTATATATATGTTTAAATATTTTCTTTCTCGGAAAATTATTTAAACGAAATCAACATATATATATATATATATATTTATATATTATACAAATATGTAGTTTTATAATATTTATGTAAATAATAAGTTTAAATACATACATATATTTGGATAATATACAACACATATCGGATGAGCAAACATGTCATTGCGATGTAAACCGCAACATCTATACACAAGCATATTATACCTTATATGGGTTATCAAGTTACACATGCACACAAATGTAGGAACCGGGCTAGCCCGCAGTAGAAGAAATCAATGAGTTTCAAATTTTTTTTTACCATTTTGGATCTGTAATGGGCCTACGAAGTCTAAATTTCATTTAGAACTTTTCTAAATTTAGTTTAAATAAAACCACCTATTATATTTAAATTTGTCAGAGATAAGTTTAAATAATTTAATTTTAGATGTATAGTGTATCACCTAGCATTTATTTATAAGAGTTAATGTATAGGGAATGAAACCATTCATATCTTTCCCTAAAACAAGAATTTATTTGAGAGCATTAATTTTATTAAATGAAGGGAGAAGCCTTTGATTTTCTCTCTTTAATTTGAATTTATTGATTCATTAAATGTCATTGACTAATAACAAATTCATGGCAAGGATTATTACTATGTCCATATATGTTCTAACTTTACAAATTGACGACAAAGATTTTACTAAATTTATAATTGCAGCTTGGGATTTATTTAATTTTTTTTATATAAGTAAATGTGCACACACACACATGTATGTATGTATCATATATATATATATATTTATATATATATATATATATATGTATGTATGTATGGGTAGGTGCATGTGTAACATAGCAATCCGTGCAAGGAATAACATGCTTGTATATAGATATTGAAATTTACATCATAACAGACACATTAGTACATTTTGAATGTATTTTATATCATTAAATATGTGCGTGAATATATAATTACAAATTTCAAATAATTATTTGAGAGAGAGAGTGTGTGTAAATATTTTACCGAATTAAATAATTTCTGCCATAATAAATTAATGCAAAATAATTATATTATAAAATCGTAAATTTTATAATTTTAGAAAATCTAGAAACACATTTTTGGGCTTGGATTTTTTTATAGTAACTTTCCCAACTAAAATAATATTTATTATTAAATAATTAGTAACAACTTGAAATCAAATTAATTCTTAAAAATTAGAAATCAAGCTAACAAATTCTAAAGGTACATGAGACATATTTTGGCCTTAGGAAAAATTTATTGAATTTTCTCAATTGAATTTTTTTTTAATTAAATAATTGATTGCAGGATGAAAACAGGTTATTTTTCAAAATTATAAGTTAAGTTTAAAAAAATCTGAAATTTTTTTTGAAGATGCCCGAGACACATTTGGGATTAAGATTTTTTTTAGATTTTCCTCAATTGAAATTATATTTTTATTTAAATAATTTATTTCAGGCCAAAAATAAATTAATTTTAAAATGGAGGGAGAAGCCTTTCATTTTCTCTCTTTAATTTGAATTTATTGATTCGTTAAATGTCATTGACTAATAATAAATTCATGGCAAGAATTATTACTATATCCATATGTGTTCTAACTTTACAAATTGACGACAAAGATTTTATTAAATTTATAATTGCAACTTGGAATTTATTTAATTATTGTTTTATTTATATAAGTAAATACACACACACATATATGTATGTTTGTATCATATACATATATACATATGTATGTGTATGTGCATGTGTAACATAGCAAACTGTGCATGGAATAACATGCATGTATATAGATATTGGAATTTATATCGTAACAAACACATTAGTTCATTTTTAATGTATTGTATATTTTCAAATATATGCATGAATATATAATTATAAATTTCAAATAATTATTCTAGAGAGAGAGAGTGTGTGTAAATATTTTATTGAATTAAGTAGTTTCCGCCATAATAAATTAATGCAAAATAATTATATTATAAAATTACAAATTTTATAATTTTAGAAAATCTAAAAACACATTTTTGGGCTTGGAATTTTTTTTGGGAACTTTCCCAACTAAAATAATATTTATTAATAAATAATTAATAACAACTTGAAATCAAATTAATTCTTAAAAATAAGAAATCAAGTTAACAAATTCTAAAGGTACGTGAGACATATTTTGGCCTTAGGTAAACTTTATTGAATTTTCTCAATTGAAATTATTTTTTAATTAAATAATTGATTACAGGATGAAAACAAATTAATTTTTAAAATTATATGTTAAATTTAAAAAGTCCGAATATTTTTCTAAAGATGCCTGAGACGCATTTGGACTTAAGATTTTTTTTTTATATTTTGCTCAATTGAAATTATATTTTTAATTAAATAATTTATTTCAAGCCGAAAATAAATTAATTTTAAAAAATATTAAATTAAGTTCAAAAAATCTAATTTTTTTAGGATTCCTAACATGAAAATTTAATTTTAAAAATTTTAAAATTGATTTTTAGTAACATGGATTTTTTATATGAATTTATTAATTCATATAGCCATTAATATTAATGATACTATTTATACACATATAATAAAAGTTATTATCATTAAATTCATTCACAAATTCACCATTGTGATAACAACAATACATGCAAAATTCTCATCAAACTAATGAAATAACAACACTCCAATCATGTGCATAAGATTAACTAACCAAAAAAATCATGAAAACACAGGAATAGGATTATCATACGAATAAAGTTACCCGGATTAGATGCCCTAAAGTCCACCTTGAAACAATGAATCATCTTCTTATAAAATTACTTGAACATACAGATTGCTAATCTAGAATCAGCAACCAATCGCTATTAAATAGCCTGTGTTCTAATTTGAATTGGATTTGAGATTTTGGAATGTTTTGGAGAATAGTTGATGCCATTAGAAGGAAGAAGAATAAGCAAGTGGTGGCTTGAAATGAATTAGAATTAGATTAGAGTTTTGGGATTAGTATTTATATGCGTAGGATAAGAGAGCAAACTATGTAAGTTTCCCACTGGATCTTAACCACACATCTCCAAACCATAATCCTATTTTGTAACTGCCTCTAACCTAGCCAAACCAGTGCCTATCATCTCCAAACATCATGGATTGTAGCCCATTTAATCCAAATCAAATATGTACCATCATAATTAACATATTTTGTTATCAATGTCTCACATCGAATAATATATTCATAACTATTATGAATATATGCAACAAGTTTATTTCTCAAATCGCATTTAAATTTCATAATTAATATTTCATAAATAATAATTAATTTAATTAATTTATAACAAATATAAACTAATTAAATCGTATGGTCTAAAGAGAATTCATCCCAGTTGTGTGACTCTTGGGTGTAAATTCAGTCAGCGATTAACATCGAACTATTCGAATGTTAACGTTCAAACTTCACTTAGCAGGTGGTGTGACATTATGGCCAAATTTATCGCTCAATCAGCTTCGGTAAAAGCTAATTCACTTTATTAAGTATTATCCAGTTGTGACAATTATTTACATCAATTCTCTTCGTCAAAATAATATCACTTTGCACTTATTTAATTTGGTAACGGTCAAAATTTCAACATCGTCCACATTCAACTCTATAGTCCAAACACAAGGTCCTTGGTTCAATAATAACAATTATTATTAACCAAACTACTATGGCCAGAAACTTTGACTTTGGTTTGACTTGAGTTGACCATGATACTAACCCTATATAACTAAGGAGGCGAATCCTTTCTTGAGTAGTGCGTCACTATCAGTACTTCCACTCGACCCAATTACTCGACCCAATTACAATCTCACGATGGGCGATGTGCCATGATTTGACTATAATTAAAGCAGAGCTTTCAGATTAAAAATTCACGGTATTCTCAAGTCGAAAGAATTGTGTAAATTATTTACATCGATATTTTCTGTTTGATCTTAGCTATATTAACCGATAGAAAACTATCGAATGAGTCGTTCCATAGTTATCCAATAACTATTAGTACGTAACTCGTAGGCATCCATAACAGTCATGAATAATACACTGTCCAACATTTGGAAAGTGTTACAAACTCTATCTCAAAAGATACATTGATATCTAGCCTCGATGCATCTTGACCAGGAACATTTAAAATAGTATATTTAATTTTATTATGATAAATTACTCACGGTTACAACACTTTGTAACTACTATCACAAAACATTTCATTTATGGATTTTCTATTAGATACACTTTTGATTAAATTAATTAATATAAGCATATTATATCAAGTATATAATAGAAAGAAAACACTTTTATTTTGAACAAGAGTGGTCAACGAGGTAGATATATGTAACAAATTATATAATTGCTCTTAGGGAATACCCCTAACTCTACCAATCTCTCATTTGCAGTTGAGGTCAATTATGGAATCTTATTCCAGCTTCTCCAATTGATTTTCTTAAAACCAATTGGGTCAGTCCCTCTATGAATGTGTATGCTATTATGTTTAATTATCTACTCTGTCAATCAACTTTCTCCGATGGTGATAAACTGTTTTATCAGTGGAACAATTCGAAGTACGTCTCTTAACTTCTAGTGAGCTCAAAGTTCTGTTACGAACTATATTGAAATGTTATTATCATATAACAATGTTATGAGATTCTCAACATTTGGGATTGACTCAGTTATATGTTTATACACATTGCTGTTATTACGATGCTATTCTGGGTGATGTACTTAGCCTTTTTCATCGAATCTACCACGGTCTTTCATTCGAAACATCTATAACTTAAAGATTCATACGTCTAATTTATTATTGATATATTATACTCAGTATCACTTATGAAGTTTGAGTTCGAACACTACCACATAAGGTGTTTTTGTTTCTGTAAACAATTCTCTAGTATTTCATAAATACATGAGAATGCTTCAAACAACTATTTAGCGATATCATTTTGGATTTTATATTTTCTTCGTGTATCAAATACATAAACAAATCACGATATCGTAGAAAACATAACATGTATGGTAATTCCTATTGCTAATGCATAAGGAAGTCATCTCACATGTTCTATATTAAACAATTTAATAAGGTGTCTTTGCAAATCGATTTCTGGGACATTCCCAATATTTTTTGTACTCATTATAAAAGACATCATTTACAATCAAATTTTGAGCATTAAAACAACTAATGTTGATTTTAACACAATACATCATTAAAATCAACAATATGTTGTTTAATTATAGTTTAGAAATATTAATGTGCCTTTCAACATTTTTTCTTATGAACGCATGTTTCATATGCTTAAACTACTTGATATTTCTATCAAAATATTTGCCCAATTTTGATGCTTATAAAATGATACTTTCGATCATTTCTTGGATCATATCCAAAAACTCACAAACTCGTATCACTCCCACTAATTTCGAGACAGTTTTGGTTATTATGTGTAAACAGTTTGCTTTAAGTCATTATTTAGAATTTTTTAATACATACATACTAAACATAAAGTTATACTAAGCGGTAATTTTGTGAGTAAATCTAAATTAACTTGAGCACGTTGAATGCTGAATTTATTATGTTAATTTCAACAATTAAAATTTACGATATTATTCTTATAGACATTGCTTATTTAATTCGAACTGCATTGGTCTTGCTCATAAAGACATAATTAAGGCCGATGGCTCATATCCCTTCGGTTATGACTGCCAAAATCATATTTTGATAACGTACTTGGAATTCTCCTAGATTTGCGCATCATACCATATCATAGAGTCAACACTCTTAATGGTTTAATTAAATAATCTAGGATTATATATTTTCGATATTAATAAGAAACCCATAGTTTCACTTCAATATGCGAGAATACTTATTGGACACCATAATATGATGTGTTAATTTAGGTTAGTTAATTTCATTTCATCTCATCTAATCAGTTCTATCAATGGATCGTATCCAATTCCATTTAACTAGCAATAACTCCTCAAAGAAATTCCTTTACAATTAAGTTGGTATTTCTTAAAACAACAATTGTGTCTCAGTGCAACATAGGCATTTATAAATGTTTTATGAACTTCTTTATTTATAAAACTAATTTGGTCTTAGTTTATAAAACTAATGTTCAAGGCATAAATATTTCATTCAATGTCAGTCTTTCCCAAAACCCTTTTAGGGAGATTCATACAAGATCTCTCGCGAACAATTATTACGTGCAATTTTTCGACTCACACAACCTGCCAACTCCTTAGTCTAGGATATGTTGGGGTTTCTTATAAACCCTTACCTAGCATGATTTTGTAAACTATTATTTAGATGAGATATATTAACCTTGTGTGCTACTCTTAAGTACATGACAATATAGAAAAGAAACTAACTCAACTTCACTCATAATTAAATGTACGTTGTACAACAAAGTTCGGTTACTCCTTATCGATGCATCATTATGTACCACATGGAGGAGTGACTTTTGAGATAGAATATTTATTAAATTTAGGTAAGTTCGGAACTCTTTCTATTATACTCTCTCATTCGATCAAATCGAATCATTTCCACCACATGTTATTTTATTTACTTCTGGTTTATACTTTATGAGTTTACCATAAACATACTACATGTGTATTGAATACATATGTCCATTTCGATGATAACTCATCGGTGGATATGACGAAGTTTATGAATTGTTTCGGTATTAATAGACTAATGATTGCATACATTTATTGTAACGTATCGATTTTATCGAGATCCGAAGGTCGGTATTCTTACGTCCACTGTATCAAATGCCGCATAATCGAATGCCGGAAAATCGAACTGTTATGGTTAAAAAGAAGAGGTAGAAGAAAAAGATAGAAGAAGTAAGAAAACAGAACAGAAACAATATCAGAATCTCACATATCGCAGCGGAACAACATATAATAAATAAATGAATATCTTTAAAAAACAAAGAACTATCTCAGTTATTACATTACATCACATCATCATCAGAGTGTACAACAACAATATACAACACAACAAAACAATAGACAGTTACAAACATGCCCTTACAGGAGAATTCTACGGCGGAAAGATAATATCATATACAAATAATACGCCTCGCCATCCAGCTCTCCACTTGAGCTCCAAAGCACTTCTGAATCCAGAATGACCTGATAACCTGACTCTAGACTGCCCGTGTGGAAAATTATGGGCACCCAGAGTTTAGGAAGAGAACAATAAACTCCAGGTCAGTCATGGGACTGGTGTGAGAACTCAAAACAGTTATTTATCTTTAAAAAAATAACAACAAGGGAAGTGAAAAATATCCGCAATGCTTTTGAAAAATGAAACTATCATAAGGCCTCCCCGCACACACACAATGCAAACGCAGAATTGGAGGAGATTTCTCCTTATGATAGTCAAAGATGCTTACTACGCAAAACAAATCATTTTTGATATTATTATTAGTGCGTAGTGATAAAAACATTTCAAAAATAGAATATAAATCTTAGCCAACATACGACCATTATCGTATGCCTACTATAGCTACCATGTTCAATAGCAGGTTACCGCCACATTCCATGGCAGGTCATACAACTAAAACCGTACAAGGCTCGTATTGTTTCTTTGGAATTCCAACAAATGGTCAGGCTAAGGAACTTCCTACTGCCACATGGGATCGCCTCTGGCGGGACGTCCCGAGAACCTAACCGGATCTCTGCCAACACAAGGCCGGGTTACCTCTGTAACTAGTACTCAGTATGCCACCTCCCGGTCCTTTGGGACCTTTATCCGAGGGCCCTCGATCACAAAGCAACAACCACATAGAAAATGAGATTGGAGCAACCACATAGGTTAAGCATCAGGGCTCCATACCTGACACCACCCTTTTCCAGAAGGAAATGACATACCCTAAAGGGCGCGACCCTCATAACCTTGCCGCATATTCCTGTTTCGACCATTTCCGGGGTGTGAGGTCTGAAGAAGTCTCGTCCACAAAGCTACGCTTTTTCACAAAGCCACACTTTGATCAACAAATGCTCAATAAATAATCATCACACAGCAACACTCAGCATGCCACATTACCAAATTTAGAGTATATCGCTGATAACCTTCAACTACAAAACCTCTGAGCTCATACGTCTCAGAGAAGGGTGTTAAGCTAAGAGAATAAATTCTCCGCCACCAACAGAAATGTATTTGAAAGAAATCTGCTTTATATCTCAAAATGTAATGTCAGACACGTAACCATACAAGTCTGTTCCGGGTTCGAACAGAATCGAAGGCACTTCCAAAGAAGCCCTTGCAATCTGGGTATTCACAATCCCGATCGAATTTCCCATCACAAAGGAAATCTCCATACCGTAGCTAACGGTGCAAAGACAATCGATAGGTCATCCTATCGTTTTCACAAATACCCGGTCTTCAACACCGGTCTTCAATGCTATCCATTACGTCGTATCACTATTCGGAATGGGTAATCCGAATAACGAGCGCAATAATTTAAAAATAAGTGTAGCATTCAATTTCAACCAGTTCACAACAAATAGCCATTTAAGGGTCAATATTGCTAGTCAGTTATTTAACTATCAATCAATATTCACAACATCATCCGATTTCAAATAATTTTCCAAATTATTTATTTTCAAAAAATATCTTTACAAGATACAATTTCCCCACTTCAACCATTTGAAAACAAATTTCAAATCAATTTTCACCTTTACAACTTTCATTTCACAATGGTTCATTTAAATCAATTAAATAAATCCTTACCGATTTACTTTAAATTTACGTCCCAAATACGTAAATTTATTTCCACACTTCAAAAATAAATCAATGTTTATTTTTAAAACAAATTTCCCTTATAAATTTCCATTGTGAATTTACATTTCCAAATATTCACCTTTTATACGATTTTTCAAATCGATTTCAATTATTCACTTTCAATTTATCTTTAAAAGATTTAATCTCAAAACATTCACTTCATATTGGAAAACATTTTCATACTTATTTAATAATAAGTAATTCACCAATCTATTTATTTTCAACATTTGGAAAATATTCAATATACTTAAATCACAATTAAGTATATATTTCATTCTTTAAGGAAAACATCCTCTTAAACACATTTGTTTGAGTCAAAACGAATGTTGTGTAGAACGTTGTTACGACAACCCAAAATCACTAGTATAGGGATTCTAAATTAAGATAGATATATAAACCCCAATACTATACAAAAAATTTCCTTTCGGAAATCATTTACTATAACAACAGTGTTATAGTCTACCATTTCCTTCTATTTCTCGAAAACGTCTATTTCAACAATAAATGTTGAAATCTATGGTTTCGATACTTAATATATTTTAAAACATTTTTGAATCGTTTTAATTCTATTTAAAATATCACTTTCCCAAAATATTTCTTTAATATATTATTCACTGTCCAAAATCGTGAATATACCTCGTTGACCAATTTCAATTTCTACATATTTTATTTAAAGGATTATCCAACTGTCCAAAATCGTGAATATACTTCCTTTAATAAGCTATAATAATTAAACTTATCAAAATAAGTCGATTTCGAATTTATAAAACAACATTTATAAATTCCATTTATACTTTATAATAACTTCAACTTATAAAATTACTTTATTAACAAATTCTATCCATATCCCATTTACATGCCAAAATCCAATTTATAAGTTAATTACTTATAAATCATTTATTTTACAAAAATCTATTCATTTTACAACTTCACAATTTATAAATCTATCAATTTCATCCACTTATGAAATCCATTTATGCTTCATTTTAATACTTATAAAAACTCGTTTTATAATTCCAACATTTTAATTTATAAATATCAATTTTATAAATCTTTTATATATATCATTTATAATAATTCAAAAATCCCAATTTAAACCATTTTATAAATTAATCAACTACTTATTTCAAAAACCACATTTCGATTATATTTCACAAAAATCATAATTTTTATAACATAAAAATTGCCACGTTTATTTATTTAAAATGAATCAATTCCAAAATTAAATTTTATTATGAATTCTCAACTTAAATTTTCAAAAATCAAATTTTATTTATTTTCGGCATCTAGCGATATCAAAAATATGTTCGGCTAAAATTCAGCCTTCAACGATTTCAATCACAAAGATAATCACGCAGATTATAAATAGATCAACACACAACATTGAAACCAATTCAATCATTTGAGGAATCCAGTTGGATCCCTCCAACCCGTTTCCCTACATCCAAAGATGTTAGCACAATACCAATTATGCTTCGAGACGGAATATCGCGGTATATGGGATTTATAAAATACTATCCGCTATTATGCGGCGCAATAGGGTCTCATCAGCTATATAATGCGGGAAATCAACTCCAAGTACATATATAATACCAATTCCATACAAGTTGGAATTATCGCGGTATATGTTTTTAATAAATAACATCCGCTTAATATACGGCGTATAGGGTCTATTACTATACAACAGATAATAACTATCATCCAATCACACAATCAATCAGTTTTAAATCTAACTATTTAAAATTTAAATCAAAACAATTCGATTGAGTGAAAAGTTCTCACTTTGAGTTTCCGATAACAGTTGTAGCGGTTTATTTTGAATAAAACTAAACGTGCATTTAATTTTACCTGAAATTATCACTAGCTCCAAACGACTCCGAGCCAGCTCCAATGCATAGTGCTCGACAAAACGAACCCAACGCAATTTGTTTCGTAAATTTTTGACCTCGTATGAACAAGTTATGATGTTACAAAGATTACACGATTTAATATATATATATATAATAATTTACAAATCATTTTAATTTTAAAACCCCTACTCTCTGGACCATGCATTTCAGTTGATGAGAATTTGGCCACCCATTTCTTCTTCTCCTTTCCCAGGTTCGAACGCACGAACATGAACCCACGGCCGCCGTTTTGCTCGAATTTTTCACCACCACAACGAGCATCATTACGTTGATCGACTACCTCCGTTTTGACCGTCATCACAAGCTTCATCTTCGGCTCGAATATCAATGAGCTCGGTCACGTATGTATGTTGGAAAACGCATGCGACTGGGTTGAGTTCGAGCTCGATTTGCCGTCAAACCACTCGACTAAAATTGATCATCACCGTTGGATATATAGTTCTCGTAGCCCTCTACATTTTTGCAGTTGAAAGTTTTTCGAATTGAAGTGTGGATTCGAAGAAAATGAGGGAGAAAGAGAAGAAGATTTCGGCCATTGTTTTTGAAAGTGGTGGCTAGCTTGAACTAGGGTTAGGGTTTGATTTTCTTGCAAATGGAAAATATAGAGGCGTTTTTATAGAAAATTTCCAAAAACACTATTCATCCGACTTTTCCGAACTCCAAATCTCGCGCGGTGACCGGCGTTTCTAGGGTTTACCCCACGCTCCCGACACAATTGAACGTGATTCGGAAGCCAATTCAATCATCCGTGCGAGTTACGGAAATAAACGATCAAATTTAAATTAAATTGATTAACCAAATTTCTATGCATTTTGGCTTGCCCCAGACAAACCGTAAATCCGATTGACACGAAATTTGAAATTTTATAATAATTTGACATTACGGATCGGATGAAACTAGTTTCGTCGAAATCCGAGACTGTTTGAAAAATGACTAATTTCATTAGTCGATTAAATATTCAATTTTCACAAATTAACTTTTAATTCAATTTTAAAAGTTCATAAACATTGTTCTAACTCCAATATGATTTAATATAACTTTATAAATCATTTTTAATCAAATTAATACCAATTTCCAATTATTTCAGTAATTTCAAATATTAAATTGTCGATTTAATTATCCAATTAAATCCAGATATTCGAAAAATAAATTATTCGACTTACAAATTTTACTTGTTGATATTTAAAATCAATTAAATATCTGAATTTCAAATAAAAGAAATTCTGGGTCTTTACATTTATATGTCAATCCAAAGAGTACATCGAATCTTATGATTCTCACACTAAATGGGTGCGCAACCCTTAATTGTTTAAGATATAATTAAACATAACATATAATCCATAATCATATAATAAAATTATTTCTCAAAACTATGGCTTAGTCTTTAACTCCAAAATAACTGTAAAAAATACTAGATACTTCTGTATTTTTCATTGCATCACTTTTGTTATGAAAACAAATACCATATTACAGTTATGTCTAATTTTCAATCGATACAAAAATAGTCATTATTTCAGGTATGTTTTATTTTCATAATGTGATGCAATTAATAAGTGCTATATGGCATGCTCCCATTATTTCCACCATTACTATAATAGCATACTAAATTCAAAGGTCCACCATTCACTTAATATAGATTTATTTCACATATTGCAACTAGTTCACAGTGATGAGTTCTTTGATCAACTATCTTGAACCCATAGAAACAAATCTCATAGAAAATAATTTTCTATACTAAAATAATTTTGAAATAGAAACCATATTTCTTATTCCAATATAACGACCCTAATTTTTAGCAACATTATTAGGAACATTTAATTAGGTAAATTAAATGAAATAATGTAAAATGGTTAATAGGATCGAGATTTGTGATTGTAAGGGTAGTCGTGCTAATACAAATGAACTAAAGAATTAAAATGTTAAGGCAAATAGATAAGGGGCAATATAGGAATAGGACACATCCTTATACCCTAAGCCATTAACCCCATCATTCACATGTTCATTCTATATTCACAAACAAAAATACAAACTAGAGGCCGACCACCATTAGGAAAGGCAAATAGAAGATTTCATGAGAAAAAGTTTAAGCAACTTAATCAAGATCAAATCTCAAATCCTTAATCTCAAAGTTAAGGTGAATAATGACTGCATCTCATATTTTTCTATTGTTTTTGGTCTTAAGGTTAATCCAAAATTATTTGCAAGGTTATGCCATGTTTTGAATGATTAAATGTTCATATATGCTTGTTGATGATTTATGCTTATTCATATAGGTTATGTGATATGTTTTGATAAGAAAAACCTATTACATGACATCCAAATGCTATGCGATTTTAAATTTAGATCAGAAATCCTATTCAGAGTTGGGTCTCAATTTTGATAAATTTTTGAATTTATGTGGATTTAATGTTAATTTTATAGTGAAGAAAATGATTATTTGGGTTTAAAATAATATTTGGCTAAATTATTTATATTTTGGTTTTGAAATTAATATATGTTATAAAAAATATTAAAAATGATTTTTTGGAATTTTTGTAGAATTTTCCTAAGTGTTATAATAGATATATAGAATCATTTAAGGTATGAGACTTAAATGTTTTATATATTTATAAAAGGACAGGGGGTATTTAGTAAATAAATCAAATTGTTTATTTCTGAAATATTGGCAGTACTTTTAGAAAAGAGTATTAGCAACTAATAATATTTTAACAAAGAAGGCAGATTAGTTGAAAAGATTACTTTAAAATGCTAAAAACCAGATTTTACATGCTTTTTACCTGTTTTGCCACTTTCAGCACCAGGGGTTCCGACCTAGTAGTTCCGCCTCCATTGCCATTGAAACCAATGCATACAATATCAATAACTTAGTACTTAGTACATACTAAATTGGACTAAGGAGAAAGGTACTAGGTCGAGACCATTGGTTCCGATGGGGTCGAAGCACTACTTTGCTTTCAAATGAACATGCGCCTACTTTTCTTTCGAAAGGAAAGCTTTCGACTTGGTTGGCTTCCAACTGGGTCAAATTTTTTAAAGGAATGGTTTCGAATGAGGCTGCGCTTTTTGGTTTTAGTAAATACTTTTGAATGGGTCGAAACCCCTAGCTGCTGCTTTTCTACCTTTCAAAGACAATGGTTTCAGAAGGTATATTTTGTTTTAAAATCCAAGCCGCTTCTTTAATGTTTTCGAAGGGTTGGTTTCGAAACCATCTCTTTCTTACTTAGGAAATGCTTTCGAAATAAGAAAGAATGATTTCGACAAAAATATTTTATGACCCTTTTGCTCTATTGAAGGTAGAGCCCAAAGGTTCAAAAGAGATAGTTTTAAATGGTTTCTAAAGGTTATTCCATATGTTTAACTTGAACCCAAGTGCTTTTGAAAGGTTTGTTCATATAAAATGATTTGAATGCTTTTGAAAGGTTTTGAAAGAAGGTTACGAAGGGGTGGTACCCCAATGTTTTCGAAAAGTTTGATGTTTCAATGATTTCGAAAGGTTTTAATGAAGTTTTCGAAGGGGTGGTTCCCCAATGGTTTCGAAAGGTTTGAAAGAAAAGGTTTTCCAATTGTAACGATCCGTAAATTTTAACGATTTTTATAACATAATTAACTGAATTTTTGTGAAATTTTAAATAATTGAATTTTGAAATAATTTTTTTATATTTGGAATACGTCTATTTAAACGTAGAAAACGGTAAATTTTTATTGGAAAGTATGAAAGTAAATTCTGTTGTGTAATTTTCAGTTAAATTCAGTTAATTTGGTTGAAATAAAATAATTTCAAAACCTGAATATTTGTACATATTAAAATTGTAAATCATTTTCTGAGTGAAACGTCGTATTTCATTTCGTCAAATTTAGAACGCTCTAGCCCCGTTTATCTTATTTTCTGTGTTTTAGCAGCATTTTCTGTACCGAATATCGACTTTTGATAGGATGAACGTATCACTCATACCTGTGTACCGTTATGTTCGTTTCGTCATGCTGATCTTTGTGGTGTATTCATTTATGCATTTTGAAGTCCGATACATGGCGGAATCGGTAAAATTTTAACCATATCGGTACCCAATTTTAACCTTTTCGAATTCCCTGTGTCCATACGGTTACCCAACAGGAGAAACCAATAGCCACATACCTTTAATATTCTCTAGATGCTACTCTTGGCTTTTGGTTATCCACTATTAAATTTTTCGTTCCGTGCCTTGAGAAAAAAACAAAAGAAAAAATAAGAAGAATTATATATATAGTAGCTTATACATATAAAAAGGCATGTTATTCACCAGAAGCTTACTTACCTTCTTTCAAATTCCAACCCTTTTGTTTGCCTGTTCATAAATCTCACCCACCTGCTTATAGAAAAAAGAAGGAAATTATTGCCTGAGAAGCTGCTCATCTTCCTCCCACTCTAATTACTTTATTCAAACCTAATACCCATCACCATATGTCGATCTCCGATGCCGAGCTCCGCCTCACTACTCCCCGCCTTATCTTCTTTTCACTGACCCGTGCAACAGCAACCCGTCCTCCTCCTCATCGACAAACACCTTCCTCTAAGCAAGCATATCACAACCCAAACGCAGCGAAACCCTCCGCCCTTGCTGCTCCAAACCCGCCTGGCATCGAGCCCGTGCCTTCTCCGGCAACAACCCTTCCATTCACAAACCCGCGCACCGAACCCGACCTCCACGTGTCACAGCCCTTGCCTCCCCATCGCCATTCACTCTATCCGCACCCACTATAGCCTAATCGAAACCCACTGTTACCGCATCGCCTCTCCTCCGCGTGAGCACCGCTAACCCAGCAGCCTTCGACAGCTCCGTTCCCACCTACCCACTGCCGCCCTGATCAAGTGCCAACCCGAACGCCTGAATTCTCCGAGCCTCCACCTTAGATCCGCCATCACCATCCTAATGGCACCTCACTACAGACCCAAGCGCTAGTGCTCCGCCTCACATTCCTTCAGAAACCCAAACCTATAACATGTTCGTTTGATGCTCTTTGAAGCTTGTAGGTATAGGTTTGCATATATATATATATATATATATATATATATATATATGACCTATATATTATAACTTACACTTGATATTTAAAAATAGTTGATTATATATATATATATATATATATATATATATAAATTTCATATATAAAGGTCTGCATATATGTATATATATATTTGTGTGTGTTATTATATATATATATATATTACATATTCAAGTCTGTATATAACATGTTGTTATGCGTACAAGTTTATACAACATGTTGTTTGTATATTTATATATTGCCTATGCTGCAGCATGCATATGCATATAGATGTATAGGGTAGCTTTAAAGTATATATGTAAAGTGAACGTATGTATATAATATGTGTACTGTATACTTGATTTTAACAATGCTTGTTTTTGATATATAATTATGTATATAAGTGTACTGTATATATACATACCTGAAGTTTGAATATACGCATTTTAAAAATATAAAGAGTTCATTTTAAATATCGGTTTAAAATTAAATTTTGATTTCAAATTTTTATATGTATGAAAAGTTATATATTAGTTTTGATATAATGGTTATATATAAGTATGCATGTGTTGATTTTCAAATATATGTGAAGATTTTATTTTGTATGTGTTTTAAAACTTAATATTGATTTTTAGATAATATAAAAGTTTTATTTTGAATTCTAATATGTATTTTAAGAAATAATGATTTGAAAAAAATGTATATATAAATTTTGTTAATATACTATGTTTAAATATATATAATATGGATTTTTTTTAAAATGTGTAATTCTAAATTAAAATTTTGTTTTATATATACATTTCATTCCAGTTATATCAAGCAGATTTTGATTTTTCCATTGATTCCAATTTATCGGTTTTGTTCGTCGTATTCGTGTCCATCTTACTTCGCTTTGGAAATTTGTGCTTGGATTCGTAACCCATTTCATTGCTAAATCTCTCTATCCTCGAAAGGTGAGCAATCACTCACGAATAATATTCTTATATTTAGTAAATTTGATTTCACTTGAAACGACAATTGAAATATGCTGTAAATTTAAATTGCTAGTTATCTAATTGTTAAATATGATATGTCATTATCTGCAATCGTTCACCTGTGATATTTGACACCATATCCTTTTGCGTATGTTTTATTTAATTTACCACTGATGGTATATGCCTGTTGTTGATTTATTATCATATTTGTCCTAACTTTGCAAGTTCCTTGTTAGTCTAGAATTCCCTATGGGTTAAAATGATACATACCCGAACGATTTTGTGGAATAGGGAAAACCGTTATGGGTTGAAATGATAAACGCAAATGATTTTCATTAATTTTAAATTCTAGGATTGTGGGTTGAAATGATATATATATCTGTAAATATTTAAATTGCGGATTGAAATGATAAATGTCCGTATCACTTAACCATAGGATAGAAAATTATATACGGACACCGTTTTTTATATTTTAAAAAAAGATTTCATAAGTTTTGAAAGGAAATATATGGTTTTAATAAGTATTAATTTTAAAGTATAATATATATTGGCTATTTTTATATATGTATAAAATCTAAATTTTAAAATAATATGTTTGGAAATTTTGTTTTATAAGTTAGTTTTGAAATATAATTTTCAAGAATTTTTTTATAATTTTGTTATTTTAAAAATATATTAAATAGATTTAATACAAAATACATTTAATAATAAGATTTAATTTAATAAAAATGTAACTTAATCGGTTTATAATATGTTTAAATATTTATTTAAATTTATATTAATATATAAAAATTTATAACTTTAATAGTAAAGGTTGGAAAGATAAATTATTGTTGACTTGGAATTTAAATTGGTTAATAATTAAAATTGAATAAGAATTTATTTGAACTTATTGATTTTTAGATGTTGAAAATATGATTTATAACATGATTTGATAGAAAGAGATTAAATGAATATTCTCAATTTTAAATAAAATTGAGATTGAATATTTAATATTGATTTAAATATATAAATTGGGATTTAAATAAATTGTTATTAAAATGTTTAAGTGAATATTTTCCAATTTGAATAAAAATTTAAGTGAAATGTTGAAATATAAATAAAATTTATATATTGTAAGTGTTTAAATATTTAGACTTGAATCTTTGAACTTTAAATTGAAATGGTTAAACGAGAAATTATTCAAATTGAATTTTTGGAATTTAAGATGATCTGAATTGATTTACGAAATTAGAGGAAACCATTTTTATTATATAAAGTACCTTTAATATATAAACTATTTTAATATATAAATTATTTTAATATATAAACTATTTTAATTTATAACTATTTATTATACATACTATTTTCAATATCTAAACTTTTTAAGTCGAAAGTGTTATGATTTCCAAAGTGTTATGATTTCTAAAGTGTTATGATTTCAAAAGTGTTATGATTTTTAAAGTGCTATAATTTTGAAAATGTTATGGTTATGGAAATGAATATTATTTAAAGTGGATAATGATATCAAATTACTATAGTTTTAAAACGACTATGATATTTTGGTATGAATTATGAACTATTTGAAATGAAATGACCACGGTGTGAAATAAGCATTTGGTTGTTAAAGAGACGGGGATCAGATATTGTCGTACTCTTTGCCAATACCGAAAACCAATTTAACAAATATGTACATCGTGGAGATTCCAAAATGAAGTAGGATGGTTTGGCGACGATTCTATATGGTATTTACGTATCCCTAACTCCTATGAGTCAGCTTGATGTGGCTAAAACAGGAGCCACGCTGGGCCAAGTAAGGCTATTCTTCCGATTGGACACATTTCTTTGATACCATTATATTACTTTGTGATTTGATTGGGTGCACCTTTGATTTGGGAGTGTGTCACGAGGTTGGCGGTAGTAGCTGCTATGCATTACCACCAGTCTAGATATGCAAACGGTATATCTACACTAGCATTGCCTCGAGTATCTTGTCACATGCCCTATCACACCTTCTACAAGTTTGTTTTGTGTCGTATATATGGAGTGTTCCCTGTTAGCCCACTTGCGAGTGGAGTCTATAGTATCTGCATAAACTACGACGTTATATAAAATATGTTAAGAGGGATATGGGTAACGCCTTAATGCTATTTTAATAGTTTACTTTACTATAGATATATTATAATAACGTATATTACTACATAGTAGATAGTTCCATGGCTCCTTAGAGGATGGAAATCCCAAATATCCTTTAAGTTACTTGTATTTCACTTGAGTTGAATTTATTAATATAAGAATGTTAATCCCGACTCGAGTATTTCGTGTTTTGCTTTATGCTCGGGTCAGACTGAGTGAGACAGCATTTGAGACTCACCTTTGGAGTTTGGAGCTTTGCTTGAAGATCTATCTTATATCTAGTCATCTTTCATATATTTCCAGTTATTTCTATTCAGTCTTGTCAGTTGCTTCAGTATTTGAGACTACTATGTATTTGAGATTTCTATTGTATTTTGTTTCAGAATCTGATGTTTATAGTAACTTCATGAACTACTATTTATCTATTTTGCTGCTTATTGTTATATTACCCTGTGTCTGTGATTCTGTGATTGATTTATTTACTGTATACGCTGAGTTTTGCCAAATATAAATTAACAATCTATTGTTTTGAGCAATTCAAGTTTGACATGTGTGGATGCAAATAGTTCGAAATACCGGGTCGTTACACCAATGTTTTTGAAAGGCAATGTTTAAGTGTTCTAAAGAAAGGATGTCTAATGTTTTATAGCTTTCAATGGAAAGGTTTTTCAATGTTTATATGAATGGTTTCGAAAGGAATGTTTTGGCCTTTCGGCCTAGGTTATAAACGGTTTACTTAGTTTTGAAAGGGATACTTGCAATGGGATCGAAAGGGGTACTTTCAAAGGTAAAATGTTTTCATCAACAAAGTTTTGAGTAAAGGTAAAGCATAAAGTATATTTTCTTTGTTTAAAGTATGATTTAAAGGTTTAAATCTATGTAACAACCCTGATTTGGAGATTACCTTTCAAATTGAATTATAATGATAATTATAATTGAATATTGTGATTTAAATTAAAATTGGAGATTTTAAATTGTTTATTTGAAATAAACAATGAAATTAGAATTAAATTGAGAACATAAGGTTCTAAACTTTATTTTATTTAAGTTGATAATGAACGAAATATAATTTTATTTGAGTGGAAATTCAATAATTATATCAATTATTGCCCGTTTACTTCTCTTAATAATTTTTAAGGGAAGTGTTTTATTTTCGAAGGTTGTTTATCGAATAAAAGGTAGTAATTAGTTTCAAAATAATTTATGGCTATAAATAATGTTTTAAAATATTTTCTAAGTGAGAAAATTAATTTTGTGGAATTTTAGAAGTTAAAAACAATGTTTTATTCATTTATTTGAGCAAATAGTTTATTTTTGTTAAATAAAGGAATTTAATAATAAAAAATATTTTAAAAATACAAACTAATATTTTTACATGATAGAAAATGTTTTATTTTATAAGTATACAAGTTTTCATATTTTTCTTGTGTGTAAATATGAAGAAAATGCATTTTATTTTTGGTTCATATGTGATATATGCACATACGTTTGTAAAGTGTTGTTTAATTCTTTAGTCCAATTTATTTTCTTTTATTATCAAACCCAACTTGGCCTATTACCTCACTTAGCCTAGTTAGGAGAGAGAAAGAAAGAAAACTGTACGTTCATTTCTACAGGCTATTATCTTCCTCTTCCACCTAAAAACAAAAGTCAGTAAACACTTTACCAATTTCTCACAAATCAAGCAAATTTGTCGATTAAAATTCAACAAATTCAAGGCTTTTTGCAATCTAGTGTTAAATCTAAGGTAATCTACCTCTAAATCATCCTATTTCATCAAAATTTTCTTTTTACAATAAGTGGTTTTCTAATTTTATTGTATATTTGGTTTGCATGTTCTTCTTATCTCTTGTACAGGTTCTTAGAAGCCATTTCTCAAACAAAAGCTTCAACTCTGCTGCTATAATCCAAATTTTAACCTTCAATCAGCAATGTGAGTTCCTAAAACTCACGAGTGCTAGTTGAGCAAAGCTCAAATCGCTCAAAAATGTGAAAATCTGCTTGCTATATAAAATTTTCTGTAGTTGATTTGTTTGTTTATAACCTGATTTCTATTGCTACTTTGGAACCTTATAACTTTTGATTTCTGCAATAAAATGCTACCGGATTTTTTGCATTAGGTAGCATGCTTGTTGAACTTCATCCTTGTAAAATTTCATTGAAAAATATTGCTATATGATATGTCAAAATTGCTTAGAAAATCAGTTTGCAGGCAGAAATTGAGCTGAAGAAAAATTCGTAAGCTAGGTCGACTGCCTCACCTCCCTGGGTCGATCGACCTATCGACCTAGAGGCTCCTAGGTTGACCAGGCGGCAAACCTAGGGGCCAAGGAGGTCGACCTCAAGGTCGACCTGGGGAAAGGCAAAAACTTTCCTTGTTCTTCCCTTGTTCCGATGTTTTTTTAGCCGTTTCACTTCATTTTATTGTTATAATTTGTTATGTTTTTGATTGTTTTGAAGGCCATGATGACTGTCATTAGACCATCCAAATTTTGTAGTTTTTAAAATTCAAATTTTGAATTGTTTTGAATTTAAATTCGAACATCCGTTTGAGTGATTTCCTTGTTTTTATTCGTTTTCGAGCACTGTTTTCTCCAAATATTTGTGAAATAAATTTTAAATGTAATTGGCATTTCAAAATAATAATTATATAATGTTTTAAAGTATTTTCAAGTATAAAATCTATTTATTCTCTATAATAAGGGAAATTTTCAAATATGGCTTTCAAATTGATTTCAAAAATTGGTTTTAAAAGCTTATTTTTCAAAGTAAATTATTTTATATATAAAATACACATTTTTGCACTATTCGAGCAAATGAGAAGGAGAATTAAACGGTTTAGTAATACATGTGGTTTGGGACATATGCGTTTATCTTATCGGTTAATTTTCAACTTGTCTGTTTGATCATTTTGACCTCCGAGTCGGGTTTATCAATGAAACGAGGTAAACTTTTTACTGCTTTAAGTGTGAAATTTACTAACGGTTAGTAAACCGTTTAGTGCAAACATGTGGTATGGAACACACGTTAACACTGCTCGGGTTTCTATCCAAGAGTTTGTGATACATTTGCCATTGCGGCGTATTGCCAGTACAGGACTTTGGATCGTTGCCATTGTGGCGTTTGCCATTGCGGCATATTTGTCCTCGAGACGTTTTCCATTGCGGCGTATTTGCCATTGCGGCGTGTTTGTGATTGTGACATATTTTCCTTCGAACGTGATACCATATTTGAGATTAGTACTTGGCAGGCGTCGGCCAAAAGCACATGCAAATTTTGAGATTTTCATTGATTTCCGAAGTGTATCTTTTTCATGATTGGCCATTCGAGCCATTATATATATATATATATATGTATGTATATGTACATGTATATGGCGATTACCTTATGGGAATTTGAGTTGCCAACGCTGGTGTTATTTGAGATTTGCGTTTTGGCATTATTATTGAGATTTGCCTATTGGCGTTATTAAATGAGACTTTCCTTTTGGCGTTTATTTGGGATTATATTCTCCTATATTGGAGAGTTATATTTGATTGCCTTGTGGCGTATTTTTGAGATGGTGATTTTTTTTTGCGATTTCTTTGAGTTTGCCGATATGGCAGGTTTGGGATTTCTCCCTTTAGGAGTTATATTTTTCCCTAAACCACCATTGATTATTTGTGATATGCCGATGATATAAGGCTTGCTATATTTAGAGCTTTATGGATTGTCTTATCTCTTTTGAGATTATATGTTTGTGTAAGTGATATCATCTCATCACTTAAAGTTACCATACCATACTTATACTCATGCTTATATCCAGTATTGTTCCTTCTTGTTTAAGAATAACATTACCCTTATTCTTATGCATTTATTACTGCTTATCCTCTTAAACTAATATGTTTGGCTAGACTAACCCATGTATTTTATACTTGGGTCAGATCGAGGTGTTTCAGGTTAGGTATCTTTGGACTTAGCCTATTCTACTTCTACATGAACTCTTTTCTACTATCGCCTTTTTGATATAGTTTTGTGCAGTCCTTTTATAGCTACTCTGGTATGTATATTCTTTTGACTTGTGTTTGTATTGTAGTCATCATAACACATATGTGATGTATCATTTTTTATAGTCTGTGATGTATCTGTACATGTATATATATGTGATTATCTACTGTTCCATGATGTGTTTAGCATTTGAATCGTTGTATTTTCTTCTGATAGATCCTATAGTCACCTATAGTTTTGTATTAAATATTTATTGGATATGTCAATCCATATGGGATAAAAAAAATATAGCATTTGCCGACATATTCAATAAATATTTAAGACAAGGCTATAAATGGTTGCTCCTAACCAACCCTATTCTCTGCATTAATAGACAGTATTACCCAGTAGTACTCTTTGTTAATGTCGGTCTCAGGGTGGGGCGTCGCGATCAATTTGAGAGAAAATGTTTTTGTTAACGCTAAAATTTGAACGCTAACACCCCGGTGTATGAGTTATAGTTGTGAAAGCACCACCCGATAACTCGGGAACAGATTACAAGCAGATAATAGCAGAAAAGCAGTAAACAGCAACAATTTTATAGTGGTTCGGCTTAAGGGTATAGCCTACGTCCACTTTAAGTACTTTTATTGATGATCTCGTTACAAGCTGATACAATTCTTTCCAAATACAATCACTTTGGATTACAAGTCACTTAGAACAAGTAGCCTAAACTTCAATGGAGATTAGAGTCTTCAAATCCATGTTGGATGTGTGTGATCTTTTCTCGAAGTTGTTTGTAGCGTTCTTCGTGTCTTGAAAGCTTTAAGTGTTGGATTGGTTTGGAATGCAGCAGAGTAACGGTGCTTGAGGAGAATGAGCCCAAAAAGTCCCTTGAATGTTGGAGGTGGCCATGTATTTATAGGCAAATTTCTGGGCTGGAATTGTTTTAAGTCATGAGTCGTGACCGACTCAGGATGAGTCGTAAGTCGTGACCGACTTAAATATCACGAGTCAGCAGGCAGCGACATAAGGGAAGCGGCATTGAGTTTGCTCCTTGTTGCTTAGGTCGCCAGCGACTTATAATAGGTCATTAGACATCTTAAGTCACTTAAGTCGTTTGAAAACTTAGGTCAGTCTGCCACATGAGTTGTTAACTCCATGAGTCGTTAACCCGTTGAGTCGGCCGTTACTTTTAAGTCGCTAAGGCTATAACCCGGTGAGTCGCTGTCCCTCCTGAGTCGTTGAGTCGTAACCCTTCAAGGCCGTTGAGTCGGTAACTCCTTAAGGACGTTGAGTCGGACTATTCTCTTAAGCTGCTAAGGTTACTAAGTCGTTTGCCTGTTTGCCGTTGAGTCGGTAACTCCTTAAGGACGTTGAGTCGGACTATTCTCTTAAGCTGCTAAGGTTACTAAGTCGTTTGCCTGTTGAGTCGTAACCCTTCAAGGTCGTTGAGTCGGTGACTCGATGAGTCGTGAGGCTTCCTGAGTCGTAGATCCTTCCTGAGCCGTTAAACACCTTAAGTCGTGGCTCACCCCAGGCCTTAACTCGTTGATTTCTTTGACTCGTGAGCTGGAACGGGGTTAACATCTGCCCCTCGAAGCGCACGCTTAAGTCGTAAGTCGTGTGCTTCGACTTATCATAACTCAGGCGAGCCGATTCAAGTTCCAGCTCTTCCAGGTATAAAGCGCTTGACTCGTTCCTCCTATCTCCCACTTTTTATTTCTTATCCTTTGAACCGTGTCTGCCATTAACGCATCTTCGAGCTCTCAAAGGCGATTCCAACCTGATTTTTCTTCGATCATCTTTAGCATCACACCGTGTAAGAGATTTTGCATCTTTTTTCAATTGCTGATGATTGCCGATCTCCGCCTCTGTTTTTCCCTCTTGATCCTTGCGAATATTATTACATCGGACATTGATGGATTAAAGGCAGGCGGTTTGATCTTACTTGTAACGATTCGAGATTTGAGGCGACCTAGTGGTGTGATGGAACTAGGGTTAACCATTGCGAGGTTATTGGGTTATCGGGTTATGGATTAGATGGTTAATGGGTTAGGAGTTAGATGGTTAATGGGTCAGATTGATTCGAATATTGCTGTAGGTTTGACTCGGCTATTTTTGTACGATCCAGCGACCTTTGCGATTTAACCATGATACGACTCAACATGCTCCACGACCTAAGCCTTGAGTCGTGGCCGAGATAAAACCCTTGAGTCGTGACCGAGATAAGACTCTTGAGTCGTGGCCGAGATAAGACTTAGAGATTTTCTTATTATTTTGAACCAGAGCTTATTTAACATACTCCACGACCTAAACCTTGAGTCGTGGCCGAGATAAGACTTGGAGATAATCTCCTTATTTCTACGACTCAAGGCTTAGGGTACTGCCGACTCAGAACTTTTGAACCGTTGACGAGCTATGACTTGTGTGAATTCTGTTTGAACTTTGGACCATTGCATTAACTTTGAACTGTTGAATTTTATTGCATTCATTCACAGGTTATTTTGACTTGCAGGCTAACAACCTGTTCAATACAACATTCACAGAAAACTGGGACGAATATACTGTCATTGATTACCCATACCAAATGACAGATTAGTTAATAACAGATAATTAACTTAAACAAATCGTGTGAACAAAGTGCTATCGATTTCAAGTAGAATATTAAAGCAACACTGAAACAATCAATTGAAACTGACCAGCCTGCACTAATATTATGCTTGAACTCTAAATTAGCAAGTTCTGAAATTACCATAGTCGATCAATTGTCAACCAGTTTAATTCCAGTTATATTTACTTGTTATTTTCATTAGTTCTGCACAACACTTCACACTTTTAGGAAACGTGCACCTTCGCATTTGAACACCCAGTTGCTTGTGTAGAATGACATCTCAACAAGAAGCACCGATGGGCCAGGCTGAAGATGTCTTCCCAGTAGCCAACTTGTTGGATAATCCTCCGGAGAGAACTCCCACCACTCTGAATCAGCGGGTGTTTAATCAATTGCTCACCCAATTTGGCATTGCCGAAGCTGATGCCTTACTGCCGGGGCCAAATGATACTGTGGATAGGCCCCCTTCTGGCTTTATTGCTGTCAACCGCCAAATGTGCTTGAGCGGTGCCATACCACCTTTCAATGACTTCCTTCAGCAGTTCTTGCTTCGATTATCTATCTCTCCATTCCAATTGCACCCCAATGGTCATGCCATTCTGATGGGGTTATGTGTACTATTTAATAGAGTTCTGGGCCGATTACCGAGCTTCGAGGAAGTCTGCTACTTTTGATCATTCACAAAAATTAAAGATCATCCATCTATCGTAGTTATAAGGAGTGCTCGAAACCGCAAGCTCATCACCGATCTTCCTGAAAGTGTTCATGGATTTCTAAACCAGTATTTCTTTGTTCGTTGCCCTCCGGGGTTTTATGCCATCTGGAGAGTAGGAAGTAAGATTTTCCTGTTTTTATTTCACCATTCTTGGGCTTTTCGAAATCTGAGTTGCTAAATGCTAACTTGGCTTCTTTATTTTTTTCTGTTTTAGCGCTTCCTCCTCCCTCTAGAGATCCATGCTATAAACAAACTTTCGAGAGATTGAACGCCGTGACGGCAGAAGAGAGGAGTATCAAGTTTTTGCTAAATGATGAATTTCTACATCAATACGGGCTTCTTCATTCTTCTCGCTTTACTCAACTTCATGAAGTTCCAACTGAAATTCCCGATTCTCCGGCGGAAACTCCTGATGCCCCGGTCTCTATTAAAGAGCACATGCAGGGAGGATCCTCTATGGAAACTCCACTAGTGAGATGTTCAATTCCGAAGGACGTTGCGGGGCCGTCTGATAAGTCTGCACTTGCCCCAGTTATCGAAGAGGAAGAAACTCCACGATCTTCCGGAAGATCTGTCGACGAAGGAGTTGAAAAAGCCAGTCCCAAAAAACATGATGGCGATGATGTTTTCGAGGGGTTGAGCGATTTAATCATGACTTCTCAAGAACTTTTCAAAGATGATGTTTCCAAAACTGTCTCTTCTGTAATTGAGGCGACATCTTCTCTACAACAAATGTCAACTCCTCCTACTCAAGTTATCACTACATCTATTCCACAGAGTGGTCTGTAACTTGATGCGTGTAGTTTACACGTCACACAACACTTAGGATTTTTCATCACTTCTACGCGTTTATCTTCTTGTACTTTAAAGATTTCTAAAGCTTATTATTTTTATTCCAGATTCTCCAATGGGGCGCAGCGGCTCGTACTATGATGATTTCCAGCGCTACGGGAGGCGTAGCCGTATGATTATAGGCGTTACCTCCCTTCTTACAGAGAATCCGATGAAGAGAGGGCCATTAGGAAAGCAGACGAGAGACGAGCATATGAAGAACGTCACCGAAGGGAACAAGAAAGACATGACCCTCCTCACAGAGATGATGATACTCAAAAGAGAAAAGCTCACGATGAGAGAGGTAAAGGTCACATGGACGATTCTTTTAGCAAGCGGGCTAGACTTACCGAAGAAACAATGCCGGCCGTTTCTGAACATGTTCCTGCTCAATCTCCTGTCCCCGTTCGTTCCGACATTCAAACAATCATCAATCGTCCCGCATACCAAGTCGGGCAAGGTCCTCCCACTCTTCAAAGTCGATTCCCTCAGTGGTGCCTGAGAGGGGTTCGATTTGATCTCGACTTGGTTCCTCTCGACAAATCGGCTATGCTGCGAAACCTTGATACTGTCAGGACCGATATCGAAAGAATGTCGAACTGGCAAAAACTTGTCGACGAGCTTTAGAGGGTTAACCGAGCCAATCTCGAGGCCATGCTCACAATGGAGAATGATAAGGCTGAGTGGCAGAAGACTCTCGAACAGCATGACGCCGAAATGAGAAGTATTGCTTCCTATAATTAAAAATTGGAAGCGGAAGTAGAAAAGCTTAAAGAAGAATTAGCTACTTCATCTACTTTCCATTCTCAAAAGGAGAGCATGCTTCAGCAACAAGTATGAGATGCGCATGCCAGTCAAAGGGCAGTCGAAGATAAGCTTGCATACAAAGAGAAGATCATAGAAGAATATCGCGCTGAAGCTTCACAGCTGCGAGAACAGACTGGCTCTCAAAGCTTGGAGATAGAGTTGTTAAAAACTCGACTTGCTATGGCCGAAAAGGAGCGTGACGATGCTGTTGCTGGTAAACTCGCGGCTGAAGAGGCCCATCAAGCAACCAAAGCTGATATTAGCTCCACATTATTTGATTTCTATCTGCATAGCATTTTGGGGCGTGGCAGCCTTGCCTTTCTAGGCCCTAAATATGAAATTACATTAGCTGAAGTCTGGGAGGCAGCACTTGATATGCTAGTGGTAAAGGTGCTGGCTACGCTGAGACAGCTCTTGAAGAGCATTATCTCGATGATGATGCCCGCGCTGCTCTTGCGAAGGGAAAAGAGCAACTCGCCAAGGTACGGGCCGGAATGGCGGAAGGGGAACGTTCTGAGAAAGAAATACCGCCTACCTCTTCTGAACGCCCTTTAGTTTCTCCCGAAGTGGACATTACAGGCTCTAGTGCTCATTCGCCGCCTCCTATAAGAACCGGGGTAATCACCCCTACTGATGATGAGGCTTTGGAGGATATCGGGGCTCAGAATTATGAGATTGAACTTACGAAGCAAACATCTTCAGGTAATTTTGATATTGGTCCGATTCAGGTGGACCGCTTGCTTACTCCTCAAAAGTTTGATGAGCTTCTCAATTACTTCTTGAATCTCGACGAACCCATATCTCCCTTCTTTCGGGGAGATACTAATATTTTTAATTTCTCTTCTTCTGCAGTTGAAACGCCAAGTGTTGTGCAGACTTCACTTCCTCCGGTTATCCCTCCTCCGTCTCTTCAGGTGACTCCTCCTTCTGCTTCACAACCCGGATCACAAGAGGAACAGATTGAGGCTCTTCATGGCTTGGATGACCCTATTGCTTCGCAAGAGCAGAAGGACGAGGGACTTGAAGGAGGCGAGATCTCTCCGGAGCGGACTCCCTCTGATGACGTAGTTTTGTCCGCTCTTGTTACTCCAGGGAGTGAGTCTTCTTCGAAGAGAAGAAAGAAGCACGGAACATCGAAGAGGAGGGGGAAGAAAATCATCACTACTGAAGAGGAACCGGAAGTTGCACCGGTTGCACCTCCCTCTCCTTCTTCTCTTATGCCTATAGGTAGACCTGAAAAATTAATCATTCGGCCAGGCAAAGGGTCCAAAGGTGGCAAGAAGAAGTGAAGAGTCGGACTTCGGGCTTTTTGACTCCTTTTTTGTGTAATGGTCGGATGTTGTGCAGGCACCGGCCCCTGCTCTTTTTTATTTTGAAACCTGTATCTGCAATTGAATAAAATGATCCTTTATTCGCACAGACTCTTGTTTGAATTTGAGAATGCATTTATTATTCATTTTTGCACAAGTTTATTTATATGATATTGCGGTGAGCTTGTGGTATTTTGTATGTAACTATACCGTGTTGCCCCCATACCATAAGCTTGCTGCAATATTTTATACTTTGAGGAGACTTGCACTCTTATTTTCTGTAGAATGACTATTTCATTCGTGAAGAAATTTTTCATAGAGTACAACTCCTTTCATATAAGTTTTTACGCTTTGTCCTTTGAAGAAATCACTTTTTCCTTTTGTGTATGTACACATTTTGCCAAGTGAATTCTTCTATGTGGTAAAGCGGACCTCTGAATGTACTTTAACTTTCTTCCCTCTTTTTTTTTTAGAATAGGTAAATTACTCTTCCTTTGAAAGTTAAAGTATGCTTCTTGATGAGGATTTTTCTTTTAAATAGAAATTTGTACCTCTGAGGAGGGATTTTTTCACGTTTCAACACTTGGAAGTTTTATTTCAATCTTGGTGAAACGTGTACCTCCAAAGAGTTGTGCCTTTGAAGAAAGCCTTTTCACGTTTCAACACTTGGAAGTTTTATTTCGATCTCGGTGAAACGTGGGCTTCTGAAGAGGTCTTTCTTTTTAATTGTGTCCCCGGGAGGGGGTTGTACCTCTGAGTAGGGATTTTTCACGTTTCAACACTTGGAAGTTTTATTTCAATCTCGGTGAAACGTGTACCTCCAAAGAGTTGTGCCTTCGAAGAAAGCCTTTTCACGTTTCAACACTTGGAAGTTTTATTTCGATCTCGGTGAAACGTGGGCTTCCAGGAAGGTCTTTATTTTGTTTTGCATTTCAACTTTGGTGAAGTGAAATTCCGAAGAGCGGTTGTTACACTTCAACTCCTGGTGAAATGTGCCTCCGAAGAGGTCTTTATTTTGTTTGCATTTCAACTCTGGTGAAGTGAAATTCCGAAGAGCGGTCGTAACACTTCAACTCCTGGTGAAATGTGCCTCCGAAGAGGTCTTTATTTTGTTTGCATTTCAACTCTGGTGAAGTGAAATTCCGAAGAGCGGTCGTAACACTTCAACTCCTGGTGAAATGTGCCTCCAAAGAGGTCTTTATTTTGTTTGCATTTCAACTCTGGTGAAGTGAAATTCCGAAGAGCGGTCGTAACACTTCAACTCCTGGTGAAATGTGCCTCCGAAGAGGTCTTTATTTTGTTTGCATTTCAACTCTGGTGAAGTGAAATTCCGAAGAGCGGTCGTAACACTTCAACTCCTGGTGAAATGTGCCTCAGAGAGGGTTTTCATCGCCTGGAAGTTACTCTCTCATGGTTGGAGGGTCATGACTCCTCCAATCTTTTTTGTTGAGTAGAGAACTTTCTTTTTTGTGGCGTATGACCCATTAGAGGTCTTTATCCTCCGAAGAGTTGTGCCTCCGAAGAGGACTTGTGCTGCCAATGATGGCTTTGGTTGTTCCTCTGTCCACTTGCTTACGCCTTTTTCAATGATCCTCTGCTTCCTCTTTTTTTTTTTAGCTTTCATTCCCTTTTCTCACAAGTAACTTGTTTAATCCGAGGAAGTGTGCTTCATTGTCAGGCAATTTCGTGAGAACGAGCATTAGCTTCTTAATTGGATGTTTGTTTGTTCAAACGATCTCAATTTATTAGCAAAGACCCGTTTCTGTCGAAATCATAGGCCGTTCAATTGAAGTACTTCCTATCTAGGATTTGAATTCGGGGCTTTTTTTTAAAATTTGGCGAGGATCACTTGGTCTTTTTATGTGCAAGTTTCACTTCCATTGTCTGCAAAAATTTAAATCGACATTTCAGTAATACATTCTATGTACTTTTTATATCGAAAATAAAGCAAACATGTAATAATAACAAGGAACACAAGATTTATAGTGGTTCGGCCAGGAAATTGGGCCTACATCCACTTTATATTCTTTCATTATTTACTTGCATCAGTTTTACAATTGCCTTCAATTACAAGAATCATACATTCATAATTCTTTTTACAATATTTCAACAAAATTTTCAAGTATAGTATGGACGCAAATGGTTGCTGTTCCATGCCCTTGGAATTTGATCTCCTTCAACAGTGGTGAGTTTGAATGTGCCGTCAAGAAGCTTCTGACCTATGACATATGGTCCTTCCCAATTTGGCCCAAACACACCTGTCGCTGTCATAATTCTCTTCAGGACTAGGTCTCCAATCTCAAAGCTGCGTTGGCGAACTTTGGAATTGAAATGTCTGGCTATTCTTTGCTGATGAGCTGCAATTCTGAGATCAGCCTCATCTCTTTTTTCATCAAGGAGATCTAGCGCTTCAAGCTGTAGCTTTTCGTTTTCTGCTTGATTGAAATGGATTCTTCTGTGTGAAGGGACCTCTATTTCTACCGGAATCATTGCCTCTGACCCGTATGCCAATGAAAACGGGGTGTGCCCAGTCGCAGTTTTGTGAGTGGTTCTGTATGCCCATAGTGCCAGTGGTAGCTTATCGACCCAACCACCTTTTGCTCTTTCAAGTTGCTTCTTGATGGTTGACTTAATAATTTTGTTCACGGCTTCCACTTGCCCGTTTGCCTGTGGATGAGCCACTGCTGAGAAGCTTTTCCGGATTTTGAATCGCTTGCAAAAATCTTGGAATTCTTCACTTTCAAACTGAGTTCCGTTGTCTGTAATTATTTTTTGAGGCACACCGTATCTGCAGATGATGTTTTTAGTCACAAAACTTATCATCTTTTTTGAGGTGATAGTAGCCAGTGGTTCAGCTTCTGCCCACTTAGTAAAATAATCTACAGCAACAATGGCGTATTTAATTCCAGATTTGGCAGTTGGCAACGGTCCTACAAGGTCTATTCCCCATATTGCAAACGGCCATGGACTGACCATCTGTGTGAGTTCAGTGGAAGGAGCTCTAGGAATTTTGGCGAATCTTTGACATCTGTCACATTTTCGGGAATACTCTGCTGCATCTCGATTAATTTCTGGCCAAAAATATCCGTATCGGAGAATTTTCTTTGCTAATGTTTGGCCACCTGAATGATCACCACATTCTCCTCCGTGTACCTCTGCTAGGATTGCTTTAGACTCTTCCCTGGATACACATCGAAGTAATGGCATTGAGAATCCCCGTCTGTATAATCGGCCATCCTGGATTATGTATCGAGAGGCTTTTCTCAGTAACTTTTGTCGTTCTTTTGAGTTCCCTGGTAAGGATCCATTGAGCAGATATTCTGTTATCGGAGCCATCCATGATTCTTGCTCCAGAGACATGCTCATGATCCAATCAATGTCCATCTCATCAATGCTAGGAGTCGACAGGACCTCCACTGGAGTTAGCCCCAGAAATTGAGCTTCACCTGTGCTAGAATACTTTGCGAGAGAATCTGCTTTCGTGTTTTCCTCTCGAGGAATGTGACTTATCATGTAATGATCGAAATCACCCAGGAGCTCCCAAGCCTTTGACAAGTAGGCGGGCAGATTCCCCCCTTTTGCTTGGAATTCCTTTTTGACTTGGCATACGATAAGCTGAGAATCACTGAATATCTGTAACGCTCGGATGTTTAATTCTTTAGCAATCCTTAAACCAGCGATAAGGGCTTCGTATTCTGCTTCGTTGTTTGTTGAAGGAAAGTCCAATCTTAGTGCATAGCATAATGATCGGCCTTCTGGGGTCTCAAGTACGACTCCGGCTCCAGAACAGTAGTCGTTTTTCGCACCATCGACATATAACTTCCATTGGATTGGGGAATCGTCGACTGTTTCCTCCTCACTGTAACCCTTATCTGTGAATTCTGCAATGAAATCTGCTAAAGCTTGTCCATTGATTGCTTTTCGAGGATGATAAGTGATGTCATACTGACTGAGTTCAGTATTCCATTTTAGAAGACGACCCGAAGTTTCAGGGCGAAACAGGACTTGCTTTAAAGGTTGATCAGTGAGGACTTTGATAGGATGAGCTTGAAAATATTGCCTCAACTTCCTAGACGCAATTAGTAAGCAATAGGCGAGTTTTTCCAACTTAGAGTAATTCATCTCTGCCCCAGTGAGTCTTTTGCTGATATAGTAAACTAGATGTTGAATCCTTTTGTCTTCCCGTATCGGCGCTGCACTTAAAGCATGAGATGATACTGCCAAGTATATAAGAAGATCCTCGCCATCGCCAGGCCTAGAAAGTATTGGAGGCGTCTCCATATGGCGAATCAATTCATCGAAGGCTTTTTGGCATTCGGGAATCCAATCGAAGTTTTTCTTTCCTTTCTTTAGGGCGTCAAAGAATGGGATGCATTTATCTGTGGCTTTGGAAATGAACCGACTCAAGGCGGCGACTTTTCCATTGAGACTTTGCAATTCCTTCTTTGTTCTAGGGGCTTTGACTTCTTTCAATGCAGTAATTTGAGCTGGACTGGCCTCAATGCCCCTAGCGCTCACGATGAAACCTAAAAACTTGCCGGATTCCACTCCAAATGAACATTTTAAAGGATTGAGCTTCATTCCGTATCTTCGGAGGACTGCGAACATGTCTGCTAAGTGTTCTATGTGATCCACCGCTTTCTTAGACTTTACTAACATGTCATCGACGTAGACTTCCATAGTCTTGCCCAGTTGCGGTTTGAACATAGCATTAACGAGTCTTTGGTATGTCGCCCCTGCATTCTTCAACCCGAAGGGCATAACTCTGTAGCAGTAAAGACCAGTGTCGGTGATAAAGCTCGTGTCCTCCTGATCTGGCTCATGCATCATGATCTGGTTATATCCGGAGTAAGCATCCATAAAAGATAACAATTCGTGTCCCGCTGTTCCGTCTACCAGTTGGTCGATTCTGAGTAATGGGAAGCAGTCTTTGGGGCAGGACTTGTTTAGATCTGAAAAATCGATGCATACTCTCCATTTTCCGTTGGCTTTCTTAACCAGCACTGGGTTTGAAACCCAATTCGGATAGGTAGATTCTTTGATAAAATTATTCTCCATGAGTCGATCAACTTCTTCTTTTAATGCCGCTGACCTTTCTGGACCTTGAGTTCTCCTTTTCTGCTTCACAGGTGTAAATTTTGGATCAATATTTAGAGCATGCACTGCAACTTCTGGAGATATTCCGCACATATCGGCGTGAGTCCAAGCAAAAACATCCAGATTTGCCTTTAAAAAAGATATTAAGATATTCTGAATTGACGCATTAAGTTGTGAACCCACATTCAACACTTTGTTTGGGTCCTTTGGGTCAACAGGTGTTGGAATTGTCGTTTCCACCGGTACCACTCTATTTTCCCCTGCACTGACTTTTCTAGGATCCATCTCTTTCCTTGCTCCGCTGTGCTCGCCAGTGCAGGGTCCGCCCTGTAATTGCTACAAGGCTGGTTCTTTGATGCGGACTGGGGCCGCCGCATTCTTTCCCATCTCTCTTTTTCTGGTTTCTCGTAGCTCTGTCAGATAACACTCTCACCCAGCATTTTGATCCCCTTTTATAACTCCTACTCCACTGTCTGTAGGGAATTTAATGGTGAGGCACCACGGGGCAAGAACAGCTTTGAACGCTGCCAGAGTTGGACGACCAAGGAAAGCATTGTAAGCAGAAAATTCGTCGACAATCACAAAAGTTTGCTTGCGGACCATTTTTCTCTCTCCTTCTCCAAGTTCCACAAACAAATCAATGGTTCCTACTGGCTGTTTTGGCTCCCTAGTGAAGCCAGCAATTTTATGCGATGAAGCTTGCACATCAGCCATAGGGATCTTCATTTGGTCGAATGTTTTCTTGAAGAGGATATTGCAGGATGCGCCACAATCAACGAGAACTCTTCTGACAATAGCTGGCCCGATACCAGCCGAGATGACTAAGGGATCCAAGGTAGGAGCTTCAATACCTGCGGAATCCCTAGCTTTGAATACAATATCATCATCAAGATTTCTTTGTTGCTTCAAGGGCATAGCACCTTCCAAAACAAATACATCTTCCTCGGTCGGTACATACTTTAAAGCTCGGGTATACCTTTCTATCTCACCCCAGCTTCTGCCCGCGGGGTGAGGTCCTCCTGTAATGACATTGATAATGGGCCTTCCGGACTCATGCCCTGAAGCCTTCTCAATCGTCCTAGGCTGATGAGTAGGAGCCTGCTGCCCCTGACTAGATGAAGCAGGATTGTTGCTATTCTTTTTCACAAATTGCTGTAGTTTGTTTTCCCTTAGCAACTCTTCAATCAGATTTTTCAACTGTCGGCATTCGTCGGTTTCGTGACCGGGTTGATTATGGAAGCGGCAGAACTTCCCACTCTGTATAGCCTTTTTCCCGGTCCTTAGAGGAGGAGGTTTAGGAAAGTCAATAGAATCTTTAGTGGCAAGGTAGATACGCTCCGGCGTATCTGATAAAGGAGTATATTCTGATGGCTTGAAGGATCGGGGCTTCTTCAGATTACCCTGCTTCTTCCCATTGTTATTTTCCCTTTTTTGCCCTACAGATTCATTCTTGCGTGGAACAACAGTGTTATCTTCGGCTTTTTCCAACACTGCCTTTACGGGTACGGGACGGCTTTCTAAGCGTATGAATTCATCTGCTTTTTTATAGAACTTTTCAAGGGAATTTGGTTCTTTCATGTTTAGCCATTTCCCAAATTCGCTCGACTTGTCAATACCCTTCATCAGATAAGTCAATATCATTCGCGGTTCTGCATTGTCCACCTCAGCTAGCGCTATATTAAAGCGGTTTAAGAAAGATCTGATAGTCTCCCCTGGATTCTGCTCCAAACTTGACAGTGACATGATATCCTTGGCTTTTGAGGTGTATAATCTGAACTGCTCCTTAAACTTCCGGGTTAAGTCAGAAAACTGATCGATAGATCGGATTGGAAGTTTGGTGAACCAAAGTAGAGCTACACCTTCGAGATACACAGGAAAATATCGGCACTTTATTTCATCAGAGGCTCTGGCACCTGTCATGTGCCAATCATACTTGTATAAGAATTCGTTCGGATCACTCGTCCCCCTGTAAGCTGGAATGGTTGGTGGGACAAACTTCCTTGGGAATTTAGCCTTTAAGATTTTCTCAGTAAAAGGAGTTTTACTTGGGGCGAAACCCCATTCTTTCTCGTCTTCAACCCTCTGCATACTTTCTTTCATAATTTGACGGACCATTCCAGAAAGATACTCCTCATCATGTCGAGTTCTAGATCCTCCAACCTCTGGGAGTGTTTGTTCAAAGGGGCTAGCAGCCCTTTCAGGAGCATTTCTTTCTTCAGCATCACGAATGTTGCCAGCAAAATTCCTTTCATTATCTGCCGGTCGACGGTTTGCCCCAAGAAAATCGTTCAACCTATTCAGAATTAGCGCATTCTGGGCATTCTGAGCCTCGAATTGTGCATTTTGGGCATTGATCTGTTGGTTCAGCCCTAAGATTGCGGCATCCAGCTCTGCTTTTGTAACTCCGACAGCTGGAGTGACTTGATTCGATATAGGGGAAGCGGAGGTTCCCTCTTGAATATTCCCAGATCTGACAGATCTACTTTTCCTTCCAGGAGCCATAATCTCGGATAGACTTCTGGTTTTCGAGGAAATTCTCTCTACAAACCTTTTTGGAGCAATGATGATAACTCGCCTGAGTTCAGTTCTCAGTGAAAGCACCAAAAATGTTAACGCTAAAATTTGAACGCTAACACCCCGGTGTATGAGTTATAGTTGTGAAAGCACCACCCGATAACTCGGGAACATATTACAAGCAGATAATAGCAGAAAAGCAGTAAACAGCAACAATTTTATAGTGGTTCGGCTTAAGGGTATAGCCTACGTCCACTTTAAGTACTTTTATTGATGATCTCGTTACAAGCTGATACAATTCTTTCCAAATACAATCACTTTGGATTACAAGTCACTTAGAACAAGTAGCCTAAACTTCAATGGAGATTAGAGTCTTCAAATCCATGTTGGATGTGTGTGATCTTTTTTCGAAGTTGTTTGTAGCGTTCTTCGTGTCTTGAAAGCTTTAAGCGTTGGATTGGTTTGGAATGCAGCAGAGTAACGGTGCTTGAGGAGAATGAGCCCAAAAAGTCCCTTGAACGTTGGAGGTGGCCATGTATTTATAGGCAAATTTCTGGGCTGGAATTGTTTTAAGTCATGAGTCGTGACCGACTCAGGATGAGTCGTAAGTCGTGACCGACTTAAATATCACGAGTCAGCAGGCAGCGACATAAGGGAAGCGGCATTGAGTTTGCTCCTTGTTGCTTAGGTCGCCAGCGACTTATAATAGGTCATTAGACATCTTAAGTCACTTAAGTCGTTTGAAAACTTAGGTCAGTCTGCCACATGAGTTGTTAACTCCATGAGTCGTTAACCCGTTGAGTCGGCCGTTACTTTTAAGTCGCTAAGGCTATAACCCGGTGAGTCGCTGTCCCTCCTGAGTCGTTGAGTCATAACCCTTCAAGGCCGTTGAGTCGGTAACTCCTTAAGGACGTTGAGTCGGACTATTCTCTTAAGCTGCTAAGGTTACTAAGTCGTTTGCCTGTTGAGTCGTAACCCTTCAAGGCCGTTGAGTCGGTAACTCCTTAAGGACGTTGAGTCGGACTATTCTCTTAAGCTGCTAAGGTTACTAAGTCGTTTGCCCGTTGAGTCGTAACCCTTCAAGGTCGTTGAGTCGGTGACTCGATGAGTCGTGAGGCTTCCTGAGTCGTAGATCCTTCCTGAGCCGTTAAACACCTTAAGTCGTGGCTCACCCCAGGCCTTAACTCGTTGATTTCTTTGACTCGTGAGCTGGAACGGGGTTAACAGTTTTCAAGGAAAATTTTAAGGGAAGATTACCCTAAGTAAAATGACTCGGATATTAGATTACCAAATGGGACTGGTATATGGTCGTGCCTTATACATCAGCTATTAGCCCCTTGCAAATCTAGTCCAAACTCCCAGTGTGTAAGGCTTTGCCATAGGTAAGACTAAAATGATGTTACACACAGAAAGTAATATATTTGTACAAAGGTTGGTTATTGGTGTGCCCGCAAAACCATTAGGATCAGTTAGAATTGGAGGAGTAAGACAGGGACAGACAGACCGTCTAGAAGAGGAGTATCTAAAAGATGTTAGATTATTTGTTTATTTTGTTTGGTAGGCCCAAGTCAGCTAAAGGTTAGTAGTTACCCCAATAAAACTATAATGTTCGGATAGATAGTCCCTTTGTTACCTAATATGTATGTTTACATGATAATGCTTTACAGTTTTAACTAGCTTTTGTTACGGGATTATGATTTGCAAAAGATATGTTTTAAAAGGAAATTAGTGAGGGGAACCCTGCTCTGCTAAGCGGCATGGTCTCACTTAGTATCAAATAACCGAGATGTATAATATTATTCACACCAGGCTTTATATCTGACTCGAAGTTTATGTTTTTCCATTTAAACTCTCGGGTTCTCAAAATTGATTTGAGTAGGCTGAGGGTTAAGGTTTATAGGTTTTAGTAGCTTAGCGAATAAAGCTTCCGGAGACGAGCAGGTGGCTGATAGATAGCCATTTAGAAGTTGTTGTTTTGTTTTTATCCCACTGTGTGTATTAAGTCGGTTATGACTATATAGTACTCTGATCAACCAAGGGTCATCTTCATATGCCGCTCTTGGCGTGTTTATGTAATAATTATATTTGACCTGAATCTCAAAATGATTATGGGATTGTGTAATTTGAATATGAAATACCGTTTTGAAAATGTAATCAGAAATTCTGTTTTAATCTATGATGATTTTATTTCATATTCATGTGACTCTGATATTATGGATACCATTAACATTACCGTGTTTTGGTCACCAGAAGTTAATACTATAGATGATTACAGCATCTATATCGCTTAGCTTTTGGCCTCTAGAAATGGGGTGTTACAACTTGGTATCAGAGCATAGGTTTATGAAAAAATTTAACTTAAAAATGATTTTTGAAAACATAATCTTAAGGAATTTGAGATAAGATCGGGGTATGGGATAATGCTATAGTGACGTACTTATATTTGCTATATATAAGTATACGTTTTATCTCTAGTCTCCTATCTCTATTAGGTTATTCTTCTGTGTCTCACAAAGTTCGAATGCAGATATGGATGCTAGAAGTGGAAGAGTTCATCTTGGACGTGGAAGCACTATGACAAATGGAAATGCCAGACCAAATACAAGAAGGAACCTAGGTCAGGCACAAATAGGAAATGTGGGTGCTGGAGTCCCACAAGTCGATATAGTAGCTATGTATCAGTTCTTTGTCAACATGATGTAGGTGGGTGTTGATATTGGAGTAGTTAGAGAAGTTCAAGAAGCTTCGGTGGTCAACAATTATGCCATTCTGAGTAGAGACTATGTTAGGCTTACATGAAAGCCATTTATCGAAACTGAAGATGCTATTGAGGTGGAGAACTGGTCGTTGCATTGTTAGAGAATCTTTGCGTACTTGAGGCTCAATGATGAGCAGAAGAGGAGGCTTGCATCGAGACAGCTTTATTCTGGTGGAATAGTGTGATAGTTAGAGTGAATGAAAATACGATGACATGGGATGAGTTCAGGAGAAGGTTAAGGAGAGGTTCATGTCTATATGGCGCGGTCTACTTTAATCAGAAAGTTTGCTGAGTTAGAGCAGGGAGAGATGACTATATCGGATTATGATAGAATGTTTGAGGAGTTGGCTAGGTATGGTCATGCCACTATAGATACTGTGATGAAGAGAAATGAGAAGTTCATAAGGGGTTGAAGCCTGAGTTGGCTAGGGCTACATTACCTCATATTAGGGATCCTTGTAATGTTGTAGTACAGGTGGCGTTGATACATGAGGAGATGCTTACTTCTCTAGAGAAGAACAAGGCAAAGGAAGTCTAGGTGGGGTAGAGTTAGAAAAGGAAGTTCTTTCATAAGAAGGGTGCTCAGAAAGGTGGAGCCATGAAGAAAGGAAAGTCGGAGGTTGCTTGTTTCAAGGGCGATAAGAAGGGACATTTTGCTAATGAATGTCGTACTGGAAAGGCAAAGGAAGTGATCGGAAGGAAGAATATTAGATGTTTCCAACTATGATTAGGTTGGCCACTATAAGAACTAGTGAAAAGAGCCAGCAAAGGATGGAACGTGGAAAATATTTGTGTTACAACCTACTACATCAGGACCAACAGGGCAGGAGAAAGGGAAGGCAGCGCTGAGAGGTATGCTTCAGATACATGGTGTGTCTGTTAGCATTCTGTTTGATACTGGTGCATCACATTCTTTTATATCTCCTTGTCCGATAGGTAAGCTTAACTTAGAACCCTCATATTTAGTTACTTCCTTAAGAGTTGCAAATTCAATAGGAGGGTACGCAGCACTTGGGATGAAGTGTGACCACTAGATTTTGATTTGCCAGGTCATACCTTTATTTGTAGTTTGCATGTGTTTGATTTCATAGGGTTCGAAATTAATTTGGATATGGATTGGTTAAGTAAGTACGATGCTAGGATATTTTGCCATGATAGTAAAATATTGCTTAGACACCTTGACCATAGTGATCAGATTATATATAGCATAGAAAACTCTAGCTGTGAGGTGAATGCTTCGTCGGGTGTTGTGGAGGTAGAAGACGAGTTGAATCGAGTTTTCATGGTTAAAGAATTCGCAGATGTCTTTGAGCCGATTGCAGGATTACCACCGAAACGAACTATTGAGTTTCAGATAGATTTGGTACCTGGAGTAGAACCAATGAGTAGATCGTTAAGCAGGATGATGCCTACCAAAATGAGAGAGTTAAAGGTGAAGTTGCTAGGTTTAGAAGGCAAGAATTTTATCAGACCAAGTAGTTCACCTTAGGTAGCAGCCGCTGTGACGACCTACATTTTCAAAGGTTTAAATTGGCAATAATCTACACATGTCCAACTCAAACAATCCGGAACATAGATAATCAATGGGTTAATTAAGAAAAATAAGAAAAGAAGAAGAAAACAAACATAGAATCTCGCAGCGGAAAGACAAAATATAATAATCAAATAAACAGTTCACGAAGCTGTTTACTATACATTTGATATAATTTTATACAATATTTATCAAAGTTATATATACAACAAAGACACATGATAATGCAGCAGAACGACATAATGTAGGAAATAATAATATACCAAATCTTCGTCTTTGTTCTTTTGAAAATGATCTTCAATGTGTTGAAATACTCAGCGCTGACCCGAGCATAATGAAAGGACAAAACACTCTAGTCAGGACTAAAATATCCTTATGTGAGTCAAATCGATATCACATAACATGAGTGTAACATCGTCAGAGATGTTTATGTGATTTTACATCTCCTATCGAGTGTATAACATATGTAATAACTCAAGAGATGTTATGGGATTTTTCATCTCCTAAGGATCCATAAAAATATTATACATAGTAGAATACGCTATATATATAATGTCTAATCAGTAAAATAAATATTTTTCTTAGCTTAAGGCTTTACATTAATCCCATTTAATGCGTTTTTAAGCATTTTCGTACAATTTGCATATAATGCACTAGTAGCACATCGGGGATAGGGAAGCGCTATGATACAACAACACTAAACCAAAATCGTAATGGTCCTGTATACGGATAAAAATATGAAAAGGCACATGAGGCAATGTCCAAGGTAGGATACTACTAGTTCAGGTCGTAGGGCTGGTCGTAACGCATCATAGTCACGATCGCCTACCATTTACATCAATCCCTTATCGGGTCAAAGGGAGGTTAGCCCAAAATCAAGGTGCACCAGTCGAAACCAACATCATGAGTAATAATATGGAAGAAAATCAAAAAACGAATATCCGTTAAGGGTAGCTTGCCCGCTTGGCCCTGTCAAGCTATCTTGCTTTAGTCATTTCAAATTGGCACAAGTGTCAAGGTCTATCCATCATCGTTCTCTTTTTTCAAATCCAGCAAATGTATGCCAAATCCAACCATATTGTTTTGAAGTCTCATCTTTGTACATAGTTGTTAAAGTGGTTGAATATTGACCAAGTGTATGCCAATAAGAAGCCCTAGTCTCTTTAACAACCAAACGTCGTTTTACACGCTGGTTGATACTTTTACATTTCGAAAACAATTCATACTTGATATCAAAATATCATATTCTCTTAAAAATCAATTTCATTTGGAAATATCATATTTACTTCAAATATGTTGATTTCACTTGAAAGTCATTTCATTCCGAAATTCGATTCGAATTACAATTTATGTTTAAATTTTATTTTAACCCAATTCGCGTTCAAATATAAAAATTCCACCCATTAACAAGTTTGAATTTTAGAAAATAGTTTGAATTTTTTTAAATGGTTTAAAAATAGTTAATATAGTTTGATATAAAATTATTTATAAAATAAAATAGTTTGGAAATCAAATTAATTTGAATATTTAAAAAAGATAGATTTTAAGTACTTTATATTATAATAATTTGTTTGAAAATAGTTTCAAAGTCAAACTGATTCAATTCCAAATTTTCTAATTCAAATCAATTTCAATTTTCATTCCAATTTAATTGATTCAATTTTGATTTCAATTCGAGTTTAATTTCGATTCCAATTTCTCTTTAAATCAATTCCAATTTTCATTTTTAACTTCAAATTCAATTCAACAATTCGAGTCAATGATTTAAATTTCAATTCAATTCTAATTTTTAAACCATTTCAATTTATATTAATTTCGAGTTCGATTTCAAAATATCGATTTAAATCACTGAATTCAAATTAAACTTCAATTTTCGAATTTAGATTCAAATCTTAAAATTAATTCCATTCTAGAGTCTGAATTTATATATCTATTTATATTACATTTACTTAACAATAATTCAAAGTTTGAATAAAATTCCAAATCCTTTTGAAAAAATCAATTTTCGAAATTCAAATCATATTTCGATTATAACTTCAAAATCTCAAATTTCATTTTTAAACAATTTCGTTTAACAAATTCTAATTCCAACATTTTGAGCTTAAATTTGAAAATAATTGGGTTTCCATAAATTCGATTTTTACTTCTTTAAACCTAAATAATAATTTAAAATTTAAAATTTTAAAATCATTTGATTTAACTAATCTGGTGTCCGTACATAATTTTCTATCTTATGGCCAAGTGAATCAATTGTTTGGATTTTTATTTCTGGGATGAAAATATATCATTTCAATCCAAAATAAATGTCATAGGTCTATATTAATTCAACCTATTTCTTAATTCATTCGAAATAATTCAATTAACAGTTTTATACACTGTCAAATAATTTATAGGGTGATATAGGATATATAAAATAAATAACATCCAATCAACCAAAACGTCAATCAATTGGCATCCATCAATCAATCATCCAAACACCAATATCACAACAATTAATTGGTTATCAACATCAGGTGTCTAAATGGCAATTTAGTTTCAATTATAAATTGAGCCGTTAATCTAAATTCATATCAACTCAATTCAGGTGTCAATTTAAATGTCAATTAAATTTCCCAAAGCAACCAATAAATTTAAATTGCTTCACAACTTCAATTTAACTAACATGAAAATAATTTAGTCATCCATGAGCATTAAAACACTCACCTTTTATTTGATTTGAAATTATTTCAGCTTCAAATAAATTCCGCTTCCATTTGACGTCGTCGACGACGTCGATACGGTAGCAACAGACTTGTTTCGTCCGAAACAAACCTTGTACGAAAAAGTTACACGATAATTGATATAACATATAATTAAAATTTAATTAACAAACTAAATTAAAAATATAATTAAAAAAACGTTACTCCTCTCTCTCGTACTAGGCTCGAACCCGCAATCCACATACACGACCAAGAACCATCATGCACGCACAACCCCACCCCACCAAGCCTCGATCCGCCACCGCTACGACAACTGCCACATTCCTCTCCACCATCGCCAGAGGCACAACCGCCACCTCTGCATCCATTTGGGAGCAATAAACCAATAACGCATGACCTTATTTTCCTCGATTTAGGCAATTTCAAGTCACCTCGCTATGGTCCAGCCGCATGTAACATGGAGGTCGCTAAGATCTTCGATTTCTTAGTTGACGTCGAGTGAAATTGTTGAGTATATTGAATGTGATATCAACCACTAATTATTTAGAGAGAGTGGCGCGATTTTTAGGGTTTGGGTTTAACGAAATGAAAGATCGGCTTATTATATTAATAACTAACGCTATCTGCCCGTGAAAATTCTGAACTCCAAACGAAGTGTGCCGCCTGGTATTCTATATGTTTTACCCATATTCCGAACACAATGAAACTAGTCTCAAGGCCTAATTCTATCATACTCACAAGATAACATTTCAAATCAAATTATTTTAATTAAATTTCTTTAATTAATTTCTATATGTTGAAAGCTCACACGGCCAAACGATAAGTCTGATCACTATGAAACTTGAAATCCTATAATAACTCACTAAAATCGGTTCCTTCGAGATTCGAGACAATGACCAAAATGGCTATTTTTACTTATTAATTAAAATATAAAATTCTAATTTCTATTTATTCACTCTTAAATCAAATTTTAAATGTTAACAATCTTCATTCATATTTAAATAAAATTTAAATCAATTTCCAATATCAATTTCATTTACATTAATTCAAGATTTAATTATTCAAATAATTCCAATATTAAATTTAAACAATTTAATTATCCAATAAATTACATTAATAATCATAAATTTTCAAATGAATTTTAGTTCTCAATAATTATTTTATTTTCATCCAAATAATTCATTATTTATTATTCAACTTCAGTTATCGATTATAAACACATTCAATACATAGAATTTCCTTTCAATACTTGTTATCGCTAAAACCTTCGAAATTTTTTATTTCAAAATTTTATTAAAATTCATATTTAAATGAATTACATAAGTAATTCATTAAAAATTTTCTTTCTAACCATTTTTATTCAATAATCAGATTTAATTTAATAATTTAAAATAACTAAATATACGGGTCGTTACAGCCGTAGTGTTTGCTAAAAAGCCGACGGATCATTAAGGTTATATATCAAATATTGTAAGTTGAATGAGAAGTCAATAAAGAATTGATATCTGTTGCCTAGAATTGATGATTTGTTCGATCGATTGAGTAGAGCCAAGGTATTTTGTCAGCTGGATTTAGCGACAGTATTCCATCAGCTTAGAGGAATAGAGGATAGTATTCCTTTGACAGCGTTTAGGACCAGATATGGATTGTGCGAATGGTTAGTAATGCCGTTCGGACTAGCTAATGCGCCCACATTCTTTGTAGATTTGATGAACCGGATTTTCTGAGAGCACTTGGATAGATTCATGTTGGTTTTCGTAGATAATATTTTGATATACTCTAAGGATGAGAAAGAGCATGAAGTTCATCTTAGAGTTGTGCTTGCAATGCTGAGGCAGAATAAGCTGAAGGTGAAGTTTTCGAAGGGTCATTTCTGGAAGAAGTAAGTGAAATTTCTTGGACATGTAGTCTCAGAGAAAGGGTTGTCAGCAGATCCAACTAAGATTAAAGCAGTGAATAATTGGAAGAGACCCACGACAATGGCTGAGATAAAAAGTTTCCTTGGATTGGCTGGACGTTATTGGAGATTTATTAAGACTTTTCACAAATAATAAAACTGATGACCAAGCTTACTCGGAAGGATGTGAAGTTCGTTTGGAACGATAAGTGTAAGGAGGCATCCTAAAAGCCGAAATAATTATTGACTAATGCATCCGTGTTAGTTGTCACTAGAAAGGAATCAGGATTTGGTAGTATACACAGATGCATGTGGAACTAGGTTAGGAGCTATGTTAATGCAAAGAGGTAGAGTGATTTCCAATGCATCATGATAGCTTAGACCGTACGAAGTAAGATATCCTACTCACGATTTGGAGTTTGTAGCAGTGATCTTTGCATTGAGGATTTGGAGACACTATTTGTTGGGAGAGAGATTTGAGTTATACAGGGATCATAAGTCATTGAAATATTTGTTCTCCCAGAAGAAGCTAAGCATGAGACAGCATAGGTGGTTAGAGTTCTTACCCCCTTATGACTTTAAAATTGAGTATACACCAGGAAAGGCAACAAGGTTGTGGATGCGTTTAGCAGGAAGCATCAGAATGCAGTGTTGGCAATGATAGCTAAGTGGAAGGATTTAGGAGTGTTGATGACGTGTAGAGTACAATGGAGATCTGAAGATGGATGTAGTGGAGAAACTGTGGTGTTATCATGTTTGGAAGTTCGACCGATGATGGTCAAAAAGATTTCTTCTAAATAGATGGAGGATCTAGTGTTAGTTGAACGGATTAGGAAGTTAAGGGATGGAACCGAGAGTAATGACTTGAAAGAGTTTAGTCTTAACTCGAATGGGTGGTTGAGAAAAAAAATTATGTGTTTCGAATATGAGAAACACTAGGAAAGAAGTTCTTGAGAAATGCCGTCGTTCGAAGTTCACCATTCTTCTGGGAGGAACTAAGATGTATCAAGAAATGAAGAGAAGTTTATTCAAGGAAGGTATGAAGAGAGATCTAGGCTTATGGGTGGGGCAGTGTTTGAACTATTAACAGGTTAAAGCCAAACATTAGAAGCCAAGTGGGTTGCTACAACCTTTAGATGTCCCTATTTGAAAGTGGGATTCTATTTCTATGGATTTTATTAACGGGTTGCCAAGGTCAAACCGAGGAAATGAAAGCATATGGGTTATAGTGGACATGTTGACCAAGAGTGCCCACTTCATTCCAGTTAAGTCAACCAAAACGGCACCTCTTTTAGCTAAGTTATTTATGAAGGATGTAGTGAGACTTTATGGAATTCCTAGTAGTATATAAGTGATAAAGATTCCTTGTTCACTAGCGAGTTTTGTAAGAGTCTACAGGACACTTTAGTAACCAAGCTCAAGATGAGTACCACTTACCATCCACAAACTGATAGGAAAACGGAAAGATTTAACAAGGTCTTGGAAGACTTGCTATGAGTTTGTGTGTTAGATTTTAGAGGATCATAGAAAGACCATCTACACTTAGTCGAGTTTTCATATAACAACAATTATCAGACTAATATAGGGATGACACGATTTGAAACTTTGTATGGAAGGCCATGCAAATCTCCAGTTTGTTGGTTAGAGACCAGAGATAATTTGGTTCTTAGTCCAGATTTAGTTAGAGAAGCTGTAGAAAAGATTGAGTTGATTCAAGCGAGAATGAAAAAAGCTCAGTCTTGGCGAAAGAGTTATGCATATAGACAACAAAAAGACTTGGAGTTCTCAGTTGGAGATCAGGTTTTCGTCAAGCATCGCCAATGAATGGTGTAATTCGATTCGGGAAATCAGGAAAGTTGGCACTGAGATTCATAGGTCTATTTCCTATTATAGAAAGTATTAAGAAACTTGCATATAGAGTAGAGTTACCAAGTAGTTTGGCAGGAGTCCACGATGTTTCTCATGTTTCTCATCTAAGAAGGTATGTCAGAGATTCGAATTCTACTATAGCACCGAATGTGTTAGACGACTTAGTATAGAGCCAGACTTGACTTTAGCTAGGAAGCCAGTTGGTATAGTCTCTAGAGATGAGAAGAAGATGAGGAAGAAAACAGTCAGAGTCCAGTGGAGTGACAACGAGAAAGACTGTACTTGGGAGACTGAGAGCAGGATTAGAGATGCTTATCTTGATTTGTTTGATGGTATGTTTTGCCTTTATGATTGATTTGTTGAGTACCTTATAGTAATTTCGAGGACGAAATTCTTTAAAGAGGGGAGTATGTAATGACCCTAATTTTTAGTAACATTATTAAGAATATTTAATTAGGTAAATTATGAAATAATGTAAAATGGTTAATGGGATTGATATTTGTGATTAGTAAGGGTATCCATGCCATATACAAATGAACTAAAGAATTAAAATGTTAAGGCAAATAGATAAGGTGCAATATAGGAATACAACACATCCTTATACCCTAAACCCTTAACCCCATCATTCACATGTTCATTCTGTATTCACAAAAAAAATACAAGTTAGAGGCCTGACCACCATTAGGGAAAACAAAGAGAAGATTTTAAGATGAAAAGCTTAAGCAACTTAATCAAGATCAAGTCTCAAATCCTTAATCTCAAAGCTAAGGTGAATAATGACTACATCTCGTATTTCTCTATAATTTTCAGTTTAATCCGAAATTATTTGCAAGGTTATGCCATGTTTTTGAAGGACTAAATGCTCATATATGCTTGTTGATGATTTATTCTTATTTATAGAGGATATATAACATGTTTTGATAGGAAAACCGTATTAATGACATCCAAATGCCTTACGATTTTAGATTTAGGTCAAAAATGATAATTTAGAGCTGGGCCTCAATTTTCATAACTAAATTTATGTGGATTTAATATTAAATTTCTAGTGAAGAAAATGGTTATTTAGGTTTAAAATAATTTGCGGCTAAATTATTTATGTTTTGGGTCTGAAATTAATATATGTTAGAACACATATTAAAAATGATTTTTTGGAACTTTTGTAGAATTTTCCTAAGTGTTTTAATAGATATACAAAGTTATTTATGGGCGGGACTTAAATATTTTTATATATTTATAAAATTAGAAGGAGTATTTTGTAAATAAATTAAATTGTTTATTTGGCAACACCTTTAAAAAAGAGAATTAGCAACCAATAATATTTTAACAAACAAGACAGGTTAGTTGAAAAGATTACTTTAAAAAGCTAAAAATCACATTTTACATGCTTTTTACCTATTTCGCCACTTTCAGCACCAGGGGTTCCAACCCAGTAGTGCTGCCTCCATTGCCATCGAAACCAATGCACACATTATCAATAACTTGGTACATAGTAAATTGGACTAAGGAGAAAGGTACTAGGTTGAGACCATAGTTTCTGATGGGGTCGAAGCACTATTTTGCTTTCAAATCAACATGCGCCGGCTTTGCTTTCGAAAGGAAAGCTTTCGATTTGGTTGGCTTCTGATCGGTCAAATTTTTTAAAGGAATGATTTGAATGAGGTTCCACTCTTTGTTTCAAGTAAATGTTTTCGGATGGGTCGAAACCCCTAGCTATCGCTTTTCGACCTTGCGAAGCCAATGGTTTCAGAAGATATACTTTATTTTAAAATCCAAGCTGCTTCTCCAATCTTTCGAAGGGTTGGTTTTGATGCCATCTCTTTCTTACTTAGGAAATGCTTTCAAAAGAGTGCTTTCGAATTAAATGTTTTATGACCCTTTTGCTCTGTTGAAGGTAGAACTGAAGGCTTCGAAATAGATAGTTTTAAATGGTTTCGAAAGGTTATTCCACATGTTTAACTTGAACCCAAATGGTTTCGAAAGGTTTGATCATAGAAAATGATTTATATGCTTTCGAAAGGTTTTGAAAGAAGGTTTCGAAGAGGTGGTTCCCTATTGTTTTCGAAAGGTTTGATGTTTCAATGATTTTGAAAGATTTTAATGAAGGTTTCGAAGGGTGGTTCCCCAATGGTTTCGAAAGGTTTGAAAGGTAAGGTTTTTCAATGTTTTCGAAAGACAAAGTTTAAGTGTTTTAAAGAAAGAATGTCTAAGGTTTTATAGCTTTCGAAGGAAAGGTTTTTCAATGGTTTCGAAAGGTTTATATGAATGGTTTCGAAAGGAATTTTTGGCTTTTCATCCTAGGTTTTAAAGGGTTTACTTAGTTTTGAAAGGGATACTTACAATGGGATCGAAAGGGATACTTTCAAATATAAAATGTTTTCATCAACAAAGTTTGAATAAAGTATATATATCATGACAAGGTAATTTGAGTAAAGCATAGAGTATGTTTTCCTTGTTTAAAGTATGATTTAAAGGTTTAAATTAACTTGAGAGAAAAGGTTTTCAAGGAAATTTTTAAGGGAAGATTACCCTAAGTAAAATGACTTGGATATTAGAATACCTGATGGGACAGGCATAGGGTTGCGCCCTATACATTAGTTATTAGCCCCTAGCTAATCTAGTCCAAAATTCCAATGTGTAGGGTTTTCTCATAGGCAAGACTAAAATGATGTTACACACAGAAATGAATATATTTGTACAGAGGTAGGTTATTGTTGAGCCTACAAAAACATCAGGACCAGTTAGACCTGGAGGAGTAAGATAGGGACAGACCGCCCAAAAGAGGAGTAACTAACAAATGTTAGATTATTTGTTTATTTTTTCTGCTAGGCCCGAGTCAGTCAAGGGTTAGTAGTTAGCCAAATAAAACTATAGTGTTCGGATAGATGGTCCCTTTATTACCTGATACGTATGTTTACACATGATAATACTTTACAGTTTTAACCAGTTTTGGTTGCAGGATTATAATTTGCAAAAGATATGTTTTAAAAGGATATTAGTGAGAGGAAACCCTTTCCGCTAAGCGACGTGGTCTCACTTAATATCAAATAACTGGAATGTATAATATTATTCACACCAGGCTTTATGTTTGAATTGAAGTTTATGTTTTCCCCTTAAACCCTTGGGTGCTTACAATTGATTTGAGTAGGCTGAGGGTTAAGGTTTACAGGTTTTAGTAGGTTGGCGAATAGAGCTTCCGAAGACGAGCAGGTGGCCGAGGGATAACTATTTAGAAGTTGCTATTTTTTTTATTCCACTGTGTGTATTAAGTCAATTATGACTATGTAGTACTCTGATCAACCAAGGGGGAATCTTCACTTGTCGCTCTTAGCATGTTTATGCAACAATTATATTTGATCTAAACCAAAAAACGATTATGGGATTATGTAATAGGAATATGAAATACCCTTTTGAAATGTAATAATAAATTATGTTTTAATCTATGATGATTTTATTTTATATTTATAGGACTCTATTATTATGGATACCATTAGCATTACCGTGTTTGATCATCAAAAGTTAATACTATAGATGACTGCAACATCTGTAGCGCTTAGCTTTAGGCCTCCAAAAATGGGATGTTATATCCAATGTCAAGTATCAATCACTATTATTACAATTCTCGTTTCTGAAGTTTCGTTATGAATTAGAAGTGACTATTCACTCTCTTCATTTCAACTGTACTTTAAATCACATTTACAATTGTACATTCATTATTATTTCTAAATGGTTAAACCATTCAAAAGAATTCTCTTACTATAATATCGTAACAAACTCTTCCCAAAAGCGAACTTGATCATCCTTAACATTTAAGGACGTCAAATTTATTACCCTTTGTGTAAACTGACCAAACTGATATTTCAACGATCGAGTTCTTCGACCTATCTTGTATTCTTTGTCTAGTGTTACAGTTAACACATTACAATCCTTCCGTAATCAATCAAATTGAATACTTTATCTTGCACTAAGGTTTATTTGGTTTTATGGATGAACTACTTTCATCGAAATATTGTCCATTACAAACTTTGACAATTCACCATATAACATTTATATATGAATGTATATGGATCAAATATCCATAGTCTTGTATTGCTTTTAAAGTTCAAAACTCTTAAAATGTAATACATGGTCTGGACCAAATAAATGTGCAAGTAACCAAAATATGAATGTATTTAGTAGTAGTAATATCAGGCACTTGCATAGGTGTTGAAATGTTAACATGCAATAATCTTTTATTGGTGTAGGTATATGTTATATTTCTATTTGTGAATCTTCAATTCATTTGTATATATTAATTAATAAAAATTTATACATCTTATTAAATGCATAAATTCATCAATGTAGATTATTATGGCATTATATTGCACATGTCTTACAATATTAAAAAGGTTAAATGTTATCATTTCATTTTTCCAATAAGGCTCCCACTAGTCTTTTATGTTTTGCCAAACCCTAAGTTGAAACATAGAAGTCTTTTGACTCCATCTTGGAATTCTGACCTTGAGTCTACTCAACAAGTCATAGCTCCATGGATGATGGATAACTCCTTATCAGTTGTATCATATACAACTCCTAACCCTTTGGTATTTTGTTCTAATTCTGTTTTGACCATAAGTCTGCTCAAAAAACCGAAACAAAATTATTCACTCGTATCTGCCATATTGTGACGACCTAAGTATAATATATGTACCTTGAGTCTGCTCAACAAATACATATAATTATTTTATCTCGTTTATTCAATGTATTAATATAACTACACATAACATCCATAGCTTGAGTCTGCTTAACAACAAAGGAGTACGTAAGTAATATATATATATATATATATATATATATAGTAGAGGATAACATCATATTAAAGATCATAATCTTCGATATATATTATATTGAGTGATATTGACTTACGAAATAATGTAATCTTTGCGAATTACCCTTATAATTCAAGTACCAAACACAATGGGAATCATGGTATACGTACGATTACGTATGTATTTATTTCTTAAGTCTATTATGGGTTTCTTTAAAGTTGCACTTTTAGTTTATATTAATTAAATCGAATTTAATTAATTTTAATTAATTAACATTTTAATTAATTTTATATTGATATAACATTTACATTTGTATGTACCTTGATAATTACAGTATAACACATATATCATATACATGTGTATATTATTTAATTAATTAACCATTTAATTAATTTATTTAAAACATTTCAATTAAATTATATTAATTTCAAACTTCAATTCACAAACATACATGTATACTTGTGTTATTTTAAACAATTTATAACAATATAATATATATCTTTGCACTTTTTTACTAATTAACTAACTTATTTAATTAATTAACTTTTATTGATCTTATTAATAAATTTAAATTTTGAAATTAATGTGAATTTTTTTTCAAACATTTTGAAAATTTATGTTATTTTATAAATTTTATAGTAAACATATTCTATTTTAAATTTAACTATTAAATTTAAAATATTTATCTTTAATTTTCACAACGATTTTGAAAATTAGCCCAAAGGCCAATACTCGTTAGGCCTTTTCTATTAGAGGCAGCCTTTGGCCTCACATCACCTTTCAGATCAGGTTGGTAACCAGGTAGGATATGATACTTGATTCCTAATTCCAATGCTAGACATCACCTTTTAAGACACCGTACTAAGTGGGCAAACTTAATGATTTAGCTCTAATATGACTAATTCGGATCGCATAGGCTATTGGACTCTGATACCATTGTAGCTCCGACCCAAACTCCTTTGGGGTGACACAACTAAGTACCTCAGCAATGAATTTTACATGTAGCCTATCGACTAGCACAACCATCATAAGACATATAGGGAAGGAGGCAAAGCTTCATCATAGATCACAATTTGAGAACCCCCTATCATGCTGGTTATAGCGATCGCATCTAGGACATCCAATGTGCCAAGTAAATGCCTCTACCAACCTCGCTCTGACACCATTGTAGGAACTAGATCAACCCGCAATGGAAGAAATCGATGATTTTTTTTACCATTTTGGATCTTTAATAGGCCTATGAGGTCTAAATTTCATTTAGAATTTTTCAAACTTTGGTTTAAATATAATGATTATTCTATTTAAATTAGTTAAATGGAAGTTTAAATAAACTAATTTTCAATGTATAGTGCATCAAATACGCATAACATTTATTTATAAGAGTTAATGCATAGGGAATGAAACCTTTCATTTTATTCCGTAAAACTAGAATTAATTGAGAGCATTAATTGCACTAAATGAAGAGAGAAACATTTCATTTTATCTCCTTAATTTTAATTAGTTTATTGATTAAATATCACCGATTAAAAATGTATTCATGGTAAGAACTATTACTATCTCCATATGTATTCTAATTTTACAAATCGACTACAAAGATTTTATCAAATTTATAAATTGTAGCTTGGGATTTTATTTATTTATATGTTAACATATATATACACACACAAATATGCACACACTTATATATATCATATATATATATATATATATATATATATATAAATATATAAATATGTGTGTGCGCGCGCACGCATGTGTAACATAGTAATCCGTGCAAGGAATAACATGCTCGTATATATACGTCAAGATTTATATCGCAATGGACAAATTACCTCATTCTGAATGTATTGTATGTTGTCAAATATGTGCATGAACATATAACTATAAATTTCAAATGATTATTTGAGTGTGTATGTGGCTATATATATTATTAAATTAAACAGTTTCAGCCATAATAAATTAATGTAAAATAACTATACGATAAAATTATAGGCCTTATAATTTTATAAAATATGGAAACACATTTTTGGGCTTGGAAAATCTAGAATTTTTCCAATTAAAATAATATTTATTATTTGATAATTAATAATAAACCCAAAATCAAATTAATTCTTAAAAATATGAAACCAAGTTGAAAAATTATAAAACTTTTTTTGAAGTTACCTAAGACATATTTTGGGCTTAGAAATAATTTATGGACTTTTCTCAATCAAAATTTTATTTTTTAATTAAATAATTCATTGCAGGCTGAAAATAAATTAATTTTTAAATTAACAAGTTAAGTTTAAAAAATTAGAATTTTTTTCGAAGGTACGTGAGAAACAAGAACTAATAAATTTTTTTTAGAATTTTCTCAACTGAAATTATATTTTTAATTAAATAATTTATTTCATTCCTAAAATCAATTAATTTTAAAAAATATTAAATTAAGTCTAAATAATCTTATTTATTTTAAAGATTCCAGACATGAAAAATTAATTTTAAAAATTAGGAAATTTATTTTCAATAACATGGATTATTTTTTATGAATTTATTGATTCATATGGCCATTAAATATTAATAATACTATTTATATACATATAATAAAGTTATTCTCAACCCCTACAATTCATAATAAACATAGTAAGGTGTTTGAAAACTCCAGATCAATATTATTGGTTGTATATGAAAATATATGTTCTAATTTAAATTGTATGTAAATATCAGAATAATAATACACACACACACACATATTAACATATATCATTTCGAACCCAAATTTATATTTAACATTCAACATTAGATCTGAAACATAAATCATAAGATAGATCTCCAAATTTAATATCCATTGTAACAACAACAATACATGCAAAAATCTCGTCTAACTAATGAAATAACAACAATCTAATTATGTGCATAAGGTTAACTAATTAACATATCATGAAAACACAAGAATATGATTATCATACAAATAAAATTACCCGGATTAGATGTCCTAAAGTCCACCTTGAAATAATGAATCCTCTTCTTCAAAAATTCCTTGATTATATGATTTGCTAATCTAGAATCAGCGACCGTTCAGTATCAAATAGCTTTATGTTTCGATTTGAATTGGATTTGAGATTTTGGGATGTTTTGGAGAATATTTACTGTCATAGAAGGAAGAAGAAGAAGAAAGTGGCGGCTCAAAAAAAATTAGGGTTTTGAGATTAGTATTTATATGCATAGAATAAGAGAGCAAACTATGTAAGTTGCTCACTAGATCTTAGCCACACATCTCCAAACCCTAATCCTATGTTTTAGCCGCATTTAACCCTTGCTAAACTAGTGCCTATCATCTCAAAACGTAATGGGTTTTGATCCCATTTAACCTAAATTAAGTACATATAATTATATTTAACCTATTTTGCTATCGATGTCTCATATCGATCAATATACTCATAACTATCACGAATACATCAAAAAAATTATTTCTCAAATCATATTTAAATTTCATGATTAATATTTCATAAATATTAATTAATCTATAACAATTATAAACTAATTAAATCGTTTAGTCTAAAGAGAATTCTTCATTTTGATTGTGTGACTCTTGGGTGTAAATTCAGTCAACGCTTAACATCGAACTATTTGAATGTTAACGTTCACACTTAACTTAGCAGGTGGTATGATATTATGGCCATATTTATCACTTACTTAGCTTGGTAAAAATCTAATTTCACTTTATTAAGAGTTACCCAATTGTGATACTTATTTACATCAATTCTCTTCGTCAAAACTATATCACTTTGGACTTACTAAATTTGGTAATGGTCAAAATTCCAACATCGTCCACATTCAACTCTCTGGTACAAATACAAAGTCTTTGGTTCAATAACAACTTATTAAGCGAACTACTCTAGCCAAAGATTTTGACTTTGGGTTAAATTAAGTTGACCGGGATACTAACCTCATATAACCGAGGAGACAAATCCTCTCTTAAATAGTACTTCACTTCCAATACTTCCTTTCGACCCAACTACAGCCACTCGTTGGACGTTGTGCCATGATTTGACTATAATCAAAGTGGAGTTTTTATATTAAAGATTCACATTATTCTCAAGTCGAAATAACTGTATAAATTATCCACATCGATATTTTCTGTTTGACCTTAATTATAATAACCAATAGAAAATTATCGAATGAGTTGTTCCATATTTATCCAATAACTATTAGTACGCAATCTCTAGGCGTCTGCAACAGTCATGAGTAATACACTATCCAATATTTAGAAAGCGTTACGTACTCTACTCTCAACAGATACGTCAATATCCAGTTTCGATGCAACCTGACTAGGAACATTTAAAATGGTATATTTAATTTTATTATGATAAATTACTCATGGTTACAACACTTTGTAACTACTATCAAAAACATACCATCTATGAATTTTCTTTTAAATATACATTTAACTATCACAAAACATTCCATTTATGGATTTTCTATTAAATATGCTTTTAATTAATTGACTAATATAACCACATTATATCAAGTACATAGTAGAGAGAAATACCTTTATTTCGAACAAGATTGGTCAAAGAGTGAGATATATGTAACCAATTACATAATTGCCCATAGGGCATACCCCTAACTCTATCAACACATACATATATGTAAATGATACATATTTGTACATTTATATGTATAAAATATAAATTGAATAAAATTGTATAAATTTAAAGAAAATAAGAGATTTTATTCAAATAAAACTAAGAAATGTTCTAAATAAATTAGACTTCGTAGGCCCAATTTAGATCCAATAAGGAAATTTTTTGAAATTTATGCACCCATAACTTTTGCTTTGTGCTGGCTTAGTTTCAACACAAGCACCGTTCAAAAGTTTTAAAATTCACTTTCGGTCAAAAACGAGTGCCACGTAAACCTAAGCGCTCAATATAAATTTGGATATTAGTTTAAGTTCAAGTTTCATGCGCTCAATATGAATTAGAATTTTATTTTATCCATCAAGTCTGAACCACATTAATCAAGATATTCTTGGTTTTGTTTTATATAAGTGAACAATGTTTATTTTTATATATAAATGATGTAGGAATAGGAATAAATCAACTTTGAAGATTTGATTTTATATCCAATAAGGATTTCTACACCTTCATTATTTTTCGACATACCACCTCTTTATCTCAGTTGTAACTATTTTACCTCCAGTGCTATAAAACCACTAAGCTCTTTAACTACATGGTTCTATGGTGTTATGTCATAATGTATGAGTTTTGAATAACTGTTATTTGAATAGAGCATGTTAAATTTACACAAGATCGCATATTTAATATGATTTGGAAATAGTTCCAGACCTAGAACTAGAGATACGCCCAATTAAATAAGATTCTAGTTTGGTCCAATTAATTTGTTAAGGACAAAAGACAGTAATAGAACATTAGATGTAGGTCATGATCTGATAATTAGGCCTTCCTATAAAGGTCATACCTTCAAGGAAAGAAAATAGAAAGTTAAAGCAAAGTGCAAAGTGCAACCATTGACCTTCTCTTTGCTACCATCCATAGTTTGAATTCTGACGCCTTATAGCAAAGTGTGAAATTTTGGAAGCCATGGATATGGTTAGGTCGAATTTTGTATGAATGTGTCGGGCTTGGCATCATGGGATGCATTATAGAGAGCGTTCGTAGAGAAATGCAATGGAACGAACGGTGCATCCTTTAGTCGAGAGTTGAGGGAGAAATCAATGAGGAAGTGATGTGTGTGCAAGGTTTAAGTGTGCACATGTACATGAAAAGGGAATTCATATTTTAGGGAGATGGTTAAAGTAGGATTAAGGTAATTAATTTAATTAATAATTTTTAATTAATCTTGTTCCATATAAAATTCATATCTCTTGCATATGAGATCCAATTGAGATGTGGTCTTCATCATTGCACTCATAGCGGGATCATCTATGACATGATATAAGATTGGACTGGATTTGGACATGTGATAAATTACAGTTCAGGTGAGCGGCATTATAACTTTGAATTTATATTTCACTATAAATCCGTGTACATTTTTATATTAGAAAATATTATCTAAAAGAGGTAAAATAATATTTATAAGTAATTATTTCGCCATTTGATTGGATTGATTTAAGTAGATTTTCATGATGATTATTAATATCATGTATATAAATATTGTGTCTTATTCGTAGTGGACAAAGTTAGATAGAGTTGATATTAATTTATAACGTAGTTATAAATTAATTAAACTCCAATTTGTAGTTATGTTAAAAATATAAATATCGTTATATATTTTCAACTAATCAAAAGTTAAAAGTATGACCTTTAAAGTAAGTTGTAAGGCTAAAATAACGATTTAGGCAGGTTAAACTTGTGTTAGAATGGCTCTGAAGTTTATCTGGCCTTGGTATTAGTTTATTATAGTGTAAATTAGTGATTAACTAATTAGTGATGGGATCCATTGTACCATTAATATGAAATGACATGGAAACGCGGTTCCGGAGCAAGCGAAGAGAGATTGGGGTGCCAATATAGAGTAGGTTATATATTGTTGCGTTGTACGGACAAGTATTGCGATATGACCTACATGCCAACTTCTTTTGAGGCATTATTTTTCAGAGGCGTCAAAAAGTTATTTGGGCTCTCGATGGGTTTCTTTGGTAGCTAATGGAAATTCAGAAAGGATATTATTTTATGAAATAACTTTGAGACTTCTATAAAATAAGATGAAGAAGATATAAATTATGATTGGGTATTTAAGCATGATGCATTTTTATTGAATTGTTTGTATGATTGTATATGTGAATTTTTAGTGATACCAAGATGACAGATTTGCTCCATTGGTTGTATATTTCCTTCATGTATGTGAATGTGAATGATAAGTGTTTATTAGTTACATATAGTTGGATTGGTTACACACACACACACACTTGCATTTGGTTTATGCGATTTACATATGTCTGCATGTATAAATGTAGTTCTGATATGTCTGACTTAGTGCCATGGGGAGATGCATAGAATATTACACATATATATATTGATATTTGGTTTAAAGCATTTATCTATAGTTGTGATATATCCGACATAGGGCTATCAATTGGTGTATGGAATCCATTGTAACATTGAGATGACATGAGCTACTAACATGGTTACAAAGTAGAGTCGAAAAGAGATAGGGAGAGCAGTCTATAGTAGGTTATATACTGTTGCATTGTATGGATATGTGTTGTTGTAGGACCCATAGGCCAACTTATTTTGAGGTCACTATGAGAAAAAACGAATCAGACGATAACATGCTCCATTGTCCAAATGAATACCTATCCGTCGTCTATTTTCATGCCGTCTCATTACATATCAGACATAGATATGCACCGTCGTCTGATATGCACTAACCCATCAAAAGCAAAAAAACCATATGTTGTCTGGTGTTATAGTATCATTTGTAAAAAAATTCTATTAGACAACATATAATTATTAACTGATATGCATATCAATTACAATTATGTTATATTTTCAAAATGAAATAATGAATCATAATTTTATTTAAACAAATATATTATTTCGAATCAAATTCAAATACAATACAACTTTCACTATACTTACATTTTCATATACAATACAACTTTCACTATTCTTGCATTTTCAAATACAATACAACTTTCACTATCACTCTCATTTATACAGCTTTTCTGTACATCCTCATATATAACATTTTTTTACTAGCACTCACTTACACTCACTCGAGTTTATTTCTGATATTGATCTTTATTTGCTTGCTCCAGCTTGTGTCCAGTCATCTCTTATACCTGTTAAATAAAGAACGCAGTAAAATGGAAAAGGAAAAAACCTAAATTGTAAAAATAAAAAAAATTTGAATATTAATATTACCTCAGTTTATTGGTTTGTTTTCTCTTCATGTTTTAGACATGGTCGGACAAATATATATGTGCATGGACAACTTATGATATGCACAATATATCACTATGAATATCACAAGGCTGGACATCGATTAAATCTCATGGACTATTGTAGAGGTCAAGCCCGAAGGCTCAACGCAGCGTAAATGTGCACAGGTCAAGCCCAAGCCTCATCGGGCTCAACTTAGGTGCACAAGGAAATGCAAAACCACAAATATACAAACCAAAAAATCAAACTAGAAGATCAAATTCAGATGCACACTCATGTATATAAAATGTCGCACCAGCAGTTCTACTAATGAACACATGAATAGTTCAAAAGTAGCTCAAGACAATTCAAAAAAAATATGGTACAAGTATGTATATATAATAGTATGTACAAGTATGTACCGACGCCTTAAAAGTGTAGAAGTGCAGTTCAAAAAGCCATGTATAAGTGAAAAACAAATACATGTGCATATTTCATTTCAGTTGAAAATAGATTGCCAAACCGTGAAGCATCAAAAGTGTATGTGAGCAATGCATATACACACATATACACATGTACAAAATACAAAAGATGCTAATATTTCACACATATATACATACATATGTATGTGTGTGTATACATGGAAGTAACAAGTAAAAAGACCGCATATAGCAGTAACAAGCACATTCAGGTACTAAAATCAAAATGGTTCAAAAAACAAGTTCAACTAGGCAAGAATGCTAGATAGTGCACATAAACAAGCTCAAACAAAACAACAAGTGCCAAGGCACATAAAATGTTCATAAGAAACAAGTTCAACTCAAAATGGTTTAGAAAATCAAAATGGTTCAAAAGCACATTTAGGTTCCAGTGCACATAGGAGCAGCTCGCTTAGGTGTCAGCACACACAAGGATGTACACATGTATATAGGTATACATAACTTCAATAATGGAATATGCATATATATATGCACACATGGATGTAAACATGTATATATGTACAAGGCAAGGATGTGTGTGTGTGTACAAAACAAAACAAGGCAGTGCAATCAGTTCAAGTGCAAGAAGCAATCTGACTTGGAGTTCAAGAAGTAATCAATTTAAGAAACAATCAGTTTAAGCATTTTCAAAATACATATATAAACTGGTTTAAGTGATCAATTTAAGCAATCACAAACCACATGTACCAGTTTAAGCATATTCAAAACAGTATAAGCATGTATATACAAGTACGAACATACAAGTGTATACAAGTTGATACAAGTATATACAAATGACTCACAAACTAGTTCATATATATATATAAGTATATACAAGTGTACACAAGTCAAAACAGTTCATATACACAAAGCAGTTCATATATACAAGTGTACACAAGTCAAAACGCTCTAAGCATGTACATATAAGTATATATACAAGTGCAAACATATATAAAACGCAACAGGAATTATCCAAATAGAATAAGTGCACACATATATACATACATATGTATATGTGTATATACATGGAAGTTCTATTTGATGAACTAATATAGTGAAATGCATGAAATCTCAAAACAGTTTAACATAGTGCACATGTATATACATATATATAGAACCACAAGCACATATTCACACAACCAAGCATGGTGCAAACATTTATGTATATACATGTATACATAACTAGCAACAAACAAGAAGACACTTCAAGCATCAATTAGTTTAACAACAACTATCACTAATGCAACAAGTTAGCATCAACTAGTTCAACAGTGATGATTTGACACAATAAGTGAAGATTCCTTTTCAATCAGAAATTTGCAAGCCCCAAGGGACAAGCAAACCAAACAACAAGCTTTAGAGCACAAGTAATGTACATACACATATATATACACGTATATGTATACAGAAATGTACCTTTAAAAATGCACACATGAAGCATGTATAATGGTACATACATTACATAACGTAGATAAATATGCAGTTACAAATTAGCATCAAAAGGAAGAAATCACAAAAATCAGGTAGGACAGCAAAAGGAAGAAATCAATTCATGTTATATCAAAAGGAAGAAATCACCAAAATCAAGCAAGGCAAGTCAAGGCATCAAAAGGAAGAAATCAATTCATGTTATATCAAACACCAGTTACAAATTACAATAAGCAAGAATCGTCAACCAAGATCAAGCAACAAGGTGCAAGCTCCACAATATCACAAAGTACATTGCAAGCAAAACCAGGTGCAAGTTCAAGCAAACATCATGATGTAGATATATAGGCAACATATACATATGCAAACATCATGATGGATACATAAATATGGAGCATATACATACGTAGATGCAGTAATTAAGAGTAAGGGCCCAAAAAGCAAATGCACACAGAAAAGGTTCATGAACAAAAGCATTTCAGCAAAGAAATCAGGAATTTCGAAATTGAAATCACAGGAAATAAAGTAAAAAATGAATCTGTTCAAAATTGAAAATTAGAACATCGAAAAAATCAATGCCAAAGTCAGTAAAATCAATGTCTAAATTATATTCGAAATAGATTCAGGAATTTCAAAATGAAAATATAGGGATTCAAACCCTATAAGTTAACCCATATTATCATTGGCAAACTCAATCAAGTTCGGGCATAAAATTGAAAGGGGCAAAATTGCTAAACATACCAAATAGATAGCAATCAACTCGACAAAGAAAGCAACCACGCAGCAATCATGGCTAATCGAAGTGTGCGAGCATCAGAGAAGAAGGAGCGTCATTCGCACTTCAAATTCCAAGCGGCAGTTTTTGATATAGAAACACTATATCAGAACGAAGAGGGAACACGACCATCAATTTATTGAGAGTGAGAGAAGAGGGAACGTGGTCGATTTTATTCTGCCGATTTGGTTTTGAGAGTTAGATTAAAGTGATTTGCTGATTTAGTTTTGAGAGGGAGAGAAGAGGAAACGCAAAATATTGAGAGGGATATAATTTAAGGAACGCGACCACAAAAATATCAGAGGGAAAATCTACCAAAATATTTAAAGGTAAAATATAAAGCCAAAATATTTTTGATAACTTCAATCAGACAACAGATATATTAGATGGAAAATATGCGGCCACCAAAATATTTAGAGTGAAAATATGGAGCCAAACTAAAACTTTTGATAACTTCAATCAGACAACAGATAAGATGCTGTCTGAATGACAAGCATGAAGATTGAGATTTTAGAAGCCATTCAAACAACAGCGTATTTTTTTCCATATGTTGTGAAATAGTGGAAAATATTAGGACAACAACAAATCAACCTTACGTTGTGTGACCACCGTTGTCTGATTCACTTTGTGACATAGTGGGTGTTGGTTTTTAGGGGGAATCCATAAGTTAGTTGTGGCTCTTGATAGGTCTCTTTGGTAGCTAATAACAATTCAAACCTATTTATCGATACACAATTTAAGCATATGTATAGTTCGGTATGCCTGACTTAGGGTTAATGAATAATGGAGAAAACATATTATACAAATATATAAATGTGCGGTTCAAGTGATATATGTATACTAGTTTGATATGCCAGACTTGGGGCAACCGGGTAGTGTGAGGCTCTTCTATAACGAATCACGATCCACCTAGGGATGAAAATTCTTTGGTGTTTGTATATATGTAGGAAGGGTGTATGTAATATTTAGCATTTACGTACGGTTCTAATATGTCGGTGTAAACAACCGAAAGGAAAGGCCGTCAGTGACTGGCATCCATTATACCATTGAGATGCGTGACCTACAGATGTGGTCCTAGAGTAGAGGTGGAGAGAGATTAGAACATCAATCTAGAACAGGTTATATGCTATCCCGTAGTATGACTGGATGCTTTAACGGGACCTATAGGTTAACTTCCTTTAAGGTGTTTTTCAAGGGAGTCCACAAGTTAGTTATGGCTCTTGATAGGTCTCTTTGGTAGTTAATAACAATTCAACATGAGTATCAGTTATAGATTTTCTTATTTCAATTCTGGGTATGGATATGTTATGTTTGTAGCATAGTTATACCATTGTATTTGCTTTGCATTTCAGATGTTTCGATAGGGACTGTGGTGTAATGGACCCCCTTTTCGACCAACAAAAGTTGACATTAATACGTCCTTGGTATTTAGGTACCTAGCATCCAAGTGCCAAAAAAGACCATTGTAGGGGGAAACAAAAGAAAAGATAGAATAGAATATTACATCGCAAGGAGTAACATATAATATACAACAGATCTTTATACAAGAAAAAAATTGTAACATTCGTACATCAATTAGAGTATACTAATCTATCTTCAGCTTGGACGGTTATAACAACCTATTCGCACAATTGCTGATAAATACAACCAAAAAATACATCGAAAATAAAATATACATAGATAAGTCTTGGAGGCCTACAGCTTCTCTTTTGAAGCTTACAGGATCCATAACTAGATCTGAAATATGCTCGGTCTGACCTAAGCATTATAAGAAAATAAGGCCCAGATCATTCTGGTAAACCAGTGTGAGAAAAACATATCATATAGATTTATATGTTATAAAACCTTTCAAAAAATGAAAGTATCACTTAAGACCATGCCGCACATATACATTGATAGGTTTTTACCTTACGATAACTAAACCGTTTATAGGTAATCCTCTGATATTATAACAATGTCCAGGGTTTAAAATAAATATTGAACCATAGCCGAATTTGTTACATTAATTAAATTGCAGCATAATAGGTATACAACTAAATATAAAAGGCAATTATTAGAGAATGAATTCTATCAATGAAAAGGTTGCTTATTAGAGAATGAATTCTATCAATGACAAGGTTGCTGAGGACCGCCTGTCACAGTACACCTCTAGATAAAATGTACCAAGGGCCTCGCATGGACCCCTATATGGCAAGACCGATCTACCTATTACTGGATTGTATTGAATATTTCATCATCCCGATTGCTTTATGATCTTTTCCCAATAGCTCTCATGCATAACCAAATCCATAAATAATATGTAACGACCAGGCATTTTGAACTGTTCAAATCGACAATCATCCACTCATGTCAGACTTGAATTGCTCAAAACAATAGATTGTTAATTTATATTTGGCAAAACTTAGCATATACAGTAAATAAATCAATCACAAAATCACAGACACGGTATTACAACAATAAACAACGGAATAGATAAATAGTAGTTCATGAAGCTACTATTAACATCAGGGTCTAAAACAAAATACTACAGACTCTCAAATATAAATGAATCTCTAATACATAAGCATCTGACGAGTCTGAACATAAATGACTGGAATAAACTGAAATAACTGAAAGCTAAATAGATAGATCTTCAAACAAAGCCCTAAACTCCAAAGGTGAGCCTCAAATGCTGTGACACTCATTCTGACCCGAGCATAAAGCAAAACACAAAACACTCGAGTCAGTATTAACATTCTTATATCAGTAAATTTAACTCAAGTGAAATGTCAACCGAAATACAAGTAACTTAAAGAATGTTTGGGATTTTCATCCTCTAAGGATCCGTAGAATTATCTACTATGTAGTAATATATGCTATTATAATATGTCTATAGTAAAGTAAACTATTAAAGTAGCGTTAAGGCGTTACCCGTATCCCCCTTAATACATTTTTATAGATTCCCGTAGTCTGTACAATGCCATATGCTCCACCAAACCGGTGGTTTACTCAGAGGACACCACATAGGTAAGGTATAAAACAAATTCATAGAAGGCGCGATAAGGCAAGTGATAAGGCATGCGAGGCAATGCCAGGGTAAAAATACCATTTGCACTCTCGGACTGGTGGTAACGCATAACATCTACTACCGCCCACCTCGAGACACACTCCCAAATCAAAGGTGCACCCAATCGAATCACAAAAGCAATAGAATGGTATCGAAGAAATGTGCCCGATCGGGGGAATGACTCCACTTGGCCTGGTATAGCTCCTGTTTTAGCCACATCAAGCTGACTCACGGGAGTCTGGGCTGTGCTAAAACCTCATATAGAATCGTCGCCAAACCATCATACTTTGTTCTGGAATCTCCACCACGTACATAGTTGTTAAAGTGGTTTTCGATATTGGTAGAGAGTATGGAAATATCCGATCCTGGTCTCTTTAACAACCAAACGTTTATTTTGGTCTCTTTAACAACCAAACGTTTATTTCACACCGTGGTCATTTCATTACAGGTAGTTCATACGTCAAATCAAAATACCATATTCATTTCAAAACCATATCAATTCAATATCATTATTCACTTTAAATAATATTCATTCCAGAATCGTAACACTTTCAGGTTATAACACTTACGAAATCATAACACTTTGGAAATCATAACACTTTTGAAATCATAACACTTCCGTAATCATTATAATTTCCACTTAAACAGTTTAAATATTGAAAATAGTATATGTATTAAAATAGTTATAAATTAGAATAGTTTATATATATTAAAATAATTTAGATAGTAAAATTAGTTTCCTCCAATTTCGCAAATCGATTCAAATCAACTTAAATTCCAAAATTTCAATTTATATCGATTCCACCTTAACCATTTAAATTTAAAGGTCAAAGATACAATTCAAATTCTAAATATACCATTTCAATTTATCCCGATTTCAAATCCAACTTTGAACTATCACTTCAATTCCAATAAGATTCAAAATTTAAATATTCAAACATTTTCAATATAGTTTCATTTATATTTCAATATTTCACTTTAATTTTATTCAAATTTGAAAATATTCACTTAATCACTTTTTATTAAATCATGTTAAAATCAATAAGTTCAAATCAATTCTTATTTAAATTCAATTATTAACCAATTTAAATTACAAGTCAACATTAATTTATCTTCCCAACCTTCATTATTAAAGTTATAAAAATCTATTTTTAAATATTAATATAAATTTAAATAAATACTTAAACATATTATATACTAATTAAATTAGATTTTTATTAAATTAAATCTTATTATTAAATATATTTTGTATTAAATCTTATTTTATATATTTTTAAAATAATAAAATTATAAGAAAAATCTTTAAAATTATATTTTCAAAACAACTTATAAATTAAAATTTTCCAAAACATATTATTTTAAAATCTAAATTTCATACATATAAAAATAGCATTTATATATTATATTTTTAAACATCAATATTCAATAAAACCCATATATTTCCTTTTAAACTTTGGAAATCATTTTTTAAATATAGACCAACGGTGTCCGTATATAATTTTCTATCCTCCAATCCGCAAATTAAATATTTACGGGTATATATCATTTCAACCCGCAATTCCAAAATTCAAAATCAGTGAAAATCGCTTGGGTTTGTCATTTCAACCCATAACGATTTTCCCCTATTCTAGAATATCGTTCGGGTATGTATCATTTCAACCTATAGGGAATTCTAAACTAACAGGAAACTTGCAGAGTGAAAATAATAATAATATAACATAACATATTAATGATGAGCATATATCACAGTTAACAATTTAAGTATACAATTAACATGTCATAGTGTTATATGTTATAGATGAACAATTGCAGAAAATGGCATATCATATATAGCAATTATATAATTAATAGTTCAAATTTAACAACATATTTCTGTTGTCATTTCAACGTGAAATCTAATTTACTAAATATTGTTAATCGTGAGTGATTGCTCACCTTTCGAGGCTAGAGAAAACAATGATAATAAGATGTAGATGGGTACAGATAAGTATGGATCAACAACTAGACATCGAGAAAAGAGATAAACTGTTGCGATAGGATGGCGACAGACAAGATCTAGAATTCAAAGAAAACAAATGTATATTACCTTATCTTAAAATCAATATTCAATTTGATCACATATTTAAGACAAAACTCTTCATATTATATTTCATTAAGATCAATATTTATTAAACCCTTATTTTCCCAAAATTCCTCAAACTGATATTAAACATAATCTATGTAAATCTTAACACAAAGAAAAAGAAAAATCCATAATAAAGATTGTGCAGACAAAATGAAAATGATCTATATAAATCCGGAGCTTTATAAAACTGCCATTTATCTAAAATTTTAATATAACACAGGTAATATAGTTTAAAAAGCTATATATATAACAACAGATTATAGTTTTATTGAAACCAGATTATAGTTTATACACTTTATATATAGACAACAGATTATAACTTATATACCATATATATATATATAACCAGATTTTATAGTTTATATATTATATAAAATAAAACATATCGATATTCATATATAAAAGAAATCAAGCAAAATCTTTATACTATAAACACACACGCGCGTGCACACACACATATATATATACAAACAAATATATATGTAAGGTATATATATGTAAACAAATACATATGCATGCTACTCGAAATGTATGCGACACAATGCATAAATATATGCAGGCACCATTTGTAATATTATACGCAGACTATATCCAATCTATATGCATGTTACTCAACTATATGCAGACTTGCATTCACAACAATATATATATATATATATATATATATATATACACACACTATTACAAAATCTAGTCAATAGTATTAGCATAGATCTAAGTATATACCTTAAACACATATATGCAGACTTGGATATGTGACCAATATATATATACATATACATATACATACATATATATATATATATGTGCAGATTTGATATGTAAAAATATATACACAGACTTGATAGGTAAACAACATATATGCAGACATAGGCTTTGAGATCAAAGGGAAGATGGGACAGTGAGGGCTGTAGGCTGCATGGTGGGCTGCTGCCGAGTGTGGAAGGTTGGAAGGGATCGGAGTGTGTGGTCGTCGAGGCTTCAACTGGTGCTCGAGCAGAGGCAGGGCGGAGGAGGGTGGCGGAAACAGTAGGGAATAGGAGGTGGTCAACGGGAAGGCTTGTGACAACCCGTCTCCTCGACCCTTAGAAATCGACACTAATACATCCATGGTATTCACGTGTCGTAAATCCAAGTGCCGGGGAGGCAGTTTATCAGGGGTGTAAAAAATAATAAGGATAGAGATAACAGAATAATAGAATCTCACATCGCATTCAACATTTATAATTATACATAATGATCGGAGTCAAATATAAATCTAGCGGGATAGTTATAACTGTCTATCCATACATATGCTAGAAATACATACAACATAACACAACGGAAAATGGGTAGATAACTACATAAGGTACTTCAGTTTCATAGCTCCAAAAGACTTGTCCAAAATGCTCCACAACATGCTCCAAAATGCTCTTAAGGTATCCTGACTACACAGCTGTCCGAAAAATAGACACCTAGAGTTTAAAGGGAAAACAAACTCCGGGTCAGTCATGAGACTGGTGTGAGAACTCAAAGTACGATGTTTTGAAAACAAAAGGTATCTCATAAGATCACGCTGCACATTAACACGGAACGTGTTTTTACCTTATGATAACCAAAACTCTTTATTATGCAAAATTTAAGGATATTATTTTTAATGACTTTCTTTGAAAACATTTGCAAATAAACTTATTAATCTTAGCCAAAATTGTTACCATTATTGAATTCCAGCATACTAGGTTCTACAAACAATACCGCAAGTTCTTATTGGAGAATGGATTTCCATACAAATGACCAGGTGAAGGGACTACCTTCCGATGGGTACACTTCTAGAAGGATGCCTTGAGGCACAGAACATCCGTCTTCTATCAACACAAGACCGGCCTACCTCTATAACTCGTAGTACCGAATATGTCATCCCCCAGTCGTTACCGACCTTTATCCGAGAGCTCTCTTCGCATACATCAACATTAATTTACATCCCGAACATCATAGCGGGAAGAAATATATCTAGAAGGGAATGATCATACCCTATTTGGGAATGACCTACTTAGCCTTGCTGCATCTAACCTTATTTCGGTCATTTCTGGTTGATGAGGCTCGAGGCTACGATTACCTTTTCACATAGCACATCTTCTTTCACTTTAAATGCCACATTGCCATTCCACATTCAGACAACTGAATTTTACAAATATATAACTTCCTGAGCTCGTATGTCTCTGGAAAGGGTGTTAAGCTAAGAGAATATGTCTTCTCCGCCACCGACTAATATACTTTTATAGAAACCACTCATTATAAATTGGAATACAAGGTTAGACATTTATCCATACAAGTTCGTTCTGGGACCGAACGAAACCGAAGGCACTTTCCTCGGCCATTACTAGGTGAGAAGCCCTTGTGGTTTCGAGGTTTTTCATAATAAAGAGACCACTGCTACAATATAGTGCATCGGGAGTTTATCCCCAATCAATCAACGAGTAGTCCCTCGTTATTATTCGTCTAAATATCTTCGTCTTCAAACATCTTCATTCTACGAACACGTAAACTGGTTCGAAGTGTTTTTCGGATAGGAATCAAACAAATCCGATCTCGGTTTCTTCAAAATCCGATCATCGATAAAAATGATGTAATTAGGTGATTATTTTTTGATTCATTCATTTTCCTTTACAGAAATATCTTCGAGAGATATATAATTTCAAAATATTCTTTTGGTGAATACAAAATCATTTAAACCTCTTTTTGAATATTTCTCAAATCAATTTTAAAGAGTATCTTTTGAGAAAAATAGGATTATAGAGATCATTCTACTTTTCTTCAAAATTAACTTCCATATTCAATTAGTACTATGGGCGGAATAACGGTGAGATCACCTTTTAAATTCTACGAATAGGACAAGTTCCCTCTTCGGATTTGAATAATGAGTATAAGAAGATTATTTCTATAAAATCCAAGTTGAGCATCCGGGCTTTCCTTTCGATATGCTCAACCCCTCAACTAAAAGAGAAAATTAAGGCCAGATAAGTTCAGGGAACTAGTAGCTTCATCCATAATCTTAGTTACACACCTTGTTTTCACTTTCAGATCCCACAGGCAGGACAAATGTACTAGTCGTTTCCGCATACTCATTTTTCCATTTTAAATCACTTAACTTCTTATTTAACCATCTTTGAAATAATGTTAAATCGTTAAAATTACTTTTTAAATGCTTTATTATTTACTTAAAAACATTTACTAAGAATATGGGAAAGAATTGTTAAGTTTCAAACTTATTTTAAAAGTTATTGAAAAGCGTTGTAGAAAGTGTTGCAAAAAGTGTTTTAAAAGCTATATTCTTCAAAACAACTTTTATATCATTTAGAAATTCATATTTTCAACTTAAATCACTTTTAAAACATTTTGAAAGATTTTTAGAATTTATTTCATATTTTTAAAACATTAATTTCATCAATTTCCAACTTCTTCATTTAGTGCAAAAACTGAATTTTTCTTGAAAATTGATTTTGCCATATTTCAAAATATAATAGATGAAATCTTGATTTTATTTTTTTGGAAAGATATGGATATAAGGATTCGTAAAATTCTTACTTCGAAGAATTCCGAACTATATTCCACTTCGTATGTTCATTTGAACTTTTGATGCGAAAACGCGAACTACGATTACCAACGCGTCAAATTTTTGGCGCATTTTGAGATTCATATCCAAACTTTATCGAGATAAATTTAAACACTTAGGAATCATTTCTAAAATATTTTCAAATATTTTTCAAAAGTATAAATAATTCCATACCATATTTAATTTGTTTTGGAAAGAGATTTCCATGTGATTATATGTCATGTAAATCCATGACTTGTTTCAACATATATAATCAATATACAATTAATAAACATACAAACAACATTTATAACCATTTTAACATGTCATATAAACTTGCATATCAATTTAACAATATTTCTTACAATGTCACATAATTCTCATTTATGTACATATTTGCTTTCTAATTTTTGCAAATGACTTAAAGGTGGTTGCTTTCTTTTTCAAACACTTATCAAACATCATTATTAACATCCAAATAACATTTATAACTTTCAAAACATCATATAAATATTTCATACTTAACAATTTAGAGTTCTCACTTTGTTTGGTTTTGGCAAATGGAAAATCGGCTATAACTTCTACTCGACGTTTTTAACTTATGATTTCTTGAACGCTTCGACTTAGATGGCTCGCCTTGGCTTGGGGAAGGCTAAAAGTGCTCGGCAAAATGGAGGAAGAGGGGGCATAAGCAATGTGAGGAAGGAGGAGGAGTTTGAAGTGGTCCGGATGAAGTTTTGTTGATATTTTTTCTTTGTTTTATTTTTTGGAATATTTTGGCATAAATTTGTTAAGGTTGGAAGCCGTTAAAAGAGGCAAGAAGAAGCTTGAAATTTTGAGAAGAAGAAGTGTGGAATGAAGTGAGAAAGTGGGTATGTATTTATAGAAAATATTTGAGAATAAAATATAGATTTGTGTTTTTACTTAAATAACCTTCCTTAAGAATTAAGTAAACTTATTTAATTCAAAACTTACCATCCACATCACATCACACTTTTAAAATTCAAGTACTTTAAAGAATAGGAATGATTACTTTATTTTATGTCATATTTCTTTACTTTATTTCATTTTTCTTTACTTTATGTCACATTTGATGTGACATGTGTTTTGTCTTTTTTACTTTACTTTTGCTAATTACTTCCTAGAATTTTCTAAGTGTGATTATTAAAAGTAACCTTATTTAGTTAATTGTTAACTATCTTTATATGTTAACATATTTATTAAATTGTGTACATAAAGGTGCAACAACGTTGCGACAACTTTACATCAACAAAACGTTTATTTTTGACAAAATGTTTTACGATCATATTTTGACGTTTTTGTTAAATTATTTATTTATGTAAACCAAATTTAAAAATAAATTTGTATAATATCATTTGAAAATATAAACACTCATAAATAAATTAAATAATTTATTAAACCATTTAAACTTGCTTTTCTAAAATGGGATTTTGTCACTTTTGTCAATATAAGCAAATGCTACTATTTTTATGTATATTTCTATTTCCAAATCCTATCTAATATTATTTGAATCATAAAACCTTTTATATTTTATATTTAAAATCACTTTAAATATTATATTTTGAAGTGGTTATATTTTTGTGTAACAACCCGCATATTTATCGATTTTATATTTAAATATTTTATTTAAATATTTTATCGTTAGTCGGATTTTAGTCCGAAAAGCTACTTTTTGCAAACAACCGAATTAGGACTCGAGACCACCCCCATTGAGTTCAAAATGACGTTTGCGACCTTTTTGAGTATAAACTTCGATATGTTTGGAGAAAGTTGAATTTTGCTACTTTTCACTTAGGGTTTTGGTTTGGGCTGAGCCAATTAACCACTTACTAACTCAGTCCCAATCCCCCTCTCCTCTTCATTCCAACTCCTAACGCTCAAGCTTAAGCAAAAATGGTGGAAGAGAATGGGAAATAGAAATCCAAAACCCTAGTTTCCATTTGCAAATCAATTTCTTGCTCCAAACTCAAGAGAACCCATTGGTAAGCATCTCCTTCATCTTCTCCAACTCTTTCTCCATTCAATTTCAGAAATTTCCTAAACCTAACTTAGGAAATGTTCTTCTTTTAAGCTTACATTCAAGCTTCTAGTGTTGAGATTGAAGTGTGGTTGATCTCCCCTTGCTTCAAGCTTCTCATTCATTGTTTTCGGATTCAAAGGTGAGATTTTTATCTCACATCTATGCTTATATTTATCTTCGATTGTTAGGTATGAATTCCTAACACTTATTCGTGTGCAATTGCTTTTGGTTTGGATTGATTTGGTGAATATTCCAATTTTTGGTGTTTTGGGTTCAATCCTTTAAAAATCATAACTTTGATGTTCGAACATGTGTTTTGGTGATGCATCGAGGAGCCAATAGGGCCGGGTAGCCATTAGGCATAATTCCCTAACGTCCGTGCACGTTCGGTTGCGAATTGGTGGAGGTTGCATATAAATTTATGGGCATCAATTTGCAGAGCATCAGGTTCGGCCGACCGACCCCCTTGGTCCGGTCGACCGGCCTGCTAGTAAAAGTGCAGTGCACTTCTCTGTTTCTGGTTCGGCCGACCGACCCCCTGGTTCGGTCGACCGACCTGTGCAATTTTGCCTATTTTCGCCTAATTGCTTGAATTTCCAACTCTAATCGATTTGTGTTGTTTCCCTATTTGTTGTTATCATTTGTTATTGACTTTGATGACTTATTTTCTTTGGGAATTCTTGGAATATCCATTTCGATGGATTCAGTATCGATTTCTTTGGATTTTATTCACGTTTTCGAATGTGAATCTTAGTGATTGATTGTTCCTACAATCTTCTTTGTGATTTGTCACTTTATAAATATAAAGGTTTTCTATACTAGTAGTAAATATCAAAACTCTTTCCTCAAACGATTTCAATACTATTTTAATACCAAATTCGTTTATAAAACCGTTTTCCAATCTATTAGTATATACAAACCTTTACCTCACTCGTATGAGAAATCTAATTAAACGACTTAGTAAAACAAGTGGTATGAAACGCTTGCGTTCACTTTGTTGGTTAATTCTTGGACTTGTTCGATTGAAACTCTTGTGACAATTTTCTAGTGGAGATCTACAATTCGTTCGTAAATATTTAAGTTAAGCTAGTGGTTATGGGACATGATGCTAAGCTCATATATTTACTAGCTTACTGTAATCGACACTTCTCGTTGATCTTGATGATCATCTTTGTGATTTAGACTAGCAATGTGCGATGTCTCTTTGTCTGCGAGGGAGACTAAACCCCGTTGTGGAGTTTCGACTCAATTTGGTGGGGTAGCAACCCATGGTCTTCGGGCCGTTTGTGGAGCTTCGGCTCAATTTGTGATGGTTAGCAACCATGGAATTAGCGTTCCGTTTGTGATACACGTGTTGGTGGGCTTTATGCTCCCGTTTGTGATAGGCCTCCCCCCTTTGGATTTCTAGATTTCTTGAGATGATTTCTAGAATTTGTGTTTCACCAATTTTCGTGATTTCCATCGATAAGCTATATCGATATTTGTGTATTGTTGAATTTGTGTGTCATTGACTTTTGTGGTTGGCATTGATATAATATGTCATTTATTGTGGTTTGGTGAACGAAATGAGGAGTATGACGTTTCTTTGATTCTTGTGTAGATTTGGTGATATTGATTAATCTCTCGTTGATTTTCAATTACTTATATATATCACAGCTTGGAATTGTGATTATTATGTGTTTAGTCATATCTCTTATTCTATATCGTTTCATCTGATATCTATAGTTAGACTGATCCGTTTATTATTTTCTTATTAAATAATACTCGGGTCAGACCGAGATGTTACAGGTGCTTCTGCTTGACTTCCTTCCGGGATTTGCTTCTCTGACTTTTGGGCAAACTACTTAGATTAGTAGTTTATTTTGTTGTATACACTTGAGATATAGACTCATAGTTGTATTCTTTTGTATATCACGTGTTGCTATTCCTTTGTATTATCGTGGATCTTTTGACCACTACTCTGATATACACTTTCATGTGTTAGTGTTATATTCATATCTATTTCCGCCTTTGTGATATGAATTGTCTGTGACTGATTTGTGTTATGTTTATTTCTATATTTGTTTCCGAAGACCTTTATAGCCACTGTGTAGTAGCTTTGAGTTTGTATCGATATGTCGGATTTCCTCTTGAGATGAAAAGTTATATTTTTATCCGGCTTATCGGTACTCGCACAAAGCAATTATACAGATGGTCGCTCCTCAACAGCCTTATTCTCCGTGCTAGTCGACAGCATTACACCGTAGTGTTCTTGTCTAGCATGGGTATAGAGGTGGGGCGTCACATTTTGGGTCGTTACATTCTCCCCTACTTAAAAGAATTTCGTCCTCGACATTAGATAAGAAGAAAATAGCTCAAAAGGAAATATATATTCAATAAGATGGAATATATACAATAAGTGATTACACCACATGCGGTGAGTACACTCAAGCGATAAATAAAGTCTATACATCGATCCTCAACTCGGGATATGCTTTTCTTATTCTATCTTCTGTTTCCCATGTGCAATCATCAATACATCCCCGCTCCATTGAATTTTTACTAACCTTACAACCTTCCTTCTTACTCATCTTGATCCAAGATTCGAATGAGTTTTCTAATAACCGCTAAGTTTGGTTCCTTCTCCAAGTCATCCTGGGCAGCTGTTTCTGTGATTTGTTTGGGGACATATACAGGCTTCTGCCAATGTGATACGTGAAAAACATTGTGTACACCATATAATCTTTCAAGCAATTGTACTCAATAAGCTAGTGGGCCAATTCTTTCGAGAATGGGAAAAGGTCCAATATATCAAGGTGTTAACTTTCCAGCTCTTCCAAATCTTACTACTTCTCTCACTGGAGAGACTTTCAAAAAGACTGAATCTCCAACTGAGAATTCCAGATTTCTACGCCTTCGATCTGATAACTCTTCTGCCTACTTTGGGCTTCTTTTAGCTTCTTTCTAATTATATCAACTTTTTATGAAGCTTCTCGTACCGATCTCCGGATTCTATCCAACATGCTTGCGATTTATATGGATGACCATACAAAGCTTCATACGGTGCTATGCCGATACTAGCTTGGTAGCTACTATTATAGAAGAACTCTACTAAATGTAAATGATTCTCCCATGAGCCTCTAAAGTCTAGAATATGGGTCCTCAAAAGATCTTCCAAAACAAGGTTAACTCTTTCCATCTATCCATTAGTTTGGGGGTGATATGCTATGCTTATACTCAGCTTGGTTCCTAAAGCTGTCTGTAGCACTTCCCAAAACCGACTAGTGAAGATTGGATCACAATCACTTACTATACTGCTTGGAACTCCTTGCAATCGGACAATCTCCTTTATATATATACATTTGCAATGTTTGCTGCAGTTCTTGTTGTCTTAACTGGAATAAAGTGTGCACTTTTGGTTAATCGGTCTATGACGACCCAAATGTCTTCATTTCCTTTCTTTGTTAGGGGTAAGCCATCAATGAAATTCATGGATATTTAATCCATTTCCAAGCTGGTATCTCCAAAGGTTGATGTAATCCAGCCATCATTTGTTGGTCACTTTTGATTCTTTGGCAATTTTCAGAACGACTGACATAGATGGATATGTCCCTCTTCATGCTTTTCCACCAAAATGTACGTTTCATGTCCTTATACATCTTATGAATTCCCGGATGAATGCTAAGTTTGGCTTGTGGCATCCAGTTAATACTTCTTGCCTAAAATTTCCAACATCTGGGACACAAATTCTTTCATTTAACCGCAATACTCCATGGTTGTCTTTAAAGCTTAAATTTCTTCCTTCGGCTGCTTTAATGTATTTCTCAAACTGTTTATCTTCTCCCTGTTTACTGGCAATTCTTTCCAAAAGAGTTGGAGTTACTACCAAATAAGAAATAGTAGCTAACTTCCTACTCAATGCATCAGCTACTACGTTGGCTTTCCCGGGTGTATATAGAATATCTAGATCATATGACGTAAGAAATTCTAGCCAGCGTTGTTGTCTCATGTTCAAATCCTTCTGGGTGAAAAGATACTTCAAAGATTAATGGTTCGTGAAGAGTTTGAATTTTTCACCTAAAAGATGTAATATTATTCACTAAGATCAATTCAAAGTTTTATCGAAATAAACTATGAAAGATTCTTACCCAGCAAATAATGTCTGCATATCTTTAGAGCGAACACAACGGCTAATAATTCTAAGTCGTGTGTTGCATAATTCTTCTTATGCGTCTTCAGCTGTCTACGTGCTTAAGCAATCACCTTCCTATCTTGCATTAAAACTGCACCAACTCCTTCTCCACAAGCATCTATATAAACAGTCAATCCACTATTTCCATTTATAATTGCTAAAACTAGAGCGGGTGTCAATCTCTTCTTTAGTTCTTGGAAAACTTCTTCACACTTAGGAGTCCAGATAAGTTTAGCATCCTTCATTGTCAACTTCGTTAGGTGATAGACAATCTTAGAGAAGTCTTGAACGAATCTTCTGTAATATCCTGCCAAACCTAAGAAGCTGCAGATCTCTTTAGGAGTTTGCAACTGCTTCCAATCTTGAATAGCTGCAACTTTCCCTGGATCTACCGAAATTCCATCCCTTGATATACTATGTCCAAGGAATCTTACCTCCTTCTCCCAAAAATGGCACTTTGAGAATTTGTCTTTAAGCACGTTATTTCTCAATATTTCCAACACGCTTCTAGATGCCTTGCGCGTTCTTCTTCTGTCTTTGAGTAGATGAGGATATCATCGATAAAGACTAACACGAATTCATTTAGCACATCTCTAAACACTCTATTCATAAGGTCAACAAAATAAGTGGGTGCATTAGTCAGTCCAAAAGGCATAACCAACCACTCATTGAAAGTATTCGGACCTTGTAATGCAGTTAAATAGATGCAATCTTCTACGATCCGTAACTGATAGAATCCTGTAGCTAGGTCCATTTAAAAAACTCGAGCTCTGTGTAATTGGTCAAAAAAGTCGTCTATTCGGGGGTAGAGGATACTCATTCTTAATGGTTTTCTAATTTAGATCTCGATAGTCTACACACAATCTCAATGATCCATCTGACTTAGCAACAAAAACTACGGTTGATCCCCAACTTGAACGGCTGGGTCTTATCAGTCCTTTCTTTAATAGCTCTTGGGTTTGGTTATTCAAATCATTCCTTTCTTTCAGAGCCATCCTTCTATCTTGTTTTTTAATTGGCATCACACTAGGAATTAAATCAATACGGAATTCGATTTCTCGATGTGGGGGCAACCTTTTTTACTTCCAAGACATCTGTAAATTCTTTAACAAGGGGTATTGTTTCTTATCCTGTCTGGGATGTATCTAAAACATAAAGAAAACTATCCTTTCTTGGACTAGGACCTTCACAGGGTATTTCTATGGGTTTCCCTAACTTTTTTTTCACTGCAACCGTTCTTTTCAAACAATCTAGAATAGCTTCATTTATAGTTAACCAATCCATACGAGTAAAATTTCAAATCCAATAAAATCTAAGACGAAAAGATCAAAAGGAAAGTGATGGGGAGGATAGGAAATTGGGACTTTTTCCAGTGCATACAAAGATTAGTCGAACCTCCTATAGGATTCGTTACGTAGATAGGGTCGTCAACAATTTTAGGTTCAAGTTCTAATTCTTCTACCATTGTTTTAGAAATAAAACTATGAGAAGCTCCTGTATAAAATAATACTCTAACTAAAAAATCTTTGATAAAAATATTACCTTCCAACACTCCTTTTCCCTTCACATTCTGGGAGGTTGAGGGCTCATCCTTAATAACGTAAACTTTGGCTTGTTCTCCTTTCTTCATTAGGGGACAATCCTTTATCATGTGCCCTAGTTTATGACAATTATAGCAGAGATAATTCTGAGCCATAGGAAAGGCAACACTCTGAGCTTTGGGACCCCGACAATTCTTCACAATATGGCCTTTCTTCTTACAATTATTACAAGTGATGTCTTGTAAGTCGTTCTCTTGAGATCCTCCTTTGAGTTTTCCCTACCATGGCTTCTTTCCATTGAACTTACTCTTCTTCCAGTTATTGTTGTTGCTTTCATGTACTACAGGTGGATCTACCTTATCCAAAGCTTCATATCTGTATTCCATGTTTATTAAGTCTATAAATGGTTCTTTCACATGCCCAGTCATTCTGACATGGTATTGCTTCTTCATTCCAGAAATAAACTTTTCATTCTTTTTGAAGGGAGTATCAATCAATTATGGCCCAAAACAAGATATTCATTAAATTTATTAGCATACTCCTCAAATGACATATCCTCCTGTTTAAAATCCATAAAATTTCGGTAAAGACGGGATTTTCCTGCTTTCGGCATATACTGCTCCTCCAGAACTTTCTTGAATCGTTCCCATGAAAAATCACCCTCTGACTCATTCTGAGTAATAGATTCACACCAAACTAGAGCTCCATCTTGTAGTTGCCAAGGAGCTAAGAATCTCTTCTGCTCATCTCCAATATCCAGTCCTATGAAAATTCTTTCACCCGAGCGGATCCAAGCTTGTACTTCAATGATGGTTTCTGTTCCTTTAAAAGGTTTACCACAAAGACTGGTATAGTTCTTGCATAAAGTTGCAAAGTTAATTTGAGACTGTACCAGAACAACTACTTCCTCGACTACTGTAGCTGTGGGAGTTTGACCATTTATGGCATTACTTCCTCCCCTACCTCGTACTCTTATTCTACTCATTTTATACTATCTGTATATAGTAAGAAAAAGATCTTTAGGATATATAGACGAGATAACTTAGGGAATGCTAAACAGTATGAATATACACATTTAATTTAAAAGTTGTAGTTATGCGCTCTCTCAGACTAAACTCATTCTAGGGCATTACTAACCCTATCTGTAATGATTCATACCCCAACAAAGCCAAGGTTCTCGCTTAACCTTAAGCTCTGATGCCACGTGTGACAACCCATCTCCTTGACCCTTAGAAATCGGTACTAATACATCTATGGTATTCACATGCCGTAAATCCAAGTGCCGGGGAGGCAGATTATCAGGGGCGTAAAAGAAAATAAGGATAGAAGATAACATAATAATAGAATCTCACATCACATTCAATATTTATAATTTTACATAATGATCAAAGTCAAATACAAATCTAGCGGGATAGTTATAACTATCTATCTGTACATATGCTAGAAATACATGCTACATAACACAGCGGAAAATGGGTAGATAACTAAATAAGTTACTTCAGCTTCGTAGCTCTAAAAGACTTGTCCAAAATGCTCCTAAGGTATCCTGACTACACGGCTATCCGAAAAATAGGGCACCCAGAGATTAAAGGGAAAACAAACTCCGGGTCAGTCATGGGACTGGTGTGAGAACCCAAAGTACGATGTTTTGAAAACAAAAGGTATCTCATAAGAAAACGCCGCACATAAACACGAAATGGGTTTCTACCTTCTGATAACCAAAACTCGTTATTAAGCAAAATTTAGGGATATTATTTTTAACGACTTTCTTTGAAAACATTTACAAATAAACTTATTAATCATAGCCGAAATTGTTACTATTATTAAATTCCAGCATACTAGGTTCTACAAACAATACCGCAAGTTCTTATTGGAGAATGGATTTCCATACAAATGACCAGATGAAGGGACTACCTTTCGATGGGTACACCTCTAGATGGATGCCCCAAGGCACTGAACATCTGCCCTCTACCAACGTAAGACCGGCCTACCTCTGTAACTAGATAGTACCGAATATGTCATCCCCCGGTCGTTACCGACCTTTATCCGAGAGCTCTCTTCGTATACATCCACATTAATTTACATCCCGAATGTCATAGCAGGAAGAAATATATCTAGAAGGGAATGATCATACCCTTCTTGGGAATGACCCACTTAGCCTTGCTGCATTTAACCCTGTTTTGGTCATTTTCGATTGATGAGGCTCGAGGCTACGATTACCTTTTCACAATACCACATCTTCTTTCACTTTGAATGTCACATTGCCATTCCATATTAACACGACTAATTTCTACAAACATATAAGTTCATGAGCTCGTATGTCTCTAGAAAGGGTGTTAAGCTAAGAGAAGGTGTCTTCTCTGTCGTCGACTGATGTACTTTTATAGAAACCACTCATTATGATTTGGAATACAAGGTCAGACATTCATCCATACAAGTTCATTCTGAGACCGAACGAAACCGAAGGCACTTTCCTCGGCCATTACTAGGCGAGAAGTCCTTGTGATTTTGAGGTTTTTCATAACAAAGAGATGACTGCTTCAATATAGTGCATCGGGAGTTTATCCTCAATTAATCAACGAGTAGTCCCTCGTTATTATTCGTCCCAATATCTTCGTCTTCAAACATCTTCATTCTTCGAACACGTAAACTGGTTCAAAGTGGCTTTCGGACAGGAATCAACCAAATTCGATCCCGGTTCCTTAGAAATCCAATTGTCGATAAAAATGATGTAATAAGTGATTGTTTTCCGATTCATTCATTTTCTTTTACCAAAATATCTTCAAGAGATATATATTTTCAAAATATTCTTTTGGTGAATATGAAATCATTTAAACCTCTTTTTGAATATTTCTCAAATCATTTTTAAAGAGTATCTTTTGAGAAAAATAGGATAATATAAGCATACATGTATATATATAAAATAAATTTTGAAATTAGTAAAATTTAACTAAAATTGTTTAATTAAATAAATTAATCAAAAGTTAATTAATAGATTAGAACACATATATATGTGATATATCTGAGTTACTATAATTGTTACTTTTTGCAAATATTTAATGTAATATGTTAAAATCGAATAATATGCAACTAATTAAAGTGTTAATTAATTAAATCTAATCAAGTATGATTTAATTAATATAATATTATACATAATATTCTTATACAAGGTAATTAAAATATAAAAGTTATATAATAGAGAAACATATGTAATATGAATGCATAAACAAAAGATAGAATATTAAAGAAACCTTAAATAGACTTAAGGAATAAATGCATACAAATGTACATATATCGTGATTTCTGATGTGTCCGGCACTTGAATCACGAGGGTATTCATAAGAAATACATTATTCCATAAGTATATACCACTTAATCTAATATATGTTAAATATGATGAATCTTTAATATAATGTTGCCCTCGATCATTTATATATTAATTACTTGAATACTCCTCAGTTGTTGAGCAAACTCAATATAGGGATGATATGTGTTGCATTATTAATATATTGAATAGACGAGGTAAGATAACTATATGAATTAGTTGAGCAAACTCAGGGTACAGATACATTACTTAGGCTGTTACGAAATGGTTGGTACAAGTGAATAATTTCATTTCAACATTTATAGGAGCCTACTAAGCATAATATACTTGCTGAAATTAGGACAAGGTATGCTCAATGTCACAATTCCAAGACAAATGAGTCCTAACACCTACCGGTGAAGTCGAAGGACATCTATATTTCGACTTAGGGTTTGATGAAACATAAAGGACTAGCAGGAACATATTAGTGAAATGAAACATAAAGTTTAACCTTACTAATATTATAAGAACATCTACTATGATATTGTCCTAATAATCTACCAATTGAAACTTGTAGAAAATGTCAATTCCAAGACTATTTAATTAAAGCGACAAAATAACTAGATCAAATAACTATGTCGATTGGCCAAGAGCAACATATAGGCATATTTGGACATCTATTACTTATACTCCTATGACCAGATAGCCGGTAACACCAACCCTAAATTACACGTTACTTATATTAAGGATCATTTGCCTGGAAATTGCCTATGTTTTCATGCTGTCTATATTAGATAAGCTATTGCAAAGGAAGCACAAAACCATGTCTATTCATTAGATATTTGATAGACCGAAGGCACTGCTTAGTGAGCGATCTTATTCCATAAGTTACGAGATTACTATGAAATCGTTCAACACCAAAATGCAAAAGGGAAAAAAGGTGGATGATTATGTTCTAATGATGAAGGGCTATATTGATGGGCTTTTACAATTGGTATGATGAAAAGCATCGAGTTGCGGGTTGACTTGATCCTTGGTTCACTTACTGCTCAGTATGAACCGTTCATACTGAAATATAATATAAAACAACCGACTGTGAATCTTATGGAGCTCCTTAATGTGTTAAGGTCGACAAAGTCATAATCGAAGGATCAAGGGGTCGTGCTTGCTGTTAAGAGTAGGGCTTCATCTTCGAAGAGTTTGAAGAAGCGAAAAAGAAAAGTTAAGAAGAACAAGAAGAGTAAGAAGACCAATAATAAAGGTGGATATCGCCATTGTCATAAGAAAGGCCATTAGAAAAGGAATTTTCCAGAGTACCTAAAGATTGTTGAAGAAAGAAAGTAGAGCAGTTCCACATCCTTTGGGTACATTTATGATTCGAAATTGTTTTTCAGTCAATAAAATATCTTAGGTTTTAGATATTAGATTTGGAACTTATATATGTAATTCAATGGAAGGGCTTAGGAACTAGTGTCGCATGGAAAAAAGAGAAATGAGGCTCTAGATTGCTGATGGATCTATCGTAGATTCGATGGTGTTATATTGATATCAAATAATGGTTATTTTGTAAAAGACTTTATTTGTGGAATTGTGTCTATTTCGAAATTGTTTGAGATTGGATTTTTATTTCACCATGCAAATAATTTTATGAACATTAGGTTGGATGAAAATAAAGTTTACGATGGTGTTCTTGAACATGGCATTTATGCGATCAATATAAATTACCTTTGTTCTATGATTAGTTCTTCTAACAATATAAATAATAATTATCTTTAGCATTGTAGGTTAGGACATATTAGTGAGAAAGGAATGCACAAATTAAAAACCAAATGTTTTCTTTCATCACTTGATTCCGAATCACTTGACACGTGCGAATCGCATCTCAAAAGTAAAATAACCAAACATCCTTTCAGTGGGAGCAATGAAAGAGTTGATAAGAAGTTAATTCATAGTGATATATGTAGGCCGATGCCTATAAACATCAAGGAAAATAGTTATTACTTTTCTCAAGAATAGGATATGTGTAACATATGAAGAAAAACTCCGATATCTATGGAAAATTCATTGTGTGTAGTTGAAAATCAAACAAAACGAAAGATTAAAAATCTTCAATTCGATTGAGGAGGTAGGTATGTTGGATAGAAACTCCAACACTACTTAAAAGATAATAAGATTATCTCTTATGTTACTCCAGCTTATACTCCGCAACACAACAGTATGTCGAAGTAAAGGAAACAAACTATTAGATATGGTTTGTTCCATGATGAGTAAAGCCAAGCTGCCTCTGTCCTATTGGGGATATGCATTGGAAACCGCATCACATATGTTTAATAGAGTTAAGGGTATGTTGTAAGGGAAATTATGTATATATAGATAACTCGATAACCAATCTTGTTCTAAAAAACAATGTTTTCTTTCTATTATATACTTGATATATTGTGTTATATATTAACTGATTAATTTAATTAAAAATAGATTTAATATAAAATCAATAAATGGTATGTTTTGTGATAGTAGTTATAGTGCATTGCAAGAATGAGCGATTTAGCACAATAAATAAAAATATCGTTTTAAATATTCCTAGTCAAGATGTATAGAGATCGAATATCGATACATCTATTGAGACTAGAGTACATAATGCTCTCTAGATACTTGGCAATGTATTACTCATGGCTATTGGGGGCACCAAGCATTTACGTACTGTTAATCATTGGATAACCATGGAATTACTCACCTGGCAGTTTTTGTTTGTTAATATAATTAAGGTCAAGCAAAAAATATTGATGTGACAAAATTACATAATTCTCTTGGTTTGAGAATACTATTGATCTTCAGTATGGAAGGTCCACTTTGATTATTGTTAAATCATGTCACATCGTCCATTGAGTGACTATATAGGTCGGGTGGAAGCATTGGAAGTTGGACACTATTTAAGAGAGGGTTCATCTCTTCGGCTATATGGGGTTAGTATCACAGTCAACTAAAGTCAAGTTAAATTTGAAGTCTTTGGCCAGGCCAATTTGATTAATAATAATATATTATCAAATCAAGGACTTTCTGTTTGGACTAAAGAGTTAAATATGAATGATACTGGAATTTTAACCATTACCAAATTCCATAAGTCTAAAAGTGATACAGTTTTGACGAAGATAATTGGTGTAAATAACTATCACTACCAAGCAATGCTTAATACAGTAAAATTGGATTTTACCGATGATAAGTAAGCGATAAATTTGGTTAAATGTCATATCACCTGCTAAGTGATGTGTGAATGTTAATATTCGAATTGTTCAGTATTATCATTAGGCAAATTTACGCCTAAGAGTCACATAGTCAAAATATTGAATACTCCTATTACCACTTGGTTTAATTACATTATAATCATTATAAATTTTATTCAGCCTTTTAATCAGGCGATATTTGGACGAACATGACGAATTGAACTTGGAGTTGTCATGGTAAGAAGCCCAAAGAGATAGCTTAAGAGTTTGGGAACTAAGCACGAACAGAGTCACAAGGCCTCAAGGCAAGACAAACATAGAATCGCCTAAGTTATAGTTTGGTATCGACCCTTATTGTCTTCCTCAATGGAGTATGTCTTCTGCCTACTTGATACCAATAGCCTATTTCTAATGTTGTTTTGTTGATCCAGTGCAATTCTCCATCAATCTCCACGAATACTTGTAGCTGCAACTCTGTTCTTCCACAACTCCATCATTTGAACCTAGAAATAAGCTAATATGGTGCAAAAACTATGGAATCATGAAGCTAACTATACGACGAGCCAAGATGAAGAGTCGAAGATAGCCATATTGGCCATCTTATTAGTTGGTACCGATCCCTAACCTTGGAGTTGTACCGACCAATACAAACTGATGAGAACACCTATTTTCTTAGGAGAATTGGTCTAAATCGTGGATAACGGCTTTGAGATTTTTTATGCGAGATATTAGGCTTCCTACCCCTATAAATAAGAGAGTAATGCTCATTTTTTTTAGATCCTTTTGGATTTAATTCCTCTCTACTGTATATTCTTCTAATTCTGAAAATCTAAGTGTTGGAGTTGTACCGACTCCTAAGAACATCTGCCTCCAAATCAGATATAAGCAATAAAATCTTAAAGTAGATGTAGGCCTTGCTTTGTCCAACCACTATAAATGATTATGTCTTGTTTATTTCTCATTCTCATTTACATTTGTTCACATTTTATTCTCCACATAAACTTTGGGTGCTTGTTCCATTTTTGGTTCAAACATTTTGGTTCTTTCACTAAAAAGGGTTGATTCTCAAGCTGCTTGGATCCATTATCTAATGTTTGATTTCCTATATCTAAGAAATAAATCTAATTTCCTTACCTATTAATTATACAACTCAAATTTCAATAATCTAAGAGAAGCTATCTACTATGGCCGCATCAAGGAGGGACCGTTCTACCAATTCTAGAGCTACTACTGAGTTGAGAAACAAATTCCTCGGCATAGAAATAGAGTTGTCTAACCAACTCGACTGGAGATCTAGAATCCAGAAGAAGTCCCGACTAGAATAAAGATAGATAGGATGATGAAGTTGATGGAAGATATGTTCTAAGCTAGTGAGAATGAGATGAATCAAACAAGGCAACAAAGCCTGAGATTGTTGAATGAACTGACTCAGAACAGCTGTAAGTGGAGTAGAAGGGATTCTAGCTCTTCACCTGAAAGTTCCTCATCATCTGAGAAGAGATAGAAGGACAAGAAGTAGAAAAAGACTCGGAATGCTACCGAAACATGGTTCCAGAGAAGAGGATGAGCCCCAAGCTTAAGTTTTTGGATCGGTACTAACCCAAGATTAGGGGTCGGTACCAATCCCTCCAATGGTTGGCCCAGAGCCCATCCTTTGGAAGGCGGCATGGACTTAGCTTTAGGATGAGCCACCGTTGGTTAAAATATGGAGAATCATGCTGCTTCTTATGATATTACTCATGCGAATCAAATAGGGGGGAATGCTGGATGAATGGATCTTCCAAAGGCCAAGAAACTAGGTTTCGGGAGCCAAACCGAGAGCACTCGCCAAGCCGAACACTTGGGGCGGAGCCCAATTACCGACGTTCAATCGAACCTATTAACCTAGACTACTTGGAGGATATGGCTAGGAGACTTGTTATTAAAAATTCTTTCAGGAGCAATGATGAGTAGGGTACTTCTCCTAGTCGGAATTCCTTTGCGAAGAACATTCTACGTGGGAGATACCCTTGGAGATTCACAATGCCGACTGTGCTGTTGTATAGAGGAACAATGGATCCTAAGCAGCACTCGATGAGACATGAATGTCATATGGATTCATCCAGAGCTTCCGATGCCGTGAAATGTTGATGTTTTTCAATTTTCTTAGGAGTAGCTATGATGTGGTTCGGTTGACTTCCATCGAGATCCATATCATCTTTTGCTAAGTTATTAAAGAAGTTTGTAGAACAATTTTGTTTATATACTACACGTCTAAAGCATGTGATGTCTTTGTCAAACCTCTTCCAAGTCGAGGGAGATTCGCTGAAGGATTTCTTGAATCGACTCCATAGAACCATGATAGAAGTTATAGATCTCAAGTATGACATAGTGCTAATGATATTGATTAGGGATATTCATCCCAATACGGAGTTCGAGAAATGGTTGGAAAGGATGCCCTTATCGATAATGGATGCTTTTTATAAAAAAAGCTAAAGAGCACTAATGGTTGGAGGAAGCATGCTAGCATCAACGAAGGAATGGTGCCAGGAATTCAGACGAAGGGATACGAAGCAATGTAGCTATAAAGTAGTCTAGAGGAAGCTTTGGAAATGTAGATGCGAATGTCAATAACCAAAACAATAACCAAAAATGAAATGATGATGGGGTTAAAAAAGAAGAAGTTAGATAATAGGAATCATATTAGGACTCCTAAGTATGATAGTTATACCAAACTGAACAACTCAATAGAGAATATCTGTTTGACAACTTAAAATTTTGAGCAATACAAAAAGACAGCTTCAAGAGAGTCGACTGAGAAGGAGAGAAAGTCAAGCAAGTTATGCAGACTCCATGAAACTAACGGTCACAATACAAACGAGTGTAGACACTTGCGGGATATGATTGAAGATTTGATACGCAAGAAAAAGTTACAGCAATATGCATAAGCCCCATAGGATGGAGGGAAAGGAAACTCTAATTCTCCTAGGCCATCTTATTAATGGTGTAAGCTGAGCCTGGTGCTGATGCATTCAGGCGGCTAGAAAAACAATTGATAATTAATACAATTATCTATGGACCACACCCAACTGATAAGAGTCTACCTGAGATGGATGGATATGTTGGTGCATAAGATATATAGAAAGTAAATGTTGCTTTGCTATTGAAGATGAGATTCCGACAAAACAATGTAGAATGATGACTGACTACATCATTTTCTAGAACAGAGATGCTAATGGAGTGGAAGCTCCAATGATTGACCCACTTATCATCACGACCACTGTAACAACCCTACATTTTTTGCATATAATTTAAATTTAAATTTGACTTTATTTTATTTTTAAATTATTTTAAAACTTGTTTTATTTCAAACATTTCATTTTAAATATAAATGATGATTATTAAGTGATTTATAGTTCGAATTAGTATAAATTGAATATTTTACTTAAAAGTGAATTTCTGGTCAAACTGTTCAAACTGTGACTTTTAAACTTCAAATTTAAATTATTTAAAATATTAAATTTTATCTTTTATTATGAAAATAGATGTAATAACTTGAACACTGCTTTTCATTTCGTTGAAAACGGAGTTAAACTGTAAAAGTTATGTACATTTCAATTTTGAGTGTAATTTGATTTATTTAATAATTTTGTCTATTTTAATTTTTTTTTCTTTGTCATATTTATTTTAATATGTTATTGTATGTATATTTTTGTATTATAATAATTATAAAATGAAGTAAACAATTTTCCAAAGTCAATGGTGATTATTTGTAATTTCTGGACACCGTTTTGGATTTTTAAGCAATTTCTTTAAATCTTTTTCTATTTTCTTTAAATTTAATTTTTTTTATGTGTTAATATTTTATTTTAAGTATATTTTGTCTTTTAATATTTTTTAAAGTGATGTTATAATTTTTCCAAAGTTTACTGTGTTGATTTCTCTTTTTTTAAAGGCTGTTTTCTTATTTTCTGCTATTTTCTTCATTAAAATTATATTTAAATTTAGTTTTTTTATATTTATTTTGTGAATTTACTTTTATTTTATATTATTATTTATGTTTAAAAATATATTACAAGCTCATATGAATTTTCTAAAATTTATTTCATTTAAACTCAAATTTTCTAGACTCGTTTACTATTTTTAGCTATTTTCCTTAATTTAACTTTATATAATTAATAAATATTATATATATTTTTATATTTTGATAAATTTTCAAAATTTTATCTGGGATTATTATTATTTCCAGAAATATCAAGTTATATAAAAAAATTTAAGGAATTTGAAAGGTTTAAAACTTTTGGAATTCCTAAGTCTTTTCATCTCCCGACCTTTCATTTTCCCAACTCTTCTCTTAATTGTTTTGGTTGTGTAATCTACTCATTTCAGCTGCATTTTTTTTCACTTCCACCAAAATCATTTCTCTTTCTCTCCAAAAAAATCACGGCTATTATCCTTGTGAATCTTTGCTAAAAAATTCTATCTTCTTCTTGTCTTTTATTGATTTTCTACTTGGATTTGCACATGCTCTCCACCTTCATAGCTGTATTCCCCCTCCTCCAAGCTGTGGCCGATCACCACCACCACTTTTTTCTGACCAGCACACATCCTAACACCTCTCCTCCTCAGGCCAAGACAAGCCATGGTGAAGATCATCATAAAAATACATCTAAACTAGCACTAGCCATCACCTGTACCAAACCTTGTCTAGGATTGCCATCTCCTTCTTCCTCCACCTTTTTCCGCCACAACCTCCACCACCACCACCTATGACCTAACCTCCACCCTCTTTCACACCACCCACCAATACCTGAGCATCAGGCCGAGCCCAAATGACCTCTGGCCGAACCATAAGATAGCCTAGATGTGATGATTATTAGCCTTATACACCTAGTTATGCACCTAGATCACAACCACCTTCAAACCCATGTGTAGGCCGACCCTTTGCACACCCAAACCAGACCCAGTTCCCTGTGTTAGCTGAGCTTATTCACTGCATAACCGAAGTACCTGAGGTAGAGAGCAAGTGCAATTCAAATGTCTATGGTTATGGGTGTTGAATTATATGTTGTTTGATGATAAATGTGTGTTGTAACTTATGTATGCATTGTATTGTTTGTGTAATTGTTTTCAAGGGATATAGCTTTGGCTCTCCACTCTTTAGTCTTGTCCGTAGTTTCTTGCCTTTGTTGTGTCAGTATCTGTGCTTTGGTGTCGATCTCCAGCTTTGAACATGTGAGTATTTCTCACCAGACATTATGTACTAATATAAGTAGTAAATTGACACCCTGTGAATCTGTAGAACTATATGATCATGTTATAACTGCTTATATTGTTATCATATGATGTTCACACTTGTTATTACACCTATTATATTATGTGTTACTGTCATTTCATGCTATTCTGTTTATTTTATCTGTTCATCACACTGCAAGTTCCCTTTGGATTAGAATCACTATGAGTTGAAATGATACATACCCGAACGGACTTTAGAATAAAGGAAAATTGTTATGGGCTGAAATGATAGGCCTGAATGATTTTCAATTTATTTCATTTACTTGGGACTGCGGGTTTGAAATGATAAAACCTGGATTTTCTTTGTAAATTACGGGTTGAAATGATATATTACCCGTATCACTTTTCCTAGTGTAGAAAATTATATACAGGCCCGTAGTTAAGATATGTTTTTCTAAAAAAATTAAAATATTTTAGAAATTTAATTATTATAATATTTTGATTTAAAACTAAATAAAAATATAATTTTTGTAAAGTATTATTGATTTTCTGGAAATCTATAAGTTAAATAAATTATGGAAAAGTTAGAAAATCTAAATGTGAGTTATTTTGGAAATTTTGATTTAATTTTTTTATGGAATTTAAATTAACTTAGAAAATATGATAAATTTATGATATTTTGAATTTAAATTAATTTAAAATGATTTTATAACATATTAATGATTTTTGAATAAAGTTAAAATGTTAATGAGTGAATATTGAGTTGAATTTGGAAATATAACTTAAATTGGAATTTATGAAATTGGTTTAAAAGAGAAATTTTAAGTTAAGTTAAACAAAATGGAATTAAGTTATATTTGAAAATTTAAACTTAAGTGCTAAGTTGAAATTTAACATAATGAATTTAAATTTGAATATTGAAATTTAATAAGCGAATTATTAATAAATATTGATTTTTGAAAGGAAACTTAACTTTATAAAATCATGAATTTAAGGAAAATTAAATGATGCTTATAAATGTGAAAATGTATGATTTTATAAGTTAAAAATGATTTAAATAAAAAAATAAGTGTTTGTGAAATTCTATTGAATATTTGAAGTTAATTAACAGCATTTTTAAATGCTGTCTTTTGTTAAATTGAATTGTTTGAATGTAACTTTATGTAGCATTTTCCAAATGCTGCGAAACTTGAATTTTCATTGTTTTAATAAATTTAAGTGCATAAATGAACATTGAAAAGTTTAAATTTTTGGAATTTAATAATTTAATTATTAAATGTAATAACTTCATTTTTATGATTTAAAATGAAGTAATTTGTTTTGAAATATAACTATTTGATATATTAAAATGATTGAAATAATGTGGTTTTGAAAAGATATGATATTTTGATGTATTAAAATGATTTAAAATGTGGTACTGAAAGATATGATATTTTGGTATATTGAAATGATTTGAAAGGTGGTTTCGAAAAAAATATAGCTATTTTGATATATTAAAATGATTTGAAATGTGGTTTTGAAAAGATATGATATTTTGATATATTAAAATGATTTGAAACAGAGTTTTGAAAGATATGATATTTTGATATTAAAATGATTTGAAAAGAAGTTCTGAAAGATATGATATTTTGGAAATGAAGCTTATGATATTTTGATATATTAAAATGATTTAAAAGGAAGTTTTGAAAGGATATGATAATTTAATATATTGAAATGGTTAGAAATGACTTGATATTTATTTTGATAAATATTTGAATTGATAGATATGGTATGATGATATATTGAAATGGTTTGGAAATGATTTAATCTTTATTTTGATAAAGATTTGGGTTGAAATGATATTTTATTTTGAAGTATAAAATATTGTTTTAAAGTTATAACTACGGGTTATAATAACGATTGGTTGTTAAAGAGACCGGGATCAGATATTGTCTTATAGCCGGCCAATACCGAAAACCACTTTAACAACTGTGTACGCGGTGGAGATTCCAGAATAAAGTAGGATGGTGGCGACGTTCTCGAGGTATATTACGTGGACCTAACTCCCGTGAGTTGGCATAAATGACTAAAACAGGAGCTATACCGGGCTACAAAAAGGGTCGCACCCTTTCATCGAGCATGCTTCTTCGGAAACCATTCTATTACTTTTGTGATTCGATATGTGGCGCCACATTGATTCGGGGGTATGTCTCGAGGTGGGCGGAAGCTACTGGCTTGCCGTCACTACCGGTCTGGGAGTGCAAACGGTGTAACCACCCTGGCATTGCCTCGCGTGCCGTGTCATCTCCTTATAGCGAGCCCACTACGATTTTGGTTTTAGAGATCCGACCGCGTTAACGTTCATCATCCCCTTAACGCTATTTTCTATATGATTATACTTTACTGAGTAGACTCTACTGTATATAGCGCAATATACTATATAGTAAATAGTTTAACAGATCCTTAGAGGGTGGACGGTCCCAAGCATCTTCTAAGTTACTTGTACCTTTACTACAGTTCACATGAGTTGGTTTACATTGTATAAGTATATATGTCCTGACTCGAGTGTTTGTATTTTTATTTACACTCGGGTCAGCCTGAGTTATTCACAGATTTGGATTTCCACTTTCTGGAGATTGGAATCGCTGGAGATTATCTACTTGTCAAGTTTTATCTTTTGCAGTCTGTTGTTCCTTTCAGCTCTTGTATTAGTAGACTTCTATGTAGTGAGACTTCCTTTGTACTTTATTTATTTTGTTGTATTTTATGTAACTCTGATATATTTATATAGTAGCTTCATGAACTACTATCTCTTTTAATTCCACTGCATTATATTTACTCTGTGTCTGTGATTTGTGATTTTTATTCACTGTATATTCTGAGGTTTGCCAAATTTTATTTACAACGCGGTATTTTGAGCAATTCAATTCCGGCATGAGTGTCTACCTATACACTTATAATTGATGCGAATGGTTGAAAATATCGGGTCGTTACAACCACGATTGATCTTGCTATTGTTCGGAAGGTGCTTGTTGATCATGGAAGTTTGGTAAATATCTCGTTTAAGAAGGCTTATGATCATATGATGTTGGAGGAGAAGGATTTGAAAACTTGTAAATCTTGAATATAGGGGTTCAAAGGGACGATTACTGAGCCGTCTGGATTTGTAGAATTACCTATGGTACTTAGCGTGGGCAATAGCAAGCGAATGCGAGTCATGCCTTTTTAGGTGTTGGATATTTACTCAGCTTACAATGCATTTCTAGGTCGACGGGCCTTGGTTGAGTTCAGAGCAGCCATAGTACCTTGATATTTGACTATGAAGTTTCCTATAGAGAACGACCTAGGGGTTATCCAGGGAGATCAGGTGACTGGCTGTAATTGCTACATCGTCGAGCTACATGAGGTAAGGTGAAGGGAGAAAGGAAAAAGTATGAAGGGGATCCTCTACATAAGGCTATGGACGCATAGCAACCATAGCCAGAGCCCCAGCTTGGGTAGCCCAATTGGTTCCACAATTATATGGACCGACGTAAAGAGCCAGAAGGTGGAAGAGTAGATCCTACCGAGTTGATGATCGCTGTTTCGATCAGCTAGCATGATTCGAATCGGGTCCTAAAGATCAGATCGCAGCTCAGTGCAAGAATGATAAAGGAGTTGGTTGGTTTTCTCCAAGCAAACTAGGATATGTTTGCTTGTAAAAACTCGGATATGTATAGGATCTCGTCGGAGATAGCGAGCCATGCATTAATATAAATCCCAAACACATTCCTGTGAAGTAGAAATGCCGCAACCTAGGTCCGGAGAGATCTGCTGCACTCAAAGTAGAGGTGGATAAGCTAAAGGACAATGGTTTTCTTCGTGATGATTATCACTTGAGTGGATATACAATCCTATCTTAGTGACAAAAGCGAACAGGAAGTGGAGGATGTGCATCGACTATTCTGATTTGAATAAGGCATGCTCAAAAAATAACTTTCTGCTTTCGAGGATTGATCGGCTGGTGGACTTAACCGCTAGACTTGAGCTACTTTCGTTTATGGACGTGTGCTCTGGATATAATCAAATCTCGATGCAAGTCTCAGATTAGGAACACACCAGCTTTATAACCGACCTGGGATTTATTGTTACCTGGTCATGCCCTTTGGATTAAAGAATGCATGAGCAGCATACTAAAGCTTGTAAATTGGATGTTTAAAAACTGCGTTAGATGCTTGATGGAAGTTTACATGGATGACATGTTTATGAAGTCGCGATGTTTGGTGAACCACATTGATGTTCTAGCAGAGATGTTTGGCATCCTCTGAAAGTATGAGATGAAGCTCAATCTCTTAAATGGCGTTGCATCAGGGAAATTCTTAGGTTTCATTGTGAATTCCCATGGGATTGAAGCCAACCTAGAGAAGATCGAAGCACTAAGAAAAACTGAAGCCCCGAATTCAATCAAGGAGGTCTAAATCTAAAATGGAAAGCTCAATGCCCCGAGTCAGTTCATTTCCAAAGCCATATATAAATGCATCCCTTTCTTCTAGGTGATTAAAAAGGGAATAAGGAACTTAGAATGGAATCACGAGTGTAAAGATACATTCCAAGCTTTGGTAGATCACTTGGGGAGACCTCTCATTATTTCAAAGCTAGTGGATGACGAGGACTTGTTTATATTCTTAACGGTGTTGGTGAATGCTTTGAGCGCCACACTTGTAGGTGAAGAATCCTGCATCCAACGGCCAGTTTATTACACCAGTAAGTTATTGACAGAAGTGGAACAAAACTACCTGAAGCTGAAGAAGCTCGCATACTGTCTTTTGATCGCTTCGAGAAAGTTGCACCCTTATTTCCAGGCTCATCTGATCAAAGTTCTTACCGACCAGTCTTTGCGACAAGTCTTTCAGGGACTCGAGACTTCTAGAAAGCAGTTGAAATGTAACATTGAATTAAGTCAATATGACATAACTTATCACCCTCGAAGGGCAATCCATGATCGGGCCTGAATTCATTGCAGGAGATGATCCTTCGAAGAGCAGTGTTTAGAAAGATATTAGATGGAAGATGTACACGGATGGTGCATTTATTGATTTGTGTTCCGGTGCTAGAGTTATAGTTGTCACTCCCAAAGAACACTCAATCTATTATGCCTTAAACCTCGACTTTTCGGTAACAAACATTGGAGTTGAATACGAAGCCTTGATTGTAGGACTCAAAGTTGCTAAAGAACTAGGAATAAAGACTTTGAACATTTTTCGCGACTCCCAACTGGTGGTTTGCCAAGTTCTATAAGATTTTCAAGCGAAAGGGGCAAGATTTGATACTTATTTGAACCAAGTCCTTGAGCTACTCGTTGACATTGAATATTACACAATCACTCATATTCCTATAGGAGAATGTGAAGGCAGATTCACTGGCTAAACTGGCCAGTTTCGGAGATGTGCAACCCATGAGCTTGGTTCTGATGGAAGCACTTTCATCTCCGAGCATCGACCAAAAGAATGTCAGTTGGATCTTGGGGACTGAGCCTGAAAGGGAGTCATGGATAGCTTTGATTTAGGATTATTTACAAAGAGGAATCCTTTCGAAGAGAAGGAATTAACGATGAAAAATCCTTCAACAAGCTTTAAGATATATCATGCAAGAAGGAGTACTGTAAAAGAAGAATTTCTCTATCCCCATGATTTTAGGTGTCACTCACGACGAGGCCACACGAGTCCTAAGAGAGAATCACGAAGGGGCCTGTAGCGACCACACCAGAGGGCAAGTCCTAGTGAAGAAGATCCTCCACTGTAGATACTTCTGGCCAACTATCAATCGAGATGCAGCTGCTTATACCCGATAGTGTGACAAGTTCCAAAGATTTGCTAAAATACCGAGAGCCCCACTGATGGTGATTACACAAATGATCAATCCTCAGCCATTTGCAATCGGGTTGAATTGATATCATCGGTGTGTCGCCAATATCTAAAGGTGGCCCAAGTATGCCATCATTATAGTTGATTACTTTTCCAATTGGGCCGTGGTAGAGCCATTGGCCATGATCACCAAAAAAAAAGTAATCAACTTTGTTATCCAAAATATCATTTATCTTTTTAGAGTTCCACAAGTAATTATTATCGATAATGGGATCAAATTCGACAGTATCGAGTTTAAAGATTTCTCCCACCGGCATCGCATAGAGAAGAGATTTGCTACACTGGCACATCCTTGGGGGAATAGAAAAGTTAAAGCTGCGAATAAGATTATCAAGTCCATTCTTAAGAAGTGGTTGGAAAAAGCCAAGGGCAAGTGGGTCGATGAACTTCCATTAGTATTATGGGCTTATCGAACAACTCACAAGTCAGCGATTGACCACTCTCTATTCGCCCTCGTGCACGGGCCAAAGGCTATCATTCCAGTTGAACTGGAAGACCTACTCATTGAATGATTCACTATAATCTACGAACTAACGAGCAACCCCTATAAGGGTCTTTTGATATGATCAATGAGAAGTGCAATGCAACTGAGTTGAGGACAACTACGCATTGACATCGAGTCACATGATTACAACATCAAGGTCAGGAATCGAACCTTCGAAGTTAGTGACCTTGTTCTCAAACAAATATTACCTGGCCCTAGAAACTTAAGCCCAACCTGGGAAGGTCCATATGCAATAGAATAGAAGCTTAGAGATGGAAATTTAAGGATGGCGATGAAAGACGGGATTCCTCTCCCAAGGGCATGGAATAGAAAGCACTTACGACGCTATTTCACATAGAAATAAATTCATAAACAATTTGCTAGAGCTATGTAATAAGACAGATTCTATCATTTCCCATCTTTTATGGAATAAAATTGCTTTTCGAGTCCATGACTCTATCTTTCCATTATTTAAGAGTTGTGATTTGATCGACTCAAATGAATCTACATGTGAATAATGCAGGTGTGTAGGTACCTGGAGTTAGTTGCCAACAAAAATACTATGGTCCATGATCGGACCTCTGAAGTTCTTCTCGGTATCCAAAGATTGATACCAACCAAGTCTTATCCTCGGATTAGGGGGAGTATAAACTAAAGGTGGACTTGACATGACCATCCATCAGTCAACTCATGTTCTTGGATTGGGGGAAGGAGCGTAAACTAAAGATGGATATAAGATGACCATCCATCAGCCAACTCTTGCCCTCGATGTGGGGGTAGGAGTATAAACCCTAAAGTGGATATGACCTGACCGTCCATACACTAAGTCTTGTCCTTGGACTGGGGGCAGGAGTATAAACTAAATGAACATGATATTACCATTTACTCGCTCAACTTTATCCTCGGATTGGGAGTAGGAGTATAAGCTAAAGTGGATGTGACAAGTCCATCTAACTCTTAACACTTTGCCCGAAGTAGGCAAAACTAAAGATCCATGCCCGACGTAAGGCGAGACCTTGCCTATGAATTTTGAATTGATGCTCGGAGTTAGGCGCAATTGGAAGTGTACATCCTGGATAAGGATGTGAGAATAATAAGTTAATTTAGATTAGTGCCCGCAATTTGGCATGATCAAAAGTTGTTATCCAAGAAAACAACACTCAAGTCACTAATCCTAAGTGACTAATCCTAACCGACGCCTTGAGTTTGGCACTTCAATGATTACTTTATGTTTGCTAGAGCGATGAAAGGGTGGAGAACTATAAAATAGACCGAGGATTTGGTCCGACAATAGTAACTAGAAAAAATAGATCGCAAGTACATTGAATGGAAAACATATTTCTTAAGTACTTAAAAAATCCATGCAAAGAGTTAACCTGTTCACATGAAATTTGGAAAACTGAGTGCAAGTGCTATTGACATTAAAAACAAAAAGTAAAAGCAGGGGCTGAATCTGCACTATACCTGCCAAATACATATATCTATTGCAAGCAGTGTCCCTCCCTAAGGGTCGTGTGGCCTTTGATGACAGGAAGGAGCTAGAACATTTTCAAATGGAATCCCTTGCAAATCATATAGTCTACGAAGCGATCCTTCACCGATTTTGGAAGCAACATAATCAACATAATCTTCCAATATTATGGAATCCTCAAGGACGTAGGGAGCTAGGTCTTTTTTTGGCCCACCTACCGAATTTATTGGATTCTATGGAACTTATTGTTCGACTTGAGGATTTTCTAGATTTTGCTGCTTAACTACTTGGTCTCTTATTATTCCTATTGAATTGGAATTTGTTGTGCATGCTTTATTGGAGTTTGTTGGGCATATGGAGTCATAGTTGAACTTGACTCAGCATCAGATTCGACATATCTCGTGTGGATGTACCTGTAGCTTGAACAGTCGGACGATTGGAATGTCTCTAGTCCATTTCTATTAAAAACTCAACAGATAATCAACATTAGAAGAGTAAGTACAAGCTATACACTTATGCAAAAGTGGATTCTAGTGTGGTGTCGTGCAGTGTTGTGCAGTTTAGGTTTTTAATATTATTTAACAGTTTGTTTTCAAATTCTAGATATCACTCGACGTGATCATCATAACTGATCGTCTCAACAAGTTTCACACCATTGGCCATGCTTTGGAAAAGGCTTAAGATGAAGAAGAAGACATTGGTTCGCAAGGCAAGATTCTCATTTGAGCCAAAAATCTAGAAAATTGCCTACGTGTTGGAGTTGGATAACTCCAAAATTTGGAAGAATTTCCATCCTACTTCTTCCACCTTCACTTTTTTCCAAACCACGGCTATTAGTCGAGGCCTCATTTAGGACCAAGCTTGCTATTTTCCATTCATCTCCACGGTCATGCTCCACCACCTACCAATACAATTCCGAACTCTAGTAGGGATCAGGCCAGTTTACGAATTAGAGGCTAGGGTTTAAGTCGGTAGGGCAAGGTGTAACATCCCCTATTTTGAGCTCCTAAACTAAGTGTTATAGATGCTGCAGTCATCTATAGTATAAATATTTGGGGATAAAATGCGATCATGTTATCGTATCATAACATTAAAAGCGCAATAATATGAAATAATTCAAAACATAATTTTCAAAAACTTTTATATTTTATTTCAAAAATATATTTCTTTATTACATAATGCCAAATGTTGCCAAGTTCAGATAAAATATAATTACTACAAATACTCTAAGAGCGACATATGAAGATGTCCACTTGGTTGATTAGATTAACTAAATAGGCAAAGACATCTATGGTCAATACATTCATACGATAATTGACATAATACTACGGATAACAGTAATAAATAGACTCCTACACAACTTGGTTTGCCTCTTACACGTCTTCGTAAGCTTTATTCGCCAAAACCTACTTAACATGTACAGCCCTTACTCCCGATCTACTCAAATATAATTTTAAGCACTCGTGAGTTTAACGGAAAAATATAAATTTCGATTCAAACAAAAAGCCTGGTGTGAATAATAATATGTCATCTTGATTTATGGATATCTAGTGAGATCAGCCGTTGAGTGGAATGAGTTTTCTTCCTTTATAAAATATATCTTTTGCAAATCAAAATCCTGCATCCAAACTGGTTAAAAAACAATATAAACAATAACGTGCATGCATGCTACATAAGTAATCATGACTATCTGTTAAATCAGTGAACTATCCATCATAATGTTTAGTTTTCATAGGGTAATTACATAAATACATGGCGGAGTCGGGCCTACCAGATATACCACATTTCCTAATTGATTGTTAGAAGAAAACTGGATTGTTTTTCGAAATACACTTATTTTAGTGTTCGCCCGACTATCTGTCTATCCCATAGTTTTGTTAGGCTTGCTATAAACCTAAAGATTTTGTAGGCTAACCTATAACCTACCTTGTCTTTAAGTATTCCTTTGTATGCATAAATATACCTTTTGTCTTTCCCTTGACAAAGCCCTATGCACTAGAATTTTGGACTTATATCAACTAAGGGCTAACAGCTGTAGTATAAGATGGTACTTTACACCAGTCCCATCTGATTTTCTAATCTCTGAGTCAATTCATCCTATAGCAATCTATCTAAAAGCGATAAGAGTAATTATTCTTTAATAAATTCTAGGCTAAATAACCTTTTTATTTCCTTGGAAATGCACTCCTTTACAAATGATTAACCTTTGAACTCATACTTTCATAATACAGCCTTTTATTTATCCAAAATAAATATGCCATGATATATGCTTTTATAAAATAGTATTAATGAATATTAAAATCTCTTGGAAGTTATCTCACTTTGAAACCATAAGCCATAGAACCAAAACAATATAAAACCTTTATATTAACTTGACAAGGTATAGACAATAAGGATCTTCACCCCTCTATATAAGTTAAAGTCTTATATTTATAAAACATAAGGCTATAGGGTCGATAAAATGGACTTCACACCTCATAGGGTGTCTACGTCTTCAGATATAAAACTTGATTTGCATACTAATAAGCCATAAAAGAATAGGGTCAACATAGCCATCTCAATGTCATTGCCTTAAGGAAAATAAATGAAATCATCAGGGTCAAAGTCAATACAAGCAGCGCTATAGTCTTCTTTGAAAGCAAAGGCAGCATCGTTTTCATCGACGTCAATATAAATAAAAGCCACATAGTTGCCTATATTATCAAAGTCAATTTGTGTAAAACATGCAGCATCATTATTGCCACTATAAGTCACTTCGAAACTAATGGGGTTGGTGACATTGTAGAAAACATGCGACATAGTACAAAGTGCGACATCAATAGGTTAGAGAAAGCGGCCTCATCCACTTCGAAGTTCATGATGTCAACCCTGATGCTTGGCTTCCCACTTCGACCAAGCCAATGCATTCCATATCAACCGAAGTTAATACCATATGCATTACTCTTGATAGACGTCGAAGACCATAAAGGTGGAGTGATGAAGTGAGACATCATGACTTTTGGAGTGGCAAAACCATAACTTACAAGAAAACTGCTTTTATACCATTAAAAGTAATCACTGTTCACCAACCCCTGTTATTTGTCAAAATCTCATTAGTTAATAATTAATTCATTAAAAACTTTTCTAGAACACTACCGTAAGTCAGATTTATCATTCCCAAATGTATTTAGCCCAATAAATTTATATAGAACCATAAACTCATGAAAAAAATCCCAATAAATCATATTAAATATGATTAACTATATTCTTTAACATATAAAATTTTTGGATCCAAAAACATAATACAATTATTTCTAATAATTAAAACCCGAAATAAACCATTTCCCAACCTTACGAAATTCACCAAATATTCCCATTAAATTAGAAAATTATGAAATTAAAAAACGCAGTTCCTAAATAATGTTTCCAACATCATATTAAAATTTCAAATCATTTAGGTGTCATATGATAGGTTTTCTTACTCGAAAATATCACTTAATTTCATAAATAAATTCCATAAATTCACCAATAAGCATATAATCATTCAAACTATCGTAACATGGCATAATATGAGCAAAATAATCGGATTTATACTTAAAATCAAAAATAACAATTAAAACATGAAATGCATAATTATCATTCACCTTAAATGGTTTAAGAAGGTCGAGTTTGATTTAACTCCCCTAAGATTTATACTTGTTTTCCTAGCTTTCCTTTCTCTTATATCCTCTAGAAATGACCGATCTAAGATTTAATTTATTTGTATAAGTGTAAAATGAACGAGTAAAAATGGAGGTAGGGGTTTGTATTAGGAAATGTAACATTTTTCCTATTTTACCCTTCCCATGAATTCCTTCTTCATATTAATATTCTAATTAATTCCATTAGTTCATTAATTGAGGTTTGCCCATACTAATATCAAATCTCACTCTCCTTGACCTTTGATGTGACGATTCGGATTTTTCTATTGTTAATTGTGAATATTTAAATGGTTGTAAATATTTAATTTGAGTTATAAATTGATTTTTGAATATGAAAGATGGGTTTTTATTTAATAAAATAGACTCAGAATCTAAATATAGTGATTTATTGGATAATTTGATTATTGAATTAAATAATTGGAAATTGGTTAAAACATTGAATCTTGAGTTTTAAGCTTGTTAAAAATAATTAAAGGGCTTGTAAAATTTATATTGATATTAATAAAGACAATAAAAGTTTTAAAAATTGAATTTAAAAGTGATTTGTTTAATTTTAAAAATAGTTTGTTGAAATCGACATTTTAAAAATAGCCTTCCGAGATACTGTCTCAAATTCCGACGAAACTGATTCCACTGGATCCATAATTCGTGATGTTTGAAATTATCATTGATCGTATGGGATATAAACACGCTGAAATTTATATCGAAATTTCAATATAATAATTGAGTCCAAAAAGCTATTTTCTCCATATGATTGAATTAGGCCTCGAACCTTTTCCATCGCTTTCGAAATAGGGGTATAACACTATAAACGCCTAGCGGCATGCCTCAATGAAAGATCGAAATCTTAAGTTGCTTAAACAAGATACTTTATAATTAAATAAATTATATAAAGTCAAATCAAGGTCACTTTGCATTCTGATTTATGCCACCTACCTCGTACGAAGATACCCTTTCACTTTTTTAAAACATGTCTATCTTCTTTAATTTCAAATTGTGCCCACTTTTCTTTCTCTCAGTCAATAATCGAAATCATGGTTAAAAAAATAAATAAACGAACGATCGAATCAACCTTCTGCTCAAACAAAGTTGCAAGCCCCCTCCCTCTCTTTTCTCTTCTGTTAGAAATCGAATTGAATTCACAGAACAATAGTATAAGTCAATCGCGTATGCGATTGAAGGGTGGGCTCGGCGACATCGCGGGGGAAGGGGGGGGGGGGAGAATGAGGCGATTGTGGAGGGTCTCGGGGTGGGTCATTGAATAGGTCGAGTAGCATTGTGGGTCGAGGATGTGGTGTCTTCGAATAGGGCGATGACCGAGAGTTTGAGGTGCGGGCGAAGCGTGACGAGGCAGAGGTGATTCCGACAACGTGCGAGGCGATGTGGGTTCGCATTTGGGTTCATTCGCATGGGTTTTGGGGATCGCGGATGTGCTCGTATGAGCACGAGAGGGTGGGAGGCAAAGATCAGAGAATCAGAGGTGGGTGAGTGGCTACGTTGGCTGTAAGACTAGGGTTTCGTAATGGAGGCCGTGCTACTTAGGTTGCAAATTGGAAGCTAGCGAGACAGGTGCAATTAGGTAAATAAGATTTTACGACTTGAAGTTAATTTTATTATTTATTTTATGAATTAGGTGATTGATTTAAATTAATTATAGTTTGAAAATTAATAACAAAAATTCAATAATCTTATATGCGAGGTCAAAATCGTATGAAGCCGGTAGTGTTGGTTTAGTAATGATGTAGGCTTTGTGTTGGGTTTGGAGATTTTTGTAGTAAGCTAGAATTTTAATTTTAATTGAACGCCAGTTCAATTTAATTTAAAATCTTGACGTCCGATAAAAAGGAAATCAAGGTGAGAATTTCACACTCATTTGGATTACCATATTTAAATTTAAATGTTAAATGTAAATTACTAGATGCTTAAATGATTTGATAATTATTATGATCAGTTGGACGTTATAACATATATAGTAGTATATGTTAGTAATTTGAGTGATATTCCCGCACATTATAGCGGACGAGACCTACACGCCCCGTATAATAGCGGATGATCCTATATACCGCGATATCACCCTCGAAGTGAGATTGGTATTTATTTTATTTCTATTAACATCTGTGGAGGCGGGGAAAACAGGTTAGAGGGATCCAACTGGATTCCACAAATTTATTGCTTATTTTTCATATATAGTGATATATGATTTGTGTAAAATAATCTATTTTAGATTATTGTAGTGATTGATTTATTGGATGCTATTGTAGCACTGGCTTGAATTTTGATAATTAGAAACTATAAATATATTTTTAAAATTTAAGGAATTAAATGGAATTTGATAATAAAACATATATAAATTGGAGTTATTTTAGAGAATTGAATTAGAAAATAAAATTTTATTTGAGTTTGGTTATACTATGAATTAAGAAATAGAGATTTTTAAAAGAAATTATATAAAGGAATTTATAAGTGATATTCTGGAAATATAAAAAGGAGTTGAAATCAATATTAAAAAATAGATTGGAAGTATTAATTGAATTCAAAAGAAATAAATTTATATAAAGGATTTTTATAAATATGATTTGTTTTTATAAACAAGTAAAACCAAAGGGTTATAGAATTGATAACGATATTTATAAATAAAGGAATTCGATATCAGATGATAATTGGGAATATAAATTCGTAGGAGGAATTTATATTAGAATATGGAGATATGGCTTAGAAAATATGGAAATTCAATTTTTGAAAAGAGAATGGTCAAGGAATCGACAATGAATCGAGATGTTGTGAAATCGAGAGAAAGTTATAATTCAAAATTGGTTACTGAGATTTAAAAATATATTTTAAATTTTAAGAGGTGAGATTGTTTAAAAGGGACATTTTATTATTTTAAAACTATAGAATTTTAAGCCAGTTGAGATTTAAATACTGGGTAAGTAGATTTTTAAATATGAAGTATTTATTTAGTAAATTTAAACTATTAAAATTAGCTTGAAATATTTATTTTACTAAAGATGAGTAATTAATGTTATGAAAGTGTTTTTGTTGATATTTCAACAATTACTTGAATATATTTTAAAAATAAATTATTAATTTTTTAAATATTATTATATATATACAGATATAGTTTTAAAGAAATTTGAAAATTTTATTTTGTAAACTCTTTTGAGATTCAAAAAAGGGGCTAACAAAAGTATATGATTTGAGGAGAGCAAATATATTTGTGATTTCGCAGGTTTTGCGGAAAAGTTAAGGTATAATTTTCTGGAAACATTAATATTAAAATGATTTTGGAAAATAAGACTGGTAAAATTTTCCTAAGTATAGAAAAGGGAATTTGGAAATATTCCTAAGTGTTGAGGTGTTGGAAGTATCCTGTTACGGATTTAAGTATTGGAAAATTGTTTTCAAATGTTGGAAGAAATTGATATATCTTTTAAAGATATTTTGGAAGTAGATATTTTGGAAAACTTATAATAAGGCAAGATGATTGCTTATGGATGTTAAATTGATGGTTAAATCACCGACTATTAATAATTGGCCAATTTTGTTAATCGTTTCGAAGAGACCGGGATCGAATTTAATTATCCAAAAACCATTCGATCCAGTTTGAACGTAACGAATGAATACCGTGAAGATGATGATGACAGTGATTCGATTTGTCCAGACCCATGACAACTTGTATGGACGAATGCTTCCAGAACATCGTCATTGGAGGACGATGAGCATTCTAGGTAAAAGTGTTCTTGAAAAGGTAATGCTTAGGCTCGAGCCTCATCAACCGGGAATGATTGAAAATCATGGGAGATGCAGCAAGACTAAGTGGGTCGCACCCAAGTAGGATAAGGTTACCCCTATCTAGAGTCCCTTTTATTCGGTTGTGTGGCGATTGCTGATCCCAACCACGGGGTACTCTTATTCGGGTTATCTAGTTTAAGGGTTAGTCCGGTCTTATGTAGCAGAGGATCCCAGAGTGGTCCTTGGCACATTGATCTGGAGGTGTACTATGACAGGTGGTACTCCAGTGCCTAGTCATTCAGTTGTAATCCATTCTCCAATACGAGCTTATGGTTTTGTTTGTAGAGCCTAATATGCTGGAATTTAATTAATGTAACAATTTCGGCTATTTGGATAAGTATTTGTATTTAGACACTATTATAATATCACTGCATTTTCTATATATAAATGTTTTGGTTATCATAAGGTAAAAACTCGTCGTGTTTATGTGTGACGCGGTCTTACGAGATACCTTTATTTTTCAAAGGATTTTGATAACCCTAATAATTAAAATTGAGTGTGTTTTCTCACGCTAGTTTTCCAGACAGACTCGGGTGTTATTTTATTATAATGCTTGGGTCAGACCGAGTATCACAGTTTTGTGAGAAATGTGGATTACGAATCTTAAGGCTAGAATAAACAATAGAGGGGGGGAGGGGTGAATAGTGTTTTAAGGAATTACTAAATCTTTTTGAGTTTATGTTAATCAGAACACAAATATATGCAATATTCAGACACATATATGATCACAGAATCAAACACAGATGTAGAAATAAAGTAAAAGCAATAAAGGAAAGAACACACTGGATTTTATACTGGTTTGAAGTTACCCTACATCCAGTCCCGCACACAAGTATGGATTTCCTTTCAAAAGAAATTGTACAATTACACCCTCGATTTCAAGGCCACGAGGTACACCACTCCAGATTCACAATCCTCTAGGTAGAGATACTTGATTTTACGGGCAACAAGTTCACCCAATTGATTTCCTAGGCTACAATCACATCTTTTCTCACTTGATTGATTTCACTGGCTACAATAACATCTTTTCTCGTTTAGTTTATTACAAAGAAGCCTATAACTCTGAATAGCACTGAGATCTTGTTGAGATAGTGATAGAGAATCAAAAAAAAGATGATCTAGTTAGATTCAATGGTGATTTCGGCAGAGTAATGGTAAAAATATATATAAAGAAATGTGGAAGAAGAAGAGGAGTGAAATCAGAGAAAATATGAATGAAAATTCGTTTAAAACTTCCCCTATTTATAGTAAAGTAACAGCCATGTCCATCCAGGAAAGGATATGACGAAAGGACACTTCTTTTCAAATTTAAATTTTTGAAATCAATTGCCACCTTGTCGACAAGGGATACTTGAGGTTGTTGACATGCCAAAGGAAATTTTGATAATTTGTTTTTCTTTGAAAATAACTTCTATCTTGTATTAAACTATTTTTAAACTTTATAAATATACTTAACTGTAGTTAAAATACATAAATGAATATGGAGAATAATATTTTGATATATATATATATATATATAATTTTACTATAATTTTATATTTAAATCTAAGTATAAATATTAAAAGTTAAATATATTATTATTATTATTATTAAAAAATTGTTTAAAACCAAGGATAATTTGATTTTGAAAATAAAGATTATTTTGAGGCTAAAAATATTTAAAACCAGGAGAGATTTTTTTGGTTCTTTTAAAAGGAAGATTTTGAAATCATTTTGAAAACAAGATATAATTTTTGTAAAAAACATTTGAATAAAAGTTCAATACAATGTTCCACTAGATTTTTATAGGTTCCATCCTACTTAGGGTTCCATCCCTTTAACAGGCTCGAAGTGGATTCCATTCCATGAATAAATTGGATTTTAAGATGCAAGTGGTTTTCTAAGAGTTTTAACAAAATTCCTAACTAAATTAAAATCTTGAAATCTTGAACTCTTGATAATCTTGATACTCATGAGTCTTCAATCTTGATACCTTGAATCTCTATACCATACAGTCTTCATTCTTGGTACCTGCATGGTTAAATCCTGCATATACATATATATCTAAACTATAATGTTAGTATTTATATTTTATAATAAGTCCTAAGATTGTGGTCATCAAAACCATCCTTCTCAAGGACTAACAATCTCCCCCTTTTTGATGATGACAACCTTTGTTTATAAAATATTACTTCTATCCTAATAATCCTCCAAAAACTAATAACTACCCCTTAATCTATGCCTAACTATACTATTTTATAATTCTCCCTCTTTATCATCAACAAAAACCATCCTAAAACCGTAAAAATAAAAATCTCCCCCTTAAACTAATACAAACAAAGTATAGTAAATGAAATGTGAAAGGCATTAACATAATTATATTATAATTATTCAATACATAAATATGTATAAGTATATTTCAAACAATCCAATCAACACGCACGTCAAATCCAATCATGTCAAATAATTAAAACAAATCAATCAAATCAAACAAGTCAATCAAGTCAAACAAGTCAATTTGAACATACCAAACAAATCAAAAACTAATAATCCTATACTATAAGACAATACTACAAACTCCTCCTAAATAAAATACACTTGCTGTGTATTCATGTATGCAATATGTAGTTTGTAATGCAGTATGAAATGTATGACATATGCAATGTAGCATGAGATAATATGCAAAATGAAGTGCAATTTGTGATGCAAATGATTATGATATTTCATGCATTGTAATTTATGATATAATATGCAATGATGTGATATGAAATAGGATGCATAATGATATGCAATGTGCAATGAAATGATGACGAAGTAATAATAATAATAATAATAATAATAATATACAACATGATATGATGATATATATATGTACTATGGTAAGAGATATCCAGATTATAATATAAACATGAGTGATAAGTAATACCTAATTGACAAGCATATATATGTATATGTATGTATATGAATATATGTATATGCATATGCATATATATGTATGTATACATATATCAAACAATTTATTATAACTCGCTTCAACCAAACAAAGGTAATACACACCAATTACTAAATTTAGGTTAAGGAAACTAATGAATAGGACTAAAAGAGTAGTAAAGACAAAAGTTTTAAAGGTAATGAGTGATACTAAAACTGTATACTCATGAAAGGTAGTAATCAAACTCAATATCAAAATCAAATTGCTAAGAAATATGGATTTAAAGTGTATATAAGATCAAATATGGTTTTTATACAAATTAATACCCTAGTTATTTCATTTATTTAAAATAATTTTTTAAACTTGGTTAATTTTTTTAAGAATCCAAATTTCCATGTTTATAAAAAATTTAACTTACTAATTAAAGCCTTTATATCAAATTATTATTGATTAAAATATTTAAAAACATGTTTAAACATCTTTTAAAAAAATATCATAATGAAATATTAAAAATAACAAAAATTGAAAAACTAAAATAAACATGCGTTATGTTAAGGCGTCTTATATTAAAAAAGTTCTAATTAATTGAAAAAAAATTAAACATAAAATTAATTTTAAAATATTCTAATATAAGTTAGAAACTAACTCTAAAAACAATAGAGAAAAATACTTAATTTAAATATCATTTTTACATAGTTTAAAGTTTCATAAAGGAAGACAACATTTAGAGAATGCTATAAAAAGTTTTTGCAGTAAAATATATTTGAAATTTTATAAAACTGAAACTGTAGCATTTACCAAATGCTGTGTAAAGTTTCTAAAACTCTAAAGCATTTCAAAGCACAGAAATGCTATAAAAACGAATTTGCAGTACATACAAAATGTTATAGAAGAAAAGAAGCATTTTGGAAATGCTATCTAAAATTCCGGGCCTGCTTTTAACATGATTTTGCACTAATTTTACGACCAGATTTTGACGTGTAAATAATTGATTTTTGACCCAATTTTTTAAAGTAGTCGACATAAGTAAATCACTTAAAAAGCATAAAAAATTATGAAAAAACATGTGTAAAGACACTTGGTATTATGCATGTAAAAATGCTTTTATTATAGGACAAGTGTAATGACACATGTCATTTGGCATGTATGTCACTATCTTCTTATATGACAAGTGTCATGTGAAGTGGTGCAATTTAATTGAAGAAACATATAAATAGAGCCTTACTCTAACATTCTAAATTCATTCTATTAATTTCTTAAAGACATAAAATTAGTATCTTAAAAGAAGTAGAGTATGAGAAGTAAAAATAACATTAGAAAAGTTGAAATCATGAATAAAGGTATGCTTTTGTACTTTATATAGTTGTAATAAATTAGCAGTAAGGTTTTATTAAAGGAACAGATTTTAAAAGACTTTTTTCTAAAAGAAAAATTAAACTGGTATATAATACTTATACTATGGTGTGTTGATATATAGACCAAAATATCAAAACTTATAAAAGAGATAAATTTCTATACCTATCTAAATGCATAAATATATATTCCTTAATGCAACAATAAAAATGAAACAATAGTAAAGCGTACAATTTTTGCACTTCATCTTTCTAACTTTGTTGTTCTTCCATTGTCGTGAACCACACATTTATATCTTTCAGAATTTGATGACGAGATCTGTTCTATTGCGACGGGCTTGTTTTTCTGATCATCGTTGCATATTCATTTGCTGAATTTGAAGACCGTATGAGAATGATACAGATGATTTAGTAGATTGACCAACTTGGCGCCAAAACTTTGAATTTGAATTTTGAATGAATGGACACTTCAACCACTATAAATAGGCCCAACACTCACCACTTTTCATAAAAGTTTCTCTTCTTCTTCTTCCCATTTTTTTATTTACTATCAAACTTCTAGAAGGCATATCTCGTTTGTTTCTTAACGGAATTAGATGAAACCATTGGCAAATTGAAAAGGAAGGCAAGAGATATGTTTCAGAAATAGTTCGGCGATGAATTTGGAGAGTATTGTGGTGCAACAGGCCGAACAGTAGGAGAAATGCATAAAATCCCGTACATAGTTTCCAGTTTTGAATAGCCAACTTCAAACTGTCGTATCTCACTCAATTTTGATCGGAATTTGATGATCCATCCATCAAAACGACCGTGTGAAAAAGGACTACAATATGAAAGAGGAGATGGGACAAAATACTCAAATCTTTAGATGAAATTTGAAGAATTCCATTGACAGTTTGCTTTCTTTTTCTCTTTGTTCACCAAAACATCATTTGACCATAACTTGGTCATTTCCTGATGGATTTGCATGAAACCAGTGGCATTGCGAAGTAAATTGAGAGAAGTATAGTATCATATCAAGTTGTAGGTGAGAATCAAAAGCTTTGTATTGATCTGTACCCATTTCATTGTCGATTTCCATTATATATCCATTTGTTCTTCTTAATCGATGAATGATTATCTGGTATCTTTTAACCAACGGTCATTAGACATAACTCTTCTCCTGTAAAACAACATAACTTTTTAAAGAATCAAGTGACTTTTCAAAATAACTAAATATAGTTTTAAAGAACAATATCATGATGATTCTGTGACATATTCATACGAAAATAGTGTTAATACTTTTATAAAAAAGTTTCCATTTAAAATTTTTCAAAATTCAGATTATGAAAACATTGAAAACCTTGCTCTGATACCAAATGTGAGAAATGCGGATTATGGATCTTAAGGCTAGAATAAACACTAGAGGGAGGGGTGAATAGTGTTTTAAGGAATTACTAAATCTTTTTGAGTTTATGTTAATTTGAACACAAATATATGCAATATTCAGACACAGATATAATCACAGAATCAAACACAGATGCAGAAATAAAGTAAAAGCAATAAAGGAAAGAACATACCGGATTTTATACTGGTTCGGAGTTACGCTACATCCAGTCCCACACACAGGTACAGATTTCCTTTCAAAAGCAATTGTAAAATTACATCCTCGATTTCAAGGCCATGAGGTACACCACTCCAGATTCACAATCCTCTGGGTAGAGATACTTGATTTTACGGGCAACAAGTTCACCCAATTGATTTCCTAGGCTACAATCACACCTTTTCTCACTTGATTGATTTCACAGGATACAATCACATCTTTTCTCGTTTAGTATTACAATGAAGCCTATAACTCTGAATAGCACTGAGATCTTGTTGAGATAGTGATAGAGAATCAAACCAGAGATGATCTAGTTAGATTCAATTGTGATTTCGGTAGTAATGGTAAAAATATATATAAAGAATAGTAGAAGAAGAAGAGGAGTGAAATCAGAGAAAATATGAATGAAAATTCATTTAAAACTGCCCCTATTTATAGTAGAGTGATAACCATGTCCATTCGTGAAAGGATATGACGAATAAGCACTTCTTTTCAAATTCAAAATTTTGAAATCAACTGCCACCTTGTCGACAAGGGGTACTTGAGGTTGTCGACATGCCAAAGGAAATTTTGATAATCTTTTTTTCTTTGAAAATAACTTCTATCTTGTATTAAAAACTATTTTTACACTTTATAAATATACTTAACTATAGTTAAAATACATAAATGAATATAGAGAATAATATTTTGATATATATATATATATATAATTTTACTATAATTTTATATTTAAATCTAAGTATAAATATTAAAAGTTAAATATATTATTACTATAAAAGATAGTTTAAAACCAAGGATGATTTGATTTTGAAAATAAAGATTATTTTGAGGCTAAAAATATTTAAAACCAGGATAGATGTTTTTGATTCTTTTAAAAGGAAGATTTTGAAATCATTTTGAAAACAAGATATAATTTTGGTTAAAAACATTTGAATAAAAGTTAGTGGATATAACAATGTTCCACTAGATTTTTCGTAGGTTCCATCCTACTTAGGGTTCCATCCCTTTAACAGGCTCGAAGTAGATTCCATTCCAGATAAATTGGATTTTAAGATACCAGTGCTTTTCTTGGAGTTTTAACAAAATTCCTGTAACAACCCGCATATTTATCGATTTTATATTTAAATATTTTATCGTTAACCGGATATTGGTCCGAAAAGCTACGTTTTGCAAACGGTCAAAATAGGACCCAAGACCACTTCCATTGAGTTCGAAATGTCGTTTACAACTTTTTTAAGTATAAACATTGATAGGTTTGGAGTTAGTGGAATTTCACTTACTTTTCCTGCTTTGGACCTTGGGTTAGATTAGCCATTATAACTCAAATCCACTTCTCTCCTTTTCCTCACTCTTCATAAATTCCTACCAAATAGAAACTTTAACATTAATGGTGAGTGGAAAGGGAAATTAGAAACTCCAAGCCTAGGTTTCAACTCCAACTCCATCATTCAACCCCATATTCAAGGAAAAAGCATTGGATTCAAGCTTGTAGTTGCTTCTCCATTCACCTTCAAGCTTTACCTTCATAATTTGGTGAAAAGGTGAGATTTATATCTCACAATTCTAGTCTATAACTATATTGGACTGTTGGGCATGATTCCCCATCACTTTGGCATGTACATTTGCAATTGGTTTGGATTGGATTGGCGAAAAACTCCAATTTTTAGCGTTTTTGGTGAAAAACTGCACTTAAGTCGTTCTGGCAAAATTGGCACTTCGGAGTTAGGTCGTATGGACCTTAGGTCGTAGGTCGTTCTGGCCATTTCTAACGTCTTTGAAGTTAGGTCGTATGGACCTAAGGTCATAGGTCGTATGGACCTTAGGTCGTAGGTCGTTCTGGCCATTTCTAACGTCTTCAGAGTTAGGTCGTATGGACCTTAGGTTGCAAGGTCGCAAGGTCATAGGTCGCGTGGCCATCTTCTTTAGACCGTTAGGTCATGAGTGTTAGGTCGTTAGACCTTACCTTCCTTAGGTCGCATGACTATTTGGACTCTTGACCGGTTTAGGTCGTTAGACCTTAATACAGTTAGGTCGTTAGACCATTTAGGTCGCAAGACCACAAGGTCGTTAGGTCGAAGAACCTTAAGCCGTTATACCTTTTTGGTCGCTCGACCTAGTTAGGCCGTTAGGTCGCATGACCTTATTCCAGTTAGGTCGTTAGGCCTTTGTGTCGTTAGGTCGCGTGCCCTCTGCAAATCTTTAGGTCGCGTGACCTCGTATCTGACCTTAGGTCGTTAGGTCATATTTGACCTTAGGTCGGTAGGTCGTATAGACTTTAAGTCGTTTTCCCTCTACTAGGTCGCTCACCTGGTTGAGTCGCACCTTACCTTAGCGAGTTTCCCTTAGGTCGCGTACCTCCTTAAGTCGCTCGACCACTAGGTCGCGAACACCTTTAGGTCGCTCGAACCCCGTAGCAGGGGCGTTGCCCCCGCACCCCACCTTGGGGGGTTGCCACCCCCTGGACCCCCCCTCCGTAGGGGATCTTATCTGAAAAACATTCAACAGAACTTGTTGAGCTGATTTCCTTGGATTTTTATCACATCTTCAAATGTGATCTTTGTGATTGATTGTTTCTACAATCGCTTCTGTGATTTGTCACTTTAAAATATAAAGGTTTCAAAACTAGTAGTAAATATCAATACTCTTTCAATAAAAGGATTTCAACTCTATTTTTAATAACAAAGCTCTTTCCTTAACCCGTTTTCCAATCTATTAGTATATACAAACCTTTACCTCACTCGGATGAGAAATCTAATTAAACAGCTTAGTAAAACAAGTGGTATGAAACGCTTGCGTTTGCTTCGTCGGTTAATTCTTGGACTTGTTCGATTGAACCTCTAGTGACAATTTTATTAGTGAAGATTTACAGTTTGTTCGTAAATATTTAAGTTAAGCTAGTGGTTATGGGATACGAAACTAAACTTTTATATTTACTAACTTAGTGTAATTGACACTTCTCGTTGATCATGATGATCATTTTATGATTTAGACTAGCAATTGTGCGATGTCTCATTGTTTGCAAGGTTAGAATAGACCTCATTGGTGTGATTCCGACTCACACATCTCTTTGTCCGCAAGGTTAATCTAGACACCATTTGTGTGATTCCACTCACATATACCTTTTTGTTGCGAGGTTAGGCTAGACACCATTTGTGTGATTCCACTCACACATACCTTTATGCTTTTTGGTTAGCCTAGACCTCATCTGGGTGATTCCGACTCACCCATATGGGGTAGCTCCCCATGGTCTTCGGACCGTCATGTGATAGGCCTCTTTCCCTTTTTCTGTGATTTCTGGATTTCTTATGTTGATTTCTGGAATTTATGTCATTGACTTGTTATGAGTACAAGTTTAGGGTATGATACCCTCTTTGGATCTTTGAGAAGATTCTTGTGATATCGATTTATCTCTTATTGATTGATCTTCTGTTGATCATCATTTGCATACTTATATTAGTATGTATGGATATTTTATGTTTATGCCATATCTTTTATTTTATACCATGTCATCTGATATTTATAACTAGACTGATCCATTTATTATTTTCTTAAATAATACTCGGGTCAGACCGAGATGTTACAGGTGCTTCTGCTTGACTTCTTCCCGGGATTTGCTACTCTGACTTTTGGATAACTATTTAGATCAGCAGTTTTTGTTGTATACACTTGAGACATAGACTCATAGTTGTATTCTTTTATATAGCACGTGTTGCTATTCTTTTGTATTATTGTGGATCTTTTTGACCACTACTCTGATGTACACTTTCATGTGCTAGTTATATTCATATCTTCTTCCGCCTTTGTGATATGGATGTCTGTGACTGATTTGTGTTATGCTTATTTCTATGTTTGTTTCCGAAGATTACTTATAGCCACCGTGTGATAAGCAATCACATGGATGGTCGCTCCTCAACAGCCTTATTTTCCGTGCTAGTTGACAGCACTACACCGTAGTGTTCTTGACTAGTGTGGGTATTGAGGTGGGGCGTTACAATTCCTAATTAAATTACAATCTTGAACTCTTGATAATCTTAATACTCATGAGTCTTCAATCTTGATATCCTGAATCTCTATACTGTACAGTCTTCATTCTTTGTACCTGCATGGTTAAATTCTGCATATACATATATATCTAAACTATAATGTTAGTATTTATATTTTATAATAAGTCCTAAGGTTGTTGTCATCAAAACCATCCTTCTCAAGGACTAACAAGTTTCTGGCAAATGCTATGGAGCTTTGGAGACTAGCTGGAGGAGTTTCAGATGAATTTTCTATACTTGACTTATATTCCGCTGTGTAAGGACAAGTTATACAACTGTCCAGTTTGATGTATTGATAGTTGTACCCTAATAATTGCTAGTGTATAAACTGTTACAGATTTCTTTGTATAAACTATGTTATTATATATTATATTTTGTTCCGCTGCAATTGTGAGATTCTGTATTGTTGTTTTTATTTTCTTCTACCTCTTTTTACTTCTTTACTCTAGTTATTCGCTCTTTCGTATACTTTGGGTTGAGCAAGGAAGAATTATTATCAACTCAAGGGATACGGAACTGCAGATCGCTACATTTGACATCATTTTATTTAATTCATCCAACTAAATATCCTAAATAATTTTAATTAGAATTATGGTTGTTACACTTGGTCTAACACGACAATGCAAACAATATCAAGTGTTGGCAAGAGTACCAATGGTGGTCCTAGGTTCTAGTGGAGGCATGAGTTTGATTCGAAGTTCAGGATTTTTAATGGAAGATCGAAGCTTTGGTTGTGGTTAGCGACACAAAAGTGAAGAGGAAGTGAAGTCGTATGGTTATGTACCCACTTTGGAACTGAAAGTATAGGCAATGCGTTTGGAGAATTTTTTCCAAACTATGGAGTCGGTATCGACCTAAGATTTAAGGGTTGGTACCGAGTCCTAAGGTTACAAAAACATATGTATGCATATTCATATACATATATGTATGGATTTATGCCTGAGCATATGTATGTGATGGATCATGCACCTATACTCCTTCACTCAAGGGCATAAACGTGAATATGCATATGTGTGTGTGTGTGTGTGTATCCACTACCCGAGGACTAGACTCAAAGGAAAATCAAATTCAAACTGAGATATTCATGGATGAAATTAGTTTAAAATTGTCAAACTTGGAATGACGGATCACGAGAATATGTTCTAAATTTCTAATCCCCGATGCTGGTAGAGCATGCGACGAATCACCATGGACATAACTTTTCATGGAAATGACTCATAGGAAGATTATGACCATTTAAAACACAGAGTTGAGTCCTTCACGACGATTTTGACTTATCTTGATACAAAGCATATTACGTTTGAAACTAGATGTACTTTGAGGGTAAGTGCCATTCAGCCTTTTGACCAGGCAATATGTAGACAGACCGAACGAATAGAACTTGGAGTTATCAAGGTGGAAAGTTTGAAGTGATAGCCCAAAGTGTCCAGGAACCAAGCATGAACAAAGACATAAGGCCAATACAAGGACAATGCAAGGCATGACAAACATAGAATCGCCTAAGTTATGGGTCGATACCCATCCAACCCAATGGGGGCGGTACTGACCCATATTTTATTCCCCAATGGAGTCCAACTTTTACCTACTAATCCTACTTGATGCCAATAGCCTATTTCCAATGTCCTATTGTTGATAAAATGCAATTCTCCATCAATCTCCACAAACATTTGAAGCGGCAATTCTATTCTTCCACAACTTCATCATTTGGATCCAAAAACAGGCTAATATTGGTGCAAACAACTATGGAATCATGAAGCTAACCATAAGGTGAGCTAAGATGAAGAGTTTAAGATAGTCATATTGGTTGTCTTATGGGTTAGTACCGACCCCTAACCTTAGAGTTGTAATGACCCATATAAACTGATGAGTTGGCACCTAATTTCTTGGAAGAATTAGTCTATATCAAGGATAATGACTTGGAGATATTTTATGCGAGATATTAGGCTTCCTACCTCTATAAGTAGGGTAGGGATCATTTTTCAAGATCGTTTTGGCTCTAATTCCTCCATGCTCTATATTCTTTTAATTTTGAATATCTAAGTGTTGGAGTTGTACCGACTCCTAAGAACTTCTGCCTCCAAGTCAGATATAAGAAATAAAAAATTAAAGTGGGCGTAGGCTTGGCTTTGCCGAACCACTATAAATGATTTTGTCTTGTTTATTTCTCATTTTCATTTACATTTTTTCATATTTTATTCTCTACATGAACTTTTGGGTGTTTGTGCCATTTTTGGTTCAAACAATAAACTAATTAAATTAATTAATATTTATGAAAATTAATTATAATTTTTTAGTGTGTGTTGAACAATATTGAAAAATATGTAATAGTTATAAATACACGTATCGATATACGATACCGATGCACTTTCAAATTGGATTTAAATGTGTTAAATATATTTTAGACTTGAAATAATTTAGAGGCCCGTGAAGAGGCTTGAATTTTGGGCTGGATTTGTTAGGGTTAATAAAGGGTTGGAGGGTTGAATTTTGAATATAAATGAAAATAAAGAGTAAGAGAAAAAGGTGGATCTGGATTTTCGTTTTACTCATTAGACTCTCACTTATTTAAACACCCCAACATTCATTTTCTAAATGACTTTTAGCTTCCCATTATCATATTTTTCTAAGAGAAAATTCTACATCACCCTTCCACTCTTTCAAGCATTACCACATCAAATTGAAGTCAATTAGGTCGTCGGTGGTAGTTGTGTTCAGGAAGCTAGTAAAATCTAAGTTCGGATTCAATTCTAAGAGCTTCATTCTTCGTTTCAACATGTACGTACTAGGCTTTGGTGAAATTTATAATTCCTTGTTTATATTTACATATAAATGATTACAACGTATATCATATTGTCTTGTTAGTTAGTCGATTGTTACAACGAATATATACATATATATTGGATGTTGTGACATATGACGAATTGTAGGATTTTGTACAAAAAAAATTATGCATACATATTAAAATGTTCACTGCTTTAATTAAAAAATTATATTTTTCTAAATTATATTAATAATATATATGTTAAAATTAAGAATTAAATTTAAGATAATAATATATATTGTAATATTTTGATTCTTGAATATTTGTTTACGTTTACAAAGATTTTGGATTAAAAACATTTATAATCCATATATATATATATTTATTTATAAATATATTCCATACTTTTATTAATTAAAATTGAGTTACATAAATATTATATACACACACAATATTAACATATAATATTTGATACGACAAAACATATCAACAATTTTCTTTTCAAAAATAAAAAAATAAAAAAGCATTTCAGTATGGATTTTTTTTAAAAAAAAATAAGATTTTTAATTAAATAAATGTAATAAAAAGGGGAAGCTTTGGCTATGAGCATATAAGTACATGTTTGTGTAAATAAATTTTAATTTTATTAATAATATATTGTATATATTTATAATTATATAGTTTTATGAATAATAACTTTAAAGTTATTTTAACATTTACTTGTTAATATATGAATAAACCTTATTGACTTCGATATATATATATATATATAATTTCTTTAAAGTTTATTCAGAATTATTTTGTCTAATTAATTTCCAAATAATTTTGGAAAATGTTATCGCACTTATTTTTACAATTATATAAATGTGTTATATAAAATTTATTTAAAAACCATGTTTCACATTATACAGAATTAGATTTAGACATATACATACAATTATATCATTATATATACACATAAATACATTGAGGATATACATGTATATAGAGAGGCTAACATATATCCATTATAGTGTAAATCCCTATCCATTATTATGTTGCATATGCACGCACACACACATGTGTGTATGACACATGTATGTAAAATATAATACAGAATATATAAAACAACGCTTCATTTATAAATTTAAATAAAATATAGATTTTATTTAATAGAAAATTTAGAAAAGTTCCAAATAAATTAGAACACATAGGTTTGTTAAAGATCTAAATAGGATAATTTTTTTGAAATTTACCCATTTACCCCGCTGCGCGCTGAACCAGTTCCAACAATTATATCAAAGCCAAATAACATGTGTGGTCTAAATTAGCAATATTAGGGTAACTTATTAAAGCCTACCAAAATAGTAGGGTGTCTAGAAAAGTAGTATCTAAGGTCAATTAAGCACTTTGCCCTACCTGGCTAATGGCCTAGCCCGAAGGGGTGAGGTAAGTCCGAAGGTTGTTCATAATAGAAAAGGCTCAATTTGAATTAGGCATTAGGCTAATTTCAAACTTGTTTTGAAATTAAAACTAAAGTTTTAAATTTAAAATAAGAAAAATATTATAAATTTTATAATATAGAATTTCAAAATTGTTCTGAAAGTTATAATTAATTTTTAAAATTTACAAAATTAAACTAAAACACATTATAAAAGTTATTATATATATAATTGTTCAAAATGTTATAAAATCAATTTCAAAAATATTTTTTATTTATAAGATTAATAAAATATACGAACTAATTAAATAACTTAATTAAATAAATATATATACATGTATAAGATATATGTTATGTTATCATGAACTGTTTAAGACAATATGGTATACGTTTGTGTACAATAAATTTCCAAAATTAATAAAATTTAATTAAAACTGTTTGATTAAAATAAATTAAATAAAAGTTGATTAATAAATTAAATACATATATATATATATATAAATATAAGATATATGTGCATTACTATAAAGTTAATAGTATATATATTCAATACAACATGTTATGATTGAATAATATAATAATTAATTAACTTGTTAATTAATTAAATTAATTGAATAAGATATTATACATAAGACCATTATATAAGTTAATTAAACTATAAAAATTATATAATAATTAGAACTTATATAATATGAGTGTATAAACTATAGATAGAACAATAAATAAATCCTAAATAGACTTAAGGAATAAATACATACGTAAAAGTACGTTAACCGTGATTTCAGATGCGTCTGACACTTGAATCACGATGGTATTTCATAAAAAACACATTATTCCATATGTCGATATCACTCAATTAAATATATTTAAAATTATAAATCTTTAATATAAGTGTTGTTCTACCATTTATATATTAATAAATTACTTGCATACTCTTTGGTTGTTGAGCAAACTCAAGGTACGCATCTTATAATTAAGCCTGCAAAATGGTAGATACAAGTGAATATTTTACTTTGTTAAGCAAACTTAAGGTCAAAATAAGACTAGGACAAGGAACCATAGCTTATGAGTTGTATACGATACAACCGATAATTATCCATTTTTTGTAGGGTATTACTTGTTGAGAAAACTCAAGGTCAGAATCTTAAGGCTGGTAGGTCCTGACACTCACTACTGAAGTCGAAAGCCTTCTATGTTTCGTCCCGGGGTTTGGTGAAACATAAAAGACTAGTGTGAGCCTTATTTAAAAAATAAAATGGTAACATTTAACCTTTCTGATATTGTAAGAACATCTGCTATAATAATCTATATTGATGAATTAGTGCAATTAATATAATTGATAAAATGTTTATCAATTAAAATATACAAATGAATTGAATTAATATTAATAACAGAAATATAAAAATACGTAGAAATAAATTTTTATATGTTGACCCATGCAAGTGCCTAATCGTACAACCACTAAAAGCGTTCATAACTTGGTCACTTATGAGTTTACTTGCCCAATACTGCATATTGTCTTCAATGAATTTCAAACACTAAAAGAAACACAAGGATATGGGTATTTTGATCAATACACGACCATAAATAAATGTTATATGGTGAACAGTCACAATTCGTTAATGTATGAAACATCAATGAAATTAGTTTATTGAAATAAGAAAGTAAACTATAGTATGAGATCGTGTATTCAATGTGATTGATTACAATAATGATCTTATTGTGTTAAATGTAGCACTAGACCAAATGCAACAAGATCGATCTAAAAATTCGATCACCGAAATGCTATCACATAAAGTGCAGTTTATTTGATGTTCTTAAAAGTCAAGGATGACTAAATGCATTGCTGTAATTCATTATGATATTGTAGTCATGATTTCTTTTGAATGGTTCGACCATTTAGAAAGGAAATCAAATGCATAAAATGGATGTAATCTTGACACAGTTGAGATGAAGAGATTGAATGGTCAGTTTTGCTTTATAAAGAAATATCTAAAATGTGGATTGTAAAGTAATAATTGATACATGACATTGGAATGAGAAATATGATTTCTATTCCAAAACGTATTTTCATATGGAATATTGTTTACAATGAGATTTATTTCTTTGAAGTGATCTGAAAATTCTAGACTGTAGACCAGTCATAGCATATGAAATATATAGCGTATATTTAAGTGGTTTAATAGAGCTTTGTATATCATACGCTATTATAGTAATGGTAGAAATAGTAGGAGCATGTCATATAACATTTATTAGCCACATCAAGTTACGAAAATTGTTTCTGTAAAGTACACCAAACGTTATTTATGAAATAATAACCATTTTTTAGTGTTGACTGAAAAATGGACATAGTTTTATTTTAATATGAATATTCGTTGTAAAATAAAACTACAATATTGGTATTTATGATGCATTGAAAAATATAAAAGTATCTAAATTTATTTAGAATTATTTTAGAATAATAGACTAAGTCACAATTTGGAGAAATAATTCTTTGATTATACAATTATGAATCATAAGATACCGTTTAATTATATCTCAAATAATAAAGGTAATGCACCCATTGAATGAGAGCATCATAAGAGCATGAACTCTTTGGATTGATACATATATAGAGATGCATGTAATCATAAGTCTAAAAATACCAAAATGTTTCCATATACTTCATTGTATTCAAAAATGAGTTATTACAGCATAAATATGTGTATTTGATGCACATGTAGTATGTCTATGGCAAACACATAGAATATATAACAGAACTAAATAACATAGTGTGCAGTAGAAAATAAAACAACTCGATCTAATAGTTGAGTATATTAGAAAGAGTTCTAAACATACCTAAAAATAAATAAAGATTCAGTCTCAAAAGTCACTTCGCCTCATGATACATAATGATGTACCAATAAGGAGTATCAAACTTTGTTGAACGAAGTATGATTAATTATGAGTGAAGTTGAGTTAACTTCTTTCTACAAGGTCGTGTGCTTAAGAGCAATACACAAGGCTAAATTAATTTCATCTAAAGAATGGTACAAAAAATCATACAAGATAAGGGTATATAAGAAACCCTAATGTATCCTAGGTCAAGGAGTTGGCAGGTTGTATGAGTTGAAAGACTGCATGTAATAATTGTTCACAGTTGATTTTGTATGAATCGCCCAGAAAGTAGTTAGGGAACGACTTTCATTGGATGATAAATTTATGTTTTTGTAACAACCTACCTCGAAACCGGCCAAATTTTCGATCCAAGAAAGGCTCATCGAACATTAGACCCATTCCAAAGCTGGCTGTTGGTTGGTAAAATTGAATAATACATAGAGATATTTACTAATGTTGTCAGAATTATCACAACGGAAAGGATAAAATATAATATTAGAAACAATACCCATTTTATAAAAATTTAAATAACATAACAAAACATAACATCTCAATATAGTGGTATAATATCTCAAAATACAACAACATCATATCTGAATGGGTATATCAACATATAAAAAAAATACAAGTAGATAGATAACTGTCATAAGACTCCATCTTTTCCTTCATCTCCTAGATCTGTATCGTCTTCCCTAACCTATGTTATAATGGGGATGGCATCAGAATAACAATGTTCGGTGAATAAAATCTCGATTCTTTCCATAATAGTATTTAGCAGTATAAATTAAATAAGAATATGTCTTACGTATCCTAACTATATTTTAAAAATATTTCCAATTGAAAGCTAGAAGGCTCTCCTAGTCCAAGCCCATAACCTACCCTTTTCTAACTCAACTCTATAACTCATCTTTTACTATAGGCCTAAAGCCATTTCCAGTTCTATGCATCTATCATCAATCACATCCTAGCAATGTGAGAGAAAGTACACAAACCGTTCTATACCTTTTTCAATGAGAATTAGAAAGTTTTTGACTATTTAACACCTATATCCTAGGCAAGTCATCGTCATATAATATCTAACCCAAGACAGACCCCTCTTTGGTACTATCCAGCTGACATCGTACAAAATCACATCTGACCACTTAATCCTCCTTTTGGAAGAGGCGAGATATCCATCTACCATGCCTAAAGCTATCCCTAACCATTTAATACTTCCTAATTAGGGATGAGGTGGACCCTATAACAGCCACTAACTACTCTTGATCCCTAAAGCAAGTCCGACGTATTGTGACCCGAAACCCAATTATGATGTCTCACATTAGTCCGACCATTTATAGGCACAGATAGCCAGACAAACTGAGCAGACTTACTCTATGGAATTGAGACTAATCTCGCATCCTCCATGGGTACTTATTATAGACAATGTCTATATCAGCCCAAATGTCACACATCTGGTAGCCAGATTAGTCGGGTAGACTTTCATGTGCTTTTGACTGACCTTGTATCCCTATAACTTAGTCATAATTTACACTCACCTAATCATATTATCACACACCTCACCATATTCTACTAAGGCTATAAAGAAAAATTCTTTTTTCTACCATTAATCATAAATATCCTTAACTTCCATCCTATGGTTTCTTAATGCTAATTACTAAACTATTTATTACGCGATTAATCAATTTTTAATTATATGTTATTTATATGATTATACACACACGTAAATAAATATTTCTAAGCATACTAAGCTTGCATCCTATACTAATTGTTTAAATATCAAAACTTCTAGTTTATACAAGTCTAACTGCATACCATAACGTATAAATTAGCTAATATTCCTAGTCCAACAATTGATTTGTTTAAGACAATTGATTCAATTACTAAACTTATTTTGCATTAAAATAATAGAATCAACATTGGTAGAATTTACAATTCAAATCCTTTTACACTATATTCAACTTTTGCATATAAAATGGAAAAGGATTCATATTTAATTTCTAATCCTTAATCACATCAAAAGGGAGAAGTGGAATAGAATGTAAAATATTAAAATTGTAATAACTACATAAATTATGCTATTTTAGTATAGAATAATAGAGATTCCAAAACATAAGAATTGACATTTCGTTTTGGGGGAATTTTAAGGGTTTCAGGTTGATGTTTTCATAAAAAAAATTCCCCAAGGCATATATCAAATCCAACCTATACTATACAATTACTAAAATGAGAAAAACTAGGATTTTCACTCATAGATGAGTCCTATCTTTCTCTTTTGGGTTTGAATATGCCTGCTTTTTTCCCTTTTCAGATCACTTCCTTTGATATATACAATAATTGGATTGTTAATTAGATTCAAAATTCAGGTATTGATGGAGAATAGAATTAGAAATTTAATATTAATATCTAAAATCACTCACTTGAATACCTTTAGAAATTTCCGAATCATATGGAAGAGAGAGGTCAATAAAGCTCTGCTACTTTCCTACATACTTTGTGAATAAAAGTGATCAGGCTAGACTCTTGTTCATGGTGGTTAGAAGTCACCGGAACCATCGGATTTAAGTCAGTTTAAATAATAAAATCGAAGCTGTTCTTGGCCTAAAATGGCCCTAACCGCCCCCAATATATTGGTCGACCATCCTTTCCTAAGCAGTCAACCCTTAGCGGTTGACTAACCCAAGGAAGGCGGTCGACCGGTAGCTTATATTTGGAACGTTTTTGTTTTTGCCGTTTAATTTTTATTTACTTAATTAATTAGTTATTAACGTTAATGTTTATTTTAAAATTTAATTAAAACCCATCCTAATCACAGTTAAATTTTGAAATTTCAAATTTTAATATTAGTTACACTTTTGAATTTTAAATTCGTTTGAATTTTTTAAATTTGAAAACGACAAAAGTCAATAACTTTTGTGTTTGAGCTCCGATTTTCAAACTTTATATATGGAAATTGATCAGAAAATCATCATGAATGCAATGGCATAACTTTCATAGAAAAATTTCAACATCTTCAAAATTTTAATTTTTACTCTCACTATTAGTTAATTATTTCTTATTAACTAATTTCTTATTAAATTTTACGGGGTGTTACATTCTCCACCTTAAAAAGGATTTCGACCTCAAAATCCCTAACTAATAGATTATGTAACATGCACTAAGCATCCATGTTATACGACAAAATTATCTGCACAATCATTTACTCAGTCAAAAGTGCAATATAATTACTTATGCAACCATACAAATCAGTCATAGCATGAATGCAAGATCGTGACATATAGGCTGTATGCAAGCATCCTAAATATGCAGAGAATTTCTATTTGAGTGAGTAAATGACAATCAAAAGTATGGCAACATCCCCTACCATCCAATCTAGACCACAATGAAACTAAAACCTAATTTTTGAAAAAAAAAGTTTACCAGAGAAAAGCTCAAGATAAGAAGTCCTCATCTTCACTTCGGTTTCTCATGTTCTTTCCGCCAGATTATCTTTCCATTTTACTCAAACCGGCCTAATTTCTTTGTCGTAGAGCTTCTTACTTTTGCGCTCCATTGTGGTGCGTTAGCACAGGGTGCTATTGCTCCATCTCAATGTTTACTAATTGATCAGGCTCTAACACGGTGGCTATGCTACGAAGGCATTTCCTTAAGTGTGAAATGTGAAATATGCGATGGACTCCCGCTAAATTATCTGGTAGCTTTATTCGATATGCAGGTTTCCATATTCTTTCCAAGGTCAAGATAGGCTCAACAAACCTTGGGATTAACATTCCTAACTTACTAGATCCCATAACTTTCCTAAGAGGAGAAACTTCAACGAACACCATATCTCCTACCTTAAACTCCAATACCTTCCCTCGCTTGTCTGCATAAGACTTATGACGATCCTCTACAGCCATCATTCGCTGCCTAATCAACTTTATCTTTTTCGAGATTTTGTGAATAAAATCCGGTCTGAGTAGAATTTTGTCGATGGTTTCTCACCAACAATTAGGTGATCTGCATGGCCTCCTATGTAATGCTTCAAAGGGTACCATGCCAATCGTCGCTTGCTGATTATTATTGTACGTGAATTCTAGTAAAGGTAAGTCTCGCTCCCAATATCCTTTGAAATACATGATGCAAGCTCTCAACAGGTCTTATAAGATCCTGTTTACCCTTTTCGTCTGACCATCGGTCTGTAGGTGGTAAGCAGTCCTAATATTCAATGAGGTTTCCAAACTTACTGCAAACTTCTCCAAAATTCGCTAGTGAATAAGGGGTCCTTATCACTAATAATGCTAACTGAGATTTCATGAAATCAAACCACCCCCTTAATATAAATTTTCACTTAAGTTGCTACGGTCCTATTACTTGGAATAAAATAGTGCTTTTAAAGAGTTTATCAACTATAACTCAAATAGCTTTATCACTTTTTTGACTTCTAGACAACCCATTTGTAAATCTATTGATATATGCTCCCATTTCCAAGCCGACACCTCCAATGACAATAACAATAACAATTCTCTGGGCTTTCCTTGTTCAACCTTTATCTTTGGGCACGTCAAACACCTAGAGACAAATTTGACTACCTTCTTGTTCATTCCTGGCCAGTAGAAAATTTGCTTCATATCCTTGTACATCTTATCTCCGCCGAGGTGAAAGGTCATCGTAGAATGATGACATTCTGCTAGAACTTCTTCTAAAACATCCTCAACTATAGGAAAACAAAGTCAACCATCTCTCTTTAAACATCCTCTTTCGTCAATTGCATATGTACTGACATGGGGAAAATGCTCTCACCTGCTTAGCTTGCCCAAAATGTCTACCATTGCTTCATCCTTCTTCTGCTCTAGCTTAGTGCTGGCCTAACCTCTATTGCTGCTAAATAGCTAGAGTGGGTTCTGTTGGCGATTGGAAATTGAAGTTGGAGAGGAACTCCAACCATATTCACTTGTATGTAGCACATAGAGTAGCATGTCTCCAGCTAAGGGCGTCGGTGATGACATTCCCTTTTTCAGGGTTATACTTTCAAAATCATATGATGTTATAAACTTCATCCACCTCTACTGCCTAAGGTTCAATCTATTTAGGAAAACATGTATTTTAGTGATTTGTGATCAGTGAACAACTCAAAGCTTTCCCCAAAAGATAGTTCCTCCACATCTTTAAGGCAGAGACAATAGCCGCTAGCTCTAAGTCGTGAGTTGGATGCCTCTTCTTATGGTCCTTCGGTTGTCTACTAGCATTAGCTATCACCCTCCCATCTTGAATAAGAATAGCTCCTAACCTAGTACCACAAGAATTGGTACAAACGGTGAAAGGTTTTGTCTCGTCGGGAATAGTTAACATTGGCATGCTAGTCAATAGCTCTTTTAACCTTTCAAATGCTTTTGTGCATTTCTCATCCCATGAAAAAAATAGATTCTTCTTAGTTAAGCGAGTTAGTAGAACTACTATCTTCGCAAAGTCCTATATGAATTTCCTATGGGTACTCACCAACCCAAGAAACTCCTAACCTCTATGACATTCTTTGGAATCTTCCAACCTCAAATAGCTTCCACCTTCGTGGGGAATATAGATAATCCCTTCTCGAAAAATATATGCCCAGGAAATCTCTGATCCTTCTTCCAAAAGTGACATTTTGAGAACTTGGCTTTAAGTTGGTGCCATCTCAAAGTCCCTAGTACCTCCCTTAAGTGATTTTTATGCTCCCCTTCACTCTTAGAGAATATGAAGATATCATCCAAAAACACTATGATGAATCTATTTAGCAGTCCCCTGAAAAATCTACTCATCAAATCAACAAAGTATGCGAGGGTATTTGCTAATCCAAAAGGCATTACTTCTCATTCATATATCCCATCCAGACTATGAAATGCAGTCTTCTACTTGCTATCCTCAAGTGAAGAAATCCAGTGGCTAAGTCCAATTAGGAAAAGATTTTGGTTACCATAAGCTGATCAAATAAATCATCTATCCTATGTAATATATACCTATTCTTCTTAGTCAACTTGTTGAGTCCTCTATAGTTGACGCACAATCTTAATGAGCCGTCTGCCTTAAAGGCAAAGACAACATGTGCTCCTTATTCAGAAGTACTTCGATGAATGAATCCTTTCTGCAAAAGCTCTAAAATCTTCTTATCCAACTCTCGCCTTTCTTTTGGGGCCATGTGCCTTAATGCAAGAGCGATAGGTCTAGTTTCCTCCACCAAATCGATCCTAAACTTGATCTCCCTTCGAGATGGGAGACCCGAGACTTCTACAAAAATGTCGAGAAATTCTCAAACGGTGGGTACGATAAGAGCTCATCTTGTGACAAGCTTAGTGAATGTAAGTAGCTAACTCGATTGAGTTTTGGGTTGTACAACGAACATCCATATCTTACCCCTTACAAATCCTTAGCCATACAATTCTCCTATCGTAATTTAAAATAACCATATAGTATGGTAACCAATCCATCTATAGGGTAAGTCCATATACCTTAAAATTAAGAACATTGCATTACATGTAAAATTGATGTTACATATGTTCACAACTAGGTCTTTGCAAATTAAAGAAACATGCATCGACCCCTAATAGGATTTGATACTACTATTGAGTCATTGACATTGAGGGTTTTCAGACTCAAGGATTTAACTATACTTTTAGCTATGAATTAATGTGATGCTCCCAAGTCAAATAAAATACCAATAGTCTGCCTACAAATAATAGTTGTACCTTCCGTTGCAGCCTTTCCTTATTCTCTTGGAGGAGTTCCAATAGAGATAGGAATAGCCACAATGGCATAGGCTTGCCCACTCTTTCCTTTCTTCATAGGCTTTGGAGATTGGTTCTTGAAGTTCCCCTCTTTGTGGCAAGGATAACACTTCCCCTTAAACTCTTTCCTCATCAAACTCACTTTAAAATCCCTAGCGACTTATCCTCTCTTTTGGCGTCTCTGATATGTTGTCCCTTCCTTTTTGAACTTCCCTTTGGCCTTCTTGATCGCGCAAAATCCTCCCTTATTAGCTCCACCTTGGTTTTGCGACAATCCTATTTTCTCCTTCTCCTTCGAGCCAACAATCTGAAGCAATGCCATCTCAACTAATGTCTCATAAGTAGCGTCGGTGAGTACTTGTGTACAAATCAAATCTATAAGTGGGGAATTCATGCCTTTCACAAATTTCATGTCGTTCTTTATGGGTGTAATGACCCACCTTTTCGACCACCAAAAGTTGGCATTAAATACATCCATGGTATTCCAATGTTGAACATCCCATCATTGGAAAAATAGATTGTTGGGGTAAATTGTAAGGAAAATGAACAGAATAAAAAAAATTCACAGTGGAATGACAACTATAATATAATAAAGATAGTAAAAACCGTCACTCTAAAATACATGTTTTATCAGAGTTAAAAACAAACATCATTAGTCTGGATAGTTATAACTTCTCAACCTTACAATTGCTATTAGGTATGAATAAAAATATAGCAAGAAATAAAAATACTATGGCAGGTGAACATCCAGCTCTACTCCATGAGCTCTTTGTTCCACCAACGACAACTAGAAAAAAATCAACCTAACCCAGACATTATAATAAAATAACACCTAAATTAGTCTAGAAAACTAGCGTGAGAAAACTCAAGTAATAAGAGGAATATATAATAATTCTGTGAGACCATGCCGCTAAACATGGAAGGGGTTTTTACCTCACAAGGACTTCCATATATGAATGAATGAAATAAAATTAAACAAAACCCAAACTAGAAAGGAGGGTTTCAAGGCCAAAATCCAAACTTAAAAAATGGACACAAATAATTAAATATTGAGAAGAGCTCCATTTACTTCTCAAGGCAGTTAAGAAAATAATTAAGAGATTTGAATCAACAACAAGGATATGGAAGTTTTCCAATAATGACTTGGAGGGTGCGCCCCCATTATTGAAAGTATACCTCTAGAAAAAATACTTAAGAGGGTCACTTTCTCCTATGACACCTCTCAGGAACTCCGAACCGAACCCGGCCAACCTCACCCAAAATCCGAGTATTTCACATCTCCATGCGCATACCACCAAAACCAATCTAGAGTATATGTGAAAATATCCTAATGGGAGTAACCCCATATAGCTTGGCCTCCACTCGCTTTTTGGTTTTACTCATTTTCGACAAAGGATATCAATGCTTAAAATGAGCAACAAATCATCTTAAACTGAAGATACACAAAGAATAAAGTGAATTTGATAGTCAATAAATCAATTGTCGGGAATAATCCAAATGATCGTATATGGAAATCAAATCTCACACCCTTACCACTATTTGTAATTTAAAACTTTTACTATCTTCAGTTAAAAATTAATTTGGGCAAGTGAAGGTAGTGTTACCTCTAGGCATTGCCTTGACAACGTTGTAACCTTCAGGCTAAAAACGAGTTTCCATACCTCGACGTTCAGTGCTAAGAGTATGAATAAATCCTTTCCATATAAATGATACCGTTTACGAAAATTAAATTTCTTATCCTTTCCGTAACTGAATCAGACCTTTTAAACATTCAAAACCCAAACTTGTTCTTGGTTTTCACATCACAAATATTTGTAAAACACCTTTAACAACACCCCTTGAAAATATTCTTTTCAAAGTGCTAATTATATTTCAAAGTGTATTAAAAAGAGGAGTTATAAATAAATGTCATTAAAACGTTATTTACTATAAACCCAAGACAATTTATACTTGGCTTTACTTCCAAATAATTCCTTTTAAAAGATTTTCTCATTTATAAATTTCAAACAACATTTATTATCTCGGAAGATAATAAATCAACTAAAATGCTTTTATAAATTTAAAGTAAATTATCTCGAAAGATAATTGATATAATTCTTTTATAAATTTAAAAACCACATGAATTATTCCAAAAGACAAAAACCAAATTTGTATGTCCTTTAACAAATCAATTAATTAACTTTAAAAATCCTTTATTAAATCATTTAATTAATCTTTTAAACACCTTTATTAAATTGGTTAATTAATCTTTTAACACTTTTATTAAATCAGTTAACTGACTTTAACCATTATTAGTAAGTTTATCAATTAACTTTATTATAGTTAAATAATAATTAAGAATATATTTAAACCTCCAATTCTTTTTAAATACTTATACAATCCTTACAAACCCATCTAAAAAGAATTTACAAAATATTTAAGGTAAATAACCTTTATAAATTTAAATAACATTAATTAATCCGAAATGATAACTAAATCCAATTTATAATCCATTATAAATTTAAAATGAAACTAATTATCTTAAAAGATAATTAATCAAATTTTATAATCTCTTTAATAATTTTAAGCAACATTAATTATTTTAAAAATTAATTAATTAAATTTATAATTCCTTTTACAAATTTTAATCAGCATTTATCCTTTATTTTCAAAATTATCAAAATACTTGAAAATATAGTTTAAATAATTTTCAAAATGCAAAATCACGATAAACATTTATTTTGTAAAAAATACAGCTTAATTCCAATACACAACAAGGGTTAAAGGGGATAATCATTCATAAGGTATGTCACAAATATTTCAACCCAACAAAAGTATATCAATATAAGGATATAAGTAAGATGCATATAATAGTGAATTAATAATAGTGAGAAACCTCGTTGGGTCCCTCTATAAAAGTCCCTTGCAAAAATATGGTTGACATATCAATAGTTAAACAACAATGAAAATATGGAATTCAAACTTAAAAAAATCAAACAACAATAAAAACTACATTTTTATCAATAATCAACAATCAATAGTTAACATATCATTTACTAATTAGCTTTAAATACAACTCTTTTACTTTGCAAGCACATAACGGTGATTTATTCTGCTCAATAGATGTCGACATTTTCTATTCAATTTAGTTATAGCATAATGGTGTTTTATTCCGCTAAATAGATACCACAAGCAAAGTATAACTAATTTAACTACGTTAAGCATAGTTAAAGTAAATCGCTACAACTTTATTACAAATTTATACTTCTCTAAAACTATCAACTATCATCCAATCATTCAACAATAATCTATAACAATGTAGAAATCATATAGTGTATTTGGAGATGAGAAAACTCACTAAAATTCCAGTTGACGCTTTTGCATCCCTGTTTTGAACTCGTTCAATTTTAGCCCAAAATTCCACTTGCTCTAAATTCGACTAAACTAGCTCCAATGAATAGCTATTACTATTACAAATGTAACACAAAAGAACGCTTCTCGATTGAACCTCGTAAAATTATGATTTTTATAAGATTTGAACTAAATAAAATAATAAAAACCTTAATCACTTTAATTAATAAATTAATCGCCCAACTTAACCTTTTCTTTCCAAATACAAAAACTGCTCCTGCTCCTTCCTGATATGCACATGACATAACGGTGCATAGCCAAGCTTCGATACGGAGATCCACACCACCATTTGATGAATCAACTTCGCCGACGTCTTCCCTTTCGCAAGTTCCACCTCCCTAGCACCTTCATGTTGAAATCGATCCTATGCCTTAGATCGCGACCGAACTACACTTGCTCGACCTTATATAGGTCATGTTTTGCTCCTTTAGACCGCACCACTCCAAACTCCTAAATTCTATGCTATACAATACAACAAACCTAGATCCAAGCATTGATTAACCAAACTCCACTTCAATTTCGAAAAATCAAAACCCTAGTTGAAAAGACCATGTTTAAAACTTTCGAGCTACTCTAACAACAGCCACTCCTCTCAAGACATATATGAATATGTAGAAAAAAATACGCTCAAAAAAATTAACTTTTTATTTTTTCCTAAGTATTTGATTTGATACTGATTTTTGAAGAGGATGGCGGTTTTGTTTATTCATTTATAGGAAAAGGAAAACGAAGAGAGAGAAAAGAAGTCAAATTGTTGAATTGATTAAAGAGTTGAGTTTAAGTTTATTTTGTAATTTCCAATGTGTCGCCACATAGTATTTCTTTCATGTACGATCCTTAATGACAAAACAAAAATACGGTCGCATACAAAAGTGTGATATGATCTCAAAATGATAATAAAATATACTGGTTATCTCGTATTGTAAAATTACAGAAACACCATCTTGTCGAAAAATCATTAAACAACAATTTCAATATTTTCTAAATTAAAAATTATGGAAAAATCATATAAATTCAATTAAAATTACTACAATAAAAATCAATTCGTTTTATTAACAATTGATTTCCCCGTTGTTCATTTGAACTGTTTGTTGTAAAATGGGTTCACTATCATTATTTATTATCTAAAGGAGTTAAATAATGTTATTAAGTCTATTTAGTTAATATTTACTTCACAATTAAAATATTTAAATAACCATATTTGAATATAAGTTATTAAACTCCAAAAACAAATTATTTGAATATTTAAAGTTAATTAAATATTCGAAATCAAAATGATAAAATTCTAGGTTGTTACATTCTCCTCCTTAGAGGTATTTTGTCCTTGAAAATCCCAAAGGAAGAAAATGTCTCTAAACCCTTAAGTTAAAAAAACACAAATTAAAATGAATTGTTAAACTCTTAAAGTTCCTTATATTATGGAAAATTTCGGCAGCACCTCCTTATGTGTCTAAATTCGCCACAACTGGTTCAAACCAATAAAAAAAGCCAAGTGGCTTTCCATATCTCGAGCATAAAATCAACTACTAATCACTGGTAACTTGACTTACTATGTACTTTTTTTGCGTTTAATATTTATTTTTGCAAGCATCTCATTATCTCAATGCAAATGCAGTGCACAAGAAACCAAATAGTAATCTCTTGCTCTTTTATGTCAATCTTTTACTTTCATAATACATGTAACAATCCGATATTTTCAGCCATTCGCATCCACACATGTCGGACTTGAATTGCTCAAAATACCGCATTGTAAATAAATTTGGAGCAAATGAAATACAAATCATAGAATCACAGACACAGAAATATCAGTATAACTCGCAGCGGAAATTAAAGTACCATGTAGTTCATGAAGCTACTATAACAAATTCTCAAAACATAATACATAATATCATTCTGGAAAAACCATATACAATAGAAATCTCAAATACATAGAAGTTTATAAATACCAGCGCTGAAATAGAACAACTGAAACTGGAAGGGAATAGATAACTAGACAAGCAGAATCTCCAGCGATTCCTAGCTCCTGAAAAGAAATCCAAAGCTAAGCTGTAAATACTCAGGCTGACGCGAGCGTAAAGTAAAACACAAAACACTCGAGTCAGGACTTATATACTTATATAATGTAAACCAACTCAAGTGAACTGTAGTAGGAATGCACAATAACTTAAAGGATGCTTGGGATCGCCCATCCTTTAAGAATCAGCTAAACTATAAATTAAATACATCCCGTGGTTAGAATTTCAAAATGGTATTTTATACTTCGGAATCAAATATCATTTCAAAAATTCAATATCATTCAAAAACGCATCTCAAAATATCAAAATATCGTATCTGTAACGACCCAGGATTTTTTATTAATTAAAATTTGAATATTTAATTTATTTTAAATATTTATAAGTGAATTTATAAGTCAAATAAATTTTTATTTGAATTATTGGATTTAATTGAATAATTAAATCGATAATTTAATATGTTAAATTATGGAAATAATTGAAAATTGAGTTAAATATGATTGAAAATGATTTGTAAAATTTTATTTAATCATACTGGAGTTATAGAAATATTTTAGAACTTTTAAAATCGAATTAAAAGTTAATTTGTGAAAATTGAATATTTTAATATTTAATAATCGACTGTAAAATAGCCAATTTTTGGACAGTCTCAGAATTGAACGAAACTAGTTCCATTGGATCCGTAATAGTTAGTTATTACCGGATTTCAATTTTCGTGTCAATCGGAGTTATCGTTTGATCGTGGCAGCTCGAAACGCATCGATTTATTTTTAATTTAAATTTGGCGAGTCAAATTAGCCATTTTTCAAAAAGTCTCGGATTTCGACGAAACCAGTTTCATCGGATCCGTAATGTGATATTATTGTAAGGTTTCAAATTTCAAGTCAATTGGATTTACGGTTTGTCCGGTACAAATTAAAACGCCTAGAAATCGATTTAAATCGGTTTAATTTAAATTGAGCGTTTACAGCCATAACTCGCACATACTTCCGAATTAGCTTCCGAAACCTGTTCCATTGTGTCCGGAACGCGGGATAAACCCTAGGTACGCTGGTTACGGCGCCTAAATCGGAGTTCGGAATTCCCGGGATGAATAGTGTTTACGCTTGCTTTTTCTATAAAAGGAGACCCACACCCTCACTCTAAAATAAAAAAAAAATATACTAAAACCCTAAATCTATACAGCAGCCGCCACCCATGGGTTCAATGGCCAGAAAACACCCAACTCTCCTCCTCGATATCTTCCAATCCGTCGACAATTAGCAAGAATGTTCAACACGAAAGATGTAGAGGACGTCAAACTCTACAAGATCAACGGTTGAGATTGAGTTTGGAGCATCGGAGGAGGAGTTATGTGGGGCCGAAACTTGCAGCTGTGCACGCAATTTGAGGCGTCATCAGGTGGCCGAGCTCCTCCCTATTGGAGCCGAGTGTAGCTTGCGTCGTGTGCTTCGTCATGGCGTTGGTGTGATCGGATTTCGTCGAGTATCGGGGGAGAAATGTTTAACCCTAATTTAGCAAATGGGTTCAAGGAAGTCGGCCTCAACCTGGAGATGATAACGTGAGGGAGGGGATGAAGGGGAACGGCAAAGATTTGGGGGCCCAAGATCTAACGGCCCAGATTTGCTTTGGGTATAAATAATTAAGTTATGTGTGAATTTAGTTATAAAATCGTGTGTAATCTTATAAAATTCGTAACTTTTTCATACGAGGTCGAAAAAATGCAAACTCAGTTGCGTTGGAATCGTATGGACGAGCACTACGCGATGGAGTTGGTTTGAAGTCGTTTGGAGTTAGTGAGAATTTCGGGTAAAATTAAACGCGCGTTTAATTTTATTCGAAATAAAAGCTGAAACGGAAATTAAAACCAAGGTGAGAATTTCTCACTCAATCGAATAGATTTCGATTTTATTTTAAATAGTTAGATTTAAAATATTTGAATGCATGTATGAATGATGATTGTAATGTATTGATTGTTAAAATAGACATTATACGCCGTTAGTAAGCGGATGTTATTTAATATAAACATATACCGCGAATATTTCATAAACAGTGAAATTGGTATTATATATAATATCAATATATATATATTGGCATATGTATATATTGCAGTTGTTGATTTCCCGTATTTTTTGTTTAGCGGATGAGACCCTATTACGCCGTTATTAAGCGGATAATATTTAATAAAAACATGTACCGCGATAATTTCGTACTGGAGCGAAATTGGTATTGTGCTAATGTTTTTGGATGCAGGAAACAGGTTGGAGGGATCCAACTGGATTCCTCAACAGTTTTTATTTGATTTCAGATATTTTGATATTTGATGGATTATCATATCGATATATGATGGATCGTTGTAGTCGTGATTGACTATTTGGTGTGTAGCATCATTGGACCCAGATTTTGGGATTTTAAAATGATTTTAAAAGTGATTTTGAAAATATACTATATTTTTGGAATTGATCCAGTATAAATAAATAAACGTTATAATTTTTAAAGTTATAAAAAATAATGGTTTTTGTGAAATATAGTTAAAAAGCTGATTTTTAGAAATACAATTAAAAGTCGATTTTTGAGAAATATGAACTAATGATTTTATAAAATAATTTAGATTGGATTTTTGAATATATGATAAAAGTTTAAATATAGGATTTATAAAATTTGATTATTTTATAAATCGAAATGATGAAATTATAAAGGAATTTAAAGACGTTTTAGAATAATAATATAAACTGATTTATATTAAGAGATTTATAAATGGATATTTATAAATCGAAATATTGACATTATAAAACGAGTTTTTATAAGTGTTTGAATGAAGTGAAAATGAAATTCATTAATGAATGAAATTTATAGAATTATATAACGGTGAAGTTATAAATGGAATTTTATAAACAATAGGTTTATAAAATTTGTAAAGTTCAAAGGAACGATTTTTGCAAATAAATAAATTATAAGTGTTTGACTTATAATTTGGACTTTTGGTTTATAATTAAGATTATAAATCGAATAGGTAAATAAAGAAGATTTGTAAAAGGAAGTTTATAAATAAATAGAAATAGAATTTATAAACGTTGTTTTATAAATTCGCAAACGGCCTATTTTGATGAGTTAATTGTTATAACTTATAAATGGAGTTATATTCACGTTTTTAGACCGTGAATAATCCTTTAAAATAAATTGAATAAAAGGATGAAATTTGTTAACGTAGTATATTCACGTTTTGAATAGTGAATAATACGTTAAAGAAAATGTTTTGAATGTGATATTTTAAATAGAATTAAAACGATCTAACGATGTTTTAAAAGGTGTTGAGATTCGAAACCATAGATTTCAACATTCATTGTTGATATAGATATTTCGTGAAATAAAAGGAAATGGTGGACTATAACACTATTGTTATAGTAAATGATTTCCGAATGGAAATGTTTTTGTATAGTATTGGGATTTATATATCTATTTTAATTTCGAATCCCTATACTAGTGATTTTGGGTTGTCGTAACGATGTTTTACGTAACATTCGTTTTGGCCCAAATAAATATGTTTAAATAAATGATTTCCTTAAAGAATGAAGTATATACTTAATTCGATTTAAGTATATTGAATATTTTCTAAGTGTTGAAAATAAAAAGATTTGAGAATTACTTATTTTTAATAAGTATGGAATTGTTTCCAATATGAAGTGAATAATTAGAATTTATCTTTTTGAAGATAAATTGAAAATGGATAATTGAAATCGTATATTCATGAATATTTTGAAATATAAATTCATTATGGAATTTATAAATGAAAAGAAGAATTTGTTTAAAAATAAATGTTGATTTATTTTTGAGGTATTGAAATTTAATATCTAGTGAAGATATTTTTGGAAAATAAATAATTTGGAAAATTATTTGGAAACTGGTGATGTGTGCATATCCATTGATAGTTCAATAACCGACTATCAGTATTTCCCTTTGAATGGGTATTTGATGTGAATGGATTGAATTTGAATGCACACTTATTTTTGAATAAGCGCTCACTATTCGGGTTAACCGGGAAAGGACCATGGGGTCGTATAACCCATTCCGAATATGTGATACGTCGTTATGAATTGCATTTGAAGATCGGTGTTAAAGACCGAGTATTTGTGAAAGCGATAGGATGACCTATCGATTGTCTCTGCACTGGGTAGCTCCTGGTATAGAGATCTCCTAAGTGATGGGAAATTCGATCGGGATTGTGAATACCCGTATTGCAAGGGCTTCGTAAGAAGTGCCTTCGGTTTTGTTCGAGCCCGGAACAGACTTGTATGGATTGTATGTCTGACATTACAAGTTGAGATATAAAGCCGATTTCTTTCAAATATATTTCTGTTGGTGGCGAAGAATTTATTCTTTTAGCTTAACACCCTTCTCTGAGACGTACGAGCTCAGAGGTTATGTAGTTGAAGTTATCAGCGATATATTCCCAGTTTGGTAATGTGACATGCTGAGTGATGCTGAAATGATCATTGTGTTGATTATTTGTGATAGGATCATTTATTTGATCGTCTATCCTTGTGATCATTGTGTTGATCATTTGTTGACCCAAAGCATGGCTTTTGTATAAAGTATGTTTTTGTGGACGTGACTTCGTCGAGCCTCACACCCCGTGAATGGTCAAAACAGGAAAGAAGCAGCAAGGTTATGAGGGGTAGCACCCTTTAGGATGTGTCCATTTCCTTCTGGAAAAGGGTGGTATCATGGTATGGAGCCCAGATACTTACTCATGTTGAAAACACTTTATGATTGTGTGAATTGATTACGAGCGCTCGGTGAAAAGGTCCCAAAGGACCGGGGGATGGCATATTCGGTCAGTTGTTACTCAGTTAGGAGTAACCCGGCCTTGTGTTGGTAGAGATCCGGTTTGGTTCTCGGGGATGTCCATCCAGAGGCATTCTCATGTGGCAATGGGAAGTTCCTTGGCCTGATCATTCGTTGGAAATCTAAAGAAACAATACGTGACTTGTACGGTTTTAGTTGTAGAACCTGCTTCCTCAGGAGGTAGCTATAGTAGGCATAATATAATGGTACCTATGCTGGCTAAGATTTATATTCTACTTTCGAAATGAATTTCTTCTACACTATGCACTAGTAATAATATCAAATGTTATTTTAAATGCGTATCAAGCATGTTTGACTATCATAAGGAGAAATCTTCTCCAAGTCTGCGTTTGCATTGTGTGTGTGGCAGGAGGTCTTATGGTAGTCTCATTTTTAAAAGCATTGCGAATTGAATTTAAAAATATTCCTCTATTTTGATTTTAAAGTTAAATAAACTGTTTTGAGTTCTCACACCAGTCACATGACTGACTCGGAGTTTATTGTTTTCCTTCCTAAACTCTGGGTGCCCACAATTTCCACACGGGCAGTTAAGAGTTAGGTTTATCAGGATATTCTGGATATTCAGGAGTTGCTGGAGGCAAGCTGGATGGCATGGCGTATTACTAGTATATAGTATTTCTTTTTCCGCTGCACTGTTTATTGTTGTATGTTGTTGTACACTCTGATGATATGATGTAATGTAATGAAATGTAATGTAATAACTGATATAGTTCTTTGTTTAAAGATTATTCATTTATTATTATATGTTGTTCCGCTGCGAATTGTGAGATTCTGTTGTTGTTCTGTTGTTTTCTTTTGTCCGTTCTATTTTAAAATTCTTCTATCTTCTGTTTTTCTAATTCTCTGTTTTCTAAAAATTGTCTATCTTCTTTTCCCTCTATTTTTCTTTTTCTTTCTTCTTTTTCTCTCTTCTTTCTTTTCTTTTCTTTTTAAAACCCATAACATCTCGGTTTTCGGCCTTTGATTTCTCGGCAGTCGATAAAGAGAGTGTCGATGTCGAATTTTCGGAGAACGAAAATTTCCGGGGCGTTACATTTGGTATCAGAGCTGATGGTTAAGCGACAACCATGGTTCTGTTGGGTATTACTCATTAGAGATAGAGTCAGCCGTACTCTAGAATGAATTTGAGTGTAATAATAGATACGAGTGCGTATTTGTTAGTGAATAAAAAAAAAAAAAATTTGTTTTATATTGTGATGATTGGTTTATTGAGTGGCATATGAACTTTCGTCAGCGTAGTCCGCAAGACTATGCCGAAGGGGTTTCTAAACACTTGAATAGAACAATTCGACACAGTATTGTTTTAAATTGGGTAAATGAAATAATTTTGCCTTGATTATATTTTGAATATAAAGGAATAATTTTTCAAAGTTATTAAAGTGTATATAAGTGATTGTTAGGTTGTTTGAATAATCTAAATAAAAGAATAATTGTATAAGTAAAAGAATTATAAGAATTGAAATTATAATCAAAGTAATTTACAATTGTGAAATAAACTTATATATATAAAAAGTGAAACTATATGAATATGAGTTGTAAATAAAAGTGAATTCAAAGAGAAATGAAATTCAACTTTTGAAATTGAATTGAATGAATGGATTGAATGATAATCAATTGAATGTAAATTTAAGTTGTTATGAAATAATGAACATAAGTGTTAATTCATTAAAATTCAAATGTTATTAGAAGTTGAATAAAAATTGAATGAAAATCAATTAAAATTTAAACCGAATTGAATGTATGAATATAAGCAAAGGAATTTGGTTGAAATTAATATACTTCGGTTGTTATTTGATTGTTGATTGGTTGTATAAAATTCATTAAGAGTTAATGAAATTGGAAGCTATGTAATTGAATTCAAATTAGAAGTAAATAAATTTGAATAGAATTGAAAGTGAATTGGATTTAATTAGTAAATGATAACTAATTAAATTGAGAATGAATGTTGATAAAATCCAATGTAAATAAATCAAATATGATTTAAAGTGAAAACCAATTCATTGAATATTAATGAGAATATGAATGAATATTCATTGATTATGAGTGATAGTTGGTTGATGTTTGCATTTGTTGTTTTACTGCATTACTATGTTAGCATATATAGATATTATGATGTTATATGTTATACATGGAGATTATTGTCTATATGCATGATTCTCATGTTGTTTGTTGAGTTTAGTAGGTGCGGATCGCGTTTGCTTCGCATTTGGAGTTCGCTTTAGCGCTATATTAGCCGTATATGCTTGCTAATAAAATATAAGGTACATATCTCGGATTAAATATCGTACTTTTACACTTTTTTCCCTTCGGGATGCCTCATTACTTGATGAGATGTATATTTGTGATATATATACTGTCATTTTTTTTTTCGGATCGAGCCGCGCAAAGGAGACTATGGCGAATTTTTCCGGAAATTTAAGGCGTTAGAAAAATTTTGAGAAAATTTGGAAAATTTTGAAAACTTTAACTTTGATTTTGAAGTTGAAAGTTAAACAATAGTTTGTTTTTGAAAAGATAACTAAGTATGATTTGGAAAACTTAGTAAAATATTGAAAGAAGTTTAATTATGGATTTTGGGAAAATTAATAAATTCTGTAACTTTTCTTACTTGTAATTTCGAGGACGAAATTCTTTTAAGTGGGAAAGATTGTAACGACCCAGGATTTTTTATTAATTAAAATTTGAATATTTAATTTATTTTAAATATTTATAAGTGAATTTATAAGTCAAATAAATTTTTATTTGAATTATTGGATTTAATTGAATAATTAAATCGATAATTTAATATGTTAAATTATGGAAATAATTGAAAATTGAGTTAAATATGATTGAAAATGATTTGTAAAATTTTATTTAATCATACTGGAGTTATAGAAATATTTTAGAACTTTTAAAATCGAATTAAAAGTTAATTTGTGAAAATTGAATATTTTAATATTTAATAATCGACTGTAAAATAGCCAATTTTTGGACAGTCTCAGAATTGAACGAAACCAGTTCCATTGGATCCGTAATAGTTAGTTATTACCGGATTTCAATTTTCGTGTCAATCGGAGTTATCGTTTGATCGTGGCAGCTCGAAACGCATCGATTTATTTTTAATTTAAATTTGGCGAGTCAAATTAGCCATTTTTCAAAAAGTCTCGGATTTCGACGAAACCAGTTTCATCGGATCCGTAATGTGATATTATTGTAAGGTTTCAAATTTCAAGTCAATTGGATTTACGGTTTGTCCGGTACAAATTAAAACGCCTAGAAATCGATTTAAATCGGTTTAATTTAAATTGAGCGTTTACAGCCATAACTCGCACATACTTCCGAATTAGCTTCCGAAACCTGTTCCATTGTGTCCGGAACGCGGGATAAACCCTAGGTACGCTGGTTACGGCGCCTAAATCGGAGTTCGGAATTCCCGGGATGAATAGTGTTTACGCTTGCTTTTTCTATAAAAGGAGACCCACACCCTCACTCTAAAATAAAAAAAATAATATACTAAAACCCTAAATCTATACAGCAGCCGCCACCCATGGGTTCAATGGCCAGAAAACACCCAACTCTCCTCCTCGATATCTTCCAATCCGTCGACAATTAGCAAGAATGTTCAACACGAAAGATGTAGAGGACGTCAAACTCTACAAGATCAACGGTTGAGATCGAGTTTGGAGCATCGGAGGAGGAGTTATGTGGGGCCGAAACTTGCAGCTGTGCACGCAATTTGAGGCGTCATCAGGTGGCCGAGCTCCTCCCTATTGGAGCCGAGTGTAGCTTGCGTCGTGTGCTTCGTCATGGCGTTGGTGTGATCGGATTTCGTCGAGTATCGGGGGAGAAATGTTTAACCCTAATTTAGCAAATGGGTTCAAGGAAGTCGGCCTCAACCTGGAGATGATAACGTGAGGGAGGGGATGAAGGGGAACGGCAAAGATTTGGGGGCCCAAGATCTAACGGCCCAGATTTGCTTTGGGTATAAATAATTAAGTTATGTGTGAATTTAGTTATAAAATCGTGTGTAATCTTATAAAATTCGTAACTTTTTCATACGAGGTCGAAAAAATGCAAACTCAGTTGCGTTGGAATCGTATGGACGAGCACTACGCGATGGAGTTGGTTTGAAGTCGTTTGGAGTTAGTGAGAATTTCGGGTAAAATTAAACGCGCGTTTAATTTTATTCGAAATAAAAGCTGAAACGGAAATTAAAACCAAGGTGAGAATTTCTCACTCAATCGAATAGATTTCGATTTTATTTTAAATAGTTAGATTTAAAATATTTGAATGCATGTATGAATGATGATTGTAATGTATTGATTGTTAAAATAGACATTATACGCCGTTAGTAAGCGGATGTTATTTAATATAAACATATACCGCGAATATTTCATAAACAGTGAAATTGGTATTATATATAATATTAATATATATATATTGGCATATGTATATATTGCAGTTGTTGATTTCCCGTATTTTTTGTTTAGCGGATGAGACCCTATTACGCCGTTATTAAGCGGATAATATTTAATAAAAACATGTACCGCGATAATTTCGTACTGGAGCGAAATTGGTATTGTGCTAATGTTTTTGGATGCAGGAAACAGGTTGGAGGGATCCAACTGGATTCCTCAACAGTTTTTATTTGATTTCAGATATTTTGATATTTGATGGATTATCATATCGATATATGATGGATCGTTGTAGTCGTGATTGACTATTTGGTGTGTAGCATCATTGGACCCAGATTTTGGGATTTTAAAATGATTTTAAAAGTGATTTTGAAAATATACTATATTTTTGGAATTGATCCAGTATAAATAAATAAACGTTATAATTTTTAAAGTTATAAAAAATAATGGTTTTTGTGAAATATAGTTAAAAAGCTGATTTTTAGAAATACAATTAAAAGTCGATTTTTGAGAAATATGAACTAATGATTTTATAAAATAATTTAGATTGGATTTTTGAATATATGATAAAAGTTTAAATATAGGATTTATAAAATTTGATTATTTTATAAATCGAAATGATGAAATTATAAAGGAATTTAAAGACGTTTTAGAATAATAATATAAACTGATTTATATTAAGAGATTTATAAATGGATATTTATAAATCGAAATATTGACATTATAAAACGAGTTTTTATAAGTGTTTGAATGAAGTGAAAATGAAATTCATTAATGAATGAAATTTATAGAATTATATAACGGTGAAGTTATAAATGGAATTTTATAAACAATAGGTTTATAAAATTTGTAAAGTTCAAAGGAACGATTTTTGCAAATAAATAAATTATAAGTGTTTGACTTATAATTTGGACTTTTGGTTTATAATTAAGATTATAAATCGAATAGGTAAATAAAGAAGATTTGTAAAAGGAAGTTTATAAATAAATAGAAATAGAATTTATAAACGTTGTTTTATAAATTCGCAAACGGCCTATTTTGATGAGTTAATTGTTATAACTTATAAATGGAGTTATATTCACGTTTTTAGACCGTGAATAATCCTTTAAAATAAATTGAATAAAAGGATGAAATTTGTTAACGTAGTATATTCACGTTTTGAATAGTGAATAATACGTTAAAGAAAATGTTTTGAATGTGATATTTTAAATAGAATTAAAACGATCTAACGATGTTTTAAAAGGTGTTGAGATTCGAAACCATAGATTTCAACATTCATTGTTGAAATAGATGTTTCGTGAAATAAAAGGAAATGGTGGACTATAACACTATTGTTATAGTAAATGATTTCCGAATGGAAATGTTTTTGTATAGTATTGGGATTTATATATCTATTTTAATTCCGAATCCCTATACTAGTGATTTTGGGTTGTCGTAACGATGTTTTACGTAACATTCGTTTTGGCCCAAATAAATATGTTTAAATAAATGATTTCCTTAAAGAATGAAGTATATACTTAATTCGATTTAAGTATATTGAATATTTTCTAAGTGTTGAAAATAAAAAGATTTGAGAATTACTTATTTTTAATAAGTATGGAATTGTTTCCAATATGAAGTGAATAATTAGAATTTATCTTTTTGAAGATAAATTGAAAATGGATAATTGAAATCGTATATTCATGAATATTTTGAAATATAAATTCATTATGGAATTTATAAATGAAAAGAAGAATTTGTTTAAAAATAAATGTTGATTTATTTTTGAGGTATTGAAATTTAATATCTAGTGAAGATATTTTTGGAAAATAAATAATTTGGAAAATTATTTGGAAACTGGTGATGTGTGCATATCCATTGATAGTTCAATAACCGACTATCAGTATTTCCCTTTGAATGGGTATTTGATGTGAATGGATTGAATTTGAATGCACACTTATTTTTGAATAAGCGCTCACTATTCGGGTTAACCGGGAAAGGACCATGGGGTCGTATAACCCATTCCGAATATGTGATACGTCGTTATGAATTGCATTTGAAGATCGGTGTTAAAGACCGAGTATTTGTGAAAGCGATAGGATGACCTATCGATTGTCTCTGCACTGGGTAGCTCCTGGTATAGAGATCTCCTAAGTGATGGGAAATTCGATCGGGATTGTGAATACCCGTATTGCAAGGGCTTCGTAAGAAGTGCCTTCGGTTTTGTTCGAGCCCGGAACAGACTTGTATGGATTGTATGTCTGACATTACAAGTTGAGATATAAAGCCGATTTCTTTCAAATATATTTCTGTTGGTGGCGAAGAATTTATTCTTTTAGCTTAACACCCTTCTCTGAGACGTACGAGCTCAGAGGTTATGTAGTTGAAGTTATCAGCGATATATTCCCAGTTTGGTAATGTGACATGCTGAGTGATGCTGAAATGATCATTGTGTTGATTATTTGTGATAGGATCATTTATTTGATCGTCTATCCTTGTGATCATTGTGTTGATCATTTGTTGACCCAAAGCATGGCTTTTGTATAAAGTATGTTTTTGTGGACGTGACTTCGTTGAGCCTCACACCCCGTGAATGGTCAAAACAGGAAAGAAGCAGCAAGGTTATGAGGGGTAGCACCCTTTAGGATGTGTCCATTTCCTTCTGGAAAAGGGTGGTATCATGGTATGGAGCCCAGATACTTACTCATGTTGAAAACACTTTATGATTGTGTGAATTGATTACGAGCGCTCGGTGAAAAGGTCCCAAAGGACCGGGGGATGGCATATTCGGTCAGTTGTTACTCAGTTAGGAGTAACCCGGCCTTGTGTTGGTAGAGATCCGGTTTGGTTCTCGGGGATGTCCATCCAGAGGCATTCTCATGTGGCAATGGGAAGTTCCTTGGCCTGATCATTCGTTGGAAATCCAAAGAAACAATACGTGACTTGTACGGTTTTAGTTGTAGAACCTGCTTCCTCAGGAGGTAGCTATAGTAGGCATAATATAATGGTACCTATGCTGGCTAAGATTTATATTCTACTTTCGAAATGAATTTCTTCTACACTATGCACTAGTAATAATATCAAATGTTATTTTAAATGCGTATCAAGCATGTTTGACTATCATAAGGAGAAATCTTCTCCAAGTCTGCGTTTGCATTGTGTGTGTGGCAGGAGGTCTTATGGTAGTCTCATTTTTAAAAGCATTGCGAATTGAATTTAAAAATATTCCTCTATTTTGATTTTAAAGTTAAATAAACTGTTTTGAGTTCTCACACCAGTCACATGACTGACTCGGAGTTTATTGTTTTCCTTCCTAAACTCTGGGTGCCCACAATTTCCACACGGGCAGTTAAGAGTTAGGTTTATCAGGATATTCTGGATATTCAGGAGTTGCTGGAGGCAAGCTGGATGGCATGGCGTATTACTAGTATATAGTATTTCTTTTTCTGCTGCACTGTTTATTGTTGTATGTTGTTGTACACTCTGATGATATGATGTAATGTAATGAAATGTAATGTAATAACTGATATAGTTCTTTGTTTAAAGATTATTCATTTATTATTATATGTTGTTCCGCTGCGAATTGTGAGATTCTGTTGTTGTTCTGTTGTTTTCTTTTGTCCGTTCTATTTTAAAATTCTTCTATCTTCTGTTTTTCTAATTCTCTGTTTTCTAAAAATTGTCTATCTTCTTTTCCCTCTAATTTTCTTTTTCTTTCTTCTTTTTCTCTCTTCTTTCTTTTCTTTTCTTTTTAAAACCCATAACATCTCGGTTTTCGGCCTTTGATTTCTCGGCAGTCGATAAAGAGAGTGTCGATGTCGAATTTTCGGAGAACGAAAATTTCCGGGGCGTTACAGTATCTTCCAAACTACATTCATTTATTTAAAATACCATTTCAACACACACTTCAAATAGTTTATATTTCAAAACAAATTACTTCATTTTTAAATTATAAAAAAATGAAGTTATTATATTTAATAGTTAAATTATTAAATTTCCAAAATTTTAAACTTTTCAAAGTTCATTCATTCACTTAATTTTATCAAAACAGTGAAAATTCACTTTTCACAGCATTTAAAAAACGCTATGGAAAGTTACATTCAAAACAGTTCAATTTAACAAAAGGCAGCATTTAAAAATGCTTTACAAAATGCTATAATAGCCTTTAATCTTGTTTAGCTTTTTTGTTCATTATCATCAACTACAGCATTTACCAATGCTGTATTATCATTTACATTAGAATTAATAGCATTTCAAAAATGCAGTTAATTAACTTCGAATGTTCAATATAATTTCACAAACAATTATATTTTTATTTAAAACATTTTTAACTTATAAAATCATACAATTTCACATTTATAAACATTATTTAATTTCCTTAAATTCATGATTATATAAAGTTTCATTTCCTTTCAAAAATCAAGATTTAATAATAATTCACTTATTAAATTCAAATATTCAATTTAAATTCATTAAATTAAATTTTAACTTAACACTTAAGTTTAAATTTTCAAATATAACTTAATTTCATTTTTATTTACTTAACTTAAAATTCACTTTTAAGCCAAATTCACAAATTTCCAATTTTAGTTATATTTCAAAATTTCAACTTAAATATTCATTTATTTCACATTTTAACTTTATTCAAAAATCATTAATATATTATAAAAATCAGTTTTAAATTCATTTTAATCCAAATCATCATAAATTTACCATAATTTCATATTTAATTTAAATTCCAATTATCACTAAATTTAAGTTTCCAAAATAACTTACATTCAAACTTTCTAACTTTTTCATTAATTTATTTCACTTATAAATATTCAGAAAATCAATAATATTTTACAAAAATCATTTTTAATTAAGTTTAAATCAATATTATAATATTTACATTTCTAAAATATTTCAAAAATTTTAGAAAGACATATTTTAACTACGGGTCTGTATATAATTTTCTACGCTAGGTAAAGTGATACGGGCAATATATCATTTGACCCGTAATTTACAAGGAAAACCCGGGTTTTATCATTTCAAACCCGCAGTCCCAAGTAAATGAAATAAACTGAAAATCGCTTAGGCCTATCATTTCAGCCCATAACGATTTTCCCTTATTCTAAAGTCCGTTCGGGTATGTATCATTTCAACCCATAGTGATTCTAATCTAAAGGGAAGTTGCAGCGTGATAAACTGATTAAAATAACAGAACAACATAATATAATAGTAACATATGACATAACAGGTGTTTAAGCATATGTGAACATCATATAATCATAATATAGCAGGTGTAACATGGTTATGCATTTTACAGATTCAAAAGAGGTCAATTTACTAGTTATATATGTACATATTGTCAGGTGAGAACAACTCACTAGTTTGAGCTGGAGACACAACGACGAATGCACGAATGAGATCCAGACAAGCACGATAACATGACACAGAGATGAGCGGAAGAGCCAAAGTATCAATTCCCTTGAATACAAGTCACACAAAATAATATAATATACATAAGCTTTCGAATTCAAACACGATAAACTAAGATAGAATTGACTGCACAAATCAAAGCAGAATTGCTTTGCACTTATTTCCAACTTCCATTGCGCTTGGCCATATGTGAAATGCAAGGCTAAGGCAAGGTTTTTGGGTCAGGTTTGGGTCGCTAAGGGTCGGCCTACATAGTTAAAAGGTGGTGCAAAAGTGGGTGGTGGTGAAAACAACACAACAAGGCATCACATGGTTTCTCAAGCCAAAGTTAGGCTCGGCCATGGCCACTAAGGTCACGGCCTTCACTATGGGGTCCAAGAATACGATGTGGCTGAGAGTCCAGGTGGTGCTGGAGGTGGTGTTGGTGGCGGCCGTGGGGTGTGGAAGTGGATGCATGCATGGTAGATCTCGGCTATGCAATAATAATGGGGTTTTGGTGAACTTTGTGGAGGATCAATAACTATGGAAGGCTCGGCTTGGGTTTTGGCTGCACAAATTGACTGCACAAATCAAAGCAGAATTGCTTTGCACTTGCTTCCAACTTCCATTGGGCTTGGCCATAGGTGAAATGCAAGGCTAAGGAAAGGTTTTAGGGTCAGGTTTGAGTTGCTAAGGGTCGGCCTACATGGTTAAAAGGTGGTGCAAAAGTGGGTGGTGGTGAACACAACACAACAAGGCATCACATGGTTTCTCAAGCCAAAGTTAGGCTCAGCCAAGGACACTAGGGTCACGATCTTCACTGTGGGGTCCAAGAAGATGATGTGGTCGAGAGTCTAGGTGGTGTTGGTGGCGGCCATGGGGTGTGGAAGTGGATGCATGCATGGTAGAGCTCGGCTATGCAATAATAATGAGGTTTTGGTGAACTTTGTGGAGGATCAATCACTAAGGAAGGCTCGGCTTGGGTTTTGTCCATAGAGGAGGTGATGATGGTGGAGTTCTCAGGTGGTGGTGGAGGCGGCAGGGCATGGAGAGGAGCATGGCCGAACCTATGATGAAGGAGATCAAGTGCAAATCATTATCAAAAACAATGAAAAAGAAGTAAAGAAAGGAAGGAAGATTTACCAATTTTTTTCTCAAGTAAAGGCGACCGAAATTTTTGTTTCAGAAATGAGAAAATGAATTTATGTGAATGGAAATTGGAGTATGCGGCTGAAGAAGTGGATAGTAAAGGCTAATGGAATGAAAAGTTAGGTTAAATGTGAAAAGATGGAAGATAAAAGGGCATTGAAAACCAAAAGTCATAACCTTTTCAAATTACTTTTAACTTTTTTATATAAGTTTAAATTACTGAAAAATAATAAAAAATTCAGTCAACATTCGAAAATGTAACCAAAAAAAAAATTATAAAAAAATAATTTTTAATTATATATGGTTAAAATAAGAAAATAGCACAGAAATGCAAACTAGTCTAGAAAATTTTAAATTAAACAGAATAAAGTTTGAAAAAATTATATCTACATAGAAAATATTTAAAAATAAAGATAATAACATAAAATAAAACGCATCCATAAAATAAATAAATAAATTTTAATTAAATATAATTTAAATAAAGAAAATAGTAGAAAATTAGGAAATAGCCTTTAAAAATAGGAAATAATTGCAGTACATTTTGGAAAAATTCTAACATCACTTTAAAAATGTTTTAAAATAAAATATATATCTAAAATGTCATATAAAACATATTAGAATATGATTTGAAAAATAAAAATATTATTTATATAATTTAAAATAGACAATTTTATTAAATAAATCAATGTACACACAATATTGTAAAATACATAACTTTCACAATATAAATCAGATTTCAACGAAACGAAAAGCAGTATTCTCAAAATTTAATATATTTTGATAATAAAGATAAAATTCAAAAATTAAAATATTAAATTTTAAATTTAAAAGTCAAAGTTTGATTGGATTGACCAAAAGAATCCACTTTTCTGGAAATATCCTATTTATTCAGGTTTGAAATTATAATTCACACAAAAATCAAAATATACTTTCAAAACGAGAAAATTCATTCATTTTAAAAATAAAGTGTTAAATCAGGAGTTTCAATTTAAATAATTAAAATAATCATAAAATACTGGGTTGTTACACTCTCCCCCAATCAAATCTTTTCGTCATCAAAAAGAACGAACAAGGAAAATAAGAAAAAGAAAGATAGACAACAAATAGCACCTGGAAAAACAATTTCAGATTCGAAGCACGAATGCTCTCCTCTGTCTCCTAGGTACAATCTCGATCATCAGTACCCATCGTACCTCGATCAGATTAATAGGTTTCCTTCTTAGTTACTTCATACCTCTGCTGACAATACGAAATGGCTAACTCTCGACAGTCAGATTAGGCTCAATATCCCAACCATCAAGGTATACAAAAGAGATATGCCAAGAAGATACCAGAGAAGATGTGAGACGTGGAATACATTATGCACACCAGAATCCTTCTTGGGCAAGTCCAAACGATAATCCAAAGAACCGATTCTTTCCACAATGCGGAAAGAACCTTTAAAGAAGAAAAAGGTAGAAATAGCTAGAAGGGAGAATAGGTTGAAAGAAAAGGATGAACCATATTTAAAACTATATAAGTTTCAATTTAAAATTTTATATTTAATGTTCTAAACAATTTATATTCTGATAAATAGTCATTTGATTCAAATTTGTTTGTTCGAAGTAAACAATATTTAAAATATTTTTAAATTATTTAGATAAGTAAAATAATGATCAAAATATTCTTTATATAATACACTTTATCAAAATACTTTTATAACTCGATGTCTTAACAAGTTTAGTTTCGTTCCTGCAGACTCTGGCTATGCGTTGATCATGCGCAAAGCTAGAATTCTCCAGGTACTTGGTAGACTTGTTTTAACACCCAGTGAAAATACTGGAAAACCCTTTTTAAAAACAACAGATATGGAAAGTACAATCCAAACAAATCAACCAATCCAAAACATTTGTCTAACCATGGATCGCAGATACACAATGGTTATGCCTGGATACCCTAGGAAACAATCCGTATCCGTAAGCTTTCTCAGCCCTGCGAGTTACGTCATGATGACTAGTAGAGTGTAGGATACACAATGGTTATGCCTGGATCCCCCAGGAAACAAACCGTTCCCCTAGGCCATCTCAGCCAGGTAGTTTCGTTACTAATGCGACCTACATAGATTGCAGGATACACAATGGTTACGCCTGGATCCTTCAGGAAACAATCCGTACCGCTAAGCCAACTCAGCCAGGCAGTTGCGCTATGCATTCGCGCTCGTAAGACCATGGAGATCGCCATGGAATTCGATGGACACTCGAGTATCATATCCAAAAAACCCAAATTAAAGAGAATAATATCGATAGAATGAATCCACAGTGTGGCCACAAAGCGGATATCAAGCAGAAAGCACTTTCCATATCTTTACTTCAAAAATATGTATCATATAGTACCTTTCAAAATCACTTTCAAATATCATACTTATATAAAGTTCATTATATATAAGATTTCATTTCAAATCGAAAACTTTCCAAAATCAATAGTATATCAAATCATACTTATATAGACTTCGATTATATAAGATCTAAATTTACAAATTTAATACCTCTACAGATCAGTAGTTTCAAATCACTTCATACTTATACAAATCAATTTTTATATAAGTTCGATAACTCCTAAATCAAGTATTTAGTAAATCAAGGTTCTCAATTTCAAACCCTTTCAATATTAATTCAGTTTCAAAATCATATATGATTTCACCAAATCATTTCTTCCAAATTACATATATTCAGTTTCAAAGTTTCTTAAAAACAATAGATTTAGAAAATAATCCACATTTACAAATCAACAAAATTTAGGTCAAGCAAATTCATTTCCATTTCAAATATGCATTCACTTTCAAAAATCATAATACTTTCAAAGTTATAAATCTTTCGAAACCAAAATAGTTGAAATCATTACACTTTGAAAATCATAACCTTTCGAAATCATACATTTGAAATCATAAAACATTTCTTTAATTCTTTACATTTCACAAATTTATTCAATTAAACCCAAATCTAAAATTTTCAATTTTAATTCAATTCAAACCACCAGTTTCAATTCAATTTAGTTTTTCAACAAAACCTTCAAACTATTTATTTCTATATGGAAAATCCAATTTACCATTGGAAAGATTATTATTCTATATATATACTTTATTAAAAACATTTCTATGTTTTATAACAGTATAATTCAAAATAGTATTATTTATTTCATTCTACAAACAGTTCCAATCGGTATATTACTTTATACTTTAATTGTACCAAATTAAACTTATATTCTTTATCAAATACTTTATACCTTTCAAAATTTCTTAGCTTTGAAAAGTTAACCTTGATTTGGAAGTGCTCGATTCTTCAAAATAGTAGAAAGAACCAAATTTTCAAATCCAAGAGTTGGGAATCGGTAACAAATCCATATATTAATTCCAATATATAAGGTTATACCAAAACAAATCTGAATCTTAAGGACTGAACATCGGCTTACCATAAATCATTTCAAATATATATATATATATATATATATATATATATATATATATATATATATATATCTTTCGAATATCAAACCACACTTCGAAATATGAAATGAAAATTTAGTTTTCACAAAATCATTCGCATAGTAAAGCTACTAAAGTGGCCTCTCACCCACTAAGAAACTCGAAAATCAATGTCGAAGATGCATGCAGTCATCACCGAAATTATTTTCCAGCGACATAAGTGGGTTCTTGACTTTTATTTTCTTAAAACTTCTTTGAATCTCTTTGAAATCATTTGCATTCATTCGAATATATTTGAAACCATTTTATTCGGAGAAATATCTTTAAATCATATTATTATTATTATATATTTTCCAAAATCTTAAAATCGATTTCAAAACACCGGAGTTCGACTCCTCAAAATTCAAATTTAAAACGCTTTAGTTATAAATCATTTTTATATAAATCAAATTCTTATAAATTTTCAAAATGTCAAATCCTTTCGAAATTTCAATTTTCATTTAAAAGGATATAAATCTTTATCGAAAACATTTTACTTTTATATACAAAATAAGGTCATCCTTATCAAAATAATAATTTTGATGTATGCACAAATTCCAAAATACAACCAAACATAAATTCCCAAAGAATGATTCAAGGATAGATTTCAAACAAACAGAGATGCAAATTAGAGGACTCTAATCAAATAGAATTCTGGTTCGAGGATAAGCTCGAACGAAGATAAGATAATTTTATTACCAAATAGAAGATGATAAGCCTATATGAATTGTGGGCGACTTTAACTGGTCAACCGTGACTTGAGGAATATAATCAATTCGGAAATCTAAAGCAAATCGACATTCGATCGCCAGAGATAGAATCCGAGTAGAGCAGGAGATAGATAGAATTGTAAACCGAGGACCTAGAAATCCCCGGTGAATTAATGCCAATTGTAAAGAAGTTTCACCTCTTTACAAATCATTCAAAGATTGGCGGAATCACCGATCTTGAGAGAGGTCATTCCAAGGTGGAGTGTTCCAAAGTTCAAGGAATCATAATCGATAAGAATCCTAACCAAGGAATTTCTAACAAGGTGGATAAAGAAGGAATGAAGCTTAGAAAATCTTGGCTTCAAAATAAGAAGATTTTTATACCAAAATAATCTTTGAAAATACTTTAAAAATCATTTGGAAATCATTTTATACTTCAAAAATACGTTCTCTCACAAAGAAAGGATTCTGAGATTGATTTCGCTCATTCTAGGGTATTTCTACCCTATCTCTGATGAGTTTTTGCTCCACTGGTTAAGGTTTGCCTAAAACCAAAGCTTTGATACCAACTGTAACAACCCGATATTTTCCACCATTCACATCCACAAATGCCGGACTTGAATTGCTCAAAATACCGCACTGTAAATAAATTTGGAGCAAATGAAATACAAATCACAGAATCACAGACATAGAAATATCAGAATAACTCGCATGGATTAAAATACCATATTAGTTTATAAAGCTACTATAACAAACTCTCAAAACATAATACATAATATCATTCTGGAAAAACCATATACAATAGAAATCTCAAATACATAGAAGTTTATAAATACTAGAGCTGAAATAGAACAACTGAAACTGGAAGGGAATAGATAACTAGACAAGCAGAATCTCCAGCGACTCCTAGCTCCAGAAAAGAAATCCAAAGCTAAGCTGTAAATACTCAGGCTGACCCGAGCGTAAAGTAAAACACAAAACACTCGAGTCAGGACATATATACTTATATAATGTAAACCAACTCTAGTGAACTATAGTAGGAATGCACAATAACTTAAAGGATGCTTGGGATCGCCCATCCTTTAAGAATCAGTTAAACTATAAATTAAATACATCCCGTGGTTAAAAATTCAAAATGGTATTTTATACTTCGGGATCAAATATCATTTCAAAAATTCAATATCAATCAAAAACCCATTTCAAAATATCAAAATATCGTATCTTCCAAACCACATTCATTTATTTAAAATACTATTTCAACACACACTTCAAATAGTTTATATTTCAAAACAAATTACTTCATTTTTAAATTATAAAAAATAAAGTTATTATATTTAATAATTAAACTATTAAATTGCCAAAATTTTAAACTTTTCAAAGTTTATTCATTCACTTAATTTTATCAAAACAGTGAAAATTCACTTTTCACAGCATTTAGAAAACGCTACGGAAAGTTACATTCAAAACAGTTCAATTTAACAAAAGGCAACATTTAAAAATGCTGTAATAGGGTTACATTAGTTTCAAATAAAACTAATTTATATTCAACAATTATAGCACTTTACAAAATGCTGTAATAGCCTTTAATCTTATTTAGCTTTTTAGTTCATTATCATCAACTACAGCACTTACCAATGCTGTATTAACATTTACATTAGATTTAATAGCATTTCAAAAATGCAGTTAATTAACTTCGAATGTTCAATATAATTTCACTAACAATTATATTTTTATTTAAAACTTTTTTAACTTATAAAATCATACAATTTCACATTTATAAACATCATTTAATTTCCTTAAATTCATGATTCTATAAAGTCCATTCCATTCAAAAATCAAGATTTAATAATAATTCACTTATTAAATTCCAATATTCAATTTAAATTCATTAAATTAAATTTCAAATTAACACTTAAGTTTAGATTTTTAAATATAACTTAATTTCATTTTTATGTACTTAACTTAAAATTCACTTTTAAGCCAAATTCACAAATTTTCAATTTTAGTTATATTTCAAAATTTCAACTTAAATATTCATTCATTTTACATTTTAACTTTATTCAAAAATCATTAATATATTATAAAAATCAGTTCATTTTAATCCAAATTATCATAAATTTATCATAATTTCATATTTAATTTAAATTCCAATTATCACTAAATTTAAGTTTCCAAAATAACTTACATTCAAATTTTCTAACTTTATCATTAATTTATTTCACTTATAAATATTCAGAAAATAAATAATATTTTACAAAAATCATTTTTAATTAAGTTTAAATCAATGTCACAATATTTACATTTCCAAAATATTTCAAAATTTTTAGAAAGACATATTTTAACTACGGGTCTGTATATAATTTTCTACGCTAGGTAAAGTGATACGGGTAGTATATCATTTGAACCCGTAATTTACAAGGAAAACTCGGGTGTTATCATTTCAAAACCGCAGTCCTAAGTAAATGAAATAAATTGAAAATTGCTCAGGCCTATCATTTCAGCCCATAACGATTTCCCTTATTCTAAAGTCCGTTCGGGTATGTGTCATTTCAACCCATAGTGATTCTAATCCAAAGGGAAGTTGCAGTGTGGTAAACTGATAAAAATAACATAACAGCATAATATAACAGTAACATATGATATAACAGGTGTTTAAGCATGTGTGAACATCATATAATCATAATATAGCAGGTGTAACATGGTTATGCATTTTACAGATTCAAAAGAGGTCAATTTACTAGTTATATATGTACATATTGTCAGGTGAGAACAACTCACTAGTTTGAGCTGGAGACACAACGACGAATGCACGAATGAGATACAGACAAGCACGATAACATGACACAGAGATGAGCGGAAGAGCCAAAGTATCAATTCCCTTAAATACAAGTCACACAAAATAATATAATATACATAAGCTTTCGAATTCAAACACGATAAACTAAGATAGAATTGACTGCACAAATCAAAGCAGAATTGCTTTGCACTTATTTCCAACTTCCATTGCGCTTGGCCATATGTGAAATGCAAGGCTAAGGCAAGGTTTTTGGGTCAGGTTTGGGTCGCTAAGGGTCGGCCTACATAGTTAAAAGGTGGTGCAAAAGTGGGTGGTGGTGAAAACAACACAACAAGGCATCACATGGTTTCTCAAGCCAAAGTTAGGCTCGGCCATGGCCACTAAGGTCACGGCCTTCACTATGGGGTCCAAGAATACGATGTGGCTGAGAGTCCAGGTGGTGCTGGAGGTGGTGTTGGTGGCGGCCGTGGGGTGTGGAAGTGGATGCATGCATGGTAGATCTCGGCTATGCAATAATAATGGGGTTTTGGTGAATTTTGTGGAGGATCAATAACTATGGAAGGCTCGGCTTGGGTTTTGGCCATAGAGTAGGTGATGATGGTGGTGTTCTCAGGTGGTGGTGGAGGTGGCAGGGCATGGAAAGGAGCATGGCCGAACCTATGATGAAGGAGATCAAGTGCAATTCATTATCAAAAACAATGAAAAAGAAGTAAAGAAAGGAAGGAAGATTTACCAATTTTTTTGTCAAGCAAAGGGGGCTGAAATTTTTGTTTCAAAAATGAGAAAATGAATTTACATGAATGGAAAATGGAGTATGCAGCTGAAGAAGTGGATAGTAAAGGCTAATTGAATGAAAAGCTAGGTTAAATGTGAAAAGGTGGAAGATAAAAGGCCATTGGAAATCAAAAATCGTAACCTTTTCAAATTACTTTTAATTTCTTTATATAAGTTTAAATTACTGAAAAATTATAAAAATTCAGTCAACATTCGAAAATGTAAAAAAAATAAAAAAAATAAATAAAAAAATTATTAATTATATATGGTTAAAATAAGAAAATAGCACAGAAATGCAAACTAGTCTAGAAAATTTGAAAATAAACAGAATAAACTTTGAAAAAATTATATGTACAAAGAAAATATTTAAAAATAAATATAATAACATAAAATAAAAATGTATTTGTAAAATAAATTAATAAATTTTAATTAAATATAATTTAAATGAAGAAAATAGCAGAAAATTAGGAAATAGCCTTTAAAAATAGGAAATAATTGCAATACATTTTGAAAAAAATTCTAACATCACTTTAAAAATGTTTTGAAATAAAATATATATCTAAAATGTTATATAACACATATTAGAACATGATTTGACAAATAAAAATATTATTTATATAATTTAAAATAGACAATTTTATTAAATAAATCAATATACACACAATATTGTAAAATACATAACTTTCACAATATAAATCAGATTTCAACGAAACGAAAAGCAGTATTCTCAAAATTTAATATATTTTCATAATAAAAGATAAAATTCAAAAATTCAAAAATTTAAATTTTAAATTTAAAAGTCAAAGTTTGACCAGATTGACCAAAAGAATCCACTTTTCTGGAAATATCCTATTTATTCAGGTTTGAAATTATAATTCACACAAAAATCAAAATATACTTTCGAAATAACAAAATTTATTCATTTTAAAAATAAAGTTTTAAATCAGGAGTATCAATTTAAATAATTAAAATAAACAATTAAAATAATCACAAAATACTGGGTTGTTACAATACAAAATAGAATCATGCAAACAAAAGAAAAATTTACCGGCAACATAAATGATATAATATTCATATGCAGAGAAAGCACAGTGAATACTCCGTGATAAAATACTAACATCCAATCCTTTTAAAAGATAAATTTAGAACTAAATGCCCGAGATTTATATTCAAAATATATTTTCAAATTCCTCCAATGAGAAATAAATCAAAATAAAAATCAATTTTAATAAGGATGAGGCTCCTCCTACCAAAGCATGGTATAAATCTAAAATCAAAATAACATGAAGCATCTAATGGTATGTCGGTGCCTCCAAAAACAACAATTAGGGTAAACAAATATACTTGGCGAGTCTTTCAATCGAAAAACCCCCAATCGGCTAACTTAATTCATGACGAAAATATTGAAAAATCAATTCACCAAAAAATCCTTTTAAATATCTGAAAAATAGTAATATTATTTCTTTCACAAATTCTTTCGAAATCACCTTTGTTAAAAGCACTAGGATTTAAGCCTTAATAAACAATAACTTAGAAAATTGTAGTTTATAAAATCGCATTATTAATTCAAATAAAATTCCATAAGGGATAAACTAAAACTCAACATTATTCAAAATGTTAAATGACAAACAAACAAGATTTAGAAATTTTGCTCAAGTTTACAACTTTCTCGATTTTCCAGAGATATAGAAAATATCCTATGCCATACAATTAAGCATACTAATATAGTTAAGTTCGTGTAACGTACATAAATCATAAATACGCAATTTTTGATCCAACCACTTGTTCGGATACATAAACTTCACTTCCGAAGTAGTATCGCTCACTCGCCTCCTTGGTGCAGACTCTGATAAGGTTCCTTGATTAGAAATTTCCATTCTCCTTGCATAGCCATATACTTTGATAGAAAACCTCAATATTGTAATGATCTGGCTTTTTGACCCTCAAAAGTCGACACTAATACATCCACGGTATTCACATGTTGAACTTTCGAGTGTCAGAAAGACAAATTGTTTAAGGAAAAGTTAGAAAAGACATAACAAAATCTCACAAAATGTGATGAGTAATATATAATATAAACAAGTCTTTACAAAAAGAAATTATCTTTATTATACACAACAGCGGAATACATTATCCTATAATCTGCCTGGAAAGTTATACCAGCTTGTCCTTACAACTAGTGATAAATACATACAAGAACAAAACAAAAAAGAACGGCGAAAGAATATAAGGGATGTGAATACGTCCTAGAGAATCCAGCTCGTCAACTAAAAGCTCCAAAGTGTCCGACTAAATATGGAAAATATGCTCGGGATGACCCAAGCATTATAAGAAAAATAATGTCCGGATTAGTCTGGTAAAACCAGCGTGAGAAACTCAAATCACAAAGAATTTTATTTATTTAACTTGTAAAACCCTTTTATAATCAGTGGTATCTCATAAGACCATGCCGCACATAAACACGGTCGGATTTTTATCTTATAATAACACTACAAGAAAAAAACACTATTAATATCATACATAATCATTGATAAATCGTGTTTCAAATATAGTTGCTATTAATCCCTATATTAACAAAACAAAATGAAAATACAAATCCTGTGTATGGTACTCTTACCAAACTCCAAAGGCAGGACAAAATTTCATTTTAGTGGTCGAAGTTTTGCTAATTATTTTATCCCATTTGCTAAAGAGATATCAATACCCTAAAAATCTTTCTTCAGTTTCGAATCAAAATATTTTTATATCTATTTAATTTTTAGATCAATTTACTTCCCACTCATCAAATCTATGATTATCCCAAAATTGTTTCCCTTTAATAATTTATTCTCTATAAACCTCGCCTTCGTATCTCATAAAACCTAGAGCGATGTCTAATCTAGGGAATCATGATGTAGTGATTGTAGAGCTCAATGCTGGCTTTTCAACCGGAGTGTTACCTTAGTAAAGAAAGGAGCTGGTCCAATATTTGTCGGCAAAGATTTAATCCATTGCCATCTAGATTCATTATAGAACTCTGTCTAAGGTTAATGAAGGGGATAATTATGCTCGGTTAGTGATTATCATTTTGTCTTTTTTGACTATGTCATGTTTACAGTAAGCCTTACGTTTGTCACATCCTATATTATTTTCCTTATGCTTGGTTCGACATTAATTTGGTGCATCCAGCTGTATATTTATATTCTTAATGAGAATTTTCATTTTTGTTTTCAATGGATGTAATTCCAAACCTGGTAATTGCCATTTATTGTTTTATACGGTTGATATTTGGATTGATGATCTTTAAAAGCTTTTTATAATTGCGCAACACATTGTGTGGGTTTAATCATGAACCATTCACATGTTCATAAACCTAACTTACAAATTGAAAGCCTACCAGAGTTATTATGTTAATCAATTTCATCTATTTACCATGCTATATCATTTGTACTTAACTCCTCTAGAAAAATTAACAACTTATACTTGATTAACATGTTTGATTCCATCGTAGTTGCATGTTTTGTGTATGTTTTCAATGTTAAATTACCTTAAAGTTATGAAATAATAACCTCCTAATTTGCATATTATTATTTTCCTATAGGATTAATATTTATTTTGTGAATTATTTCGGCAACCGTATTGATGAATGGAACATAGAAACATAATCATTAATAAAATTCGCTAACCAAAAGTGACAATAATGTTCGATTGATGATGCTCAATTAGAACCAATTGTAAATTAAAGGATAAGCCAAGGTAAGAAGATTATGAAAAAAGTTCACTTGAGAATAGAGAAGGAAGCTCAATCTGTTTCAAACAAGATTGGTAATTTTTTGATATGGCGTCTCCCTCCACTTCTCCTTCTTCGTCTTCTTTCTCGATGGATTCTACTTCGTTTCCTCCTCTTGTTTCTTCCTCTTCTTCAATTCTATCTTTTCAATCTGCTTTCGTTCCATCGATTTCATCTTCTTCTGCTCAATCTGTTTCCTTATCTCTTCCTTTTCTACTGTTTCCCATCAGTGTGCTTCTGAGGCGTCTTGTATCAAGAATGTCTCGTCTCCTTTGAATGCTAATTGGTCTTCTCTTTTCAAATCTCTTCCTCGTAATGCTGGTTCATACAAGCCAATTCATTTTGATATTCCTAGGGGTAAGTCTCCAAGTGTTTTACCAGATCTTGTCAAGGAGGAAGGATTGAAATACTGGAATAATCATTTGGTTGGATTCTTTTTGGATGGTACGCTTTCTTTTTTAACAATGGTTAATTTCTTGAAAAGGTCTTAGAAGATTAAGGGTGAAGTTGATTTTAAATCAGATAGGTACAATTTCTATTTTAATTTTTCTAATCAAGAGGATAAATTCAAGTTCGTAATTCTGATCTAATTTTTATAAGGGGTAGAATGTTCATAATTACTAAATGGGATCCTTCTATTGGTATTTCTCAAGCGCAGATCAAAAGAGTACCTGTGTGGGTACATTTTCATAGAATTCCTCTTATTCTATGGATGCTTGTAGGGATTAATTGGTTAGCTTGTCATGTTGGTAGACTAATTTGTTTTGATAGTTGTACTGAGAAACTGCAAAGATTTAAGTATGCCAAGGCTTTAGTGGAGATTTCACCTGATTTTGATTTGCCGCAATCTATTTCCATTCCTGAGTTAGGAGAAAGTTGTCCAGATGTCAAATTGTTATATGATTGGAGGCCAAAAATTTGCACACATTGTAAAATATTTGGTCATGATACTGTCAGATGTGAGTCAGTAAACAAGTCTAAAGAGATTGATGTTAAGAAGGTGGTTAATTCGGTTGAGAATTGTAACGACCCGGAATTTTGGGTCGCTAAATTTGAACATTTAATTCATTTTAAATGTCGAATATGGATTATAATTTGGTTTTGAAATAAAAAGATTTTGAATAGGTTAATAGAATTGGTTAAATTTCCAATATGGGAATTTAATTGGAAAAAATTGAATAATACTAATTTAATATTAGAATTGGAATAACTGGCAATTCTGAGTGTAAATAGATATAAAATTTAATTCTAAAGTTTATTTTGAGTCTAATTGGATTTGAATTGTAAAATTGGACCATTGGATGGAATTAATAGCCGATAGATTGAATTTGTAATTTTATATTAATTTAATAGTGGAATTTAATAATATAGTAATGCAAATATTCAGATTTTTATTTAAACTAAATCAGTATGATTTCTAATGTGTTTATGAATTCTATTTGAATTATAATTAAGTTAATAAAGTTTTAAAAGTGAAATTTTGAGTGATTTCGACAATTTCGAAAATCGTCCGATTTAATCGACGAGTTAAAATAGCCTTCCGGGCCATAGTCTTGGAATTCGACAAAACTAGTTCCATTGGATCTGTAATAGTTAGTTATTATCGGATTTCAATTTTCGTAGCAATTGGAGTTATCGTTGACCGTGGCAGCACGAAACGCATAAAAATCGATTTAACCGATTTAATTTAAAATTGATCGTTTAATTCCATAACTCGCATGTATGACCGAATTGGATTCCAAAACTTGTTCCATTGTGTCCGGAACGTGGAAAAACCCTAAGAACGCCTGTTGGTACGTAAGGATTGGAGTTCGTTTGTGTAGATTGTTAAAAGTTGAAGAACGAGATTAAATAAATATTAAATAATATTATATATATTTATATTTATTTCTAAACCCTAGAAAAGTCGGAGCCGCCATTCTATTATAGATTAATGGCCGAAACTCTTCGATTTTCCCTTTCAAATTTCGATCAATCCACGATTCGATTGAAGAAACTCCCAACTAGGAAGTTGTAGATCACCTCGACCTCTTCTCATTCAACGGTCGAGATCGTTTTTCGTGCTTCGAAGGAGTGACAGTTCATCGGCAAAGGAGTTGCGTTCGTACGCGCTTTTGGGGTAGATGGGACGATCGAGTTTCGTCGTGTTCGAGCAGGGGGTGCGTGGCGCCGTGCTCTTCGAGGTAGCGGAGCCTGATCGTGTTCACGCGCGTCGATGGGTTGCGTTTCGAAACCCTAAAAGGGATTTTTGGGTTCGGTTTGCCGTGTTTTCGCGTGAGGAAGGAGCACGATCCTGCGGCCTTGAATTTGTTTCTCAATCCTGTGGCCAAGATTTAGTTTGGTAATAAAATTAAATAAAAGATAAGAAATTTGTTTTAAGTTTAATATTCAAACTTTAAAAATCTGTAACTTGATCATACGTTAGCAGATTTCAACGAAATTTACGGCGTCGGAATCGCAGAGATGCGTACTATGCAATGGTGCAGTCCAGGAATCATTCCGGGAAAGTAGAAATTTGAGTTAAATCGAACGTCGTTCGGTTTAATTTAAATTTCGAACGCTCGCTGAAACTCAAGGTGAGTTAATCTCACTCACATCTGGGATGTTAGCTGATTTAAATAGTTAGTATTTAAATGTATGTGTGATTGGTTGAATATAACTGTTGTTATCAGTCTGAATTGATATACATAATTGTTTCGCTAATATTTGTGGATGCAGGAAAAAAAAGGTTGGAGGGATCCAACTGGATTCCTCACAATGTAGAAATTATTATGTATCTTGTTTATATTCTGAGATAGCTAGATTTTTGAATTCAGTTATTTAGTGAGATAATTTGATGAATAAAACCTAGAATATTAAAAATGAATAAAATGAATTGGGTTTTAAAGGAAATAAAATGAATTGTTGAATAAAGAATTTAAAGGAATAAAATTTGGAATCTGGTTTGGATGAAGATTGAAAATTTTTAAATTTTGAAATATAAATAAAGTGGTAAATTTATCAGTTGATAAATGTGGAAGCATGAATTTCTGGTGAGAAATCCTATAGGAGTTATAAATTGTTAAATATAACGATGGATTATTTATTTGATAATGGATAGCGTTTGCCTGGGAATTTAATATGTTTTCAATGAAGCTTTCCTAAAATATAAGTTAGCAGTTTAAATGTATATAAAATATTTTGAAATACTGTTTTAACCCATTGGAATTTAAGTAGGTATTTATTTAAGTGATTTCTTAAGTGCGATTTTAAATAAATAAATCTATAAAAGTTTATTTTAAAAATATTCTAAACCTATATTTTGGAAGTAAATTTCCGGGAATGGAAAAGGTGTTAAACTTCAAAAAGGAGTTTATTTTTAAGCATGGAAAGGAAATTTACGTTATTTAAACATAAATCTTGGGCTAAAATGGATTGGGCAGGATTTACAAGAAAAGTTCTTTGGGGTGTTTGAATGGAAGAGTGTTTCCCTGGGAAACCAAGTTTGTGTTTTAACAGATTGTATTTAAGAACAAGTTTAAGTTTAAACTTGATTAAAAGAGTATTTTTGAAATTGTTATTTTTAAGTAACTAATTAGTAAATTGGCAATAGTAATTATTTACGTATACATTAGAAATTATTTTTACAAATGGATTTATTTAAGCCTAGTTTTGAATAAAGTTATTTGAAATTATTATAAATCCCTTTAAAATATACTTTTAAATTTAATTTAACTAAACCTTTATGTAAAATCAAGTTTATGTCTAGGTAAATAATTTTACTTCACATGTTTTAAATTTATAAATTTGAGTAAATAACAAGAAGTAAATTTACATATTTTAAAGTATATTTCAGTATTAAATGTTTTAACTATTTTAAATCTAAGTGTTTTGAACTTGGTTATTTCCAATGGGAATAAATGGTAAAGGATTTACCTTGTAAAGGAAGAATTTTGGGAAATTGTTTTCAAATAAGCTTTGAAAATTTGGAAATATATCTTGTAAAGATATTAGAGGCAAATAAATAATGTGAGATTATTTATTGTGTGATGGATGTTTGTGAATATAAATTGATAGTTAAATCACCGACGGTCAATTTGGACAAATGCGTTGATCGTTTCGAAGAGACCGAGATCGAGATTTATTTCTCGTAAACCACTTTGATCCGGTTTGTACGTTTCGTGGGAAAAACGTGTTCGGAGTCGAAGATGGAGCTGTGAAGTGCAAGGGCTAGTCGCTACTGATCCTGAGGATATTTCCAAAATGGATGTAGTAGGAGTAGTGCCTTCGGTTCCGTTCGAACCCGGGACGGACTTGTATGGACGAATGCTTTCGGAACATCGTCAGGTGGGCGATGGGTATTCTGAGTGGAACATTCTAAAAGGTAACGTTTAGCCTCAAGCCTCATCAAATGGGAATGACTGAAAATCAGGGGATATGCAACAAGGCTTCGTGGGTAGCCCCCACTTGAGAGTAAGGTCATCCCTGTCTAGACGTCCCTTTTTATTCGGCTTAGTAGACGGTTGCTGATCCCAACCGCGGGGTGATCTTATTCGAAACTATCCAGTATGGGATGGGTCCGGCCTTGTGTTGCAGGGGATCGGGAGTGGTCCTCGGTACGGTGATCTAGGCCCCGTACTGTGACAGGTGGTACCCCAATGCCTAGTCATTGTTGGAAATCCATTCTCCCTACGAGCCTTTTACGAGTTTTGTTTGTATTACCCACTTTGTGGCTAGTGGCTGGAATTTAATCATGTGATAATTTCAGGTATTTTATAAGTATTTGTAAAAAGACCCTATTATAATATCAGAGGATTTCTGTAGAAAGTGTTTTGGCTATTGTAAGGTAAAAACCCGACATGTTTATTTGTGGCGTGGTCTTACGAGATGCTTTTGTTTTCGAAAGGATTTTTAAACTTTAATAATCAATTTGTATGCATTATTATCAGCTGGTATTCCAGACTGACTCGGGTGTTGTTTCATTATAATGCTCGAGTCAGACCGAGTATTATTTGTTCAGGATAGGATGCTATGGAGCAGGAGAGGAGCTGGAGTCCGAGACGTATTATCAGTACCTATATATATTCCACTGCTGTGATTGTATGGATTTGTCTAACTGGTAAATATTGTGTGTATGAGATATCTGATGAAATGATGTATAAAACAGTTATAGATTTCATTTTGTGTAAAGTTCTATATTTACTATTATATTTTATTCCGCTGCGACTATGTGATTCTGATATTGTTTAGTTCCTTCTTCTTCTATCTCTTCTTCTTTAATCCATAATGGTTCGTATTTTTATTCCGTTTGAGTTAATTGATGAAGAATAGTGTTGACTCAAGGGGTACGGATTAGCGGGCTGTTACAGTGGTATCAGAGCTTAGGTTGGCGACAACCTAGGCTTTGGTGGGGGAAATTACTCATTAGATATAGAGTCAATGGTACTCTATAATGAGTTGAGTGTAATAATAGATATGAGAGCGTATTTGTTAGTGCATATAAAAATGTTTTATAGTGTGTTGACTTATCGGTTGAGTGTTTATGAATTCTGGTCGGTGCGGGAAGTACAACCGTATCGATAGGGGTTTCTAAACTCTTGAATAAGGTAAACCGACATAGTATTGTTTTTAAAGTAGGTAAATGAAATAATTTTACCCAAAATTATATTTTGATGTAAAAGAAATAATTTTCTGAAATTATTATATATATTTGATTGATTGGTTGTTAATACTATGATTAAATAAGAATCTAAAATTTAATCTAAAATTCCAAATCAAATAAAATTCTATAAGTATAAATTATATAAAGGAAGAATAACTAAATCTAAACTAAACCAGAATTTAAACCCCGAAAGTTTTAAAAAGGATTTTATATGTATTGAAAACAAAGTTTGGAAATTTAAAATCCTGGGAAAGTTTGAAATATTTGCCAAAGTGTTTGAAGGCAATATTGGAATATTATTTTGGGAAGTATTTTTGAATGGAAACTGTTTTGAAATGAATTTGGGAAAGTAAGAAGCATTGAACTCACTTCAGTCGGTGGAAAATAATCCTGATGATGCTGGCCACATCATTAGAATTCATTTTCGAGTTTCTAAAGTGATGGATTGCTATCCAAAATGGTTGGTTATGATATTTGTTGGACTTGTTTGTGATACAAGTAATTTTAGAAGTTTCAAAAGGGAAATTGCTTTGGTGAAAACAGATTGTTTTAGAAATCTGGAAGTTTGATTTGATATACCAAGATGTATGAATTGATTATTATTTCAAAATGGTTTTGGAATAAAACTGGGTAATTGAATTCTGGAACATTCTACTTAAATGGTGTGTAAAGGTAAAATGCATCAACTAATGAACTTATTTTGGTAAAGTTGATGCTAATAAGAAGGAAATGTAAATTTTAATCTTGGAATTAAAATTTAACTTGAGTAAATGGAAGTGAATAAAATATATTGAAGGGAATAGGAAATTTGAATTTAACTTGGGATAAGTTAAATAAATTGGGTTTAGAATTAAATTGATTTGGATTAAATTGAAATTTTAGAAATTCCATTTAAAATGTGAAAGATGAAGAGAATCAACTATTGAACTTGAAGTTGGTTAAAATAAGAACAGGTGTTGATATTAATAAGGAAGGGAAATGAAATTTTATCCTAGAATGTGAATTTAATTTGAGCATATGAAGGTAAATAAAATATATTTGAATTTAATTTAAGATAAGTGAAATTGAAGTGGGAATGAAAATTGAATTAAAATTTAATGATTGAATTGAATGTAAGTTGAATGTAAAATGGTTATAGTTGTGAGTTATAATTATATAATGAAAACTTATAACCTTAAGCTATTCTATAATTTGAAATTGCAATTATGAAATGGAAGCGACTAAGATGGGTGATATGGAGTTGTAAAATAAATAAGTTGGGAAACTTATGAATAGAAATGGATATGAAATTCATATTGGAAAGAGTTGAAATGGTATGGTGGATTCAAACTTGATCTCAAATGAAATGTGAATTGAGATAAGTTAAAGTGAGAGATAAATGATGTGAATGAACTTAAGTCAGTAAATAAGGTTTGAACTTGTATTTGGAAAATTTAAAATTGAATTGAATTGGATTTAACTTCAATTGAACGGAGTTGAAGTTTTATTTTAAATGGTATTGGAAAGGGTAGGAATATGGGTTGGCTAAATAAAAATTGGTTGAACTTGAATTAATTTTGGAAAAGAATTAAATTGAAAGAAAATATAAATTAGTTGAAATGTTATTGATTAATTGAATTCTCACCCAACTAAATCCCAAGGAACAGTTGAAACTAAATTTAGTGTAAGCCAAATTAAATGATGGATAGTTAAAAGTTGGAAGTGTGAATGGATATGGAATTGGTTTATAATAGTGATGATTTGTAGTGGCCTTATTATTAATAAAAGATTTAATTATTGAATATGAACTAGAATTTGGTGAATATACTAATTTGAAATTAACATTTGATAGAATGTATAAGCTAGTTGGATTAAAATTTGTAAATGGTTTGATTGGGTAAGAATAAATTAAAATGGAAATAAATTGAGATATTATGAAACTGAAATCATTTAAGAATATGGTGAGATGGTTGTGGTTAAGCTTATGAAATAGCTTTAAATGAAATTTGTTTAGATAATAAAATTGGAATGCAAGTAAATGGATTGGAATTGATTTGGATGAGAATCAAATGAAAATAAAATAAAATTGATATAAGAAGATAATGAAAATTGGAAGAACTTAAGCAAATTGAATGATGTTGTCTTGGATAAATTTTGTTGGCTAATAGGCATTGAAATGCAAGTGGAGAGAATTTTAATTAATTTTTGTGATAAATTAGAGATGTATGAGTTGTAAAAAATATAGAATGTGATGTTATTAATTTAAACTTAAATGATGATCTTGAAGTGAAAATAAGAAAATTAAGTTAAAAATTTGCAATGGAATGAAAATGCTTGGATTGTGAACCATGCAAAATTTAATAAAATTAATATGAATATAAGTTGGAATTAATGTTAATGGTTATAAGCTTAAGAATTGGTTATTTTTTTGAATAACCACAACCTGCATAGAAATTAGTCATTATACTTAAGTGAATGAACTAAAGGAAGTAAATGAAAATGATATTTGAATAATGGGAATGGATTGGAATCTATTTAGTGGGTTTGTATGTAAATGCAGGTTAATTAAAAAAAGAAGAAGAAGGTAAATGAATTAAAAACATATATTCATAATATTGAAGTGAATATGGATTGGTGGTAGTAATTATAAATTGAGAATGGTAAACTTGTATGTAAATCATTTGTGTGAAATAAAATGGAGCTTGGAATTAGAAAAGAAACTTTGTACATGCTATGAAATATGATTTACTTATGAAATCATGCAAATGTTTGATTGGATTATGAAATGGATATGTTTGGCTTAAATTTATATTGGCAATGTTGATTAAAATGTTCATAGCTTTGAAAACTGATGAGTTTGTTGAGTAAGTGCAGGTACGGGAGGCGTTCGAGAGAGGTGGAGCGCGTATATGCGTTATATTAGCCGCTTGCTATTAAAATTTGCTAAAAAAGGTACGCCTATGCTAATATAATTGGGAAATGGTATATATATTGTGATATATTTTGGTTTCCGATCGTGTGGGTCGATGTATATATATTTATCTGTATCGCGGTATCGCGAAAGCTCCCCCGTACAGGGGAGACTGCCAAAATTTTCCGAAAATTTTGGGAGCTAGAAATTTTTTTTGGAAATTTGAAAATTTGTAATCAACTTGGGAAGTTGTTTTTAAGATAATGTTGAAACAAAAGCTTTTGAGTATAGATAAAGCAAATGAGTTCGGATTTGAGCTAAAGGGTTTTGGGAAGTGTATATAAGTTTTAACTAAGGAAGTTTGGGTTATGTTAATGAGTGTAGGAGCATTCTTCTGTCTTAGCAAATTTCGGGGATGAAATTTTTATAAGGGGAAGGAATGTAACGACCCGGAATTTTGGGTCGCTAAATTTGAACATTTAATTCATTTTAAATGTCGAATATGGATTATAATTTGGTTTTGAAATAAAAAGATTTTGAATAAGTTAATAGAATTGGTTAGATTTCCAATACGGGAATTTAATTGGAAAAAATTGAATAATACTAATTTAATATTAGAATTGGAATAACTGGCAATTATGAGTGTAAATAGAGATAAAATTTAATTCTAAAGTTTATTTTGAGTCTAATTGGATTTGAATTGTAATATTGGACCATTGGATGGAATTAATTGTCGATAGATTGAATTTGGAATTTTATATTAATTTAATAGTGGAATTTAATAATATAATAATGCAAATATTCAGATTTTGATTTAAACTGAATCAGTAAAATATCTAATGTGGTTTTGAATTCTATTTGAATTATAATTAAGTTAATAAAGTTTTAAAAGTGAAATTTGAGTGATTTCGACAATTTCGAAAATCGTCTGATTTAATCGACGAGTTAAAATAGCCTTCCGGGCCATAGTCTTGGAATTCGACGAAACCAGCTCCATTGGATCTGTAATAGATAGTTATTATCGGATTTCAATTTTCGTAGCAAGTGGAGTTGTCGTTTGACCATGGCAGCACGAAACGCATAGAAATCGATTTAACCGATTTAATTTAGAATTGATCGTTTAATTCCGTAACTCGCACGTATGACTGAATTAGATTCCAAAACCTGTTCCATTGTGTCCGGAACGTGGAAAAACACTAGGAACGCCTGTTGGTACGTAAGGATTGGAGTTCGTTTGTGTAGGTTGTTAAAAGTTGAAGAACGAGATTAAATAAATATTAAATAATATTATATATATTTATATTTATTTCTAAACCCTAGAAAAGTCGGAGCCGCCGTTCTATTATAGATAATTGGCCGAAACTCTTCGATTTTCCCTTTCAAATTTCGATCAATCCACGCTTCGATTGAAGAAACTCCCAACTAGGAAGTTGTAGATCACCTCGACCTCTTCTCATTCAACGGTCGAGATCGTTTTTCGTGCTTCGAAGAAGTGACAGTTCATCGGCAAAGGAGTTGCGTTCGTACGCGCTTTTGGGGTAGATGGGACGATCGAGTTTCGTCGTGTTCGAGCTGGGGGTGCGTGGCGCCGTGCTCTTCGAGGTAGCGGAGCCTGATCGTGTTCACGCGCGTCGATGGGTTGCGTTTCGAAACCCTAAAAGGGATTTTTGGGTTCGGTTTGCCGTGTTTTCGCGTGAGGAAGGAGCACGGTCCTGCGGCCTTGAATTTGTTTCTCAATCCTGCGGCCAAGATTTAGTTTGGTAATAAAATTAAATAAAAGATAAGAAATTTGTTTTAAATTTAGTATTCAAACTTTAAAAATCCGTAACTCGATCATACGTTAGCAGATTTCAACGAAATTTGCGGCGCCGGAATCGCAGAGATGCGTACTATGCAATGGAGTAGTTAGGGAATCATTCCGGGCAAGTAGAAATTTGAGTTATATCGAACGTCGTTCGGTTTAATTTAAATTTCGAACGCTCGCCAAAACTCAAGGTGAGTTAACCTCACTCACATCTGGGATGTTAGCTGATTTAAATAGTTAACATTTAAATATATGTGTGATTGTTTGAATATAAATGTTGTTATCAGTCTGAATTGATATATATAATTGTTGTGCTAATATTTGTGGATGTAGGGAAAAACAGGTTGGAGGGAACCAACTGGATTCCTCACAATGTAGAAATTATTATGTATCTTGTTTATATTCCGAGATAGCTAGATTTTTGAATTCAGTTATTTAGTGAGATAATTTGATGAATAAAACCTAGAATATTAAAAATGAATAAAATGAATTGGGTTTTAAAGGAAATAAAATGAATTGTTGAATAAAGAATTTAAAGGAATAAAATTTGGAATCTGGTTTGTATGAAGATTGAAATTTTTTAAATTTGGAAATATAAATAAAGTGGTAAATTTATCAGTTGATAAATGTGGAAGTATGAATTTCTGGTGAGAAATCCTATAAGGAGTTATAAATTGTTAAAAATAACGATGGGTTATTTATTTGATAATGGATAGCGTTTGCCTGGGAATTTAATATGTTTTCAATGAAGCTTTCTAAAAATATAAGTTAGCAGTTTAAATGTATATAAAATATTTTGAAATACTGTTTTAACCCATTGGAATTTAAGTAGGTATTTATTTAAGTGACTTCTTAAGTGCGATTTTAAATAAATAAATCTGTAAAAGTTTATTTAAAAATATTCTAAACCTATATTTTGGAAGTAAATTTCCGGGAATGGAAAAGGTGTTAAACTTCAAAAAGGAGTTTATTTTTAAGCATGGAAAGGAAATTTACGTTATTTAAACATAAATCTTGGGCTAAAATGGATTGGGCAAGATTTACAAGAAAAGTTCTTTGGGGTGTTTGAATGGAAGAGTGTTTCCCTGGGAAACCATGTTTGTGTTTTAACAGATTGTATTTAAGAACAAGTTAAAGTTTAAACTTGATTAAAAGAGTATTTTTGAAATTATTATTTTTAAGTAACTAATTAGTAAATTGGCAACAGTAATTATTTACGAATACATTAGAAATTATTTTCACAAATGGATTTATTTAAGCCTAGTTTTGAATAAAGTTATTTGAAATTATTATAAATCCCTTTAAAATCTACTTTTAAATTTAATTTAACTAAACCTTTATGTAAAATCAAGTTTATGTCTAAGTAAATAATTTTACTTCACATATTTTAAATTTATAAATTTGAGTAAATAACAAGAAGTAAATTTACATATTTTAAAGTATATTTCAGTATGAAATGTTTTAACTGTTTTAGATATAAATGTTTTGAACTTGGTTATTTCCAATGGGAATAAATGGTAAAGGATTTACCTTGTAAATGAAGAATTTTGGGAAATTGTTTTCAAATAAGCTTTGAAAATTTGGAAATATATCTTGTAAAGATATTAGAGGCAAATAAATAATGTGAGATTATTTATTGTGTGATGGATGTTTGTGAATATAAATTGATAGTTAAATCACTGACTGTCAATATTGGACAAATGCGTTGATCGTTTCGAAGAGACCGGGATCGAGATTTATTTCTCGAAAACCACTTCGATCCAGTTTGTACGTTTCGTGGGAAAAACATGTTCGGAGTCGAAGATGGAGCAGTGAAGTGCAAGGGCTAGTCGCTACTAATCCTGGGGATATTTCGAAAATGGATGTAGTAGGAGTAGTGCCTTCCGTTCCGTTCGAACCCGGGACGGACTTGTTTGGACGAATGCTTTCGTAACATCGTCAGGTGGGCGATGTGCATTCTAAGCGAAACATTCTAAAAGGTAACGTTTAGCCTCAAGTCTCATCAAATGGGAATGACTGAAAATCAGGGGATATGCAGCAAGGCTTCGTGGGTAGCCCCCACTTGAGATTAAGGTCATCTCTGTCTAGATGTCCCTTTTTATTCGGTTTAGTGGGCGGTTGCTGATCCCAACCGCGGGGTGATCTTATTCGGAACTGTCCAGTAAGGGATGGGTCCGACCTTGTGTTGCAGGGGATCAGGAGTGGTCCTCGGTACGGTGATCTAGGCCCCGTACTGTGACAGGTGGTACCCCAGTGCCTAGTCATTGTTGGAAATCCATTCTCCCTACGAGCCTTTTACGAGTTTTGTTTGTATTACCCACTTTGTGGCTAGTACCTAGAATTTAATCATGTAACAATTTCGGCTATTTTATAAGTATTTGTAAAAAGACCCTATTATTCAGAGGATTTCTATAGAAAGTGTTTTGGCTATCGTAAGGTAAAAACCCGACATGTTTATTTTTGGCGTGGTCTTACGAGATGCTTTTGTTTTCGAAAGGATTTTTAAACTTTAATAATCAATTTGGATGCATTATTATCAGCTGGTATTCCAGACTGACTCGGGTGTTGTTTCATTATAATGCTCGGGTCAGACCGAGTATTATTTGTTCAGGACAGGATGCTATGGAGCAGGAGAGGAGCTGGAGTCCGAGACGTATTATCAGTACCTATATATATCCCGCTGCTGTGATTGTATGGATTTGTCTGACTGGTAAATATTGTGTGTATGAGATACTCTGATGAAATGATGTATAAAGCAGCTATAGATTTCATTTTGTGTAAAGTTATATATTTACTATTATATTTTATTCCGCTGCGACTGTAAGATTCTGATATTGTTTAGTTCCTTCTTCTTCTATCTCTTCTTCTTTAATCCATAATGGTTCGTTTTTCTGTTCCGTTTGAGTTAATTGATGAAGAATAGTGTTGACTCAAGGGGTACGGATTTGCGGGCTGGTACAAGTGATAAGAACCAAAGTGATCATGGATTTACTAATAATAACATAACAGATCAAAGCTGGAAAAATGTTGAGAGAAGGAATAAAGGAGTATGGAAGAAAAAGGAGACAGTGGCTAAAGAAAAGGTTCAATTATGTGTTGATCCTGAAATAGGCATGGAAATTGGAAAAGGAAAGAGCAGTGATGGAAGTAATGTAAATAGTACTTCTTCTTATTCTACTGTAACCTTAAATGCCTTCTCAGGTTTATCAAATTCTTCTCTTAATTCAACCAATGATAACCATGATATAATTTTAGAAAGTATACATGGTAATAATAGTGATGCAACAACCTCCTCTTCATCTTTCTTCCTTTGATACTTTATCTAACTCTTCAATTGACTCTGATAATGTTTTGTCATCTGCTAAAGTTGTGTCATCTATTTCTTCCAATATATCTACTTCTATTTCTTCTTCATGCAGTTCTCAATTTAGCTTTCAGTCTCCATCTATGTTTGCTTCTAACACTTCATCACCTTATCTGCATTTATCTCCACCTGATCATACTATTCTTCCCCCTTCTTCTAAATCAGGTGAATGTCTGGAAGTCTTGATAAGTAAAGGTAATACTAGCACTCACAATTCTGGTGATTTGAATAAAGGAATAGATTTTAAGGCTCAGGAAATTCTTCCTTTATCTTTGTCAAAAAGTAATTCTCATTCTAGACATACAAGGAAAAATCCATCACCTTTGCTTCCTCCTCTCCCCTTGAAATGAATAATATTGCCTTTTGGAATATAAGGGGTGCTAACTTGCCCTCTAAACAAGTTGAGATTAGAAATATTATCAAGGAAAATGGTATTCATTTGATGTGTGTTTCTGAAACAAAGTTAGATATCCAGTCTCCTCTAAAGGCTGTTAACTTGATATCTCCTTCTTGGTTACATGATCATAATTTTGTTGAATCTAACTATGGCCGACTCCTAACTTTATGGAATCCTTCAATCTTCAAACTTTCCAAGATTATTGCCACTGATCAATTCATTCATTATAATTGTGTTCATTTTCCCTCTAATTTGAATTTTCTCTTCACTTCAGTTTATGCTCAAAATTCTTTATCATTGAGACATCTTTTTTTTGATCAACTTCCCACTCTAAGCTCTTCTTCTGATCCTTGGTTGATAGGTGATGATTTTAATTGTATGCTTTTTGTTAATCAAAAATATGGTGGTTGTCCCTTATCTCTTAAGGATATTGCTCCTTTAAATAGTGCTATCAGTCAATCTAATCTAATCTCGGTCAAATCTTTTGGTTCAGTTTTCACTTGGTCAAATAGTAATAGGAGTGGAAATCCAACTATTTGTAAATTGGATCATATTTTTGTAAATATCCCTTTCCTTCAAGTCTGGCCCAAATCATTTTATGATACTCTTCAGCCTTCTTTATCTGATCACTGTCCCTTAATTTTTCATTGGGGAGTTGATGACAATTGTGGAGATAAACATTCTTTTTAATTTTTTAATTTTTGGACTAAGCATGTGGATTATCCAATTATTCTTAAACAGGTTTGGAATATGCAATTTGGCAGGAATCCTTTAGCTAATGTTTCTCTCAAGATGAAGGCTTTCAAATTTCACTTAAAGGTCTGGTCTGCAGTTAATTTTGGTAATGACTCTAAGCTTTCTACTCATATTAGGAATGAGCTCATTAAGGTTCAGGAAGATTTGAGTGCTAAGCCACATGATATTCTTTTACAACATGCTGAATTGGAACTAAGGAAGAAACTTGAACAAGTTATAGATAGGGAATTGTTATCCCTTAAACAGAAAGTTCACTTAAGAATAGAGAAGGAAGCTGATAGAAATACTAAGTTCTTTCATAATTTTCTAAAAGTTAAGAGAGCTAGAGAAAGCATATTTCAGATTAATGATATGAATGGTAATCTGGTTAAATCTTCTGATGGTATTAATGATGCTTTTGTTCAGTATTTTTTCTCCATTTTAGCACCTTCCAACCCTTTTGAACCTGATATATAACCTCTTTTTGACTTAACACTTCCAACCTTATCCTTTTCACAATCTGCTTCTTTGATATGTGCCATTTCTGATGATGAGATTAGATCTGCAGTTTTTAGCCTAGATTCTAATAGTTGTGGAGGTCCAGATGGCTACAATGCTCATATTTTACGGCAAAGTTGTAATATAATTGGTGTTGATATTGTCAAAGCTATTCAATATTTTTTCCTCAACAATAAACTTTCCGCTGGTCTCTCTGCTACTGCCATTACCTTAATTCCTAAGAATGATAACCCTACTTCAGTTGCTGATTTTAGGCCAATATCTTGTTGTAACATCATTTATAAAATCATTTCAAAAGTGTTGGCTAATAGATTGAAGTTAGTTCTCCCATCCATTATATCCAATAATCAGGCTGCTTATATTAGTGGAAGATCCATTAGTGATAACATTCTCTTAACTCAAGAACTATTGTTAGGGTATGAAAGGAAAAATATATCTCCTAGATGCATGTTAAAGTTGGACATTAAGAAGGCATTTGATTCTATTGCTTGGAGCTCTATTTTAGCTATTATGTCTAGGATGAACTTTCCTAAACCATTTTTAGCTTGGATTTTCACTTGTATTTCATCATCAATGTACTCAATTTCATGATAGGGTGGTCTATATGGGTATTTTAAAGGTGCACAGGGTGTTAGGCAGGGTGATCCTATTTCTGCATATTTGTTCATTATTGTCGTGGAATTGCTCAATTCAATTTTGATGGATCTAGCTTTAAGGAAAGCACTTGATTTACATCCTAAATGTAAACATCCTCTCATTACTCATCTTCTTTTTGCTGATGATCTCATCATTTTCACAAAGCCTACTCATAGTAATATTCAGTGTATTAGGTCTTCTCTGCAATTCTTTTATTCCATTACTGGCCTTCAAATTAATCTTTCAAAATCTAATATACTTGTTGCTGGTTTGCCTATTTCTGAGAAGATTGATATTATTAAATGCTCGGGGCTTCAGGAATTACCTAAAATTTCATATTATTTGGGTTTACCTCTCATAAGCTCTAGAATCACCAAGCAGAATTGTTTGCCAATTTTTGGAAAAATAATTGCAAGGTTACAGCTATGGCCTTGTAATAAATTGTCACAAGCTGTTAGGCTCACTGTTATTCAATCAATTGTTGTGGCTATGACTACATATTGGACAAGACACTACATTCTTCCAATCAAGCTGATTAATATGGTTTCAAGTGCTCTAAATAAATTTCTATGGCATGGTGACCCTTTCTCAAAAAAGCTCATACCCATATCTTTCTTCAAACTGTTTGATGCTAAAAAGTATGGTGGTCTTGGTATCACTAATATTTTCCAGTGGAATAAAGCTGCTATTTCTGTTTACTTCAATAAATTTTTTGCATCTGATCAAAACTTATGGTCTCAATGGGTTAATCAAAATCTTATTGGCAAGAGGAATTTTTGGACTATGAGAATACCCCAAAATTGTAGTTGGAGTTGGAGAAGTATACTTAAACTAAGGGAAACTTACTTACCATTCATACAATGTAATTATGCATTGATTAAGGGATTATCTTTTTGGCATTCTCCTTGGGCTAAACCGGGTCTAATTTTAAGTTCTTTAGTGGAATATAATTTGAGAAGAAACTCTGGAATTTCAGAAGAAGCTATAATTGATGAATTTATACATGATGGTAGTATTGTATTACCTTACTCTAGCTCCTTTCAGTTAAGAAATTTGTGGAATGTTATTACCAGTAATCCAATTATCAGTAGTGATAATGCTCTAATATGGTCAAGAAAAGGTAAAATCCATTCTATCAGGCTTGTGTATAATTATCTTTGTAAGAGTGATTCTGTTTTTCCTTGGCATTCAAGAATTTGGAAAACTGGTTGTTCAGCAAAGGAAAATCTGTTGTTGTGGAAGGTAATGGCAAATGCTTTGAATACTAAGGACAGGCTTTGTAGAATGGGTATTATTTCAGAGGATTTATGTGTACTTTGCAAAGCAGAATCTGAAACTAATACTCATTTATTTTTTGAATGTCCTTTTGTTTATCAAATATGGTACAAACTCTTATCTAATGGTAGCTTTTATAAGCCTTCTACTGTTAGTTCTATTGAATGGTTTAATGTATTTAAAGCAACTAGATAGAAGACACGTACTACCATGCTTTTGCTCAAACTTCTAAAGAAAATGATTTATGCTGTGTGGACTGAAAGAAATAATAATAGAATATTTGGTATTGGAGGCATGAACTCATCTCAGCTTTACTCTATGATTCATGGCAGTATTTTGAGGGATTTAAGGATTGATAATATTTGAAGACTGATGGATTGTGAGGGAAGTGTTTGCGCCAAAATTGGTCACAAACACCCAAGGTCGTGAAAGCACCCGTTTACGTGTTCAATTCGATAATATTCAGCACAGAACTCAGCAACAATCAGTATAGAATTCAGCTCTAAGTAACAAATCACAGTAATTCACAAGCAACAATCACAAACACAGGATTTATAGTGGTTCGGCGTTCGTGCCTACGTCCACTTTGAAGGGTTTCTCTTTATTGCTTTGCTCGATTCAATCGATTACAATGGATTACAGCTGACAATTGCTTTGAAATCTGAATGCAACAGCGATTCTGATAGTTAAACTTGAATCCGGCAGAGTCTTGGCGTTCAATGGCGGAAAGATCCCCTTTTCTGAAGGCTTCAGGGTGCTATTTATAGGCGTTGGAGGCCCAGATCTTGCTGAAACTTCGTGAGACTCCTTCTGGCACGTGAGTGGGCCCACGCGACCGACCCCACCAAGTTTCGTCTCGATCTGACATCGGTTCGAAGTGATTTCGAACCCATCAATAAATGGTCCAATCGAGCTGAAACTTGGCAGGAACAATCTTTACCTCACATGGAAGATACTGTGAAAATTTGGTTGCATTTGGATCTATGGTTAAGGAGATATGCTCGGTTCGAAATCGACACCTTCGGTTGGCTGAGGCGTTCGAACCCATTATTTCGAACCCTTCGCTTCGAATCCATCAGTGCACGTGAGCTTGCAGTGACGTGGCGCGCAATATTCGAATCGATCCTAACTTATCTCCGAATGGACCGCTTCGACTCCGTGAACTACGGCGAACACGTCCTCCAAACCAATTGACTCGGTGGATTCGAAATAGGAAGCACTCTTGGTTTCGAACGTGACATTCGAATCCAGGAATTCTTATGGGTTCGAAGTTGATCGGTTCGAATTGGGTTATTCGATGGGTTCGAAGTGAGGATGTGAGGCCGAGTGAAGTCGTGGATTCGAAGGTATGCTACTGTGGTGGGTTCGAAGGTAATGGAGTCGAAGGCGATGGAGTCGAGGCTGGGTACTAGCTGATGGGTTCGAACATCATGGGTTCGAAGGCAAGGGCGTGGATGGGTTCGAACTAGGTGGTTTCGAAGGAGAGGGCGTGGATGGTTTCGAACAGCATGGTTTCGAAAAGGATGGGTTCGAAATTCATGGTTTCGAACCGGACAATGACTATTTCTCTTCACACTGAATCCATCATATCTTGAGCATACGAACTCGGATTGACTTGAAACTTGAAATGATGGCTCCTACAACCTTTCTTGTCGTGTCCTATCAATCGTGGCCTGATCCGGACTCGGGCAAAATTCATCGATATCCATAGCTAAGTGATGTATAACCAATCTCTAAGACGGACTGTTTCCCGTTTTCGACCAATCTTTTGATATCACGGCTTTGCCAAAAAGCGGGATAACATTTTGCCCCCCAAAACATGCCTTGCGGTAGGAAGGTGTGTTTTGTAATGCTTCGAGTTGGATGTTCGTATCCGATTATCAACCTGCAAAGAACTCAATAGTTTCATATGTCCTCAAATGACGATCGTTCGGGATCGAGCCATTTGGGATGAAGTGCGGCCGTTCATGGTCAAGCGCTCAACTTCAAATGACGATCGTTCGTGATCGAGCCATTCGAGGGGAAGTGCGACCGTGCGCGGTCGAGCGTACAAATGCATGCTTCGATCGTTCGGGATCGCATGCTGCTTGAAGTGAATCGGGACCGTTCGCGGTCCGTGCCGTTCGTGGCATAAGATGGAATAGGACCGTTCGCGGTCGATGCCGTTCGCGGCGAATGATGAGATGGGACCGTTCGCGGTCGACTGCCGTTCGTGGCAAATGATGATCGTTCGCGACCAAGTGCCGTTCAAGGCGAGTGGTGACCGTTCGAGGTCGGATTTCATAATCAGTGAGCCATGACCGTTCGCGATCGATGGCGTTCGAGGCAGGAAGTGATCGTTCGCGATCGTGTGCCGTTCGAGGCGAATTCGTGACCGTTCGTGGTCAGATGTCGGACCTCAAGTGACGACCGTTCGCGATCAAGCCATTGAGGTAAGGTGAGCTATGACTGTTCGAATTCGGGTGCCGTTCGAGGCGGATTGTGTGTGTGCCCGGGAGGGCTTGGTGTTATCGATGCCAGGGTCACGTTCGGGTGAGTTCCTGGATCGTTTATAGGGGCGGTTCATCGCCGTCTCAGAGCATACCTAGGGACCGTTCGCGACCCTGTACATGTGCAAGCAGCCTAGCCATTTCAAAGTTATCAGAATCAAATATCTATTAAACGAATGAGTTCCAAAAACAATTGTCCAAACAAACAAAGTTCAAATGTTCAAATCAAAAGGAAATGAAAGTAAAGCATGGATGTCAAAGTGTAAGTTCCCACTACGAAACGGTTGATGATCACTCAGAGCATGTCTGGAGATCGTTCGCGATCTCGCACATGTGTAAATGATTTAAATGCGGTAGTGGAAGCTTACAACTTGTTCATCGTTATTTCATTCAGTTGATAACCAAACGGTGCCTTGATTCAGGATCGCCTCTAGCTGACGTGGATGGTGGTCGCTCTGGTTCCGCCACAGGAGCTCGCCTCCTTACATACTGAGGGAGCATACCGTTCCTGATATGCCCTTCCACCTCATCCTTCAGGTGCCTACAATCATTAGTAGTATGACCATTTAATTCATGGAATACACAGAACTTATCTGATTTCCTTTCGTCTGAGGTAGGATCCCTTCGCATCGGCCTACGGTACGGAATCTGTTCTTTGGTATCCTGATAAATTCGTTCCAGGCTCTCGTTCAACTCAGTGTAGGTGGTGAATCGCGGCTCCCTCCGTTGCCGCTTTGATCTGTCTCTGTCATTCTCAATCTTTCTTTTACCTTTATCTTTGTCCGAGTCCCTTCTAGGGGCGTCTTTGAGTGCAAAAATTTCTATCCCATCTCCTTCTTCTCTCTCGGCATTCGCATCTTCTAATCGTAAAAACTTTTCCGCTTCATGATAGAATTCCTCTAGATCAATGGGTGGATCTTTAGTCAATGAATTCTTGAACTCTGTGCCGTCAGCTATTCCGGACACAGCTGCCATTACCACCATGGATGGATCCGCTCTATCCACTGAAGCTGCTGCTGCATTAAATCGTGTTAGATAACTTCTCAAGGTCTCTCCGGCCTTCTGCTTTAGGGTTGCCAGAGTCATCACGTTCTTGGGTCTTGTAATATGAACCCTGAATTGCCTCATAAATCTCTCTACTAAACCCTTCCAAGTTCCGATGGATCCGTTCTCCAACTGTCTAAACCATAGTGCAGCGATATCTGTCAAGTATAATGGAAAACACCGGGCCATAACCTCCTCCGATGCCCCCAGTACTTCCATATGCCTCATATATTTTGTCAGGTGAACCGTGGGGTCCGTTCTCCCGTCATACATATCCAACGATGGTAGTTTGAAATCAGGTGGGTTCCTAGCTTGCCTGATGGATGAAGTAAAAGGGCTTCTATTAACATCTTCCAAATCTTTGTTCACCATACCGCCTCTCAAAGCTCTCCTAACTATCTCTGCTAATCGGTCATTGTCTCCGAGATGTAACCCTTGTTCACTACTTCCAACCTGCCCCCCGAGTTCACGAGGTAACTCCGGGATCTGCCCCCTTGACTGAGCGTTTGCATCTCTACTACTACCGGGTTGCGCAGATGCTCCCCTTTCTCCTTCCGAAACTGGATCAACGTTCTCCAAGGGTGTGCCCCCTAATCCAGGTGCTACTCCGGATGGCCCTGCTCCGTTCTGGACTCCATTGGCTTCCCTATTCTGTGCCCCGAGCTGTCCTATCTGACGGAGTAAACTCTGGATCATTTCCTCTTGCCTCTTCATCATAGTTTCCATCTCGTCCCTAGTAATGTATATTGATGGTTGATTTGCTCCTGACGAAGCCTCTTGGCTTCCCTGTGGTTCACTTCTCTCAGTCCTTGGTCTCCTACTCGATTGTCTTGCCATAATTCCTAAATCTGAACTTCTGAACTTTCAAATCCAACTTCTTCCTGAGTTCAATTCTCAGTGAAAGCACCAAAATGTTTGCGCCAAAATTGGTCACAAACACCCAAGGTCGTGAAAGCACCCGTTTACGTGTTCAATTCGATAATATTCAGCACAGAACTCAGCAACAATCAGTATAGAATTCAGCTCTAAGTAACAAATCACAGTAATTCACAAGCAACAATCACAAACACAGGATTTATAGTGGTTCGGCGTTCGTGCCTACGTCCACTTTGAAGGGTTTCTCTTTATTGCTTTGCTCGATTCAATCGATTACAATGGATTACAGCTGACAATTGCTTTGAAATCTGAATGCAACAGCGATTCTGATAGTTAAACTTGAATCCGGCAGAGTCTTGGCGTTCAATGGCGGAAAGATCCCCTTTTCTGAAGGCTTCAGGGTGCTATTTATAGGCGTTGGAGGCCCAGATCTTGCTGAAACTTCGTGAGACTCCTTCTGGCACGTGAGTGGGCCCACGCGACCGACCCCACCAAGTTTCGTCTCGATCTGACATCGGTTCGAAGTGATTTCGAACCCATCAATAAATGGTCCAATCGAGCTGAAACTTGGCAGGAACAATCTTTACCTCACATGGAAGATACTGTGAAAATTTGGTTGCATTTGGATCTATGGTTAAGGAGATATGCTCGGTTCGAAATCGACACCTTCGGTTGGCTGAGGCGTTCGAACCCATTATTTCGAACCCTTCGCTTCGAATCCATCAGTGCACGTGAGCTTGCAGTGACGTGGCGCGCAATATTCGAATCGATCCTAACTTATCTCCGAATGGACCGCTTCGACTCCGTGAACTACGGCGAACACGTCCTCCAAACCAATTGACTCGGTGGATTCGAAATAGGAAGCACTCTTGGTTTCGAACGTGACATTCGAATCCAGGAATTCTTATGGGTTCGAAGTTGATCGGTTCGAATTGGGTTATTCGATGGGTTCGAAGTGAGGATGTGAGGCCGAGTGAAGTCGTGGATTCGAAGGTATGCTACTGTGGTGGGTTCGAAGGTAATGGAGTCGAAGGCGATGGAGTCGAGGCTGGGTACTAGCTGATGGGTTCGAACATCATGGGTTCGAAGGCAAGGGCGTGGATGGGTTCGAACTAGGTGGTTTCGAAGGAGAGGGCGTGGATGGTTTCGAACAGCATGGTTTCGAAAAGGATGGGTTCGAAATTCATGGTTTCGAACCGGACAATGACTATTTCTCTTCACACTGAATCCATCATATCTTGAGCATACGAACTCGGATTGACTTGAAACTTGAAATGATGGCTCCTACAACCTTTCTTGTCGTGTCCTATCAATCGTGGCCTGATCCGGACTCGGGCAAAATTCATCGATATCCATAGCTAAGTGATGTATAACCAATCTCTAAGACGGACTGTTTCCCGTTTTCGACCAATCTTTTGATATCACGGCTTTGCCAAAAAGCGGGATAACAGGAAGTAAGTAACTTACTGCTAATTGAGTTGGATCAGTGATTCCTGTAGTGTTCATGTTATGTAGATAGCATATTTTGATGCTTACCAGCTGCTGTACTTGCTGCATGAAATGATCAATGTACCCTATACTTTGGCAGTTAGTTTGGTTTTGATTCATGGTCGGTTGAGTTTTGTTCATAATTGTTGTAATTAAGTTTGAGTGTTTGGTTTGTATTATAGTCACTTGTTTGGTCTGCAATGTTCAGTATTTTGTCATGATAATGGGATTGTGTGAGTTGTAATTTCTTGTAATGGAACATTAGTCAATAAAATGAGCTTATGCTCTTGCTGTTTAAGAGGTAAGAAGATTATATTTTTATGTATGAATATTGTTTTGGTATGATGAGCTTGACGACTGTCCTTTTGATTATTTGAAGTCAAATTTAACTTTGTATATTTAATTTAAATTTCATTATCCACATAATTTCCATATAAACAACAACAATATCCTAAATTAGCTGCAACTACCATTTTCCCATCATACGTAAAGGGGGAAGGTGTTGTATTGCTTTCTGAATTAATAAATTTAAATACAACATGACAAGGGTTTTAAACTAGGGACTAAGATTATTTTTGTTCCGCTCAATACTGCTTTTTAGATATAACAATCCAGCAGTTTCTGAAGTTGTCATTTTATAATGTAAGCATAAATATATTCTAACCTATCTTGCAAACAGTCCTTCTTGATGGTATTACAATGATGTTTGAAGTGTGTTCTAATGCGGAATACTTTTGATATTTTCTCTAGCAACAAAGTATATTAATATACTACCAAATTCGAATTGAAAATTCAATTTGTATGAAATAAAAAAGAAAAAGCGAAAGACCTTGAACTCTGTGATTCATCTTTGGAACCATCATGCTTATATTTGCAGCTTTATTTGCATTTATACATTTAGTATTCTAATTATTTTACTCTTAAGTTTGATCAGTTTATTATTTTGTAAAACTATATGCCAAACCAGAATATCATTAAGTTCATTAATATATTATTTTTCAATGATATTTTTTGCACATGTGTTCCTACTTACAAGCTACTAAAATTTTGTATTTACACCTCAGACTTGCCTATTAAATAGTATATATTTTATCGATTTGTGAAGGTTTCATTGGGGTTGACCATATGCACCACCTTTGAATTGTGAGGTAAGTGAGTACTTCACTTATTCATTGCGAAACATTGCATTGCTGCTTAAAAAACATGGCTTTGAAGTAAAAAGATTTTTATGTATATCTTTGATAAATGATGCATGTGAAAGGATGGCAAAGTATGTTAGTTGAAGCGTAGAAAGGCATGTTAACTGATCTGCGCATGGAAATAGTTGAAACAGTTATGCAAGTTGGCTGAAAGGTGCATGTTGGAAGAGAAAAATACAGTAATGATGAATGCTCATACTGGCAGAAGATGTGGGTAGAATGCTGCAAGCTAAAAATGAAGATTAGTGTGATATTGAACGTACAGTTGAAGACGGGACAATGTGATGCTCGTACATTGTGTGGTGGTGATATAGGTCGGTGCTTGCTCGCAACATATAGACATGGGCACGTATGAACAGTGAGCTAAAATAGACGTAATTTAATTTATTATTATATTAGAAACTTTAGGCAGATTAACATGAAAATTGTCTTGGTTAAATTTGAATTAGACTGGGTACAAACAGTATAAAGATTGAGAAAATGAGACCGCACACTTCTAAAAGTAAAAGAATACTAATATAATCTAATGTTATACTATTCATTGGCCATAGCATGTATATAATAATGCTTAATGGTAAAGATTTTTGCTTTTGACCCATGAATGGCCGAGTTCTTGTCCAAGGTCACTAGAACTGCCATCGACTGGGTTGGAATGAAGGTTGATTCTTCTTTCAATTTTGTTTCTATGCATTCTTTGAGGTCACTGGAACTGCCATCTGGTATGGGTGTTCATATTTGCATTTTGAACAAACTGAAGGTTCATATTTGCATTTTGAACTATGATATGGGACAATAATTTATTGAAGTATTTCTAGCTTTCTTTTTATATTATTTGATGGAGCCGCACATGATTAAAAATAATAATCTATTTTTGGACTTCCATTTCAAGCAAGTCCTTCTATTTGCATTAGACTAGGACATATATAGATAAATAATTTATATTCATTATTGGATTGGATTTAGCAGGTTGTTATTTTTATGAAATGTATATTGACAATAACCTATGCGATAGTCAATATATTTGCTGACCATTAGCCTCAATTCTGAGTAAGTACTTTGAATACCCTATTTTTGCTACTAATTATACATGATCATTTGAAATCCTTCACTTGTGCATACCATTTTCCATATAAAGAGGAAACTATTGTAACTCTGGCTTTCCCTAACGATTTTGTTGTTCACGCTTTAGCTGCTAGTGCTGCATTTGCATAGGTACAAGTCCACTAGTGTCCAATTTCTACCACATGTGGAAGGTATTTTATCCGAGGCATGAATTTGATAATAAAATATAGAGCTTCTATTAGGAAGCAATATCCATTCATAACTATCTGTCTTAAATTTCTCTAGACAGAGGTGGAATTTGCAGAAAAAAACATTATCTTGTAGATAAATGTTTGTTGGAAATTTAAATCTATCAGCTGTGCACTGCAACTTTTACATGCAGTGAAAGTTCTCTGTTGTTTAAGACTAAAATGGAGTCACCCATTCTTTAATTTGTATATTAAGATTTACCGAGTGTACTACACAATTAACACTAATATTACATTATTACGCCAATTTTACATTTAATTTAGGTGTTAGTCAAATTGGGGGAAAATGGCTATGTTGTTCTTATGTGCACTGGACCAAAGTAGGTAAACAAATTATAAATTGTTTACATTCCTTTCATGACCTACAATTTTTCACATATGCATGATTTAGTTTATTTTATTCTCATTTTTTTGGTGAAACTAATTAATTTTCTTCAAGAGAAGAAGCAAATAAACTAAGATCTGGAGGATTTGTAGACATGAACATGAAGAATAGGGGGAAAATATCCTTGCGAATCTTCGTAAGCTTATGTCAAATATAAGACATATGAAGTGATGCTCAACTCCTATGTCGGGTTCATTTCTTAATTCATGTCGCACTTTTTTCTTTTCATTTGGAACTACAATTCTTCACTGTTCCTAATTTCTATTTTACAAAGGCAAAAGTTTCTTTTTTTTTTGAAAATGCACCCAATCCTCTTAGCATGGAAATCCAACATTTTGACTTTTGTTTGCTTTCTTATGACAGCATATATCATATCACTCATATTCATATGCATGCTGATTATATATCAATTAGGTAATTGCATCCCTTTGTTTTCTATCAGTTTATGAATGAATTTGATTTATCATTATTTTTATCATTTTGATTTTCTAAGTATTGTAGAGAGTGAGTACATGTGAGTATTGTGCGCGCACCCACACAAACATAATATTTCTATTTTCATTATGTAAGCTAAGGATAAAAAATGTATGAATCGATAGTTTGAACTGCAACATGGTTGGTATAAAATTAAACTAAATTAATTACTTTTTGTAACAATTAACTATATTAACTATTTTTCATAGAAATTAACTAAGTTTTTTCAAATCTAACCAAGTTTATTGAAATTATTTGAGTTTGTGGAAATTAATCAAGGTATATAAAAACTAAAAATTTAACTAAGTTCATAAAATTTAAGTTTATAATTTTTTTAACTCTTATAAAGATTAACTAAGATTATAAAAAGAACTAATTTTTGTAAAAGTTGACTAAGTTTTATAAAATTTTAACTAAGTTAACTAAGTTTTACAGAATTAACTAAGTTTTATAGAATTAACTAAGTTTTACATGTGAATCAATATAAATAATAATAATCATAATTAATATTCTAATAAACTTATTAAACCATAGCATCAAAACATATTATAGAAATGAAACATATATATGAATTAATATATAAATTATAATATATATAATAAGTATATGAATAAATATAAATGACATAGTTATATGTACATCATATAAACTATATATTTAAATTGTACACATATATATACATATGTATATAAGAAGCATTCAGTGACACCTTAAATAGTGTAGTACCCTAATTGCCTCCCGATTTCCACCCCAAGTTCATATTTAAATAATGAAGTTACTGGAAACAGAGAGAAAGAAATGCTATTTAAATAGGAACTTGTGGTGCACTATTTGGGATGCCATTGAATGATACTTTATACATATACACACACATACATATATACATTTAAATATAAATATATTTATATATATTATAAATTAGTAATAGTAATAGTAGTACTAAGAGAAGTATCTTGATAAACACAACAAAAGCTTGAAAACTTATTATAGAATTATATGTATTGATTAATATAAATTATATATGAATTAATATATAAAAATAATATAATAATTGCCTATAATAAATGTGAATTAATACAAAATTTTGAAGTAGTATTCAATCTAGAAATTTTATTAAAAGAGTTGAAACTTTGAACCAATGGATTGTCATATGAGTTCCTTAAATTCACCCTGCTCGTGCATGTATTATCCAGAAAATATGAAAGCTATAACATTCGTACATCACCTATACATTGTAAATGACTTTTACTAATATCTGAAGATTTTTGCCAAAGTATTTAACTTGCCAAGATTGCTCTCCTATCAATTAGTATTAAGTATTAATTATAAGGCTTATTCTATGTTAAGATTGTTATAGTTAATTTAGACGAGTCATAAATTTCAGAATCATGAATTTAATCATACTATATTGTTTCCAGACATATATGTCCAGGTATGACACTATTCATGGTCAATAGAAGCACCTTGAAATCAAAATGGACTCTAAAATTCTTCTCTTTGGTGCAAAACAATTTTTATATTCGGTTATAGGTTGGTCTCTTCAAATATATTTAGGAACTTATTGAAACTTCTAGATTCAATTAGTGTAACAACCCAAAATTTAAACCGTAATAATTAATTCATTAATTAATTAGATAATAAAATAACTTTATAAAATTATCAGAATTAAGCCATGAAAGTTTCACCATTGTGTCCATGGTAATTTTCCGGTCAATTTTCATATATAGAATGTCAGAAACTGAGCTAATATGACCAAGTTATAAAATAAATAAAAAATAAGCGCAAAATTATATATATATATATATATATATATATATATATATATATAGGAAGGTCGACCGGACGGTCGACCTGGGCACCAAGGCGGTCGACCCTCCCTTGTTATACGAACGAATGAACGTTCGTTTATTCGAATGTTCCAGAGCCAATTGGTGATGTGTTTTGCATTCTCCGACCAATCCAATCCATCCATTTTTGCATCCGATGGCTCCTAATCAGCCTACGATGTGGTTGCATCCTATTCAATCTCTAAATCCAAAGGTTCGAGATCCACTTCTACTCCTACAAATAGACCCTTAGGCCCAACGCATTTTCTCATTTTCGGTTTTCTCCAGTTGGCTTCACCTTTCTAGGAAGGACCCTAAATGGAATAATTTTTCCAAAGGAGAAAATCGTTATAAATTAAATTATTTTACAACTCTAAGTGGATTCGAGAAGACCAAAGGAAGAGCTTAGGACCGGAGTTGAGTGATTGTAATTGTTTTTTCTTCCAGTAATATAAATCAATAGGGTTTCCAATAGTTGTAGTTTTACTCAGATTTTTGAAAAAGCCTTCTCAGTGGTATAATTACAGTTCTTTTCCAGTCTATTTCCTTTCAGCTATTCTTTTAAGTAATTTTAGTTTATTTCTGTTAATTATAGCTATTCCGTTTATTTACAGTTTATCTACAATTTTTTGTTTATTTACTGTTATTTATACGTTATTTACATCTTCTTTCTACGCTTTAGATTTTCTTCTATTTTCAGTTTTCTTTTTTCTCTCCTTCTTTTTTGCATATGGATTAAAATAGGATTAGTGCGAACATGAATTAAATTGTAAAGAAACTGAAATAATAAAATATAAGATGTAAATTTCAAAGGCTGTAATAAAAATGGAATTGGACTGAAATTATGCCTAATTATGACGTTAATTGGACTGAATTAAAAAGATTGGCCTAGTTATAACTTAGAATTATAACTAAAAAGAGTAAAAGATGAAAGAAGCTTTCTTTCATACTTAGACCTTGGGTTATGTAACAAGCATGATTATAACGTAGGTTATAATAAGAAAAAGAATAGAATAAGGCTTATTTTAAAACTTATGAGGAATTAATAGGCACAGATAGTAAAGAAAAATGTAAAGGCTTATTTCAATAATTTACCAAATTAATAAGTAAAGATGAAAGTAGGACCTGTACCAAATAGCATTCCCTATTAGAAAAAATGGTGGCCTCACACTAGCATGAAGCGAGACGAGGGCACGCTTATGCTAAGAATGGTAGTAATTGGTCAAATAAAAGTCCAAATCACAGGGGATTTGAATAAGGGGCGTGACTAGATATTGGTTGGATGAAGGGACAGTACCAACAACATTTCCCCTGTAGATTCTACGGACACATGGTGATCTTACACTAGACTGAAGTGGGATAAGGGGCACGCTTATGTTGGAGTTTGAGGTAATAAGAAGACCCAATAGGTGGAGAAAAAGTAGCATGGTAACGGTGGCAGTTATGCGTGTGACTTCCATTCGGGGGTGCTCAGTAATAGTTATGAATTTCAAGCTTAGTATGGGTGTCTTTCGTAGACACCATTTCCTTCTGAGTAGGGAGCTATATATGTCATCCGAATCCACAGTGGTTGCTTTGTGCATCTTTTGTAGATACCATTAGCCGCTATGTATGGAGCTATATAGCATCTGGTCCTCAGTTAGGTCTATGGAGTAGCAGCCCGATCAAAAAAGGTAGAATTAGGGCTACATCCTAATTACCGAATTAGGAATTCAACCTAATCAAAGAAAAAATCAAGGACAAGCGCAATCAATCAAAGATAACCTATCTTATAAATTGAGCAATATTTAATCGTTCTTATTTCCAGTTTATTTCTTTCCTACTTCCTTCATTATCCTTATTTATGCTGGAACTGTTGTAGAGTCTATTCCTTTTATCTTGCTTAAAGACTCTAGTAATTACTATCATTCACCGGACTTTTAGTCTGACCCACTCCTCTATTTTCACCTTATCCCCCATAGGCAATGAAGGGAGAAGTCAATAGATTGCAGTTTCTTTGCGGTTTCTTGGAGGAGTTCTCTACTATGTATTTCTTTTTTCAGCTTTTGTTCTTTTTAAGTACTGGCTTATTATGAGGGATATTATGTACTCTGATTTTTGAGGCTATGAGTTTTTGTTTCATGAGACGTATTGGATTTTCAGAAATGTATGTGGTATTTGGTATTTGACTTATTTATGAAGTAATTATGAAGTTTTGTTTTAAATAAGTTATTATTTTAAGTTCTCAATGTTTTTACCTATATTCGTCCTGTGAATCTTAGTCTCTGTTAGCTTTAGTTATACCTACAACGCAACATGCCCTTTAATGTATCCTTTTGGATTTATTAAGAGGTGTGTGTTTTGTTTGGTATCAGAGCCCGAGGTTACAGGATTTAAAAAAATTATTATTTTTCAAAATAACCTATTTTAAAAGTATTTTTCAGAAAAGAACATTTAGAAATGATTTTTAAGCTTAAAAGAATTTTTATAAATATCCCCTCATAAGTATAGTTTAATCTTTCTTTGACTCTTTCCTAAACTATCCTTTTCTTTTTGTAGAATGGCTGATGCCCCAAACCTTCCCGATGGCATTCCAGTACTAGCCTGGTTTCGTAGGTACTTACAAGCCATGACATCTAAGGTGTACGGGCCTATGCTCAATCCCACACAAGTGGGTGGGAATCCCATCAATGAGCCTACAGCCATCAATTTCTCTAAGCTTTATAAAGATTTTACAAGTTTAGGTGAGACGACTTTTTCTGGCAAGGAGACTTTTGTAAAGGCTAGAGCTTGGCTTAGGGACATAGAGAGGGTTTTTGGTCTTTTGGAATTAGATGGTCCATAGTGAGTTCAGCTAGCCGCTTGGCAGCTAAAGAAGGAGGCATCTTATTGGTGGGAGGTGATTGAGTTGGAGGGTAGAAATGTTACTTGGGACGGATTCCGAGAGCGATTAGATAGGAAGTTTCTATCTCAGGTGGAAGAGAGTGTTCAGCTAGAGAGGTTTATTAATTTGAAGCAAGTGAGTTTGTCTGTTAAGGAATACATCAATCAGTTCAATGAGTTGTCGCGATTTGGTATGAATTTGGTGAATATGCACTACACCACAAAAGGCTTTTAACAGCGTTTGATAAACGCTGTAATATGATACAACAGCGTTATTAGAAACGCTGTATAACGACATGCTGTCGTATATATATAACTTACAACAGCGTTTCTATAAACGCTGTTGAAACATCTCTGTGACAGCGTTTATTACGAGCTGTCAATAATATTTTCAACAGCGTTTATAACGTGTTGTATTATGTTTTCTAAACGCTGTTATTGAATCATCAACAATTTCGACAGCATGTTAAAAACGCTGTTATTGAATCATCAACTATTTCGACAGCATGTAAAAAACGCTGTTATTGACAATTTCAAGAGATAATTACAGCACGAATTAAACGCTGTTGTTTCTTCATTGACAGCATTAATCAAACGCTGTCTTATATTTATATAACAGCTTTAATATTCCACTCTATTTTTGAATATTCCAAAATTATATTTTGAGTATATTGAAGCAACTAGCATATATAACATGTTCTAATAACTATTAATTAGATACATAAACGTTTACATGATATATACGTTCAGTATATTACAATTACAAATATATACATTCAGTATATTACAGTTACATGATATATACGTAAACTGCTAACAACTCCTTGCGGCAAATCAATAAAAAAGACTGCAACTGCTAACAACTGCTACTACCGATCTTCACCATCACAATTACCCCCAGAACATACATCACCACAACTCAGAACTGCTACTAACCTCACTATTGCACATCATACTTCACTGCTTGCAACCCATCTTCACTACCTACAGCAACAACCATCCACTTCCACACACTCTTTAGCAATTCTGTCAACTGCCTTCCTTCATCTATCTACCCCTTCTGCCAAAAATAGCACATCACCACTGTCACTCATCATCTACTTCAAATCTTCCACTACAACCTTCCATAATTCACACTGTCAACTTCAACATAAACCAAAGCTCCTCTGCCTTCACAACAACTACACCGAAACCACCAAAGTTCACCGCTTCTCGCTGACATTAACACTACACGGCCAACCCCTTCAAACTGTGATACCATCAGCCTGCACACACCACTATTTCATCCTCTGCCTCATTTCTACCTCAACCACAAACTACTCTACATCCAAACATCAATAGAGACTCACCACCAGAGGTCCCAAACCAAACACCTGCCCAGACAACAATATCCTCTTACTAAACATAGTTTTTCAAATTCTCTATCATGGTATCAGAGCTGTTTCAAGCTTAACGGCATTGAAATCAGATTTTGAAGAAAGAAAGAAGTCAAGATATCATCAGAGAATTATCATCATCTGATATCTTGATAACCCATCAGGTATATCTCATCATTTGGGTTACATAATTGATTTTGCTTATTAAAACAGGTGCCGTGCCAAAGAAATCAACAAGTTTCTGACTGCAACAAGTTTTTAAGCAAATTCCAAAGCAAGAAGATTCAGAAAAGAAAAACAGATATCAAGAAAGCAATCAAAGGCAGAAAGAAAGTAATTGCCCTGCCAAGAAATCATCAGAACACATTCATCATTTGATTCTGGCTGCAACTAACCTGAGCATACTGCATCTGAAGCAATCTTGTTAACATGTTAACATTAACAAAAAGTAACTGTAGTAGCCTGTAGTAGCTTACACATCTTTCTTGCAGAAGTGCAAGAAGGATCCGATGCATAACACAGACATCTCGAGCCACCTGTAGTAGCCTCATTATTATTAGGGCAGCAATTAGATTGTACAGGTGGACTTTCACTATGACCATCTAGTATACACATATTAATAGCACGAAGAACGCTTCTTTAACGAGAGGTCTTAAAACTACACCTGGAAGCTTTTTCATCAGGTTTTCAACGATTTTCATGGTTTGGAACATTAGATGATCTTCTTTTTTAGCCAGCATACCGGCTAGAAAACTGTTGCATCAATAAATTTGATAAGACAAAACAGAAAAGCAATAATCAACTCAAGTAACATGCGATTTTTTGGAAAAAATATCTACCTTGATATATTTGCCTTCTTGATCTTATCTAAAAGCATGTCAGGAGTGTTGAAATATATGATGCTGCTTATAATAGTAACACAACTGTAGCAAACTTGTACACTTGTTTCAGACATAGCCACCTGCTTGAACAAGTTTAAAAATTGTGTTAATCAAGAGAAAGATGGTGATGAAGATTCCTCTTTTTTTTTTTAAAGTCATGTCTGCTTAATCGGTTTATACTGGTTAGTAAAAAAACAAAAGTCATTATCATTGTCCATACAACTTGTTTAATAGGAAAAGGTAATGCTTCGTACGAGCTGATTAAACATGACTTATTTTGATCACCTGGATCTTTACCATAACAACTTGTTTAATAGGAAAAGGTAATGCTTCTTGGTCACATAATCTCAAGTACCTTTAGTCATGCTTTTCAGTTCAGCAACCCTTCAGCACATTCTCCATCTACTCAAGCCACAACAACTGATTCATGCCATGTCTCATATATAAGCAGATCATGTTAAATGCCATGTATAACCTCAGAACCATGTATAACCACAATGAACAAACATCAGGCCTATTTTTTGTTTCTCTTACATATTAAAGGTGTAAAAATAAATTGTTGTATACCTAAATCATAGATGCTAAGTAGGTATTCGCTCTTGATGCGAAGTGTTGACCTAGATACCTTGTTAGATCTCTTAAAAAGTCTTCATAGTCACTTTTACAATATAAAAAACAAAAAGTTAATGTAAAAATACAAATTATTTTGATCAGTTAAACAAATATCAACACTCAATAAGCACCTGTGATCCGAGTTAAAGGATTGTTTATTGAGAAGAATAGATAAACCATCGACATAAGCAATGCAACCAGTAGTCTAAAAGTGTTCTAATTAAAGCATAGTGAAGTTTAGATAAGTTAAAATAGGAATGATATTCAAATAATAAAGGAATTAGACTTCTAATTACCCTGCAAGCTTGGTGAACACAAAGTTCCTCATCATAATATGTATAATGAGACGAGGGAGTATTGCATGAACCTGTAATGAATTATTTAAAATCAGTTTCCTGGAGTCAGAAGCGTCCACACGTACCTACGTACATACAGGACGTGCTTAACGTTGCTCCTAGAGTAAATAAATAAATAAATAAATAAATAAAATAAAAAAATAAAAATATCTGCTCCAGATAAGTTGTCTGTTGCGAACCTACACCAGAAATGCTTAATGCTCCATATGCTGCAAATGCATTGGAACGCATGGTTGCATTTGTACATGTCTTTCACAGCAAGAGCAACAATATGACCAAAAATGCACACGGTAAGGGCATCATTCAATCCTAAACCGTGATTCTTGGAACCAAGATTCATAAATTAATTCAAGCATACATGCTGAAGTTGCATGCTAAATCAAACTATCATGATTATTAGCTAATAAGGAAACTACACATTAACCATTCATTTCTGGAGGGTAAAAAAATTGTGAATGCATTAAGAGTCAACGAAATTGGGTGTTGTTGCTTATTTTCTACTGAATCATAATGAATGAAACTACTTGCCAAGCTACACAAGCTCTTGAAACACTCGAAATGAATGCTAACTTATGTTGTAACCATTTCAATGTAGATATGAGTTATATGAAACAAATCTTGATAAACCTTGAGTTAGTTGGGCAAAGAACGGTGTAAAACAAAGATTAAAATCAGCAGCGAGTAATAAAGCAAAAAAGTTGAGTTAGTGGATAGTGTTAATTGCATATACATACAAAATGATTGATTAGATATTTTGCAAATGACATCCGAGTAGATGTAAGCTGATGAAGTAGTCAAGCCTTGTAATTTTAGATCAAAGATTTTATATAACGGCTTGTTTGAAGTTCTGTAATAGCAAAAAATTTATCCAGTAAGCATTTGCAATGGACTATAGTGTTTCTACAGGTGAACTTAAGTAGGTTTTGTATATAATGAATAAAAGTCCAACGAATATAAAATTGTACTAAAATATAAAAATAGTAAAAGTCTGTTGTAGTACTTATGTATTGTACTAAATTGTGTAGTAAACAAATGTGAATAAAATGTCCATTTGTCCTTCCTATATGGTATATTTTTACAAAAATATAAAATTTGACTAAATGGAGAAGTTATTGATGTGTTGGTAAAATAAGCTTTTTTTCCGTATGCACTATAAATAAACAGGAAAACGTATAAGCTTCTGCCTATAACATGGTCATGTTGCCACTTTGATCAAAAGCATCATTTAATATTGTACGGCCGAACATAAATTGTGTATACATATAACAACTAACTGAACACATTGTCTATATATGTAAAACACACTTACTCATATTATAACACATTAATTTTTTAAACGTATTTATGATTATAATATCATGTGTTTTTATATAAAGAAAACTCGCACATAGCTTCGGTTAACAACTATTATGGTACACAGATTTGAAAAATCCCAAATCATGTCCTTTTTACAACGTGCCTTCTAGCACAACCCAAAATATATCATATATTCATAAAATACATATCCAATCATATCAAACCATATATCAAATCATACAATACCATTATATCTACCAAGACCTTTTAGCACGAGATGGCATTCGAAGCATGAAGAAGAAAAATATTATATCCAGAAAGACCGACGGTTCTCAGACTAAACGCAACAACCATTCATGAACTAAAAACAAAGAGTTGATGGCCCCATGAAAACCCAAATTTGTTGTCGCATCACCAAAAGATCATGAATAGGTGAGTAGCTGTAATTCTTGTTACTATACGGTTATAAATCTCTAGGTGGCACATGAAATTGTGGCGTTCAGATTTCAGGCGGTCACTCAAGCCCCAGTTGCCACTGCTGCAAGCTCTTGCGGTTGACGAGAAAAAGGTCCTTTTTTTTCTTTGTTTTTTTTCAAGAAAAAGTTGCATAACTTACTATAATTTTACCCCCACTACGCTTCACTTCCTATGTTTGTTCTAGGAACTCAAATTTCCTCATGGACATCATATTGAAAAAAGCTAGACTTTATTTTGTACCGTGATTAGGCACTACAAAGTTTGAATTGAATGTGCTATAAAAAAGTTACTTTTCATAAATTAAGTGAAGTGAGTAAGCAGTGTTATTGGTTGAGTGAAAAATAACTATTATAATGTATATGTGTACATTATAAAACTGCAATGAACGAGAATGGGTCGAAAAGTAAAGCGGATTGGAATTGGATCAGAATCCATGATAACGTACATGAGTTTGTGTTGGAAGGAATGCAACATGAAGACATAGGCGAGATATATTATGAATTGTATCAGCTGATGAATGAAACGAAGAGATTAAGATGTGTCTGGTACAAGTTGCATTGTGAGTAATAATCTGTAAATGAAGAGATTGGGATGTGTTTACATACAGATGGGTAAATACCAGTAAAATTATAGCGATTATAGTGATTAAGAGCAGTAGGAGGTGTAATGATTGTCAAATTATGGCTTAAATTATGTTAGACTTTATTTTTAATTTTTTCTAAGTTGTTTCATTGAGAATATGACTAGGTTTAGATTTAGATTAGAGGACAATCTATGTCTAAAAATGTAAAATGTAGAATGTTGCATTCATATCATACGGTGGCAACAAAAATACCAATTCCAACTGTACCCTACCAAACTACTAAAATAAATTAAACTACTAAAAACTTAAGTGATGAATATAATGATAGATGTATTATGCATACCACCCATGGTGTCCGCCGATGGCCACTCAAGATTTTTAAACATCTCCCGGTCTGGCAATCGATTATCTTAACAGTGTGATCACCACTGGAATATAACTAGACAGAGTTAGCAACTTATTGTAGAACAGCCATTAGCCTTTAAGAGAATAATAACAACTATTTATGAAAAAATTTCTACTACAAGCACAAACAATAATAACTCACTGTGTAGAAGCAATTGTCTTTCCATCCAAACTAAATGCTGCAGCGATTGTTGATCGTGGAGGAGGTGAAAGAGGGCAATATTTAGCTGACAAATGATGCAATGACTTTGCTTCTACCCTGAAAATGATGCCCTCAAATAAACATCAGATAAATGTCATCAAGATACTGATAATTGTGTAGAAAATAAAATACAGCAATGTACTTGTAACCATGTTTTTGAGCACATTAAAATAGCATGCAAAAAAAAATAGATGGTTTACCAAGAATTTAATTCATATCTAGCATCTATTTCTTTGCAGTTTGACCCACATTTTGCGGTTTGCCTCTGCAACCTTTTCAAGGAGCATCTTGGTTGAGAAGAGATTTCTCTGCATGCTAGTGACTGGAAAACATTTGTATGCCTACATGAACAAAAACGGTTTTAGAACATGTAAACGCGAGCGATCAATATAGAGGAATGCATTAAAAAAATTGACTTTCATATCCAGTTATATGACTTGTTTAAGGAAAACAATATGAAACACGTATTTTAGAAATAAGTGGTGAAAGAGATTAAAACACACGAGACGTTTTGAACAAATCAATACCACCTCCACACTTAAATGATGACATAAAACCTGTTACAATTCGGAGGATCTTGACAATAGAAGAATGAACATCTTTAACACAACAAACATTGAATATGTAGAGATATTCAACAACAAAAATAGTCAAAATGAAAGTCAATGCCAAGAAATATATTATGATTGACGTGTAACATCTAAGACAAAAGGAAGGTCAGAGGTTTAACAATTTAGACAGAAATGAATGTTGGATGTAAAGGAAACGACTAGCATTCGAGCCTCAGGATCGATTATTTGCTTAAAAAACATTAACATATATTACTATAAAGAAGCAAACTTCCACATATTATAAGAACACAGGGTCTACAGGTTTGTAAGACAAAGATCCCACCTGCAACTCAAGCAAGAACTTGAAGGAGATTGTGAGGAACATGAATTTGATGAAGCAGATGCCATAGAAAACTTTGCATTGTCAATAAAATGCTGACGCATTGGTTCCTCTAAGCATGATAAGCCTGAAAAAGACAAAAAAAATCATGATAAGCCTGAAAAAGACAACCACCTCCAAAACTGCTTCATACCACAGTACAACCACCACACAGCTTCCTGCCTCAAAACCACTCCACTGTCATACAACATCAACTCAACTTCATTTCCGTCACATATTCAACTTGTTCTCACTTCGACTACCGACCACTGACTTCACTCAACTGTCAACAACACTGCTTCCAAATTGCTAAACACTGATAACCACCTTGCCAATATCACAATACTGCTGCCTCCTCTGTCATCTTCCCCTACCATTCAAACAGCCAACTTGCCAGAGACAACTACATAGCTCCAACTACAACTTCAATAACCACTACTATCAAACAACAATCACACTGTTTCATTGCTATGCGTTTCTCGGTTAACAGAACCACGGACAACCAGCCTACACATCACTGTCAAACACCAGCATTCCAACATTCCAGCACAACAGCGACTTCAACAACCCAAAGCTCTACAACCCAAAGTCGAACTACGCAGCCTCACCAGAACCATCTAAACAATCCTCGAATGCTAATTTCTGTGAAATCCCAATCGCCTCAAACATCACAAGCATACACAAAACTCCAACCAACACCCACCACAGTTCAACTCGCAACCTCCTAGCCCCTTGACCACCAACAATCTCCTGACAACATACCCAAAAAAAATTCGCAACTGCCATTCACCAGAATCAAACCAAAGAATAGTGCCAGTCTCACCGTAGCTTCCTGAACATCGACGACTCTGAGCCAACAGATTCGCAACCATCAAAACCGCACACCAAAACAGATTCGCAACCATCTAAGCAGTCGTTCGCATGTTGTGGTGGTAGAATTGAAACGATGGTTGGACAGATGCTGGCGATTTCGATTTAGGGTTATGCTTGGTATTTGGGGATATCGGGTGTAAAATTATGAAATGAACATGATTAAAGGAACAAATAAAGTATGAACAAGAGAACTGAGATTAGATTTGAAGAAATCGGGACAAAGAATGAAATGCAGGAGATTTTGGTGAAGAAGATAATTGATATTTTTTGTAATGAGGAATGAGAATAAGAAGGAAAGGCGGTAGAAAGAAATTTTAGTCCCGCGTTAATTTTTTTAGCTCTATCCCAACAATGTCAGCGTTTATTGATTAATATTGTTCGTTTAAAATATTATTGACAGCATTTCCTTAAAAAACGCTGACAAATGTTGCTGTTGAAGGTGATTTTTCTTGTAGTGATGCCACACAAGAAAACTATTAGTTTGCAAAGGGATTGAATCAACCCCTTCAGGGATTATCGCTGACTCACGTACTAATGGGAGCTACTTATGAGTCTTTGGTCGAGATGGCACTTATGTCGGATATAGTCAAGAAGGGAGAGTCTAAAGAAGATGTTAAATCAGAAGGTTCAAAAAAGAAGTGGTGGGAAAAGAATAAGAAGAAGAAGAAAGGTGATGGTCCTCAGAAGCAGATTAAGAAGGGAATAAAATGCCATAGTTGTGGGAAGGTTGGGCATATGGTCAAGAATTCCTGGAAGAAGAAGATGAAGGCTAAGTCCTATACTTGCAGGCAGCCCAGTCATATGAATAGGAGTTTTCTTCAGGGAGCGAGTGCACTAGTTGCGCAGATTCTAACATTAGACACAGCCCCTTCCAGTAGCATTCCAAATAGAGGTCGGAAAGGCATAGTTGAAGGTTTGATTTCTATATCTAATTTTCCCATTCGGACTTTATTTGATTCTAGAGCATCACATTCTTTTATCTCTAGTTCTCTAGTAGATTGTTTGCACTTGGACATATCATTAGTAGTAGACCCCATTATTGTTTCACACCGCATAGGAGGATCGACACACTTATCTATGGTTTGTAGGGGTTTGAAAATCTTTATCCTAGGAGTAGAATTTGATTGCGACGCCTATGTTTTAGGATTCTAGGGGTATGGGATGATCTTGGGGATGGATTGGCTATCCACATACGATGCTATGTTAGACTACGAGAGGAGAGTCACTAGACTTAAGACTTGTAGTGGTAGGACTCTAGAGGTATCCTGCGACCTGCAAGGGTCAATCATGTCAAGTTTTTATATTCCCTCGATTCATCGTCATCAAAGTTGCATTCAGTTCCTATCGTCGAAGATTTTGTAGATGTCTTTGAGGAGGTTAGGGGACTTCACCTTAAGAGAGAGATTGATTTTAGGATTTATTTAACCGAAAATGCTAAGCCAGTAGCATTACCTATGTGGCACATGTCACCTAGGGAGAAGAAAGAAACGAGCAAGCAAATTCATGAGCTTTTGGAGAAGGTATTCATTAGAAGGAGCATAGTGAAGTGGGGAGCACTAATCATCTTCGCCATTAAGGCGGATGGTTCTCTTTGACTTTGCATGGACTATAAGGAATTAAATAAGCTCACCAAGAAGAACCGATATCCACTCCCTAGGATTGACGATCTTTTTAACCAGTTGGTAGGATCTTCGATTTTTTCTCAGCTTGATTTAGCCATGGGATTCCATCAGCTTAGATTTGCTGATGACAGTATAGATAAGACTACCTTTAGGACACTGGATGGATTCTTCGAGTTGTTGGTTATGCCATTTTGGCTAACCAATGCTCCAACCTATTTCGTTGATTTGATGAGCCACGTCTTTAGGGACGTCCTAAATAAGTTTGTGGTGGTATTCGTGGATGATATCTTGGTATTTTGCAAGAATATGGAGGAGCATGCTGTTCATTTTGAAGAGGTTCTTAGCACACTTCGTAGTCATCATTTTTGAGCTAAGTTTTTGAAATGTCATTTTTGGAGAGAGGAAGTTCATTTCTTGGGGCACTTATTCTCGAGGGAAGGTTTGGCTGTTGACCCCGCCAAGGTTATTGTAGTGCATGATTGGAAGGCCCCCAAGAACGTTACCGATGTTAGGAGCTTCCTAGGATTAGCTATCTACTATAGGAAGTACATTAGGGAATTTTCCAAGATTTCGGCACCACCCACAAGACTTACTAAGAAGAATAAAGATTTATGTAGGAAGTGGATTGTGAGGATTCCTTCATGAAGCTTAAGAGAGCCCTTACTAGTGCAGCAGTGTTAGTTTTACCCGACGGAGCTAAACCTTTCACCGTATACACTGATGCATGCGAAATGGGTCTAGGAGCGGTGTTGACGTAAGAAGGGAGGGTAGTGTGTTATGGTAGTAGGCAGTTGAGGACACATGAGAAGAACTACCCTGCCCACATTTTGGAGTTGATTTCCATAGTTTTGCACTTAAGGCTTGGAGGCACTACTTGCTTGGAGAGAGGTTTGAGCTTTTTACCGACCACAATTCATTAAAGCACCCATTCTTGCATAAGGAGTTGAACTTGAGACAACAAAGGTGGATGGTGTTTTTAGTCTCATATGATTTTGAGATAGCTTATAACCCTGGCAAGGGTAATGTGGTTGTGGATGCATTGAGTAGAAAGAACGCAACCCTTAGTACTTTTTTCATAGAGTGGAGGAGCTTGGAGTTTATTTCTACCTTTGATTTTAAGCCCCATATGGATATTACTCTTGGATTGTTGGTGACATTAGAGGTGAGGCCTGCCCTTATGGATCAGGTTGGCTCAAGGCAGTTAGAGGATTTAGAGCTCATAGGCATCATAGATAGGATTCTCCAAGGAAAGGTCTAGAGACATCTCCAACGCTATTCCATAGATAGCAGGAGGCGGCTTAGGAGAGATAGGAGGCTTTGTGTTCCACGCACCGGTGACTTGTTGAGAGCAGTTTTGGAGGAGGCGCACCATTCCCGTATGACTATTCATCAGGATGGTGATAAAAATGTATTGGGAAATGAAGAGGATGTTCTTTTGGAGTGGTATGATGAAGGACGTGGTGGAAGTCATAGCTAAGTGTATCATATGCCAAAGGGTGAAAGCAGAGCAACGAAAGCCCGGTGGATTACTTCAGCCCTTGGATGTGCCAGAGTGGAAGTGGGACAGTATTTCTATGAATTTCATTGATGGTTTACCCCGTTCTAGGAAGGGGAACACTAGCATTTGGGAGATTACTGATAGATTGAACAAGATTGCTCACTTTATCCCAGTTAAGAGTAAGCATGCGGTTTCATATTTGGCATCCTTGTATATTGTAGAGATAGTCTGTTTATACGAAGTTCCTTCTAGCGTTGCTAGCGATAGAGATCCCATTTTAACTAGTGAGTTTTGGAGAAGCTTACAGGAGGCGCTAGAAATGCAACTTAGGTTGAGTATGGCCTATAACCTATAGAAAAATGACCAAACGGAGAGGGTAAATAGGGTACTTGAGGATTTGCTACGAATGTGAATTTTTGACTTGGGAGGAACTTGGGAGGAGCATTTTCCGTTGTTGAGTTTGCGTACAATAATATTTACCAAATAAATATAGGAATGGCACCACTTGAGGCTTTATATGGGCGACCTTGCAAGTCCTCATCATGTTGGTAGAGTCGACGGGGAAGTTATTACTTGGACCCGATATGGTTAGGGAGACCTCTGAGAGGGTGGATTTGATCGACGAAGGATGAAGATGGCTCAAGACAGACAGATGTCGTTTGCGGAAAAGCGGAAGAGAGACTTAGAGTTTGAGGTTGGAGACTTAGTTTTTATCAAAGTATTTCCGCTTAGGAAAGTGGTAAGAATCGGATCAAATGGAAAGTTAGTCTCTAGATTTATTGGACCATTTCCTATCACAGAGAGAGTTGGGAAATGACTTACCAATTAAGGCTCTGATAGGCTCGCAGGAGTGCATGACGTTTTCCATGTTTTGCACTTGAGAAAGTGATTACATGACTGGGCGAAGGTTGCAGAGCCTAGTCAGTTGGAGGAGGTGGAGGTAGAAAGGGAAGACTCTGTTTGGCGTATTCCTATGAAGATTATTGGAAGAGACACCAAGCGACTAAGGAATAAGGAGGTTCCACTCGTAAGGTGCAATGGGGAGATGTTGCAGACGCCACTTGGGAAGTAGAAGGGAAGATTCATACTTCCTATCCTTATCTTTTTGATACTAAGTTTTAGAATTCCTTTTTCCTTCTTTAGATTTGAATACGTTCTTTCCTTTATTATCATTTGGGAGGTTAGAACTTAGGATTTAACCTGTGGATGGTAGGATTTGATGTAAGCATGTTAATAGAATATGTTATGAATGATGTATGCTAGTGGATGCAAGTGGTTGCTAGTGGATGCATATAGGTACACTAGGCACTATTATTCCTTAGGGATTGGCTAACTAGGACACTAGAGCATATACATATGGATGTGTGCGCATTTTTATTTTATTTCCATGGTTGCTATAAATAGATGTTTATCACATGATTATTGCATTTGGATGATGTTTTGTAAAGACCCGTAAGTCCGTACTCCTTGAATAGACACTAATCTCCATTGATTAATTCAAGATGAACGAAAATACGAACCCTTAGGGGTTTAAGAAAAATTTAGGAAAAGAAAAAGGAAGAAGAAGAGAGAAGAAGGAAACAGAAAATAGAAAATAGAAAATAGAAGAGGGAAAAGATAGAAGAGAGAGAGGAAAGATAATAGAAAATTTTTAAAAAAGAAGAAAAAGAGAATAGAACGGAACAGAAAAACAACAGAACAATATCAGAATCTCACAATTCGCAGCGGAACAACATATAATAATAAATGAATAATCTTTAAACAAAGAACTATATCAGTTATTACATTACATCACATTTCATTACATCATATCATCAGAGTGTACAACAACAACAACAACAAACAGTGCAGCGGAAAAAGAAATACTATATAAGTAATACGCCATGCCATCCAGCTTGCCTCCAGCAACTCCAGAATATCCAGAATATCCTGATAAACCTTAACTCTTGACTGCCCGTGTGGAAATTGGTGGGCACCCAGAGTTTAGGAAGGAAAACAATAAACTCCAAGTCAGTCATGTGACTGGTGTGAGAACTCAAAACAGTTTATTTATCTTTAAAAATCAAAATAGAGGAATATTTTTAAATCATTTCGCAATGCTTTTAAAAATGAGACTACCATAAGGCCTCCCGCACACACACACAATGCAAACGCAGAATCGGAGGAGATTTCTCCTTATGATAGTCAAAGATGCTTGATACGCATTTAAAAGAACATTTTATATTATTAATAGTGCATAGTGTACGAAAAATTCATTTCGAAAGTAGAATATAAATCTTAGCCAGCATAGACATTCCGAACTATGCCTACTATAGCTAACTATGTTCAATAGCAGGTTACCGCCACATTCCATAGCAGGTTATACAACTAAAACCGTACAAGTCACGTATTGTTTCTTTGGATTTCCAACGAATGATCAGGCCAAGGAACTTCCCATTGCCACATGAGAATGCCTCTGGATGGACATCCCCGAGAACCAAACCGGATCTCTACCAACACAAGGCCGGGTTACCCCTAACTGAGTAACAACTGACCGAATATGCCATCCCCCGGTCCTTTGGGACCTTTTAACCGAGCGCTCACAATCAATTCACACAATCATAACAAAGTGTTTTCAACATGAGTAAGTATCTGGGCTCCATACCATGATACCACCCTTTTCCAGAAGGAAATGCACATATCCTAAAGGGCGCTACCCCTCATAACCTTGCCGCATCTTTCCTGTTTTGACCATTCACGGGGTGTGAGGCTCGACGAAGTCACGTCCACAAAAACATACTTTATACAAAAGCCATGCTTTGGGTCAACAAATGATCATAGAAATGATCACCAGGATAGACGATCAAATAAACGATCCTATCACAAATAATCAACACAATGATCATTTACAGCTACACTCAGCATGTCACATTACCAAACTGGGAATATATCGCTGATAACATTCAACTACATAACCTCTGAGCTCGTACGTCTCAGAGAAGGGTGTTAAGCTAAAAGAATAAATTCTCCGCCACCAACAGAAATATATTTGAAAGAAATCGGCTTTATATCTCAACTTGTAATGTCAGACATACAATCCATACAAGTCTGTTCCGGGCTCGAACAAAACCGAAGGCACTTCTTACGAAGCCCTTGCAATCCGGGTATTCACAATCCCGATCGAATTTCCCATCACTTAGGAGATCTCTATACCAGGAGCTACCCAGTGCAGAGACAATCGATAGGTCATCCTATCGCTTTCGCAAATACTCGGTCTTCAACACCGATCTTCAATGCAATTCACAACGACGTATCACATATTCGGAATGGGTTATACGACCCCATGGTCCTTTCTCGGTTAACCCGAATAGTGAGCGCTTATTCAAAAATAAGTGTGGCATTCAAATTCAAGCAAATCACATCAATTACCCATTCAAAGGGAAATATTGATAGTCGGCTATTGAACTATCAATGGATATGCACACATCACCAGTTTCCAAATAATTTTCCAAATTATTTATTTTCCAAAATATCTTTACAAGATATATTATTTCACATTTCAAAAATAAATCAGTACTTATTTTTAAACAAATTCCACTTGCTTTTATAAATTCAATAGTGAATTTACATTCCAAAATATCCATGCATATGATTTCAATAATTCATTTCAATTTATCTTCAAAAAGATAAATTCTCAAAACGTTTCATTTCACATTGGAAAAACATTTCCATACTTATTTATTCATAAGTAATTCACAAATTTTATTTATTTTCACCCTTGGAAAATATTCAATATACTTAAATCGAAATTTAGTATATATTTCATTCTATTAAGGAAATCATTCTCTTCAACATATTTATTTGGGCCAAAACGAATGTTACGTAAAACATCGTTACGACAACCCAAAACCACTAGTATAGGGATTCGAAATTAAAATAGATATATAAATCCCAATACTATACAAAACATTTCCTTTCGGAAATCATTTACTATAACAACAGTGTTATAGTCCACTATTTCCTTTTCATTTCTCGAAAACGTCTACTTCAACAATAGATGTTGAAATCTATGGTTTCGAATCTCAACACAATTAAAACTTCGTTAGATCGTTTTAATTCTATTTCAAATATCACATTCAAAACAATTTCTTTAACATCTTAGTCACTATTCAAAAACGTGAATATACTTCATTAACAATTTCATCCTTTTATTCATTTTAATTCAAAGGATTATTCACTATTCAAAAATGTGAATATAACTCCATTTATAGGTTTCAACAAATTTTCTTGTCAAAATAAGTCATTTGCGAATTTATAAAACAACGTTTATAAATTCCATTTCTATTTATTTATAAAAACTTCCTTTTTATAAATTCTTTCATTAACCTATTCCAGTTTATCACTCAATTATAAACTAAAAGTTCATATTATAAGTTAAATACTTATAAAACGATTATTTTACAAAATCGTTTCTTTGAACTTCATAATTATAAATCTTATAACTTATAAGATTCAATTATTCATCCAAATATATTCTTTAATAATTTCACAAAATTTATAAATCTTACTATTTATAAATTTCACTTATAACTTTATCATTTATAATTTTATAAATTCCATTCACTTATGCAATCCATTTGCACTTCATTCAAACACTTATAAAAACTCGTTTTATAATGTCCATATTTCAATTTATAAATATCAATTTATAAATCTCTTAATATAAATCAATTTATATTATTCTTTTAAAACGTCTTCAAACTCCTTTATAATTTCATCATTTTGATTTATAAAATAATCAAATTTTATAAATCCTATATTTAAACTTTTCACAATTATTTCAGAAATCCCAATTTAACTATTTTATAAAGTCATTAATTCCTTATTTTCAAAAAATCAACTTTTAACTATATTTCTTAAAAATCATAATTTTTATAACTTAAAAAAATTATAACGTTTATTTATTTATAATGGATCAATTCCAAAATTATTTTATAAAACGTATACTTTCTAAAATCACTTTAAAATCATTTTAAAATCCCAAAATCTGGGTCCAATGATGCTACACACCAAATAGTCAATCACGACTACAACGATATCATATATCAATATGAAAATCCATCAAATATCTAAATATCTGAAATCAAATAAATACTGTTGAGGAATCCAGTTGGATCCCTCCAACCTGTTTTCCTGCATCCACAAACATTAGCACAATACCAATTCCGTTTCAGTACGAAATTATCGCGGTATATGTTCTTATTAAATATTATCCGCTTAATAACGGCGTAATAGGGTCTCATCCGCTAAACAAATAAATGCGGGGAATCAATAACTCCAATATATACATATGCCAATATATATATATTGCTACTATATATAATACCAATTTCACTGTTTATGAAATATTCGCGGTATATGTTTTTAATAAATAACATCCGCTTACTAACAGCGTATAATGTCTATTTTAACAATCAATAGATAACAATCACCATTCAAACATGCATTCAAATATTTTAAATCTAACTATTTAAAATAAAATCGAAACTGATTCGATTGAGTGAGAAGTTCTCACCTTGATTTTAAATTCCGTTTTAGCGATTTATTTCGAATAAAATTAAACGGACGTTTAATTTTACCCAAAATTCTCACTAACTCCAAACGACTCCAAACCAACTCCATCGCGTAGTGCTCGTCCATACGATTCCAACGCAACTGAGTTTGCATTTTTTCGACCTCGTATGAAAAAGTTATGAATTTTTGAACTTACACGAATTTAAACTATATAATTTACAACTAAATCTAATTAATTTTAAACCTAACCATCCACAGCCCTTAGATCCCACTTGCTTGCATCCTGGCCGTCCCCTACCTTCATCTCCCCCACGCGAAAATCTACAGGCATCAACGCATATAGCCGAACCCATTTAGAGATATTAGGGTTTAATTATACTCCTCGATCACACGACTACACGTCATCAAACTACCACCATCACGAAGCCCCCAACACAAGCTACCCACGGCCAGAGCACAGGCCAACTCGGCCCCCTCCCTCCTTGGGAAACGCGCACGCAACTGGCCACGAACGGCCTCATTTATCTCCCCCTCCGTTGCACCAAAATCCATCATCACCGTATAGATCTCTAGCTCTCTTCATGCTCTTCGATATTGTAGTTAACAACTTTGGCTAATTCTTTGTAGATTGAGAGAGATTGAGGGATGAAGATCATGAATTTCTGGCCATACATTGGGGTAGTGGCAGCTAGGGCAAACAAATTAGGGTTTTTATTTTTTTTTCTAAATTATGAAGGTGTTGGTCTATTTATAAAGAAAAATCGAACACTATTCATCCGGAAATTCCGAACTCCGATTTACGCGTCGAAACTGACGTACCTAGGGTTTATCCCGCGTTCCGGACACAATGGAACAGGTTTCGGAAGCTAATTCGGACATCTGTGCGAGTTATGGCTATAAACGCTCAATTTAAATTAAACCGATTTAAGCGATTTTCTAGGCTTTTTAATTTGTACCGGACAAACGGTAAATCCAATTGACTTGAAATTTGAAACCTTACAATAATATCACATTACGGATCCGATGAAACTTGTTTCGTCGAAATCCGAGACCTTTTGAAAAATGGCTATTTTAACTCGCCAAATTAATATTAAAAACGATTCGATGCGTTTCGAGCTGCCACGATCAAACGATAACTCCGATTGACACGAAATTTGAAATCCGGTAATAACTAACTATTACGGATCCAATGGAACTGGTTTCATTCAATTCTGAGACTGTTCAAAAATTGACTATTTTCACTAGTCGATTTTAATATTAAAATATTCAATTTTCACAAATTAACTTTTAATTCGATTTTAAAAGTTCTAAAATATCGTTCTAACTTCAATATGATAAAATAAAATTTTACAAATCATTCACAATCATATTTAACTCAATTTTCAATTATTTCCATAATTTAACATATTAAATTATCGATTTAATTATTCAATTAAATCTAAAAATTCAAATAAAAATTTATTCGACTTATAAATTCACTCATTTATATTTAAAATTAATTAAATATTCAAATTTTAATTAATAAAAATTCTGGGTCGTTACATGTTTGTAGCATGCATATAGAATTATCAGTTTCATTAGAATGTTTTTGCATTTATTTGGATACAAGGCATGAACATAATTGCATAAAAGGAGGTCAACTGAATCAATGGACCGTCTAATCTTTGCATTAGTTAGGAACAATTGCACTACATTAATTGCATAAGTATCTTAAAATTGCATTAGAAAAACTTAAGCACAATGGACGAATGGTTGAGGACTGAGTAGTTGGTTGTAGAATTGGATGAAAACATTTAGTACATTCTTTTATCCTAAGAGATTTCGAGGACGAAATCCCTTAAGGAGGGGAGAATGTAACAACTTGAAATTTAACCCATAATAATTAATTCATTAATTAATTAGATAATAAAATAACTTTATGAATTATCAGAATTAAGCCATGAAAGTTGCACCATTGTGTCCGTGGTAATTTTTTGGCCAATTTCCATATATAGAATGTCAGAAACTGAGCTAATATGACCAAGTTATAAAATAAACAAAATAAGTGGATATATATATATATATATAGGGCGGTCGACCCGCCTTTGTTATTTACGAACGAACGAACACGTTCGTTCGAACGTTCCAGAGCCTATTGGTGACGTGTTTTGCATTCTTCTAACCAATCCGTTCCATCCATTTTTGCATCCGATGGCTCCTATTTAGCCTATGACATGGTTGCATCCTATTCAATCCCTAAATCCAATGGTCCGAGATCCACTTCTACCCCTATAAATAGACCCATAGGCCTAACACTTTTTCACATTCTAGGTTTTCTCCAATTGGTTTTGCCTTTCTAGGAAGGACCCTGAACGGAATAATTTTCCAAAGAAGAAAATCATTATATATTGAATTATTTTACAACTCCAAGTGCATCTAGAAAGACCAAAGGAAGAGCTTAGGGCCAGAGGTGAGTGATTATAATTATTTTAAGATTTCTTTAAGTAATTTATAATAATAGGGGTTTCAATAGTTGTAATTTTAGTACGATTTTTGAATAGCCTTCTCAGTAGTATATTTACATTTTTTTCTCAGTCTATTTCCTTTCAACTATTATTTTCAGTAATTTTAGTTTATTTCTGTTAATTATAGCTTTTCCATTTATTTACAGTTTATCCACAGTTTTTTAGTTTATTCATCGTTATTTATACGTTATTTACATCTTCTTTCTACGTTTTGGATTTTCTTCTATTTTCGGTTTTCTTTTATTCCTCCTTCTTCCCATATGGATCAGAATAAGATTAACGCAAATATGGATTAAATTTTAAAGAAACTGAAATAATGGAATATAAGATGTAAATTTCAAAGATTGTAATGAAAAAGGAATAGGATTGAAATTACGCCTAGTTATGATGTTAATTGGACTGAATTAAAAAGATTGGCCTAGTTATACTTAGATTTATAAAAAGAGTAAAAGATGAAAGAAGCTTATTTTCACACTTAGACCTTTGGTTATGTAATAAGCATGATTATAACGTAGGTTATAATAAGAAAAAGAATAGAATAAGGCTTATTTTAAGACTTAGGAGGAATAAATAAGCACAGATAGTAGAGACAAATGTAAAGGCTTATTTAAATAATTTAGCTAAGTTAATAAGCAAAGATGAAAGTAGGACCTATACCAAATAGCATTCCCTATAAGATAAAACAGTGGTCTCACATTAGCCTGAAGTGAGTGAGGGCACGATTCTGCTAAGATTGGTAGTAAATTGTCAAATAAAAGTCCAAATCACTAGGGATTTGGATAAGGGGCATGACTAGATATTGTTTGGATGAAGGGCTAGTACCAACAGCATTTCCAATATAGATTCTATGGATACATGGTGATCTCACGTTAGCCTGAAGTGGGATGAGGGGTATGTTTATGCCAGAGCTTGAGGTAATAAGAAGACCCAATAGGTGGAGCAAAAGGTAGCATGGGCATGGTGGCAGTTACGCATGCGACTTCCATTCGGGTAATCAGTAATGGCTATGAGTTCCAAGCTTAGTATGGGTGTCATTCGTAGACACCATTGCCTTTTGTGTAGGAAGCAATATATGTCGTCCAAATCCACAGTAGTTTCTCTGTGCATCTTTCGTAGATACCATTGGCTGCTGTGTAGAGAGTTATATAACGTCCGGTCTGCAATAAGGTCTATGGAGTAGCAGGCTAATAAAAAAGGGTAGAATTAGGGTTACATTCTAATTACAGGATTAGGAATTCAACCTAATCAAAGCAGAAATCAAGGACAAGTGCAAGCAATCAAAGTTAACATATCTTATATATTGAGCAATATTAAATCGTGCTTATTTCCAGTTTATTTCTTTCCTATTTCCTTTGTTATCCTTATTTATGCAAGAACTGTTGTAGAGTCTATTACTTTTATCTTACTTAAAGACTCTAGTAATTACTATCATTCACCAGGCTTTTAGTCTGACCCACTCCTTTATTTTTCCCTTGTCCCTCCATAGACAATCAAGGGAGAAGTCAATAGATTGCAATTTCTTGGCGGTTTCTTGGAGGAGTTCTCTATTATGTAGTTCTTTTATTTACAGCTTTTGTTTTTTCTATGTACCGGCTCATTATGAGGGATATTATGTACTCTGATATTTGAGACTATGAGTTTTTGTTTCATGAGACATATTGGATTTTCAAACATCTATGTGGTATTTGGTATTTGACTTATTTATGAAGCAATTATGAAGATTTGTTTTAATTAAGTTATTATTTTAAGTTTTCGCTGTTTTTATCTATATTTTTCTTGTGAATCTTAGTCTCTATTAGCTTTAGTTATATCTATGACGCACCACACCTTTTAATGTGTCCTTTTGGGTATATTAAGGGGTGTGGGGTGTTTCATTTGGTATCAAAGCCTGAGGTTACAGGATTCAAAAAAACTATTATTTCTTAAAATATCTTGTTTTAAAAGTATTTTTTAGAAAAGAACATTTAGAAATGATTTTTAAATATAAAAGAATTTTTATAAATATCCCTCATAAGTCCAGCTCAATCTCCCTTTGACTCTTTCCTAAACTGTCATTTTCTTTTCGTAGAATGGCTGATCCCCCGAACCTTCCCGAGGGCATTCCAGTCCCATCCCGGTTTTGTAGATAATTACAAGCCACGACTCCAGGGAGCACGGGCCTACGCAAAATCCTGCACCAGCAGGTGGGAATCCCATCAACCCACCTGCAGCCATCAATTTCTCTAAGCTTTGTAAAGATTTTGCGAGTTTGGGCGGGAAGACTTTTTCTAGCAAGGTGACTTTTCTAGAGGCTGGAGCTTAAAAATAAAAGGCTTTAAAATTGAGATTTTAATAGATTGAGAAAATAAAAGTGAATTTGGGAGTAGGGACAAAATTGGTTATACTGAATCTTAAATAAGATTTCGAAATTACAATATGGGAGTAGAATCTAGATTTGGTTGGTTTTGGAATATAGCTTTCTGTTATTTAAGAAATTGATTTATATATGGAATTTAATTTAGAAATAGATTTATAATGGATTTAAGTGATGTGAAAATGTTGTAAACTGGAAATCGACTGTGGAATTTGTAAACAATGTTTATAAATAAAATTAAATAATTATCACTGATAAATTGAAGATATAAATTCACGGTAACAATTGATAATGAGATGGGTATATCGGTATAAAAAATATTAATATATTTTTCTTTTGGAAATGTGTAAAAAGGAATTTATGAAATTGGAAATGTAAATCGTTTGGTGATATATCGAGATTAAAAAGTATTAGATTGGTTATGTTGTAGTTGAAAAAATATATTTGTATTGAGAAGTTGGGTTTGTTTTAAAAAGAGGATTTTTAATTATTAACTAGGTAAATTAAAAAGTGTTTAAAAATATTCCAGAAAATTAGTTATTTAATTATTTTAAATTGTTTAAAGTATAGTTGATTATTAATTTGGTTACCTTATAATGTTTTGTTTTTAAAGTTAATTATTATTTCAGAATAAATCACTATTATTATTTTAAAAGATAAATTATTCAATATTAATATTTTTTATTTAGTAACTTATTTTAAAGAGTATTTGCTTAAATTGGGCTTGGAAAAATTATTATGGAAACTTTATAAGCATTATTCTGGGATAATTATCGAAAAGTTTTCGAAAAGTAATGATATACTTTCATGGAAAAATCGAAGGTAGATATTGCCAGCAATTAAGTTTGTATTTCTCTAGGATAGAGACGTAATCATTGAGTTGTGAATCCATAGTTGATACCGCGTGGTGCTTTCCATATTTATTTTAAAAGTTCTTTTCATTTTTTTGAAAGAAATGGTTTCGACGAGATAAGTATATACATTTGAAATAAGAGATTTAATTAAGGAACTTATAGAATTCATTATAAATGAATTAAGGAATTTACGATATAAATTATGAAGGATTTTAAGAAAAGATAAATAAATGGTACTTTCCTAAGTGTTTGGAAGTAAGGGGTTTAGAAAAATATATTTTTCAATATTTTTTAAGTGTTGAAATAAGAGATGGTTTGAAATATCCTGATATGGATATAAGTATTCGAGTTGTTTCAAAAATTGAAACTTGGATGGGATTTGAATATATATCTTATAAAGATATTTCGGGAATAAATTTTAAAAAATTATAATATAGGCCTAGTGACTGCTTATGGATGTTATATTGATAGTTAAATAACCAACTATCAAGTATTTGGCAAATTTCGTTGATTGTTTCGAAGAGACCGGGATCAAATTTAATTATCCGAAAATCACTTCGATTTGATTTGAGCATTACGAGTGGATATCATGAAGATGGTGAAGACGATGATTCGATTTGTCCAGACTCAGGACAAGTTGTATGGATGAATGCAATCAGAACATCGACATTGAAGGACGATGAGCATTCTAAGTGAAATTTTTTCTTGAAAGGTAATCGTAGCCTCAAGCCTCACCAACTAGAATGATTGATCATAAGGGGATGTGTAACAAGGCTAAGTGGGTCACACCCAATCAGGGTATGTTATAAACTTTCTAGATACCCTCAGATATATTATTAATTATGAATACAGCAGTGCATGGAAAAAGAGCTCTCAATATGGGTGGGAACACCCAGGGTGATAACCTATTCGATTCTATCCAGGTTAGGGTCAGGGCCGGTCTTGTGTTGTATGGGATCCTGGCGAGGTCCTCGGTACATTTTTCTAGAAGTGTACTATGATGGGTGGTACCCTAGTGTCTATTCATTGTATGGAATCCATTCTCCAATAAGCGCCGTACGGTTTTGATTGTGCCAAAATATGTAGAAATGTGAGGTGCAAGCATTTCAGCTGTTTTCTATTTACTTTGTTTAGACACTATATAATATTGGACAATTTTGATGTAAAGTGTTTTGGTTATCATAAGGTAAAAATTCATCGTGTTTATGTGTGAATAGGTCTTATGAGATACCTTTTTTTTCAAAGGACTTTGATAACTTTAATAATTCAAATTGAGTGTGTTCTCTCATGCCGGTTTGCCAGACTGACTCTAGTGTTATTTTATTATAATAATACGGTCAGACCGAATATTATAGATTCCGGTTAGGATGCTTTGGAGCTCAGAAGACGAGCTGGATGACAGAGACGTATTTCACGTACTTGATTATATTCCACTGTGTACTGTAGGCTGTATAGTCAGCACTAGTGAGGACAAGTTATCCAGTACTGAGCTATTGATTTGTTGTACTCTGTTATGTAATGTATAAGTAATAGTTATTATTCATTTTGTAAAAAAATGTGTCATTATCTAATACATTGTTCCACTGCGATTGTGAGATCCTGTGTTGATGTTGTTTTATTTTCTTCTACCTCTTTCTTATTTTCCTCTAAAGATCTGGTATTTTCGGCACTCGATTGCTCGGCATGCTATACGGAGGATGTATTGATGCCGATTTTCCAGCGTCGAAAATCCGGTTCACTACAAAGTAAGTTTAGTAGAATTGAAAAATGTAAGCTTGAATGTATATGGCAATAAAAAATGCAATGGAATTTTTTATAGCATTTTAAGTATGCAACGAAAATAAAAATTGTTACAGTTTTCATATACCATGCATTATGCTAGTGCTATATAAAACATTCTATGAGGATTAAACAGTTTTCATTGCAAAAATCAATGCTACAATAGATAGTGTTGAATTTTTTAAAAGATTGACATAATATTTCCATAGTGTTTTTAGACGCTATAATAATATGACTTGTCAACATATTATAGCAAGCATCAAAATGCCATGGAAAAGTAGTTGTACCGATACATCTAGTCTAAGATGGCAACAAAAACGCTGTTAAAAGTCTGTTTTCCATTGCATTTCCAAATGCTATTATGTCTATCTGACTTATTATAACCTATTGATCTATGGCGTTTATAAAAACACAGTAGAAGGCTTTAATAGCGGTTTTTAAATGCTATAAAAAGGTATGTTTGTTGTAGTGTAACCAAACCATTTTTATATAAAATCCGATGATATTACGACAATATCTTGAACACAAATACATATTAATCATAGCCGAAATTGTTACATTATTAGATTCCAACATAATAGGTATACATTCAAGTATGAAGGCACTTATTAGAGAAAGTATTCCAACTATGAAAGGGTAAGGATCTACCCATCGAATCCGTACACCTCTAGATAAAATGTATGAGAGGCCACAACACATTGCACCTTCTGCTCAAGACCGGTCCTACCCCTTACTAGATAGCGCCGAATATGCTCACCCCTTAATTGTGATCAAACAATCATAATGGGCCATAAAGTATTAATAGAGATATTGACACTATATCTTGGGATGATCAAATCCTAATAGGAGTGACCTACATAGCCTTGCCGCATGCCCTTACTTTAGTCCTTTTCCAAGTTGATGAGGATTGAGTCTGCAATTATCTTTATTTATAGCAACCTTCTTGGAATGCCAACATTTCCCTCCAAGCAGCAACGTAGTGCCGGCATTTATCCATACAAGTTCATTCTGGGTCTGAAGGAAAAGAAGGCACTACCTCCACTACAACCATTTTGGAATCACCCTCAGGATTAGTAGAGCTATTGCACTTCAAAAGCTCCATCTTCAATTGTCTTCAAGATGTCTTCAGTTTGAAATGCTTGAGTTGGATCGAAGTGGTTTTTGGATAATGTATACTTATCTGATCCAGGTCTCTTCAAAACAACATTCGATATTTTCGAAAAACTCAACCTCAGTTCGTTTGGAAATAATCAAACAATACATAGAAGAAAGGATCACCCCCTAACCGTATAAGTGGATGGATCTCGCTATTAATTGTCCTAGGAGAACAAGACGAGATTTATATGCATGGTATAAGATCATCGAAGATGACTGTGCCATAAAACTCACGTGTTTCTTCTAAATATTTCCAAAGTTATATTTTGGTCCAGATTTGATAGTTGGTTATTTAACTATCAAATAAATAAACAAGCAACAATTCAGAGATTTAGTTACCGATAGCAACCACTAAGGCTCATAATAAATTTTTCATTTATTAACTCTCTTTGCAAAAGTGTTAATAAAAAACATTCATATACTTATCTTACTGAAATAAGTATATTCACAAAGCATTTGTGAAAGATTCTCATTTTCCAAATCATATAGAAGGATCAATACAAAATAATATTTAAATTATAAATAAAGGTAACCTTAAACAATATTCCTTCGGTGTTAAGTGTGGAATGAATGTCCATACCACCAGAATTAAGAAGGCCAGTTAAAGGAAATCCAATCTGAATTCCTTTTATAAATTTCCTTATATAAATCCTCTTAATAAATCACTTTTATTTATGAATCGTCTTTATTTAAATTCCAACTCTTTATAAATCACCAAGTTGAATTTATATAACTCTTTTGTAAATATTAAAACCATTTATATACTTTTTATAAATCTCCAAAATCATTTTTAAAACTTCCTTTAAAATATTCAGAATCATTTGTAAAACTTTCTTATAAATATTCCTTATTAAAAAATAAACTCATTTAATAAACTCATTTAATAAAGTCGTTTTAATAAACAAAATGTTTATTTAAACCATATTTACTAAAATCATTGGATTTTACCAAAGCTAAGTAAGCAATAATTTGGGTTACAATGTCACACCACATGCTAAGTGATGTGTAACGTTAATATTTGAATTGTTCGATATTAATTGTTGGTTAAATTTACACCTATAAGTCACACAATTGTAACGTTAAATGCTCCTGCTACCATTCGATTAAATTAAATTATAATTGCTATAAATTAATTAATTTTTATGCAATATTAATTATAAAATTTTATTTGATGTGTGTTGAATAATATTAAAGAGTGTGTATAATATATATATATACACACACTTATTGATATACGATATCTGTTAACCGGCCTTTTGGCAAGGCAGTTCACAAGCGGATTTAACCCAACATACTTCATGATCATCAAGGCAGAAAGCCCAGAGAGATGAATACTAGGTTTGGAGATTGATTATGGACAAGGCCATGGACGATAGTCACATGGATTCTTGTGAATAGCATTCCAGAATTGGCTAAGTATGAATCTAACACTTCAACTAAAAAACGATTGAGTATGATCGTTATTCACAATGGATCGGCTATGATCCATCTCCAAAATGGATTAGCTATGATCCATCACCAATATGGATCAAATATGGAACATCTTCATTATGGATTGGCGTGAATCGATATGGATACGGATCACTTGGACTAACAGTACGAATCAACTATGATCGATCAATAACTCAAAATCCAGAAGTCAACTATGCAGGAAACTTTAGGAATAACAAGATATTACATGGTGGGACCCACCATATCGATCGCACATGAAAAAGGGGCAAGAAAAATGTTCGGCATTGATCGTTATTTTGATGGGAGAAGGGCCCGCGATCGATAGGGTGACCTCGTCTAGATCTGGAGAATCCACTGTCGAAATTTTAGGAAGATATTTCGCCATCTTCCTCAATAAATACAAGCTTCATGGTTCATTTGAAGGATCTTTTTTCGACTGGCTCTTTTTCTTCGATATCTTCTCTTCCTCCATAACTTTTCTAAGGCAAAAAAGAAACTACACTTGTAATCTTATAGTATAAATAAAATATTATTGGAGTGGACATAGGCCAGAGTTTACTGAACCACTATAAAACTTGCATGTGCATTTACTTTTCTACAATTTATTCTGTGATCGATGTTCTTTCTCTATTTGGATATTAGTGCTTTCACATTCAATCGGGAGTTAGTGGTCATTTTGACGCCATCATTTTGATGCTTTCACTGTGAAAGCTAGCCCATGTAGATTTGGTGTTCAGATTTGGAATTAACTAGATAGCTCAGATTTCAAGCATCGTTATACAATCAACAAGGAGAGCGCTATCGAAAAGAAGCAATCATGGAGAGAGATAAGAAGCTTCCTCTAGAGCTAGAGATAATCAAGCGTATATCAACATAACCATGGATGAAATGGAAACGATGACAGATGCTATGTAGGAAAGGATGCAGAAGAGACGGGAGGAGATGGTGGAGAATCTTCTTCGACAGATTCGATAAGTTGGAAATCAAAACTAAAAATATGTAAATGGAGCTATTAGACAAAGGAATGGAACAGATCAGCCATAGGTAGTTCCCTGCCATCTTAGAGGGATCAACCTGATCTCGAAAGGCTTTGGGCATGCCTCAGGGTTTGGTCGATCACAATGTTGGAGGACCAAGGATCATTCCCATGAAGCTTGGTGCAAATCAATATTTGGATGCTCGTCCAGAAGAGTACATGTCAGAATTCCCTCGTGGACTAGGGGGGTAGTTTGGAAATGATGATAAGAGATTACCGCTTGATGATAATGACAGGTTTGTAGAGATGATCAGGCAAGCTATGCATGGAGGATTGATGAACAGGGATCTGGAAGACGTAAATAGAAGTACATTCATTCCTAATATTAGGAATGCTAGGAATCCAATGAAGTTTAAGCTACCAACGCTGGAAGGATATGACAAAAAGTCAAACCCAACTATGCATATGATGAGATATATACGGCACATGGAAGTACTACGGGAATCAGAAGAAGTCATGGCATGATGCTTTCCATTGTATTAAATAGATATAGCTGCACTGTGGTTCAGGTTGTTGGAAAGCGGTTCTATTGGCACATCGATTGAATTGGTTGAAAGATTTATGAGGTAGTTATGGGTTTACATTTCGAGATCCAAAAATGTGATGAGTCTGGCAACACTGAAACAGAAGACTAGAGAGTCTCTAAGGAGTTTTCTAACACAATTTAATGCTATGGCGGCATTAGTTGATCGCCAGATCCATCCATGGTTTTGATGGCAGCTATTTCAGGAATTACCGATGACGTGACTTCCAAGGATTCATTGGTGTTGAATCCACCTATGGATCTCGGGGAGTTTTATCACAAAGAAAAAAGGTTCCTGGGGTAGGAAGGCACAAGAGCCGACAAACAGGAGGTGAATGTTGTGCAAAGCAGAGGATCATCAGGAGATGCAAATAAGAATGATAAAGGGAAATGGAAACTGGATGATGCATATAATGGGATGAAAAGGGGATCGAAAGAGCAGAAGCCAAAGTTCTCCTCCTACTTGGATTTGACGGAAAGCCTAGAATGGATTTATTTGGACACTAGGGTCAACTCCCCTATCAGAAACCGAAATGGAGGGATTCCATGGAGCAACAACGTATGTATGGAAAATACTGCCTATTCCACGAATTGAATGGGCATACCATAGATGAATGCAGAAATTTAAAGGATAAGACTGAGGAGCACGTCAGGAATAGTAGACTACCGCAGTAGTGAGGAATCGAACAAAGGCAGTAGAACAGGAGCAACCACTGTCTATATCGAATAGAAATAGGAATGACCCTGGATCTGGGTCATGGATCTTCATAAACTGATCATGATGGTGAGGGTGAGTTCAAGACTTGGACTCCGGCCATAATAATAACAAACTCTTTAATAAGGCGGCTAAGTAACTTACACGCGTACGGGGTCGAGGAAGATCCCTAGGCATGCTCAGAGATGATGATGAACCATCTTGCCCGGAGGGGCACCCTTTGGATTTTTTAGTTTTTTTGATTTCTAGATGCACGAACTCTTGTTCATTAGGTTATTTGTGATCCGCATTACTGCAGTAAATAAAACATAATGAGATTATTGTCCCGACCAGAGTGACGAAGAGGAAACTACAAAGTGTGAGCCCTTCGCCGGAGAGCGACATAAGGGACTCACACGTGGATTAACTCCTCGACTGAGAGTCGAGGCCGAAGAATAAAACCCAACAAAACATCAGTTATGGATTATATCTGGCAAGGAGTAAGTCGTTTCGCCGGACAATGAAAGGATCGGCCTACTCAGGTCATCGAGTATGGATTATGCTCGATAAGGGTTCGAAGAGACCACAATCTGCGTAGGACTTAGGCCAAGACATCATTTAATATTCAGGGACATTGAGTTGGAGTACAGGAAGTAATGCTACTTCACTGGAGAGTGACAAGGTCGGCTTATTCGAATGCTAAGTATGGACTGTGCTCACCAAAGACACGAAGAGGTCATAGATTTTAATATCAGCTTTGAACAGCTATGGATTCGGACATAGACCCGGAGTGATTGCGGATTTGGATATGGGCCCAGAGCGGTCTTGGATTTGGCTAATGACCTAAAGAGGTCACAGATTTGGACATCAGCCTCCAACGGTAATGGATTCGGCTTCAGATGGATACATATTTGGATAAAATGATTCGAAGGGATTGCAAATTTAGAATTGGATTTCACTAATGATCTGAAGTGAACATGGATTTGGATTGGCAATGGAATGGATTCATATTGGATAATATGGCTATCGATGGATTAGGGACTTCAGATTTAAGATTTATGGCAATTCAAAACACACCTTCCTATCACAAGGCATGTTCTAGTAGGAAAAGCATTAACCCGCCTTTTTATAAGGCAATAGAGATGGATTTAACCCAACATACTTCATGATTATCAAGGTAGAAAGGCCGATGAGATTGTTATCAGGACCGGAGACCGATTATGGACAAGACTGTTGATGATAGTCGTACGAATTCATGCGAATAGCATTCAAGAATTGGCTAAGTATGAATTTCACAATTTAACTGAAAAACAATCGAATACAGTCATTTTTCACAATGGATCAACTATGGTTCTTCTCCGAAATGGATCATCAATGGTCCATCTCCATCATGGAATGGCTATGATCCGTCTCCATTATGGATCAACTATGATCCATCTCCAAAATGGATCGGTTATGGTCCATCTTCAACATGGATCGGATATGGAACATCTGCATTATGGACCGATGTGAATCGATATGGATACAGATCGCTTGGATCGACAGTACAAATCAACGATGATCGATCAATAACTCAAAATCAAGAAGTCGGCTATGCATGAAACATTGGGAACAACAAGATATTACATGGTGGGACCTACCATGTTGATCGCATATGAAAAGGTGAAAAAATGATCCGTATCGATCATTATTTTGATGGAAGTGGGGCCCATAATCGATAGGGTGACCTCGTTTGAATCTACAGACTCCACTGCCGAAATTTTAGGAAGATATTTCGTCGTCTTCCCCAATAAATACAAGCTTCATGGTTCGTTTGAAGTTCTTTTTTGGACTGGCTCTTCTTTTTCACTATTTTCTCTTCCTCCATTACTTTCCTTAGGCAAAAACCAGCTGTTCTTGTAATCTTATAGTGTAAATAAAAGATTGTTGGAGTGGATGCAGGCCAAAGTTTGCCAAACCACTATAAAAACTGCATGTTGATTTACTTTGCTGCAATTTATTCTATCATCTGTGTTCTTATCACTATTTGGATATTTTTACTGATATTGGTGATATCACATTTAATCAGATGTTGTGCCCATTTTTAACACCAACGATATCGATGCGCATTTAAATTAGATTTAAATGTGTTAAGTATTGTTTGGACCTGAAATGGTTTATAGGCCCACAAAGGGGCTTGGATTTTTAGTTAGGATTTGAACTGTGTAGGATAGCCAAAATAAAAGGGTTGGAGGCTTAGATTTTGAATTCAAAAGAAAAGAAAGAGTAAGATAAAAACGTGGATTTAGATCCTGCTTTTACTCCTCAGACTTTCTCTTATTTAAACACCCCAACATTCATTTTCTAAACGACTTTAGCATCCCTTCATCTTATTTTTTTGCTAAAAATTCTACCTTACTCCTCCACTTTTTCAAGCATTTCCTATATCAGATTAAAGTTGATTCGATCATCGGTGATAGCTGTGTTCGAGAAGCCAGCAACCTCTAAATTCAGATTTAATTCAAGGAGTTTCGTTCTACGTTTCAACGAGTATGTACTAGTTTTTGATGAAATCTACAATTCTATATTTATATTTACATATAAGTGATTAATGCATATATTATATTGTCTTATTAGTTAGTTAGTCGATTAATTAACGAATTTGTACATAACAGATTTCGTTCCATTGGATGAATTATAGGATTGTGTACATAAATAATAATAATAATAATTTAAGCATACATATTAACCTGCTCACAGTTTTGGCCAAAAAATTATTTTTTCAAAATTATATTAATTATATATTATTTTAAAATTAAGGTTTGAATTTTGAAAAATAATATATAATGTAATATTTTGACTCACAAATATATTTTTATGTTCATAAATTTTTAGGATTTAAAAAAAAAAATTCAATGTGTATATTATATATATATGTATAACATAAATATATTCCATGTTTTTATTGATTAAAATGAGTTTTGAAGATATTATATATATAGATGTTATTAACATATAACATTTGATATAAATTTTTTATACAAAATATATTAATGTTTTTCTTTTTGAAAATAAAAATAATAACTAAAAGCATTTACATATAGAAATTTTAAAAAAGATTAGAAAAATAAAAGTTAATAGAAAAAGGAAGCTTTGGTCGTGAGCATATAAGTGTATATGTATATAATTAAGTTAATTTTATTTATAATAATATACTATATATATTTACATTTATATATAATTATATCGTTTTGTGAATAATAACTTTAAAGTTATTTTGATATTTACATGTTAATATATTTAAAAAATCTTTTTGACTTTGATATATATATATATATATATATATATATATATCATTTACTTAAAGGTTATTCAAAATTAGCTTGTCAAATTAAATTTCAAAATAATTTTGGTAAATGTGATTACGCTTATTTCTGCAATTGTATAAATGTGTTATGTAGACTTTATTTGTAAGTTATGTTTCAAATTATACAAAATTATATTTAGACACATACACAAATATATACATACATACATATATACATATATAATTATATCATTTGTATGTATATACAAATATGTTGATGAAATACATGTATACAGAGGACTAACATTTCCATTGTGGTGTAAATCCCAACATCTATACATGGACATACCAAACCGCATACACTTTGTATATTGCACTTGCATGGACATGCATATGTCCACATGATACACATGTATAAAATAAAACTTTGTGTATAAATTAAAATAAAATATTAACTTTATTAAACAAAAAATTCAGAAAATTTCTAAATGAATTAGATTATGTTGACCCATTAAAGATCCAAATGGAATAATTTTTTTGAAATTTATACATTTACACTACTGCGTAGTAGACTAGTTCCAACAATGTAGAACTTATTTCCTACTAAATATGTGCCTAAACTACCATATGAGATGTGGTGCGGTAAGAACCCTAACTCAAGTATTTGAAGGTATGGGGTTATCTAACCTACGTTAAGAACGTTGGTCCGAATAAATTACAGAAAAGATCGATGTTATGTAAATTTATAGAACATCCCAAAAACTCAGTAGGGTATATATTCTACAAAACGAGGAACAAAAGGTTATTATTTGTCGGTACACTATCTTTTTATTAAAGGAAGTTCTATTAAAGGAAATTAATGGCGAGGTTGTAGACTTGGATGAGATCCAAGAAGTTAACATTGAGGCTAAACCAGTGCGAGAACCAAGTTTACCCCTATATGAGGACACTCAACCTATTAGAAGGTCTAGTAGGTAATCTCGTGCACCAGAGAGATACTACGATTTTCTCATGGATGGAGAAAAGGAGGACTATGTCTTAGATGATGACACTCCTCTGTCTTTCCAATAGCCACTACAGAGTAAAGACTCTACACTCTGGCTTGAAGCAATAAAATCCTAGATGTATTCCATGTATGAAAATAAACATGGACATACTCAAAGGGATAAAACCTATCGACTACAAATGGAGTTTTATAGAAAAAGCTAAATGCAGATAAGGACGTAGAGACTTATAAGGCTAGGCCAATTGTGAAAGGATTTCATCAAATTTAAGTTGTTCATTATGATGAAACCTTTTCGGCCGTAACCATGCTTAAGTTCATTCGGATTATGCTGGCCATTACTGAATTCAATGACTACGAAATATGGCAAATGGATATAAAGTTGGCATTTCTAAATGGTGATTTAGAAGACTATCTATATGTCGCAACCCGAGGGTTTTATAGTCAAGTGAGGGAAAGGCTTGCAAATTATTAATTTTCATTTATGGACTCAAACAAGTTTCAAGGAGTTAGGACAAGTGTTTTAGTAAGATAGTCAAACATTTTGGTTTTTATCTAAACACGGAGGAAGAATGCATATACAAAAAGGAACATGCAACACTATCATATTCTTAACGCTATATATCGATGATCTTCTGTTTATTGGCAATGACACTTTGTTATTACAATAAATGAATGCATGGCTTTCATAGAACTTATCCATGGAGATTTTGGGAGAAACAGCCTATATACTAGGTATAAAGATCTATAGAGATAGATCTAAAAGGCTGTTAGGATTGTCTTAATCCCCGTACATAGAACTATACTAAAAAGATTCAATATGGAGAATTATAAGCATGGAAATGTTCCAAAGAAATCTAGAATTGTCCTTTCTAAGAATGATGCTTCTCATATTGATAAGGATAACGAGCATATGAAGATTACCTCATATGCTTGAGCTGCACAATCCATAATGTATTAGACCGAATGTAGCATACGCATCATGATGTGTAAGCCGATACTAGTCTAATCTTAGAGAAAAGCATTAGACGGCTGTAAAATGTATCCCAAATTCTTTATAAACACTCTGAACTTATTCCTCATATATAGGAGTTGAGACCTCCTTTTGAAGGGGTATGCTAACTCTAGCTTTCATAGTGACCTTGATGATAGTACATCAATGTTTGGTTATGTTTTTATGCTTAACGACATGGCTATCAATTGAAACATTCCAAGCAAGGAAAAATAGCTAATTTGATGATGAAGGCCTAAATACGTCGCCCTCAATGAAGTAGCAAATAGGTGGTCTAAGTGCATAAGTTTTTATGTGAACTAGGAGTGATTCCCAATACCCAGAATCCAATGACATTGTTCTGTGACAATAGTGCGATAATATAGGTCGCAAAAGATCCTAGAGAGTAGAAGAAGTCACGACATATTCCTCGCAAGTTCCACCACATTAAAGAATTCAATGGAAAAAAAAGGTCATGATATAGAGGGTATATACCAAGGAAAACATAGCAGATCCATTCACTAAAGGTCTAAGTCGGTCGATTCTCGAGAAGCGGATCAAAGGGATAGGATTGATTTCATAATCGACCTTAAGTGCAAGTCGGAGATTAATAGAGTTAGGTGTATGTCTTAGGGAAAATTATGTAATTTATATAAATTGTTAATTTATAAACAATTCTCGTTCGAAATAAAAGATGCTTTCTTTCTATTATACCCTTGCTATAATATGTTATAAATAATTAAATGTTTAATTAAAGTATACTTCATAGAAAATCTATAAATAGCATGGTTATTATAGTAATTATAGATAGTTGTAGTCATGATTACCATATCACAATATAATAAACACATCATTTTAAGCATTCTTAGTCAAGATGTATCAAGACTGTGTATCGATGCATCTATTGAGACCAGATTACATAATGCACTTTAAATATTGGGCAGTGTATTATTCATGACTGTTGGAGGCACCAAGGGGTTACATACTGATAGTTGTTAGATAACTATGGAATGACTTGCTCAGTAGTTTTCTGTTGGATAATATAATTAAGGTCAAACATAAAATATCGATGTGGCTAGTTTGCACAGTTTTCTTCACTTTAGAATACTGTTGATCTTCAATATGAAAGCTCCTCTTTGATTATAGTTAAATCGTGGCACAATGTATATTGAATGAGTAGAGGTGGGTTGAGTGGAAGCATTACAAGTGAAAAAATATTCAAGAGACGGTGAGTCTCCTCAATTATATGAGGTTAGTATCACGGTCAACTAAAATCAACTCAAAGTCAAAATCTTTGGAGTTAATTGTTATTTTAAATAAGGATTTTATGTTTGAACTATAAATTGATTATGGATGATGTAACATTTTCTACTTGGAGGCCCAAAACTAACGGCTACGGATGTTGCAGTCATCTATAGTTATTAATTCCTGGTGACCAAATGCGGTACTATTAGGTACATTCATATAACAGAAACACATGAATATGAAAAAATTTCAAAATCATAAAACAGATTTCCTATTCGACTTCAAATCATGTTTTAAATTCACTACATAATCCCAATTCGTACCATGTTCAGAGAAATATAATTATTACAAAATATGCCACGAGTGACATATATAGATCCCCACTTGGATGATCATAGTCTAAACATAGGCAATTTAATAACTTTTCCATTACAAGCAAAACACAACACAATTAAATAGAAAGTACTCTTAATAGTTAGCTTGCCTCATGCAAGTCTTCGGAAGCTTATTCTCCTAAAGAAGAATATAAAAATCTTAACACTCAAACTACTCAAATTAAATGAGCACCTAAGAGTTTAATGGAAAAATATAAACTTTGAGTTAGACAAAAGCCTAGGGTGAATAATAACCTACCATCTCGAACCATATAGATATCTAGTGAGACCCCGCGCATAGCGGAATGAGTTTTCCCCTCACTGGTATCTTAACCAAAATTTATAATAATCATATACCATACACCTGCATTCACAACGGTTAAGGCATAATATTATAAAATATATCATGATGATATGCAAACACGTAATATATTCTGGACTTCCCATCCTATTCATTTGACTATTTGTCTCAGTTATAGTTTCTAGGTGAAATGACCGGCCTTTCTCTCCACAGAAAGACGCATCATTCTTAAGAAAGAAAGGGATAGAAAAGAGAAAAGATAGAGAAGAAAGAAAGACACAACATCAGAATCTCAATAGAGGAACGAATAAAATTATATTAATTACATAAATATTACATAGCATCATATACATCAGAGTTACACAGCTTATACGACACATACTAGACAGTTATAAACACCTGTCTAGTTATACAACTCAATATACAATACAGATAATAATTCAGACCAACGACTCAGAGACCAACACAGCGGAACCATCTGTATATATCTACAAACGCTGAAGCCTCCTGCTCCATAGCTCCTTTAGAATTCGTCAAATCTAACCTAAATCCCTTGGCTACTCGTAAAAATTTGAGTACCCAAGAGTTTAAGAAAAACGGAATAAACTCTGGGTCAGACATGGGTCTGGTGTGAGTAAACGGTTAAAGTTGCTTAACTTTAAAAAAACTTTTTGAAAGAAAAGGTATCACGTAAGACTTCCCACACATAAACATGGGTAAGTTTTTACCTTACGCTAACCAAAACATTTGATAGGAAATCCAATGATATTATAATAGGGTCTAGGGTTTTCAAATAAATAAGAAATAGCTGAAATTGTTACATGATTAAATTCCATCTACTAGCCACAAAATTGGGTAATACAATTCAAACCGTAAGGGCATGTAGGAAGAATGAGTTTCCATCAATGGCAGGGGTACTGGGGTACCGCCCGTCACAGTACGGGGCCTAGATCACCGTACCAAGGATCCATCCTAAATCCCCTGCAACACAAGGCTGGAACCATTCCTTATTGAACAGTTCCGAACAAGACAACCCCGCAGTTGTAGCTAGCAACCGCCCATACAGCCGAATAAAAAGGGACATCTAGACAGGGGTAAATCTCGTCCTACTTGGGCATGACTTACTTAGCCTTGCTGCACCTCCCCTGTTTTAGCCATTCCCGGTTGTTGAGGCTTGAGGCTACGATTACCTTTAGAACACATCTATCTTAGAATGCTCATCATCCACCTGACGATGTTCTGAAAGCATTCAATCCATATAAGTTCATTCGGGGTTTGAACGAAATCGGAAGCATTATCTCGTTACACCTATTTTGGAAGCACCCTTAGAGTTAACGACAATAGCCCTTGCACTCTAAATCTTCATCTTCACTTAAGATTCACGACCTATCGTTAATTTGGATCGATGTGGTTTTCGGATATCCAAATTTGGAAACCCGATCCCGGTCTCACCGAAATCCAAAACGCCATCTTTTAGTCCAAGTTGTTTTAAAGTTAAAACAATTCAATTCAAATCACTATCTATATTCACACAGATAGATAATTCTCATATAACAGATAAATAATCCATATCATCACAGTTCAACCAAATCATCTTATATCACATATCACACATATCTCATCAGAGATATCAAACAATCAAGGCATTCAACATCAATCAGCCATCCATAAGCAATGATCTATTAATCACACCATCTATAATTAATTTAAAATAAATTAAATTAATTACTTCATCTCTAATTAATTTAAAATAAATTAAATTAATTACTTTCATCACAATAAATCTTGCTTATACAACCATTAATTAAACCTAATTAGTTAATCATCATCTCAATTAATCACCCTTGATTAATTATCCTTTAATTACATTAAGTAATTAACCCTTAATTAATTACACAAACTAATTATCTACAAACATTAAAGTAATTAACCTTAATTACTTCATTAAATATAATTAATTACATTAATCCTTAATTAATTACAATTAATTACCTTATAATCACTTATTATTGATTAATTAATCTTAATTAATCTATCTTTAATTACTCTCTTTAATTACATTAATTAACGATCCTTAATTAATAACTTCCATTAATCAACTTTAATTAATCATAAACAGTAATTGCCATCCTATAATTACTTACCTTAATTAATTATATTAATCCTTTAATTAATTACACCAAGTAAGTAATCCTTAATTACTTCTACTAAGTAATTATTCTTTAATTACTTTATATTAAGTAATTTCCCTTTTATTAATTACATCCAGTAATTATACATTAGTTACCTCCTAAGTAATTACATTATTTAATCTCATTAAGTATTCATACTTAATCACTCATCAAGATTATCCAAAATTAATCAACTAATTAATTAATCATATTCATTTGATTAATTACAATTGGGTAATCCATCCCTTAATTACCTTTTAAATAAATTAATTAATATTTAATTACAGATTAATTATTATTTAACTATTAATTAATAAACCTTAATTATCAATTAATAAATCTTAATAACAAATTAATTAATCCTTAATTAATCAGTTATTCAATTCTTAATAACAATTAATTAACCCTAAATAACAGTTAATTAATTCTTAATTAACTTTAGATTAATAATCTCTTAATTATTAATTAATAAAACTAATTATTAATTAATAAAAATTAATTTCAAATTAAATATATTTTTAATTACATATTAATTAACTTTAATTACATAATAAATTAATCTTTAATAATTAATTAATAATCTCTAATTATCTAATTAATAATTCTTAATTATTAATTAATTAACCTCTAATTAGTTAACTTATAACCCTTAATTATTAATTTTAAATAAATTAATTAAATCAATTTTTTTACTCTTAATTAATTCCTTAATTGATTCTTAATAATTATTAAATAAATAAATTAATTGATTTTACTTAAATTCCTCCATTAACTTAATTAATTTCAAGATAATAAAACCTTCTTCATCTTAAGATGAAACATAATCTTATAAATACCTTAATTACCATTTATATATTTAAACCATTATATTTTAATAACTAATTTTACTTAATTAAATCAATATTTAAGTTTTAAAATAAAAAAATCATTTCTTGATAAATTAAAGTTAACAAAACATAACTTCCATAACCTTAAAAATTTATCAAAAGATGGTTTAAACAAAAATTAATTTAGATTTTAAAACTTGTCTTTAAAATTCCATTTTTACTTAAGTTTAATAATAACTTTAACTTTATTTAACAAAGTTATAAATTATACAAATATCAAACTTCTTGATAAAATGTTAAAGAAAACATTATATTTATAAAGCTTAGTATTCAAAAACAATATTTATTTTCAAAAGTTTAAACTTCCTTTATCTAAATTCGAAACTTGTTTTATAAAAACTTTATAAAACTTTTAAAAACAATTTCTTTTAATCATCTGCTTCAGTTTGAACCTGAGGGTCACTCGAACCACTCTAAATTCCATTTATTTTTCTAAAATTTTCCAAAGTTTAGCTTAAATTTAAATTTTAAAAACCTGTAACCATTAAACTGTTAACAGGTTCCAACCTCCAGAACTACTCGAGTCTCAACTCGAGTCACCAACTCAACAACATGGCACCTCCTTCGAGCAAACCACAGCAAAACCCACACTCAAAACCACAAACACCAAAATCACTTCATGCACACGCACCATCCCTGGAGCCATCTCCGACCTTTGACGAACCCTCCGGCACGTCACCCTATGCCGCAGCAATCGTCTCCGATCACCAAACCACCATCACAAGCCTCGTTCCAGAATTTAGCATTCCAGTTGAAAATTGGAATCAACTCCCATGGCCAAAATCGTCTCGAAGTCGCATCTCCGATCACTAGACATTGCGCCACCACGTTCACACCATCTTCGATCATCCACGAAGCCATCCCCAAAATTCCATTCAACTTGATGCACCAGAGAGGTAGAATTGCCCCCATTTTCCCAGTTCGACCAAATTAGGTTTAAAACCAAATCCACCTACCGTCGTCGCCACGACCATCAAACAACCCTCCATCTATTTTTGCCACACCACTAGATCCTTCCTTTACCTCCACCCAAGATCTCGATTCCCCTAAACCTTGTGGTCACCAGAATTTGCTCAGTAACCCAATTTCAGACAATCCCGAAATGCACACTTAATTCTAATCTAAAAATCATAAATTTCATCTTAAAAATCATGTTTACCCACGCCGATTCAAGTTATATACTTGAATCAGAGAATTATAATAATTGATATTAACATGTTTATATATTTTTACATTAAATCTTGATTTCCAGATAGTGTGTGTATATATATATATATAAACATGTTTAAACTATTTTTAGATCCAAGTTCAAGTTTAAACAAACTAAATTTGTTTGGAAACTAAGGCCTATCAGAGATCAGAGGGGAAGATTTTGAATTTAGATCAAAAATTTTAAGCCTGAACTAAGAACAGAGGTATTCAAAAACAATAGTCATGTGCTTTAAATCAGATACATATACAATGCAACACATTCATATACACAGATAATACACATATATATACACATGCAATCATTAATCATTTCAGAAATCTAACAAGCAACAGATCAGTTATTACTTAAGATTTTTACGTTGATGTTTACTCACCTTTTTAAAAAAAAATGCAGAGTGCTGAAAAGAACTAGGAGGCCTTGAAACAGTTTTGGATTTTTAAAAACTTTGTCTTGCTTGATTTCTGAAATGCTTTAATACTGAAAAACTTTGAACACTTGAATCTTTTCATTGCTGCTTTGATTAACATACTGGAAAACTTGATGTTGCCGATTTGTTTACAGGCATGAAAATGCTTTCCAGGTTGAAGATAAAACATAACAGGCCTTATTTTACAGGATTGCCTTGAAAATTGATTACGGGCCTGAGTTTTAGGAGGTTATAGGTTTTGATGATCTTCTCGTTGAGTTGCATTTGTTTTAGAGGAGATGGTTATAGATTTTTGGCTTGATATGGTTGCAGACTTGAATTTGTTTGCATGGTGATCTGAGTTTTGATAATTGGTTTAAGGCTGCACTTTTTTTTGAAGATAGTTACAGGTTTAATGATTTGTTTGAGGAATGAATTATAAGGGTTTAAACTTGAAAATGTTTTCAGGTTATGGTTTGAGGAAGTGATTTCAAATCTAGCCATTATTTTCTTGCTATTAGAAATGAAGATATAAAAAAATGAAGAGGAAGATATGGGTTTTAAATAGGTTAATTTAGATTTTATTAAAAATGTAAAGAAAAATAAAATAAAAGATGACACTTGTCTCTACCATTGATTATTTGTTTATACATGTTATTTAAAGATGTTTATAACTTAACACTTGTCATTATATATATATATATATTCATTTTTAAAAGGATTTCAAAACCTTTTTATAATAATATCTTAATTAATAATTATGTTTCTTAATTTAGAAATGCTTTTCAAATTTTAAATAAATAAAACTTTTAAAAGAAAATAAAGTAAAAACCAATCATACTTTAAATAAAATCATATATAATATTTTTAATCCATATTTAAATGTTAATATAAACCTTTTGTATTTATTTGCTATTAAATTAATATTTTTTCAAATTTCTATAAATAAATTTCTTTAAAGAAAAGCATAGAGAACAACCTTATTTTAAACAAAAACTTTATTCATATTTTATATCCAAACTATATTATTATTTCTATTTAAAGATATATATTCCTTTCAATGCAGTTTTTAAATCCAAATTTCAAATTCATATTCAATTTAAAATCCAATTTAAAATCAATTCAAATAAATATAGATATCAATTTTAAAAAACACATTATTAATTGTAAATAATTATCCTATTAAAGTCAATTTAAATACACATATATATACACATTTAAATAATACTTATTAAATTTGAAATAATAAGTCTATTAAAAATCTATATTTAAAAATAACTCATTATTAAATTGTTTGAAAATATCAAACTTTACAAATTTTAAATAATTAATTAAGGAGATTATCACATTTTAAATTCCTTGAAATTTCGGGATATCACATTCCTTCCCCCTTAAAAGAATTTCGTCCTCGAACTTTAAAACAAAAGATAATCCAAAGTTTTTATTTTATTTTATTTCAACAATCCAAGCTTACATATCATCCATACACAAACAACCAGACAAACAATTTCATCCAAACAAACAATTCAATCCAACAAACAATTTATTCTATCAAACAACTCTAGCTATCCAGACACAGATTCGTATAAGCTTCGTAAAATTATCCATAGTTTCCCAGGTACATACATTGGGATACTCGTTCTACAAAATCCAAACTAGCCACACCACTAAGCTACTGAGCTCCTACTCATCTAGATCTACCATCTACACAAGAGATCTGACCACAGTCAAGATCGACTCAATAACCAAATCCTTCTGAACTGCTGGTTCCACAACTAGAGATGGATCATACACGTACTTCCTCAGAGATACGTCAAATACATTGAATCCAAGTCTTCCAAACTGGCAATTCAACCCTTATAAGCCAAACACAAAAACACCGAAGAATCCAGTATACTACAGAGCTAACTTCCCAGTCTTACCCAATCTTATTGCTCCTTTGACCAGAGAAAATCTCAACAGAAACAAAGTCTCCAACTTTGAGTTCCAAATTCCTCCATCTCTTAACCTCAAAACTCTTCTGACGATCATGGGCTGCCTACATCCTTTGTGATCCTCTCAAGATCTACCCAAATCAAGAGCACAAACTCTATACCACAATCATCAGTAGACTTCAACTTACTTCTCTTATCCAGAAAAGATAAAACATGAACACTCGCCAATCTGACCTTCAGATCCTGAAAACTTCTTGTAGAAACCCTCTAATCCAAAATACTGCAACTCTAGGTTGCTTCCACTCTAGAATAGCTGCTACCTTGCTTTCGCTGCACAAATCTGATCTGGAGTAAATGAGAATGTCGTTTGATGAACACGAGCACAGATTAGACAACACATTCCAGAAATATGGTTCAACAGATCAATAAAGAGAAAACTTAGAAGTTCCAAGATAACTGAGCTGCTTCACCAAATCCTTTCTCTAGGAGACATCCAAAAAATTTCTAACAACACAATTACTCAAGAGAACACTCAAACTATCGCAAGTCACTTTTGCGATCCTATCCAACCCAATATCCACAGATACTGTTCTCTCTTTACAAATCAGAACAGCTTAGTGCTTGACCAATTCATCGAAGAAATGGGTCTACTCTACTGCTTCTGAATTCCACCTCTAGGATACTTCAAAGCCAAAAGATCTCTGTTGGAACACAAAACACTTCCGAGCTGCACCGCTGACACAGATGCCAAAGACTTCCTAATCCAAAGCTGTTTGAGAAACTCGGACCTCAAACCAAACACATACATCCTGCCGAACTCAGCCACAACACCGAAGCAGACACACTTCCTTAAACTTGCTCCAAAAGAAAACATCTTCGGAGACATCCATAGTCACTGCATCTCACCATGCAGCTACTCCATCTTGAAGTTACCAAGATACCATCACTCGCTTCTGCCTAACCGATAGATCCAAACTCTCAAAATCAGCTCATACGAGCGCAATCAACTTACACTTCAAAGATGAACTCCGAACTATAACAGGTTTCCTTCAGAGATTGGTGAAATCCTTACACCATACTGCAATGCTCACTCGAGACGGTATTGGGTCTACAGTCTCGACAGATACACTTCCAACCACAACACTCAGACTTCTTACATTGGTAGTCGTGCTACACACACCACTACCCCAGCTACCTTTAGAACTCATATTGGAAAAACCCGAGGTAATCCAACAAATAGGTAGAATAGATATATATAGTTATATATAAAAACTACAAATACGCTCTCTCAAGAAAGACACCACTCCAGAGCCTAGGAATTCACTCAACCTATGCTCTGATACCAAATGAAACAACCTGCCTTTCTCTCCATAGAAAGACGCATCATTTTTAAGAAAGAAAGGGATAGAAAAGAGAAAAGATAGAGAAGAAAGAAAGACACAACATCAGAATCTCAACAGCGGAACGAGTAAATTATATTAATCACATAAATATTACATAGTATCATATACATCAGAGTTACACAGCTTATACGACACATGCTAGGCAATTATGAACACCTGTCTAGTTATACAACTCAATATACAATACAGATAATAACTCAGAATAACGACTCAGAGACCAACACAGCGGAACCATCTATATATATCTACAAACGCTGAAGCCACCTTCTCCATAGCACCTTCAGAATTCGTTAAACCTAATCTGAATCCCTTAGCTACTCGTAAAAATTTGAGCACCCAAGGGTTTAAAAAAATAGAATAAACTCTGGGCCAGACATGGGTCTGGTGTGAGTAAACGGTTAAAGTTGCTTAACTTTTTAAAAAACTTTTTAAAAGAAAAGGTATCACGTAAGACTTCCCACACATAAACAAGGGTAAGTTTTTACCTTACGCTAACCAAAACATTTGATAGAAAATCCAGTGATGTTATAATAGGGTCTAGGGTTTTCAAATAAATAAGAAATAGCTGAAATTGTTACATGATTAAATTCCAGCTACTAATACAATCAAAACCGTAAGGGAACGTAGGAAGAATGGGTTTCCATGAATGGCAGGGCTATTGGAGTACCGACCGTCATAGTACGGGGCCTAAATCACCGTACCGAGGATCCACCCTAAATCCCCTGCAACACAAGGCCGAAACTATTCCTTACTGAACGGCTCCGAACAAGACAACCCCACGGTTGTAGCTAGCAACCGCCCACATAGACGAATAAAAGGGGACATCTATACAGAGGTAAATTTTGTCCTACTTGGGCATGACCCACTTAGCCTTGTTGCACCTCCCCTGTTTTAGCCATTCCAGGTTGATGAGGCTTGAGGCTATGATTACCTTTAGAACACATCTATCTTAGAATGCTCATCGTCTACCTGACAATGTTATGAAAGCATTCAATCCATACAAGTTCATTCCGAGTTTGAATGAAACCGAAGGCATTATCTCATTACACCCATTTTAGAATCACCCTCAGAGTTAACGACAATAACCTTTGCACTCTGAATCTTCATCTTCATTTGAGATTCACGACCTACTGTTAATTTGGATCGATGTGGTTTTCGGATATCCAAATTTGGAAACCCGATCCCGGTCTCACCGAAATCCAAAACGCCATCTCTTAGGTCCAAGTTGTTTTAAAGTTAAAACAATTCAATTCAAATCAGTATCTATATTCACACAGATAGATAATTCTCATATACACAGATAGATAATCCATATCATCACAGCTCAACCAAATCATCTCATATCACATATCACACATGTCTCATCAAAGATATCAAAAAATCAAGGCATTCAATATCAATCAGCCATCCATAAGTAATGATCTATTAATCACACCATCTATAATTAATTTAAAATGAATTAAATTAATTACTTCATCTCTAATTAATTTAAAATAAATTAAATTAATTACTTTCATCACAATAAAACTTGCTTCTATAACCATTAATTAAACCAATTAATTAATCATCATCTTAATTAATCACCCTTGATTAATTATCCTTTAATTACATTAAGTAATTAACCCTTAACTAATTACACAAATTTATTATCTACAAACCATTAAAGTAATTAACCTTAATTACTTCATTAACTATAATTAATTACACTAATCCTTAATTAATTACAATTATTAATTACCTTTTAATCACTTATAATTGATTAATTAATCTTAATTAATCAATCCTTAATTACTCTCATTAATTACATTAATTAATGATCCTTAATTAATAACTTCCATTAATCAACTTAATTAATCATAAACAGTAATTACCTTCCTGTAATTACTTACCTTAATTAATTAACTCCTTAATTAATTATACTAATCCTTTAATTAAGTACACAAAGTAATTAATCCTTAATTACTTCTACTAGGTAATTATTCTTTAATTACTTTATATTAAGTAATTTCCCTTTTATTAATTACATCCAGTAATTATGCATTAATTACTTTACTAAGTAATTACACTGTTTAATCTCATTAAGTATTCATACTTAATCAATCATCAAGATTATCCAAAATTAATCAACCAATTAATTAATCATATTCATTTGATTAATTATAATTGGGCAATCCATCCCTTAATTACCTTTTAAATAAATTAATTAATCTTTAATTACAGATTAATTATTCTTTAATTATTAATTAATAAACCTTAATTATCAATTAATAAATCTTAATAACAAATTAATTAATCCTTAATTAATCAGTTAATCAATTCTTAATAATAATTAATTAAACCTAAATAACAATTAATTAATTCTTAATTAACTTTAATTTTAGATTAATAATCTCTTAATTATTAATTAATAAGACTTAATTACAAATTAAGTACCTTTCTAATTACCTATTAATTAACTTTAATTACATAATTAATTAATCTTTAATCATTAATTAATAATCTCTAATTATCTAATTAATAATTCTTAATTAGTTAACCTCTAATTAATTAACTTATAACCCTTAATTATCAATTTTAAATAAATTAATTAAATTAATTTATTACTCTTAATTAATTCCTTAATTAATTCTTAATCATTATTAAATAAATTAATTAATTGATTTTACTTAAATTCCTCCATTAACTTAATTAATTTCAAGATAATAAAACCTTCTTTATCTTAAGATAAAACATTATCTTATAAATACCTTAATTACCATTTATATATTTAAACCATTATATTTTAATAATTAATTTTACTTAATTAAATCGATATTTAAGTTTTAAAATAAAATAATCATTTCTTGATAAATTAAAGTTAACAAAAGATAACTTCCATAACCTTAAAAATTTATCAAAAGATGGTTTAAACAAAATTTAATTTAGATTTTAAAACTTATCTTTAAAATTCCATTTTTACTTAAGTTTAAAAGTAACTTTAACTTTATTTAACAAAATTTTAAATTAAACGAATATCAAACTTTTTGATAAAATGTTAAAGAAAACATTTATATTTATAAAGGCTAGTATTCAAAAACAAGATTTATTTTCAAAAGTTCAAACTTCCTTTATTTAAATTTGAAACTTGTTTTATAAAAACTTCTTAAAACTTTTAATTTTTTTTCTTTTTACCATCTGCTTTAGTTTAAACCTGAGGATCACTCGAACCACTCTAAGTTCCATTTACTTTTCTTAAATTTTCAAAAGTTTAGTTTAAATTTAAATTTTAAAACCTTAACCATTAAACTGTTAACAGGTTCCAACCTCCAGAACTACTCGAGTCTCAACTCGAGTCACCAACTCAACAACACGACACTTCCTTCGAGAAAACCATAGCAAAACCCACACTCGAAACCACAGACACCAAAATCACCTCGTGCACGTGCACCATCGCCGAGCCATCTCCGACCTCTTATGAACCCTCCGGCACGTCACCCTATGCCGCAGCAATTGTCTCCGATCACCAAACCACCATCACAAGCCTCGTTCTAGAATTTAGCATTCCAGTTGAAAACTAGAATAAACTCCCATGGCAAAAATCATCTCAAAGTCGTATCTTCGATCACTAGACATCGCGCCACCACGGTCACACCATCTTCGATCATCCATGAAGCCATCCCCAAAATTCCTTTCAACTCGATGCACCAGAGAGGAAGAATTGACCCCATTTTCCCAGTTCGACCAAATTAGGTTTAGAACCCAAATCAACCTGCCGCCGTCGCCATGACCATCAGACAACCCTCCATCTATTTTTACCGTAACACCAGATCCTTCCTCTACCTCCACCTAAGATCCTGATTCCCTAAACCTTGTGGCCACCAGAATTTGCTTAGTAAACCAATTTCAGACAATCCCGAAATGCACATTTAATTCTAATCTAAAAATCATAAATTTCATCTTAAAAATCATGTCTACCCAGGCCGATTCAAGTTATATACTTGAATCAGAGAATTGTAATAATTGATTTAACATGTTTATATATTTTTACTGTAAATGTTGATTTCCAGATAGTGTATATATATATAAACATGTTTAAACTATTTTTAGATCCAAGTTCAAGTTTAAACAAACTAATTTTTTTTGGAAACTAAGGCCTATCAGAGATTAGAGGGGAAGCTTTTGAATTTAGATCAAAAATTTTAAGTTTGAACTAAGAATAGAGGTAGTCAAAAACAACAGTCATGCATGCTTTAAATCGGATGCATATACACATGTAACACATTCATATACACAGATAATACACACACACACACACACACATGCAATCATTAATCATTTCAGAAATCTAACAAGCAACAGATGAGTTATTACTTAAGATTTTTAAGTTGATGTTTACTTGCCTTTTTAAAAAATGCCGAGAGCTAAAAAGAACTGGGAGGCCTTGAAACAGTTTTGGATTTTTGAAAAACTTTGTCTTGCTTGATTTCTGAAATGCTTTAAGACTGAAAAACTTTGAACACTTGAATCTTTGCATTGCTGCTTTGATTAACATACTGGAAAACTTCATGTTGCTGATTTATTTACAGGCTTGAAAATGCTTTCCAGGTTGAAGATACAACATCACAGGCCTTATTTTACAGGCTATCATGCTTGAAAATTTTATTACAGGATTGCCTTGAAAATTGATTACAGGCCTGAGTTTTAGGAGGTTACAGGTTTTGATGATCTTCTGGTTGAGTTGCATTTGTTTTAGAGGAGGTGGTTATAGATTTTTGGCTTGAGATGGTTGCAGACTTGAATTTGTTTGCATGGTGATCTGAGTTTTGATAATTGGTTTAAGGCTGCACTTCTTTTTGAAGGTAGCTACAGGTTTAATGATTTGTTAAGGAATGAATTATAGGGTTTTAAACTTGAAAATATTTTCAGGTTATGGTTTGAGAAAGTGATTTCAGATCTGGCCATTATTTTCTTGCTATTAGAAATGAAGATAGAAAGAATAAAGAGCAAGATATGGGTTTTAAATAAGTTAATTTAGATTTTATTAAAAATGTAAAGAATAATAAAATAAAAGATGACACTTGTCTCTACCATTAATTATTTGTTTACACATGTTATTTAAAGATGTTTATAACTTAACACTTGTCATTATATATATATATATATATATATATATATATATATATATATATATATTCATTTTTAAAAGGATTTCAAAACCTTTTTATAATAATATCTTAATTAATAATTATGTTTCTTAATTTAGAAATGCTTTTCAAATTTTAAACAAATAAAACTTTTAAAAGAAAATAAAGTAAAAACCAATCATACTTTAAATAAAATCATATATAATATTTTTAATCCATATTTAAATGTTAATATAAACCTTTTGTATTTATTTGCTATTAAATAAATATTTTTTCAAATTTCTATAAATAAATTTCTTTAAAGAAAAGCATAGAGAACAACCTTATTTTAAATAAAAACTTTATTCATATTTTATATCCAAACTATATTATTATTTCTATTTAAAGATATATATATATATATTCCTTTAAATTCAATTTCTAAATCCAAATTTCAAATTCAAGTTCAATTTAAAATCCAATTTAAAATCAATTTAAATAAATATAGATATCAATTTTGAACAAACACATTATTAATTGTAAACCATTATCCTATTAAAGTCAATTTAAATACACATATATATACACATTTAAATAATACTTATTAAATTTGAAATAATAAGTCTATTTAAAATCTATATTTAAAAACAACTCATTGTTAAATTGTTTGAAAATATCAAACTTTACAAATTTTAAATAATTAATTAAGGAGATTATCACATTTTAAATTCCTTGAAATTCTAGGATATCACACTAGGATTACTATTAACTTATTAGTTTTCATGGGTTAACAAATGAACTGTTTAAAGGTTATGGACTATCTTCCCAGTTTCATTGTTTTTCATAGGTTTACTAAGAACCTATTGGTATCTACCGATAACTTCATCCAATTACAGTTTTCATGGGTTGACTATGAACCTATTGGGTTCTCCAATAACCTCCCTGATATCATAGTTTTAACTTAACCCAGATATAGTTTTCATGGGATCGCTAAGAACCCATTGGTCCTTGCCAATAACAATTTCCAAACATAGTTTTCATGGGTTTACAATGACCTATCTAAACTAACAACTCTTTGATCAGTCTCCGGGAATCCTATGTTCTAGTCAACCTGACCTCCGGGATGCAATTCTACTCATACAAGAATTAACTCAATTTATATTAACTACTAGTCAACCTAGCTGATTATTCTACCCTTAATGCCCCCAAAATGCAGTTATGGGTTGATTATAAAGTGAATATGTTTACAGAAGCACACATGATAACTGATCATAACATAATAATAAAACCACCATTTTTCTAATTTTTTTAAAACTCAAATGAAATATGGTCAACACCTTAAACCTATTATCTTTAGCAAGGAAAGCTATTTTCCAAAACACCGAAGTTAGATGCCATTTCAAAACTCTTTCATATTACCATTGGTTCTTCTTTAAAAATTGAGATTGGGCCTCTTTTTTGAAAACTAAGGCTTTCAAAATCTTGAGCCATATCTTTCAAAACCATTAAATTGTATTCTTGGAAAGTATTCAAACCTTCTTTTCAAAACACTTAAATATATGCCTTTCGAAACACTCAAAACATCCCTTTCGAGCATCAAAACCTTCGTTTTGAAACCTTTAAAACGTTCCTTTCGAAAGTATTAAAGCTTATCTGTCAAAACCACTTAGTTCAAGTAGGATTTATAGAAGCATAGCTACGAAACCATATGCAAGCATCTCTTTCAAAATCGTTGGGTTTAACCTTAATTATCACTTCTGGGTCAAAGTGAACATAAGCGAAAGCAACCTTTTTGAAAACTTCGATCTCCAAGTAAAAGAATTTAGCAAACAGATGGCTTCAAAACCACCCTTTTGAAAGCAACGATATTTAAGTAAAATAATTGGGGGGAAAGGATGGCTTCGAAACGACCTTTGGATGCTATTGCCTTCGAAACCTTTAATATAAGTGACTACAAGGACCCTTTCGAAAGCATCGGGAAGTGGCTTCAGTATTAATAAAATAAAAGCTTTCCTTTTGAACTCATCATTATAAGGCTATAAAAAAGTGGCCTTTAACCAATTCGAAAGGTATGAAGACGGAGCCAGGTTTCAATTAGATTCAAAAGAAACTACCCTTTTGGAAGCTCCTTTTCAATACTTGATATGCAACAACTTAATCAAAAGCGATTTTTAAAACTAAGGCAAGTGGCAATCCAATCGAAACATATTCAAAAGTAACTTCAACCCTTTTGAAAGCTTCTTAGAAAATAAGCAGCAACTCTTTCAAATGCTTCCTAAACAACTTTTTAAAAGCATCTTCAAAAACAAAGTAAGTGGCATCTCTTTCGGAAGCAAAACAAAGGCAAATTGGCCGATTCGAAAGCTATTAAAAATGGCATGAACCTCTTTGAATGCAAGCTTTCGACATAATCCCCTTTCTCCTTTTTCCAATATGCTACATACTAACTATTTGGCAACATTTGTATTGGTTTTGAATGTGTTCGAATGGCCAACTGGGATGATTTCGGTAGCAAGCAAATGGAAGTGGCAAGTTTGTAATCTGAAGCAAAACTGATTTTATACCTTTAAAAGAAATTCCTTTATACCTAACTTGCCTTATTTGTCAAATATAATTAGTTGCCAATCCTTTATGAAAATCATTTTCTAAGAAGGCTACCGAATTCATCAATTAATAATTAAAATATTTTAGCAAAGAAGCCCTTCCCCTTAAAAAAAATAATTAAGACATTTAAGTCCTTAAACTTAATTAATTTAATTTCCATAGTAAATCACTTAGAAAAAATCCCCAAAAATCATCTTAGTTCACTTTTAATACGTTTTCTAACATATTTAAATTTTGGACCAAACATACTTTATATATTTGACATAGTTAATTTTAAACCAAATTATCTATTTCTTCCATTAAAAATTCATAATAAATTATCCATAACTTGGATTATTATGAAAATTTAAACCCATCTCCAAATAATGTTTAACATAACATATTAAATCATCATGGCATTCGAAATCCATTTTACATGATTGTAGCCTTAAAACTGAATCAAGCATTTTTCAAACAAATTTTTTAAATCGAACATGGCATATAATCAAAGCATATCATCATTCAAATCATCCAAAACGGTTTTTAAAATCTTAAACCCAAAATTAAGATATTCATTAAACCATATATGAGATGGTTTAGATTATTATTCACCTTGTTTGGATAAGGAACTTTAGATTTGATCTTGCTTAATTTTTTCTTGCTTAAATCCTTAGTTTCTAGTTGATTTTCATCTCCTTTTCTCCTAGGGTTATGGCGGGCCTTAGTTCTCTTTAGCTTTTTTTATTTATGAACGTATGAAATGAAAAATGAAGTAAGCGTTTAAGGCTTATGGGATTATGGTATATGGCACATAATACCCTTGCCTTATTCTCTTGAGTAGTTTACTAATAAAATCATTTTTATAAACCCATTCTTATGATTTCATTTAGCTAAGGCACAACCTCTATTTAGTTTTCAAATCTCAATCTCCTTATCACTCTAGTCTTTACATTATTCTATTTAATTTATCTAATTAAATCTCCTGAATAATGTTATTTAAAATTAAGGATATTACAAGCTCCCCTCCTTGAAGAATTTTGTCCTCGAAATTCAGTAAGGACTAAATACTAAACATAGAAATCATCTGTAACATCTCCTAACTACCAGACTAACCTACCGACTAGCAAACGGTCTATATAAAGCGAATGTGGAATATACCCTTACAGTAGATCAGGATAACTATCTCTAATCCTATCTTCTATCTTCCAAGTACAGTCCTTCTCTTTGTCGCTCCATTGAACTTTCACCAACTTGACTGTCTTGTTTCTTAACCTCTCAACGTCTTTCGCTACAACCCAAACTAGTTGTCTAAAAAAGTCAAATTTGGTTCTACTATTAAATCTTCCAACGCTGTTGGAGAAATAATAGTCTCTGGATCATGCACATACTTACGAAGATGAGACACATGAAACACATAATGGACACCTGCCAAATTGCTCGGCTACTCTACTCTGTACGTGAGCTTTTTGATCCTTTCCATAACTGGAAACGGTCCAACATATCTCGGTGCCAGTTTCCTTGACATTCTGAATCGTACCACACCCTACATCGATGACACTTTAATGAAAACCTTATCTCCAACTGAGAATTCTAGACACTTACGCCTCTTATCTACATCACTCTTTTGTTTGGACTGAGCTTCCCTTGTCCTTTCTCGGATCAACTCGATCTTCTTTGTTACCTCTCTTACCAGGTCTGGTCCTAAGCCTAATCCATCTCCAGTTTCCATCCAACATGCTGGTGACTTGCATGACCTTCCATACAAAGCTTCAGAAGGAGCCTTTCCTATATTAGTCTGATAACTATTATTATAGGAAAACTCAACTAAGTGTAGGTGGTCTTCCCAAGATCCACAAAAGTGTAGCATGCAAGCTCTTGATAAATCCCCGAGCACCTTATTTACTCTTTCTGCTTGCCCATCCATCTGAGGATGATACGCAATATTCATCTTGGGCCTGGTACCTAGCATATCCTGTAGACTCTTCTAGAATTCACTAGTAAACAAAGTATCTCTTCCACTTATTATACTACTAGGAATTCTGTAACACCCCATATTTTTAGTAATATTATTTAGGATATTTCATTAGCTAAATTAGGTAAAATAATGTGTTGATTAAGGGATTGAGATTGGATTTTACTAATGGGTAGCCATGCCATTTAACCGATGAATTAAAAAAGAGTTTAAAATGAAATAGAGGAAGGGTAAAATAGAAAAGAGGCCATTCCTATATCCCTAATACTTGGACATGTATCCCCATACACGTTCATTACCATTTATCAAAAAAATTCAAAGCTTAAGGCTGGCCACCATTAACAAGAGCAAGGGAAAGAAAGATAAAGGGGAAGCTTAATCAATATCAAATTTATTCAAATCTCACATCCTTAATCTCTAAAGCTAAGATGAATAATGTTTACATTTCATATTTATATTGTTTGCGTTTAAAGATGAAATCCGAAAAACTTTGCAATGATTTGCCATGTTTTGAATGATGGGATGATATTATATACTTGTTGATGATTTATGCAGTTCATATTGATTTTATGATATTTTTTAATGTGAAAACCCTATTAAAGGACATTCAAATGCCATGTGAATTTTTATATAGACTAGAAATATTATTTTTAAGATGGGTTTCATTTTTCAGAATTTTTGAGGAATTTAAATTTTCTAGTGAAAATAAAATGTTATTTTGGGATATAAATTATTTATTGTTAAATAATAATTGGTTTGGACCTGAAACTAATATATGTTAGAAAAATACAAAAAGTCATTTTCAAGAATTTTTGTAGAATTTTCCTAAGTGTTTTAATAGGGTATATAAAACTATTTAGGGCATGGGACTTAAATATTTTATATATTTATGAAAGGAGAATGGGCTTTTTATAAATAAATTAAAATTGTTAATTTTGAAAAGTTGGCAGTACATTTAGAAAAGAGAAACTTTGCAGCCAATCACAATTTGACAAACAAGGCAGGTTAGGTACAAAAAAATAGTTTAAAAGGGCAAATAAACATGTTTTTCACTGTTTCGATACTTTCGGCACTAGGTTTCGCCTCCTCACCTTTGCTGCAACACCATCGAAACCAATTCACATGGTATCAGGGAACTAGTACGTAGTGAATTGGATATAGGTGGAAGGTATAGAGTCGAAATCAGAGGTTTCGAAGGGGTTGAGGCATTACTTTGCTTTTAAAAGAAAATGCACCGGCTTTCTTTCGACTAAGTAGTATTTGACTAGGTCGAATGGATTTAAAAAATGGTTTTGATTGGGTCGCAACTTAATTTTAAATGACTGCTTTCGACTAAGTCGAAACCTTTTGCTGCCGCTTTCTACCTTTCGACCCAACGTTTTCAAAGGGGTTGCTTTGTTTTCCAAAAAAATATGGCCACTTCTATAATGCTTTCGAAGTGATTGTGTTGACACCATCACATCTTTACTTAGGAATGCTTTCGAAAGATAGGCTTTTGACTTAAATGGTTTTAATGACCATTTTTCTTTGATTGAAGTATAACCCAAATGGTTTCGAAAAAGATGGTTTAAATGGTTTCGAAAGATGTTTTTCCACTTGTTTTAAACTAAACCCAAGTGCTTTCAAAAGGTTTATGTTTATTAAGGTTTGATGCTTTCGAAAGGTTTTAAAGGATGGCGTCGAAGGGGTGGTTCCCCAATGGTTTCGAAGGAGCAGAAAGGGAAGGTTTTTCTGGTTGTTTCGAAAGGATTAAAAGGAAAGGTTTTCCAAAGGTTTTGAAATACAATGTTTAAATATACTAAGAGAAGGATGCCTAAAGTTTTGAAGGTTTCAAAAGGAAGGTTTTTCAATGATTTAGAAAGTGTTTTGAGAATGGTTTTGAAAGGATGGTTTTGGCCATTTGGCTTATGTTAAATTGAGGGTTTTACTTGGTTTAGAAAGAGGTACTTTCAATAGTTTCAAAAGGGGTGCTTTCAATAGATTCGAAAGGGTGACTTTCAAAGGTTTAAACGTTTTCATCCAATAAGACTTGGGTAAAGAGAGAGAGTGTGTGTGTATACATATAACATTGCAAGGTGATTTTTGACTAAAA